>CM076993.1:91335972-96135972 GCA_039090855.1 Macrothele yani
TGTGTGTAGTTGATGCTGCTCCTCGTTATTCATTTTTGCTGTTCTTCGAGCTATGTAGAACTCGCCTTTAAACTCTCCACTTTTCAACCGTTTGCAAGACGTCAGGCCTAATCCCTAAGTTCCTCAATTTTAAGACATCAGTAAAAGAGTCATGTTTCGAGAATAAAAGGATACATTTCTTCGTTAGACCCTGTTGAGGATAGAGAACCTGAATAGAAAGGACGTCATGGCGTTGGAAACCAAGTGCTACAGTCTATGAATATGTGAAGTTGCGTAGACTTTGCCACCCTAACACCTTGGTCATGTATAATGTTTTGCGATTGTGGGATACTACTTGGTAATCGCATATACGGTCCCTTATGTGACGCCTCTCATTCGACCAATGAGAAGCGTTGTTAGAAAAGGTATCTCCTTCCACTGTGACTTCTTGTACGCTGACGAGAAAGTGGTCGTTTGTTGACAATTTTACAGCCTTATCCAGTGTTTTAGCTACGAATATCTTCTTATTTTCAATGATTACTGTTAGGAATTCTGATTCAACGATTTCTCAGTGTTGTTTATACCAGAAAGATGTTTGTTATTGCATGGCTTACAACATCATTCATCAATATTTCTTTAATTGTGCTTTATTTACCGGGTTTGTCATCAGCATTTCGCACTTAGGCAGATATCCGAACACCTCCATTGGTGGATGAAAACAGCTTCATAAAAATTTATCATGAGTGCCTAAAATGTGTGGGATTTTGAACATCGTTATTAATGGAATTCTCACGACACAAGCATGAAATCGGCTGGGGAAAAAAATAAATTTGCAATTTCTCTCAATGGGATTTCTGCTGTACAAGTAATTTTTTTTGTTGTTGTTGTTCTTGTTTGAACTTTGCTTTTACTACACGAGTAGTCATGATCTTGGACTGCTTTCAACTTACTTTTGTTCAATGAACGACATTGATGACACTCTGATGTACAGTGATCAATGGAAATAAATGGCATGCCATCAAATGGTATCCTGCTTTTAACATTGGAAATTTTTTCCCCTTCGAATATTACCTTCTTCTTCACACCTTTAATATCACTTAACTGGGCTTGCTCAAGATTGTGAACTACACCACGTTTTTCAATACACTGGCGTGCAAAAATTAAGGACGAGACGGTTTTTCGAATGTAACGTCGTGCAGAAGTGCTCCACATCGACTCAAAACATACCATAAGATCCCCAAGTTGTAATAATATGGGACAAGTGAGCAAAACCGTCCAAACAAGGAATCCAAAGTATACAAAGGCACTTTGTTGAATAGGTAGCTTCGAGCACAACTGGACAGAAGACAGAAACGTCCGTGTGACTGGCGGTGGCCAAGAAAAATCCAGTCTTTAGTAGGGGATATGATCACCCCTGACTGCGTTGCAGGATTTACAACGTCTGTCCATGCTGAGGACCAGGTTGTCAAGGACCTGTTGAGGCATCGCGGCCCATTCCTCTTGTAGCGCCAATCGCACCTGCGGAATCGTTGCTGGTGACGTGCTGCCAAGCATCTCCCGAGAAGGTCCCACATGTGTTCGATTGGATTTAGGTCCGGGTACCTTGCGGGCCAATCCATGCGTTGAATATCTTCACTCTCCAACAGCTCTGTGACAGCCACTGTGCGATGAGGTGTAGCGTTGTCGTCCATGAAGAGAAACCCACAGCACCTCTAAACAGACGCACGTGAGGCAGGAGAACCTCGGTACAATAGCGGACACCAGTGACTGAAACTCCTTGGAAGATGTGGAGGTCAGTACGGCTACCAAGCATGATACCGCCCCAAACGAGAACTCCGCCACCTCCAAACCGGTCCCTTTCGATGATGTTGGAGGTGTGATTGCGTGTTCCCTGCTATCTCCAGATGTGTATACGTCCAGAATCGCTGGTCAGACTAAATCGGCTCTCGTCCGTAAAGAGAACTCGACCCCATTGCTGATGTGCCCAGTTCTTGTGTTCCTGGCACCACAGAAACCGCCATCTCCGATGAGCAGGCGTTAATGGCACACACCGTACTGGTCGTCGTGCAAATAGACCACCTTTGTGCAGCCTCCTGGCCACGTTAAAACGTGATAACGGACATCCAGTTGTCTGTTGCATGTGCCTTGCGATTTCTCCCGCTGTCTGCCGTCTGTCTCTTCTCGCCTGTAGGACAATATACCGGTCGTCCGTCGTCGTGGTTGCTCGTGGACGACCACTGCTAAACTCTCGGGCAGCTGTTCCTGTAGTTTGAAATGCTCTCCAAGCTCGTGAAACGATGCTGTGAGCGATCCCGAACTCCTCGGCCACACTAGTCACACTTCGACCTTCTTCAAACTTCCCAATGATGCGACCTCGGGTAAAGTCATCCAGATGTCATCTACTGGATTGCCTGTTGTCCATATCACACGGTGGCAGCAACTCGACGTCGTTCAAACCGATGTACACCGTGCAATAGCTTTCACCGAATTACTGAGCGTGCGCCGCCCGTGTGCTTTATACCCTTCCGACACACACACACACCCCATCCCCCCTACGTCATGCTGCATATATGCGCATGCCCTACCGTACCGGACCCTAGTCTATCTCCTGAGTGGTCTTTTGGTCCGTTCTGCCTGCTCGTTCCGCTGTTATGCTAACTTCTCCTCTTCGTCCTTAATTTTTGCCCACCAGTGTATAATGTGTATTAGTAGAAATCTCGAAGTTTTTGATAACGTTTAAAGCATCTTATAACTAAAAGGGTATCCAAAATAATCAATAATAGATTGAGACAAAAACCAAAATTCATTTTAACTGTTATTTTTAACAGTTAAATTGAGCTAATTATCAACTCAAACCACGCACGCACTAACTGACAACAAAAAGATAACTTCAGAAGTAAAGATACCAGGGGAAGGAGATACCTTTTCTAACAACGCTTCTCATTGGTCGAATGGGAGACGTCACATAAGGGACCGTATATGCGATTACCAAGTAGTGTCCCACAATCGCAAAAACATTATACATGATCTAACACCTTCAACAACCTAACCCTTCCAGTAGACATGTTAGTCGAAAAATTCCAATTTCCCTTATCCTCCAGACACAGCAAAAAACTAGATTGCTTGAAATCTTCCCAGATTCCAGAACCTAAAGATTTCATCATTCCTTGCCAAGGACGAAGTAAGTGTCTCTGACGACATGGGCACAAGACAAGATGGCGCCCCACCAAATTTGTTCTTCTGCTAAACGGTGCAGGCTTATGAAGTGTATGTATCTGTTTGTCGAATAGTAGGGGCTCAGCGTCATTTTCTTGTAGGACTTACGTCCACAGGGAGGAGAGTTTAGGTCCCAGCCACCTACAGCGAGATCGCCTTTTGGGCAGGACACAGAAACGGAAGGAATGAGAGCAAGTCTAACGACTTTGACAGAACAGTTTGTAGTGAGATTAGCGCACAGTAGCTGGCGCCACCATACAAGTACGATATTGCACATAGAGGGGTGAGAGAATTTCAAGTAGGGTATAGGAAAGGATACCCATTTAACCAGTGGGTCCAGCCTGGGGGCCGTCACTTAACGTGCTCGTCCGATGCACGGCGGATATTCAGCGATTGTTAGTAAATCACACCATCTCTGAAAGATCAGCCCAGGCTTGAACTTGGGGACCCAGCATCGATAGTCTGAAACACTAAGCCATCCGCGGCTCGCTGTATCTGTTTGTCTGGAGTGTGTTTGCAATGATATTTATTATTAATGAAAAATATAGTGCGTTTATTTCACAGTGTACCAGTGTACGTTTCAAATTACTGACTTTCAGAATTTTGTGAAAAATAAATACATTATGATAATAACATTTATTATTATAAAACAATATAATGCATCAGAAACGACACAATAATGTGGAAAAATATTAAAACAATCTTAATGAACATTTACGATAAAAATGAAAATTTGATTAACACTTACGTAATCTCCCACTTTTCCACGCAATGTCTGACTGCACCAGAATTATGGTATGATCATTGCATTTTTACGGGCCTTTTCATGGGCAAAATTGTCAATTACTGAAGAATAGTCTATACCCAGAGTTATGTCCTTTTCTACACACATTATCAGGAGTGAGTTAAACTTTTTTTCTCCCAATAACGTCCTTTTTTCATTTTTTATTCTTGAAACTGCTGAACATGATCTTTGAGCAGAACAGTTCGTGACTGGTAAGGTTAAAAACATTCTCAAAGCTATTTCTAAGTTCAGAAATGTACTATGAACATTGGTATCAATGATGAAAGTGTACATTAATATATGACTGGAAATGTAGACATTCGTTGCTGAGAAAGTTTTCTATGTCTCCTTGTACCTATATGCACAAGTTCCTTTGATCTAGCCTCTATGTCACTAGCACTGGTCTTCTTCAGATCCCTGAAAAGTTTAAACCTTTCCAGAACAACTTCGTGGGATTTCTTCCTGTTTGCCAACTTACTAATTAAAGAATCCGTAATCTTAAAAACCGTGTTTACTCTAAAAAAAAAAAAAACGAATGTTCCCTTTTTTCGTGCTTCTCTCTAATGCTCTTCGTCCACGCATATGGAGTAACGACTACAAATAATATGTTTCAGAAATTAATAAATTTTGTGAAATTATTTAAGTAAAAATTTTCTTGGTTGGCGGTGCTAAGATATTCATTAAAAAAAAACTTCCAGCTTGGCGCCCCCCACCCCCAAATATGGCGCCGTTGGTTAAATTGTCCCGGTTCCTTTCATCAATATTCCTAGCCGGACGCGCTCTGCCTATCAGAAGTAAAAGTTTTGTTTTGGAGCTTGAACCAAAGTTCTGCTTCCGAACGAGTTCGAATCGTAGAAGCTTTATTTCTGAATTTGAGATCGTAATATCGCAAGTTCCGGAAGGCGCCAAAGTTCTTCAGAAGTTTTTTGTCTACCTTCCTTGAAAAAGTTATCTGGTTGATGTGCGAAAGTTTGGAAACGTGAAGTTATATTTTTACACCAATATATCGTATTGCTACATAGTATAGTACTGCTTTGTGTATCGTTGGTGTACAGTTCCTCGCTATTAACCTACAATGTCTGTAGTTACTTTAAAAAAAAAAAAAAAACAAGACGACATTGTTATTTTGCTCAGTGACGTCAGTCTTGCAGCAATAATGAGAAAAAAGAGCATTGCCGCGTGGTCGAGCGTGACCGTCTTCTTGCATTGCCGTCGGGGGGGGGGGGGGCTTTCCCATTAGGCGCACTAAGCGCGCGCCTAGGGCCCCAGAGTTTGAGGGCCCCCGAAAACGTATACAGTAGAACCCGGATAAAACGAGCTCGCATAAAGCGAAGTTCGGTATATAACGAATTTTTATCAGCTCCCTTGATTTTACACGGCAACGTATAATGTTAATTTATATCGCATATTACGAATGACATTTTTGTCACAAACCGAACTTATAACGAACTTTATCTGAGAGAAGAATAAAGGCATAAGTTTACATCTGGGTTGTAAATTTCCAATCCAACAGTTTGTGGTTTGCAAGAAAAAAAGACCATTGCTGTCAAAATCGCACATCTTTAAGCAATACAATGCCCTAAGTTTTTATAAACTTAGAAACCCAAAACCAACCATTATTGATGTCAGACAGGCATGTGACATAAGAGATGCCTGGAATGATGTGTCTTCAGAAACAATCAGAAACTGTTGGAAACATGGGGGAGGGGGGGGGGTTCCATCGAAAGTGATTATGTGGTCGCTGTAGAAACAGAAAACGAAATTTGGGATCATCTGAATGAAATGGGAGTTATCCTTTCAGATGTACTCTTGAGAGATTATCTACAGGTTGACTGCGATGTTGAAAGCAACTGGGCCGACCAACACAGACCAAGCAATCGTCGAAAGTGTAAAATATTCCCCTTCGGAAGAGTCCGATGAGAAAGACATGGAGACAGAAGTAAAAAAACTGTACGATTTCCAATCAAGTTGTTATACAAAGCCTTGAGAATTTGCACATTTACTTGACGTCGAAAAAGATGTGCACTGCAACACTGGATGAAGTTAAAAAACAATTAACTGTTGCCGTTGTAGAAAGCCGAAAGCAGGCGACCATCGACAAGTACTTTTGTTCCAACGTACAGTTGTAGTGCATACTACTGTAGTTTTAAAAAGCGTATTGTATGTAGTACGATATGTACTACTCCGTGCCGTACAACCCTGCTTAAAAGTTAAAAATTCCATCTGATTCCTTTGCAAGTTTCTGTTTATTAAGTATGTTGCCAGTTCTTTATTCATTTTTTCTTAAGAAAACAGGCTGTTAATTGTGAAATCGAACGTTTTAACTTAATTTGGAAGGGGGGGGGTATTACGAAGTTTGCTTATAACGAAATTTCTTCGGCCTCCCTTCAGCTTCGTTATATCCGGGTTCCACTGTAATTGGATTGCTAGAAATGTTTTAGTTTTCAGGGACCGAAATAAATCAATCCTTAAAGCGACCACTTTAATTGCATTGTGAATTTTTATTTTACTTTCTCATATTAGTAACATATTTTTTCCTGCTGTTGTGGATACTGCAAATTTTCGAGTTCATATCGATGTCCTGGTTTTGAAAGGAACAGTTGAAATAATTTAGTCTTCCATTTAGTGGTAGGTGAAGGAAGAATTCACGCTTCCCAAATTTTTCATTGGGTAAGGCAAACACTTAACTGGCCTGTTATTACATAAATTACTTTCATGCTACTTCCAGCCAAAGGAAAACATCTGTGTTCGAATCTCCTTCCCCCTAAGTTGCAATGAGGAATGCTTGTAGAAACTGTCTTGAGGAACGGGGATGTTTTCTGTTTATTGCCTTTTCCCTTTGGAGTAGAGTAATCGAGCTCTTCCTCGGCCCTAATTCCCTCTAAACCAGCATAAACCAAAAGAGCGGTGGCGCAGTGGTCTAAGGCGCTGGCCTCTGATCATTCGTCCGTAAGGGGGCCGGGTTCGAATCCCGTTCAGGCATGGATGTTGTGTTTGTCTTACGGCACTGGCTGTCTCCCTTCCCTGGAACCAGTGACTCTAAATTAGGGACGGGCGACTGCTTATAGCCCATTGAGTTGCTCACGGTGGTCGTTAAACCTCCAATCAAAAAAAAAACAAACCAAAAGAGCTAATATATAGGCTGAAAAAATAAAGAAATTCGAGAATGTCGCAGTATTTATTTTTTCTTTTGTGACAGTGTTAAAATAAATTTTGCCGCCCCGGTGGCGCAGTGGTCTAAGCGATGGCCTCTGATCATTCGTCCGAACGGGGTCCGGGTTCGAATCCCGGTGAGGCATGGATGTTGTGTTTGTCTTACGGCACTGGCTCTCTCCCTTCCCTGGAACCAGTGACCCTAAATTAGGGACGGGCGACTGCTTATAGCCCATTGAGTTGCTCACGGTGGTCGTTAAACCTCCAATCAAAAAAAAAAAAAAAAAAAAAAAAATTCTATTGTATTGCAACAACATTGTTATTACTTTCTCCACCCCTGGCTTAATACTGATTATTATCAAGTATTCTCACTTTTTCTATTTCTTTTTTTTTTTTTTTTTTGATTGGAGGTTTAACGACCACCGTGAGCAACTCAATGGGCTATAAGCAGTCGCCCGTCCCTAATTTAGGGTCACTGGTTCCAGGGAAGGGAGAGAGCCAGTGCCGTAAGACAAACACAACATCCATGCCTCACCGGGATTCGAACCCGGACCCCTTACGGACGAATGATCAGAGGCCATCGCTTAGACCACTGCGCCACCGGGGTGGCTTTCTATTTCTTAAATAGACAAAATTAACTTTTGAAAAAGCAATAAAAATTGCAATGATACTCTTACTCGAAAAGCTGTACTTCCTACTTTTCCATTTTCAAACCGGAACTTTTACATGTAATCCTTATGCCTATTTTAAAATCCTCCATTGAGACTGCCAAACCTAATGTTCTTAGATTTCCTATTTGCCCCAAAAAATAATTTTTGAAGATGAAGATGTTTTTGTTTTTTTCTTTAAAAACAAAAAGTTCGATGTGCACAGACAGGCAAAGTGTTACACTAACGCTGTTTCTCACAAAACGTTCTAATAATAGGAAGATGGAATGCGAATGGCATTTTAAAAATCCTAAAAACTTTTTCCTTGACTATTATTTGCCGTGTCTGGGTTCGAAGCCATCGATGTTGCGTTAAACGATCCATCGCTGGTTATCTTTCCCTGGAACCACCGGCTGACCTTTCCTGTTATCTGCCCGCCACCACTGTCTGCTAATGGTAAAGATCCATTTTGTCCACGTGCTCACCGAGCAGCGAAACAGAGCCCTCGGCAGCAGATGCGCAGTGGTCACGTGCTACTGTGTGCATACCACCGACACTGGAGAACCAATCCCGTCCGTGCGTTTCAGTCTGTGGCTACTTAGCAATGGATTTTTGGCGGAATTTGCAGGGAAACTCATAAGTGCTTCCTTATCGCTGTTCCACAGCGAGGTAGCCGTATTTTAATACCCATTTAGTAGTAAATACGTGCAGCGACTACGATAATATCTGACAAATGGCGAGCGTACAACTGTCTATCTGATGAAGATTATTTACATCATTCACTTAACTTTGTAAATCCGGACACAAGTGCCCACACTCAGTCAGTGGAATCCATGTGGGGAAAAGCGAAATTTAACAACTAAACACGTTGGGGCACTCATAGGAGCATGTTGGATTCGTACCTATGTGTATTTATGTGGCGGAAACGGTTGAACAGTGATGAAGATCCATTTTTAAAAATTCTGGAAGAGATCGTAGCGTATTGGCCCCCAGAGTGACATTGCTACCTAATTTGTTGGTATTTGTTTTCTTATACTGTACGATTTTTTTCTTTCGTGTATTTTTTAAACAGCTTCAATTGTATTAAAAAGTGAATAAGTAGGTGTTTGCTATGTAAAGTGTCATTTTATATACCAATTGGCAACAGCAAATAACAGGAAAGGTCCCCACTGGCCCTTATAAGAATGCTGACTTCTCACAGCATCAGCCGCTCATGAGATCGTTGAGCGGCTGATGCTGTGAGAAAAAGAGGGGAGGACAGGAGTACAATAGAGATCAAACTTCCCTAACCGAAGAGGAATACAGGAGAGTGACAACCAGTGCATCTCAAATAAACATACTAAGGCAGATGAAATTATATGTACAATGACTGCTTGTGTACTTGCTAGCCGGAAACAAAATAAGCATACTGGTAAAATTACATAAAACTCCCACGGAGATGAGGCCGAACAAGGTCAGCCAGTGCAGCAGAGGCTGGCAGACAAGTGTAGAACAACAGCAGGTGCATAAGAAGAGCTGGCAATACCTCAGACGGTCAGGCAAGGAGATATCTCCAGGATGTGGAACCATTCAGAGTCCTGCGCCCAGGTTGAGCGAAAAGAGTCCAGTCGCGAAGACGAGACTGCAGTAGAGTATTCACGGTGTAGCCGGGCAATAAGTCAGGACCGGAGGTAGGCGCGGAGAGTGTCACTAGCAGTCAGGGTGAAAGGAGGCACAGTGACAGTGCGCATGTGCTGGTGGAACACACAAACAATGGGTTTAACGAAAACGAAGATGTATACAAACACACCGACGGAGGCATGTGGGAGGATGAACAGTGTGAAGCAATCAACGATAGGCGCTAAAAGGCAGATTGGAGGAGCAGATGCGGTTGGCAATGATGAAGGCAAAGTGGAGTATTGGCAGGAGGACCCGAAAATAAAAATAAACATGGTCAACGTCTGCGTGTTGAGAGCAAAAGGAGCAGAGACGGGAATGAGAGATAGATGAAGAAAAAGCGATGGGACAGGTAGACGACCGTGAAGGAAAGGCCAGTGGGAGTTCAGTTCGGGGGAGAGGAAAGAAACGAAGAGGAGGCATACTAGACAGCGGGAACAGCGAAAGGAGGAACAGAATGAATAGGATGAGGGAGAGAGGGACGCACGGAGGAGGTGGTAGAGAAATTTGGTGGAAACAGGGAGAGTCTCGCCCTGGAAGGAGAGAAAGAAGGGACAGACAACAGGCCAGTGGAAAAGACAAGAGAAAGGAAAGAAGAAGGAGCGAAAAAGGGCTTAGTCATCACCAAGAGTAGGAGAAGAAGGAGAGAGGGAAAAAGAGAGGAAAGGGGCTTCCAGGTGAGGTCAGGATTAGTGAGGGCACTGACCGTTACAATCCCGGCCCGAAGGAAAGAAGAAGGACGAGTGAGGAGGTGAATGAGAGAGGATAAGAAAAGTGGTTCATCGAGGAGATGAGGAGTAGATGAAGGAGGGACACGTAGGAGAGGAAAAGAGCGAAAGAAGGTACGAGCTTCGGAAAGGACAGGCGGGAGGCTAGAGGGGAGAGCAGTGTAAAAATCTATGCGAAGAAAGACTAGAAAGGAAAGGGAAGGGTCACGAAGTGAGAGCAATACGTCGAGAGAGGCTTGAACAGACAGCACGATGGAGATCACTAGGCGAGGAAAGGAAACGATGCGATGAGTCCGGTAATGAGTAAGCACATCAGGAAGGTGAAGAGTGGTGGCACTGATCCAGTGATGTGATGACCAGACGACAGATGTCAAGAGGTGGGAGACGTCAGCAAGATGGTATGAGGGG
Source organism: Macrothele yani (assembly GCA_039090855.1). Taxonomy (NCBI): domain Eukaryota; kingdom Metazoa; phylum Arthropoda; class Arachnida; order Araneae; family Macrothelidae; genus Macrothele; species Macrothele yani. Next base: position 91,346,544 of record CM076993.1, read on the forward strand.
TTAACAGTTGACGTCCACGAATATGTGAACTAAGACAGGATGTATCGAGCGATGGCGGCACGCTGGTGGTGTGAAGAGCAGAAATGTGTCTTCTTCCAGAAGGCAGCGGCACGCTGGATCTGGGGAAGGAGCGAGGTCCAAGTTGCAGAGGCCGCAGAAAGGGGATGTCCCAGATGGACACCAAGTAAATTTTGCGAAGAGGACGACCACGAGGCGCCCGAAGGACCGTCGGTTCTGGTGGATTAAAGCCCGCGCCACAGTCCATAGCTTTTCGATGTATTCAGGAAAGCGCCAGAAGAATCTGCAAGGAGAGTATAGGTGCGAAGGAGGTCATCAAACTGTTCGTCAGTACGGATGGAGTACATTAGCTGCATTACAAATCGGAACTTACTTAGAGCCACATAATTAAGCCACTTGGCTGAGTTCAAGCATCTAGCTTTCTTTATTGTTATGAGCGCACTTAAGAGGCATCTCTATTCCCCTTCAACTGTAACACTGAGCTCACCCGCCACTTCGCAAGTGTCAATTAGATATTTGCCTGTTAAGTTACGTCATCATAAGCAATTGCTTCACTCACAATAAGACACTATTCACTTTTCAAATTCTGTCTGAATGAATTTTTAGACACTTTGCCTGCCGTTCTGGTGGCAAAGTGGTCTGACAAGCTGGCTTTTAACCATTCGTCCGAGACAGGCCCGGGTTCAAGTCCTGGATGAGGCATAGGTGGTACATTTGCGTTTCGGCCCTGGCTCTGTTCCTTCCCTGAAACCGATTGCTTGTAGCTCGAAGAGTTTGTTTAGGGTGGTCTTAAACGCAGAAACAACAACAACAAAATAAATACAGGTAGGCTCAGTTGTGATTGAGCCGTCAGTTTGGAATGTAGGACTACGCCGTAACAATCGGAGAGTTGAAATGAGCTAGTCGAGTATGGTTTCAAAGCGTTTATTTATTTTGTTATAGCCAACACAGATCTATGATATGAAAAGTAGCTTACATAATACTTACAGATAATGCTGGATACATTGCGAACACAAAGCAGATCGATGCAGGAATTATCCAACGTAGCGCTCTGTCTTCTTGGGCTTCTTACATTCCTCATCATTTGCTCTTGCCTGTCGTCTTGATTTTCTCCATTTTTGCTAGTGTTCATTCTACGAATTCCGCGCCTTTGTTGAAAATATTAACCCGCTCACACGAAAACGATTTAAAAAAATTTTAGTTGAAACCACTGCGATATGTTCTTTATATATTTGAATAGATCTCGTCGAGAGCTTTAAAATGTTAACACGCACAGTCGTTTTGCACTCACTGTTGTCCAGATAACCCGCGATATTGTCAAAAGTGTTCCCGGTTCACAAGAAAAACAATTTTTAAAATGTTGAGTTTAAACCACTGCGAAATGTTCTTCGTATATCCGAATAGATCTCGTCGAGAGCTTTAAAACGATACCACGCACAGTCGTATTGAACTCACGGTTGTCGAGAGAGACTGAGTCAAACGCGGCGTTACACCCAGAAATATTGCATTGTTTCGCACGCTCATATGGGTCGAGGGGAGCGTCGCACGCACGATGTATTGCGCTGTAGGTGAATTGGACTCCATGCTGTTTACGAATACGCTAACACGATTAGCGTGCGGCACGTATTTTTAACGCTATAATGATTTCAATTGTGACCTATTTTTGTCACAGGTGGTCGGCTGTAAGTAGCCCCATACTATCCGTGGAGTTGGACGTAGTCCTACGTCGAAAGACATAAGAACGGGGAATGGGAAATAAGTTTCATAGATGCATTTACAAATCGAAACTTATTTTAAGCGGCATAATGAAGGCATGTCTATTTCCTTTTGCACTGTTACATGGAGCTTGTCAGCCACTTTACTGTGCGGAATTGTCACCGTTAGTTCGATATTTATCTAGGTTACGTCATATGAACGATTGCGTCACTCACAAAAGGGCAGCATTTCGTTTATAAATTCCCTCCGGCAACCGAGTGGTCTGAGGCGTTGGCGTCTAACCATTTATCCAAGATGATCCCTGGTTCAAGCCCCAGATAAGGCATGGGTGTGTCCATGGGCGCCCATATAGGGGGCTAAAGGGGGCATTTGCTCTCCCCTGGAAATCGGTTCATGCGCTTTGTACCATAAGTCCTTGGAAGGTACTACAGAAAATTTTGCAGTAGCACTGATTCTGACTGCTTTTTTCTGTAGAACTTCTTTCTGGATGCACGTTTACGCAGAAAAAGATGACATTTACAGTAGAAAATAATGAAATTTCCCATTGCATGCTGGAAAACAGCGTACATGTGTACAGTTTGGAAATTACGACAGGCGAAGAAATCAGGGGCGTAACTAGCACGACGTGCCCCCCCCCCAAGATTTACTTCAGTACCCCTAAGCACAGTAATTTTCCCAGGATTTCGAGCACGAGGGAGGATACATTTGTCGCGGTGTGTGTGTGTGGGGGGGGGGGGGTTAGAAAGTCAGGGAGAGTGTCTGCAAAAGTAATGGTGGTACCTAGAGCCCTGTAGGTTTAACTCTTTGAGTAATAGATTTGACAATGTTTAATTGTTTTGTCCAAAACTAAAATAAATCACTTGAAGAAATCTCCCTCTTACACATCGCAGAACTGCCGCTGCTGTGAATAAATGTTGACGTCTCTCGTGAACGTAATTCTAGATAACTCACTGTTTTCGCACATCCTCCACAGGGAATCCCACTGTTGCCTCGCGCTTCTCCTCAGCAGCGTAGAGAGAGGGCGATGGGAGAGCGATCGTATTATATACAACCCATTGCAGAGCAATCGTATTACAACCCGAAGTCAAAGAGCCGAATACTTTCAGTCTGTAGGACATTCAGTGTTTTAAAAGTGAAACTAGGCATTTATTCAGGCAAAGCTAAATATACCTTAAAGCAAAATATGAATCTTTGGGTTAATTATTGTGCGTGTTTGAATTTTTTTCCTAAAACTATTACTGGCAGCTGCAGTACGACGCCCCTTCGTTACCTGCGCCGCAGCTGCGGGGTCTGCGGGTGTGGAAGTTACGCCACTGGAAGAAATGAAATATATACCATACTCTGCAGAAGCTCTTCATAACTGGACAAAGATCTCGCAAAATTTTCCTCAGAAACTTGTCTTGAATTTTTTTGTTTTTTTCATTCTTGATAACAAATTGAGTAAGTAGTCTCTAAGGTTTCGGGGCGCATGTGACACGAGTGGACAAAATGAGCAAAGAACGACAGAATTTTTTTTCTTCCACTCTACATGTTGTCAAATTTCGTTTATCAATCGTTTTCATGCAGTTTTTGGCTCTTCCGGTTTCCAATTAAATTTATGAGTGTTGAGAGTGTGGTAAAACGGTTCGGTAACAAGCAGGCACAGGGAACTTTGTATATGTGTTTGTATCTGTTATTCGTAGTTACGATTTCAGTTTACCCCTGCTGAAAACTGAACTATGGGCACCCATGGCGTCCCTTTCCTGAGCCAGCGGCTTCAAAAAATTAGGGACGGGCAACGGTTCACTGTAAACTACCACAGAAGAAAACTGCCACATCGGAAGATTGCCGCACAGGAAAACTGCCACACGCTTTTCATTAAGGGGCAGGATACAAATTGCTATTCCTCCGAGGAACACTTTGAATGTGTGGCAGTTTTCTGGTGTGGCGATTTTCCAAGTTTCCGAATTATGTGTGGCAGTTTCCCAAGGTGCCTAACGATGGGAAGGAGCTCTTTTGTTTGTCTGAATTTTCATGTCGGTTCATACTTAGGCCAACTGCCCACACAAGTTAGAGGGGGGGGGGAGTATAAAGATTGCCGTTTCCTGGCCTATATTGAGAATTAAATTGGGAACTCCAAACAAATTTCGAGAAAACGTTCTATGTAAGCCAAGCGAAAATTGCTGTGTTCAGTACAGGCCAAGGTGGGATTTTTTTAATAACGCTGCACTTTTACTTAGGCACTAAATATTTACATAACATGTCAAATTTGTAATATTTTTCTTTTACTTAATTTATTCATAGGCCCTACACCTCGGTCTTTTTAACAGCTTTTAATCCGTCGACTTCATATTCATAACGCTTACGTATCAAAATCCAGTCAATAGCATTGCGCTTTTACTTAGGCACTAAATATTAAAGTCATATAGGCCCCAGGCATAAGCCTTTTTAACAGTTTTTATTATACCAGTGTCATATTCACAACGTTTACACATCAAATCAAGTTAATAATATTACGCTTTTATTTAGGCACGAAATATTTATTCACAGGCCCTAGGCTTAGGCCCTTTTACCAGTTTTTATTCTACCAATGCCATACTCACAGCGTTTACACAGAAAATCAAGTTAATAATATTGGACGTTTTCTTAGGCACGAAATATTAATTCATAGGCCCTAGGCCTAAGCTTTTTCAATAGTTTTTACTTTATCATTGTCATATTCACAACGTTTACGCAACAAATAAATGTAAAAATGTTGCGCTTTTACTTAGTCAAGAAATATTAATTCATACGCCCTAGACCTAGGCCTTTTTGACATTTTTTATTCTATCAGTGCCATATTCACAAAGTTTACACAGCAAATCAAGTTAATAATATTGGGGTTTACTTAGGCACGAAATATTAATTCATTGGCCCTAGGTCTTTTTAGTAGTTTTTACTCTATCAGAATATGGCATCGATAGAGTCAAAACTATTAAAAAGGCCTAGGGCCTATGAATTAATATTTCGTGCCTAAGTAAACGCCCAATATTATTAACATGATTCGCTGTGTAAATATGACATTGGTAGAATAAAAACTGGTAAAATGGCCTAAGCCTAGGCCTAGGGCCTGTGAATAAATGTTTCGTGCTTAAATAATAGCGCAATATTATTAACTTAATTTGATGTGTAAACGTTATGATATGGCATTGGTAGAATAAAAATTGTCAAAAGGGCCTATGAGTTAATATTTTCTGCCTAAGTAAAAGTGCAATATTATTGCATTTATTTGTTGTGTAAACGTTGTGAATATGACACTGGTAGAATAAAAACTGTTAAAAAGGCCTAGCCTGTGTCCTTTAATATTTAGTGCCTAACTAAAAGCGCAATGCTATTGACTTGATTTGATACGTAAGCGTTATGAATATGAAGTCTACGGATTAAAAGCTGTTAAAAAGGCCGAGGTGTAGGGCCTATGAATAAATTAAGTAAAAGAAAAATATTAAAAATTTGACATGTTATGTAAATATTTCGTGCCTAAGTAAAAGTGCAGCGTTATTTAAAAATCCCATCTTGTTGTCCTATACTGAACACAGCAATTTTTGCTTGGTTTACATGGAACGTTTTCTCGAAATTTGTTTGGAGTTCCCAATTTAATTCTCAATATACGCCACGCCAGGAAACGGCAATCTTTATACCCCCCCCTCGAACTTCTGTGGCCAGTTGGCCTAAGTATGTACCGACATGAAAATTCAGATAAACAAAAGAGCTCCTTCCCATCGTTAGGCACCTTGGGAAACTGCCACACATAATTCGGAAACTTGGGAAATCGCCACACCAGAAAACTGCCACACATTCAAAGTGTTCCTCGGAGGAATAGGAATTTGTACCCTGCGCCTTAATGAAAAGCGTGTGGCAGTTTTCCTGTGTGGGGGTCTTCCGATGTGTGGCAGTTTTCTAAGTTGCTGAAAGATGTGCGGCAGTTTTCTAAGTTGCTGAAAGATGTGTGGCAGTTTTCTAAGTTGCTGAAAGATGTGTGGCAGTTTTCCTGTGTGGCGGTCTTCCGCCAACCACGAGTGGTTGCTTATATCTCTGAGTTGCTCGCCGAAACAAAACAAAAAAAAATTGCTTAAGGTGAATATTAGAATTTTATCAAGAAATAGACACGTGAATATAAAAAACAATTCCGGTGCACAAGGGTTTTTTTTTTTTTTTTTGGCTTTTATTGTAACTTGATTTCTCGTCTGCATCAAAAGCTATCCAACATAAAAGAAGTTCCGCCGTACGTGTTCACTATCGCTTGACTGGATGCATCCACACAAACTACGCATATATAACTAACTGCTAAGAAAGTTTTAACTTTTGAAATAAAACAAAACGAAAAGTAACCTTAAACACAACTTATGGATACATCCTGCTGAAAGAGTGGGAGGGGCTCTTGGCCGAAACTATTTCTTTGTTTTCCGATTCTTATCGTGAGTGTCCCTCCAGCTTCTGTGTCCAAGTATGGGCCCGTCGAAGGTATCAGCAGCGGGAGCGTTGACTGCTTATTGCATCACTGTGTTGAAGTATGGGAGCGACAGTGAGTGATTGAATAGGGATAAGACGCCGCCATGTCTCCTTCGCACCTGGACTACCGGCAACACGTGCGGGGTGTGGCCTCACAAGGGGACACAGAGAAAGGCTGCCTGCATCCTTCGTCGAAATTCCTAGCCCAGATACTTCTTGTTCGCAACATGAGCCAAGCTTATTATGCGCAGGAGTGAGCATATCACAAGTTACATAACTAGATCGGAATGAAGCGCACGTGCAACCGCATGAGTCGTCGCTAATCGACTGCTGCTGATGATGTTACCATTTTCTTAGACACACCGTCACATACTCCCAGTCATTTTTGTTATGTCACGTCATCTCGACGCTCTCAGATTTAAGGGGTGTTTTGAAATGCCATAATTACACGATCTAGGCAATCTTCAGTATTTCTGAAAACTGCCATTGCTTTTCACTTGTCCAGTTCCGGAAAAAGAACGAGTTTGTGCAGCTGGGGCTAAAGAAAAGAAATACGTTGTTAAAAATTTATCAGATATAAGCGTGTAAGTCAAAAGATCGTCGAATTTCTTTTTTAACAAAATCGGGGAGGAGGGGGGGGTATACTGTTTGATTTTTTTTTTCATTTTTAATGAAAATTTTTAAACGCAAGGCTTTTTAAATTTTTTTATTAGAAACTGTTTGTTCTAAATTTTTAAATTACAAACTGCAAACGACAACCGAAAAAATCAGCTATTTCCACGTCGTTCAATTGCCCGCTTTTCGAGGAAACCAACTTGATGCTTTTTAGCACGTCTTTTGTAAAAAAGATCGTGCTTATGTTATCGCCTGTCCGTCCGTCTGTGGACTCCATATCTTTGCAACTATTAGTCCGATTTCAAAAATTCTTTTTGCATTGGAAAGCTTGAAATGTGCGAATGATGATCCTTCAACTCGTTTTTTAGGGTCCGGACTAAAGCCTGTAACGTACCAGGAGATGTGACGTACCTGCCAGAAGGACGCACACGACATAAAGGCAGATAGGAATCAGAATACATGTCTGCGTAGCTCAGTTGGTAGAGCTGCTTGTTCCGGAATAAGCGTACTCGGGTTCGAACCCCGGCGCGGATAAAAATGACGGAGAAATTCACTTCGTTATAATGGCGCCCGAACTATCCGGATGACCCGACCGTTCACTATCTCGCAATGGTGTGATGTTATTTCCACTCCGCGAGATAGGAAAAATAAGAGCAGCACTTCAAAAAAAAAAAAAAAAAAAAAAAAAATTAGGGAGAGATGATGTAACGTACCAGGAGATGTGACGTACCTGCCAGAAGGACGCACACGACATAAAGGCAGATAGGAATCAGAATACATGTCTGCGTAGCTCAGTTGGTAGAGCTGCTTGTTCCGGAATAAGCGCACTCGGGTTCGAACCCCGGCGCGGATAAAAATGACGGAGAAATTCACTTCGTTATAAGCCCACCGGACGCTTGCCCACTATGGAAAAAATACCACCGGGGAAAAAATATCCCCGGAGAAAATACCCATGAAAACTGAAAAGCGGTAAAAAATACCCCCGGAGGAAATATCCCTGAAAACCGAAAAGCGGTAAAAAAAAATACCCCCAGAACAAACGGTTCACTGTAAACTGCCACACAGGAACCCTGTGGTGTGGCAATTTACTGGTAACCCTGCCACACATCTTTCAGCAACTTGGCCACAAAAGTTCAGGGGGGCTATAAAGGTTAACGTTTCTGGGCCTATATTGAGAACTGATTTGGGAACTCCAAACGAATTTCGAGAAAACGTTCCATGTAAGCCAAGCGAGAATTGTACTTTAATTTGAAGAAAAAAATTGCCGAGGATTCGAGCCTCGTGGTACACTTGCCCAGCAAAAGCAGTCTTGCTGGGCCAGCACTGGGCCATTGCTGGTAGCCAGCAATGGCCCAGTGAACCGTCAATAAAATGTCCGGGCGGCCAACAGAAGGGCCAGCAGTTCAGGCCAAGAGTTGGCACCCCGTCAGTTGTCATATGCCACAACATGGCCATCAGTGGTCCATCACAGGTAGCAGCTGCCACAAGTGGCCCTGCAAGCACGTGCCAGAAATGATGGCTAGCCTAATGTGGTCCGCTAGTGTGCCGTTAGTGGCAGCCAGCAACCACGTGACGTAACTGGTGGCTTGCCGAATCTTGTCCGCCACTTTCCCAGTAGTAGCCATAATAATAAAAAAGGATAACCGCAGTTTCCTAAAGCTGCAATCTTTTTCTACCCTTACGAAGCTTGTGAATTAACGCACTGCACTGGGGAAATTTCATCAACAATCCGGAAAAACGCCCGTTTGCATATGCCTGGATTTGAACCAGGGCCGTTGGCGTGGCAGCTGAGCTCTCAACCGACTGGACTGACTCTCCACGCTCGAGCATATGCTTAAAGCTGTCTGTTTGGTATGCAATGTGTAATCGAATGCTTCCCTCTTTCATTTGACAATATTGCGAGGTATTTTTCATAAAAGTCAGTTTCATATAATTGATAAATTAATTTTTTCAACGTAACGGCAATTTTTTTTTTTTACCTTAAGGGAACTTCACTCATTTTCAAGGCGTGTACATACTTAGAGTCGCTTTCCAAAGTTTTGTACTGTCCTTTGCCGTCTTGAAAAGAGATTGTTGAATAAATATATATTTACCCGGGTTCATATCACATTCTGTTACATTTTTAACATTGTGTCTTTCCTTTCCGTTGTCCGAAGCTACATTTGTTTTAAAGAGTAAAATATATTTTATTTTACTTCTCGTTATTTTTAGAAGCGAATTCCTCCCAGTCTTGTGTATTCAACCCATGGATGAGTAAACCACATAGCGTTGCTTTTTTTTTCTTTCAAATAATTAATAAATTTTGTACGCGTATAATTCTTTTTTTTTTTTTTTCCCAACAAACGTTTTAATGGTTTTCCAGGATATTTGTTTCAAGCGGTTTCAAATTTTTTCTTGTTATTCATCCACTCCATTCCATGAATTGTTATTAATGGGAATGGAGTGGGTGTATTTCATGGCTGTATTCTAGTATTTCACGGCTTAATCTGATATCTTCGTCGACGTAAAATTTCATTAGGAAATTAATTCGCCTCTCCACATATGGATTTTTTTCTTAACATCCACTAAAATAACACGATGGCGATAGCGTCGTCTTCAACTAACTGGTACCATGAGAGACACAGCAAGAGTTGCTTTCTGCTCATGCGCAGTCCCGTTGCTTCCTCCCGCTGTTGGAGGTTGCATTGGTTGCCAGCAACGGGCCACTAGTGGCACTTGCTTGGAGGCCCACAATTCACAGCGATGCTGCAGGGCCATCAATGGCTCGCCAACTGATAGCACTGCCACCAACGGACCACTACCGGGCCGTGAGCGGCAGATTTCAGCCAACAGTGACCCATTACTGCCAGCTGGTGGCCAGCAGTTTCCCAGCACTTGTGTTTTTGCTGGGTGGTTTTGCAGGATGCTCTACGCCCAACTTCCGTAATATTATATTCTGAGACGCTGGAGTCTCTCAGCATATCCAGGATGTTCCCCTTGAAGCGTCCGCGAAGTCCGTGAGCTTTGGGGGCTGTCACCCAAAATGTTAAAATGGACGTAGAGCTGTAAACATTAGAACCATGCTTTATACACTGCCGGACAATTGCTAAGGACGGATGACAATAGCAACGATAGCAACCATAAAATGGAAGGCAGGAAAATGTGGAAATTAGCATAAGTGCGGGATACAGTAAGACGTGTTGTGCGTATGCAAATTTTGGATTGCCGAACTTGTTCGTGACGTCATAGCGCTGATAAGAGATATAAAGGATTTGACGCGTATTGACCGTTGTTGTTCAAACGCAAAGTTGAAAGGGAAAGAATCAATTGACGAACTTGCAATTTTCAGTATGTCTTCCCGACATCACCAAGATGATTTTACGCGTGGCCGTATTATTGGCAAGATTGAAGAAGGACGAAAAATAACAGATGTTGCCAGGGAGTTCGACGTCAGCCACAGTGTTGTTTCAAGGCTTTGGAAATCATTTCAAACAAATGGAGAGTGTAGCAAACGTCACGGGGGAGGTCGTGTTCGCAGTACGACACCTGCAGAAGATCGGTAAACAGTGCTATCAACAAAAAGACACCGGCGCAGCACAGCTAGTGAGGTAGCAAATCAGTTTATGGCTGCTACTGGCAAGCGGATCTCCCTAAAAACTGTCGCTAGACGTTTGCATGAAGGAGGACTATACGCCCGCCGTCCTGTTGTGTGCATCCCATTGTCCAGATGTCACCGTACCGCCCGTTTGCAATGGTGCCATCAACATCGCAATTGGATTGATAACGACTGGTCTGCTGTCCTCTTCTCAGATGAGAGTAGATACAGTCTATCGTCTGATTGTCGACGACAACTGATCTGGCGTGATAGTGGTACTGCATATTGTCCAGCAAACATACAAGAAAGGGACCGATATCCGACATGTAGTGTCATGGTATGGGCTGGCATCATGATCAATGGCCGTACGTCCTTCTATGTGCTTCCAACTGGGACTATGACTGGCCAACGATACATTAATGATGTTCTGCTACCTCATGTTCGCATGTTTCGTGGTGCTGTCGGTGATAGATTCATTTTCATGGACGACAACGCAACATGTCATCGAACAGTCGCTGTCCAGGAGTGTCTTGAGAGCGAGGATATTCAACGCCTCGTATGGCCAGCACGTTCTCCAGATCTGAATCCCATTGAAAATGTGTGGGATGCTTTGGGGAGGAGTCTTACTGGTCGCCAATGTCCTCCAATAATCAAGGACACCCTCATCCGTGCACTGACAGAGGAATGGGATAAATTACCCCAACAGCTGCTTGATAATGTTGTGCAAAGCATGACACGACGTGTGGAATCTTGCATCGCCCTCCATGGTGGCCATATCCCGTATTGACATCTTACGCCGGAACGCCTACGGACGGTAATTGCATTTTTTTCACGTTTACGTATTCTGCACAAAATGGCCTGTTTGTCCCTTGAACACGCTCCAAAGCCTTCTGGATTTCAGAGCACAATAAATTGTCTTTCTTGTAATGTCTTGGCATTCTGACATTATTTTATTTCACTTGGCATCCAACCACACTTACTTTTTTGTGCGCTATATAGCCGTTTATGATCCGTCCTTAGCAATTGTCCAGCAGTGTATAATGATTCTGTACACGACCACGAATTTTCAGGAGGGTGGGGTGAATTCACCCTCCCCAAGTTTCTAAGAGCGCAAACAAGTGTTCAAGGTAAGGAATTTGCTCGCAATTTCTATGCTTCATGTTGCGTTTAGTGGCAGACTATGTATGCCCTTTCTCTTTGGTGAAGTCTGTAAAAGGGATACGAGGTGCTTGGTTTGGAGGGCTCAACCCCGAACTTCCGTTATTTTATATTCTGGACCTCTAAAGTCGGACAGTGTTTCCTCGATGTTACCCCTGAAGAGCTATTAGAAACTGGGGGAGGGGGATTCACTCCACCCTCCTGAAAATTCGTGGTCGTGTACAGAATCACTAGATAAAGCATGGTATTAATGTTTACAGCTTTACGTCCATTTTAACATTTTGGGGGAATTACCCCAAAGCTCACGGACTTCGCGGACGCTTCAAGGGAAGCATCCTGCATACACTGACAGACCCCAACGGCCCAGAATATATTACGGAAGTTGGGGGGTAGAGCATCCCCCAAAACCAAGTATACCTCCGATCCTCGTCAATTTATTTCTTGAAATTAAAGTACAATTCTCGCTTGGCTTACATGGAACGTTTTCTCGAAATTCGTTTGGAGTTCCCAATTCAGTTCTCAATATAGGCCCAGAAACGACAATCTTTATAGCCCCAAAACTTTTGTGGCCAAGTTGCTGAAAGATGTGTGACAGGGTTGCCGGTAAATTGCCACACTGGAACACTGCCACACATCAGTGTTCCTGTGTGGCAGTTTACAGTGTTACAGTGAACCGTTTGTTCTCGGGGTATTTCCTCCGGGGGTATTTTTACCGCTTTTCAATTTTCAGGGGTATTTTCTCCGGGGGTATTTTTACCGTTTACCGATTTGTAGATAATACGTAACGTCAAGGACGTTTCCGATCTTGTGTAGGAAACTATTTATGGATCGTGTGAAAATTGCACTGTTTTAGCATGAGAATGATGGAACGAAAACTGCCGCACCCGAAAATTTGCTCCACCCCATCCTGCTAATTGTAAGACCATATTTTACTGTAAACTGCGGTGAAAATCGAAATGCCGACGCTGGAAATTTCCCCCACCCTGTCAGCTTGTTAATTGTAAGACCGTTTTTCACCAAAAATCGTGGTAACAGTCAAAATACTAAGCCGGAAATTTCCACCACCCCATCCAGCAACTTGTAAACGACCCCTTTTTTTACTATAAACTGCGTAAAAGTGGAAATGACGACCCCGGAAATTTCCCCCACATATTTTTGTTCGTTGTACGACTGCATCGTGTTTTAAAAAGCGTGAAAATAAAAGTGGTGAACCCGGAATTTTCATATTTTGTGTAAACTACAATTGTGCACGATCCCTGACCGAAAAAAGTGGGGGTCTTTTCCTGTGGGGGAGTTTTCCTATGGGAAACTTTCCCGGAAGTCGGGAAGTTTTCCTGAGGGGGACTTTTCCCGTGGGGGCTTTTCCGTCCATTCACCTCCAGTTGAGACAATTCGAATTCTTTTTCAAAGCGCTCGTTGGGTCAAACTGCATACAAATTTAAAATTACGGCGGGTGTGCAAATCCGGTGCGTGTATATCATGTCCCAAACGTGCGTTGGGTCACACGTCATACAAAATTTAAATTGCGGCAGGTCTACACCATCTCCCAAAATTAGAGCAGGTCTTGATGCTTAAGTTTCGAAAATATGGTAGCGATTATTCCTAAAGTTACTGTGCTAAGTGTGCTCAAGTTCAGTGAGCTCGTGTCCAGTGGGCAGATGTCCGAGTGTGCTCTTGCTTGTCCGGGTGGGCAAGTGTCTGGTGGGTATCTTGCCGCCGGTGGGCAAATGTTCGACACCCCGTTTTTTTATGCGATGCACAATTTCGCCGCTAGAGGGCGCAAATGCAGATGATGTCGAATTCGAATTACATTTTATCCCATATATTTGCTTCTAAACATCCGATTGAAAAAAGTATTTCACCTTTCGATTCCATTTATGTCGGAGACTATTTTACGTATAGTCACTTTTTCAAGTTACGCATATATTTTCCGATAGGGGGCGCAAAAGTAAATTGCGTTTTTCCCGATATCTCTACTTCTAAAATTCAGATTTGAAAAATTATTTCTGTAGAGGATACAGCTCTTGAAGAGAAATTGTTTGCATATAGTTTCTAATTTTTTGGTAAAAATGGTTTGGCCACCAGGGTACGGTATAAACGTCAATTTCTGCTTCTGATGCATTTGAAGCAAAATCCGAGCTTCTAAAATCTCGTTTGAAAAAAAATTCTTTCGTGGACCGATGCCACTCAAGTTGATAAACCTTTTCGGAATATTTTCTTCTTAAAATAATGCATGGTTTCTCCGCCAGGGTGGCGTAGATGCATATCTTATTTTTGTCAATATCACTGCTTCTAAAAATCCGATTTGAAGAATTCCTTCTTTGTTTGACAGCGTTCCCGGTGGGAAATGTTTTTCACGTGATTTCAAAAATTTCAAGTAATTCTAGATTTTCTGCTAATGGGCATAAAGGTAAATTGTGATTTCTCCGATATACGTATCTGCTTCTAAAACTCCGGTTTGAAAAATTCTTTCTGCACTGGATACAGCTGCTGATGGGCAATATTTTGCACATAATTTCTAATATTTCTTGAAAGATGGTTTGGCCACCAGGGGGCGTAAGTGTTTATTTCTGCTTCAAATGCACTTGGAGCAAAATCTGAGCTCCTGAAAATTGGATTGAAAAAATTCTTTCGTGGACCGATATCGTCACATCGAAAAACCTTTCGAGAATACTTTTTCTTGAAAATTAGATTGAAAAAATTCTTTCGTGGACCGATATCGCTCACATCGAAAAACATTTCGAAAATACTTTTTCTTAAAATAATACATGTTTTTTCCACCAGGGGACGTAGTTGCATAGCTTATTTTTTTTCCCATAGCTATGCTTCTAAGAGTCCGATTGGCAAAATTATTTCTTGGTTGGAGAGCGTTTGTGCTAAAAAATGTTTCTCATACAACTTCAGATTTTTCTCGATGCCTTCCTCCAGAGGGCGTATGCCACCCGGAATAATGCACAATTTCGCCGCTAGGAGGCGCGGATCTTAATCTGTTTTTCTCAATATCTCTGCTTCTACATGTCGGCTTAAAAAATTCTTCCAACACCCGATGCCATATACCTTGTAGAATACTTTAGGCTAGTATATGAAGAATTTTGTAGTTCACATTTCTGTCAATAGGGGATGTTTGTGTACTTCAGTTTGCAGCTGTATCGCAGCTTTTAAAAACCCTATTGAGAGATTTCTTTTTTTACTGCATGCCATTCGCAACAACAGAGATGTGGAGCATTATCCTCTGTAAATAATGCAAAGATTTCCCGGTAGACGCGTAAAGATCAAAACTTTTTTGTCTCTACTGTATCTCTGCTTCCGGGAGACGTATTTGAAAATTTCTTTGTCCTTAGCATAGCTTTTTCAATAAAGAATATTTTTCGCCTATTTTCAACTTCCATTATGCAAAATTCTTCCGGTAGCATACGTAGACTTATATCATGTTTCTTTTTCTATATTTCTTCCTTTAACTGTTCGATTTGAAAATCTCTTTGTCTCTGATACCTTCCTTGTGCTATGAGAAACTTTTGTGCGCTATTTGTTAATCTTCGTAACATGCTTTTTAGCCGCTGGTGGAACTAAGTAGATGTTTCTCTTTGTGTTTTTTATCGATTGTAAAAAGTGGTTGATCGTTTTTCTGACCGATTCCATTGACTATGAATAGCTGTGATAAATTTAATTCGCGTCACAACGGATTCAAAAGACGTGTTAATTACAACCGAAACTGTGGTGTCATCTTTCTTGTTAAATCTCACTTCTGGATAAAATCTTTCAAAATAAAGTTTGATTCCTTCTAATTTGTTACTAGTTTTTTTTTTAAGTCCCAAATCTAAAAACGTACTTCGCTCTGTCACCCACACTATCTCACACACATCAAAGTCTAAGTCCTTGCTCCCAATCACTAATGATGTCAGGCAATCAGAAGAAAAAAAAAAAAAAACAGGGCAAAGCTCACCCATTGCTTTTCACGATAAGTCAAAACCACTTTTCACTTCAGCTCTCATCTTTCTCCGTTTCTGGATCTCTATTTAGAGCGTCTTTTGTAGAAAAAGATCGTGCTCATGTTGTCGGTTTGTACATCCGTCCGTCTGTGGACAACATATCTCTACAACTATGTCCGATTTGAAAAACTGCTTTTGCATTGGAAAGCTTGAAATATCCGAATGATGATCCTTCATTTCGGCTTTTTTTACCATGTACAATTTCGCCGCTAGAGGGCGTAAATGCTGATGACATCGAAATCAAAAGACATTTTATTGGATATATTTGCTTCTAAACATCCGATCGAAAGAAATTATTTTACTTTTCTACTCCATATATGTCGAAGAGTACTGTATTTTTAAGTATAATTACCTTTTCAAGTCACGCATAGATTTTCCGCTAGGGGCGTAAAAGTAAATTGCGTTTCCCCCGATATTTCTACTTCTAAAACCCCGATTTGATTTTTTTATCAGCGGGTACAGCTCCTGATGAAAATCTTTTGCATATAATTAATAATTTTTGGTAAAGAATCGTTTGGCCACCAGGGGGCGTAAGTGTTAATTTCTGCTTCTGATGCATTTGCATCAAAATCTGAGCTTCTAAAATCTCGACTGAAAAAAATCATTCGTGTACCGATGCCACTCACGTCGATAAACCTTTTTGGAATATTTTATTCTTAAAATATTGCATGATTTCTCCGCCAGGGGCGTAGACTTATATCTTATCTTTGTCAATATCTCTTCTTCTAATGGCCCGATTTGAAAAATTCCTTCTTTACTGGATAGAGTTTCCGGTGCGAAATATTTCTCGCATAATTTCAAAGTTTCCAAGTAATTCATCTTTCCGCTAGGGGCGTAACGGTAAATTGTGTTTCCCGTTTCCCCGATATCTGTGCTTCTAAAACTCCGATTTAAGAAATTCTTTTTGCACCGGATACAGCTCTTGATGGGAAATCTTTTGCATATAATTTCTAATTTTTGGTAAAGAAAATGGTTTGACTACCTGGGGGCGTAAGTCTTAATTTCCGCTTCTGATGTATTTGCAGCAAAACCCGAGCTTCTAAAATCTGGATCAAAAAGAATTCGTTTGTGGACCGATATTACTCACGTCGATAAATCTTTGCGGGACATTTCCTTCTTAAAATAATTCATGATTTCTCCTCCAGGGAATGTAGATGTACGTATATCATATTTTGGTCAATATCTCCACTTCTAAAAGTCCGATTTGAAAAATTCCTTCTTTGTTGGATAGCGTTTGCGGTGCGAAATCTTTTTCATATCATTTCAAAATTTTCAAGTAACTCATAGACTTTCCGCTAGGAAGCGTTAAGGTAAATTGCATTTCCCCCGATATTTCTGCTTCTAAAACTCCGATTTGAAAAGTTCTTCCTGTATCGCATACAACTCTTGATGGGAAATGTTTTTCATATAATTTCTAATATTTGGTAAAGAATGGTTTGGCCTCCAGGGGGCATAAGTGTTAATTTCTGCTTCTGATGTATTAATATTTGCAACAAAATCTGAGCTCCTGGAAACTCTGAAAAAATTATTTCCTGGACCGATACCACTCACATCGAAAAACCTTCTGAGAATACTTTCTTCTTAATATAATGCACGTTTTTCCCGCCAGGAGGCGCAGACGCATATCTTATATTTGTCGATATCTCTGTTTCTATTGAAAAATTTCTTCTTTGTTGGAGAGCGTTTCCGCTGAGAAATGTTTCTCATGTAATTTCAAATTTTTCTTAACGCACAAGTCTGCAACCAGAGGGCGTAAAATTACGATTCCGTTTACAGCAATACCTGCGGGATTAAAATACCTGATTGAGAAACTTCTTTTTTTGGTCAGATACTACTGTTTTCCATACTGGTTCCATTGACTTTGATATACCCTTCCTTTCAATCAGAAGAGGATCCGAAAGGTGACAACTTCAGAAAGTGAGCATTCGGTTTCAACACTGCGTCACTTAACGTTACATCTACATATGAGAACTGTGAGACTCAGTGGGTTAGAGCATTACTTCACATTCATCCAGAATACACACCGAAAACAGAAAAAGTTTTGTTGACGTAGCGAATTAAAATATATATATATATATATATATATATATATTAAAAAAAAGTAAAAAAAAAAGCAATTATTAAAAAAAATTAAAAAGAATAAAAGAAAAAAAAATATTGGAAAAGATTTAGAACAAAATTAAAAAAGAAATAAAAAAAAGCAATTATTAAGAAAAAAGGAAAAAAAGCAATTATTAAAAAAAAAGGAAAAAAAGCAATTATTGAAAAAAATTAAAAAGAATAAAAAATTTTTTATTGGAAAACATTTAGAACAAAATTAAAAAAGAAGTCAAAAATATCAATTATTAAAAAAAGAAAAAAAAGCAATTATTAAAAAAATTAAAAAGAACAGAAGAAAAAAATATTGGAAAACATTTAGAACAAAATTAAAAAAGAATTAAAAAAAAGCAATTATTAAAAAAAGGAAAAAAAGCAATTATTAAAAAAATTAAAAAGAATAAAAAAATATTATGGGAAAACATTTAGAACAAAATTAAAAAAGAATTAAAAAAAGCAATTATTAAAAAAAGTAAAAAAAAAGCAATCATTAAAATTTTTTTAAAAGAATAAAAAAATATTATTGGAAAACATTTAGAACAAAATTAAAAAAGAATTAAAAAAACAATTATTAAAAAAAAGTAAAAAAAGTAAAAAAAAAACAATTATTAAAAAAATTAGAATAAAATTAAAAAAAGAATAAAAAAAATTGGAAAACATTTAAAACAAAATTAAAAAAGAATTTAAAAAAAGCAATTATTAAAAAAAAATAAAAAAACAATTATTAAAAAATTAAAAAGAATAAAAAAAAATATTATTGGAAAACATTTGGAACAAAATTAAAAAGAATTAAAAAAAAGCAAATTATTAAAAAAAGTAAAAAAAAAGCAATTTTTAAAAAAAATTAAAAAGGATAAAATTAAAAAGAATAAGAAAATATTATTGGAAAACATTTAGAACAAAATTAAGAAAGAATTAAAAAGAAGTAAAACAAAGCAATTATTAAAAAAAAGAATAAAATTAAAAAAGAATAAAAAAATATTATTGGAAAACATTTAGAACAAAATTAAAAAAGAATTAAGAAAAAAAAAAAGAAGCACACAAATATATATGCTCCGAAAAAAACAAAATCGTTTCATTTGTAACATAAGAGTTGAATCAAATCAAAAAATATTTGTCGAAATGAGAGTCACCAGCGTCAGGGATTGTTAGTCTCACTGTACAATGAAAATAAGCGCCATTATACAGCAGCCGCTCCATAAAAAGTGAGAGTAAAGTCGCACAAAATGAAGAAATATAGATACAGCAAAATATGTTATCCTTCCTCAAAGTATCTTCCTTCGGATGATATGTAATGGTCACATCGTTTAGTCCACTTTTCAAAACATGTGGCGAAGACATTTTGTGGAAGTTATTTTAGCGACCCCTTTAATAACGTCAGCATCTGCATGTGTTGAATACTGCGCCGCGGAACTTCCTCATTGTTGGAAACAACCAGAAATCGCAAGGGGCGAGGTCAGGCCTGTAGGCAGTCTGTGACATGATTTCAATACTGCATTTCGTAAGAAACTGTTGAACACAAGCAGCCACATGTGGGCGGGCGTTATCATGGTTTAGGGTCCACTTGCCCACCAGTTCCGGTTGCTTAATCGATATGTGTCGTCACAGCCGCTTCAAGACTGAAATGTAATACTCAGCATTGACAGTAATTTGTGGAGGAACGGCATTCTGGTAGACTACACCTGTATGATCAAAGAAAATTATCATCATCACCTTCCCAACTGATTTTGTTCGGCGGACTGTTTTCAGAGAAGGCGAGCCTGGTTTTTTTATAAGCACTCGTTGCGCTCTTCGTGAGGGTGTCGAAATAGTGGACCCATGTTTCATCGGCAGTTATCACTGTGTGTTATAAAGTTTGGATCCTTCGCAATAATTTATTTTCACTCATGACACACCTGAACTTGGGCTAATAATTGTTCTCTCGTCAGGTGATGAGGTTCCCATCTGGAACACAAAATGCAACAGTACTTTGTTGCGTAGAATGCGGAATGCCGACGTTTTTGAAATATTAGTTGATACCTCTATGTCTTCACACGTCATTCGTCGATCTTCTTGCAGGATTGCACAAACAGTGTTAACAATACGTTCCGTAACAAGACTTTCAGGTCGATCAGACCTAGAAGCGAGTTCTGCCGACAAACGCCGTTTTTTTAATTATGGTGCCATCTAAAAATAGTTGACTCACGCAAATATTTATCTCTGTACGTTTTTCATTAAATTAAACTGTTTCCTGGAGCCGTTTTACCCAAACATAGCAAAATTTTATCGCTCAACGCATTTCACTTCTTAACTCTGAATCACTCACCTCCATAGTTGTATGGCGAAATGCAGACGTACTGCGCAATAACAAAACCAGAATCGTCTGCCACGGCTAATAACTGTTGCCGTAGATACTTCCCGAATTCAGTTAGTCGTCTGCGTGGTTATTTTTCCCGTTCGCACTGTTGCCAACTTAAGAAAAAATTACTCTCAGTTTTTATGGAACGGCTTTTGTACAAATAAAGAAATGTTTCACTAGAAGGTTCCTGCCTCGCCCCCAGTAACTTTTTTTTTAATTGCGAAGTTTATTTTTCAGTTGTTAAATAATAGAAGTAACTTTTTTTCTAAATTTTAGGTACATGCTATTGCTAACATGATACCAAATAATTATAAGGATTAGGATTTGAACACTTGTTTGAACATGAACTCAATTCTTCTTCTGAATACTTCATTTGTACGTGAACTCCATTCTTCTTTGCTTTTGTGTGGACTTGAGTGTTGCGTTTTCACAAAAATGTTTCTTCCGAGTACTTTTTCATTTTCAAAAATAATGTTTTTCCCTATTAACAAACCAGCCAAGTTGCTCGAATGTGCATGTCCTTGTGTGGCTCTAAGATATATCTTGATTCTTTTTAATACAGAAAAACTTCTTTCGGCAGTTGCCGTTGTTGATGGAAACTTTAATACAGTATTAGGTCTGCTGATTTGTACACCTCATTCCAAACACAATGTCCAAGGATTTATTCATCTTTATGTAACAAGTAATGTATCTTACTGATTTCTTTTTATATTCATCAAGGGAATAAACACCTTTAGTTAATTTTTTCGTCGAGCTGTATCAAAATTTGAAGCATAGAGTTCTTTAAGTTCTGACAGTAGATGTTCAGGAAAGCTTTCACAAAATTTATCAAACAGTTCGTATCCAACAAAGCCACGAATTTAAGACACAACACCACTAATTTTAATTGATTGACACTTCACAAAAACTGAAACAACTCTAGCGAAACACATACTGTTACCGGCCGGAGCATGCGAGTGACTAATGTGGTCCAAGTCTTCTCTTTTCTGAGCGAACCGTTGCCAAAGCCTTCCCTTTCACCCGCTCATTCTTGTTGTCATGGAAACGCTAGCTGGCGATCGTATCGAAGATCTTTGGATCAGAACAGCGAGGACTGACTGGTAGTGCTGTTTGCCTTATACGACGACACCATCCCGCCGCAAGGAGACCCGTTGGTCTTCGCTTGCCAGACTGATTCTCTAAGTCAAAAGAAGCGAATTCGCACGTGTTTTTTGGCATCAAAAGCATCATCTTAATACAGTTGCTAATTGGCTTTTATTTGTGTATATTTAATTGACTTTTATTTGTGCATACTATGGGCTTCGCAGCTAGCCTCGAATATACACCACTGAAGTAATATGAATATTAATAATAATTTCCAGCAATATTTATTTGAATACACGCTGTTGGCCACCCAAAATGCTACACCAAGAAGGAAACGTCCGATTGGCTTGAAATTCGCAGCATGCGTCGCCCGCGAGAGGACATGCAAACGATTAGCATTGCAGGGCATATGCAAATCATGTGTGCCCGGCACGCCACCGAAAAGCACTATAAGAAGGGTGCACAGAAGGCGGGGTGTAAGTAGTGAAAGTGTGTTGTGCTGCCGGACCGACCTGCGCGTGGAAAGCTTCCTGATGCCTCGTCGCAGAATACGGCAGTCATTCCAGCACGTTTCGGAGTTCGACAGAGGACGAATAGTGGCTTATCGCGACAGCGGTTAATCGTACCGAGACATCGGCGCCCGTGTGGGACGACATCCAGCCACAGTGAGGCGAGTACGGATTCGGTGGGTGCAGGAGGGACGGACGGACCGACGTGAGCGAATGCCGCAGCCGCGCCACCCGAAAGAGAGGACCGGCATGTTGTGCCGCGGTTATTGACGGCTCGCACCGCCACATCACGAACGTTAGCGCAGGAATCAGGGTGTGTTGCGCAACAACCTGTGTCAGCACGTACCGTTCGACGTTGTCTGCAGGAGCGGGGATTTGTCGCACGGCGCCCATTGCTCCGATTACCATTGACGTTACACCACCGGCGAGTGCGGCGGCAGTGGGCTGTTGAACGCCACACCTGGACTACGAAATGGCACGACATTGTCTTCTCCGACGAATCCCGCTTCTGCCTGCAGCACCACGATGGTCGTATCCGCGTGTGGTGGCACCGCGGCGAGAGACTGTGTGACGCCTGCATTATGCATCGCCATACCGGTCCGTCGCCTGGCGTTATGGTTTGGGGCGCAATTGGATATGACACCCGCACCCCTCTGGTACACATCGCCAGTACACTCAACAGCCACCGCTACATCTCCGACGTTTTGGAGCCTGTAAGACCTGCCAGCGGCCACGTTTCAACAGGACAAGGCGCGCCCTCACGTGGCACGCATCGTGCAACAATTCTACACGGCCCACCAGGTGTCACTGCTGCCGTGGCCCGCCTGTTCTCCCGATATGTCACCCATCGAAAACGTTTGGTCGCTGATCGGCAACCGAGTGGCCCGGCTAGCCCCACCCGCGGCTACGCCTGATGAACTGTAGCAACGTGTGGAAACAGCCTGGACCGACATACCCCAAGCCCACGTCCAAAGCCACTTTCGTTCGAAGCCGCGGCGTGTAGCTGCCGTTATTGCCAGCCATGGGGGCCATACGAACTATTGATGTCTGCTTGTTCCGCAAGTCGCACGGGCCTGTAAGATCAATCGTTTCATCTTTGTATCTGTTGTTATGTGTCCAGTAAATCTGGCTTTGCTATCTCGTGTCCTTCTTGGTGTTGCATTT
Source organism: Macrothele yani (assembly GCA_039090855.1). Lineage (NCBI taxonomy): Eukaryota > Metazoa > Arthropoda > Arachnida > Araneae > Macrothelidae > Macrothele > Macrothele yani. The sequence goes on from CM076993.1 coordinate 91,369,272, forward strand.
TGGGTGTCCAGCAGCGTATTTGCGCGTGTGTTGCACACATTTTAAAAATGCACTCATAACGCATTTAGTTTTATAAAAAGAATGAATTTCATACCTTTCTCCCCTTCGAAAAAAATTTCATGGAACGGCACTGCAGACGCACTTCTTAAATTCATTCAGGGTCCAGTTTTGAAGCTCGTGTGCCCATTTTAGGCATTTTTGACGGGGAACCGAGGTTTGCATGGGTACCTGGAGCGGCCTGCAGCTACGCAGCCCAATTTTCAGCAGGGCTCGATGCACTATGTGTCGTGACACGTTACTCCCGTCACCAGCATTCAAATTACCGACGAGTTACCCCACAGTATTCATCTTCTGTTGCACGCACCATACGGTATAGCCTTCTCTCACCATTTGCATCGATGATGAGATCAAATCAGATCATATGTAGGAAAAGAGTGTCTGACCCCAGGACGTAAGAAATAGGAAGCTAGGAGATTTGGGCTAGAGTGCCCGACAGGAAAGTGACACGGAAGCGAGGTAGAAAGGGGGAGGGGGAGATGCCCTTATTTATTACCGCGGGGCCAGTACCCGGGGTCCGACGGCTTAACGTGCCCATCCGACGCACGGCGAATATTTAGTGGTTCGAGCGTTCGTACCTGCCCGGGGATCGAACCTGAGGTTCCTACGTGGCAGTCACGAACTTTAACCACTAGGCCATCCGCGGCCCAGGAAAAGTCCCCCATAGGAAAATATCCCCACGGAAACTTCCCCCACCTTTTTGAGTCAGAGATGCCGTGCTCAAATTGCATTTTACACAAAATATCGAATGTGATAAAAATGTCCGGGGTTACGATTTCCATTTTCACGCAATGTAAAACAAGATGTACCCGTACAAGTAGAACAAATATGTGGGGGAAATTTCCGGGATCGGCATTTCCATTTTTTCCGCAATTTTACAGGTGTTTCAAAAGGTAGCCAGTAAATCACTACACAGGAAAAGTGCCAAACATTCCATGTTTTTCGTTAAGGGGCTGTAAGAATGAGATTAGGACTTTTGGGCACACATTTTTAAGGGGTAGGTATAACAATTGCCGTTTCTTGGCCCTATAGTAAGAATTTGATCGAGAAAATGTTCACCGCAAAACAACTGATAATTATACTTGAATTTGGAGGAACAAAAGAACATTCGTGAATACAAAAAAAAAAAAAAAATACGTAGCACATTTTTTAGGTTTTAACCAAACAACGCAACTGCATCAGAACTCATACTATGTTCGGAAAAGGACGACAAGGAGGTATTTTTTAATAACGCTGCACTTTTACTTAGGCACTAAATACTCACATAACATGTCAAGTTATTAACATTTCTCTTTTACTTACTTAGGCACTAAATTACTATGCCTCATTCGTAGGCCCTTCTTGACAGTCTTTTTCCTACCGATTCATATTCATAACGTTTACGTCAGTGGCGGCTTTTCAGGTGAAGTAGGTGAAGTGCCTCTTCACCTATTTCATTTAAAATAAGGTTTTATTCAATAATTTTGTATAATATATTCTTTTCTTTCCTTTATTGAGTGCCAAAATACCCAACATTTTGATTAGATATCAATTCACAATGCGCGTTCAATACGGAAAACAAGTCCTTATACGCAAACCAGTTCAAGTGAAGAGCTGAAATGAGAATGCTTGAAAGTCTGCCGTTTTCGTCCGAGTTGCCATGGTAACAGTGACGTCACTCTCCCCTATCTGCCAGGCAAGTGAAGTGTTTTAGGTTGAGACGCCAAGGCTCTGCACCTCGCACCTGCAGTCGTGACCTTCCGAAGAGATCGCAGTGGAACGGGACGGATTGCCATTGCGGTGTTTTGGTACATACCTTCCGAAAGAGATTTGTTTTTTCTTGTTTTGTGACTGTTTTTTAAAAACTTCATTAGTTACTTTAGTTTCGTGTACAGTTTACCTGATAGTGATAGTTTTAGTTTTCAGTATGTATCCTGTGAACGACATTGTCTGTAATTTATTGCAAACTCCGCTCAATCGGTGGAAAGATGAAAATAAAAAAGACATTTTACTTCAATGACGACCAACGGATTCACTGACAATTGTCGCCAAGAAAGAAATCAAGAAGAGCAGTAAATCTTACAATATTAATTTTAAAAATTGTTGGTTTACTGAATATAAATGGCTTTGTAGCCCTTCTGTGTTACAATTTTTTTTTTTTTTTTTTGTTGGCCCTGCTTATTTTTTACTAATAAAATTCGGCGTGGAATAAAGACAATTTTTAGATTTCTTAAATATAAAACGGTCACTTCACAAACGTGGTGATTCTAACGAACACCTGAAATGCGAATTAATGCTAAATAATTTTGAAAATAATCAGAACACCATTGCCGATGCCCTGAGGGAGAATGCTAGGCTTTTGAAATGCATTTCAACGAAAGTGTTTGCTTAAATAGACTTTTCCGGCAGACACTGATTGATGCAGCACTGTATTTGAGTAAACAAGAACTAGCATTCCGTGACCATGACGAAGCACTGACTCGATAAATCGTAGAAATTCAAGGAATTGCTTTCACTGTTGATATCAAGAAGTCCTTTAAAAATTCAAAATCAATACGAAACGATAAAAAATGTCTTCACAGGTGACTCAAAAGCTATTCAAAACGAATTAATTGAATGTATTTCTGAATATATAAACGATCACGTCAAAAATGAAATAAATGAAGTTCAATGCTTTTCTATTCAAGTAGATGGGAAGACATAACCAGACTTCCGAGTGTTCTTTAATAATAAGATCTGTTGATTCGGAAGGTGTATTGGTTGAGCGATTTTTAGGTTTCCATGATGTGAGTGAAGATAGAACGTCAGAAGCTTTATACAAAATGCTAGACAAAAATTTGGAACAGTTTGATTATCAACACAAGTCAATAGGACAATGTTACGATTGGGCAAGCGTAATGTCTGGACACTTGACTAGGCTCCAGAAAAAATGCAGCATAAAACTTCTCAAACTGTTTTTGTTATTGCTTAGTACACCGTTTGAACCTTGTATTACAGCAGAGTTTTTCTAAAATTTCTAAGTGTCGAATATTTTTTGCAAGCCTCAGTGTAATTCCTTTGTTTTTTCACCACTCTGCGAAGCGATCGCTTCGCTGAGTGGTGAAAAACAATACACTCACATCAACAACTGCCAGATGCATGTAAACAATAACAGAAACTCGATGGTCCTCCACTTAGAAGTTAGTATGTGTGATAGTTGAAGATTGCAATAAATTTAAGGAAGTATTCGAATTTCTCACAAATAGTGACCAATCAGAAAAAAAAAAAAATCAATTCAGCTTGCCCAAGGGTTTTTAAATGATATGAGCACTTTTGAATTTACATTTTTGGCAATAGTATTTAATGAACTATTTGACTTCACCGATCTACACAGCTGGCCACACAATATGCAACACCAAGAAGGAATCATGCGATTGGCTTGAAATTCGCAGCATGCGTCGCCCGCGAGAGGACATGCAAACGATTAGCATTGCAAGTCATATGCAAATCATGTGCGCCCGGCACGCCATCGAGAAGCACTATAAGAAGGGTGCACAGAAGGCGGGGTGTAAGTAGTGGAAGTGTGCTGTGCTGCCGGACCTGTGCGTGGGAAGGTTCCTGATGACTCGTCGCAGAATGCGGCAGTCATTCCAGCACGTTTCGGAGTTCGACAGAGGACGAATAGTGGCTCATCGCGACAGCGGTTTATCGTACCGAGACATCGGGGCCCGTGCGAGACGACATCCAGCCACAGTGAGGCGAGTATGTATTCGGTGGGTGCAGGAGGGACGGACGGACCGACGTGAGTGATTGCCGCAGCCGCGGCAATCACTCATGTCTTATTATTAAAGAGCACTTGGAAGCATTGAAGGCTCGCACCGCCACATCACGAACGTTAGCGCAGGAATTAGGGTGTGTTGCGTAAAAAACTTGTGTCAGCACGTACCGTTCGACGTTGTTTGCAGGAGCAGGGACTTGTCACACGGCGCCCATTGCTCCGATTACCATTGACGTTACACCACCGGCGAGTGCGGCGGCAGTGGGCCATTGAACGCCGCACCTGGTCTACGGAATGGCACGATATTGTCTTTTCCGGCGAATCCCGCTTCTGCCTGCAAAACCACGATGGTCAGATCCACGTGTGGCGGCACCGCGGCGAGAGACTGTATGACGCCTGCATTATGCATCGCCATACCGGTCCGTCGCCTGGCGTTATGGTTTGGGGCGCTATTGGATATGACACCCGCACCCCTCTGGTATGCATCGCCGGTACACTCAACAGCCACTGCTACATCTCCAACGTTTTGGAGCCTGTAGTCCTCCCTTACTTGCAGGACCTGCCAGCGGCCACGTTCCAACAGCACAATGCGCGCCCGCACGTGGCACGCATCGTGCAACAATTTTTCTCGGCCCACCAGGTGTCACTGCTGCTGTGGCCCGCCTCTTCTTCCGATATGCCGCCCATCGAACACGTCTGGTCGCTGATCGGCAACCAAGTGGCCTGGCAAGCACCACCCGCGCCTATATACGCCTGATGAACTGTGGCAACGTGTGGAAGCAGCCTGGACCGACATGCCCCAAACCCACATCCAAAGTCTCTTTCGTTCGATGCCGCGGCGTGTAGCGGCCGTTATTGCCAGCCATGGGGGCCACATGAACTATTGATGTCTGCGTGTTCCGCAAGTTGCACGGGCCTGTAAGCTCAATCGTTTCATCTTTGTATCTGTTATTATGTGTCCAGTAAATCTGGCTTTGCTATCTCGTGTCCTTCTTGGTGTTGCATTTTGGGTGGCCAGCAGTGTATTATTCGAAATTTTGCAGAACAAATCACTAGACATAAACTACTGTGTTACTCAAATTAAAAAAAAAAAAAACTTATGAAATTTTGAGCCATAAAAGGAACGATGAGGTATTTGAAACACTGTTTGGAAAAGCAAGCAAAATCAGAAAAATAAGCAGATCTAAACGGGAATATGCTGCTCTTACACAAGAAACAATTTTTCAAAATTATAGACAATTGTATTTTGAAATTTTGTACCACATTCTCATGAAAATGGATGTAAGATTTCAAGACTGTGAGGAACTTCAATTAGCCTGTATTGCTGACACAATCAAATTCGACCAATTTAATCCATGCTTTCGCTCTCACGCTTTTGAAAATCTTCAACATTTTTACGGAAAAATATTTACTAAACACCAGCGCCTTAAAAATGAACTGAGTCTTGTATATGCTGATGAAAAATTAAGGAATATATCGACTCATGAACTTCTTCGAGTGCTTCATGGAGATAAAGACATTTTTACAGAATCTTATATACTGTATTGGTTTCCCTGATTTTAACAATTGCATCTGCAAGTATTTCAGTGGAAAGAAATTTTTCTTGCCTTAAGAGAATACAAACTTACTCAAGAAACACTATTTCTCCAGATAAACTTGCTTCTTTGGCAAAGATTTCTATTCAGAAAGACATTTTCTTGATGTCACGAATAAACAGCCATTATATGATGACATAATCGACAAATTTCCAGCTTTAAAGGGAAGAAGAATTGATCTAATATACGTATAAAAAAATAGGTAAGTTCTCATTAACTGATTTTCATTGAAGACAGTAGATATCTTTTCATATTGCTCTTGTAGCTCTTCACCAATTTTTCCTACCACGAGCCACCACTGGTTTACGTATCAACTTAAGTTAGTAGCATTGCGCTTTTACTTTGGCACTAAATATTAATTCATAGGCCCTACGCTTAGCCTTTTTAACAGTTTTTGTTCTACCGATGTCACATTTATAACAATTATGTATCAACTGAAGTTAATAATATTGCGCTTTTACTTAAGCACTAAATATCATTTCACAGGCCCTTTTTAATAGTTTTTATTCTAGCCATGCCATATTCATAACCTTTACGTATCACCTCAAGTTAATAATATTCCGCTTTTGCTTAGGCACTAAATATTCATTCGTAGGCCCTAGGCCTAGGCTTTTAAAATAGTTGTTACTAAACCAATTCCCCCAGATCACAAAAACTAATTGTGGATATCAAGCTTAATAGATATGTCTTTAGGTTGAGCCACTTTTGAAACGAGCTGCTATTGGCTGGCGAAATGACGTCGCGCCGGGAGCAAAGCAGCAAGAGGCAAAGAGGCGAGCCCTGCTACGGGTTACACTTTAGAAAGGAATGTAAATAAACGCGATGGAAAAGGTTTACAAATACTAATAATTTCTAACTTCAAAGAATAACATATTTATCAGTGATCTGTTATTTCCTCTTTCACGAATTAATTAATTTTGAAAAAAAAAATAAAAAAATAACAGCTTTCGTATAAAGAAATATGAGGGCATTGCAGTAAACAAACATATTGCTGAACTTCGTAGTTCCGTGTTCGCAGGAAGTTATATTTACAAAAAGTTATTGTCAGTGCGAAAGTAAATTCTTAAAATCCGAACTTTTTAAAGTCTAGTCTTTCGATAATGATTATCAGCGCATCAGATAGTCCCGTTAACAGGCTAAACAAACAAGAAGTAAATATGTTATTCATCATTTCATTTTTGCAAAATAAATCTTGTTGTTTACAGAATTCCACTTAGTAGCCTTCAAATACAAACAAAAATTCGCAAGAAATGTTCGTTTTTAAATTTATTTTAATAGGTGCCACAAAAAGCTATCAAAAATTATATAATACTATTGCAATGGCGGGCAGAATTTAAATAAAAACAAAAATAAAACTTATCATAAAAGTGTGCCACGGTCCATCCCTGCCTAAAGCTTCCTCCCAAACTAGGCTAGCTCAAATGCACAGAAAGGGACTGCCTTAAGTTAAGTTGGCATGATATTAAGTTACTGACAGCACACAAAAAACAACATAATTTTTTTAACTGAATTGTTTAACTTAAATTTAGTATCTCAAATTTAATGGAAGATAGCGTTTGACTATAGGTACAGTATCTTCTTTCAATTTCTTTCTGCCAGGTAATCCAAGTAATTCTGATTTTAAGTCACGAACATAAATGTCAATAGTAAAATGTTCCGAGCAAATTCTTGCAGTTTTAACTTTAAAATTATCCTTTCGTTTACATTTCAGTACCCAGAGTTTTTCCAAATCAGGATTTGCAGGAAAACAATGATAAATAATATCTGTACCTCGAGTCTTCCTACTGTAGGATAAACATCCTGCTATTGCACATCCAGGCATATTGTGTTACACTGATATAAAATAATAATATGCACAACTGATGTTGAGAAATAGCTACTAGTTATGAAGTATATTTACCAATTTCTAAGAACGAGTTTGAGTTTGCACTCCCAAGCCAAAGATGCCGTGCGGCGTCGTTCTGGTGTCGTGTTTTCGCGGTGTTTGCTCCCGGTGTCACGTCATGCGCAAATCCGAGAAAACGGAGACTGCAACTGCACATTGTAATGGCTCCCCCTGGTGGATATGTTTGTATATGTTCATTCCCCACGTGGAATTTCTTTGTTCGCGCCATTTTCGGAAGAGCGGGCGAAATCAGCATGTTTAAGGCTGTTGCTGTCAGATACACGCCATTAGCCGCATTATAATCGGCTTGTATATAAGTATTTGAAGTGTATTGTACCTATCTTGTGTGCCGATGGGATTATCTCAAGGGCGCGCTAAGGTGTGAAACACCAGCTTAAGGGTGTGTCTAGGTAGTCCCACGTAGGGGAAAATTAACTCGGAAATCCGATAGTGAAGCTTTTCTGAAGTTTGAAGAGAAGGGACACTTTTGAAGTTGAAGCGAGAGAGACGCGACCGGAGTTTTAAAGAGAGCGGTCGGGTCTTGGAGCTGACGTCGGAGACGATTTATTTCCGGAGAGCGATTGGTATTGCGTCGCGTAGCTGCAGCGGCGGTTTGCGGAAAACACGAAGTTCGGGCCTAGTGCCGATAGCACGGACAGGAATGAAGTCAATGAAGCATTTCATTAAGCTACCTTTCGAGAGGTCCCTAGCCACATAACTTTAGCAAAATCAACTGTTACTCTTTGTTACTGTTAAAAAAAAGTGCTTGAATTCTATTTTTCTTCAAGTATGTGTACTTTTAGAAATGAACCAAAAAAAAAAAAAAAAAAAAAAATTATGTGATGACTCTCGCTGGATCGGGACTATGATGAGTAAGAGCTAGAAAGCAGTGAGAGTCGTTACAGGGGCCGTGCACAAATTGTGTTTCCTCCAAGGAACACTTCAATGTGTGGCAGTTTTCCAAGGTTCCCAGCGACGGGAATGAATTCTTTTGTTTGTCTGAATTTTCAGGCCGGTACGTACGAGTTTAGGATAATTGGCCACCGGACAACTGGCCACAAGACAGCTGGTCACAGTACAACTGACTACAAAAGTGTCAGAGGCCGTATAAAAATTGCATTCCCCCACCCTTTCGTTTCTATTTTCATGTAGGTTGGCCACAAAACTGTTAGGTAAGGGGGCTCACAAAAATGGCAGTTTTGATTCCACCGTGTCAGTTTTCAGGTAGGTTGCAATTTTATTTATGCCACCTCACCGTGCCACCGATCTCATATGCATAAAGTTTACATAACAAGTCAAGTTAATAACGCTACACTTTTGTACAATATTAATATTGCTACACTTTTGTACAATATTAATGTATTTATAGATGCTACTTCAGCATTAAATATTAATTTATAGACCCTATAGAGTTTGACATAGGCAAAGCCCATAAGGTCTATAGCTTTGGCATATTTTATTCCGTCGTGCTCATGTTCGTAACGTTAACGTAACTTGTCAAATTATTAATATTGCGATATTACTTAGGCACAAAATATTAATTATTTGTAGGCCCTAGGCTTAGGCCTTTCTCATAATTTTTCATCCGGCAATGTCGTGTTCATAATGAGCTGAAGAACGGGGGGCGTGACAGGAAGGGAGCTCCTCCCGGCGTCTTACTTGAGGTTGAAATATAAGAAAATGTGATGAAGTTAAACTAAAAAAAAAAAAAAAAAAAAAAAAAAAGAATGTTAAAGCTGAAAGGGTTATTCCATTAAGCTGACTTGGTTTTACTGTTCCTCATTAATAATTCTGGGTTTATTAAATTTTGAGAACTTTTGGTTGGAAAAGACAATCTGATTGCTCTTGCACGGTTGGGAAGAAAAAACGTGGATTAGGCATTTTCTATGACGGTTGTTCAAGTTAATTTCTGAGATTTATTGGACTTCGTTAAAAAAAATTTGGGGGGAGGGGGGGACTGGAAGAAGAAATGGGAAATCTTTCACCCTCCAATATTTTTCCTGGAATTTCTTTTTTATATAAAACTTATATTTTTTATGTTTTGGGGAATCCTGCTTATGCATTATTTTTTTAATTCTTATATTTTTCCTCTCTCCAATTTTAATCAATGTCGTTTGGAACCGTTGACCCCTTTCATGAGAGCGATTTCCTACTCAAAGGAATGTGTAAGTGGAGATTTCCACCATGTGTTAAATTTCACTCAGGAAAAAGTGGGTCAGGACGGCGGGATTTCGAAATCTGAAATTTTTCTGTGTGGAGAACAAAGAATTTCATAGCTCACTCGTTTTTCAAAAAACCCAGCATTAATTCCAAGTTGAATTCTTTCAAGGTGTCTGATTAAATTCTATCACTTTCCGTATACTTCTCTCATTTTAGGAGAAATTCAACTTTGAAGAATTTCTTTACGCTTGTTATGTACTCTATGAAGACTTTTTTTAGTTTATTCTCTCAAAATATGAAAATTAGTTATAATGAATTCTTTTCGTTTATCTGTCACTAAGAATTTCCCTTGAGATAAGCAATGAGCTGAAGTTCGCTTTGTCTGATTAGAGTCAATAGCATGTTCGTTCCGAGATGACCAGATAAGGAAACAGTCATCATGAAGTAAGTGTGCTGACGCATGGTGACACATCAATCACCACGTGGTGATCAGAACAAGCAGGTGGGGAAGGAGGGAAAGCTGCTGGGCTCTTCTCGAAAACCTGACGTCATACGCCTTATCGCAAGCCTGCCTGACTCATTATCGCTTCGGTGCTTGGTGTGAGTGTGCTGACCTGAAAAAGAAAAAAAAAGGTCTAGTGCATTCGTCCGAGTCACTTGTGCCTTCTTCCTCCTTGTTGTGTGCTAACGATTCAACTTCCAGAATCATGATGAAGCGTTCGTCGACCACTTCCTCGTCTGTTGACAAGAAAGTCTGCGTAGCTGAGTGGAGCATTATGCATTCTCCAACTACAAATGATCTCCCCCCCCCCATCATTTTCCTTTGGGAGGAAAAGTTGTGGTGAAAGTTACTGACTTCACAAACTCAGTCAGAGTCCATCTCCGGAGTTATCGTTATGACGGACAAACTTTCCAGCCCACCAAAAATGGAATTACTATGTCAGCTCTAACTTTCCGAAAGTTTATGGAACGTTCATATAGTTTCCGAGCTAGGATTGAAGAATTGATTGTCAACAGTGAACTAATTGCTTCTTCCTCTCCTGCAGGAGAAGTGGGGGACAGTTGTGTGTATTCATTTGAACAGATCTCCCCTAGAGTTCATGGTTTCCGTCGTTTAAACCCCATTTCCGTCACACTAAAGTGGGAAGAATTTGGTGAACTGTTGGAGAAATGCGACGACATATGGAAAAGCATTACTCAGCTGCAGTTTGGATCCATTTTTAGAAAAGCTGTGTTAGAGCTGCAGAGTACGAATCGTCCAGGAACAAACATTTCTGAAGAAGAGTTGATTTTCATCTTGACCGAGGTGCTCACAACACAAATAGAAGAAAAGGTAAACCTACTGTTTCGATGTCCGGAATGTCTCTTGCCTTATCGTGAATTGCCTAACAACATCATGGAGCATGCCTGCGCTGATTCCATGAATATTAAGTTTAGCACTCACTTTGCCTGCGCCGTTGCTATGCTGCAGCCTGTGGTTGTAGCAGAATCTTTCGTTGCTGCTTCGAAGGGACTCATCTCCAAAGAATTTTTAGAATCTCTGGACATTACGAACTTGTTGAAAACGGTTCACGACATGCACGTAGCCCAATACGACTTGTATTGAGTTGGAGAAAACAGCAACTGTTGAAAAAAGTCCTTTTTAGGGCTCCTAAAAATTTGGGTAAGGGAAGGGGGAGGGAGGTAGGTAAATTACTGAAAAAAAAAACAAATATATTTTTTGGAAATGTTTAAAGTAATTTTTTTCTATTTCTAGAGCCTAAATTTAAGTGTAATTATTTTTTTCATATAAATTTTGTGAAATTATTTTTTTATTAACCTAAATTTAAGTGTAATTATTTATTTCATTCTAAGATGTAAATTTAGTGAAATTATGTTTTTATTGAAATGCGTCAAAATATTAAGTTTTCAAGAATTTTAAAAGTAAAAGAAATTTCTTTTTTGAAATGTTTAAAATAGTAACAGAATGAATTGTTTTAATGGGGAACTAGTGTTTTTTTTTTCGCTAAATACTTTTCTTAAGGATATTTGGGTATTTATTAAGGGAAATATTTATAAAATACAAATATTGGGTATTTATTATGGGCCTGATGTTTTACATCAGGCGGCCAATCGGGGGGATTTCCGACTGGTCTGAGAGCAATGCTTTACAGTATTGAGCCGAAACCAGAGTACACGGCTAATTTTCGGGGAGTTTGAAATGTTTCAAACTGACTCGCTTCATTCTTTGTGTTGAAAAAGAAGAAACGCTCTCACTGAAGACCCCTCTAGCCTGGGAAAACTAAAACAGTCAGTGTTTTATAAAAAAATTCCTTCCTTAGACATTTTTAGTACATCCAATTTTCAACTTTCAGGAACTTGCTTTGACTGTTTTTTACTACATTCTATTTTCTACCTGATTTTTTTTTCAAATTTTTTGAAAACGAACTTCAACAGATGTTTACTCGTTTCGAAACAGTCTTTTTATGCATGCTAATTTTCCCATGTTATTCTATGGGATTTTCACCTGCTTTTCAAATCTGTGTTTTCTCAAAATTGTCTACTAAGAAAAATGAGGTGTTCCATTTTTAACCCTAGGAAAGAATGAACTTTTCCGAAACGAACCTTATTTATTTTCAACTTTTTCCAAAACGATCTTTGCAAACATCTTTCAATCAAAATTTAAACCCTTCTCAATATGAACTTATAGAAAATGAATGCATTAAAAAAAAGAGAGAAACAAACTAAAAAGAATGATACTTTATGAAAAATAGATTAAGCAAAGAAGTTTTAAGTTACATAGGGAAAAACAAGAAACGAAAGGAAGTAGAAAAAAGAATAAAGTTTACATGAGGAAATACAGAATTTTATGTGAAAAGAGCCACTTAATGCTTTGAATAGGGAAACTTGTTTCAGTAAAAAAATTCTTATTCTTATTATTTCTTTAAGTAAAACCGACATTTTCAGTAAATTTATGCTTTCCTATGAAAGTTTTTCTCAAAGGACTCCATTAAGTTGATCTCAAGTCTTTGAAGTGAATGGGAAGAAAAATAACATGTCTGTGTTATGAGAAAATGAAAGAATTTCCTTAAGACAGTGTGAAGTGAATTGAACATCAAGCAGTTGTAAGATGTTTTACTATTGTAATATGTACATAAATTTTGGGAAAATATCTTCTAAAGTTAGAGGGGAAAATATATGAATATAAAAAAAAACTTCCTTAGATTTACAAATAGAGTATTTGAAGTAGAAAGAGGGATGGAATGCTTTGAATAGGAATTTCTTGTTTCAGTGAAGGGATTCTTATTCTGGAATTTTTTTAAAAGGAAACTATCATTTTCAGGAAATTTCTGGGGGGAGTCGGACTTGGACATTTAACAAAATTCTTGGATATATAGGAATTTGAAGAAAGTTTATGGAATGAAACATGAAGTGAAAGAAATGGGTTGAAAGACTTAACATTCAAGCTTCATCAATTTTGTTTTTGGTTCCTCATACAATTCTGGGGAAATTTTACATAATTGTGAGAACTCGTTTTTTTCAAAATCAACCCTTTAGAAGTTTTTAAGATAGAAAAAATATTGACTAAGGGAAATCTTAAGTAGTGCAAATTCTGAATTGAAGCACTTTAAGTAAGAAAATATTTGTCTGAAGTAATTTTTCAATGTCTAAGCATTGACATCTGAGTATTCGTTCGTCCGAAATTGAATCCTGGGGAGGTTTGAGTTATGAGCTTTTGAATTACAGCACTAGCTTTCTACCTTCCTTGGAAACAGTGGACTAAATCAGGGTCTGCTTACTTCTCTTCTAGTGGTTCACGACGGATCTCTTAAAGGGTGAATGAACAGCAAAGTTCAAACGCTCTGTCCCATTGAGTCAGCAGTTTTAGATTTTTGTCATCTTAGACAGTTTAAGTTCGCTCAGAAAACTATGCTTTTGCGAGCTTGAGTTTGCATTCAAAGTTCAAAACCAGAATTTAGTTTAATCTCCCAAGCAAAGTGATTTCATGCCATATGAGGTTTTCCTGTAAGCCGTAGACGTGTGAAAACAGTCGTAGGAGATAGTCTTTTTCCGCTAGAAAGAAGGGGGATTCCAAAGTTAATTATTTGGGGAAAGCTCACTGGAGAGAGCGTAAAAACACTCTTCTTTCATGTTTTAATGTAAACCTCGAGGAATTAGTATCTAACTATGAAAAGGAAGTTCTAAAGATTTAGGGAATTTACACTAAAATCCTACAATGACTTTATTTGAAATAGGGAAGAATCGGCCTCTTAGAGACTAAAATACATCTGAAGATTTTAGATACATTTCTGTTCAAAAGTAAAGTCGAATAGAAAAATAAGAGCAATTAAATCGATAGGAAAAGATTGATGGGTTGAATCAGAAAAAAAAAAAAACTAAGAAAAAAAAAAAAAGAAATTTCATAAAAATAAACCAAAGTTTTAAGAATCATACAACACTGAATAGAAGGAAAAATATATTAAGTAAAATAAGAGGAATACGATATTTTAACTATGAGAGTTTGGAAACACATGCTTTTCTTACGAATTAGTAAAACGTGAAATAAAAATGTTTAGAGGAAGTACGGACTTAGTCGCAATGTCTCCAGAATGAAAGCTTTTTCTGCTGAGACAATGAATAAAAAATACGATAATGAAAACCTAATTGAAACGAAAGAAAAGGTCAATGAAACTAAACGTCTTAAGAAAAAATGCAGCAGGCACAGAAGTTAAAAATGATGGGACAGATACGGGAGAACTGGACATTTAGTGAAAGAATTATACGCGAAGTTTTGAAACATCTCAGTTTAAAGCGAACTAAATGAGGGAAAAGAATGAGATTAGGGGAGTTCTTATTAACTTTAATGAGGTGAGGAAACAATAAAAATTTAGTTGCACATGAAATAAAGTAAAAAAAAAAAAAAAAAGCTCGTTTAAGAATATGATTTTTGGTGAAAGTATGAAATTTTAGTTGAAATGTCATGACCAGCATTTCGAAAAGAAATAGATTGAGTCGATATGTATGGAAAAGAAGTAAGAATTTCTTTATTTTCGCTATGGGGGTTGGGGAATAACTGCTTTTCTGGTGAGTTAGTAAAACGTTAAAAAAAATAATGTTTATGGTAAGAACTGAATCACTAGCTTTGCCTCTAAAATGAATGTTTTTTCGGACGAGACAGAAAAATATGCAGCCCAAGGAATACAAATTTTATCGTAATAAAAAAGTTTTAGATTGTATGTCTTGACAATGAATGCTTTCTTGTTGGGACAGTATACGAAAAGTATAGCAAACTAGGAAAGAATAAAAAAATGCATATTTGACTACATGCAAGCTTTGAGGAATATTTTTAAGCAAGTTTGAAAATATGCTATGTAAGGAAACAAAAATCTGATGATTTGCTACATCTAAAATAATCGTTTTGTTGAAATGAAATGAAAAAAAAAAAGTCTAAATAAAAGAGTCACAAGTTTGACCAAGTAAGAAAAAAAAAATACTGACATACTGAAAAGTTTTACGAAATTTCAAAAAAAAAAAAAAAAAAAAAAAAAAGATGAAGTAAAATAGCGAAATTGGGAAGCTATAATGATGTGCGAAAAAAGTAAGAAAATATTGTTTTATCAGAATTTTAACTGTGAAAGACCTGGAGAGTTCTTGAACACACGAAAAAATTACGAGAAAATAATATTGCAAAGGCGAAAGACTCAGAATTAACATGTCTACATTTCCGCTTGATTTCCCAAAATTTTTGTCAAAGTCCTATAGTTACTGCGAACAGGAACGAAATCGTTTCTAAAGAAGCATTTCCTCGTCTCATGGTCTGAAATAAAATTAAATGTAGGAAAAAAAAAAAGTTCCCAAGAAAATTCATTACATCTACACGAAAAAACTCCCTCAAAACATACAAGAAATATAAGAAATACATGATGAAATAACGTAAAAGTAATTAAAAAGAAAATAGAGTAAATACGTAGTACACGAGACCACCTGACCAAATTTTGAAACCAAATCATCGTGAGTTAGAACCTCGCTAAGACCATCAGAGCATTTTTATTCCATTGGAAAGAAAATTCCCCAGCATCGTTACGTAAAAATTTCCTCCTGGGAAAAATAACATCGAAGAGGGGGAAATCCCGCTTGAAAACCACTGGAATAAATACAAAAAATCCCAACGGACCCCACTCGGTTGTTGCCATCCCTCAAAATCAAAGATCCATCGAAAGTTCCAAGAAGCACCGCCAGGGAGGCAGCACATCGAGTTGACACCCCTTTTTCCACTCGGTCGTGGCCATTCCTCAAAATCAAAGATCCATCGAAAGTTCCAAGAAGCACCGCTAGGGGCAGCACATAGAGTTGACATCCCCCTATACCCACCCCCTTTCCCACTCGGTCGTTGCCATCCCTCAAAATCAAAGATCCATTGAAAGTTCCAAGAAGCACCGCTAGGGGCAGCACATCATGGGGACGATCACGTGACAAAAATTCTGACTCGGGGCAGCCAATGTTAAGTCTATGGAGGGCTGCCCCTGTTCCAGAAGTCTCCCTTTTGCTCTACTCACGACGTACCCGTTACCATGCGTCATCGCTTCAAGCAGTATGATGACATCAGTATACAAGGACGATATCATGACGTACCCGTCACCATGTGTCATCGCTTCAGGCAGTAACTGCACGAAGACCTTTTCTGACCATCTCATACCTTCAAAGTTTAATCAGTTTTCGAAATTGTGATGACGTCAGTTCACAAGGAAACGACGCCACGTGTCGCTGTGTCATCATGCGTCATCGCTTCAAACAGTAGCTGCACGGAGACCTTATCTGGTCACGAACATGCTACTGATGAATCACTATACGGCTTTAACCAGACAAAGCGAACTGTAGCCCAGGACTTATTTTAAGGTAAATTCTTAGCGAGAGAAAAAATGAAAGGATTTCGTTATAATTAATTTTCATATCTTGAGAGAATAAGCGTAAAGAAATTCTTCATAGACAGAAAAAATAAAGCCTCGATAAAAGTAGTTGTTAGTTTGAAAAGTTAGAAAATAAAATAATGTTGGTACAACGAGAAGTTTAACGAGTATGCAAGCATTTAGAAAAAAAAAAGATTAAGATAATGCATTAAAAGGTACATTTCACTGATTAATCATGAAGAAATAAAAAAAATACGAAAAAATAAACATTTTAACTATGCATAAAAAATTGCGGCTTTGTACGGTGGAAAAAGGCACAACGTTAAAAAAATGTAACAAAAAATGCCATGAACACGTAAATACATTAATAAACAATCGTGTTTTAAGAGTATGTCTGCCGCACAAAACTTTGGAAAACGTCTTTATGTTGGTATGTCCGTTGAAAATGCGTGAAGTCTCCTCAAAGAAAATAAAAAAATCGTTATGTTGAAAAATTATGTACATAAAATGGGAAATTATGAGGAAAAAATAAGGAATAAATTCGTTGTAAAAATGATCAAGTTATTGAAAAAAAATCAGTCTTGGAGCTTAATGTGTCTAATAGAATCTCAAATGACGTCAACCGCCGACCCCGCTGAGGAGGAAACGACGTTGGCTGATGTCATGGTTTTGTCTGCTATCACGGCAGCGTCACCCATCATAGTGACTCATTCCAAAACACGTGTCATACAAAATTTTCTGAGACAAAGAGAAAATGGTGACTCATCCCAAAACACATGGCTCACAAAACGACAACGTAGTGAAACTAAAATGGCGAAACACGAATCAACGGGAACGAAATCTTTTCAAACAACGCATTTCCTCATCTAAATTAAAATTGTAGGGAAGAAAAATATAAGAATTAAAAAAATAATGCAACGTCTATAAAAATTCCTAACACCTCACGGAAGTTCTAAAAATATAAGTTTAATAAAATAAATTAGAGAGAATAAATAGGACAAAAAAAATACCAGTAAAAAATACTGGAAACGACAAAAAACTTCCTTCAAAAATTTGACACAGTCTAATAAATCTCCCGAGAAAATAAAAAATAAATAAATAATGCAACGTCTTTAAAAATTCCTAACACCTCACGGAAGTTCTAAAAATATAAGTTTAATAAAACAAAACATATTGGAAAGACTTCCCAAAAATTTGTCAAAGTCCAATAAATCTCCCGAGAAAAAGTTCGAAAAAGCACCGCTAGGGGCAACACATCGCGTACACATCCCCTTTCCCCCACTCGGTCGTTGCCAACCCTCAAAAACAAAGGTCCAACGAAAGTTCCAAGAAGCACCGCTAGGGGCAGCACATCGACCCAACACACTAGCGTCATCTGCCACGCCCTTACAACCCCACTCGGTCGTTGCCATCCCTCAAAGGTCCATCGAAAGTTCCAAAAAGCACCGCTAGGAGCAGCACATCGCATCGACCATACACACTAGCGCCATCAGCCACGCCCCCTGCTCCTTCTCCTAGAAGGAGCTGCTCCTCCGGCCGGATCGGTCATTTCCCTCTACTAAGACATCATGATCAAAGTAAAATCCCTGAAATGGCAATAGGCTGGACATACGACTAGAAGAATGGACCATCGATGGACAACTGAAGTATTAGACTGGGTACCAGCGGACATAAGACCACATGGGAGATGGGTGGATGCAATTCGAAAGCATGCCCGAGTGACATGGAAAAGACTGAATGTATGAAAGAATGCCCACGGAAAAAACGTCCACGGAAAGAATGCCCACAGAAAAAACGCGCACGGAAAAAATGTCAACTTTTCGAAAATAGGAAAAAATACCCACGAGAAAAATATGTCAACTGTCGACTGATAAACTTTTATGTCTGTTATAAACGGAGGTCGGACAACTGGTCACAGACAACTGGCCACAAAATCGTTAGGGGTCGTATAAATATTGCAGTATCTTGGCCACTTCACCTACATAAGAAAAATGGGTGTAGGAGAGGTGGCCACCGGAGAACTGGCCACGAAAAGTTTAAGGGGGTCGTATAGAAATTGCGTTTTTGACAGCTTCGTGGCCACGTCTACAGTGGTTGGTTAACTGAGTCACATAAAGTTGCCGTAATTTTGCATTTTCTTAATTGTGATATTTAACGTAATTTTTTATAAAAAAAAAGTTACAGCTCAAAAAAAAAATTCAGGATTATTAAACTATAAGTCAAAAAATTATTTGCGGGCAACTGCTGCCGCAGAAAACCTACTGTGGAAGAAGGGGGGGGTTAATGCTAGAAATATTAAATATTAAATACGAAACATTTGTAGCCCAACCAGGAGCAGATTTTCAGTGCTTTCGAGGTACACCTCAACAAATTCTGTGAGGGCACGTGCAAACGGGCAACTGCTGCCGCAGAAAACCTACTGTGGAAGAAGGGGGGGGGGGATTAATGCTAGAAATATTATTTGCGGGCAACTGCTGCCGCAGAAAACCTACTGTGGAAGAAGGGGGGGGTTAATGCTAGAAATATTAAATATTAAATACGAAACATTTGTAGCCCAACCAGGAGCAGATTTTCAGTGCTTTCGAGGTACACCTCAACAAATTCTGTGAGGGCACGTGCAAACGCAGGAAACCTGTAGGAAGGGGGGAGAGACTTAATACCGAAAATATAAAATACGGAGGATTTGCAGAGTTGTAGTTTGTAAACGGTAAAAATCTCCAGATCGGGCCAGAAATTCTTTATATTTTTGGTATTATGCCCCCCCCCTTCCGACAGGTTTCCTCAGTTTGCACATGCCTGCGGATAATTTGTTGAGCTGTATTTATAAACCCTGAAATTCTTTTGTTGAGTTGCTGATAATAATTTTTTAAATAATTGCATTGAATATCGCAATTAAAGAATACGAAATTACTGATTCTTTACGTAACTCATACAACCAACCTCTGACAACGTCGCTACGAAGCGGTCGAAACGAAGTTTTTATACGGCCTCTTAAAATTTCTGTGGCCAGTTCTTCTACACCCTGACCTGCTCAAGACAGACAGTAGTGAAGAAACTTGGGGAGACCTTCATCCAACAAAATTCACGATTTATGTTAATTTGTATTTTACCGATATAACAATTTTATCTGCAGCGCATTATGAGGAGATCGCTCATTTCCGCAAGAATACCGTTTTTTACTCCCTTTTCCCCAATCTGGTAGCCCAATTACGCATGAGTTTTTTTTTGTTTTTTTGTTAAAGAGATAGAGAGCGAGGGAAGTTCCTAACAGTAGCTTTTTCTCAGTATTAAAATATTGAGATTGATGAGATGCAGTATATGACACGTCTTGGATACAGATTTCAGGGATTCCAACTTCGACAACAACGGTCCGACCACATCTAGCAAGGAAATAAAATTTATTTTGTCAAGTAGGGATTATTTGTCCGTTATGCACTTTCTCATTGACTGAACATACACAGTACGCACTTGCACATAAACTTCTCATTGACACAACATATACAATACATATAACATATACCGTACACAACAAATGCTTTCTCATTGACACATCATATACAGTACGCACTTCCACAAAAACGAATGTACGTAAAAATTCAGGGATTCCAACTTCGACAACAACGGTCCGAGAATTTTTGTAAAATTATCTCAAGATTTGCGCACGTTTAAATCCTTTGCTTTTTTGCAAATCTTTGCTCATTGACTGAACATATACAGTGCGCACTTCCACAGAAACTTCTGGCTATAAAACCTATGCGGAATTGGGCTATATAAAAACCATGGGGAATAATTGCTCCGTAAAGCTCATGCGGAATTCGGCCATCAGTTGGAGGGGGAGGGGTAAAATCTCTATTCTTGTGGAAATGGGAAACCTGGTATTATGAGCTCAACATCACATGCTGTTTTACAAAACACAAGCTTAGCTAAAGTTGCTTTCTTTGTCGTGTGCCATTCACTAAAAAGAAATGCCTTAGGCGTAGTTACTGTTCGTGAACGTTAAAAGTACCCCCGGGAAAAAATACCCCCGGAGAAAATACCCCGAAAACTGAAAAGCGGAAAAAATACACCCGGAAGAAATACAACCAGAACAAACGGTTCACTGTAAACTGCCAAACAGGAACACTGATCTGTGGTAGTGTTCCGGTGTGGCAATTTACCGGCAACCCTGCCACACATCTTTCAGCAACTTGGATACAAAAGTTCAACGGCAATCTTTAAAGATTGCAGTTTCTGGGCCTATATTGAGAACTGAATTGGGAACTCCAAATGAATTTCGCGAAAACGTTCCATGTAAGCCAAGCGAGAATGTACTTTAATTTGAAGAAATAAATTGCCGAGGATCCAAGGTATACTTGGTGTGTGTGTGTGGAAGGGGGGGGGGCTCAACCCCCAACTTCCGTAATATTAGATTCTGGGCCGCTGGAGTCTGTCAGTGTATCCAGAATGTTCCCCTTGAAGCGCCGGTGAGGTCCGTGAGCTGGGGGGATTCCCCCAAAATGTTAAAATGGACGTAGAGCTGTAAACATTATAGAACCATGCTTTACATAATGATTCTGTACACGACCACGAATTTTCAGGTGGGTGGGGTGAATTCACCCTCCCCCAAGTTTCTAAGAGCGCAGTCAAGTGTTCAAGGTAATTAAGGGATTTGCTCGCAATTTCTATGCTTCATGATGTGTTTAATGGTAAACTATGTATGCCCTTCGGGCCCCTCCTCCCCTCCCCCAGAAATTTGGTGAAGCCTGTGAAAGGATACGAGGTGCTTGGTTTGGAGGGCTCTACCCCCAACTTCCGTAATTTTTATATTCTGGACCTCTAGAGTCGGTCAGTGTATCCTCGATTTTACCCCTGAATAGCTCTTAGAAATTAAGGGGGGGTATACCCCACTCTCCTGAAAATTCGTGGTCGTGTACAGAATCATTATATAAAGCATGGTAGTAGCAAAAGATCGCCAATAGCTGGCGTATTTCCCTATTTTCAAGATTTGGGCATTTTTACCGCATTTTCAAGAAGTGGGCATTATTTCTGTGGATATTTTCTCTTGGGCATTTTCAAGAAGTGGGCATTATTTCTGTGGACATTTTCTCTTGGGCATTTTCCCCGTGGACATTCTTTCGTACATTCAACAAAGTATAGCAGTTTAGGTTACCGGAGAAGCACCAGCAACAACGAAAATCGAGATTGTTGATTCAATTCGAAAAGGATAATTTAATGCATCCGGAATTTATCTGTCTGCCTTTACACGGTATGAGGAAAGAATGCCCACGGAAAAAACGCCCACGGAAAAAACGCCCACGGAAAAAACGCCCACTTCTCGAAAATAGGAAAAAACGCCCACGGAAAAATCGCCCACAGACAAAATGCTCACGGGAAAAATATGTGATCGACTGATAAGTTTATATGACTGTTATAAACGGTGTTCGGACAACTGGTCACAGACTGCTGGCCAAAAAATCGTTAGGGGTCATATAAAAATTGCGGTTTCTTGGCCACCTCACCTACATAACGAAAATGGGTGTAGGAGAATTGGCCACAGGACAACTGGCTACAAAAATTTTAAGGGGCCGTATAAAAATAACGTTTTTGACCGCTTCGTGCCCACGACCCCCGGAGGTTGGTAATCAGAGTCATATAAAGTTTCCGTAATTTCGTCTTTTCTTAATTGCGATAATTAATGTAATTCTTTATAAGAAATGTTTATGATCTACATCTCAGCAAAAGATTTAAGGGTTTTGAAACTACAAGTCTGCAAATTATCTGAGCGCATGTGCTGACTCAGGAAACCTGTCGGGGGGGGGGGGGGGTGTAATATCAAAACTGTAAGATTTGAAAAATGTATCGTCCCATCGGGAGATTTTCAGCATTTACAAGCTACAGCTGGACTGATTATTTGAGGGCACGTGCCTACTCAGCAAACCTGGAGGGTGGGGTGGGGTGGGGGGTTATATGATAATTGTGAATTATATAGAATTTCTTGTCAGACCCGGAGATTTTCATCATTCACATGCCTTCAGATAATGTGTCGAGTTGTAGCTGCTAATTGCCGAGAATCTCCCGATCGGACGAGAAATTGTTCATATTTTACACTTTTGGTATTACCCCCCTCCCCCTCTTCGCCGACAGCTTTCCAGAGAGTGACATGCGCTAAGAAAATTTGTCGAGTTGCAGTTTCTAAATGCTGAAGATCTCCAGATCGGAAGAGAAATCTTGATATTTTGCGATTTTGGTATTACCTCCCCCTCCCCTCCCCCACCCCGACTAGTTTCCTGAGGCGGAATTATCTGAGGAAACTAGTAGTTTCCCGACTAGTTTCCTCAGATAATTCGACGTGTTGTAGCTTGTAAACGCTGGAAATCTCCCGATCGGACCAGAAATTCTTTATATTTCATATTTTAGATTTTAAGCACCCCCCTCCCCAGACAAATTCCCTGGGTTTGCACATACTCGCAGATAATTTTTTTATTTGTAGTTTCTAGAAAAATATCGTATAGCAGTTGGCTTGAAGACAACGGTGAATCATTACTATGTTTTTAAATAAATGTTGCATAAGACTACCACGGCTTTCAGGCCAACACCATACAACCTGTACAGTCCATCAGAGTAATCCAAACTTTCCTCTCGTATTTGTAAGGTTTGCAGAAAATATTTTACACAACAAATTATTAATATTGCGGTATTACTCAGGCAGAAAATAATATTAGGACTAACGTTTAGGCCCTTCTAAAAGTTTTCATTCCGTCATTCCCATATTCGCGTTATGTAGGTGAGGTGGCCAAGAAACTGCAATTTTTATATGACCCCTAACGGTTTTTTGGCCAGCAGTCTGTGACCAGTTGTCCGAACACCGTTTATAACAGACATATAAACTTATCAGTCGATCACATATTTTTCCCGTGAGTATTTTGTCTGTGGGTGATTTTTCCGTGGGCGTTTTTTCCTACTTTCGAAAAGTGGGCGTTTTTTTCGTGGGCGTTTTTTCCTTGGGCGATTTTTCCGTGGGCGATTTTTCCGTGGGCGTTTTTTCCGTGGGCATTCTTTCATGCAATCCTTTACACGAGAGTTCCTTGCAATTTGCCAATCGTGTTAACCGCTGGTTGTGTAGCGGTATAACTGAAAACAATTTCCTATTTAAAATTGCCTGTACTGTTTAAAATAACAACAGCCAAAACAAAAAACAGTACAGCTATTTTGTTCAAAATTGGTACACGTATTATAATATTCAGAATTTTGTTGTCCAAAACTACGTAATTTACCCCTTTTTTAAAGAATTAATCATACTCATTGGCATCGAGTGATAAGACAGTGGTCTTACTAATTGCGTATGACAAGATCATTTTCACCCCAAAAAAAATTAACCGCTAATATCAATTTGTAAAGGAAATTAAATACATCCGGAATTTGTCTGTCTGTAACTTTCCCTATTTAACACTGATAAAAAACTTTCGACTTCGTTGCAGTGATTTAGGAGAATAGCTTTCTTCTTTGTATTTCCCCTGACGCCGCACTTAAAAAAAATGGTCCCCCTTTGCAAAGTGTGAAGAGGTGAGAGGGGTTGGGAACGATTAGGAAGGGGTGGAGTATCTGTTTCGCCGAACAGATAAGTGTGAGTATGGCATGATCCTGACACACAACCATGGTGTAGAGCCAAGTGCTGCTCCAAAGATTGTTATCGCGGCCCATCGTCATCATCATGATGCTGTTTTGCCCATGGTAATTTGCAAGGTCACAGAAAGACCACAAATCGCGCTCGCGTCAACAGCCGGAGCCTCTTTTCGTCATTAAAGCAGCGCAACTAGCTTCTCGGTGGACCGTGAGAAACTCGAATGTTTACGGCGACAGGCGGCCGCGCAGGCACCGGCCGGTCTGCATCGCACCTGCGGAGGATCTTTCGGCTGGTCGGACAACAAACTGTCCTTTCATGCGCCTGCTTCCACCCTTCGTTAAACCGGACACTCCATCGGCCCCTTTCCTTTTTAATGCAGTTGCCAAGGGTAGTCCGAGAGGCACTTGACACCAAAAGTAGTTGACGATAATGGCTGCGACCTGTGACCTCTTTATGAGAAGGCACATGGCCATCGTATTACGGAAACCAACGCGTGTGTGTGTGTTCGTCGGGACCACACTTCGAGAAGGCGCCCGGTTGGCGCCCGGGAGGAAAGCACGGTGTTAGAGCGTCAATAGAACTAATGTCTGCGTTCCTTTGAGCGGATCTTACGGTTTTCTCTGCGGCTAATGAAACAACCTTTCTTCTCGCGCGCTTTTCTTCGAATCTCCTTAATGGGCAGCATTTAGAAAAGGTCAGAATTCATTGTTCGAACAGTCAGGCGGCTACCAATTCGGCTAAACTGGCGGCAATTGGAGAACTTCCAAACGACAGAAACTTCTTTTTCCTTGGTGTGTCGTGCGACTGTGAGGCGATTTAACAGGTGGTTACCATACTAGGAAAAACCGCGTTGCTCCCCAAACAAATTCCGCTGTCTGAACTGAGACAACTGCAATTAATTTGTGCTATTAGGGAATTACATAGGGAAAATTTAATAAAATGCTGATCGAGCATGTGTTCCTGGAAAAGGTGTGCAGAGACGTTAATGATAAATTATCTGGAAAAGATGGGTGGATATGTTCTTTGGATAAATAATTTCGTGGATAAAATTTTCCTGTAGCTGCAGTCCTGAACCACTACTCCGCCGTCCGGTATGAGGAAAGAATGCCCACAGAAAAAATGCCCTTCTGTTGTTGCGACGTTACGGGAGCATATACAAATTGCATTAACGGAAGAGTATTCCTCTTTGATGATTGTCGTTGCGGATAGCTGTTCTCTTGGAGGAAACTCTATACTTTCGCCCACCGCTACGAAAACACACCGGGGAAAATTCCTACACCTCGTATAAGGGAATGTACACAAATTGCATTTCGTACGAGATATTGTCAAAGTGTCGGAGTTTTCCTAGTGGCTTAAAACGATAATAGGAGATTTCTTATTGACATAAAAGTGTGGTTCACTGTAAACCGCCACACAGGAAAACTGCCACATGTTTTTCACTAAGGGGCAGGGCACAACTTGGGTATGATGACGTGGAATAGGAATAGCAGGGCACAACTTGGGTATGATGACGTGGAATAGGAATAGCAGGGCACAACTTGGGTATGATGACGTGGAATAGGAATAGCAGGGCACAACTTGGGTATGATGACGTGGAATAGGAATAGCAGGGCACAACTTGGGTATGAGGAAAGAATGCCCACGGAAAAAACGCCCACGGGAAAATCGCCCACGGAAAAATCGCCCACAGACAAAATGCTCACGGGAAAAATATGTGATCGACTGATAAGTTTATATGTCTGTTATAAACGGTGTTCGGACAACTGGTCACAGACTGCTGGCCAAAAAACCGTTAGGGGTCATATAAAAATTGCGGTTTCTTGGCCACCTCACCTACATAACGAAAATGGGATTGCATGAAAGAATGCCCACGGAAAAAACGCCCACGGAAAAATCGCCCACGGAAAAAACGCCCACTTTTCAAAAGTAAGAAAAAACGCCCACGGAAAAATCGCCCACAGACAAAATGCTCACGGGAAAAATATGTGTTTGACTGATAAGTTTTTATGTCTGTTATAAACGGTGTTCGGACAACTAGTCACAGACTGCTGGCCAAAAAACCGTTAGGGGTCATATAAAAATTGCGGTTTCTAGTCCACCTCACCTACATAACGCGAATATGGGAATGACGGAATGAAAACTTTTAGAAGGGCCTGAACGTTAGTACTAATATTATTTTCTGCCTGAGTAATACCGCAATATTAATAATTTGATGTGTAAAATATTTTCTGCAAACCTTACAAATACGAGAGGAAAGTTCGGATTGCACTGATGGACTGTAGAGGTTGTATGGTGTTGGCCTGAAAGCCGTGGTAGTCTTATGCAACAGTTATTTAAAAACGTACTAATGATTCACCGTTGTCTTCAAGCCAACTGCTGTACAATATTTTTCTAGAAACTACAAATAAAAAAATTGTCTGCGAGTATGTGCAAACCCAGGGAATTTGTCTGGGGAGGGGGGTGCTTAAAATCTAAAATATGAAATATAAAGCATTTCTGGTCCGATTGGGAGATTTCCAGCGTTTACAAGCTACAACACGTCGAATTATCTGAGGGTATCTGCTGCCTCAGGAAGCTAGTCGGGGTGGGGGGGGGGGGAGGTAATACCAAAATCGTAAAATATCAAGATTTCTCTTCCGATCTGGAGATCTTCAGCATTTAGAAACTGCAACTCGACAAATTTTCTTAGCGCATGTCACTCTCTGGAAACCTGTCGGCGAAGAGGGGGGGGGGTAATACCAAAAGTGTAAAATATGAACAATTTCTCGTCCGATCGAGAGGTTCTCGGCAATTAGCAGCTACAACTCGACACGCATTATCTGAAGGCATGTGAATGATGACAATCTCCGGGTCGGACAAGAAATTCTATATAATTCACAATTATCATATAACCACCCCACCCCACCCCACCCCCCAGGTTTGCTGAGTAGGCACGTGCCCTCAAATAATCTGTCCAGCTGTAGCTTGTAAATGCTGAAAATCTCCCGATGGGACGATACATTTTTCAAATCTTACAGTTTTGATATTACACCCCCCCCCCCCCCCGACAGGTTTCCTGAGTCAGCACATGCGCTCAGATAATTTGCAGACTTGTAGTTTGAAAACCCTTAAATCTTTTGCTCAGATGTAGATCATAAACATTTCTTATAAAGAATTACATTAATTATCGCAATTAAGAAAAGACGAAATTACGGAAACTATATATGACTCTGATTACCAACCTCTGGGGTTTGTGGGCACGAAGCGGTCAAAAACGTTATTTTTATACGGCCCCTTAAAATTTTTGTGGCCAGTTCTCCTACACCCGTCATGTAGAAATTAACTGTTTTAGTTGTCCTTTGGAAAACTCCCAGGAAGCTATGAGTGCGTATTTTTTCTTTACACTGGGAAGAAAAGAAGTATGCCTGTAACTTGAGATTATACTACTCACGGGGAAGACACACCCCGACCGGTGGCCAACCGATAAATTTAAATGAAATATATCGCTTGTTATTTGAGGTGCGGTCTCTAGCAAACGTTCAAGCTGCAGCTGCAAAGTACCACTTTGACGAAAGACAGATGTCCCCCCCCCCCCTTCCGCTCGCCGTACTCAACAGACAACAGTGGAAAGAAAGCACATTACACAAAGTTATATCAGTACACTGCGGCTTTTACGAAAATCGCTTTTACAATTAAATGCATTAAACTTTAAAAGTATTTATAAATAAAATAATCTGACTTTTAATGATTTCTTTTTTAATTGATATAGTTAAATAATAAACATGCATAGTTTTATAAAAATTAAGACCTTACTTTAAAAAATAAGAATAGTCACAAATTTATTATAGTACAGCCGAACTGGAATTTTTTAAGAAAGTAGCTACTCTACAGTAGGAAGTTGAAAGTTAACAATCTTATTTGGTTCTTCACTAGGCCACCCGCGGCCCTTAAGTCATAAGTCCTAGGCCTTGGCCTATTTAACAGTTTTTATTCTAACGATGTTATATTCATAACGTTTACGTAACACATCAAATTATTAATATTGCGGTATTACTCAGGCACAAAATAATATTAGGACTAACGTTTAGGCCCTTCTAAAAGTTTTCGTTCCGTCATTCCCATATTCGTAAAATTTACATAACAAGTATACAAGTATTGTCAATAATCAAACAAAAGTCATCGCTCTTTTTTTTTTTTTTTGATTGGAGGTTTAACGACCACCGTGAGCAACTCAATGGGCTATAAGCAGTCGCCCGTCCCTAATTTAGTGTCACTGGTTCCAGGGAAGGGAGAGAGAGAGCCAGTGCCGTAAGACAAACACAACATCCATGCCTGACCGGGATTCGAACCCGGACCCCTTACGGACGAATGATCAGAGGCCAACGCCTTAGACCACTGCGCCACCGGGGCGGCAAGTCATCGCTCTTTCCACGTTTATAAGTGAGTCACTGAAAAATTCTCAGTGGCCGCCTCCAGGAATCGAACTCAGGGTCTTCCAGTTACGCGCCGGATATGCTTCCACGGCACCACAGCTATTCCTATTCCACGTCAAATGTCTGTATTAATTGTCAATAATATTGCGCTTCTACTTATGCACCATACATTCAATCCATACATTAATTAATAGACCGTAGGCCTAAGCCAATTCAACACTTTTTTCTTCGCCTGTGAATTAATTAAGTGCCGCCCCGGTGGCGCTGGCCTCTGATCATTCGTCCGTAAGGGGTCCGGGTTCGAATTCCGGTCAGGCATGGATGTTGTGTTTGTCTTACGGCACTGGCTCTCTCCCTTCCCTGGAACCAGTGACCCTAAATTAGGGACGGGCGACTGCTTATAGCCCATTGAGTTGCTCACGGTGGTCGTTAAACCTCCAATCAAAAAAAAAAAAAAAAAAAGAATTAATTAAGTAAAAGAAAAATATTGCAAACTTGACATGTTATGTAAATATTTAGTACCTACGTAAAAGTGCAGCGTTATTAAAAAATCCCACCCCTTAGGGTCCTTTTCCGAACATACATGAATTATGCTGTAATTCTCGCTTGGCTTACATAGAACGTTTTCTCGAAATTTGTTTGGAGTTCCTAATTCAATTCTCAATGTAGGCCAAAAATCGATAATACTTACCCCCCCCCCCCTTCCCGCACACACACCCTTGAACTTTTGTGGCCAATTCTCCTACACCCATTTTCGTTATGTAGGTGAGGTGGCCAAGAAACCGCAATTTTTATATGACCCCTAACGATTTTTTGGCCAGCAGTCTGTGACCAGTTGTCCTGTCACCGTTTATAACAGACATATAAACTTATCAGTCGATCACATATTTTTCCCGTGAGCATTTTGTCTGTGGGCGATTTTTCCGTGGGCGTTTTTTCCTACTTTCGAGAAGTGGGCGTTTTTTCCTACTTTCGAGAAGTGGGCGTTTTTTCCGTGGGCATTCTTTCCTCATACCGAAAATGGGTGTAGGAGAATTGGCCACAGGACAACTGGCCACAAAAGTTCAAGGGTGTGTGGGGGGGGGGGGGGTTGTAAGTATTATCGATTTTTGGCCTACATCGAGAATTGAATTAGGAACTCCAAACAAATTTCGAGAAAACGTTCTATGTAAGCCAAGCGATAATTACAGCATAATTCATGTATGATCGGAAAAGGACCCTAAGGTGGGATTTTTTAATAACGCTGCACTTTTACGTAGGTACTAAATATTTACATAACATGTCAAGTTTGCAATATTTTTCTTTTACTTAATTAATTCACAGGCGAAGAAAAAAGTGTTGAATAGGCTTAGGCCTACGGCCTATTAATTAATGTATGGATTGAATGCATGGTGCATAAGTAGAAGCGCAATATTATTGACAATTAATACAGACATTTGACGTGGAATAGGAATAGCTGTGGTGCAGTGGAAGCATATCCGGCGCGTAACTGGAAGACCCTGAGTTCGATTCCTGGTGGCGGCCACTGATAATTTTTCCGTGACTCACTTATAAACGTGGAAAGAGCGATGACTTCTGTTTGATTATTGACAATACTTGTTATGTAAATTTTACGAATATGGGAATGACGGAACGAAAACTTTTAGGAGGGCCTAAACGTTAGTCCTAATATTATTTTCTGCCTGAGTAATACCGCAATATTAATAATTTGATGTGTTACGTAAACGTTATGAATATAACATCGTTAGAATAAAAACTGTTAAATAGGCCAAGGCTTATGACTTAAGGGCCGCGGGTGGCCTAGTGAAGAACCAAATAAGATTGTTAACTTTCAACTTACTACTGTAGAGTAACTACTTTCTTAAAAAATTCCAGTTCGGCTTTACTGTAATAAATTTGTGACTATTCTTATTTTTTAAAGTAAGGTCTTAATTTTTATAAAACTATGCATGTTTGTTACTTAACTATATCAATTAAAAGTCAGATTATTTTATTTATAAATACTTTTAAAGTATAATGCATTTAATTGTAAAAGAGATTTTCGTAAAAGGCGCAATGTACAGATATAACTTTGTGTAATGTGCTTTCTTACCACTCTTGTCTCTTTTGGAAATCCTCTTTTGTATACGGCGAGCTGAAGGGGGGGGGGCATCTGTCTTTCGTCAAAGTGGTGCTTTGCAGCTGCAGCTGGAACGTTTGCTAGCGACCGCACCCCAAATAACAAGCGATATATTTCATTTAAATTTATCGGTTGGCCACCGGTCGGGGTGTGTCTTCCCCGTGAGTAGTATAATCTCAAGTTACAGGCATACTTCTTTTCTTCCCAGTGTAAAGAAAAAAATACGCACTCATAGCTTCCTGGGAGTTTTCCAAAGGACAACTAAAACAGTTAATTTCTACATGACGGGTGTAGGAGAACTGGCCACAAAAATTTTAAGGGGCCGTATAAAAATAACGTTTTTGACCGCTTCGTGCCCACAACCCCCAGAGGTTGGTAATAGGAGTCATATATATTTTCCGTAATTTCGTCTTTTCTTAATTGCGATAATTAATGTAATTCTTTATAAGAAATATTTATGATCTACATCTGAGCAAAAGATTTAAGGGTTTTCAAAGTACAAGTCTGCAAATTATCTGAGCGCATGTGCTGACTCAGGAAACCTGTCGGGGGGGGGGTAATATCAAAACTGTAAGATTTGAAAAATGTATCGTCCCATCGGGAGATTTTCAGCATTTACAAGCTACAGCTGGACAGATTATTTGAGGGCACGTGCCTACTCAGCAAACCTGGGGGTGGGGTGGGGTGGGGTGGGGTGGTTATATGATAATTGTGAATTATATAGAATTTCTTGTCCGACCCGGAGATTTTCATCATTCACATGCCTTCAGATAATGTGTCGAGTTGTAGCTGCTAATTGCCGAGAATCTCCCGATCGGACGAGAAATTGTTCATATTTTACACTTTTGGTATTACCCTCCCCCCCCCCCCTCTTCGCCGACAGGTTTCCTGAGAGTGACATGAGCTAAGAAAATTTGTCGAGTTGCAGTTTCTAAATGCTGAAGATCTCCAGATCGGAAGAGAAATCTTGATATTTTACGATTTTGGTATAACCTCCCCCTTCCCCCCCCCCACCCCGATTAATTTCCTGAGGCAGCAGATACCCTCAGATAATTCGACGTGTTGTAGCTTGTAAACGCTGGAAATCTCCCGATCGGACCAGAAATGCTTTATATTTCATATTTTAGATTTTAAGCACCCCCCTCCCCAGACAAATTCCCTGGGTTTGCACATACTCGCAGACAATTTTTTTATTTGTAGTTTCTAGAAAAATATTGTACAGCAGTTGGCTTGAAGACAACGGTGAATCATTAGTATGTTTTTAAATAACTGTTGCATAAGACTATAACGGCTTTCAGGCCAACACCATACAACCTCTACAGTCCATCAGTGCAATCCGAACTTTCCTCTCGTATTTGTAAGGTTTGCAGAAAATATTTTACACATCAAATTATTAATATTGCGCTATTACTCAGGCAGAAAATAATATTAGTACTAACGTTCAGGCCCTTCTAAAAGTTTTCATTCCGTCATTCCCATATTCGCGTTATGTAGGTGAGGTGGCCTAGAAACCGCAATTTTTATATGACCCCTAACGGTTTTTTGGCCAGCAGTCTGTGACTAGTTGTCCGAACACCGTTTATAACAGACATAAAAACTTATCAGTCAAACACATATTTTTCCCGTGAGCATTTTGTCTGTGGGCGATTTTTCCGTGGGCGTTTTTTCCTACTTTCGAAAAGTGGGCGTTTTTTCCGTGGGCGTTTTTTCCGTGGGCGTTTTTTCCGTGGGCATTCTTTCATGCAATCCACAACTTGCTGTTCTGTTCCTCCAAGGAACACTATGAATGTGTGGCAGTTTCACAGTGGGGCAGCTTCACAGTGGGGCAGTTTCACAGTGGGGCAGTTTTCCAAGTTTCCGAATTATGTGTGGCAGTTTTCCAAGGTGCCTAACGACAGGAAGGGGTTGGCGGAAGACCGCCACACAGGAAAACTGCCACACACTTTTCAGCAAATTAGAAAACTGCCACACATCGGGAAACCGCAACAAGGGAACACTGCCACACGCTTTTCATCAAGGGGCCGGCCACATATTGCTGTTCTTCAGCTGAACACTCTGAATGTGTGCTGTTTTCCAAGTTTCCGAATTATGTGTGGCAGTTTTCCAAGGTGTCTAACAACGGGAAGGAGCACTTTTGTTTGGCTGAATTTTCGGTTGGAGGAAGACCGCCACACAGGAAAACTGCCCCACGATTTTTATTAAGGGGCCGTGCACAAATTGCTATTCCTCCGAGGAACACTTTGAATGTGTGGCAGTTTTCTGGTGTGACAGTTTTCCAAGTTTCCGAATTATGTGTGGCAGTTTCCCAAGGTGCCTAACGATGGGAAGGAGCTCTTTTGTTTGTCTGAATTTTCATGTCGGTTCATACTGAGGGCACCTGGCCACAGAAGTTCGAGGGTGGGGTGGGTGTAAAGATTGCCGTTGCTTGGCCTATATTGAGAATTGAATTGGGAACTCCAAACAAATTTCGAGAAAACGTTCTATGTAAGCCAAGCAAAAATTGTTTTGTTCAGGAAAGACCAATAAGGTGGGAATTTTTTTAATAACGCTGCACTTTTACTTAGGCA
Organism: Macrothele yani; assembly: GCA_039090855.1. Classification (NCBI taxonomy): domain Eukaryota; kingdom Metazoa; phylum Arthropoda; class Arachnida; order Araneae; family Macrothelidae; genus Macrothele; species Macrothele yani. The sequence goes on from CM076993.1 coordinate 91,402,293, forward strand.
CTAAATATTTACATAACATGTCAAATTTGTAGTATTTTTCTTTTACCTAATTAATTCATAGGCCCTACACCTCGACCTTTTTAACAGCTTTTAATTCGCCGACTTTAAATTCACAACGCTTACGTATCAAATCAAGTCAATATCATTGTTCTTTTACTTAGGCACTAAATAGCCATAATCCTCTGCAATTTATTTATTCAAATGAAAGTACAATTCTCGCTTGGCTTACATGGAAAGTTTTCGCGAAATTCTTTTCGCAATTCAGTTATCAATATGTAGGCCCAGAAACGGCAATCTTTATAGCCCCCCCCCCCCTTTGAACTTTTGTAGCCAAGTTGTTGAAAGATGTGTGGCAGGGTTGTCGGTAAATTGCCACACCGGAACACTGCCACACATCAGTGTTCCTGTGTGGCAGTTTACAGTGAACCGTTTGTTCTGGGGGTATTTCTTCCGGGGGTATTTTTTCCGGGGGCATTTTTTCCGCTTTTCAGTTTTCGGGGGTATTTTTATCCCCGGGAACGGCCGAGGTTCGGCAGTGCTGCCCGCTCTACTTGAATGGCCACCTCGAAGCCCAGATCTCTCAACGTGTGATAATGCCCTTTGGGGTTTCATAAAATAGGTTGTTGCACAGCAGTGCTACCAAACCACTGATGAACTTAAACAAGCAGTGAGACGTGCTTTCTCTCGTATCACCCCACAACTGCTTCGGAAAATGTCCCACAGAACATGGCGTAAAATTATTCTCTGTCACAAGAATGACGGAGCCCAAACGGATCCACCGGATCCGTTTGGGCTCCGTCATTCTCAACATATAACTAAACATATACATCATACAACAGATACATAGCTCACTTACATTTCTTATTACAGGGGAGGTGGGGGGTAACAAGACATTGTGGACACCCTGTACACTGGCCAAAGATATGCCCCAAGCAATGGATTAGTTTAAAAATTATTTGTTTAAAAAGTTTAGTTCAGTTAATCCACTACACAATATTAATATGTTTTTAGAAATAATACGCATAAAGCCAAATGTTCTAAAATGTGGATTTGAAGATAAATAAATAATCAACGTGCCCTTCGACCGTATCAGGGAATCAGTAATTTTGGTAAAAGCTGAAGAAAAGGAAATGGTTTAGAATAAAAAATTCCATTCGTTATTTCTTTTTGATTTTTAAATTTACTTTTATTTTGAATAAATTGCATTATAAAACGTACAACGCCGTACAGACAGTTGCAAGTGTTTGAAATTTTGACTCTAGAAAACTAATCTTTGCAATATAATTTACATATATGATAATTAGTAAAGGTAGTTTAGAGTGATGTAGTAGAATATAAAAAAAAGCATGTAGGGAAATTTCCAAAATTAAAAAAAAAAAAACGTAAAAGCATTCCAGAACAGATTATTCTGCATATTGTAACATTAACAAAGCTTTGCGCTTAATAGTATAATAATCACAATATTATCATATGTGTGTACAGTTTCCAGATCAAGTTCATCATGAAAAGAGAGAGAGAGAGAGAGAGAGAGAGAGTGAGAGAGAATTGCATCTAATGCCTCAGCGCTTCAACTTGATCTTCTTTTCTCTAAAACTTGACCTGCTGCACAAAAAACCAACGTCACCCCAAAATCGCGGGAGTGAGGAAATTTTAAAAAATAAATAAAGATACTTCTAACTGCACAATTTTGGAAATTAATACATCGTTTTAAAGATAAGATTCTTGATTTTTAATAAAATACAAAAAATGGGCATGTGATTTTTTCCCAGTTTTTTGATGCCAGACCTCCTTAAACTAATCCTTGCTTGGGCCATAGCTTTGGACAATGCATAATGCAAGTCTTGCTAAGCAAAACTTGTCTTGCAATGGCAGCTAGCTTAGGAAATTGAAAATCCTTCCACCATGGTAGCAAATCCACAATGAAATTCAACACGTGTAATTCAACCGGGCTCGGAATTACACGTGTTGAATTAATTACAGTAATGAAATTCAAGACATGTAATTCCGAGCCCGAATTCTGAGCCCGTCCGACCCCGGGCCCGAGCTCATCTCTACTGTGCTCCACGTCTTCACGGGGCCCCGCAGTTTAGGTATTAAAAACAAAATCATCTTCAGTAGAATTTTTATATTTATTAATGTTATTTTTTTAAGTTATGGGGGGCGAGCTCTTTAAAAAATATTATTATTATTATTATTATGTAGTTTCCAATCTCCCTCACTTTCATATAGGCTGGCTGTCGCCCTTCTTACAAATACTGAGATTTGCAGATTTCAAATAATTATTGAAATCACCTTAATCTTTTCTGCATTCATGAAATAGCAAATTTAAATATTCATTTTGTGGTTTCCAAATTTTATATATTTAATAATTTGTTTATAAACCAAATACTTTAATTAAAAAAAAAACACGAGCAATACCAAATCTGTTTTCGGGCATGTGGAGGCCAATTATTCAGTGATTTTAAAAACAATACTGGAAATTTAAAAAAGAAATTCACATATGAGCGCATATAAAAGTTTAAAAAAGTCACTAATTTGTGAGTTACTTTACCTTGCAATCAAAAATCCATCATAAAGGATGGATCAAGGGAAAAAAATATTTTTACGAATTTGTTCTAAGGAATCCCTGTTGTTCTCTAAGCAGATTAGTTAAAGTTACCTTTTTGTCATTTAGTGAAGAAGTTTTTATGAGAATCACAAAACGAGTGTAGCCTCAACTCCCTCTCTCGAACAGTAAACACATTTTACTCTTTCTCTCCCTCCCTCTCTTTCTAAGAACTCTCTCTCTCCCTCTCTTCCTCTAAGAGCTCTCTCTCTCTCTCTCTCTCTCTCTCTCTCTCTGAACTTTCAATCTATACACAGTGTGGCAAAGAATTTTTAAGACTGGGTCTGTAAAATGAAATAGAAACAAGAAATTATAATTTGTTTTGGTTTGTTATTCAAAATAAGTCCCTCCGGCTTCAATACACTTGTTACAGCGATTTAATAATGATTCAAATGCTTGTTCCAGTTCACTTTACGGAATTGCCTCCAAAGCACGCGTCGAAGCTGTTTGTATGGTCGACATATCATCAAAATAACACCCTTTTAACGTCATTTTAAGTTTTGGGAATAAAGAAAAGTCGCAGGGTGCTAAATCAGGCGAATACGGTTGATGATTCAATACACAGATGTTATTTTTCGCCAAAAATCTACGAACAAGAAGTGAGGTGTGACTGGATGCATTATCGTGCAACAAACACCAACTGTTTTCATCCCGATATTCTGGACGAATGCGACTAATTCTGCCCATCAAACGCCTCAAAACATTTAAATAAAACTCACCAGTAATTGTTTGTCCACTTGGAACAAATTCTTTGTGGATAATACCCTTACTATCGAAGAATGTAATGAGCATTGTTTTGATTTTCGATGTAACTTTTCTTGTTTTTTTGGCTTGTGGTGAGTTTTTTGACTTCCATTCCGCACTTTGTCGCTTTGTTTTAAGATCATATTGAAAACACCATGTTTCATCACCTGTAACAATCGATTTTAAGAAGTTTGGATAATTTTCAGCGGCTGAAATGGTGTCTCTGCAATGTGCACTTCTCCTTGATTTTTGTTCATTGGTTAACGTGTGTGGAACTAATTTAGCACAGACTTTTGTTTTGCCCAAATCTTCATGCAGGATGGTTCGAATCGTTTCTTTGTTGATGTTTAAAGACTCTTCCATCATTCTTAGTGACGCACATCGATTGTTTGCCACGAAATCACGCACTTTTTTAATAATTTCAGGTGTCCTATATAGATGAACGTGGTCTTCTGGTATGCTTATCATCTTTTAGCGTATCTCTTCCGTCCAAATACGTTTGTGCCACAGGAAAACATTTGATCTACTTAAACAAAACTCACCGTAAATTTGTTTCATCATTTGGTACGTTTCCGAGGCACTTATACCAAGTTTTGCGTTAAATTTAATAACAGCCCTTTGTTCCATCTTAATAATTCAACATGAAAAAAATTTCACTTCTCTAATAAACGGTCGTTTTGTTTGAGTTACTTTAACAATTGCGCAGTACTTTTGGCAGAAAGCAAGCAGATGGTCACGGTTTATAACGCATTCGCGATTACACTGGTGGTGCCACCGTAGGTTGAAATCTAGCGCCAGTCTTAAAAATTCTTTGACGCACTATGTATTTGTCTTTTTCTTAAGTTTAAAGCAAATGCTTCTTTGAGATAATCATTTTTACCTTATGATATATTTCGTGTGTGTTATTCACGGTACAATACTTTTTATGGAACGACTGTATTAAAATATGAGATTTATTTTCTCTGGCCAGCAGTGAAATTTTGCTCCCGGCCCCGCGAAAGTTCCATCCAGCCTTACCCACACGATTTTACACACATTCCAAACTCTGCCCCACACGGTGACTTTCTCTGCTCCCAATTACTAATAATAACAGACAATAAAAAAACAGAACAAAGCTCACGACTCATTGCTTTTCATGATCAGTCAAAATCTCTTCTCACTTCCTCTCTCAGCTTTCTCTATTTCTTAACCTCCAGTTTTTGTGTGTGTGTGTGTTTTTTTTCAACAACATTTTTAACTCCAAATTTACAGCAAATCTTGGGGTTCACTGTAAACCGTCACACAGGAAAACTGCCACACCGGAAGATTTCCACACAGGAAAACTGCCACACGGTTTTCATCAAGGGGCCGGCCGCAAATTGAGGTTCTTCCGAGGAACACTGTGAATGTGTGGCAGTTTTCCAAGTTTCCGAATTACGTGTGGCAATTTTCCAAGGTGTCTAACGACGGGAAGGAGCTATTTCGTTTGTCTGGATTTTCGTGTCGGTTCATACGAGTTTAGGGCAACTGGCCACAAAAGTTCAAGGGTGTGTGCGGAAGGAGGGGGTGGGGGAGTTATCAATATTACCGTTTCATGGCCTATATTGAGAATTGAATTGGGAACTCCAAACAAATTTCGAGAAAACGTTCTATGTAAGCCAAGCGAGAATTACAGCATAACTCATGCTAAGGTGCGTCGCATAAATATAGAGACAGTCTCGACTTTGCGCCGTGAACGCAATGCGAATATAGGTAGGAAGCTGAAGTGGTACCTAATTAGACATAACCTTACAACAAACGTTTCGATCCGTCGAGATGACCGGATTGTGTGAAAAGAACACCACAAAGTGAAATAGTGTAATTTTAGGTCTCATAAATATAAAGACAACTATGTAAAGTAGCCACATGCAAATGAGATGTACAAATTAGCATGTTGTACGCACGCGCATGGGCCGTAATTCGGTCCAGCCTACAAAAGACAGCGGACCTGCCGTCAGACATTCATTTGCCGAAATGTCACGCAACAGTCAACTTTCTGGTGAGGAGGTGCAGAAGATTTGGAGACTGAGAGCAAATGGATTGATTGCCTGTAGCGAAAATTTGTAAAGCCATGGGGAGGAGGAGTAGGGCAGTCATTTGAAGACTTTATCGAAACGCGGTGCGTCAACTGTCAGAAAACGGCCTGGAAGGCCTCGAGTATAACAACCAGACGAGATGATCGTGCCATGATGCGTTTAGTTTCATCCCAAAGGTTATCACTACGTGAAGTTTCTCGGACTTTTGGTGCCACCGTCTCAAAGGACACACACAGTTCATCGACGAATCAAGGAAAGTTGCTCCGTAAAATGCGCCGTCTGCTACACCTCACGCGGCGCCACAAGGAAGCTAGATTGTTATGGGCAAGCAGACCTCATAACTAGTAAGTCTTTATATTTTTGAGACAGCGTATTTCTGTTTTTTTTCTTGTACTTGGCGTTGGAATTGTTATGTTTCCGTCAGACTATTGAGCATCTGGTTCACTGTAAACCGCCACACAGGAAAACTGCCACACCGGAAGATTGCCACACAGGAAAACTGCCACACCGGAAGATTGCCACACTGGAAAACTGCCACACGCTTTTCATTAAGGGGCAGGGTACAAATTGCTATTCCTCCGAGGAATACTTTGAATGTATGGCAGTTTTCTGGTGTGGTAGTTTTCCAAGTTTCCGAATTATGTGTGGCAGTTTCCCAAGCTGCCTAACAATGGGAAGTAGCGCTTTTGTTTGTATGAATTTTCATGTCGGTTCATACTTAGGGCAACTGGCCACAGAAGTTCGAGGAAGGGGGGGGTATAAAGATTGCCGTTTCCTGGCGTATATTGAGAATTGAATTGGGAACTCCAAACAAATTTCGAGAAAACGTTCTTCGTAAGCCAAGCAAAAATTGCTGTGTTCAGGAAAGGACAATAAGGTGGCATTTTTTAATAACGCTGCACTTTTACTTATGCACTAAGTATTTACATAACATGTCAAATTTGTAATAATTTTCTTTTACTTAATTAATTCATACGCCATACACCTCGGCCTTTTTAACAGCTTTTAATCCACTGACGTCATATTCATAAACGCTTACGCATCAAATAAAGTCAATAGTATTGCGCTTTTACTTAGGCACTAAATATTAAAGTTATAGGCCACAGGCATAGGCCTTTTTAACAGTTTTTATTCTACCAGTGTCATATTATGTACAACGCTTACACATCAAATCAAGATAAAAATATTGCGCTTTTATTTAGACACGAAATATTTATTCACAGGCCCTAGACCTAGGCTTAAGCCTTTTTACCAGTTCTTATTCTACCAATGCCATATTCACAACGTTTACACAACAAATGAATGTAATATTATTGCGCTTTTACTAAGGCAGGAAATATTAATTCATAGGCCCTAGACCTAAGCCTTGTTAATAATTTTTACTCTATCAGTGCCATATTCACAACGTTTACACAAAAAATAAATAAATGTAATAATATTGCTCTTTTACTTAGGCACGAAATATTCGTTCATAGGCCCGAGGTCTGGGCCTATGAATTAATATTTCGTGCCCAAGTAAAAGCGTAATATTATTGAATTGATTTGCTGTGTAAACGTCGTTAATATGGCATTGATAGAATAAAAACTATAGGCCTTAGGCCTAAGCCTAGGAGGCTTAGGCCTAAGGCCTATGAATTAATATTTCGTGTCTAAGAAAATAATATTAACATGATTCGCTGTGCAAACGTTGTGAATATGACATTGGTAGAATAAAAATTGGTAAAAGGGCCTAAGCCTAGGGCCTGTGAATAAATATTTCGTGCCTAAATAAAAGCGCAATGTTATTAAATTAATTTGATGTTTAAACTTTGTGAATATGGCATTAGTAGAATAAAAAGTGTCAAAAAGGCCTAGGCCTAGGACCTATGAATTAATATTTCCTACCTAAGTAAAAACGCAATATTATTACATTTATTTGTTGTGTAAACGTTGTGAATATGGCAATGGTAAAGTAAAAACAATTAAAAAGGTCTAGGCCTTGGGCCTATGAATTAATATTTCGTACCTAAGAAAACGCCCAATATTATTAACTTGATTTACTGTGTAAACGTTGTGAATATGGCATTGGTAGAATAAAAACTGGTAAAGGGGACTAAGACTAGGCCTAGGGCCCGTGAATAAATATTTTATGCCTAATTAAAGCGCAATATTATTAACTTGATTTGATGTGTAAGCGTTGTGAATATGACATTGGTATGATAAAAACTGTTAAAAAGGCTTATGTCTGTGGCCTATGACTTTAATATTTAGTGCCTAAGTAAAAGCGCAATGCTATTGACTTGATCTGATACGTAAGCGAAGCGTTATGAATATGAAGTCGGCGGATTAAAGGCTGTTAAAAAAACCGAGGTATAGGCCTATGAATTAAATAAGTAAAAGAAAAATGTTACAAATTTGGCATGTTATGTAAATATTTAGTGCCTAAGTAAAAGTGCAGCGTTATTAAAAAAATCTCACCTTATTGTCCTTTCCTGAAAACAGCAATTTTTGCTTGGCTTTTATAGAACGTTTTTTCTTCTTCGAAATTTGTTTGGAGTTCCCAATTCAATTCTCAATATAGGCCAGGAAACGACAATCTTTATACCCCCCCCCTCCTTCGAACTTCTGTGACCAGTTGCCCTAAGTATGAACCGACATGAAAATTCAGACAAACAAAAGAGCTCCTTCTCATCGTTAGGCACCTTGGGAAACTGCCACACATAATGTGGCAAGTTAGAAAACTGCTACACATAATGTGGCAACTTAGAAAACTGCTACACATAATGTGGCAACTTAGAAAACTGCTTCACATTCAAAGTGTTCCTCGGAGGAATAGCAATTTGTGCCCGGCCCCTTAATGAAAAGCGTGTGGCAGTATTCCTGTGTGGCAGGTTTTGTGTGTGGCGGGTTTCCGATGTGTGGCGGTCTTCCACCAACCGCGAGATTTATTCCACAGCCATTATCCACACAACTTGAGTAATTATTTCTGGTATGTTGGAAAGCGTATCATAATCAATGCATTGCATGAATTTACAAACTGGACGAATTCGGCTCTGACTTGAACCCTAAAGAGGAATAAATGGAATGCACGAAATTTCCCTACGAAAATCTCAATCAAAATTAATCTCGCACGAAATACAAACTAAACAGAAATATATCAGTCAGAGGAGTTTTCTGGGAAGAAAATTTCCTTAGCAAAGTTTCGGAATAATTGTTGCTTCCTCCCATATTTTTTTCTTTTCACACGACACGAGTTTAGGACTTTTGGGCACCCGGACTTTTGGGCACCGGACATTTGGGCACAAATCTTTAGGGGCCGTTCAAAAATTGCCGTTTCTTGGCGTTCTGAGGGAATTGAATGGAGAAAACGTCCCCGGTAAGACAAACGACAATTACAAATTTTGAAGATGACAATCCGTTTTTTTTTTTTTTTTTTTTTTTTGTGTAAATGTGACAAGGATAATATCCGAAAACTTGAAAATTTCTTCATCTTGGATTAAATAGTTCATAATCATGAATATGGATTACATCATATTCATGATTGCATAGCACCAAGGGCGCCCATGGGGAGGGGGGGGAGCTCAAACCCCCTGCCATTGATATAGCCAAATTTTTGATACATTTAAAACACTAAAATAGACGAAAGCTTTTTTGAAGCATTTATAAAAATAATAAGATATTAATAATTGATTGTATCAATTATGTTTCTTGTATTTTAGTATCTTGCACATTTACTAAAATGTTTGACAGCCTTGAAGGAGGTAAGGATTTTTCTTAGCCCCACCCCCACCCCCTAAAAGTACTCATATGGGCGCCTCTGCATAGCACATTTCTTAGGTTTCAACAAACAAAGCAATTACACCAGAACTCATACTATGTTCGGAAAAGGACGACAAGGAGGGATTATTTTTTATAACGCCGCACTTTTACTTAGGCACTAAATATTTACATAACATGTCAAGTTATTAATATTTCTCTTTTACTTAATTAGGTATTAAATTACTATGCCTCATTCGTAGGCCTTTTTGACAGCCCTTTATTTCTACCGATGCCATATTCATAACGTTTACGTATCAACTCAATATTGCGCTTTCACTTGAGCATTAAATATTAATTCATAGGCCCTTTTAGCAGTTTTTGTTCTCCAATGTCACATTCATAACAATTACGTATCAAGTCAAGGTAATAATATTGCGCGTTTACTTAAGCACTAAATATTATTTCACAGGCCCTAGGCCTAGGCCTTTTTAACAGTTTTTATTCTAACGATGTTATATTCATAACGTTTATGCATGAACTGAAGTTAATCATATTGTGCTTTTAATCATGCACTAATTATTAATTTATTGGACCTAGGCCTAAAGTCTAGTAATTAATATCGAATGCCTAAGGAAAAGCGCAATGCAATTAACTTGATTTGATAAGTAAACGTTATGAATATGGAGTCGACAATTTAAAAACCGTGAAAAAGGCATAGGCCTAGGCCTATGAATTAATATTTTGTGCCTTTGTAAAAGCGGAATATTATTAACTTGAGTTGATACGTAATTGTTATGAATGTGACATCGGTAGAACAAAAACCGTTAAAAAACCTAGGCCTAGAGCCTGTGAAATAATATTTAGTGCTTAAGTAAAAGGGCAATATTATTAACTTCAGTTGATACGCAATTGTTATGAATGTGACATCGATAGAACAAAAACAGTTAAAAAGGCCTAGGCCTAGGCCCTGTAAGAAAAATTTTAGTGAAAAAGTAAAGGCAGGATATTATTAACTTGAGTTGATACGTAATTGTTATGAATGTGACATCGGTAGAACAAAAACTGTTAAAAAGGCCTAGGGCTTATGAATTAATATTTAGTTCTGAAGTTAAAGCGCAATGCTATTAACTTGATTTGTTACGTAAACGTTATGAGTATGATGACATCGGTAGAAAAAAGACTGTCAAAACGGCCTACGAATGAGGCATAGTAATTTAATACCTAATTAAGTAAAAGAAAAATATTAATAACTTGACATGTTATGTAAATATTTAGTGCTTGAGTAAAAGTGTAGCATTATTAAAAAATCCCTCCTTGTCGTCCTTTTCCAAACATAGTATGAATTCTGCTGTAATTGCTTTGTTTCGTTGAAGGTTTAAGAAATGTGCAATGTAATTTTTTTAAATTCACGAATGCATTTTTGTTTCCCCATAGTCAAGTGTAATTGTCACTTGCTGTACGGTGAACCTTTTTCTCGGTCAAAACTCTTACTATTGGGCCAAGAAACGGCAATTGTTATACGGCCCCATAAACATTTGTGCCGAAATGTCCTCCCCGTCTTTCAGACAGAAAATCGTAAATATTTCTCAATTTCTTAATGATTATGAAATATAAGTTAAATCTTTTTTGTTCACAGCACTTGCTTAAGTAGGGAGAAATATAGGAACACTATAATTTTTTACACAACGCAATTTCATCGCTCTAAAAGGGAATGTGCCCAAATGTCCGGGTGCCCAAATGTCCGGTGCCCAAAAGTCCGGTGCCGAAATGTCTGAACCCCACACGACTCATTTTAGAATTCGTATTAAAGAAATTCGTCAACTTTGAATGAGTTGTAAACATTACCAAGAAATCACGGTAATAATTGAGCTAAGGTTGAATACATCCAGTCTTCTAAGTAGGTGGGCAACTGATTCGCAACACCGTTGAAATGAACGTGACTTGTGTATACACGGCGGGCTGTGGCATATGTATACTAAGATGGTGTTATTCTTTGAAACACTTTGAGAATGCTGAAAATATCCCAGCGTAAATATCATGTAGGATAAATAAGTCTAACAGCTGCAGTGCCATCGTGAAAGGAAATGCAAGGCAGATCTTGAAACCATTGCACCAATCAAAACCAGGCGCCATAAAGTCTGCTTTACAGCTGGGCGACCTTTCGTCGACCTCGTGGGAGACACTCGGGCCTCCACGTGACAGAACATATTCCTACAACAAGCCCAAGAATGAACGGCCTTCTCAAGGGCAGCTTGCAACAGCTTTAATCAGTTGATAAAGGAGTACGCGAATAACCAGCACAAATATGTTTTGACTAATGAGTGAGACCATTTTAACAGGCCACCTGACAATGCGTCAGCAGCAAGACCCACGTCACTTCTCGACATCACAGGAAGATCCCGTATTACAACTCTTCTCCTTAGCACTTTAGCCATTAGAAGCTACGACTGATTGCACTTGACAAAGCGATTCAGGTCCCAAGGAAGACTAACTGCGCCATCTGTTGTTAGAATACGCTAATTCATCAAGCGTACTGCTTATCCGATATCTATCCCTCAAACAAAAAATATACAGGAGTAAATTTACATTATGTCTTGGAAAACAAGCTGTAATAAAACATTTCCTTCATCTAATTTGCTGATGTGATTACTGAAATAAAGCAAAGTAACTATGAAATAAAAAGATTCCCAGAATTTTTTTTATCATAAATGCACCGGAACAGGCCCGCCGCGGTGACGCAGTGGTCTAAGAGATGGCTTCTGACCTGTGGTGAAAGTGAGACACACATTTTATACATCTGTGTTCTTTTCCATGCACAAATAAAAAAAAAATAAAAAAATATTACAATGAATAAAAACTAAAAACTAATAAACTTATAACTCAGCTAAAAATATTTACATCACAAAGCGGCAAGTTACGCATCGGCTGAAGGTGTTTCGTTTTTCTTAACTGCGCAGCTGAAAATTCGTAAAAACATTTGGAATTCACTAATTGTTTTCCTACCGAATTTTACATAGTGTTTATCGTAATAAATGAGCCTTTTCAGTTCATCGACGCTATGCAGTATCAAAAGAACAAAAACTACACTCCTCGGTAATTCAAACTTAGAGAGGAAACACCTCAGAGAGTGTTCATTTCTAAATTTAAGTTACCAAAGAAACCGCTGCTGTTAGACACCACTTTAAACAATTAGAGAATGCCATATCATCCTGAAGTCAGTGCGGTCTTGGTCAGCTGCTATGTACCGAATTGTTACTGTGAATGAATTTGAGTTTGTTAGACACCATTTTAAATAATTAGAGGATGCCGCCTCTTCCTGAAGCCAGTGCAGTCTTGGTCAGCAGCTGCTATGTACCGAATTCTTATTTTGAGTTTTTTAGATACCAGTTTAAACAATTAGAGGATGCCGTCTCTTCCTGAAGCCAGTGCGGTCTTGATCTCATACTATGTACCGAATGTTACTGTGAATGCAATTAAGTTCGGTATTCTAAAGCCAAGGTTAGTAGACTCATTAAGCTTGTCCTAAATTAGGTCTGCAACATTGTTATTAGTTCAACATTCCACCCAGCGGAATAACGCACTAAATAATACGAAAGAAAAACAGCCGAATGCGAGCATCCCCTCTGGTTACGGGCTGTTAGCTAAGAATCCGAAAGACGAAATTTATTGTATCAGGCCAAAATCTCTGAAAACTGCAAAATCAGAGACAAATTTTTCAAACGTAAAAATCTTACACAAACTACGAATAGAATTCACAGATAGAAATAAACTGCAAGCCAAAATTTCCTCGGCATAGTTCTGCAGCACATTTTTTTTTTTTTATCAAGTATTGTGTTTTTCAGTTCACTATTATTTATTTATTTTTTATTGAGGGTTGAGCAACTCAATGGGCTATAACCAGTCGCCCGCCCCTAATTTAAGGCCACTGACTTCGGGAAGGGAAAGAGCCAGTTCCGTAAGACAAACACAACATTCATGCCTCACCGGGATTCGAACCCGGACCCCTTCCAGAAGAATTATCAGAAGCCATCGCTTAGACCACAGCGCCACCGGGGCTGCAGGAAAGGCATTACCTTAAGAAACTAGTGAGGGTAACGGCTTTCCCCCTAAATAGTGGTAAGCCGCCCCAGTGGCGCTGTGGTCTAAGCGATGGCTTCTGATCATTCGTCCGAAAAAAACGATCATATGTAGAGGATTTTAGGAAGGGAGTGTCTGACCCCAGGTCTTAAACAACCCTTAGAAATAGGAAGCTAGGAGATTTGGGCTAGAGTGCCCGATAGGAAAGTGACACGGAAGCGAGGTAGAAAAGGGGAGGAAGACGCCCTTATTTATTACCGGGGGGCCAGTACCCGGGGTCCGACGGCTTAACGTTCCCATCCGACGCACGGCGGGTATTTAGTGGTTCGAACGTTCGTACCTGCCCAGGATCGAACCTAAGGTTATCCCCATGGCAGTCACGAACGCTGACCACAAGGCCACCCGCGGCCCATTCGTCCGAAAAGGGGTCCGGCCCACTATTTAGGGGGAACGCCGTTCCCCTCACCAGTTTCTTAAGGCAGTGCCTTTCGTGCAGCCCCGGTGGCACAGTGGTCTAAGCGATGGCTTCTGATCATTCGTCCGGTATGGGTTCGGGTTCGAATCCCGGTGAGGCATGAATATTGTGTTTGTCTTACGGCACTAGCTCTGTCCCTTCTCTGGAACCAGTGGCCCTAAATTAAGGACGGGCGACTGCTTATAGCCCACTGAGTTGCTCTCGGTGGTCGTTAAACCCCCAATTAAAACAAAACAGGCCCGTGACCAAGGAGGTTAGAGTGAGACTTCTGGAGATGGCCTGGGTATCTTAACTGTGAACGTGAAGCCAAAACTTCCATCAAAGTGTGGGAATTTTGATGTTGTTTACATTATGCCCTACTGAGTTTCATACAGTTTTTATCACAGAGGGTGAATCGAAAGTTTTGCAATATTTGGATCACTTTATGTATTCATACGCACCTTTACGACGAACTAGCATTCAAAATATAGGCCATCGTGTTGCACCGTCTTTAGCCATCTGCCTGCCAGTTCTTCGATTCCGCGGCGGTACCAGTTCTTGTCCTTCGAGGCGAACAACTCCTTCACCCCAGCTGCCACCTACTCCTGGTTGCTGAAGTGCCGCCCGCGAAGGAAGTGGGCCATAGACCGGAACAAGAAATAATCCGACGGGGCAAGATCCGGACTATATGCTGGGTGTGGCATCAGTTCGATGCCCTCAAGTTCCTGGAGTTTTGCCTGGATCTTTCGCATGGTATGAGGCCGAGCGTTGTCCTGCTGTAGGAGAGCGCGCTTTCTGTTCACCACTGCCGGGTACTTCTCCTCCAAAACGGCATACATCCGCTCCAGCTGTTCAGAGTAGAGGTTGGCGTTGATGGTCCGACCATCTGGAACAAATTCGTAATGGATCATCCCCTCGAAATTCCATCAAACGCGGAGCATCAACTGGTGCTCGAAGCGCCCACGTTTGGCAACAGGTTCTGGAAGCTGGCCCGGGCTCAACCACTGCCGTTGTGTGTTGGGAGACTCATGGCAACAATTTGGCCCCCAAGATCTCAATAGAACAGCGCGCCAGTGGACGGAAATGGAACTAAAGCGTCGAACTGTCACCCCCTGCCTTTTTTTCTTTTTCAAAGCTTTACAATTCAGATCAGATCATATGTAGAGGATTTTAGGAAGGGAGCGTCTGACCCCAGGTCTTAAGCATAGGAAGTTAGGAGATTTGGGTTAGAGTGCCCGATAGGAAAATGACACTGAAGCGAGGTAGAAAGGGGGAGGAAGGTGCACTTATTTATTACCGGGGCCAGTACCCGGGTCCGGCGGCTTAACGTGCCCATTCGACGCACGGCGGATGTTTAGTGGTTCGAGCGCTCGTACCTGCTGGGATCGAACCCAGTGGCGACGCCAGAAGCTCAGAACTGGCGATGGGGGGGGGGGGGGGGGGAGGGTATCTGAAGGCTAAGTATCGTACAAGGGGGGCTCAAATTTTAAAGTGCTTGGCAGAAATTTTGGCAAAAAAAGTCCCTTCTTATAGATTTTACTCGACTCTGATGATGTTATCCCCAGTAAAAAAAAAAAAAAAAAAGAAATTCAAGGTATATACTATACGTAGTATTTATTCAATGTATGTAGAACTGGGAACCATGGATACGAACCTACACAGACTTTAACACGTTAATATTTTACAATTTTAGCTTGCTTACGTTATTTTTAATATTTCCTGTCATAAGGTTGCTTTTGCATTTGAGTTTGTAACTTAACAAGGCATCTCCCTCTCTCTTTGTCTTTCATCTCCTTAAACAAATAATTACGGAAATGGTATTTTCTACTACTCTCTTAGACATTCGGTCAGAGGACTCCCTCCATTTCCCAGAATAGTACAACACTAAATGTATACATTTTATACACTCTTTGCAAAAAAAAAAAAAAGAGAAAAAGGAAATCGAAGAACCCCGAGGAAGTCGTTCAATACTGATGAAACTCCGCATGCAAGTACCTCAGGGACGAATATGCAAACGATTAAAAAATAACGGCCAATGACGAAATAGTGGCACACCATAGCGCATGGGAACCGCGCATTGAGGAGTGTGTATATCAAGAGGAAAGCACGAACGCAGGGACAATTGTAACAGTGGATTGCTGTTGCATTAACTTCCACAACTGTGAGGATATCCCGACGTCGAGTCCGTGCACACTATGAGAAGTTTGAATAAGTTTGAGAGAAGCGTATAATTCGGCTGAGAGAGTCCGGTTGTTCAAGTCGCCGTATCGCCAGGCATTTGTGTCGGAGCGATGTGGCAATCGGATAAAGTTGGCGCCAGTGTATCAAAAAGGGCAAAGCGAGGGCAACGACAGAACGCGAGGTAGGATTGTAGGAACTGTCCACTGCCCGCAATTGTGAAAGCCGCACGAACAGAACCAAATTCGTCGCCATGTTGCGTCGTCAACATGTACAGAAGTGGTCATCCGAACCGTTGCCAGCCTACCACTAACCAGCAAGCATCTCCGGCACTGGTTGCAGAGTTGTCGGGCCCGATCAACATGGGATAGTGTCCATTGGCGTCGTGTTGTCTTCAGTGATGAGTCTCAGTTTGCGTTGGGCACCGATGATCAGCACATACGTGTCTGGAGACAAGACCCCAGCGCACGGATCCTACCTTAACCGTTGGCATACGGCTCGTTCACTGGGAGTGACTGTCTGGGGAGCCGTTTCCTACGATAGCTTGACACCTTTGACAGTCCCCGTACCACCCTCACGGTTCAGCGGTACGTCGACGACATTCTACGACATGTTGTGTATACTGTCAGAGTATCAACGAGCAATTTTTCAACAGGATAATGCCCAGCAACACACAGCACGGCTCTCACAGGCCGGCCTCAGTAATGTCGACACCCTTCTATGGCCAGCCCGATTTCTCACCGATCGAACATGTTTGGAACATCGTGGGACGTTACCTACGCCCATTCCGGAATGTCGGCGAACTGGCCGGCATTTTGAACACCATCTGGCATGTTATACCTGAAGATGCGACGCCAGTTAACCGCTTGTATCCGAGCCTGAGGTGGCGCTACAACTTACTGACTTGTTCCACTCATGTAGCTGTTCTATCCGAATAAATGACGCAATTGCTATGGAATTGCAATCATCTCATTCTCTATACATGTACCGGGTGATCCAAAAGTAACAGAAAATTTAAAAAATCAATAATTCGCAAAGTATTTACAGTAATCAGATGCGATTTTCACAGAAATGCGCAGAAAGACGTGGGATATTTTGTGCATAATGCAGAAATTTAATGCCAGAATAATTACATTTCTGACCCCCAGATGGCGCTGTAGGGGTCCGAGAGCGACTTAACGGCGGTATTTCAACAGAATCTCTGACTGACTTATCAGTGTGGTTTCTGTATTTACCTCCCGATGCCCCGTGCGTGGACCCGCCCTGCGGATATAGTGAGTTATCAGTGTTGTGTGATTGATTGGGCAGTGAGTAAAATTCCTGCTGTTGGTGAACACGGCGAGCTGCATGTTAAAGGCAACAATGGGAGCCAGGTAATTTGCTAATGCAATGCATAAGCATGTTGTCTTTACGTGACAAAGCACTGTTAGTTAAGCTGTTTTGTCAGAACTCGCAAAGTGCAAGTGCAGCATTGCGCTCTTTTCGTTCAATGCGGGGTATGAGACGTGGAAAGGAACCAATGTCTTGTTCGGCACTGAAGCAAATGATGAAACAGTTTGACGATACGGGCTCTTCGGCAGCAAGTCCAAGAAGCGGGAGACCCCGAACATCTGTTGCAATCGTGTCTGAGGTCAAACACGAAGTCGACCCCCTATCGATAGCTTCAGCACGTGGGGAATGAAGTACCCGCGAAGTTTCACGACGAACTGGTGTTTGGTATGGAACTGTGTGGAGATCACTACGGACCATCCTAAAGAGATATCCCTACAAAATTCAACACGTGCACGAACTGCAACCCACCGATTTCACGAAGCGGCGAGATTTTGCGAATTGAGTGTTCCAGCGTATTGAAGATGATGCTGACTGGCTGTTAATCGTCCTGTGGACTGATGAAGCTCACTTCATGGGAGTGTAAACACACAGAACTTCCGCATTAGGGCTACAGAGAACCCACATGCAGTTGTGGAAAAACTTCTTCATCAGCCAAAAGTTACCGTGAGGTGCGGTTTTACAGCTTCTTTCGTTATTGGCCCCTTTTTTCTTTGAGGAAATCTACAGCTCTGGATTTCAAACCGTTACTGTCACAGGTAGTCGATATGCAGCGCTCTTAAGAAACAGCATTATCCCACACTGCAAAAAGGGCAAGCACTCCATATGTTGTCACATTCATGCAAGATGAAGCACCGCCGCACATGGCTGCTCCTTTGCAACTGCTACGGTCAAACTTTGGAGAGAACCGTGTTCTAAGTAGCTCCTTTCCGCATGAGTGGCCTCCCAGGTCTTCAGGCCTTGCACCTTGCGTTTTTTGGTTCTGGGGCTACTTGAAGTCAAAGGTGTACAGAGATCGGCCAACTTCATTATCCACGTTGATGGACTCGATCCGGCATCATGTTTCTGCAATACCACCTGACATGTTGTTTAATGCTGTGCACAGTGTCTTACCTCGTCTGACGGCTGTGCTCATGAATAATGGGCACCACATTGAACATTTGTAATTATGCCTTCGGTGTGAGCTGTACTACACCACAACCCCAACTACGCAATCACCCGTGGCGCCATCTGGTGGTCGGAAATGTAACTATTCTGGTATTAAATTTCTGCATTATGCACAAAAAATCCCACGTCCTCCTGCGCATTTCTGTGAAAACCGCATCTCATTACTGTAAATACTTTGTGAATTATTGATTTTTCAAATTTTCTGTTACTTTTGGATCACCCGGTACATTGCACATCTAGATTTTGATCTCAGTTGGATGATTCCTTCTGGATTCTTCGTTTTTTGTTTGTCTGCTTTTAAGAACTGTGTTGTTACTGCCGCTGAAGAAGTCTGTGGAACTGCAATTGTGGGTAACCTTATAGGTGATGCTCCGTGGTACAGTGTGATTAAAAAGGCAGTTAAGAGAAAGAAGGAAGCATATTTGGGGGTATTGCAAGGTAGAGTTACTGTGAATGAATATCGCTGTAAGAAGCGTGAGGCAGCTGGGTTGGTTCGCCAGAATGAGGCAAAATATGGGAAGGAAAAAGTGGAAAGGCATGAATTGGCTCTTTGGAAAGACAGAAAATCTTTCTGGAAGTACATAAGACATAGGAAAAATAGGGGAAATAAAATTCTAAGTTGTGTGAAGAATAGGATCGGAGAAATGATATGAGTGCCCAATGAGGTAAGTGAAAGATGCAGTGAATGCTATCGTGGTATCGGTTTGCTGAGTGTGCTACGAAAGGTGTTTGGGAAGGTCATTGTTGATAAGGTACGAGGTCTTACATCAGAGAATGTGTGGAATGTACAGAGTGGTTTTATGCCTGGTAAGGGCTGCACTAATAGAATTTTTGCATTACGTTTGGTGATCGAAAAGTATCTGTCTGTTGGTAAGAAAGGTTTTGCTGCCTTTATAAATTTAGAGTAAATGGGATTCTTCTGTGGATGGTACTGAATAAATATGGTATTACTGGAAATCTGCTTAATAGTGTGAAAGCCATGTATACTGGTAGTACAGCACGTGTACGAGTAAATGATGTTGTGCCGAAATGGTTTTCTCTTGGTGCAGGAGACAGACAAGGTTGTGTAATGTCCCCATGGCTGTTTAATATGTTTATGGATGCATGCATGCGTGATGCCAAAATAGACAATACTGGTTTATTTTTTGGTAATATCCGTGTGTGCAGATTACTGTATGCTGATGACACAGTTCTGTTGGCAGAGAGCAAAACTGAGTTGCTGAGTATGTTTCCCCGGATGTACGAAGTTTGCATGAAATTCAAACCGAGAATAAATAAGGGAAAACCCCCAAAGTTATGGTTTTTGAGCGAGGAACTGTTAGCACTGAATGTAATATAAGTCTCAATGGCACAGTGATTGACCAGGTGAATGAGTTTGTATATTTAGGAAGCATGTTTGACAGAAAGAACAAATTAGATGGTGAAATTAGTAGGTGAGTGAATTCTACATTGAAAGTCATGGTTGCTTTAGGAGGATCTCACAGAAGTGATAGGTTCTCAAGAAATTCCCGAGTGGCTGTACTGTATATAAAAGTGTAATTTTTCCTGCTCTGACGTACGGCAGTAGAACCTGGGTACTACAGAAGAGACATAGGAGCCGTTTGTATGTTAGCGAGATGCTTTATTTACGGGGGTTTATGGTAAGACACGCGGTGATCGCGCGAGGAATGAAAATGGGTTGCAGATGTGTTAATGTGAGGCAAAATGTTGTAAGTAAGGTATGGATACTAATATTCTTAGGTGGTTTAGTTATGTTGAAAGAATGAGTGATGAGATGCTTGCTAAGAGATTTTTTTCAGCTCAAGTGGCAGGAAAGAAACGTAAAGGAAGGCCAAAGAAATCATGGGAGGACCAGATTCAGGAATGTCTGCATGAGAAAAAGAGAATGAGTATATGAAGTGCAAAAGGTCTTGTGTGCGTCGTGTGATGGATGTCAATGAAGCTCGAGCTATTGCCAAGATCGCTGTAAATGGAGACGTTTGTTATGGCATCAGTGAGTTCTTTCTTTGAGGAGCTAACCTCTGAATATCAGAGAACAGTTTAGTGATATGTATGCATGTTTTTTGTTTTTGCTTTTTTGTGTGTGTGTGTGTGTGTACAAAGAGTGTATAACAAGATTTTTGTGAATTCGAAAGATTTATATACGTTTATCCAAGTTGTCTGAAATCTTAAATGGTTGCACTCACCACGTGTGTTCTGATTGCTTAAATATTTGGGGGGGGCTAAAGGGTGGGCTGAAAGAAAAGTTGGGGCAGCTGAAGCCCACCCGTAGCGTCGCGCCTGATCGAACCCGAGGTTTCTCCGTGGTAGTCATGAACGTTGACCACTGGGCCATCAGCGGCCCGACTTTACAACTCTCTTCGCGGTGCTACTTATATAGCCACTGGTACCATATCACGAGACAGACGCTATCTCAGTTTCATGCCTGACCACTGGGGCGCTGTCTTAAACACGAGAGTTGGACCTCTTTTTTTGTGATTGGGAGTTTAACGACCAGCGTGAGCAACTTAATGGGCTATAAGCAGTCGTTCGTCCC
The DNA here is from genome assembly GCA_039090855.1 of Macrothele yani. Lineage (NCBI taxonomy): Eukaryota > Metazoa > Arthropoda > Arachnida > Araneae > Macrothelidae > Macrothele > Macrothele yani. The sequence continues at coordinate 91,423,175 of CM076993.1, forward strand.
TAATTTAGGGCCACTGGTTCCAGGGAAGGGAGAGAGACAGTGCCGTAAGACAAACACAACTTGCGTGTCTCACCGGGATTCCAACCCGGGCCCTTCACGGACGAATGATCATAAGCCAGCGCTTAGACCACTGTGCCACCTGGGCGGCAATGAATGAAATAGACATACTATAAGGAAGAACTAAAAGCAATAGCTCCGTGTAATTGTTTTGTCCAAAATTAAAATAAATCCCTTGAAGGAATCATCCTCTTTTAGACTGCAGATCTGCGGCTGCTGTGAATAAACACTGTCGTTTGTGTAATCCTTGGTGCTAAGTGACTGACTGTTTTCCTGCATCCTCCACGGAAAATCCCCATGTGTTCTCGCACTTTTCCTCAGCAGTGCAGATAGAGGGCGACTGGAGAGAGATCGCATTACAACCCGGAGCCAAAGGGCCGAGTATGGCTTCAGTCTGTAGGACATCTAGTGTTTTAAAAGTACAACTTGATATTTATTTAGGCAAAGCCAAAGACCTTTAAGATACAGAGGCGCAGCTATGGCAAGCAGAGGGGGCATGTGCCCCCAGCCGATGTTAGGGAGGCGCCGAGCCGGGCGACATGGAGAGACGGGACACAGACGCTAATAAACCCCTTACGTGTTTTTGAATTTCACCTCAGATTCCATAATGAATAAAAAATTTTTGAATCAAATGAGAGTAATGGCTCGAGCGCAGTAGTCGTAAACTTTGGTAAAATCAAAGACCTTGGAGAGAATAGACTGGCAAATCCAATGCAAGCCCTTCGGAGGGAACGAGCAGCAATAGAGATAGCAGCGCCATCTATAACAGCGAGGAGTTGGTGGGAAATACATAGCTATTGGAAAGGTACATAAAGTGTTTGATTCAACGCATAGTAATATATCGCATAAATAGCGCAGAAGGAATATTCGGGTGCGAATGCGAACCAACAAATTTTTAGATCAAAATTTAATTAGCATCAAAATTTAATTAGCAAGTTGTCAATTTCGATGAAAATCAGCTATGAAATAGAAAATACGCCGGCACATACAACGAACAGCTGATACGTGAAGTTGCAGCAATGCGAATTTAAATCTACCGCATTATAGTTCCTTTATATTACCCTTAATCTCCCGATTTTGTTCCTCAAAATTGTTTTAGTGAAAAATGTTTTTACTCCATGAGCTCATGAAAAATGAATATCGCACAAAATAAGAAAAGGGGTCTACAGATATCATGTTTACAAAACTATCACCGCTTTTCTTCAGACATGCCGAGCTCTTTATATTTATTATTATTATAATTGCAGTGCCGTATTCACACTCAATAGACTAATTTTAAAAGCTACTCCTATACATATAATTTGAAAGAATAACACAGCACTTTATCTGATCTAATTTTCTAACCAAACACTCCTATGTCTCATTAAACATTGTATATTCTTATGAAGCAAATGAACAATAAATACATCACTCCCTCTAACTGATACATGCATACAAAAATCATTTTCTTACCTTAATTTTTTCTTTGACTACTGACCTGTGTGAACTATTTGTTGTTGGGTTTTTTTTTTTTTTTTTGATAAAAGATGACTATATGAACATTTTTTCAAACTATCTTGTAAAAGATCAAAAAGAGAACATATCAAGGGATAGACACTGAAAGAGTGGCAAACAAGCTTTGTTTTTCTTCCTGAAATTATGATTTAGTCAAATGCTAGTTGCTAAAATTTCAGGTTGGTCGAGATTTGGTGTGTTTCAGTTCATCCTCAATAAAAAAACCATTTGCTTATTTTACTGGTGGAAAGTATCAGGAAATGAGAGAATTATGGAAATTAATAAGTTGTAACTCTGTTCTTAAAAATATTGCTCATGATGATAAATTGCAGAGATTATATTTGGACTTAAATGAAAGAAACCCTACAAAATTGGAAGCAAAGTTGCAATCTACTATATTGAGCAATATTTTGCTACAACAATCCCAAATAAAACTAGGAACTCATATTAGAGTTTTACTGTTACAGTGTTTGGTGTACGGTGATGACGAGAAGGCTAGGGTCCTTGCTGGTGCCCTGGAGGAGCAGTTATCACCTCATGACATCCAAAATCCTAGTCACACAGATAGGGTCATGGAGGCTTTAGCTACTGTACATACGATCTTGATGATGCAGACGAGGTCATATCGCCACATCAAAAAGCTAAAGGTGAAGAAAGCTCCCGGAAGAGATGGAGTTTCGGCAAGACCTGGATTCTGGTACTGGTGGAAATTTTCAACGGGTCTCTCCGGCTGAAGTATTTCCCCAGGGAATGGAAAAAGGTAGTGGTGTTGCCCAAGCTTGGAACCAATCATACGTTACCTGAGAATTGCCGTCCAATATCTCTCTTGCCCCTCCTGGGTAAGCTCCTGGAGAGGGTCGTCCGCTCTAGGCTTCTAGAGTTCTGTGAAGCTAATGGTGTGATTCCCGAAGAACAGGGTGGTTTCCGGCCGAAGCATGCTACGACCCACCAGTTGATCAGACTTACGGAATTCGTTTCTGAAGGACGAGATAAGAGCGAGTATTCCACTGCTGTCTTCCTGGACATCAGCAAGGCTTTTGACCGCGTTTGCCATAACGGACTTCTGCGCAAGTTGCAGAAGCTTCGATGCCCTCGCCTACTTGTTGAGCTGATTGGTTCGTACCCTAACAGCCGCAGTTTCACTGTTAAGATTAACGGCGAGTTTTCTTCGGAAAAGAAGATTTGGGCTGGCGTTCCTCAATGTTGGGTTCTTTGACGAACGCTGTTCTTCATTTATCTGCACGACTTACCCAAACCCAAACAAGGGCAGGTCATGATGTACGCAGATGATACAGCTGTTCTCATCAGGTCCCTGAACAAAGGCAGAGCTGTCAAGCTCCTCCAGGACTTTCTCTCTCAGCTGGAAACCTATTACACTGACTGGAGGATCAAGATCAATACGTCTAAGAGCAGTGCGCTGTTGTTTTTTGGATCGGTCCACGGAGTACCGAAACTCGTTATGTTTCAAGAGCCAATCCCCTGGGCTACCTCAACTAAGTACCTAGGGCTCCAACTAGATTGTCGACTTTCGTAGGTGGCGAACACCAGCTACCACACGAATAAAGCTAGACAATGCCTTGGGAAGCTAGCTCCACTACTCCACCGGAGAAGCTTCCTTACAACACGGCCCAAAGTACTGCTGTACAAGACGATCGTCAGGCCGGTGCTTACCTACGCCTCCTCCATCTGGATTGATATTAGTAGGAATCAGCGAGAGAGAATAGAGAGAGTGCAGAGCCGAGCACTTCGATAGATCACTAAGACTCCCCACTACGGAACCTGACGAACAGACTTGGAATCGAGAAGATACATGAGTTTTCCATCAGACTCGCCAAGAAGTTCTTCAAGAAAGCGGAAACCCACTCTAATGGACTTGTTAGGGGCACGGTTGATTACAATCCCAGCGAATTCCTTAGGTATCCCAGAACTAAGGCGGCGATTTTTGACTCCCCCTTGACAGAGAGAGTAAGTATGTGAAGAATGGTGGGTGTTAGACAGACCCCCACCCCACTTCTTTTTCAGATTGGCATCGAGATGGTAAAAATGGATTCTGCTCGGGCATTTGGACTTGGTCTCGTTGAGTTTCTGTCACTCCCTGGTGCGTTGGCGGTCGAGTGGTGTTGTGGTTCGCTGTGTTGTTGTGCGGTGCTTGGTTCCGCTTTCCCCTTCCCCCAAGGACTGGCGTCACGGTTCACAGTTTGAAAGATATATCACCCTCTCCTTTCACTCAATTTTTCTGTTTGTCTTTCCTGTTGAGTTCACTTACTCAGATATCCTAGCTTCCTATTTCTAAGGGTAGTTTTAGACCTGGGGTCAGACACTCTCTTCCTATAACTTCTCCAAATACCGTATCGTAGAGTTTTACTATTCAAATGTCTCGTAACATAAAGACTCTAAACAATTCTTTAACAGTCCCTCATGCGTCGGACTTTTGTAAGTGTCGGACATGAGGTATAAATTAAAGAAACAGAATTAGCTTTCAGGGTCACAAATGCTGTATATTTCTAGCTTCCGAGGGGAGACGAACTTTGAAATGTTCAATATACGTTGTAGATACACTGTCTAGAGAAGCGGAGAAAGTTTCCGCATGTTTTTCGCTAAGTTTCTGGCAATTTAATTCAAAATATGATTAAATTTTTTGAATCCATATTTCATATTAGTTTCCAACTGGTGTGTTTCACCAAATTAAAAAAAATTAGGACAATAATTTATATAATCTTTCCAAAAGAGCTGGTGCGTACAAAAGCTGCTTACTCAGAGAGCCTTGGAAGCTTTTCATCATGTTTTGGGCAATCTTATTAAAAAAATATGATTAAAAATTTAAATCCATAGGACTAAATAGTTTTCACTTTCCAACTGGTATTTTTCAGCAAATAAAAAAATGTAAGGCAATAAGTATATTTCATCTTTGCACAAGTGAGGAACAGCATGTTACTTTTCACAGGGGTGATTGTCGAGGAACTGTATTTGCATGAATTTCTAGTGCTCCCAGGAAAAATTTAGAAATTTTGATGTCTCGAAACACACAGTTTTTGATATTTTCAGTATCCCATGTTCGAAAACCTCAATTGCAAACAATCCTTAGGCCCCAAATGTGACAATTTGGATATCGAACAAGTGTTTCGAGGTTTGATTTTTTGAACATGGAATACAAAATTTTTTTTTTTTTTTTTTTTTTGTTTGGAGGTTTAACGACCACCGTGAGCAACTCAATGGGCTATAAGCAGTCGCCCGTCCCTAATTTAGGGTCACTGGTTCCAGGGAAGGGAGAGAGCCAGTGCCGTAAGACAAACACAACATCCATGCCTGACCGGGATTCGAACCCGGACCCCTTACGGACGAATGATCAGAGGCCAGCGCCTTAGACCACTGCGCCACCGGGGCGGCATACAAAAATTTGAAATGAACAAGAGAGGGTTTTCAAAAATTGTTAACAGTCCTATATCCAAACCAAAAAACGTTGTTCTATAAATAATTTTTATATTTTGAATATGATGTAATGTCCATATATTCCTTCATACTTAAAACATATATTCCTTCATACTGGTAAAAAGCATCATCTATTCCTTCATAGTGGCAAAAGCATCATCATTACATTTTGAACAACAATGAGCAAAACATTTAACTTCCTTGTGGAAATATCCATTCTTCATGTCGGCCTCATTCTCCTAATCCATATCCAACACAGTACCTGACCCAAACCTGACCATATTTACTATTTATAACAACTATTTAAAGCACAATTATCAACACTCACGCAACCGGCGTGTACTCATGAAGAGCTTTCCGTCCTCGCTAATGGCGGAACATCCGGTTTTCAAACACAAACGGAAGTAGATAGGTATTTGCCAGTCTATTCTCCTCCAAGTTCTTTGGGTAAAATATACATCTCCTCAACTGTACGAATAAGATTACGGAGCTTATTTGTGCAGTAAAGTAAAGACTGCTCAGTTTATGATGCTGTAATTATCGTACTCCGCTCTGTGGACGGGACAGCTAGAAGACGATTGGTCTGTCAGTGCCATCACGCGTGCCTCCCTCAAAAATTCTAGGCTATCACCTCCTGGCTCGCACCGTAGGTAAAGACGGGTACTGTCCTGTATGACGTTGTTGATGTCCTCATGTGCTTAGCACAGCTAGGAAGTGCACTACGTGGATTAGACGAAGGAAGATTTCCACTAGGAGATCCTCGGAGTGGAAAATTTTTGTACATCATAGAACTTGTTTCTCAGTATCACATTCCATTTAAGGAACATTTGTAGGGCCATAAAACAGGCCAAGAGTTAGTTACTTCTCTCATAAAATTCAGGATGAGATCTTGGAAATCATTACTGGTAAGATAATGCAACAAATTCTAGATGATATCCGAGAAGTAAAATATTTTTCGATGATGTTCGATACCACACCCGACGTTAGTCAAAAAGATTAAATCAGGTAATAAGGTATATGGAAGGGCCTTGGGTCACAGAGAGTTTCACTGATTTTTTTTTTTATAGTCAGTGGAAAAACAGGTGACACTCTTGCTAAAGCAACAGTCAGAAAATTGGAAAAATATGGTTTAGTTCTCGCAAACTGCAGAGGACAGTCGTTTGACAATGAAGCTCACATGGCAGGAAGGTGCAAGGGGTTCAGAACACGCATCCTTAATAAACTTACATTTTTCTTGCTATGTGCAGCTCACTCTCTTCAATAAAGTGAGGGTTCAAGCTACTAGTGTAAATCCAGACGCAGATACTTTGGAGTTCTACACAGCCAGATGGGAAATATTAAGCAAACATGCTAAAATGTCCCTCAAATCCCAATCTAAGACAAGGTGGTCCACAATGGTAGAAGCTGTTCCAATGAAAGAAATTTTAGTAAGCTGATGCTTATCAAAACATATCTGCGGAGCACAGCTGGCCAATAGAGATTAACAAATTTAAGTGTGATCTCCAGCATAGAACATGAGTTTGCATCAAAACTTTCTTATGATGATATCATAAAGGCTTTTGCTGCCAGAAAAGCCGGAAAAGTCAAGCTGTAGACATGCCTGCCCCTGGAAAATTTCTCGAAGTTTAAAAACTGGGTTTCATCTTAAATTGTAATGCACAGCTGTATTCAAATGTTTAAATGTTTATATCATACAAATGCTTAAAATGTAAGACTCAAAAAGGTTTGTGTATTGAATAAGAAATAGTTCGCATACTGAATTAAGTGTTATTTTAGTGAACAGTGTATTACTGTTACAGTTCTTTATTTAAAAACAAAGTGATAGAACAGGGTGGTGAAAGATCAGTTGACTAGTTTTTGAACTCGGGAACTTATTAATTGGTTAAGACTAAAATAATAAATTCATTATTGTTTTTACTGTAAAAGAACTATTGATTTTATTGACTGTTAAGATTCATTCAAAGAAATTAGTGGTTTAAGAATTAACTGGCCACCCCAGTGGCGCAGTGGTCTAAGCACTGGCTTATGATCATTCGTTCTTGTGGGTCCGGGTTCGAGTTCCGGTGAGGCATGGACGTTGTGCTTGTCTTACGGCACTGACTCCCTCCCTTTCCTGGAACCAGTTGTCCTAAATTAAGGACGGGCGACTGCTTATAGCAGGGGCGCACCAAGGGCATTCGCCGCCCTTGTACGAGTACATTTTTCAATTTTTATTCATTTTTACATGAAATCAATATCTCAAGGATCAATTCTATTAACATCATTTTCTATTTCTGGTAAAGTAAGAATTTTCATAACACATTTGTATATACAATATATTGACAAAAGTCACCGGACACCACTTCAAAAGCAAATGAACGGATCTGCTGCGTTGTTAAGATGTACGGTACAGCTGCAAACGGCATGAAAACAAGACTGCAGCTGACCGCAGTCATATCGCACTGTGAGGTTCAGTGAAAATGTCGAGGCGGGAGAGAACTGACTTTGAGAAAGGAAATATTGTTGGGTGTTTTATTAATGGGTTGTCCATAAGAGAAACCGAGAGGAGTTCAAACATACCCAAGGCAACTGTTTTGGATGTACTGAATAAGTGGAAGACACATGGCGTGCCTGAAGCAGCAAACCGTACTGGCAGATCAGAGAAAATCAGTGATAGAGGACGTCGAAGCCTCAGGAGAGTCATTACAGCTAAGCGACTGAGTACTGCACAAGACCTCAGTGTACAGGTGAGTAAAAATGCTGGAACCTCGGTATGTACACGTACCATTCGCAGAGAACTTCATTTCATGGGTAACCATGGTCGTGCGGCTGCTCACAAGCTTTTCATCTCCACTCGGAATGCTACTCGTCGTTTAGCATGGTGTAAAGAACATTTATCGTGGACCGTAGATCAATGGAAGCGGGTTCTATGGACTGATGAATCCAGATACACGATCCATCAGTCTGATGGCCGTGTGTGGGTATGGCGGCATCCGGGGGAACGCTATTTACCACAGTATACTGTTCCTACGGTCAAGTTTGGAGCTGGTAGTGTACCCGTGTGGGGGTGTTTTTCGTAGTATGGTTTCGGCCCATCGGTTATCGTGGACAAACCTGTTAACCAGCATGTCTACCTCGATATTCTGGACAATTATGTCCTACCAACTCTGTGGCAATACTATGGAACCGAGCCTTGTTGGTACCAGCAGGATAATGCACCGAGCCATAAAGCAAGGACTATTACCGCGTGGTTTGACGATAACTCCGCATAGTGTGGGGACTGACCAGCACATAGCCCTGATCTTAATCCCATAGAGCACCTATGAGATGAATTAGAGCACCGCATAAGAAGTTTGGAACCAAGGCCTACTACTAAGCAACAGTTAGCGGCAGCATTATGTACTGAATGGAAGTGCATACCTATCGCTGAGTTCCAAAACCTTGTCGACAGCATGTCTCGAAGGGTCAGAGCATGCATTATAGCCAAAGGTGGACCGACACCGAACTACAGTGGCTATAAAAGGCAGTGTAGAAAGCGTCGCAATGTTTCAGCAGAAGAAACGGTCAATAAATTAATCCCATGTGTAGGTGTCCCTGACGGTTGTTTCCATCCTCTCCGTCTGACGAGTTGTCTTACAGTAAGTGCGTTGTCATTAATAGAAGTGGACGTTTTTTTCACTATCTGATTCCAAATGTAAACAATTTTTCTGTTATTACTATGACAAAAAAAAAAAAAAAAGGAGTAATTACTGTTTTGTATTAGGGTGTGATAATAAATATAGTAATGGTTTGTCACTGTTAGGGGTACCCCAAAATGAAGTGCTTTTAAAACAGTGGGAAAGATTAATACGCCGAGATGATAAGGCACTTGATAAATTTAGTGCAGTTTGTGAAAAACCTTTGATTGACCATCATCATCATCATCATCATCATCATTGTCAACCATTATCAATCCACTGCTGGACGAAGGTCTCCCCAAGTTTCCTCCACAACGGTCTGTCTTGTGCCAGTCTCCTCCATGTCACTCCCGCATATTTACGAATTTCATCCACCCATCTCCCATGTGGTCTTTTCTGGGTCTTTTCCTGTCCCTTGGAATCCAATCTAAAATTTCGGCTGTCCATCTATGGTCTGTCCTTCTGGCAGTATGTCCAGCCCATTGCCATTTCAGGGATTTAACTCTGATCATGATGTCTTCCACTCTCGTCATTTTTCGGATCCACGAGTTCCTCTTCTTATCTCTCCTGGTTATACCAAGCATGCACCTCTCCATGCTTCTTTGAGTTGTCTGCAGCCTTTGTATGTCTCTTTTAGTTAAGGTCCACGTCTCTGCACCATACGTAAGCACTGGAAGGATGCATTGATCAAACACTTTTCTTTTAAGACATAACGGCATATTGCTCTTGAAAATTATGCTGTTTCTTCCAAAAGCTCTCCAGGCAAGTTTTGTACGCCGATTAATTTCTTCATCAATGTGACCCTCACTTGATATCTGCTGTCCAAGATAAACATACGTATCTGTTATCTCCAGTTTTTCTCCATCAATCGATAAATCTTCATTTCTTGTAAAAGCATTGAACATCACTTTTGTCTTCTGAAAGTTCATTTTTAATCCCACTTCTTTACTCTTGTCAGCAAGTTCCTGGATCATACTCTGCAGCTCTGATGGGGTAGTTGCAAAAATGACTACGTCATCAGCAAAACGAAGGTGGGTTAGATAATCTCCATTAATCTTTATCCCTTTGTTTTCCCAGTTCAGTGATTGAAAGACATTTTCCAATGTGGCATTAAAGAGCTTCGGAGATATGGTGTCACCTTGTCTCACTCCCTTTCCAATTTTTATGTGTGTTGTATTTTCAAACAGCCGAATCTTTGCACTTGCATTTTCATAGATGTTATTAATAATATTAATGTATGCATCTTCAATACCGCAGGATTTCAGAGCCGTGGTAACTGCTGATGGTTTCACCGAATCAAAGGCTTTTTCATAATCGATAAAAGCCATGCACAATGGAAGTTCATATTCCCTCGCTCTTTCAATTAGTTCCCTCAGTACGTGGATATGATCTATTGTGCTGTAGCCACTCCTGAATCCAGCTTGTTCTCTCGGTTGAGCCATGTCCAGTGTTACCTTCAAGCGGTGTGAAAGAACTTTAGTGAAGATTTTATAAACCACTGATAGGAGGCTGATAGGTCTGTAGTTCCTGAGATCCTCAATGTCACCTTTTTTATGTAGCAGGATCATTGTAGCATTGTTCCAATCCTCAGGAATCTTCCTTCATTAAGGCATCGAGTGAAAATTTGGGCGAGTACTGTTTCAATTTCTCCATTTGCTTCTTGTATGATGTCTATAGTAATTCCATCTTCTCCTGGAGCTTTCCCCCGCTTCATGTTCTTGATTGCATGAGCAACTTCTGCTGGGAGGACTGGAAGAACTCTGGTACCTTTCATGATGTCTGGAGTACATGTATCATCCCTTTCATATAGTTTGGAGTAGAAATCTTTCACTCTTGTCAAAATTTCGCCTCTATTTCTTGTTATAGAACCATCTTCTTTTCTCAGAGTCATAATCTGTTTTCTTCCCTTACTAAGATGTCCCTTTGCTATCTTTAGGCTTTGGTTGTTTTCAATTTGCTTTCCTTACTAGTTCACAGTTGAATTTTCTTACGTCTTCAGTGATACTTTTTCTTACTGTCTTGCATAGCTCTATATATTCCACTTTGGAAGTCACATCTTCTTTAGTTGTCCTCATCTCTCTTCTTTTTTGCATCAACATTTTGGTTTTTCCTGATAATTTGTTTACATGCAACTTGTTCTTAGACCCAGCTAATTTTGTTGCTGTTTCCATAAGAGCTTTGGTTACTTTTCTATTAACTTCAGAAATATCCACTTCTTCCGATGTTAGGCCTTCTAAAGCAGAGAATCTGTTCTTCAGTTCCAACTTGAAAGTATTATGGTGTTTTTTAAGGTTGGTTATGTCAATACATTTTGTTTGTCTTATGAGCTTGCCACGTTCCAGTTTAGTGTTGAGGTGCATCTTACATCTCACCAATCTATGGTCACTACCTGTGTTGAACTTGTTTAGCACACTGCAGTCTTCGATGACGAATTTTTTGTTACACATAATAAAATCAATTTCACTTGTCGTCCCAATTGGATGTCTCCATGTCCATTTCCTCTGTGGCTTTTTCTTGAAAAAGGAATTCAAGATGAAAAATCCTTCCGCCTCTACCAAACTCAACGAGAGTATTTCCACGCTTTGGTTTCTGTTGCCGTGACCGAATTTACCTACTGAAGTTTCATTCTGTTGCCGTTGCCCTATTTTTGCATTGAAATCTCCCATAATTATCTTCAAGTGCTGCTTACCTTTATTATTTAGATGACGAATTTCCTCATAAAATTCTTCAATTTCTTCTTCAGGATGACTTGTGGTGGGTGCATAAGTTTGAATAATCTGAGCCTGGTATCTTCTCGATAGTTGGATAACGAGTCGTGCAGCTCTGTCAGAGGAACTTTCAACTTCTACCACTTTATCCTTCAGTTTCTTGTTTATTATAAATCCAACACCACTACTTCTGCCAGTATCTGTCCCACGATAATAGAAGAGATGTCCACTTTTCAGTTCAATGAGATCTTCTCCTTTTCTCACTCAGCCCGACGATGTCCCACTTGATCCTTTGTAGTTCCTCTTCCAATTCAAGAAGCCTTGAATCAGAAGATAGGGAGCGTCCGTTGTAGGTAGCCAAGGTCAGCATCAAATGGCAGCCTAGTCCGGTCCTCCGGGGATTCTTAGCACCCTCTGCCTTCATGTCGCACTGGCCGCTGCCTTGACTGGTACATTCCAGCTGCCGGAGACTGAGGGCCAAGATTTAAGTTGTAGAGTCATTTTGGAGGTGTTTGGCCATAACTCACCACGCTGGCCAAGCGGGTTGGTGAGTGTGGGATAGCATTTCCTCTGATCCCGATGGTATAGTTATACCGCTATTTGCGGTCGTCAGAGCCCCTTTAGTGGGAACAGGATGCACCACGAGAAGGCGGGGTTGACATTTGTCAAGGAGAGGCTGTGATGTTACGCATCACCTGACCTTACATCCCATCATATTATTCGGAATTTCGTTTATAAGGTAAATGATGAGGATGTATCCATACCACGCAATCGTCCAGTTTTAGCAGATGCAATTCCAACAATTTTTCCTAATTTGCCAAAATCTATGCATATAAAATTGAATGCTTGTTCGTTCGTATGTCCGCTATACAAATCTATAATTTTATATTTAGAACCACCAAATTTGGTAAACTGTTTCATCTCACGGTACCCTAAGTTAGACCGTAGACGGTTTTTGAAAGGGGCCGGGCCCCGGGATAAAGGGGCCCCAAAACAAAATTTTCGTAAAATCTACAGTTTTCCATTTAGAACCATCAAATTTGGTATACTATCTCATGGTACTGTAACTTAGACCGTAGATGGTTTTAGAAGGGGTCTGGGCCCGGGGTCAAGGGGGCGCCATACAAAATTTTCGTAAAATCTAGTTTTCAATTTAGAACCACTAAAATTGTTATACTATCTCCTGGTACTCTAAGTTAGACCGTAGACTGTTTTTGGAAGGGGTCGGGGTTCGGGGTCAAGGGGGCTCAATACAAATTTTTCGTAAAATCTACAGTTTTCACTTTAGAACTACCAAATTTGGCATACTATTTCATGGTACTCTAACTTAGGCTATACACGGTTTTTGGAAGGGGTCAGTGCACGGGGTGCGTGAATTGCATTTCGACATGTAATGCGCGATTACGCTCTCTAGACCAATCACACGCTAGCCAGAGATTCAGGATTTCGTTCAAGGGGCGGAGCTAGAAACTGGGGTCACATGGCCACCAAGTATGAACGCTATTTTGACGCGTGACGCTGTGTAAAAAGTTTGAAGTGTTTTGCCTCAAACATTCAAGCATAAAATTATTGAATGTAAGGTAGTTTCTGATGAAAGCTTTATATGTAAACTGCGCGTTGAATTAAAGAACGGCAATGATTTTCAGTTGTGGTTTCAGAATTTTGCAGACTATACTCATACCTCCTGGATTGTGAGGAACGCTGTTCCATTCAGTAAAACATCAAAATTTGTTTTCAACAGAGATTATGTCGGCCAGCATTCAGTACATGGAAAATATAAAAAGTTGAGGGCTCGGTATTCACTAAAAAAAAATTATTAAAAAATTAATAAATAAAAATAAATAACAATAATAAATAAAAAGTAAATAATAAGAATAAATGTAAGGTGACCAGATTTCAGAGAACGAAATTGAGGACAAAATGGCACGTTGTCCTCAATTTAAATCCAAAATTGAGGACAATTTCGTTTCAAAAGAAGTACATGATTGAGGACATCTGAGTTCTGACACATTATGGCAAAACCGAAGATTAGCAAAGAATGTTATGAATTGTATCATAACTGTCCAGTTTCATGGGAAAATATACGATGAAAGATAATTTTCATGTGAAATAAATATAAAATAGCAATAAAATACTATCATGCTGAATATTACTTTTGATATATTATAAATGTCACTCATAGGGGCAGCACATGCAATCGAAGCTGACTATACTGAAATTTCATTGTGATTCTGTACAGGAAAAAATATCTGAAGCAGAAAATTACTGTACACTGAGCCGAAAAAATTATGGGATACTTATATGTTATCTCTATGAGAAGGCATGTTTCAAGTCCAAACACTTCACTTGAAGAAATAGTTCAATGGGAAAATGTACTGAGCAAAAGTTGTAGAACGCTCAATGGAATTTACCAAATGCAACGAAATTTAGCGTCAATTATTTATTTAATTGCCAGAATGTGAATGCTAAAAAAAGATCAGGTTTATTCTAAATCCTATAAATATTTTAGCCGCAATGTATGAGAATGTTGCGTTGTTTACATCCCACACAGCACAATCACATCTACTAGACGTCCATTTTACGTCCACCACGTTACGTGTGGAACTTTCATGGACATTCATGAAAGTCCAGATTACGTTTAGTAAACGTAATCTGGAGAACCAATGGCTGTCCAATCTCTTACCAGATTACGTTTAATCTACGCAGGGCTAGGTAATCTGGATGTTACGTATAGACGCTAAATGGACGTCAGTACGTAAAAAAAAAGATACGTAAAAAAAATAATAAGTGGCGTGCAATCACAGGAAATTCCTCCGTACCAGTCTGACACAACGAAACCTTCTTCACTCACTCAAGCAGGATTCGAACAAGGTGACTTACGTTTATAAAGCGGGTGTCTTCGCACGGAGCTACTAATTCCTGTTAACACTGCTCGCGTGCAAGTTACAACACTAATTTCACGATGCTTATTTATATATTTAGTTAGTTGTTATCAATGTGGGTGAGTTAGTCATTTTATTTTCTGTTAGGCCTTATTAGTTTTCTGAATACGTTTGTAATAATTTTACTTTTTTCTGTAGGAGGATTTATTACAAATTATGTATTTTTTCACGGTGATTTTTTTTCTTTTCGAAATAACAGAATTCTTTGGAACTCGAGATCTTTTTACACTGACAATGACTTCCATTATCTATAAGAAAAGGGCGAATGCACTGCTTTATAGTATTTCTTAAAACTCCTAAGTATGAAATTTACTCTTGATAGCTATAATAACTTTTGTCTTAAAGGCACCTCAGACATACATAAACATCATATAACTAATTTAGTAGTTATCAAACCTCAAGTATTTCCACATGTCGATCCTGTTACCGGAATTTTTTACATCATGTGGATACGGAAAAAGTGATAACAGAATTTTTCGTTAATATATGAAAAGATTTGCTGAAAAGTTTCTGAAATTTCAGAATTGTCCGTAAACACCTGTTAGTAACGACACTTTATCGTAAATATAAGAAAGGAATTGCACAAAGTTTTCTGAAAATTCAGAATTTTCTTGGCGCGAAATTCAGCCCCTCCCCCCTTCATTTCACGGAAAAGGTTGCGTCAGAAATATGCATCGTTAATTTACCAACTCGGATTAAGCGGCATTTCAAAACACCAGCAGCATTCTGAAGTGAACGAAGGTAGTTAAATTTGAACCTAAAACTCGTAGAAACGATTATTAATGATAAATGAAAATGTTAGCAAAAATGAATTAAACATTTTTTTGTAGTAAATATAACGTAAGTCATATTAAATACAAAAAAATCATTTAATGTCTTTTTGCTTTTTCGCGGAGAATCTTTTTTTTTTTTTTGCAGTGCCATAGCTCCATCTTTTTTAAAAAATTACTTCAACTGGTGATGATTCCAGTTGGTGCTCTATTATCTAACGGCTGTATCTAGCGCCGCCGTACCTTCTGTATGATAAAAGTTTTTTTTTTCTTGTGCACAGTCAGTTCCTTCGTCATCCCATTCCGAATCCTTTTCATTACTGTGTGAATAATTGTTTCATCTGTAATTTCTTCCTGGTCGAAATGTTCTACAACACCGGCCTTGTTCCATTTTCAGCTTCTTTTTAGGGGCCTCTCCTCCCCTTTCGACTTTCCAGTTGGCATCAAAATTTATTCTATTTTTCTTTTTTCGAACGGGCTCCAGCTTCAGCGGTTTTCCAGGGTTTCACACCGACAGGGTTGCACGTTTTTAACCTCCTTGGTTTTTTCCTTGGCTATCTTTCAACAGTCCCTGGTATCGGCTTTTAAATTACCTGAAAAGGGCCTTTTTCGACTCTGTTTCAAAAATTTTCACGTGCAAATCGTCCGGAATTTTTTATTAGATTTTCTTTTTATGCATACCTTTTTTCTATATTTCATGGCGAATGACCTCGGATTAAGCGGAACTCGGTTTACACAAGGAAGTTAGAATAATACTTCTGAAGATGCCCTAAGTCTCTTAAGTGTGAAGCCGCAATGTATGAGAATTTGGCGTTGTTTACATCCCACACAGCACAATCACATCTACTAGACGTCCATTTTACGTCCACCACGTTACGTGTGGAACTTTCATGGACATTCATGAAAGTCCAGATTACGTTTAGTAAACGTAATCTAGAGAACCAATGGCTGTCCAATCTCTTACCAGATTACGTTTTATCTACGCAGGGCTAGGTAATCTGGATGTTACGTATAGACGCTAAATGGACGTCAGTACGTAAAAAAAAAAAGATACGTAAAAAAAAAAATAAGTGGCGTGCATTCACAGGAAATTCCTCCGTACCAGTCTGACACAACGAAACCTTCTTCACTCACTCAAGCAGGATTCGAACAAGGTGACTTACGTTTATAAAGCGGGTGTCTTCGCACGGAGCTACTAATTCCTGTTAACACTGCTCGCGTGCAAGTTACAACACTAATTTCACGATGCTTATTTATATATTTAGTTAGTTGTTATCAATGTGGGTGAGTTAGTCATTTTATTTTCTGTTAGGCCTTATTAGTTTTCTGAATACGTTTGTAATAATTTTACTTTTTTCTGTAGGAGGATTTATTACAAATTATGTATTTTTTCACGGTGATTTTTTTTCTTTTCGAAATAACAGAATTCTTTGGAACTCGAGATCTTTTTACACTGACAATGACTTCCATTATCTATAAGAAAAGGGCGAGTGCACTGCTTTATAGTATTTCTTAAAACTCCTAAGTATGAAATTTACTCTTGATAGCTATAATAACTTTTGTCTTAAAGGCACCTCAGACATACATAAACATCATATAACTAATTTAGTAGTTATCAAACCTCAAGTATTTCCAAATGTCGATCCTGTTACCGGAATTTTTTACATCATGTGGATACGGAAAAAGTGATAACAGAATTTTTCGTTAATATATGAAAAGATTTGCTGAAAAGTTTCTGAAATTTCAGAATTTTCCGTAAACACCTGTTAGTAACGACACTTTACCGTAAATATAAGAAAGGAATTGCACAAAGTTTTCTGAAAATTCAGAATTTTCTTGGCGCGAAATTCAGCCCCCTTCCCCCTTCATTTCACGGAAAAGGTTGCGTCAGAAATATGCATCGTTAATTTACCAACTCGGATTAAGCGGCATTTCAAAACACCAGCAGCATTCTGAAGTGAACGAAGGTAGTTAAATTTGAACCTAAAACTCGTAGAAACGATTATTAATGATAAATGAAAATGTTAGCAAAAATGAATTAAACATTTTTTTGTAGTAAATATAACGTAAGTCATATTAACTACAAAAAAATCATTTAATGTCTTTTTGCTTTTTCGCGGAGAATCTTTTTTTTTTTTTTTTTTTTGCAGTGCCATAGCTCCATCTTTTTTAAAAAATTACTTCAACTGGTGATGATTCCAGTTGGTGCTCTATTATCTAACGCTTGTATCTAGCGCCGCCGTACCTTCTGTATGATAAAAAAAAATTTTTTCTTGTGCACAGTCAGTTCCTTCGTCATCCCATTCCGAATCCTTTTCATTACTGTGTGTGTGTGCCGCCCCGGTGGCGCAGTGGTCTAAGGCGCTGGCCTCTGATCATTCGTCCGTAAGGGGTCTGGGTTCGAATCCCGGTGAGGCATGGATGTTGTGTTTGTCTTACGGCACTGGCTCTCTCCCTTCCCTGGAACCAGTGACCCTAAATTAGGGACGGGCGACTGCTTATAGCCCATTGAGTTGCTCACGGTGGTCGTTAAACCTCCAAACAAAACAAAAAAAAAACATTACTGTGTGAATAATTGTTTCATCTGTAATTTCTTTCTGGTCGAAATGTTCTACAACACCGGCCTTGTTCCATTTTCAGCTTCTTTTTAGGGGCCTCTCCTCCCCTTTCGACTTTCCAGTTGGCATCAAAATTTATTCTATTTTTCTTTTTTCGAACGGGCTCCAGCTTCAGCGGTTTTCCAGGGTTTCACACCGACAGGGTTGCACGTTTTTAACCTCCTTGGTTTTTTCCTTGGTTATCTTTCAACAGTCCCTGGTATCGGCTTTTAAATTACCTGAAAAGGGCCTTTTTCGACTCTGTTTCAAAAATTTTCACGTGCAAATCGTCCGGAATTTTTTATTAGATTTTCTTTTTATGCATACCTTTTTTCTATATTTCATGGCGAATGACCTCGGATTAAGCGGAACTCGGTTTACACAAGGAAGTTAGAATAATACTTCTGAAGATGCCCTAAGTCTCTTAAGTGTGAAGCCGCAATGTATGAGAATTTGGCGTTGTTTACATCCCACACAGCACAATCACATCTACTAGACGTCCATTTTACGTCCACCACGTTACGTGTGGAACTTTCATGGACATTCATGAAAGTCCAGATTACGTTTAGTAAACGTAATCTAGAGAACCAATGGCTGTCCAATCTCTTACCAGATTACGTTTTATCTACGCAGGGCTAGGTAATCTGGATGTTACGTATAGACGCTAAATGGACGTCAGTACGTAAAAAAAAAAAGATACGTAAAAAAAAAAATAAGTGGCGTGCATTCACAGGAAATTCCTCCGTACCAGTCTGACACAACGAAACTTTCTTCACTCACTCAAGCAGGATTCGAACCAGGTGACTTACGTTTATAAAGCGGGTGTCTTCGCACGGAGCCACTAATTCCTGTTAACACTGCTCGCGTGCAAGTTACAACACTAATTTCACGATGCTTATTTATATATTTAGTTAGTTGTTATCAATGTGGGTGAGTTAGTCATTTTATTTTCTGTTAGGCCTTATTAGTTTTCTGAATACGTTTGTAATAATTTTACTTTTTTCTGTAGGAGGATTTATTACAAATTATGTACTTTTTCACGGTGATTTTTTTTTCTTTTCGAAATAACAGAATTCTTTGGAACTCGAGATCTTTTTACACTGACAATGACTTCCATTATCTATAAGAAAAGGGCGAGTGCACTGCTTTATAGTATTTCTTAAAACTCCTAAGTATGAAATTTACTCTTGATAGCTATAATAACTTTTGTCTTAAAGGCACCTCAGACATACATAAACATCATATAACTAATTTAGTAGTTATCAAACCTCAAGTATTTCCAAATGTCGATCCTGTTACCGGAATTTTTTACATCATGTGGATACGGAAAAAGTGATAACAGAATTTTCCGTTAATATATTTTATTTTTTAGAATGGAGGTTTAACTACCCCACCGGGAGCAACTCAATGGGCTATAAGCAGTCGCCCGTCCCTAATTTAGGGTCACTGGTTCCAGGGAAGGGAGAGAGCCAGTGCCGTAAGACAAACACAACATCCATGCCTGACCGGGATTCGAACCCAGACCCCTTACGGACGAATGATCAGGTGCCAGCGCCTTAGACTACTGCGCCACCGGGGCGGCCCGTTAATATATGAAAAGATTTGCTGAAAAGTTTCTGAAATTTCAAAATTGTCCGTGAACACCTCTAAGTAACGACACTTTACCGTAAATATAAGAAAGGAATTGCACAAAGTGTTCTGAAAATTCAGAATTTTCTTGGCGCGAAATTCAGCCCCCCCTTCATTTCATGGAAAAGGTTGCGTCAGAAATATGCATCGTTAATTTAAGAAAGGAATCACAAAAAATGGTTCGTGAATTTCAGAAATTTTTTTACAATATACATGCATAAGTATTAAAAATCTTGATATTTATAGATTACACCACCAACCCACACAGCACAATCACATCTACTAGACGTCCATTTTACGTTCACCACGTAACGTGTGGAACTTAAGTCCAGATTACATCTATTAAATGTAATCGGAAGAACCAATGGGCCGCCCCGGTGGCGCAGTGCTCTAAGGCGCTGGCCCCTGATCATTCGTCCGCAAGGGGTTCGGTTTCGAATCCCGGTCAGGCATGGATGTTGTGTTTGTCTTACGGCACTGGCTCTCTCCCTTCCCTGGAACCAGTGACCCTAAATTAGGGACGGGCGACTGCTTATAGCCCATTGAGTTGCTCACGGTGGTCGTTAAACCTCCAATCCAAAAAAAAAAAAAAAAAAATTAGGGACGGGCGACTGCTTATAGCCCATTGAGTTGCTCACGGTGGTCGTTAAACCTCCAATAATAATAAAAAAAGAACCAATGGCTGTCCAACGTTTTACCAGATTACGTTTAATCTACGTAATCTGGATGTAATGTATAGACGCTAAATGGACGTAATCTAGATATATCCAACACAAGTCAGCTAATGGAACCTAAATGGGTGCCGCCCCGGTGGCGCAGTGGTCTAAGGCGTTGGCCTCTGATCATTCGTCCGTAAGGGGTCCGGGTTCGAATCCCGGTGAGGCATGGATGTTGTGTTTGTCTTACGGCACTGGCTCTCTCCCTTCCCTGGAACCAGTGACCCTAAATTAGGGACGGGCGACTGCTTATAGCCCATTGAGTTGCTCACGGCGGTCGTTAAACCTCCAATCAGAATCAGAGAGAGAACCTAAATGGACATCCATGAAAATCCAGATTACATTTATTAAACGTAATCGGGAGAACCAATGGCTGTCCAGTGTTTCACCAGATTACGTTTAATCTACGTAATCTGGATGTAACGTAAAGACGCTAAATGGATCACCTTATAATGTATGAAATTCTTATAAGGTTTGAATTCGTTAGAAGTCTATAATAAGAGAACTTGGCAGATTGTACAACTGCTTCCTGCCAACTTTAAACACGACCACAAATACACTTAGAAAAACAAAAAATAAACAACAACAAAAAAGATAACACTTGGCTTAGTGCTAATAAGTGAACAACTTCAAACTCCTATTCCGCTTGGCTCAATGGTCTCGTACTTTATTGGTATTTAAAGTGCGCATGAGCTCCACAATTCATCCACAAAGGACGTCCATTAGATGTCCTATGAATGACATCCAATGGTTGTCCAGATGTGGTAGCTCTAGAATTCGTCCATTATAAAGACATCTACACGTGATGTCGAATGTATGTTTATACGTAGACGTCCACTGGACGTCTGTATTTTATCCATGACGTCTACTGCATCAGGTGCATGTAATATAGACGTGCATTAGACGTCGCTGGTTGTGTGGGATGATACCCATGTAATTTCAGCTGTGTGTATTTTGGAATTTCGTAGTTTGTGGTTGCAAAAACCCTGTTAATATTAAACCGGAATCAATTATACTTCTTACACGAGTGAAATTTTGAATTTTAGCGTTATGTTTTGTTCAGAATTCGCACTAACGTTTGTGTATTTCAATTTAAAATAAAAATGGGAAGGAGCCTCAAAATAATTAAAAATTTTATAAATTCAGCATTTCCTCACACATCGGCAACAAGTTACGATGCAAAATTGGGAACATTTGCTATGAAAGAAGGCCATTCGGCCAACACAAAATGCATTGCAATAGCCTTGAAAACCATCTGCTTTCCCACACTTTGACGGCCGTCGCTCGCAGTTTTAGGCATAACGCAAAGTGATACTCAAGGAGGTTATATCCAAGGAGGCTAGAAGAAGAGGAGGTGAAGAGACCCGTTTTGAGTGAAGCCAAAACAGATCAGCTGTTTCTGTCCTCTCTCTGAGGTAGTTGGAGTCTGCGCTGCGAGAATTCGGGAACGTGACGTCACTTCCTGTGGCTTAAGCAGTTTTGTTTAGCGCATGCAAACCAAGGATGGAAAGAAGGAATATTTCGGACTTCTTATTTCTTAACATTAGGCTTTTGGTTATATTTTAAACATGGTTACTTGCACATGGGCAGTAAGTAACCATGCGCACTATGCACTTCCGCTCAAAAAATCATTATTTTGTTCAATTTTTTAAAGAAATACCAACACATATTTTCCTGTTTTTTCCGAATTTTTTTATTATGGAAATGAATATTTCAGCCTCAATTTTTTCATGCCTGTATGTGTAGAGCAAGCGTCCGAAAAAACCATTCAAAATCGCGATTTCCCCTTAGAGATATACAGGAGATTCTTAGGTTGGGCGCATTGGCATAGTCAGCTGATAAAAAGTGGGCCGTCCAGGTGGCGCAGAAGTCTAAGCGCTGGCATATAACTATTCGTCTGAGATGGGTACGGGTTCGAATCCCGGTGAGGCATGGATGTTGTGTTTGTCTTACGGCACTGGCTCTCTCTCTTCCCTGGAACCAGTGACCCTAAATTAGGTACGGGCGACTGCTTATAGCCCATTGAGTTGCTCACGGCGGTCGTTAAACCTTGAATAATAAAAAAAAGTGGCGTCACGCCCAAGGAGGTTATATTACTGGAGACACCACTGGCTCTGCCACCATAGGTTGCAGCTAATCTGTGGTGCGACGTCACAAGCAGGCAAAATCGAACTAAATTATGCCGTTGATAAAACAGTAAGCTTGTGTATCATTGATAAAAATTATTGAATTACTCATTTTATCTGTTTATACGCTTAGAAGCTTTTGTTCCATTGGTTTCAAAGCAGCTTCTTTTCTGCGGCTGCGTCGTGCCTGCTTATGACGTCATTTGAAGCACGGACGGTGACTTATGGCGGCGGACGCTGCGTGCATAGGAGTGGTGTCTCCAGTAATATAACCTCCTTGGTCACACCAGAAGCACGGGGAGAGGGCTGTTGCCACTTCCTCTTACTTCTAACCTCCTTGGTTATATCTTTGGTGGTACTGCTCCATTAACAAAGGCATCTCCAGATACCTTATTCTAACCTCCTTGGGTTTACCGGAACTCGGGTGCCGCCCCGGTGGCGCAGTGGTCTAAGGCGCTGGCCCCTGGGCCCTGATGATTCTTCCGTAAGGGTTCCGGGTTCGAATCCCGGTCAGGCATGGATGTTGTGTTTGTCTTACTGCACTGGCTCTCTCCCTTCCCTGGAACCAGTGACCCTAAATTAGGGACGGGCGACTGCTTATAGCCCATTGAGTTGCTCACGGTGGTCGTTAAACCTCCAATAAAAAAACAAAACAAAAAAAACTCGGGCTATCGAGACTTTACTGTACTTTCAAATGTCCCCTGCGTCTCCACTCATCCACAGTGAGCTTCCAGTTTGTATTTTTTAAAGGCTTTTGAGCAGAATACATTTTTTTTAATTTTCTTATGACCGCTTTGCTCAATGAAATTATTAAGCTTATTAGGTCCAAGGAGGTGAGAAGAAGAGGAGGTGAAGGGACCCGTTTTGAGTGAAGCCAAAACAGATCAGCTGTTTCTGTCCTCTCTCGGAGGTGGTGGGAATCTGCGCAGCGAGAATTCGGGAACGTGACGTCACTTCCTGTGGTTTAAGCAGTGTTGCTTAGCGCATGCAAACCAAGGATGGAAAGAAGGAATATTTCGGACTTCTTATTTCTTAACATTAGGCTTTTGGTTATATTTTAAACATGGTTACTTGCACATGGGCAGTAAGTAACCATGCGCACTATGCACTTCCGCTCAAAAAATCATTATTTTGTTCAATTTTTTAAAGAAATACCAACGCATATTTTCCTGTTTTTTCTGGAGATTTTTTATTATGGGAATGAATATTTATTTTTTTCATGTCTGTATGTGCAGAGTAAGGGTCCGAAAAACCCGTTCAAAATCGCGATTTCCCCATAGAGATATACAGGAGATTCTTAGATTGGGCGCATTGGCGTAGTCAGCTGATAAAAAGTGGCGCACGCCTGAAGCATAGGGAGATGGGCTGTTGCCAGTTCCTCTTAGTTCTAACCACCTTGATTAGGTCAGCTTGGGTAGAGGCGCCCTCTGCCGAGAAACTGATCATGATTCGTAAGCTCTCAGCTGTATTTCGACTCCATGATTGGCAACAGTTAATGATGTTTTGTTTGGGCTAGGTCAGTGGTGAACGTGAGGACGTCGTCATGTGCGAATCAAAATTCAGGTTTTGAAGCGTATGCGGTTTCTGAAGTCTGCGTTAAGTCGTATATGTCAGCAATTTTGGATGAACATTTTATTCTTAAACTTGCAACATATGCATAAATGGAATTCGGGGCTACTTTCGACGATGATTTTTTTGAAAAATCACCAGACAAGAAGGAAAAGGTTCCTTTACATTACAATGCAAAGATCTGTTCTTCAAAGGTAACAATGGTCCCCTTTGCTTGAAAAGTAATAAAGATGTAATATTAATTTTACTTTATTTCATTTGTAGCTTCTTAGTGACAAAGGTAATGGAAAAGAAAAGCTTATTATGCTTGGAAAGTATATCTCAGGTGAGATCTTTGTCTAAAAGAATTAGGTCTTCATGTGGTGCAAGTCTTTTCAGGGAGATTTATAAAACTGGGAAGTTTGAAACCTTGCACAATTCATATTTCCACATTTTTCTTTCCTTTAATACAGCATGTTAGTACCTAAATCCCAGAGGATAATTAATTCTTTAAGGTTTCTTTAAACATTCTTTTATCCTTGCATATGCTGTGCCATGTCCCATGCAAACCTGATTCAATAACTATGCTCAGTTATTACTTTGGTAGATTTCACATTTATAACTATTAATTTAGAAACCCTGCCAAGGAGTGCATTAAGAGGGAAGAAAAACATTTAAGACGGTTTCTAGAGCATGAGTGATTGTTATCAGTGGCACACTGAGGATTAATATTCCAAAATACTAAAGATGCAAATAAAAATACACTGGAGAAATTTTTTTCCAGAATATTGGGGAGCGTTAAAAATAGCTCGTCCATATTAAAGTGCATTTCAAATTGTTTGTAAAATGTATATTTTGAAGCGGAAATATATTTAAAAATAAGCATCCAATAACGAAGCGCCAAGTGTTGCCTCGTAAGGATGGCATGGGTCGACCCCCATTATATGTGCCAATGGTGTATATGATGCCATATGTTTTAGATTTTTATATTTGATGGTGAAATATGCTTAATAAGGATTAATGTAACTCCTTTTTTTTTTTTTTTTTTAATAGAAATAGGATAATTGGGCTGTTTGAATAAAACAGTTAAGCGGATATCTCAGTTTTCAGTCGTAAGATATAATCTTGAATCTGAACATTGTAGTTTTGGCATATTAAAAGCTTTAGAATGTTTGAAATATTGCATAACAACATTTTGGGCTGCCCTGGTGGCGCAGTTGGCTAAGCAATGGCTTCTGATTATTCATCCGAGATGGGTCCAGGTTTGAATCTCGGTGAGGAACGGATGTTGTGTTTGTCTTACGGCACTGGCTGTCTCTCTTCCCTGGAACCAGTAACCCTAAATCAGGGAATGACAACTGCTTATTGCCCACTGAGTTGCTCATGGTGGTCGTTAACCCCCATAAAAAAAAAAAAATGGCTTTTGAAAACCCAATAAAAGACTTGGTAGATGCATTTTGATTACCAAAATGTGTTTAACTGGGTTTCTTGTGTGCTTGAGTATGTAGGTCATCCCACAAGTAAGGTGTGAACACTTCAGATTACCATAATTCTTGTAATAGCAAAGCAATAGTAACAATATTTGTGGTTAATTGCATAGCGTGTCCCAAAACAACTGAGGACGTTTTTATAACGGTACAATACTGTAGTAGATCTTGGCAGGAGTCTCGAAAAAATGGTAGTTGTAGTAACCATAGCAACTGACCACATCTGTTTATTACGCGTTCATTGTCGGTAGTGTGCAGTTAAACATTTCGTGAACCCCTAACAAGTGCTTTTGCTCTGTGATTTAAAAAAAAAAAAAAAAAAATGGATGTGAAAGATGAACAAAGATGCACCATTAAATTTCGCCATCGACTTAAGAAGGCTGTTGGAGAGACTTTTCATCTTATGCAAGGGGCTTATAAAGATGAATGTCTAGGAAAATCAACAATTTACTGATGGCATCAATAATTTATGGATGGTCATGAGTTGGTGGATTTAATCGCACATGGAGGAAGATCTTCAATGAGTGTTACAGAGGTAAATATCAGTACAATAGGTGTTAATAACGGGAAGACAGACTCCTATCAATTGGAGATATCAAAGGTATGGTTCACATTTTAAAAACTTCAATTTACAGAATTCTAACCGAGCATTTGGGTGGGCATGAATCGAGTTTGTTCAGCTTGGGTACCCACCTCATTTCTTGTGCAGCTCAATACAAGGCTGCAACAGTTCTTATTTGAAGAAAATGAATATTAAGTTGATGCTCCAACTTGCATATAGTCCAGACTTGTCACCATGTAACTTCTGGCTGTTCCCCATTTTAAAAAAGATATTGCGGGGATGGCAATTTGAGACTGATAACGATTTATTACAGCTGTGCAGGGTTGTTTCAACAGCATTTCAGAAGAATAATTCCAAAAGACACTCAAAAAGTTGGTGGAACGTTGGGATACCTGTATTCAATACAATGGACAGTATTCGAAAAAGATTACCACTGCCTTGATTTTAAGGTATACATTTTTTTTTCAGAACATTCTCAGTTGTTTTAGGACAACCCTTGTATTAGTGGCTCCTCTCATATTATTAATAATATGTTCCCGAACTGGGCACCACAAACACCATTAAGAATGCCAGTGTCATTATGTCTGTCTGTAGAAAATTTGTGTTTCAGAGATCAAATCCAGTTTCGTTGTAGCAGACATCCACACATGAGATTCTTCCGCTAATTCGCGGAATTCCGCTTTTTTGTCGTCATTTGGGTTATTTTCGAGATCGATGCAAAACTGAAGAGAAATGTTGGAGGATTAGTGTTGGGGTGGGGGTGGATGGTATTTCATTTTCAAAACTTTTGAGAACGGAAATTTCCCCCGTAATCGCCATTTCTTTTCTCGCAATATTTCTTCTGCGCAGCATTATTGTTAAATATAATTTTATTCCATAAATATTTGCATTTCAACTTGAAAATGGTGGGGAAAATTCTGAAAACGGAAGTTGGACGGCGCAAAAATTTCCTTGTAATCTTCAGGCAAGAGATTCTGTGGATTTGAAGAATTCTGTCATCATTTTGATAGCTCTCAAGATTGATGCAGAACTGAACAGAAATTTTGGAGGGATTGATGGTGTGTGTGTGTGTGTGTGTGTGTTTGGGGAGGGAGGGGATGGTGTCTGTCGGAGGACGGAATTCCGACTGTAAAAACTTTCGGAAACGGAAGTTAGACGGGTTTCTCCCGTAATCGTGATCCTCTTTTTCTCGCGATGTTTCTTCTACCCAGTAGTTTGTTAAACATAATTTTATTCCATAAATATTTGTATTACAGCTTGAAAATGGAGGAAAACTTTCCTAAAATGGAAGTTGGACAAAGTGAAGATTTCGCCCGTAATTGTAATTTTTTTTCTCCGCGATGCTCCATTTATCCTGTGTTGTTGTTAAATGTGAATACACACACACACACACACACACATATATATATATATATATATATATATATTGAATACAGTGGGATGTAAGGTCAGGTGTAAGGTCAGGTGATGCGTAACATCACAGCCTCTCCTTGACAAATGTCAACCCCGCCTTCTCGTGGTGCATCCTGTTCCCACTAAAGGGGCTCTGACGACCGCAAATAGCGGTATAACTATACCATCGGGATCAGAGGAAATGCTATCCCACACTCACCAACCCGCTTGGCCAGCGTGGTGAGTTATGGCCAAACACCTCCAAAATGACTCTACAACTTAAATCTTGGCCCTCAGTCTCCGGCAGCTGGAATGTACCTGGCCAAGGCAGCGGCCAGTGCGACATGAAGGCAGAGGGTGCTAAGAATCCCCGGAGGACCGGACTAGGCTGCCATTTGATGCTGACCTTGGCTACCTACAACGGACGCTCCCTATCTTCTGATTCAAGGCTTCTTGAATTGGAAGAGGAACTACAAAGGATCAAGTGGGACATCGTCGGGCTAAGTGAGGTAAGGAGAAAAGGAGAAGATCTCATTGAACTGAAAAGTGGACATCTCTTCTATTATCGTGGGACAGATACTGGCAGAACTAGTGGTGTTGGATTTATAATAAACAAGAAACTGAAGGATAAAGTGGTAGAAGTTGAAAGTTCCTCTGACAGAGCTGTACGACTCGTTATCCAACTATCGAGAAGATACCAGGCTCAGATTATTCAAACTTATGCACCCACCACAAGTCATCCTGAAAAAGAAATTGAAGAATTTTATGAGGAAATTCGTGATCTAAATAATAAAGGTAAGCAGCACTTGAAGATAATTATGGGAGATTTCAATGCAAAAATAGGGCACCGGCAACAGAATGAAACTTCAGTAGGTAAATTCGGTCACGGCAACAGAAACCAGCGTGGAAATACTCTCGTTGAGTTTGCAGAGGCAGAAGGATTTTTCATCTTGAATTCCTTTTTCAAGAAAAAGCCACACAGGAAATGGACATGGAGACATCCAATTGGGACGACAAGTGAAATTGATTTTATTATGTGTAACAAAAAATTCGTCATCGAAGACTGCAGTGTGCTAAACAAGTTCAACACAGGTAGTGACCATAGATTGGTGAGATGTAAGATGCACCTCAACACTAAACTGGAATGTGGCAAGCTCATAAGACAAACAAAATGTATTGACATAACCAACCTTAAAAAACACCATAATACTTTCAAGTTGGAACTGAAGAACAGATTCTCTGCTTTAGAAGGCCTAACATCGGAAGAAGTGGATATTTCGGAAGTTAACAGAAAAGTAACCAAAGCTCTTATGGAAACAGCAACAAAATTAGCTGGGTCTAAGAACAAGTTGCATGTAAACAAATTATCAGGAAAAACCAAAATGTTGATGCAAAAAAGAAGAGAGATGAGGACAACTAAAGAAGATGTGACTTCCAAAGTGGAATATATAGAGCTATGCAAGACAGCACGAAAAAGTATCACTGAAGACGTAAGGAAATTCAACTGTGAGCTAGTGAGGAAAGCAATTGAAAACAACCAAAGCCTAAAGATAGCAAAGGGACATCTCAGTAAGGGAAGAAAACAGATTATGGCTCTGAGAAAAGAAGATGGTTCTATAACAAGAAATAGAGGCGAAATTTTGACAAGAGTGAAAGATTTCTACTCCAAATTATATGAAAGGGATGATACATGTACTCCAGACATCATGAAAGGTACCAGAGTTCTTCCAGTCCTCCCAGCAGAAGTTGCTCATGCAATCAAGAACATGAAGCGGGGGAAAGCTCCAGGAGAAGATGGAATTACTATAGACATCATACAAGAAGCAAGTGGAGAAATTGAAACAGTACTCGCCCAAATTTTCACTCGATGCCTTAATGAAGGGAAGATTCCTGAGGATTGGAACAATGCTACAATGATCCTGCTACATAAAAAAGGTGACATTGAGGATCTCAGGAACTACAGACCTATCAGCCTCCTATCAGTGGTTTATAAAATCTTCACTAAAGTTCTTTCACACCGCTTGAAGGTAACACTGGACATGGCTCAACCGAGAGAACAAGCTGGATTCAGGAGTGGCTACAGCACAATAGATCATATCCATGTACTGAGAGAACTGATTGAAAGAGCGAGGGAATATGAACTTCCATTGTGCATGACTTTTATAGATTATGAAAAAGCCTTTGATTCGGTGAAACCATCAGCAGTTACCACGGCTCTGAAATCCTGCGGTATTGAAGATGCATACATTAATATTATTAATAACATCTATGAAAATGCAAGTGCAAAGATTCGGCTGTTTGAAAATACAACACACATAAAAATTGGAAAGGGAGTGAGACAAGGTGACACCATATCTCCGAAGCTCTTTAATGCCACATTGGAAAATGTCTTTCAATCACTGAACTGGGAAAACAAAGGGATAAAGATTAATGGAGATTATCTAACCCACCTTCGTTTTGCTGATGACGTAGTCATTTTTGCAACTAGCCCATCAGAGCTGCAGAGTATGATCCAGGAACTTGCTGACAAGAGTAAAGAAGTGGGATTAAAATTGAACTTTCAGAAGACAAAAGTGATGTTCAATGCTTTTACAAGAAATGAAGATTTATCGATTGATGGAGAAAAACTGGAGATAACAGATACGTATGTTTATCTTGGACAGCAGATATCAAGTGAGGTTCACATTGATGAAGAAATTAATCGGCGTACAAAACTTGCCTGGAGAGCTTTTGGAAGAAACAGCATAATTTTCAAGAGCAATATGCCATTATGTCTTAAAAGAAAAGTGTTTGATCAATGCATCCTTCCAGTGCTTACGTATGGTGCAGAGACGTGGACCTTAACTAAAAGAGACATACAAAGGCTGCAGACAACTCAAAGAAGCATGGAGAGGTGCATGCTTGGTATAACCAGGAGAGATAAGAAGAGGAACTCGTGGATCCGAAAAATGACGAGAGTGGAAGACATCATGATCAGAGTTAAATCCCTGAAATGGCAATGGGCTGGACATACTGCCAGAAGGACAGACCATAGATGGACAGCCGAAATTTTAGATTGGATTCCAAGGGACAGGAAAAGACCACATGGGAGATGGGTGGATGAAATTCGTAAATATGCGGGAGTGACATGGAGGAGACTGGCACAAGACAGACCGTTGTGGAGGAAACTTGGGGAGACCTTCGTCCAGCAGTGGATTGATAATGGTTGACAATGATGATGATGATGATGATTGAATACAGTGATGTGCTCTAGTTTAAAATTACATACAAAAATTTCAGTGAACAATTCTGTCTTGCGTATGCTGTGTTATATTCATGCTGTTTCACAACACGTTCTTATTTTTCACCCAGTTAAAAAGTTCAGCTTTTTTCCTTCTTCGTCAGTCTCGTGTATGGACATCACCTTTTTCAAATGGTCAACACAGCTGAAATCACTGGTGTTCATATCTGGTGAATATGGTGGGTGGGCAGCTCCACCCAAACATTCTGTTCATGAATAGCTGAACAATCTGGGCCCTGTGCATTGTGTCAATGCCTAGGATAAGCCCCTCTGGAAATGACTAACAACACTTTGATGTCGTGATTTTTTCATTATATGAATGCCGAAAACCTGTATGGTGAGCATCCATGCTAACAACTAATAAGGTTTTATATTTTACCCACATCACTAGTTTGTTCATTATGTCTACATCTTCCATAAACCAGGGGTGGCCAACTTGATTAGGAATAAAATCCCCCCCCCCCTCCGACTCCAAGTGATCTACTCTACTTCACAATTTCAAATTTCTTCCTCCAAAATTTGTCGTTCTCTGCTGTACCTATATCGTTGTTGCCCTGTAGGTAGAACCTATCGATTTTATGCGTGTATTTGAGGTAAAACAACTTGAATTGTTTTATGATTTTTATTCGATATTTATACATAGGCCTTAGTACAAATTTAAATGTTATGAAGCAGTGTTTATTTTTTTATGGTGAATAAAAAATTAATTTGAAGTTTGCACCTTCATTTCCTCCGTCAAGGCTAAAAAATCTGGAGTATAATGGGACAATGCCATGTTCACTACATTTTCTCACATTGGGGTACTCTTCTTCGGAAACAAAATTCCAGAAATTATCTTCTGAAGATCTGGCTTTCAGAAATATGTCAGACCGTAGTGTTATTATTTCATTTTCCAGTCAGCTCTGCAAATTTATGTGCAATCGATTGTGGATCAGTGTCTTCCTTGAATGGGTAAATGGCAAATTGAATAAGATCTTCCATTTTTGTAAAGTCACTGAATTTTTTTAACATTTTTTCCACGAAACATTAGCGATCGATCAAAAATGATTCGTCGATCGACATGTTGGCCGTCCCTGGTATAAACCATTGTGTGAGGAATACCAAGTTTTGTAGAAAGGTTGTTGACACCTCAGAAGACTTCTGTAAGGCTAATGTGCAATCTTGTAGCCCATATTTTTCTGAACAAATGCTTTTAGCCACATGTTGACAAGACAAATAGGGGCTGAGATATATTTCAGTTTCTGCAAAGTCCTTAAATTGCAAAAAAATTGTGCTTTGTTAAACAAATATGGCCACCACATGAAAACAGTAAAATTTAAATAATAGTCATAAATAAAGCCCGGAAGTTGAGGCAAAATGCCTTAAAATGCTTTTTCGGATCATATTTGAAGAAAATGCCTTTTTATGTTTTTAATGCCTTTTTTTGCCTATACTCAACAAATGCACTATTAAAAAATGATTTCTTCTTAAGAATGAGATAAAATCAAAGTTTTGATAACAATCTAGCATGCAGTACGTAGTGTTTCCGGGTAAACACGTAATTTTTTTTAAGTTATTCATTTCTTTTAAAAACTCGTTTTTAGGGTATAGGTGTACAAATCATAAGGTAGGTGGCATTTTCTCTAACACGAAATCACAGTCGGCAGACATCTGAAAGTAAATACGAGTACAATCGGTACATTCAAAACGAGGTGCTCCAATTTAAGCAGCGGTGGCAGACACATGCGCAGAGTCTGCGATGGTCGGCATCTCCTTTTATGTTTTGCTCTCCCTAGAATCCTAGATGATAGTTTCTGCGCATGGCGGAAGTAGCCGAATCCAGTCAGATAACATTGTAACCAATCAAGCTAGAGTAAAAGCCAAGAATGCACGCAAAGACCTTGAACGTAAGTGCAAAACAAGGCAGGAAGATTCTGTTAGTTTGCTACCCCTAATTGATCTCGCCTTGCGTCCAAGTGAAGCAATAATACTGAAAACTGCTTCTTCAACCAGCGCTAAATTAAATCGGTATGTTCAAAAGTATGGAAGTGATATCTTGTCCACTGATGGAATGGTGTTGTTTTGTAAAATATGCGATACGAAACTGAATTATGAAAATAAATTCTTCATTTCACAACATTGCGCAATACGCAATGCTCAACAGATACTAGCTAAAGATTCCATTCGTAACGATTTAACTTTTATTCAAGCACACCTTTCACAGTTGCCCGATTTGATAACTTTGCTGAAAAATAGGAACGAAACGTTAGTGAATGCCTTGAAAATATTAAATGATGTAGTTAGTACAATTAAATGTGTTCCCGGGAGAAAGGGTCAAATCGTGAGTGAAAAATGTCAACGAGTTCTTTCAGCAAATAATGACTTGGAGAAAATCAAAGTCATCGCTGAAATACTCCAAGGTAAAAGTTCAACTTCTATTGAAATGGATCCTACAACTGCCTCATGTTTCAAATACGCTCCCATTACCTCCGTAGAAGTTGAAAAATCATTTTCGCTTCTAAAACATATCCTAAGTGACAGAAGGCACAGTTTCACGTTCGATCATTTAAAAAAAACACCTAGTACTTATGTGTAACCGCAAAAATGAGTAAGTGATAATCTGATAAATGATTTTGCCAATTCAGCTTAACACCTGTGTATGATTCAGAATTTTTCGACCACTTCTATAAATGCCTATTTTGACGCTTTATTTCGCTTATTTGCCTGCCTATTTTAAGCATTTTTACTGCCTCAACTTCCGGGCTTTAGTCATAAACAACATTTTAGGGTGATTGATTTTTTTTTTTGTTTTAGAGGGGCAGATTTTTTAAAAATGGTCAAGCAACTGTTTTAGTTTCTTTCTGGACTACAAACAAAGGGTAAACCTTCCGCGTTCGGCCCGGGGATAGTTTTTCAATAGGACGATAGATGGTGAAACGTTATAGCTACATTGTTATGCGTTTCGTTACGTTGTGAAAGTGGCAAAGGAAGTGAATAATATGGATTGAAGGTGGACCTTTTTGAATGTTTATTGTGGCATATGTGTGAAATATTTATTTTTACGGAAGAATTGTCTTTTCTCATGAATATGAAATGGTCTATCTAGCAGAATAAAAGCAAGAAAAGTTTTATCTGCCAGGGAAGAACTGTCTGATCGCACAAATCAGGACTTCAAAGCAATGTTCAGAGGAAAGACGGCAATTCCGTCGGAATAAATATTCCATAATATGGTCTGCCAAGTACATTTTGTGGTTGCCCTGTGTTAATTTATGTTTCAGGGGACACCAATTGCTCTCGACTCCTTGTGTATGCGCCCCTGTGATGGGATCAATGAAGTTGAGGGAGTGGTTGACAGTGAAATGGTCGTAGCTAGAGCTTGGCAGATTCCGATATGCAACCCACTGGTCCGTCATAATCGTTGTTCCTGGTTCCACGTGTTTGAGGATGAGGAGTAGCAATATATCTGCAGATCTGTTGTTATCAGGGCAGATCTCCACCCTGAATCGCTTGGTATCTCGTTCAAAGATAGCAAGAATCCGGGTGCCCTTGACGAGACGACCGCAGTTGTACTTCCGTTTGCCCACTTTCGCTTCGTCCAGTTCCACGATGATCCCATCACCACCAAGCCTTCCTTCCTCATATTGCGAGGCTACCATAAACTCTGAGACTAGTTTGTAATACGAATACCAGTCGTAAACTGTCTCAGTGGATGTGGTAACATTGCCATGTGAGGTTTCTTCAATCGCCTCATCGTAAGACAATCCTTTGGCGAAACAATACATCAGAATCATCACTCTATCAATAGGAATCTGAGCATAAAAAAACACGTACCAAGTGTACGCGAAAAGCTCACATTATTCCCTGAAGCGTGCTTCTTCCAACACCTGAATTGTCCTAAATGATGAGACGCATCAGCATGTAGAGTCATGAGATTGCCCTCAGAACATCTTTTAGAGGTGGGAAACGAACCCAGTCTCACACCAAGAAATAGATGTTTCCTCATCCTTCCCAACTTCATTAAAAAATCTTTTCCAATTCCACATATCACAGGATTTCTCTGTATCAGAGGACAGAACCAGAAATAACTTACGTAACTAGCTATGTATAACGCATTGCACATGAAAGTGCGAGAAGAGCTGAAGTGGTACTGTGGCACCATCTGTCATTGCTTTCGAAACTAGCTGTGAGTTGAGCGGGCCGAACTTGGAAGTTTAGCCAAACAAAGAACACTATTGGAATGACCCAACGGTGTTCTTTGTTTGTTTGGATAGTTTTTACTGTGCAGTTTAAAGAATTGACAAATTGAAATAACTGAATGGAAGAAATAAGGTAATTGCTATTTTAGATATTTGTAACATTCATTGATTTATATTTTATTTGTGTGTGATTGAAATATACTTCTTTACTTTTTAAAACAAGTCTTTTACTTACATTTTAGACCAACACTCTCTAGTTATATCATCAGCACAAAATGTATGGCCCATCGTCTAAATTGTAGACAAACCAGCAAGCAACTTCCACGTGGTAGTTTTTGCTGAAGTGTTCATGTACATTCATGGACAATGAAATTTGCTCCCCTAGAGGAAAACATGCTACAACTGCGAAACTTTGCAAATAGCTAGAGCACATGCTGGTATGCAAATGATCCACGTTTGGTGCGAGTGCACATGACTGCACAACCTGTGGTGGCACTATAACGAACAGGCAGCTGTATAAACCGGTGTGTAGTCGATGCCCCATGAAAATGAAAAGCACCGGCCGACGCAAGCAAGAGTACATAGTGACAAGAATGCTGTGTAGATGCCAGAGACGTCGATTTACGCAACGTACAGACTTTAAGAGGGGCTGAAAACAGCAGGGTGGTCGGCGTGCCATATAGCCCACCACGTGGATCGTTCTGACCATACCGTCCGACTGTGTTGGGAGCAGTGGACACGTGACAGCACTGTCACATGATGGACCGACTCTGGATGGACCGGGAGGACCACCGGTAGAGAGGATTGATGGATCGTGAGCCAGACATGAACGGATCCCATGGAAACCCGGTCCACTATACAGGCAGATATAGCGGATTCTGTGTGCCCACGAACTATTTACCGACGCCTCGTGGAAGCAAATCTGCGATCCTAGTGCCCCTTACATGTGCTGCCATTAACACCAGAACATCGTCGGCTCCGTGCCGCTTCGTTTTGGGGACAGATGATCATGTCCGGGTGTGGAAGTCCCCGGGTCAATGGCACAATCCCAACCTCGCTATCAAGCACCACACCTACCCCACTGCAGGCATTATGGTCAGGGGAGCCATTGCTTATGATAACCGATCACTTCTAGTAGTGGTACGTGGATCATTGACGAGCCAGCTGTATGTGGATGAGATCCTACGGCCCCGTGTGCTCCCATTCCTGGCCGGAATTCCAGGTGTGCTATACCAGCAGGATAATGCCCAGCCGCGCATGGCTTGGGTTTCTCAGGACTGCCTACGCCATGGCCTGCCCGCTCCTCGAACATGTCCCCTATTGAGCATGTGTGGAACCATTTGAAACGCCGTAACACACTATCCAGGATTTGGAGCACACCATCCAACATGCGTGGGCCAGTCTGCTGTAGGGCAACATCAGGCGTCTGTTCGCCTCCATACTGGACCGTGTTTAGCATGTTTCACAGCACGAGATTGTGCAATGCGCTATTGAAGGTTACCAGACTGCGTGCCACAGATCCCTCTGTAATTATCATGCAGCTCTGTTTTTGCCATCATGTGTATCATTACATCCATAAAATTTCAGTTCAATCCGATGGTTCCTTCTTGGTGTGCAAATTTCATTGTGAGTGTAGATTAATGGTGCCCTTAAAGCCACAATCTCAAAATGTAAACAAAAGCATTGATAAATGCCACAGAGGGATACCTGCAGCACTTTGGCAGTACTTCCTTTCAAACAGCTGCTGCATAAACCACATCTTAAACCCAACAGAAAGAAATTCAGCAAGAGAAGGTGTTGGGGATTTGGGGGTGCATGGTTCATCTCTGCCAGTCCATCAATTTGGAAATGCCTGAACAATATGCACAAAGGGGAGGGGGTGGGGTGGGGTGTCCCATCTCGTTAGTTGACAACAGTCAGTTGCCTGTCTTGTAGCTACGGGATAGTTTTATTGATTAATACATTCAGGTACATATAATTTTACAGAAACAGTTGAATCAGAGAAGATAAAAACACTAATTATCTGGTCATGCTTAGCTCATGCCAAACACTGTTCTTAAGAAGTGTTGTATGGGGGGGGGGGGTACTTAACACTCTTCGCCCATAGTGAATTATCCATTAGCACCATAGCCAAAACTTTTTTTTTTTTTACAAATTTAATTAATTTTAATAAGTATTGTGTGACATTTCAATCAATATGCTGTATGACATACGTTCCCATGTGCTATTCTGTATGAACCTTCATTTTTTTTGTGCAAAGCGAAAAGTGGTGCAAGCCGACAAAACTTTATAAAGTAATATACAGTCCCTCAAGTGGACTCCACTTGGTTTTACATCACAAGCAGCTCCATTTTGTGTGTTTAAGTGTTTGCTGTAAAGCTTCCCCTAAAAAAGGCCTCTATAACTCGACTAGAGACAGACACACGTTTCTGTCTGCATTCTTCCTCAGAAATGCGTGAGACATACTAGCATAGAGCTCAACCAATCTGGCCCTTTCGCCAACAAAACAAGGGATGCTTAGCCATTCTAAGAATCTGAGAGTCTTGCAGATGCGTAGAAGGAAGATAAGAAGTCTTGAAGCGTAGAAGGAAGATAAGAAGTCTTGAAGAAGCCGCTGGAGAGTCCGGAACGATCCGTGATGAGGAGAAGAGCTGTGGCAAGATAAGTGCCGAAAACAAATAATGGAGAAAGAGAAATTATGTTGAAGCATTCCCCAGTGCAGTGAACTTTGAGGTCCAACATTTCCCGAGTGCTGCGGGCTGATGCTAACACTGGGTAATTGACAGTAAGCTGGAAGCCGAGCAAGGTAGCCTGGTACCATATTTTCCCACCCTAATGACAGTGTGCGCACTAGACTTGAGCTGAACTCTCAGTGAACATACATCTGCGGCGGTTATGTAACGAAAGTTGCATTGAACTGCTGTGGTCGTTACTGTGCATCAATTAAAAACTTAGGAGCGCACTCCATATCATATGATTCATAAAGAAGCCTGAACGACATTTAGAAATCCAATTCTCTTTCCCATTGGCGTAAGGTGCTGGAACATGCATGCGGAGGTGTTATTCTCTTCTATTGTAAATATCTCAATAAACAATTTATCTTTTTAATTGGCATCTGTATAATATAACTTTACATGCATATCCTTTGCTAATTAGTTATTATAATGTGTTTGTGTCAATGCGTTTGTGCTCAGCCAGTGCTAAAGTGCGCATCTATGTCACAAAATTTATCATAGTTATCAAAAAGTGTAGTAGCACTTGAACTAGAGCATGGTAAAACATTAATCTAGGGTTTTCCTTGTTTATTATTAAATGTGCGTGTTATTGAATTATGAACTTGTGCTGTTAGTCAGCGTGTGTGTCATGATTGTCTAGCTGGCAGGGTGTAGCTATCTAGAGCAAAAATCTGGGTCCAACAACTACATTGAGAAGGGAGGGTTATTCGTAAACACAGCGTGACATTCACAACACAATAGCCAACACTGACTTTTTGATTTATAGTTCGTGTTACATTTTGGAATTTTCTGTTCCCTTTTTTCTTTCTTTCTGTTTTACTTCATTTCAGTTGTCTTCGTTGCCCTTCTTCCTGAAAGAAGAATCGGCCAATTTTCGGGCACAATATTGCTGGAAAGTACTCAGGGAAATATCACTATCGCAACAGAACTACAACACTCTAAAACACTTAAGTAAGAAACTTTAAGTGAGCTTTCAACTGATTACTTCAGTCTTGTGACAAATGGGCGATGATGAAGACTGAAGTAATCAGTTAAAAGCTCCCTTAAATTGAAGTTTCTTACGTAACTTAAGAGTGTTTTAGAGTTTCATACTTCTTATTATTAATGGTTACATGTTTATGTCCAAATTTCATCATGTTAAACACTGATCTTTTAACTGGTCCAAAAATGCAGGGTTTGGTTCATTTGCCTGACGTTTACTTCACCGAAAGATCACTTGTTCAAAAAGTTCATTTCATCGAAAGGTCTCTTTACCTAAAAGTTCATTTCATCGGAAGGTCATTTCATTGAAGGGTCAGTTTATCGAAAACTTTGGACTTCATTACAGGATCTGTTGAGTGTTGAAGCATGATGCCAGTTTGGAAGAAAGACCACAGAAACATTAGGGGATCATACTCTAATTGCAGTTTTGATTTCTCAGTGTCACAAAGAGCACAAAGATTTAGTTTAAAGACAAAAATAATTAATTTTAAGTCCCTATGCCTCAACTTAGGCCTTTTTAGCAAATTTTAATCGTGCGTGCTCATGTTTATAAGGTTTATGAAAAAAGTCAATAATGTTGCACATTTATTCAGGCAAAAAGAAGCAATTTTAATTCCCTAGGCCTTGGCTTAAGTCTTTTTAGCAAATTTTAATCGTGTGTGCTCATGCTCATAAGGTTTACATAAAAACCTTATGAACATTAAAAATTCCCAGATCTAGGTCTGAGGCCTTAAAATTAATGTTTTAGGTTTGAGCAAGAGTGCAACATATTTTACTTTAAATGTTATGTAACATTTATGAATATGAGTAGGGTTAAAATCTGTTAAAATGGCCTGTATCTAGACCTACGGTCAAAAAAATTAATGTTTTGTGGCTGAGTATAAAAGATGAAACATTATTTACTTGACTTGCTATGTAACCCTTATGAACATGAGCTCGGAGGATTAAAATTTGATAAAAGGGCCCAGATATAGGTCTTATAATTAATGTTATATTTCGAAAAACCTACTTACGGAGAGGTGTTTCATAGAAATTAAAAGTGCATTTTTTATACACTCCCGTAACGTTTAGGTGGCCAGTTTTTCAAAAACCCACACCACACTCCAGCGGATCTCTAACAACAAAATTCTAAGTTTTCAATAAACTGACCATTCGGTGAAATGATCTTTCGATATAATGAATTTTTAGGTGAAGTAATTCTTCGGTGAAATGAACTTTTCGATCAAATGACCTTTCGGTGAGATGAACTTTTAGGTTAAGTGACCTTTCGGTAAAACGAAGTTTTTGGTCAAGTGACCCTTCTGTGAAATGTGATTTTCGGTCAAATGATCTTTCGATCAAGTGAACGATACCTTACAACATGTGTGTTTTCTGATTCCTAAATACTCGCATTCTATAAACAAAGACATAACTCTTTCCACGTTTTAGCAACACACAGCAACCGAAAAATTGTTATTCGGCCACTGCTGGGGAACCCCAGATCTCTCGATATCCAGCCGAGTGTGTTAGCCTTACACCACGATGGCCAATAATCCACAGCTATGTGTATTTTTCTGTCAGCTTCTGACATCATAAATCCGTAAGCTGGGCTCAGCTACTGAGACGTCTCCATCTGGTGGGCATTAACGGCACTGGATATATAGTAATTATAGCAGTTAAATCCAAAGGGCGAGATCCAAAGTGAAAATCCTCTAAATACGTGGTGTCAGCGAATAAACAAAGACATCGCTCTTTCCATATTTTAGCAACACACAGCAACTGAAAAATTGTTATTCAGCCACTGCTGGGGAAAAACAACAACAGCTGACAGAAAAACACACATAGCGCAGTGGATTGGTGGCCACCGTAGTGTAAGGCTAATGCTCTCGGCTTGATATCGAGAGATCTGGGGTTCGTTTCCCCAGCAGTGGCAGAATAACAATTTTCGATTCCTGTGTGTTGCTAAAATGTGGAAAGAGCTATCTATGTCTTTGTTTATTCACTGACGCCACATATTTGGAGGATTTTCACTTACTCGCATTTTGTCTGTTGGCTGAGCCGCTAAGATGGAACATAGCCTCATTTGTAAAAGCAACATGTAGCATTTAGTGTTCTCCCTTGATTTTTTTTTAGTTGGGTGGCAAGAATTTTCAGCATAAATTTCAATGCCTTTCCCAATTGAGAGAAAAAAAAAGGATGTTGTTTTGCTTAACATTATTGTACTTATTAAAATCTTTAGTGATGTGGTAGGCACTAATGTAACATAGCATGATAAACAACATTAGAAAATTGTACATAAATGATAAACAAATTAGTGCTTAGTAATAAATCATATTAGACACAGATTTCAGCCAGTTTTCATCCATCAGACCTGTTTGTAATCCGAGTGTAGCTCGGAATTTCGGGTTTTTGTCACATTCCAAACCCGTAAATCCAGGTTTTTAAGTTTTACAAGAATTTGAGATGCTTCAGACATTTCATTTCTAAAAATGCTACGGAATGATAACCAAAAGTTCAAGTTCCATTTTCTTTGGGAATTACAGTGTTTGATTAAAAACACTGCATGTCCGTGGGGATGGTGAATTAGACAATTGTTGACACCTTGAATGTTTCTTTTGTTATAAACAAGCTCTCAAAATAACAGCCTGCTGAAAGGAAGACTTTTTTTCTTCATTATTTTGAAAGTTGCATCTACATCAAGTTAACATCAAACAGAAGCCATTGCTCTTTCCACGTATATAGGTGAGTCACGAAATAATTCTCACTGGCCGCCACCCGGAATCGAACCCAGGTCTTCCAATTATGCGCCGGATATGCTTCCACTGCACCACAGCGGCCTCGAATTCATCCAGACTCGCATACACCAACTGCCAAACCAATTGGCTGATTGCTTCTTGGAGCCCCGCACAATGCTGGGGATTCACCAAAGATGGTAAGCAGCAAAATGCTGGATTCACCAAAGATTACTGTAAGCACAATGCTGGGGATTGCTAAAGATGGTAAGGTGCTGCAGTGGAAGCATATCCGGCACGTAACTGGAAGACCCTGGGTTCGATTCCCGGTGGCGGCCAATGAGAATTTTTCCATGATTCACTCATAAACATGGAAAGAGCGATGACTTCTGTTTGATGTTCCTAGTCCACGTCAAATGTCTGTATTAATTACATCAAGTAATTTGATTATATTAGATTTAGTTAATCCAATGAGGCTGCTTTTAGAAATTGAATGGAATCCACTGTAGGCTTCAAGTAAAACTGATCCACATAGACTGCTTAATTAACATATAATGTGAAGTACAAAATTTGATTTCAAAGATGCAATGCCTGAAGGATTTTGCATAATGAAAGAAAAGGTTACAAGGAAAGATGCGAAGTTTAACTGCATAAGCACTAGGGCCTATTTGTTGTGTAGCTAGTTTATATGTGCATAATATATATACATATTCGTAATATGCATTACATGTATATTGGCACTGAGCTGAGAGTTTCAGGGTTTCTTGTGTTACCTCACAATCACCTCTGGTAAATATTGTGTGTGTGGGAATAAGTTTTCCACTCTTATGTGAATTGTGGAAGTGTTCATTAAAGTAAATTTAGCTGGGCAAGCTGCCCAGTAAAAAGGCTCTAGGGAGAACAAACTAAGCATAAAATCGTCCTCATCAATGTGGTTCAAAGTGTCATTAGCAAATGTTCCACGTTTTGAATGGTTACCAGGCTGCAGTTCTTGAATTTTTAACTTTGTCATGTAGTTGCAAACAATTGTGTAACACCTTGTGCACCATAAGCTTTGGTATCTGTAGCTGACATGAAGCTTGTCTCACTGGTTTTCATAGTGACCCTGTGAAAGCAGTTTGAATGTTTGCTGCCTGGTGGCATATCAATGCTCTTTCCCTTTTTTACTGTTCTTGTTTCCAAGAATTTTGTCATCCATGGCTTTAATAATCAATGAACTGAAGCCCATTTCAAAATATCAGAAGTAGTTTGATCATATCATGTTTAGTCTGTTTTAATTCAGTCATCTTGAGAATCATCAGCAATTTCAACATCATCAGCAATTTCAAAGCTTTTCAGAACATTAGAGAATATCTTTACCAGTAAGATGATCAGTAATAGCAACATCCTTGTTAATTTAGAGTACAACAAATGGGAGAGGGTTGTGATGAAAGAAACTTCTATGAAGGACTTTGTTAAATAGAAAATGAGTTTGCTAAAAATAGAGGTATTTTTGAAGGCATTGTAGCTCAAATTGTGAGGTTCCCCTATAAAATTCACTAAATAGAGGATACACTATTTTTTCTTTATACTCAATATCAGTTGTTTAGATGAGGTTAATTATGTTCCTCAAAACATTTGACAAAAATAGCTTTGAAAAATACAGGTTTGAATGAATTGTGGTGAGATATCTTTTGACTTGTTATTCCATTACCAAAGAATTGCTCAGTCATGACAATAGACTTACAAAATGCACAAGGAAATATTATGGTTGTAATCATGTAGTATGCTATCCTGTTTGATGAATGGTATGTTGTGCAGGAAAATGATAGAGTAAAAGCTTCA
Organism: Macrothele yani; assembly: GCA_039090855.1. Taxonomy (NCBI): domain Eukaryota; kingdom Metazoa; phylum Arthropoda; class Arachnida; order Araneae; family Macrothelidae; genus Macrothele; species Macrothele yani. The sequence goes on from CM076993.1 coordinate 91,465,994, forward strand.
TAGTTCCATATTATATAGTAAGCAAATGATATACTCCATGACTGCTTGGCTATGAATAGGCCCTGTACTAATGACAGCAGTTTTTCTCCCATTAACTACACTGAATGATCACTGAATTATGACTACTTACCTTATACTCTGTAGGTCCTCCTTTCGCCCTCTGTACAGCAGCTATCAGACGTGGCATCGGTTCAATAAGATGCGGGAAGCAGCAGGGAGGTATGGCCAACCAAGCTGTATGGAATGTGCCCGTCAATGCAGGTATGTAGGTGTTTGATGTATCCAGACACCTGGTAGCTGTCCCCAGGGCTCGACAAATCCCGGGCGCCAGGTCGCCCAGGCGCCTAAAATTTGGGCCGTGGCGCCTACTTTTCGTCTTACTTGAAATTTCGTAATTTGCATACTGTAATTTCTTTAAATACTGTAATTTCTGTTGTATAATCCATAGATTATCTATTAAAAAGTTATAAATTTAGGTACGCGGACACCGCTAAAGGAAAAAAAAAACAACAAAAAAAAAACGATGCGGCGTTTAAAAAAGTCCGCGAGGTAATTGTCAGGAGAGGTGCTGTTATTGGGAAAGCACTGAAAATGCGGTAACAGAAAAAATGTAACGTAACAGCGAAATAAAAGACCGCGAAGAAATTGTAAGAATATATATATATATGTTTATTTATTTATTTGTACTTTAGAAGCATATTGGCAGAAAATATGACGCAAGGAAGGCGTTGTTAATATTTGCGCGTGCGGAAGCCTACGTGGTGTGAGAATCCGCTACTCTCGGGAATCCCGCAAAGCTATTCCGTAGCATGTAACCTTTCTGCGAATCGCATTGCCTAGTTTTGGTGCGCTAATTGTGTTAGTTAATTTTTTTTACTTTCGGTATTCAGTTAAAACGTATCCACAAATAAGACGATGCGGACTGTCCGCAATTTCAACGGATTTTTTTAGTGTAACTAATGAACTACGGTAATGCTGCAACAGCTAGCGATTTTAGTTCTTTATTTACTTATAAAAGTAGCACAGAAGTACTTCAAAATGACCATTACTTTTTCAATAAGACGATCATTTCTTTCTTACATCTTTGGATTTCTGAGGCGGTCCTGTGAATCGCAGTTTTCTGTCGGAAATTACTATTCACGATTAACATGATAGGTGCGGATTATAAGACTGTCGTACATGCCAATTATTACGGAATGTCTAGTTTCTACGGATTTTGTTGTCTGACTACGGAACTCAAGCTCAAAACTACGAATTTTCATTTTGTTTAAAAACAAATTTTTTTGGGGGGGGGGAGGTCATTTTCCGTCTGGGGACGGTATTTGTTTCAAAGCTTTCGAAAACAATAGTTAAATGGAGTAAAAAGAATTTGCCCTAATCGTAATTTTTTCTCTCCCGATTATGCGTTTGTGTCTAGTATTCTTGTTAAATATCATTTTATGGCATATATGTTCGTATTTCAGCTTGAAACTGTAGCAAGAATTTGTGGAAACGGAAGTTAGACGCCGCGAAAATTGCCTCCTAATCTTAAGGCTTCTTCCGCGAATTCGAGAAATTCCGTCTTTTTTCGTTATGTTGGCCGGCCACTCAGGAGATCGATGCACAAGTAAACAGAATTTGAAGGGGGGGGGGGTAAGAGGAGGACGGAATTCCGTCTTTCCGAAACTTTCGAAAACGGAAAGCCGACGGAGTTCAGATTTTTTCCGTACTTATAATTTCTTTTTTCTCGCGATGTTACTTCTGTTCAGTATTTTTAAGTATCATTTCACGGCATAATTTTTTGTATTTCAGGCTTGAAAATAGAAGAAAAATTTCCAAAACCAGAAGTCGGACGGATTTCCCGTAATCGACCCCCACCCGCGATGTTCCCACTCTCCAGCGCTGTTAAGTCTTGTTAAAGGAAGAAGGAAATTCCCGAAAACGGAAGTGACGAAAATTTTAAAAATTGATGCATGGTGTTCAAAAGTATTAATATTCCCAAAGTTGCACCATTTATCTAAAATAGTTGAAGCTTTGATATCATGCACTCATGGTCCTCAGACTGATAATTTTTATCAGAGGGCATGAAAAACAAGAAAAGTGACAATGAAGAAGTAGAGAGAGAATGATATCAGCACAAAGAAAAATTAAGCAGTGGTGCTGTGAAGTTGCAGAGTCAATAAAAGACAAACTGACAGTAGTACGCATTCTTGCTGTCTGTTTTGATTTTTCACCAGTTAAAATATTCAGCTTTTTTCCCCCGTTCTTTGGTCTCATCATCTTATCCTTAAACTGCTATTTTAGGGGCAGTATGATCATGTGGTATGGACTGTTATTTTTTTTTTTTTTTTAAATATCATGTTCTGTGACATGCTGCTGCAGATTATGCGAAGGAAAAAAATTGCTTTTCTCAAAATTTCACGATCTACAGATCATATGCTGCAGCGGATTATATACGTGGTATTTTTTTTCACAGCCTTTGGATTATACCCTTGTGGATCTCACAAACAAAAAATTTTTTCTGAATTTTATTGTTTACAGATTATACGAAGAAAAAAAAATGGCACTTTAAATTAATATGTAAAAAATATGACTTCCGCAAATAGTATTTTAATAAAATCGAAATCTGAAATTTTTTGATATCGTCTACTGAAAGAACATAAAAAGAAAATTATGAAGCAAATTGGAACTTTATCTTGCAATAAGTGGGTTTGGGTAATAAGAAAAAAAAATGACAACAAATATGGTTTACCACTTTTTGTTCCAGCATCATAACCAAACATGTGTTCATGCGTTATTGACTTTGTTTCACCTGGCGCCTAAATTTTGGAGCTGGCTCCTAGATCTAGAACATATTTGTCGAGCCCTGGCTGTCCCACTGTCCCACAAGTGCTCTATGGGATTGGTATCAGGGCAGTTCGGAGGCTAATTGATATGCTGGAATCTGAGCTTTGTTCTTCAAATCATTCCTGCACAACATTAGGCCTGTGGCTTAGTGCATTGTCATCTTGGAAGACACTGTCACCATTCAGGAAAAAGTGCAACATTGCTCGGTGTACAGAGTCAGCAAGCGATTCAGAACAGTGGACACCTGCCACTGGAATGGCATATCAGGCGTCCGGATACACCAACTCCTGATATGCCATTCCAGTGTCCCACAAGTGCTCTATGGGATTGATATCAGGGCAGTTTGGAGGCCAGTTGATATGCTGGAAGTCTGAACTTTGTAACTTTGTTCCTCAAACCATTCCTGCACAACATTGGACCTGTGGCTCGGCACATTGTCATCTTGGAAGACACTGTTGCCATTTGGGGAAAAAGTGTAGAATCCAACAAGCAATTTGCAATAGGTGACACCTGTCGTACGTTGTTCCACATACCTCACAGGTCCAAGTTCCTGCCAGGTAAACATGTCCCACACCATACAACCACCTGCACTGGCTTGCGCTGTGGAAACTATGCAGGATAGATTGAATGCCTCCTGTTGTTTGTGCCAAATACGTACACGGCCATCCATGGAGTGGAGTAAAAAATGCGACTCGTAAGACCAGCACACTTTTTTCCAGTCATCTGACATCCAACTTGTGTGATCTTTGCAGCAGGCGAGTCTTTTGCCCTGATGAACGGTGTTTAGGAGAGAATGTTGTCTGCTGTTATGGGCTGTATGTGCCAGGATGCGACACATGCTCACTGTAGCAGAATGTAGACTTACGCGGATAGTTTCCAAATTATTAGCAAATTTTGCAGATAGTTTTTGCTTGTAACTTAAAAAATAAATAAAAATGTTATTTGCAGCAATAAAACACTTACTCAAGCCTTTATTCAGGTTAATATACTTAATTTATTTTAACTTGAACTTATTTTTCATATCTTTTGAGTTATTTGGTTTTCACAGACACATCTGGACTCTAGATTTTATCAATGTATAGGAATTGTTTCAAAAGTTTTGTTTACAACGAAATTTTAATTTTGTTGACAGGTATCTCTTGCAGTTGCCAGTTATTAAATTAAAATCATTTCCTTATGCATTTTGTAAGTCTATTTTTGAATTAAGTTGTTGAAAATGCTATTTATAAGCTTCAAAGGTTCATTAATGGATCATGCGTTTCTGGATATAAAAACTTTAATTAGTTTCTTGTTTTTATGAGGTTCATAGCACAATATTTTTATATTTTGCCATAAAGGTCCATTTCATATGCATTGCTGCATGCTCAGTTGTTATGTATTTATTTTGTTCTCATTAGAATCTGTAATGTTCTAATAATTATTTATTGTTTTATTAATTTTTCTTTAAATTATCTTATTCTATTGTTATTGTGGTTTGTGCTTTATGGGTTTGCAGCAAATTTTCTGTTTCAATGGTTGTGTACGCAGATACATTTTTTTTATACAACTCTGCTGCTGTCTGAGCTCCCACAATCTGTTCTGTCTCAAAGCTTGATAAATCCTTTTGTTTACCCATCACACTTCAAATTTTATTACCTACTGTTCCACTCACACCTTATACGGGGTCTGATCAAAAAGTTCCGAGACTATACCGATATAAACAAAGTACTTACATTACTTAAGTCTGGCTATGATCTCCCTCAAAGTAGTCTCCTTGGGCAGCGATACACCGCTGCCAGCGTTTTTGCCATTGTCCGAATGCTCCCTGGAAGTCCTGTTCGCGAATCGTGTCAAGCACAGTCTGCAATTCACGCTGGATTTCGTCCACGGTTTCAAAACAGCGACCCTTAAGCTTCATCTTTAGGAACAGAAAGAAGTCGCAGGGGACCAAATCCGGCGGGTGAGGAAGGGTAGCCGTGCTGTTGTGGCTGCAAACCTGGCGTGTTGCTAACGCTCTGTCAGCTGCTGCATTGTCGTGATGGAGCAGGAAATCACCCCTGCACCACATTTGGTAGTTTCTGGCAAATGTCCTCCCTAAGACGCCGCAGAACATCGCAGTAAAAAAGAGCAGTGACGGTCTGGCCCTGGGGGATAAATTCAGAGTGCACAACCCTATGAATGTCAAAGAACACGATGAGCATGCTTTTGGTTACGCTACGGACCTGTTGGGCCTTCTTCGGTCTTGGAGAATCTGAGCTCCTCCACTGCGACGACTGGTTTGGTCTCCGGGTTGTAACTGTAGACCCAAGTCTCGTCCCCAGTGATGATCTATGACAGGAACATTCACCACCTGCTGACGAAGATCTTGACAGAGTTTGACACAGAGCGCCTTCTGTTTCAGTTTGGAGTTCAGAATCTTTGGCTCAACCTTTGCAGCAATTCGGTGCATGTTCAAAATTTACATCAGAATTTCTTGCACTGTTCTGTATGACACATTGACGATGGTGGCAATGTCTTGAATGGTTTTTTGATGATCCTCGTGCACCAGTTCCCTAATTTTGTCCACATTTTCGTTGGTTTTGCTCGTGGACGGTCGCCTTGACCTCTCGTTGTCTTCCGGTGCCATTCTGCTGCTCTTGAAGCATGAGTACCACTCAAAACACCTCACACAACTCATTGCATCGTTGCCATAAGCCTGCTGCAACATTTCATGCTTCTCTGTTGCTGAGTTTGACCCAGAATTTGATGTTCACTCGCTGCTCTAGTTTGCAGTCCATACCGAAATCGCAGCTGTGTTCTGCACGTGGTCACGAAATATCGTGTAGCACAGCTCCTGATGTTCACAGAATGACGCCACTCGGCACAATGACTCATGAAGGTCACTGCCCTCAACCGCTGCTTATGCATTCGCATACTGTCATCTGTTGGCGCACTGCGTATTTAGTCTTGGAAGTTTTCGATTGCACTACATATATGCTACGTTGGTAGACTGATCTTGTTCTCTCGAAAATCAAATCAATGGGCTGTATACACTTGTGATAGGGGTGGTCATAATTCAGTGATCACTCTGTGTACTTATCTGGCTCAGGATTTGAACCCAGTTACATCAGTACAAGCAGCCATTGCGAATGTCGCTAGCCAGTAGCCAAATGAAGACCAGATATTTTGTAGTGGCTAGTAAATTTTTTAATACAGTAGCCAATGATGGCCAGTAGATTTTTTCCCCCAAGTGAGCAACTGTTTTGTCCAACTCTCCCCACTTGTGAATGAATATTGAGTCAGTTTTCTTGCCCCTGTGTTCCTGCAGCTGCTTTGAAAATGAATGGAAGTGAAGGTGGGCTTTGAGAGAAACTTAATCTGCTGACAGATCAGTCTGGAGGAACCAAAGGGTCAAGGTTACTAAAGCAACTTTTGCCATGCCAACCTTTGCTATGGTATATCTTGCACAAAGTATAATGTCATCTACTGGTAAAAGAATTATCTTTGCATTTCTGTTGAGCTGCATATATGCTGAACAAAAAGAAACAAACTTATGACAGTAAAAACCTAATTCGTCAGAGACTACGAAGCATGACTACAACTTCACAACGAGAAGTATGCAACGTTCGCTGTGTGGGTTCAATGAACTACCAGCCAATTGTGAACATTCTGAAGAGTTTCTGCAGGAAGGAAGTGATTGGTTATGGCATCAAAACTACTAATGTTTTTGACCTGATATGGAAAGACAGGGACTCCGTGCAATTAAAGAAATGCTGTGGGGTTTATTTAATCCCACTTCGTTCTACTTCGCTGGAAAACAAAGACATCTGCTGCATAGTATTGACTTTAAGGAATCTTGGGTTGGGAATGGCGGAACACGAATACTCACTTTGTTCCAATACTATTTCAACATCAATAACCAGGACCCTGGTGAACGGAACGTTTTATGTGGACTGGGATGGGGTTAGGATTCTTACATCTGCTTGTAATTAACAGACATTACTACCTATTTACAGAGGCATTATACATCACATATTTTTCTGAAGGGTGCTGCAATGGGGAAATGCCGATCAATGTGAACTATTTGGCAGGGACTCTTGACACAGTTAAAAACTTATAATGATGATGTACTGCCTTTGTAAAAACCTCAAGTTAATCCTACTGTTATTTAGCAATCTGAACTAGCCTCACTATGCATTGTGGGAATTTGGGTGGAGGGTGATAACTATATAATACTATGCCTGCACACCAGTTTTGCTGATTAGGCCTGATGATGTGGCCATCGCGACTGTGAAAGATCTTGCCTGTGTTTTTTAGTTGATTATAAACTGTTAATAAAATCTTTTTATCTCCGCAGTCTAATTTGGCTAAAGTTTTGTGAATCGTTCTTCTGACAGCTATTGCTTTTACAATTTTATTTGGATGCATATTCATACCGAGTAAGAAAATTGTGCACCCATGAAATAGAAAATATATGGAAAATCTTGGTCATGAATATTTAATGTCTACAGTATGTGAGATATGATAAGGATTTTTCAAATAATTTCTTAACTTAATCTGTACTAAGTATCAATATGTATAAAAATTAAGAAGACCAGGGCAAAAGTAATGGTGATTGTTTATAGTAATAGCAAAATTTGGGCAATGAAATATATTAAAAAAATAATTTCCCCAATGAAAAATTTCTCCTGGAGAAGCAGACTAATGGGATCATTATTCTGAGTTCTCTGTGTACTGAAAATATTCATGCTGGTGACTCCAGTATCCTTTGCTTATGAAAGTCTGAAACATTTATTTTTCAGCAGTGGCTCTTTTCTCTGCAAAGTGTATTTTGTAATAAGTTATACATTTTAATGCCATTCCGTTCAGTTTTCATCTTCAAACCATGAACACTGGTGCCAAAGTTTGGCAATGCTTTTGAACACAGATGTACTAAAGTAGTCAATATAGTTTAAAATCTCGACCCCCTCACTATTTAAAGTACTATTTTTCATCAGTTTTTGATCAATATAGACAGTTTAATCTTTACATTTTAAGTGCACGTTATATGAGCTATGTGAAGGTTTCATTCGGAAAGGTGTACTGATGTGCCAACTCTCCGGATTTAGGCGGGGGACTCTCGATTTTCAACCCTTCCTCCCGCCCTCCGGATGATTGTCAAATTCTCCTGATTTTCACCGATAATTAGCCATTAGAATGGTCAAAATTCTATCAACCACCATGATTCCGAACAGCCTGTGAAATTTTTTTCTTTCTGCGTTGATGAAAGTTGGCATTGCTGTCACCAGTTTCATACTTTTACTCTCCTACCTGCTAAAAGGAAGATGCCCAGTGGTGTAGTGGTATAATCGTCCGAGATGGGTCGGAAAAAATTTCTCTACAATCGTCCAAGATGGATCAGAAAAAAATTTGGTTAAAAAAAAAAAAATTCTGCCTTTCCGATTGTCATACGACAAGAGTTTATCCACTCTGGCACTAGAATGTTGGGGGGGGCTCGACAAATATGTTCTAGATCTAGGAGCCAGCTCCAAAATTTAGGCGCCAGGTGAAACGAAGTCAATAACGCATGAATAATAAAAAAAAAAAACGTGTTTGGTTATGACGCTGGAACGAAAAGTGGTAAACCATATTTGTTGTCATTTTTTTTTTCTTTTTACCCAAACCACTTATTGCAAAATAAAGTTCCAATTTGCTTCACAATTTTCTTTTTCTATTCTTTCAGTAGATGATCTTAAAAAAAAAAAAATTCTGACATAATTATAAATACACCACACTGTGAATACTCAAGAGACGCAAATAGCGTATTACACATTTTATGTCTACCGTTGCCTTGAGAAAGCCTCCCAGTGGAGTGCGAAAGCTTGATGAATCTTTGTACTAACTACGCTGCAAAAATAAACAGATTTAATACGCTATTTGCGTCTCTTGAGTATAAAATTTCAGATTTCGATTTTATTAAAATACTACTTGTGGATGTCATATTATGTACATATTAATTCAAAGTACCATATTTTTTTTCCTTCATGAGATCCGCAAGGGCATGTAATCCAAAGGCTGTGAAAAAAAAAAAATCCCACACATAATCCGCAGCAGCAATGATTCATAGATCGGGAAATTCTGAGAAAAACAATTTCTTTCTTCGCATAATCCGCTGCATGTCTCAGACCATGACATTAAAAAAAAAAAAAAAAAAGACAGTCTATATAAGGGCATGATCGCAAGATTTAAGTTTGAAACTTCCACCAGTAAAAAACAGTAAGATGTGTTCAGAATTCCACAATGCCTCACAGACAGGAAATCCAAGCAAGTGAAGGCGCTGTGCACGAACCTCCACTTACCATATGATTATACTGGCTCTAAAATTGCAGTTTAAGACAAGATGAGACCAAAGGGGGGATGGGGGAGCTGAACATTTTAACTGGTGAAAAATCAAAACAGACAGCAAGAATGTGGCTGTTAGTCTGTCTTTTGTTGATTGCAACTGCACAGCATAGATTTCTTAATTATTCTTTCTGCTATCATTCTCTCCCTACTTCTTCATTGTCGCTTTTCTTGATTTTTGTGCCCTCTGATAAAAACCATCAGCCTGAGGACCATGAGCGCATGATATCAAAGCATCAACGATTTCAGATAAATGGTGTAACTTTGGGAATATTAATACTCTTAAACACCATGCATCAATTTTTACAAATTTTCCAACTTCGTCACTTCTGTTTAGAGAATTTCCTTCTTCCCTTATCAAGATTAAATTCAAAAACTTATGGGGTGGGGATATTTAACAACGCTGGAGAGTGGGAACATCACGGGGTGTGTGTGTGTGTGTGGGGGGGGGTTGTGTGTGGACAATAGCGATTACGGGAATTCCGCCCGACTTCTGGTTTCGGAAATTTTTATCCTATTTTCAAGGTGAAATGCAAAAAAATATGCAGTAAAATATTACTTAAAAAAACTGGACACAGGCAACATCGCGAGAAAAACGAGATTACGATTACGGAAAAAATCTGAACTCCGTCGACTTTCCGTTTTCGAAAGTTTCGTAAAGATGGAATTTCGTCCTCTGACGAACATCTCTTCCTCCCTCCCCCTACAATTCTGTTTATTTGTGCATCGATCTCCAGAGTGGCCAACATAACAAAAAAAAAAGGCGGAATTTCTCGAATTCGCGGAAGAACCTCAGATTAGGAGGCAATTTTCGCGGCGTCTATCTTCCGTTTCCACAAATTCTCGCCTACAGTTTCAAGCTGAAGTACGAACATATATGCCATAAAATGATATTTAACAAGAATACTAGACACAAACGCAACATCCGGAGAAAAAAATTACGATTAGGGCAAATTCTTTTTGCTGCATTTAACTACTGTTTTCGAAATCTTTGAACACGAAATGCCGTTCCCAGACGGAAAATGACCGAACCCCCAAATTCTCTTCAGTTTTGCATCAATCATGATTGCGATCTAAATGATGACTAAAAAAAAAAAAAAAAAAACCCGGAGAATTCCATGAATCCGCTTAAGAATCTTATGTATCATAAAATCATAGCACAACATTTTTTTTTAAACAAAATGAAAATTCGTAGAATCCGTAGTTAGACAACTAAATCTTTAGAAAATACGAACATTCCGTGGTAATTGGCATGCATAAACAGTCGTATAATCGGCACCACGTGATCCGCACCTATCAGGTTAATCGTGAATCGTAATTTCCGACAGAAAACTGCGATTCACTGGACCGACTCAGAAATCCAAAGATGCAAGGAAAAAAAAATAATCGTCTTATTTAAAAAGTAACTGTCATTTTGAAGTACTTTTGTGGTACTTTTAAGTAAAAAAAATAACTATAAAATCGTTAGCTGTTGCCGCATTATCGCAGTTCATTAGTTAGACCAAAAAATCCGTTGAAATTGCGGACAGTCCATAGCATTGTCTTATTTTTGAATACGTTTTAACTGAATACGGAAAAAACCTTAACTATTTTAATACAATCAGCGCACCAAAACTAGGCCATGCATTTCGCAGAATGGCTACACGCCACGGAATAGCTCTGCGCGATTCGAGTCGCAGATTCTCACACCGCGTAGGCTTCCGCACGCGCAAATAGTAACGCCTTCCTTGCATCATATTATCTGTCAAAATACTTCTAAGTAAAAGAAAAAATATATATTCTTACAATCTCATCTCGCTGTTACGTTATATATATATATATATATATATATATATATATATATATATATATATATATCATCATCATCATCATTGTCAACCATTATCAATCCACTGCCGGACGAAGGTCTCTCCAAGTTTCCTCCACAACGGTCTGTCTTGTGCCAGTCTCCTCCATGTCACCCCTGCATACTTTCGAATTTCATCCACCCATCTCCCATGTGGTCTTCTTCTGGGTCTTTTCCTGTCCCTTGGAATCCAATCTAAAATTTCGGCTGTCCATCGATGATCTGTCCTTCTGGCAGTATGTCCAGCCCATTGCCATTTCAGGGATTTAACTCTGATCATGATGTCTTCCACTCTTGTCATTTTTCGGATCCACGAGTTCCTCTTCTTATCTCTCCTGGTTACACCAAGTATGCACCTCTCCATGGTACTTTGAGTTGTCTGCAGCCTTTGTATGTCTCTTTTAGTTAAGGTCCACGTCTCTGCACCATACGTAAGCACTGGAAGGATGCATTGAACAAACACTTTTCTTTTAAGACATAATGGCATATTGCTCTTGAAAATTATGCTGTTTCTTCCAAAAGCTCTCCAGGCAAGTTTTGTACGCCGATTAATTTCTTCATCAATGTGACCCTCACTTGATATCTGCTGTCCAAGATAAACGTACGTGTCTGTTATCTCCAGCTTTTCTCCATCAATCGATAAATCTTCATTTCTTGTAAAAGCATTGAACATCACTTTTGTCTTCTGAAAGTTCATTTTTAATCCCACTTCTTTACTCTTGTCAGCAAGTTCCTGGATCATACTCTGCAGCTCTGATGGGGTAGTTGCAAAAATGACTACGTCATCAGCAAAACGAAGGTGGGTTAGATAATCTCCATTAATCTTTATCCCTTTGTTTTCCCAGTTCAGTGATTGAAAGACATTTTCCAATGTGGCATTAAAGAGCTTCGGAGATATGGTGTCACCTTGTCTCACTCCTTTTCCAATTTTTATGTGTGTTGTATTTTCAAACAGCCTAATCTTTGCACTTGCATTTTCATAGATGTTATTAATAATATTAATGTATGCATCTTCAATACTGCAGGTTTTCAGAGCCATTGTAACTGCTGATGGTTTCACCGAATCAAAGGCCTTTTCATAATCGATAAAAGCCACGCACAATGGAAGTTCATATTCCCTCGCTCTTTCAATTAGTTCTCTCAGCACATGGATATGATCTATTGTGCTGTAGCCACTCCTGAATCCAGCTTGTTCTCTCGGTTGAGCCATGTCCAGTGTTACCTTCAAGCGGTGTGAAAGAACTTTAGTGAAGATTTTATAAACTACTGATAGGAGGCTGATAGGTCTGTAGTTTCCGAGATCCTCAATGTCACCTTTCTTATGTAGCAGGATCATTGTAGCGGTGTTCCAATCCTCAGGAATCTTTCCTTCATTAAGGCATTGAGTGAAAATTTGGGCGAGTACTGTTTCGATTTCTCCACTTGCTTCTTGTATGATGTCTACAGTAATTCCATCTTCTCCTGGAGCTTTTCCCCGCTTCATGTTCTTGATTGCATGTGCAACTTCTGCTGGAAGGACTGGAGGAACTCTGGTACTGGTATCTTTCATGATGTCTGGAGTGCATGTATCATCCCTTTCATATAATTTGGAGTAGAAATCTTTCACTCTTGTCAAAATTTCGCCTCTATTTCTTGTTACAGAACCATCTTCTTTTCTCAGTGCCATAATCTGTTTTCTTCCCTTACTGAGATGTCCCTTTGCTATCTTTAGGCTTTGGTTGTTTTCAATTGCTTTCCTCACTAGTTCACAGTTGAATTTTCTTACGTCTTCAGTGATACTTTTTCGTACTGTCTTGCATAGCTCTATATATTCCACTTTGGAAGTCACATCTTCTTTAGTTGTCCTCATCTCTCTTCTTTTTTGCATCAACATTTTCGTTTTTCCTGATAATTTATTTACATGCAACTTGTTGTGTTAGACCCAGCTAATTTTGTTGCTGTTTTCATAAGAGCTTTGGTTACTTTTCTGTTAACTTCAGAGATGTCCACTTCTTCCGATGTTAGGCCTTCTAAAGCAGAGAACCTGTTCTTCAGTTCCAACTTGAAGGTATTATGGTGTTTTTTAAGGTTGGTTATGTCAATAGATTTTGTTTGTCTTATGTGACAAGAGTGAAAGATTTCTACTCCAAATTATATGAAAGGGATGATACATGCACTCCAGACATCATGAAAGATACCAGTACCAGAGTTCCTCCAGTCCTTCCAGCAGAAGTTGCACGTGCGATCAAGAACATGAAGCGGGGAAAAGCTCCAGGAGAAGATGGAATTACTGTAGACATCATACAAGAAGCAAGTGGAGAAATCGAAACAGTACTCGCCCAAATTTTCACTCGATGCCTTAATGAAGGAAAGATTCCTGAGGATTGGAACACCGCTACAATGATCCTGCTACATAAGAAAGGTGACATTGAGGATCTCGGAAGCTACAGACCTATCAGCCTCCTATCAGTAGTTTATAAAATCTTCACTAAAGTTCTTTCACACCGCTTGAAGGTAACACTGGACATGGCTCAACCGAGAGAACAAGCTGGATTCAGGAGTGGCTACAGCACAATAGATCATATCCACGTGCTGAGAGAACTAGTTGAAAGAGCGAGGGAATATGAACTTCCATTGTGCATGGCTTTTATCGATTATGAAAAAGCCTTTGATTCGGTGAAACCATCAGCAGTTACAATGGCTCTGAAAATCTGCGGTATTGAAGATGCATACATTAATATTATTAATAACATCTATGAAAATGCAAGTGCAAAGATTAGGCTGTTTGAAAATACAACACACGTAAAAATTGGAAAGGGAGTGAGACAAGGTGACACCATATCTCCGAAGCTCTTTAATGCCACATTGGAGGGTGTTTTTCAGTCGCTGAGCTGGGAAAACAAGGGGATAAAGATTAATGGAGATTATCTAACCCACCTACGTTTTGCTGATGACGTAGTCATTTTTGCAACTACCCCATCAGAGCTGCAGAGTATGATCCAGGAACTTGCTGACAAGAGTAAAGAAGTGGGATTAAAAATGAACTTTCAGAAGACAAAAGTGATGTTCAATGCTTTTACAAGAAATGAAGATTTATCGATTGATGGAGAAAAGCTGGAGATAACAGACACGTACGTTTATCTTGGACAGCAGATATCAAGTGAGGGTCACATTGATGAAGAAATTAATCGGCGTACAAAACTTGCCTGGAGAGCTTTTGGAAGAAACAGCATAATTTTCAAGAGCAATATGCCATTATGTCTTAAAAGAAAAGTGTTTGATCAATGCATCCTTCCAGTGCTTACGTATGGTGCAGAGACGTGGACCTTAACTAAAAGAGACATACAAAGGCTGCAGACAACTCAAAGAAGTATGGAGAGGTGCATACTTGGTGTAACCAGGAGAGATAAGAAGAGGAACTCGTGGATCCGAAAAATGACAAGAGTGGAAGACATCATGATCAGAGTTAAATCCCTGAAATGGCAATGGGCTGGACATACTGCCAGAAGGACAGATCATCGACGGACAGCCGGAATTTTAGATTGGATTCCAAGGGACAGGAAAAGACCCAGAAGAAGACCACATGGGAGATGGGTGGATGAAATTCGAAAGTATGCAGGGGTGACATGGAGGAGACTGGCACAAGACAGACCGTTGTGGAGGAAACTTTGGGAGACCTTCGTCCAGCAGTGGATTGATAATGGTTGACAATAATAATAATAAAAAAATAATAATAATATTGTTACCGCATTTTCGGTACTTTCCCAATAACACCACTTCTCCTGACGATTACCTCGCGGACTTTTTAAAACGACGCACCGTTTTTTTTTTTTACTGGTGTCTGCAGCACCTAAATTTATAACCTTTTAATAGATAATCTATGGATTACACAACAGAAATTACGGCATTTACTGCAATATATTACGAAATCTCAACTAAAAAGAAAATTGGGCGCCACGGCCCGAATTTTAGGCGCCCGGGATTTGTCGAGCCTGGGGGGGGGGTCAGTAATTGAGCCCTGCCTTCTTGCAGTTCACTCTTTCAATGCCTCAACAGAGCTGTGCTCATTCTAAGTGATGATAAACCGTTGAGTTGCGGCGAATTCACGTAACTACAAAAGGGAGTAGTTATAGTTGGCCTCTAATGAAAGGTGATGTTAGTACGCTGCTTTTTGTCATTTTTGCCTTCGCGGCACAGAAAAAATGAAAAACAGTTGGCTTTTATTTTATTCGTAAAAAACAACGTGCTGGCCATTTTACGTTTTCATTATCTTGCGGAACCGACGTACCTGAAAATGAATTTCAGTAGGGGGAGGGAGTGTTAATTGTTTTTTTTGTTTTTTTTTCCTCCAGAACTTTTAGTGTATCAATAATACTACGTTTGGAAAATTGTTTCTACATCTGGAAAATGTCGATAAAAAATAGCACTGGTATGATTTTATGAGCTGTAAAAAATCTCTCGATTTTCAGTTTTTGAAGGTTGGCATGTCTGGGTGTAGATCCGACTTGTGCAAATTATGAATCTTCAGTTCGTCTAGTTTGGCACATTGCATGCAAATGTTTTGTGTGTTTCGATATCGTTTTCATCACTGCGAACGTTGCTCACACTTTTGATACCATTGGGGGGGGGGGGCTTCACAAAAATATTTTTAGCTCAAACAGTATCTTCCCCAAAAGACTTTGAACTGTAATGGTATCTTAACAAAATATTTTCAGTAAAATTTTATTTTAAGAAAAATATTTTTAGTGTGGATGGAATCTTGAATGTTGTGTTTAACGAATGTGCTTTTTATTTTATTTTTGGCACTAGATAAAAGCCCGTCAATATTGCCAGGGGAGGGGGATAAGATATGTAGAGTAATTTTTTAATGACCAAGTATTCTTTTTTATATTGATATCCAAATGTGAAAGTATGTTTCATGAACATTACAACAATGAACATTGCAACAGTAAAAAAAGTATATTGGTTGACGCAGGGATTCGACAATTAAAACAGGCAAGCACTCTTTCCACTGCACCACCAAAGTGGGACAAATGTTCAGAAAAAGGAAAGAATTAATCTTTTCCAGAAATTGCGATTTATGAGTTGCCACGAGTGAATACTTACAGTATTAAACCAATACCTGAAACACATGCAAGCTTCCAAAGGTGTGAATCAGTTATTGAGGCTACAAATGATGTAACACAAAATGGGCAACTTTTACATTATTATTTCATAACCCTGTAGCCCATCAATATTTATATTTTATTATTTTATATATATATATATATATATATATATATACTATAAAGATACCTAAGCAAAAAAATTTTGCACCCTTCGTTTTAAATTCTAAAATTTTTTCCTTAGTCTTCAGTTTTGCTCTTAAGTATATATATATATATATATATATATATATATGTATAGATTGGATTCCAAGGGACAGGAAAAGACCCAGAAGAAGACCACATGGGAGATGGGTGGATGAAATTCGAAAGTATGCAGGGGTGACATGGAGGAGACTGGCACAAGACAGATCGTTGTGGAGGAAACTTGGGGAGACCTTCGTCCAGCAGTGGATTGATAATGGTTGACGATGATGATGATGATATATGTATATATATATATAGCTTAAGCTAATTATATTTATAAAATATATAGCCCATTATTATTTTATAGCCTGTGTAAAAGCTGAAAATTATATACTATTTATTTCTGTTTTTCAAAGACCATGATAAATAGCATTCTGTGCAAAATATATTTAACTCCACGCAGAGAAGTGCAAACCTTGTTAATGTGTGCGTCTGTTTTAGCAGCAGATGCGGATTGTAGGGCACAATGAATCTGTTGTCCATTGTTGTTCCTCGTACTTCATCTGTGACAACTAAGCATTCTACGCGTTTTTTGGTCGAAATTGAAAGGTTGAAATTCCATTCACTTTCTGTGTGTTTCCGGTTGAAATTGCTTGGGAAACATTTTCTTGCACTTTCTGCCTTCCATGCAAAGTGCTCCAGGATTGTTGATTCCACATGGTCCATACATAATGTAGTGTTCACCCTGGAAATTGGAAAAGGGCAGGGTAATTTTCTGAAAAAGGGCACATTTGTATAAAAAAAAAGGGCATGTTATGTGTGCAAAACATTTGTAAGGTCTTAAAAAAAGGGCACTTTGGGATGACAACAGGTCATATCTGGAAAAAAGGGGCATTTTATGTATTCATAAGCTTTAGGCCCCGCTATCCCACCTCCCTGAAATCAACCTCTGACCCTGTTCTCATCCTAAGCATAATACCGTTACATACAGTGGTGAAGTAGGAATTTTTTTTTTAACAAACTATGGTTTTTGTAATATATTTTTTTTTGTATTTAATATATTTTTTTTATGAAAACCAAAGAATGTAAATTAAAATTATATTGAAATGGTTTCATTAACAACAT
This sequence comes from Macrothele yani, assembly GCA_039090855.1. Classification (NCBI taxonomy): domain Eukaryota; kingdom Metazoa; phylum Arthropoda; class Arachnida; order Araneae; family Macrothelidae; genus Macrothele; species Macrothele yani. Next base: position 91,483,400 of record CM076993.1, read on the forward strand.
TCATTTACTCAATAAGAATCCGATCTATTTCTTCCATAACCAGAACAACATAACGATTTTTTACATTTAATTTCACCTAAAGCATGTTTTCTCAATCTATAGTAACATTTTGTTGTATTAAGAGCAGAGCAAAAATATTTTAGTTTGTTTAAAGCAAAATTAATGTTTCAAAGACACTACTGTGTGCTCATTGTGCAGAGGAAACACGACTGAATGGGGGACAAAAGACCGCAACGAAAAGTTAAAGTTCCCATTTTAAACTTCAATTCTTTTGATAACAAAAGTAATAACTATTACTCTTTGTTGATAAGCAGCAAGTGACTAATCAATGCGAAATCATGCACTTTCAGAAAAACTTAATAAAAGCGAGCTGCTGAAGCTGGTTTGTAACAATCAGGGCTCCTCAGATGTCCATTATCATTACTCCGTACTCAAACTTCAATGGGGTAAAAAAGTCTCCCCTTTCTTGAAGAGTGAATCTATAAATAGATCACACCCACTTATTTAATGAGCAGAGCACGGTTTTTCCCCACGTGTGAGTTGGGTGATAGAAAATGCCTTGCAAATTTATAGGTTTTTGAAAAACACAAATAAATTCATTAGTATTAAGTAATGAAAAAATAATTTGACCACTAGACCATATGAAAAGGCAAATTTTCAAGCCTGGTGAGTAAAGCAACTATTCATACCGGCCGCTGTGTTTTATCCAGTCGCCACACTGCTAGTGACGACTGCTAATTATTATCTTTACTTGGAACCAGTGGTCCTAAATTAGGGACGGGTGACTGTTTATATCCCTTTGAGTTGCTCACAGTGGTTGTTAAACCTCCAAATGAAAAACAAATGTTGCAATTTCTACAAGATCTCGTTAACTGTAATCTACACGTAGCAAACAATTACACGGGTACGTTTGTGACTGACGCTGCGATTGTGGGCATGGCAAGCTGCGTAACAGCAAAGGCGATGCAAGACTAAGGGCAGGGTAAAAATTAGGGGAGGGCAGCTGGCATTTTACCATCCAAAAAGGGGGCAGGGCTAATTTTAACATGTCAAAAACGGGCAGGGTGCTGCGCCCTGCTAAAACGTCCTAAGGGAAACACTACATAATGCATCTTGTTACTATTTCATGCAAGCACAGATTTTGATTAGCTGCTGGAATCTCACTATGCACAAATTGATCACTACATTCAGTAGTTGAAAACTTGTTTTCGGCTCGTAGAACAATTAAAATGCGAGCATGTGGCAGTCTTTGCTTTTGAAACTCAATCGTGTAGACATGAGCTGTCGTTTTCTCAAGCCACCATGAACTGTCAGATCTTCCACGAGTGATTTCAACTTGTAAGTAAGTCTGTTGCAAAATATTTTGCAAAATGTATGATAAGGTGGTGTATTCGACTGTGTTTCCTCTCAGCATCAAGAAATGGTGCCACAATGCAGACTGCTGTGAAGCCAAAGTGTTCCAGAGAGAGAGAGAGAGGGAGAGAGAGATTGACAGAGAGAGATGGCTGTTTATATATATATATATATATATATATATATATATATGAGACTTAATTTTGCTGTGAAAGCTAAACAGAGCAATTGGTTTTCTTTCTTTCTTTTTCTTCTATAACATGCCCAGCCGGCTACTGGATTTCTTATTTACATGCCAAGACCAATCATTTTTATGACTCTTGCATCTGGGCAATTGTGTTTTGCAGTTGTCCAGATAATGATGATTTTGTCTATGAATCCACGCCACTTTGAAACATGGTGTACTAAGTTTTTTTGTTTTTTTTTAATTTTTGGCAAAATTGCTCTATACACAAAAATAAACCAAATTTCATAAGCATGGTACGTATCATCTTTAAAAATCTGGATCAACCCCTAATTAATCTGTTGAAACCTTGGGTACAGTATGAAAGTAGCTAATGTGCGTCAGGGAAAAAAGTAAGCGGTATTGCATCGCAGTTTGCGATGCAAAAATAGAAGTTTGCGATGCAAACTCATATTTGAATCGCAAAACCACGATTCAAAGTTTAAAAATGAAATTTCCATTAAAATGTTCAATACGTAGAGCAACTCATTGTTTATCAAAAATACGATTCACATATTCACAACTTTACGAATACTTTGTCTGATTTCAGCTGAAAAAAATCTTCCTCGTGTAGCTCCAGCTGTGCAGTGATGAGGTGATCATCGTCCGACCGCAGAGTGTCTATGATTGGTTCCATGCTCCCGCCTTTCTGTACCATGAGTCATTTAAGGACAGATGCTCTTAGCGCTGTTTTTGTTTTGGTTTCAGTTTGGCCGCCACTTAATTTTAGGGGGATGCGAGTTTTGTTGTTTTACTATTTGTTATTTGAAATCATGGCTACCAAAGTAAAAATATCAACCATGAAAAGGTGAATGGAGGAATTAAATCCAAAAGGTAGTTGGTTACGCTGATGTTGGCGCCGATAAAATCTCCATCCGGTCTGCCTATTGCAAACTTTGTCGGAAGAATGTTGACAAAATGAAAATTTTTGGAATTTCAATTCTTTTATTTATGGGGTTTCTGGGTTCATTGTTAAAAAGGACAATGTGGTAAAGCACACCAGATCAGAAATTCACCGTGCCAGTGTCTCGAAGGCAGAACATAAAGGAAAATTGCTCGCTGATTTTTTATCAAAGAACATCTATTGGTAAGTCAATGATTATGGCTTTCAATGCATCTAAAGCTCGAATTAGAAAATTAACTGATAAAGCATATATGATTGACAAAGAGGAAATTCCATTTTCGAAATTTCCTAAAATTATTGAGTTAGGCAAACACCATGGTGTTGATGTAGGGCAAACTTACTATTCATCCGTAATGTGTGCTCAGTTCATGGAGTGCATTGCTAATATTTTCGAAACTGATTTGTGCAATGACTTAAGACAGACTATTTTACCTTATTTATTGAGCAGTACAGGTGTTAAGTTTGTTCTTCATGTTCTTAAAATCTTCACTAAAGTTCTTTCACACCGCTTGAAGGTAACACTGGACATGGCTCAACCGAGAGAACAAGCTGGATTCAGGAGTGGCTACAGCACAATAGATCATATCCACGTACTGAGAGAACTAATTGAAAGAGCGAGGGAATATGAACTTCCATTGTGCATGGCTTTTATAGATTATGAAAAAGCCTTTGATTCGGTGAAACCATCAGCAGTTACAATGGCTCTGAAAACCTGCGGTATTGAAGATGCATACATTAATATTATTAATAACATCTATGAAAATGCAAGTGCAAAGATTAGGCTGTTTGAAAATACAACACACATAAAAATTGGAAAGGGAGTGAGACAAGGTGACACCATATCTCCGAAGCTCTTTAATGCCACATTGGAGGGTGTTTTTCAGTCGCTGAGCTGGGAAAACAAAGGGATAAAGATTAATGGAGATTATCTAACCCACCTTCGTTTTGCTGATGACGTAGTCATTTTTGCAACTACCCCATCAGAGCTGCAGAGTATGATCCAGGAACTTGCTGACAAGAGTAAAGAAGTGGGATTAAAAATGAACTTTCAGAAGACAAAAGTGATGTTCAATGCTTTTACAAGAAATGAAGATTTATTGATTGATGGAGAAAAGCTGGAGATAACAGACACGTACGTTTATCTTGGACAGCAGATATCAAGTGAGGGTCACATTGATGAAGAAATTAATCGGCGTACAAAACTTGCCTGGAGAGCTTTTGGAAGAAACAGCATAATTTTCAAGAGCAATATGCCATTATGTCTTAAAAGAAAAGTGTTTGATCAATGCATCCTTCCAGTGCTTACGTATGGTGCAGAGACGTGGACCTTAACTAAAAGAGATATACAAAGACTGCAGACAACTCAAAGAAGCATGGAGAGGTGCATGCTTCGTGTAACCAGGAGAGATAAGAAGAGGAACTCGTGGATCCGAAAAATGACAAGAGTGGAAGACATCATGATCAGAGTTAAATCCCTGAAATGGCAATGGGCTGGACATACTGCCAGAAGGACAGATCATCGATGGACAGCCGAAATTTTAGATTGGATTCCAAGGGACAGGAAAAGACCCAGAAGAAGACCACATGGGAGATGGGTGGATGAAATTCGAAAGTATGCAGGGGTGACATGGAGGAGACTGGCACAAGACAGACCGTTGTGGAGGAAACTTGGGGAGACCTTCGTCCAGCAGTGGATTGATAATGGTTGACAATGATGATGATGATGACAGGTGTTAGTGTATCTGAAAATGAAATTATTTGTATTATGTATGTCAGTGAAGTAGGAGATACTAAATCCCCATTCTTGGCATTAAAAGAACTGAAAAATGCTGATGCTAATGGAATAAAAAATGCAAGTGTAGAGTCCATTGCAGAATTTGGAATAGTCAGTTTTGAAAGTAAATTAATTGGATTTTTAGCTGATGGAGCAAATGTTAACATGGGACATAAAAAGGGTGTTGCAGCTTTTTTTGAAAAAAAAAAAAAAAAAGAAAGAAGAAAAGCCCTTGTTTAGTGTCAGTGCACTGTTTAAGTCATCGCTTAGAGCTAGCTCTAAGATTTTATGCTGTCAACATATTTTCAAGAGGTAAATAAGTTGATGGAAGACATTCATAATTTTTATTAAAAAAAGTGCCAAACGAATTAGAGACTTTCGTGAGCTCTCAACAATACTTGATGAAGATGTATCAGGTGCACCAGCTTTGTGAGTCCATGGCACTCAATGGGTTTCACATATGCACAAAGCCACTGACACACTGCTTAAAAATTATTTTGTTACTGTTTCAACAACTAGGAGATATGGTTGCAGATTCATCATACAAAGAAGAAAAAGCCAGAATTACAGGCATTTTGAGAAAAATTAAGTCCAAAAAAATTGTAACTTTGCTGCTGTTGCTTTGCAACATTTTATATTCTTTGTCTTTCCAGTTGAATGTACCTTGTATTTTGAACGCATTAGAAAAATTCTATCGAAATTATGAAGAAAAAGAAAGTTTTCGGCCCACCTGTCCAAAATTTTACAAGACTTGGCAAACGTATCAGCTTGTGATTCCAGTGACAGTGATTCAGTGAAAACTGTAGAATTTCGGGGCATTGAACTAAGCTGTAATTTGACAGTAGATGTATTCTATGAAATTTGTGAATATCTTTTAAAAATCATATTCATCAGTGTGTGCATACCTGGCTTGGTGACTTGCACGAAAATCTCGTTTTTAAAGCTGCCAAGCTGTTAGAACTTACGCTTTTACCAATGCATATGTGAAACCCATTGAGTGAACAAATCTATTTGTGCAATTTCTGGTAATGATCAAATTACTGTGTAAACTGAACGCTTCAGTGAGTTGTTGATTGCCAATAACTTTGGCAGCTACAAAATTCAAGAGGACTGGGATTATTTCAAAACCTTTTGATTAAGAAATCTGCAACACCTGTCAAAGCAACAGTTATGGAAATGTTGGCAAGAAAAGTATGCAAATGAATTCCCAAATCTAAACCACATGGTAAATATCATGAGATTATTGCCCATATCCAATGTTAAGGTCGAAAGAGCCTTTTCTGCGATGAAAAGAATCTAGGCAGATTTCCGTAATCGGATGAATTCTGATGCTTTGAACCATTTATTGCGGATAACGCTGGAAGGACCAGAACTGTGCGAGTTTCACCCTGAACAAAGCAGTGGAGGTATTTTTGAAAAGCCGCCACGACGCACAAGTGTGAAATCTTACGGGAAAAGAAAGAGAACAGACACAGAACCTGAAGCTACCACAAGTTCAGGGGTACTCTCACTGTCAAATGGCAGTAAGTAGCTGCTGCGATGTGTGGCCAGGTAACATTTCACTATATATCTGTAGAAAGAAAATTTTTATTTTTACATATCTACTAAAATATTTTTTAATTGTACTTTTCATTACTGATTAGAGTATTTTCAATAGATATTGAAAGCTGCTAGTAACATAGTTTTATTTGATAATAAATTATTAGTCATTTAAATCAAAAGAAAAATATGTCTCAAAAGTGCTCCACAATGCTCCTCAAATTTTCCTCAAATTTAGCATTGCGGAGCAAAATTGCTTCCCCAAAATTTCCAGTTATTTTTCACTCTGATGGGCATAAAACATTAATTCATCATATGTACATAATACACTACACAGTCTCTCTGTAATACCGTGGAGACAGTGCACACCATGCTTCCTGAAGGGCATCCCACAATTCTGTAATATTTACCAGTTGAGGATTCCTGGCATTGACAGTATAGAACAGCATCCCAGATCTGTTCGATCACTTTTAAATCCGGAGAACGAGGTGGGTAAGTCAGGATGCCAAACTCCATGCAGTGTTTCTCCAGCCATAATTAGGTGACTGTTGACATGTGTGGTGGTGCATTGTCATGTTGAAAGAGGTTCCACCTGTCGAAGGGGCTGCACGACAGGAACAGGTGCAAATTATTCCCAAGGATGGTTCTGTAGCATCCATTGGTCAGAGCTGACTGCAGATGCATGAGGAGTCCTAATGTGTGTCAGCTGAAAACACCCTACACCATAACAGAGCCTCCGCAAGCCTGCACTGTCCCTTGTAGGCATGCAGGATCCCATTGCCTCGTGGGGTTGTTGCCACACCCAGAGTTAGCTATCTGCCTGAAATGGTGTTACGGTTTGTTGGGCCAGGCTAGAGGTTTCCAGTCATCATATGCATTCAATGGCAGTGTTCCCGGGTCCAGGTGAGGTGCACGGCCTTGTCATCAGGTCAGCAATGGCACCTGGGTAGGCCATCAGCTCTGGAACACAAAGATCGTTGCACTGTCTGAATGCTGATGCTACCACTGACCCCAGCATTGAATTGCACAGCAATGTTGCATGCCGGGTGGATGTTACGATGCATACCAGACACCACTGTCCATGACCATCCAGGGCTTTTCTACGGTCACACTGGTCTTGCACTCTGGATTTTCCCACTGAGTTTCTGTAGTCCAGATACACCCTTGAAATTGTTGACTGTAAATCCAAATTTCTTGCTAGCTCCCGAGATGGAATGACCCATCTCCCGGGTGTGGAACATGGTATGAAATCATTTTGAACATGGTATCCTGATAAGCTGCCATCTGATCTGCGAATGCTACTACTTGAGCTTGCGGAGATATCTGCCTCTATATGTTATGTTGTTTGCAGACTATACCATTTACCGCGTGGGTATGGTGGCATGTAATGGAAATGGTAGTGCTCTTCCCAGTTTTTTTTGGCACGTCAGTGCGTATATATTTTGCTGTATTTATGAAATTTAAAAGATCCCCCCCCCTACTTTGGAAGTTTTTTAGTTTTTAACAGTAGTTTGTTTGGCATAAAATGTAGCATTTTATTAAACAACTAACTGAAAGTATTACTGCTTTACCATGTCACAGAGATTTCTATTTACTGGTTTTGACACTAGTATTTGAAATTTATTTGACAAATTGTCGTATAAACTAAAGAATCACTTGTCTTGTTTTTTGTTTTTTTGTAGTGGTTTATGGATCCTCAATGTACAGATGATGGAAATCCTGACCAGTTGAATAATTTGCGGCACCAAGCTGATTTTTATTATTTCTCCCAAAAGTATGAAGACGCGAGTAGAATTTATCTGCGCTGTCTTGACATAGTGCCTGTAAATAACATCACAGTCAAACGAGAATGCATGGAAAATTTATCTCGTTCCTTTCTTCACATGGACCAAGAAGAAAAATCGCTTGAGTGGGCTTTGAGATTGGTGAGAGTTTTAATTGTTTTTTAACTTTTGACAAATGTTATACAATTGTATATCAAAACTTATCAGGATAGCTGAGTAGAGTGTATGAGATAGATATGAATCTAAAATGTATTACAGGATTCCCATGTTCCTATAAATCCTTAAAAGTACTTAAAAAGTGTATATTTTTTTAGGGTGCTTAAAAGTTTTTAATTTTTTATCCCAAATTCCAAAAAGTGCTTATTTTTCCTAACTGGCTCTGCAATACCCAGAAGTTATCAAGTAGTGTCTAGAACTTCTGCTGCTGGCGGTTATGTTGATTAAGCTGAAAGCACATGGAAGAGAATGGGGCCATATGAAATAAGTACTTTTCCAAAAAAAAAAAAAAAAGATCAGTATCAAGCGATGATGATGGACCTTGTTGGGTGGAATCTGCTGGAATAAGACACACCCAGCAGATTCCACCCAACAAGGCCGATCATCATTGCTTGATACTGATATTTCACCTTTGTATTTCCCCCTTTTTTTGTAGCAAATAACAATTATTCTGTTATACCATGAGACAAATAAGTTAATTTTTAACATGATTTTGACTTTGGTTTTGCAGTTTAAACCATGAGACAATTATGTGCAAAATCGAACTCGTAACTTTAATTAGTTTTCCAATTTACATATGCTTCATTACGTGTAATTATTCTCTCAGATAGGAAGACTGATTTAACCAGCAGAACTGTCTTTTTAAATTGCATAAATCTCCACAGCAGAAAGTTCCTGGTCAGTCTGCGACAGATATGCTACAAAATAATCTGCAGGAATTTTGCCAACATTTTCAAGCTCAAACACAAAAATTTATGGAATAAAATGATATTTAACAACAATAAAGCACAGAGGCATCACTAGGAAAAACTTGTCATAAGAGGAGAAATCTTCGCTCCATTCTACTTCCATTTTCGGAACATTTTTCTCCATTTCCCATCTCAAATGCAAACATCTATTTAATTAAATGATGATTAAACAATTAATTAAATAGATTAAGATTAATTAATTAATGATGATTAAGCAAGTGGAGGGTTATCAGCAGGAGAAATTTTTGCTCTGTACAACTTTGGTTTTCAGAAAATTTTCCTCAATTTTCAATCTTAAATACAAACATTTATCTTATAAAATGATGTTTAATGACCATATAGGGCAGAGGGATGTGTTGCAAGAAAAATAATTCAAGATTATCGGGTTCCGTCAAACTTTCATTTTTTGGAAATTCTTGCGTCCATTTTCAAACTAAAACACAAATATTTATGCAATAAAATGATATTTAACAACAATATCAGACAATCTTCTCTTCAAGCATGGACGGAACATCATGAGAAAAAAAATTATGATTATGGGAGAAATCCTCACTCCGCCTAACTTCCGTTTTGGGAAATTTTGAAAGGCGGAAAACTTGCATCTACGATAGGAAGTCTGCCAGATGGTTTAATAGGGTTCTGGGGATGTTGTTTTTGTCTGAAGGGCCAAAATACATCTCCGACGTACGGCTCCCGTCACCGCGATTTTACTACAGGATGAGTACAAAATGAATCTGCGATGTACGTCACCCATCGCCACGATTCTTCTACGGGGATGGGTACAAAATAAACCTGCGATGTACGTCGGCCGTCGCCACAATTCTGCTACAGGGATGAGTACAAAATGAATCAGGGAAGTACCTTGCTTGTCGCCGCAATACTTCTACAGGGATGGGTACAAAATTAACCGGCGATGTGCCTTGGCTATCGCCACGATTCTTCTATGGGGATGAGTACAAAATAGATCTGCGACATACATCACCCATAGCGGGGGAAAAAAATTATGATTACAGGAGAAATCCTCACTCCGCCTAACTTCCGTTTTCTGGAAATTCTGAAAGGTGGAAAACTTGCATCTGTGATGGGGAGTCTGCAAGATGGTTCAATAGGGTTCTGGGGATGTTGTTTTTGTCTGCAGGACCAAAATAAATCATTACCTCCACAAACTTAAATTATAAGGAAAAATATTTCAAACTTCACCATCATACTTTAATTTTGAATAGTTAAGTCATGCGTAAAACTGTGTTTGCGCATTATCATTGTTGCATATGCAGTTGTTAAGGTCCTTAAAAAATTTTGGAGAGGTGTTTCAAAGGTCCTTAAAAGGTACTTATTTTTTGTGAGAGAAAGAGTGGGAACCATGTATGGGAAACATCTTTTTCCCCCTGTAAGCTGAATAATGCATGAATAAGTCATGTAATGTCTTTAAATTTTAATTTGATGCTTCCAGATTTCTCAGTTGAAAAATAAAAATGTCAGAATGTTGGAATATTCAGGAGATAAAGCAGAGAGTGGGTTGAATTTTGTGTTACGAACAGGGCTCAACAAATATGTTCCAGATCTAGGAGGCAACTCCCAAAGTTTAGGTGCTAGGTGAAACAAAGTCAAATTTCAAAGAACAATGCATGTATGCAAACATGTAAAGATGATGCTGGTTTGAAAAGTGATAAACTCGTATTTGTTATTTTTTTCTTTTTACCCAAACCATTTATTGCAAAATAAAAGTTCCAATTTGCTTCATAATTTTCTTTTCCCATTATTTCAATTGCTGCCATCAAAAAATTAAAAAGCTTGGGTTTAGATTTTATTAAAACACTGGTAGCCGAAGTCATATTTTGTACATATTAATTCAAAGTATCGTATTTTCCTTCGTATAATCTACAGACCATAATCAGAAAAAAATTCTTCCTAAGATTCGGTGCCATGTATAATCTGCAGGCTGTGAAAAAAAATCTAAAGTATAATCTGATGTGCCATATAATCCGTATATCGTGAAATTCTGAGAAAAACATTTTTTCCTCTGCATAATCAACAGTGGCATGTCAAAGGCCATGAAATTCAGGGAGAATAAAAATGATGATCAAGTAATCCTCACCTGTATTGTTAATTGGGAACCATAATTTCTGACAGAGGAAGCCGCGATTCACATGATGACCGAAGTCCAAAGATGTAAAAAAGAAAGGATCATTTTATTAAAAAAGTAAGTCATTTTTAGGTACTTTTGTGTTACTTTTAAGTAATTAAAGAACTAAAATTCCTCGCTTTTGCAGCATTACCATAATTCATTAGTTAGACTAAAAAAATATATATATAAATAATACCAGTACAGCAAAACTACTGAATGCGATTCACAAAATCGTTATGTGTCATGGAATAGCTCTATGGGCTTCTCACAGCACACAGGCTTCCCAGAGCGCATATCGTTTCCTCATATTTTCTGTTAGCATGCTCTTAAGTAAAAAAAAATAAATTATTACACTCTCTTCTTGGTCTCCTATTGCTGTGTTGCGTCAGATTTTTTCTGTTACCACATTTTTGATATTCTACCAATAACACCACCGCTCCGACAATTATCTTGCAATTTATTTAAAATGCCACACCAACCTTTTTATTTTTTTATACTGGTGTATTATCTGCAGTATATCAATTTTTAACTTTTTAACAGACAATATACATACATACATATCACTAAGCTGTTCTCTGAGATTCAGAGGTTAGCTCCACAAAGAAATACAAACTACCAGATAATTTTTACTTACTGTTACTGTATCAAACCTCTCCATTTACAGCGATTTTGACGGGCTTCACTGATATCCATCACACACTACACACAAGATCTTCTACTGTATACTTCATACTCATAATCTTTTTCTCATGCAGACACTCCTGAATCTGATCCTCCCGTGACTTCCTTGGCCTTCCTCTGCCTTTCCTTCCTGCCACTTGGGCTAAAAAGAAAGATTTTCTTAGTAAGCATCTCATCACTCATTCTTTCAACATGTCCAAACCGGCTAAGTACATTAGTCTCAGAACCTTGCTAACCGCATTTTGCTTCACATTGCACAACTGCAAAATGTCATTAGCAAGGTGGAGACTAATATGCTTCGGTGGTTTAGCCATCATACCTGCCAAGTTTTACGGTTCACCCGTATAATTTACAGAAATCGTACTTGTTTTACAGAGTGACATATTTTACGGATTTTTTTTTCAAGTAGATTACTGCCATACATATAAAAGAAAAAATTGCTTTTTTTTTTAAACGTATTTTAGCATGCTGACACAAAAATTTAAGTTCAAAACCACTTGTAACTTTAAAATGAGGTCACTGAAATACTGTATATCACATATCACTTATAGCTATAATTTTGCAGTTACATAAATTTTTTTACGTATATGAAAGCTTATGATCGTGTTACTAATGACTTAAGTATGTTTCCACTACATTTTAATCGTCATAAGCGAGAAATGCCAAACATCTTTTTTCAGTTGTGTAGCATATGAAATCGATATATATCATTCACATGATGAATAAGTTTTTAATCAATATGCTGAATACATTTTATCAGTATGTTCAATACGTCAGTTAATCTGACATATCGATTAAACATTCACTGAACGTTTTTTACGGATTTGTATTCTTCAAGGTTGGCAGCTCTGGGCCATGGTGAAAGAATGAGGGATGACATGCTTACTAAGAAAATCTTTTTTATCCCAAGTGGAAGGAAGGAAAGGCAGATTATTAAAACAAAAATTACGGTATTTACTGCTAATTATGAAATCTGAAGTAAAAAAAAAAAAAAATTGGGCACCAGGGCCAGATTTCTAGGCACCCGGAACTGGGATTTGTTAAGCCCTGGTTATAAAGGCAGAGAGAGAGAGAGAGAGAATACTAGATGATGTCATGGGATTTTAGACAATATACCATTCACTTACCCACTCTAAAGTGCAAGAAGTAGATACATGTAAATGCCAAAGTTTTGAAACATTTGCAGATTTTAACCCAAACTTATGTGTATGAGTAACAGGAAGACAACTAAGTTCGAGAATGTGAGTGGAGTCATGCATTCGTGAGAGTTGTGGTTGTTCTTAACAGCAATGTAGAAGATGGCTTATTATAGTACCAGCAGTGCCTTCAAAATCTGTTTTTATGGCAGTTTAAATCCCCTGATGCCAAAGGTAGACAAGACATATGGTCTTACACCTGTTTTGTATTGATTTAACTGTTTAATGCAATGAACTCATGTACATGTTAGCAACTGCGACTGCTTGAGACGCATATCTAGAGTGGGTAGGATTTGCTGCTCCCACCTGTTCTAGGAATTTTCATGGCTTCTGTGGGATTGATTAGCAAAAGCCCCCCTAGGTCAGTGGCACCCATATGAGTACTTTTAGGGGGGGGGGCGAGCACTAAGAAAAATTCTTACCTCCAAACATTTTAGTAAATGTACAAGATACTAAAATACAACAAAAATAATCGGTACAATCAATCATTAATATCTTATTTTTAAAAATGCTTTAAAAAAAGGTCTCATCTGTTTTAGTGTTTTTAAATTTATCAAAAATTTGGCTATACCAACTGCCAGGGGTCGAGCCCCCCCCCATGGGCGCCTTGCCCTCGGTTACTATCGTCACTAAACAAATAAGTGAAGCAGGCTTTGGTTTTTGCTGGGTAGATATTCACTCTCATGAAAATTGCATCATTTCTCCATGGAAGAATGCAGTACTTGCCTCCAGGAAATATCTGAAGGTCAGTGCATTTCAAGCAGGGCTTGGCCGCCCCGGTGGCGCAGTGGTCTAAGGCGTTGGCCTCTGATCATTCGTCCGAAGGGGGTCCGGGTTCGAATCCCGGTGAGGCATGGATGTTGTGTTTGTCTTACAACACTGGCTCTCTCCCTTCCCTGAAACCAGTGACCCTAAATTAGGGACGGGCGACTGCTTTTAGCCCATTGAGTTGCTCACGGTGGTCGTTAAACCTCCAATCAAAAAAAAAAAAAGCAGGGCTTGATTTCGACCAGTAGTTAATAGCAAATTGCTAGCAAGCAAATGCATTTTGCTAGTGATGAAAAGTGGTTGCTAGTGGGAAAATTTTGAAAGTTTTAGTTCGAAATGTAAAGCACTAACTGCATTGTAAAATAAAGGTCTGCGCCATGAAAATCAACTGTAAAATAAAGGTCTGCGCCATGAAAATCAACTGTAAAATAAAGGTCTGCGCCATGGAAATACTTGTAAAATAAAGGTCTGCGCCATGGAAATACTTGTAAAATAAAGGTCTGCGCCATGGAAATCAACTGCTGCGCATTCCTTCCCCAAAACTTGTTGAATGACTAACTGTAATTAACTCCTGGGTAAAAGCAGGAAGGCATTGCCAAGACCGAATTTTTTTTCACTCTAGACCTCCCTTTGATGGTAAAGAGTAGCAAATTGGGCACTATGCTAATATTTGCCTCCTTTATCTAAAAGGTGACAAATGTTTTACTTGCCTTTTCTGGAAGTAAAACATTTCAGCTCTCTCTATATTTTTATTTTTTTAATAAAAGTATTAATTCTCCCCGGCTTCCAACCCTGTCTACCCGACCTGCCAGAATCACATCTGCTGTTCACTGTTTCAGTAGGAATAAAAATGTGAAAATTTTATTTTCTCGAAAATTTAAGGAAATTATACAAACTGTTTAAAGACACTACGATTCGCTAAGAAAAGCAGATTCCCCAAATTTCGCCAAAATCCACCGATAACTTTTAAAGTTAAACCTAATTTTTTTTAATAAGAAATCTGTGTCCTTCTACCGTAATAAAAAAATTCAGACTTAATTTTAAAGAGTATCAACACATTTTGGCAAAATTAGGGGTATCTTCTTTTCTCATAAAATTGCATAAGTTGCTTAACTTTTCAGGAAAATAAGATATTCATATTTTAATTTCCAATAGAGAAGGTCCACAAGCTTGCATTACTAGAAGTTAGCGATTGCCCAAAATGTGCCAGCTAGTTTCTTTTGTATAATGTTAATAAACTTTTGTGGTAGATAATGCAATTTGCTAGCAAAAAATAAGGCCACTGGCAAAGGTTGCTACTGTTAAAAAAAAAAATTTAATCAAGGCCTGATCTCAAGCCTACAGATTGGAAGTTTCATGTAGTGATCTAACACTGATCCTTTGTTAACCTGGGGGGGGGGGGATTCGAAAAGTAGCAACAACAGTTTTGGACTTATGATATTCTGAACAACATAGAATTTTAGGGTCCTGGTTGTTAAAATGATAAAGATGTCGTGCAAGTTCGACAGGTGCAAGAAAGATGACCCCATTCCTCTTCTGCTGTTGAAGATACCAAGATTGCATTTGATTGGAACAACATGAAAGTCTATGCTTTATGCATCAGTCTTATAGATAAATTTGCAATATTGCTGTAAAGGAAAGTGTAGAAATCTTTCTTGTAATCTCATACATGCAATTTAGGTGCTCAATGTTATGTTCTCTACGGCAGTGAGCATGGGAAGGAGTCCTGCATTCTATCATTTATGAATTTTTTCATGTATTTGCACTCATTGGAAACACTTAGACTTTATTCAAATTAAAATAATTAAATTCTGTTTTAACTTGAAGAGCTTTAGAATATTCTTATCTTCTGAGTTCTTTTGCATTTTCAAATGTTTCTGCCCTCTAGATCTTTGTCTGAAGGTTGTTGTATATCTAGCCTACAGATTAGAAGCTTAGTATGGTGTCCGAACACTAATCCTTCTTTTATTAACCTGTAAAAGTGGGGACAGAAATTTGAAAAGTAGCCTGATAATGATCTAGAGGCCAGAAACTTCTAGAAATACAAAAGAATTCAGACGGTATGAGGAATATTTGAAAGCGCTTCAAGTTAAAATAGAATTTAATTATTTGCACTTCTATAAGCAAGGCTAAATAAAGTGCTGCTAAAAAATTTCATGACATTTTTCAGTCTTTATATATTAAATTAAGAGTATGAATTTAAATAACTATTATTTTATTGATTCCATTTTGATGAATCAGCAATTGAAAAACATATTTCTGTCAACAAACTCTTACATAGTGAATCTGTGCATCTGTTAGTATGATGATAGTTGTTTTTCTTTCTTTCCATTCTAAAAACTGTTGAAACATTTAACTTGAAGTATTTTTTAAAGAAAATTCATGAAGGAAAATTAAGATTTCTACATTCAGATTGACTTAACAGAAATGACTCAGAATAACTTCAATAATGGAAACTCACCGTAAAGGTTATTGTTCCTCTTGCTACATTTACCGCACATATATTTCCGGCTGACTTGTCTTAATACGTGATGGACATTTCGTGGTTGTCGTATCTCTTCCCTGTGTCTTCTCATATACATTTGCAAGTTTTTGGAGTCATTTCCATTATCACATATTTTTTGAGCCAACACATTACAATTACTTACACATATTCATCACATACGCACCAAATTTCCTTATCTTCAACATATATTTAAAAGGCTAAAAACACTATATTAAAGTCTTCGTTAGGTGGAGTGTAAGTTGTGTATAGTGTTTTTAGCCTTTTAAATATATGTTGAAGATAAGGAAATTTGGTGTGCATGTGATGAATATGTGTAAGTAATTGTAATGTGTTGGCTCAAATAAAGATGTGATAATGAAAATGACTCCAAAAAAACTTGCAAATGTATATACGAAGACACAGGGAAGTGATACAATGACCACAAAATGTCCATCACATATTATGACAAGTCAGCCTGAAATATATGTGCGGTAAATGTAGCAAGAGTAACAATGACCTTTAAGGTGAGTTTCCATTATTGAAGTTAAATACAATTAGCACGTCAAATAAGAACAATTTTGGGAATATTTGTAATATTGCTGTAGAGGAAAGTGTCAAATGCCTGTATTAATTATTCATTTGCCTTCTAATTATTTGTTCAGCTGCTGCTTACCATCTTTGGTGAATCCCCAGCATTGTGCAGGGCTCCAAGAAGCAACCTGCCAATTGGCTTGGCAGTTAGTGTGTGCGAGTCTGGAGGAATTCGAGGCCGCTGTGGTGCAGTGGAAGCATGTCCGGCGTGTAACTGGAAGACCCTGGGCTCGTTTCCCGGTGGCGGCCAATGAGAATTTTTCCGTGGCTCACTTATAGACGTGGAAAGAGCGATGACCTCTGATGTTTTTAGTCCACGTCAAATGTCTGTATTAATAATATGTATGTATTTTCGAGTTGTCTTTTGTTATGATTTAGAATAATTAAGAAATCGTGAGCTTTGTTTGGCAACAACATATATTTTAATAAAGCTCATATTGAGAAATGGCTTCCTAGTTTAATTGAATTAATAATCTAAAGCAACTTATGGGAATTTACTAGGAAATTTTTTCATTTATAGCAAATTTTCGGAGAAAACTCTTCTCCTTCTTCAGGCTCTCTTGTTGTTTGCCAAGTATCTGACCCATACTCTGTTCTAATTCTTTGAATAAAGCTCATATTGAGAAATGGCTTCCTAGTTTAATTGAATTAATAATCTAAAGCAACTTATGGGAATTTACTAGGAAATTTTTTCATTTATAGCAAATTTTTGGAGAAAACTCTTCTCCTTCTTCAGGCTCTCTTGTTGTTTGCCAAGTATCTTACCCATACTCTGTTCTAATTCTTTGAATAAAGCTCATATTGAGAAATGGCTTCCTAGTTTAATTGAATTAATAATCTAAAGCAACTTATGGGAATTTACTAGGAAATTTTTTCATTTATAGCAAATTTTCGGAGAAAACTCTTCTCCTTCTTCAGGCTCTCTTGTTGTTCTACAGCAAGAGAGCCTGAAGAAGGAGAAGAGTTTTCTCCGAAAATTTGCTATAAATGAAAAAATTTCCTAGTAAATTCCCATAAGTTGCTTTAGATTATTAATATATTTTAAGTTTAAAAAAAACTGCTTTTAAGTAAAGCTCTATGTTACAGAGTAAATGTGAATGTTTTGTCATCTTCAGTCATTAGAGGTGTGATTATTTTCATGTACTGTTTTTTTATCTACATTGTAATTAAAGATTAACCGCATTCACATGCATTAGTAATATTTTACTTAATGCCCCAGTTTAAATAGCCTGTAAAAGCACTTTTCTTTCTTTTGTTTTTTTACCTGACCTCATAAAATTGCATTTATTTCAAGATGCTGGCTTTCATTTTACAGAAAATCATGTGTGATTTGAATACTCCTCTATTTCTAGCATGATATTGCTTATACTGCTGACCAACTCTTGATTGCTTGGAATCTCTTGGCTGTTGTATGTCATAGGTTAGGAAAGTTTGCAGGTATGTATCTTTTTTTTTCTATTCCTATCTATGAAACTAATTTAAGTGAAGAGTTTTTGGATTTTGAAATTATAGTGAGATTTGTCCAAAGAAAGAACTGTATGGGTAAAAGAACAAAGCAGTCCCTAGGGTGTGACAAGTTGTGGAGGCATTATGGATCAGCATATAAAATATATGTCCTATGTTTAAGCTACTATTTTTTTCTTGTTTTGTCAACAGAATTGTGGGAAAATGTTATGTAGATAAGCAAAAACTTACTGCTTTTGTTTTATGTTTTTATGCATGGATATTCAGGTACAGTACCTTCCGTGGCTAGATTTAAATTTTGTTTTTTAAACAGAATTTAAGAGAAAAAGCAAATGGGTCTTATGCATATGATTTTAATAAAAATATTTTTATTCACTGATACATGCAGTTTAGGTAAATGTGTATAGCACATTTCTTGTTCATCCATTTTAAATTGCTATGAAATGTTTATATTTTGCATTGCCCAGTGGTGAAATAATTACAAAAACCATGATGTTTTTCCTTTCTTTGCTTCCTTTTCTCTTATTACTACACTGTGAATCTGCAGAACTTTTGCCCTACCACTTGCAAATAGGCAAATGTATAGACCATTCTTATAACCAGGAGTAGATAAAATCTCAAAATTTTCAGGTGTCAACTCCTTTTCTTCAGAACCCAACACATTTTTTCAAATGATATGAGAAAACCACAACCGATCTAAACAATAACTAAACATACAGAATTGTGACCAACTGTCAAAATTAATGTGTTATTTCGTAAATATTGTTCAATAATTCAGTGCAATATTCGCAACTGAAACTTGGTAATGTATAATACACGTGCATTTATATTTGTATTTCAAAGTAAGTTTTCATTTTGGACAATTCAGTTTTGTCTTCTGGTGTATAACTTCCATAAAATCACTGATGAATAAATACACCCATAATAATAATAAGCACCCCATGCAAAATGAATGCCATAGGTACAGACATCTCTGATGCTTACTGTGCATGAATGCATGTATCTCTCTTGGATTACATCGCAGAACTTCAGCCTGAATCACCACTGCCAGTGTTGCTTCAGATGGTGTAACTCTGCTGGTGACAGTGCCAAAAAATGATATTGCCAATTTCATTATTCTGATTTTGTGGTAAGTAATCTACAAGAAATATGCAAGCAAGAAATATGCAACAAGAAATATGCAAACAAAAAAAATCTGTGTACTGTACTTCTTGCTTTATTTAAGAGATGGAAGCTTCATAACAGAAATCCAAATTTTGAAAAATAAAAATTAACAGAATGGAATTCGAAAACTCAGGCTTCTAGTGAAATTTTTCAGGTGATTGGGCACCTTGGATTTTTCTATCCCTGATTATAACTCTCTTGTAGCCACATTCAGTTCTGTTTCCATTTCTCAACACTTCTTTTAAAGTAATTCTGCAAAAAGAGAATTGCATATTTTTAAACAAATTTCTGTATTTTATGTAGTCTTCTGCTGTATCAGTTGAAGAAGCAAGCAGCTCTGCCTCCCTCATTTTGTAAATTTATAGTTCAAAATCATCACCTGTCTGTCATGACTTTTTCTGTGAAAGAGTGAGAAGAAACCAAATTGATTTTTGAGCTTCAATTTTGGTTGAAATGGATGTTTTTTTCTTTTCCTTACATCTTTCTTTCTGTGTATCATTAAATGAATGAAGTGAGGGAGTTATATTTTTTATGCAAAACTGAAATTCAAAATTGTTACCATCTCCGTTCACTCTGGGACGTAAATGACTTGATGAGTCATGAGAAATGACAGCAGGTGGATTAAGTAATTTTTTTTTTTTTTTTTTTAATGTTTGCTCCATTGCTTGGTAGAGCAAGGCAAAAAAGTAAAGATGTGGGGAAAATAGCCTTTTCATTAGGAAAACTTGCTAAGAACAACACATAAAACCCCTCTTCTGCACTGTTACTAATGAAGATAAATCCTATTGTTGGATTGTATACCATGCACAGTGTAACTTGAATGTCCATTACTTCATTTATTTCTTACTACTAGCTCTAACTCTCCTCCTCTTCTGCCATTAAGAGAAATGTTAGGTTATTCATAGACTGTTTCCTAGACATCATTTGTGCATCACATGATTCACTGCTTGCTATGAAGCAATGAGCATTTAAAATAAGTAATATAGGATTTTTTTAAAAGGAAATTCCTTCAAATATTAGTGAGATTTTCCAATTAACTTAATTTGCTTTTTTCTTGTGTGTGATTCAGTTGTGACTCTTTTGGTGGAAAATTATTTTTTTACTGTTTGGCAAAAAAGTGACAGCTTAAATCTATATGTGGACTCAATAGACAAAACATTAGAGACAGGGGGTAATTGGCAGTTGAAATAGGCATCCCCAGCGAAGAACAGAACAGACCCGAACCGAATAAGGCGATAAATAGGTGGACAGCGGGGCTTCCCAACAGTGTGTCATAATCTATGAACATGGGTAAATGTGGTGCGCCTGAGCAACTTTGATCGTGGATGCATTGTCGGCGCAAAGCAGATGTGTCATTCTATTGCCTGAATGGTTAGAATCCTGGGGTTCCTGAGGACAACTGTATCAAGGGCAGAGGTCGTGCTAGGATTTTTTTCAAAAGAGTAAAAATACTCCTTCACAATTTTTGAAGGAGTATTTTTCTTTTCAAAGGAGTAATTTTAGAGAACGAACAATTATTGCATTAAATTTTTAGCTAAATAATATTTTATGTTAAAACAATTATCTATATATAAATACGTAAACTTGAATTAGCATGTAATTGATTTTCTTTTATATAAAATAAGTCATAATTTATCAAAATCTTACCTACTTGTCTTGTTTTATCCATGAGGCTGCAAAAAATTTTGTTTTGCTTTCGAAAGACTGTACCAAAACTTGTTTGTGTGCTGCTTCACAGATTCAGATTCTTCACACTCAAACTTCAAAAAGAGTTCTATTGTGGAGGAAGGAAATCTAGTCTATCTCAATTACAAAAGATAAAATAAACCTTCATTGGACTTTGTGATGTGCAAGTTTAGTATTACAAAGGTCAACTAATTTATTATTTTTGAACATGTTTTCCTTCAGCTCTGAAAAAAAAATATCTTCTTGAATACTATGTATGAGATGTTTACAGTTAACATAATTTGAGAGTTGGTTGATTCAACCATTCTTCTGATATGAGGAATGTCCAGTTTCTCTCTTTGCAACTATTTATAGAGGGAAAATAACATTTAACAATAATTCAGGACAGTGGAAACATCGCGGAAAAAAAAAAAATTACGATTACGAAAAAATCTCTGCTTCGCCCGACTTCCGTTTTCAAGCTGAAACACAATCGGTTATCAAACAAAGTTATATTTTACAAAAAAAAAAAAAAAAAAAATGAGCAGAGGAAATATTGCGATTACAGAATAAATCTGCAGTTCGTCTAACTTCCGTTTTTTGAAAGTTTTGAAAGACGAAATTCCGTCCCCAGCCGGACCCCCCTTCCACCGCCACCACGCACGCACACACACACACCACCCCCCAAAAAATTATCTTCAGTTTTGATGCCAACAAAGAGTTACTCTTCGAATCCGCGAAAGAAACTCGTGCCTAAAGTTTACAAGGAAATTTTTGCTCTGTTGAATTTCCGTTATCAGAAACTATTGTCTACACTTTCAAGCTGAAATGCAAACATTTATGCAATAAATTGATATTTAATAACAATACTGGACAGAGGAAACTTAGCGAGAAAAAGAAATTACGTTCGCGGGGAAAAATTTCACTCCGTTTAGCTTTCGTTAGTTCTGAAAAACGGAATACCATTCCCCAGGCGGAAAACGAGCCCCCCCCCCCCACACACACTAATCATCCGAAAATAAAACATTATCTTCTTTTTTTTTTTTTCATCATCGCTCGGGTATAACCGAAATGTGGAATTCCGCGAATCTGAAGAACAATCTCATGCCTGATTCGTAACAGTCTGCAATACACAAAATGGACTGCTCGTACGAGTCTAATATTGCGATTACAGAATAAATCTGCAGTTCGTCTAACTTCCGTTTTTCGAAAGTTTATATATTTATATATATATTTTCGGACCCAAGATTTTATATTTATATATATATTTTCTTAAAATTTTGTAAGGCAGGAGAATCCTGCCCTGAAATGGCAATTAAACAAACTTCAAAACACGTCGCTTTTTCACTTCCTCCACGCCAAGGTTTAACGGCGCCACGCTTCACCGATACACTACCGTCTCAGTCTCGACGCAGCTGAAATGCACATGCCCATCGCTTGAGCAGCTCTTTCCCACACTGCCTGAAGGTTCTTCCGAATGATTGCCAAAAGCCGATCCCTAGCTGATCAGCTCGGCAATGGGAACCAAATCATGATATTTTCATTAACTGTGACATAAAAGTTAAGATATAATTTCTTGATAAAAAAAAGTCATTTTTATGACAAAATTGCGGTGTAATCACCGATTACAAAAGGAAATTTCATATGGAAAAACAATGCATGAAAATACGCATTTCTAAATTTTAAAGCGTATTTGGCATTTTTAAGGCGTGAAATACGCGTGTAGAGGCGTTACGCGATCTCTGATCAAGGGTGTACCACGAGTGTGCCATCTACGGACGTAACAGCACCCAAAGAGCAAGTGGTGGCTGACCACACACCATTGATAGCCGGATTTGGTGTAGACTGTCCAGGCTCGTACAGACAGGCTGTTGGCAATGGTGAAGCAAATCACATCCAGGTTAAATGTCGGAGGCCCAAGCATTATCAGTGAGCAAACAGCACGGTGCACTCTGCATACCCTGAGCTATGAGAGCAGACACCCTACTCCTGTGCCACAGTTGACTACACATCATCGGGCATTCCGCCTCACCTGGTGCTGGAAACATCAAAAGTGAATCTCTGCAAAGTGGCGCCATGTTGGTTCGTCAGATGAATCCTGTTTTCAGTTGTACCAAGCTGTCGAGAGGTGTGGGTATGGCGTCAACGGCATTAGGCCATGGCCCTGTTGTGCCAAGTTGACTGTTCAAGGCGGCAGTGGCTCTGTGATGGTTTGGGAAGCCTTCTCATGGGACACATTAGGTCCCATAGTCTGTCTAGAGAGGTCCTTAACCACTGCATCATCCGACCAGAATGTGCTGGCTGACCACCTACATGCTTTCATGGCTTTCTTGCATCCTACAGCTGATGGTCTATTTCAGCAGGCCAGTGTGCTGGGCCACAACCACCCAGGCATGGCTTGAGGAACACTCATCTAAGTTTGGAACCATTCAGTGGCCCCCAAGGTCCCCAGATTTAAACCCTGTGGAAGCTCTCAGGGCTGTCGTGAAGCTGAACATCGGATCCATAAAACCTGGACAGACACCTCAAGCAGAGTTGTGGACAATGTTGTAACAGGCATGGCTGTCATTACCTCTTGAAACCCTCTGGCACCTGTGAAGGTGATGCCTCAGCATGAACTGGCTGTTATTTGCACTAGAGGCTGACCAACACACTATTAGGTAGGCATCTCTAATGTTTTGTTCATTGAGTGTATATAATAATAAGAGGCTGTATGTGTCCATCTGTGGCAGCCATAACTCATTGAAAAATCGTGGTTGCCACTTTAAAATTTGACTAGTTGTTTTTCATTGCTGTCCAAGTTTCAGTGGCTTGTAGAAGCAAAACTATTTACCATATTGTGCAGTTTCTGTAGGAAACAATATGTTTGAATGGGACAGTTGAAAACATCTGTGACCTTTAGGACACTGCAGTTAGTGCTAGGTTGCAAATGCTTGTCATGTGTGCATCAAGAAAAGCAAAACAGCTTCCACTATTTGGCCATTGTTATTCTAGTGGTTGTTGCAGTCTCTGATGGTGATGAGTCTGCATGAGTCATGCAGTGCAGTACAACATTACACTCTTTCATCTATAATTTTTTTAAAGAATTATCCAGGATATGTTTGTCAATTAACTTTCTTTTTAGTTTTGCAGCTGCAAATGTAAATACTATTTAAATAGAGTCCATTAATATAGAATTAAGAAACAGTCATTTACTGCAGTGAAAATCAATTATTGGGTTGCATTTCAAAAGTTGTTCCCAGGAAGCTCTTGGTATAGCTCAGCTAGTATGTCATATATTGCAGAGTTTAAGCTAGTGTTGCTATTTTTGCAAAATGCGATGAGTTAATCCAAAATGCAAGAGAAAAATTAGTGTCCGTAGCTAAATGACATCAGCCATTTAAATATCAACCCATCAGCAGATTCTGTTCTGGCTTTTCTCGGGTACAGAGAACTGGCCACATTGCAATTTCCATGCCATAAATTTGTTTTGAATAAACAAATATCGTGTGGCTATATTTCCCACTAATTGAGCAACTGTTGTTAACAAAACATTTTTTTTTAATATTTCATTTTCAATAAGAAATTTAGACATTTTCATGATTTTTTGGGCCAAATACAAAGCGGAAAACTGGCTACAAAAATTTTAAGGGGCAGTATAAAAATTATGTTCTTGACTGCTCCATGCCCACGTCTCCAGAGGTTGGTTATCTGAGTCACAAAGTTTTCGTATTTTCTTAATTGCGTTATTTAATGTAATTCTTCATAAAAAAAAAATTATAATACAGAATTTCAGGGTTTATTATAAATTGCAGGTCAACAAATTCTCGGCGGGCATGTTCAAACGCAGGAAACCTTGGTAGGTGGGGGGCTTAAATACCAAAAGTATAAAATATAAAGAATTTTTGGTCAGATCATAGTTTGTAAATGCTGAAAACTCCAGATAGGGTTACAAATTATTTATATTTTCGGTATTAAATAAGTGTCCCCCCAACAGGCTTCCTGCATTTGCATGTGCCCTCAGAGAATTTGTTGACCTGTAGTTTATAAACCTTGAAATTCTTTTGTTGAGTTGTAGGTTATAAATATTTTTCATGAAGAATTACATTAAATATATTTAAGAAAATACGAAATTATGGAAACTTTGTGACTTAGATAACCAACCTCTGGGGACGTAGCCATGAAGAGGTCAAAATTGTAATTTTTATACGGCCCCTCAAAATGTTTGTTGCCAGGTCTCCTACACCCGGCTTTTCTGTTTCTGTGAAAACTAAAGTTTCCGAAATTCGGGCAGCAATTTGCACTCCACTAATATTTTCTTAATCCTAAAGCTATGTTCCTGCAGCACTTGTTGGCTCAATCACTCCTCCCCATCCTTACACTCCTAGATCCCTCCATAAAGGGTGGGGTAAGGCTATAGAGGCTATAGGGATTAGACCTCTTCTCCCATTCAAAGTTCAAGTTTAAACCAGAGTCAGCTGAAACATGTATGGTATCCCCTCCCAAGGCCATTAAACATTAGTTTTCCACTGATGTGCAAAGTGCTGTCGGTGTGAACGATTCAATTGAGGTTCCGGTTTTTTGAGCAACAAAAGCTGCTAACTACCTTTCACATTTTGCTACTTCCCCCCCCCCATTTTAGCATTTTTGCTACAGCATTCTTTGAGCCATCTTGAACTCTGATATATTGTACATGTATTACTATAACTACCTTCCTAAAAATTGAACCCAACAATGGGGATGTATTTAAAAATAAGTGGTGAGCAGATCTCTGTAGTGCAATGCTAGTGTCCAGTGGCTCCTTCCCCAGTGAACATACCTTGTTGACAAGCTCAGATCAGTAGCCTGATTCCCAGCTTTCCAAGGTCCCATTTCTCTTATTGCTCACTGGTGACTTAAGATTGATTCAGTGGCGTAAATACAAATTTTCAGTCTTTAGACAAAATTGTAAAAAGGCTCCACCAAGTTCTGCTCTATTTGCAGAACTGACAAAGGAAATTAAAATACATATATTTTAACTTGTAAAAACATTTTCATTGAAAGAAATTCTTATATTTTTTGAGATAGATTAAGATATCCAAATAAAAATTTTCTTCCTACTTTTTGCATTGTCTTAAAAAGTCTCTGATTAAAAATCTTTTGGTATTTATTCCATCTTCCTCTTGATCTTCAGGGGCAATTAGTGAATGATATTTCAGTCATTCCTGACACATTGTATTTCACAAATCATTTTCTGACTATCTTCAGCTTGAATGTTTCAGGAGTAGCTACTGTAGCAGGCATCATTATTTATAAAGTTAATGGGATAGAGATGTCTGAGTAATGAGATATTATAAATTGTTGAAGTTTATTAGTAACAATTCTGTGAGTTCCTTTATTGAATTGTTTTAATTTCTTCTTTTATAAAGCTGTTTGAACCTATTGGCAAAAGTTGAATGGATTAAGTTTTACTTAGATCTTTATCATATATTTTTGCATATTATCTGATACTGATACATGCAAAATTATTAAAAGAAAATTGCCTACTGATCAATCTTTTTTTTTTTTTAATTTGCATTATACATGTCGAAAATTTTGTACAATACATTTACTGTGAAAGCATTTTCAACTCTTCAAAATCTATAATACTGCGTTTGTCATCATGCAGATGATGTCCTCATGCACTGCTGACATCATAGCGGATGAGCAAACTGAAAAGAGCTCTTCTCTGCCTCTAGCTTGCTGTTTACTCCCCCCCACACAACTAATTGTGCAAATTTGAGTTAAATTTTTATTTTCTTAATTGTCTTTGAGCACCCTAGCTCTGTGGAACCTTAAGCATTGCTTAACTGTGCTCAGCAGTAATTACACCACTAGATTGGTTAACCTGCAGCTGAAGACATGAATGGCAGTGCTGTATGATCAGTGACAAACAAGTTTCTCTGAAGTATGGCACGTAATCAGCATGTGTGGTAGAGGATGTGCTCATTTGCACAGACAGCATGCCATTGGTATTAGAAGACAAGGTATTACTGCCACTCCTTTTAACACCTGCTCCCCAACTGACAGTGTCTTAGCATGTTAATATTTGACTGTAATTTTCTTTTCCCTGTTGTTAAGATGTTTGTGCCACTGAAAATGTTTTTATAGCTAGAGCTATGTTATTGTACAAGTGATGGTCAATTAAGTACTGCACAATTAGACACACATACTCATATGTAAAAGAGAAGGGAGAGACTTTTATTGGGTTGGAAAGAAAGTATTGCTTGCAAATGCAAGGCAACTAATGAACACACACGCACACACTTTTGCATTGGCAAAGTCTGATTATAAAACATATGTACACACACACACACACACACACACACACACACACACACACACACACACACACACACACACACACACACACACACACACACACACACACACACACACACACACACACACACACACACACACACACAACAATGTAGAGTTCAGTCCAAGATGTGTTTGCCAAGACCTACTTGCACTGTCTGGGCAGCTGTTGGAAACCATCCCTGTAGAATTGTGGCAGCTTGGACGCAAATAAGCGAGTAAGTGCGCATTTGTCATTGTGCCAGCTAGTGAACTGCTGTCCATCTAGGAAATGCGGTAACACTGGAAAAGGTGGTAGTTGCTTAGGGCAATGTCCTGGGAATAGGCTGAGTGTAACAGCAGCTCGTAGCTCAGGTCCTTAATCTTATGACAGGACACCCATGCTGTGTGATGTCTCACTCCATCCTGCTGTAGGAGGATGCCCTTGAGGTTCTGCAGTGTTGGTCGTTACGACGTAAGCGATGGATGCAGATCGTCAAGCTGATGGCAGTACACAGTGGTGAGAGCAGTGTTGTCCGGCAGCAGCTCAAAAACGCGACACCCCTCATATCCCACTAAACAGACAGCTGGACCCTTACATGGGTGTAAGTCGGCTTTGGGGTTCGGCATAGGCTTTCTGTTTTGGGTCCAACCACTGTTTCTGGATGCTAACATTGCCGTATAGGACCCATTCCTGGTCACCTGTCAGAATGCAGTTGAAAAATGGTTCAACTTGGTCATGTGCAAGCAGGGAAACGCATGCACTAATGCGATTTGCTTTCTGCTCAACTGTGAGTTGATGGGGTACCTAAACTCCCCTCGTGTGCACCTTCCTAAGTTGATGCAGGCACGTGATAATGCTCATGTGAGTTGTTCCTAGCTGTTCAGCTCCCATGGTCACTTGTTGGGTGGTCTTCACTAAGGTCTTGAGCATGTCCACACCCACTGGTGTGGGTATTCTGGCTTTGGGACAGTCTGACAGGTCAAAATTTCCCTCTGGAAATCGTTCAGACCAGTGACAGCACTGACAATGCAATATGGCATTGGAGTACACACTAGTAATGTTATATGGCATTAGGGTACACACTAGTAATGTTATATGGCATTAGGGTACACACTAGTAATGTTTCTTATAGCACTTGGGGTGCTACCATAACAAAACTCGCACAGCTTGCAATGGTGGATGTGCTCCTTGTTCACTTCCATGTTGGCTGGCGCTTACACTCTTCACCTTCTGATGGCTAACTGCCACTGACATCAGCTGCCTACCTACTGATGTCATGCAGGTGTGCTGCACAATCTCATTGGTCAATGTGCACCATGACTGGGGCTTCAACTTCGACTACCTCATCAACGAACGTTACTTTCCTTCCAACCCAATAAATGAATACTTGTACTACCAAATACCTAATACCACAATGAATATAATTTTTCCTTTGTTCATAGGTAGGAACATATGGATGGATGAAGTTACAGCCATTTCCATCATTGGTCTTTGATCACATTCCTGTTCAAATGTGGTGAACAGTCAGCCTCATCAATCCGTTGAAAGCTCCCGGCAGTCTTTGAAGACCAGACAATTTATCGAAGTAATGTCTAGCTGTGGCTACAACAGTTTCAGAAAAGTGACTTTAGCATCAAGGACAAGCATTAGAACTTGAAGACCCTGTGTTACAAACAGTGAAGACCAAAAAATAAACTCATTGACTAGCTCATTCAACAAGACAGGTGCATCACCATGAAACAACTGATGGAAGCTATGCAGGTATCAAAGGGTAGTGTTTTGACCATCATCCACAGACTGGAATCACAGGAATCTGTTCTCGGCGAGAGCCTGAGCTGCTCAAATGAGCGATGACGCTACAAGGAAAGTTATTTTTTTTATGATCTTCTGGAGATGTTTGGTGCTGCCAGACCTGAGTGATTTAGAAAGGTAATCACATGTGATGACACCTGACTTTTCCATTATGACCCCCAAACCAAATGTCAGTCCATGGAATGTGGAACAGCTATCAACAAAGAAAGATGCTAGTTGTCCCTGGAAAAGTTTAATTAAGCTCTGTAAACCAAATGACCGGAACTTAATTGGCAGGACATTGTTTCATCAGAGTAATGCGAGGCTGTAGATAGCACAGATGACCCTGGCAAAGATTGCTAAGCTGGGGTGGAGCACAGTGCCTTGTCCGCTTTGCATCCCATATCTTGCCCTCTTCCAATTTCAATTTGTTTGCTAGGCTGAAAGCATATCTGCATGGTAAGATGTTTAAAAGCAATAAGAAACTTATTTCATGTGTGAAACAATGGCATGCAGGTCAAGCTATTGTATTCACTGCATGAAAGTAATACTGCAGAAAATGCAATGAATCTTGCATTGAGTAATAATGTGGTTACATTATCTGAGATAATAAGGCAGTTACAGTGTATTGTGCATTATTACTGTTTGATCCAAACTGTTTTATTACATTCCATATTTTGACTTGCTCATGTGCTGCCATTTTTCTTTTCATAGAGATTTTGGAAAGAAAAGCTTAAGGAAAGTGTGCAACTTTTGTGTTTTCAGTTTTTCTATTGGTGTGTCCAAAAAAAGTGTTTTTTCATAGGACAGTTCCACGATGTAAATATACATATTTTCTGCGAGGCAGTTTTCCTGTGCTCCAAACGACTGAAAGCGCGTACCGTGGAGAATCAAACAAGAGGTGAAGCACATGTTGCAACCCATGTGTTGAATTTAAACCGCAGTCAGTTGCAATGACTACAAAGTTTGAAATATTGGTTCCATTGTGACATTACTGGAAGCAGAAGTTTAAAACTTCTGAAGCAGTCCAAAAAATTAATGAAGTTGGATAGGTGAAGGCCTGGAGGTTACTTAAGTCGTGCAAACATAGTTTAAGAAATTTGTAATTGGTGACTTGAGCTTGAAAAGAAGGTTTGGGTAGGCTCTCTGCTGTTGATTCGGACTCCTTCCAAGCGGTTCCACAAGCAAGCACTCTCAAATTATCAGAAGAACCTGGAGTTTCTAAATCTGCCATCGCTGAGCACCTAAAAAGATTGGAAAGGTTTACAGCTCATGCTGTGAGGTGCTTCATGAGCTCATCCCAGGTCAAGCTCAATGATGTGTTGAGGTACGCAAGGAACTGCTCAGAAATCCACATGATATTTGATTTATCAAACAAGTAGTTACTGAGGATGAAAAGTGGGTATATCTGCATAATCCAGATTCTTCACAACAGTGGTTGAATAGAGGTGAACCAACTTTACCTACCCCCAAATGTGGACGTTTTGAGAAGTTGATGCTGTGTATCTGGTGGAATTATAAAGGTGTAATTCACTTTTAGTTCATTCCGAATGGGCGGTCTGTCAATGCCAAACTGTATTCTCAGCATTTGGACAGGATGTTGAACAAACTTCAGCGGAAGTATCCTACCTTAATCAACTGAAAGCGATCACTGCTGCAGCAAGACGATGATAAATCTCATATCACTAATCAGACCCAAGTTAGATTTGCATGGAATTGAGTTGCTGCCTCATCCAGTATGCAGTCCTGGCCTTGCACCTTCAGACTACCACTTATTTCGGCAATGGGCGCATTTTCTCTGTGGTAAGCAGTTGACTTCTTTGGTCAACGTCGAACGTTTGTGCCAAGAGTTCTTTGCGTCTAAATCAAAAGCTTGGTACCATGCAGGAATTGAACATGATGGCATGTACTTTGAAATTTAGCTTGGATTCTTCCACGGTTCTGGGTAAGTGAAACTGTTGTATCAAAAATTCCGGTTTTCTTTCTTTTTTCAGACACCCCAATTTTTCTATTTGCTTGTTTTGCATTTTGTTACAATACAACTAATGGTTGGTTATTGTTTGCTTGATTGCATTTCACCAGCCAGTTGGCTGCTTGTACACATCTTTGTTTGATTACAGCAAAAACTAGCTTAGTTGTGCCAGGTAGCTGATTATTAGCTTGCGTTAACACACTTGAGTTTTTTCCTTTTTTGTGTGTAAATACGGCTGCTCAGTTTTCCAGTTGTTTGACATATCATCTGATGTTTGTATGTTTGTTTGACTGCCTGCATTCTAGAGTGTAAGTGCTAATAGATGGCTGAGTAAAGTGGTTTGATCTGATGTAAGCTGTAATCAGACACTAAATGGCAATAATTTATAATGTGAACCTTTAACTGGCAGCAAGGCAGTGCCTAGTAATCTTTTTAACTGCTCAGAAGTTGGTAGTCATTTCATGTTTGGCTGGTAGTCTTTTTAAGTGCTCAGAAGTTGGTAGTCATTTCATGTTTGGCTGGTAGTCTTTTTAACTGCTCAGAAGTTGGTAGTCATTTCATGTTTGGCTGGTAGTCTTTTTAGCTGCTCAGAAATTGGTAGACATTTCATGTTTGGCTGGTAGTCTTTTTAAGTGCTCAGAAGTTGGTAGTCATTTCATATTTGGCTGGTAGTCATTTTAGCTGTTCAGAAGTTGGTAGTTATTTCCTGTTTAAGCTTTTTAATGATGGGCAAAAAAATTAGCAGAAGGTTTTATATGTAATTATGTTAAATTACCTCTGAAAAGCCATCAGACTGCAAATCAAAAGATTTAAGAAAACAACCCATTTGCATTTATTTACTCAGTGTTCGCTGATGTTAAGTAAAGCACTGACTATTGGCTATTCGGCTGAAGAATATTCATTACCGAGGGACTTTTGAATGCAGTTTTTCTTGTAGATTAGAGATTGCTATTTGTGGTTCTGTTCTGGTGTGATCCATTTAATCCTTTAAGAACAGGTATTTTCATCATACCAGATTTTTTACAAAAGTCACATTTGAGTTGGCTTGGTGTTTCGTGAAATGTATTCCATGTCCTAATTATAAAATTCAGGTGAAAAAAGATCATGCTGATTAATGTTAAATTTGCATTGTTTTTGTGTGCTGTGTATGAGCAACATGAATGTAATTTCCCGTGTTTGGTGTATTTTGTTTTCAGAGGAGATGGAAGCCCTTGAATGCTGTGTGGATGCTCATCGCTTTTATCCTGATCTATGGCTACGATTTGCTCATTGCCATGCGGGTTTGGTTGACATCTGTCTTCCTGACTCTGGTGTTACAAGGATGCATAAATTTTCCAGAGAAACTCTCTGCTGTCCCTTTCATGAGAAGAACCATTCATTACGTATTACAAAGTGTGAAGATATAGCTCCTAGTATTGGTGACTTGTCTACAAAGCAGACCAACTGTGATATTGTGTATGATCTCTCATCTGATTGCAGCACTAATGATAGTTTAAGTCAAAATGCATCTAGCATTAGCAACTCCAAATGTGAAGTGTGTGATGTAGGGGCGCAAATAATCACAGCATGCTTGCTGAAAGCAAGGTTAGTAATTTTCTGTAATGTTTCTAAAAACAGAAAGAAAAAACCCCTCATGCACTCACTCCAGCAATAGAATTTTTTAAAACTATTCTTCAGGTTAAAAACTGATTTTATGAGGTTAATATAAATATGGATTTTAATTTCTATTCTGAATCCGAGATTGATTTACGTGCATTTTAAACAATTTCACATCTTCAGTATCTTCTTTTTAGCTTTTTTTTTGCACATTTGAACTCTGCATAAACAAAATCAGTATATACTGTGCTGTTCTGCAGGCTCTGCCACACATTCAATGTGTTGCAGTTTAATTCCTCGTTGTCAAGAATGACAAGGAATTAAACTACAACACATGATGCATTGCTCTGCCACACATATTGGAATTATTTTTAAACTCTAAAGGAAGAAAGACATCAAGGTTATAAAATTTTTTTGAGGTTTTTAATAAAAAAAAATTCTTTTTCAATCTGCAAATTGGTGAAAGTAAAAAATTAGCTAAAATAGTATATTCTGATTTTGTTTTTGTGGAGTCTGAAAGTGCAAAAAAAGCTAAAAAAAGATATCAAATCTGCAAAATTGTTTAAAAAATCTTGTAGTTAGAGTATACACTCATGATCCATGAGATCATGACCACGTACTTAATGGTGTGTCAGGCTGCTTTTCTTTGCCATAACCACTTGCAATCAGCTTGACATTGACTCGATTAGATTGGATGGTTGTCTTCAGGTGTTCTGGATGAGCGATTCTCCAGAGTTCATTGACAGAGCAAGACTCTGGGTTGATCAGTGGATCCTATGTTCCTCTGCTTTCTAGAAATGTTCAGTGGGATTAAAGTTGAGAGACTTTAGCAGCATGGAGATTACACAAAATGCTTTGACACGATCGTCGAACCATTCCTAAACAATGTGGACCTTTTGAAATGGGGCATTGTGTTTCAGAAAGAGTTCAGTATCATCTGGATTCATGGCTACCATGGTAAGCCAACACTTGCTTCAGAACAATGCCTAGGTAGGATCTGGCAGCAACAGTGTGTTCTAGAGGAATGATGGCACCCTATGATACCATGAGAACATTTCACACACCATGATACTGCTGTCACCAGCCTGTTTCCATCCAGCTGCATAGTCTGGTTACTGATGTTCCCCATGCACCATCAAGCATGGAGTTTTATGTAGGAATGTTGGAGCTGGAACCTGGACTCTTTGGAGCAGATGCCTCTTTCCCAATCATCCAGTGTCCATCCAGAATGCTCCCATGCCCATTTCAGGCAAAAATGTTTATAATGATTGGTTAACATGTGTACATGAATGAGCTGCCAGCTTCTTAGACCCATTGACAAGAACATCTGTTGGATTGTGTGCTTGAAAATGTTTCTCTCTGCACCCAGGTTAGTAATCAAGAGACTATGCACCATCTGTTGTCTGGACAGCATATGCCAGCTGGCTCTCACCTCGACTGATAACCAGTGGTGATTTACACCTTTCTGGCACTTTTGGTGAATGTGCTTTTCTCTTTGGACCATTCTTCTCATGCCTTCGCTATGATGGCTCTTGAACAGCCAAGAGTGCTTTCCTATGGTGGCTCTTGAAAAGCCAAGTGCCTTCACTATGGTGGCTCTTAAAAAGGCAAGAGTGCCTTCACTACATGGCTCTGAAACAACCCAGTGTCTTCACTGTGGTGGCTCTTGTACAACCAACAGTACCTTTGGTTGTTGAAATACATGAACCCATCACCACGTTTAAACTAATGATCATTCTCTGTTCAAACCAACAACTTTTTCCCGTACCCCATTGCACAGGCTTCATACTGGCAAACTGACATGACATCAGGGCGCGATTTCACCGAATTAGCAACTAGCAAATAGCTAGTGAAAAATTAAATTTGCTAGTGAAAAAAATCGCAGTAGCAAATATTGCTAGTAAGGTAATTTCTTTATTTAAAGTAACCAAAAATCATTACTAATCCACGAAGTTTACATAACAGTTTCTATTATCACTTGTTAAACTAGCGACGATCAGCGATTCTCTTTCGCCAATTTCCTTTCGACACTTAATTACCCATCCTCCCCATATCTTTCATCCCTTCCGAACTGTCATAGAAGCGCATTGAAACTCCTCTCCATCGTGCCCTCATTGGTCTATTACAGAAACTGAACGTGACGTCAGCAATGGTTGCTGTGGCAACCCAGAGCTCTGGGATGGATCGGTTGTTTGACCACCTGCTCTGCCACCCTCCCTTCTTTTGCCCCACGAACTTTGTCCTCAACTCCTGTCGTACCCTAAGCCAAGCGATCGCCTACTTCCACAAGTCTTGATAGTCGTGCATACATCAAATACTGCGCTCTAATGATCAGTGATGAATAAGCAAGAATAATTCCACTTATTCGGATGGTAGACAAAACCGAAAGAAGCAAACCAAAATGTTACTGGAAAATAGCCTGCCAACACTGGCAAAAGTCTTATCCATAGTAACTAGCCTTATTGCGTGGCATAGATAGACGCTTTTTACGAAACATGTTCGTGGAGGGGGTAAACGATTACGTAAGAAACTTTTGCTTCATCTGACTTCTGGTTTTGGAAATTTTCCTTGTATTTTCAAGCTGAAATACAAATATTTATCCAGTAAAATGTTAATGAGCAATAATACTTGACAGAGGCAACATCGTGAGAAAAAAAAAAAATTATGATTACGGAAAAAATCCGAATTCCGTCGACCTATCGTTTTCTAGTTTCGTAAAGACGAAATTCCAATAATAACGAAAAAAGCCGGAATTCCTTGAATTCGCGGAAGAATCTCATGCCTGAAGATTACAGAAAATTTTTGCAGCAGCCAACTTCCGTTTTTGCAAATTGTTCTCCACAGTTTCAAGCTAAAATGCAAACATTTATGCAATAAAATGATATTTAACAAGAAAAGCGGACACAAAGACAACATTGGGAGAAAAATTTGCGATTACAGCAAAATTTTCTTACTCCGTTTCACTACTGTGTTCGAAAGTTTTGAAGCACAAAATTTCGTCTCCAGGTGGAAAATGACCCCCCCTCTCCCAAATATCGATCTTCAGAATGATCTAACTGATGACAAAAAAAAAAAACGGGATTCCGCGAATCCATGTAAGAATCTCGTGTATATCATAAAAGTAATAGCAAAATGAAAATTTGTAGAATCCGTAGTTTTGATAGTGTGTTCCGTAGTCAGACAACTAATTCGGTAGAAACAACTACGGCATTGTGTGGTAGTTGGCAGATATGAAGTGTGTAGAAGTTTAGCAGAAATTTGTGCAATACTTCCACTTAGTACTGCATGTTGTGAGGTGGGATTCAGTTTTTTAAAAAGAATACAAGGGGATTGGAGGAACAATTTGTCTGTTGAAACTTTAAATGCTCTGATGACAATTGAAATAGAAGGGCCACAAGAAGAGATTTTTAATCCACGGTCAGCAGTTATAAAGTGGTATGATGACAAAGTCAGACACCCTGAGCGTAAACCATATGGGAAGAAATCTGAATTAGAATGTCAGTGAAATATATTCATGTGGTATGATAATTTGTTAGAAATTAATAATAAAGATAGTCACTAAACTTATCTAAGATTCTATTCATTATTCAAAAAGGTAAGTCAAAATATTTATACACATATTTAAATTTCTGTGTAACTTTATTAGAAAATAAGTTACGATGTGATTTAGTTTTACTTGCTAGTCATGCAAATGTTTTGCTAGCAAATTATTTGGTCACTAGCGAAATTTGCTAGTGAGCAAAAAAGATGAAATCTTGCCCTGCATGACATGCCTGCCCATGTTTGCCAATACATATTCTGCTTAGGTCAGCGACATCACTACTACGCGAAGTGATATTGCAGACCTGCATATACAGTAAAATATCGAAAATCCAGCATCGACAGGACCGGATGAGTGCCGGATTTCTGAAGCTATCCAAAAATTGTGTAATGGGCATTACATAAAGCATGTACTTGCACATAACAGGCCACTTTAAACGAAAATTTATGCTTACATGCCTTATAAATATGCAGAAGTCGCGCGCTGCCGATCGCATTCTTCGCAATTTGCTGGAAGGGGGGGGGGGTCTTGGCGACGGGGAAAATTTTTTTTTTGCGGAAAATACTAGCGATTATCTTTTTGTACTATTAATTATAAAACTGTTGAAAAAATTGCATTAGGCGAATTGTTAGGAAAAACCTTGAAAAAAGCCAGAGCAACCGCTGGGTGATGTATCGATACATCACAAAAACCCTATGTGAATTTTACATCGATGTTACGGTTTATTGACTGACGAAACTACGATACATCGCAAAAACGATTGCCGCTATGCATCATGAAGGCTGATGTAGGTGTCGTTATATGAACGAATCTACACACTGCCACCCCCCAAGTACAGATCATCGTCACACGATCAACACCATTTCAAACATGCACGCTGATTCGTTGCCTCATTGGTCCACATCACTTCAGCGCAGCCCAATGAGATGACGAATTTGAGAAACCTCCTGATGTTACACATCGGCTGCTATCGGCGATTCGCACACTGAGATCAGATTATTTCGCGGCGTTTTGTCGAAATGGTACATTGGGAGATTTCCATGGTTTTTAGGGAAAGAAACATCGGATGTTCTCGTGAAGAAAAAAATCAGGAAAGTGCCGGATTTCTGAAGTTGCTGGTTTTCTGGATGCTGGATTTTCGAGGTTTTACTGTAATCAAGTGCAGGAGTGGATAACATCAGATTTTTGATTAACACCTGGAAAACCAGGGGAAAGTTCATTAGCAACAAGACTGAAAAAAGAGCTAAGTCATCATAAATTAGAATTGAATGATTTTAATTAATGCTAACTTATTTTTGTCGCCTCATTATTCTTTTGATTTTTAATTGTATACCAATTTGAATGGCTTTTTTGTTTGATGTTAAAATATATTTCAAAATTCATGTATTGAGATATCCTTAATTTTGAACTGTAGATCAACTGTATATATACAGGGTTATTACAAATAATATAGACAGTTTCAATATTTTGTAAAACAAAACTATTTATGCTATTGGCACTCACAATTCATCGTTTTGTAGGGAAACTCTTGAAGTTTGTTATAGCAACTTATATAGATATTCGATGTGTGCATCAGTGTTACTGTTCTACTGACTCTGACACCCGCCTACTAATAGATTTTTGTAATTTATTGTTCTTTCTGCGTTTGAAGGCTGCCATCTGATTTTCTATTATGCTTAATTTTTTAGCTTGACATCATTTTTTAATTATTTGCAATATTTTTGCCCCTATAAACTAAAAATAATTTGCATGATGCAGTTCTGATGCTAATCTTATGTAATTTTCCAACAGCTAGTTATGGTTTCTTTTATTGAATGCCTTCAAGGAGTTAAAAAGTTCTACAGTTATTTCAGCAGAATTATATTTTTGGTGTAGGAATTTCGGAAGGGAATGTCTAACCTTAGGTAACCCTTAGAAATATAAAGCAGGGGGATTTAGGCTAAGGTGCCAGGTGGAAAAAATGCATGGAAGTGAAGTACAGAAAGATGTTTATCAGCCAGTTTGGGGTTTAAGAGTCTTGGTTACCAGTCGCTAGATGACCAGGCAAGGCAGGATATTTTGTAGGCAGTGCTGTCAAAGAGGAGAGCACATCAGTACTTGTGTTTTATCTAATGCACCTGGGAACATCCTTTTAATGCTCACCATCTATAAACTCACCTTAGGACTGTTCTGAAGAGAAAAATCAGATCAGATCATATGTAGAGGATTTTAGGAAAGAAGTGTCTGACCCCAGGTCTTAAACAACCCTTAGAAATAGGAAGATAGGAGACTTGGGCTAGAGTGCCAGATACGAAAGTGACAAGGAAGCAAGGTAGAACGGGGGAGGAAGATGCCCTTATTACCGGGGGGCAGTACCCTGGGCCCAAAGGCTTAATGTGCCCAGAAGACTAGAAATTATCCAATACCTGCCACCTATACAGGGTGATTCAGAATAACTGTTAAATAATTTGCAGGGAGGTCAGAAACACAAAACCAAGCAATAATAACATAGGAACATGGGGTCGCAAATGCAAAACAGAGGCACTACACAGTCACAAAGACAGTTATCACAACGTTTGATGAGCAAAATGATTTAATTCTAAGCTACAAAAAATAAGACATGATTTTAACAGACTTTTGGACAGCAATTAACATTTCACAGTACCTTTACAGGAAGTGTTCTAAATGATGTTGCACAACAGTAACAGCATTTGTTTCACTTAATTCAAACACACAGAATGCCTTCTCTACAACATTTGTGGCCATCTTGTCTGACTAGTCATGTGATGGTGAAAACATACAATCTTTTAGTGATGCCATCTATGTAATAAAATTGTTACTATTGGTGATACAATGGTACATTGTGAGTGTCAATATCTTACATAGTTTTGCCTTTATAAAATGTTGAAACTATTTCATTTGTAATAACGCTATATAAACATTTATTAGTTCAGTAATTAAGAATCATATCAGGAAGACTGCACTTATGTGTATCTAATGAGGTGCAGTTCATTAGATACTTAAATTAATGAGATTATAAGATGTTTCAGTAAATCTGACATGTGTATGGCACTGATGCTTACCACCACAAAAGTCATGTATGCAAGGCATATTATGTTGTGAGTATGATGTGGTAGTTGCATGTTAATATTGTATCATGCTTTTGCAGTACAAACATTCATCGAAGCTGAATGTATATCTGTTAGATCATTCAGTCTGGCTGTGATTGTCAATCTGAAACACTGGGCAATGATTTAATTTTTAGCAGAAAAATGTAGACAGTATAAAAAGATTATATATGTATAGAGGCTGTGAACAACTCAGAGAAGCAAAAGAAGATTCAGATTTGGTGTAACCAAAAAATATAGAAAAAGAAACTTTATGGATGAGGAAAATGACAAGAGAGTGGATGACATCATTCATGATCAAAGTAAAGATTCCCAACTTGCAATGGGTAGACATATTGCTGGAACTGACCACCACTGGATGATTAAAATACTAGACTGGATGCCAAGGGACAGGAAAAGACCCCCCCCAAAAAAAAAAAAAAAAACATGTGGGAGATGGCTGACAGAATTTGAAAGTGTGCCAGAGTGACATGGAAAAGAATTGCTCAAGAAATGGTTGTCGAACAGAGAGACGTGGGGAGACCTTCATCCAACTGTGGATTGAAAACGGTTGATGATTTCAGCTTTGTCCTGTACCATGGTTGAGAAGTCAGCAGTACTGTTTAAGTACAGCTGTCACGGGGAAAATACTAGTATGTAGCACCCGGATAAAGTGACTACAGGAGAAATGTTTCATATGTTATGTTGCAGGAATGTGTTTATATCATCATCATCATCATTGTCAACCATTATCAATCCACTGCTGGACGAAGGTCTCCCCAAGTTTCCTCCACAACGGTCTGTCTTGTGCCAGTCTCCTCCATGTCACCCCTGCATACTTTCGAATTTCATCCACCCATCTCCCATGTGGTCTTCTTCTGGGTCTTTTCCTGTCCCTTGGAATCCAATCTAAAATTTCGGCTGTCCATCGATGATCTGTCCTTCTGGCAGTATGTCCAGCCCATTGCCATTTCAGGGATTTAACTCTGATCATGATGTCTTCCACTCTTGTCATTTTTCGGATCCACGAGTTCCTCTTCTTATCTCTCCTGGTTACACCAAGCATGCACCTCTCCATGCTGCTTTGAGTTGTCTGCAGCCTTTGTATGTCTCTTTTAGTTAAGGTCCACGTCTCCGCACCATACGTAAGCACTGGAAGGATGCATTGATCAAACACTTTTCTTTTAAGACATAATGGCATATTGCTCTTGAAAATTATGCTGTTTCTTCCAAAAGCTCTCCAGGCAAGTTTTGTACGCCGATTAATTTCTTCATCAATGTGACCCTCACTTGATATCTGCTGTCCAAGATAAACGTACGTGTCTGTTATCTCCAGCTTTTCTCCATCAATCGATAAATCTTCATTTCTTGTAAAAGCATTGAACATCACTTTTGTCTTCTGAAAGTTCATTTTTAATCCCACTTCTTTACTCTTGTCAGCAAGTTCCTGGATCATACTCTGTAGCTCTGATGGGCTAGTTGCAAAAATGACTACGTCATCAGCAAAACGAAGGTGGGTTAGATAATCTCCATTAATCTTTATCCCCTTGTTTTCCCAGCTCAGTGACTGAAAAACACCCTCCAATGTGGCATTAAAGAGCTTCGGAGATATGGTGTCACCTTGTCTCACTCCCTTTCCAATTTTTACGTGTGTTGTATTTTCAAACAGCCTAATCTTTGCACTTGCATTTTCATAGATGTTATTAATAATATTAATGTATGCATCTTCAATACCGCAGGTTTTCAGAGCCATTGTAACTGCTGATGGTTTCACCGAATCAAAGGCTTTTTCATAATCGATAAAAGCCATGCACAATGGAAGTTCATATTCCCTCGCTCTTTCAATTAGTTCTCTCAGCACGTGAATATGATCTATTGTGCTGTAGCCACTCCTGAATCCAGCTTGTTCTCTCGGTTGAGCCATGTCCAGTGTTACCTTCAAGCGGTGTGAAAGAACTTTAGTGAAGATTTTATAAACTACTGATAGGAGGCTGATAGGTCTGTAGTTTCCGAGATCCTCAATGTCACCTTTCTTGTGTAGCAGGATCATTGTAGCGGTGTTCCAATCCTCAGGAATCTTTCCTTCATTAAGGCATCGAGTGAAAATTTGGGCGAGTACTGTTTCGATTTCTCCACTTGCTTCTTGTATGATGTCTACAGTAATTCCATCTTCTCCTGGAGCTTTTCCTCGCTTCATGTTCTTGATTGCATGTGCAACTTCAGCTGGAAGGACTGGAGGAACTCTGGTACTGGTATCTTTCATGATGTCTGGAGTGCATATATCATCCCTTTCATATAATTTGGAGTAGAAATCTTTCACTCTTGTCAAAATTTCGCTTCTATTTCTTGTTACAGAACCATCTTCTTTTCTCAGTGCCATAATCTGTTTTCTTCCCTTACTGAGATGTCCCTTTGCTATCTTTAGGCTTTGGTTGTTTTCAATTGCTTTCCTCGCTAGTTCACAGTTGAATTTCCTTACGTCTTCAGTGATACTTTTTCTTACTGTCTTGCATAGCTCTATATATTCCACTTTGGAAGTCACATCTTCTTTAGTTGTCCTCATCACTCTTCTTTTTTGCATCAACATTTTGGTTTTTCCTGATAATTTGTTCACATGCAACTTGTTCTTAGACCCAGCTAATTTTGTTGCTGTTTCCATAAGAGCTTTGGTTACTTTTCTGTTAACTTCAGAGATGTCCACTTCTTCCGATGTTAGGCCTTCTAAAGCAGAGAACCTGTTCTTCAGTTCTAACTTGAAGGTATTATGGTGTTTTTAAGGTTCGTTATGTCAACCTTAAGGTTCGTTATGTGTTTATATATATATATATATATAAAGCATAGTCTTTCTAAAATATGTGCACTCAGGGTGCATCTCAAGGATGTCTTTTCCCCATTGACATGCAGTGGTGTATGCAGCTAGTGTATGCTCTGTCAGAAATTAATAATAATAATAATAATAATAATAATAATAATAATAATAATAAAAAAACTAGAATTCTTTGACTATATAATAATTGACAATGCTTTTCAGGTTGCTTTCCACAAATGTAGGTTTGCCAGCTTCTGAAATACCCACAGAAGAAATGAGCTGTGGCAGTGCCTAAAAACTTGTTGCAGCAAATTGCCATGTAACAAGTTTTTAGACACTGCCACGGCTCATTTCTGAATTGGTTTAGGTATAGACTGCTGAATTGTCTAAGTTGTGTTTTGGAACCTTAGAAACAATCCCTGTAATCATGAAAAACTAAAGTTTTTTCGGGGGGGGGGGACTTTGCTCAGTAAAAAAAGACATGTTTCAAAAATGTGTCTATTTACCTGTTCAAGGATTGCACATTTAAGTTCTTTGTACCCATTACTAATACTCAAATCTAAGTAGATTTTATTGGCAATTAGGCAGTGTGTCCTCTGTAGCACTTGTTTGTGTTTTGCCTTTTTTTCTTCACTTTTTCAAGTAGAGCATTTGATCTTTTGTGTCATTTCACTTTAATTTTAGACTTCTGCTGGAAACTGCTCATGCCCACCATAGAATATTTGGAAGTGAAAAAAAGGCTCAATTGGAATTAAAGGTTAGATTATCTCATATTTTGTTATGTTAAAGCCAGGGGTCGCTCCAGGTAGCACTTGATACCATTGGGCAGTAGCTTGACAAAAATGTCTAAAACTGTAATGGCATCTCCACAAAATATTTTTAGTAAAATTTATTTATTTGAATAAATTGTAACTAATGAGCTTTTCTCTTCTTTTTTTTTTAAAAATTTTCATTCAGGCTCTTTATTTTGCTATGAAAGCATAACAGTTCAGTTGGTGTTAAAAGTATTTTCTTTTTCTTTCTTTTTTTTTTACAAATCTAGTAGCCCAACCAGGCAACTGGATTCCTTATTTACTTGTCCAGACCAATCATTTTGATGACTCCTTCACATAGGCAAATTATATTTTTTGGCATGTCCTGATCTAATAATGATGATTTTATCTATGAATGCTCATCACTTTGAACCTTAGTGTACTTTCAAGTGTTTTCTTAACATTTTTGGTAAAATTGCCCTTTACACAAAAATAGACAAAATTTTATGTAATTGGTTGTAGTTTCCAAAAATGTGGATCAACCCCTGGTTCAAGCTGTTATGTGTAACTAAAATTTCTTTGCTCATTTTGATTTGGGCTGTGATGTTTATTTTTACCACTCCCATGATTTTTGGTACATCAGAATTTATTCATGACAGAAATCATCAGAAAGTATAAGATTAAGATATTTGTGGTTATGTGGTTTCAATAAATGCATAAAATTGTAATACCTCATTGTTCTAATAGTGATATTTTGTTCTGTTGCCACAGTTGTTGTTCATCCATGTTTTAATGAATGTTTTTCTGACACGTTGAACTTACCTATGTTTTCTTAATCATCCAGCTTTTCCAGCATTTTTATGCTTAACATGGTGATCTGCTAGCAAAGCTTTCTTCTTAGTGGATATGGTGTGTGTGTGTGTGTGTGTGTGTGTGTGTGTGTGTGTGTGTGTGTGTGTGTGTGCGCGCGCTGTTTAGTACATATGTACATTTTAGGGATTTCTGGCCTCAAGATTATTTGTCAAGGCCTGTTCTCAATGAGAAAAACTAACTTTATGTTAAGAACAGGCCTTGGCAAAAATCTAGAGGCCAGAAACATCTGAGAAAATAAAAGAACAGAGAAAGTGAAGACATGAAGTTCTTCAAGATTGAAGAGAATTAAATACATTAATCTGAGTAAAGCCTTATGTAAGTTGTTTAATATCTGTGCTTGCAGAATGGGTGTGTGTGAAATGTTATACATGTTTGTGAGGCATTTTACGGAATTGGTGGAATGTACCTTTGCTATGTAAAAATTAAGTGAAACTTCAGACAGGCTTTTTATTGTGCCCTTCCACAAAAAATGCTGCTAGATATAGTCAGGAATAACACAGCCATGAATTATCACATCATATCCTGGTCAGAATGAGAACAAAAAAAGAAAAAAAATTTGACAGAAATGAACACACCCCATCATTATTATTTTGTTTATTTTTTAGAATCCATTTATATAACATGACTACCATATTCTCTTTTCTTTTCTCAGAAGATACCAAATTTTCTGATTCACTGCATTAATCACCTGGTTATGTCAGTGAGAAATAATGGCTGTGTCACAGATCTAAATTAAAATTGGTTATATTTGTGTGAAATAATGATTATGTGAGATATGCAGAGTTCGTTCTAGCTATTTTTAGGAGGGTGCTGCACTCTTCTTGATTGTTAATTTTTAAAAAATCCCACGCGCCTTGCCTTCAAGTCTAAAATGACCACCCTACTCCTTAATGGTACATTTGAAAGAGATGCACATGCATTTATTGATCATTTGCAGTGTTGCTCGTCACATGCATTTATTGATCATTTGCGGTTGTTGCTCTCACCAAATTCATTTTTTTTTTTTTTTTTTGCCAAATGTAATTTTAAGTTGCCAATTTCTTTTTACCACTGTCCATTGGGAATACAAGGACCATAAAAACAAAGTGTTTTAATAGTGCAAAAACAATAGGCTATAGATTCTTTACAATTAAAAGCAAAATGTTATGTTATAGATCCCAAATCGTAATAGAGAGAAATATACACTTATTTTAAATTTTGAATTTATTTCTACCTATGAAATTTCTAAAGAAGGAATTTTTAACAGGATAAATTTAAAATAAATTGAAAAATTGGGTATTACATTTATTTTGTAGATTGGTTCTAAAAGGGCTAGTGTAAAAAAAATATATATGTAGATGTTGAAAAATTGCATTTCATTACTTAATAGAACTTTCATTTAATAACTATTTTCATATAAGTTGTGCAATATTGGTTGATGATGCACATCAAAAGATAAAAAAATCCACAAATATGATTGCATTTAAAAAATTCTGTATTAATTTTTAAACTAGGCATTGCCGAAGCAAAATTTGACATGA
The DNA here is from genome assembly GCA_039090855.1 of Macrothele yani. NCBI lineage: Eukaryota > Metazoa > Arthropoda > Arachnida > Araneae > Macrothelidae > Macrothele > Macrothele yani. Next base: position 91,528,322 of record CM076993.1, read on the forward strand.
CGTCTAAGCAAAAAGAAAGAGTTTTTAAGATTGTTTTTGCTAGACACGTAAAAAAGGTAATCATCAATATTTTTGCCAACCCCTCCCCCCACACACAAATTGCAAGGCATGCAATCGGCAGCGCTATGCCTGCTTTACATAAAACCATTTCTACATGGTTAGAAAACTAGTCTATTATTACAAATCTTGGAATCTTAAATCTTAGAAAAGTAGGGTCAGAAACCACTCTTAGCTTTTATGGCATTGCTGGCTGAGTACTTCAACCTAGATGAAGATAATTTTGCTATTAGACTGGGATGACTACAAATCAGTGTTTCTATCTTAAACTCATATTGAGAGTTGTAATTTGACAGTTTCAAAAATATGTTCAATTCTGTCAAAATAAGAAGGAACAATGAGTAGAAGGTTCCCACCAATACAGAAACTTCAAAACATTGTATGTACCTTAGCAGTTTCAAATGCTGATGCTGGAAAAATATTTTTTTCAAATTAAACAAGTACTTATTGATAACAATATATATGATAATATTTTAATATCCACAGTGTATTAGTGTTGTGAACTTTTCCAGTGAATTAACACTGCTTGTGCAGTCTTGTTTTTTTTTTTTTTTATAAACTCTCTAGCCCTTTGAAAGTGTAAGCTACCCTTTTTTTCCATTACAAGCACCCTATCACTTTTTTAGTCGTAGGATGAACCCTGGGTATGTAAATGAAAATTAGCTGCATTAGTCAGAAATAATGATTATGTGAGAGGTGTAAATTAAAATTTTATGAGATGTTTATAATTTCTCTAAAATTTTGATTAGTTGCCTGATTTTTATGAAATTCTTACAATGCAGTTGTTAAAAGCAGTAAGGAAGAAAACAAATGCATCTTTGCAGTGATAGCACTGTGAGAGAGTTCAGAAGAGGAGGTTTGGAAATAAAACAGTAAGTGCCCAATGGAAATTAACACCAAAGCTTGTGGTACATGATTTGCATGGCTACTTGAGCACATTGCTGCACAGTTGCAAGCGCTGAGTGATTACTCAGCTTGGCTGTTCTGTTGCAACGCCAGGTGAAGAACACGAAGGAAAGATTTGTGGGATGTGTTTCTTGTGCCATTCATTAGGCAGTGGTAAAAATGTTGACAACTAATTTGAGGAGCGGTCACTTATTGAAAAAACAACATCCTTTGTATAGTAGCCAGTTTTAAACTTTTTTTTTTTGCTATAAAGTTGAAAATACACAGTCGTCACATTGTGACCACCTACTTTTGACATCAACAGTGCGTAGCCAATGAAAGAAGGCATGTGTCATGAGCTGGCGTGAAGGGTTTATAAGGTGTGCTGTGGGCAATCTGAAAACATATCAATCATTGCTGTCATTTATAAAAGGAGCGATTTATCAGATTTGCAAAATGGGATGATTAACAGCTTTCTGCTCAAGGGTGGCAGTATTTCTGAAACAGCGCAGTTTGTGAACTGTTCACGTGCTGCTGTTATTAAAGTGTATCGTGATTGGAGAAATGGCACCCACTGCTAATAAGTGATGTGGAAACGGTGCAGCACCACATGCCATTGATGTGAGAAGTGAACGTTGTCTTCGAAGGTGAATGAGGGCTGATCGACAAGCTACAGTGTAGCAACTCACTGGTCGAATGAACCAGTGGGCTACCAGAAGTGTGTCTAAAATGACAGTTCAGCAAACCATGCTGTGTATGGGGCTCCGATGCAGATGGATAGTCACTGGACCTATGCTAACGAAGGTGCATCAGCAGAAAAGTCTTGCATTTGCATGGCAGTGTAGGAATTGGACTTCCTCCGATTGGCAAAGGATTGCTTTCTCCGATGAGTCACATTTTCTACTTCATCGAACAGATGGACGCTGGTGTATAAGGCAAGAAACATTGGAGAGCAAACACTCTTTAATCATTGCTGGAAGAACACAAGCTCGTGGGGGCAGCGTTATGGTCTGGGGAATGTTTTTGTGTCATTCTCTGGGTCCACTCATACCTGTTTGATGCACTATGGACCGAATTCGTTATGAATCCATCCTTGCAGACCACATACACTCATACATGCTGATTGTATTCCCTGGGGTGGATGGTATCTTCCAGCACGACAATGCGACGCGTCACACAGCTAGAAATGTCCGAGAGTGGTTGGAAGAGCACAATAAAGACTTCACCCTGGCCCCCTAATTCCCCAGACTTAAACCCAGTTGAGCATCTGGGGGACCACCTCAAGCATTTTGTTTGTTCTATGGATCCTCCACCATGCACCTTCCAGTAGCTGTCAGATGCACTGCAGTCAGGACGGCTCCACATACCTGTGAACACCTTCCAACACTAATATAACTTGAATTGACATTAAATGTCCGTCATTACCGTTTCACACGTTATGCAAGTTCGGCAATCGGGAGACTGTTAAATGATGTTAGATACATATGGGGCATAGTATCGGCAATTAATATCAAGAAGCAATGAACTATATATGTACTTACTATATTCGTAGTGGCTGTCGGAGCTTCTTATGAACGCCTGTAATGTGTTTATTCACAAGACATTGCCGTAACTATCCGACTCATTCAAAGAACTTTTTCCAATTGTGAACTTCACAATTGGAAAAAGTTCTTTGAATGAGTCGGATAGTTACGGCAATGTCTTGTGAATAAACACATTACAGGCGTTCATAAGAAGCTCCGACAGCCACTACGAATATAGTAAGTACGTATATATCACGAAAGAAATACAACCAAGTTTCAAGTTTCCGATCAATTCAAATTGATCGGAAACTTGAAACTTGGTCGTTCTGGGTGGTGTAGTGGTTAGCATACCCGGGCGTTTTTCTGGGAGACGCGGGTTCAAGTTCCGCTCCAGGACGATGAAAATTTTCAAGTTTTCGGATATTATCTGACTTACCATCCTTGTCACATTTACGCCAAAAATCGGATTGTCATCTTAAAAATTTGTAAGTACATATATAGTTCATTGCTTCTTGATATTAATTGCCGATACTATGCCCCATACGTATCTAACATCATTTAACAGTCTCCCGATTGCCGAACTTGCATAGTAAGTGAAACAGTAATGATGGGCATTTAATGTCAATTCAAGTTATATTATCGTAGCCACGTAAAAATTATGTTAATCGCAAATCATCGAAATTTGAACAACGATATACCTTCCAACACCTTTTTGAGTCTCTCCCAGCCCATCTAGCTGCTGTCCGCGCTGCACACGGCGGTTACTCTGAATATTAGCTGGTGGTCACAATAATGTGACTTGTCTGTGTATATTTGTCCAAGAGCCAGAAAGGATTTATTTACCCCAGCAAGTGCAAAAGCTTTGTGAATATTTTTTGTTTATATATGACATAAGTGTCACAGAAAAGTGAGTCTTGCAAAATTCCAGTGGTGGGTTGCTCCGTGATGATGTCATCAATATGGCTGCGTGCTATTACATAGTTAATACATTTAAATATGCATAACTTCTCACCAGTTTATGTCACAGAGATGGAAATTTTTCTGAAATGTTTCAAATTTAATGACAAATATTTTTTGTAATTACACATTTTTGTTTACTCTATTGTTTTTTGAGATAATAGCATTTGAACGTGTAATATCAGTGTTCACATTGGCTATGTGTGATATTTAACCATGATTTACTCAAATACTATACGACTTTCGTAAAAATACTCCGGAACAAAAAAAGTTGCATTTTTTAATAAGGATTCCGAAAATGTATAAAAACATGGGGTTTAACTCCAGCGCTCAGAGAATTATGAGTGATAACTTGTTATAAGTCCACTTTCTCATCAATACGCCTCCCAGCTTATTATGTAGTTGCCTCATTTAAATATGCAAATCTTCTCACCCATTTATGCTACAGAGATGATATTTTTTAACGAAATGTTTCAGATTTAATGACAAATACTTTCTGTAATTACACATATTTTCTGTTTTGTTTCAAGTTAGCGTATTTGTAGTTGAAATTCAAAATGACTGCGGAGGAAAAGTCTTGTGTCATCCACAATGATACAAGACATTTCGAAGGACCCATCTTTGGATTAACTAATCCAACATGGAAGAAAATATTAGATGCATCTTCTGCAAGATCAAGGACTTATAAAGACTCCCAAGTACAATAATATTTGTAAATTCCTCCCAAAAGAGTTTGATGTAAGCAAACATGGCTATCACCGAGCTTGCTACAAAAAATTCACCGCAGTCCAGAAGGCAGGAGATACTGAAACTTCCCAAGCAAAAACTTCAGGATACCCTTTGCGATCAAACGATTCAGCTGAAGTTTCTGTGAAAATATTGTAGCAACAAACACAGGTGTTGTTAAAAACATTTGTATTTTTTGTGGAATTAAAAGGAAAAAAAGTTAAAGGGAAAGAAGTGCTGGGCAAATGTCAAACTAAGGACGCCTAGAAGGGTACCAAAGATGCAGCAAAATTTCTTCAAGATCAGAATTTATTGTAAAAACTTGGTGACGAAAATTTCACAGCAAAGGTGGCATAGTACCACCACTCATGCCGCAAACAGTACCTTAAAACTTCGTCTTCAGAGACAGAATAAAAGAGAAACAACCACTGAAACATCGAGAAAAATTTATCAAGTAAAACACGACAGAGCATTTAGTAAAATAGAGACTATGTCAATGAATACATAATTATATCAAATAAGGTCCTAAAACTGACTTCGGTTCATTTCCGACATTGTGTTTACTTTTTGAAGAAGGAATTGAGGGTCCTATGAATTCAACTGAAAAGTTAGTCAACAAACTGATGAGTCACTTTAGTTCTGCCTTAAAATCAACAAAATCGAGCAACAAACAGAGAATAATACTATATTCGAACCGTGTTTCATCAATTGAAGCTGAAGCAATAGCCAATGATTATGCATCTCAAATTGAGGCACAGATTGAAGAAGTGGCTTTATATTTGCACAGACAGATTTCTAGACATTCAGTATGTCTGAAATTTGATCACTTTCTTAATTCTCACGATATTATTTCAGAAGAAAATAAAATCCCGAACCTTCAAGTATTTTTTAGAACTTTATACAGTGGCACCTCTAAACCAACAAGTGAAAAACTGGAGCATTGAGTTTCTTCATCTTCACAAGGTGCAATATTTGTTGCAAGCAACGGAGGATTGAAACCAAGAAAGCATCTTCTGTTGAGTTTAGGCATGGAAAGTATGACAGGAAGCAGAAAGGTACTAGAAATTCTCTTAACATATGTAGAAGACCTAGGCTTTTCATTGGGGTAGCCTGGGACAACTTCAACTCCAACTTAATAGACATTGTCAGGAAAAGGGAATTTACATAACATGCTCAACATATGCTACCAAAACTTGGAAACTGGACAGCCTGGAGATCAAACTATGGAAGCAGAAAATGAGATAAAATTTGGTGATAGCCGAGAAGAATCCGGTTCTCATAGATAATCACACTGGATCTTGTAAACCACTTAGAAAGATGAGATCACTTCAGATTGATTCAAAGGATCTTGAGCCATATCCAAAGAAACCAAAGTTAGTCAAGCCATTGTGTTCTTTGGTGAGTAATTGTCCTATTACAAAACATTTTGAAGACTCCATGCTGACAGATTTTACTTGGATAGTTTTTTGTAAAATTGGCTGAAACAATAACAATGTGGGCTGGGTGGAATCCGAAAGTTGTCGAAGATACATCTGTGAAACAGAAGATTGGTTACATGAGAAATATCACTTTGCCCTCTACACAGAATTATGTGGTTCTGGTAACTATGAAGGTATCACAGTAAGTAGCTGCTGAGTGTGGAGAGTCTTCAATTTCGGTTCATTATCGTCTTGCTCTGGCTAAACCTGCAATCATGATCCAAAATCAAGAAAGCCCTCGCTTTGACAATCTCTTCATTTTCTTTGGATCATTCCACATAGTTAGCCTACTTTGAAGTTCTTGAATACTATCTCGATAGTTCAGGGATTGAACATATTCTTTCAGAGAGCAAAGTTCTAGCATCTGGTCCAATGCATGGATTTCTCGGAGGAAAGGATTTCAACAGATGTAAGCGAGTACACAACACATCTTACTTTCTGTCTCTCAAAAGCTGCCTTTTCCAGAAGTCTATAGAACAACTACAAAACAGTACAATATTAGAATAACTTCAACATCAGGTGAAAAAACTGAATGATGATCTTTCTCAAGATACTTCGGACAAGTTTATTGAGAGCTCAAATGTAAAGCAAGTGTATGACGAGTTCAACGAATTCAAAGCAAAAACTAGAACAGGATTTCACACGGAAAAACAGCTCAGTTCTATCAACAGTGTGTTGATCTCGTTAACATCTACAAGTTCTTTAGCTGAGCCTATAGGACAAGTAACCTTGAAATGTATACGGATGCCCTAGAGAAAATAATTCCAGCTGTTTTCTCAGGCATGTGACTGAACTCTGTGTTATGGATGACTGTACCTCCTAAAACTTCTGAACCTAGGAACCGAATGCCCTGAAGTCATGTATGCACAAACGCAAGGTGGTCTAGGTATAATGCGCTCTAGTAACTCTTTCTCTAGGTTCCCAGTTGACATGGCACTAGAGCTGACTGTAAATGCTGACGCTTCTTCAAGGTTCACAGGCATCCTGGCATTTTCAAACTCAGAATCTGCTAGAGCTCGATGGATGATCACAAGATTATTGAAAAGTGAGATAGTGAGCATCTTACTTGAAAGCACTGGAATTACAAAAGCTCCAGTAATGAAGCATGATTTGCAAACAGGATGCATTGAAAAAGATCACAGAGATATTGAAAAAAGTAATTTCAAACTTAAATGGTTTTCCAAACCCATTTCAAGACTTGGATCCTCTGGCACCCCTAAGGAACATTTCAACTGACAATCAACGAGAAAGTCACACTGGATCTTCTTTCATTTTTTTCTAAAGGGCAAGAAGCTGCTGGAAAAAAAAAATGTTCTTGCTGGATCCAAAGAATGTTGAAAAGCCTATACCTCGAAATTTGGTAGCTAACTGTGCATCTTCTGTTGCACCAAGTAACCTGAAAACAGAACAAAAGAAACTAGAGGTTGCCAAATGCACTTTAGATGCTTTCGGTAAAGTAATTTATATGGCTGCTGCCCAAAAATGTGATGTGAAAAAAGTCACGGAGTATCTTCTAACATCCGTGTCATTCTCTCTTGTCTATGCCATGTACGGACACATTTGATACTCCTCGGTGAGTGGTAAGATACAGTCTATTTATGAATAAAACAACACCTAAGATCCATTTTAAGTCATTCTCCAAAGTTAAAAGGATTGATCCAACAATGCTGCCACCATCAAAACCTACTCTGATCCAAAAGATTAAAAGAAGCAATTCAGTGGCACGGCTGTGGAAACGAGCCCATTGCAGAAAATCTGACGACATGCTGGATCCTACTGAACACGGATGGTATTTGGAAATTGGCAGGTACCACATAAAATAGTACAATGGTCCAATACTCACAGAAAACCTTGACCCCCCCCGCGGGAAAGGACAGTGAAGAAGACGACGAGGAAAGTGATTTTAACAGTGATGATAGCAGTTTCAATGAAAGTGAAGAAGACATCCAATGGAATTTATTTGTTAACCCTTCTCACAGAACATTATTTTACAAATTGTACATTTCTGCTGGCAATTTTAATAACATTTGTTAAAAGTAATTCAGCTGCCCCTGTGGTGCAGTGGTATAATGGTATAAGCGCTTCGTCCGAAAGGGGTCCAGGTTCGAATCCCGGTGAGGTATGGATGTTGTGTTTGTCTTACAGCACTGGCTCTCTCCATTTCCTGGAACCAGTGATCCTAAATTTGGGACGGGCAACTGCTTATAGCCGTTGAGGTGCTCACGGTGGTCGTTAAAAAAAGTAATTCAACCGAAGAAAAAAAAAAAGTCTTTAAATATTTCATCATACTCGTCCTGCTTGAAATTTTGTAAAAATCACAGTTAGACGTGTTCATGATCTGTGCATCTGATCGAGAGATATTTAGGGCAAATACTTCTGAAATGAAAGTCCTGTGTAATAAACTGTAAAATCATACAATCTTGAGAAAGTGGACATACACTGACGGAAAAAAAATCCCAACACCAAGAAGGGGTTGTATTAGATAAACGACAGTTGGTAGGCGGTGAGAGTACATCTGTAAGGTGATGTCTATGCAAATTTCGCGCTCGGCGCATACATGTGGCACTAGTAGTGCCCCTCGGAACATGCAAAGCAGGTTTTCTGTAAATATGCGCTGTAACGTTCGTGAGCGTTAGTTATCGTTGAGATTCGACGTAGTGTGTTGATGTTAGTCAAGAATGCCTTTAAGAAGACGAAGAAGCCATTATCAACAGCTTACGGAGTTTGAACGAGGTCGTGTAATAGGGCTACGAGAAGGTGGATTTTCTTTCCGCAATATTGCAGAAAGACTTGGCAGGAATGTAGCCACTGTGCATGATTGTTGGCAGTGGTGGTCAAGGGAAGGTACTGCCTCAAGAAGACCGGGTTCCGGCCGGCCACGTGGCACTACTGAGAGGGAAGACCGCCGTGTACGGCGTATGGCCGTGGCGCATCGTACCGCGTCTACGGCAGCAATTCCAGCTGCAGTTGCCACCACGGTGACACAATGAACTGTTACAAATCGGTTACTTGAAGGACAGCTCTGAGCCAGACGCCCTGTAGCGTGCATTCCACTTACTCCAAACCACTGCCGTTTGCGACGTCAGTGGTGTCAAGCTAGAGCTCATTGGAGGACGGAGTGGAGATCTGTTGTGTTTTCTGATGAAAGCCGGTTCTGCCTGGGTGCCAGTGATGGCCGTGTGTTGGTTACAAGGAGGCCAGGTGAGCGCCTGCAACCAACCTGTCTGCGTCCGAGACACACTGGACCTACACTTGGAGTTATGGTCTGGGGAGCAATTTCCTATGACAGCAGGAGCACTCTCGTGGTTATCCCACGCACCCTGACGGCACAGTTGTACGTCGGTCTGGCGATTCAGCCTGTTGTGCTGCCATTCATGAACATCATTCCAGGAGGTGTTTTCCAACAGGATAACACTCGCCCGCATATCGCTGTTGTAACCCAACATGCTCTACAGAGTGTCGACATGTTGCCGTGGCCTGCTAGATCACCAGATCTTTCACCAATCGAGCACGTATGGGACATAATTGGACAACAACTCCAGCGTCACCCCCGACCAGCATTAACCGTCCCTGTATTGACTGACCAAGTGCAACAGGCATGGAACTCCATCCCACAAACTGACATCCAGCAGCTGTACGACACAATGCACGAACGTTTGCGTGCTTGCGTTCAACATTCTGGCGGTTACACCGGTTATTAATGTACCAGCGTTTCACATTTAAAATGGCTCTTCTCGCGTCTACAATAAGCTGTGATCTTGAAACCTTAATCGATTAAATATGTTACCTATACAAATGTATTGCCGCCATTTCATTCCTCTACAACTATTTTTTTTTTTGGTGTTAGGATTTTTTCCCCCGTCAGTGTATAACGAGATATCACTCATAATTCTCTAAGCGCTGGAGTAAACCTCATGTTTTTATACATTTTCTGAATTCTCATAAAATAAATGCAACTTTTTCGTTCCGGAGCATTTTCCGAAAATCGTAAATTGTGGGAAAATGTCACACATAGCCAATGTGAACACTGATTTTACACATTCAAATGAAATTACCTCAAAAACTAATGGAGTTACAAAAAATGTTAATTACAAAAAAAATTCGTCATTAAATTTGATACATTTCAGTAAAAATCATCATCTCTGTAGCATAAACGGATGAGAAGATTTGCATATTTAAATGGGGCAACTACATAATAGCGCTGGAGCCATATTGATGATAAAGTAGACTTATAACGAGTTATCACTCATAATTCTCTGAGTGTTGGAGTAAACCCCATGTTTTTATACATTTTCGGAATCTTCATTAAAAAATGCAACTTTTTTGTTCCGGAGTATTTTTTCGAAAGTCGTATAGTTTTTGAGTAAATCATGGTTAAATATCACACATAGCCAATGTGAACACTGATTTTACACATTCAAATGCAATTATCTTAAAAAATAATGGAGTAAACAAATTTTTTTTTTTTTTTTATTTTTTTCCCCACTTTCAGGGGTGCTCGCTGAATTGTTAATGCAAGACCTAGAAAACAATGTTTTACAATATTTCCAACTTAAGCCTGATCTCTACATTAGATATGTAGACGACATACTTGTTTTCTGGCCGCATCATAAAAACAAAATTGAAGAGTTTGCTAAAGAGCTCTCAAAACATTACAGTTCCATAAATTTTACCATGAGCATGAAAATGATAATACTCTTCCATTCTTGGACATATTACTAAAAAGACACCCAGATACCAATTGTTTGTCCTATTCAGTGTACAGAAAGCCTGAAACACAATCTGCTATTATTCCGCATAATTCATCGCACCCAAGAAAACAAAAACTAGGAGCTATAGAGTACATGGTCCGAAGAGCCTTCACCCACTCCTCCAATATCCAGGCTAGAAGAAATGAGTTAAATCATATTCAGATGATTACGATGGCGCATGGCTACCATAAAACGATCGTTGAAAAAATTGCTCGATCAGTGAAATGTCTACACAAAAGTACCTTACAAAGGGAAACCAGAATTACAAAATATGTTGGCACTATGGACTATATACCTGAAGTCACTACAATACTAAAGAACATATGCAAAAAACACCACATTGCGTTTGGTGAAAGTACGAAAAGTATTCGAGCCATCGTGCAAAAAGACCGTGACCAAGTTTCCACACTCAACAGACATGGCGTTTACAAAATACCTTTAATTCCTATTGACCCAGAAGATCCAGCAATTGCATGTATTGGATCCACTGCACGCCCATTGCGAACAAGAATATATGAGCACAAGTATTCAATTACTAATAACTCTGATGCTACCTCTCTTGCACGATTAGTTAATAGAGGTATCTACCGACCAGACTGGACCAATGCCAGTGTGCTGAGCTCAAATCGTACAAAGCGATCTCTTCGATTCGCTGAAAGTTTATGTATATTATCGCACAACTCTGACTGCTGTAATGAAGAAACTCCACGTTTCGTTCCAGTGCCTTGGGCCATGTTAATGCAGCCAGAACAGCATACTCCTATCCAGCAACACTTAACTCCTAATAATTCATTTACAGTTTGACGAATAATGTCAACTTATTAATTATCCTCTGTGTATATATTTTCTTCGCATATGTAATAGCAGTTCATAGTATCATTTCTTGAAACCCTTTAACGCATGACAAAACTTCTACTATATTTAATGTAAACATCGTTATTGTTATCACGTACTCGCGTAATTTGAAAATGCTTCTTGCTTTTATCCGTTGTTTTGTTTATGTATATTGAAATACCTGACGATGGAGCACATGGTGCTTTGAAAGATCTTGTAAGTTGTTGTGCCTTATAAATGTCTATTTTTTAGTACAGACTGTACTATTAAATATATCTTATCGTGCTGAAAGGCTTTTCGAATTAAAATATTAAAATATTATGGAGTAAACAAAAATGTGCAATTAAAAAAAAATACTTGTCATTAAATTTGAAACATTTCAGAAAAAAAAAATTCATCTCTGTACACACATAGCCAATGTGAACACTGATTTTACACATTCAAATGCAATTATCTTAAAAAATAATGGAGTAAACAAAAATGTGCAATTAAAAAAAAATACTTGTCATTAAATTTGAAACATTTCAGAAAAAAAATTCATCTCTGTGACAAACATGTTAAAAGTTATGCATATTTAAATGTGGCAACTACGTAACAGCCGGCAGCCATATTAATGACGTCATCACGCAGCAACCCACCACTGGAATTTTGCAAGACTCATTTCTCTGAGACACTTATGTCATATTAACAAGAAATATTCACAAAGCTTTTTCACTCTTCGGGTAAATAAATCCTGGTCTGCCTCTTAGAACATTTATAATGTTCCAATGTCTTGACATTGGAACATTATAAATCTTTTTTTTTTTTTTTTTTTTTTGCTAGATTTGCAAATTCTGCTGATTTTTTTAAAGGAAAAATTAAATACATAAACCAATTAGGTGGAAAACTACAATATACAGGATAGTCCAAAAATCTTGCCTTATTTTTAGAAAATTATTAAAAAGTAACTACACCAGCCACTTACAGACATAAAATTTGTTGCACTTGAAAGATAAGCATCTATTTATCATATATATGTATCTTCTTAGATTAACATCAAAGCTTGTGGTACATGTGGTACAAAGGATGTCCAACTTGTACTCAATTTCTCACTGTCTGTTGTAATAAATTCATATCAACAGCAGCAATTTCATTCACCATCAGTTTCTTTAGGCACTTTTAAAGCACCCACCTTTGTTCTGTCTACTGTGTCTTTGACAAATCCCCATCAAAATATCTAATGGAGTTACATCAAGTGAACAGACTGACCATGGAATCTGGCCACATCAGCCAGTTCAGCATCCTGAAAACCCAGTATCCTAGTAGTCACAGGCACTTGTTCCCCAGTGGAGAGAAGTTCCATCTTGTTGAAAGTTGTCATCTGGCTGAAGGTTTTTGACTTGTACTTCAGTAAAATTTTGCAGCACATCTACGTAGACATTTGCGTTGATAGATTTTTCACAAAGAAAAAAAGGATCAATAGTATGTTATGCATAAAGCCACACCAGACATTAGCTTTGGGGCTATCACGATTATGAGTTTGCAACACGTGGATTTTTCAAACTACATATGCACACTTCTGCCTTATTAACTGCTCCTCATGTGTGAAATATCACAGGGTTCGCATGGGTAAAAAAAGTGCTTAAAAGGGCTAAATATATATTTTTATTTTTTTAAGGGGCCTTAAAAGTACTAAATGTTTCACCAAGTCCTTAAAAAGTCCTTAATTTTACTTTCAGAACTCAGAACGTCTCATTCCCGATTTTTATGGCCAAGTAAGCTTCCTCCAACTTATAAACGGAGTGCTTCTTCATTGTTTCTCGTGCGTATGTCGCGTCACGTTGCAGGAGCGCACAGTGTGGGATGATGGGAAATTTCTCATGATCTGGGGTGTTGATATTACAACATAAAAAAAAAAAAACGAGCTTCTCTGGTGGTGATGTCATTGTTCTTAGTGGAGGCTCCGGTGATGATGAGTGGTTTTGGCTTCGTTTGATCATCGACCGTTTTATTAGTTATGGATTATCAGAACTACTTTTAATTTTCTTTGTATGTGTTGTGTGCAGAGATGCCATTATTTACTACGGATTCTCAGTAGTTTCTACGGTTAACAACCACATTTTATGGATTACGCATTTAATTAATTTTTCTACGGAGAATTTAGTATAATACAATTTCTTTTCATTGCCGATTACTGCGAACGACTGCAATTAAAGCTTTGAGGCTGGCTTCAGAGCAGAGTATATATTCTTTGCCCAGAGCAAAAGAAAATCTCTTTTTCTCTCTGTCTTTGGCAACCAGCCGAACAAAATGTCCCACCACAGCAGCTACACGCATGTGCTGCCTTATCGTATTTATCTTCGAAATTAAATATTGTAATTAATTAATATTGATTCTTCCTAGATTATATTTTATTTAACATTGTAAAAGTGTTGTGTATTCCTCTAATTTTTATGTCATGAACCTTTAGAAAATGTGTTTCATATTAACACCTTAATTGTGCAATTGTTCTGAACAGCCTTATCTTGCTTTCAATGTATACATATATTTCAAATGTTAAATGAAATGGTTTTTCTGACGCTCCAAAGCGATGCTTGCTGAGAAACACCTGCATGTGTTTTTCCCACTTCTACCTCCTGACTGTTACTCACATAATGTCACATCTGGCACGTGCACGCCAGATGTGACATTATGTGAGTAACAGTAATGTCACATGTGACATTATGTGACATCATGCGCCAGATGTGACATTATGTGACAACAGTAATGTGACATTATGTGAGTAACAGTCAAGTAATGTGACTGTTACTCACATAATGTCACATCTGGCGCATGTACGTCAGATCTGACATATTTTCTTATGCTCTTTCCCCTCGGCAGTGAGCTTTTTGTCTATGTTACTCCGACAGATTTGCGAAATGCACTTTTTTTCCCTTGTAAAAATGTTCTGCTAAAAAAGAGTGGTGTTTTTAGCACGTCTTTTGTAAAGAAAGATCGTACTTATGTTATCGGTTTGCCCGTCCGACCGTCTGTGGACACGATATCTCTGCAACTAATAATCCGATTTGAAAAATTCTTTTTGCATTAGAAAGCTTGAAATGTGAGAATGATGACCCTTTATTTTGATTTTTTTTTTTAACGATGCACAATTTCGTCGCTAGAGGGTGTAAATGCAGATGATATCGTATTCAAAATACATTTTATTCCATATATTTGCGCCCAAATATCCACTTCAAAAAATTATTTTGCCATTTGATTCCACTCATGGCAAAGATTATTTTAGGTATAGTAACTTTTTCAAGTTACGCATAGATTCTCTGCTAGGGGTGTAAAAGTAAATTGCGTTTCTTTCGATATCTGCTTCTAAAACTCCGATTTGAAAAATTATTTCTGCAACGGATACAGCCTCCGCATGGGAAATCTTTTTCATATAATTTCTAATTTTTGGTTTTAAAAGGTTTGGCTACCAGGAGGCATAAGTGTTAATTTCTGCTTTTGATGTATTTGCAACGAAATCTGAGCTTCTAAAATCTCGATTGAAAAATTCTTTTGTGGACCGTAGTACTCACGTCGACAAACCATTTTGGAATATTTATTTTTTTAAATAATGCATGGTTTCTCTGCCAGATGGCTTAGATGTATATTTTAATTTTTTCAATATCTCTGCTTCTAATGGTACAATTTGAAAAATTTCTTCTTTTTTTAAGATACGAGTTTCCGGTGCAACATGTTTTTCATATAATTTTAAAATTTTCAAGTAATTCATTGACTTTCTGCTAGGGAGAGTAAAGGTAAATTGTGCTTTCCCTGATATCTCTGCTTCTAAAACTCTTTTATTTGAAAAATTCTTCCAGCACTGGATACAGCTCCTGGTGGGAAATGTTTTTATTGTAATTTTTTATAAAATATAATTTGGCCACCAAGGGGTGTAAGCATTAATTTCTGCTTCATAGGTATTTACTTCAAAATCTGAGCTTCTAAAATCTCGATTGAGAAAATTCTTTCGTGGATCGGTACCGTTCATGCTGATAAACATTTGAGAATATTTTCTTCGTGAAATCATGTATTGTTTCTCTGCCAGGTGGAGTAGATGTATATCCTATTTCTGACAATATCTCTGCTTCTAAGAGTCAGATTTGAAAAATTCCTTCTTTGCTAGATAGTGTTTCTGGTGTAAAATGTTCTCATATAATTTTAAAATTTTCAAGTTATACATAGACCTTCCAGTAGAGAAGGTTAAAGTAAATTGTGTTTTCTCTGATATCTCTGCTTCTAAAATTCCGATTAGAAAACTTCTTTCTGCACTGGTTACAGCTGCTGATAGGAAATGCTTTGCCTGTAGTTTCTAATATTTGATAAACAATGGTTTAGCCACTAGGGGGGGGGGCATAAGTGTTAATTTCTGCATCTGACGTATTTGTAGCAAAACCTGAGCTCCTGAAAAGTCGATTGAAAAAATTCTTTTGTTGACTGATACTGCCCACATTCAAAGACCTTTTGAGAATACTTTCTTCTTAAAACAATGCATGGTTTTCTCGCCAGGGTGCATAAAGACATATTTTATTTTTGTCGATATCTCTGCTTCTAAGAGTCCGATTTGAAAAATTCTTTCTTTGTTGGAGAGCGTTTCCGTGGGGAAATGTTTCTCATATAATTTAAAATTTTTCGTAGCTCACAAGTCTGCCACCAGAGGATGTAAGTTCATGTTTCCGTTTACAGCAATATCTGCGGGACTAAAAACCCAATTGAAAAACTTCTTTCTTCGGTCAGATACCATTAACTATGCAAACTGTGTGTGTATTTTCTTTCCAAAATAGTGCACAATTTCGCTGCTAGGGGCACATATGCTTATTCTGTTTTTCTCGATATCACTCATTTTACTTGTGCAATTTAAAAAATTCTTTCAGCCCTTATGCCATTTAACCTTGTAGAACATTTAAGGCTAGTATATGAGGAATTTTATAGTTCAAAGTTCTATCGGTAGGCGGTGTTTGTGTACTTCAGTTTGCAGCTGTATCACCACTTCTAAAAACGCTATTGAGAAATTTCTTCTTCGCTGTATGCCATTCGCTACAACGGAAATGTGGAGCATTATCCTCTTTAAGTAATGCAAAGATTTCTCACTAGCTGCATAAAGGTCGAACACTTTTACCATGAAGAATAATTTTCGCCTATTTTCAACTTTTCCGCTATGCAAAATTCTTCCGCTAGCAGACGTAAACTTATATAATGTTTCCTTTTTTATATTTCTTCTTTCAACTGTTCAATTGGAAAATCTCTGTCTCTGGTACCTTCCTTGTAGCATGAGAAACTTTTTGTTCACCATTTGTTAATTTTTGTAACATGCTTTTTAGCCGCTAGTGGAATTAAGAAGATGCTTCTATTTCTGAATGTTTTATCGATTGTTGGAACCAGTTGATTGTTTTCCAAATCGGTTCCATTGATTTTGAATAGCTTTGATAAATTTAATTCACATCAGAATGGATTCATTACATCCGAAAATTCGGTTGTTATCCTTCTTGTTTTTTATCTTGTCAGATTCACAGGAACTTTCTTTCTTTCTTAATAGCTTGTTTTAAAAATTGCTTTTCCCAGATCATTCTTTGTTGGGAATCTTTTAATTTCAGTTTTAATTATTTTGTTTTTTATTTGATGATTTTATTTTCATTACTCACTTGCATATTAAGTTGTGGCACTTTATTTCCCCGCATCTTAGCAGAAAACTTATATTGTGCTAATCAAAAGTTGCATGGATTTTTATTATTTATTTTATTTGCATTGCCTTTTTCTTTTATCTCTTTTTTTTTTTTTTTTTTTTGAATTGATAAGCATTTAGGGGTAATTTTCTATTTATTTGCATAATAAAGCTATGAAACCTTTCATAGTTAACTGTTCTGTGCGTCATTGGTTTTTGCTCCCATCATGTTTGTCGCATGCGAATTTACTTGCAATAGTGTCTGGTAAACGGCCACCTGCCTCTTCTAATATTCTCGGATCTAAAAAGCAAAAAAGTTGTCAAAAATTCAAGGAGAATTATTCGCAAGAATTTCCATGTCTAAAATCATTTCGGGTATCCGAAAACCGTAGGTTTTGTTCCCTGTGTGCTGATGATTTTTCAACCGCACACAGAGAAAAAGACTATTGTGGTCGGTACTTTCACTGTAAAAAACAGGAGGAATAACCATAAATGTGTGGCATCACACACTTCTGACACAACATATTTATTAAAAGGTAGAGTTGAAATAATAGTATGTATTTTTTGTTTATTTACTCAGTTTTTTTGTTTGTTTTTTTCATTTTAAGGGTATTTAGGTGTGTTGCAAAATCTATCCAAGTATTGTCTTCCATCCAGATTAAAATGTTGCTAAAAATGTAGCAGTGTACTCTGGGAAATATGCATGCTACCCTGCAAATTTTAATGCAGGAATTTGACTTGACTTCACTACGGAAAAACTACAGGTGCATATGGACTACTGATAAGTTCCTTCAGATGTTGGCATCTCTGCATCAGTTTTGTGTCCAGTTCTTTTTTTGACATTTTGCTAAGAGCTGTTTATTATAAGTAAAGCATGTTCCCATTTACAGACAATATTGGAATGGCACATAAACTTCTGGAGAAGCAAGAGGATATCTGTCTTTATGAAGAAGTTAAATGACAGTAGGATTTGATTTTACAACAAGGGGTCTGTAGCTGAGTTTTTATGCAGATTTGAGTGAATCTGACTGTATATGTTGTATTAAAAGAAATGGAGCCTGTTAGCATGTACCTGATTCTGGTTGAGCAATGCATTAGAGCCTGAAACCCATCGCTGGCAACTTTCGTCACTTTACTGTCTGCTGTCCTGGAATCATTGGCCAAAATACACTGCCGGACAATTGCTAAGGACGGATGACAATAGCAACGATAGCAACCATAAAATGGAAGGCAGGAAAATGTGGAAATTAGCATAAGTGCGGGATACAGTAAGACGTATTGTGCGTATGCAAATTTTGGATTGCCGAACTTGTTCGTGACGTCATAGCGCTGATAAGAGATATAAAGGATTTGACGCGTATTGATTGTTGTTGTTCAAACGCAAAGATGAAAGGGAAATAATCAATTGACGAACTTGCAATTTTCAGTATGTCTTCCCGACATCACCTAGATGATTTTACGCGTGGCCGTATTATTGGCAAGATTGAAGAAGGGCGAAAAATAACAGATGTTGCCAGGGAGTTCGACGTCAGCCACAGTGTTGTTTCAAGGCTTTGGAAATCATTTTAAACAAATGGAGAGTGTAGCAAACGTCACGGGGGAGGTCGTGTTCACAGTACGACACCTGCAGAAGATCGGTACATAGTGCTATCAACAAAAAGACACCGGCGCAGCACAGCTAGTGAGGTAGCAAATCAGTTTATGGCTGCTACTGGCAAGCGGATCTCCCGAAAAACTATCGCCAGACGTTTGCATAAAGGAGGACTGTACGCCCGCCGTCCTGTTGTGTGCATCCCATTGTCAAGACGTCACCGTACCGCCCGTTTGCAATGGTGCCATCAACATCGCAATTGGACTGATAACGACTGGTCTGCTGTCCTCTTCTCAGATGAGAGTAGATACAGTCTATCGTCTGATTGTCGACGATAACTGATCTGGCGTGATAGTGGTACTGCATATTGTCCAGCAAACATACAAGAAAGGGACCGATATCCGACATGTAGTGTCATGGTATGGGCTGGCATCGTGATCAATGGCCGTACGTCCCTCTATGTGCTTCCAACTGGGACTATAACTGGCCAGCGATACATTAATGATGTTCTGCTACCTCATGTTCGCATGTTCCGTGGTGCTGTCGGTGATAGATTCATTTTCATGGACGACAACGCAACATGTCATCGAACAGTCGCTGTCCAGGAGTGTCTTGAGAGCGAGGATATTCAACGCCTCGTATGGCCAGCACGTTCTCCAGATCTGAATCCCATTGAAAATGTGTGGGATGCTTTGGGGAGGAGTCTTCCTGGTCGCCAATGCCTTCGAATAAACAAGGACACCCTCATCCGTGCACTGACAGAGGAATGGGATAAATTACCCCAACAGCTGCTTGATAATGTTGTGCAAAGCATGACACGACGTGTGGAATCTTGCATAGCCCTCCATGGTGGCCATATCCCGTATTGACATCTTACGCCGGAACGCCTGCGGACGGTAATTGCATTTTTTCACGTTTACATATTCTGCACAAAATGGCCTGTTTGTCCCTTGAACACGTTCCAAAGCCTTCTGGATTTCAGAGCACAACAAATTGTCTTTCTTGTAATGTCCTGGCATTCTGACATTATTTTATTTCACTTGGCATCCAACCACACTTACTTTTTTATGCGCTATATAGCCGTTTATGATCCGTCCTTAGCAATTGTCCAGCAGTGTACTACCAGAACATTTCCAACAATTGTAGATTCCATGCCACAACAACGTTGTGGCTAAACCACCAGTTCCATGCCACAATGTTGTTGTGGCATGGAACTGGTGGTTTACTGCTGTTGTGAAAGCAAAAGGTGGACTTGCACATTTTTATGTGGTTATGTACAAGTATAAAAATTTGACCTTTCAGTGTGTGTGTGTATGTATATACACTGAGTGGCCACTTTATTATGACCACCTGACAGTTTTAAGCAAATGAGCTATGGCTGCATGCTGTTGCCACCAGAGGGTAAAGCTAGTATAAAAAGGGAAAGTTTAGTGCTTGCAACAGTAGTAGATGAGATTTTTGGGTGATGAGATGGGTAGAAAATGCGATTTGACGGACTTTCAACGTGGGATGATTGTAGGAGCTCAGAGCCATGGAGCGAGTATCACCAAAACCACCGCGTTCGTGAAATGTTCCAGGGCAGCTGTTGTTAAAGTGTTTAAAAACTGGACTGTCAGCCAAAAAACTGGGTCTCTACGTGCAACGTGTGGTTGTCATCGACTAGTGACTGCTCGGGCGGAACGGAGAGTGTCCAGACTGGTAACAGACAACAGAAGGGCAACAGTGCAGCAAATTAAAGACCATCTTAATCAAGGATCCCCTCAAATGATCTCTGCACGCACTGTTCGCCGTACACTGCATCGGATGGGATATGGCAGTCGAAGGCCTGTTCTTTGGTGTCTGCGGTTAACAAGAAAAAACGTCTCCAATTCGCACAGGAGCACAAGGATTGGACAGTCGATAATTGGAAACAAATTATGTGGTCCGATGAATCACGTTTTCAGTTGCACCATGCCGATGGCTGAGTGAGAATTTGGCGGAAACAGCACGAAAGCATGGACCCCAAATGCATTGCTACAACCCTTCATGCTGGTGGAGGTCCAAACGTTATAGTTTGGGGAATGTTTTCCTGGCATGCTTTGGGCCCTTTAATTCGTGTTGATCAACGCCTGACTAGCACATCATATCTAAACATCGTTGCGGACCAAGTGCATCCTGTCATGTGGATGGTTTATCCCAATGACGATGGCTCCTTTCAACAAGATAATGCATCCTGCCATAGTGCTCGTATTGTACAGGATTGGTTTCAGGAACATGCCGGTGAGTTTATTTTGCTTAAGTGGCCCCCCACAATCTCCAGATCTCAACCCCATTGAGAATTTGGGGGATGAAGTTGAACGAGCCATCGGATAACTGGATCCACAACCCTGCAATTTCACACTCCTGGAAAGTGCTATTCATCAAGCATTATCCCAGATTCCACAAACCACCTATCAACATCTCGTGGAGTCCATGCCACAAAGAATCGACGCAGTATTAAAGGCAAAAGGTGGCCCAATGAAGTACTGAGGCGGTGGTCATAATAAAGTGGCCACTCAGCGTATATATACAATATATCATCATCATCGTCAACCATTATCAATCCACTGCTGGACGAAGGTCTCCCCAAGTTTCCTTCACAACAGTCTGTCTTGTGCCAATTTCCTCCATGTCCCTCCTGCATACTTTCGAATTTCATCTACCCATCTCCCATGTGGTCTTCTTCCGGGTCTTTTCCTGTCCCTTAGAATCCAATCTAAAATTTCGGCTGTCCATCGATGGTCTGTCCTTCTGGCAGTATGTCCAGCCCATTGCCATTTCAGGGATTTAACTCTGATCATGATGTCTTCCACTCTTGTCATTTTTCGGATCCACAAGTTCCTCTTCTTATCTCTCCTGGTTACACCAAGCATGCACCTCTCCATGCTACTTTGAGTTGTCTGCAGCTTTTGTATGTCTCTTTTAGTTAAGGTCCACGTCCCTGCACCATATGTAAGCACTGGAAGGATGCATTGATCAAACACTTTTCTTTTAAGTCATAATGGCATATTGCTCCTGAAAATTATGCTGTTTCTTCCAAAAGCTCTCCAAGCAAGTTTTGTACGCCAATTAATTTCTTCATCAATGTGACCCTCACTTGATATCTGCTGTCCAAGATAAACGCACGTGTCTGTTATCTCCAGCTTTTCTCCATCAAT
The DNA here is from genome assembly GCA_039090855.1 of Macrothele yani. NCBI lineage: Eukaryota > Metazoa > Arthropoda > Arachnida > Araneae > Macrothelidae > Macrothele > Macrothele yani. The sequence continues at coordinate 91,549,974 of CM076993.1, forward strand.
CGATAAATCTTCATTTCTTGAAAAAGCATTGAACATCACTTTTGTCTTCTGAAAGTTCATTTTTAATCCCACTTCTTTACTCTTGTCAGCAAGTTCCTGGATCATACTCTGCAGCTCTGATGGGGTAGTTGCAAAAATGACTACGTCATCAGCAAAACGAAGGTGAGTTAGATAATCTCTATTAATCTTTATCCCCTTGTTTTCCCAGCTCAGGGACTGAAAGACACCCTCCAATGTAGCATTAAAGAGCTTCAGAGATATGGTGTCACCTTGTCTCACTCCCTTTCCTACTTTTATGTGTGCTGTATTCTCAAACAGCCGAATCTTTGCACTTGCATTTTCATAGATGTTATTAATAATATTAATGTATGCATCTTCAATACCACAGGATTTCAGAGCCATTGTAACTGCTGATGGTTTCACCGAATCAAAGGCTTTTTCATAATCGATAAAAGCCATGCACAATGGAAGTTCATATTCCCTCGCTCTTTCAATTAGTTCTCTCAGTACGTGGATATGATCTATTGTGCTGTAGCCACTCCTGAATCCAGCTTGTTCTCTCTGTGTAGCCATGTCCAGTGTTACCTTCAAACAGTGTGAAAGAACTTTAGTGAAGATTTTATAAACCACTGATAGGAGGCTAATAGGTCTGTAGTTCCTGAGATCTTCAATGTCACCTTTTTTATGTAGCAGGATCATTGTAGCATTGTTCCAATCCTCAGGAATCTTCCCTTCATTAAGGCATAGAGTGAAAATTTGGGCAAGTACTGTTTCGATTTCTCCACTTGCTTCTTGTATGATGCCTACAGTAATTCCATCTTTTCCTGGAGCTTTTCCCCGCTTCATGTTCTTGATTGCAAGTGCAACTTCTGCTGGGAGGACTGGAAGAACTCTGGTACCTTTCATGATGTCTGGAGTACATGTATCATCCCTTTCATATAATTTGGAGTAGAAATCTTTCACTCTTGTCAAAATTTCGCCTCTATTTCGTGTTACAGAACCATCTTCTTTTCTCAGTGCCATAATCTGTTTTCTTCCTTTACTGATATGTCCCTTTGCTATCTTTAGGCTTTGGTTGTTTTCAATTGCTTTCCTCACTAGTTCACAGTTGAATTTCCTTATGTCTTCAGTGATACTTTTTCGTACTGTCTTGCATAGCTCTATATATTCCACTTTGGAAGTCGCATCTTCTTTAGTTGTCCTCATCTCTCTTCTTTTTTGCATCAACATTTTGGTTTTTCCTGATAATTTGTTCACGTGCAACTTGTTCTTAGACCCAGCTAATTTTGTTGCTGTTTCCATAAGAGCTTTGGTTACTTTTCTGTTAACTTCAGAAATATCCACTTCTTCCGATGTTAGGCCTTCTAAAGCGCAGAATCCAGGGATCGCATTCCTCCTAAAATTCCTAATATTTTGTGACCCTCCTTAAATTCCTAAAATTATACCTAAAATTTGTTATTCTTCCTAAAATTTTCGTAAGCTTAATTTATTAAAAATACAACCGCTATTAACGCCAATAAATTTACAATTACGGTAAGGTAAAAAGACCTGTTATTGTAGAAACACAGCCTATATGCTGTGCTGCTGAAGGGAAGGAAAATGACGCCATCGAGATGCATTTGCTTCGAGGCGGGCGCTCCACTTTTGTGCCTTCGGACAGTTTTCGAGAGTAACAAGAGATCTAATTGAAAAGGGGAGGGGTCATTTTCACCCCTGGTTTACGCTTTGCAGACGAACTCCGTGGCACGCAGAAGATAGTACTTTATTTTTGTACATGCCTTGTGGAACCTCCTCTTTCTGCTGATGTTTTGCTATTGTAAACCGCAGGTGGGTGGAAGCAAAGAGGAAACTTGTGGTCTCCTTCCGTAACCTCCGGTAATGACGATGGGATGGTAGCTGAGTGTTATCGTGGCAGGCAGTAGAGCACGTGATCATTGACCTTCGATCGTGCGTCGGCGACAGCGACCTTCGATGCGCAATATATCTCGGCTCCGACTCGCTTTGACTGAACTTGCGTGAGATGCGTATGATAGTTTCTGGTTTTGCGTCTTTTATGGTGTTCTCTGTGCTGGGTGCAGGTTCAGTTCTCTAGTGGTGACCTGCTTTTTTTTTTTTTTTTTTTCTACTGACATCCTCGCAGCCAAACTTCGGGAAGTTGTCTGGTTTTGCAATATTGAAACGTGTTTTTGTACTTCCCTTTCATTTTCTGGTTAGTAATACAAGTGTTTAAGATGCCTAAATCCAAAACGAAATTTCAAGATGCGTGGCTCGCCAAAGAATTGGACGGAGTGAAGTTGAAAGAACGGTGTTCTGCAACTGAAACAATATTTTCTGCTAAGTGTATATTGTGTTCAGAAATTTTCAATATTTCTAATAGTGGCTTTTCACAAGTAAAAGCGCATCATAAAGGGAAAAAACATTTGCAGAAATTTCAAAGTAAATTTCAAAATATGTCCATCTTGAAAGCACTGAAACAGTTGAACTTTTCAAAGAAATGTTTCCTGATTCTGCTATTGCTGCCAAAATGCAACTTAAAGAAAAAAGTTGCTTATGTGATATCACATGGATTGTCAAAATATTTTGAAGAGGATTTGAAAAAAGACATTGCATCTAGTAGCCCAGGAAAGGTTACTATAGCATTTGATGAAACTACAAATACACAAGTGAAACGGCAGTTGGATGTGTATCTCAGGTACTGGTCTTCAGAAATAAATTCAATATTTTGTTGAACAGAAGTATTTGTGTATCCATGGACAGCCCAAATGTAAATAAGTGCTTTTTATGCAAATTCAATGAAGCTGTAAAACAAGAAACAGGCCAGAAATCTTTGGAACTAGGTTTTTGCAACCTGCATGTTGTTAGTAATGCATTTAAAATTTTTTTGACAAGCTTAAATATAGATTTTGACGAATTTGCTACTGATATGCATTACTTTTTAAAGAGTAGTGCTGCAAGACGAGAGGATTATAAATCTGTCGAGGATATAACATTGGTCACAGCCAAATTTCTTTTGCGTCATGTCAGCAACAGATGGTTAACCGTTGGTTCTGTAGCCCAGAGGCTCTTGGATCAATGGCTAAATATTACAGAATATTTTTTAAACTTCTTGCCTTCTCAAAAAATATTTGAAAAACAACTACGCAATTCAGCAAGGTATAAAAGAATTCACTGTTTCCTGAAAACTGAGCTAACTCCTTGCTATTTAGCATTAATTTCATTTTCACACCAAAATTTTGAAAAGTTTTCATTATGTTATCAGAGTGAAGAACCAAAAATACACCAGTTATATTCTGATTTAAATACTTTAATGAGGAATGTTATGGCTCAGTTTATCCAAGATGATGTTATTGCAGGGAAATTTGGAGAAGACCTAAAGAATGTAGATTTTGAAAACAAAAATTCATGGAAAAAACTAGGGGAGTTAGAAGTTTGTATGAAGACAAAAAATCTCTTCAGGAATGTTCAGGAGACCAGGCAGAAATTATTTCTCTTAGATGTAAGATCATCACTAATTGCAACCACAAAATATTTAAAGTCAAATTTGCCATTCTGCAATCAAAAGCTAAGAGACATAGAAGTTTTAGAGGTAAAAGAACCAAAGAAAGAGTCAACTCAACTTTCAGTCACTGAAGGACTTTCGGAAATAACCAGAATTTCAAGTGTTTTGCATCTTTCTGAGGAACAAATTGATAGAGTAAGAGAAGAGTGGAAACTTTTAAATTGCGATAAGCCAACTCTAAATGAACTAGTGAAATTTTCAGAGGAAGGGCATATTCCAGTGCGGATTGATCATTACTGGCGTAATATATTTAGTATTAAAGACTCTAGCGGAAAAGAAAAATACTCAAATCTTGCTAAACTCATAAAGTCAATTTTAGTTTTACCTCATGGTAATGCTGATGCAGAAAGGGGATTTTCGGTTAACACTGCTCTGTTAAGGAAGGACAAGGCTAACTTAAAAGACTCAACTATAACATCATTAAGAATAGTTAAAGGGGCCATTAAACACTATGGATGTGTAAGTAAAGTTCCCATAACAAGAAATTTGTTAAATAGTGTTCGTGATTCACATAAATTTTATAAAGAGTATGTTGATAAGCTGAAGGAAGACGAATCAAAAAAGGTAAAAGAAAGGAAGCAGAAAGAGAGGGAAAATAAGGAAAAGCAGCTAGAGAAAAAAGAAGAGCTGAGTTTGATGACAAAATAAAAGAAAATGATACAGAAATAAATAGGCTTAAAAAAGATAAAGAAGCCTCCCTAGCAGTAATTCAAGAGGGAACAGAAAGAATGAGAAAAGCTGTAGAAAAACAAAATACTGTTGAAATAGCAGTTGCCTCTAACTTGATCATACAAGGTTCAGCTGAAATAAAGAAAACTGAAAGTAAATTAGTTGTGGTGGAAGCAGAAAAAGATAGGCTTATCAGGAAAAGGTTAAAACAATAATATGAAAAAAGTAATTCAGTGAACAATTTTACATAGTTCTTGGTTTTCAATTACCTTTTTAGGATATTATAATTTAATGTGAAACCTGAAAACTTTACTGTGAAAATCATGAATTGCTTCTGGTTCAACAGCATATTAATGTTAAAAGTGAAACTTGAATGTGGTAAATATACTTGAATATGATAATAACACGTGAAAAGATAAGAACTGAACATTAGAAGTAAATCATACTTAAACTTTAGACATTAGACGTTATGCAAACAATTTGGGTGTGAACTTCGACCATATATACTAATGGACTGCACATTGGCAATAGCTGCATCAAAGCCGCCATGGCTCCAACATTGGGCACGTCATCATCAGACTCCAAATTTCGTGTAAAAATGCTGTTATGATTACTAATTTACACTGCAGAACTTCAGTGTTTTCGGTGTGTAACGTATACTCTCGATTCACTTTCCTTTTGATTTTTACTATCTCTGGTTATTTTATTTTACTATGTAAATTATCTTCTTACTGAACGAGATGTTATTTCACCCGCTGAATGAAATCTGGCAATGAGTGTAAGTCATGACGTGGTGGTAGCCAGTATAAATAGGCGCGTTCAACGATACCAAGAGAGAGCTTTTTGTTGATGTGCGTAGGGTGAGCTGTTGTTTATGTGTCAGAGAGCGTTGGTTTATGTGAAAGAGAGCGTTTGTTGTACGAAATGAACTGTGGTTTATGTGTAACGAGATCTTCGTTTATGTGAGAGCGAAAAGTTGACCAAATAAAAGATTGCTTTCGTAAGTACGTCTTTCTCAGTTCATAGTTTTGTCAGATCTCTGTCTGGCTGTTAGGTTTATTTCATTTAGTGTTATTAGTAACAACCAGCATAAGACTTTATTCATCTTAATTACTGCTACAACATTACTACCAGTTATAAGCTTGTTCATTATTATTACTACACTACTAGCAGGAAACTTTATTCATGATTTAATTAACAAACAACAACCATTACTAGAAGAAACTAGTAGCAGAAGCATTATAATTAGCTTAGTTAAAAGCATATTCATTATAGGTGTATTATGTGAATGCGCCTCATATATAATGAAAACTCTTCAGGTAAGTTTGCTTATGAGCTATATACATGCATGATCGGGTTGTTTACATTTCGTGATTTATAATGTGATAAACATATGCGAAGAATTTGGAACATGCATTCCATTTTTTTTTTCTTAAGTTACTATATTTTTATATCAATAGCTGCAAGTTTCTGGTTAAGTAATTGAACTTTATGGACTTAGGTATTTAATTTGTTTCTTACCCATGAAAAATCATAGAACTTCCTTTACTATATCGCTCAGAGCAACCATAAGCACAGCAGGTGTAACCCATCTTTTTGACTGATGTCATGTGATTTTATGTTGGAGCCAGAAATTTTGATGTCATGCGCAGTCTATCAGTATATATGGTTGAAGGGTGTGAAGCAAACTCTTTACAATGTATACAAAGTTGTTTTACTAGATGAATACAAATATACATCTAGTTTTTATTAAAATACACTCCTAAAATTTTCCTAAAATTTTTCTAAAAATTCCTAAAATTCCTACATAAAATTTTTCAGAAGTATGCTATGATCCCTGAGAATCTGTTCCTCAGTTCCAACTTGAAGGTATTATGGTGTTTTTTAAGATTGGTTATGTCAATACATTTTGTTTGTCTGATGAGCTTGCCACATTCAAGTTTAGTGTTGAGATCCATCTTGCATCTCACCAATCTATGGTCACTACCTGTGTTGAACTTGTTTAACACACTGCAGTCTTCTATGACGAATTTTTTGTTACACATAATAAAATCAATTTCACTTGTCATTCCATTTGGATGGCTCCATGTCCATTTCCTGTGTGGCTTTTTCTTGAAAAAGGAGTTCAAGATGAAAAACCCTTCTGCCTCTGCAAACTCAACGAGAGTATTTCCACGCTGGTTTCTGTTCCTGTGACCGAATTTACCTACTGAAGTTTCGTTCTGTTGCTGTTGCCCTATTTTTGCATTGAAATCTCCCATAATTATCTTCAAATGCTGCTTACCTTTATTATTTAGATGACGAATTTCCTCATAAAATTCTTCAATTTCTTCTTCAGGATGACTTGTGGTGGGTGCATAAGTTTGAATTATCTGAGCCTGGTATCTTCTCGAGAGTTGGATAACGAGTCCTGCTACTCTGTCAGAGGAACTTTCAACTTCTACAACTTTATCCTTCAGTTTCTTGTTTATTATAAATCCAACACCACTAGTTCTGCCAGTATCTGTCCCACGATAATAGAAGAGATGTCCACTTTTCAGTTCAGTGAGATCTTCTCCTTTTCTCCTTACCTCACTTATCCCGACGATGTCCCACTTGATCCTTTGTAGTTCCTCTTCCAATTCAAGAAGCCTTGAATCAGAAGATAGGGAGCGTCCATTATACGTAGCCAAGGTCAGCATCAGATTGCAACCTAGTCCGGTCCTCCAGGGATTCTTAGCACCCTCTGCCTTCATGTCGCACTGGCCGCTGCCTTGGCCAGGTACATTCTAGCTGCCGGAGACTGAGGGCCAAGATTTAAGTTGTGGAGTCATTTTGGAGGGGTTTGGCCATAACTCGCCACGCTGGCCAAGCGGGTTGGTGAGTGTGGGATAGCATTTCCTCTAATCCCGATGGTATAGTTATAACTCTATTGGCGGTCTACACAATATATATCCATATATATATATCAAAAAAAAAAAAAAAAAAAAAAAAAAAAAAAAGGAGAGAGATGAGGACAACTAAAGATGTGACTTCCAAAGTGGAATATATAGTGCTATGCAAGACAGTACGAAAAAGTATCACTGAAGACGCAAGGAAATTCAACTGTGAACTAGTGAGGAAAGCAATTGAAAACAACCAAAGCCTAAAGATAGCAAAGGAACATATCAGTAAAGGAAGAAAACAGATTATGGCACTGAGAAAAGAAGATGGTTCTGTAACAAGAAATAATATGAAAGGGATGATACATGTACTCCAGACATCATGAAAGGTACCAGAGTTCTTCCAGTCCTCCCAGCAGAAGTTGCACATGCAATCAAGAACATGAAGCAGGGAAAAGCTCCAGGAAAAGATGGAATTACTGTAGACATCATACAAGAAGCAAGTGGAGAAATCAAAACAGTACTCGCCCAAATTTTCACTCGATGCCTTAATGAAGGGAAGATTCCTAAGGATTGGAACCATGCTACAATGATCCTGCTACATAAAGAAAGGTGACATTGAAGATTTCGGGAACTACAGACCTATCAGCCTCCTATCAGTGGTTTATAAAATCTTCACTAAAGTTCTTTCACACCGTTTGAAGGTAACACTGGACATGACTCAACCGAGAGAACAAGCTGGATTCAGGAGTGGCTACAGCACAATAGATCATATCCACGTACTGAGAGAACTAATTGAAAGAGCGAGGGAATATGAACTTCCATTATGCATGGCTTTTATTGATTATGAAAAAGCCTTTGATTCGGTGAAACAATCAGCAGTTACAATTGCTCTGAAATCCTGTGGTATTGAAGATGCATACATTAATATTATTAATAACATCTATGAAAATGCAAGTGCGAAGATTCGGCTGTTTGAAAATACAACACACATAAAAATTAGAAAGGGAGTGAGACAAGGTGACACCATATCTCCGAAGCTCTTTAATGCCACATTGAAAAATGTCTTTCAATCACTGAACTGAGGAAACAAAGGGATAAAGATTATTAGAGATTATCTAACCCACCTTCGTTTTGCTGATGACATACTCATTTTTGCAACTACCCCATCAGAGCTGCAGAGTATGATCCAGGAACTTGCTGACAAGAGTAAAGAAGTGGGATTAAAAATGAACTTTCAGAAAACAAAAGGGATGTTCAATGCTTTTACAAGAAATGAAGCTTTATCGATTGATGGAGAAATGAGGGAGATAACAGGCACGTACGTTTATCTTGGACAGCAGATATCAAGTGAGGGTCACATTGATGAAGAAATTAATCGGCGTACAAAACTTGCCTGGAGAGCTTTTGGAAGAAACAGCATAATTTTCGAGAGCAATATGCCATTATGTCTTAAAAGAAAAGTGTTTGATCAATGCATCCTTCCAGTGCTTACGTATGGTGCAGAGACGTGGACCTTAACTAAAAGAGACATACAAAGGCTGCAGACAACTCAAAGAAGCATGGAGAGGTGCATGCTTGGTATAACCAGGAGAGATAAGAAGAGGAACTTGTGGATCCGAAAAATGACAAGAGTGGAAGACATCATGATCAGAGTTAAATCCCTGAAATGGCAATGGGCTGGACATACTGCCAGAAGGACAGATCATCGACGGACAGCCGAAATTTTAGATTGGATTCCAAGGGACAGGAAAAGACCCAGAAGAAGACCACACGGGAGATGGGTGGAAGAAATTCGAAAGTATGCGGGACATGGATGAGACTGGCACAAGACAGACCGTTGTGGAGGAAACTTGGGGAGACCTTCGCCCAGCAGTGGATTGATAATGGTTGACAATGATGATGATGATGATGATATATACATACATACATACAGGGGTGGTGAATTCCGGGAAAATCTTACCAGCCAGGGATTTTTACCACTTGCCAAGAAGACGCGATATAGGCACATTACGACAACAGTGTACAGAGATGGGATATGACACAAATTTTGAATTTCTGCCCCTATGTAATACAAATACATATATACGCTTTACCAGATTTTAGAAAATCCGCATGAAACCTTTGATTTATAATGGAGATGTATGACACCAATTTATTATTATTTTATAATTACATATTTCATACCTAATTAATAGTGATTGTTCAGCTTTGTTTCATTTAAATTTTTACATCAATTATTCAGCATCACAATATTTTCATTTATGTCCTTGTACATGCTTTGTTCCACCTCCAAAGTACTACTTATCTATAGAGTCTTCTGGATCAAAATTTTCTAATGATATCCCATTAATGCATATATTTAGGAGTCTGTTCATACTTCTGTTGACTAATGAGGTCCTCAAGTGATTTTTGATAAGATTCATCTGGCTGAAGCCTCGTTCACAGGTTGATGTTGATGCTGGTATTACACAAAGAAGCGAAAACAACTGGCTTATGTAAAAAAACTTCTCTTTATGTTCAGTAATCTTTAAAAGCAGTTCATCAACTTTCAAGTTCTGGCTACTTACTTTGAAGTCAAACCATTCGTCTACCACACGTTTTTCGATATCTTTCTCATTGTTTTTATGTTTGATTACTTCCTTAAAATGATGCAAGATAATTTTGATTTCATTGTCTCCAAAGTAACTCAAATCTTTTCCAGTGGGCCAAGTGAATGTGTCAAAAACATATGTTGAAGTGATTACAGGGGAATTAATGTCACAAAATATTTCCAATAAATATTGTTTTGCAAAGTCTATCATAGTATTTCTGTCAGATTTGAAGAACTTCTTCCCACATTTGCAACATTTGTCAGAACTACATGTTTGTAAGTTTCTCCATTATATAAGCTAAAAATTTTTTCTTCATATTTTCCTCTTTCTTTCTGCAAATTTTCTAATTTCTTTTTTGCTTTCAAAACTGCGTTGTTGACTTGACATAAAAGCAAATGCTATTTTTGGAAAACGAGGGACAAGTCTTTAAAGATTTGAAGAAAATCTAGGAGAAAACTCTGAGGGTTGCCAAAAATTGGAAATCTTTTATTTTCTTTACTATGCCTTCTGCATTTTTGCTACCTTGTTTTTCATTAGCTTCATTTTTTAAATGCAATACAACTGGTTGGTAGTCATGAAAAATTGCTCTCAAAACTCCTACTTTAGATGCCACCCATCTAATTTGGTGCAATTTCTAAATTTTTAAAAATTTTTGTGCTAATAAGTTGGCTATTTTTTCCAGGTGCTTGATTTTCTTACTGGAATGTCCATAAAATTTATAAATTAAAATAAGAATAGAGCCAAACGTTGCTAAATACGATACATTCTTCAGAGTATAAAGTATGCTTAACTGCAATCAGTGAGCAACACAATGCACAGACAATATATGTGGTAAAAATTCTTTAAATTTGGCACATAAACCAGATACTGCACCAACCATGTTGGCTGCTCCACCTGTTGCTATACCAATAATCCAAGAATTTTTCTTCAAATTTAAACCAAGAGAAGCAAACTGTTTCTCATAAGTCTCAAAAAAATATTCTTCAATTTTACCACTTTTCAAATATCTTGCATACATCATCAATTCCTCTATTGTGCTCTTGTCTGTAGAGGCTTCTAAAATAATGCTAATGAACTGGGACTGCTTTAGTTTCTTCAATACAGACTCTGTTATAACCTCTGATATGCAAGAAATAAATTCCCTGCAAGCATTTCTGTTTGCATACTGGTTTTGTACATCAACCTCTAACTTTCTGGATAACATGACTAGTGATTCAATGTCAGAAAATGGCTTATTGTTTTTTGCAATGTTGTAGTAGCTCAGATTGAATAATACTTTGAGCTGCTTAAATATTTTTTCATCCATCTTTTTAATGCATTTGGCCAATGGGGTGCTAACAAGAAGCTGTGATGAATTTTCAATAAAATCAACATTTTTTCTATGCTGTACAGATTTATCATGGAATTTAAAAGTTTCATGTTTGAAAGGGCCACTAAATCCCTGTGAAAACTTACGTCATGTATTGACTTTCACATCTGCTTTGCAGCAAAATCCACATTTTGCAAGACCATCTTCATAAACAATCCAGGGGAATTCTTCTATCCATTTCTCTTGAAATTTCCTGTTCTGTGGCTTTTCACAATTTTTTGCAACATTTTTATCTTCAAGTAAAACATTTTCAGAACCAAGATCTAGTTGTATCACATTGCTATCAACCAAAACACATGGTGTAGAGGATGAATCACATGGCACGGCTGCATTGCTACCGGACGAATTACGTTGGAAAAATGTAAATAAAGTTGATTGTTTGGAATTAAACATATTGAGATCACACACCGATTTTCATTGATACTGTGATTTTTTATGTTGCAGAAGCCTTTTGTCCACCAGAACCTTGTTGTTTATGTTTTTGTTGCCAACGTGCATTCAGACAAAACGACAATATAGTTGCAGCTTTTTAAGAAGACAGCCATAGATACCACGTGATCGAAGAGGCAGGACGTCAGCAACGATTAATCCCGTGCGCGCTTCCCGTCGGTTACACAGCGTTCTGCAGTGGGGAAAACCGGTTTATTCCACCAGCAGCAGGAGCATCTCAGCTTGGCCTTGAGCGACTGTTAAGCATTCGTGATGTCAGCTCCGCTCTTTCGTGCGAATGAACACTAGGGTCGGTCTAAAAAAATAGAATGCTTTTCTGCCTAGTGAGGTATATGACATCAGAGTTCGGGTTTCGGATTAGAATATACTTGCCCATCTTATAAATGAAGAAGCTTAAGATGTAAAAAAAAAAAAAAATAGTGAAAGCCTACAATATTATTATTTTATATATTTTATAAGCTGCAATTTTTAAGAGGTCTAAAATCCAGGAAATCCACTCGCTACGCCAGAAAATCTGTGGGCGAGCATAATTCCGCACCCCTGTATATATATGTGTAAAATCCCGAGAATCCTTAAAAAATTTTAAATAGTGCTTAAAAAGTGCTAAATTTCCATTTTTTAAAATGAGTATGAACCCTGTGTCAATTCATCACTAAAAAACACATTCCTGAAGTATTTGTCATTGTCTAGGCCTGGGATAAGCAAACTTGCTTATAGGAAGGCGAAATGGAAAAAAAAAAAAACTTGGTGGGTCAAAGGCTTTTTTCATTAATTTTTCCTCAAAATTCATTAACAAAGATAAATACACATAATAGACTAGCATGAATAAGTTTGAATATATTGAGAATGCAAAACAGTCATTTATACCTACTAAATTGTTTTTTAAGTTCATTCAGAAGATTAATATGATGGAGTGTGAGATGAGTGAAACTGTGAACTTCCAACATTCTTTCATAATCTGGGTTAAACTGTGAGGAAGTGATTCTCAAGAGAGAAGACATACTCAACAGGAAGTCTGTTTATAAAATCACTCACCTCAAAAAGTTGACGAGGCTCAGCAATCAGCATCCCAACAAGAAAAAATATTTGGCACATACGTACATCTTCACCACTGTCAGTCGGTTGCGATGTTGGTGTTCCAACACCTGCATCTCCCTAGGCATCAGTGGACATCTTCTCATTTAAAGTGACTGATGTCTGTTTCAAGATTAAACAAAGAGGGGTTGCAGTACATGTTGTAAGCAAATTGAAAAGGGCACTTTTGAAAGGTGAAATTGGTCCTATGTTGAAAGGTTGAAACTGTACCCAGGAATTAATGAACATTTCAGAATAGAACAAGCAATGATTTCCAGATTAAATGATGTGTCATGCCTAAGAGAAGAGACACTTCTAAATTATTTATTCTGCAGGTTGAATTGAACACACAAAAACTCTGTGCTGTAGTTTGCCCATCCTTGGTCTAGGTCAGGGGTGCACAACCTTTTTATAAGTGGGGGCCAAGTTTATTTTTACATAATAAGTGGCGGGCAGCAAGTTACCTTTTCACATAGGCACTTGCCAAACCTTACCGCTAAAGCTAATTTTACTATTATCCGAATAACCTATTTTACGAGCAGACAAAAAATGTGTTTCAATACCATTTTTGTGTCCTCTAAATGGTTTAAATCCATTTTTGAAGTTTTTTGGCAAATTGGGTTATTAAGTTATCAAATTGCTGATTTACAATCAACTTACTCCTAACTGGAAAAGGTTTAGGGGTATATAAAATAAAATAATACTATCACAAGGTTGTAAAATTTTTATTTTTACAAAAAGCAGAATTCTTAACATCAAAGTATATAAAAAATTAAAATCAATATATCGTCAAACTGACCATCAAATCAAGTAGTAGCCTAATGCTCCTAATGAGATGCTTGGCATTGTTTATTTTTCAATAGTCTGTCAATATCAGGTTCAATGTTAGAGATGGTAATGCGCAAGTTTCCCTCCAATAGTGTATCACTTAAACGGGAACGACACTTTGACTTTATTTGTTTCATCAAAGAAAACGATTGCTCGCATAAGTAGGTACTTCCAAACAACGTTGCCGTTTTTAAAGCATGATCTTTGAGCAATTTCATTTCTTTCGGTAAGTAATTTTTGTAAAATTCTAGGAGAGAAACTTCAGAGTATTTTGTTTTTAACTCATTGTTACACTGAAGATCAATTAATTCCATCTGGAAATCTAGTGGCACTGACGCAACGTCAGTAGTGAATGGTAGAGAAAACATATCAAACAAAACCTCAAATTTTCTTATATCTTCAAATCGTCTTTTAAACTCATTGTGAAGGTCCACTTCAAGAGATGCATATTTAGCCACATTTACATGGAATTCAGAACTTTCAACAAAACTTTTCATTGTTGGAAAATTTGCTACTAGTCCATTGCTTAGTTGTGACTGCCATAAACTGAGTTTAACCTCAAATGATTTTAATAAGTAACACATGTTGTTGATCATGTTGTTTTTACCTTGAAGCTTAATGTTTAATTCATTGAGATGTTGGGTCATATCAACTAAAAAACATAAATCACTCACCCATTCGCTGTTCTCAAAATGTGCTGCTAGTTGAGACTCATTACGACTGTGTAAAAACATTATGATTTCTTGATGCAAGTCATACACTCGTTTCAGCATTTTCCCAGCACTAAGCCAACGAACTTGTGTAAAATAAATATCATCATATTGGGATTCCATGTCTGATAAGAATTCTCTGAACTGGCGGTGATTAAGAGCTCCGGCACGAAGGAAATTGACCACTTTAATCACAACCTTCATCACATGCTCCATACGTATGCTTTTAGCACACAGATTCTCTTGGTGTAAAATACAGTGAATAGTAACTAGATCACTGCACTCTTTAGCAAAATAGCTGACAGCCCCTTGTTTACTTCCAACCATGGCAGGTGCACCATCAGTTGATATGCCATGTAGTTTTTCCATATTTAAATTAAACTTCTCTAAAATATTTTTCACTTCACGATAAATATCACATCCTTTAGTTGTCTTTCATAGGAACCAATGCCAGTAATTCTTCTGAAATATGAAAATTCTCGTCAACACCACGCACAAAAATACAAAGCTGGGCAGTATCAGTCACATCTGTGCTTTCATCGATTGCCAGTGAGAAGTACTTGAAATCCAATATTTTTTCTTGTAGTGTTTGCTCAATGTCCACTGCCATTTCTTCTGCCCTCCTGGAAACTGTCATTCGATTAAGGCTAATTTTTGATATAATACTTTTTTTCTCTGGGAATGCCACATTTGCCACTTCTTCCAAGCATTCCTTAACTAGCTCGCCATCTTGAAACGGCTTCATTCTTTTTACTAAAATCTTTGACACAATAAAACTTGCTTTTACCGCAATTTGCGATTCATCGTTAACCTTACGAAAAAGATTTTGTTGAAATTTTAATTTTCTTTGCAGTTCTTTTACTTTCTCTTTTTGCATATTACCAGAAAATTCGTTGTATTTTGAAGCATGTTTTGTCTCATAATGCCTTCTTACATTGTACTCTTTCATAACACCAACTGTTTCTTTGCAAATTAAACACGTTGCTTTGCTGTTGTATTCAATAAAAAAATATATCTCACTCCAGGTCTCTTGAAACACTCGACACTTGTCCGTCACTTTACGCTTTTTTACAGACATGATACTGATATTATAATAATAATGTAGAAACTCTGTAAACTGCACACAAGCTGTAACAACACACAAACAACTCACAAACGTGAACTCTGCCACGACAACAATGATACTCCCAGTGCACGACGTGGCGTCCAGTCAGAAATAACAAACCTATAAATAGCCTCGCGCTACACCACTTCAAGGTCACACAGCGCCCTCATCCTCCCCTGCCGCACAACGATGAGTCGGTGTGTCAGTCACGTGCTCACATCCACTTGTATTGCAAGAGTGACTCCACAGTCAGTCTGAACCTTGCAGCAGTCTGGTTATGCAAAACTTAAAATCTGTTCAATAATTGTTTACTTTTTAATTTATTTTTAACAAACATTTTTATAATTTTCTTATTTCAACTAGGGCCTACAATAATGGGAAAAAATCTCATCATTCACAATATATATATTCACGTTTTCAATAGTATAAAATATTTATCCGCGGGCCGCATAAACTGACTTTGAGGGCCGCGGGTTGTGCACCCCTGGTCTAGGTGATCCATTAAGTTACAGGCAAATTCAAAATGGTGAAACTTATCATCCTCCCCTTAATGTTGAACAATATGGACATTTCATGCATATATTATAATCACAGACAGCCTTATATGCAATACACATCATTGTTGTGTGTGGCAATCCCAATTGTGCAGCAGCTTGTCAGGTTGACTTCCTCAGGCTCCAGAAAAATGCTTTCCACACTTGTTCTACGTCATTTTCCAAAACACTGGGACATCAACTTCTTGGCTTGTCCAACACATTCCCAGTTTCTAGAAATTTATCTTTCCAATGCTTAATTCTTTTAGCATCAGGAGGATTTTTGCCAAAATGTGTACAGAAATTTCTTTGCATTTGAATTACTGATTTTGTTTCAAAGAACTATGCCAAACAATTAACTTTTTCCTGCACATTTTCCATTGTAACGTATAGCTATGAATAGGAAGAACAACTAGCTTAGCCTGCACACTAAGATAGACATCAAAACTTTAGATGCTTACCTTTCAAATACTGCATATCATATTTTTGTAAGTGGTGTAGTTATTTTCCATTAATTTTCTAAAACTAGTACAAGAATTTTGAGCCACCCTGTATATTTTGCTTGGCTGGGTGGTTCTGAAATCACACATTCTTGATTAAAGTGCTCCAAATCTGTGAGATCAACTAGGACAATGGGTGTAAAACTTGGACAAAATTCAGTATGTCACACACACACACACACACACAGTACTGCGTACCAATTTTTATCAGAATCAGGTATGGGTCAGTGTCACTGTGTAAAACTGGACAAATTGGCATGTCAAACATGAGGGTTGTAATCAGGGACAATTCTAAATGGTTTTCCACTGCATGGTATGCTATACACTACACTGTCTTTGTTACAACAGCAGAAAACCTGTCCATACATGATTGCTGCCTGTGATGAATATGGCAAAATGTCTCCTGTGGACAGGATAGAACTAGACCCCAACTGACTGAAAAAGGGTCATCTGTTTTTGGATAGTGGTGTATTTTTTATGATGCATCTACTAATTGTAAGAAGTGTGCCAATTTGTGCCCTTTTATTTGTAATTATTATATCACTCATATTTTGTAATATTTTTCTCTTCCAGATAGCTGCATGCCTTGAAGCTTTAGATATGGATCCAGATTTCTTGGAACAAGCTTCTCAGGTAACAAAAAAATTTGTATTGGTTTCATCATTTTTATGTGTTTCACATGAGATTTTTCGCGGAATTCCGCCTTTTTCGTCATCATTTGGGTCAAACTCGAGATTGATGCAAAACTGAAGAGAAATTTTGGGGGTATTAGGTAGGGGAAGGACTAGTTTCCCGTCAGGAAACAATATTTCATTTTTTAAAACTTTCGAAAACAGAAGTTAAACGGAGTAAATTTTTCCCCGTTATCGTAATACCCTTTTCTCGCGATGTTTTTTCTGCCCAGTATTGTTGTTAAATTTCATTTTATTCCATATATATTTGTATTTCAGCTTGAAAACAGAGGAAGACTTTCTGAAAACGTAAGTCAGACGGCGCAGAAATTTCACTGTAATCTTTGGGCATGAGATTGTTCGGTGGATTCGAGGTATTTCACCTTTTCCATCATATGTGTGGTTCTCGAGATCGATACACAACTGAACAGAATTTGGGGGAGGGTCGTTTTCCGTTGGAGGATGGAATTACGTCTTTTGAAATCGGAAATTAGACGGAGTAAAAATTTCTTGCGTAATCTTTTTTTTTTTTTTTTTTCCCAATATCCTTCTGCTTAGTATTGTTGTTAAATATCATTTTATTCAACAGATATGGATATGTGCATTTTAGCTTGAAAATGGAGGAAAATTTTCCGAAAAACAGAAGTCATATTTCCGAAAATGTAAGTCTGACGAAACAAAGATTTCACCCTTAATCATTATTCCCCCTCTCTGTGTGATGTTTTCTCTATCCTGTATTGTTAAATGTTAATAATTTTATATTTTGAATATTGACATTGTCCAGTTTAATATTTACATAAAAAAATTAACATGAACAATTTTGTCTTGTTCATGCTGCGTTTTATTCCCAGTTTCGCCACGCAATATTTTTTTTTTTACACAGTTAAAAAGTGCAGCTTTTTTCTTTTTCTTCAGTCTCATGTATGGTTTCAGAATTCAGCTAGTTATAGTAGCTGTTAAGTGCTCAAATGAGTAGGGCTTTGATCATTCACACAGTTTGGTTTGGGTTCAAATCCCCAGTAATATGTGCTGTCATCTGAAGCATGTGTTAGCGGGAATATAGAGCTGGGGGTGACCAGCATGAGAACTGGTCATCGCCAGCTGCACATACCCTAGTTTAGTACACCTTACCCTATCGGTCCCTACCAAACTTTCCACTTTCTGCTCGGCGGGTAATGATATAATCTTGTGTGACATTGTAAGACTTTAGACGGGGGAGGGGGGGGGTTCCACTGAAATGGTAAACCACATAATTGAATAACTTTTATTAGGCTTTCACAGATATTTGAAATGTAAAAAAGGTCTGCACAAGAATTTTTTTGTTACGAAACATATTTAAGAAAACATGGGAAAGACAGTGTTGAAATGTATTCTTCATTCCGAGAGATGTATTAAAAGTGACTATTGCGGAGGGGTGGGGCATCTTTTTTTGTCCTTTAGGAAGCAACAACAACAAAAAAGAAAAAAAAAAGATTAGGAGGAGTGACAATTTACCAGACACTTTCATGCACAAATGTCCCTGCAAAGGGCATATCTACTCGTATTTTTGACTTCGTTGGCATAACATTCTAATCTTTTCAGCGAGTACATTGAATGATACCTGGGAGTGACTGCTGTGTCCTATCTGCGTAAACTCTAAATCTGTGGAGATGTGAATGATTTTGCACTGTCAAGCCTTTGCCCAAATAATGTAAATTACATTCATAAATTTTTGAAACAGTATAAAACAAGAAATATGGCACCGAATTTTCAGTTGTAATGAGCATGTTTTTTGAATCCATTCTGACGCAAATTAAATTTATCAGAGCTATTCAAAGTCAATGGAACTGGTTAGGAAAATGATCAACCGGTTTCTACAATCAATAAAACATCTATAAATAGAAGCATCTACTTAGTTCCACCAGTGGCTAAAAAGAATGTTATAAAAATTAATAAATGACATTCAAAAAATTTCTCATAGCACAAGGAAGATATCAGAGACAAAGAGATTTTCAAATAGAACAGTTAAAAGAAGAAATATAAAAAGGAAACATGATATAAGTCTGTGTCTGCTAGTGGAAGAATTTTGCATAATGGAAAAGTTGAAAATAGGTGAAAAATATTGCTCATGGGAAAAGCATGCCAAGGAAAAAGAACTTCAAATACGTCTCCCAGAGACAGCGATAGGAAAGAAAAAGTTTCGATCTATATGCACGTACTGGAAAATCTTTGCATTATTTAACGAGGTTAATGCTCCATATCTCTGTTGTTGCAAATGGCATACAGTAAAAAAAAAATTCTTAATAGTGTTTTTCGAAGCTGCGAAACAGCTGCAAACTGAAGTACACAAACACCACCTACTGACAAAAATGTGAAGTACAAAATTCCTCATATATTAGCCTAAAGTGTTCTGCAAAGTAAAAGGCATCCAGTGTTGAAAGAAGTTTTTAATTCGGACATGTAGAAGCAGAGATATTGAGAAAAACAGATTAAGCATTTGTGCCCCTTAGTGATGAAATTGTGCATCAGTTCGGGAAGAAAATACTCACGCAGTTTGCTTAATAGTGTCTAACTGAAAAAAAAAGAAGTTTTTCAATCGGATTTTTAGTCTCCAAGATATTGCTGCAAACAAAAACATGAATTTGCCCCCTCTGGTGGCAGATTAGTGTGCTAAGAAAAATTTGAAATTATATCAGAAACATTTTGCAGTGGAAACGCTTTCCAACAAATAAAGAATCTTTAAAATCGGACTCTTTAAAGCAGAGCTATGGCCAAAAATAAGCTATGCATCTACATCCTCTAATGAAAAAAACATGCATTTTTATTTTAAGAAGAAAGCATTCTTGAAAGGTTTTGCGAAGTGAGTGGTATTGGTCCACGAAAGAGATTTTCAGTCGAGTTTTTGGGAGCTCAGATTTTGCTGCAAATACATCAGAAGCAGTAATTAACATTTTTAACCCCCCCCTCTGGTGGCCAAACCATTCCTTTCTAAATATTAAAAATTATATGCAAAACATTTCCCATCAGTAGCTGTATGCGATACAGGAAGAATGTTCAGAGCTGTTTGTGTTCCGGTTCTAACCCGGATTTCCGGGTTTTGGCGATCTTTCATACCCGGAATTCCGGATGTTTAACTTAGACAACATTTTTAAGACTTAAATTTGAGTTCTAATAAGTGCCAAAGCGAACATTTAAAACGATCCATGGCAAAAGTATTTGTTAAAAAAAATCGGTTTTCACCAATGAATTAATGTGACAATAATAATGTCTTCCTCGCCAATGCAGCCAACTCGAGCTTGATCCTGAAGTCTCGACATGAAGCCGGCAATTCGTGCTGTGGTTGTCCGTTCTGCGAGAAGGGCATGCACGTAAATTCTCAGTCATTTCGTCAGCGCTTCTGCTCCTCTATGCAAAAAAAAAAAACAAAAAAAAAACGGTTTTTTGCTCTGTTGAGTGATGTAGGATTGGAACTTGGAGTTGGCCGGGAGAGCGAGCTAAAGCAAATAAAGTACGTCACTCACACGTCTGTCAAGTTAGCCTTACGCGTCTGTACCGACGCCGATGGCTCTGCGCACGCGCGGGAGTAGCCTGCCTCTGCCTCATTGTATTAGTTAGTCAGTGACGGAGAAGGTGTCTTTGTTTCCCTGCTGAAACGTTTGTGATTTTTTTGTTTAGGCAAAAGTGATTATTTTTTGTGTGATGTATTAATGTTTTTAGTGATTTGAAAGATTACATGATTTCAGTTTAAGTTCGTCATCAACGATGAAGTTTTTAACCAAAACTGACGATCTCAAGACATTAGAGGCCTCAGTCAAAAATAAATTCCGGTGGGATTGGCTAGAAAAGGGAGACGCCCAGAAGGAGAAAGCTGGGATATGGTGTCGGAAAATTGATACAGCTGGGTCATGTTTCTGCATATCTTGCAACATCTCCATTCGCTATAATAGTGAAGGTGTTAAATCACTGATAAACCACTCTGCTTCTGCATCCCATCGCCAAGCCCGTTCGTCAGTGAAAGGAACCCAAGTTTTGAATTCTGCATATGCCAGTTTGAAAGAAGGTCTGTGTGATGGCAGTAGAACTATTGAGAAAAGCGAGGTCAGAGGCTCTTGTGTGCTCTTTCATTGCAGAACATTCCCTGTCATTTGCTATTGCACCTGAAATTGTTGAGCTTGCTAAAACCTTAGCACAGGATGTGACTTCATTAAATATGTTGCAACTGAGTCACACTACTGCATCATACAAGCTGAAGTATGGAGTTGCAAAAACCATTAAAGATCAACAGTTTTCCCAGTTAAGTCGTGAATATTTTTCTCTGAATATTGATGAGAGTACTAATAAAGCCTCAGAATCTGTGTTAGCAGTATTATTACAGTATTATTACTGCCAAGAGCAGAATAAAGTTGTTTTGAGACATTTGGCCTCAGTAAAGCTCCTTGCATGCAATTCAGAAACAATCTATTTGGCAGTGGTTTCCTTGATAGAAGAAAATGGCATTCCATGGCAGCATTTACTAAGTATAATGATGGACTCTTGTAACATTATGCGTGGAAGAAAAAATGGAGTGGAAGTGAAGATCAAAAGTCAAAAAGCTTCTCATATTTTAAATATAGATGGGGACACCTGCCACACAGCAAACAACTGTGCAAAAAGGTTTTGCTATCCTTTCCTTAAGCATGTTGAAGTACTTTGTGATAGAATTTATTTTGATCTTAAAACTGCTGATAAGAGAGAAGCATTTTTTGAACTGTGTACCCTGATAAATTTGAAAAATTTGAAGCCCCTTTCTAGACCTGAGCATAGATGGATTTATGTCCTCGTTATGTGTTGGATCACATTGTGTATTTATGGGATGCCCTTCTTTTATTTTATTTTTCTTGGATAGCACCATCTGATTCACACTTGTACACACAAGACATTGAAGTCATTATCCAGAAGAAAGCACTGTCAGACACAGAAGTTTCCACAGTTAAAAAGATTCAATCTACTTTAAAAAATAAATCCTTAACATCTGATGGAAAAGCTAGAAAGTAGAATATTATTCAGAAGCTTTTTGTGGAACAAAGAAAGACCATGCTTTATATTGAAGCATACAGATCAGTACTGCCTCATTTTAACAAATATATAAAGCAGTTTCAAAATAAAGATGTACATCTTCATGAGTTGCATGTACTCTTTAACCTCACAAAATAATTTCTTGTCTTTTTTATGAGACATGAGGTAATTTCAAGTTGCGAAACATATGAGCATATACTGAAACTTTATGTGCAAGACAAAAATTTGCAATTGTCTGACAAATTCCTTTTTACTGGAGAAGCATCCAAAATCATAAATAAATCCTCAAAAGGAGACCACATTGTGAAAAATTTCAAAGATGTTTTGAGGGAGGCATATATATTATGTGCTCAATACATAGTAGCCAAATTGCCACTGAAAAACTCCTTATTTGTGAACTTCACTGGACTGAACCCATCATTACGAGGTGAAACTACAACATTTGCCTCACTAATGAGGTTGGCTGATGACTTGCCAAATGTTGTATCGCAAGAAGAGAAATGCTGCCTGGATTTAGAGTTTTGTAGTTATCAGATTGATAGCTGCTTAGATGAAATTGGAGCCAATTGTCAAGACATTGGTATTTACTGGACAACAGTGTTTAATTTGCATGCAGCAGGTAATATTAAGTATCCAATTTTATCAAAGATGGTTAAAGCTGTATTATCTTGTTTTCATGGGCCATTAGTTGAAGATGTTTTCAACTTCATGGGGGATATTCTTACCTCAAAGAAAACATCTCTTAGTATTGAAGCTTTGGATTCAACGCAAACTGTCAAATACTATTTACTGTCATTAAATTCATCCAGTTGTCAACTTTTTGGTTCTAAAAATCTACATAAAGATCCATTAAGCAAGGATTTCACGGTGGACCTTATGAATAGCTGGGTTGCATACCAACAGTCACTGAATGAAACAAAACAAAGATGGGCCTTCTACCAGTGGTTTAAATGGAGTATGTGCTACAGTTCTGCCTCCAAAACCTGTTGAAGCAATTATAACGGCTACTTGTAATAGTAACAGTTTTCTTCCTCTTCGGTACACAAACAAGACACTGCAAGTGAAGGATGTTGTAAACGTAAGCGTCAGCCTGATAACGTCTCTGCTAAAAAACAAATTAAGATTGCACAATTTTTTTAAGAAATAGTGTTATTTTATAAGTAAATATAACTTTAGATTAACATCACATCAGACTGATATGTTTTTTTTTATTAATAAATGGAACTTTAGATCAACATCCAATTTGCTAAATATACTGTTATTTTATTAGTAAATAGAACTTTAGATTAATACCACCTGACTGAAATTGAAGGACTAAAGTTTCCGTTAAAAAAAGATCAATATCCAATGAAAAAGAGTGGTTGCCCTTCTAGTAACATAAAAACTTGACCGCAGATTTTCTTGTTTTATTTATTTGTCAAATGGATAATTTTACAACTGGAAAGAAAGGCAAAACTTCTTTAAAAGGTATGTTGTGTGTAATTGGTTTGTTTTATACAAATGCAAAATTTTTATTAACATTCTTTGTGTGGTATATGTTAAAGACAATATCATGTAGTTTTTGAAATCAAAGTTATGTAAATTTCGCCGAAGGAATTAATTTTTTTAGCAACAAATTAATACTGCAAGCTCAACCCAAAAATAATTTACTGCTGTGAGCAAAAGGTATAGGTAAGTAGTAAATACTTCCCAAAGTGAAACCATTCAATAACAGCTTTGCTCATAAATATAATAATTAGAGGTACTAATAGTAACAGAAATAATTTTGTTGTGCAAGGGGAGGGGTGTACCCACACATGTTTATTTATGTCTCGAATTTATGCATTTACGCCGTTCGGAGACTACGATGATTTCAGGGTTTAGTGCCTTGCCTCGCAAACACCTCTGAATGTTTCAAATCCAAGTTTTAGAAGAATAGGTATCGGGGGAAATGCAATTTACCTTTGCACCCTCTAGCGGAAAGTCTATAAATTAAAAAATTTGAAATTATATGAAAAACATTTCTCACTGGAAACTATCCAACCAAGAAGGGATTTTTCGAATCAGACTGTTAGAAGCAGAGATATTGACAAAATAAGATATACATCTACGCCCTGGTGGAGAAACCATGCATTATTTTAAGAAGGAAATATTCTGAAAAGGTTTATCGATGTGAGTGGTATCAGTCTACGAAATAATTTTTTCAATCGAGATTTTAGAAGCTCAGATTTTGCTGCAAATGCACCAGAAGCGTCAATTAACATGCCCCTGGTGACCAAACCATTTTTACCAAAAATTAGAAATTGTATGCAAACAATTTCTCCACTGTAGAAAGAATTTTTCAAATCCGAGTTTTAGAAACAGAGATAAAGGGGAAAACACTATTTACTTTTACACCCCCTACTGTAAAATCTATGCGTAACTTGAAAAAGTGACTATACCTGAAATAGTGTTCAACATAAATGGAACCGAAAGGTAAAAGAATTTTTTGTGTTGGATGTTTAGACGCAAATATATGGAGTTAAATGTATTTTGAACTCTACATCATCTGCATTTATGCCCTCTAGCAGAGAAATTGTGCATCATATAAAAAACAAAATAAAGGATCTTCATTCGCACATTTCAAGTTTCCCAGTGCAAAAATAATAATCGGACTAATAGTTGCAGAGATATGGTCCACAGACGGACAAACTGATAGCATAAGCATGATCTTTTTTTCTTTTTTACAAAAGACATACTAAAAATGATAGTGTTGAAAGTATGAGTTCATACACATGCTTACACAATCAACATTATCTTTTGTAGTTTTACTGGTATCTCATATGATAAATTTCTTTATGTAAGTCTTTTGGAAAATCAGATCTGCATCTTTATTTCTGTAGTATATGTTTGATAGTAAAGGAGGAAAGGGAATTTCTTTTATGGGATAGCTTTTTCTGAAAAATGTTTTTCATTTTGTAGGGCATATAATGTGACAGACTTAATATTAAGTTGAGGATTTTTTTTATGCTAGTGCTCTTCGACTGGCTTTGGCAGTTGTGTTGTGGTATACTGTAGCACAGTTCTGATGCCATATGGGTCTGAACTCATGAATTTTGACAAAGGATAAGTGACAAGCATTTATATTTATGTAGGGGACTGTTAAGTATTTTCTGGATTCTCATAATTTAAGGAATTGATTTCAACTTCAGTTTCTTGGACTCTCCACCAGTATATGCAAATGTACATCCTCTGAAACTAGCTATTAAATCATTGGGTCTCATGTTTGTTTAGGATGATTTGAATTTGTTCTACATAGGCAGCAATGGAATCATGTAGATTCTCAGAATGATGCCTATGCAGCTTTTTCTTCATGTTTGAGAACAGGAAAAAGTTGCAAAGCAGAGAAGGCCAAAAACTTGGAGTCTCATTTTTAGGCATCTCTCTCTTATCACTTGGAATACTTTGGTCAGATACAGTAGTATATCATTCTGCTGTAACTATCATACAATCCTTTAGGGTTGCAACATGTCCACTGGCAGTGAAAATGAGACTGCCATCTTTCATACTATACTCCTGGGACTTAGCTAAAATTTCAGTTTGCACCTATAAGTACTAAGTGGCCAGTGGCTGCCGGTAAGTCCAAAAAAGTTAGTGGGGGAAAAAAAAAAAAAAAAAAAACTGGCTGGTAAGTCAACAAATCTTAGTAGCCAAAAAGAAGCCATAATAAAAAAAGGGGGGGGGAAGATTAATAGGAACTTTAATGTAACTGCTATTATTTACATGGATGGCTTTATCTGAACATAAAAGCCACTCACTGCACAAAATGAAAACATTTTGTAAATCTTTTTTTACTCTGGGTTTACTCATTCCCAAAACATCGATAGTATCTGTGGAAATGTTTCAGTGTCATACCTGCCAACATTGGGTAGAGCCTTGTCAGTAGTAATTAGTATTATTGCACGACATACACAAGACTTTTTTATGAAACGATTCATCTCTTTGTGAAAAAGAAATACACACCACAACAAAACCTTACAACAAACAAGGACTCTAATGAAACAAACTTAACATGTGAAATGCAAAGTTGATTCCCCTGCTGGCAAGGGCATGATAGGTAACATTGCGAGATTTAAGTTCGAAACTTCCACCAATAAAAATCAGTCAGATGCGTTAAGAATTCCACACTTGACAGATGGGAAATCCAAGCAAGTGAATGTGCAGCGTTCGAACCTTCACTCACCATACGATCATACTGCTTCTAAAATTGCAGTTTGCGACAAGATAAACCTAAGAAGGGGAAAAAAAAAGGCTGGATGCTTTAACTGGGTGAAAAATCAAAACACAGTAAGACTGTGGACCACTGTTAGTTTGTTTTTTATTGGCCTTGCAGCTGTGCGCAGCATCCATTGCTTATTTTTTTTTTTTCTGCTGATATCTTTCTCTCCCTATTTCTTTATTGTTGATTTTCTTTCTTTTCTTTTTTCTATTCCTTCTGCTAACAATTTCTTCTAGCATGCTGAAAAAACTTTCAGCCTGAGGACCATGAGTGCATGATATCAAAGCTTCAACTATTATTTTAGATAAATGGTGTAACTTAGAGGATAACACTTTTGAACACTATGCATCAATTTTTACAAATTTTCCAACTTTGTAACTTCTGTTTTAAGGAATTTACCCCTCCCTTATCAAGCTTAAATGCAAAAACTTATGGGATGGGGGATATTTAACAATGCAGAAGAGTGGAAACATCGTGCCGAGGGGAGGGGGTTCGATTACTGCGAACATTTTTGCTCCGTACGACTTCCAGTTTTGGTAATTTTCCATAAATTTTCAAGCTGAAATACAAATATTTATGCAGTAAAATGATATTTAACAATAATACTGGACAAAGGCAGCATTGCGAGAAAAAAGAAATTCCGATTACAGAAAAAATCTGAATTCTGTCGACCTTCCGCTTTCGAAAGTTTTGTAAAGGTGGAATTCCGTTCTCCGACGCAAAATCACCCCCCCCCCCCAGGAAGATATTCTCTTCACTTGTGTATCGATCTCGTATATGACCAAAATAATAATGAAAGGGCAGATTTCCTCGAATTCGCGGAAGAATCTCATGCCTGAAGATTACGAGAAAATTTTCGCGCCGTTTTAAGTTCCGTTTTCGCAAATTGTTGCCTGCAGTTTCAAGCTGAAATACAGACATTTATGCAATTAAATGATGTTTAACGAGAAATGTGGACACAAAGGCAACATCGAGAGAGAGAAAAAATGCGATTACGGCAAAAATTTTCACTCCGTTTAACTACCGTTTCAGAAAATTTTAAAACTCTAAATACCGCTTTCGAGGACGATCTACATTATGAGTTAAAACAAAAAAGCGGAATTCTGCGAATCTGCTTGCGAATCACATGTATATCATGAAATACTAGAAAAATGAAAAAAAAAATTAAACAAAATGAAAATTCCTAGAATCCGTAGTTTCAACAGCGATGTCCATAGTTCCGTAGTCAGATAACTAAATCCGTAGAAACTATGGACATTCCGTAGTAGTTGGCAGGTATGCATAGTGTTCAAAAGTGTTATTCTCAAAGTTACACCATTTATTTAAAATAGTTGAAGCTTTGGTACCATGCGCTCATGGTCCTCAGGCTGAAAGTTTTTACAGCATGCTAGAAGAAATTGTTATCAAAGGAATAAAGAAAAGAAAGAAAATCAACAATAAAGAAATGGAGAGAAAAAGATATCAGCAGAAAAAAATAATAATTAAGCAATGGATGCTGCGCAGCTGCAGGGTCAAAAAAAAAAAAAAAACTGACAGTGGTCCGCAGTCTTGCTGTGTGTTTTGATTTTTCACCCAGTTAAAGCATCCAGCTTCTTTTTTTCCTTCTTTGGTTTATCTTGTCATAAACTGCAATTTTAGAGGCAGTATGATCATATAGTGAGTGAAGGTTCACATGCTGCACGTTTGCTTGCTTGGATTTCCCATCTGTCAAGTGTTGTGGAATTCTTAACGCATCGGACTGATTTTTATTGGTGGAAGTTTCAAACTTAAATCTCGCAATGTTACCTATCGTGCCCTTGCCAACAGAGGAAACAACTTTGTGTTTCACGTGTGTTAAGTTTGTTTCATTAGAGTGGTTGCTTGTTGTAACGTTTTGTTGTGGTGCGCATTTCTTTTTCACAAAGAGATGGATCGTTTCATAAAAAAGTCTTGTGTATGCCACGCAATAATACTAATTACTACTGACAAGGCTCTTGCCAATGTTGGCAGGTATGACACTATGCATCAATTTTTACAAATTTTCCAACTTTGTCACTTCCGTTTTCAGGAATTTACCCCTCCTGTATCAAGCTTAAACGCAGCAAAAACTTATGGGATGGGTGATATTTAACAATACAGAAGAGTGGAAACATCGCGAGCGCGGGGGTGGGGGGTGATTACGACGAAAATCGTTGCTCCGTACGACTTCCGGTTTTGGAAATTTTCCCCATATTTTTAAGCTGAAATACAAATATTTATGTAGTAAAAATATTTAGCAATAATGCAAGACAGAGGCAACATTGCGAGAAAAAAGAAACTGCGAATACAGAAAAAACCTGAACTCCGTCGACCTTCCGTGAAGATCGAATTCTGTCCTCTGACCCCCCTCCCCTCCAAATTTCTCTTCACTTGTGTATTGATCTCGTAAATGACCAAAATAATAACGAAACAGGCGGAATTCCTCAAATTCGCAGAAGAATCTCATGCTTGAAAATTACGGGAACATTTTCGCGCCGTTCTAAGTTCCATTTTCGCAAATTGTTGCTGGCAGTTTCAAACTGAAATACAAACAGTTATGCAATTAAATGATGTTTAACAATACTGGACACAAAGACAACATCGCACGAGAAAAAAAAAATGCGATTACAGCAAAAATTTTTACTCTGTTTAACTAGTTTAAAAAAATTTTGAAACACTAATACCTCTTTCAAGGTTGATCTACAGGACCTAAAAAAAAAAAAAAAAAAAAAAAGGAATTCCACGAATCCACGTAAGAATCGCATGTATATCACGAAATACTATAAAAATGAAAAAATCTAAACCAAATGAAAATTCGTAGAATCCGTAGTTTCGACTGTAGTTCTGTAGTCAGACAACTAAATCCGTAGTAGTTGGCAGGTATGTTTATAGGAATTAGGAATAAATTAAAGCTTCAATATGCACCTAGTAAACTATTCTTAGGCTCTGTCTTTATAATTTTGATTTGTTATTTGTTTTGTTTTAAATATGGATGAATATTGGGTTGGGTAAAATAGAGGTTCGAGGAGCAAAACAATCAGAAAATTGTGTTACATTTGGATTTTGGGAGTTATATCCTGAACCTGAAGAATGAAAATCAAAGGCGCCTGGCCAACAGAACGAAATCATATTCTGTGTACGAGAGTTTGTTGTATTAACTACTAACCAGTAAGTATGTTAGTGTGTATGCATGTGTAACTGAGCATCAGTTTATACAGGGGGATCATTTTATCACGCAACCAGGCATTCAGAATGGGTTCAATACGTAGAAAACCAGTAAAATACTGACATATCATGGGTTTAATAAGAAAGTGAGATACCGACAATGAATGACATACGTACTTGTGTACAGGAAGTGTTCAAAATTTCCACTCGCAGCTGCAAGGCAGGTGCGAGCCCTGTTAACCATGTTGGATGCCACCTTACATAGGAGCGTACAGTTGATAGACATAATCTTGCTGGTAATGCACCGCTTCAGTTTGTCTACAGTATGTGGATTCTGTCAGTATACACAACCTTTGAAATACCCCCAGAGGAAAAAATATGGTGGAGATAAATCGGGTGATTTAGGGGACCACAAACTTTTGGAAATCAGACGGTCATCAAACATGTCAAGAAACTGCAGGCGGTCACGAGACGTATGACACATTGCCCTGTCCTGTTGCAGGTAGCAATAATGTTCATCTGCTTCCAGAAGTGCAACAAATTGCCTAATGATGTCCTGGTGCGACTGGCTGTTGAGGGTCGTGTAAAAAAATATGGGCCCCACTATTCGTCGTCGTGAAATTGCACTCCACACCCCGACTTTCAATGCATGTAACTGCATTTCGTGCAACACCTGTGGGTTTTCTGTCAACCAATATCTTTTGTTCTGACTGTTGATGCATCCACTAAGGTGAAAATACGCCTCATCACAAAAATACACTTTATCCAACAGGCCTATTCCGTGATATCTCACCAATAATATCATTAGTTACCTACAGTATGCCATTCATTGGTGCATGTCTGGTTCTTTGAGTTCTTAGTACACAGTAGACATGGTATGCATGGAGACATAATTTCTTTATGGTCTTATGTGCACTCCCATACGACATTGTTGTGCCACCCGTTTACCCAAACTCTTCGTTGGCGAATGTTGTAATGCTGCCTCCTCGAGTCTGGCGTCAGTTGACACACGGACCTCCTCACCTTCTTCTTGTCACCAACACTCCTAGTCTCTCGAAAACGGCTGAGGACTCGCATAATTGTTGATTTGTTGAGCACAGGCTTGTCAGGATACTTTTGATGAAATCGCTTCTGTACGTGTGCATGTGATTGCTATTGAAAATACACTTCCACAATAAATACCCGTTGTGCCGTTGAAAATGGCCTCATGTAATGTGTCAACAAGTTCTTCTCGCTAGTCTGGAATGCAACGAACCACACACGTGCACTTCCTGTCTCGGGAGCATTGTACTGCCATCTACCGACATGTCACACACTTTTTCCCTTTACAACAACCAAATGCCATGTTCTGCGCCATTGAATGCCGAGTTGTTTAATAAAATGATTACCCTGTATTATGTTCTGGGCAAAAGTGTCAAAGAAGACAGTACTTGACTCGTATAAACAGTAATCTGACCCTATGAAGGGTTTGATTATGAAATGACTATAATTTACTTAAGTTCACTGAATACTATTTATTACATTTGCCATATGTAACGGTAACCAGAAACTTTCCCTGTGCAAGGGAAAGTGTTCGGTAAGGTTGTTATTGAAAAAGTATGGGGTCTTACATCAGAGAAAGTATGTGATGTTCAGAGTGGTTTTATGCCTGGTAAAGGCTGCACTAACCAAATTTTTGCATTACACATGATGATTGAAAAGCATCTGGCTGTTGGTAAGAAAGTTTTTACTGCCTTCATAGATTTAGAGAAAGCTTATGACCAAGTAAATAGGACACTTTTGTGGAAGGTTTTGAATGAATATGGTGTTACTGGGAATCTACTTAACAATGTAAAAGCCTTGTATGCTGGCAGTAGAGCTTGTGTAAGAGTTTCTTTGTGGAGATAACCTCTGAATCTCAGAGAACAGCTTAGTGATATGCATGTATCAGGCATGCGATTCTTCCGCTAATTAGCGGAATTCTGTGAATTCACTTTTTAGAAAAAACGGAAATCCGCTAAACTTGTCATTTGCGATCTCAGGCTTTTGACAAAAGTTTGTGATTGTTTTTTGGGAAAAAAGTCAGAGCAAAAGAGAGAAATATTCGCTGGGTAGGTGGCAATATTTCAGTTGTGGTGTAATCTTTCTACTGCTGCGTGGCTGACCGGCAGCTCCGGGCTAATGTTGCTGCTTCTGCTCAGCCAACAAGATAGCTGCGGGTGACGCCACTTCAATCATCTCGGTTTGCTCGAAACCGTTTTTTTTTAGGAAAACACTCCTCTGTTTCAGTTCATCTCCGTCCTTTCCACTGCTATTTGCTTTATTTATTTGCTGGGGGGGGGGGGCAAAATCATTTGAAAGATTGGGCAGAGCCATGAGCCATCATACGCAAAGAAAAGCTAAGTTCTAATCACATCTGATTCGACATTTACGTTACGAACCTTCTCTCTCACTGGCAAGCGAAAGTGTGATACGCATCCAGATATGCCAACCATTGCAGATTTCCCTCCGGGATCACGGAATTACGGGTGACTAACGAAAAATTACAGAAATTCAGATTTTTGCTGCTGTTAGAATGTTTTACTGGTTTCGTAATGAATCAGTGTAAAAGCCTCTGAACAAAGTTCATAATGCAGCGCCTTATTTCTTTTTTCTTAATAGGAGGAATTTGTTTTGCTTGTTTGAAAACTAAGTGGAAGGAAAGCATGTCGCCGGGCCGGGATTTCAGCCCGGCGTGATTACATCAGCCTGAAGCTTCTGAACAAAGTTTGTGACGCCGCACTTTCTTTCTTTTTATTTTGTTCTATCTTTCTTTCTGAGGAGGAGGAATTTGTTTTGTCTGTTTGAAAGTTAAGTGGAAAGAATGCACCAAGGATAACCTTGGAATGCACGGCGTCGGGCCGGAAGCCTCGAAACATAGTTCGCACCTCTTCGTTTCTTTTCTTTTTCTTTTTTTTTTTTCCGAGGAGGAGAAATTTTTTTTGCTTGTTTGAAAGCTAAGTGGAAAGAAAACTAGGAGCCTGGCCGGGATTACGTCCGCCGGAATCCTCTGAACAAAGTTTGTGACGCGGCTCTTTGTTTCTTTCCTAACGCCACCCCCCCGAGGCAGAGGAATTTTTTTAGCTTGTTTAATGCACGGCGCCGGGCCAAGCCAAGATCAGGGTCCGATTTACACAGAACCGGATTTAATTTTATTGCTATTTTCGCATTTAATTTTACTCGCTTAAACACACACACACACACGAAAACTAAAGTTCGTTGACCGGGCCTGAAATTTTGAATCGTGGTGCACCCTCCTTCCATCTTCCCGGAACAAACAAAAGAAAAACAATGCCTAAGGAGATTTGTTAGGGATTAGGACCACTTAACCACTTACCTAGAGCAACTTTGTAAGGCACATCACAACAAAAATCGCAAATATGCCAAATAAAAATCTTGGCTAAAATTATTGACCGGGCCCGAGTGGTTCCACCGTCACTGCACACACACACATAATAAAATTAGCGATGATAATTTTTGATTTTTGCATTTGTCACACACCTTTTTTTTTATGTATATCTCGGAACAGCTTTTGGTGTTTTCAGTTAATTGGATGCTTTTACAATCGCATGCCTGATGTATGTATGTATGCATTTGCCGTATTTCTGGTTACTGGTGGGTTAGTTAACTTGTTTATGCCCTCTTTTTACACGAGTTTCGAGTTATTCCAAAAAGTTACAGTACAAATACTGCTTATGTTAAAGCAAATGACAGTTACACAAATGAAACCTATGTCGGGCCCTGAAAAACAAACAAAAAAATACAGGGTCAAGCCTGACATCAACTGAGTGAGAACAGGCCGGGTCAGGCTCAGGCCTAAAATTATTGCCACTGCAGTGCTCTAGTGTGACCGCATATTTGTGCATTTTTGTATCAGGGTAAGCCAAAAAAGTCTTTGGCAGCATTTTATTTTGTGTGTGTGTGTGTGTGTGTGTGTGTGTGTGTGTGTGTGTGTGTGTAGATGAATGAATGGATGGATGATAATACAATATGCATATGGTAAACAACATTGCAAACATGGGGTATCTCCTGTTCTATCCATAGCAGAGAAACGTTTGAGTTTTATTTTTGTGATTCAAGAATGTCAGTTTGCACATGGACATGGTGAGGAGAGACATACTAGTATTTGGGATGCTATATTATCAAGTGCAGGGCTGCTACTGATTGAAAAAATCAGTCAAAGCATTCTAATGATTCACTTTTGTTTGTTACCCTTTGAAACGATCATAACAAATACTATGCGAGATTGATTTTTTTTTTTTTTGACGAAATTTGACTTAATTGGTTGTTTATGTAATATATTTTTTTATTTACTTTTCTAGATGTTGCGCTCTGATCTGATGGAGGATTTGAAACAAAATACTGAAAACAGTGATACATCTGTTCTAGACACACAGAAATGTTCTAAAACTGAGGAAAGCCATGCTTTGGTAAATATAGTTTGCTTTTGTATACATGACATTCACACAAAAGTATCTTGTTTACCTTTCAGTAGGAAATGTTTATCACTTGGTGTAAGTTTTTTTACTGTAGTAAGTGTTCTTTGTCAGAAGTGTCTTCAGGAGTCATCTGCAGAACAGCAGTAAAATAAAGCTGCAGTGTTATGCTGCTGTTTGTTGCTCATTGCTGTGCTTGTATGACACACAAGTGTAGTTTAGCAGATATTTCAGCTGACAAAATAGGTGAAATCATGCTGACGGTCCTTAGAAATCTTTTAAAGTCCTTAAGAATTTTTTTTTCTAGAGTGCTTAGTTTTTATTTTTTCCAAAGAATGGCAAAAAGTACTTACACTGATGAGCTATTACATTATGACCACTCCCCAGCCTAGAGAAATGAGCTCGCCTGGAGACCAAACGGTAGCACAGGTGAAGTTCACAGAGCGGTATATATACAACCTGAGGACCGGCTTTCAGTTAGTAGAGTGTTCGAAGTCAGAATGGGAAAAAGCTGGCGATTTATCGGAGTTTGATTAAGGACAAATTGTTATGGCACTGCGCGGCACGGCTTGTGGGTTGTTCACATGCCGCTGTAGTTAGTATGTATCAAAAGTGGTGTATAAATGGCCAAACAATGAGCTGTTGTCCAGCTGTGTGTTGCTGATAGGTAATTTTCTGAAAAAGTGAAGGAACATGGGCTAAATTAAATACATTCAGCACATTCCATCTATCAAGCCCCATTACCATCTCTTGGTACTGATGTTTCACTTTTGTGTTTCCCCTTTTTGTATATGCAAATAACAATTATTGAGATATTCAGGGTTTGTCCAGCCCCTGAAACCCTGGAATTTTATTTCCCATTTTACTGTGCCCAGAAAGTCCTTGATTGTTCAAATTTCTGTTAAAGGTTCTGGAATAGTTCTGGAATTTTTTCTTGCCACACACACAAAAAGAATTGGTTCAAAGTGTTTGGATTGATTGTGCCACTTTGCTCCGGCTTCCTGCGGTGTCTGCTTGCAATGACATCACTTCCTTCCATGGAGTATGGAGATGTGATGTCATCTCATGTGATGTTGGAGTGCAAGGTGTTTGATGCCATATTTCCAGCCACCTTGGATTGTGACATAGCAGTTGTGAGCAGTTGTGATCACAACTTCATGTGGAAACCTTCCTGTGAGTCCAAGGTAGACACTCCTTCTAGCACACGCTTTCCTCGCTGAAGGAGGTTCATATCTGGCCTTTCTGCTGCCATTGTGCATGACAATAAATAACTCTGGAATAGGGTATCTTCTCTGCCACGGCAAAATTATTTTGCATTATTATCATTGTGCTAGGTTCCAGATTACTTCGTATACAGAGCAATTTTTATATGTGGAAATTTTGCCACTTATTGAAGGTGTAAGCTAGATTGATAACTAAACCTGCTCTGTCAAAATGCCAACTCTGCAGAGATATGTGGAAGTCTCTCAAAAATTTATAGTAAAGGCATTGCATTAGCAATGCTGCCAGGCTCCGACAAGCCTTTCGCCCAGACAGGATCGGTCCAGGGACCAGCTAGGGTGTGCTGCCCCTGTTGGACCACCACTTCCTACCCCTTTGTCATATCCGGTGCGTGCGACATGCTAATGAGTCGGGGTTCTGAATTTTGCGACTGGCTGGGAGATTCATTTGACAGCGTGATGTAGTTTGGGACATAAGTCCTTTATTGGTGTCTATGTTAAAAAATAGATACATGCACATTTATTTACACTGAGGGTCTCATGCAATGGGAAATCAATCTTTTATCCTCATGAGCCCTCTAACAGAAATGAAAAATAAATTATTTACGCTAGGGTACAAGTCTGCAGCACTAGGGCATGTGCTGCGGTGATGACTCTGGACCAGAGTCATCGTTCTCCTCTTTGCAACATTCTTCATCTTTCTTCAAGCTTCTACCATCAACTCTTGCTTCACAATAAAGTCTCTGAACAGCTCGATGAGTCCCTGTCTCGCTCTAGGGTGAGCGAGCAGGATCGAGAGCTCCCTCGTCTTTTCCAGCTCTGGGGTGAGGACTTTTCTCCCACCTGAAAGAGGAGCACATTCGAGAATCATGTGGGCGACATCTGTGGTATGAGCCCCCGCATACGAATGTCCGTTCCTTTGCGGAAATACTCCGGCAATACACCATGGCTGGAGAGTATTTGGTTCAGGAACCCAGCAGACTCTACTCTCTTGGTCGAGACTCTGGGAAAGTTAGTTTTCTTCCCCATATTCCTTTCGTCCCACATTTTTTGCCACTCAACCAGCGTAGCTTTTTTCAGCTGAGTCTGCACACTTTGCAGCAGTATTCTCAGATGGAAATCAATGTCCCCTTTACCAGCGGTTTCCTTCGCCAGCTGGTCTGATTGAAGATGTAATACAAACTCAAGAATACTCTGTAATGGTGGAACCTATAGTACTTCAGGGTTCCCACGGTGCTTATAAATCCTTAAAAAGTGCTTATATTTTTTGGGGGTGCTTAAAAGTCCTTATATTTTCCCAAAAAGAGCAAAAAGTACTTAAAAGTGCTTATTTTTAATTTTCTTCGGAGTGCTTAAAGGTGCTTATTTTTTTTATTTTGTTCAGACTTTTTTTTTTCAATTTTTCCACATTTGCCCATAAACTCGATCGGTCGTTTTCGTGGAGCACGCGAGTTCATATGAAATGCTATACCTAATTAATATTTGGAGCCTAGACACTGAGAGAGAAAAAAAAGTTGGTGTCTTTATACACTGAGTGGCCACTTTATTATGACCACCCCCTCAGTACTTCGTTGGGCCACCTTTTGCCTTTAATACTGTGTCGATTCTTCGTGGCATAGACTCCATGAGATGCTGACAGGTGGTTTGTGGAATCTGAGACCATGCTTGATGAATAGCACTTTCCAGGAGTGTGAGATTGCAGGGTTGTGGATCCAGCTGTCTGATGGCTCATTCAACTTCATCCCACAAATTCTCAATGGGGTTGAGATCTGGAGATTGTAGTGGCCACCTAAGCAAAGTAAACTCACTGGCATGTTCCTGAAACCAATCCTGTACAATACGAGCACTATGGCAGGACGCATTATCTTGTTGAAAGTAGACGTCGCCATTGGGATAAACCATCCACATGACAGGATGCAATTGGTCCGCAACAATGTTTAGATATGATGTGCCAGTCAGACGTTAATCAACACCAATTAAAGGGCCCAAAGCATGCCAGGAAAACATTCCCCAAACCATAACGTTGCCTCCACCAGCTTGAAGGGTTGTAGCAATGCATTTGGGGTCCATGCTTTCATGCTGTTTTTGCCAAATTCTCACTCGGCCATCGGCATGGTGCAAGTGAAAACGTGATTCATCGGACCACATAATTTGTTTCCAATTATTGACTGTCCAATCCTTGTGCTCCTGTGCAAACTGGAGACGTTTTCTCTTGTTAACTGCAGACAGCAAAGGTGTTCAAACAGGGGTCATTCCATGCCAAATCAACCAAAAAATTTCAATATTCCACCTGACCATCTCAGATTTCAATGAAACCTTCAGGGATCATTCTCCCTAATGATATAAATGAGAATATATTTTTAAATTTTTTTATCTCATTAGGTTTTCGTGTAATTAATTTTTTTTAATTAATTAATTACACGAAAACTTAGTTTAGTAGTTTTTCGGCTTTCCTAAACTTCTTCAATCTTAAATTTCTCAAGTTATATAAGACCTAGAGAGTTGTTTGACCCCTCATTTTAAAGAGAATTTCATGTTTTTAATTTGATATGCAACTTGACTATGCTTGGTGAAAAAAAACAATTATTTAAAAAAATTAAAAGTTATTAAGATAGTAAAGTTGGATCTCGATGGGATCGGGAGCTATGGCAAAAAACTTAAAGTTACTGTACAAGTAATAATGGATTATAATTCTTGTTTTAGTGTGTTTACATGATAACAGACACTGAGTTTTAAAATCTACATAATACATCATACTAATACATAGTCAAACATAAAACAAGGGAAGGACAGTCCCAACAGGCTAAAAGTTTTACCTGGTAAAATTAATAAAAATTGTTTTAGTTAGCACTCACAGTTGTAGTTACACCAAAATAGCGACCTTTTAGTTCTTCTTTAATTTAACAAATAAGTTCTTGTTTGCCTTTTTGGTTTCTGAGTCTGTAAGTCAATAATCTCTTCCTGTAGCTGTTGTAGGATCAACTTTTGTTAAAACCTCACTTTTATGCACAACTAGTATGTCAGTAAATTGTGGGTATTTGAAAGATGGAGAAGGGCCATGTGGTTCGAAAATTTTTTTTTTACTTCATCTCCTTCTATTCCTAACACACAACCTAACCACCACTTGTCTGAGTATTGGCATGTAACAAAGCCAACAATGTCATTAATGTCCAGATCATCATCAGTGTCATCAGCTGAAACTATTTCTACACTTGATTCCTCTGAAAATGAGTAGTTTTTTACTAAAACCCTAGTCTCATTCTAAAACTCTAGTCTCAGTAACTGAAATTGTTGAGTACCCTTTATTGTTGTTGCTGTTTCAAACCTACTCTTCAAGGTCTTTTCCTCTGCCTCGTATTTATCTGTAGTGGAACACAAAAAACTGATGTTGACAATATTTTCTTAAGCACAATCATAAAGTTGCCGAGGGGTCATAATTTGATCATTGTAGACCATTCATAGACTGGCCAATGCCGCTAATCGTTTAACAGTTCCTCCGACACCATGACATGCATTTTTCCATGTGACGATGCAAGGAAGTTCCATTCCGCCTTGATGCCAAAATCTTTCTCATGATGGCAGAGATTGAGAAAGTTTGATTTGTTTTTGTACTGTGATGATGCTCCATCTGAAAAGTAATTCAGCTTTTCGGGTTTATGGGGCAGATTCTGTTTAAGAAAGTCAATCATGAGGCGTTGAAACAAATGAACAAACAAATGAACAGCAACTGTATCATGCTCCATACAGTCAGAAAGAATAACTAAGCTCAAGTGCACCAACTTTTTGGTTTTCTCGTCAATGTAGTACACTGAAGAGCAATTGAATTAGAGACAGCTGGCGTTATGCAAATGTGGTGCTGTGGGCGGCCCTGTAAACGGAAACAACATGACGTATGCAGCGATCCAACAATATAAGGAGTGGTGCGACGGGAATCAGTAAGAGTCGGACGTAGTATGGGTAAGATGAAGGGTCTAAGTGCATTTGATCGTGGGCAAATTGTTGGGGCCCGACGAATGGGTCACTCCATCTTGGAAGTCGTGCAGGCACTGGGATTTTCACAAGCCTCTGTGTCACGGTGCACCGTGAGTACATCGAATTCGGTAAAACCATCCCTGCCAGGGCCAACTGCCATGGACAACAGCGTGTGGATGAGCGGGGTCATCTTCGGCTAGCTCGCTTGTAACAGCAGATAGACGGGCCACAGTGCAAGAAATCACTGGGCAATTTAACGCTGATGCACATAAACATGTAAGCAGCCACACCATCCAGAACCATCTCCTCGCTGTGGGGTACAGAAGCCATCTTCCCACGAGGGTACCGCTGCTGACCGCACATCACAGGGTGAAAAAATTAGCATGGGCGCGGGAACATCACCACTGGACCCTAGGCATGTGGAAAAATGTTGCCTGGACTGATGAGTCCAAATTCACGTTGGTACATGAGGATGGCAGGATGCGAGTACGGTGCAAACCACAATGAAGCGATGGATCCTTTTTGCCAACAGGGTACTTTTCAAGCTGGTGGGGGTGGCATTCTCGTCTGGAGACTGTTTACGTGGACTGAAATGGGACTCCTGGTACGTGTGACATCGTCCCTCACAGGTCAACATTACCGGGATATCCTGGATGCCCATTTGCTCCCGTCTGTGCGTCTTCAACATCCCACTGGGGACCTCATCCTGCAACAAGACAATGCACCGTGCCGTCGCTCCCGAATTGTATCCGAATGGTTGGACGAACACTCCACCGACGTGACCTCGCTTCCTTGGCCAACTAGGTCACCTGACCTCAATCCCATCAAGCACATCTGGGATGCCATCGAGAGAAATGTTCGAGGCTCTGACCCCCCTTCATCAAATCTTCGTGAACTGTGGGAGCTTGTTCAGGGGTCGTGGATCCTTATGGCCTCCCAACGCTTCTGGTGTCTTGTCGAGTCCATGCAGAGATGAATCGCCGCCGTCATCAGGGCGAAAGGTGGTGCTACACATTACTAGACAAGTATCTCTAATTCAATTGCGCTTCAGTGTATATAACAAACGGATGTATTGTTGTTTGAGCATTGTTCCAATGAAAGCCTTGTGCAAAATCGTGAAGCACAAATGCATAATTTTCAGCAAAATCACAAAGTGCAATGATTTGGTTTTGTGGTGGATTTTCTTTCAAGTGTCGCAAATAAGAAGACTGTTGAGTAGCAGAAAGAGTGTCTTAAAAGTTTTGGCAAACTCTAAAACAAATAATCAAAAAACTCTTCTGTCAGTTTTATAATAGTTTCCAGGACACACTTGTTATCAATATGCATCCATTGTTTGAAACTCACATTTGAAGGCTCTGTTTGAAGAAGCTCAAAAGCTTCTTCAAACAGAGCCTTCAAATCATCACTTCCTGGGCAATTTGCGAAGTAACATTTAGATGTTGGCGTTTTGCAAATTATATTGCTTGTTACATCTTTGTATGTTTTAATCCGGAGTTCACCATTTGTCAGTTCAGGTATTTTACACTGAGCCATCATTAATTTGGCATTCTGATGTGTTGTGCAAATGCACACAGAATGTGTCCCACTGGACCCAGGAAGAACACAATGCTTGGGACGAAGCTCACAAAATTTAGAAATTCCAATTCTCTGATCAGGGTAACGCTCCTTAAATAGTACATCATCATCATCATCATCATCATTGTCAACCATTATCAATCCACTGCTGGACGAAGGTCTCCCCAAGTTTCCTCCACAACGGTCTGTCTTGTGCCAGTCTCCTCCATGTCACTCCCGCATATTTACGAATTTCATCCACCCATCTCCCATGTGGTCTTTTTCTGGGTCTTTTCCTGTCCCTTGGAATCCAATCTAAAATTTCGGCTGTCCATCTATGGTCTGTCCTTCTGGCAGTATGTCCAGCCCATTGCCATTTCAGGGATTTAACTCTGATCATGATGTCTTCCACTCTTGTCATTTTTCGGATCCACGAGTTCCTCTTCTTATCTCTCCTGGTTATACCAAGCATGCACCTGTCCATACTTTTTTGAGTTGTCTGCAGCCTTTGTATGTCTCTTTTAGTTAAGGTCCACGTCTCTGCACCATACGTAAGCACTGGAAGGATGCATTGATCAAACACTTTTCTTTTAAGACATAATGGCATATTGCTCTTGAAAATTATGCTGTTTCTTCCAAAAGCTCTCCAGGCAAGTTTTGTACGCCGATTAATTCCTTCATCAATGTGACCCTCACTTGATATCTGCTGTCCAAGATAAACATATGTATCTGTTATCTCCAGTTTTTCTCCATCAATCGATAAATCTTCATTTCTTGTAAAAGCATTGAACATCACTTTTGTCTTCTGAAAGTTCATTTTTAATCCCACTTCTTTACTCTTGTCAGCAAGTTCCTGGATCATACTCTGCAGCTCTGATGGGGTAGTTGCAAAAATGACTACGTCATCAGCAAAACGAAGGTGGGTTAGATAATCTCCATTAATCTTTATCCCTTTGTTTTCCCAGTTCAGTGATTGAAAGACATTTTCCAATGTGGCATTAAAGAGCTTCGGAGATATGGTGTCACCTTGTCTCACTCCCTTTCCAATTTTTATGTGTGTTGTATTTTCAAACAGCCGAATCTTTGCACTTGCATTTTCATAGATGTTATTAATAATATTAATGTATGCATCTTCAATACCGCAGGATTTCAGAGCCGTGGTAACTGCTGATGGTTTCACCGAATCAAAGGCTTTTTCATAATCGATAAAAGCCATGCACAATGGAAGTTCATATTCCCTCGCTCTTTCAATTAGTTCTCTCAGTACGTGGATATGATCTATTGTGCTGTAGCCACTCCTGAATCCAGCTCGTTCTCTCGGTTGAGCCATGTCCAGTGTTACCTTCAAGCGGTGTGAAAGAACTTTAGTGAAGATTTTATAAACCACTGATAGGAGGCTGATAGGTCTGTAGTTCCTGAGATCCTCAATGTCACCTTTTTTATGTAGCAGGATCATTGTAGCGTTGTTCCAATCCTCAGGAATCTTCCCTTCATTAAGGCATCGAGTGAAAATTTGGGCGAGTACTGTTTCAATTTCTCCACTTGCTTCTTGTATGATGTCTATAGTAATTCCATCTTCTCCTGGAGCTATCACCCGCTTCATGTTCTTGATTGCATGAGCAACTTCTGCTGGGAGGACTGGAAGAACTCTGGTACCTTTCATGATGTCTGGAGTACATGTATCATCCCTTTCATATAATTTGGAGTAGAAATCTTTCATTCTTGTCAAAATTTCGCCTCTATTTCTTGTTATAGAACCATCTTCTTTTCTCAGAGCCATAATCTGTTTTCTTCCCTTACTGAGATGTCCCTTTGCTATCTTAAGGCTTTGGTTGTTTTCAATTGCTTTCCTCACTAGCTCACAGTTGAATTTCCTTACGTCTTCAGTGATACTTTTTCGTGTTGTCTTGCATAGCTCTATATATTCCACTTTGGAAGTCACATCTTCTTTAGTTGTCCTCATCTCTCTTCTTTTTTGCATCAACATTTTGGTTTTTCCTGATAATTTGTTCACATGCAACTTGTCCTTAGACCCAGCTAATTTTCTTGCTGTTTCCATTAGAGCTTTGGTTACTTTTCTGTTAACTTCCGAAATATCCACTTCTTCCGATGTTGGGCCTTCTAAAGCAGAGAATCTGTTCTTCAGTTCCAACTTGAAAGTATTATGGTGTTAAATAGTACATATGATTCTTTTAATGTACTTAGAATTAAATACTTTTGAACATGTACACGTTTGCCATCTTTTTTGACTGAAACAGTCTTTTTTTTACCAGGCATTTGACGACTAAACTCATAATTTTGATAGAATTCTTTGACTAGGGCTACCATTGCAGGATTTAGTAAATCATTATCTGCAATAGACCCCAATGTAAATTGGTTACCTTATAGCCAATGTATTTTTTTTTTTACCTTACAAAAGTTAAAGGTAGCACAAAATTTAGAAATTCCAATTCTCTTCTCTTTAAATGAGGGGTCAAACAATACCATTGGTACCATAACTCCTGATCCCATTAAGATCCCACTCTAAAAGTTTCAGGATTTAAAGCTTATAATATTACAAAAAACATACTTTTTTCAAAAATAAAAAAAAACACTATCTTAAAAAATTTTTAATTTTTTTTAAATTAAATTTTTTTTTTGCCAAGCATAGTCAAGTTAAAATAA
This sequence comes from Macrothele yani, assembly GCA_039090855.1. Taxonomy (NCBI): domain Eukaryota; kingdom Metazoa; phylum Arthropoda; class Arachnida; order Araneae; family Macrothelidae; genus Macrothele; species Macrothele yani. The sequence goes on from CM076993.1 coordinate 91,593,194, forward strand.
AATTAAAATTATGAAATTCTCTTTAAAATGAGGGGTCATTTTAAAGAGAATTTCATAATTTTATGAGGGGTCAAACAACGCTCTAGGCCTTATAGAACTTGAGAAATTCAAGATTTAAAAAGTTTATGCAAGCCAAAAAACAACGATTTAAAAAAAAATTTTAATTAATTACATGAAAACCCAGTGAGAGAGAAAAAAATAAATAAAAATATATTCTCATTTATATCACTAGGCAGAATGATCCCTGAAGGTTTCCATGAAATCTGAAATGGTCAGGTTGAGTGACTGGTTGATTTGTCATGGAATCACCCACAATCCTTCGACTGCCATATCCCATCCGATGCAGTGTACAGCAAACAGTGTGTGCAGAGGTAATTTGAGGGGATCCTTGATTAAGACGGTGTGTAATTTGCTGCACTGTTGCCCTTCTGTTGTCTGTTACCAGTGTGGACACTCTCAGTTCCACCCGAGCAGTCACTAGTCGATGACGACCACACGTTGCACGTAGAGACCCAGTTTTTTGGCTGACAGTCCAGTCTTTAAACACTTTAACAACAGCTGCTCTGGAACATTTCACGATTGCGGTGGTTTCGGTGGTACTCGTTCCATGGCTCCGAGCTCCTAGAATCGTCCCACATTGAAAGTCCGTCAAATCGCATTTTTTACCCATCTCGTCACTCAAAAATCACTTCTACTACTGTCGCAAGCCCAAACTTTCCCTTTTTATATTAGCCTCGCTTTCTGGCGGCAACAGCATGCAGCCATAGCTCATTTGCTTAAAACTGTCAGGTGGTCATAATAAAGTGGCCACTCAGTGTATATATATAGAAGAAAATGTATTTACATACATTTTGTTCTATATGTATATAAAATTAGTGCGCATGTAATTGCCGAGGTCCTTAAAAATTTTTCAATAGGTGCCTAAAAGTCCTTAAAAAGTGCTTATTTTTTATGGGAGAAAAAGAGTGGGAACCCTGTACTTATAAGAATCCAACACAATTCCTAGTAAATTTCAACCAAATTTGTAAAACGTAAAACAAAGCACCATGATTCTAACAAAGATTTAAGTTCTTGACATTTCTTATGTTCTCTTGAAAAACCCCTGGAATTTATTTTCTGTAAATGTGTACAACCCAGGTTGTACCATGACAAAATTAAGTGCAAAATTGAAGTCTTGAACATGTAATTTTGACTTTGTTTTTGGCAATTTAAACCATGAAGTATATATATATATCATCATCATCATCGTCGTCAACCATTATCAATCCACTGCTGGACGAAGGTCTCCCCAAGTTTCCTCCACAACGGTCTGTCTTGTGCCAGTCTCCTCCATGTCACTCCCGCATACTTTCGAATTTCATCCACCCATCTTCCATGTGGTCTTCTTCTGGGTCTTTTCCTGTCCCTTGGAATCCAATCTAAAATTTCGGCTGTCCATCGATGGTCTGTTCTTCTGGCAGTATGTCCAGCCCATTGCCATTTCAGGGATTTAACTCTGATCATGATGTCTTCCACTCTTGTCATTTTTTGGATCCACGTGTTCCTCTTCTTATCTCTCCTGGTTACACCAAGCATGCACCTCTCCATGCTACTTTGAGTTGTCTGCAGCCTTTGTATGTCTCTTTTAGCTAAGGTCCACGTCTCTGCACCATACGTAAGCACTGGAAGGATGCATTGATCAAACACTTTTCTTTTAAGACATAATGGCATATTGCTCTCGAAAATTATGCTGTTTCTTCCAAAAGCTCTCCAGGCAAGTTTTGTACGCCGATTAATTTCTTCACCAATGTGACCCTCACTTGATATCTGCTGTCCAAGATAAACGTACGTGTCTGTTATCTCCAGCTTTTCTCCATCAATCGATAAATCTTCATTTCTTGTAAAAGCATTGTACATCACTTTTGTCTTCTGAAAGTTCATTTTTAATCCCACTTCTTTATTCTTGTCAGCAAGTTCCTGGATCATACTCTGTAGCTCTGATGGGGTAGTTGCAAAAATGACTGTCATCAGCAAAACGAAGGTGGGTTAGATAATCTCCATTAATCTTTATCCCTTTGTTTTTCCAGTTCAGTGATTGAAAGACATTTTCCAATGTGGCATTAAAGAGTTTCGGAGATATGGTGTCACCTTGTCTCACTCCTTTTCCAATTTTTATGTGTGTTGTATTTTCAAACAGCCGAATCTTTGCACTTGCATTTTCATAGATGTTATTAATAATATTAATGTATGCATCTTCAATACCGCAGGATTTCAGAGCCATTGCAACTGCTGATGGTTTCACCGAATCAAAGGCTTTTTCATAATCGATAAAAGCCATGCACAATGGAAGTTCATATCCCCTCGCTCTTTCAATTAGTTCTCTCAGTACGTGGATATGATCTATTGTGCTGTAGCCACTCCTGAATCCAGCTTGTTCTCTCGGTTGAGCCATGTCCAGTGTCATCTTCAAGCGGTGTGAAAGAACTTTAGTGAAGATTTTATAAACCACTGATAGGAGGCCAATAGGTCTGTAGTTCCTGAGATCCTCAATGTCACCTTTTTTATGTAGCAAGATCATTGTACCGTTGTTCCAATCCTCAGGAATCTTCCCTTCATTAAGGCATCGAGTGAAAATTTGGGTGAGTACTGTTTCGATTTCTCCACTTGCTTCTTGTATGATGTCTACAGTAATTCCATCTTCTCCTGGAGCTTTTCCCCGCTTCATGTTCTTGATTGCATGTGCAACTTCTGCTGGAAGGACTGGAAGAACTCAGGTACTGGTACCTTTCATGATGTCTGGAGTACATGTATCATCCCTTTCATATAATTTGGAGTAGAAATCTTTCACTCTTGTCAAAATTTCGCCTCTATTTCTTGTTACAGAACCATCTTCTTTTCTCAGTGCCATAATCTGTTTTTTCCCCTTACTGAGATGTCCCTTTGCTATCTTTAGGCTTTGGTTGTTTTCAATTGCTTTCCTTACTAGTTCACAGTTGAATTTCCTTACGTCTTCAGTGATACTTTTTCGTACTGTCTTGCATAGCTCTATATATTCCACTTAGGAAGTCACATCTTCTTTAGTTGTCCTCATCACTCTTCTTTTTTGCATCAACATTTTGGTTTTTCCTGATAATTTGTTCACATGCAATTTGTTCTTAGACCCAGCTAATTTTGTTGCTGTTTCCATAAGAGCTTTGGTTACTTTTCTGTTAACTTCCGAAATATCCACTTCTTCCGATGTTAGGCCTTCTAAAGCAGAGAATCTGTTCTTCAGTTCCAATTTGAAGGTATTATGGTGTTTTTTTAATTTTGGCTATGTCAATACATTTTGTTTGTCTTATGAGCTTGCTACTTTCGAGTTTAGTGTTGAGGTGCATCTTACATCTCACCAATCTATGGTCACTGCCTGTGTTGAACTTGTTTAGCACACTGCAGTCTTCTATGACGAATTTTTTGTTACACATAATAAAATCAATTTCACTTGTCGTCCCATTTGGATGTCTCCATGTCCATTTCCTGTGTGGCTTTTTCTTGAAAAAGGAGTTCAAGATGAAAAACCCTTCTGCCTCTGCAAACTCTACGAGAGTATTTCCACGCTGGTTTCTGTTGCCGTGACCGAATTTACCTACTGAAGTTTCATTCTGTTGCCGTTGCCCTATTTTTGCATTGAAATCTCCCATAATTATCTTCAAGTGCTGCTTACCTTTATTATTTAGATCACGAATTTCCTCATAAAATTCTTCAATTTCTTCTTCAGCATGACTTGTGGTGGGTGCATAAGTTTGAATAATCTGAGCCTGGTATCTTCCTAGAGAGTTGGATAACGAGTCCTGCTACTCTGTCAGAGGAACTTTCAACTTCTACAACTTTATCCTTCAGTTTCTTGTTTATTATAAATCCAACACCACTAGTTCTGCCAGTATCTGTCCCACGATAGTAGAAGAGATGTCCACTTTTCAGTTCAATGAGATCTTCTCCTTTTCTCCTTACCTCACTTAGCCCGACGATGTCCCACTTGATCCTTTGTAGTTCCTCTTCCAATTCAAGAAGCCTTGAATCAGAAGATAGGGAGCTTCCGTTATACGTCGCCAAGGTCAGCATCAGATGGCAGCCTAGTCCAGTCCTCCGGGGATTCTTAGCACCCTCTGCCTTCATGTCGCACTGGCCGCTGCCTTGGCCAGGTACATTCCAGCTGCCGGAGACTGAGGGCCAAGATTTAAGTTGTGGAGTCATTTTGGAGGGGTTTGGCCATAACTCACCACGCTGGCCAAGCGGGTTGGTGAGTGTGGGATAGCATTTCCTCTAATCCCGATGGTATAGTTATACCGCTATTGTTGGTGGTCGTCAGAGCCCCTTTAGTGGAAACAGGATGTACCACGAGAAGGCGGGGTTGACATTTGTCAAGGAGAGGCTGTGATGTTACGCATCACCTGACCTTACATCCCATATATATATGTGTGTGTGTGTGTGTGTGTGTGTGTGTGTGTGTGTGTGTGTGTGTGTGTGTGTGTGTGTGTGTGTGTGTGTGTGTGTGCAAAACTCCAGTCTTGAACTCATAACTTCAAACTACAGTTTTACAATTTACATACTCGTTATTGCACATGTGATTATTCTGTTGGAGAGAAACATTTTTCTCTTTGAATGTCGATGAAAGTACTATCCATGCTTCAGAAAGTGTTTTGACTGTTCTTATGCGATATTTCTTGGGCGATCAAGTATTGCTTTGTCACTTAGCATCAATCCAGTTAACAAATTGTGGTGCTGAAACGATCTACTCAGAAATTGTGAAACTGTTTGAGGTAAATAATATACCATTTGAAAATTTGATAAGTATTTTAATGGATTCTTGCAGTGCCATACGTGGTAAAAGAAGTGGTGTGGAAAAAAGGCTTTGAGATAACGAAGTTCCCCACTTACTAGACATTGACAGTGAGACATGTCATATTGTCAATAACTGTGTTAAAAGGTTTACATCACAGTTTTCAAGGTATCTTGAATCATTGTGCGACAATATATATTTTGATTTAAAAAGTATTGATAAAAGAGAATACTTTATTGAAATCTGTGGAAATGCACATGTAAAGCCTTTGGAACCACTCTCACGGCCTGATCATGAGTGGATGTACATCCTTCAGGTTTTAGATAGGATTAAGTATCTGGGAAGCACTACTTCTTTTTTATTTTTCATGGATACCAGCTGCTGACAGATATTTTTATGAAAGTGATGTACAGTTAATCATAAAAAATAAAGCCTTTACAAAAGCAGAAATGAACCAGATTGTACATTTACAGACTAAAACAAAAGCCTTTAACTAATGAAGGAAAACTTAGGAAACACAGAATAGTACAAAAGTTGTTCGTTGAACAGAAGAAGACGCTCCTACAATGTGCTGCCCACAAGTCTGTGCTTGTGAATTTTGAGAAATATATTACATTGTTTCAGTCAAATAATATCCTCCTACATGAGCCAACAGTTGGTCATCCTATAAAAACAATCTGGAACAAAGAGGTTGCAATGTGCTGCATGAACAGTTGAACTGAAAAAAATTCTGAATCTCAGTCTACAGTAACAGCATGTCAGGTGGGATCCAAAGTGGCTGATTTTAGAGTAGAGAATCATGAAAGTTCAAAAATATCAGGGAAAAGGAAATTAGACTTAGTAACTGCAATAAAACCTCAAGCCAAAATTTCAAAATACTTTTGCAAGAAATAAATATTTTTTCTATGTTTGTAACTAAAGTTCTAAGCAGTGCTCAGATAAACTATATGGTTGTCCTTGCTTCTGGCAACAAAAACTTGACTGCATATTTTTCTGTATTATTTATTTACCAAATAGACAATTTTACAATTGGAAAGAAAGGCACAAAACTTTTTCAAAAGGTATGTGTGATTGGTTTATTTTAAACAAATGCAAAATTTTTATTAAGATTTTTAGTGTGGTGTATGTTGAAGACAATATCATGTAATTGTTGAAATCAAAGTTACTTAAATTTCATTTTAAGGAATTCATATTTTTTCTGCAACATTAATACTACTGCAAGCTCAACCCCCAAAATAATTTACTGTTTTGAGCAACAGGCATATACGTAGGTAGTATTTCTCAAGATAAAACCATTTTATCTTTCCAAGTATCAGTAACATCTTTACGCATAAGTATAATTAGGGGAACAAATAGTAACAGTAATAATTTTGCTGTGTTAAGTGGGGGAGGGATACTCGCATCTGTTTTTTTATGTTTCAAGTTTATTCGTTTGTGCTACAGGGAGACGCCAATGATTTCAGGGTTTCTTGCCTTGCAATCACCCCTGTGCATCTAATACCTTTAAAATGCTACATTATTAAATTCAGTAAAGGAATTTTTCAGTTGCATTTGTAAAAGAACAAGTAAACACATTCCTAACTTTGATGCCTGCCCTCAGAATTGCTGCCATTCTCATAGATATGGTGAGTGAATGCTATCTCAGTTTACTGCACTTGTTTATATAAACTAAGAAAAAATGAGGGGGAAAATTGCAATATCATGAAACTACAATAGCATATAAAGTACAATGCAGAAATAAGGTGCTACATGCAGTTAAACAATGCTAGCAGCAGTGCCGGTAGCAGAAACAGTGCAACGCGGCGACTGGTGTCACAGATCGCTCAACAAATCTTGCAGATCAATTTACTCTCTTTTCTTTTACGATATAATTTGCACCAAAAAAAAAAAAAAGGTCCTCTTTTTTTCTTTTCTGCAGCTTTGCTTAATAAATCTGCAAGATAAATAAATGGATCCAAGTACCGTTTCCATTTCCCCCACCCCTGCCTTCCTCCTGTAGATGAAATGTCAGTGCTGTGTGGGTGGGTGGTCAAGGCACATCTCGGCACAGCCGTAACCGCAGCGGGTAGGGGGGATGGTATTACGAGGGGACTCCGTTCTCGAGGGTGGAATGTTGCAGGGCTTAATGTGTTGGCTCCCGAGGGGACGCGACACGCAGCTATCAGATTTCCCGGAACTCGCAAAGAGAAAAATATTTCTCTAATCCGTATACACCCCTCAATTCTTATTTCATGATAAATCAACCAGAAATGTGATTCTCCAAAAGTTAATGTGTGGTGCACCCTATCAAAAAGAGAACTGATTGGCCCTTTCTTCTGCGAAAAAACCATAAATGGTGGCATTTACTTGGATATGCTAGAAAATTTCACTATACACGAGATCAAAAGATATGACAATGTCATTTTCCAACAAGATGGCGTGGCGTGCCTCCGCATTGGTCAATGTGTGTATGTAAGTGCCTAAATGAGCATTTCCCCAACAGATGAATTGAGTGTGGTGGTCCCATTCCGTGGCCTCCTCACTCTCCAGATCTAACTCCATTGGATTATTTCATTTGGGGTTATGTGAAGGATTGTGTCTATCAGACACCTTGTACTGATTTGCAGGAACTGAAGCAGCGTATCACAGCTGCTATTAATTCCATAACTCCTCAGATGCTTGCCAATACATAGCACGAAGTCGAGTATCGCTTGGACATACTATGAGCAACCAAGAACCTCATCACATCGAAATTTATTAACTTGTGTAGTTACATTGTAAGCTAGTACAGTCAGTTTTTTTCTATCTGTTTAATGTTTGTTTTATATAATTTTGTAATGTGTCCAGTAATTCTCGGACACTGTATATATATATCAGCTATGAGAACAACACTCACAGGTGCTTTCTCGACAAACATTTCGTTAAGTCAGCGCGAAAATAAGTGCGCACAGCGCTCGTAAGGTCCGGTTGAACTAAGTGGATGGTTGCAGGAGATTGAAATATTTTGATTGAGCAATCAAAATATTAAAAATTTCGTAGAAAAAGACCTCTATCCGTAAATAAAAAAAATTAAGCAGAAATCCATAAATTTTACGGATAATCCCTAAAAGTTGGCAAGTATGTTACATACTTTAAAATTTGTATGTCTTCACTTTTTTGAAATCCTTCAACATTTGCGGCTAAATAATTTAGGACACTAAACTACACATTTTACCCTATGTAAACAAAAACAAAAATTAATAATTCAGATTTGAAACTGAATTTGTGGAATTTATTCTGAAATTTGTAAACATGGCAATGTTTCGAAATTCGTCTTTGTAGATTGATTGCTTGCGCGATTGATTGCCAAATGCGATTGCTTATCTAGGACACACTGTTTTTGAACACTGATCAAGCATGGCAAAGAAAAACATAAATTTAACCAAAAGAAAAAAAAGTTAATAAAGAGGGAAGAAACTTATCTTCAGCAGTTGCAAGGAAGTTTTTCTTCTTGTATTTCTGGCATAGCTCACATGAAATGTAAGGTTGACCGTCATGCCATCTTACTTTGGCCCACTTATAAAGTGAAAGCCACTTATCCACTAAAGATTTGGTTACCTTAGGTTTTTTAGCTGGCTGTTGTGTAGTAGTAACACTTTCAATATCGTTTTCTTGTTTGGAATTTATTCCTAACCATTTATCCATATTTAGACTACGAAAATTTTTTAACACACACGAATAGGGCCACATGAAAAAAAGACTACCGCAAAAGTGAATACATGAGAGAGAAAGATGACCACGGTTGGCGACTAGGTGTTGCCAATTTTCAAAAATCCAAAGCAGGGAGAACATAAGGAAGAGCTCAGTTTATGACATCATAGAAACTGGATTGACTACTAGTTTCTATGCATCATTTGACGTAACATGATGAGAGAAGAGAAATTCCACCACAACAATATTTCGTATGCGTTCGATGGAGTCGCGGAATTTTAATGGCGCTCGCTAAGAAACAGCGCCATTTAAACATTTTTGCATTTATGCGAAAAGAAATATAAATATTTTAGCAAAATTGCATTTATTTTCGCAAAATGCGAAAAATGTGATCGCAGTTTAAACCCCTGTTATAGCCCATTGAGTTGCTTACAGTGGTCATTAAACCCCAAACCAAGACATCTGCATAAAGGTTTCCGATTCAGTGGCCAGTGTATGTATGTATAAGTGGGTACTCAAAATAGATTTTGAAAGCATTGAAAGTCAGGATTGTTTTTTTCTTTTTGTAGTTAATGGTAGCATTATTATAATGCAAATAAAAGAATATTTTGTAAATTTTTTAATGTGAGAATTTTGGAATGAGAGTTAATAGGAAATATTAATGCATATGAAATGAGTTGGACTAGTGATATGCATTTACTTTTGCATATATTTATTTTAGAATAAGAAAAACAAAAAAATTTTGCAATATGTTGGACTTGGAAGATAATCAAATGCCTGATGTCGTGTAGAAACGTGCTCTTGTGCATTACCGTATTTCCTGGCATCAAGGACGCACCAACATCAAAGATGCACCCCAATTTTAAAATGAAAAATTTTGAGAGAGAAAAAATAAACATAAGTGCATTACCGTATTTCCTGGCATCAAGGACGCACCAACATCAAAGATGCACCCCAATTTTAAAATGCAAAATTTTGAGAGAGAAAAAATAAACATAAAAATAAGGTCTCAGCACTTTCACAAAGATTAAAAGCAATACAAATTTTACCTTTACATATAAGGAAAACCATTTCAGTCAGTACTACAGTAATATTGCAATGATGGCTAATTAATGCCTTGTTTTTGTAAAATGCAAAAAGCCATTATTTTCTCTGAAGTGGTTTGCGTGCAAATTGCCAAGCAAAGATACTACCTGTTTTTCAGCTACAACTGGGAAAAGTTTTTCGAGCAGGCAAGCTAAGATTGTTTACACATTTTGGCAAAAACTCATTAAAGCGGCTCTTTTGATCAAGAACTCCGTATGTTGTGTGTTGGTCTCAGTATAGAACACATAGTTTATCATAAATGCATCCCAGCAAAGGCGACATAAAGAAAAAAAAAAACAATCTTCCCATGGCGTTTCAGTCATGTTATTAATAAGGTTTACTGGTAAACATTTTGATATAGGTAACCTTTTCTTGGGGTTAGCGTAGGCCTATGAAAAACGTAACCTTCGGTTTCCAGGACACCTGACACACAAGACATTTTTTAGACTTATTTCAAGAAAAAAGTGTCCACAATGCTGGGAAATACGGCAGTTATACTGTTTTAATTTCTAAACATAAAGGAACTTTTATATGCCTATCAAATTAAAATAGCTGTTTTCTTTTCAGAGTGAACCAAGAGAAGATAGCAGTTCTTGTTCTCAGTCTGTTGAACACACACAAGTTACATCAGAAAGCTGATATTTTATATACTTAGAATATAAAAAAAGCATTGTTCCTATGAATTGCGAGCCAAAACATATCACTGCCTTCTGTTGTAATATTGAAGCTATCATGCGTGAGAATTGAAAGATCATGTAAATAAAAGCTATTTTTTAAATCTGTTGCAGTGTTTCTTTTTTATTGTTTTTCCTTTTGTGTTTTCATATCAAACTCCCTTTTTTTAATGCGTTTACTTTTTATGCACAAATTTATTTAAGAGTGCACCCACAGTCATTTAAATTCAAGGGATAGGAGTGAATCTCCTTTTTAGCTAAAAGTCCATTTTTTTCCAACTTGTCTCTTAAAGTATCTTTTTTTGTAATCAAGTCTCCTAAAATCTCTTTTATAAGGGATTTGTTCTTGAAGATTCAAAAACAAATCCCTTAAAAAAGGAATTTGTTCTTGAATTCTTTGTCTTATTTTCTCAAATTTTTAACCTTAGGTAATATTGATAGTAACCACAATGAAGGTTAACTGAGGTGTGTCTTGGTTTCATTTGTGCTTGTCTTTTTAATTTGAGAGGTGAGCACTTTTGTAATCTGTGGTCTTAATTTTGTTATGTGTCTAATGAAATGTATTTTTACTGTTCCAGATGCTTTGAGTGAAGAATTTTTATGCAAGCTATGACAGTATTGGTATTATTATAGAATTAATATTGATAGTGTAAAAATTCAAGAGGAACTAGTGCAGTATTTTCGTGTTGTAATAGTTCGTTTTAATTAAACATTTTAGTGAAAAAATCTGAGATTTCATTATTGGCAAGTGCAAGCTTCGAGACTTTTGGTTGAAACAAGAAGACAGTAATGGTCATGAACTTTCATTGTGGTGTGTTAAACAAAGTGAGTCTGAGGCTTTTTGTAAATTATGTATTGCTGCGATAAATATTGGGAACAAGAGTGTCCACTCATTATTACAGCATGCTGGTGGCTTCAAACATAAGAAAATCTTGTTGGAGGTTTTGAATGCCCAGGCCAGCTGCAGCATTTAATGTTGGAGAGCAATCGTGTAGCTCCTTTACCAACAGTACCAATGAAAATGCTCAATTAGAGCTAGTGAGTTTAAAAGACAAAGCAAACCACTGCTGAAATAATTCTTACCCTCAAACACATTTGCAGCAATTTCTCAGCTAATTCTTCCAGTGACTGGATGGAAGTTTTGGATGCCATGTTTCCAGGAGTAATTCCATCGGACATCTCTCTCATTCCAAAAAAGATGCAGTATCGTATAAATGATGCACTAGGCATTTATTTTCGTGATCAAATGCTAGAAGATTTAGGCTTGACAGTGTTTACTATTTCATTTGATGAAACAACTAATATTGAGAACAAAAAGGAATTGCAGACACTGTTCGTTATTGGTCAGAGGCCAGGACCGAAGTTGTTTTGAGTCGTGTAGAAACAGTTTTCTTGGTAAAGCTGATGCAGAAACATTTTACTCTGACATTTTCTTAACAATTGATCCTTCTAATATACCACTGAATAACCTGTTAATGATAGGCTCAGATGGTTCCAACGTTAACAAAAATGTGCATAGGCTATTCAATGAAGAACTCTTGACAAATAAGATCCAAAGGATTGGTGGATATTGGAACCTGCCCAATCCACATTGTCCACAATGCATTTCTCAAAGCTCTTGAAAATTTTGGTGAAGATGCTTTCTCTTTGGTGAAAAGCCCTCATTATTATTTTAGTGACCAGCCATCAAGATTGGAAAATTTTGAAGCTATCTAGGATGAACTCAGACTACCTGTACATAAATTCATTAAACAATTAGGCTCATTTCCATGCCAAATCAACCAATAAAAAAATAATTTTGAACCATTATGTTTTAGATTACCATGATTTTTGGTATATAAGATGTACCTATAGAGCATAATAAAACTGCAAATTTTCAGATTTTTTGGACATGGCATTTTTGTGATATTAATTTTTGAAAAATCGACAATCGCTGTTCATATTAATGTAAATATCTCAGCACCTATTTCAGCTAGAAAGTTCATTTTAAAGCTCTTTTTAAGAGCTTTCTTATGATATGATATGCATCATGACTATATAGAGACAAAACAAAATTCTAATTCAAAATTTTTCTTTTTTTTTTTTTCAAAAATCTTGAAAACACCATTTTTGAAAATTTTCCAAAAAATATATATTATAGAAAGACTTTTTGTAAGCACCTGTGCAAAATTTCAGGATGGGACAATCATGGGATCATAAAAAAAAAAAATAGTTTTTCCTGCCTGCATTGGAATTTAATTTTTTTTTTTTTTTTTAACATGAGCTGTATTCTTGGATAGGTCATGTAACAGCTCAGTTAGCCTTAGAAAGCACTTTTTGTTTGGGTTGTATTTTAGTTTGGGTTTGGCTTTCATTTTAGTTTTGATTCAGTGATCAATTTAGCTTGCTCTGATGCAATCACAGGTCTCTAGTCTTCCAATCAGTCAGATTTGAAAAACATTTCAGTTCAGACAGATCTCTTGGCAAAGATAAGTACTATTGCTCTAGTTTGTTTTAAGGAAACTTTCTAGTGATCTGACCTAGGTGGTAAACTAATTAACTCAACAATTAAACTTTATTTACTTCATTTGCTAGTGAAGTTATCTTCCCTGAAAACTGGTTCTATTTTATTTTTATATTGATATGACTACAAAATAATGGCCAAGTAAACTAAAAACATTTCTGTTAAATACATTTTATCACAATGACTGATAAGAGAGGAAAGGAATGGTCACTATATGCTACAAAATGCTGTAATCCGTTTTTAGAAAAAAAAATCACAGAACTGATGTCAAATGTTTAAGAAATGTTTCCACATGGATGCATTGTTTAGAAAAACTGCAGCATCCCTATGACGACCAGATCCTGACACCTAGTGAATTGTTTCACTTCGCAAAACAAAACGTTTTGGGAATCAACTTTCAGTACAAAATAATTAAAAACTATAAAGAGAGTGAGTATGAACTGACTTCTCGCATCCAGGATGCTAAACAACTTGCCAGGGACTCAGAAATTCCATAGCTATATTACTAGGTGAGACAGTGAAGTGGTAGTTAAGCTGTTTTCAAGTGACATCAGGGAAGGTAAGGAAGAAACACGTGTAATTTCTAAAAGTGCTTTTCTCCAGAGATCTTGTGAAGCACCAAAGTTGAATTCAGGCTACAAAACCGTTGAATATGATGATGCATGGTGGGTAGCATGCATTCTTGCAATATATGAGGACACCACCAAGCTGAGAGTAACCTTCCTATACCCTAGAGAACCATCTTTCGCTTACCCATTTATCCCAGACATACAGAATATTCCTGCAAGTACAGTGCTTATGCAAGTTGAACCTGTTACATCTACTGGACGTGTCTACACCTAAGTAAGGCTGAAAGTCAGAGATCACCACACCTTTTGGCTCAAAAACTGAAACTTGCTAGTTAAAATAAGCTTTTGACAGCTTATTTTAACTAGCGACATCTGTAAGTTTAAGCAGGCCAAAATGTGATTTTTAGTACTAATTAAGTTAATTGTTTAAACCAGGTCAACTGTTTCTACAACATGGAGTTTAAATGTAAATAAGGCACTAATTAAGTCTTTTATATCCTACTGGGCTTAAATAAAGCAAGTAAGATGAGATTTATTAAAAATATTTAAATCTTATATTTTTTTGACAAACCAAATTTTTGCATTACACATGATGGTGCCTGTTGGTAAGAAGGTGTTTGCTGCCTTCATGGATTTAGAGAAAGTTTATGACAGAGTAAATAGGATACTTCTGTGGAAGATACTGAATAAATATTTAATTACTGGGAATCTACTGAATAGTGTGAAAGCCATCCATGCTGGCAGTAGAGTATATGTACGATTGAATGGTGTTGCATCGAAATGTTTTTTTTTATTGGAACTAGAGTCTAGACAAAGTTGTGTAATGTTACCATGGCTGTTTAATATATTTATGGATGCCGATACCAAAATGGGCAATACTGGTTTATGTCTTGGTGATTTCCAGGGGCGGATTTAAGGGGTTGCGCAAACCGCGAAGGATCCCGTGTTTCGGAGGGCCCCCGATTCCCTGTGAAAAGAGAAGTAAAGCAAGGAAGGAACAAAGATGACAGAAAAAAGAGTGAAAATGTTGTATTGATGAATATGATATTTTACAGATTCATAGAAAAACAGTCGGGGTTTTAACTTTGTATAGTGCTTGTTGTCTGCTCACTACTTAAGAAATGTAAAGTTGGCTATCCTGCTTGACAAGCGGGTAAAATTTTGCTAACTGTAGAGTAATTTCGTTTGTGCGTGCGACACTGACCACCAGTAACATCGCAACATAAATTAAAATATCGTCTATAATCTGTATTTCTGTGTTGCCATTTGATTTCCACGTTGTGGTATTATACAGCGTTACTTAATATTGTAATTACAAACACCTAACCTTGCCCTTAAAATAGGCATCATTACAACTGTTGTTTCTGTTTCGTTTACACATAGTTTGTGACTGATTCTCCTGAAAATGAAGCCAGTAAAACGAAGTTATGAGTCAGTTTATGAAAAGTGAAAAAAGAGAAAGATGAATGTTTTCAACAGCAAAAGGATAGTTTATTAGCATTCCTACAAAAGCCTGTGCAGTCATACCGCTAATGCTGAGCGAATTGAGCAAAAGCCTACGGATTCATGAGCTTCGAAAGAAAATGTGCGACTGGAACCTATACAGGACCCACACCATTCAAGCTTAGACAACAATGATGGAAAGTCTAGTTCAATAAATTTAAATCTGGACCCTAGCTAATTTAGATTGTGAGAAACCATCCCATTTGCCACTGAACGATTTTAATTGTCAGCCCTCGGAGCCAGACCAAATAGTCAAGCAAGAGCATGAACCAACAAATCAAGAGGAAGAGCATAGGCCTACCTGTTCAATAAATTCATACTATCCTACTGATACAGCTTTATGGCCTTCTAACCCCACCTCTGATATGATAATTACTTTATTAAAAACAAACCAGAAAATAAAGGAAAACTAAACAAATATGAGGAAAGTATTTCAGGAACATAAATGAAAATCACTTTTATATGTTGAAGACAAATGGAACAAAATAAAAAAGAAACTGGTTAATTTTTTCTGAAACTTCTACGTCTGTTTACTGCTATGTGTGTATAAACTTTATTCCAACCATAAACAATCACATAGGGTTCTTGTTGATGGATTTACAGATTGGACCCGTACATAAAAAAGTTTCAGGAAACTATGAAATCTCGAAGTCTCACTTGACAGCCATGGTCAATATGCTTACAAGAAGTAAATTATCAGGGACAGTTAATTCTGAACTAATGATTCAGACTGAAAAAAAGAAGGGCTATTAGAGGCAAGTACTCCTCGAGTAGTGGTCACTGTGAAACTACTTGAAAGACTCGGACAACCACTCAGAAGTCACAGAGAAACTGAATGCTCTGAAAATGTAAATAAGGGTAATTTTTTAACTTGCATGGAGTGTCTTGCAGAATTTGATGACTTTCTGAAAGTCATTTTGAAAAGTATGAGCCCTGTGGTTCAGGCAGAACAAACTATTTGTCTTACCAAACATATGATGGAATATTAACTGTAATGGCAAAAAAACTTGGCTTTTTGTGAAGTGGTTAAAAATTCACAGTACTTCTCAATCATTGCCGATTCTACTCCTGATGTAAGTCATGTGGACCAACTAACTTTTGGTTTGAAGTATGCAAAAGCTAATGGAAAAACTGTTGAGCGATTCTTTGTTTTCTTGCCCATAAAATCTCACAAAGCGGAGCATTTGAAAGATACGGTCTTGAAAAAGATTTCAGATCTAGAGCTAGATATAAAAAACTGTAGACGCCAATGCTATGACAATGTCTTGAACATGTCAGGCGTATATGCTGGCCTTCAAGCAAAAATAATTGAAAGAAGTCCCACAGCATTTTATGTGCCGTGCTCAAGGCATTCTTTGAATTTAGTAGACAAAAATGCTGCAGATATGCTGAAGCTTACTTTGATTTTGTTCAAAAAGTATATACCTTTTTTGCGGCCTCCACTAATCGTTGGGAAATACTTAAATCCCACTTTCAACCACATCAATAGATTGAGTGGTACTCTATGGTCAGCAAGAGCTGATGCTGTATCAACCTTACAAGCAGCTTATAGTGAGATTAGAATAGCATTGATTAAACTTTCTAGAGTGTGAAACCGAAAAGCCTTTTGCCAAAACAGAGGCAAAAAAAGTTTGACAAATATGAAACTGCCTTCATGACTATCTTGTGGGACCCGCTGTTGCAACGAATCGACAAAGCCAGCAAATTCTTGCAGAAAGAAAATGGAAACATGAAGATGGCAGACTGGCAGTAGATCTATTTCAGTCTCTGAAACTATTCTTTGATGACGTAAGTAACTACTATTCTGGCATTGACATGGAAGCCTCAACTTTGTGTCTACTTCTGTGGAGCAACCAGATGATGATGAGAGTTACAAAATGAGAATAAAAAGAAACAGCTTTGCTGATGTGAGGAAGCACAGACAATGAAGTTCATCTGGAGGGAAAAGATCCGAGTGGAAATACTGAATGCTATCTGTGACACCTGGTAGTTGATCTGGAGAAAGAAAAGCGAAGTTAGGATATAAACTACTGTTTGTGAAAACTGCAACACCATGAAGGAATGATAATAATCACGTGGACCTTGTAATTACTTGAGGATATGCAGAGCAGGGTAGGTAGGACATGCAAATGATTAGAAGTTCAGAATCATTGTGCATGTCCGGACCCGGCACTGCCCTCTGTACGATCAAGTGGGGGTCATTCAGAGAGGGCTGTTTAGAATACACACCAGTAGAGCATCGCGGACGAGTTGTAAAAGGGTCTCCAGGATTCAATAATGCCTCGGCGACAACGAAGGGCGGAATATCACCTTTCGACAAAGTTTGAACAGGGACGAATGATTTTGTCTACGTAAAGGTGCATTTTCGTACCGTGACATTGCGGCTCAGACGGGACATAACGCTACGACAGTGGACCGAGAAATGTGACTACACCGCGGGATGACAGACACCTCATTCGCAAGGCAGTGACGAACCGCTCCGCATCTTCGCAAGTGTTAGCGCAACAGTGGATCACTGCAACGGGTGTGGCATTGTCTGCCTCCACAGTTCGACGCCGTCAGCTGCACAGAGGACTGGTTGCACGCATCCTTTTTGAATTCCTTTGACCCTGAACGCCTCAGGCTGGAATGGGGTTTTCTGATGAATCCCGATTCAACTTAGACTACCATGATGGCCGCACACACATCAGACGGTATTGTGGTGGGCGCCTTATTCCATCCATGCATTGTGGAGCGTCATACGGTCCGTACGCCAAGTGTGATGGTGTGGGGTGCCACTGGATACCTACCATTCACGATCTCTCGGCTGCTACGACTTGAGGGCAATCTCAACAGCGACCGCTACATCAGGGAAGTTGTACAGGCAGAATTTATACCATTCCTTCAGAGCACTCCTGGCACTATATTTCAGCAGGACAATGCCCGACCACATGTTGCCAAGAATGTTTAAGCTTGCTCCGCAGCACAGCAGATACCGCTTTTTCCCTGGCCTGCACGTTCACCAGACATGTCGCCTACTGAACATGCCTGGAATAGGGTCACTCGGTAAATGGCCCATCAAAGTCGTCCAGCGGTCAGTACCAATGATCTGTGGACTTGCATACATGCTGCATTTCAAGCAATTACACAGGTCATCATCCAACGCCTTTTCGATTCAATGCCACGCTGTCTAGAAGCTCTTATTACAGCTCGCGGAGGCTTCACAAGATACTGATTTTTGCAGGTAAAAATTATTGTATTATTCTACAAATTAAATTACTTATGTACAGTCATATCAGTAATGTGTGGTATAAATTTCATTCAAATCGCATGGTTTTTTTCTTGGTGCTGCAATTTTTCCTAGCAGTAGTGTATATTCGACATATTCAAAGAATATACCTTGGAAATATTGGTGAGGTCACATTTCGTGGAATGGTCTGATGAACATGAGCATTCTACGAAATGTGACCTCAGCAATATTTCCAAGGTATATTCAAATGTCATAGATGAAAAACTGTTTTGTGATGAACTGAAGCACTTCTGTAGATTTGTGAATCGCATGGATCAAGATCAATCCTCAGTTCGGCCGGAAGATTGATACAAACTGCTTGTGAATAGTGAAGGTTTGAAGAGACATTTCCAAATGTGAAAACCAACCTTAAAATTTTCCTTACTTTACCAATATCTAATGTAAGTCTTGAAAGATCATTTAGTACTCTTAAAACTTTCTCAAGAGCTGCAATCAACACTTTCTCAAGAGCACTTGAATAGTTTTTCAGTATTGTACATAGAAAGTAATGCGCTGAAACATGTCAATTACGATGAAGTCGCAGACACTTTTGCTGCAATTAAAGCCAGGAGGAATTTCTTATAAATATGATACTGTGTTTGTAAGTAAATGAAATAGTGTTTCTCTTAGTTGCAGTATATAATAATAGAATTACTTGATGATGAAATTGATTATAGTCAATTTAAAAATGGTAGTAAATATACTCGGAACCCGGACGTGTCTCAAAATGAGGGGCCCCCTACAGCATAAATCCGCCCCTGGTAATTTCCATGTGTTCAAAATGCTTATGCTGATGACACAGTCCTGTTAGCAGAGAGTAAAAGTGAGTTGCAGAGTATGTTGTCCCAGATGTATGAAATTTGTATGAAATTCAAACTGAGTATAAATAAGGGAAAAACCAAAGTTATGGTTTTTGAGAGAGGAATTGTTAGCACTGAATGCAATATGTCTAAACAGCACAGTGTGACCAGGTAAACAAGTTTATGTATTTAGGAAGTATGTTTGATAGAGAGAACACATTAGATGGTGAAATTAGTAGGTGAGTAAACTCTTCATTGAAAGTCATAGCTGCTTTAGGAGGATTTCACAGGAATGATGGGTTCTCAAAGAGGTCCCAAATGGCTGTGTATGAAAGTGTAAAATTGTTCCTACAGTGAAACCCGGCTACTGCAGAAGACAGTTGTTTGTGTGCTGGAGAGATGCATTTCTTAAGGGGGGGGGGGGCAAGGCTCACTGTGATCATGTGAGGACTGAAGATGTGTTGCAGTTGTGTAATGTGAGGCAAAATGTTAGTAAGTGGAGATTAAAATTCTCAGAGGGTTTGGCCATGTTGAAAGAAAAAGTGATGAGATGCTTACTAAGAGAATTTTTTCAGCCCAAGTGGCAGGAAAGAAAGGTAGAGGAAGGACCAGATTCAGGAATGTCTGCATGAGAAAAATATTATCAGTACAAAAGGTCTTGTGTGCTTCGTGTGGTGAATGTTGTGAAGCACGAGCTGTATGCCAAGATCGCTGTAAATGCAGATGTTTGATACATCAACAGTAAATAAGATCTATGTCCAAAAGTTAGTAGCCGCCCCGGTGGCGCAGTGGTCTAAGGCGTTGGACTCTGATCATTCGTCCGAAGGGGTCCGGGTTCGAATCCCGGTGAGGCATGGATGTTGTGTTTGTCTTACGGCACTGGCTCTCTCCCTTCCCTGGAACCAGTGACCCTAAATTAGGGACGGGCGACTGCTTATAGCCCATTGAGTTGCTCACGGTGGTCGTTAAACCTCCAATCAAAAAAAAAAAAAAAAAAAAAGTTAGTAATTAATCTGGCAGATATACTTTCTTTGAGGAGCTAACCTCTGAATCTCGGAGAACAGCTTAGTGGTATGTATGTGAGAAAGTGACATACTGGCGATATTAAAAATGTGTCACAGTGGAAGACCCAGATCCACAACCAGGCAGGACAGTGCTCGAAAAGCTAAACTTGGCAGACAGGAGATTCAATTCACCTGAATTGCTTTAAAGATCGTCTGAAGTGACTGATGTTACTGTTAGTACATCTACTGTAATGAGGAGGTTGTTTCACTATAACTTACATGGCTGCAAAGGAGGCGTAAACCACTGTAAATCAAAGACAGCGTAGACTTCAGTCGGCAAAACAACATGCCTCATGGATAACCACGCAATGGAAAAATGTTCTTTTCAGTGATGAATCAGAATTTTGCCTTAATGGGAATCATAGTAGGGATGATTAATGGGAATCTATGTAAGGAGATTCTAAGCCTGAACAATTCCATCCTAGTTGCTTAATGACTACTGTTAAGCATCCGGTGAAGGTCATATTTTAGAGCTGCATGTGTGTGCATAGCATTGGGAACCTCCATATTATTTATGGTATAGTAAATGCCCAGTGGTAGAAGTTGAAAGTTCCTCTGACAGAGCTGCACGACTCGTTATCCAACTATCGAGAAGATACCAGGCTCAGATTATTCAAACTTATGCACCCACCACAAGTCATCCTGAAGAAGAAATTGAAGAATTTTATGAGGAAATTCGTCATCTAAATAATAAAGGTAAGCAGCACTTGAAGATAATTATGGGAGATTTCAATGCAAAAATAGGGCACCGGCAACAGAATGAAACTTCAGTAGGTAAATTCTGGTCACGGCAACAGAAACCAGCGTGGAAATACTCTCGTTGAGTTTGCAGAGGCAGAAGGATTTTTCATCTTGAATTCCTTTTTCAAGAAAAAGCCACACAGGAAATGGACATGGAGACATCCAATTGGGACGACAAGTGAAATTGATTTTATTATGTGTAACAAAAAATTCGTCATCGAAGACTGCAGTGTGCTAAACAAGTTCAACACAGGTAGTGACCATAGATTGGTGAGATGTAAGATGCACCTCAACACTAAACTGGAACGTGGCAAGCTCATAAGACAAACAAAATGTATTGACATAACCAACCTTAAAAAACACCATAATACTTTCAAGTTGGAACTGAAGAACAGATTCTCTGCTTTAGAAGGCCTAACATCGGAAGAAGTGGATATTTCGGAAGTTAACAGAAAAGTAACCAAAGCTCTTATGGAAACAGCAACAAAATTAGCTGGGTCTAAGAACAAGTTGCATGTAAACAAATTATCAGGAAAAACCAAAATGATGATGCAAAAAGAAGAGAGATGAGGACAACTAAAGAAGATGTGACTTCAAAGTGGAATATATAGAGCTATGCAAGACAGCACGAAAAAGGATCACTGAAGACGTAAGGAAATTCAACTGTGAGCTAGTGAGGAAAGCAATTGAAAACAACCAAAGCCTAAAGATAGCAAAGGGACATCTCAGTAAGGGAAGAAAACAGATTATGGCTCTGAGAAAAGAAGATGGTTCTATAACAAGAAATAGAGGCGAAATTTTGACAAGAGTGAAAGATTTCTACTCCAAATTATATGAAAGGGATGATACATGTACTCCAGACATCATGAAAGGTACCAGAGTTCTTCCAGTCCTCCCAGCAGAAGTTGCTCATGCAATCAAGAACATGAAGCGGGGAAAGCTCCAGGAGAAGATGGAATTACTATAGACATCATACAAGAAGCAAGTGGAGAAATTGAAACAGTACTCTGCCCAAATTTTCACTCGATGCCTTAATGAAGGGAAGATTCCTGAGGATTGGAACAATGCTACAATGATCCTGCTACATAAAAAAGGTGACATTGAGGATCTCAGGAACTACAGACCTATCAGCCTCCTATCAGTGGTTTATAAAATCTTCACTAAAGTTCTTTCACACCGCTTGAAGGTAACACTGGACATGGCTCAACCGAGAGAACAAGCTGGATTCAGGAGTGGCTACAGCACAATAGATCATATCCATGTACTGAGAGAACTAATTGAAAGAGCGAGGGAATATGAACTTCCATTGTGCATGGCTTTTATCGATTATGAAAAAGCCTTTGATTCGGTGAAACCATCAGCAGTTACCACGGCTCTGAAATCCTGCGGTATTGAAGATGCATACATTAATATTATTAATAACATCTATGAAAATGCAAGTGCAAAGATTCGGCTGTTTGAAAATACAACACACATAAA
Source organism: Macrothele yani (assembly GCA_039090855.1). NCBI lineage: Eukaryota > Metazoa > Arthropoda > Arachnida > Araneae > Macrothelidae > Macrothele > Macrothele yani. The sequence continues at coordinate 91,615,348 of CM076993.1, forward strand.
AATTGGAAAGGGAGTGAGACAAGGTGACACCATATCTCCGAAGCTCTTTAATGCCACATTGGAAAATGTCTTTCAATCACTGAACTGGGAAAACAAAGGGATAAAGATTAATGGAGATTATCTAACCCACCTTCGTTTTGCTGATGACGTAGTCATTTTTTGCAACTACCCCATCAGAGCTGCAGAGTATGATCCAGGAACTTGCTGACAAGAGTAAAGAAGTGGGATTAAAAATGAACTTTCAGAAGACAAAAGTGATGTTCAATGCTTTTACAAGAAATGAAGATTTATCGATTGATGGAGAAAAACTGGAGATAACAGATACGTATGTTTATCTTGGACAGCAGATATCAAGTGAGGGTCACATTGATGAAGAAATTAATCGGCGCACAAAACTTGCCTGGAGAGCTTTTGGAAGAAACAGCATAATTTTCAAGAGCAATATGCCATTATGTCTTAAAAGAAAAGTGTTTGATCAATGCATCCTTCCAGTGCTTACGTATGGTGCAGAGACGTGGACCTTAACTAAAAGAGACATACAAAGGCTGCAGACAACTCAAAGAAGCATGGAGAGGTGCATGCTTGGTATAACCAGGAGAGATAAGAAGAGGAACTCGTGGATCCGAAAATGACGAGAGTGGAAGACATCATGATCAGAGTTAAATTCCTGAAATGGCAATGGGCTGGACATACTGCCAGAAGGACAGACCATAGATGGACAGCCGAAATTTTAGATTGGATTCCAAGGGACAGGAAAAGACCCAGAAAAAGACCACATGGGAGATGGGTGGATGAAATTCGTAAATATGCGGGAGTGACATGGAGGAGACTGGCACAAGACAGACCGTTGTGGAGGAAACTTGGGGAGACCTTCGTCCAGCAGTGGATTGATAATGGTTGACAATGATGATGATGATGAAATGCCCAGAAATACATCTGGATATTATAAAACTAGATGCTACCATCATTTAGAAGACTTCATGATGGCAGTTTTGTTTTCAAGATGACAATGCTCCCTGTCATCATGCTAAAGTAGTGAAAAAGTGGTTTCAGGAAAAAAATGTTCAGCATCTTGATTGGCCACCAGTCATCGGACTAAAACCAGATAAAAAATTTGTGGTTCAAAGTGTTGTATGAAACTATAAAAAAAAAGCCAACAACCAAAATTCAACTCATTGAAGATGTAGGTAATTCAAATTTGGAATCGTATTGTTCAACCCAATCTTTTACAAAACCTTGTTGCTGCCCCGGTGGCACAGTGGTCTAAGCGATGGCCTCTGACCATTCGTCTGTAAGGGGTCCGGGTTCGAATCCCAGTAAGGCATGGATGTTGTGCTTGTCTTACGGCACTGGCTCTTTCCCTTCCCTGGAACCAGTGACCCTAAATTAGGGGCGGGCAACTGCTTACAGCCCATTGAGTTGCTCATGGTGGTTGTTAAACCTCCAATCAAAAAAAAAAAAAACCTTGTTTACAGTATGCCATCAAGATACAAAGCTGTGATTAAAAAGCTAAAGGCTGGGCAACAAAATGCATATTAGGTACATTTTGTAATTTTGCTTCATTATTTTTCTGCATTTAAATGTTATTTCATTCCTTATGGACTACAAAAACGATTTATTGCTGTAAACCCAAGTATTGGATAAATTATCGTTTTCATAATAATTTTGACTTCGTCATGATTTTGATAATGTACTTTAAAAACAGAAGTAGCTATAGGAAAAACTAGGACACTTTTGAAATCTCCATTAAATTTTGCATCTAATGATATAGAAATGATGAAATAATTAAGGAAATTAATTAGTTAAAAAGAGTTAAACTTAAAAATTCACGGTTTTTGTAGGTGATCAGTACTTTGCGTACCACTGTAGTTGTTCACGTCAGGATGGGGGTGGGGTGCTATCAACTTATCCTCTGTATAATGGAAAATATGATCTGAGTTTAAGAACTATCATAGCATCAGCCTGCTGACTGAGCCAGAAATGTTTGAAATGGTCACTATTGATGGCAGACGCGTAACTAGGCTGGGGTAGGCGGGGCTGCTGCCTCAGGTGCAGCCCAAGAGAGGGTGCAAAAATCACTGCTTGCAATCTGATTAAAATTAGAATTGAAACTTTTGCATCAGTTTCTAGTACAGAATTTACCTATAATTTCTTTCTCCAGTTGCGGTACTTTGTCGGCTAAAAACTCACATTTCTTCCTCAAAATGTGCAGGGGATGTGAAGTTGCTCACAATCAGAAATGACTGTGCGGTTGTTGGTACATCACAAGATAAGGATGTTGATATTTCTGAAGATTCTCTGGGGATGATTCAATCATTACTGCTACATGCTGCATTCGGTTTGTTTAATGTGGTACCAAAGGTCGGAACTCTGGAGCAGTTCGGAATCTCACCACTTGCTTAACATTTTGTATTTTACTGCCCTAAATGGTGATCCACTTCCAGTTCAGCTTCCCCACTCGGGACGTCCTTGATGTAAGTAAAGGTAAGAGAAATGCACGAAACCTTTCTGCTGTCCCCATTTCCTCATTTTTCTAATGCAATTGATGAGGGTAAAATGCCATTCCCGTTTGGGATAAGAAATAACACCTAGTTTCCTAATACCCTATTTGCAGTATCATACATCAATAAAAATATTTTAAAGTTATGCTGTTAAACTACAATTAAAATGGCAATAACTTTGCAAAGGTCTTCCTCTGGTCAGCCAAAAAACTAAGCCGTTTTTAAAATCCATTGCACAACATTTAGTGATTATTTGTTATCAATTACCTAACACAGAATATGATAAAAAAAAAAATGTACAAAATTCAGTGTGAAGCGAAATGTCAGAAGCAATTCCAGATGGCCAGTGTTAGTTCTTTTGAAAAACTCCAAATGCGTGTAGGTACAAAATAATGCAGATTTGTACGTAATTAACAGACAAGACCAATTTTACTATTCTAAAAACTTGTGCAACAAGCAGGATTATATTTCAGGCAATAAAACTCTTTTGTCTTAATGACTTCAGTGGGGGGAGGGGGGGGGCAATATTTTGTGGTTTGTCCCGGGTGCAGAAATCCGTAATTACGCCCCTGATTGATGGTATGGGGCTTTACATCAAAGAAGGTTGGGGATGTACAGACTAGTTTTGTGCCTAGTAAAAGCTGTACTAACCAATTTTTTTCATTGAATATGATGATTGCAAGTTTTAGTTATGTTTGTTGGTATTTTGCATTTGTACCATTGCAAAAAGCTTGTGAACAAGTGAACACACTGCTTCTGTGAAAAGTTATGCAATAATGGAATCTCCTTGAATGTGTGAATACTTTGTATGCTCGCAGTAGATCATCTATGTGTAATTTTATTAAATTGGTTTTCGATTGGTGCAGAAGTCTGGCAAGGTTGTGTAACATAGCTATGACTAATAATACACTGCAATGAAAAATTAAAGGATAGTTGTTAAAAATGGTCACAACTCTTGTTGTTGTTAAGATAAAGGTATGAAATGTGCACAGAATCTTTGTTTTGTCATAACACATGAAATGCAAAAAGAATCTGTACACAATTTTGAATGTAACACACTTTGTGACATAAAAGCACAAAATACGGAGATATGACGGAGCTGGAGAAAACAAATTTAGGAATTTAAGGGGAAATTCAATAAAGGGGGTGATCACTTCTGACAGAAATGATTCATTTGCAACAAGTATTTATGAGATAATCGATGAGATTTTACGGGAGCAAGTTTCACTGCTCCTTCAGCGTACTTGCTAGCTCCTGGAGTTGCAAAATCTTGCTTCCTAAAGCTTCCCATGCATGTTCAATCTGATTTAAATCTAGGGAGTAGGCAGGCCACTCCATTCTCTGGATATCCTTACTTTCCAAGTAATCTGTGACTGTTTTTGCTTGATGGGGTTGTGCATTGTCTATTAGGAGAAATTTTTCACCAACAGCTCCTTTAAAATGTTTCACATATTGGTCTAGGATCTCATCTCTATATATCCGACTAGTGAGTTAGTGAATCACCTTGAATGACATGCAAGTCTGTACAGCCATTTAATATTATGCCTCCCCAAACCAGGATTCCTCCACTTTCAAATCTGTATCCTTCTATGATGTTGCTGAGAATATTTCTTGTATTCAGCTCTCCCCAGATAATGATACATCTAGAATTGCTCTCCAACAAAATAGAGATCCATTGGTGAAGAAAACTTGGTCCCAGTCAACAGGACTCCACTTGCAGATGTGCCAAACTTCAAAAACTGAAAATCGGGAGTTTTTTACGGTTCATAAGATCACACGAGCACTATTTTTTTATTGACATTTTCCAGACGTAGTATTAGTCCACTAAAAGTTCTGAAGAAAAAAAAACCCACGAAAAATCAACACCCCCTCCCTCTACTGAAATTCGTTTTCATGTATGTTGATTCCGCAAGATAATGAAAACATAAAATGGCCCGCATGTTGTTTTTTATGAATAAAATAGCAGCCAACTGTTTTTCATTTCTTCTTTAGGTTGTGCATGAAGGTGACAAAAAGCATCGTACTAACATCGCCTTTCATTACAAGGCGAGGTCAACTGTAACTACTCCCTTTTGTCGTTGAGTGAATTTGCTGCAACTCAACTCCTTATCATCACTTAGAATGTGTACGGCTCTGTTGAGACGAGGGGTTGAAAGACTGAACTGCAAGAAGGCAGGGAAGCTCCCATCTGTCAATCAATTACTGACCCTTCCCAACATTCTAGTGCCAGAGCGGAGGAGCTCTTTGCTGAAGGCTTCATATGACAATTGGACTGGGAGAAATTTGTTTAAAGCAAATTTTTTTCCAACCCATCTCAGACGATTGGTGAGAAGCCAGCTTTTTGCAGATAGAAGAGGAAAAGTACGAAACTAATGATTATAATGCCACCTTGCCTTGCATCAACGCAGAAAGAAAAAGATTTCACAGGCAGTTAGAAATTCTGGTGGTTGATGGAATTTCGACTATTCTAACAGCTAATCTTTGGTGAAAATCGGGAGAATTTGACATTCATCTGGAGGGCTGAAAATGCAGTCTCCCGCCTAAATCTGGAGAGTTGGCACATCTGCACTTGTGATGCTCTCTACACTACTTCAAACATGCACACCTAGCATTGGTCTTCTCACATAGAGGCCCTTTTCCTGCCGGTCTAGTACGCAGAGTAAAACTAATTATGTGGGTTCCTGTGGATGCTGCAAGCTCTTGGGCAATCTGTTGTGCCCGAGCTAGGAATTGGTCCTCTTATAAGGTTTTGGCCCATGGGCGACCTTGTCCTGGATGATGAGATACTCCCCATCATTTTAAATCGTTTCCACCGTCTCAAGAGAACATTTTGGGGTATATGCAGCGCACGAGATATCTCTGACTGAACTTTGTCTGGCTTCCGATTGCCCTGCATTTTTCACAATTATACAAATGCCTTCTTCACATATTCAAACATGCACTATTCAGACATTATTCGCACTAAATAATCCAACATCTAAAACCACAGCTATTTATAAATGCTTTAACTCCATCCTTGTGATGTACTCTGAGCTAACATGTCCCTAATTTGCATATTCTTATCTGTACAGGCAACCTTTAAACCCTGTGCTGAATAAAGCATGTCAAGACTGACATTTTCACCAATTTGCATTAGACTCCATCTGGTGAAACCCTTTTTTTATATATTTTTTACCGATTGTCCTTTAATTTTTTAAGAATTTTGACTTTTTTTTTTACTAATTATCCTTTAATTTTTCACTCCAGTGTATTTATGGATGCATGCATGTGTGATGCCAAAATAGACAGTACTATCTGGGAAATTTCTGTGTGCACAGGTTGCTGATGACAGTCCAGTCATTTGAGAGCAAAAGAGAGTAGGAATAGCAGAGTACGAGGGGGTATCAAAAAGTTTGTGCAATCACCAAGAAATAAACAAGCTAGAAAAGTAAAATTTATTCAGGTACTTGGGCCTTCTCTATATAGGTCACCCAGTGCCACATGTTTCTCCCACCTTCGCTTGACCTTCTTTATTCCCTCTGTGCAGAACACCTCAGATTACGTCTGAAACCACTGTTCTATCTCAATAATGACATCATCAGTGTTATCAAATCGCCTCCCACGTAATGGACATTTCACCTCGGGGAACAAAAAGAAGTCACTTGGTGCTGTATCAGGAGAATATGGCGGATGAGACAATATATTGTATTTAAGACTGCTCCCTGTGACGATGGTGCTGACTGTTGAATGAGCTGGTACGTTGTCATGCAACAAATGGACCCCTTTTGTGATCATTCCGCTTCTTTTGCTTTTAATTTGGTCAGTAGGTTGCAATAGTAGTCAGAGGTAATAGTTTGGCCTTTCTGATTCTGAAGGTAGTCTGTTAAAATAATACCTCTTTTATCCCAGAAAACAGAGAGCATCACTTTGGCGGCAGACTATTGCACTTTTGCCTGGGGGGTGGGGGGGGGTGAAGAGGGATGTCCCCCATTGTTTACCCATTTCTTTGGTTTCTGGATCATAGCGGTATAACCAACACTCATCCAGAGTAATCAAACGGTCAAAAAAATCTTCGGAATTCGCGTTACAAAGATCCAACTTTTTTATGCGGATTGTGCCCGAACTCTAGAGAGAAGTCTAGATGCCCATCGCGCTGAGACCTTGGACGTGTTCAATTGGTCATGTATGATTTTCCACACTGACCCATAGCTTAGTCAGATGAACTTTTTGACAAAGCATTTCAATGGTAGTACGCCTATCTTCAAGGATTAATTCTCCACTTTGGTCACAACTGTCTGGTCATCTGTCAAAAATGGCCGTCCGGACCTTGGTTCGTCAAAAATGGGTCATATGACCACTTAGAAAATTTCTTTTCCACTTTCCCACAGTCTCGTATGCTGGACACTTATTTCCATATGCACTTAACATTTCTTGATTAATTTTTTTAGCTGCCTTTTCTTGGAGATGAAGGAACTTGATCACACAGCGAAATTCCATTTTCTCCACGATCATGGACTTTTCAATTCCTGAAAAAAAGGGGAGAGGGGGTTGCTAAATATTATTTATGTTGTACAGTATACTGAATGTATATATAACAAAATAAAAGAAAAATGGTGTCCGTAGCTTTAATAATTTTGGGTGATTGCACGGACTTTTTGATACCCCCCTCGTATATATGAAATTCAAACCGAGTATAAATAAGAGAAAAACCAAAGTCACGGCTTTTTGTTAAGGAACTATGCTGAACACAAGATCGTTCTAAATGGTACACAGATCAGAAGAATAGTGTGTGTACTTACTTAGGAAACATGTTTGACAAGGAACCCAAATAAGTTGGTAAAATTAGTGAGTGAGTCAGTGAATTCTGTGTTGAAAATCGTAGCTTTTTTAGGAGTACTTTACAAGAATGTTGGGTTCTCATAGAGATTCTGACGGCTGTGTATGAAAGTGTAATTATTCCTACTCTGATGTACAGGGTGAGTCATAATGGTCTCCAGGATTTTAGTGTACCACTACATAATAATGGAAAGGGATAGGGTAACATAGTAAATGGTAATGAAAAGAGAAATATTCAGTTCTTTATAGACCTTACAAATTCTGGATGTGTCCGCCCTTCGTGATGTTTATCCTGTAATCCAATTTGGCCCACACTTGCACCAGAGTTGCAGCCATGGTAACGCACTGATTCAATTCCATTAAATCTAAGGACGGGACGGCACAAACACCTGGTTCTTAATGTAGCCCCTGAGGAAAAAATCACACTGCATTAAGTCTGGTGATCGAGCTCAGGCATCCAGTGTTCCAGAATTTTATTGTACCACTGGCATATTATTTTATCTGTCAGTGCATCCTTTCCAAAGCAAGCACTAAAGTGCTATGGATCCATGATAATGGAGTCGGGGGAGGGGGGGGGTATGTATCAACTCTTTTTGATCATGTTAGGAAAAAAGATGTGTTGCAGGTGTGTCGTGTGAAGCAAAATGTCAAAATGTTAAGTAGGATGGAGACAAATATTCTGAGGTGGTTTTTGCCATGTTGAAAGAATGAGTGATGAAGACTGAAGGAATATGAATAACCCAAATGACAGGAAAGAAAGGTTGAGGAAGTCCAAGGAAATCATGGTAGAATCAGATTCAGGAATGCCTGCAAGACAAAGATAAGAGATATGTAGTACAAAAGCTCTTGTGTGAAACATGTGATGGATGTCAGTGAAGCTCGAGTTGTGTGTCAAGATTGCTGTAAATGGAGATATTTGACACACCAAACAGTAAGTAGAATCTAGCGCTATTAGTAACCTTTGATTTGAGAAACTAACCTCTGAGAACAGCTTAGTGATTTGCATGTTTATAATATGGCACTGAATTTTTTAAGTGTCGATATATTACTATACATTTAACCTGGATTTTACAAGGAACTGATGAAAGCTACATCCATAGGTGGAAGTGTGAATATTTTTAGAAGATATCTAATATTGCTTGTTTAAAACTTTCTTGATTGTGACGCATGAAATATAGCTGATAGTTCAACTATCCAACACACACATACTGCTATGCAGCAACTGGAAAACATTTTCTGTGTACAGTAGATTCTGGTTAATTGGGACACGTAGGGGTTACAACCCTTTGGCCCAAATAAGCGGCTGCCCCAATTATGCAAATAATTTTTTCAAATAAACAGCTGCCCTGAATAACTGATGACCCAATTAACCATAATGTACTGTAAATCAAATTTGACAACTGATGCAGGTGAGAATTTTTTTTACAGCTGTGCTGATGAGATCATTCTTGATGTGCCAACACACAAACTATTTAAATGAAAACAAGATCTCAGTTTCACTTCAACAACCGTTTTATGCTCTCTTGGGGGAGCTGCTACTCCTGAAGTTCAACTGCTTCAGCAGTCAGTCTGAGCTTACAAAGGGAGGCAATGAGTATCTCTTCCTAATCAACCATGCTGTAGCCTGATCAACAACTTAGTTCTATTACATTGAAATAAACTTAAAAAATTGCAGTTAATTCAAACACATTGCATTTAAAGGTGGGATTTTGTTTACAAAAAATAAAATTTAAGAGCTTACAGCAGGAATTAGATGTATCACACGCAAATCTTACATTTCTTGAGGGAACATTAACGATTTTTTCATATATATATATATATATATATATAAAAGCGTCATATTAGAACATACATCCACCATTGTATTCCAATTAATCCCATATACAGTGTGGCTGTATCAGCAAACACACTGATCTTGTAACAAGACTTTCGTATTTTTGGTACCACATTATCTCGTGTCTGACGCATCTTTATATTGGAATATTTTGTATAAAACCTGCCCCCATGATCATGGGTTTCATTGTTGTGTACCACATTATGTTGACTTTTTTGTAGCTCCTTGACTAATTTTATCTTTTGCTTTGTTCATTTTCCTGTATATTATTTCCCTGAACACTTTCAACTTACCTGGAAATTTTATGAAGGCATTTCCCATAAACATATTTGCCATCTGAAAAAAGTAGTTTTATAACTAAAAGCTGAACAAATGAATGTATATTTTTTATTTAATTTAAATACATTATTTATAATCATCAGAACCATCCAATGTGTGTTCTTCATAATTCTGTTCCCCGTCAGTGGCAGGAAAATTCTTCTTTCGGACAGGGCACCTATAATCATAGTCCAAGAGCCCATCGTTATCTTTACAGAGTGAACTATAAGCATCACACAAGCCACTCAATTCGTCCATGTCTAAGTCTTTTGCACTCTTTATAGGAGAGACATTTGCTTTCTCTAATATTATCTCACAAAGTTCAGGTCTATCTTTAGGAAACAACAACCTAGAATACAAATGGCAAGTTATAAGACAAGTAATTAAATTAACTTTAAACTTGCAAAGATTACAAATTTAATGACTAAATTGAAAAAAAATAAATGAAATGAAATCATTGAAAGTGTATACACTATATTTTCCTGAAACAAAATCGTACATGAATTCCAATAATTCATTTTATCAGATATAACATTTTTCTGCTGAATGTCGTTGTGATATTATACATACATATATACTAGTACATACATATCAATAAGCTATTCTCTGAGATTCAGAGGTTAGCTCCACAAAGAAACACAAACTACCAGATAAATTTTTAACTGATTATTTACTTATTGTTACCGTATCAAACTTATCCATTTACAGCAATCTTGACACACAACTCAGGCTTCACTGGCATCCATCACTCGATGTACAAAAGTATTGCTATACTTCATACTCATAATCTTTTTCTCATGCAGACACTCCTGAATCTGATCCTCGCATAACTTCTTTGGCCTTCCCTGCCTTTCTTTCCTGCCACTTGGGCTAAAAAAATTCTCTTAGTAAGAATCTCATCACTCATTCTCTCAACATGGCCAAACCATTGAAGCATATTAGTCTCCACCTTGCTAACAACATTTTTCTTCACATTACACAACTGCAACACATCTTCATTCCTCACATGATCAGAACATATCTTGCCACAACCCCCTTCCTCCTTAAGTAACACATTTCTCCAGCACGCAAACGACTCCTATGTTTCTTCTGCAGTACCCAGATTTCATAGCCATACATCAGAATAGGAACAATAACATTTTCATACACAGCCATGCGGAACTCTCTTGAGAGCCCATCATTCCTGTGAAAACCTCCAAAAACAGCTATGACTCAATGAAGAATTAATTCACTTGCCTACTAATTTCACCATCCAATTTGTTCTCTCAGTCAAACATGCTTCCTAAATACACAAACTCATTCACCTGGTCAATCATTGTGACATTGAGACTTATATTACATTCACTACTAACAGCTCCTTGCTCAAAAATTATAATTTTGGTTTTTCCCTTATTTACGTAACATCACAGCCTCTCTTTGACAAATGTCAACCCCGCCTTCTCATGGTACTTCCTGTTCAACACTAAAGGGGCTCTGACGACCGCCAATAGCAGTATAACTATACCATCGAGATTAGAGGAAATGCTATCCCACACTCACCAACCCGCTTGGCCAGCATGGCGAGTCATGGCCAAACCCCTCCAAAATGACTCCACAACTTAAATCTTGGCCCTCAGTCTCCGGCAGCTGGAATGTACCTGGCCAAGGCAGCGGCCAGTGCGACATGAAGGCAGAGGGTGCTAAGAATCCCCGGAGGACCGGACTAGGCTGCCATCTGATGCTGACCTTGGCTACGTATAATGGACGCTCCCTATCTTCTGATTCAAGGCTTCTTGAATTGGAAGAAGAACCACAAAGGATCAAGTGGGACATCGTCGGGCTAAATGAGGTAAGGAGAAAAGGAGAAGATCTCATTGAACTGAAACGTGGACATCTCTTCTACTATCGTGGGACTGATACTGGCAGAACTAGTGGTGTTGGATTTATAATAAACAAGAAACTGAAGGATAAAGTTGTAGAAGTTGAAAGTTCCTCTGACAGAGCTGCACGACTCGTTATCCAACTCTCAAGAAGATACCAGGCTCAGATTATTCAAACTTATGCACCCACCACAAGTCATCCTGAAGAAGAAATTGAAGAATTTTATGAGGAAATTCGTCATCTAAATAATAAAGGTGTAAGCAGCACTTGAAGATAATTATGGAAGATTTCAATGCAAAAATAGGGCAACGGCAACAGAATGAAACTTCAGTAGGCAAATTCGGTCACGGCAACAGAAACCAGCATGGAAATACTCTCGTAGAGTTTGCAGAGGCAGAAGGGTTTTTCATCTTGAACTCCTTTTTCAAGAAAAAGCCACACAGGAAATAGACATGGAGACATCCAAATGGGACGACAAGTGAAATTGATTTTATTATGTGTAACAAAAAATTCATCATAGAAGACTGCAGTGTGCTAAACAAGTTCAACATAGGTAGTGATCATACATTGGCGAGATGTAAGATGCACCTCAACACTAAACTCGAACGTGGCAAGCTCATAATACAAACAAAATGTATTGACATAACCAACCTTAAAAAACACCATAATACCTTCAAGTTGGAACTGAAGAACAGATTCTCTGCTTTAGAAGGCCTAACATCGGAAGAAGTGGATATTTCTGAAGTTAACAGAAAAGTAACCAAAGCTCTTATGGAAACAGCAACAAAATTAGCTGGGTCTAAGAACAAGTTGCATGTGAACAAATTATCAGGAAAAACCAAAATGTTGATGCAAAAAAGAAGAGAGATGAGGACAACTAAAGAAGATGTGACTTCCAAAGTGGAATATATAGAGCTATGCAAGACAGAACGAAAAAGTATCACTGAAGACGTAAGGAAATTCAACTGTGAACTAGTAAGGAAAGCAATTGAAAACAACCAAAACCTAAAGATAGCAAAGGGACATCTCAGTAAGGGAAGAAAATAGATTATGGCACTGAGAAAAGAAGATGGTTCTGTAACAAGAAATAGAGGCGAAATTTTGAGAAGAGTGAAAGATTTCTACTCCAAATTATATGAAAGGGATGATACATGTACTCCAGACATCATGAAAGGTACCAGTACCATAGTTCTTCCAGTCCTCCCAGCAGAAGTTGCACATGCAATCAAGAACATGAAGCAGGGAAAAGCTCCAGGAGAAGATGGAATTACTGTAGACATCATACAAGAAGCAAGTGGAGAAATCGAAACAGTACTCGCCCAAATTTTCACTCTATGCCTTAATGAAGGAAAAATTCCTGAGGATTGGAACAACGCTACAATGATCCTGCTACATAAAAAAGGTGACATTGAGGATCTCAAGAACTACAGACCTATCAGCCTCCTATCAATGGTTTATAAAATCCTCACTAAAGTTCTTTCACACCGCTTGAAGGTGACACTGGACATGGCTCAACCGAGAGAACAAGCTGGATTCAGGAGTGGCTACAGCACAATAGATCATATCCACGTGCTGAGAGAACTAATTGAAAGAGCGAGGGAATATGAACTTCCATTGTGCATGGCTTTTATCGATTATGAGAAGCCTTCGATTCGGTGAAACCATCAGCTGTTACAATGGCTCTGAAATCCTGCGGTATTGAAGATGCATACATTAATATTATTAATAACATTATGAAAATGCAAGTGCAAAGATTCGGCTGTTTGAAAATACAACACACATAAAAATTGGAAAAGGAGTGAGACAAGGTGACACCATATCTCCGAAGCTCTTTAATGCCACATTGGAAAATGTCATTCAATCACTGAACTAGGAAAACAAAGGGATAAAGATTAATGGAGATTATCTAACCCACCTTCGTTTTGCTGATGACGTAGTCATTTTTGCAACTACCCCATCAGAGCTGCAGAGTATGATCCAGGAACTTGCTGACAAGAGTAAAGAAGTGGATTAAAAATTAACTTCCAGAAGACAAAAGTGATGTTCAATGCTTTTACATGAAATGAAGATTTATCGATTGATGGAGAAAAGCTGGAGATAACAGACACATACGTTTATCTTGGACAGCAGATATTAAGTGAGGGTCACATTGATGAAGAAATTAATTGGCGTACAAAACTTGCCTGGAGAGCTTTTGGGAGAAACAGCATAATTTTCAAGAGCAATATGCTATTATGTCTTAAAAGAAAAGTGTTTGATCAATGCATCCTTCCAGTGCTTACGTATGGTGCAGAGACATGGACCTTAACTAAAAGAGACATATGGAGGCTGCAGCCAACTCAAAAGAGCCATGGGGAGGTGCATGCTTGGTGTAACCAGGAGAGATAAGAGGAACTCGTGGATCAGAAAAATGACAAGAGTGGAAGACATCATGATCAGAGTTAAATCCCTGAAATGGCAATGGGCTGGACATACTGCCAGAAGGACAGACCATCGATGGACAGCCGGAATTTTATATTGGATTCCAAGGGACAGAAAAAGCCCCAGGAAAAGACCACATGGGAGATGGTGGATGAAATTCGAAAGTATGTGGGAGTGACATGGAGGAGACTGGCACAAGACAGACCGTTGTGGAGGAAACTTGGGGAGATCTTCGTCCAGCAGTGGATTGATAATGGTTGACAATGATGATGATGATGACATGTATACTCAGTTTGAATTTCATGCAAATGTCATACATCTGGGACAACATAATCTGCAATTCACTTTTGCTCTCTGCCAACAGGACTGTGTCATCAGCATACAGCAATCTGCACACGCAGATATTACCAAGACATAAACCACTATTGTCCATATTGGTATCAAGCATGCATGAATCCATAAATATATTAAACAGCCATGGTGACATTACAGAGAACCATTTTTATAAAACACCATTGACTCATACACAAGCTCTACTGCCAGCATAGATCACTTCTACACTATTAAGTAGATTCCTAGTAACACCATATTCATTCAATACCTTCCACAAAAGTGTCCTATTTACTCAATCGTAAGCTTTTTCTAAATCTATGAAGGCAGCAAAAACTTTCTTACCAACAGCTAGATACTTTTCAATCTTCAAATGATCATGTGTAATGCAAAAAAATTGTTTGTACAGCCTTTACCAGGCATAAAACCACTCTGAACATCCCCAGATAATTGCTCTTTTACTGTATCTTCTGATAATAAACATGTCACTAGCTTGGTGTGAAGTTTTTCAATTATTAATTTGTGCTTTATGCCATATGAATGAATCCACTGACTTAATTTTCTACTGACAAGATGACTTTATTATAACAGAGAAATAACTATTTTATTATTTGTGGTGAAGTTAGTAATAAAAATATCTGTATAAAGTATTTTGAATTCAACTATAAATTTTAAGTGAAAATCCTTTAATGCCACCAGATGGAGACAGTAGCCAACAATCCACAGTGCTATGTGTGTTTCTTAAGTCAGCAAGCTGACTTAAAAACGCACATAGCATTGTGGATTGTTGGCCACCGTGGTGTAAGGCTAACGCGCTCGGCTAGATATCGAGAGATCCGTGGGTTCAATTCCCCGGCGGTAACCGAATAACAATTTTTCGGTAGCTATGTGTTTCTGGAATGTGGAAAGAGCTATGTATTTGTTTATTTACTGACGCCACGCATTTGGAGGATTTTCGCTTTGGATCTCGCCCTTTGGATTTAACTGCTTTAACTGATCTCGCCCTTTGGATTTAACTTTAAATTAATATATAGTCAGTGCCATTAATGCTCATCTTACGGATTTCTGATGTCAGAAGCTGACTTAAAAAAAAACACATAGCATCGTGGATTGCTGGCCACCGTGGTGTAAGGCTAACGTGCTCGGCTAGATATCGAGAGATCCGTGGGTTCAATTCCCCGGCGATAACCAAATAACAATTTTTCGGTTGCTATGTGTTTCTGGAACGTGGAAAGAGCTATGTATTTGTTTATTTACTAACGCCACGCATTTGGAGGATTTTTACTTTGGATTTAACTGCTATAATTAATATATAGCCAGTGCCATTAATTCCCACCAGATGGAGACGTCTCAGTAGCTGAGCCCATCTTACGGATTTATGATGTCAGAAGCTGACTTAAAAAACACACATGGCACCGTGGATTGTTGACCACCATGGTGTAAGGCTAACGCGCTCGTCTAGATATCGAGAAATCCGTGGGTTCAATTCCCCGGCGGTGACCAAATGACAATTTTTCGGTTGCTATGTGTTTCTGGAACATGGAAAGAACGATGTATTTGTTTATTTATAAATTTTAAGTGAACGAATTGTTTTCAAAGAAACGAACCTGTGCACATAACCTTGAACCTTATCTGTAATTTTATTGCATGTTAATGCTTTGAATTCAAAAGGTTTTCAAAGAAATGAACCTGTGCACATAACCTTGAACCTTATCTGTAATTTTATTGCATGTTAATGCTTTGAATTCGAAAGAAGTTTTACTTCTGGCAGTTTTTTTTTTCTATTCTTTATATGAAGAATATAACATGGTTATAATATCATAAACATGCAATATTCTTCATTTATGGAATAGTAAACAAATAATAATAAAAGAAAAACCCTGCCAAAAGTGAAACTTCTTTTGAATTCAAATCATTAACATGCAATAAAATTAGGTAAGGTTCAAAGTTACGTACATAGGTGTTTTTGAAAACAATTTGTTCACTTAAAATTTATAGTTAAATTCAAAATACTTTGTATAGATATTTTTATTACTAACTTCACCACAAATAATAATTCAAAGAAAATAATAAAATAGTTATTATACATACATGTCAACAACTCAGTTGCTGCATTGTTTACTGGTTTCTCCTGTTGTATTATTGTTGAAGTGCTCGCGGGAAACATTTATCTTTGTTTGACACATGGTTATAATCATAAAATGCTATAGAATTTATAACTCTATATTCTGCTATAGAATTTATAATTCTATAGCATTTTATGACTATAACCATGTGTCAAACAAGATAACTTCAACAATAATACAACGTGAGAAACAGTAAACAATGAAGCAACTGAGTTGTTGACATGCATGTATAAATAAGAATTATAACCACGTAAAGAAATTCAACACCTTGAGGTGTATGAAGAATTGATTGAATAAAATAGTTATTTCTCTGTTATAATAAAGTCAACTTGTCAGTAGAAAATTAAGCCAGTGGATTCACACATACATACATATCACTAAGCTGTTTTCTGAGATTCAGAGGTTAGCTCCAAAAAGAAATACAAACTACCAGATATTTTTACTTACTGTTGGCGTATCAAACTTCTCCATTTACAGCGATCTTGACATACAACTCGGGCTTCACTGATATACATTACACACCATACACAAGATCTTTTATACTTCATACTCATCTTTTTCTCATGCAGACACTCCTGAATCTGATCCACCCATGTCTTCCTAGGCCTTTCCTTCCTGCCACTTGGGCTAAAAAGATTTTCTTAGTAAGCATCTCATCACTCATTCCTTCAACATGGCCAAACCACCAAAGCATATTGGTCTCCACCTTGCTAACAACATTTTGCTTCACATCACACAACTGCAACACATCTTCATTTCTCACACAATCAGACAGTGTCTAGCCACAACCCCCCCCCCCCCCGTAAGTAACGCGTTTCTCCAGCACACAAACAACTCCTATATTTCTTCTGTAGTACCCAGGTTTCACTGCCATACATCAGCGTAGGAACAATTACACTTTCATACACAGCCACGCGGGACTCTCTAGAGAACCCATCATTCCTGTGAAAACCTCCCAGAGCAGCTATGACTTTCAAAGAATTCACTCGCCTACTAATTTCACCATCCAATTTGTTCTCTCTGTCAAACATGCTTCCTAAATACACAAACTCACTCACCTGGTCAATCACAGTGCCATTTAGACTTACATTACATTCAGTGCTACCACTTCCTCTCTCAAAAACCATAACTTTGGTTTTTCCCTTATTTATACTCAGTTTGATTTTATGCAAACTTCGTACATCCGAGACAACATACTCTGCAAATCACTTTTGCTCTCTGCCAACAGGATAGTGTCATCAGCATACAGCAATCTGCACACACGGATATCACCAAGACATAAACCACTATTATCTATTTTGGCATCACGCATGCACACGTCAATAAATATATTAAACAGCCATGGTGACATTACAAAACCTTGTCTAACTCCTGCACCAATAGAAAACCATTTTGATAAAACACCATTCACTCGTACACAAGCTCTACTACCAGCATACATGGCTTTTACACTATTAAGTAGATTCCCAGTAACACCATATTCATTCAATACCTTCCACAAAAGTGTCCTATTTACTCGGTCGTAAGCTTTCTCTAAATCTATGAAGGCAGCAAAAACTCTCTTACCAGCAGCCAGATACTTTTCAATCATCGTGCGTAATGCAAAAATCTGGTTAGTGCAGCCTTTACCAAGCATAAAACCACTCTGAACATCCCACACTTTCTCTGATGCAGGACCCTGTATTTTTTCAATAACAACCTTACCAAACACTTTCCCTGGCACACTTAGTAGGCTAATACCATGATAGTTCTTGCATTCAGTCTGATCCCCTTTTCCCTTATACAAGGGAACAATAATAGCATCCTTCCAATCCCGAGGGACCATTCCTAACTCCCAGCACAACTGGCAAATTTCAGTTAACCAGTCAATTAAAGTCACCACCATATCTCAACATCTTGGCAGTTATGCCATCAACTCCCGAAGCCTTAACATTCTGAAGAGATTTTAGAGCTTTAGTTTTTACACACTTCTTCTCTTGAGATCTCTCCTGTGCTTCTATCCCTCACTGTGACATCTTCTGCATCTGTCTCAGAATCATCTTTGCTTTCCTGATGTAATAACTCAGAAATATTCACCCCATCTTTAACTTAACTCATTGGGCTTCCATATCATTTCCTCAATCTCATTCTTCACACAACTTACAACTTTGTTTCCCCTATTTTTCCTGAGTCTCATGTACTTCCAGAAAGACATCCTATCTTTCCAAAAAGCCAGTTCATGCCTTTCCACCTTCTCCTTCCTGTCTTTTGCCCTACTCTGGCGAACCAGCTTAGCAGCTTCACGCTTCTTTGAGCGATATTCATCCACAGAGACTCTACCTTGCAACATCCCCAAATAGGCTTCCTTCCTTTTCTTTACCGCCTCTTCAATCCCACTATTCCATCAAGCATCACCTCTATTGTTACCCACTATTGTGGTGCCACAGACCTCTTTAGCAGCAGTGACAACACAGTTCTTAAAACATTCCCACTTCTTTTCTACATCCCTCTCACCAGACTTCAGCTCCTTCAGTCGTTCTATGAGTAAGTCAGAATAACGCTGATGATCTTCAAGGAGCCTATCAACCTTTATTTTTTCTATTCTGGGTCTCTTCCTATTCCTTTTCCTCCAACCAACATTAAGTTTCACTCGTGACACTACCAAGTAATGATCAGAACCAACATCCGCACCTCTCATAACACTGGTGTCAACAACTAAGTGTTTCAGACACTAATCATAGACAACAAAATCTATTACGCTCTTTTGACCAAGAGTATGATTTTCCCAAGTATATGTGTGGATATACTTGTGGTTGAAAAATGTATTAGATACACACAAACCATTCTCAATGCAGAGTTCAATTAATCTTTCACCATTATCATTCACACAAGTATCATTAAACTTACCCAGAACATTGTCAGAAATTGCATTCTGCACACCTACTCTAGCACTGAAATCCCCTGCTATTATAACTTTTTATTTAGCACCAAACTGGCTCAAAACAGCTTTTAGCTCATTCCAGAAATATTCCTTATCAGAAGGTTCAGAGTCACAAGGAGCATACACTACAACAATTACGATTCTCTGAATTTTCACTTTCAAATGAATCCAGAGAATTCTCTCACTTATGCAACTATAGTGAATCAAGTTGTTCATCTTTTCACTTAAAATCCCACCTACACCAGCCTGTCCTCTCACATTATCCAATACTCCAGACCACACACTCACTGTGCCATTCACTTCTTCTACCCCAATTTCCTTCTTTTTGGTTTCACATACACACAGCACATCCAATCTATACTTATTCATCTCTTCAATCACCTCATTCATCTTGCTATTTATACCTCTAGTATTCCATACACCAATCTTACATTCACTCAGCCGAGATCTCTTTCTCATATGCCGTTTAGAAAGTCCAGGTCGATTCCGTGGTGGACCGTCCTTCTCAAGTGTGGTAGGTCCACCATATCCCACACTTGAGCCCGGATATTGATTTCTTTTTGTCTTTTTAATTAGGTAAGTACATCAGTGTGAGCGATTACGCCCACAGCTGATTGTTCCAGTTGGTCATTCAACCTAAGGATTCTGGAACAAAACCCAGTGAGTTGGGGTCTTTTTGCCAATGTCACACAGAACTAGCTGGCACCTATTCAAGATTCACAGAGGCCTTAGTTGCTGTTGTGTGTGCCATTGTTACCACAAAGCGCCCCTAGGAAGCAAACCCATTGCTCATTAGGACCGCACGTATTCATATGGTATAAAGCACAAATTAATAACTAATAGAGTCTCTTGTATGTCCAATGTGATTGAAAACTTCACACCAAGCTAGTGACCCATTCATCAATGGGAAATACAGTAAAATGGTGATCATCTGGGGCTTATACAAATTTCATTTCTTTTTTTTTTTTTTTTTTTTGCATTTTCTGTACAAGTGGATTAACAGAAGCCATTTTACTGGGTATTTTAAATAGCGCTGTACCATAATTCAATACTGCATCATCCTTCTTGCAGAACTTATTTGTCATCACTGTTGTGGTTTCCCGTTCTACCGCCAGAGTGCTCATTCGGGTGTATCATGAATTTAATCTAGTTTCTTGTGTGTTAAACATAATGTGTGTTTCTCTTGATGAGGACAATGATGAGGAACTACAACCAGCTAGCAAAATAAGTTGTAATGAAGCCCTAATAGCTGCAGAAACATAACTAAACCTGTCGTTGGTCACACTATGGGCATTTTTCACACGCTTCACATATAAAGAGCACCATTTACATACCTGCCAACATTGGCAAGAGCCTTGTCAGTAGTAACTAGTATTACTGTGCAGCATACATACATGCATTTTTACGAAAAGATCCATCTTCTTGTGAAAAAGAAATATGCGCCACAACAAAATGTTACAACAAACAAGGACACTAGTGAAAGAAACAAACTTAATATGTGCGGAACACAAAGTTGGTTCCCCTGGTGAGGGCACGATAGGTAACATTCCCAGATTAAATTTCAAAACTTCTACCAGTAAAAATCAGTCAAATGCAATTCTCGTCATTCTAAAATCACTCAGATGATGATTCTCTCCTTATTATTTTTTTTTATTTTTACGCCCTATGATAACAATAATTTCGTCCATCATGCTGAAAGGACTTTCAGCTTGAGAACTATGAGCACATGATATCAAAGCTTTAACTAATTTAGATAAATGATGTAACTTTGATAATACTTTTAACACCAGGCATTAGTTTTTACAAATTTCCCAACTTCGTGACTTCCGTCATTTTCGGGAATTACTCCCTCCCTTATCAAGCTTAAATACAAAAAGTTATGGGGCTGGGGATATTTAACAACGCAGAAGAGTGGCAACACCGCTGGGGGTGGGGGTGTGTACCATTACGGGATAAATCTTTTCCCCGTCCAACTTCCGAGTTTGGAAATCCCCACCCCATATTTTCAAGGTAAAATACAAATATTTATGCAGTAAAATGATGTTATTTAACAACAATACCGGACATAAGCAACATCACGAGAAAAAGGAATTACGATTACGGAAAAAATCTTAACTACGCCGACCTGTTTTCGAATGTTTCGAAAAGATGGCGAATTCTGTCCTCCGAAGACACCCCCAGTTGTCACCCCCTTTTCTGTTCACTTCTGCATTGATCTCGTGAATGACCAAAATAATAACGAACAAGACGGAATTCGTGAAAGAATCTTATGCCTGAAGATTACAGGGAAATTTTCACGGCGTCTAACTTCCGTTTTTGCAAAATGTTGCCTACAGTTCCAATCTGAAATACAAACATTTATGAAATAAAATGACATTTAACTAAACCGGACACAAAGGCAACATCGCGCAAAAGAAACTGCGATGATGGCAAAGAATTTTACTCCATTTAACTACAGTTTACGAAAGTTTTGAAACACGAAATACCGTTCCCAGACAGAAAAGGACACCCTCCCTCAAATTCTCTGCAGTTCTACATTGATCTTGAGGATGATCTAAATGATGACAAAAATAATCGGAATTCTGCAAATCCACCAAGAATCTCATGTATATCATAAAATAATAGCGAAAAAAAAAATAATAATAATATGAGAATTCGTAGAATCTGACAACAAAATCCATAGAAACTACGGACATTTCGTAGTAGTTGGCAGGTATGCATTTATTTGGAAGCGACCCTGGGGGCACCACCCCTTCTCTAGCTGACTTTCAGAATCTTCCCAACAATCTGTTATCAGTTTCGATAGGGATTGGCATGTCTTCGACCTTCAAACAGGCTGCCCTTTGCTCCCATGTGCTTTGTGTGAACATTTCCCTCATGAAGCGACAGCTGGTGTTTGCATTTTGTATTTTTATAGATAACCCAATGATGTGAGAGCATTTTTTGCCTAATTTGATTTGTAAGTATTGTAAATATACTATGTTGACAAAAGTAACCGGCCGGACACCTAGAAGAGAAACACAAACATAGCATTTATTGACATACATTAAAATGGTGTCGGTCCACTTTTGACCTTAATGCATGCACTGACATTTTGAGACATGCTTTCAACAAGGTTTTGGAACACAGCAATAAGTATATGCTTCCATTCAGTACATAATGCTGCCGCTAACTGTTGCTTAGTAGTAGACCTTGGTTCGAAACTTCTTATGCGGTGCTCTGATTCATCCCATAGGTGCTCTATGGGATTAAGATCAGGGCTCTGTCATGGCCTGTCTACACACGATACAGAATTATCGTCAAACCACGCCATCACAGCCCTTGCTTTATGGCTCGGTGCATTTTCCTGCTGGTACCAACAAGGCTCAGTTCCATAGTGTTGCCACAGAGTTGGTAGGGCATAATTGTCCAGAATATCGAGGTAAACGCGCTGGTTAATAGGTTTGTCCACAATAACTAATGGGCCGGGACCATACCATGAAAAACACCCCCACAGGAGTACACTGCCAGCTCCAAACTTAACAGTGGGAACAGTACACTGTGGTAAATAACGTTCCCCTGGCTGCCGCCATACCCACACATGGCCATCACACTGATGGATCGTGTATCTGGATTCATCAGTTCATAGGGCCCATTTCCACTGATCTATGGTCTATGATAAATGTTCTTTACACCATGCTAAAAGACGAGTAGCATTCTGAGTGGAGATGAAAAGTTTATGAGCAGCCGCACGACCACAGTAACTCAAGAAATGAAGTTCTCTGTGAATAGTATGTGTACATACTGAGGTTCCATATTTTTACTCACCTGTCTTGTGCAGTGCTCCGTCAATTAGCTGTAACGACTCTCCTGAGGCTTCGACGTCCTCTATCACTGATTTTCTTTGGTCTGCTGGTACGTTTTGCTGCTTCAGGCACGCCATGTGTCTTCCATTTATTCAGTGCATCCAAAACAGTTGACTTGGGTATGTTTCAATGACTCTCGGTTTCTCTTATGCACATCCCACTAATATAACACCCAACAATCTTTCCTTTCTCAAAGTCAGTTCTCTTCCGCCGAAACATTTTCTCTCAACCTCACAGTACGATATGATTGTGGTCAGTTGCAGGCTTGTTTATATACCGTTTGCAGCTGTACCGCGCATCTTAATAATGCAGCGAATCTGTTCATTTGCTTTTGAAGAGGTGTCCAGTGACTTTTGTCAATATAATGTATATTAACTACATTTTTTGCAAAAAAAATAATTTTGAAGTGTTATTATTTAGTAGACTACTTAGAAAGGTAGTGTGAGAAAACTCTCACATGCAACTCTTGGCGTTCAACGTGTAGCGACCAATGATGGGATGAATTTGTGAAAGTCAAGATGAAAGCCATTTTTCACCTACAAATATAAAATTACCACTTCTAAAATTTACTGGTTCCATTATTGGCTTATTTGTAGGTAGGAACCCAATGTGTAATTACATGTCCCAAAGTGTAACACATGTCACCATGTAGAAGCCCAATGTGTAACTACAATGCTAAAGTGTAACTACATGTCAGCAAAATGGAAGCATGTTGCTCCTATAAATTTAACTTTAAAGCTTAATATCATTTTATTTTACGAGCTCAGGGACATCACTTTTGGTGAACTACTTATGGCAAATATTTGAGTACCATTACTCCCTTGTGTCCACAATAATTCCACTGAATATTTTGGGTTTCATTACTATCATCTCATGTATCCCTAATGGTTCTTGAAATAGCATATTTGTTTTTGTTGTTGTTGTCTTCACCCTTCTGTTTTACCTACTGTTTGGATTATTTTGCTTTATAACATTTTTAATATTGGCCATAGGGTTTAGTTATTGCCACTTTCTCCTCTAAGCTAGCCATGGAGATTATTTTGAGTACCATTATGAGTTTGTATGCCAATTACATTTTTAAAAAAATAGCGTTTTAAACTTTTAAGGCAAGCAAATGAGTTAATTAACAAATTTAACTCAAAATTTAATTGACATAAAAAAACATAATGGAACTCGTTTTCCATAGCAAGCTGAGAGGAGAAAGTGGTAACAGTTAAGCCCCAGGGCCAATGTTTAAAATGTTATAAAGCAAAACAACCCAAACAGTACGTAAAACAGAGGAGCAAAAAATTAAAGAAATATGCTATTTCAAGAATGATTGTGGATACATGGGAGTAATGTACTCAAAACTTATATTCACTGCCATGAATAGATCGTTGAAAGTGATGATCCTGGGCTTGTAAAATGAAATGTATAATTAGATTATTTTGAGTTAAATTAATGGCATTACATTATTACCTTAAATAGTACAATTCCAAAAAAAGCCAAGGCTAAGAAGTGTGGAAGAATAACACTGATCAACTTCATTCCAACAGCTGACGTGGCAACATCTACTTTGGGCTTTGGAGAACAGAAACAGTGGGGTCTAATAGATGACTGAACCCCATTCATCACTTACAAAATTTAATAATACCAATTTTAAGAGTTAACATTTGTTACATATCCATCACCTTCAGATTTTTAGGTACAAATTACCCATCATTTTCCTCCAACCACCATCCAATCAATAACTAAAGACACAAGATTCTGGGTGACAGATACAGAAGATTACCTTGGGGGATGGGGGCACTTTCTCTGGTCTAAAAAAAAAAAAGGGGAGAGGGAGAGAGACTTTGTGGAGGGCACACATGTACACACAACTTACAGCTCTATACCTTCCTGGCATTGCAAGGCTTCTTAAACGTTTTTCATTAACATAATTGTCCAAAATTTTTAAATCACAAACCATGAACAACAACTGAAAAATGAGCGTTATTTCCATGGTGCTCAATTGCCAGCTTGACGATTTTAAATCTTGCGTCTGGATAAAATCTTCCAAAATAAAGTTTCACCACTTATATTCAGATGAGTTAATTTAATAAAAAAAGTTCTTGCTTGGAAATTTGGTACACGTTTTTTATGCTTTCCACAACTGTAGGTTGAAAAAGCATATATGCTCCAGCTTTGTCCGTCTGTCCGGACGATAACTCGCGTAAAAATGGTTCAATTTTGATGAAATTTTAGTATGTGGTAGGGGACCACGTGGGGGCAAACCCTGTTGAAAATGGGGTCAAAGGTCAGGACACAGGAGTTGGATCCATTCTATTGCCCTTATGCGTCATAACTTGCGTAAAAATGGTTTGATTTCGATGAAATTTTAGTATGTGGTAGGGGACCACTGGGGATGAATCCTGTTGAAAATAGGCAAAATGAGGTCAAAGGTCAGTACATAAGAGCGAGATTTATTCTACAGCCATTATCCTCATAACTTGAGTAATAACTTGAGCAATGATTTCTGGTATGTTGGAAAGTGTATCATAATCAACGCGTTGTATGATTTTACTAACTTGTTGTTTATAGCCCAATCAAGGAACGTATTAGGTGTGTGCATAAGTTCTACCCATTTTTGTAGGCTACAAAGAAAGCAGAACACAACAAACAACGTACCTAGGATTTCACATAATTGCCATCATTCTGTATGACCTCTTGCATGCCAGAAAAACTCCAGTGTTTTAGAGTAAAAAAGTCATGTAAGGCCGTTCTCACATCAATGAAAGTTTGAAGAGCGTAGGCATTCTGTAATGATCGAACAAGGTGGTAGTCCATAGATGCCATGTCAGGGTAATACACCGGGTGAGGTAACACTTCCCAACCCAAAGTCCATTAATTTTTCCTGAGGGATTAAAGCAGCACGAGGTCTGGCGTTATCATGATGAAGGATCAAGCCTTGGCGATTGACAAATGCTGGACGTTTCTATGTCAGTTGTCCTCACAATCTGTCCAACTGTTGGCAGTAGAGATCAGCATTTATCGTTCGGTTAGGCGCCAACACTTCCCAACAGATTATTCCCTGGACATCCCACCAAACACTCAACTACACCTTTTTGGGATGCAGTCCTCCTTTTGAGGTCGTTGGAGCAGGTTCAGCACCTTGGCACACAGTCTGTCGACACTTTATATTATGGTACTGTACCCATTTCTTATCACCCATTACAATTTTCCCCCAAAATGGTTCATTCCTGTGATGAGAAAGCAAAGAACACAGGTATGGATTCTCTCCTCTCATTGCTTTGCAGAAAGCTGGTACGGAACCCAGTTATCGAACTTCGTGATGAACCCTAGCGCATGCATCCGTGTTTCAACTGTTGTTATGTGTGCCTACAACATTTCCACTAATTTCTGAATGGTTGGATGTGGGTCATTTGTTATGGCCTGGTCCACATTCTCATCAGAAACCACGAATGGACATCCAGGACGTGGTTGATCTTTACAACTTCCGTCTCCATCCCGGAATTTCCTAAACCAACTGCGACATGTGCTATCATAAACTGCATCCTCCCCATACACTTGACAGATGTTGCAGCAAGTCGCGGGTGCAGTGCTGCTTTTATCGAACTCATACAGTAAACTATGTCTAATGTGCTCTTTATCGCATGCCACGTTACACCGTCAGTGATTTCCGTTACGACTGACTTACTCAGACAAACCTAGTGCCTCTATATGCTCTGCTGTTTCACGATTTATTGGCCAAAAATTCGGCATCGCAGCGTCATTTGTGACGTAACTACCCTGATTGCAATTTGCATCTATTACAAAAATGGGTAGAACTTTTGCACATGCCCCCCAATACTTCACTCTGTCACCCATACTATGGTTATATTGGTGAAAATCTCTGTGGTGGTGAAATAATTACCTGATAAATAAAATATATTTCTCTTAATAAGGAACAAAAATTTAACTAGTGATGTTACAAAATCAAAACAATTTGGCACCAAAAAGAAAACACACAGGAATTAAAACTACTACTTTTTTTTGACTGGCCAAAAGATTAATTTACCCAGTGGTACATTGATGTTTGTGCCTCAATATCCCAGACATGAATCCCAAATACTTTGCTGATAACAAAGGTGATTCAGACAATTGACCAGGTCATAGAATACAAACACAAAAATATGCTGAACTCATTCACTCTTTGAAAAGCCGACTTTGGCTATATTTATTGTAACAACCTTTTTATCTTTTTTTTTTTTTTTTTAGGAAACTGTAACTGACTTAGTTTTATCGATAAAAGAACTATTGATCAACACCATACTTCTGTTAACTCTAATGACGACAAAACAAGCATATATGAAGTAATATTGCAACACCTAAATGGCCAAAAGATCAGTTAGAGTCCAATGTTAATTTTGAAGGGGTAGTTGCTGGAAAATTCGAAAAACACCAATTTTTACTTTTTTCAAAGTGAAGAATTTCTCTCAGCTAAAAAAAAAAAAAAAAAAAAAACTTTACAATTTAGATCCTTTTTGAATATCTGTAGGTTAATTTTGAGTCACACAATTGATTTTATCAATTCCATAACCAAATGAGCACTGCTCGAAGATTTGGTGCTTTCCAAAACCAAATACAAATTTTCATGTACGACACTTGGCAAAATAAACTAAACACAATTGTAAATAAATATATGCAAAGAAATTACATATTGGTTGCTACATTTCTCGCTATCGTTCACTATTTGAATATCATTTTGTTTCATAATCTGAACCCTTCATTGCAAGTGCTTTAAAATAAAACAGACAAAAAATTTCACAACAAATTTTCAACTTCTAATTTCTACTTTTATAAATTAGTAAAATTTCTTTGCTGCATTGAAATAAATGGTATAGAACTACGAATTTTAGACACAAAATATATAATTTTAAAACGCCATTTATGCTACGATTTTTTTTTTTTTGTTGTCTGATTCGCTACCTGAACTGTCAATTACTTTGTTGAATACTACTAGAGTCGATACCGGAAGTTTCAGTGAAGAAATAGAAAATCTTTACCTCGGTTCCTCAGGACGGGACGTGGTTAGGACGTAGTTGAACTGCTTCGTCTGATAATGATTAATTTTTTTTTTCATGGGAGTGTTGCAAGATACCCTTCTGGGAGGGTAGAGTTCCCTTTCTTCGCAAAAGGAAAATTACCACGTAAGTAGAAAATTCCAGGTACTGAATCCTTGCTATGGAAGGAGCATCTTATCTGAGAAAAGTTCTTGTTCACTACAGGGTTCTGGTAGCCAGAAGAAATTCTGTCACCCTGGACCAAGCTGGTATTTGGAGGATGAGGTTTTTCACGCAGAAGCGGCTCGCATGATTTTTTCGCAGGAGGTTGGTGTACACCCGCAATAGGATCATGGTGACTTCGCTTAGGGGTGGCGAGATTTTTTCTGCCACGTCCGAATCCTGAGGAAAGTTTCAGAAGAATTTCCAGCCATACATACGGTCATTTCTAAGCATCATATTCCTATGTCAAGCCATTAAGCAGGCCAGTCGTGTGCCGGAAAAATAACGCCAGTCTACACAGACATTGCTCCGCAAAGTTTCGGCCGATTGCTCCCAGCCAGGCGAGAGGGGAAAATGTTCCCGCTTTGAATTGTTTTTAAGTTTCATACAACTGCATTTTGAAGATCTAAAAACAAGAGCAGTTTACCTCTCCGAGGTTACGTAAAGAATGCGCTTTTAGAACATACACGCAGTGTTGCCAACTCACTCATTCTGAAAGTCTCCAAATCAGCCATAAAGTCTCCAAAAGTGAAAAAGTCCCTAAAAATCAGATTTTTTAATATGTTAAATTTTCGTACTTACCTGTGCACCATTTAAAATTTAATGACACATTGTCATTATTATTATTATTATCTATTTGATACTTTAAATTAATAATGTAAAAAGAAGTGAATGTGATACCTTTTTACTTACAATGGCTGGGAGAGGATAACCAAGGAGGTTAGAATAACACTTTTGGAGATTATCAGGTCTCTTAACCGCAAAGCCGCAAGGTGTGGGAATTTGCCATTTTTTACGTGATACCTATGTAATTTCATCTGTTTATATTTTGGAATTGCGTGGTTTTTGGTTGCAGAAACCGTGTTAATATTAAACCGGAATGAATTATACTTCTTACGCGAGTGAAGTTTAAAATTTTAACGTTATGTTTTGTTTAGAATTTGCGCCAATGTTTGTGTATTTGAATTTAAACTGAAAATGGGAAGGAGCCTCAGAATAATTAAGAATTTTATAAATTCAGCATTTTCTCACACGTTCGTAACAAATTACGATGCAAAACTGGAAATATTTGCGACGAAAGAAAGCGATTCGGCCAACACAAAATGCATTGCAATAGCCTTGAAAATCATTAGCTTTCCCACACTTTGACGCCCGTCTCTTGCGGTTATAAAAAAATGTCTTCATGCAAAGTGATATTGATTCATTAACACAGGCATCTCCAGATATCTTATTCTTACCTCCTTGGGGATAACGAACACCGTGAGCAACACGATAGGCTGTAAGAAGTCACCCATCTTTAATTTAAGTCCACTGTTCCCAGGGAAGGAAGAGAACCAGTGCTGAAAGACAAACACAACATTCATGCCTCACGGAGATTCGAACCCGGACCCAACTCGGGTGAATGGTAATATGGCTTCAATAGTACACAGACTTAGGGGGGTTGAGGATACAGAAACAAATTTTAAATGGCTAAGAAGACCAGCTAAAAATACTTAGTATGTAAAGCATGGTGAACCAATAAATTATAACGTTGAAGATGAAATTATTTCTTGCAAAAGCAAACGTTTTATCCAGTTATGTGTTGCTGTTACTTTGATTTATATTAAACAAAACTTTTGTTTTAATGAAGAATAAAACGAAAGTTTTTTATAATGATAGAATATTTCTGCGAGTGGATACACTGTAGTAAGTCCCACAACCATCACACTCGCTGTCTAAGGGTTCCCAGACAAACTCATCGAGCATCGGCAAGCTTTCTGTGACTGATGGGAAACAAAGGCGGGAAGGAAAGGGGATTGCATTCTACAAGCATTAAAATTCACGGTTATGGAGCCCCTATTAGATCTGCGGAAAGCAAAAAAGACATACTCCTGTTTCAAAAACCGTATTTAAAATGATTAAAACTGTAAATAAAAGAAATCGCTGAAATTGTTAAACCAAAACAAAATCCCCTAAAAAAATCGCTACTCCTAAACTACTCTTTTTGTTGCTAACTCCAATCCAGAATCCCCTAAGTTTAGCGACTCCCCCCCCCCAGACTGGCCACACTGCATGCACGTAACACAGACCTAACCAGCGCTGGTTTTCTCGCTGGCAGCCGCTGATTGGTTAAAAATTCTGAAAGTTCACTTCAACCAACTCTGAGGAGCAACAGGGCGAAGTTAGGAGGAGGAGGATAGAAACGAGCCTCCTACAAGTCTTCCTGCCTAGCAACAAGACTTGGGGGTGAAGTTGACCTCAAGGACAAAAAGGCCTCCCAAAAGTGAAAGGTCGCTTTAAGGAGCGACCGCTTCCAAGAATTTGGAGGTCAAACGAAATAAAACGGCTAAGATTGTGTGAACTAGGGACAAGGTTACACAAATGTTTTTACTGCAAAAATCTCAGCTTCGTTTTTCAAAATGGTGCTAATTCTGTAACTGACAGAATTGGCTTACAAAACAAAAATACAAAAATCACAAGACAAAAAATATGTAATGAAATATCAGATTAAACATTTTTATCTTCTGCTAAATACCGTTACATACTCTTCATTAGAAATTTTGAGTTCGAGAAAAAAGCTCGTTCTTTTTTCTCAAAGTACGTAAAAAAAAAGAAAACTGATCAAAACTAACTCTGAAATTCCCGGTGTTTAGCAATACTCAAAAGTATGCGAAAAGATAATATCAGGAAACACTACATTTTTTTTTTCACACTAAAATGAAATAATATATATAGTAAAATAAAATCATTGAATGTTAAATTCACAACAAAACAGAAATTACTAGCTCCAAAAAAAAAAAAAAAAAAAAGAGAGGAAAAATAAAAACGAAACACATACTAAAGACTTTTTGACTCATACTTGACCTTTGTGTTATTGTTTTTTTTTTCAATTAAGCTGTGTGTTTATTCTAATTTTCTCACTCTCGTAAAGAGAGCGTAGATATGTTGTTTACGAAGTCAGCAACATATCACTATCTCCCACACACTCCAAAGTCTACCACCATATGGTGATTTTCCCTGCTTCCAATTACTAATGATACCATAAAATACTAAAGAACAGAAAAAAGCACTACCATTACTCTGCATGACCAGTCAAAATCTCTTTTCACTCTCCTTTCAGCTTTTACTATTTCTAATTCTCCAGTTGTTTTTTTCTGCTGAAGCTATAACATTTTATCTCCAATTTAAAGCAAATTTTAGTTGTTATGAAAACTTTTAGGAAAACCTATACATTTATTACTATAATTTACAAAAATTTATGATATTGGTTATTTACTATAAAAAGGAATAACCTACTTGGGGACGGGGATCATGCCAGTCACACCTGTTGAATCCGCTACTGAGTGGCACAATTAAACTAGCCTAGCACACGTTACATCCAAGTTTCTACATTCTCGGGAGATATATGCAATGTTGGCAGTAACCCTTTCCAAAATTCCTGAACATGAAAAGATGTCAAAGAAGGCCTACCATCTACAGCTCTTTTCTTACTCACCACAGAAGATATTTCAGGTATGCCAAACTGGAAGAACATCTTCACCACTAAAGTTTCCTTGTACTACAGAGAAAGTATCAAAATGCTTGAATCCTAATCAAGTGCACCCTTTGACATTCTGATGATTGAGAAATCTCTGCTGGCAACATACAAGGTAACAAGTTCCTTCACATGAAATTTTGCTATTTCCATCTACCAGTGTAATCAGGGGTGAGGTTCAGACAAAAGATTACACAATAAATTTAAATTTTATATGTAACAAGTAAGTAGCATGAAACTATCTATTTTTATCATTAATTTCTTCATCATCATCATCATTATTATTATTATTATTATTATGTGAATTGCCGTTATTAGACAATGTTTTCATGAATTGCTGCAGAATTTTCTTTGCCAGACAAAAAATACAGGAATTTAAACAGGATTAGACAGACATGTACAAGCAAGTGGACACTCCATAAAATGAGACTCAATAAAAATAATTGTCCACCAATCACATGTTGTAAAGAGGAAAGTTGAAGAAGGGATGAAAATAGTGAGGAGAGGTACCACGCTTAAAAATAATTGTGGCTGGCACTTCCAAAAGATTACCAACAACTACTCCAGTGATAGTCCTGATGATCAACTAGGTTCTAGATTGAAAATTTGACCATCAAATGTATTAAAATTTACCTCTATAAAGCCTGTAATTAAACGATTTTTACAATGAAAATAACTTATTTAGTATACCTCTCTAGCAAAGGATTTAAGTACTTTTTTAATACTATCTTAAAATATAAGGGTTGTACCGAAAGTAATGTAAAAGTGGGCATAACTTTTTTATTAACTGAAAGAGGTTGTTCAAATTGCACATGTTGGTAGAGTAACTCTCTCTATATACAAAGGTACTACTCAATATAGTCTCCTCACAAGTGATGCATTTGCACTATCATTGAACCCAACTCTCAAATCCTCGTATGAAAATTTTCAGGTGTGGACTTGTTAATTGTATCCATTTCTTACAGCCACTTTCACCTCATCTGTGTCATCAAATCGTTGTCCCCAGAGACTGTCCTTCATTGGACCGAACAGGTGGAAGTCAGAGGGTGTCAGATCTGGGCTGTACAGTGCTGATCGCCTGATTTGTTGCCAAAGATGTATGTGGTCTTGCATTGTCATGGCGAATGTGGATCCTTTTCAGATTCTTGTTCGGTCTCTTCCTCCTTATGGATTCTCTAAGCTTCTTGAGTGTCTCAATGTACTGCTCGCTGGTCACCGTATGGCCATGTTCCAGAAAATCAAGGAGAACAACATCCCTGTCATCCCCCAAAACAGTCACCACGACTTTTTGTGCTGATCGCTAGCTCTTGAACTTCTAGGCCTTGGCAAAGAGGTATGACACCATTTCATGAATTGATTCATCATTTATAGATCATAAAGATATGCCCATGTTTCATCCCCTGTTACTAGATCAGAAAAAAACGTGTCTTCATTGGCTTCAAACGCTTCTAGCAGATCAGAGCAGATTTCCACCCTTCCCTTCTTCGAATCGGGTGTCAACTGCTGAGGTACCCACTTTGCACACACTTTCTCATGGTTCATACACTTTTGTCCAAAAAATTCAAGGACTTTCTAAGGACTTTTCAAGGATAAATAATTTTTGTTTCCAAGGATGATCTCAGTATGGGAGATATGCAAATTATAAAATACTATTATTCTGAAATATAGGACATCCTGCATCCCTGATATAGAAATTATTTTTACAAATCTATATGCATGAAAAGCTTTTGAAAAACATGGGTTTGCAACCAGACAAAATGCACATTCATGTGGAAATTCAGAGAAATTCTGTTGTTTAATTTCATATGGTGTTCTAGGTGCAATATTTACTGTAAATTGTTTGAAATCCTTTACAACCTACATTGTTAGAAGTTTGATAAGGAGGAGGTGCTTTACTTCTGTTTTACACATAATTTTTAACTCTAATCTATCATACACAAGACTTTTGAAGTAAGGTGCTATCCCAAACACTGCATAATAGGCACTTTTTCTTTCTCCACAAGTAAAATTTGAGGCGATCAAAATGTCAGGGAACATTTTCTGAAAAGTCTTATGTATACTTGCATTAGATTTATAAGAATTATGACATTTCACTGTTCTGAGGACCCATAAAATCTCTGCATACAAGACTTCATTATTAGAAACATGTATATTCATACTGGCCTTATCAATTAATGACTCTGATACCTGAACTTCGCTTCCACCTACTGATAAGGTACAGTTTCTAACTGTTTCCGATTTATTTGACATTCCCTTAGTGAAAGACAAAGTACTACAAGAATTCTTCAGTGCAATGAGCTCAGTGTGTCTTGCACCTTTCATGTGGCTTTTAACAGCTGATTCACCCATTTTAGCAATGCTGACACTTTTGTGACATACTCTACATCTGGCTCTATGCTTATCATTTACATCACACGTGAGCCATTCTTCATACAGTTCATTTGTAATCCAGCGGCTATTAAAAACACACTTTTCCGCCACTGCTTTAATTTTTCAAATGTGCTTATACTAGAAGACGTAAATACTTCAAAATACATATGATCTAAAAACTATTTTAACACAAGCACTTCTTAAAAAGAAATTAAAAAAAAAAAATTCCCACGTAAAGGTGCCTGACCGTTGACACCACACATCATGAAATACTGAATGCAAACACAGAAGCTGTAACACAAACTTATGAGCACTCCAACTAGCAGCATCACGTATGGCATTCTGGGAAAGCCTCTCTCCGGCTGGCTTTCTACAATCGCTTCCCGCTCGCAAGATTGCACGTGCCAAGATCGCAAATCCATCCATGCGCCACTACTTGAAGCATGTGTTTAGAATATCTATTTGATTAATATATCTTACCAGGGCGCGATTTCGACCAGTAATTAGTACCAAATTGCTAGCAAGCAAACGCATTTCATTAATGATAAAAAGTGGTTCTAGCAAAAGTTGCTAGTGGAAAATTTTTGAATGTTTTAGGGTGAAATGTAAAGCGGCAACTACATTGCGCGTGCGGAATAAAGGTCTGCACCGTGGAAAAAAAAATAATAACGGCTGCGCGTTCCTTTCCCATAACTGTAACTCACTCCTGGGTGAAGCTGGGAGGCATTGACAAGACTTAATTTTTTTTCACTCTAGACCCCTCACCCCACGGTAAATCGTAACAAATTAGGAATTATGTTCGCATTTGCTTCCTTTATCTAAAAGGTGGTAAATGTTTTACTTCCTTATTCTGGAAGTAAAACATTTCAACTCTAAAAGCATTCATTTTCCTCCACTTCCGATCCTGTCTACCCGACCTGCCAGAATCGCATCTCCTGTTTCAGTAAGAATAAAAATGTGAAAATTTAAGAAAATTATGCGATTTTTTTAAAGACACCATAATTTGCTAAGAAAAACAGATTCCCCAAATTTTGCCCAAATCCACCGATAACTTTTAAAGTTACACCTAATTTTTTTTGGAGAATATTCAAATCAAACAGAATTTGCTTGCATCATTTACTGGTCATCCATGTAACACTTTTCAGAAAACTTGAAAATTTAATTGCACTGGAGTGGGAATCGAACCCTGAATTTTTAATAAAAAACACACGTCATTTTATAATTAAAAATTTCATCCAAATCGGTCAATTTCCACGGAAGTTATTGTGTTAAAATTCTGACGAACAAATCTTCCTTGTTCGCATGTACGCACTGTCCCAGTGAGTGCTGACAGTAATAACCATCTTCAATAGGATAGGTCCACTATGGGTGATGAACATCGTACCAAAACTTCATCGCAATCTTGCTTTAATTTTACGCAAGTCATCACGCAAAAGGGCAGAAGAATGAATTCCGCTCCTATTTCCCGACTTTTGACCATTTTCAATATGGATTCAACGAATTAGTATGTACCCCAACATATTAATTTTGTCGAATCAAGCCAAGACATTTTTATGCAAGTTATCGTACTTGCATAAAAATGGCAGGACAAAGCACGGTTGGAAAGCGTAGAAAACTTTCTAACGGACTAGCAAAATAAATCATTGCTGGAGAAGCACTGGGTCGAATGAACATTGGACTTATTTTTTAACTTCGTTATAGTAGTATTCTTTTGTTAGGTCAAATTTATTGCCAGAGAAGAAGTTACAAAACCATTGCCTCCCCAAATGCGTTTTTAATTTCACAAAAATGGCAGCTTTTTTTAATTTCGTCATGTTAGGTATCGATCTGGGCTTAAAAATTCCACAGATTTTTAAATCCGTTTGAATTTTTTCTACGATAACTACATTCTGAGATTGCATTTCGAACTGGAAGTAATAATGAGAAGAGAGGTGCTTTCAATGCCTGCCTACTTGAGAAGTTGCTACTTGGGGGACGAACAATCCATTAAGTGGGAGGGGGAAACAGAGCGAGAGATAAATAAACAAGCCCAGCTGGGGCAGTTCAGTTTACACAAGCAAGCTCTTTAGCGTTTGAAACAACGAAAAACCAAAAACATGTGGGAAAACTGCGAACAAATGTTCCCACATAAACACACGTACGTGAAAAGTTGATTTGTACCTTACCTCGCCGCTTTATTTTAAATGGACTAAGTTAAATAAAAAAAAGTTTTAATGGTGGGTGCAAAATCATCAGAAAAAGAAAAAAATATCAGAGAATCACCAATTCTGTAAAATTAACATTTTGCCCGTAAAACAAAGCAGCGTTTCTGTAAATTTTACAGGTAAACCGTAAAACCTGTTAGGTATGAAATCATGGCCTGAATCTTACCTTTGTGAAGTTACTCCAATTACTAGAGGTCAACATTTATTCCTTTATAGATACACAAATATCCTGGAAGATACACTTGCACAGAACCATTACAAATCACGAACATTTTGCTCACTTGGCATCTAGTGTCTAATGTCTATTCTTCCTTATTTCACACTTCGTTCTTTTTCACGTGAGTCAAAATCAGAATCAAAACCACTGGTGTACCTTAGTTTCATGTGTCATTCATACAAACAGTCAGTCGCCAGCGGCTGCTAAGTCCAAGTTCCAACAGCATGCACAGAATGAAGCCCTCGGCCAGGGCTGTTGGCGCTGCTCTGTCATTCACTCCCGTTTGTTGGTTCATGTAAACATACGTTGCACAATTGAGTACACTTTAAAAACGAAGCAGGAAAAAAACTGCATTTACATATGATCGTAATAAAAAAAAAAAAAAAAAAAACGGAGGGACATAAAAATTAAGGACTTTTCAAGGATCAGCATCATTTTTAAGGAATTTTAAGGCCTTGAGAATCGCTGGGAAAAAAAAAATCAAGTACTTTTTAAGGACTTTGAAGGGCCGTGCGAACTATGCTTTCTGAAGCCTTAAGTCTTCCACCATCTTCTGTATGGCATTGTGACCTCAGTCCACTTGTGCAACAAACTCACGAATTGTGACTAGTCTCTCCGTGCGAATCATTTCATCCACTCGCCGATTTGCGTCAGTGGTCGCAGATGATGATCTCCTACTGCATGATTTGTCTTCAGTGCTAGTTTCTCCTTCTTTAAACTTCAACCATCTGTGCACATTGCTCTTGTCAATGGTGTCATCTCTATAAACATTCTGTAGCCTTCTGTGGATGTTGGTCACAGCCAGAGTTATATAAAGATAAAATGTATTTTCATACACAACTATTGAAACAGAAAACTTGCTGCAAACCCATGAACCACGATAACAATAAAATAAGATTAGTTGTAAATGCATTTATGGCACCTCTATTCATAGTGATTGTGGAATAACTTTTTTACGGGTCTTTTAGAGGTTATTTTTAATGAAAGTTGGTTGTCAAATTTTCGAACTAAAGCCTAGTTCGTCATCAGGACTATGTCACTGGAGTAGTTGCTGCCACTCAATTGGAAGAGACCATCCGCAATTATCGTTAATTGTGGTACTTCTTCATCGAAATAGCAAGAAGAAGAAGTACCACAATTAACGATAATTGCGGATGGTCTCTTCCAATTGAGTGGCAGCAACTACTCCAGTGACATAGTCCTGATGACGAACTAGGCTTTAGTTCGAAAATTTGACAACCAACTTTCATTAAAAATAACCTCTAAAAGACCCGTAAAAAAAGTTATTCCACAATAAAATAAGATAATTTATAGAAAAATTAATAAACCAATAAATAATTGTTAAAACATTGCAGATTTCATTGAGGACAAAATAAGTTCATTACAATTGAATGTGCAGCAATCTGTGTGAAATGGACCATTATGGCAAAATATTAAAATATTGGACTATGAACATCATAGAAACAAGCGACTAAGTAAAGAAAGTTTTTATATCCAGAAAAAACAGTTCTATTTAATGAATATCGGACTATGAACATCATAGAAACAAGAGATTAAGTAAAGAAAGTTTTTATATCCAGAAAAAACAGTTCTATTTAATGAACCTTCAAAATTTATAAATAGCATTTAATTAAAAAATAGTAGACTTACAGAATAAATAAGAAAAATATTTTAATTTAATAACTAGAAACTGCAAGAGAAACCTGGCAATAAAGTTTAAATTCTTTCTGTGTAAACAAAACTTTTGGTACAGTTCCTATACATCAAGAACAGGCCTTCATAAAATCTAGAGGCCAGAAACGTCTGTAAAAACAAAAGGACTTAGAAGATGTGAAAGATAACTGAAAGTCCTTCAAGTTAAAATTGAATTAAGTACATTAATCTGAGTAAAGCCTTGAGTAAGTGTTATAATTCTGTAAATAACATTTTTATTTTTCTTAATCTACAAGCAAAAACTATCTGCAAAATCTGCTGTAATTTATGTACGTCTACATTTTGCTACTCTGGTCACAGCCTGCACCCTTCCTTCATCAAGAACTCAATGATGGCACGTTGCTTCTGCTTGGAATCCATCATTTACTTGCAATGAAGAAGAAGGGTTACTATATAGGAAGGGTTACTCTACCAACATGTGCAATTTGAAAGTCTATCAGTTAATAAAAGAGTTATGCCCAATTTTGCATTACTTTCGGTACAACCCTTGAATTTTATGTAACTTATGGCAGTAAAATAACATGAGCTACCAGCTTTTAGTTTTTAGCCCACCTTGGTGTTTCCTATGATTACTAAATATTCCTTTAATATCTAGTCCACTATGCTGGTGCTAGTTTCTGACAAGATTTAATTCTAGAATTGTCACATTATAAATACTTTAGGTCACACTAATGCAGTAAAATACAAAATGCAATGCGTTAGTGTGATCATTTAGACAAAAATTAAATTTGTTACATAACTAACAATGGTGCATCATATCAAGTACATTAGTTGTGATGATAAAGATGAATTTCACAAAGAAAGCATTGAAAACTGATACATTACGGTATTGTATTTTTACAGTGCTTCTGACGACCATTGAATACAGTCCTCACAAGCTTTTCGACAAGTGGAAATGGATGGTTGATCAGCGGCTTTATTAAAGGTATGAACCTCACCAACGAGACGTCAACCTCTGGTTTGGGAACAAAAGCTCTACCTGCAAATAAAATAAAATAAAATAAATTACGGAAAGCACCAGGACCTCATGCTTGAACACCAACCTGGTTTTCAGGCATGTGGTAGGAACACAGCTCAGCATACATGCACTGAAGTAGCAAACTATTAGGAATACTCAATACCAACCAGACATGTGCCAGCCTCACTTAAATTGCAGAACTACCATGTTGAGATGGCTTTATAAACAGAAAGGATTCACACCTGTATGAAGTGTAGATAGCGGCAATATGGGAAAGATTTGTGATTTAAGCAACTCTGAGAAAGGCATGATAAGCATACCTGCCAACTCTCAGAAACTGAAATCCGTAAAAAAAAAAAAAAAAAAAATCAATATATTCGATAAAATTTCTTACCGCGCATATATACTAAATGTAGCGAACATATCAATTAAAAATGATATGTTACCGAAATCAAATATCTTTTAATCGATATGACTACAGATGGTTTGATTTTGTTGGCACATTTATATAGATTAAAATAGAATCTATACATAATTTCTCATTACTATGCTATCATTATGATCTATAAGGAGATAAAAATTTATTTTCATGGAAGTTTGCATCTAAAGGGATGTTCCGCCCTTTGACCCCCAATCCAATAGAGTTGTATCTCACATCGTCATGGAACGTACTAAACTGTTTTCAAAACGAATCATTTTGATGCTAGGA
This sequence comes from Macrothele yani, assembly GCA_039090855.1. Taxonomy (NCBI): domain Eukaryota; kingdom Metazoa; phylum Arthropoda; class Arachnida; order Araneae; family Macrothelidae; genus Macrothele; species Macrothele yani. Next base: position 91,655,246 of record CM076993.1, read on the forward strand.
GGTATTCATTTCATTTCATTTTTATTTTCAGTTGTGACTATATACACCAAAAGCAGTACCATAATAATAACAGTGTAACTAGTGACAACTCTGGGAAGCACGAGGGAAAAGACCTGAATTGGCCTAACATAGCCCTCAGCACTATAATAATAATAAAGATTGTATAAGTCAGGAACAGACACAACTAATTTTCTGACATCATATAAGTAAATTGGTAAGTAGTAAATAAAAATTATACACCATGAATAGTTTAGTAATGAGCAAGTAGAATTTTATCCCAGTTTCACAATTTTTCACTACAAATAAGAGCATAGGCATATGAAATTCCAAAAGTAAACAAGATAACCTTCAAAGAAAGAGTTAGTCCAAAAAAAAAAAAAAAAAAAAAAAAAAAAAGCTGTGATAGAGCTTTCCCCAATAGAGAGTTTTAATTTTTTTCTTAAAAAAGATTAATATTATTAATATCAGTAAGATGGCAAGGAAAAGTATTCCATAATTTAGGGCCAGAGTAATTTATGTTATTTTTCAAATTTTCTGTATGTGTGAATATCGGCAGTAGTTTAAATCTATTTCTTGTTGGATAAGTATGAGTATGCATATTGATTGTGATCAAATTATAGTAGAGGTTATATTTTATTCTTTTAAACATAATCTTTACCAAGTTATATTCATATATTTGTTGTATAGTTAATATATTAAAAGTATTGGGATGTGTAGTTGTTCTATATGTCAAATTGGAAGATTGATTAGTATTAATTTTTAACTCTAATAACCTAATAAATTTATTTTGTAATTTTTGTAGTTTGTGAATGTTATATTGTGTTGTTTTCCTCTATATCAATATACAGTAGGTAAAATAGGTCTGTATGATGCAATAGTATTGGGTATATAAATAAGTTTTGTGGGATTTGAGGTGAACAAAACACGTTGTTGGAAAACAGAAACAATATTTTAATATCAATCGAAATATGCTCCCTCTGAAGCTACAACTTTGCCCCATCTTTCGGGCAGTGAACGTTTGCCCCGAAGGAAGAATTCCGGTTCCTTGGAAGAGATCCAATTGTCCAGCCAATTTTTGATGTCTTCATAAGAACTAAACCGTTCTCCAGAAATTGAAAAAGTGCTGACTGCATCGACCGGAACAAATAGTAATCCGATGGCGCAATATCTGGCGAATATGGCGGGTGGGGTAGAACTTCCCAGTTGGATCCTTCTAAGTACTTTTTCACAGGTCGAGAAACATGTGGTATTGCGTTGTCATGCTGTAAGATGACTTTGTTGTGTCTATTCTCCCATTTCGTCCATTTTTGCGTGAGAGCTCGTTTTAAACTCATTAATTGGGTTCGATACCGATCACCAGTAATAGTTTCTGATGGTTTCAGCAGTTCATAGTGGATCACACCCTTCTGATCCCACCAGAACCATGGATATTGCATTTTGGCGTTGAAGGACCTGGTTCACCTGGCTTCACCCATGCTTTCTGCCGTTTAGGGTTATCATACCATATCCATTTCTCGTCGGCAGTAATAATACGATGCAAAAAACCCTTTCTTTTTGCCTTTGAAGCAGCAATTCACAAACGGTTTTTCGACATTCAAGGTCTCTTTCCCGCAAAGCATGTGGAACCCAATTCCCTTCTTTTTGCACCATTCCCATGGCAGCTAAACGTTGTGAAATGCATGGTTGACTAACATTTAATGCTGCTGCCAGTTCTTTTTGTGTCTGGCACAGATCCTCGTCGAGTAAAGCTTCCAATTCGGCATCAGCAATTTTTCTGGGTGGTCCAGAACGTTCTTTATCACTGACATCGAAATCGTTCCTTTTGAATCGTCTAAACCAATACTCACATGTTTTTATGGATGGGGAATGTTCACCATAGATTTCTGACATTAAGCGATAGCTGTCGGCAGCACTTTTCTTGACAATAAAATAATGCACTAACACTTCCCGCAAATGCCGTTTTGTCGAGACGAAAGTTGCCATTTTCCATTGAGTAAAACAAATACATCTTCGCACCTTAATTGAATGTCGTATACCGACTCTGACAGCTGGCGTCTCGTACTCCATATCGCACCACCTTAAAATACATGCTAGCAGTAATAAGTACGACACCGAATGGAAATCCCTCAAAACTTATTTATATACCCAATATAACGCCGGCATTTCTCGAAATTTTAGTTGAAAGTAGATCTATATGTATATTACATTTCAAATCATCACTTAAAGTGGTACCCAAATACTTATGGCAGTGCACCACCTCAATATCATATCCAATTAATTTTATTTTCTGTAAGCAGAATTTTTGCTAAAAATCATTATTTTTGTTTTATTCATATTAATAGCCAAATCGTCACAACTCAACCAGTCATTAATTAAAGTGAAATTATTTTCGAACTGAGAAAAAGTGTATTTATGTCATTACCGTGTAATAAAATAGTGGCATCATCAGCATATAGTTGTATATCAGTATGTCCTAGTAATTTAAAAATATCATTAATATAGATATTAAAAAGTAGGGGAGCAAGAACTGATCCCTGCAGTACACCCAATAGTACATATCCAAAAGTAGATTTCACAAGATTAATCTGTGTATACTGTCATCTGTAAGATAAATAACTCTTAAAAATGTCAAGAAAGGCACCCCTAATTCCAATGTCATACAACCTCTGTATCAAAATGTGATGATTTATTGTATCGAAAGCCTTCGGAAGATCAATAAAGAGAACAAGAGTGTAATTATTATATAATAAATTGGATTGAATGTTATTGATCAGGTTTAGTAAAGCTATTTCTATTTCAGTTGAACTATTCGGTGTAAAGCCAAATTGATAATGATGTATAATATTAGGATGCACTTTAATCTTCGGCCCCCATCACCTGCTTCAGCTAAACGCGCTGCTAGAATGCTGGGAGAAACGTTTCACAATAGGTGGCGCTGCAACTGCGTCGCCGTTTTTTGCTCCTTCGCTGCGTACATTACGTAATCGGTGTGTGTGTTGTGCGGGAGGAGTGCTAGGGACGCAAAATATGCGGCGGGGGGTATTTTTGAAAGGAAGGGGTTTATTTTGTAATATGGCTGGCCCCGAAAAGAGCCTTTATGGAATGTGAGTAGTTCAGGTATTGTTAAATATTTATAACGACAGAAAAGAAGTGTTTCCTCCTCATTGAGAACCTGTCTATCTAGTACGAATATTTAAGTGGAAAACATTACGTACTAGAGAAGAACTGTTTGATGATAGCAATCATCATCTCAAAACAGTGTTCAGAGGAAAGACGACAATTTCGTCGGAATAAATATTCCAGAATGTGGTCTGCCAAGTGGTCTTTGTGAATTCCATCAGATAGTGTGCATTTGAGGAGCTGCCAATTGCTCTCAACACCTTGCGTATGCGCCCCAGTAGTCAGATCGACGAAATTGAGCGAGTGGTTTACTAACAGATGTTGGAAACCACAGGATGGGAGATTGCGGTACGCAGCCCACTGATCCACCATTCCAGTCCAGGTTGAACATGTTTCTGGATGAGCGGCAGCAATGTGTGAGCAGAGCGGTTATTCTGCGGGCAGATCTCAACCCTTAATTGTTTAGAATCTCGTTCAAAGATGCCAAGGATCCAGGTGCACTCAACGAGACGACCACGAGGATACTTCCACTTCTCAACCTTCGCCTCATCCACTTCTATGATGACACCAGGGCCTCCAAGCTGTCCTTCGTCTTGTTCGTAGGCTGCCATAAACTCTGCGACTAGTTCTCTGCAAGACTGATAATAGTCACTGACTGTCGCAGAGGATGTGGAAACCTCACCCTGGGAAGATTCCTCAATTGCATCATCGTAGGACAATCCTTTGGCAAAACAATATAAAAGAGTCATCACCTTATCAAGAGGAATACAAGCAGCTTCAAACCACGTCCCAAGTAAACGGGAACACTGCTCACTTTTCCCTGTAACGTGATTCTTCCTACACCTGAATTGTCCTAAACGGTGACACATATCCACTCGCAAACTCATTGGATGATCTGCGGAACATCTTCGTTCGGTTGGAAGCAATCCTTTCCACTCACACCATGCAATGCATGTTTCATCCTTCCCAACTTCGTCGAACAAACGCATCTGGTTCCACATGGCTACTGACAGAGCTACAACGCACGCTGAACAAAACACAAACCATGTATCGCTTAGAACAGGGCAAACAGAAGTATACGGGATTCACGGCTCATGCACTCAGCAAACAGCGATTACGTAGCGCACACAGCGCGGGAGAAAACGGAGACGCAGCTGCAGCGCCACCTATTGCGAAACGTTTCTCCCGGCATTCCATTGCCACGATAGCTGAAGCAGACGACGGGGGCCGAAGTCTAAAGTGTAGCCTAATATTATATTTAGTGACGAAGTCGAATAATTTCATGTAAATTAACTTTTTTTCAAAAATTTTAGTAAATATTGTTTGATTGGCAATTGGTCTATAATTATTAGCATCTGTTATTACAACAGATTTATACTGTATTTAGGGGAGATCTTAACACTTTTCATTAAATCTGGGAAAATACCAGTTTCAATAATTGTATTAAATATATGTAATAAAGGATCAACAATATAAGAGGCGACAGATATTACAATTTTTTTGGTTAATGTCATCATGTCTAGGCCCCGAAGTTTTATTGATATTTTGTATTGTAGTTAGTATTTCCAATCTAGTAATTTTGGAAATATAAATAGAATTAACTCTATTTGTGGTTATAGGTTGAGACGTGAACGAAACACCGCTCTTAGGTATCTGTGCAACTATGGTCTGAGGACCAGAGACAAAATGTTCATTAAGTTCATTTGCTATTTGAGAATTGTCTAAGATCTTAGTATTATTTTTAATTAAACAAGGTGGTAATATCTTTGTGTTCTGCCTACCCATAAGGAAGTTAGGATTTCTCCAAGTTAAGCAGATGTTATTTTGTGAAAAAATTTCAAAGTAATAATTCCTCTTCAACCTCCTCAGTTTATAGTTTAGTTTATTTCTAAAGGTTTTAAATAAAAGAAAATCTGATTGTTGTCTAGATTTGAGGAAATTAGAAAACAATTTATTCTTTTTATTTATTTGATTTAAGCAATGTTTAGTTAACCACGGTTTACGTTCTTTTTTAATTTTATTTCCCTGAAATTTAATCAGGAATGCTTGATTATATCATCATCATCATCATCATTGTCAACCATTATCAATCCACTGCTGGACGAAGGTCTCCCCAAGTTTCCTCCACAACGGTCTGTCTTGTGCCAGTCTCCTCCATGTCACTCCCGCATACTTTTGAATTTCATCCACCCATCTCCCATGTGATCTTTTCCTGTCCCTTGGAATCCAATCTAAAATTCTGGCTGTCCATCGATGGTCTGTCCTTCTGGCAGTATGTCCAGCCCATTGCCATTTCAGGGATTTAACTCTGATCATGATGTCTTCCACTCTTGTCATTTTTCGGATCCACGAGTTCCTCTTCTTATCTCTCCTGGTTACACCAAGTATGCACCTCTCCATGCTTCTTTGAGTTGTCTGCAGCCTTTGTATGTCTCTTTTAGTTAAGGTCCACGTCTCTGCACCATACGTAAGCACTGGAAGGATGCATTGATCAAACACTTTTCTTTTAAGACATAATGGCATATTGCTCTTGAAAATTATGCTGTTTCTTCCAAAAGCTCTCCAGGCAAGTTTTGTACGCCGATTAATTTCTTCATCAATGTGACCCTCACTTGATATCTGCTGTCCAAGATAAACGTACGTGTCTGTTATCTCCAGCTTTTCTCCATCAATCGATAAATCTTCATTTCTTGTAAAAGCATTGAACATCACTTTTGTCTTCTGAAAGTTCATTTTTAATCCCACTTCTTTACTCTTGTCAGCAAGTTCCTGGATCATACTCTGCAGCTCTGATGGGGTAGTTGCAAAAATGACTACGCCATCAGCAAAACGAAGGTGGGTTAGATAATCTCCATTAATCTTTATCCCCTTGTTTTCCCAGCTCAGCGACTGAAAAACACCCTCCAATGTGGCATTAAAGAGCTTCAGAGATATGGTGTCACCTTGTCTCACTCCCTTTCCAATTTTTACGTGTGTTGTATTTTCAAACAGCCTAATCTTTGCACTTGCATTTTCATAGATGTTATTAATAATATTAATGTATGCATCTTCAATACCGCAGGTTTTCAGAGCCATTGTAACTGCTGATGGTTTCACCGAATCAAAGACTTTTTCATAATCGATAAAAGCCATGCACAATGGAAGTTCATATTCCCTCGCTCTTTCAATTAGTTCTCTCAGCACGTGGATATGATATATTGTGCTGTAGCCACTCCTGAATCCAGCTTGTTCTCTCGGTTGAGCCATGTCCAGTGTTACCTTCAAGCGGTGTGAAAGAACTTTAGTGAAGATTTTATAAACTACTGATAGGAGGCTGATAGGTCTGTAGTTTCCGAGATCCTCAATGTAACCTTTCTTATGTAGCAGGATCACTGTAGCGGTGTTCCAATCCTCAGGAATCTTTCCTTCATTAAGGCATCGAGTGAAAATTTGGGCGAGTACTGTTTCGATTTCTTCACTTGCTTCTTGTATGATGTCTACAGTAATTCCATCTTCTCCTGGAGCTTTTCCCCGCTTCATGTTCTTGATTGCATGTGCAACTTCTGCTGGAAGGACTGGAGGAACTCTGGTACTGGTATCTTTCATGATGTCTGGAGTGCATGTATCATCCCTTTCATATAATTTGGAGTAGAAATCTTTCACTCTTGTCAAAATTTCGCCTCTATTTCTTGTTACAGAACCATTTTCTTTCCTCAGTGCCATAATCTGTTTTCTTCCCTTACTGAGATGTCCCTTTGCTATCTTTAGGCTTTGGTTGTTTTCAATTGCTTTCCTCACTAGGTCACAGTTGAATTTTCTTACATCTTCAGTGATACTTTTTCTTACTGTCTTGCATAGCTCTATATATTCCACTTTGGAAGTCACATCTTCTTTAGTTGTCCTCATCTCTCTTCTTTTTTGCATCAACATTTTCGTTTTTCCTGATAATTTATTTACATGTAACTTGTTCTTAGACCCAGCTAATTTTGTTGCTGTTTCCATAAGAGCTTTGGTTACTTTTCTGTTAACTTCAGAGATGTCCACTTCTTCTGATGTTAGGCCTTCTAAAGCAGAGAACCTGTTCTTCAGTTCCAACTTGAAGGTATTATGGTGTTTTTTAAGGTTGGTTATGTCAATAGATTTTGTTTGTCTTATGAGCTTGCCACGTTCAAGTTTAGTGTTGAGGTGCATCTTACATCTCACCAATCTATGGTCACTACCTGTGTTAAACTTGTTTAGCACACTGCAGTCTTCTATGACGAATTTTTTGTTACACATAATAAAATCAATTTCACTTGTTGTCCCATTTGGATGTCTCCATGTCCATTTCCTGTGTGGCTTTTTCTTGAAGAAGGAGTTCAAGATGAAAAACCCTTCTGCCTCTGCAAACTCAGCGAGAGTATTTCCACACTGGTTTCTGTTGCCGTGACCGAATTTACCTACTGAAGTTTCATTCTGTTGCCGTTGCCCTATTTTTGCATTGAAATCTCCCATAATTATTTTCAAGTGCTGCTTACCTTTATTATTTAGATGACAAATTTCCTCATAAAATTCTTCAATTTCTTCTTCAGGATGACTTGTGGTGGGTGCATAAGTTTGAATAATCTGAGCCTGGTATTTTTTCGAGAGTTGGATAACAAGTCGTGCAGCTCTGTCAGAGGAACTTTCAACTTCTACAACTTTATCTTTCAGTTTCTTGTTTATTATAAATCCAACACCACTAGTTCTGCCAGTATCTGTCCCACGATAGTAGAAGAGATGTCCACTTTTCAGTTCGATGAGATCTTCTCCTTTTCTCCTTACCTCACTTAGCCCCACGATATCCCACTTGATCCTTTGTAGTTCCTCTTCCAATTCAAGAAGCCTTGAATCAGAAGATAGGGAGCGTCCATTGTACGTAGCCAAGGTCAGCAACAGATGGCAGCCTAGTCCGGTCCTCCGGGGATTCTTAGCACCCTCTGCCTTCATGTCGCACTGGCCGCTGCCTTGGCCAGGTACATTCCAGCTGCCGGAGACTGAGGGCCAAGATTTAAGTTGTGGAATCATTTTGGAGGGGTTTGGCCATAACTCACCACGCTGGCCAAGCGGGTTGGTGAGTGTGGGATAGAATTTCCTCTAATCCCGTTGGTATAGTTATACCGCTATTGGCGGTCGTCAGAGCCCCTTTAGTGGGAACAGGATGCACCACGAGAAGGCGGGGTTGACATTTGTCAAGGAGAGGCTGTGATGTTACGCATCACCTGACCTTACATCCCCTTGATTATATAAAGAGGTAAAAATCTGTAAAAAGTTACCAAATGCTATATCTGAGTTAGAGATTTTTGTGACATTTTGCCAATTCTCATGCTGTATAAGATTTATAAAAAGTTGGGTTAAACAAGAAAAAAGTACATTTTATCAATGGCTGTAATATTTTATTTGAATAAGTAAATGTTATAAATATTGGCAAGTGATCACTGATACATAGGTGCCAACCTCTAAAAGTAGTTTTCAGTAACCAACATGTTCATTTTTCAGTAACAATTTTTTTTTTCAGTAATTTTCAGTAATCCAGTCTACAGCGGCAAATTTGGGTATTTAACACTGCAACAAATTTTAATCTGTCATAACTATTAACAAAATAAAAATAATAATTATAATAATAATAATAATAATAATAATAATAATAATAATAATAATAATAATAATAATACAATAAAAATAATTTGCTAGTGGGAAAATTTAAAATACTGTCTACCAGAAAAATATAATAAATTACCTCCAGACATGAAGAAAAATTATTCCTTGGAATGTTGGCCAAATTATTACGATAAACTGGCTGTAGTTGCCATTTTGGCCTTCCTTAATTCAATTTGTGAAAACTTCTTCTGATAGCATAGTTCATCACTGTGTGCAATGCTATTTATTTTTTCTACTAATAAAGAAGACAGCACAAGAGTACTTAAATTAGGTCTGAATTCATTCATGTTTTTTCACAATACTGAAAATTCTTTCTGTACTTGCATTGCTATGAGGGACTATTAAAATCATTTTCATAATTTTGCTTAATGATTCATACTTCAACTGGCCACTTTCATTTTTCATTAAAGAAATTCTGTGCCACACTTCATCCATTCTCCCAGAAGTAACAGCACAGTTAAAATTTTCAAACTGGTAGTGAGCAAATTCAGATTCCACCTTGTCAGATTCTTCTGGTTTCAAAACTGGAAACAGGGAACACATATATTGGACTGATGCAAAAGAAACACTTTGCCTTAATGTTACATCTGCAATTTCAGCATGACTCAGAAATTCATCATTAAGTGGAAATTTTCTTAAAATGTAATTGCAGCCTGCCTTGTAAAATTCCCTTACCTCAGAATAAAAAGTAGCCACTGTGTCTTCACTCAAATCTGCAGTTGTGCCTATATAAGATCTTGCTTCTGACCCAATTACGAGATTACAGTTTTCTTTTTGATTTCTCCTTCTTTCAAAATTTCCATCTGCAAGAGATGTTGCTGTCACATCAAATGCTGATGGCTTGATAAATCGTACAAGCAATTCAGATAACAGACTATGAAGTTTTCTTTTTAATGCATGCACAAGCGGAGCTTCCTGCTGCAAGAACACGCTTAACAGATGTAAATAATGGAAGAGTTGCAGATAAAAAAAGACAATAAAGTTTAGATGAAGGATTTCCAATCATACTTGCAAGGTTCTTATACTGTGAATTAGCTTCTCCATTGTCACTGAAATAATGTTCTAGAGCCTCCCACTGTTCTAAAATTCTGTCAGTGGATTCCAAAAGTGATAACCAGCGAGTATTGACATGGTTTAGAATTTTTTGTGGTTTAGTACCCCAAACAGCTTGACTCAGTTTTAGATTGTGTTTCCTCTTTGAACTTTTCTCCAAAAAAAGGAACAACTGTATCAGAAATTGCTCAACATTAAATCCTTTCAGTTGAGTATCATATTTCTGTGCAGCTAAATTTACTAAATGGCATGAACATCGCTGCACTATGATTGCAGGCTGAACCTTCTTTATGTGAGGAACAACACCTTTTACTTGACCGATCATAGTGTTAGCATTGTCACAAGAAAATGACACACAGTTGCCCCATGAGATATTTTTTTAACAAACTCATTGTTCAAAACGTTGAATATTCCTTCACCTGTATTATTACTTGATTCAACCAATGATAACAAAACAGTTAAATTTTTCCCTATTTTTTCGTCAAAATATGTTATTGTAATGGGATACAGTTTATTTGTGTGAGCATCGTTACTTCCATCCGTAGATAGAGAAAAAGGATTTTTTTTAACTTCAGATACGATGTTACTTGTAGAAACACTGGCCATGTGCTGAATTAGTGCAGTAGCCTTGGTTCTTCCACACGAATATTTTTTTTTGCGATCGCTGAATCGGGAAACATGGCTTGAAATAACGGTTTAGCATGGTCAGCAGCTGCTATGGGTAAATTGTGTTCCACAATAAATGAAGTGAACATAAGTTCTGCATTTATTACACTGTTCTCCTTTGATGCAAACAAATCGCTCACTGACTGAACTTTAAACTCACCGAAAGATTTATGCTTTTTCGATTCTGCATGTCTTCGGCAATCATCCCGCCCATCGTGCGCAATACTGAAATCGCATTTACAAATTCTGCAAAACACGTGGTTCACAGAAACTTTTGATTTCTCAAAACAGGGCCAATCTCTATTGTAAGTTTCTAGAAAACACTGTTTCTTTTTCAACGACGAAGGTTTGTCCTTAAAGAACGCTTCATTCTAAATAAATGAAAGAAAACAGCAAAAAAAAAACACTTCACAATCGCCTCACCCTTCCGTGATGTAACAGTACGGTAGCACCTGCAGCAGAGAGAACCAAAAAGCATCAAGGACAATAAAGCAGAAGCGCTGCCTACGAGGAACGAAAGCAACTGCCCTGGTTGCACGCAGGAGACACGAAGTGCATCATGGGAGTTCGGAACGAATGCCTAAGCAGCGTCCGCACAGAGCTAAACTGCGTAGTTGCGTCCGGCAGGGGGAGAACCAATGGGAGCGGTGTCATGGAATGAAACACTGAGCCAGCATAGTGTGGTTGCTGCTCAGTCTACGGTAGATAAATTGCCAATTAAGATGCAGAAATCTATAATACACAGAATGTAGCATTTAATCCCCCCCCAGAAAAACTTGAAGAACCAACAAAAAATTTTAAGTTGATAAAAATTTGCTTTCTATCTCAGAAAATTAAATCAAATGACGATTTTCCGTAATTTCAGCGGTGTTTCCGTACTTCCGTAACAGCAACCAAAATCCGTAAAATTACGGAAAATCCGTACTACTTGGCATCTATGCAGTGATATCATAAATAATAATTCCCGAAGTAATCGTATCCACTGAAACATTTGTAATAGCAAGATCTATTATTGTGGCAGTTTGTGTAGTAATTCTAGTAGCTGCCTGAGTTGTATTATAAAATCCAGCTGCCAAAACCATATTGAGAAAATCAAATGAATTAGAATGAACTTGTGAGACATCTATATTAAAGTCTCCCAGAAGAAATACATTTTTACCTGTGAAAGTGACATAATTTTAAATATTTGTAAATTTTTGGATAAAGAGCATTATATTCGTTGACGGAGGTCGGTAACAAACTGAAATAATATTATATTGATTTTCTATAGTTAAAATTTCAAGTGTGTCATCAATAAATGTTAAATTTTGAGTTTCTGTGAAACATTGGTAAGTGTCTCTGATATAGATAGCCACACCACCCCTCTAGATTGAATTCCATTTTTAAAAAATGCCTGGTAATGTGTTAGATCTAAACAAAAATTAATTGCAGGAAACCAAGTTTCTGTAATACAAATGACATCTGTAAGAAAATTTGTCAAATGTAAGAAAGTTTGAAGTGCAGTAATTTTGTTTATAATTTTGTTTTTGACCTTGCATTTATGTGTATAATTTGAAGAGTATCTTTGCTAGTATCAACTGTAATATTATTATACTGTTGTAATGTGTAATCGTTAGTAGCTATCTGTCATAAATGCTAGCTCCAACTCCCAATCAAGATAGTGTCCTTACAAATTTCAAAAGTCAGTGCACTACTCAGCACCCCCAGCAACCATCAATAATAATGTAAAATTAGAACAATGGTCCTCCCTCTTTATAACTGGCAAGAGTCCATTAATTGGTTATCAATACAAGCAAAGAGCAGAATGACAAAAAGTGGACCCTCAAATGTCACAATAGTATCATAGCACACACACACACAAAAAGTACATTATCAGAATCATCAGATAAAGCACAAACATAAGTCCTTCACAGTTGAAGGGGATAAATAAAAATAAAATAAAAAAATACACAATGTAAGTAGATATTAATCTCAAAAACTTCACAACCTCGCCACCAGTCAGGAGAGGGGATCTCTGTAATCAGGAAATACATAAAAATAAGATAGTTAATCTAATAAAATCAAGAGCATGTGATATCACTGGCTGTACCAATTATCAAACTCATCTAAGTCTTGAGGAGTAAATATTTTTTTTTTAGTCGTAGATTCATTTTTTTTTTTTTTTTTTTGTTCACAGACATGTCCATTGCTGACCCAAAATGAAGTGGACCAGGCCCTGCTGTAGGAGCTTTCTAGAGTAAAATAGCAGTTCCTTGAATGGTGGGATTAAGTTTTCATTAATATATATTCTTGTTGAAGTTAGATCACCATTCAAATCACTATTTTTCACTATAATCCTTCTCTTTAGCAACCAGTCATCTCTATATTTTCTCGACTTTAACTGGACTCTCAACTTCATATTAGCATTTGGTCTTTGGAATGAGTTAGGTTTAAGAGGGTGGATAATATCAATATAATTGATATGAAAATTAGGTAGTCCAAATTTTATTGCTAGTTTCTTAACAAAGCTACAAAATTCCTGTTCATTACCAATTTGAGACAAGTCCAATCCATGAATCTCAATATTCCTATTGTGAGAATACTGCGAAAGCTGATTAAGATCATTCTGCAGTTTATTAATCACAATATCTCTCAGCCCAATCTCATCCCGCAGCATTTCATGTGTTGACTTCAAATCAGCATTTTGCCTAGTAAGGGAATTAATTTGTAGTGATAAGTTATTGTACTCCAATGTTAAAGCCTGAATACTATTTTTACACTCAGTTATTTCCGTTCTAAGTTCCACAATTGATTCAAGTTTTGAGTTAATATGCTCCATGGACTGTTTTAAATCCTGTCTAATATCACTATTTGTTTGCTGAATATGTAGTGTTAAATCAGATATAGATTTCATTATCAAATTTGTGTCAGTTCTCTAGGTGCATAAGCTGACAGATTAGAAGTATCCTGTTTTCCCTGAGTATTAAATCTTTTCCTGTTATTAGACATGTTTTAAACACAAGAGCAGGGCTCGACAAATCTCGGGCGCCAGGTTGCCCAGGCGCCAGGTTGCCCAGGCGCCTAAAATTCGGGCTGTGGCGCCTAATTTTCTTATTAGTTAAGATTTCGTAATATATTGCAGTAAATGCCGTAATTTCTGTTGTGTAATCCATAGATTATCTATTAAAAGGTTATAAATTTAGGTGCTGCGGACACCGGTAACCCCCCCCCCCCCCCCCAAAAAAAAAAACGGTGCGTCGTTTTAAAAAGTCCGCGAGGTAATTGTCAGGAGAGGTGGTGTTATTCGGAAAGTACCGAAAATGCGGTAACAGAAAAAAATATAACGTAACAGCGAGATAGAAGACTGCAAAGAGATTGTAAGAATATATATTTTTTCTTTTACTTAGAAGTATTTTGACAGAAAATATGATGCAAAGAAGGAGTTACTATTTGCGCGTGCGAAAGCTCACGCGTGTGAGAATCCGTGACTCTCGGGAATCGCGCAGAGCTATTCCGTAGCGTGTAGCCATTCTGCGAATCACATCGCCAAGTTTTGGTGCGCTGATTGTATTAGTTAAGGTTTTTTTGGTATTCAGTTGAAACGTATTCAGAATAAAGAAATAAGACAATGCTATATACTGTCCGCAATTTCAACGGATTTTTAGTCTAACTAATGAACTGCGATAATACGGCAACAGCTAACGATTTTAATTCTTTTTTTACTTAAAAGTAACACAAAAGTACTTCAAAATGACAGTTGTTACTTTTTTCAATAAGACGATCATTTTTTTCTTGCATCTTTGGATTTCTGAGTCGGTCCTGTGAATCGCAGTTTTCTGTCGGAAATTACGATTCACGATTAACATGATAGGTGCGGATCTCGTGGTGCCGATTATACGACTGTTATGCATGCTAATTACCACGGATGGTTCATATTTTCTACCAATTTAGTTGTCTAACTACAGATTCTACGAATTTTCATTTTGTTTAAAAAAAATATTTTGCTATTATTTTATGATATACATAAAATTCTTAAGCGGATTCGCGGAATTCTCCGGGTTTTTTTAGTCATCATTTAGATCGCTATCATGATTGATGCAAAACTGAAAAGAATTTGGGGGTTGGGTCATTTTCCGTCTGGGGACGGTATTTCGTGTTTCAAAGCTTTCGAAAACAGAAGTTAAAATGGAGTAAAAAGAATTTGCCCTAATCGTAATTTTTTTTTCTCCGGATGTTGCGTTTGTGTCTAGTATTCTTGTTAAATATCCTTTTATGGCATATATGTTCGTATTTCAGCTTGAAACTGTAGCAAGAATTAGTGGAAACGGAAGTTAGACGCCGCGAAAATTGCCTCCTAATCTTCAGGCTCTTCCGCGAATTATTCGAGAAATTCCGCCTTTTTCGTTATGTTGGCCACTCAAATGATCAGATGTAGAGGATTTTAGGAAGGGAGTGTCTGACCCCAGGTCTTAAACAACCCTTAGAAATAGGAAGCTAGGAGATTTGGGCTAGAGTAGCCGATAGGAAAGTGACACGGAAGCGAAGTAGAAAGGGGGAGGAAGACGCCCTAATTTATTACCGGGGGGGCCAGTACCGGGGTCCGACGGCTTAACGTGCCCATCCGACGCGCACGACTGATATTTAGTGGATCGAGCGCACTAGGCCACCCGTGTCCCAAGTTGGCCACCCAGGAGATCGATGCACAAGTAAACAGAATTGTGTGGGGGAGAAGAGGGGGGGGGGGTAGATGTTCGTCGGAGGACGGAATTCCATCTTTACGAAACTTTCGAAAATGGAAAGTCGACGGAGTTTAGATTTTTTCCGTAATCGTAATTTCTTTTTTCTCGCGATGTTGCCTGTGTCCAGTATTTTTAAGTAATATTTTACTGCATAAATTTTTGCATTTCACCTTAAAATTAGGAGAAAAATTTCCAAAACCGGAAGTCGGACGGAATTCCGGTATCGCCATTGCCCCCCCCCCCCCCTCCCGTGTTGTTCCCACTCGCCAGCGTTGTTAAATATAAACCCGCCCCATATGTTTTTGCATTGAATCTTGATAAGAGAAGAAGGAAATTCCGGAAAACGGAAGTGACGAAGTTGGAAAATTTGCAAAAATTGATGCATGGTGTCAAAAGTATTACTATTCCGAAAGTTACACCATTTATCTGAAATAGTTGAAGCTTTGATATCATGCGCTCATGGTCCTCAGGCTGATGGTTGTTATCAGTGGGCACAAAAATCAAGAAAAGAAAGAAAAGCGACACTGAAGAAGTAGGGAGAGAATGATAGCAGCAGAAAGAAAAATTAAGCAATCGATGCTGTGCAGTTGCAGAGTCAACAAAAGACAGACTAACAGTAGTCTGCATTCCTGCTATCTGTTTTGATTTTTCACTAGTTAAAATGTTCAGCCCCCCCCTACTTTGGTCTCATCATGACTTAAACTGCAATTTTAGAGGCAGTATGATCATATGGTAAGTGGAGGTTCGTGCACTGTGCCTTCACTTGCTTGGATTTCCTGTCTGTCAAGCATTGTGGAATTCTGAACACATCTTACTGATTTTTACTGGTGGAAGTTTCGAACTTAAATCTTGCAATCATGCCCTCGCTGGGGAATCAATTTTGTGTTTCTCACGAAGTTTGTTTCATTAGAGTCCTTGTTTGTTGTAACATTTTGTTGGGGCACATTTGTTTTTTACAAAGAGATGGATCATTTCGTAAAATAGAGTATGTATGCCACGCAACACTAGTTATTAGTAACAAGGCTATTACCAATGTTGGCAGGTATAGACTGTCGTTTTTTTTTTTTTTTAATATCATGGTCTGAGACATGCTGCTGCGGATTATGTGTGGGATTTTTTTTCACAGTCTTTGGATTACATGCAGATCTCATGAAGGAAAAAATATGGTACTTTGAATTAATATGTACAAAATATGACACCCACAAATAGTATTTTAATAAAAATCGAAATCTGAAATTTCAATTTTTTTTGAGATCATCTACTGAAAGAATAGAAAAAGATAATTGTGAAGCAAATTGGAACTTTATTTTGCAATAAGTGGTTTGGGTAAAAAGAAAAAAAATTGACAAATATGGTGTATCACTTTTCGTTTCAGTGTCATAACCAAACATGTTTTTGTTCATGCGTTATTGACTTCGTTTCACCTGGTGCCTAAATTTTGGAGCTGGCTCCTAGATCTAGAACATGTTTGTCAGACCCTGCACAAGAGTAACAAATGGAAAATGCAGTCAAAAATCTAAGCAGGAGGTTTCAAAGGTACTCATAGATGGCAGCACAGCAGACCATATAATGTAATCCCTGTATCCGTGGATATAATACTCTGAGTAATTTTAATTATTACGGGAGTTTCCGATTCTTCTTAGAACAAAAACATAAGGAAATGTAGTCTCAGAAGTATAAGTAAAATTGCAGATACCTGAATCTTGAAGTTTTAGATATAGCCAATCACCAAATATTTCTAGACACACGAGTCACTCAATGCCTGCCGCAGGTTAACAAAAACACCCTATTTAGTATATCCATATTTCTGCCATAAAGCACTATAAGTATATCCATATTTTCAGTCAGTAGGCACTAAAAAACGCCATTATAACAGCCTAATACTGCTCTGAGCTGAATAATTATTTTTATTACGGGGGAGCAAATTTCTCCTTTACAACATCATCGTTCCTTGACTTGACCGTAAATTTCTTAAGGAGAGATGGACGATGAGACAGTCTGTACTTGACTGTAAATATCTTATGGAGAGATGGACGATGAGACAGACACATAAAAAAGAAAAAAAGAAATAAGAGTAACTGAGGGACACTAATTGGTAAATTATGTTCAATGAAAAATGAAGTGAACAAATATTTTTCACGAATCGCATCCAGTTCATTATAACTTTTAACAGAGGAAGTTAATTTCATATTTTTTTTTTTTTTTACCAGCAAAATAAATCACTGCTGGAGATGCAATGGGTCGAATGAACATTGGGCTTTTTTTTTTTTAACTTCCTGTTATACCGCATCCTTTTGTTAGGTCCACCCATGCCCCAGATGCATTTTTAATTTCACAAAACTAACAGCTTTTATTTGATTTTGTCATGCTGGGTATCGATTTTGGCTCAAAAATTCTGCAGATTTAAAACCTGTTTTGCATTTTTTTTCTTTTTTCTACGATAACTACGTTCTGAGATAGCATTTCGAACTGGGAGTAATAAAGACAGGTGCTCCAATGATGGACACCCCATGCCAGCCAACTGAGAATTTGCAACTTTGGGGACGAACAACGCATTATCTGAAAAGAGGCGAGGGGTACACATAGCAAGAGATCGACAGGCACGGCTGGGAGAGTTCACTTTACGTGCAGTGCTGGCTTTAGTGTTTGAAATAATGCAAAACGATAAACTTAAAGCATGTGGGAAAACTTACATCGGTGCTTTATTTTAAATGGGTTAAATTAAATAAAAGAGTTCTAATGGTGGGTGCGAAATCATCAGAAAAAAAAAACTGGTAAAATTACTAAATCTGTAAAATTAACATTTTACCCATAAAACAAGTCTCATTTCCATAAATTTTACGGGTAAATCGTAAAACCTGGTAGGTCTGTGATAGTGGCTACTAGGCAGGCAGGTGCAAACATCACAGAAACTGCAAACCTTGTCGGCTATGCAAAAACAACTGTACCCAGGGTGTACAGAGTTGTGCAAAAGCAGCAAAACAAGCAGCTGGTGGTCTTTTGGGCAGAAATGACTTGCTGATGTTCAAGAGCAACGGCAGCTGGAGAGGAATGAACGAGGTAACAGATGAGCTCCACTGCATCAAGTAATCACACAGTACAACAGCGGTGTCAAAAGAAGAATTTCAGCATATGTAGGCGATTTGGCACAAATGGGCTATAATGGCACCCGTCTCCTTCATGTACCACTCATTTCTGTAAAAGCTTAACAAATTCTTCTGCCCGAGGCATGAGATCACCAAAACTGGACTTTTTTGAAGAATTGGAAAAGATTGCCTGGTTCCTTGAATCACATTTTTTGTTAATACATGCCGACGGACTGGCCAGAATATGGCATAAAAGCACAAATCGATGGATCGCAGCTGGCTAGCATTAACTGTACAAGCTGGTGGAAGTGGTGTAATGGTCTGCATCAGTTTTCATGACAGGAATTGGGTTCCTTAATACCTCTGGAATAGCATCTGGATGCCATAATGTATGTTAACATTATTGCAGGCCAGGCACACCCATATAAGTGTATAGTGTTTCCTGATGGAGTAGGCTACTGCCAGCAGGTAATGCACCATGCCACAAGGTTTGGATTGTCACATAATGGTTCCAGGAGCATGAGAGCGACTTTTTTTTTTTTTTTTTTTTTTGGAGGTTTAACGACCACCGTGAGCAAATCAATGGGCTATAAGCAGTCGCCTGTCCCTAATTCAGGGTCATTGGTTCCAGGGAAGGGAGAGAGCCAGTGCCGTAAGACAAACACAACATCCATGCCTCACCGGGATTCGAACCTGGACCCCATTCGGATGAATGATCAGAGGCCATCGCTTAGACCACTGCGCCACCGGGGCGGCTGAGAGCGACTTCAAAGTGCAAAAATGACCCACACAGTACACAGATCTTAACCCTATTGAACATCTGTGGGATGAAACTGACACGGCCATTTGCAACGGAGACCATGCTATAAGTGAACATTCAGTAACTGACAGATGCTATCACATCTGCTTGGCTAAACATATATTGGGTTGGTGTGAATGAAATGTCTGGCACGAACGAGCAGTGGATACAGGCCCCCACCACAGCAGGGGGTCAAGCTGCCGATCGCCATCTTTGCAATTTGCGAAAACGAAATAATTTTGGCGATGGGAAAAAAAGCTTTGGCGATTGCCTTTTCATAGTGGTATAACACTTTGGCGAAAACAAATTGAAGTTGGCGACTAAATTGGCAAAAAAAAAAAAAAAAACTTTAGAAAAGCCAGCGCAACCCCTGACAGCAGAATGGAAACACCCACAGGTGTTGCTGGTATTATGTCGCAAAGTTACTATAAATAGCTAGCACGTGTGTGAAGAACAAGGTTCGGGCATGGTTTGTTTGGACGTAACATGGCTTGCAAAGGAAACATGCAGACGCTGGATTTGAGAGTCATCTTCCTGTATGAATTTAAACTGGGCCATTCTGCAAGAATTGCTGCTCGAAACGTTAACAAAGCATTTGGGGAGAATACAGCCAATGAACGAACCGTTCGACAATGGTTTGTGAAGTTTCGAAGCGGAGATACGGACCTGCAAAACCAAGCACGTGGTCACCGACCTGTTGCTGTTTCTGACGATGTTCTGTTATGTGTGGTTGAAGCGGACCCCCCCCCCCCAAAAAAAAAAGGTGTTGTGAGATAGCGGCAGAGGTAGGTGCCCACCACACAATAGTTGTTCGGCGTCTGGCTGCGCTGGATAAGAATTGTCACCTGTGACAAGAAGTGGGTCCTTTATGATAATCAAAACAATCTGCACAATGGTTAAGCAAGGCACAGTTTGCTGGGCGGCATCCTAAGCCACCTCTACACACCAAGAAGATGATGCTCCTTGTCTGGTGGTCCACAGCCAGAATGATTCATCGGAGTTTCTTGGCAAGAGGCCAAACCATCACTGCAGAATGTTATTGTGCTGAATTACACCAGATGCACCAAAAACTGCTGCAGAAACAACCGGTTTTGGTCAACAGATAAGGTGTTCTTCTGCTCCAGGACAATGCCCGCCCTCATGTAGCACGACAAACGATGCTGACACTAAGTGCCTTGGGCTATGAAGCACAGCCTCATCCTGCCTATTACCCGGTCTTGTCTCCGACAGAATATCATCTGTTTTGTCGCCTGGATCACTTCCTGTCCAGGAAACAGTTCACGACAAACGCGGTTCAGCGTGCAGTTGATGAGTTCTTCGGGTCCCAGCCACAAAACTTTTTTCATTCCGGGATCATGGCCTTGACGGACAGATGGCAACTGTGTGTCGATGCCGAGGGGGATTATTTTGCCTAGGTAAAATGTCCTACTTTTCCGTTCTCGCCATCCACATGTGCTGGTCCTTTGCCAGACATTTCATTCGCACTAACGCAATACATATATATATACACTGAGTGGCCAAATTATTATGACCACCAGACCATTTTATGCAAAGTAGCTATCCTGCAGATGTTGCTGATGCAGGATGGCTAAACCGGTACCAAATGGGAATGCTGAAGGCATGAGGAGACTAATGAAGTACATTGCACAAGACATCATAGGTAAAAGATGCAATCTCATGGACTTCGAACATGGAATGATCGTGGCTGCTCGGAGCATTGGTGCAAGCATTAGCAAAATGCCTGCACTTGTGAAATGTTTCAGGGCAGTAGTTAAAATTTACAGAAAGTGGACCACCAGACAAAAAAACTCGGTCTGAACACAAGGCATATGATCATCAACAACTACTGGATGCTCAAGCTGAGTGAATAGTATAGACAGACTTGTTCAGTTCAACAGATGGGCAAGACTTTGTCAGATTACAGATAATCTGAATCAGGTACCAAGTATGATAGCCTCTCAAAGTATAGTTTACATCACATTACATCACATGGACGATGAAAGCAGACAGCCTGAAAAAGTAAAAATCCTCCAAATACGTGGCGTCAGTGAATAAACAATACATCGCTCTTTCTATGTTTTACACACAGCAACCGAAAAATTGTTGTTCGGTCACCGTCAGGGAAATGAACCCCAAATTTCTCTATATCTAGCCGAGCGCGCTAGCCTTACACCACGGTGGCCAACATGGCGCTATGTGTGTTTTTAGTCAGCTTCTGACATCATAAATGCATAAGATGGGCTCAGCTACTGAGACATCTCCATCTGGTGGGCATTAACGGCACTGGCTATATATTAATTATAGCATTTAAATCCAAAGGGCGAGATCCAAAGTGAAAATCCTCCAAATATGTGGCGTCAGTGAATAAACAAATACACCGCTCTTTCCATGTTTTACCAACACACAGCAACCGAAAAAATGTTGTTCGGTCACCGTCAGGGAATTGAACCCCGAATCTCTCGATATCTAGCCGAGCGTGTTAGCCTTACACCACGGTGGCCAACAATCCACGGCGCTATGTGTGCTTTTAGTCAGCTTCTGACATCATAAATCCGTAAGATGGGCTCAGCTACTGAGACATCTCCATCTGGTGGGCATTAACGGCACTGGCTATATATTAATTATAGCATTTAAATCCAAAGGGCGAGATCCAAAGTGAAAATCCTCCAAATACGTGGTGTCAGTGAATAAACAAATACATAGCTCTTTCCATGTTTTACCAACACACAGCAACCGAAAAATTGTTGTTCGGTCACCGTCAGGAAAACTGATTTTCGGTTTCCCGACGGTGAGCGAACAACAATTTTTTAGTTGCTGTGTGTTGGTAAAACGTGGAAAGAGCGATGCATTTGTTTATATAGCAGACAGCTTGTCCATAAGCCATTGCTGTCTGCAGCGAGCAAAAAGAAATGCCTCCAGTTTACTCAGGAACACAAGAATTGGGCAGTAAATGAGTGGAAAAGGGTAATGTGGTTTGATGAATCACGTGTTTTCAACTACATTATGCAGATGGAAGGGTGAGGATATGGAGACAGCAGCATGAAATTATGGACCATTCTTGCATCGTCGCTACTTTTCAAGTAGGTGAAGGAAACATTATGGTCAGGGGGCATGTTTTTGTGGGAATGTTTGGGCCCTCTGATTCAAGCGGAGCAACATCTGAACACCCAAAAGGTATTCAAATATTGTTGCCAATCGAGTCTACCCAGTTATGTTGATGGTTTATCCCAGTGGAGATGAATACTTCCAGCAGGACAATGCTCCATGTCATAGTGCCCACATTGTATGTAAATAGTTTGAGGAGCATCACAGAGACTTTCCCTATTATGTTGACCTCCTCAATCACCGCATATCAAACCAATGGAGCATTTGTGGGATGAAACAGCTGGATCTGCTACCATCAAATCTCCAAGAGCTGGAGGGTGCAATTCATCACATTTCGGCTACTACGCCCCTAAGTAACTTACCAACATTTAGTAGAGTTCATACCGAGATGAATTCAAATAGTTATCAAGGGCAAAAGGTCGCCCAACAACATAGTAATCAGGTGGTCATAATAATTTGGCCGCTCAGTGTATATAAATATAAAGACGAAAAAAGGCTGGTTTGCAACAAACTCTCTCTCTCTCTCTCTCTTGTATCTTTTTTTGCCACTATTTTAGTCTTTTAATAAAATCCAATTGTCATGCAGGAAAGATCTTCACAAAATCCTAGGAACTACATCATTTATACTACATTCATACCAAAATCATTTACATATTAGAGAAATTTTCTAGGCTGTGGAATCATAATGATGGTACAGGGAACTACTAGTTTGGTTTCTGAAAGTGGCAGTAGTCAGTGAAAGACTAAACACAACTACTGAGTGCTGCTGATTCACATGATACACCGTGGAAACCTCCAGATCAATAATGCCTGAAGGACATAAACATATCCCAAGAACAAGCACCTAGACTAGAGTTGCCACCTCTCCTGTATTTCCAGGAGTCTCCCAGAATCGGGCCCTAAAAATCGGATGCTCTCACCTC
Organism: Macrothele yani; assembly: GCA_039090855.1. Lineage (NCBI taxonomy): Eukaryota > Metazoa > Arthropoda > Arachnida > Araneae > Macrothelidae > Macrothele > Macrothele yani. Next base: position 91,678,374 of record CM076993.1, read on the forward strand.
TCCGCATTTTAAAAATATTGGCAGGCCTTGCTTGGACAAGTGTGCACAACGTAGACAACATGTGGAGTGTGCGAGTGAGTGTCATGAGACATGGTGGCGGCGCTCTTCCTCTCCTTCCGCTTAGCCTTGACTCTTGCACACCCCGCGCTTACTTTTCCACCCGCCCGCTTGTTGCAATGTTGCCAGTCACCAGTCCACCTACACAGTCTCGCCGCATTAGGCTTCAAATCATACGCCTGTATTTACTGAATTTACCTAGTGAGTTTGTGTTTTATCTGCTTGTACTTTGCGAAGTTCACTCTTATGTCTGATGGGGATGGTGTTAACGATTTGCCTCAACAAGAAAAGAAGGGAAAATATTCAACGTCATTCAAGGACACATGGTGGAGTGAATTCAAATGGCTTGTGAAGAAAAGGCGACTTCCACGGAGAATGTGAACTTTGTCAATCTACGATAACTATCAAATTCAAAGGCAGGATAACACTTACTATACATGCTGAAAGTAAGAAACACAAACTATCTGCTTTAAATAAAGATAATATGTAACAGATTTCAAACTTTTTTTCAAAGAAGAGCTCAAAAGAAGAGGACATTACACTGAAGAGCAATTGAATTAGAGACAGCTGGCGTTATGCAAATGTGGCGCTGTGGGTGGCCCTGTAAATGGAAATGACATGACGTATGCAGCGATCCGACAATATAAGGAGTGATGCTCTGGGAATCAGTAAGAGTCGGACGCAGTATGGGTAAGACGAAGGATCTAAGCGCATTTGATCGTGGGCAAATTCTCGGGGCCCGACGAATGGGTCCCTCCATCTTGGAAGTCGTGCAGGCACTGGGATTTTCATGAGCCACCGTGTCACAGGTGCACCGTGAGTTCATCGAATCCGGTAAAACCATCCCTGCAAGGGCCAACTGCCGTGGACAACAGCGTGTGGATGAGCAGGGTCATCGTCGGCTAGCTCGAATTGTAACAGCGGATAGACGGGCCACAGTGCAAGAAATCACTCGGCAATTTAACGCTGGTGCACAAAAACGTGTAAGCAGCCACACCATCCAGAACCATCTCCTTGCTATGGGGTACAGAAGCCATCGTCCCACGAGGGTACCGCTGCTGACCGCACATCACAGGGTGCAAAGATTAGCATGGGCGGGAACATCGCCAATGGACCCTAGACATGTGGAAAAATGTTGCCTGAACTGATGAGTCACGATTCATGTTGGTACATGCGGATGGCAGGATACGAGTATGGCGCAAACCACATGAAGCAATGGATCCTTCTTGCCAGCAGGGTACTCTTCAAGCTGGTGGAGGTGGCATTCTCCTCTGGGGACTGTTTACGTGGACTGAAATGTGACCCCTGGTACGTGTGACATCGTGCCTCACAGGTCAACGTTACCGGGATATCCTGGATGACCATTTCCTCCCATTTGTGCGTCTTCAACATCCCACTGGGGACCTCATCCTGCAACAAGACAATGCACCGTGCCATCGCTCCCGAATTGTATCCGAATGGTTGGATGAACACTCCACCAACGTGACCTTGCTTCCTTGGCCAGCTAGGTCACCTGACCTCAATCCCATCGAGCACATCTGGGATGCCATTGAGAGAGATGTTAGAGGCTCTGACCCCCTCCATCAAATCTTCGTGAACTGTGGGAGCTTGTTCAGGGATTGTGAATCCGTATGGCTTCTCAACACTTCCGGTGTCTTGTCGAGTCCATGCAGAGACGAATCGCCGCCGTCATCAGTGCAAAAGGTGGTGCTACACGTTACTAGACAGGTATCTCTAATTCAATTGCTCTTCAGTGTATTGCTGCAATTGAGGTTACTTTGGTTTATCATGGAATTAAACACCATCATAGTTTTAACAGCCAACACTGCACACACAAACTGTTCAGCACTCTATTTGTAGATTCATCTTTAGCAGAAAAAGACTGATTGCTTGTGGAAGAACAAAATGTGCCAGTATATGTGAGAGTGTACTAGCTCCAGCTGCTCAAGAATTGCTTTTGTGTGAAATGAAAGAAGCAGAATATTTTTCAATCGAAACAGATTCATCGAATAAAGGCAATGTGAAAATGTTTCCAGTCGTTGTGCAGTATTTTAGCAAAGGATGTGGTATAAAGCAAGGACTTCTAGACTTTTACAGAGACCCAGATCATTTAGGAACAACTTTGTTGAGTTCTCCTCGAAAACAATTTAAATACCAAAAATGTTTCCTCACTTTCTGCGGATAGTGCTTCGGTCAATTATGGTGTACACAATTCCATGTACCAAAAACTTTAAATTTGAAAATGACAAAATTTTGAAAGCAAACTGTAAATGCCACATTCTGCGCAATTGCTCAAAATTTGCACTTAAAGGCATTAAATTTGATGTCAAATCATTAGTCTTGAAAGTTTACAGTGAATTTCCAGCATATATCAAACAAACAGAAAGTTTGAAAAAAATTCACAGCTTCCTTAATACTGAATATCAAGAAATTTTGTGTCATGTTCCAACTAGATGGTTGACTTTGTTGCCAGTAATCGAGCGTTTGCTCACAAATTGGCCAGCTTTGAGGGCATATTTAATTGAAGAAGGCGAAGAAGGGTGTAGTGCAATTGTTTGGGAAGCATTCAAAGATGAAAACTCACTGCCATTGTCATACATGAGACTGATGAAGGGAAAAAAAACTGAACTTTTTAATTGCACAGGTGAAAAATAAGAACGTGCTGCAAAACAGCGTGAGTATAACGCGGTGTGAGCAAGACAAAATTGTTCACTGAAATCTATTATGTAAATATTAAGCTAGAGCACATCACTGTATTCAATATATATATATATACATGCTTTTTTTACATTTAACAGCAACACAGGATAAAAATGTAACATCGTGGAGAAAAAAATTACGACTATCAGCAAAATTTAGCTGTCCGACTTCTGTTTTAGGAAAGTTTTTCTCCATTTTGAAGCTGCAAAACAAATATTTACGGAATAAAATTATATTTAACAACACTACTGGGTAGAAGAAACATTGCAAGAAAAAAGGAATACAATTACAGGAGCAACCTTCACTCCATCTAACTTCCGTTTCCGAAATTTTGAAAGTCGTAATTCCACCCACTGACGGAAAACAACCCCACCACCAATCCCTCCCAAATTTCTGTTCAGTTCTGCATCGATCTCGAGAACCATCAAAATGACGATGGAAATGGCGGAATTCTTCAAACCCACTGGAAGAATCTCATGTATGCTGTGCTACTGTTACTTTTTGCACAATGCTATGCATGTTTTCAATAGCAAACTCCTTGAGAGTGATTTTGTAACATGCACAGATGTCATGCTTGACATCTGTCAGAAAATTACTAATAGAAAGAGAGACAAATTTTTTGGCAGTTCCATAAGTTCTCTTTTAAACAAATTGAACAAAATGGACAAGGCAATTTTTTACTGAGAGGCAGGCATTTTCTTCGATAGGTGTCTAATTTACCTCAATAAATGGTATGATGTTGATAATTCGGAGTTCAAGAAAATTAGCATACTATCTATGAAAAATCCAATCTCATGGAATGATTTAAAAGATTTAGCCACTGACTTGAAACTTAATATAGATGAAGGCAAACTTTACGAAGATTTTTGTGTTTCAAGAGAAGTTCAGAAAACTACTGCAACTTCAATTGAAACAGTGGATTTAAGATGGGCCCATTTTTTTCAAAACTTCAAGAGGGAATAGGTAAAGAATTCATAAAAATTGTATCTTTTGTTCTCTTTGTCCCAGTTTCAAATGCTGCCTGCAAGCACAATTTTAGCATTGTGAACAAAATATGGACTAAGGAGAGAAATCGTCTCAACGAAGAGCACGTAAAAGCAGAGTTTCAGACTTTTGTGAACTTTAAAATGGATTGCAAAGAATTTCACACGTGTTTGTTTGTTCCAGGCCCGACATATTAAAGTGTGTTAAGATCAAACGAAAAGCAAAAATTTTAAAAGTAAAGATTGTAATAACTGTTTGTTCAATACAAATAACTGTTTTACAAAATTACGTGTTTCATTTATCAGATTACCTCGGAACGGGGGATGGAGGGTGGGGATAAGCAATCTCTTAGGATCGAATATACAATATGTGGCAACCCTAACCTAGATTCCTCCTGGCACATAAAATACATATTAAGAACTCAATAAGAATTGCATGATACAACTAAAAATCAATCAACAAAGTGCACACTTTTTTTTTTAAATGTGTTAATAACTTATGCAACAATGACCCGGCTTAAATGATTACAAAAAATAAAGTTAATAAAGATAGTGCATTTTGGAATCTTATAGCATTTTACAGTTTAAAACTTGTGCAAAATCGACACCACTATTGCCCACCCTTCCAAATTTTTTTTATTTTTATTTTACTTTATTTATTTTTTTTTGAATGGTGACTACAGACTACAGCATTTTAATGGCCACCTTAAGAATGAGTACATAAAACAGTTTTTCTGATTGCAATCATGTTTACAGTAAAATTTTCACCTAGTGATAATCTGAAAGTTTCTATGCTCCAGTTACAAAAATTGCCTATATTAAACCTTTAGAAAGCTCCAAAGACTAAGCCAACTGCAATATGGTAATAAATATTGTTTTGTGATGTGTGCCCTTTTTGACCAAATATGGTTCACATGTGTTACAAAAGTCAAACAAACACTTAGGAATTAACAAATACAGTAGGAACCTGCTTATAATAAGCCCATATTTAGTGAGATTCTGGATTTAACAAGCAAAACATGAACCTTTGTTTAGTGTAATGTTAATGCAAAACCAATTCGACCATTTTTAACAAACAAAATCCCCGGATTTAACAAGGGAGAACAGCTCAGATGATCACTTTTAACAAGCAAAGTTACAAAATTTAATGAAATTCCACATTAAATGAGGCACAGAAAATATGTTGTGTGCTGTCCTGGAGTATAAAAAGAAATGGTGGCATACAGGACATATTTGCAACTGTGCAGTGGAATCTAGGCATGCTAGTGAAAAAATGTCAGTAGAAAAGCAATGCGAAGGAAGTACATCAAATGCTCAACAAGCGAGTTGTGCAAAAGAATCTCTGCCACCCAACCCCGGGGGCTCTATGCCTTGGGAATATCCCATCAGCAGAGTCAAAAACAAGCACCATACTCCCATGCAAAAAGAGGATGGGTGGGGTTCAGGCAGTATTGAGTGGATTTCTGGGTGACGGTTGCAGAAAGGAATGGGAGAGTAATGGAATATGATGTTGCTTGAAGGGGAAACATGAGATAACAATTCCTGGAATTGTGTCCATTTAGGTCTTTCACCTTCCAAGTCAGCATCACATTGGAAAGATGGGTGCTGTTTCTGCTTTATGTGTGTTATTAAACAACAGTCAATCTCATGTTGCCATCAAGTAGGTAATCCTAAACATTTATAAGAGAAAAAATGTCATTGGTAAACAGCAGAGTAAACATCACTAGAGTGCTGGAAAATGGTAAAAAATGTTGCCATATATTATGATATACACTGAAGTGCCAGAAAAACTGGTACACCAGTCTAATACTTGGTAGGTCCCCAACGGGAGCACAGAACTGCAGAAATACGACGGGGCATGGATTCCACTAGCTTCTGGAAATATGCTGTAGGAATGCACACCATACTTCCTGCAGAGCGTTCCACAATTCGGGTGTATTCCGAGGTCTCGGATTCCTGTGTTCGATAGGGAGTTGCATGGCATCCCAAATGTGTTCTATCATGTTCAGATCTGGGAACTTGGGTTGGAATGGCAACACCCCAAACTCAGATGCATGCTCCTCTAACCACAATGTGGCGTCCTGACACTTGATGGGGGTGCATTGTCCTGTTGGAACAGGCCCAACCCATCAGCATGAATGCAGGACATGAACGGGTGTACCTTGTCAGAAAGGATGAGCACATAGTGTTGGCTAGTCACAGACGTTTGTAGACATACCAGGGGCGCCAGTGAAGTCCAGTAAACACACCCCATACCATTACGGAACCCCCACCAGCCGGTACAGTTCCCTGTTGACAGGCGGGATTCGTGGCTTCATGAGGTTTGCGCCACACACAAATTCTTCCATCTGCCCAATACAGTTGGAAACGCGACTCGTCAGACCAGGCTACTTGTTTCCAGTCATCAAGTGTCCAGTGGCGGTGTTGCTGTGCCCAAGTGAGGCGCATAGCTCTGTGTCATGCACCCATCAAGGGGACTCGAGTTGGGCGTCGGCTCCCAAATCCCATGTCGTACAGGGTGCGTTGCACAGTCCGGATGCTGATGCTTGTTGAGGCTCCAGCATTGAATTCCGATGATACCTGCGAGAGTGTTGCATGCCTATCGTGTGAAACGATTCATCCGAACTTCGTTTCTACCCCTGAAATACTATGGCCCATCTCACGAACACGAACTATGACACCGCGTTGAAAATCGCTTAAATTGTTATTACTTGTCATTCTCATGCCGAAAACAGCTCTGACAACTGGCAAGGATGTCTATCGCTTTATATACGCACTGGCGGACGCAACTGAGTACGCGCATAGGTGACGTTGCTATGAATATTTTGCATAAGCTTATCTGTACCAGTTTTTCTGGCACTTCAGTGTATATATAACATAAATGCATACGAATATTGTCAGGTATGCATATTTTAACAGGGTAGGATTTTTAATCCCAAAATGGATTTAGCAAGCAACTAGATTTAATGAGGATTTCTGATAGTCCTGAGCTCCTTGTTATAAGCGGGTTCTATGTATTTGGTTGAATTCAACAGGTTTCTAATGGTTGTTTTTATACATCATTTTTTTTAGTTCATATAATAATGCATGCAAGTTGCTGATTCCAAAAGCTTGCAAAGAACAATATTTTAATGATCATAAAAATACATGAAGAAAAAAATCCACTTCCTAAACAAAAGGTCTGAAATTGAAAAAATGTCAAGTTGAAAGACTAAATTGATACTTACAACATCCACAAAGCTTTCTATCATAATTAGTTCTCTATATCTCACATAGAAAAACAACAAGGTATTATTTTCACCTTATATTAAATGAACACTGTTACAGCAAGAACAAAATATAGCTGTGTATTCAAAACCTGGGACTGTGAAGGGAAGAGGGCAGGAGGCAAAGAAAAAAGAAAAGTGTGTTTAAGATGCATTTCTTTTCTCAGATACCTGGACAATCAGAAAACATATACTACAAAATGATGTCATTATTTTCAAATGATTTTTTACCTTTGGATTGGTTTAAAGTAAGAAAACCTCTCTCACTCTGGCATTCATCACACTGCAGAGGTTGATTGCTAAAATGCAAAATGAATAGACAAGAACTCTCTTGATGTTTTTTTTTTTATTAAACGAATATAACTAACTTTTGACTACACAAAGGGATAGACAGATTTAGCATAGGCAAGCAAGGCATTTGCCTAAGAACACTATTTCTTGGAGCTGTGGATTTTAATTATATGTTGATTTTTGTCATCATCCATTTTTTTATCTGTATCATCTTTTCTTTCTCCTGATATTTCTTTTCTATGGATGCCCTCATGAGAAGTTATATGAAAACAGCTTCCCACTATGCAGTAAAAGTTAGTATCTTTCCCACTGGCTTTACAAATAAAATGGCAACAACAAAGGGAGAATATATAGTCCATAAACAAAATGTCAGAAAACAGTTGCCTGAATTGATTGAAAAGTAGAACTTCACAGGTTTGCTGATTTAATAGAATTTCAGTTCCCACACTTTTTACAACAGGCTACAGCAGATCATTGGACTAATGTAAATCTAAAAATGTTCCCTATCAGAGGATTCCATAAACTTTATGCAGTTCTAATCATGTAAGCAATGAACAATGATACTTATAAATAAGTATACTGTTTAGGAAGCATTTGGAGAAGTTTAGATTAAAAGTAAAATGTTAGTTCATGATCCAATAACTCATATGCATTTTCTTTTTTTTTTTTTTTTTTATTGAGGAAGAAATATGTCACTCGAATTTAATTGATATTTTTAATAATTAAGAAGCATGTACATTTTTCAGTCAAAAATGCAATTGTTAGGGGCCGCCAAACTGATTTTTTGCTTAGGGCTAGCACAAAGTACTAAAATTAGCTTTGGCTACATGTTTTTGTGTTGTGCATAATTGTTTATGACTAGGGCTAGGATTAATATGTAATAAAAATTCCAAAATATGTACATAAAATATTTATTAAACATAAGGAAATATGTAGGAAAAAAACAAAAATCATTAAAATATGTGGTATATTTCTTTTTATATTTTTCAATAACTTTCTATAATTTCTTTACTTTTATGGTCATAAGATATTAAATAATTACTTTCCTTTAAAAATTCAGATTACTTTACTCAAAACCAAGGTTTTCAACCAACTTACTGTTATTACAACTAGCAACAACATAGCACTTCAGGTTGTCAAAAACAAAGTTCCTCCTGTTTTCTCTCAAAATACCTTTAAATTGTCTGAACGAGCTCTCAACGTCACAATTCCGAGAATTCCTTATCGTTAAAACAGCACAACTGCCAGTTAAAGTTTTCTGGAGAATGTTTTTTATAGTTGTAATGGTTTTGGGCCTAGATTTTTTTACAACACTATCCATCTTGTGTTTTATAATTTCTCCAATGTGGTCACATGCAGGTACCTTTCTTAATATTTCAATCAACTCTTCAGATTTATTTAAATTATTTATCAAAGGAGCCCTTGAAGTTCCAAGTTCTGTGATGGCCTGATCCAATACAGTCAAATGTGTCTTTAGCAAAGTTAATTTCTCTAATAAAGTATCACTATCCAGCAGAACCTGTCCTTTTTTCAATGGAAGCAGAATCGTCCAAGTCAAATTGAGAGATTACTTCCTTGATTTTGCTGAAGTTGTCTCCATAATATCCTGCAGTTTTTAACCAAGTGCCCTAATGTGTAATCACAGGCTGAGGTGGAAACAGTTAGTCTGGGAACATTTCTTTCAACTTTTCAGTTCTGCTGTAAGCTTTAAGAAAAATCTTTTTACTAGATGCAATCAACGAATCAGTTTGTGGAAATTTGCAGCCGATTGTTCAACAATTCTATGGAGCCCGAGTGCAAGACAAGTCAAATTAATCATCTTGGGGAAAACAGTAAAGAAAGTGCTGTAACTATTTCATCATGCAGGGTGCAGCATCAGCTACCAATTGGTGTACTTTACCGTATTTTACTTCCTCTGCCCATAAAATCTAGAACAATTTGTTGATCAATATATAGTGATTGTGTGGTGGTTATATTTTGCTAGTTCTTTGCAAGTAGTTAAGTATGGGATTGATGGTGCTAATTCATTCAATGTCCAAAAATAAATAACATTTCCTATGTATTTCCCATGCGCATCTGTTGTTTCGTCAACCGAGATCCAAAAGGAAACCTTTATTTTCTCCCTGATTTTTAGTACAGCTTCATTGTACATCATCTGCAAGTAATTTTTCTTAAAGTAGATTCGTCTGGAATTATTTGACTATAGTATTTTTCTAAGAAACTTCTAAACACTGGATTGTTTACTTTTGACAATGGGATATCTGAACCCTATCCATCTTAATACAGACATATGACGTGGACCAGGAACATCAAACAGAGGTCATTGCTCTTTCCACGTTTATAAGTGAGTCACGGAAAAATCCTCAAAATCCTCATGTCACGGAAAAATCCATCATCACCTTTGGTGAATCCCAATGCTGGGGATTCATCAAAGGTGGTAATTGGCCACCACCGGGAATCGAACCCAGGATCTTCCAGTTACGCGCCGGATATGCTTCCGCTGCACCACAGCGGCCTCAAATTCCTCCAGACTCGCACACACTAACTGCCAAGCCAATTTGGCAGGTTGCTTTTTGGAGCACCGCACAATGCTGGGAATTCACCAAAGGTGGTAAGCAGCAACTGAACAAATAATTAGAAGGCGAATGAATAATTAATACAGACATTTGACGTGGACCAGGAACATCAAACAGAGGTCATCACTCTTTCCACGTTTATAAGTGAGTCACAAAAAAATCCTCATTGGCTGCCACCAGGAATCGAACCCAGGATCTTCCAGTTACGCGCCGGATATGCTTCCACTGCACCACAGCGGCCTTGAATTCCTCCAGACTCACTCACACTAACTGCCAAGACAATTAGGCAGGTTGCTTCTTGGAGCCCCGCACAATGCTGGGGATTCACCAAAGATGGTAAGCAGCAACTGAACAAATAATTAGAAGGCGAATGAATAATTAATACAGACATTTGACTTGGACCAGGAACATCAAACAGAGGTCATCGCTCTTTCCACATTTATGAGTCACGGAATCTTGAGTTTTATAATTTCTCCTGCACAGCATAAATCCACACACATTGCAATTTGAACTGACGTGGTTTACTGTTCCCTGGAACTTCTGTAAAAGAAGCCTTTGTTTCAACAAAGTGTTTTTCACTTAGTTTTTTTTTTTTTTAATGTTTCCCAGTTTTAATGTGTTGCAAAACTTAAAAATGCTGGTCACGAGAAACAGCAGAAGTGCACACACACACACACACACACACACACACACACACACACAAAACTGTTTCCTTCAGTTCTGTCCTTTATCAGGAAACTTTTTAATAAATACTTTTAATTTGGATGATATAGTTGATTTAATTTTGGGCATGTCGACTGACTTAAGAACATGAACAGGAAAAATAAATGAACAATGACGTGAATGAAATGATTTAGGTAAAACTGGACACCAAACTATGCATTAAATGACAGATGGCTCAGTCTGCTCTCTCATCTAAGATGAGGAAGCTGACTGGTGCCAGTATGGGGCTGCTATCTGTCAGTTTTGATGTGTTGTGAAACTTGAAAAAGCAAAACTTGTCACTCGTTGGCTCACAGTTTGCTGCAGTTGAAAATATTGGGTAATTCTGCGTAAAAACTGGCAATTTATGTAAAAACATTTTTAGATAATGTGAAAATATGTAGTAAAACAGAAATATGTATAACTTTGGCAAAAAAACATCAAATATGTAAAACTATTTAATTACATATCAATCCGAGCCCTATTTATGACACTTCATTTCTTTCTAGGTATCTTTTAAGTACAATTAAATGCAGTAGAATCCACTTATAACATGCCCATATTTAGTGAGATCCTGGATTTAACGAACAAAATATGAACTTTTCTGTGGTATAATGTTAATTCAAAGCTATCCTTTTAAACGAACAAAATTTAACGAAATCATGTATTTAATGAGGAGGAGGAAAGCTAAAATGATCAATTTTAACAATGGAACTAACTAAACTTACTGAAATTTCATATTTAATGAGACAGAGCAAAACCTTGTGCACACTGTCCTGGAATGGAAAAATATAAATAGTGGAATATTCAAAGCAAACAAAATATAAATTCTGAATTTGCTTCATTAATATAAATAGTGGCACATGGAGCAAAATTGCAACAACACAGTGGAATCTAGGGGTGCTAGTGGCAGAATGTTGATAGAAAAGCAATGGATGCATCAAATGCTCAACAAGCAAGTTAAGCAAGAGAATCTCCGCCACCCAGTCTAAGAGTCTTGGAAGTATGGTTTTCACAAAGTTAAAAACAGGGGCCCTATTCCTACAGAAAAAGAGGATGGCTGGGGTTAATGCACATGTATTAAGTGAATTTCTCAGTGATGATTTCAGAGAGGTGTACGGTAGTAATGGAATGGAGATTTGGCCTGAAGAGGAACAGGATACAGTTCCTGGAATTGTGTATCTTGCCCCTTTCACCTTCCAAGTGAGCATTGCATTGGGAAGATTGGTGCTGCTTTTGTTTCATGTGTGTTGTTAAACAGTGATCAATCTCACATAGCCATCAATTAGGTAATCTTAAATTTTATAAGTGGCAAAATGTCTAAGAGAAAAGTGTTATCTGTAAACAACAAAGTAGGCCATCATTAAAATTAAAAAGTGGTGAAAAATGTTGCTATATCTTATGATATATACACGGTTGAGTCACATTATTGTGATCACCAGCTAATATCCAGAGTAACTGCCATGTGCAGCGCGGACAGCAGCTAGATGGGCTGGGAGTGACTCAATAAGGTGCTGGAAAGTGTTCAAAGGTATGTGGAGCCATGCTGACTGCAGTGCATCTGACAGCTGCTGGAGGGTGCATGGGGGACGATCCATAGAGCGAACGACACAACCGAGGTGGTCCCACAAATGCTCAATTGGGTTTAAGTCTGGGGAATTAGGGGGCCAGGGAAGTACTCATCGTGCTCTTCCAACCACTCTCGGACATTTCTAACTGTCGGAAGACAATCAGCATGTATGGGTGTACATGGTCTGCAAGAATGGATTCACAATGAATTTGGTCTATAGGGTCATTCCATGTCAAATCAACAAGGCTCACAACCCGACATTTTTTTATTTTTATGAAACTTGGTATAATTGTAGTATTCAATATAAACAAACATGATTTTTTTAAGAAATTTTAATGCATCCGTTTTTGAGTTATTGATTTTTGAAATTTCAAAAAAAACTCTGAAATTTCATCATCTGAGCAAATTTTAACTGCCAATTACTCTGGTTCTAGTAGAGCTAGGGTCATAAATTATGGCTCATTTTAAAGATCTTGAATTGGGCTTTCATTTGATATGACACATGACCCTATTAAACAAAATTTAATGTCAATTTTAAAATTGAAATATTAAAAGCATGTTTTTTAAAAAATCTGAAAAAAATATATGTTTAACAAACATGTTTTTTTCTACATATCCTGAAAGTTTCATAATGGGATCACTATGGGATCACTATAAAAAAAATAATAACGTAGAACAATGCAACTGAAATGTGCCAGATGTACTTACCGGTTGCACCCATGACTGGAAGGGTATTCTTTATGTGGTTTGTGTAAAATGTCATACTTGTTCTTTGAAACATTGTGAATGTTAAAGAATGAAAATAAACATCTAAGTAATTTGAAACTGTGTCCCAAAGTAATTCATTTCATAATTCAGTATAAGGTTCTGTGTGCATATTTACACTTACAAAAGTATTTTATCTTCTATATGTATCCTGCTTTTTTTCTTTCTTTTAAATTTTGCCGCACTTGTACGCCAGTGCTTGATTTGCCTTCTTTGTCTCAGTCATTGTTAAATTATATACTCTTCCAGTAGCTGTTGCCGGGTCAACTTTTAACAAAACATCAGATTTATGAACCAACAGTATATCCGGTGATTGAGGATACTTGTATGATGGAGATGGACCATGCGGCTCCAGGAAGCTCACTTTTACCTCTTCTGTGTCCTCATTTACACCAAGTACACATCCCAACCACCAGTGCTCTGAGTACTTACTAATCACAAAACTTACCATATTTTCAAAACTAATGTTCTCTTCCCCTTCATCTGCTGCACATATCTCTTCTTTAAAATGCTCAGAAAGTGAGTAAGTTTTGACTAGTAATTTGTGTTTTCCTGCAGAAATGAAACAATAGAGTTTCTGAGTACCACTTATTGTCTTAGCAGAAGCTATTCTACTTTTAAGAATAATTTCCTCCTCTTTGTAATTTTCTGTTGTTGCAAACCGAAAGTGAATGGAGGCAATATATTAGCAGTGGCCCATTCAAAGAGTTGGTGTGGGGTCATAATTTGATTATTATAAACAAGTTGTAAACTTGCCTTTGCAGCTACTCGCTTCACAGTACCCCCTATCCCATCACATGCATTTTTGCCATGTGCTGTTGCAAAAATTCCATTCTGCTTTTATATTAAAGCCAGTCTCGTGATAGCACAAGCTGAGGAAGTTTGACTTGTTTTTGTATTGTGAAGCTGCTCCATCCGAAAAATAAAATATCTTTTCAGGTTTTTGAGAAAATGTGACTGCATGAAATTAATTAGGTAATGTTGAAACAGATGGACAGCTATACTGTCGTGAATTAAGCAGTCGGATATAATTACAAAACTTACATGTCCTAGGTTCTGAGTTTTCTCATCTTCTCATCTTGATAGTATATAACTATAGGATGCAGGGTTGCTTGGGCATTGTTCCAGTGAAACCCTGAGCTGCGCAATACAAAAGAATAATTTTCAGCAAAGTCACAAATTACTATGTATTGATTTTCTGTTATTGTGTCTTTAAGATGTCTTAAGTAACTTGACTGTTGAGTTGCTATAAAAGAACGGTGAAGCAGGGCTGGAAGTTTTCCAAACAACAGGTTAAAAAACTCCTGTGTGGATTTTGATAATGTTTCAAGTACTGTCCTCTTCTCTAATTGCATCCATTGCTTGAATATCACATTTTCTATACTATTTAGATCAAAACAATCTTCAAATCGTTGCTTGAGCTGTTCTAATCCTGGTTGCACTGACTGAAGTAACATGCAGGTGTAGGGTTTCCACAAATTATAAACGCAAGGCCATCTTTATAGGAGTTTATTGGCTGAACAGTGTCTCGTGTTAATTCAGGTAACTTGCATTGTGTCATCATCGTGTAACATTCTGATGCATTGTACAAACACAAACAGAATGTGTGCCACTTGCTCCTGCAAGAACGCAGTGCTTAGGGCAAAGTTCACAGAACTTGGAGAACCCCACCTTTTTCTCTTGAAATCTCTCTTTAAAAAGAGTATACAATTCACACAAATTACTCAGAAGCAATTTTTTTTTATACCTGTTGACGCTTATTATCTATTTTAATGGAAACAAAGTCTTTTTCCTGGCATTTGGCGGCTTACATCGTCACTCTCATAAAATTCTTGTATACAATTTGTTGTGTCTTTGATCAGGAGAAGACATGATACCCTTTTTTTACTAGAGTTTTAGCCTTTCTGGCCATAAAATTTGAAACTCTAAAATTCTGTTTCAATTCGTTTCAGTGACCAAGATTTAGGCAGTGTACTCAATATCTGCATTCTTATGCTTTTATTTTCTGTGGAATGAAATTTTTCTTTCAACTGTCTTATAATTTCTGGTTCAGGAGATGAAATATCCTTTGGTTCCGACGCAGGACTTAACTTTAATAATTTTGCTCGAAATGCTTCTCTGGCTTTTTTATATTTCTCTTCAGGGTATTTTTTTTTCTTGCAGGCGTTTTTTCTTGATTGGTGTTTCATCCAGACATTGTAAACTTCTGTCAAATGCTTCTATAGCATGCTCTTTTTCAGGAGTTGATACTTCAATGTTTTCAGATGGAACAGCATGGCCTTCGGCTTCTTGTTCATTATAGCTGTCAGAAGGTGAAGAGGAATGTTCAGCAGCTTCAGAGTGAAATTTCTGGATTGCTTTACGACAACTGTCACAGATCTTGTCTCCAGTTTTGAGCAACTTGTTCTGTAGCAATAGATTCTTGGAAACTGGTCACAGATTTTTTTTTGTTATGTTTATGGTTTGGTTTCCCAAGGGGGTTGCAACAGTAAACCACACTTGAAACTTTTGATGTGGATGGTCTGCTGGCATCCACCTTTTACATTAAAACCTAGGAAAGAAACACAATTTGTTACCCTTATTGATATATATTAACTTTTTAACTAATTATAATTAATTCATTAACATTTGCAGTGTTTGTAAGACCAGGGATAACATTTTAGACAGACAAAATAAACAATTCCTCAGTCACTGATGGTACGTTTAGTAACGTCCTTCTATGTTATTTATTTTTTTATAGTGATCCCATAGCGATCCCATTATGAAACTTTCAGGATATGTAGAAAAATAATGTTTGTTAAACATATATTTTTTTCAGATTAAAAAAACAACAACATGTTTTTTTATATTTCAATTTTAAAATTGACATAATTTTTTTTTAATAGTGTCATGTGTCATATCAAATGAAAGCCCAATTCAAGATCTTTAAAATGAGCCATAATTCATGGCCCTAGCTCTTCTAGAACCCGAGTAATTGGCAGTTAAAGTTTGCTCAGATGATGAAATTTCAGGGGTTTTTTTGAAATTTCAAAAATCACTAACTCAAAAATGCATGCATTAAAAATTCTGAAAAAAATCATATATGTTTATATTGATGAATTCTACAAATATACCAAGTTTCATAAAAATAAAAAATGGTCAGGTTGAAAATGCTATTTTTGCTGATTGATTTCACATGGAATGACCCTATAGTGCCTTCAACAGGTATGTGTGGACCCAGGGAATACCACGAAAACAGTCCCCAGACCATTATACAGCCCCCACCAGCTTGTGTTATTCTAGCATTGGTTGAAAAGTATTTGTTCTCCGATGTTTCTCGCCTTATATGCCAACGTCCATCCATTCAATGAAGCAGAAAATGTGACTCATCGGGGAAGTCAATCCTTTGCCAATGAGCGGTGGTCCAATTTCGATATGACCATGCAAATGTAAGCCTTTTCTGCTAATGTACCTTCCTTAGCATAGGTGCAGTGACCATCTGTCTGCATCGGAGCCCCATACGCAGCAGGGTTTGCTGAACTGTCATTTTAGACACATTTCTGGTAGCCCCCTGGTTCATTCAGCCACTGTAGCGTGTCGATCAGCCCTCACACATTTTTGCAGCCGACGTTCACCTCTCACATCAATGGCACATGGTGCTCCGCAGTTTCCATATCACTTATTCGCAATGGTGCCACTTCTCCAATCACGATACACTTTAACCACAGCAGCACATGAACAGTTCACAAACTGCACTGTTTCAGAAATACTGCCACTCTTGGCCAGAAAGCCGATAATAATCCCTTTTTGCAAATCTGATAAATTGCTTCTTTCATCTATGACAGCGACGAATGATATGTTTTCGGAATGCCTACAGCACACCTTATATACCCTCCAAGCCAGCTCACGACACGTGCCTTCTTTTATTCGCTACACGCTGTTGACGTCAAAAGTAGAAGGTGGTCACAATAATGTGACTCGACTGTGTATAAACGTATATGCATATTGTCATGTATGCATATATTTACATGATGGGGATTTTCACACTAAAACAGATTTAGTGAGGGCCTGGATTTACCAAGGATTTTCATCAGTCCTGAGGTCCTTGTTATAACCAGGTCCTACTGTACAATAAAGATAGTTAACAATCATGGAATCACTTCTTTTTATTTTCTAATGTATTTCTGGTAGTATTGTGCTCTCACATCTTCAGACATTAAAGCTTTCAAACATAAATCCTCAACATACTACACAAACTATGCAAAATTATCATCTTATACTAACTTCACAGTCATTCCTGTGCAAGTATTAGTAAAAAGACTTACCAGGTATTGTGAACAAAAGCTCTACATTGCATAAATATTGACACATAACAGACAAGCGGCAGCGCATAACACTTCTAGGTTTGGCAACCATTCTTTCAGCAACCTCCTTTTGAAATGTGAGGGATAGTCTTGTTCGTCCATACGCAAATGGGCCAGTATGACTGGCAGCATGTTTTAACCACTTTATTATTAATGGAGTAGAAATATTGAATGGCAGATTTCCAATGATGTAAAAAGGTGGGGGCTCAATGCTCCAATCATTTGCTAGTTTCCTGAAAATTTCACAAATAAATCATCTAAATATCCGATACTTTAACATGGAAATCATGACACACTTATTATTTACATAAGAGAAATATTTCTCAATGCTTGTCATACAACTCACATTCCAGAAACTGAACTTCATAATTTTGAAACATAATTACTTTAAAAAATGGATAACAGTGGCTTATTAATTACATTACCTTCTAAAACAACACCTCCACAACCTGCTCCTCAGAATTTAATGAAATGTAAAAATCTTGACAAATTTACAATGAAGAAACTTCAGAAACTACATTCAGATACAAAATGAGCATGAAACAGTTGACTACTACAATATACTGTATGTATGCAATCTGTAACACAGAACCCTAACTAACATTTGCAGGCATTTCATTAACTAAATACCACTTTATATATTTCTGTACATGCCAGCCCTAAGCTCAACAGCTGAAAGTTGTTAAAAACCAGGACCAGCATATAAGCCAACCTTAACTTTCAAGCATTTGAACATGACATTTTGAAACAAAGTTACAGAAATTTCTAAAATTATGCCTGCTTTAAAAACTTCCACCTAAATCACTACAGAAAATTCTACAATTCCTGTAAGTCAATTTCCATTAAAGTTGCATAATCAATATAAATATCGTCATCAACAACAAAATCATAATGGCCATTTTCCTTGTTTTAAATCATTAACTAAATCAGCATCTGCACCATCTATGGCATTACTTATGCAGTATTCTTTGAAAAACTTTAAAACAATTTTTGGTGGAATTACATCCTATGTTTTTTTCACCAAAGAAGAAGCACAGCTGATTTCCTTCTTTTTCTAAGTTACTGACTTTCGTGTTTTTCATATTTGAAGATCAATTTTTTTTTACGGTTGTAAATAAGGTGCCAGAAAGTCCAGCATCAAAATTCTTAACATGCAAATGAAGAGTAAAAAGTATGCATGCATTCTCAAAGAGCCAAGAACATCCCTTTGCCATCAGAGGACTAAGCACCATCACTTTGCCATCAGAGGACTAAGCAAATGAAAAGCTAAAGTATGTGCATATGCCCAAAGAGCCAAGAACACCACTTCTCTATCATAGGGCTCTGCACCCATTTGTTTATTAGGAACAATGAAATGAAATGTTAAGTGTGTGTATATACTCAAAGAGCCAGGAACAGCACTTCACCATCAGAAGATTGGACATTAATTTGTTTCCTAGCAGCAATGAAAAGTTAAAGTGCATGCTCATGCCCAAAGAGTCAAGAACATCACTTCATCATCAGAGGGCTCTGCACCCATTGTACCCCACTTCCGTAACACCTTTGTGGGGTTTCTACCCGCTGCATACCAAAATTTCACCAAGAAACTCTTTCTTCCGCAATATATCGCTGCATGTCCGAAATCGTGTGTCCGCCGTCCCACTTCTTCCTGACGAATGCCTGTCGCCTGCTGATTGATGTCTTGGACTTACAGTGCCATCTTGTTATTCTGTAACGATTTATTCCACAGGAAAGTTGTCACTACCCAGTGAAACATCCGGTTCATTTAATAATATTTTTGTTTGCCATGGATAAGTTAATTGTAAAAAGAAAGCGTGATGCTGAGGATAGCATTTGTAAGGGTGATAATGTTAAATCACAGAAATCCTGCAGTGTGTCAGTTTTTGTGCCGACACAAATAGTGCTGATGTGAGTTCCACACAACTGACTAAACCTAAAATCCCCAAAACTATGAAAGTGGACAATAAGGTGAAGTGTCCCTACTATGACAAATCTTACATTAAGTATGGACTATCCCACTATGTGTAATTTGTAACCAAACTTTATCAAGTAACAGTATGAAACCATCTCTTTTACAACGGCACTTAATTACCAATCATGGTGAGTTTAAGGATAAGCCCGTTGACTTTTTTGAACAGAAAGTTATGAGTGTAAGCAAAACTCTACATGCAATTCACAATTTTACACAATCATCAAGGGTGGCTTTCGAGACATCATACGAACTAGCATTGCTAACAGCCAAAAATAATAAATCATATACAGCAGTAGAGTCTCTTATTTTTCCTGGTGCTTTAATTACAGCTAATAAAATGTTAGATACTAAATCTGCAAACACAATAAAAATGATTCCGAATTCTGATATGACTGTAGGTCGCCAAATTCATGAAATGGCACATGATGTTAAACAAACTGTGGAAAAAATTAAACTTTGCAAGTGATTTGCTATCCAAATTGATGAGTCAACGGACATTTCTAATGATGCCCATGCCCAGCTGATTTTGTACGTATTCATTAATTTGATGTTCAGAAAGGCATCATTACTGATCATATACTTGGATGTAAAGAAGTACAACAGCATGCGAAGAGAGAAGATATTTTTCAAACTCTTGATAGTTTTATAAAGCTTAAATTAGGTTTACAGTGGGAATGGTGCATCAGTATATCCATGGATGGAGCCGCTTAAATGACAGGCCAAAAGAGTGGTCTTGTTGCGCGAATTCGCACAGTTAACCTCAATATCAATTGGCAACACTGCATTATACATAAGCAAAGTTTGGCTGCAAAACACATGACTCCTGAGTTGCACGAAACATTGAAAAGTGCTGTAAAAATAGTCAATTTGATCAAGTCCAGAGCGTTAAATTCCCGTCTTTTTAAGAAAATGCAAGGACATGGGATCTGCACATACACAAGTATTGTTACACACAGAGGTGTGCTGGTTGTTACGAGGATGAGTTTTAACCCGCGTGTTTGAATTGAGAGAAGTAGGGTGTTTTCTCTCAGAACTGAAATCTGAACTGGTCACATATTTTAAAAATGAAGACTGGCTTTGTAATTAAGTTACTTGGCGGACATTTTCAGCAAACTAAATGAATTCAACCTACAGCTCCAAGGGTTTGATCCAAATATTTTTCAGACACACAGCAAGATCAAGAGGTTTTATAACAAAGTTTTGTTTTGGTTAAATTGTATTAGTGAAGGAAATATTGTGATTTTTCCAACTCTTTATGAATTTACTGAACAAAATGCAATCACTGTTAGTGGTACCATGGTGGGAATCATTAAATGCCCCACTTGGTCCGGCTGAATAAAGCATTCTTGAAATACTTTCCACAGACTGAGAATAAGGACAAAACAAACCATTGGGTTACAAATTCCTTTAATACTATAGCATGTACTTCACCTGATCTTTCCATCAAATTCAAAGAGAACTTAATTGAAATGTCTGCTGATAGCATACTAAAAGCAACATTTGAGAACATGTCAATCTCTGATTTTTGGACAGCAGCTCGAAAAGAGTTCATGGAGTTAAGTGACCTTGCTATTTCACAGCTTCTTCCATTTCCATCGGCCCCCATAGTAGAATCACGGCGACGGGCGATGTACATCACAGATTTATTTTGGTCCTGCAGACAAAAACGATATCCCCAGAACCCTATTAAACCATCTTCCAGACTCCCTATCATAGATGCAAGTTTTCCACCTTTCAAAATTTCCAGAATACGGAAGTTAACCATAGTGAGGATTTCTCCCGTAATCGTAATTTTTTTTTCTCGCGAAGGACGACGCACGTCGCAGAATTATTTTGTACTTATCCCCGTAGCACAATCGCGACGACAGCTGACGTACATCACGGATTTATTGTGTACTCATTCTCGTAGAAGAATCATGGCGACGGCCCACGTACATCCCAGATTTATCTTGTACTTATCTCCGTAGCATAATCGTGGCGACGGGCGACGTACATGGGATATTCATTTTGTACCCATCCCCGTAGAAGAATTGCGGTGACGGGTGACTTACATCGCAGGTTTATTTTGTACTCATCCCAATAGCAGAATCGTGGCGACGGCTGACACACATCGCAGATTTATATTCTACTCATCCTCGTAGAAGAATCGCGAGGCGACGTACATCGCAGGTTTATTTTGTACTCATCTCCGTAGCAGAATTGCGGCGACTACCGACGCACATCACAGATTTATTTTGTACCTATCCCCGTAGAAGAATGACGGAGACGGCCGACGCACATCGAAGATTCATTTTTTACCCATCCTCGTAACAGAATTGCGGCAAAGGCCGACGCACATCGCAGATTTATTTTGGTCCTGCAGACAGAAACGATATCCCCAGAACCCTATTAAACGATTTTGCAGACTCCCTATCATAGATGAAAGTTTTCCAACTTTCAAAATTTCCGGATTTCTCACGTAATCGTATTTTTTTTCTCGCGAAGGTGGATGTCGTAGTGAGCAATGGGTTTGCCTCCTCGGGGCGCTCCGTGGTAACAATGGCACATACAACAGCAACTAGGGATTCTGTGAATTTTGGAGAGGTGCAAGCTAGTTCTGTGTGACATTGGCGAAAAGACCCCAACTCACTGGGTTTTGTTACAGAATCCTTAGGTTGAATGACCAACTGGAACCCTCAGCTGTGGGCTAATCCCCCACACTGATGTACTTACCTGATTAAAAAGACAAAAAGAAATATTAAGAATGACTCAAGTGTCGGATATGGTGGACCTACCACACTTGGACGGACGGTCTACCACGGAATCGACCTGGACTTTCTAAACGGCGTATGAGAAAGAGATCTCGGCTCAGTGAATGTAAGATTGGTGTATGGAATACTAGAGGTATAAATGGCAAGATGAGTGAGGTGATTGAGGAGATGAATAAGTATAGACTGGATGTGCTGTGTGTAAGTGAAAACAAAAAGAAGGAAATTGGGAAAGAAGAAGTGATTGGCACGGTGAGTGTGTGGTCTGGAGCATTGGATAATATAAGAGGACAGGCTGGTGTAGGTGGGATTTTAAGTGAAAAGATGAAGAACAACTTGATTCACTATAGTTGCATAAGTGAGAGAATTCTCTGGATTCGTTTGAAAGTGAAACTTCAGAGAATTGTAATTGTTGTAGTGTATGTTCCTTGTGACTCGGAACCTTCTGATAAGAAAGAAGATTTCTGGAATGAGCTAAAAGCTGTTTTGAGCCAGTTTGGTGCTAAAGAAGAAGTTATAATAGCAGGGGATTTCAATGCTAGAGTAGGTGTGCAGAATGCAATTTCTGACAATTCTGGGTAAGTTTAATGATCCTTGTGTGAATGATAATGGTGACACATTAATTGAACTCTGCATTGAGAATGATTTGTGTGTATCTAATACATTTTTCAACCACAAGTATATACACACATATACTTGGGAAAATAGTACTCTTGGTCAAAAGAGTGTGATAGATTTTGTTGTTTACGATCAGCATTTGAAACACTTAGTTGTTGACACCCGTGTGATGAGAGGTTGGTTCTGATAATTACTTGGTAGTGTCATGAGTGAAACTTAATGTTGGTTGGAGGAAAAGGAATAGGAAGAGACCCAGGATAGAAAGAATAAAGGTTGATAGGCTCCTTGAAGATCATCAGCAGTATTCTGACTTGCTCAGAAGAACGGCTGAAGGATCTGAAATCTTGTGAGAGGGATGTAGAAAAGAAGTGGGAATGTTTTAAGAACTGTGTTGTTACTGCTGCTAAAGAGGTCTGTGGCACCACAATAGTGGGTAACAATAGAGGTGATGCTTGGTGGAATAGTGAGATTGATGAGGCAGTAAAGAAAAAGAAGGAAGCCTATTTAGGGATGTTGCAAGGTAGAGTCTCTGTGGATGAATATCTCTGTAAGAAGCGTGAAGCTGCTAAGCTGGTTCGCCACAGTAAGGCAAAAGATAGGAAAGACAAAGTGGAAAGGCATGAACTGGCTTTTTGGAAAGATAGAAAGTCCTTCTGGAAGTACATGAGACTCAGGAAAAATAGGGGAAACAAAGTTGTAAGTTGTGTGAGAATGAGATTGGGGAAATGATATGGGAGCCCAATGAGTTAAGTGACAGATGGGGCGAATACTTCTGTGAGTTATTAGATCAGGAGAGCAAAAATGATTCTGAGACAGATGCAGATGATGTCACAATGAGGGATGAAAGCACAGGAGGGATCTCAAGAGAAGAAGTGTGTAAAGCTCTAAAATCTCTTCAGAATGGTAAGGCTCCAGGAGGTGATGGCATAACTGCAGAGATGTTGAAATATGGTGGTGACTCTGTAATTGACTGGTTAACTGAAATTTGCCAGTTGTGCTGGGAGTTTGGAATGGTCCCTTGGGATTAGAAGGTTGCTATTGTTCCCTTGTATAAGGGAAAAGGTGATCAGACTAAATGCAAGAACTATCGTGGTATTAGCCTACTAAGTGTCTAAGTGTGCCAGGGAAAATGTTTGGTAAGGTTGTTATTGAAAAAGTACGGGGTCTTACATCAGAGAAAGTGTGAGATGTTCAGAGTGGTTTTATGCCTGGTAAAGGCTGCACTAACCAGATTTTTGCATTACGCATGATGATTGAAAAGTATCTGGCTGTTGGGAAGAAAGTTTTTACTGCCTTCATAGATTTAGAGAAAGCTTACGACCGAGTCAATAGGACACTTTTGTGGAAGGTATTGAATGAATATGGTGTTACTGGGAATCTACTTAATAGTGTAAAAGCCATGTATGCTGGTAGTAGAGCTTGCATATGAGTGAATGGCGTTTTATCAAAATGGTTTTCCATTGGTGCAGCAGTTAGACAAGGTTGTGTAATGCCACCATGGCTGTTTAATATATTTATGGATGCATGCATGCGTGATGCCAAAATAGATAATAGTGGTTTATGTCTTGGTGATATCCGTGTGTGCAGATTGCTGTATGCTGATGACACTGTCCTGTTGGCAGAGAGCAAAAGTGAGTTGCAGAGTATGTTGACTCGGATGCACGAAGTTTGCATGAAATTCAAACTGAGTATAAATAAGGGAAAAACCAAAGTTATGGTGTTTGAGAGAGGATTGGGTAGCACTGAATGTAATGTAAGTATAAATGGCACTGTGATTGACCAGGTGAGTGAATTTGTGTATTTAGGAAGCATGTTCGACAGAGAGAACAAGTTGGATGGTGAAATCAGTAGGCGAGTTAATTCTTCCTAGAAAGTCATAGCTGCTTTGGGAGGTTTTCACAGGAATGATGGGTTCTCTAGAGAGTCCCGCATGGCTGTGTATGAAACAGTAATTGTTCCTACTCTGATGTACGGCAGTGAAACCTGGGTACTGCAGAAGAAACATAGGAGTCGTTTGTGTGCTGGAGAAATGCGTTACTTATGTGGGGTTTGTGGCAAGACACGATCTGATTGTGTGAGAAATGAAGATTTATTGCAGTTGTGTGATGTAAAGCAAAATGTTGTTAGCAAGGTGGAGACCAATATGCTTCGGTGGTTTGGCCATGTTGAAAGAATGAGTGATGAAATACTTACTAAGAAAATCTTTTTAGCCCAAGTGGCAGGAAGGAAAGGCAGAGGAAGGCCAAGGAAGACATGGGTGGATCAGATTCAGGAGTGTCTGCATGAGAAAAAGATTATGAGTATGAAGTATAAAAGATCTTGTGTACGGCGTGTAACGGATATCAGTGAAGCACGAGTTGTATGTCAAGATCGCTGTAAATGGCGAAGTTTGATACGACAACAATAAGTAAAAATATCTGGAAGTTTCTATTTCTTTTTGGAGCTAACCTCTGAATCTCAGAGAACAGCTTAGTGATATATATATGTAGCGAAGGACGACGTGCGTCGCAGAATTATTTGGTACTCATTCCCGTAGCAAAATCGCGGCGATGGCCCACATACATCACAGATTTATTTTGTACTCATCCCCGTAGCAGAATCACGGCGACGGGTGACGTACATTGGAGATTCA
The DNA here is from genome assembly GCA_039090855.1 of Macrothele yani. Classification (NCBI taxonomy): domain Eukaryota; kingdom Metazoa; phylum Arthropoda; class Arachnida; order Araneae; family Macrothelidae; genus Macrothele; species Macrothele yani. The sequence goes on from CM076993.1 coordinate 91,703,596, forward strand.
TTTTGTACCCACCCTCGTAAAAGAATCGTGGCGACGGCCGACGTACATCGCAGATTTATTTTGTACTCACCCCGTAGAAAAATCGCGCCAATGGGCGACGTACATCGCAGGTTTATTTTGTAGGCTACTCATCCTTGTAGCAGAATTGTGGCGAAGGCCGACTCACATCGCAGATTTATCTTGTCCTGCAGACAGAAACGATATCCCCAGAACCCTATTAAACCATCTAGCAGAATACCTATCATAGATGCAAGTTTTCTGCCTTTCAAAATTTCCAAAAACGGAAGTTAGGCGGAGTGAGGGTTTCTACCGTAACCGTAATTTTTTTCTCCTGACTTTCCGTCGATGCTTGTAGAGAGGATTATCCGGTATTGTTGTTAAATATCATTTTATTGCCTAAAAATTCGTGTTTTGGTTTAAAAATGGAGGCAGCAATTTTCGAAAAGGAAAGTTTGGTGGAACCCAGTAATCTTGAATTCTTTTTCTTGTGATATTCCCTCAGCCCTCTACGGTCATTAAATATAATTTCATAAGATAAATGTTTGTATTTAAGATTGAAAGAGAGCAAAATATTCTGAAAACCAAAGTTGTACGGAGCAAAAATTTCTCCCTCTAATGAACCCTCCACTCGCTGTGCTGCTGCATTATTGTTTAATCCTCATTTAATTGCATAAATGTTTGCATTTGAGATGGGAAATGGCGAAAAATGTTCCAATGCAAAAGTAGAACGGAGAGAAGATTTCTCCTCTTATGACAATTTTTTTCCAGTGATGCCTCTGCTTATTATTGTTGTTAAATATCATTTTATTTCATAAATCTTTGTGTTTCAACTTGAAAATATTGGCAAAATTCCAGATACAGAGGACCAGAATGTTCTTGATCCTAATTAGCATTGCAATTACTGTAGTACAGGCATTCTTTTAGGTAGAAAAATATGTTAGTGCATTTTATATTGTTTTATGCATTTAGAGTGAAAGATTTCTACTCCAAATTATATGAAAGGGATGATACATGTACTCCAGACATCATGAAAGATACCAGTACCAGAGTTCTTCCAGTCCTCCCAGCAGAAGTTGCACATGCAATCAAGAACACGAAGCGGGGAAAAGCTCCAGGAGAAGATGGAATTACTGTAGACATCATACAAGAAGCAAGGGGAGAAATTGAAACAGTACTCGCCCAAATTTTCACTCAATGCCTTAACGAAGGGAAGATTCCTGAGGATTGGAACAACGCTACAATGATCCTGCTACATAAAAAAAGTGATATTGAGGATCTCAGGAACTACAGACCTATCAGCCTCCTATCAGTGGTTTATAAAATCTTCACTAAAGTTCTTTCACACCGCTTGAAGGTAACACTGGACATGGCTCAACCGAGAGAACAAGCTGGATTCAGGAGTGGCTACAGCACAATAGATCATATCCACGTGCTGAGAGAACTAGTTGAAAGAGCGAGGGAATATGAACTTCCATTGTGCATGGCTTTTATCGATTATGAAAAAGCCTTTGATTCGGTGAAACCATCAGCAGTTACAATGGCTCTGAAATCCTGCAGTATTGAAGATGCGTACATTAATATTATTAATAACGTCTATGAAAATGCAAGTGCAAAGATTCGGCTGTTCGAAAATACAACACACATAAAAATTGGAAAAGGAGTGAGACAAGGTGACACCATATCTCCGAAGCTCTTTAATGCCACATTGGAAAATGTCTTTCAATCACTGAACTGGGAAAACAAAGGGATAAAGATTAATGGAGATTATCTAACCCACCTTCGTATTTTGCTGATGATGTAGTCATTTTTGCAACTACCCAATCAGAGCTGCAGAGTATGATCCAGGAACTTGCTGACAAGAGTAAAGAAGTGGGATTAAAAATGAACTTTCAGAAGACAAAAGTGGTGTTCAATGCTTTTAAAGAAATGAAGATATATTGATTGATGGAGAAAAGCTGGAGATAACAGACACGTACGTTTATCTTGGACAGCAGATATCAAGTGAGGGTCACATTGATGAAGAAATTAATCGGCATGCAAAACTTGCCTGGAGAGCTTTTGGAAGAAACAGCATAATTTTCAAGAGCAATATGCCATTATGTCTTAAAAGAAAAGTGTTTGATCAATGCATCCTTCCAGTGCTTACGTACGGTGCAGAGACGTGGACCTTAACTAAAAGAGACATACAAAGGCTGCAGACAACTCAAAGTAGCATGGAGAGGTGTATGCTTGGTGTAACCAGGAGAGATAAGAAGAGGAACTCGTGGATCCGAAAAATGACAAGAGTGGAAGACATCATGATCAGAGTTAAATCCCTGAAATGGCAATGGGCTGGACATACTGCCAGAAGGACAGACCATCGATGGACAGCCGAAATTTTAGATTGGATTCCAAGGGACAGGAAAAGACCCAGAAGAAGACCCCATGGAAGATGGGTGGATGAAATTCGAAAGTATGCAGGAGTGACATGGAGGAGACTGGCACAAGACAGACCGTTGTGGAGGAAACTTGGGGAGACCTTCGTCTCTCTCTCTCTCTCTCTCTCTCTCTCTCTCTCTCTCTCTCTCTATATATATATATATATCATCATCATCATCATCATTGTCAACCATTATCAATCCACTGCTGGACAAAGGTCTCCCCAAGTTTCCTCCACAACGGTCTGTCTTGTGCCAGTCTCCTCCATGTCACCCCTGCATACTTTCCGAATTTCATCCACCCATCTCCTATGTGGTCTTCTTCTGGGTCTTTTCCTGTCCCTTGGAATCCAATCTAAAATTTCGGCTGTCCATCGATGATCTGTCCTTCTGGCAGTATGTCCAGCCCATTGCCATTTCAGGGATTTAACTCTGATCATGATGTCTTCCACTCTTGTCATTTTTCGGATCCACGAGTTCCTCTTCTTATCTCTCCTGGTTACACCAAGCATGCACCTCTCCATGCTTCTTTGAGTTGTCTGCAGCCTTTGTATGTCTCTTTTAGTTAAGGTCCAAGTCTCTGCACCATACGTAAGCACTGGAAGGATGCATTGATCAAACACTTTTCTTTTAAGACATAATGGCATATTGCTCTTGAAAATTATGCTGTTTCTTCCAAAAGCTCTCCAGGCAAGTTTTGTACGCCGATTAATTTCTTCATCAATGTGACCCTCACTTGATATCTGCTGTCCAAGATAAACGTACGTGTCTGTTATCTCCAGCTTTTCTCCATCAATCGATAAATCTTCATTTCTTGTAAAAGCATTGAACATCACTTTTGTCTTCTGAAAGTTCATTTTAATCCCACTTCTTTACTCTTGTCAGCAAGTTCCTGGATCATACTCTGCAGCTCTGATGGGGTAGTTGCAAAAATGACTACGTCATCAGCAAAACGAAGGTGGGTTAGATAATCTCCATTAATCTTTATCCCCTTGTTTTCCCAGCTCAGCGACTGAAAAACACCCTCCAATGTGGCATTAAAGAGCTTCGGAGATATAGTGTCACCTTGTCTCACTCCCTTTCCAATTTTTACGTGTGTTGTATTTTCAAACAGCCTAATCTTTGCACTTGCATTTTCATAGATGTTATTAATAATATTAATGTATGCATCTTCAATACCGCATGAGTTTCAGAGCCATTGTAACTGCTGATGGTTTCACCGAATCAAAGGCTTTTTCATAATCGATAAAAGCCATGCACAATGGAAGTTCATATTCCCTCGCTCTTTCAATTAGTTCTCTCAGCACGTGGATATGATCTATTGTGCTGTAGCCACTCCTGAATCCAGCTTGTTCTCTCGGTTGAGCCATGTCTAGTGCTACCTTCAAGCGGTGTGAAAGAACTTTAGTGAAGATTTTATAAACTACTGATAGGAGGCTGATAGGTCTGTAGTTTCCGAGATCCTCAATGTCACCTTTCTTATGTAGCAGATATATATATATATATATATATATATATATATAGGATCTCGGAAACTACAGACCTATCAGCCTCCTATCAGTAGTTTATAAAATCTTCACCAAAGTTCTTTCACACCGCTTGAAGGTAACACTGGACATGGCTCAACCGAGAGAACAAGCTGGATTCAGGAGTGGCTACAGCACAATAGATCATATCCACGTGCTGAGAGAACTAATTGAAAGAGCGAGGGAATATGAACTTCCATTGTGCATGGCTTTTATCGATTATGAAAAAGCCTTTGATTCGGTGAAACCATCAGCAGTTACAATGGCTCTGAAAACCTGCGGTATTGAAGATGCATACATTAATATTATTAATAACATCTATGAAAATGCAAGTGCAAAGATTAGGCTGTTTGAAAATACAACACACGTAAAAATTGGAAAGGGAGTGAGACAAGGTGACACCATATCTCCGAAGCTCTTTAATGCCACATTGCAGGGTGTTTTCCAGTCGCTGAGCTGGGAAAACAAGGGGATAAAGATTAATGGAGATTATCTAACCCACCTTCGTTTTGCTGATGACGTAGTCATTTTTGCAACTACCCCATCAGAGCTGCAGAGTATGATCCAGGAACTTGCTGACAAGAGTAAAGAAGTGGGATTAAAAATGAACTTTCAGAAGACAAAAGTGATGTTCAATGCTTTTACAAGAAATGAAGATTTATCGATTGATGGAGAAAAGCTGGAGATAACAGACACGTACGTTTATCTTGGACAGCAGATATCAAGTGAGGGTCACATTGATGAAGAAATTAATCGGCGTACAAAACTTGCCTGGAGAGCTTTTGGAAGAAACAGCATTATTTTCAAGAGCAATATGCCATTATGTCTTAAAAGAAAAGTGTTTGATCAATGCATCCTTCCAGTGCTTACGTATGGTGCAGAGACGTGGACCTTAACTAAAAGAGACATACAAAAGCTGCAGACAACTCAAAGAAGCATGGAGAGGTGCATGCTTGGTGTAACCAGGAGAGATAAGAAGAGGAACTCGTGGATCCGAAAAATGACAAGAGTGGAAGACATCATGATCAGAGTTAAATCCCTGAAATGGCAATGGGCTGGACATACTGCCAGAAGGACAGATCATCGATGGACAGGCGAAATTTTAGATTGGATTCCAAGGGACAGGAAAAGACCCAGAAGAAGACCACATGGGAGATGGGTGGATGAAATTCGAAAGTATGCAGGGGTGACATGGAGGAGACTGGCACAAGACAGACCGTTGTGGAGGAAACTTGGGGAGACCTTCGTCCAGCAGTGGATTGATAATGGTTGACAATGATGATGATGATGATATATATATAATATTTAAACAATGTTCTTTGGCAATCAATATGTATATTTAGTATAAAATTATTCCGTTTGGCAATTCATAAATAAAAAAATATTGGGGGTACAAAGTTAAGATAATTTGTATAGTGGGGTACACAAGCAAAAAAGGTTGAATAGCATTGCCTTAGAACATTTGTGGAACATAATGGAATGGCATATCAGGTGTCTGGATACATCAATCACCTCTACACCTGCATTGACAGCCGCAATACACACAGCTTGGTTGGCCATACCCCCCAACTGCTTCTAGAATCTTATTGAATCGATGCCACAATGGATAGCTGCTATGCTGAGGGTAAAAGGAGGACCTATAAAGTATTAGGTAAGTGATCATAATTCAGTGATCACTCAATGTATATAAAGAGACTTTTGCTAACTCAACTATATCATATAAAGGCACAAAAATACTAGAAATACTGTATTTATCAGTGTAGAGCATGCACCCTAATTTTAAGAAGGAAGTTTGAGTATAAAAAAACTTAAATTTAAAATAAATTACTTGGGAGCTCTGAACTTTTTTAGGTAACTCAATGCACATGTTTATTAATATTTATAATAATATGAAAGAAATAATAATATAAATAATACATGAAAGAAATAATAATATGAAAGAAAAAGCATCTGTTTGAGCAAAGAAAAACTTGGATATTAGACCTGTTACAAAAACTGTAATCAGAATCACTGCTATCTTGGAAGAGATGACACAGACTAAAAAATAAAAAACAGCCAGAAATCTGAGTTGCTTAAACCGATGCTGTTTGCCGATAATGCATGGCCATCGTCGCGAGAAATGATACCATCAAACCAGCACGACAAGACCATGCATACACTAACGATTTTTATCACCAACTGTCAGCCATGGAGTTCGGACGTCACCGGAAGTTTTGTCGTATTTTCCTCGAGCAGCTGCTGTTTAAGTAGGTTGTGCAGTGAAAGCAATTTAACAAGAGCAGACGCTTAGGCTTAACGTCGCAGCTCGTGTTCGCTGCTGAAAGCGAGTGAGGTTACTTTCGGGCACTTAAAAAAGATAAATCAGGAGTCTATCTCAAAATTTTTTGTGCAAATCTTCTTTCCGAAGAACTGACGATTGTATTGATACCACTTTTAACAAGATCCGTCAGGAAACACAAGCATCTGCATTTAAGAGTAAAGTGATACCAAACCATTAACATTTGGCAACATTGGAATGCTTCGCACTCTACAGCAGTATTAATTTTACCTAAGTTTAAATAAAAAAAAGTAGTATACGCATATACCGCGCAGGTAGAATTTCAGCGCTAAATTTCAGGAACAAAAAGTGCGTGTTATACGCTGATAAATACGATACATATTTTATGCCTTAAAATATCAAAATAAATCAATTAAAGCAACAGAAAACATAAAATAATACCAGTAAAATGAACTTACATGATGTTTTCATGGGCTACGTGGAAACCAATCGAGTATCTATTTAGGTAAATTTGCATACTAAATGTTTGGTACATGTCTAGAGGCTTTTCCTTTACAATACATTGTTTAAAAGTACAAATCTTCATTGAATGGAAAAAATTTAAAAAGCCTTTTAAACTTATACTCTATGCTCTCAACACCTAAGTTTTCCAGAAGTGACAAATGGATGTTAAAGAGCAGTGGGATATCACCAGAGCTTCCTTCAAAATGCACAAAGACTTAGCGAAGCAGTTAAAAAGTTTTGGGCTCAAAACTTCAAAAGAGCTGGGAGACAAATTGCAGCACAGTTAAAGGTAAGATATGTTAGACATGCAAAAATGGAAATTACCTACACTGATGAATAAATGCGTATGAACAAAACTCTGAAAGTGGCTTTGAAGAATAAAAAGCTGCATTTTAACCATAAAATGTCTGATTTCTAAAGAACCTTATTGGTACTGTAAAGTTTTTGAGTGAAACCTCATTAATTAAACTCATTGTACATTGCTCAAGTACAAAAATCCATAAAATTTGTTCTTACTTAGGAAAAATGGTTTCCATATCGAAATCCATTATGTCACTGTTTATGACCTTCATTCTTCCACTTGCAGCATCAGCAAGTTGCTAAAAGGATAAAAAAACCATCAACAATACAAAAATATTAAAATTTATGTTTTTACTTGCACATTAAATATTTAAAAAAATATAACTATTAAAATTATTACATTTAATAAATGAAAATGTTTTCAATGTATTAAAGCATCATTCTTTTAAAAGAAAAAAATAATGACATGAGTTTTTCTCATATACTATACTGTGCAAATTAATTGGGACAAGCTGTTTTATTCTCAGAATTGTAATGTGATCGCCAGTTGATGTCGGAAACCCACGTAAACCGGTTTTATCAGCTGTGAGGTGGTGTGACTGTTAGAACTTGATAGTAAGAATTTGGTTTGACCGGTTTTAAACAGGAAATAGGCACTTCAGCTTCAGTTGTGAGCTTTCGTGTGTGACAGGTGGATGTTAGTTTTTGCTCTCTGTGAGTACGTGTTGCTTTCGTGCACTGAAAAATGGATATTCCCCAAGGAAGCGTACAAAAATAATTGCTCTGAAGGATCACACTTCTATGACAGTGAGAAACATCGCTTCTGCAGTTGGTGTATGCAAATCAAGTGTATCAAGACTGCTTACGCGATACAACGCATCTGGATCATCGTCTCCAAAAAGGAGAGGTAAATGTGGAAGAAAACGAAAAACAACTCCAGGAACCGATAAATACCTAATCATAAATAGTAAAATGAATCCAAAAAAAAAAAAAAAAAAAACAAGCACTGGCCTTTTAAGAGATTTATTAGCTAGTGGTTGTGATGTTAGTGATTCAACTGTACGCCGTCGGCTTCTAGAAGTTGGCCGGAAGGCAAGAAGACCAACGAAAAAACAATATTTGAATGCAAAAATGAAGATAAAACGTTTAGCATGGGCCAAAAAATATAAATCGTGGACTGCTGACGACTGGAAAAAGGTAATTTTCAGTGATGAAACTCATTTATTTGTGCAGTGTTACCCAGCAAATGTCGTTAGACGAAGCAACTGTGAACCCTTAAGACCTGAGCATGTCAAACAAACTGTAAAACACCCTCTGAAACAGATGTTTTGGGGGTTTTTCACATCAAATGGCACTGGAAACTTAGTTCCTGTTCAAGGTATGATTAATTCAGCCAAGTACGTAGAAATATTACAACGTAGGATTGTTCCTTTCTTGCAAACTTTTGACGGGACATTTCAACATGACTTGGCCCCATGTCACAATTCGAAATTGGTCAATAATTTCATGCTGGAAAATCAAATTGATTTGCTTGATTGGCCTGGAAATTCACCAGACTTAAATCCCATAGAAAACTTGTGGAATATTTTGAAGAGACATTTAGGTAAAATGGACTGTACAACCAAAGAACGCATGATAACGAATGCTATAAAAGTGTGGTTCCACGATTATGAAGTCTAAAATATGTGCACTCAATTAGTAGAGTCAATGCCAAAACGAATTCAAGAGGTCATTTCTGCTAAAGGAGGACATACTTCATACTAATACAGGCATTTATCAGTGTATATCAAGGCATAGAATGGCATAAAAGCATAGTTTGGGAAAAAAGTGATTTTTTACTTAGTCCCAATTAATTTGCACAGTATAGTAAATACAGAGAATTTTGCTTTGTTATTTCAGAGCAAAGGCCCAACACATAGATTAAAGGAAATATTTTTCTTTTTGTTTTTCTAAGGAAATAACATTTCAGACAGAAATAATGAAAGAAAGCTATTGATTATTATTCAGGAATACCAAAATAATTATTCATTTGTTCCAAAACTACTAGACAGAAAGAATAAAAGAAAGTGTGGCATTTCTCGAGTGGTTCAGTCCGCTTCTGATTATAACTGATATATATTTGCTGTACTGGTCTTCAATAATATTTAAGTTCTTGGAAGATGCAGACATATCCCCTACATTAAGAAATCATTTTAAATATAAAAACAGTTTTAAACAATGAAATACTATTAAAAAGCACCAATCACTTACCCTACAGATCATGGTAATTTCCATCGACTACACACTTCCAGCACGTCAATTATCGTAATGTTGCTGGCCTTCAAAGGTTTACAGACATCTTGCTTACGATTCCTTCTTCCGGGGATGAAACATCGTATTTTTTAAGCCATATGAGATGTAACTATAAGCTTGTCAATTCCATAAAAACCACACAAGCATACTACTCATTCATACAATTCAATTAAAAACTATGTACATATTTACACAACCTTACATTCCTAGGTGGTTAAACCTTTGTCAACTGTGAGTAACAAAATGCTCCATCTGTTTCAAAACCCCTGCCACTCCCAATGCAAGTGTCACACTCATTCAGCCCCTCACACACAATCCTCTAGCACTTTCAACAGACTACTGTCGTCATCAGGAGGCAGGTGTGTCTCACCCGCCCACCACAGCTCAAGTGAGCAGAGCCATCGAGGCACGGGCTCCAGTCACAATCTCTGAATCACTGTGTCTCTGGCGCCATTTATTGTCATTGCTGCTCTTTTTTCTTTTTTTCTTTCTAAGCGTTTGTTCAATTTTTATTAGGGTCTTCCATTGTTCGTTTAAGTTGCTAGGCTCATTAATGTTGCATAATCTTTATCTGTTTTTTTCAATTAACACCGACTCTGCAATTCTTAACTGCCTTTCGTTTTTACAGCTCTTAATAATTTTAATATCCTCAAACCTTGGACATTGTTGATTTTCCATACAGTATTGGGTTAATGCTGTCTTAGCGTCTTTTTTATTCCAATTATTTATATGCTGGCTCAATCTATACTTTAATTTATTCTTGGTGCTGCCTATATATGACACAGGTGGTTGCTGGTTTATAGGGATTGCATAAATTCCTGCTCTATCTAATTGGCTGATTTTTTCATTTTTGATCACTAAATTTTTTACAGTAAGTACCTGATTTCCTACCTGTATGTCATACTTGCCACAAACTTTATTAATTTCTGCTGAAACATTTTCTACATATGGTATTGTCCCTACATATTTTACAAGTTTTTTATCAATCTTGACTTTATTGTTAGCTTGAGTTACTTCATAAATCCATTTTTTAATACCTGTTTAGGGTAACCAAAATAATATGCAATTTTTTCAATATATTCAATTTCTTCTTTTTTATATTGTCTCATTGATGAGTGTGTTAAACTTCTTTTAATTAGTGTTTTAACACTATTTCTTTTATGTGTTAATGGATGCGATGACTGAAATGGCATAAATACTGGGATAAATGAAGATTTTCTATGCACTCTGAATTGCATATTATCATTTGTTTTAATTATCAAAATATCCAAAAATGCCAAAGTATTGTCATGTTCTTGTTCTACTGTCAGTTCAATAGATGGATAAATTTCACTATACTTTTTTGTCAAGTCCTCAAGTTCATCATTTTTTAGCCGGGACAACAGAAAAATGTCATCAACATATCTGCAGTATATCAGTGGTGGATCTTCGAGTTTACTTATTATTTTTTCCTCTATGTCACTCATTATAATTTCAGCAAATAAAGTTGACAATGGTGACCCCATAGGTCCACCATAATTTTGTTTGTACATCTTGTTGTTAAACTTAAAAATGTTATTTTCATATATGTACAATAAAATTTCTCTTAATTCCTCTATTTGTATTGCATTCATTGTCTGTAACACATATAATTTTTCAATAATTATTTCAATTGCCTGAGGTACTGGTGTGCTAGGAAAAAGAGCTCTCACATCCATACTAGCCATATGATATTCACTTAAATCTTGTTTAATTACTTTAATTTTCTCAATGACTTCATATGTATTCTTCACAGTGAACCTTGTCTTCATGAACAAAGGTGCCAAAAATTTGTAGATATTTTTTTCCAGCTTTATTAGTGGGGAATTCCTTTTTGATACAATCACTCTCATAGGTGTATCAGGCTTATGAGTTTTTATTTTTGCAAACATTTTTGGTATTCCAGTACCCATTGGTGGGTACGCTTTCTTTATTTGATCAGGCAAGGTGCTGTGATTTCTTATTCCAGCTAAGTACCTTACTTGAGATTCGGTTGGGTCTTTTGCCAGAATGCTGCAATTCAGTTCCTCTATAGCTCTATTCATTTTTAGATTATATTCAGTTGTGTTCAGTCATCGCATCCATTAACACATTTCAGTCATCGCATCCATTAACACATAAAAGAAATAGTGTTACAACACTAATTAAAAGAAGTTTAACACACTCATCAATGGAACAATATAAAAAAGAAGAAATTGATTATATTGAAAAAATTGCATATGATTTTGGTTACCCTAAACAGGTATTAAAAAAATGGATTTATGAAGTAACTCAAGCTAACAATAAAGGTAAGATTGATAAAAAAACTTGTAAAATATGTAGGGGCAATACCATATGTAGAAAATGTTTCAGCAGAAATTAATAAAGTTTGTGACAAGTATGACATACAGGTAGGAAATCAGGTACTTACTGTAAAAAATTTAGTGATTAAAAATGAAAAAATCAGCCAAATAGATAGAGCAGGAATTTATGAAATCCCTATAAACCAGCAACCACCTGTGTCATATATAGGCAGCACCAAGAATAAATTAAAGTATAGATTGAACCAGCATATAAATAATTGGAATAAAAAAGACGCTAAGACAGCATTAACCCAATACTGTATGGAAAATCAACAATGTCCAAGGTTTGAGGACATTAAAATTATTAAGAGCTGTAAAAATGAAAGGCAGTTAAGAATTGCAGAGTCAGTGTTAATTGAAAAAAAACAGATAAAGATTATGCAACATTAATGAGCCTAGCAACTTAAACAAACAATGGAAGGCCCTAATAAAAATTGAACAACAGCTTAGAAAGAAAAAAAGAAAAAGAGCAGCAATGACAATAGATGGCGCCAGAGACACAGTGATTCAGAGATTGTGACTGGAGCCCGTGCCTCGATGGCTCTGCTCACTTGAGCTGTGGTGGGCGGGTGAGACACACCTGCCTCCTGATGACGACAGTAGTCTGTTGAAAGCGCTAGAGGATTGTGTGTGAGGGGCTGAATGAGTGTGACACTTGCATTGGGAGTGGCAGGGGTTTTGAAACAGATGGAGCATTTTGTTACTCACAGTTGACAAAGGTTTAACCACCTAGGAATGTAAGGTTGTGTAAATATGTACATAGTTTTTAATTGAATTGTATGAATGAGTAGTGTGCTTGCGTGGTTTTTATGAAATTCACAAGCTTATAGTTACATCTCATAAGGCTTAAAAAATACGATGTTTCATCCCCGGAAGAAGGAATCGTAAGCAAGATGTCTGTAAACCTTTGAAGGCCAACAACATTACGATAATTGACGTGCTGGAAGTGTGTAGTCAATGGAAATTACCATGATCTTTAGGGTAAGTGATTGGTGCTTTTTAATAGTATTTCATTTATGAATTGCACGTAAACTATGCACACTTTGCAGGGGTTTAATACTTTAAAAGTGCAAATATAATAATTAAGTTTTAAACAATATTTAGCTGAATAAAATAACTCAAAGGAGTGTTCAATAAACCATATAATCAGTTAATTCAGTAGCTAACTATACTTACCACATCTGGAAGAAACATATGTGAACAACACAATAAGAAATAAAGTGCAATTTACCTCTAGAGCAGGTAGAAACCTCTGATCTTTCTCTATCACTGTGAGATGCTTAGCACCATTCATAATGATTGGACGAGATATATTGCCTGGTCCAGGCCCGACTTCACAAACATAACAGTCCCTCACATTGCCAGTTTTTGAGACTATTTTATTAGTCAAACGATAATCCAGAAGAAAATTCTGTGACAGATGACGCTGAGCTCTGATTTTGTACAGTTTTAGTAGGTCTCTAGGAGAAGGAAGAGCAGGAAGTCGTAAGGATGCACCTCTGACTGTAGGTTGGACATGCAGTCGAACAGAGTCTTCAGCTATAGTGGATGCAAGTCGAACTGAGTCTTCAGCTATAGTGGATGCAAGTCGAACTGAGTCTTCAGCTATAGTGGATGCCAGTCGAAAAAGAGATTTTGTAATCATAATGAGGCTGCAAATTTTTCACCTACATAAAAGATAAATTAATTAACTGTATGAAGAACCAGAATTACATGTTAAAATAAAAGAATACACCACTGTTCATCTATAAAAATAAAAGAGGTATGTGCGTGGCTGTGGCAGCCATAACTCATCAGGAAATCGTGGTAGACACTTCAAAATTTGACAAAGAAGAGAACGTACCTGGGGCCCACGCATGCTATCTTACCACAGTTCGGTATTCGAACACATTCTGCAAGACATTGCACATAGATGCTGAATAACAGAACACAATGTTGATTGAAGTGGTTCAACATAGGTCAGACAAGGAGATCACTTAAATTCAGATTGAAAGAACACCAATCATATGTTAAAAAATGTGAACTTAAAAAGTTTTCCATATCCCAGCACTGTTGGGAAAATGACCACCAATTTCTGTTTGATGATGCAAAACTGTTATATAGACCTAAATCAATATTTGACCTAGACTTTTTGGAAGCATTTCACATTTTTCAAAACCATAATGACCTGGTGTAAATGATTTATCTTCATCTCCACACCTACAGAGTGCATGGAAAGCACTCATCAAAACTGATGGCCACCACAAAACATTTGACATATGAAACTGGTAACATCGTCACAGGCAAGAAATGAAGATGCTTAATACTGATGAAGCTGGACCATGGTTTCCAGCGAAACTATAGTAGACTTTAAGTTACAAATATTGCATTCATAAACATTTTCTAAATTACATGAAACACGATGTTCATGTTCTGATAATGCTGCAGCGACAGTGAAAGATCTCTACTAGAGGAAAAGTTTTAATGGTGAAGTTTTATTGACTGTTAGCATCTCTATGTCTTGAAATTTTCAAAACTTTCAGGATCGATCATTTCGAATACCAAACTGAAGTAAGACAATGTGCGTGGGCTTCAGGTATGTTCTCTTCTTTGTCTGTTATTTTCCGTATTTTAATGTATAAAATTATTTATGTATAAAATAATTTGATATATAAGTTAAATAAAATAACCTATAAGATTGAAAATAACTATAATCAGGTTCCTTAAAAAATTAAAAAATAATAAAAAAATTATGTAGTTAATAATATGTATAGTTAAAATTCTTCTGTGCACAGTCGAACATACATCTTCGCGAAAGAACTACACCAAATCAATTGTGTTAAAAGAATTTGGAATTATTACAAGTAAGCATGTATGACTTTGATCCCAAAGTGTTACAAATGTTATTCTTGTAATTATATCATATCTAACATTAAACTTATAATTTTTTTTTTTTTTTTGTAGAAAATCTGTTTGAATGGATGCTGCTAAGGTGGAGAGTAATCCGCATTAGAAATCTAGGGAAGCCATATTGGATGTCGTGCACCTGTGATGTAAGTCAGTGTTCCGCAACCGGTGTGCCCCCACAAGGTGAAAGGTGTGATGCGAACTTTTACCTATTATCCTATCGTAAGAAATTAATTGTCGAGTTTTATTTTTTTATTTTATCCCAGTTACTGTTTCATATGCTTGTAATTTCATTCTCTGTCGCTGCACTGATTAAATAAGATGATGCTTGCTTATTTTTTATTGCATGCCATGAATTTTTATGTATTCTAAGAAATTAAATGTAAATTATTTACTCACAGTTGTTATAATTATCATAGTTTTGCTTATTGATATATTTGTATTTCTCGCCTCTATCACTGTGCTATGTGGCTTCTTTGTTACACTTGACGCATGTGCTGTGTACTTTCTTGTCTCTACCGCTGTGCTATGTGGCTTCTTTGTTACACTTGCCGCATGCTGACACAATCAGTCGCCGAGTTAGAGACATGTCCAGTGACATTGAAGACATCATGAAGGAGAAAATCAACAGCAGTCAGAAGTTCTCACTTCAGATCGACAAGTCCACTGATATTAGCGGTCATGCACAACTTCTTGCCTACATTCGGTACATCGTGGAGATGTAATTGCAACTAATTTCTTTTTTTCAGAGAACTTCCCGAGAGAACCACCGGTGAAGAAATATTTCGCGTGACTAATGAATATGTGCTCCATAATGAATTAAAATGGAAGGATTGTGTTACTGTTTGTACAGATGAAGCCGCTTCTATGACAGGCTGAGTGAAAGGATTTGTAGCTAAAGTACGCGAAGTAAATCCTAACATACGATGTGATTATTGTCTCATTCACTGTGAACCCATTGTTGCTAAGTCTTTGCTATTTTTTCTGAAAGTTGTGCTGAACGAAGTATTAAAAGCTGTAAACCTCATCAAATCACGGCCCCTAAATTCGTGGATTTTTTCCGTTTTGTGTCAGGAAATGGGATCAGAACACACTACACTCCTGCTACATACAGAAGTATGGTGGTTATCATGGGGAAAAGTGTTAATGCGAATATTTAAGCTAAAAGAGGGGGTACATGCATTTTTGACTGTTGAGGGGCACGAGTACGTGGATTTATTTGCAGATGACGAATGGGTATGTAAGTTGGCATATCTTTCCGATATTTTCGTACACTTGAATGAGCTAAACAGAAAAATGCAAGATAGGAACGAAAATATTCTGACTAGTATGGATAAGATTTCAAGATTTGTGAATAAGCTGAATTTATGGATACAGAGAATTGAAAATGGGTCGTTTGAGATGTTCCCGACTGCATGACCACTTACTGACGGTAATAAAGTGGTGATGGACTTAATTAAAGAACATTTAGAAATCTTGCAGCAGAAGTTCAAGAAGTATTTTGGAGATAGTGTTTAAGATTTCGACTGGGTTCGTGATCCATTCATTATGAATTCAAAACCTCTTCCAATTAATATACAAGAGGAACTCGCAGATTTAAAAGCAGACAGAACATTAAAATTAAAACTTCTCGAAGTGCCTTTGGCCACATTTTGGTTGGCAATAAGAAGTGAATACCCGGCTATCTCAGAGATGGCAGTTAATGTGTTATTGCCATTTTCAACTACATATGTGTGTGAACTGGGCCTCTCGACATTGACTGAAATTAAAACATCAGAGAGGAAGAGACTCAAATCCGTCGATGAAGAAATGAAACTTGCATTGTCAACGATTCCGCCACGGATCAGCAGCCTGTGTGCAGCTAAGCAGGCACAAGTATCACATTGAAGGTATGAGTAGAAATATTTACTTTAATAGTAATAGAAAAGTGTATGTTCTTGTGTTTTCTACAGCGAATTAAAGTTCATAAATTGTTAATAAATGCAATAGTCAATTTCTGTTTAATAATAATAGAACAGAATAATAATAATAATTGGTTGATTACATTACATATTTATATTAAGAGTGTCATATCATACATTTTTGAGGGGATTAACATTTTGGTGTGCAGTGTTGAGTCATGGATAATTTATGGTGTGCTGCAAGTAGAAAAAGTTTGCAGAACACTGATATAAGTGATTATTAGCATCTTTTAGAATATGGCCACACTTGTTTTTATTAATTCTAAGCAGTGCAGCATGACCATTTTAGCATTTTGCTCTGTTTTTCAATTCAAACAAACATTTCACGTTGTTTTTTTTATTCACATAATTTTGTTAAAAATACATTGAGCATGCTCAGCAGCAAAACCAACATCTGGTCTATTTACATTCATGCAACTATCACAGGTGACAGTTATCATTCATAGCTGTGTCTCCTAATGAGGTAGTTGTGATGTATCTGGAGGAAGGTCCAAAAAATATCACATATGTAATTTATAGAAAAAACCCCAATAATTGTCTGCATTTTTCTACAAAATGCATTATGATTCACCAGGGATCGCACTGCCAATCCCATTATTTGCAATTTGCGAAAAAAAAAAAATTGTTTTGGCAAAAGTATTGGCGATTATTGTTTAGAAATTTTATGGGTAGTAATAAATTCAAAACTGAAATATATGTCTATATTTCTTTCTATTAGGATTCAGGGCCTGTAACATAATATTTTGCAGCTTAATTTTAAAGAATCTATAGCCCATTGTTTTTGTACTATTATAACACTATAAGTTTTTATGGCTTTTACATTTCCAATGGAGAGTGAAAAAAAAAAAATTGGTGACTTCAAATTACATTTGGCAAAAATAAAATTGAATTTGGCGAACAGGTTGGCGAAAACTTAAAAAAAAAAAAAAAAAAAAAACAGCAGCCGCTGCTTACTCCTAACATGGCTACAAATGCAATAATATGCAATGAAACAAATCTAAATCTATCAAGAGACAAACTATAACATGGTTTTCTGACCTTCACTAGTTATATCATAGTTGCAGTCCTTGCCCATGGGGGAGGGACCTCTTTGAAATGCTATTTGCTCAATTGAAAATGTTTATTTAATTACAACAATGAAGTAAAATGTCAAAATGGATTCCCTGGGTTACTTAGAATTAGCAAGAATTAGTGTGGCTGTCTTTCAAAATATTACCAGTGATTGAAAAATGCAAAAAGGGCAACAAACATGGAACAAAACTTTTTTGGTATCAAAACACTTTTTCATGACAATAGTTGATGTTTTTCTTTCTCTTTTACTGTGCGAAAATAATATTTAGCAATTTTTTTTATTCATACTATTACGTAAGGTATTTGAAATCACACAACACAGTAGATCAACACACATCACTGCTTTGCATGGAAGGAGTGATCAATCACAGTCCATTCCACAATAATGTTAAACTTACTGGGGCAGATCCAAAAGCTTAGCTTAAAGAGGAAGAGTTGCTCTGGTACAAAAAAAAAAAAAAAAAAAAAACTTTGTGGAAGGGATACATATTTACATATATACTTGAGTGGCCAAATTATTATGACTACCTGGTTAATATGTTGTTGGGCCACCTATTGCCATTAATACTGCTTAAATTTGTCTTGGTATGGACTAAGTGGCTTGAGGTATATTAGCCCAAATGCGATGAATTGCATGCACCATCTATAGCTCACGAAGATTTGATGGTAGCAGATCCAGCTGTCTGATGCCTCTTTCGATTTCATCCGATGAATACTCAATTGGATTGAGGTCCGGTGATTGAGGAGGCCAATGTAGCAGGGAAAAGTCTCCAGGATGGTTCTCAAACCATTTGTGTACAACGTGAGCACTATGATATGGAGCAATGTTCTGGAATTATCCATCTCCAGTAGGATAAATCATCAACATAACTGGGTGGACTTGGTCGGCAACAATATTTAAATACCTTTGAGTGGTCAGACGTTCCTCCACACATATCAAAGGGCCCAAACACTCCCACAAAAACATTCCTCAGACCATAACGTTGTCCCCACCATCTTGAAGAGCAGTGACGACGAAAGACGGGTCCCTGCTTTCGTGCTGCTATCTCCATATCCTCACCCTTTCATCTGCATAGTGTAGTTGAAAATGTGATTCGTTGGCCCACATTAGACTTTTCCACTCATTTACTGCCAAATTTTTTTGTGTTCCGGAGCGAACTGGAGGTGTTCTTGTTTGCTGCAGATAGCAATGGCTTACTGACAGGTCATCTACTTCTGTAGCCGATACGATGTAACAGGTGGTGAACTGAATGTGAGAGGCCTTCAGACTTGGTTCCTGATTCAAATTATTTGTAATCTGATAAAGTGTTGCCTGTCTGTTGGACTGAACAAGTCTGCTTACTCTCTGCTTAGCTCGAGCATCCAGTAGCCATTGACGACCACACACCTTGCCCTCAGACTTGATTTTTTGACTGGTCCACTCTCTTTAAACTGCTGCCCTTGAACATTTCACAAGTGCAGCCATTTTGCTAATGTTTGCACCAATGCTTCGAGCACCCATGATCATTCCATGTTCGAAATCTATCCAACAGCATTTTTCACCCATTATTTTTTGCACAATGCACATCATTAGTCTCTGAATGCATTCAGCATTCCCTTAGTGTATACAATATGACTTATGTGTAGAGAGGAAGGGATGGAAAAATACCCTCAAAACAAGACAAGAAGAAGTGCAGTTCGCAAATTTTTATAGGTTTTTGTTTATAGCCCAGTCAAGATACATACTCTGGCTTTGTCACTCACATCTCACAAACACTCCAAATTCTACCCCAACTGGTAACCTTCCCTGTTTATAATTAATAATCATACCAAATGATAAAGAACAGAATGAAACACTTGCATCACTTTTAAAGATCAGGCGAAATCTCTTTTCACTCTTGCTATGAGCCTTTCCTGTTTCTGAATCTCTAGTTTTTTTTTTTTTTTTTTTTTTTTTTTGATGAAGCTAGAACAGAACATTTTATTTCCAAATTCAAAGAAAATTTCAATGTAATAAAAACCTTTAAGAAAATCTGTGCATTTTTTGTACTATTTTTTTTTAATAAGTACATTAGTTATTTATGAACTTAGCCATTCAATAATGGAAAATCTGCATTAGGGAAAAAGCAAATCACACCGGTTGCTCCTACTGGAATCGCTACTGAAGGTTACCTGTTTGCCATAAACCACAGCAGCCATTCAATAAATCGCGAAGATCAAAGAATACATATGGAAGATATTGAAAATGCATATGCAAGTTCAATGTTATGATAAAGTTACCAATGTATCATCATGTGTGACTAGAAACATGCCTAACACACACACAGAACAGATCCCGATCAAAGCAATTGGGCAGCAACGTGAAATTCACCGATCTGCTATACTACAGGTTTAAGGCTGCAGCTTGGGGGATGAGCCTCCAGTGAAAAATTTTGAGCCTCCCCTATGAAAAACTCACCAAACTTTAATAATTCACACATACCATATTTTTTTTAAAAAAAGCAAACAAAAAAATTCAATAGCACACTTAGAGTGTGATATACACTATATTGACAAAAGTCATCGGACACCCCTTCAGAAGCAAATGACCTGATCCGCTATGTTGTTAAGATGTGCAGTAGTACAGCTGCAAACAAGTCTGCAACTGACAGCGATCATATCCCACAGCAAGGTTGAGTGACAATGTTGTGGCGGGAGAGAACTGACTTTGAGAAAGGAAAGATTGTTGGGTGCCATATTAGTGGGTTGTCCATAAGATAAACTGAGAGGTGTTTAAACATACCCAAGTCAACTGTTTTGGATGTACTGAATAAGTGGAAGACGCATGGCATGCCTGAAGCAGCAAAACGTAACGGCAGACTAAAGAAAATCAGTGATAGAGGACGCCAAAGCCCCAGGAGAGTCTTTACAGCTAATTGACGGAGTACTGCACAAGTACTCAGTGTACAGGTGAGTAATAATGCTGGAACCTCGGTATGTACACGCACCATTCGCAGAGAACTTCATTCCATGGGTTACAGTGGCCCTGCGGCTGCTCATAAGCCTTTCATCTCCACTCGAAATGCTACCTGTCGTTTAGCATGGTGTAAAGAACATTTATCGTGGACCGTAGATCAATGGAAATGGTTCCTATGGACTGATGAATCCAGATACACGATCCATCAGTCTGATGGCCGTGTGTGGGTATGGCGGCAGCCGGGGGAACGCTATTTACCACAGTGTACTGTTTCTACGGTCAAGTTTGGAGCTGGCAGTGTACTCGTGTGGGGGTGTTTTTCGTGGTATGATCCCGGCATATTGGTTATCGTGGACAAACCTGTTAAATAGAACGTCTGCCCCGATATTCTGGACAATTATGTCCTACCAACTCTGTGGCAATACTATGGAAACGAGCCTTGTTGGTACCAGCAGGATAATGCACCGAGCCGTAAAGCAAGGACTGTTACGGTGTGGTTTGACGATAGTTCCATATCGTGTGTGGACTTGCCAGCACAGAGCCCTGATCTTGATCCCATAGAGCACCTATGGGATGAATTAGAGCGCCGCACAAGAAGTTTGGAACCAAGGCCTACTACTAAGTAACAGTTAGCGGCAGCATTATGTACTGAATGCAAACGCATACCTATCGCTGTGTTCCAAAACGTTGTCGAAAGCATGTCTCGAAGGGTCAGTGCATGCATTAAGGCCAAAGGTAGACCGACACCGTACTAATATATCATGCATGAAAGAAATACGGGATTACGCCATTTAATTCTTTTTGTTCTGGGTGGTGTAGTGGTTAGCATACCCGGGTGTTTTCTGGGAGACGCGGGTTCGAGTCCCGCTCCAGGACGATGAAAATTTTCAAGTTTTCGGATATTATCTGACTTACCATCCTTGTCACATTTACGCCAAAAATCGGATTGTCATCTTCAAAATCGTACTAATATATGTCAATAAATGCTATGTTGTGTTTCTCTTTAAGTTGTCCAGTGACTTTTGTCAACATAGTGTATCATTCTGAGAAGAAAAACTTATAAATCAGTGGAATTAACTTTTTTACGGGTCTTACAGAGGTTATTATTCAAAAAAGTGATGATAAAAACTTTTTAGAATAATAACCTCTAGAAGACCCGTAAAAGTTAATTCCACAGTACGATATGAATAGAGGTGCCATAAATTCATTTACAACTAGGATTATGAATCAGTAGAATAAAATCATGTCCATTGAGCCATCAATATAGAAATTGGAAGTTTTAAAACACTGAAGTGTTTTTACAGAAGCTTGTTTATGACTCAGCAATACACAGTCGGCAGATCAATTTGGCGCTCTGAAATACATGATAAACTGTTGCAATCGTACACCATATACCTATCCATTTTCCCATATACATTATGATTACACATTTTTCAAATGCTTTGCATTTAGTGGAGTCTGTTGCAAAAGTTTAGGCACAAATAAATATTGACATTAAAGTGTAAAAATTAAAAGCAAAGGAACACAAACATTGAAAAGCAAGTGAAACATTTCATGCCATGTCACACCACACAATGAGAGACCAATAAATGCACATTGATGTATTGCTAATTGAAAAAGTACAGGAATGCACTATGCCTTTAGCATTCTGGCTCTCCCCTTTTTACTTTCTTATATCTATGGTATATGAAAGAATAAAACATATACCGTATATACTCGAGTATAAGTCGAGAAATTTGGGACAAAATGAGAGCTTCAAAGTAATGGGGTCGACTTATACGCTGGGTCTAAAAAAATCGTAAGCCCAAAAGTTCTTCTCATGAGGAAAAAGGCAATCCATCCCAAAAGAAATAAAAATGCCGATGCAGTATTAATTACACAATCGCAACCCTCCGAAAGAAAAAAAAAAAAGAAAGAAAGAAAAAACACTGATGGTAGAATTACGAAATCGCGACCCTCCGAATTTCTCCGCGCTTTGAAAAGTCTCCTCTCTCCTGGCTTTGCATATCCACAGCGCAGTCACGGCCGCGCATAGAACGCTCCGCCCTTCCGACTACCAGTTGATTGCGCTGACCTACGATGTAACGGAGCCATGCGACAGCCAGTGTTAGGTGTTGCTTGTTCTCAATCGCACGTGTTTTTCTTGTTCTTAATCGCACGTGTTTTTCTTGTTCTTAATCGCACGTGTCTCGCTTCTCCTATTATGGGTGACACGGATTATGTAAAGAAACGGATGTCCTATAACGCAGGATTCAAGTTGAAAGTGGTTTCTTTTGCAGAAAATACTAACTGTGCTGTTTCACGTCAATTTGGCATTAACGAAAAACTGATTCGAGATTGGCATAAAAAAAAAACGGACTTGGTGAAAATCCCAAAATTGCAAAAGGCGCTGCGCCGTGGAACGACATCTTTCCCAGAGCTGGAAAGTGTCTTGAATGATTGGATTGTGGGCTGCAGGACAAAATGGTTACATTGTAACGCGAACTGGTATACGCTTGCGAGCAATGAAGCTCGCAAAAGATGAAAAGTTTGCAGCCGCAAATAACACTTTTCGTGCGTCACCAGGTTGGTGCACAAGGTTCATGAACCGCTATGGGTTGTGTCTACGCCAGTGCACCAAAATTGCACAAAAGTTACCTCGTGACCTCGAAGCAAAGATAATGGATTTCAAAAGTATGTAATTCAAAAGAGAAAAGAGACTGCTTTTGAACTTTCCCAAATAGGGAACATGGATGAAACCGCCATGTGTTTCGAACTTCCTGGAAATAAGACGGTGAACCAAAAGGGCGAAAAAAATATCTTGATCAAAACGACTGGCCACGAAAAATCCAGTTTCACGGTTGTTCTTTCCTGTTTGGCCGACGGCAGTAAGCTACCTCCGGTAATTATTTTCAAACGCAAAACTCTGCCGAAAAGCGTTGTCTTTCCGTCTGGTGTGCTCGTTCATGCCCATGAAAAAGGATGGATGAACGAATCCGGAACAATCGACTGGTTAAAGAATGTGCGGAACAAAAGGCCAGGTGCACTTTTGAGGAAACCTTCTCTTTTGGTGTGGGATGTGTTTGTTGCACACCGTTGTGCAGAAGTGAAAAAAACTGCAGAAAATTCAAAAACAACTCTTGCTGTCATCCCAGGTGGGTTGACATCTGTTCTTCAACCACTAGATGTCTGCCTTAATAAGACCTTCAAGGACAATGTGCGGAGGTATTGGGCAGATTGGATAAGTTCCGATTTGCCGACTGAAACCAAGGGCGGAAATCTAAAGAAGCCGGATATCGTTTTGATTGCGCGATGGGTCAAGGATGTTTGGGATGCGATACCTGCGGGATTGGTCATGAAATCATTCAAGAAATGTTGCATTAGTAACAAACTTTATGGCACAGAGAATGATGAGATTTTTATGAGTGATGATGACAGTGATTCTGATGACACAGGCATAGATGGGAATACTGATGTTTATGATGACGCGCCGATGCCGGAGAAAGACTTTTTTGAACTGTTTGGCGAGTCTGACTCGGAATCAGATTTTGAAGGGTTCCGATGAAGTTTTTGGGTAGGCAAATTAAATTTAGTATTATATATATAATTTTTTTCGTTTTCAAATGTTTTTGAATAAATTCATTGAAATTTTTTTTTCTCATTCCGGGATCGACTTATACGTGAGTTTCTGATTTCTTACGATTTTTTCCTCTGAAAGTGGGGGGGTCGACTTATACGCGAGTATATACGGTAATCACTTTTGTGAGAGGGTGAGGCCCAAAGTGTTTGCTTTGGTTGCCGCTCATCTGTTGGGAATATTTTTCTCTCAGTTCTAGCAATAAAACTACCTGTGTGAAAGATCGCCAAAAATTGCACGACGGTACAGTTTTATTGCTTAAACGGATATTTTCCTCCTGTGTGAAACGGATTCCAAGGAGAAAAATAATCTCCTCTGCTCCCAGTGCAATTAAAGGACACTCATAACTGGACTAAATATGAGACTCACAATTAGATTCCTTAGTAATGACCAGTGTTCAAAATGGAAATTTTGAAGTGCTGGTATGCTCATATTTTCCTAAAAATCACCCAGAAAAAATATCTTTGCTAAACTGAAAAGTAAGAAAATCACAGAAAGAAAAACTCCTTTGTTTGAAAATGTAATTGACAATGTCATGAAATACTATTGTGCCATAAGTCAGAAACGATGGCAGTCAATTTCATTCAATTGGTTGGTTTATGGAGACTTCCGAACCTCTGCTAATTATTAGTGATTCAGCTGGACTTAAAACCCAGAACTTTAAGATCTCAAGCCGAGAAGGCAGCCCCTTTTAAATTCAATAGCGACTTTGATGAAGGAGAAAGTCCGGAAATTAGAATCTTTGTACACTGAATAGAAAATTAATAGCAATCTGAGAGAGAGAGAGAGAGAGAGAGAGAGAGAGAGAGAGAGAGAGAGAGAGAGAGAGAGAGAGAGAGAGAGAGAGAGAGAGAAGTCCAGTATATACATGGCAAGACAATTTACTTTCATATATTGGTACAGCACTTTAGGCTATCCGCTAGCCTTACGATTATCAGCTACAGCCATAGGCGCCCGTGTAATGGGGCAAAAGGACCATTTGCCATCCACTGAAAATAGGACTATGCCCTTTCTGTCCTTGGAAAAGAGATTTTCGTGATAACACTAATTCTGATTGCTAATATGTGTGTGTGTATGTATATACAGTAAAAATAAGAAAAATGTTGGGAATTTCTTGTAAAAAAAGAAGAAATTTACAGTATAAGTAATAATGCAAATTTCCTTTGCATGCTGAAGCACAGGGTACTTGCATACAGCACAGAAAAGTCTGAAAGGGAAAGAATGAAAAATATATCATCCTCCAGAGCAGCTATTCGCTGCTGCTGCGGAGGATGGTACATGTATATATGATATATAGTTTTTCCACAATGCTGTATTGCAGGTATCTTTTTTTTTCTTGATGACCGATTGAGTGATCACTGGAACTTCAGGGCTTATAGGACAGAAGGGGTCAAAAGACGCAAGGCTCAAAAGAACGACAAAGAAGTTTCCTTGTTGTACCAACAAGTTGTCTAATTTCATTCTTTCATCACTTTTATGCAATTTTGAGGTCTAATATGTGTAAAAAAATTGAGGTCTTCTAGTTTTTTTCAATTAAATTTATGAGCTCCGAGTGTGGTAAAAATGGTTAGATAACAAAAAAGCACAGGGAAATTTGCATATGGCATCTGTATATGTTATTCGTAGTTATACTTTCTATTTGCCCACTCCTGAAAACTAAGCTATGGGTGCCCATGGCTAGGGTAAAAATTTTATCATGGGGGAAAAAAAGGCAAAATTTGCATATGGCGTCTGTACATGTTATTCGTAGTTATACTTTCTGTTTGCCCACTCCTGAAGACTAAGCTATGGGTGCCCATGGCTAGGGTAAAAATTTTATCATGGGAAAAAAAGGAAAAATTTGCAGGACCGTTGCGGGGTAAAACCGAAATTTTGCGAAATACTGTATTTCCTCAAATATTTGGCTTTTAAGCCCCTTTCACCACACTTTGGATATGTAAGATGCATTGTCGGTCACAGAAGCAGTTATTAGGTGTGCAACTTAATTCTCGGTCTCTAAACCCAAGCAATAATAGAACGTCGGCAAATGCAAATAGCTGTGTGTGATAATGGCTGATTGCTGCGCCATCGAACTGCTTTCCAGACAACCGTAACAAAACCCCCTGGAGAGAAAGCCCCAGCGCGCAAAATGCAAAGGGTTGTGACGTCACCGTCAGAGGGCCATTGCAATCCCTCTCTCCAGAGGGGTCAAAGGGCAAACGTAAGGGAAGTGCCGATATTAGCTTCGCGTTCATGCGGCATTGGTCAGCGTTGAGTTTTCGGTTGTCGTGCACATCAATTAGCGTTTTTAAACAACATTCGTGGAAAATATCAGGTGCTTTTATGTAGATCTAATTACAAACACGTCTAAAAGCCACTGTTTTCAGCTTTTCTAAAGATGAAAAAGCCTTAAAAGAAGATGGATTTCTTCCATACCGAAAAGGATTTTGAACCCACCGTGAATTCAAAGGTTAGTTAAGCCTAATTGTTCTTACGATAGAATGTTCTGCGTACAATTTAAGTAAAAGTAAGTTTAACTTGAGGTTCCGATTAGAGAACTATGAACTTGAATTGTCCACATTGAACTCTTCTACAACGTAGCACTTTAATTCCTAGTCGAATTCATAGTCACATCATTCACATGTATAAGGATAGCTTCAAGAATATTGGCAGTGAGACGTTTCTCTCTGCAAGAAGCACATCGTGCAAAAAAGAAAGTACTTGTGCATAATGAAGGAACACATTTGTTGATACTTGTGTTTTCCGTTTTTGGGGGAGTCTGTTAATGTGTTAATTGATATTTTCAATATTTTCAGTTGAAAAATTTAAAAAAAAAAAAAGTTTGCCTTATAATGAATATACTGCTAGAGAAAATTAATACCTTTTGTGTAATTTTGTGATGGGTTCCATTTCAACTCAGGCAGGGTCGTACCATCATGGTCTCAGATTTCTCTAAAAAAATTAAGGGGTGTTCCTTGACTAAAATAAGGAGACCCATATTTTTTCTTTCGGCAAGAAAAAATTTTCCCTTCGAGATAGAGGGTTTCAAATCTTGCACCGTCAAACAAGCTCTCTAGAAAATGGTTATTTTTCCTAACTTCAGCCAGTCATTGCAGCAGAGTTAAAAAAGATATCGTGTTCTTGTATTTTTTTTTACATTGTGTATATAGCATATAATAATATATGGTGCTAATATTTGCTACACATCGTATGATTAAAATTTAAAAAAATCGTAAACTTTGTGATTTAAAAAAAAATTGAATTTTTTAAGTTTTTTTAAACAGGTTTGGATGGAGTTTTTTCTACATTCGTTTTTTTCGTTAAAGACATACAAATGTGCACTTTACTTGCAATTTTTTGTGTGTCTGTGAAACTGCTAGTTTCCGCGTTTCGGTAGCGTTAAAAACAACCCGATTTTGAAAAATCTCTATCTTTGCCAACGATTTTCTCAAAAAGGCCATTTTTTAAAATTCTGAAAATTAAATCCCTGTTTGATTATCAACAGGACAATATCTGTGTAAATTTTTACGGACCTAAAAACTCCCGTTTCCGAGTTAGACGCGTTTGAATTCGGTTTGAAAGCCTACGATTTCCCGTGTTCTAATGGCGCCATTTTGCAAAAATCTCAGGCAAAGCACGTACGTTATCTCTTACCCGAATCAAAGCGTTAGATATTCTTTGCCCGAATGATGGAATGAGAGCATTGGGTCAACTGGTCCTGGTTGGGAACATCCACCTCACCCTTCCCGAGTGATGACATGCCTATAAAACTGTCAAGAAGGGGGGGGGGGAGTAACCAATACATAAAGAAAATTCTTGCTGCTCCACTAACAAAATTGAGTTGCGAAAGACAGCAGAAGTTGTTTGTTTGTTTACATTATATACTTAAACATCGCATAAGAAAAGACTATGAAAGAGTAGAAAACTGTTGTGAAATAATTTTAAGAAAAGGAGTGCAGGCACGTGTACCGTAAGTTAATTTTCGATGGCTAAACAACCTCGAGTTTTCTGGGAGTTGCTAATTGTAGGCTACTGTCTACAATTAGCAACTCCCAGAAAAAGTTGCTGTTTTGTTATAGTTGCTAAAGTTAACCTCAGTTTTCCGTAATAGTAAAATATTCGCTCAGGAGAGTTTTATCCTCTGCGAACGGGGGGAGAAGGTGCAATGCTCTTGACCTCGCTGCTGGGTTGACAGCGCTGGTCGCTGCCGAAACTCTGCTTACCTCCTCTCCAAAACGTAATAGCAATTGCCTAATCTACTAAATAAATAACAATTAACACATACGCGTGCATGCTTATTCATAAAATGTAAGTTGAGTATATTTCCTGTTCAATCAGCTGATTTTACAAGTAAAATTCATATACAACTTATGCGCTTATAATGGTGTAAAGATAACATATTCAAAGATTTCAATTTTTTTAAAGGGGGGGGGGGGTGGATTGTGTTCGTAGTGATCTCCACCTGGGCCACGATAAACCATGCACTGCCCATGGCTTCTGTTCAATTAGAAGATAATCCTGGATCGATGGGAGACCAGCGGAGTTTTGACACCCCCCCCCTCACGTGGTGGTGAGGTGTCTCAAAGCTAGGTAGCTTTCAAAAATGTTTCAACTTAGTTGGCTGGTAACAAGAGAGGGATTCCATTTCAACTCTGGCAGGGTCGTACCATCACGTTCTCAGATTTCTCTAAAAAATTTAGGGGTGTTCCTTGATTAAAATAAGGAGACCCATATCTTTTCTTCGGCAAGAAAAAAATTTTTTCCTTTGAGACAGAGGTTTTCAAATCTTCCACCGTCAAACAAGCTCTCTAAAAACGGTTATTTTTCCTAACTTCAGCGAGTCATTGCAGCAGAATTAAAGATATTTTGTTCTGGTATTTTTTATTACATTGTGTGTATAACGTATACTAATATGTGATGCTAATATTTTTTACACATCGTATGATTAAAATTTTAAAAAATCGTAAACTTCGATTTTTAAAAAAAATTGAAATTTTTAAGATTTTTTTCAACTGGTTCAAATGGAGTTTTTTTTTTTTCTATACTCGTTTTTTTGTTAAAGACATACAAATGTGCCCTTTATTTGCAATTTTTTATGTGTCTGTGAAACTGCTAGTTTCTGCAGCGTTAAAAACAGCCGATTTTGAAAAATCTCCGACTTTGCCAACGATTTTCTCAAAAAAGCCCTTTTTTAAAATTCTGAAAATTAAATCCCTGTTTTATTATCAACAGGAGAATATCTGTGTAAATTTTCACAGACCTAAAAACGCCCGTTTCCGAGTTAGACGCGTTTGAATTTGGTTTGAAAACCTACGATTTCTCCGTGTTCTAAAGGCGCCATTTTGGAAAAATCTAAGGCGCAAAGTACGTTTTCTCTTACTCGAATGAGAGTGTTGGATCCGTCCACCTCACCCTACCCTGAGCGATAACATGCCTAAGAAACGGTCTTAAGAAAAAAAATAACAAATCTATATATAGAGAGAGAGAATTGAATGTATGTCAATTTAGAACCATCAGACTTGGTATACTATTTCATGGTACCCTAACTTAGACCGTAGATGGTTTTTGGAAGGGGGAGCCCTGGTCAAAGGGCCCCACGCAAAATTTCCGTAAAATCTAGTTTTCAATTTAGAACCATCAAATTTGGTATACTTTTTCTTGGCACCCTAACTTTGACTAGACGGTTTTGGGAAGGGGTCGGAACCACGGGGTCAAGCCCCCACCCCTACAAAATTTTCGTAAAATATTTTACAAAGTTAGGGTGCCAAGAAAAAAGTATACCAAATTTGATGGTTCTAAATTGAAAACTAGATTTTACGGAAATTTTGCGTGGGGCCCTTTGACCACGGGCTCCACCCACCCAGGGCTCTACCCCCCCTTCCAAAACCATCTACGGTCTCAGTTAGGGCACTATAGTTTACAAGTATATTTTACGGAAATTTTGTGTAGGGGCCCTTTGACCCAGGGCTCCGACCCCTTCCAAAAACTGTCTACGGTTTAAGTTAGGGTACCATGAGATAGTATACCAAGTTTGGTGGTTTTAAATTGAAAACTGTAAATTTGTTTAGCAGACATACATTCAAATCTATATATATAGATTTGTTATTTTTTTTTTCCAAGACCGTTTTTTTAGGCGTGTTATCGCCCAGGGTAGGGTCAGGTGGACGGATCCAACGCTCTCATTCGGGTAAGAGAATACATACTTTGCACCTGAGATTTTTCCAAAATTGCGCCTTTAGAACACGGAGAAATCGTAGGTTTTCAAATCAAATTCAAACGTGTCTAACTTAGGAAACGGACGTTTTTAGGTCCGTGAAAATTTACACAGATATTCTCCTGTTGATAATGAAACAGGATTTAATTTTCAGAATTTTAAAAAAGGGCTTTTTGAGAAAATCGTTGGCAAAGTCGGAGATTTTTCAAAATCGGCTGTTTTTAACGCTGCAGAAACTAGCAGTTTCACAGACACATAAAAAATTGCAAATAAAGTGCACATTTATATGTCTTTAACAAAAAAACGAGTATAGAAAAAAAAAACTCCATTTGAACCAGTTAAAAAAAAGTCTTAAAAATTTAAATTTTTTTAAAAAACCAAAGTTTACGAATTTTTTTAAATTTTAATCATACGATGTGTAAAAAATATTAGCATTAAATATTATTATACGTTATACACACAATGTAATAAAAATACCAGAACAAAAGATCTTTTTAATTCTGCTGCAATGACTCACGGAAGTTAGGAAAAATAACCGGTTTTTTAGTGAGCTTGTTTGACGTTTGAAGATTTGAAACCCTCTGTCTCAAGGGAAAATTTTTTTCTTGCCGAAAGAAGATATGGGTCTCCTTATTTTAATCAAGTGAACACTTAATTTTAGAGAAATCTGAGACCGTGATGGTACGACTCTGCCAGAGTTGAAATGGAATCCCTCTCTTATTACCAGCCAACTAAGTTGAAACATTTTTGAAAGCTACTGCTTTGAGACACCTCACCACCACGTGAGAGGGAGGGGTTGTCAAAACTCCGCTGGTCTCCCATCGATCCAGGATTATCTTCTAAGGGAACAGAAGCCATGGGCAGTGCATGGTTTATCGTGGCCCAGGTGGAGATCACTACGAACACAATCCCCCCCCCCCCTTTAAAAAAATTGAAATCTTTGAATATGTTTTAAATAGATAAAAATCTTTACACCATTATAAGCGCATAAGTTGTATATGAATTTTACTTGTAAAATCAGCTGATTGAACAGGAAATATACTCAACTTACATTTTATGAATAAGCATGCACGCGTATGTGTTAATTGTTATTTATTTAGTAGATTAGGCAATTGCTATTACGTTTTGGAGAGGAGGTAAGCAGAGTTTCGGCAGCGACCAGCGCTGTCAACCCAGCAGCGAGGTCAAGAGCATTGCACCTTTCTCCCCCCGTTCGCAGAGGATAAAACTCTCCTGAGCGAATATTTTACTATTACGAAAAACTGAGAAGTTAATTTTAGCAACTATAACAAAACAGCAACTGCTCTTCTGACAGTAGCCTACAATTAGCAACTCCCAGAAAAACTTGAGGTTGTTTAGCCATCCAAAATTAACTTACAGTACACGTGCCTGCACTCTTTTTCTTAAAATTGTTTCACAACAGTTTTCTACTCTTTCATAGTCTTTTCTTATGCGATTTTTAAGTATATACGTAAACAAACAAACAACTGCTGCTGCTGTCTTTCGCAACTCAACTTTGTTAGTGGAGCAGCAAGAATTTTCTTTATGTATTGGTTATCCCCCCCCCCTTGACAGTTTTATAGGCATGTCATCACTCGGGGAAGGGTGAGGTGGATGTACCCAACCAGGACCAGCTGACCCAATGCTCTCATTCCATCATTCGGGCAAAGAATATCTAACGCTTTGATTCGGGTAAGAGATAACGTACGTACTTTGCGCCTGAGATTTTTCCGAAATGGCGCCATTAGAACACGGGAAATCGTAGGCTTTCAAACCGAATTCAAACGCGTCTAACTCGAAAGCTTGAGCGTTTTTAGGTCCATGAAAATTTACACAGATATTCTCCTGTTGATAATCAAACAGGGATTTAATTTTCAGAATTTTAAAAAATGGCCTTTTTGAGAAAATCGTTGGCAAAGTTAGAGATTTTTCAAAATAAACTGCTGTTTTTAACGCTGTCAAACGCGGAAACTAGCAGTTTCACAGACACACAAAAAATTGCAAGTGAAGTGCACATTTGTATGTCTTTAACGAAAAAAACGAATATAGAAAAAACTCCATCCAAACCTGTTTAAAAAAAACTTAAAAAATTCAATTTTTTTTAAAAATCACAAAGTTTGCGATTTTTTTAAATTTTAATCGTACGATGTGTAGCAAATATTAGCACCATATATTATTATATGTTATACACACAATGTAAAAAATACAAGAACACGATATCTTTTTTAACTCTGCTGCAATGACTCGCTGAAGTTAGGAAAATAACCGTTTTCTAGAGAGCTTGTTTGACGGTGCAAGATTTGAAACCCTATCTCGAAGGGAAAATTTTTTCTTGCCGAAAGAAAATATGGGTCTCCTTATTTTAGTCAAGGAACACCCTTAATTTTTTTAGAGAAATCTGAGACCATGATGGTACCCTGCCTGAGTTGAAATGGAACCCATCTTGTGTAAAATGTTTTTACAAAGTTGGGGGGAAAAAAGGATGTGGCATTCTGATTTCCCAGCATAAAATTTGCAATGTTATGTGCATAAATTCGAAAATATCCAAATTAATACCTTCCATATTCATCTAACAAAGTCCTTTTTCTTCAGGGATTTTAATTTATAATTTTTTTTTTTACTTTCTAGAAGTAGTTGCAAGATCTGAGCACACGTCTTAGCGTATTTTCAGGAAATATACTCACTAAATCAGAAATTTTGCTTTCGCGTTTGCTACGTAATTAGAGAACGGTCTTTCTTTTTTAATAAATCGAACGCGAAGAGAATTTCTAAAAGTTTTAAGTGAAGTGATTATGTTCATAAAGTCCTACAAATTCGCCATTCACGCACTTAAAAAAATTCATAGTTGCAAAAATGCTTAACGTAAAATGTTGGGGTTTTCAAGTTATGCGTGAAAAAACTATTATGTTTGTGTTTCTTTAGCCAAATTGCAAAAAAAAAAAAAAAAAAAAAAAAAGGAAAAATTTCCTGAAATATTTAGTTTTAAGACCCGTACATGAAATCATTTCCCAGCACAAGAGCAAAACTTTGGATCGTTGCTGTAAACTGAGAAAAAAAAAAAAAAAAGAAAGCTAAAGATACAATTTTTCGATGTTATCTAAAGATAAAAGTTACAGAGAAAAAAGACATGGTTGATTTATTGCTGTGTGCGCAAATTGTCTAGTATCGCACTCGAGAAATTATTTCTCTGCGTAAACACTGCAGTACTTCGTTGGTGTTTTCAGGAGCGGAGAGCTCGAGTCGGTCGGCCCACTAGCTCTGACTTCACAGACCAGTTCGGAGGCTTTCTTAATCTTCAGGGGGTTTTGACCGTAACCACTCACAGCTGCAGAGACAGAAGGGACGAAAGTTGACGGTGAAAGCAACGTCGTTTGAGAAGCTACAGCATTTGAGGCACTGCCTGCTGTTCGCGTTTCAGCCGAAAAAAAGTGCCGCAGAAGCCCAACAAATGACCTGTGCTACTTTGGGTGAGGCTGCTCGGTCCTACAGTACATGTAAGAAGTGGTTCCAGCAGTTTAAGCAGAGAAATTTCTATCTCTGTGATGCAGAACGTCCGGGACAGCCACAGAAAGTTGACAATGAGGAACTGGAACAATTGTTGGACGCGGATCCCTGTCGCATACAGTCAGAACTCGCCCAGGAACTCGGAGTAACATGGTAAGCCATTGCAAAGCGCCAACACAAGCTTGGATGGATTCACAAGGAAGGCCATTGGGTGCCCCACCAACTCACAGCTGCGAACAAGTCTAGAAGCTACGATGTTGCTGCGTCCTTGCTTTCCAAATTCAAGAAGGATTTCCTCCACAAGAATTTGACCTGTGATGAGAAGTGGATCCTCTACGATAATCCTAAGTGGCGCAAATCATGGGTTTATCCAGGTAAGTCTACCACCAGTACCACCAAACCGAATATCCATGCCAGGAAGTTGTTGCTTGTTGCTGTGCATATAGTGGGATCAGTGTGGTGTCGTACACTATGAGTTAATCAAACCTGGTGAAACGGTCAATGCTGAGCGTTATTGTGAGCAACTCATTCGTGTGAGTGACGCAATGGAGGTCAAAAGGCCATACACTGGCAAGGGCAGAAGGTCGGTCCTGTTGCTTCAGGATAATGCGCGTCCTCATACCACGAAAACGACTTTAGACATGATCACCGACCTGGGATGGGAGATTTTGTCTCACCCGGAATATTCTCCAGACTTCACCCCATCAGATTATCATCTCTTTTGCTCCCTGCAACATCACCTGAGTGATACACACTTCACTTCTGTCGAGGAGGTCTACACAAGTATTGAGGACTTTATCAACTCAAACACCCCTCTTTTTTCCGCAGTGGCATTCGGCAGCTCCCTGACCGATGGATCATATGTATCCAACATGACGGGGATTATTTCCCTGATTAGGTACGTATTCGATTTGCCATAATTTGCTGTCAACGCATCGTGCCTGTGGCCGAGAATCAAGTTGCACAGCTAATATATTCACAAAAGGTATTTCATACTTATTGAGGCCCTGAAGTATTGCCTCGCTGACTGCTTTAAAATTTACGGATTCCAAAGTGATGCACTCGAGGAAGATTGCACTCAAAGCGGTTTCAGCGTTACAGCTTTCAACATTCGTTTCAGCTGATGGGACAGCCAGAATATTCAAAATGTACCTACCTTCAGAATCAGTTGTTTCATCTGCTACAATGCTTAGACCTGACACTGATTTAAAAAATATTTCACTTGTTGCTTGTGTATATCATATAGACGGTCAAGTCACATCATTGTGACCACCAGCTAATATTCAGAATAAATGTCATGTGCAGCCTGAACAGCAGCTAGACGGGCTGAGAATGACTCAATAAGGTGC
Source organism: Macrothele yani (assembly GCA_039090855.1). NCBI lineage: Eukaryota > Metazoa > Arthropoda > Arachnida > Araneae > Macrothelidae > Macrothele > Macrothele yani. The sequence continues at coordinate 91,738,788 of CM076993.1, forward strand.
TGGTAGGTGTTCACAGGTATGTGGAGCCATGCTGACTGCAGTGCATCTGACAGCTGCTGGAGGGTGCGTGGTGGAGAATCCATAGAGCGAACAACATGATCGAGGTGGTCCTACACATGCTCTACAGGGTTTAAGTCTGGGGAATTAAGGGGCCAGGGAACTACTTTGAAGTCTTCATCATGCTCTTCCAACCACTCTCGGACATTTCTAGCCGTGTGACATGTTGCATTGTCGTGCTGGAAGACCCCGTCCGCCCCAGGGAAGACAATCAGTATGTGTGGGTGTACACGGTCTGCAAGGATGGATTCAATAACGAATTCGGTCCATAGTGCCTTCCACAGGTATGAGGGGACCCAGGGAATTCCACAAAACGTTCCCCAGACCATAACACTGCCCCCATCATTTTGTGTTCTGCCAGCAATGGTTGAAGAGTGTTTGTTCTCCGATGTTTCTCACCTTATACGCCAACGTCCATCCGTTCGATGAAGCAGAAAACATGACTCATCAGAGAAGGCAATCCTTTGCCAATCAGCGGAGGTTTAATTCCAATACTGCCGTATAAATGTAAGAATTTTCTGTTGATGCAATTTTTTTTTTTGATTGGAGGTTTAACGACCACAGTGAGCAATTCAATGGGCTATAAGCAGTCGCCCGTCCCTAATTTAGGGTCACTGGTTCCAGGGAAGGCAGAGAGCCAGTGCCGTAAGACAAACACAACATCCATGCCTCACCGGGATTTGAACCCGGACCCTGTTCGGACGAATGATCAGAGGCCATCGCTTAGACCACTGCGCCACCAGGGCGGCGTTCATGCACTTTCATTAGCAGAGGTGCAGTGACCATCCATCTCTATCGGAGCCCCATACGCAGCAGGGTTCGCTGAACACTCATTTTAGACACACTTCCGGTAGCCCCCTGGTTCATTCGGCTAGTGCGTTGCTCCACTGCAGTGTGTAGATCGGCCCTCGTGCATCTCCCACATCCATGACATGTGGTGCTCCGCAGTTTTCACATAGCTTATTCGCAATGGTGCTATTTCTCCAATTACGAGATGCACTTTAACCACAGCAGCATGGGAACGGTTTGCAAACTGCACTGTTTCAGAAATACTGCCACCCTTGGCCTGAAAGCCAATAATCATCCCTTTTTGCAAATCAGATAAATTGCTCCTTTTATCCATGACAGCAACAAGTGATTCAGATTGCCTACAGCACACTTTATATACCCTCCAAGCCAGATCACTACACATGCCTTCTTTCATGGGTACGCGCTGTTGACATCAAAAGTAGGAGGTGGTCACAATAATGTGACTCGACTGTGTATTTTCGGCAAATAACACTTCCAAATCCAATTTGCATTTGGAATAACACCAATATCTTTCAACGAATTTTCCAAGAATTTTTTTTAATGTAGGTTACCCAGTTTGGGAAGTGGGATGCTCTGCACAAAAGGCACCAGTTAATTTTGGAAGTTCAGTTGAGCGATGCTGTTCTTGTTTAGTTATTTTCTTAATTAATTCGTCAACGCATTTCTGTATTGCTTTTGGTTACTGTTTGGACATAAAAAAAATTATGCAGCTTGCTTGCCAAATGCTTTTCACAACTGTCCTTTCTTGAAAAATCCACTGGTGTACAATTGGGAAACAAATTGTTCCGAAGAAATAATTCTTCATAAATACATGGTAGGCATTGTAATGCTATCTTCCAGAACAAAGACTGAAGGAAGTGGTTACATAGAATACAGTGAAAACATGCCAATAACTAAAGAATTCTGGGGTAGTGACGCCCAGTTTTTGTTCTGGAAGATAGCGTCCACTGGTATGTTGCAACATAAACAAAACAGTAGATTTTTGTTCACATGAAACGTTCTCTTGCTGTACTGCTTGCATCTTTCAGATGCACTCATTTTACTCATTCTAAAAATTAACAAACAATATCTAGAAACTTTATAAATTGAATACTCACACAAAATTTTCCTAAGCTGCGTCTGTGAGACTCAAACACCCTTTTCTGTGACCTGCTTTTCCCAGATAAAACTACTAATACAATTGATGACATCCAGTTTACAGTTTACTAGTGCAGCAAGTTGCCAAGGACATTCAAAGTAGCAGGCAGTGGAAATCATGAAAGATCACACATGCATTCTTCAGCAGAGTGCATGTGACCTGGAACTACCCATCAAGCTTGTTTGATAAGTCTCTCTTTGTAATTAACAATCTTGAAGGGTAATTCAAGTTTAATTTCTGGTTTGGACATTGTAGTAGTATTACTTAGCAGTATATTTTTTGCATAAATTCTAAGGAAGGCAGTATTATTACAAAGTATTTAAATATGAAAAATAATCTAAAAACTAAAATAAAAATTAGGCAAAAACAGGAAAAAATCTGTAATTCGCCGATATATTTGATATTCGAGAAATTACAGAAAACGCCTAAAATTCGGGCAGCGAAACAACTAGCCTACTCATGGCAAGTAGTTCCGTTGATTTCGTGCGAATTTTTATAATTGGAAAGCTAATAAATAGCAAGTTTGTAAAGAAAAATACGGTATGTTGTATAAAAACGAAACGTTGAATAATAAATAATACGATTATTCATTGCTAGTTTCTATGCACCGTTAACTATAGTACTGGATGTGCTTTGATAATTTCCGTACATTTCGAACGAATTTTTGTTTGAATTGGAACGTTAATAAGTAGCAATTTTGTAAAAGTTACTAATTTTCAACTAAAAACGCTTAACCAGATTCTGTTTATTGCAGTGTGGAGAGTAATATTGCTTGTTGCAACCATTATTGGACGTGAATGTCATCAAAACAAAGACTGTGCAAATCAACTCTAAACTAAATGCACATACAAAAATTGATACTATGATATTGATAATACGGAGATATCACAAATGAGTGCTGAAAGGACTTCGTAACATCACGACAACAATTTCATGATTTGCAGTAAACAAAACCTGGCTAAGCTTTCCTAGTTAAAAAATATCTAATAGCATGTAATACGATCCACTATAAATGATTTTCGGCAATGGAATAATTTATTATTGGCGATCAGAATGAAAACAGCCGTGGGTTAAGGTTCCATCTTCGGCCTGCTCTATACAAGAACAAATTACTACGAAAGTTTGCTAGGTAAGATATGAGATATAATAAACACAAGTGAAGTACCTGAGTTTCCGTTATTAACGTACAACGGAACTGGGAAACACATGGGCTAAAAACATAAACACTACACAGGACAACAGGAGGCACAGGAGACTCAGACACATGCCAACTTAATTTGAAATTTTTTTATAAAAATTCCTCAAAATTTCCCAAGATAAAATTTCCTAAATCATTTCCTAAAACCAACGAGGTTATACTATAGCGTCTAGAAGGGAGAGTGTGCCGTGCGAGCTCAAAAACTGCGTTCGAAATATGTCCCACGCCACATCGCGGCGCTGCAGACGGTGTCTGTGTAGTGTTGTTACAGTGTTGTGCATCAAACAAGAGGGGTGGATTAGGAAAAGCATGACGAAAATAGGATGTAAGTGTACGGTTTTCTTAAGTGTCCGATTAAGGAAACACATTTTACCGTCATTTGAACTCGCTAAAATGTCTTAAGTCTGTTGCAGAGAGCAGCGTCGGCAAATTTAATTTATAATAGAATTCTACGTGCGCTTGAAAGAAATTGATATCATGCTACCTCCTCTAAGAATGCCTACCAAAACGCGAACAAATGGCGTAGATATGGCAAGTAAAGACGTGCTGTTTAAAAAATGTAACTATATATCAGTATTCAGTAGCGCTAGTGGTAAGCAGCTGAGATGGAGGGGCTGCATTCCAATTTTGTAGATATCACTTCGAAAGCTAAGTTACTGAGCCTGCTGATGCTGTCCGTTTAATAAATGATTATATGTAGAGAATTTTAGGAAGGGAGTGTCTGACCCCAGGTCTTAAGTAACCCTTAGAAATAGGAAACTAGGAGATTTAGGCTAGAGCGCCCGATAGGAAAGTGACATGGAAGCGAAGTAGAAAGGGGGAGGAAGACGCCCTTATTTATTACCGGGGGCCAGTACCCGGGGTCCGACGGCTTAACGTGACCATCCGACGCACGGCGGATATTTAGTGAATCGAGCGTTCGTACCGGCCTGGGATCGAACCTGAGGCCCTTTCCGTGGCAGTCACGAAAGTTGCCCACTAGGCCACCCGCGGCCTGTCCGTTTAATAATAATTTATATATACTCTATTGATTGAATGTGCTTTTTTAAAAGAAATGAATATTTAGATTTTATATTTGGCGACAGATAGGGAAAATCTAGAAGTAACCGATACCTGAATTAGGCAACAGATATCAAGCGATGGCCACATTTATGAAGAAAATAATCGGCGTATAAAACTTTGTTTCATGCATTATTTCTTAAAAGAAAAGTGTTTAATCAGTGCATCCTTCCAGTTGTTCGGCATGGAGCAGTGACATGGACCTCAACTAAAATAGATATACCGAGTTTGCAGACAACTGAAAGAATAATGTTTGATGTAACCAGGAACAGGGAAGATACAAAGTGGAACTCGTGGCTCGGGAAAATTACAAGGGTGGAAGACATCAATGTCAGAATCCCTGAAATGACAACGGGATGAACATATTGCCAGAAGAAAGAGCCAGCGATGGACATATTGCCAGAAGAAAGAGCCAGCGATGGACATATTGCAAGAAGAAAGAGCCAGCGATGGACATATTGCCAGAAGAAAGAGCCAGCGATCGAGAGTTGAAATATTAAGCTAGGTAGCAAGAAGAAAAAAAAAACTTAATGTCATATACACGCTTTCAGGTGTCAATTGTGACCCCTAGAAATATAATAAATATTTTTTCTTCTGGTACGCTCTCTTTGGAATTTTGACTTGACACCAGCCACTGCAACTCGGACAGAGATGAAAAACATTTTGCCGCCCCGGTGGCGCAGTGGTCTAAGGCGTTGGCCTCTGATCATTCGTCGGAAGGGGTCCGGGTTCGAATCCCGGTGAGGCATGGATGTTGTGTTTGTCTTACGGCACTGGCTCTCTCCCTTCCCTGGAGCCAGTGACTCAAAATTAGGGACGGGCGACTGCTTATAGCCCATTGAGTTGCTCACGGTGGTCGTTAAATCTCAAAAAAAAAAAAAAAAAAAAAAAAAAAGAAAGACATTTTGCGGAATTTTGAAAGGTGTGCCACAATTTCGCGATGAGTTGTTACTGCGATACTGACACACAGGCATTCTCTTTAATAAATACGAATTGCAAACATATTCAATCCAGTTTTAATTTTGAATCCATGATTACCATTTAGTGTAGAAGAATTTGTTTTCAAAATTTAACAACTTCGTAAATTTTCTAAACAATTGTATTTGATTAAATGTTGTGTTCAAAGTAAATAAGTATTAAGCACTACCTCAATTGAAATGTGCAGCTTATATTGAGGGCGGGGAGGTATGCAGCAGAAAAGTAAAATGTAGCCAAAGGAGCAACTTCAATGTTTTTGATGAATAAAAATTTACACGAGTTTAAAAGTGAAAATTTCGCTGTGCCTAGTAAGTGAAAATATTAATTTTGTGCAAGTATTTTTTGCTGCAGGAATTAGTCTTTTTTTTCAATTTATCCATTACTGAATTTCGTTCTTAATCGCAATTTGTTCACATGGCCATTTTGATCAGAAGAGAAAATATAAGTGAAACTTTTTTGCAAAAATCTCAGCAACTGAGTATTTGTTATTAGCAAACACCAATACTTTCCAGTTGTTAGAATTATCATGTTGCCGCCCCGGTGGCGCAGTGGTCTAAGGAGCTGGTCTCTGATCATTCGTCCGTAAAGGGGTCCGGGTTCGAATCCCGATCAGGCATGGATGTTGTGTTTGTCTTACGGCACTGGCTCTCTCCCTTCCCTGGAACCAGTGACCCTAAATTAGGGACGGGCGACTGCCTATAGCCCATTGAGTTGCTCACGGTGGTCGTTAAACCTCCAATCAAAAAAAAAAAATATGTCCTGTTGAATGAAAGCAGGAACAAACTAAAAATTGAATGCATCGCCGCGGTAAAGACCGGCGATGCATTCGCAGCCAACTAGAGGCTGAATTGTAGCTACGTCACTGGCGAACAACTCCGAGGACCATTCGTAACTGCTGTACCAGCGAGAGCTCCAATCAAAGCAGCAGGGACGTTTTATTCAAAGAAAACGATTTGATGTGGGAATAGGCAAAGTTTCCTACATGAGTTGGTTTCAACAGCAGTCAGAGCAGCCCGCCAGGCGCCAGCGTTCCTTTCGATCCCAGTTGCGTTATGTAGGAAAATCTTCCAGCTGAGTTCAGAAAACTCTCTCTCTCTCTCGGCGCGGCATGAAAAAAAAACTGCTTTGGGTAGGGAGAGGGGGGGTGCAGCCCCACATTTCCCTATTGCAGGAGCTGCCCCAGCTGTATATACAGAAATTGCAAGGCTTTTTTGTATGGGACATTGTATTGAATGTGCTTATTTTGAATTGGATGCTTAAGTGTCAGCATCGGCGATGTTCGCCAGTGACCATCAGATAGTGACGTAACCATGTTTTTTTTTTTTTTTTGATTGGAGGTTTAACGACCACCGTGAGCAAGTCAATGGGCTATAAGCAGTCGCCCGTCCCTAATTTAGGGTCACTGGTTCCAGTGAAGGGAGAGAGCCAGTGCCGTAAGACAAACACAACACCCTGCCTGACCGGGATTCAAACCCGGACCCCTTACGGACGAATGATCAGAGGCCAACGCCTTAGACCACTGCGCCACCGGGGCGGCGTAACCATGTTTCAAAATCTGGAGGCAGTGGCGGCTCGTGCCTAGTTGATAAGGGGGGGGGTGCATCCGAATTTTATGGATATCTTTCTCAAAGATAATTTTTTTTGCGTCTGTTCATGCTTTGGGAGGGTTATTTATTGCTGTGTTGTGTACACATACAGCCAAATTTTTTGTGTGATATAGTTGAAATGAATAAAAAATATTATATGCTTAGTGCTTAATTTCACAGATACCCTTCAGCTTTTTTCCCTTCCGATACTTACATTAACAGAGATAATTAATTAAAAGTTTAACAAGCAAAAGATATCCAGTTTGCACTTATACACTTATTTTCCAAATGCAAGTAAATCACTTTGATGTTTTCTTTCACCGGTTGCCTGCTGGTTTATTTTCCATTATATATATAAAACATTATTAGCTGACCCCCACCGGTGATTATTTATGCTACACTGAGGGCTAAACGGCCCGGGCCAAACATCGGAGGATGGGAGTTAGGTTTATTTATAACGAGGAGTCATTACCCCGGTACCACTGGCTTAACATCCCTTCCGAACCACGACGGGTCTTCAGCGGCAACGAGACTCGAACCCTTCAAGTCGGGAGGCAAGCATGCTGCCACTGAGCTACCTCGGCCCAGCGCACTCCGTATTGGAATACTGGCAGTTATGTAACTTTCCACTGCTCAAGGAATATCAAGAATACATTTTGTAACAAAAACACGTGGTTTGCGTAATTTACTGATATTTAGCGGAAGCCGCGGAAAATTTGCAGTGCAAGTGGGAAATGTCAATAATGTCAAATTTAACAGTGTCTGACTTCCTTCAAGTGCTTTAAGAATTTTTAAACGGTTCTTAATTTTAATTAAAGTAATAAAACATTTACTTCCTAGCGTTAAAATTGAGAAATGACTTGCAGTGATAGGGAGATCAAAATATTTTTTTTAAATTGATTAGTAAATATGATACAAAGGAATTTCACCGTAATTAAAACTTCAGTACTGCTTAAATTAGTAAATTTATGTTTTACGAAGTGCATGTTAGATGTTAACGAACTTTAAAGCAGCGAAGACTGTTTAGAAACGTAAGTTTAAAGATACGAGTATGCAGGACTTTCATCACTCCTAGGGGGGGGGGGGCTTAAGAGAACTACTTGAAATCAAACAAACTGTTATTGTGCTTCAGGATCAATCATACCGATAATTTTGGCTTCACCTAAAATACCTGTTCCAATGTGACTTAAAAATTTTCTAATTTCCTTTATGAAATATGTTGCAAATTTAATTGTACCTAAACATTACGATTTTTAAATGTTATCGGTCACAAAAGAATGTTTCTAAATTTTGGAAAAAAAAAGTTATTCTGTTTGAGATATAAGATATTAAAAATATTTTATAGTGATCAACACCAAACAGGGCACCACATAGGATCAAAAAATACACACAAAATAAAAATGTTAGCAGTTTTTAGCAAAGCGTGCACATTTTTTTAGCAGTGATAACATACATACCTGTCACTTGTAAATAAATTCCATGCGCCGATCTCGACGAGTAGCAAACATATCAATAACTTGTTCGTTGAATTTCTTGGTGCTAGCAATAATGTTTTTTTCTATTGACAACATTGCAAGTGCTGTCAGTCGATCTTGTCCCATACTGTTCCTTAAAAAATTCTTGATTCTCTTGAGGGACGAGAAACAACGTTCTGGCTCTGATGTGGTCATTGGGATAGTAACTAAGATGCGAAGAAGTTTCACAGTTTCCGAAAAGGATGCTTCCAAATTATTTTTCAGCATGAACTGTAACAGCTGAGTCGCACTTGTAATATTGTGGAAATCGCTTCGGTTATACAACACGCTGAGCTCCGAATACAGCTTTTCCTTTTCTAGCACTCCAAAACGTTTTACTGCAATGTCCATCTCATGGTTTGGAAACTGCTTAGCGTAACTGGCAAAATTTTCAGGTAAAAAATGTTTGGCAGCTTCAAGATGATCTGTGAAATGAAACCGTTCAGTGGCTTGAGTGGTAATTAGATCACATACTTCTTTTGCGGCAACTATTCTAATATTGTTGTTCTGCTCGACCCGTCTCTTTTTTGGAGGGGGAGGCTGATCCGGAGTTTCGTCCTCAGAACAGTCTGTATTGTCAGTTGGCATATTAGCCCTTATGTTCTGCACAGCGTTAATGAAAGCTGAAACACAATGTTTTGTCTTCACTGCATCCGTTTTATGATTCTGCAATTGGTGGTACAATATGTCCACGTGAGGCATCAGATTATGAAAAAATGTCAACCAGAATTTAAATTCCGGATCTTTCAATAGCCGTTCAAGCCCACTTTTAGCATTTATTGTAACTGCTGGAGATGTACTACTTTCCTTGAGTGATCGAAAACATTCCAATAAATTGACTTGTTCAAAAACAGAATTTACAGTACGAATATTAAAATTCCAACGGGTCGTCACCGAGTGTGGAATTTTCTTTCCAACTACGGTGTTAAGAGCTGCTAATCTTTGTGGTGAACGTGAAAAAAATGTAGGTATTCCAGATAAGTTTGAAAAAAAAATCCTGGCTTTAGTGTTTTGTTATGCGGCTTTCTCCATCACTAAATTTAGCTGATGAGCATAGCAATGAATATAAAAAGCATTAGGATATATCTGTCTCACCCTGGCCTGGACACCTGAAGTTGCACCGCTCATCACAGCTGCACCATCATAGCTCTGTGCTACTAATTTCTGAGATTCATTGGGAATTATTTCTTCCAACACTTTTAGAAGACATCCTGAAATGGAAGCAGCATCCTGCCCAGAAGGATTATAAAAGCCCTAGAAACGCTCGACAGCGCAAACTTCTAACTCATATCGGAATACAATTGCTATTTGTGTTATTTCCGATACATTTGTGGTTTTATCTGCCATAATGGACAAAAACTGTGCAGAATCAATTTCCTGTTTTATTTGTTGGCGTGAAATTTCTAACATACAATCCAAGAGCTCATTTTGGATTGTTTTCGATGTGCCCTTGAAGACTGTTGAATTCTCCAAATGTTCCCTGACTGTTGGGTCTAACTGACTAGCAAAATCGAGTAAACCTCGAAATATTCAGGAATTAGAGGATTCCGATGTTTCATCATGCCCCTAAGTGCAAGCTCGTGATTTCCACAAAATTTGACGCAATCAATAATTTTTGAAAACACTGACCTGTTTTTCTCGACTTCCTTATTGTGGCGTTCAGTGCTCAATTTGTACGCACTATCCATTTGCGTAGCAATATTGACACTCCCCAACATCGCGAAATCCACTGAACTTTCTATGTGCTTCGTAGAATTTTCATGCTTTTTCATTTTTTCACGGAGTTTTTTTAAGTCGTTCACACCTGTTTTGGTCCACACAGAGTCCCCACCATACAACAGACATGGAAAGCAAAACAGGGAGTTTGAGACTTCGCATCCACAAATCCAGTCATTTTCCATGTACATCTTAGTGTTAAAATTACGCTGATAACTTTTATTTCGGCTATGTGCTATCTGCGTTATTTTCAAATCAGGCATCGGTCTACCAAAGTTTTTCAAGTCTAATTTTTCTTGAAATGTCAAATTGCTGAACTGAATCCGCTTCAGATATTCCACAGTTTGCGCCATACTAACTACAGAATTTGATGACACGCAAGGGACAATAACGTTTCGAACCGAACTCTCGAACAGCAAAAGCAAACTGACCGCTAATGCGAATGTCAAATAATCAACATTTCTTCTCCGGAAAAACACGGAAAGGAATATATTGGAGTGACCCCCTTCCCTTCTCTTTCATGTTCCCAAAGCTTAAGACGAATCGTAGAACGGGTTATGAGCGGGAAATTTCTCTATTCACCACCCTAGCCCTATGCGCCCTACCCGTCCAGCTTACCCCTAGGCGATCGTCACCACGAGGACTGTTTTTACGGCAGCAAGTGAAAACGGATTTAGTATTAAGGGCTACAGGAACTGCAGTCTCCGATGAAAAACAAGAAATGCATTCGAGTGACCCCCCCCCCCCCCCACACACACACACACCGTTCAGTCTTCCAAAGCTTTTGGGGAACAGGAATTGCAGTGGGGGTTCAGAGAGGGACGCTTCCCTTCATTAGATTTTCTGATCACTGCACAAGTTATCCCACCCCTAGGCGATCGACATCACGAGCCACGAAGTTTGTTTTAACGGCAGCCAATGAAAAGATATTTCGAAGCCAGGGCTGCAGAGATACCAGTTCCGGTGAAGTTGTATCCCCACCTTGTAAGTTTAAACACACAGATGTTACATACGAGAATTTCAGCCCCTCGCCACGCTCTTTAGATAAAGAGCTGCGAATTTTACAGTCTCGGGCATTGCGTATATTGCAGTTGTACAATGTGCACGGAAACTAAATAAGGTTAGGCCGTCAGGGAACTATGAACGGCAGGAAGGAGAGAAAAAAATTATAACATGTGCTTCGTAATATCTGTGGGGGCTGCAGCCTCGCAGCCCCCAGCAGGAGCCGCCCCTGTCTGGAGGGAGTCTGATCACATATTATATCATCATCACCATCATTGTCAACCATTATCAATCCACTGCTGGACGAAGGTCTCCCCAAGTTTCCTCCACAACGGTCTGTCTTGTGCCAGTCTCCTCCATGTCCCTCCCTCATACTTTCGAATTTCATCCACCCATCTCCCATGTGATCTTCTTCTGGGTCTTTTCCTGTCCCTTGGAATCCAATCTAAAATTTCGGCTGCCATCGATGGTCTGTCCTTCTGGCAGTATGTCCAGCCCATTGCCATTTCAGGGATTTAACTCTGATCATGATGTCTTCCACTCTTGTCATTTTTCGGATCCACGAGTTCCTCTTCTTATCTCTCCTGGTTACACCAAGCATGCACCTGTCCATGCTGCTTTGAGTTGTCTGCAGCCTTTGTATGTCTCTTGTAGTTAAGGTCCACGTCACCGCCCCGGTGGTGCAGTGGTCTAAGGCGTTGGCCTATGATCATTCGTCCGTAAGGGGTCCGGGTTCGAATCCCGGTCAGGCATGGGTGCTGTGTTTGTCTTACGGCACTGGCTCTCTCCCTTCCCTGGAACCAGTGACCCTAAATTAGGGACGGGCGACTGCTTATAGCCCATTGAGTTGCTCACGGTGGTCGTTAAACCTCCAATCAAAAAAAAAAAAAAAAAAAAAAAAAAGGTGCACGTCTCTGCATCATACGTAAACACTGGAAGGATGCATTGCTCAAACATTTTTCTTTTAAGACATAATGGCATATTGCTCTTGAAAATTATGCTGTTTCTTCCAAAAACTCTCCAGGCAAGTTTTGTACGCCGATTAATTTCTTCATCAATGTGACCCTCACTTGATATCTGCTGTCCAAGATAAACGTACGTGTCTGTTATCTCCTGCTTTTCTCCATCAATCGATAAATCTTCATTTCTTGTAAAAGCATTGAACATCACTTTTGTCTTCTGAAAGTTCATTTTAAATCCCACTTCTTTACTATGTCAGCAAGTTCCTGGATCATACTCTGCAGTTCTGATGGGGTAGTTGCAAAAATGACTACGTCATCAGCAAAACGAAGGTGGGTTAGATAATCTCCATTAATCTTTATCTCTTTGTTTTCCCAGTTCAGTGATTGAAAGACATTTTCCAATGTGGCATTAAAGAGCTTCGGAGATATGGTGTCACCTTGGCTCACTCCCTTTCCAATTTTTATGTGTGTTGTATTTTCAAATAGCAGAATCTTTGCACTTGCATTTTCATAGATGTTATTAATAATATTAATGTATGCATCTTCAATAACGCAGGATTTCAGAGCCATTGCAACTGCTGATGGTTTCACCGAATCAAAGGCTTTTCAATAATCGATAAAAGCCATGCACAATGGAAGTTCATATTCCATCGCTCTTTCAATTAGTTCTCTCAGTATGTGGATATGGTCTATTGCGCTGTAGCCAATACTGAATCCAGCTTGTTCTCTCGGTTGAGCCATGTCCAGTGTTACCTTCAAGCGGTGTGAAAGAACTTTAGTGAAGATTTTATAAACCACTGATAGGAGGTTGTAACGTACCAGGAGATGTGACGTACCTGCCAGAAGGACGCACACGACGTAAAGGCAGATAGGAATCAGAATAAAATGTCCGCGTAGCTCAACTGGTAGAGTGACTTATTCCGGAATGAGGGGATCCGGGTTCGAATCCTGGCGTGGACAGAAATGACGGAGAAATTCACTTCGTTATAATGGCGCCCGAACTATCCGGATGACCAGACCGTTCACAATCTCGCAATGGTGTGATGTTATTTCCACACCGCGAGATAGGAAAAATAAGAGCAGCACTTCAAAAAAAAAAAAAAAAAAATAAGGGGGAGATGATGTAACGTACCAGGAGATGTGACGTACCTTCCAGAAGGACGCACACGACATAAAGGCAGATAGGAATCAGAATAAAATGTCCGCGTAGCTCAACTGGTAGAGTGACTTATTCCGGAATGAGGGGTTCCGGGTTCGAATCCTGGCGTGGACAGAAATGACGGAGAAATTCACTTCGTTATAAGGTTGATAGGTCTGTAGTTCCTGAGATCCTCAATGTCACCTTTTTTATGTAGCAGGATCATTATAGCGTTGTTCCAATCCTCAGGAATCTTCCCTTCATTAAGGCATCGAGTGAAAATTTGGGCGAGTACTGTTTCGATTTCTCCACTTGCTTCTTGTATGATGTCTACAGTAATTCCATCTTCTCCTGGAGCTTTTCCCCGCTTCATGTTCTTGATTGCATGTGCAACTTCTGCTGGAAGGACTGGAAGAACTCTGGTACTGGTACCTTTCATGATGTCTGGAGTACATGTATCATCCCTTTCATATAATTTGGAGTAGAAACCTTTCACTCTTGTCAAAATTTCGCCTCTATTTCTTGTTACAGAACCATCTTCTTTTCTCAGTGCCATAATCTGTTTTTTTCCCTTACTGAGATGTCCCTTTGCTATCTTTAGGCTTTGGTTGTTTTCAATTGCTTTCCTCACTAGTTCACAGTTGAATTTTCTTACGTCTTCAGTGATACTTTTCCTTACTGTCTTGCATAGCTCTATATATTCCACTTTGGAAGTCACATCTTCTTTAGTTGTCCTCATCTCTCTTCTTTTTTGCATCAACATTTTGGTTTTTCCTGATAATTTGTTTACATGCAACTTGTTCTTAGACCCAGCTAATTTAGTTGCTGTTTCCATAAGAGCTTTGGTTACTTTTCTGTTAACTTCAGAGATGTCCACTTCTTCCGATGTTAGGCCTTTGTGACGTACCTGTCAGCAGGACGCACACAACACAAAGGCAGATAGCAGTCTGAACGAACGTCCGCGTAGCTCAATTGGTAGAGTGACTTATTTCGGAGTGAGGGGACCCGGTTTCGAGCCCCGGCGTGGACAAAAATGACGGAGAAATTTACTTCGTTATAATGGCGCCTGAACTTTCCGGATGACCCGGCCCTTCAAAATCCCGCAGTGGTGTGATGTTCTTTCCACACCGCGAGATAGGAAAAATAAGAGAATCCCTTCTCCAGCACTTCGAAAAATAAATGTGTGTGACGTTGCATTCCACACACTAGATTGACTGGGAGTTCTCAAGTGCACGTTCTACAGCGGATGGCTGCCTGCAACGATTCATGGTCACGGCTAACCCGTGGGCCATGCCCCCGGCCCTCTTTCGGGGGGGGGGTGACGTACCTGCCGCAGGACGCACACAACATAAAGGCAGATAGCAAACAGACGAACGTCCGCGTAGCTCAATTGGTAGAGTGACTTATTCCGGAATGAAGGGGTCCGGGTTCGAGCCCCGGCGTGGACAAAAATGACGGAGAAATTTACTTCGTTATACCTTCTAAAGCAGAGAATCTGTTCTTCAGTTCCAACTTGAAGGTATTATGGTGTTTTTTAAGGTTGGTTATGTCAATACATTTTGTTTGTCTTATGAGCTTGCCACGTTCCAGTTTAGTGTTGAGGTGCATCTTACATCTCACCAATCTATGGTCACTACCTGTGTTACACTTGCTTAGCACACTGCAGTCTTCTATGACGAATTTTTTGTTACACATAATAAAATCAATTTCACTTGTCGTCCCATTTGGATGTCTCCATGTACATTTTCTGTGTGGCTTTTTATTCATAAATGAGTTCAAGATGAAAAACCCTTCTGCCTCTGCAAACTCAACGAGATTATGTCCACACTGGTTTCTGTTGCCGTGACCGAATTTACCTACTGAAGTTTCATTCTGTTGCCGTTGCCCTATTTTTGCATTGAAATCTCCCATAATTATCTTCAAGTGCTGCTTACCTTTATTATTTAGATGACGAATTTCCTCATAAAATTCTTCAATTTCTTCTTCAGGATGACTTGTGGTGGGTGCATAAGTTTGAATAATCTGATCCTTGTATCTTCTCGAGAGTTGGATAACGAGTCGTGCAGCTCTGTCAGAGGAACTTTCAACTTCTACAACTTTATCCTTCAGTTTCTTGTTTATTATAAATCCAACACCACTAGTTCTGCCAGTATCTGTCCCACGATAGTAGAAGAGATGTCCACTTTTCAGTTCAATGAGATCTTCTCCTTTTCTCCTTACCTCACTTAGCCCGACGATGTCCTACTTGATCCTTTGTAGTTCTTCTTCCAATTCAAGAAGCCTTGAATCAGAGGATAGGAAGCGTCAATTATACGTATCAAAGGTCAGCATCAAATGGCAGCCTAGTCCGGTCCTCTGGGGATTCTTAGCACCCTCTGCCTTCATGTCGCACTGGCCGCTGCCTTGACCAGGTACATTCCAGCTGCCGGAGCCTGAGGGCCAAGATTTAAGTTGTGGGGTCATTTTGGAGGGGTTTGGCCATAACTCACCACGCTGGCCAAGCGGGTTGGTGAGTGTGGGATATTATTCCCTCTACTCCTGATGGTATAGTTATACCGCTATTGGCGGTCGTCAGAGCCCCTTTTGTGGGAACAGGATGCACCACGAGAAGGCGGGGTTGATATTTGTCAAGGAGAGGCTGTGATGTTACGCATCACCTGACCTTACATCCCACACATTATATATATATATATATATATATATATGCCAACGATGTTGGTAACCATGCTTAATCGACATTGCTGTTTTATTAAGTACACGTTATACATGTGTTTGCATTCTACGAAGAATTACAGTCTTATATTATTAAATTATTTAGTTGGTTCACATAAAAAGTGCATATTATTATATTCCCGAAACATTTGGGGGATCATTTACATTGGGGATCCATGACTCGGAAAATCTGGGGGGTTCTGACACCCCTTCCCTTAGGCTTATGATCAGGTATAAGTAATGCCGTGGTTCAACAAATTTAATGCTGGGGCGCGGGTGGCCTAGTGGGCAACCTTTATGACTGCCACGAAAAGGGCCTCAGGTTCGATCCCAGCAGGTGCGAACGCTCGATCCACTAAATACCCGCCGTGCGTTGGATGGGCACGTTAAGCCGTCGGACCCCGGATACTAGCCCCCAGGTAATAAATAAGGGCGTCTTCCTTCCCCTTTCTACTTCGCTTCCGTGTCACTTTCCTATCGGGCACTCTAGCCCAAATCTCCTAGTTTCTAAGGGTTGTTTAAGACCTGGGGTCAGGCACTCCCTTTCCTAAAATCCTCTACTACATAAGATCATTTGTAAATTTAATGCTGCCAGTCAGAGACAGAGCTCTCCTTAAAAACAATTTAGGGACAGTGGACAAAATTTACTGTTTGAAGTAAATAAGTGGGGGCATGTAAATATAAAGTTGTGCATCCATGTGTCTACTCTTCAAACGATAATACAGAAACGGCTGATATATAGCGTTTAAAAGGGGAAGTGTGCTGAGCTCCCAGAGTACGTAATGACTGGCGTGGATATAGCTGATATATATATAAACGTTGCGTAAGTTTTTCGTATTATTAAGAAGCTTAACAAAAATTATTTTTCCTGTTACTGACTGGTTTAAAAAACGGTGTATACCACCTTATTTAAGTTGTGTCTCACGTATTTACAACGACATTACTCAGTGACTGAAGCATAATTTTGGTCATAATGCATGCATGAGCAAACATTTACCAGTAACTTTTCAGAAAAAAAAAACGCAAAAAAAAAATGTGGCTGACTTGGGGGGATTTTTTTTTTATACCGTTAGGAACTTTTACTATTAAATGAAGAAATATTGTGGGGGAGCAAATAATTTAACAAGACTTATTTGTTCTTAATTTCTGCAATTGTAGCTATTTCAGTCTCATACTGATATCCCCTCAGTAAACCCGGAAAGGTTTATCGTCCCAGTAAGGTGCGCGCAGTGACACATTGTGTACAATGTAAACATGTAAGAATGTTGTTTAATGCCCGTAGTAGTTCGGAATAGATAATACAGATATAATTACACCAACTGAAACAAATCTTGAAGCACATGTAAAAAAGCTGACCCCTGACGTGGACCGGTTTTGAATATTGAACTCTCATCAGCACGGGGACCAAAGGCGCGCTGATGAGAGTTCATTATAAATGGCTTTAGGCATTTCCATACAGAAGCCACGTGCAGTTTGTAATAAAGCAATGCTTTAATCTTACATTGCTTGCATGTACCAAGCATTGTTTTTTACAATATTGCCACATCTCAGCAGCACATTGGTTAAGCTTTATTCAATTTATACAGTGAGGCAAAAGTAAGCATCCCATTTTAAATTTTTATTTTTATTTTTTATAAAGTAGAAGCTTACGAAATATTCAATTCATGAGGCAACCTTAAAGGCTGTCTTATGCTTTAAACGTGCTTTTGATTAAAAATACATAATATCTAAAGTATTATTTACCTGATATTGTCAAAGTATTTTGCATGCTGTGGCTCCGTGAGGCACGTGCTCCCGGCCCGAGAGGTCTTTTTGTTACGGGTTTTTGGTTAATTATAAAAAAAACATTTAGAAATAAAACAATTATATATTTTCAGTTCTATATTCATTCATCCTAACAATCAAACGTTTTAAATTTATATTAATTAAAAGATTTTAGTACAAAGAGTTATACTTATGGGGTCAGGAGACACACCTGACCCGATAACACACGGGGTTCGTCGTCACCACGTTACGGTGAGCGCTTTCGGTAAAATCATATTACCATCGTTGGGCATCTACTTCTACACGAGGGTTCCTCGCGTGTGGTAGTCCTGGAGTTGCTTGTCCGGAAACCTTTCGTTTCCGGACAAGCAACTCCAGGACTACAATTTTTCTTTTATAACTAACCAAAAACCCGCAACAAAAATATCTCTCGGGCAGGGAGCACGTGCCTCACGGAGCAACAACTTGCAAAATACTTTGACAATATCAGGTGAATAATACTTTAGGTATTATGTGTTTTTAAGTAGAAGCTTGATTAATTCATTGCAGGCTGCTATATATCAAAGGCTAGTGCAGCAGTTGTTGAAATTTTTTATCAAAAACCATTTCTCAATTGTACAGGGACAGAAATTTATCAGTAACAGAACTTGGGAGAGGGATTTAAAAAGTAACATTACACAAAAAATAAATAACACACAACCTGATTTTTAGGCATCTTAGAAAATGCAATTGAGAGAGCAAGAATTTGTGAATGCAATTATTAAATGCTTTTACACATAATTAAATTTCCAAGAATAAATTTAATACCTGTTTAGTTTCCTTTTTTATTACTTTTACACCCATAGGCGGAGATAGAGCCTATTGCTTAGGTGGGAACGATAAATATGTCGGCTTAAGATGGGGGGGGGGGGATTGTTGTGATCCTTGATCCCAGAAGATAAAAGTCATGCCAAGACCTGCAATTATCAACAGTACAAAAACGATATATTTTTATATTTAAGATTAAAAGTTTGGAATGGCGGCTATTTTGTAACGATGAAAATTACATGTAACATTGTAACTAAGAGATAGATGATTTAAATGAAAACAATGAATTATTTATATTTGTTTTAAATTATTCAATCCATAATAAAATTACTCTAACACAGTCAGACTATAATACCAATAAAAATCACTTACAGAATGAGTCTGGTTCTGAATCAGTGGTCAGTGCACAAACTACTATTGCAAAACAATCCTTCGTTTTTCACATTTCGAGTTATATTTGTCAATCAAGGCATCTGGGTCCAAATCTTTAACTATATCTGATTCTGAAAATAAAATCACCAAGTTAGATAATCGTTCCTGGTTCATACTGCATCTTAACTAGTTGTTAATACGGCGCATTGCCGAGAACGACCGTTCACAGGTAGCACTGTTAGATGGCAAAGTTAAGCAGATCTTGAGGAGTTTCCGTATATTCGGATAAAGGTCCATGTCGTTGTTCAAAATGTTTTCTTTCATATCTTTAAGAACACTTTAAAGGGGCCTGTCCTTTAAACGGACACACGAGCTTTCCATCACGTTTCTCAATACAGACATTTCTGCTTTCAACATTGCGTCATCTTTTTTTGACACAGAATAGGTGTCAATAAAGAACTTGGAACCTTCCTCGTTTAAACGAAGGAACTCCTCACTGGACTCTGCGACTTAAAGAGCATCACCAGTAAATCTTCTCATTTCTTCCAGCAAAGTGTCCAAAACAGGGTAGAAGAAATTGCATCTGTAATTTCGTTTCAATTGAGATTCAGCATTTTCGATTTCTTCAACTTTTGCACTTACTCCTTCGTTCCTCATTCTTTGACCGACAGATGGCAACACATCATAATGATCTAGTTTTTTCGAAATCATCCGAGGCCGTTTTTGTTTTTGAACCTCCCAATCTTCTTCTTCCATTTCACTTGTAACAGGTGTTATGTCGAGTTCACAGTCTTTTCCGAAAACTTTCACTTCTTCCCATTTTTATTCCCAAGCTACTTCATTTCTTTTCGAATCAAGTTCTTTAATTACTCCACTGGTTGATATAGCACATTGTGCAATACAAGTGTCCACTCTCTGCAATGCTTTACTCAGGATATTGATAAGAGACAGGTATTCAGCAAAAACAACCATGAAAACAATGAAATCAAGTGATTTGATAAACATTAGGAGTCCTCTTGCTTCTACCGTTTTAGAGTATCTCATGTCTGCCGCTGTATCGCTTAACACAGCCACAATTACCATGTAGTTTCGCTTGACTGACAGCACAGTTGTGGCCCTACAAGACAGCGCGTGTCGCTCAATTTATTTATTTCGTGAGGTCCTGGTGTTTTGATATTTCTTTCTTTTTGCACAGCTCGGAATATGGCATGAGTGTCCGGATATGAGAAATACTCATACAATAACTGCATAACGTTGAAAAAATTACAGCTCAAGTCATTGTCCTTGCAAGCAGCCACCAGAACCAGGTTGACCTAATGTGCCAAGCAATGCACATATATCGCAAAAGATGGATTTTCTCTTATAATTTTCTGCAGTCCGTTTTTCACTCCAGACACGACACTGACCCCATCGTATGACTGGCCAACCATCACTCCAATGCCATTAAGAAAGGTCAGAATAATATTTGCTAACGAATCTGCAGTTCGTGACAGCGATACATCCTCCATTGTCAGTATTCTTTTTTTTAACTCTTGGCCGTAAAGGTATCGTATACAAATGCATAGCTGTTGAACCCTATGGGATTTGGCCTCGTCGACCATGAGTGAAAAGAACGCAGCTTCGTTTACCTCGTTCACAATTGTTTTCAAGACTTCTTATCTGACAATTTGTGACAATTCATTCTGTATACAAGGACTTTTAAAGTAACGTTCATACTTGTCTTTAAAATTTTCGTCATATTTACAAAAAAGTTCACACAACTCTAAATAATAGCCCTTGTTGTGGGATTCACTGGACTCGTCATGGCCGCGAAGTGCCAAGCCCTGCTTTGCCAGATACAGAAGAATATCCAAAACCTTTTTTTAAATATTCACGGGTTTTACTCACAAGTTCTTTATGAGACGCGCATATTTTTGTAGCTACTGTCTCTGTCGGTTTCCTAAAATTAACCCATTTCGACATAGAAAATGAGGGCGCTGCACTAAATGTATGTTTTTAGAACTTTTCACCTGCTTTTTCCAATTTTTCATTCCTTTTTTTTTTTTGTGTATAAATCCTCTTTGTTACTTGAAGGAAATTGCCTACATGCATAATAAAACGCAGCATCTTTTTTCACACTTATTCTAGCCATTCAAACTTTTTAAATACGAAGCTGTAAAACCACACTTAGTGCTTGAGAAGTCTGTCTGAAAGCGGATACTGCAGTAAGACTGGGCGAGATGGACCTCTCTGCATATCATCCAGATCGTCCATGAACTCAACAGAATTACATGGTTTCTGTTTAGGAAGATCTCGTTCTCGTAGCACTTCACTTTCACATGTTGAAGTTTGTGAACTACGCATAGAAGGTGTTTGCGGGTCATTTGACTTTGAAAAGAAAAAACCTATGTCTCTAGAACACTTACTCATGATTAATTTCTTAAAATGTAGATACTAAATACAAGCACATAGCACAATAATATTTTACCACACACAAAAACAACAGCGTAAGACTGAGACCACGCACGCAAGCAGTCAAATACTGTGCTAAGAATAACACACCGGCGGAGCTTCGTGAAGGGAAGGGTGGTCGAAAAAAGCTCGCTCGAGACTGAGAGGCTCAGGCGTTTGATAAAACAAAGACGGGCAGATCATCTGCCCCACCTTGATTGGCAGTGGCAGGATTGGGGGCTGCTATGAGCCAGATGTCATAGCGACTGGATTACACCGGATTAGATAGAATAGAAAGTTGACGTTCTGCTGTATATAGAAGCGCATTTTGACTTTTTGAGACAGCTTTATTTGTGATTAGCATAATTGTTGTGGAATGTGTGAGGGCGACAAATGTTGGTTGTTTACATTTCGTTCAGAGACCGGTTCACATTCAATAATTGTCTTGGTTACAGATATAGACTATTTTTATTGTAGAAAAATTCATTAATTTCTCCTCCAACGTTGGGGGGGGCAATGCCCTCCCATGCCCCCCGTAACTCCGCCCATGTTTACACCACCTTGTAAAGAGTAAATTAGTCACAATCACTTATAGCATTTTGCAAGTTTTCTCCAAAATACTGAATTTTGTAGTATATAATCCATCATGGAAGCATTAGTTAGCAATGCTGGAAATGCTAAAGTTAAATGTTGATTGAAAAAAAAAAGTGCGTTAATATCAGATTGCCACCAGTAATTTTGGGATTTGAACATAAAAAAAAAAGAAGAAGAAGAAGAAGGGGTGGTGCAGTTTGCTAAATGAATCCGACAGTTCTAAAGATTTTTAACGAAAAATAGTAACTCTGCAATATTATTACCTATTGCTACCACACATGTTCCTTAAAATCTTTTTGTAAATTAATATCTGCTGAACCGTTAATTACCAGTGAAGTAAATATATTCTGTAATAATTCCACATATTGGAATTACTTCAGAATACAGTTCTGTCCCCAGCACCATGGCTTTCTGCGATTAATCGTATAATACAAGGCTGTGATCGAACCAATAAGCCTAACTGGAACGCCAACTCAGCAATCTCGCAATTCCAAACTTTCCGAATCAGAAACTCTCCCCTGGGTCTAAGGTTATTGTTCTGTTTTTGTGTGGCCAAGCCACACAATAACCGAAGATACTCAATAACCTTTGGTTTTCCATTTTTTGGAGTTACAATAAGGTGGTAGCGACTGAATTCAATCAAGAACACTTTTGCAATTTGAGTACGATATAGGCTATAAAATAAGTTTTGCACTTTATTTTGCGTTCATACAGTTGCTTAACTGAAATAATTAACTTCACGAAAAGAGATTAAAACAGCCTCGATTTACCTCGTTATAATGCATAACCTGCACACGAAAAACTCATTACGATCAGCAAAAAAAAAAAAAAAAAAAAAAGATACTGACTGGGATCGGCGTCTGCACCCTATAGCGACGAAAAGTGGCATTTTTCTTGTACGCGAATCCCTGTAGAGGTCGCCGAAGTGACAGAGCCTTGAGCAGTAACAGTTACAGTTGATAATCTCAGTTAGCCGTGATTAAACCAAGTATGAACATCTTCAACGAACTCAACGACTTCTGCAAATGATTTTATTTTAAGTCCTTGATCAAAAGTATTTGTACAATATGCACGTTACACGTGCCAATGTTCACTAAACCACCTGCTCCTTCCTCTCTTAAACACTTATCCATTATTTTAAATACTACCAAATTCACATTTGGACCATCTGATCCAAGCATCAGCATATCTGCCAGTCGCAGGTCACAGGTTCGTAAACGAGACATTATTGCAGAGTCAATGTCCGCAGCTGTCGCGTGGCCTAGCAATTCGCTACCAATATGGCGTTCCACAATATGGTCAGATTCAGTGCTCCAATATCTAATAAAAATGTCAAGTTTTTTTATTTTTAGCTTCATTCAGTTCAAGACCATGTGAAATTTCATAAGCAATTCTTCTTGATGATAACTTTAGTTCCTTACTTTCAACACACTGTGGAAACATTGGACGATAATAATGCCATCACAGGATGAAAAGGAATAGTTGTTAACTGCAACATGAAGGGTCCAAAGTATTTCTGCCGAACAAATTTTGTCCTCATCTTTAATACTCTAAATGAGAACAATTCGTGTTGTACTGCTTGAAGCTAGCCCAGGATACAAAGTAACTCCATGTGTGCCACTACTGGTAAGAACTTTTTGAAATCTAGTTTGGGAATTATCCAAGATTTCCTTTGATTTATTTTTATGTTTACTAGAGTTCGAATGCTGCAATAACTGATTTTTCCCACTGTTTCCTGTTGCTACATTACATTTGCAGTAATTACAATAACAACGGTAATCATCTTTGCCTTTTATACACCAAACTTTTATCATTCCATTTGCATCCAAATATTCAAGCCAATGGTCACAAAATTTTGTTTTTCGCGGCATCGTAGGGAAATAATAATAAGCAAAACAGTTTGCACGCTTCCTTACTTTTCACTGTCCTTTGTTTAACAAAGCTGAAAACGCGAAAATTCGCCGTCCGTACCACATAGGTGTGCTGTGAAAAAGCGATAATTACGATTGCTTTCTGCTTTCGCTGCAGATTCGAAACAGTTTGATTTCACCTCCCCACGACTTCTCTTCCCGTCGTAAGGGCGAGTCGACTTTTGAGGAGGAGGGGAGGATACATGACGGATGCGTTACCACGAGTGAAGAGCGTACAAGTTCTTATTGCAAAGCATCGGTGCAGCTCAGTTGGAAGGGCCCGGTCGAGGGAACAGGAAGGTAAGATTCCTAACAGCATTTTTGATGCTCACTCTCTGCGCATGCTCGTCTGCTTTGGAAGCTTGGAGGCAAGGTTTTTGGAAGGGATAAGGTTGGTTATCACAGAGGAACTGCTCCCATTGGCTGTTCCTCTGTAATAACCTGAAATTAACACGTGCAAATATATTTTTTTACGGTTTTTGGAAATTGGCAAGTTAAAAAAAAAGGAAGATAGAACAAATCTTAGAAAATACAGGACACATGGGAAAACAGGACACATTTCAGTGATTTTTCAAAAATATAGGAAAAATAGGACAACTTTGACCTCTGCATCTACACTGATGTACAAAATTAAGTGAATTTGTATATTTTGTCGATTCTCACAAAAAGTACGGAACCAAAGGTACAAATTATGCCGCCAAATAAGAATGTAAATTTGCAGTTTCGAATACGTAAGCGTACACGTGCGCGTGGGCGGAGCTGTGACAGCGGAGGGCATGAAAAGCACACGTGGCTTTTCCCGCGATTAGTTCGCTTTTGGTTCAATTTCATAAGCAATCAGGTAGAATGAGTTGCTAGAAACGTATTGATGACGGAAATGAGGTGGAGAATCGTCGGTAGATTGGAGGCAGGGCAATCGCAAGTACAGGTTGCTACAGAGCTCAATGTAACGCCCAGTGTCGTCTGCAATTTGTAGAAACAGCTTAAGGACATCGGATCCATATCGAGAAGGCCTGGGCAAGGTCGTCCAAGAGCCACGACGGCCAATGAAAATCGCTTTTTGGCCACAGGACTGCTACATCTGCACAGCTATCTCGTGAGCTGCATGCCGCCACTGGAACCCGAGTTTCAAGGGTTAATGTTTACCGAAGGCTTAATGAGAGAGGGCTTTTTGCCAGAAGACCCGCTGTTTGCGTCCCGCTCACTTCAGCACACAAGAGAGCGCGCTTAGCATGGTGCGGACATGCTAAACGCGCTCTTTATCTTCACCAGCATTTTCCTCGAACATGCTGGTGAAGATTTTGGCAGTATGGCACGGCGCATTATCCTTTTGGTAATGGCCATCACCAGCAGGGAACACAGTTCGGCTATGCAGGCTGCGATGAACTCTGTGCTGTGACACATTGCCCTGATCACCACTGTTGCAGCTGTGGGTGATTTGTCGCACTGTGGCCCTGCGGTCGCTGTGAACAATGCGCGAGTGTCAGCTCCCCTCTGGCGGTTCATCTTTTGGCCATCTGTGCACCACTTTTGATACGTAGTCAATACAGCGGCACGTGAACATCCCACAAGTTGCAGCTTTTCCGAGATCGTAGCTCCAAGGTGCCATGCCATCACGATTTGTCCTTTATCAAACTCCGATAAATCGGCAGCTTTCGACATTCCGACTCTGAACACTACTAACCGAAGGCAGGTCCTCGGGTTGTATATATACTGCTCTGTGAACTTCATCTGAGCCACTGTTCAGTCTCCAGTCGTGCTCATTTTTCTAGGCTGGGGGTGGTCATAATGGAATGGCTAATTGGTGTAATTTGATTCACAACTAGTGTTCCCAAAAAGATGAAGAAACGGGACAAAACCAAGGTTTTATATGTGAATGACACTCAGCATAAGAAGTTTCTAATAAATCAGATCAATTTATCTCCTAAGGAGAAGTTAAAAAGACCAGTCTTTCAGAAATCATTGATTGTGCTGTAAACAGTTTTGTTCATTAAAAAATTCATGTTTTCTAAGGCATGCACGCAGAAAAGTAAAACCTTACAAACTAGCAATCTGTGTCTTGATCTCAAAGAGTCTTGTGACGATTATATATACATTAAGATAACACAACGTAGTTTGTCACATATATATATATATATATATATATATATATTGAAGCCGACCATGGTTTGGCTGGGTATTGATCTAGCTTCATCAGGACGAACGCCACGTAAATTTTCAAATTGTATATGACATCATAAATGGTGTTTACAGTCACGTGTTTTGGTTACATGCTACCACGCGCTTGATAGAAATGGCGTGGATGTCATGTCATTAACAAGTTGCGAAGACTTCGCTGGCCACCCTAAATGCAACACCAAGAAGGACACAAGGTAGCAAAGCCAGATTTACTGGACACATAACAACAGATACAAAGATGACACGACTGAGCTTACAGGCCTGTGCGACTTGCGGAACACGCAGACATCAATAGTTCGTGTGGGCCACCATGGCTGGCAATAACGGCCGCTACACGCCACGGCATCGAACGAAAGAGGCTTTGGATGTGAGCTTGGGGTATGTCGGTCCAGGCTGCTTCCACACGTTATCACAGTTCCCACGGGTGGTGCTTGCCGGGCCACTCGGTTGCCGATCAGTGACCAGACGTGTTCGATGGGCGACATATCGGGAGAACAGGCGGGCCACGGCAGTAGTGATATTGCGTGTTGCCGCAGATGAAGTCGTTTGTCTTACTAACTCTGTTTTATTTTATGTATCGTTCGATAGCGGTGAGCTTAGTTCTGATTTTGGCCACTGGATAAAAACAGGTGGCACTGCAAGTACTGAATGATGTCAGAGCATTAGGGACAGACATAGCCTATTATATTGGTTACCTGATGGGCGGTGAAGAATTGTTGCACGATGCGGGCGCGCATTGTCCTGTTGAAACGTGGCCGCTGGCAGGTCCTGCAGGTAGGGAGGTCTACAGGCTCCAAAACGTCGGAGATGTAGCGGTGGCTGTTGAGTTTACCGGCGATGCGTACCAGAGGGGTGCGGGGGTCATATCCAAATGCGCTCCAAACCATAACGCCAGGCGACGGACCGGTATGGCGATGCATAATGCAGGCGTCGTACAGTCTCTCGCCGCGATGCCGCCACACGTGGATCCGACCACCGTGGTGTTGCGGGAAGAAGCGGTATTCCTCGGAGACCACAATGTCGTGCCATTCCGTAGTCCAAGCGCGGCGTTCAATGGCCCACTACCGCCGCACTCGCCGGTGGTGTAACGTCAATGGTAATCGGAGCAATGGGCGCCGTGCGACAAGTCCCCGCTCCTGCAGACGACGTCGAACGATACGTGCTGACACAGGTTTTGCGCAATACACCCTAATTCCTACGCTAACGTTCGCGATGTGACGGTGCGAGCCGTCAATGCCCACCGCACAACATGCCGGTCCTCTCGTTCGGTGGTATGCCGAGGCTGCGGCAATCGCTCACGTCGGTCCATCCGTCCCTCCTGCACCCACCGAATCCATACTCGCTTTACTGTGGTTGGATGTCGTCCCACACGGGTGCCGATGTCTCGGTACGATAAACCGCTGTCGCGATAAGCCACTATTCGTCCTCTGTCGAACTCCGAAACGTGCTGGAATGACTGCCGTATTGTGCGACGAGGCATCAGGAAGCTTCCCACGCACAGGTCTGGCAGCACAACACACTTCCACTACTTCCACTCCGCCTTCTGTGCACCGTTCTTATAGTGCTTCTCGGTAGCGTGCCGGGCGCACATGATTTGTATATGCTCTGCAATGCGAATTAATCGTTTGTATGTCCTCTCGCGGGCGACGCATGCTGCAAATTTCAGGCCAATCGGATGCTTCCTTCTTGGTGTTGCATTTTGGGTGGCCAGCAGTGTATATGGAAAGCTTCCAAAATATCAAGTTTGGTGGTTGAATCTGGCTTGTCAATTAGTTTTGCTTTCTCAAAGACAAATTTTCATGTGCTATCTATGTTCACCAATGTTCCAGTAAAAGGAGCTCTGGAATCCCTAAAATCAAGTACTTTAGAGCATCATTACAGCCAACCTGGCCGCCCCGGTGGCGCAGTGGTCTAAGGCGTTGGCCTCTGATCATTCGTCCGTAAGGGGTCCGGGTTCGAATCCCGGTGAGGCATGGATGTTGTGTTTGTCTTACGGCACTGGCTCTCTCCCTTCCCTGGAACCAGTGACCCTAAATTAGGGACGGGCGACTGCTTATAGCCCATTGAGTTGCTCACGGTGGTCGTTAAACCTCCAATCAAAAAAAAAAAAAAAAAAAAAAAAAACAGCCAACCTGAAGTAGAAGAAATTACAAGACTAGTGGACATTTGCATAAGACAGAACAGTTTTACTTTCCGTGGAATGTTTTATGAACAGACGGAAGGTCTAGCCATGGGCAACCTACTGTCACCTATATTATGTGAAATCTACATGCGTCGATTTGAAGAAAAACTTTTCAAACTCATGAAATTTGACTTATGGATACGATATGTAGAAGATACTTTCGTTCTATGGAAGGGAAAACATTCTGAAATTCCGGAATTAGTCAAACTTATAAATTCGAATGATCCTCACATTCAATTCAGCTATGAACTGAAAATAACGGATGCCTACCATTCCTTGACGTCCTGGCAACTCGCTCAAATGATCTCTCGCAACCACAACTCATCGGAAGCCTTTCGCTGTTTTCTCACTTCCACATGCCAAGTCCAATCACCCTTGGCAACAAAAATTCAGCGCCTTTTACAAATATATGTTCAGATAAAGACAGTTTGGAAAGATAACCTTATTTCCTTAAACGTGTTGCAGTACAGCGAGCCCTTCCATTATAGACAAGGCTCTAGCAAAATTCCGGAAACCGAAGCCTATCTCCACGGTAACACCTGTGATGCGCCCATTGAGAGATAATTTTGCCATTATTCCATTTTCCCGTGACCTTGCCTTCAAAATTTCATAAATTCTCAAAACTTTTAATTTTTAGGTGATTTCTAAACTCATATACAAAATGACATATTCAGGATCAAATGACGATGTTGAAAACAAAAACTCGTGGAGAATTTATCAAATTCCATGTGAATGTGGCGTTTCGTATATAGGACAGACCCGTAGAGCCTTGCGTTTTCGATTGAAGGAGCATAAGACCTACATTCGGAACTCTGACCTAAAGAAGTCATCGATGGCTAAACACTGTTACGAAAAGGACCATAAATTTCTCTTTGAGAAAGTAATACTAATTGACAAGCCAGATTCAACCACCAAACTTGATATTTTGGAAGCTTTCCATATATATCAGAAGTCTGCGCAACTTGTTAATGACATGGCATCCACGCCATTTCTATCAAGCGCGTGGAATCATCTAACCAAAATACGTGACTGTGAACACCATTTATGATGTCATATACAATTTGAATATTTACGTGCCATTCGTCCTGATGAAGCAAAACCATGGTCGGCCTGAAAAAAAAAATATTTGTAACAAACTACGTTGTATTATCTTAATCTAAGATATAAAACACAAAACGTCTGTTTGTTTGTTTGTCTGAAGCAGCAAAAACTCTTGAACGTCGAACTGTGGCATCGTGAAATTTGGATAGCATATTAGATATTAATACTGGAATTTCTACGTCAATGCGACCATTTTAAAATCTCTAAGTTATTCTGCTCGCAAGTTATGAATTAATAAGCTAATCAATAAAGTCAGCGTCGTTAGTCGTTTGCTACGTGGTCGTTATCTGTTTCAAATCTGAAAGCGCCGCCCCATTGGTGCAGTGGTCTAAGGCGTTGGCCTCTGATCATTCGTCCGTAAGGAGTCCTGGTTCGAATCCCGGTCAGGCATGGATGTTGTGTTTGTCTTACGGCACTGGCTCTCTCCCTTCCCTGGAACCAGTGACCCTAAATTAGGGACGGGCGACTGCTTATAGCCCATTGAGTTACTCACGGTGGTCGTTAAACCTCCAATCAAAAAAAAAAAAAAAAAAATCTGAAAGCACCTGACTGCATTCATCGCCGCGCGGAACATCCACGCACATCCACCGCAGGTGTTTGTGTTCTTTGAGAATTGTGCATAAAAATTCAAAAACGAACTTCGCGAAATCTTAATGAAACGGGCTGAAATTTTTAGCAACACCGTGAATTGGTAATAAGAGGAGTCCCTCAAAATTCCACCGGAATCCGGTCAAAACTTTTTAAAATAGGCATGGCATTTTTAATTCATCGGTGAACAGAAATATATACGCAGAAACGGTTAATCAAATTTTGACGGATAATTTAAAAAGTTATTTACCGATTCAAGCGAAATTTAGTGGTCATGTTCCTATTAACGATTTACGGTGTTCATTAAAATTTTAGCCAGTTTCATAAAATATTCGCAAAGTTACGTTTACAGTCGCAGTTTGCTACGTCATCGTTATTTGTTCCAAATCTGAAAACACGTGACTGCATTCAATTCGCTTTTAAAAGACATGTGAAACTGAAAGCACGGGGTGCATTTGATCGTCGATAACAAATTGTTGATGAATTTTGTTCAGTCAGTGTTCTTTCTAATGCTGTGCCTCCTGGACACGTGTTCGTAACGATTTTGGTCAGTTTGATTCTACAGATTCCATACATTCTGTACGACAAATATTTGTGACAGCAATGCCCAAAAGGAAGAGGCCAATTTTTAGTCAAACACGAATCAACACAAAACTCCAAAAGATATCCCGAACCAAGCAATCGGAAGAGGAAAGATCACAAGCCCGTGAAGCGGACAAAACTCAACAAGGTGTTCGACGAAGCAACGAAACTGTTGACGAAACAGAGGCGCGACTTGCTGAACAACGATTTCGAACTGCTACAAGACGAAGCAATGAGACGAACAAGCGCCGAACGTCCGATCGTCAACGAGCTTCAAACTCGGGAGCTACTGTTTTTCACCAGAACCGAATTTTGCCTAAAACTGTTGAATCTCGCAGAAATCGACTCCAGCAGGAGATAATTCAACAAGGCACCACACGGGCATGTAAGTGGCTACATTTGAAGGACGAAGCATTCAATTATGATCCTGAATTTGATTATTCAAACTATTTTCCGATTGCCATTGGTAGTGGTAGCATATCTTTGAAGTGCAGTTTTTGCGATGCGCTGAAGTTTGAAAGCGAGACACCAGGATTGTGCTGTTCCGGAGGAAAAATTTCGTTGCCAGAGCTTCCGGAATTTTTTTTTTATTGGAGGTTTAACGACCACCGTGAGCAACTCAATGGGCTATAAGCAGTCGCCCGTCACTAATTTAGGGTCACTGGTTCCAGGGAAGGGAGAGAGCCAGTGCCGTAAGGCAAACACAACATCCATGCCTCACCGGGATTCGAACCCGGACCCCGTTCAGACGAATGATCAGAGGCCATCGCTTAGACCACTGCGCCACCGGGCGGCGAGCTTCCGGAATTACCAGAGCCATATGAAGGGTGATCATCTAAAGTCGAAAGAATTTCTAAACCTGACCCGCAAATACAATTGCTGTTTTCAAATGACTTCGTTTGGAACTGTGCCTATGCCCCAGTCAAATGTATTCATGCCAGCGTTTAAAATTCAAGGGCAAGTGTACCACAAGGTGGGCTCACTCCTGCCACTGTCCAACAAAGAGTCAAATTTTCTGAATAATTACTTTCTTGGTGACGAAGAAACTGAAACGCAACGAGGTTGTGCTGTGATTCCTGGCACCAACAAAAGTTTGATCTATTCTTTACAAAAGATGCTGCACGAAAACAATCACTACGTTCAGCAATTCAGAATGGCACTGGACGATAATCCAAGTGAAGACCTGAAGATCGTTTTTAAGGCAGACAAGAAACCAGCACAAGGCCATGCACGTGCCTTTAATGGTGGTAGTCAATGAAGTCGCCATAACCATTGCTGGAAATGAGTTTGAAAAGCGCGATATTGTTTTGTCTATGCGTAGCAATGAGCTTAAGAGTATATCCGAGACGCACATTTCGTATAACGCTTTGCAATATCCGCTGATGTTTCTACGAGGCGAGGACGGATATGCCATCAACATCAATCAAGTTCAGCCAGGAACGTCAAATAAAGTCAACAAAATGGTGTCGGCAATGTCGGCGATTGATGATGCGATCGAATGAGAACCGATTGCTAAATTACCGACTGTTACTGCATCAGTATTTGGCAGACATGTATGCTAAGATTGAGACAAAGATTGCTCTTCATCCGACTGAACCAAAAGAAGCTTCGTGTCTATGATTACGTTCACTTGAAAGATGCGATTGTGAACGATGGCAATGCAGAAAATCACGGCAAGTTAGTGCAGCTTTTTTCTTTCTTGCAAGCAACAATTTTTTCAGTGACATAAGGGAATACAGGGATCATAGCATACTTCTGGAAAATTTTAGGTAGGAATTTTAGGAATTTTTGGAAAAATTTTAGGAAAATTTTAGGAGTGTATTTCAATAAAAACTAGATGTATATTTGTATATATCTAGTAAAACAACTTAGTATACATTGTAGAGTTTGCTTCACACCCTTCAACCATATATACTGATAGACTGCGCATGACATCAAAATTTCTGGCTCCAACATAAAATCACATGACATCAGTCAAAAAAATGGGTTACACCTGCTGTGCTTATGGTTGCTCTGAGCGATATAGTAAAGGAAGTTCTATGATTTTTCATGGGTAAGAAACGAATTAAATACCTAAGTCAATAAAGTTCAATTACTTAACCAGAAACTTGCAGCTATTGATATAAAAATATAGTAACTTAAGAAAAAAAAAACGGAATGCATGTTACAAATTCTTCGCAAATGTTCATCACATTATAAATCACGAAATGTAAACAACCCGATCATGCATGTATATGGCTCATAAGTAAACTTACCTGAAGAGTTTTCATTATATATGAGGCGCATTCACATAATACACCGAAAACACTGAAGTTCTGCAGCGTAAATTAGTAATCATAACAGCATTTTTATACGAAATTTGGAGTCTGATGATGATGTGCCCAATGTTGGAGCCATGGCGGCTTTGATGCAGCTATTGCCAATGCGCAGTCCATTAGTATATATGGTCGAAGTTCACACCCAAATTTTTTGCATAACGTCTAATGTCTAAAGTTTAAGTATGATTTACTTCTAATGTTCAGTTCTTATCTTTTCACATGTTATTATCATATTCAAGTATATTTACCACATTCAAGTTTCACTTTGAACATTAATATGCTGTTGAACCAGAAGCAATTCACGATTTTCACAGTAAAGTTTTCAGGTTTCACATTAAATTATAATATCCTAAAAAGGTAATTAAAAACCAAGAAATATGTACAATTGTTCACTAAATTACTTTTTTCATATTATTGTTTCAACCTTTTCCTGATAAGCCTATCTTTTTCTGCTTCCACCACAACTAATTTACTTTCAGTTTTCTTTATTTCAGCTGAACCTTGTATGATCAAGTTAGAGGCAACTGCTATTTCAACAGTATTTTGTTTTTTTACAGCTTTTCTCATTCTTTCTGTTCCCTCTTGAATTACAGCTAGGGAGGCTTCTTTATCTTTTTTAAGCCTATTTATTTCTGCATCATTTTCTTTTATTTTGTCATCAAACTCAGCTTTTCTTTTTTTCTCTAGCTGCTTTTCCTTATTTTCCCTCTCTTTCTGCTTCCTTTCTTTTACCTTTTTTGATTCTTCTTCCTTCAGCTTATCAACACACTCTTTATAAAATTTATGTGAATCACGAACACTATTTAACAAATTTCTTGTTATGGTAACTTTACTTACACATCCATAGTGTTTAATGGCCCCTTTAACTATTCTTAATGATGTTATAGTTGATTCTTTTAAGTTAGCCTTGTCCTTCCTTAACAGAGCAGTGTTAACCGAAAATCCCCTTTCTGCATCAGCATTACCATGAGGTAAAACTAAAATTGACTTGATGAGTTTAGCAAGGTTTGAGTATTTTTCTTTTCCGCTAGAGTCTTTAATACTAAATATATTATGCCAGTAATGATCAATCCGCACTGGAATATGCACTTCCTCTGAAAATTTCACTAGTTCATCTAGAGTTGGCTTATCGCAATTTAAAAGTTTCCACTCTTCTCTTACTCTATCAATTTGTTCCTCAGAAAGATGCAAAACACTTGAAATTCTGGTTATTTCCGAAAGTCCTTCAGTGACTGAAAGTTGAGTTGACTCTTTCTTTGGTTCTTTTACCTTTAAAACTTCTATGTCTCTTAGCTTTTGATTGCAGAATGGCAAATTTGAGTTTAAATATTTTGTGGTTGCAATTAGTGATGATCTTACATCTAAGAGAAATAATTTCTGCCTGGTCTCCTGAACATTCCTGAGGAGATTTTTTGTCTTCATACCAACATCTAACTTCCCTAGTTTTTTCCATGAATTTTTGTTTTCAAAATCTACATTTTTTAGGTCTTCTCCAAATTCCCCTGCAATAACATCATCTTGGATAAACTGAGCCATAACATTCCTCATTAAAGTATTTAAATCAGAATATAAGTGGTGTATTTTTGGTTCTTCACTCTGATAACATAATGAAAACTTTTCAAAATTTTGGTGTGAAAATGAAATTAATGCTAAATAGCAAGGAGTTAGCTCATTTTTCAGGAAGCAGTGAATTCTTTTATACCTTGCTGAATTGCGTAGTTGTTTTTCAAATATTTTTTGAGATGGCAAGAAGTTTAAAAGATATTCTGTAATATTTAGCCATTGATCCAAGAGCCTCTGGGCTACAGAACCAACGGTTAACCATCTGTTGCTGACATGACGCAAAAAAATTTGGCTGTGGCCAATGTTATATCCTCGACCGATTTATAATCCTCTCGTCTTGCAGCACTACTCTTTAAAAAGTAATGCATATCAGTAGCAAATTCGTCAAAATCTATATTTAAGCTTGTCAAAAAAATTTTAAATGCATTACTAACAACACGCAGGTTGCAAAAACCTAGTTCCAAAGATTTCTGGCCTGTTTCTTGTTTTACAACTTCATTGAATTTGCGTAAAAAACACTTATTTACATTTGGGCTGTCCATGGATACACAAATAATTCTGTTCAACAAAATATTGAAGGATGATAACACATCAAGAATTTCTTTTAGCAAAATATCTGCTGTTGCATGACCCAGAAAAACGCTTGTTAGGTATCGGCAAGAAACTGAATTTTTTCTGAAGACCAGTACCTGAGATACACATCCAACTGCCGTTTGACTTGTGCATTTGTAGTTTCATCAAATGCTATAGTAACCTTTCCTGGGCTACTAGATGCAAAGTCTTTTTTCAAATCTTCTTCAAAATATTTTGACAATCCATGTGATATCACATAAGCAACTTTTTTTCTTTAAGTTGCATTTTGGCTGCAATAGCAGAATCAGGAAACATTTCTTTGAAAAATTCAACTGTTTTAGTGCATGAAACAAAAGACATATTGTCCTTAGCAACTTTCATGGCCCATAATGCTTCGGCTTTAGCCAACTGTAAATCATGACTCAGTACTTCACTAATATTTGTTTTGGGCTGAAGATCCCGTCCTCAAAGGCTTTCAGGATGAATTTACTTTGAAATTTCTGCAAATGTTTTTTCTTCCTTTATGATGCGCTTTTACTTGTGAAAAGCCACTATTAGAAATATTGAAAATTTCTGAACACAATATACACTTAGCAGAAAATATTGTTTCAGTTGCAGAACACCATTCTTTCAACTTCACTCCGTCCAATTCTTTGGCGAGCCACGCATCTTGAAATTTCGTTTTGGATTTAGGCATCTTAAACACTTGTATTACTAACCAGAAAATGAAAGGGAAGTACAAAAACACGTTCCAATATTGCAAAACCAGACAACTTCCCGAAGTTTGGCTGCGAGGATGTCAGAAGATAGAAAAAAAAAAAAAAAAAAAAAAGCAAGTCACCACTAGAGAACTGAACCTACACACAGCACAGAGAACACCATAAAAGACGCAAAACCAGAAACTATCATACGCATCTCACACAAGTTCAGTTAAAGCGAGTCGGAGCCGAGATATATTGCGTATCGAAGGTCACTGTCGCCGACGCACGATCGAAGGTTAATGATCACGTGCTCTACTGCCTGCCATGATGACACTCAGCTACCATCCCATCGTCATTACCGTAGGTTACGGAAGGAGACCACATGTTTCCTCTTTGCTTCCACCCACCTGCGGTTTACAATAACAAAACATCAGCAGAAAGAGGAGGTTCAATGAGGCATGTCCAAAAAATAAAGTACGATCTTCTGCGTGCCACTGAGTTCGTCTGCAAAGCGCAAACCAGGGGTGAAAATGACCCCTCCCCTTTTCCCTTAGATCTCTTGTTACTCTCGAAAACTGTCCGAAGGCAAAAAAGTGGAGCGCCCGCCCCGAAGCAAGTGCATCTCGATGGCGTCATTTTCCCTCCCTTCAGCAGCACAGCATATAGGCTGTGTTTCTACAATAACAGGTCTTTTTACCTTACCGTAATGGTAAATTTATTGGCGTTAATAACGGTTGTATTTTTAATAAATAAGCTTACGAAAATTTTAGGAAGAATTAGCAAATTTTAGTTATAATTTTAGGAATTTAAGGAGGGTCACAAAATATTAGGAATTTTAGGAATTTTAGGAGAAATGCGATCCCTGGGAATATGAAATTAATAAGCCTAAATCCCGGTAGTGAAGCTAGCGTATGTATAATCGCCACAAGACTAGTCTTTGAGATCAAGATTCTTCCGTTTAACGGACTTCTAGTAAGTATACGTCTGTGCATCTTAAACAGAGCCATTTTAACATCCTGATTGGCTACTTTGAATTCAACTTTCTACGTGAAGTGAATTAAAGGAACGTTGTACATCTAATATTCCTAAAAAGACATGACCACTTTAAAAAGTACAATTAATCGTTTCTCAAAACTGAGAATAAAGAAGTTCAGATTACTGAAACATTTGAATTTCTTACTACAATGCAAAAGACATAGCATCTTACCGAACTTTATATCCTTGAAATGTAACCTATTACCTACTCAGAACATAACAAAAGCAGTGAGTAATGCTTCGTTTGCCATTCTTAGAGCTGTTATTAAAGACACTCGGAGGGGCTTTTGCGAAGGTGGAACATGAACTTTACATCTTTGGTTAGCTAACAAATTAGCTGATTTTAATACTTTAGATAAAAACACTTCAGTCCGTAGTATTAACATGCCATTGAATCACAGAATTTCCCTCGAAAGAAAATTCCAAAAATTGATAGCTGGTAACAAGAATAAGCAGGCTGATACACATAGTAATAATAACGGAATAGTGTACCCAGATAATGAAGTGCTTGTCAACTTGTCCAGCCATAATGTCACTGAAATTCAGAAGCGGACTCTACGAAATAATTCTAATTTTGCTGTTTCAAGAAAGGTACCTGTATCAGACATAGTTGCGTCAGTTGAGGAATCTCT
Source organism: Macrothele yani (assembly GCA_039090855.1). Lineage (NCBI taxonomy): Eukaryota > Metazoa > Arthropoda > Arachnida > Araneae > Macrothelidae > Macrothele > Macrothele yani. The sequence goes on from CM076993.1 coordinate 91,775,988, forward strand.
AATAAAAAGCAGTCTCAACTTTGAAGAAAAAGAAATAGTTAGACATTGTATCAGCCAAGTGATAACCGCAAATCACGCTATATTACCTAGACCAAATTTAACCATCAAAGAAATTAATGTGCGTAAAGAATTGTGCTCAAATTCCAATTTAATCATCACTAGAGCTGACAAAGGTCAGGTGGTTGTTTTAGACAAAAACCATTATGATAACAAAGTCAAAAATCTTATTTCGGATGGACCTTACAAAGAAATAAAGAATGATCCTTCAGATAAACAATTGAAAGAAATACAGAAATTTATCAAAAACTCAGAAACTCTGAGCCAAAACATAAAAAACAAACTTAAACCTTTATACGCCCGTTGTGCGAGATTCTATGCTCTCCCTAAAATACATAAATCTGGAATTCCTTTCCGGCCTATAGTAAGTAATATCGGCACAGCAGCGTATGAGTTATCCAAGTTCTTATCTTCAAAATTATCTACCTTGGCCACTCCAAACGAAACATCTGTGAAAATTTTCACTGAGTTTACCAATCGACTCAAACGACACCCCTGCGTAGATCAACTAATGCTGTCCTTTGATGTGGTATCTATGTTCACCAATGTTCCAGTAAAATGAGCTCTGGAATCCCTAAAATAAAGTGTTATAGAGCATCATTATAGCCAACCTGAAGTAGAAGAAATTAACAAGACTAGTGGACATTTGCATAAAACAGAACAGTTTTACTTTCCGTGGGATGTTTTATGAACAGATGGAAGGTCTAGCCATGGGCAGTCAACTGTCACCTATATTATATGAAATCTACAAGCGTCGATTTGAAGAAAAACTTTTCAAACTTGTGAAATTTGACTTATCGATACGATACTTTTGTTCTATGGAAGGGAAACTATTCTGAAATTCCGGAATTAGTCAAACTTATAAATTCCATTGATCCTCACATTCAATTCAACTATGAAACTGAAAATAACTGATGCCCACCATTCCTTGACGTCCTGGTAACTTGCTCAAATGGATCTCTCGCAACCACAATTTATTGGAAGCCTTTCGCTGTTTTCTTACCTCCATATGCCAAGTCCAATCACCCTGGGCAACAAAAACTCAGCGCATTTTACAGTTGCGTATATCGGCGCGATGCATATATGTTCAGATAAAAACAGTTTGGAAAAAGAACTTTATTTTCTTAAACGTGTTGCAGTACAGTAAGGATACAACCCTTCCATTATAGACAAGGCTCTAGCAAAATCCCGGAAACCGAAGCCTATCTCCACATTAACTCCTGTGATGCACCCATTGAGAGAGAACGTTGCCATTATTCCATTATTCCATTTTCCCGTGAACTTGCCTTCAAAATTTTGAAAGTTCTAAAAACTTTTAATTTTAAGGTGATTTTTAAACTCATATACAAAATGAGATTTTTAGGATCAAAGGACGATGTTGAAGACAAAAACTCGTGGGGAATTTTATCAAATTCCATGTGAATGTGGCGCTTCGTATATAGGACAGACCTGTAGAGCCTTGCGTTTTCGATTGAAGGAGCACAAGATCTACATTCGGAACTGTGACCTAAAGAAATCATCGATGGCTAAACACTGTTACGAAAAGGACCATAAATTTCTCTTTGAGAAAGCAAAACTAATTGACAAGCCAGATTCAACAACCAAACTTGATATTTTGGAAGCTTTCCATATATATGAGAAGTCTTCACGATTTGTTAATGATATGGCATCCACGCCATTTCTATCAAGAGCGTGGAAGCATCTAACCAAAACAAGTGACTGTAAACACCATTTATGGTGCCATATACAATTTAAATATTTACGTGCCATTCGTCCTGATGAAGCTAGGTCAATACCCAGCAAAACAAACCATGGTTGACTTGAAAAAAAAATAAAAAAATTGTGACAAACTACGTTGTATTATCTTTATTATATAGCAATCTGTGTGTTGAACCTCATACCGGAAATTGATTATTCATGTGGTAATTTTTACATGCAAAAGCTCAATGTACCCACCTTACCAATCCTGCACAAGAATTACCAAGAAGACATCTCATGTCCTCTTTACACCAAAACAAATCACACTAAACCTGTCACCAAGATCATATTTACACTTAATTTTCCCATTTCCTTAACTAATTCAACATCTTTCCCATTTATTCCCAGTCTATCTAAATATCTATGTACTTAAGCATGACCTCTTGAGAATTATCTGGTAGTTTTGAGAGCACTTTTCTGTAGGTGGAAATTCAGAATTTCATCCATGTATATTTACATGGCAGAAAACAAAATGGCATAATTTATTAACCCTCAAAGTGAATGAAAATATGATTACCATGGGTTTCACTAGATTTCTGGGACCATTCACACTGCTGTGCCATTCAGTGTGCTTTTGAACATACTATGTGCATGGCAGAATACATTAAACCACTGGCCCTGTTGGTTTGAAACATCTCTCCCATCTCTATGTTTCTTTCTTCCTTTCTTCTTTTTTAAAGAAATGTTTTGCACTATTAGGAGATGCAGCAAGATACAGGGGATAAATTCAGAAGGTTCTGCACATCTTTCCAAAGTTTTGAGAGTGGGTCTCCTTTCATTTTGAGTACTGACTGGTACTGTGTTGATAGGAACAATCCTTGCACTTCTCAGTACAGTGATTATGAATTACACTGCCCTTGTCCATTATTATGAAGACAAGAAATTTAAAAAATACCATCCAAAGTTTTATGTAACTGAAACATTACTGTCTTAAAAAGAAACAAAACAAAACAAACAAAAACAAAATGTGGTGCATTTATCTAGCGGCACATAAGCATACAAGGGAGAGTCAAACGAAAACCTTAATCTTTTCATCACAATTTATTGAACAAAAGTGGTACACGCCTGTATCATTTTTCAATATAATCTCCATTTTGTGCAATACAAATCCTCCAGTGCTTACAAAGTGCATAGATTCCCGTTTAAAAATTTTTTTCAGTCACGTGTGCAGCCACTCATGCACCACAGCTGCACCTCTTCATCAGACCTGAAAATCTTACCTCCCACCGCATCTTTGAATGGTCCAAAGATGCAGTAATCACTTGGAGTAAAGTCTGGTGAATACGATGGATGTGAAAGACACTCAAAGTGCGGATCTTGTATAGTTACAACCGCTGCACGGGCAGTATGGGGCTAAGTGTTGTCATGTTGCAAACAAGACACCAGTACCCAGAAGTCCATGTTGTTTGGATTTGATAGTAGGTTGAAGATGATTCCTGATAAGATCTGCATACGTGTCACTGGTTACAGTGTTCCTCCTAGGCATGTAGTGCTCCAATATTACACCTTGTTCATCCCAAAAGAAAGTCAGCATAACCTTCTCTGAAGTTGGCTGAGTGTGGAAGTTCTTCAGTTTTGGTGAGGAGGGATGGCTCCATTCCTTGATTGCTCTCTTGGTTTCTGGCTAATGATAGTGAACCCAGGTTTCATCTCCAGAAACAATTCTCTGTAGGGAGCCATCATCTGCTTCAAAGCACTGTCAAAGTTTTTGACGGGCATCAACATGTGGTTGATTCAATTCTGGAGTCAGCTGGTGTGGCACGCTAAACCATGCCTGACTGATGTTCAAAAGTGTGGCTATTTCATCCATCATCACTCAGCGATTTCCCATCACAATGCCTTCAACTGCTGTAATGAACTCTGGTGTCATCACTCTGTCCGCCTGACTTGGTCGAGGAGAATCTGTCACAAAACTTACGCAGTTTTGGAACTTCCTAGTCCATCTGTACACTAACTGGAGTGACAAACATGCATCACCATACTGCAACTTCATTTGACGATGAATTTCAGTAGGTTTCACACCTTCACTACTCAAAAATTGATGACAGAATGTTGCTCCTTTTTGGTGCATGTCTCAAGTTGGGTGGCCATTTTTACACTGCTACTGCAATGTCAGTAAGCTTGTCTGCACCATGCAACTACCTGTAAGAAAATCTTTTAGTTATTGGTAACGATATTGCCAAGTTACAGGACAATGACACTATTTTTATTTATTTTTTCGCACTTTTGAGGTTTTCATTTGACTCGTGTGATAAATGTATGCATGCTAGTTTTGTAGCAGTCTTAAATTATGAATATGTAATTTCTTAGTTCTAAAGATGTTCAATAGGAACTGTAAAGAATATACAACCTAATCTACAATTTGTTGAACTGAATGCATCTTGAAGGATTACGCTGAAGCTGTAGTTCTAAACGCCAGCACAATAAACTACCACATCACAATTCTGACTCACTTCAAATTTTAACACACCAGTGAATAATTCTCCCCTTCAATGCTTTACAAATTAGTTTTTAATATGTTTCTCATGGAAAGCAACAGAGGGAACTAACAATTAGCTGAAAACTGAAAATCTTGCACCTGAAAAAAATATTTGGGACAACTGGAATTCATTTACTGTAACCCCATTAATTAATGAATAACTAATGAAAGCAAAAAATCCAGCAATTAAAAAAAACAGTTTAATCAAAACAAAATAATGAAAAAAATCCACTGTTTCACTATTTATCACTTTGAAAGATATATTATATAGCTGTTACAGAAATATCAGGCAAGTCATGAATGCCATCTTTATCCACTACACGCAATTTAAACAGTGGGAGACTGACAAGAAATCGGGAGTGGATTTCCTTCAGGCACTTCTTCATTAAGTCAACAGCTTCTTCTTTATTCATATCTACAGAAAAAAAAAATAAAAAAAAATTACACAACAAAATAATGCACAGCACAACATGTTAACAATTTTAAAAATGCTATCTAAAAAAAAAAAAAACCATCCAAAAGCTAGCTAAAAATAATTTCAGGGATGATTCTGGTTTATTTAAATATGAATATGTTAAATTGCCCAGGATCAAACACAGCAACTTTTTGCACTTTTATGTTACACAACTGATACATTCATTTCCTGCATATTATATTTCCATTATATGAACTGGATATGACAAATGTATTAAACACCTTTTACAATGCCAATACATATAGTCACATGCCACCACCACGAATTATTGCTCTGACTTCCACTTTCCCAAATACAAAATTGGAATAACTGGAAGTGGCAAACACTTCTCAGTTATGCCTAAGAATACCAGTTATCTTCCTGCATCCCATGTATGTCCATGAGATTCATTTTGCTTTTGTAACCTGGGCATCCATATTTATCAGGAGTGAAATTCAGTAGCCCTTTTAACGATAGTGAATTGTAATAATTTTCCTCTAATTCCCGCAATTTTGATGAGAAGGGCGATGGTTGTTAAATTACTCTCTTTCTCACGCATCTCTTTGAGGGGGTGCTAGATTTATGGTTTCGCGGATGTGCGAGAGGGGACAGCACAGCCAATTAAGAGACTTCTGCGTCTTCAGAGAAAAGTCATTTTAAGGAGTGTCTGCGCTTTCTTGGAGATCGTGGATTTCACTCTTCTGCAGGGGACACTTTTTGGGGGTTTTCTCAGCAAGATGATGTGGCACTGGGTTGCAGGAACTTCGGTGGTAAGGCGAGGGAGAGCGAGGTGCGGATAGCTTGCTGGTCGGCGTGAACGGAGATAAGCAGTATGCAATGGGGCTGATGATTAGAGAGAGGGAATACAGTATGGGAAAAATTATTAGCAACTCCGGAAATTTAGGAGGTTTGAATGTTGCTACAAAAGTAAATATTCAGAGAATATGGACAATATGTACATCATTGGAAAGCATATTTTATGTGAATCCGAATCAGATCACAGAATGGGAATAGCTTAAATAGAACTCAAGTTATGCGCAGAAATGTGCTGCGAAACAGAAATCATGGCAAAGTAACGGGATGACATGAAAAGAAATAACGTCCCTAATATTTTGTTGGGTGAACTTTGGATTTAACGACCGCTGCACATCTCTTGGGCATGGAGTCAACCAAGTTACCCAACATCTCGGATGACATGCAGCTGTTCCAAACGTGAGTAATGGCATTAATGAGTTCCACTTTACTTGTGGGCTGCCTGTCGTGCACTTTTCTTTTGAGAATGCGCCACAAATTCTCTATTGGGTTCAAGTCTGGGGAATTACCAGGCCAAGGAAGAGGCACAACATTTCCTAAAGACGTCACATAAGCTTTAATGCTTTTTGCATGGTGGCATGGGGCCGAATTGTCCTGGAAGATGTATGGTTGACCCTGGAACAAATCACATCCCGAAGGAACCAACTTGTCCTGGAGGATACTCTTGTACACCTGTGCATTAACAGTGCTGTCACACACATGGATTCTGCCGACTTCAGCAGCAGCAAAACATCCCCAAATCATAACACTGGCTGGGTACTTTGTGGTCTTTAGTGTGCAAGAGGGATTCAACGCCTTGTTTCGTCAACGAAACACTCTACACCCCGCATCGTTACATTCAATGTTCAATTTGGTCTCATCGCTGAATAAAACTTGACGCCACCGATCAGTGCTCCAGTCCTTATGTTCCTTAGCCCATTCTACACGTTTCTTACATTGCACATGGGTTAGCAAGGGCTTCTTAACCGCCCTATGAGACATCAGACCCACATCACGTAACCTGTTCCTCACTGTTCGAGGACAAACAGCAACACCACAGCTCTTCCACAATTCTTTGGAAAGAACTGTTGATGATTGGAACCTGTTTCACAGACATAACTGCTGCAAGGCCCTGTCGGTTCTCGACGTTGTTTTCCTTTTTGGCCACATTTACCCAGCCTGCAATTGTTGATACCACCCATATCATGGATCTTCGCCAGGTGCCGCCCAATAGCGCTCTTGTGCACCCCAGTCATGCGGGCAATTTCGGCATTGCTTTTGCCACTTAATGTCACCATTCTGGAAGCCTTTCTTGGTGAAACATCACCTAATCTTCCCATACCTGCAACACAGTTTGTAATCGGAAAGGACAAACTTCAGATTTGCACTGCAGTTCAGAGCACGCACACCTACACACACAGCAATGCAACCGACTACCTACGAGCACGCCGAAAACTTCAGGAATGACCCCAGGCACCTTGGCTGCCCTTTATATCGCATGTACCCGGACGTCGGAGAAAGCTCCGTCGCCTTGTACAACGACGATGACATTTCACATCACAATGTGTGCTTCCTTCGCAGCACATTTCTGTTCATAACTTGAGTTCTATTTAAGCTATTCCCATCCTGTAACCTGACTTGGATTCTGCATAAAATTTGCTTTTCAATGATGTACATATTCTCCGTATTTTCTGCATATTTACTTTTGTAGCAACACTCAAACCTCAAAAATGTCCAGAGTTGCTATTAATTTCCCCCTACTGTACTGACCAGGCGAGAGAAGGAGATTTGACGCATTAATAAGATAATGAAAGAATGAAAATGATGGACAATGCTTGGAGACATTCCCCCATGACATTTGAATAAACATCTTCCTCACTGCAAGAGCAAAGCGTAACTTTAGTTGATTTCATTTATATTTTACTTATCTGCTCAAGTTGAGTAAAATACAAGTTAAGGTCCAGAAACAAAACTCTCTGGAAGCAAAGTGTCAAACGAACTCTTCACACAGGGCGCTGTAATATAACTCAGTACCAAGCACTGTAGCACTTCACCCAACACTCTTTTTCTTCTTTAATTGGAGGTTTAATGACCACTATGAGCAACTCAAATGGGCCATAAGCAGTTGCCCTTCCCTAATTTAGGCTCACTAGTTCCAGGGACGGGAGAGAGCCAGTGCCATAAGACAAACACAACATCCATGCCTCACTGGGATTCGAACCTGCGCCCCTTTCGGACGAATGATCAGAGGCCATCGCTTAGACTACTGCGCCACCGGGGCGGCACTTTTTTCTCTTGTGCCACTTCATCAACTTAAATAACAATTACTTTGAAGAGTGCATAGCAGTGATAGAGAGAGTGGAAGTGAAGTGCAGTAGATAAAAAGAAAGCTGTTACCCTAGAACAAAAACTAAATATGATGCAGCTGTATGAGATGAATGAAATATCAAACAATGAATCCCATTTGCGATAAGTGATTTTCAACTTGACATCACTTCTGCAAAAACTGATAAGGGAAACTGGACTTCTCAAACATAATTAAGTGCAAACACAAGCACCATCCACTCGTACCCAGGAATTTTTTTCTGGCAGAATGTGCAGGAACAATGTTCTGCCCCCCTTTTTTAACAAAAAATTTTTGGTTTTCAGGGTTGAAATAATTATTTCATTAAAATACTGTAATAACTGCAACATGTGATGGAGAGAGATGACATGAGTTAATTCCCTTGCATTCTCAGGAGAAATTGTACATTCTTTTTGATGTACTATCCCTAAGAGAATCATGTTCACAAATTGCATCCCCCCATTTTTTTTTAGACACTGATGTTAAGAGCATCAGATTTAAATAATGCTTCAGAAAAAAATTTCTATCATGGGAAATCACTTTTATTTTACGTTTAAATGTACTCCTTCAAAAAGGTTTATTATTATTACATCAAACAGTGCCATAACCTTTTCGCCACAAGAAATAACATATACCATATTTTTCGTCATATAATCCATGGATTACCTGTTAAAAAAGTTATAAATGTAGTTGATACCTGATGTGGATAAAATGTCCCTTAAAAACAAAACAAAAAGTTTTTGTGGCACTTCATTTTTTAAAAAGCCCATGTCATAGTTGTCAGGAGTCGTATATTTGGAAAATTGCTAGAAATGCTATAACAGGAAAACTTAACACAATAAATAGGAAGATGGAAATTCAAACAACAGGAAAGGTTTTACTCCCCCCCCCCAAAACCCCCTTATAAGCGTTTTGACAGAAAATATGATGCAATGAAGGCAATATTATTTGCTCTTGCAAATGATCACGTGCTCTGGGAAGCTCAGCATCACACACGTTCATAGGTGCTGCAGGTCTAAATTACGGAACAGCGGTAATACCCCCCCAATCTATTTTTGCTTTTTATTCACTTGAAAGCAACAGAAAAGCATTTAAAAAAAGTTTTTTTTTTTTTTCAAATGATAAGATCTCCCACACTCCCATTTTTTTTTTTTTTTGGACTACTGGGCTAACCATCGAATCACGACTTTTTCTACAAAACTACGGTTTGAGATCAATATCATGGGTATGGATCACACAGTGAGTTTTTCCTGAATTTCCCACCTGTGGATTATAAAAAAAAAATCCTTCAAAAAATGGTACATACATTATTTAAGGATGTACTGATTCCACAAGAACCACATTCAAATAATGCTGTAAATTTTTTTGCACATCCACTGTGCAGAAGTATTCTTTTTCAACCAAACTTTAATACGAGGATAGATCCAAAAAAAAAAAAAAAAGGTTGCAAGCAGCAGCATTGGAAAAGTAATTAGTGTGGAGGGTACATTTGTTGCCCAGAGTGGAGACAGATGGCGCTAGTTGTCTGACACCGGTTGTTTGGGAAGTTAGTGCAAGTTCGCAGACACGTGAGAGCGATTGAAATGGCAAGAAGTTTAGAAAAGTGGTCCCGCTTGGAGGTGCGAGCTGTAATTCGGTTCTTATGGGCAAAGAATGTGTCCACATCTGCAATTCACAGTCAAATAGTGGAAGTTTATGGTGAAGAAGCAATCAGCCGACAACATGTAGCGAAATGGTGTCGCTCTTTTCAATCGGGCAGAGAGGATGTGGAAAACCGCAACAGGGCAGCGAGCCGCCGTCCAAGTTCGTCAACGACAGAAATCAACACGGCACGAATTGACGAAATGATTCAAAATGATCGACGAGTAACTGTGCGTGCAATGGTGTCAGAGCTGGGAATCAGCTATGGTACCGTTCAGCGTATCGTTTATGATGTTTTGGGATATTCCAAGGTTTGTGCCCGCTGGGTACCACATGCGTTATCCGAGGAGCAGAAAGCCACACGAATGATGTGCAGCCTCACGTTTTTGCAGCGTTACCATGCCCACGGCCAGCAGTTCATTGATCACATCGTTACTGGGGACGAAACTTGGCTTCATCACTTCGTCCCCACAACCAAAAGAGCCAGTATGGAGTGGAAACACGCTGGATCACCAATGAAAAAGAAGTTTAAGGTTACACCCTCTGCTGGTAAAGTTATGGCAACCATATTCTGGGATGCATGCGGTGTTATCCTTATCGAGTTTCTGGAGCGTGGCCATACCGTTAATGGCGATCGTTATTGTGCCACTTTGACAAGGTTACGTGAAGCCATCCGACGCAAACGGCCTGGCATGTTGAGTGATGGTGTCATCTTCCTGCATGATAATGCCAGGCCCCATACTGTACGCAAAACTCAAGAATTGCTGCAAAAGTTCAAGTGGGAAGTCTGGAGCCACCCCCATACAGCCCAGATTTGGCACCCAGTAACTACTTACTTTTTCCGAAATTGAAGGAACACTTATCTGGAAGAAAGTTCTCTTCCGACAGCGATGTGAAAACAGCTGCCGAGAACTGGATCAATGGGCAGGGACGTGATTTCTACCGAGCCGGGTTAAACAAGTTGGTCATGCGTTCTGATAAATGCCTGAACAGATTTGGTGATTATGCGGAAAAGTGATTGGCAAGTATGCCTTATAATTCCCTTTTGAATTTTCTGTCTATTGTTAATCAATCATTTTTTATGACCCTCATAACCTTTTTTTTTGGATCTATCCTCGTATATACCAAAGTCTCTGAACAACTTAGTTTTGGTGCAAATTTGACAAAAAAAAAAAAAAAAAAAAGAGGGGGGGGGGAGAAAGTGTGTTTTAGAGCAGAACAGCACCACATCAGATACACACCCCACCTTTTCTATTCACATTTTTTTTGTCCACATGAGAATTCAAGGCTGGGTAGGCCTACTCATTAAAATGCTGTATCCTGTTATCCTGTGCAACAGAATTTGGTCGGTTATCTGATTTTAAGTGACTCAAGAGCAACAATAGGTCAAAGAGTGTCCAACAGAGTTTGATACCTGCTACTCCGATTCTGTCATGAAGCTAAAGAAACTGTTTCTGATAACATGGGACTATCCCAGAATTTCACTTACAGTAAAAGATTCTTCATAATTTTAAGTGTCATATTAGTCAACCTATTACCAAACAAGAAACCAAAATTTAAGAATTTGACATGACAGACAATGGCAAATGATCTAAACATGTCTTTGTGAAATCATGAGCTAACGCACTTAACATGTTTATTATTATTTTTTAGTTCAGGTTTAAGAACTAAACACCACCACGGGCAACTATTAGGGATAAAAGCAGTTTTCCTTTTCTCTAATTTAGGGCCACTGGTTTCAGGAAAGGGAGAAAATTAGTGCTAAAAGATGTGAGATAACAGGAAGTTTGAAATGAGATCTAAACATGTTTTTGTAATGTTATATATGTTGAATCTTTTCTTACACTTATGCATAACAAATAAAAAATAAATAAATTAGGATGCAGTGACCTGAAAAGTTTGGTGCTTTAGCACCCATGCTTACAACAGCGCTCTCAACAAACCTTGCAGCTTAAAAGAATCTTTAAAAATGTACACCATACTCAAGTTACCACAGAAACATTTCAAATACTCTTTCTCTTGTGTCTGGAACTTTTCAAACAATTACATTCCTCTGTAATAATATTAAACACAGATAAATTTTTCTAAAGAATTCTACGATGAAAAATGAAAGATTATGTACCTGAACTATAGTACCTATCCATTACACTCAATGTGAAAAATGAGCCATATCCATGAGCAGCATAGGGAACTTTGGCCAAAGTTGCTAAATAGTCCATGAAATACAGTTCAGGGCCTGTTTGCTCATCAAAGCCAGCCAGAAGTAGATTCACCATGTAGGGTGTCTAAAAATGTCAATAAAAAGTATAAGAATAAAACTGTTAATAAATAGTACCCATTATATTTTTTTGCATTCTAAAAATTCACAGAATTTTAAAATTGTAAAAAAGCAAAGAATACAAGTGTAAACTAGTTGTATCAAGAGTAAATTAAAAACACCTTACCCACATTTTTTTTCATGATGTATGCTTATGGATATTTAAGAATATATAATTTGAAGGTAAATCTTAAATTTAAAATAAAGAAGAAACAATATTTATGCAGAATTATTTTATTTATTTCTCATCGATCAGGGTTTTGCTGTGCTTTTGGTGTAGCTTTAATCAAGATGAATGGCCTAAAGCTGGGCTAAAAGCACGGCGAAACACCTTGGTCGATACAAAAATACATATAAAATAATTGTGCATAAATATTTCTTCTTAATCTTACAAGCATTGCAGTGGAAGTAGTCTACAACTAATGAAATCATAAATTTGTTTTAGAATTATTTTTTTTTTTTGCAGGAGGAAACAGGAATTTTTGTCATAATATTTCAAACACACAGTGTATCTTCCATCCATGTTCCCATAAAATAAACAACAAAATATTAATGTGACGTCCTAATATCATTATTATTAGCACAGAGGTGTCACATGCCACATTTTCACTGTTTCCTATATGCAGCAACTCTTTGGAAAACTTAATGGATTTTTAGATCTCCAGATGAGCAGCAAGTGTTGGTACTAAGAGGAGGAAATGGATTGCTTCAACCAGGGAAGAGATAAAAAATCTGAATGGATCGAGATTCCTGAGCTGTCTGCTTAACTTCCATTGCTTGGAGTTTTGTTGTCTTGGGTGGTGAGGTGGATAGCCTGCTCGAACTGAGGTCGGCAGATGTAGGTTCAATTCCCAATTTAGGGCAATGCAATTTTCAAGATTTTTGAAACAGCAAAGATATGGCTCCTCTGCACCAATAATGATATATGTTTGTATCTTCCATGTAAGTGTGTAGAATTATTTTCTTCTGGCTGATTTGTTTTCCATCAAATTCTATGATGCATCAGTCCTAGTTATGTGATTCATTTTAAAGGATTACGTTCTTATTCCATTTCTGTGCACAAATTGGTTGCCAACCCACAAGCTTTCTACTCACTGAAAATATTAACATATGAACATCACCCATATTTTAAGAACTGTACACCCACAGAAGGAAAAAAGATTAAGGTAAATACTGTGACCTACAAATTATAGGTGAGCACAGTAGATGCAGAGAATTCACATAAAGGTGTTTCTACCAAAATAATTGAGTATCAACAATGCTATGATACTATCAAGAGACACAGCATCTTAGAATTTGCAAGAACAGTAGGTTTGGTATTATAGGTTCATGAAGAGGTAATGCTATAAGCATACATATAATCCATCTCTGCACACAAAATGCCTAGGGAATACAAAAATGAAATATTTGAATTTTGTTTAATTATTATAAATGCACACAAATAAACTTGCTTTGAAAAGTACCAAACAGGACACATGGAAGAAGTTCCTTGAATATGCTGAAGTGCCACTGTATTAGATACCTGCCTAGTAATGCATTGGAACACCCCTTGTTCTAATGACAGCGGCTACAAGACAACGCATGGACTCCATGTGCTTATGAATGTGCTCTGCAGGTATTGCCAGCCATGCATCATCCAAAGCTGCCCATAATTACCTCAGATTTGTAGCCAACGGGGAAACATGCTCAAACAGCCTGTTCGACAATACCCCAAAAGGGTCCAATGGGGTTAAAATCCGGGCTTCTAGATGGCCACTGAAGCAATTCAAAGTCACTACAATGCTCTTGTAGCCAAGCAGTAGCCAGGAGGACTTGTGGGATTGGCAAATACTTTGCTGGAATACAGATGATATTTTTGTTCTCTGGAATGGCACGAACTCGGAAATACCTAAATTAGTTGAACCTATTCAATTGATCCTTATATACAGTTCACATATGAGACTGAAAATAATGGCCGCTTACCATTCCTTGATGTCCTTGTGTCACGCTCTGAAGGATCCTTTAGTACAACAGCTCATCGAAAACCATTTGCTGTTTCTTTACCCCCTCATGCAATATCAATTCATCCATGGATACAAAGATCTCTGCCTTCCCCACATATGTATATCGTGCAATACATACCTGCTCAACTGAGGATTCATTACAGGAAGAGCTTGGTTTTCTTAAACGAATTGCAGTACACAGAGGATACAGCCCTTCCGCTACAGACAAAGCTGTCCAAAAATTTAGGAAATCAAAGCCTGTCTGCATGCTCATTTCTATAGACCTCCCAATACAAAAGAATTGGGCAGGTTATCCCATTTGCTCCTCAGATTTGCTTCGGAATTTCAAAAATTCTTAAAAGTTTTAATTTCAAAGTTATTTTCAAACCCATAAACAAGATGAATTTTTACGGATCAAAAGACTACGTCAAAGACCTAAACTCCTGGGAAATTTATCAGATACCTCGTGAATGGGGACTTTCATATATAGGATAGACCCACAGTGCTTTAAGTTTTCGTGTGAGGAACACAAGACCTATGTTACGGAACTATGAACTGAAGAAGTTGTATATAGCTCAACATTGTCACGAAAATAACCATAATTTTTTGTTTGGAAATGCTACGCTTATTGATAAACCAGACTCAACTATCAAGCATAATATATTAGAAGCTTTCCACATATACCGGAACTCGTCACGACTTGTCAACGACATGACGTCGACTCCATTTCCTTCAAGTGCGTGGAAACAACTCACCAAAACCAGTGAGCATCAGAATACTGATGATGTCACAATGATTTGAATGTTTATGCTCTATTTGTCCGGAGGAAGCTGAGCCAAACGCTCTGCGAAACTATAGTGACGTATAACAAACATTTTATTGTGCGAAACGTTTTTATTAATATTCTATCTTAACACCGCAAGCTTAGTAGTCATAAATTAAATACCATTACTGCTGTTAAAAAAATTTTCTGCTCCTGAAAGCTCTGTGTTTAACTTCATATTTCCCCCAGTTGTGCACTTTTATTTTGTTATCTACACTTTATTGGTCATTGAACTGAAACTGCTGCAAATCCAACCATTTGTTCTAGTTTTTCATGCATTCAAGTATCTAAACAACATAACGTGCTATCGTATATATACACTGACGGGGGAAAAAAATCCCAACACCACGAAAAAATAGTTGTAGAGGAATGAAATGGTGGCAATACATGTGTATAGGTAACATATTTAATCGATTAAGGTTTCAAGATCACAGCGTATTGTAAGTGAAATGCTGGTACATTAATAACCAGTGTAACCGCCAGAATGTTGAATGCAAGCACGCAAACGTTCATGCATTGTGTTGTACAGGTGCTGGATGTCAGTTTGTGGGATGGAGTTCCATGCCTGTTACACTTGGTCGGTCAATACAGGGACGGTTAATGCTGGTTGGGGGTGACGCTGGAGTTGTCGTCCAATGATGTCCCATATGTGCTCGATTGGTGAAAGATCTGGTGATCTAGCAGGCCACGGCAACATGTCGACACTCTGTAGAGCATGTTGGGTTACAACAGCGGTATGCGGGCAAGCGTTATCCTGTTAGAAAACACCATCTGGAATGCTGTTCATGAATGGCAGCACAACAGGTTGAATCACCAGACCGATGAACAACTGTGCCGTCAGGGTGCATGGGATAACCACGAGAGTGCTCCTGCTGTCATAGGAAATTGCTCCCCAGACCATAACTCCAGGTGTAGGTCCAGTGTGTTTCGGCCACAGACAGGTTGGTTGCAGGTGCTCACCTGGCCTCCTTCTAACCAACACACGGCTATCACTGGCATCCAGGCAGAACCGGCTTTCATCAGAAAACACAACAGATCTCCACTCCGTCTTCCAATGAGCTCTAGCTTGACACCACTGACGTCGCAAACGGCAGTGGTTTGGAGTAAGTGGAATGACCGCTACAGGGCGTCTGGCTCGTAGTTGTCCTTCAAGTAACCGATTTGTAACAGTTCATTGTATCACTGTGGTGGCAACTGCAACTCGAATTGCTGCCGCAGACGCGGTACGATACGCCACGGCCATATGCAGTACACGGCGGTCTCAGGGATCATAGCATACTTCTGGAAAATTTTAGGTAAGAATTTTAGGAATTTTTAGAAAAATTTTAGGAAAATTTTAGGAGTGTATTTCAATAAAAACTAGATGTATATTTGTATACATCTAGTAAAACAACTTTGTATGCATTGTAAAGAGTTTGCTTCACACCCTTCAACCATATATACTGATAGACTGCGCATGACATCAAAATTTCTGGCTCCAACATAAAATCACATGACAACAGTCAAAAAGATGGGTTACACCTGCTGTGCTTATGGTTGCTCTGACCGATATAGTAAAGAAAGTTCTATGATTTTTCATGGGTAAGAAACGAATTAAATACCTAAGTCAATAAAGTTCAATTACTTAACCAGAAACTTGCAGCTATTGATATAAAAATATAGTAACTTAAGAAAAAAAAAATGGAATGCATGTTCCAAATTCTTCGCAAATGTTCATCACATTATAAATCACAAAATGTAAACAACACGATCATGCATGTATATAGCTCATAAGTAAACTTACCTGAAGAGTTTTCATTATATATGAGGTGCATTCACATAATACACCGAAAACACTGAAGTTCTGCAGCGTAAATTAGTAATCATAACAGCATTTGTACACGAAATTTGAGTCTGATGATGACGTGCCCAATGTTTGAGCCATGGCGGCTTTGATGCAGCTATTGCCAATGCGCAGTCCATTAGTATATATGGTCAAAGTTCACACCCAAATTTTTTGCATAACGTCTAATGTCTAAAGTTTAAGTATGATTTACTTCTAATGTTCAGTTCTTATCTTTTCACGTGTTATTATCATATTCAAGTATATTTACCACATTCAAGTTTCACTTTGAACATTAATATGCTGTTGAACCAGAAGCAATTCACAATTTTCACAGTAAAGTTTTCAGGTTTCACATTAAACTATAATATCCTAAAAAGGTAATTGAAAACCAAGAACTATGTACAATTGTTCACTGAATTACTTTTTTCATATTATTGTTTTAACCTTTTCCTGATTAGCCTATCTTTTCTGCTTCCACCACAACTAATTTACTTTCAGTTTTCTTTATTTCAGCTGAACCTTGTATGATCAAGTTAGAGGCAACTGCTATTTCAACAGTATTTTGTTTTTCTACAGCTTTTCTCATTCTTTCTGTTCCCTCTTGAATTACTGCTAGGGAGGCTTCTTTATGTTTTTTAAGCCTATTTATTTCTGCATCATTTTCTTTTATTTTGTCATCAAACTCAGCTTTTCTTTTTTCTCTAGCTGCTTTTCCTTATTTTCCCTCTCTTTCTTCGAAAATAAAAGCATAACAAACAGCGCGAAAACTAGCTCATAAATAGAATATTTGAAACACTCTCAATGTATGCACTCTCAATTATTAGGGATGGTAGAGGGGAAGGGAATAGAACTATCCAAAATTAGCATGTTTTCGTTGCGCTAGGGCGCTTAAGCACGGCTGAATTCCTTCAGATACCCCCAATGTTCAAATGATTGAAATGTGCTGATGTTCATGGAATGAAATGGTTGATCAGCTATGATGACCGCATAAAAGTTCGGGGTGGGGGGGCTTTATTTTTTATTTTTTAGTTTATGCAACATTTTACATCACTCCAGTATTTATCTTGTCATCATCAACAATCGCAATGCAACTACCGCTTACGATCGCGGATATCAGCAACCGAAAATCTGCCATATCTCTAAGTGATATAACACACAGTATCCTATTACAGTGTATTGTAATTGAAAAAAAAAGGATGTGGAAAAAAAGAAACTTTCAGAAATTAAGATCATCAAGTCATGCGTTTCAAAAATCCGTTTTCCTTTATAACGTTTGAAAACATGTTTTTGCTTTTTTACCTGTAGTGTAAATAAAAAAACTATGTTGATTTTTTTTTATGGAATCAGACGTCCGTATGTCTGATTGTCTTCATCTGAGTTCACACTTTAGCTACTGTGTACAAGTAGACCTATTTTTTTCAGCTCAAAAATATGTAGTTTTGTATATATTCACAGTATAAGTCATTCCTTATTCCCACAGAACTGAATTCAGCATATGCAAAATGAAGATCATCAAGACCACCAACACTATGTTTCTGATTGTCTGCTGTTTATATTCAAGAAATGCAAACATGGATCAATGGTGAATGCAGCAACTATGATTTTTATTTATTACCAAGAAAAAAAAAAAAGAGCCGTGAAAGCTGTAAAGCTGAAACGGATATTTCTCTCGAACCCCCCCCCATGCACAAAAACATTCCAATTAAGATCAAGCAGCAGGAGGACGCGTCCACACAACACAACCTTTGGAATTACCTGATGGAATGGCTTCTTTTGATTTGGCACATCGCCATAAATCACCACCTGCAGCTCACTGAACTGTCAAGTTGCATCCTTCCTCCTTCACTTTAACTATAATAGAAACTGTAAAAAAAAAAAATGCTCCCCAATTTTCGACAAAATTAAATTACCAAATTTACGTCATGATGTTGCAATTTACTAAAATACGTTTGTTTATCTGCTGAATATTGCTTAAATCCATTGAAAACTTTTTAATTATAGATGATTTTTTTATTAAAACAGTAACTCAGACGTCTGAATAAAAACGTGTTTGTAATTCAAATAGAGTCCATATCATCACAGAAAAAAAATTTAAGGATCACTCTGTTTAAATAAACCATGGCATCTAAAAAAAATAATTCACTTGCTTTTCCCGTAATTTATAATTACTGTTTCTTTTTTTCAATCCGATTATGCAACGTTTTTTTTTTTTTTTGCATCTGCTAAAGTTCCTAACGGAATTTGGCGAAATTTGCACTAGAACTTTATTGTGATGTATCTTAACTACTGTAAAAATTTTACTGTGTTATTTTCAAAATTCAGAAAAATGGATTTCTGAAAATATTCTCTTAGTCCTTTAGTGCTGTGGAAGTGATAAACAGGTGTTTGCTTTCTTCCCAACCAAGGGGCTTCAGATCAGCGCTCCCAGCTGTCAATCAACTGTTGCTATGGTAACACCCTTTCTGCTGGAGGCTCACTCTGTCCAAAGAGGCACACATACTTGTCCATAATAAAAATTACCAATGCTAACTTTTAAAGTTTTAAACCGATTCAACTGGAATTTTGGAAGTGAGCTTCTGTAATCCAATTACAGTGAATGTAAAAATTTCAGCCACTTTCGTGAAAAATTCGCAAAGATAGTTTTCTTATTTTTTATCATAAGTAGTGGAAGTCTCTTGAGGGGAGGGAGGGTGGCATGCACATAAACAAGAAGATGATGAATGTGTTGTTCAGGCATACTCCTCACTGGTGGATGCCAGCTGACTTGGTACATACGCGACCCCCTGCAAATGCTAAATGCCTCTTCTTTCCCCTTCTGTTCTCAATTGTCGGACGGACATCAAGCTCCCCTTCGACCTACTAGTAATCATCCAATTTTATTGCACTGGAAGTAGTGCCTTTTTTTTTCTTTTTTTTTCCCCCAGCCAAATTAGGATTTGGTGCACATCGAAACCGCTGCCGGTGGTTTCTTTGAGAACAGAGAAAAGGAACTTTAAAAACTGAAGGGGTAACAGTAACACGATTTCCTAAAAGGGCATAAAAGCACTAATTTCAAATTTCAAGGCTTTTCAAGACGGCATTAAAAAAACACCGTTTTTCCAGGATATTCCAGGCCTTGAAAACGTAATCATGATTTTCCAGGACTTTCCAGGTTTTCAAGCACGCGTGCGCACCCTGCGTAATGGTAAATTTATTGGCGTTAATAACGGTTGTGTTTTTAATAAATAAGCTTACGAAAATTTTAGGATGAATAGCAAATTTTAGGTCTAATTTTAGGAATTTAAGGAGGGTCACAAAATATTAGGAATTTTAGGAATTTTAGGAGGAATGCGATCCCTGCGGTCTTCCCTCTCAGTAGTGCCACGTGGCCGGCCAGAACCTGGTCTTCTTGAGGCAGTACCTTCCCTTGACCACCGCTGCCAACAATCATGCACAGTGGCTACATTCCTGCCAAGTCGTTCTGCAATATTGCGGAAAGAAAATCCATCTTCTCGTAGCCCTATTACACGACCTCGTTCAAACTCCGTGAGCTGTTGATCATGGCTTCGTCTTCTTAAAGGCATTCTTGACTAACATCAACACACTACGTCGAATCTCAACGATAACTAACGCTCACGAACGTTACAGCACGTATTTACAGCAAACTTGCTTTGCATGTTCCGAGGGGCGCTACTTGCGCCACACGTATGCGCCGAGCGCGAAATTTGCATAGATGTCATCTTACAGATGTACTATCACCGCCTACTAACTGTCGTTTATCTAACACAACCCCTTCTTGGTGTTGGGATTTTGTTCCCGTCAGTGTATAAGGAAATTTTTATTTCTTTATTTCCCATTGTTGAAATCGTATACTTTTCCCATTGCTTAAAGATGTACATATTTTTGTTTTAAAATGTTTCTTCTCTCACTTTCAATATTGCAGAATCTCTGCAACTTTTGAATTCCATGATATTTAGATATAATTTTTTTACATGCTTTATAAAGTTTGATTTGTATGTTCTTTTCTTCCGAAAGTGACATTTTTTAAAATTCTTTAAGTTCTAACTCTTTAATAACTATTAACACATTTTTGTAGCTAAATTTCTGAACCTTATCATTTCCCCCTATGCTTTGATCAGATGAATGTACATAAGCCTTATTTATACAGTATATGTTCTGAAACCTGGTGGTGTGCAATTGCTGAGATTATGGGTTGGTAGAAACACTGGTTTTCAGCACACATCACATTCCCTTTTTTTTTTTTTTTTTTTTTTTTTTTTTGCTTTCTTATATTAATCATCTTGAGATCCAAAAAATTATCTCTATTTTACTGCAGGGCATATGCTTTAAACTGTTCTAAATCTTTGGAGGAATGGAGAGGGAGGATTTTCTGCTTTGTGCCGGTAAAATATATGAAAGCCATCAAATATATCTCTCATAAAACTGACACAAACTTTTTTTTTTTTTTTAGTCTCTATCATGAAGCATTTTGTTTTCAGTTTCCTGGTTTCACCAAAGAGATTTGATTACTGTTAGCCCATTGGCACTCCTTCAGTTTCTCCATGCATTCTTCTTTTGAAAATAAAATTTTTGTCGTTATATTTCAGAGTACCATTAGCATTAAACTTCTTTTTTTGCAAGTGTTTTTCTAAAGCATATAAACATTCCTTAGTTTTTTTAAGTTGTTTTAACACCATCTTTAACTTCTTGCAATAATTTTACATGATAATGGAATTAGTTTCCATTTTCACAAGTGCATAAATTTTACATTATATATTCCACTGTTGAAACAACACATCTCCTTATCAATTTTATTTCAAAATATAATTACAGTGGGAGGGAAGGGAGTGAATTTAGAATGAAAGAAATTAAACATACCCTGCTTCGTAAGTAATCAGCCATATTTCTCCTGGTATAACTAGCGGCAGCAGATGGAGACAGTTCATAACCTGAAAAACGTATGTATCAGTTTTACTAAAATCAGCAACAACACATCTATTAAAATGACAGGGTAGAGGAATACATTGAGAAATAGGAAGTATGCAATACATACATAATAAACATATGAAGGTAGTTGGGCAAACACACTAGTCCCATAAAGAAAAATTTAAAAATAAACAAATAATGCTCTTTTAGTGAGCTTTTGCTTGATACAAAACACAATAGAGTTTATAACATAAAAAAAAGTTCAAAATCCAACTCTTAAATTTTAAAGTCAGTTTTCTCAAAAATGGACATTTTTTAAATTTTGAAAAATCTCAAAATTTGTTTATACTTATCTGAAACTATCCACAAAATATGTTTTTGGGATTATAAGATACGAGAGGCAACACATATATATGATCAAGAGAAAATAATGGGATCTGAATTTACCAATTACCTAATACACTTGTCTTTTTCCACAGCATAAATTTTTTACAATATTTATGAATGTTGTCCTCTATTTGTGTTACTTTTCTCAGTCTGTTTTGTCCTGGCATGTTCCCTTTTAGGTGATGTAACGCAAACTCAACCTTAAAAAATGCAAGATGGCAAAGGCATGATCATGTTGGATCATGCAACAGAACTATTTTCCCTCCTCTCCAGACTACTAACTGCTCTTGGCTCATTCTGCTAGCAGAGTCTGTGAAGACACTCAGCTATTTATTTGTTGCTTATTTTTTTTGATAAATGTGAATGTAAAGTGATAAACTGCACAGCAATTTTTTCTTAGCAAGTTTTCAACCTAAGCCTCTTTAAAATGGATGAAAAATGGGCATTTAATTGTTATAATCTGTTTAAAAACCTAACCACTCCCCTAGAGGGAAGGGATAAGACCAGTGACAACATGGACATGTTCTTCTTTTTCTGAAGCACCAATGATAGCTTAAGTTTGAGGCAGTTGTAGAGAAGAACTGAGCAAGATGAAATTACAGATTTTCCAGGTACTAGTCAGGATGTTAAGTTATGATTGCAGTATACAGTAGCGAACAAAAGTATTTGGCGAAACACTTTTTCGACCATAATTTTTTTTCTGCTGGACCAAATCGCTCATTTTGGGATATGATATGTGTTGATTGGTGGGTTACAATGCCGCATAGTTTGTATTTCGCTCAGAGCGAATTTGTCGTTTGAAATGGGCCATATTCAAGAGTCGCCAATTATTACCCATTTGTTTGCTGCATGTATTAATGCTTTTCTTGTGATTTTTGTGGGTTTTGTGATGTGTAGTGGGATAATAAGTCAATCTTAGGTTTTCAGAAATGGGTAAAAAGACGGAGATCCCTGTTGGAGCTCGCCAGGCGGCCGTGAACATGATGGAATCCGGAATGCGCGTCACCGACATTGCGAGGGCCTTGAAGATCTGACACCAGTGCATTTCAGCTATCCTGCAACGTTATAAGAAGACTGGGACCGTCAAGAACAGTCCCCGATGTGGTAGGCCTCGTTCCACTACGTTGCGTCAGTACAAACGCATCCTCCGTCGATCTCGTGCTGATCCCACCTTGACTGCTTTGGACATCGCCACCGAATTCCGCGACAGCAACGACCTGAACGTCAGCCGAATGACCATTTCCCGTCGTCTTATCGCTGGTGGATTGAATGGAAGACGCCCCGCCAAGAAACCACTCATCGGAGCCAAGAATCGACGAGCCAGAGTAACATTCGCGCCGTCATCGACACTGGAACACGGCAGGTTGGAGTAAGGTGCTTTTCACCGACGAGAGCAAGTCCAACTTGTTCGGAAGTGATGGCATCCGATACGTACGACGTCCGTGGGGCCAGAGATTCAACCCCCAGTTCATTCAGCCGACTGTCAAGCACAAAGGAGGATCGCTCATGGTTTACGGCGCCTTCTCTCGCAATGGAATAGGCCCCATCATGAAATTGACGGAATAATGACCAGCCAGAGCTACACCAACATGTTCATCAATGTCTTTCCATGGGCAAACCAGAACATGCCACCCGGATGGATCATGCAGCACGACAACGACCTGAAGCACACCTCCAGAGTAGCGAAGGCAGCCTTCTAGCAGCAACAGGTCATACTTCTCGACTGGCCAAGCAGATCTCCAGACCTCAACCCCATCGAGCACATGTGGGAGAAGCTGGAGAGACGATGTGCAAAGAAAACCTGCCGGAATAGGGCCCAGAAGTTCAACCAGCTGTCTGCAGAATGGGCGCGAATTCCGCAGGTCACCGTCGAGAAGCTAGTGGACTCGATGCCGGCCCGTTGTGCACCTGTTATTAAGTCTCGTGGTTATCACACTAAGTATTAGTTATTGTTTTGTCGTTTTCTCGTACTTGTTTTCTGTTATCGTTGCATTAAATGAATGTGATACACACCTACTTTGTTAGTCAATTTGTATGATCTTTGCGATTAAGCTCGGTACCTGATCTGTGTTAAGGTTTCCGATCTATCTGCATATGGGCCATGTTTACAACTGAATAACACATATCATATCCCAAAATGACCCGATTTGGTCCAGCAGAAAAAATATTATGGTCGAAAAAGTGTTTCGCCAAATACTTTTGTTCGCTACTGTATGTTCTGATAGCAATTCTTATGTACATCATTCCCTTCAGATGCTTCAAAAACTTTTAATACATCCCCCAAGATTTAGGAGAGTTCCCTGTTGACCAGAAAAAAGCTGAATATAAATGATATTCTACAGAGAAAGTTAATTTGAAACAAAATTCTAAACTTTGAAGAACAGAAAGGAAAACATTAGGATGTAGACTATTTTGGCTGAATTTTCAGAAAGATTGTAAGGGAATTTAAGGCACCAAGTTGCATGGTAAGGCAGTCAAAGAAACTTTAGATACAAAAAGGAATTCTATCTAATCCAGATCAGAAAACTGGAAAATCTCTACTTGTGGAAACAGCTGAAACTAAAAACATTTAAAAAAAGTGATGAGGTCAGCAGACTTATTTCTGGGATGAAAGACTGTTTCCACGGGGAACAGCAGTGGCCAAAAAATCCATGGCTCCAAAAGTGTAATGCTTAATAATTAAAAGGTGGTGTACAAATTTTTTAAAGGAAAGTTTCCAAATGTAAATGTGGGGTTTTCAAACTTTGCAGGGCTATGTCTGAAGAATTGTGTTCTAGCTGGTCAGAATGGTACACACACAAAACTGCGTGTGTAACACAAACTCTGACAAACTTCTGTGACCAGCATTGCATGTGTACCACTCTGAGTCCAGCATTTTGATGTGTGATACACATGCAGCAGAATGTAAAACTTATGATTGAAAATGCCAAGTTATCATCGATCACTAATGGTGAAATAAAAAAATTACAAAGATGTACTTGTAAAAATAGTATGCAACCCCAGCATCAATTGATTGGTACTTGGGTAACTTACACCCAGTCTTGGAATTCAAGTAATCCAAAGTTTGCTAGAAAATGCGATGAAGACTATAAACCTTCCACCAGTGAATCTCTGTAGAAAGATGCATCTTAGAGATACGGCAAAAAAGAAAAGAAGAAAAAAAAAATCCTCTGAATTTGTTAAACTCTTTTGGGAGAAAGTTTCTGTTTTACTTCAACATTACTCAATAGATAAACAATAAAGTTCATTTATAAATAATGTCAAAGAAAATCTGTCAAATTCAAAAATTGCTGCTGTGTGTGATTTCTCAGAAAACTCTTATCATTGGACCAGCAACCAAGCTACAGTGCATCCATTTGTTGTGATTTCAGATCATCTAGAACACACAAAACATTGGAATAATTCTTGATGTCCACATATCATGCACAAGTTACGCTAAAAATAATAAGTGGTGGGACGTTTCGGTAGTGACTTCTACCATCATCAGCCATGGAATGAAACACGTGGTATAAGCATCAGTTGTTGCCAGATTTCAAATAGCTTTCCAAAATGATAGGTATGTTAAAAGTCTGCTCCATTTTCAAGTCTTTTGGCTACATGATTGCTATTAAACCACCTCCACATCTTTTTAACCTTAAAAAGACAGATCCCAATAAACCTCTAGAGTTACAAGGTATCTACTCTATCCCTGTCAACACTACCACAGTATCTATTGTTGAAACATATCGCTGATGTTAAGAAAGGCAACCCTTCCACCCCCTTTCAATTTTAACCATCAGTGATACGTCCGAGATTCCTGATTGGCAAAATGTTAAACGTATCGCTCTGTTCAGCAATCGGAAGCCCTCGGGTACTGTGAAAGCATTGGAATCTACCTTACCCCTTACACCTGCAATACAGATGCACCTTTTAACATACCTATAACTTGGAAAGCTATTTTGAAATCTGACAACAACTGATGCTTATACCACGTGCTTCATTCCATGGCTGATGAAGGTAGAAGTCACTACCGAAACGTCCCACCACTTACAATTTTTAACGTAAGTTATGCACGATATGTGGACATCAAGAATTATTCTAATGCTGTCTGTGTACTTATTTCCAACAGCAACTTTTATGACTTTTTGTAGAGCAGATTTGAGAAATTGCCTACAAAAGTCTATTACACTTCAGATGGCTCTACTGCACAATATAAAAAACAAGTATATAATGATATGTCGGGATAATATTTAAATTTATCCTTCCATACTATGCAAAATGTGCAAGCCAATACCAATATATGAATTGTAGGCCACTCACCTTTTATGTACATGCCAGGGAGTCCCTCATTCCAAATAACATTTCATGCACGTGACAAAGGTCTTTTGTCTGACCCCCAATTCTATTTTTCTCAAACATAAATTACTTCAATGCAGAATTTAAAACTTTGAACACATTACAAAAGTGAACTAAAACCCCAACAATACCTACACCTATACCTAACCTCTTCACACTCAAAACATCACAACCAACATCTTTATATACAACTTTCATTCCAACACCTTTCACTACCCACATCGAACACACCTTTAAAATTTCTTCATTAAAACCTGTCAACTAAAACACCACATCCTCTCGCCTCGGGAGACAGCAATGCTTCAAGCACTTTTGCGCTCCAGTCGTGGGCATCCTCAGGAAAAGCCACAGCTCTGATATGCTTGGTCACCAGCTGCCGAGTGAAAATACAGGTCGCTACACATGGTTACATCGACAAGTCTCCTCGCATTCGCAGTTTCACAGCGCCATCTATGATTTAACTTTATGAGCTCAACCTAGATCTTAAACTGCATTTCATTTCTCTTGCCCCTCCCTCCCTCTCTTTTCAATCTTAATGAGTTCTTTCCATTGGCTTGAAATAATGTTTGGGTCATTAAAATTACATACTATGTCTATTTTTCTCTATTAAAATTCATTCAGTCATACGCAAATGTTACTCCGTTTTACAGCTTTTTATAATTTTAATTCTTTCAAATTTAGGAAACACTGTTTTTGATGCAATACTGTTAAGTGCAGTCTTGGCTTCTTTCTTTTTCCAATTTTTTAGGTGTTGATGTAATCGGTGTTTTAATTTATTCCTTGTACTACCAATATATATGACATAAATGGATTGTTGCTAATTGGAATTTCATATACACCTGATTTTTCTAATACCTTATCATTGCCTCTATTACTTAACAAATAGTTTATTAATCTCAGTTGAAATTCCCTTAATATAAGGAAAGGAACCTTTAAATCAAAATTGCTTATTTTGTTTTCTTTCTTTACAACTCTCATAATTATTTTTCATTTCCAAAGTTTATCTGTCAAAATCTCTATTTGGATATCCATACGCCTCCGAAATCCTTTTTACAAATTTTAGTTCTTTATCTCTATAGTAACCATTCGAAGAATATGTAAATGCACTTTTAATCAATGTCTAAACACTGTTATTTTTGTGTGACATTGGATGAAAAGAATCAAAAGGAATCCTAACAGGTATAAAAGATGGTTTTCTATACACCCTATAATCAAAGTAATTACTTCTTTTAATTAATTGTATGCCCAAAAAGGACAACTGCTCTTGATTCTCAAGCTCAACTAGAACTAACATTCTATTGAAGGACAGATAACATTAAATTCTTTTGCTCATTTTTCTAATGCAGTTTTATCTAGCTTTTATAATATAAATATATTATCCACATAATATCTGCAGTACAATAGGGGTGGTTCTTTTAATTTTTTGATCACAGAAGTTTCTATAAAATTCATAATTACTTCGGCAAATAATGCTGAAAGCAGTGATCCCATTGGTCCTTCATAGTTCTGCTTGAAGAATGTATTTTCAAACGAAAATATATCATCATATATGTAACATAAAATATCCTTTAATTCCAGTATTTGTATACTATCTAATATTCTTGACTTAGTCAACTCAGAAATAATATCTATAGCTTTTGGAACACTGGTGTACTTGGATACAAAGCCCTCACATCCATACTATACTGTGCAAATTAATTGAGACAGTAAAAAAATCACTCTTTTTTCCAAAATTATGCCTTTATATCATTCTATGCCTTGATATACACTGATAAATACCTGTATTAGTATGAAGTATGTCCTCCTTTAGCAGAAATGACCTCTTGAATTCGTTTTGGCATTGACTCCACTGATTGAGTGCACATATTTTTGACTTCATAATCGTGGAACCATACACTTTTATAGCATTTGTTATCATGCGTTCTTTGGTTATACAGTCCATTTTACCTAAACATCTCTTCAAAATATTCCACAAGTTTTCTATGGGATTTAAGTCTGGTGAATTTCCAGGCCAATCAAGCAAATGAATTTGAATTTCCAGCATGAAATTCTTGACCAATTTCGAATTGTGACATGGGGCCAAGTCATGTTGAAATGTCCCGTCAAAATTTTGCAAGAATGGAATAATCCTACATTGTGATATTTCTACGTACTTGGCTGAATTCACCATACCTTGAACAGGAACTAAGCTTCCAGTGCCATTTGATGTGAAAATACCCCAAAACATCTGTTTCAGAGGGTGTTTTACAGTTTGTTTGATATGCTCAGGTCTTAAGGGTTCACAGTTGCTTCGTCTAACGACATTTGCTTGGTAACCCTGCACAAATAAATGAGTTTCATCACTGAAAATTACCTTTCTCCAGTCGTCAGCAGTCCATGATTTATATTTTTTGGACCATGCGAAACGTTTTATCTTCATTTTCGCATTCAAATATTGTTTTTTCGTTGGTCTTCTTGCCTTCTGGCCAACTTCCAGAAGCCTACAGCGTACAGTTGAATCACTAACATCACAACCACTAGCCAATAAATCTCTTTGAAGGTCGGTGCTTTTTTTTTTTTTTTTTGGATTCATTTTACTATTTCTGATTAGATATTTATTGGTTCGTGTAGTTGTTTTTCGTTTTCTTCCACATTTACCTCTCCTTTTTGGAGACGATGATCCAGATGCATTGTATTGCGTAAGCAGTCTTGATAAACTTGATTTGCCTACACCAACTACAGAAGTGATATATCTCACTGTTATAGAAGTGTGATCCTTCAGAGCAATTATTTTTGCACACTTCCTTGGGGAAATATCCATTTTTCAATACACAAAAGCAACACATACTCACAGAGAGCAAAAACTAACATCCACCTGTCACACACGAAAGCTCACAACTGACGCTGAAGCGCCTATTTCCTGTTTAAAACCGGTCAAACCACATTCTTACTATCAAGTTCTAACAGTCACACCACCTCACAGCTGACAAAACCGGTTTACGTGGGTTTCCGACATCAACTGGCGACCACATTACAATTCTGAGAATAAAATATTTTGTCCCAGTTAATTTGCACGGTATAGTACTTGCCATATTGTAATCCTTTAGATCTTGTTTTATTTGTTTTATCTGGTCAATGAATGAAGTATTTGTCCTTGAGTATGGCTGAATCAGTTTTAATAAAGAAAATAGACAGTCTGTAATTTTAGTGACCCAAACATTATTTAAAACCAATGGAAAGAAGGAAAGAACTAATTAATATTATTGAAGGGAGAGAAAAAAAAAAAGCAAGAGAAATGAAATGTGCAGTTTGCTCTTAAAGGTAAATCATACATGGCGCTATGAAACAGCGGTGATGAGATGGTCCACGTGATCGCATGTAACAACCCATATGTTTACAGTATGTTCACTTGGCAGCTGGCGACTGAGCAGATTGGAGCTATGGCTTTTCCTGAGGATGCCCGCAGCTGCGATGCAAAGTGCTTGAAGCATGGCCGTCTCCTGAGGCGAGTGGACATGGTGTTTTAGTTGACAGGTTTTAATTAATAATTTTTTTAAGGTGTGTTCAATGTATGTAGTGAAAGGTATTTGAATGAAAGTTGTACATAGGTATGTCGGTTATGATGTTTTGAGTGTGTAAGAGGATAGGTATAGGTGTATGTATTGTTGAGTTTTTAGTTCACATTTGTAATGTGTTTAAAGTTTTAAATTCTGCATTGAAAGTCATTCATTTTTGAGAAAAACATGATAGTTTGCATATCCTCAAATCAGGGGTCAGACAAAAGACTTTTCTTTGTTGCATGCATGGAATGTTATTTGAAATGAGGGACTCCTTGGCATGGACATGAAAGGTAAGTGGCCTACAATTCGTATATTGATAGAAAACAATAATTTTTAAATTTATTTCACCATAAAAAGATTTCAATGTTGCAGCTGAGTGACACTTTTCTGCTACAGCTGATGGCAAAGGGGCATGTTATGGTGTTGGAGTGATGATGAAAAGGTTGGCAGCTAGAGCAAGTCTCTAAAGACCATATGAGGACCAAATAAAGACACCGAGACAACTTTAATGATTGGCAAAAGAAAGCATTACAAAAATTGACTTCACATTTGTTACACAGACAGATTACATTGCAACAGAGCAATTTTTGACAGATCACTTCAGCAAAGCATAAACTGTGCCAACAATTCAGAAACTACAGGCTTTCATACCTTCGACACAAAACAAAAATCTTGATTAAACCTTTCTCTTTTGCTCAAACATTAGTTGAACATACTGTAACAACATTTACATGGAGGACTTGTTTTCAACAAAATATGCGGTTATGTCACTGCATTCTACAGTGGCAATTGGTGGCTGGGTTATGCTTTAGTAAGACAGGAAGAGAAGGATGAAGTACAGTTAACATTCCTTCACCCAGTAGGTCCATCTCCTTCATTAATATATTCTAAAAATCTAGATGTTTTGAGTATTCCATTGACATATGCAGGGCTCTACAAATCCCGGGCGCCTAATTTTCTTCTTAGTTGAGATTTCTTAATATATTGCAGTAAATGCCGTAATTTCTGTTGTATAATCCACAGATTATCTACTAAAAGGTTATAAATTTAGGTGCTGCGGACACCGGTAAAAAACAACAACAACAAAAAACAACGGTGCATCGTTTAAAAAAGTCTGCGAGGTAATTGTCAGGAGAGGTGGTGTTATTGGAAAAAATACCGAAAATGCGGTAACGGAAAAAAAAATATAACGTAACAGCGAGATTGAAGACTGCAAAGAGATTGCAAGAATATATATTTTTTCTTTTACTTAGAAGTATTTTGACAGAAAATATGACGCAAGGAAGGAGTTACTACTCGCGCGTGTGGAAGCCTACGCGGTGCGAGAATCCGTGACTCTCGGGAATTCTGCAGAGCTATTCCGTAGCGTGTCGCCATTCTGCGAATCGCATCTTTGGTGCACTGATTGTATTAGTTAAGGATTTTTTTTTTTTCCGGTATTCAGTTGAAACGTATTCAGAAATGAGACACTGCTATGGACTGTCCGCAATTTCAACAGATTTTTATTGTCTAACTAATGAACTGCGATAATGCGGCAGCAGCTAGCGATTTTAGTTCGCTTTTTACTTAAAAG
This sequence comes from Macrothele yani, assembly GCA_039090855.1. Lineage (NCBI taxonomy): Eukaryota > Metazoa > Arthropoda > Arachnida > Araneae > Macrothelidae > Macrothele > Macrothele yani. The sequence goes on from CM076993.1 coordinate 91,807,199, forward strand.
TAACACAAAAGTACTTCAAAATGAGTTACTTTTTCAATAAGACGATAATTTTTTCCTTGCATCTTTGGATTTCTGAGTCAGTCTGTGAATCGCAGTTTTCTGTCGGAAATTACGATCCACGATTAACATGATAGGTGCGGATCACGTGGTGCCGATTATACGACTGTTATGCATGCCAATTACTACGGAATGTCCGTATTTTCTACGGATTTAGTTGTCTAACTACGTATTCTACGAATTTATATTTTGTTTTAAAAAAATATTTTGCTATTATTTTATGATACACATTAAGCGGATTCGTGGAATTCTCCGTTTTTTTTTGTTTTTTTTTAATTTTTAATTTAGATCGTTTTCAAAATTGATCCAAAACTGAAGAAAATTTGGGGGTTGGGTCATTTTCTGTCTGGGGACGGTATTTCATGTTTCAAAGCTTTCGAAAACAGTAGTTAAATTGAGTAAAATGAATTTGCCTTAATCGTAATTTTTTTCTCCGGATGTTGCGTTTGTGTCTAGTATTTTTGTTAAATATCATTTTATGGCATATATGTTCGTATTTCAGCTTGAAACTGTAGGCAAGAATTTGTGGAAATGGAAGTTAGACGCAGTGAAAATTGCCTCCTAATCTTCAGGCTTGAGGTTCTTCCGCGAATTTGAGACATTCCGCCTTTTTCGTTATGTTGGCCACTCAGGAGATCGACACACAAGTAAACAGAACTGTGTGTATGGGGGGGGGGGGGGAGATGTTCGTCAGAGGACGGAATTCCATCTTTACGAAGCTTTATTTTTGCACTTCACCTTGAAAATGGGAGAAAAATTTCCAAAACCGGAAGTCGGACAGAATTCCCGTAATCGCTGTTGCCCGCTCCCGTGATGTGCCCACTCTCCAGCGTTGTTAAGTATCCTCCCACCCCACAAGTTTTTGAATTTAATCTTGATAAGGGAAGAAGGAAATTCCCTAAACAGAAGTGACGAAGTTGGAAAATTTGTAAAAATTGATGCATGGTGTTTAAGAGTATTAATATTCCCAAAGTTACACCATTTATCTGAAATAGTTGATGCTTTGATATCATGCGCTCATGGTCCTCAGGCTGATGGTTTTTATCAGAGGGCACAAAAATCAAGAAAAGAAAGAAAAGCGACAATGAAGAAGTAGGGAGAGAATGATAGCAGAAAGAATAATTAAGAAATCTATGCTGTGCAGTTGCAGTCAACAAAAGACAGACTAACAGTAGTCCACATTCTTGCTGTCTGTTTTGATTTTTCACCAGTTAAAATGTTCAGCTCCCCCCACCCCACATTTTGTCTCATCGTGTCTTAAACTGCAATTTTAGAGACAGTACGATCATATGGTAAGTGGAGGTCCGTGCACTGCACATTCACTTGCTTGGATTTCCTGTCTGTCAGGCATTGTGGAATTCTGAACACATCTTACTGATTTTTACGGGTGGAAGTTTCGAACTTAAATCTTGCAATCATGCTCTCGCTGGGGAATCAATTTTGTGTTTCTCACGAAGTTTGTTTCATTAGAGTCCTTGTTTGTTGTAACGTTTTGTTAGGACACATATTTGTTTTTTACAAAGAGATGGATCATTTCGTAACATAGAGTTTATGTATGCCACGCACAACTAGTTATAAGTAACAAGGCTGTTGCTATTGTTGGCAGGTATGGACTGTCGTTTTTATTTTATTTTTATTTTTTAATTTCATGGTCTGATGCATGCCGCGGATTATGCGAAGGGAAAAAATGTTTTTCTCAGAATTTCCTGATCTGCGAAATCATATGCCGCTGCGAATTATGTGCGAGATTTTTATTTTTATTTTTCACAGCCTTTGTTTGGATTATACGCCCTTGCAGATTTCATGAAGGAAAAAAAATATATATGGTACTATGAATTAATATGTACAAAATATGACATCCACAAGTAGTATTTTAATAAAATTGAAATCTGAAATTTTAATTTTTTTGAGACCATCTACTGAATGGAAAAAGAAAATTGTGAATCAAATTGGAACTTTATTTTGCAATAAGTGGTTTGGGTAAAAAGAAAAAAAAAAAATTGACAACAAATATGGTTTACCACTTTTCGTTCCAGCGTCATAACCAAACATGTTTTTGTTCATGCGTAATTGACTTCGTTTCACCTGGCACCTAAATTTTGGAGCTGGCTCCTAGATCTAGAACATATTTGTCGAGCCCTGGACATATGTGCTGCATAAAGTGAACCCTGCAACACCAACAGGCTGTACATAGACCCTCTTTGCTCAAGAAGTGAAAAAGTTAATCAAGCCTAGTACCAGTTCACTAGCTCAAGAAAAGACTGAAAACACAAACACTCGAGTAAAAATGGATTGAACTAAAATAATCATGCGAGTTACAATCTTTTTCAATGATATAACTGTTGGGTATTGATTTTGACAGAAACTTAGAACCACGGATAAATACTGAAATACCAAACCTGTCACTGAAACTGTGACCAGATTTAATATCTACTAAACTTTTGAATATATACTACACTGATTTTGAGAAACTTATTTTTTTACTTTGGCTTTAGTTCAATTATTGAAGCAAATTACAGAATAAAAAAACAACAACATAAAACTCAAAAATACATAGGTAGGCATTACTCTTAAAATGCTTTCATATACCACACAATCAATACATAAAATACTATTTATATTTAATTATTTTGAAATAATGCTTACATTGGAAATTTCACCAAAGGGATTGTTATTTCTTAAACACATAATCATGGGAGCAAGTATTTGTGTTACATTTTATTTAGGGAAGGAATTTTCAACATAATATTAATTAGATGCTGTAGCTATGTTTTAAATTTGTACTCGCCAGCAAAAAGTATGCACAAAAATTTCCAACATGAAATGAAAGAGAATAATGGGAAAACCTTAAATACCAGGGCTGTGTACAACTGCATTTATTAGTGATCAAGGCAATTTAACTGGGCACGATTAGAAAATTAATTATAGAAGATGTAAAGTGATTAGTTTCCTCAGAAAATACTAAGAAACAACTGGATTTAAGTTTCTGATGTTACAAAGTAATTTAATTTTATGGCAATTTTTTATATAAAGCATTCATTAGCAAATTTCAGTAAAGGTCAAAATAACCCACAAAAAAAAAAAATAATAATAATAATCAGCTACTTACTTCTGGTAGTGGCTTAAAAAAAGTATGTTACGAAAATTAACAAATAATGCAAAAACAGTTTTGCATAGCAGAAGGAAGGTATTAGAGACAAAGATTTTTAAATCAAACAATTAAAAGAAGAGATAGAGAAGGAAGGAAACATGATATAACTGTATGCCTTTTAGCGGAAAAAATTTTCAAAATGGAAAAGATGAAAACCTTTATTATAGAGAATGGTATACAGTAAAAAAAGAAATTTCTCAATAGAGTTTTTAGAGGCAGAGATAGGCTGCAAACGGAAGTGCACAACACGACCCTGCGCCAGAATTGTGAACCACAAACCTCCTCAAATACAAACCTAAAGTGTTACATAAGGTAAATGGTATCTGTTGTTAAAAGAATTTTTAAATTGGACATTTAAAAGTACAGATATTGAGAAAAAATAGATTAAATATTTGTGCCTCCTAGCGGCGAAATTGTGCACTATTTTGGGAAGAAAATACACACAAGGAGTTTTCATAGTTAGTAGTATCTGGTCGAAAGAGAATATTTTGCAATCGGGTTATTAGTCCCGTAGATATTGCTGCAAACGGAAATGTGAGTTTATGCCTTCTAGTGGTGCACTTGTGCATTAGAAATACTTGAAATTATAAAAGAAACATTTCGCGCCAAAAATGTTCTCCAACAAAGAAAGAATTTTTCAAATCGTACTCCTAGAAACAAAGATATACTCAAAAATATGATATACATGTACGCCCCCTGGTGGGAAAATTATGCACTATTTAAGCAGGAGGTTTTGTTTTTTTCAAAAAGTTTTTGGAGGTGAGCTGCATCGGTCCACGGAGGAATTTTTTCCATGAAGTTTCGAGCTCAGATTTTATAACAATACATCAGAAGCAAAAATAAACTTACACTCCCTAGCGGCCAAACCATTCTTTACCAAAAAAGAGAAATTATATGCAAAACATTTCCCCTCAACAGCTGTATCTAACGCAGGAAGAATTTTTCAAATCGGACTTTTAGAAGTGGAGATATTGGGAAAATCGTGAATTACTGTTACGCCCCTAACGGAAAATGATTAGTCCTGTAGATATTGCTGTAAACGAAAACGTGAACTTACGCCCTCTAGTGGCGTACTTGTGCGTTAAGAAATATTTGAAATTATATGAGAAACATTTCGCACCGAAAATGTTCTTCAGCAAAGAAAGAATTTTTCAAATCGTACTCCTAGAAACAGAGATATGGACAAAAATAAAACATACATGTACGTCCCCTGGTGGAAAAATTATGCACTATTTAAGCAGAAGGTATTCTCAAAATTTTTTGGAGGTGAACGGTATCGGTCCACGGAGGATTTTTTTCAATTGAGTTTCGAGCTCAGATTTTATTGCAAATACATCAGAAGCAAAAATAAACACTTACGCCCTGGTGGCCAAACTATTCTTTACCAAAAATGAAAAATTATATACAAAACATTTCCCCTCAAGAGCTGTATCCAACGCAGGAATAATTTTTCCACCAGGGGACGTACATGTTTTAGAAGCGGAGATACCGGGAAAATCGTGATTTACTGTTACGCCCCCTAGCAGAAAATTTATGCATTATTTGAAAAAGGGACTGTAACTAAAATAGTTTTCAATATAAATGTTGTCGTAAGAAAGAATTTTTTCAATTGGATAATTAGAAGCAAATGTACGAAATAAAATGAATTTTAAATTTGATACGATATTTTATGCGTCCTCTAGCGGCAAGTGAATCGAAAAAAAAAACCAAACAAGGAACAAATGAATTATCATTTGCACGTTTTAAGCTTCCCAATACTAAAAGAATTTTACAAATCGAACTAATAATTGCAGAGATATGGTTTTTCTGGTCAGACAGACAAAGTGATAACATAAACACGACGCCAGAAGATGCTAATAACGCAGCTTCAGTCTTCCTAACAGACAAAAACCCAACAGCCCCCCCCCCTGGCATTTTGCAGAGGGTGGGGGTGGATTTGTCAGACATAAGTTATGTCAGTAGAAAAATCCTCAACTACAAACATCGCGCAGGGACAAAAAGGCAGGAATGGATAAAATTCCAGGACATGTAGCAGAATTTTAGGACATTTCCACGAAAAAATGGAATTCCAAGACTTTCCCAGGATTTACAGGACGCGTACGAACCATGCCTTGTTTTCTTAATTTTTTTTATGGCCCCTACATAATTGAGATACATAGGTTCACTATCTAGAGATAATATAACAAACAAACAAAAATTCAAAAAGCTACACAATGTGGGGGAAAAAGTGTGAAGACCAAAAACAGCAAATCTGAGTCATGTTTATCTTGATCATATGTATGTGTTTCTGCTCACACTTATTATTATTGTTATAAAAATGAAAAAATCTCATATTTTATGATCCTAAAAATATTTCATGGATACTTAGTTATTGTTAAGTATGAACTAATTTTGAGATTTTTCAAAATTTTAGATGTCCATTTTTAAGAAAATCGATTTTGAAATTTTGAGTTAGATTTTGGATTTTTAAAAATTATAAACCCCACTGTGTTATATGTCATATGAAAGCTCATTGAAAGAGCTTTAAAATGAGACCACTCCCACTCTATATCTCAACTGGGAGGTCCATTAAAGCAAAACAAACAAACAAAATCTTCTAGCCGTCTTTAAACAAAAATTTTAAACTTTACATAGCTCTAACATTTCACAAAATGAACAAAGGCCCATAAAAACTGGTATTTTTACACTACACTATAGGACCCTTATGTACCAATTAAAAAAATATATATATATAAGGTCCTTCTGAAACAAGAGTGCTGACTTGAGATGGAATGACCCTATGAAATTAAAATTGAGAATAAATACGGGAAAAGTTGAAGTCATGGCTAGTATAGAATGCTAGGTCAGTCTATATGGTACAAAGACCAGGTGAATGAATTTGTGTATTTATTTAGGAAACACGTTTCACAGAGAAAACAGAAGATCGTGAAATCAGTAAGCAAGTGAACTCAGATTTGAAAGTCACAGCTACGTACTTTAAGATTTTACAGGGTTGACGAGTTCTCAAAAAAGGTCCCAAATGGTTGTGTATGAAAGTGCAATTATTCCTACTCTGCTGTATGATCGTGGAACCTGGCTACTGCAGAAGACACACAAGAATAGTTTGTGTACTGAAGAGATGTGTGGTGGACAAGATGTGTAATGTGAAGCAAAATGTTAGTAGGGGGGTGACAAGTGTTTGGAGGTGGTTTGGCCATGTTGAAAAATGAGTGATAAGGTGCTAAGTGAATTTATTCAGCACAGTTGGCATGGAAGAAATGAAGAAAAATTATGGGAGGAGCAGATTTAGGAATGCCTGCAAGAAAATGAGATACACAAGGTGGATGTCGGTGAAGCTCATGCTGTATGCCAAGACAATGGAGATGTTTGATACATCGAAGTAAGTAAAATCTAACCCCATTGGCAACTTTCATTTGGAAGAAAATCTTGCTTTGAGGAGCCGATTCATTTTTTATTTATTTTTAATTGGGGTTTAACAACCGCTGTGAACAACTTAATGGACTATATAAGCAGTCAACCATCCCTAATTTAGGGCCAATGGTTCCAAGGAAGGGAGAGAGCCAGTACCGTAAGGCAAACAAAGGTTTCAACATTCATGCCTCACCAGGATTCAAACCCAGACCCATCTTGGATGAATGGTCACAAGCCAGCATTTAGACCACGGCACCATGGGGGCAGTGAGGAGCAAATCTCTGAATTTCTGAGAACACCTCAGTGATATGCACATACAGGGGTTGTCTAAAATAATGGAAACACCTCGCTAGAAACAGTGACTTTGGTATGTGCTGCTTGTTGAGTAAAATTTTTATCTTTACTTGGAAACAGTGGTCCTAAATTAGGGACAGGTGACTATTTATAGCCCTTTGAGTTGCTCAGTGGCTGTTAAACCTCCAAATGAAAAACAAATGTTGCAATTTCTACGAGATCTCGTTAACTGTAAGGTTTGTGGGTATCTACACGTAGCAAACAATTACACTGGTACATTTGTGACTGATGCTGTGATTGTGGGCATGGCAAGCTACAGAACGGCATGAGCAATACAAGACTAAGGGCAGCTGGCATTTTACCATCCAAAAAGGGGGTAGGGCAAATTTTAACATGTCAAAAATGGGCAGGGTGCTGCGCCCTGCTAAAACGTTTTAGCAGGGTGCTGCGCCCTGCTAAAACGACCTAGGGGGAACACAATAGACAGTTAAGTAGCTTACCAGGTGCTTTTTGCTCTGTTCTTCCTGTGAGCTCAGTAGCAATGAAATTTGCATGTAAAAGAAAACTTTTTTTATAAAGCTAGATCAACAGTTAGAGCACAATAATGATTCTAAAGGAGAAACATGCAGTATTTGTCCTAGGAAGTAATTTTGAAGTGCTATGGGTATCCTCCTGCAGTGTTTGCCATTGTATTAATTTACGTTTGAGATCGTGACTTTGTGGCCGTGATTATGCTATATAAACATCATCGCAATAATTCTCTCACAGTAGCTGCCAGCGAGCTTGTTTACAATTTGGAGCACAGGTTGTTCATTTTGAAATGAGTTATATCCTCAGCTGTGGTGCCTGTATCCCAATGGTGTGTGCGGGGGCTGAAGATGTAAAAAGAGAATGTCTAAAACTTACGTAAAAGACTTATTTTAAGAAATAAAAAATACATTTCAAACATTCAAACAAACACAAATCAAAATAAACCTAAAGGAATGTTGCAAATATCTGAAATAACAATTACCTTCTTATTCCTTGCATTCAGTTTTAATAATCTTTATTATTTCACTAAACTGCATAGTACGGAACATCCAAACCAATTTAGAATACCATTGGCTAATTCTAACATCACTGTGACCTAAATGCAAGAAAGTCAATTCAACTGCAGATTAAAGACCATCCAAACAAATGAAGAATGCTATTTGACTTTTCGAAAGTCTGGAATTATTCTACTCACATGTATGCACACGTTCTTTTGCATTTCGTTGAGGAACAATTTATATTGCACATTCGCACACAGAGTAACAATAGGGAAACAAACAAACCACTTACCTGAAGAACTTTGTCCCTTCAACCCAAAAATGGTTGCTATCCTTTCACAACATACGGCCATAGGCAGATTTAGGGAGTCTAACTTGGGGGTGCCACATGAGTCGTGGGAAGAAGGGGGGGGGGGGTGCAGACGTGAAATTTAAACCCTCGTAAGGTAAGAAAGTGCAATATTTTGAATTTATTAAGAAAAAAGCACAAACAAAAGTAATTCTTTTGGACCTAATTTCTGACTAATTTAAATAAGTTTACTGGACACTCTTTAAATAAGTTTAGATTTCATAACATTTATTTATGCCTAATAATGAATTAGGACAACTACAGTACAAGAAACACTTAAGTATTCTTATCAGGGCAAGATTTCATCTTTTTTTGCTCACTAGCAAATTTTGCTAATGACCAAATAGTTTGTTAGCAAAACATTTGCACGACTAGCAAGTAAAACTAAATCACGTCGTAACTTATTTTCTAATAAAGTTACAAAATTTAAACATGTATATAAATATTTTGACTTACCTTTTTGAATAATGAATAGAATCTTAGATAAGTTTAGTGACTATCTTTATTATTAATTTCTAACAAATTATCATACCACATGAATATATTTCACCAACATTCTAATTCAGATTTCTTCCCATATGATTTACGCTCAGGGTGTCTGACTTTGTCATCATACCACTTTATAACTGCTGACCGTGGATTAAAAATCTCTTCTTGTGGCCCTTCTATTTCAATTGTCATCAGAGCATTTAAAGTTTGAACACACAAATTGTTCCTCCAACCCCCTTGTATTCTTTTTAAAAAACTGAATCCCACCTCACAACATGCAGTACTAAGTGGAAGTATCGCACAAATTTCTGCTAAACTTAATATGTTTTTATAGGCTTCATATTTTTCTTGGAACATCCTGCTCCAAAAATGCGTTGACCCTTTTTCATGTCACTTTGATGGTTGTTTGCAGCATCTACTTTTAATTCAATAAATTATCCACTTACATTGAATAATTCAACTCCACACTTTTGCAGTGGTTCCTTAAAATGCTCAACCATTGTTAATATTTCAGAATTTGCATAATTTTTTAGTTCTTGAGCATCACTTGGCCAATTTGCTACTTCAAATACTGTTGAAAGCTTTAATATTCCATCGTCTTGCAAAGATGCAAATTATCTAAAGTTAATATTTTCTAAAACTGCATCAATTAAAACATTTTTTTAAAATGAATGTACAGCATCAGTTCTTTTTTTTAAAGATTGACCTTTAAATGTACAATTTCCAGAAAGATGATCCACTTTAACAATATTTGTAAATTCATGTAAGTCAATGCCTTCTGAAACTTTCATTTCATTTAGCTTTTTCTGAACACTGTGAAGTCTGTTAAGTATTTGATGTAAACTTATGTTGTGCGTTTGTACGCAGAGAGAGAGTCGAGCTATTTCACCCAGTACATCTGTGAAAAAGTGTAAATGCAGTAGGAAAGTATAAGTCAGACAGTGTTTCAGAATTTCTTGTGCTACCGCCTTTTCATCAGATGATCCAGAAACACAGACATCTTCCAAGTGCATGACAACTGCCTTCCAGTTATTAATCAAACCTTGACACGCGCTGTAATGGTGAGGTATCCATCTTACACCATCTAATCTTTGTGGGGCTATTATATTTTCATTGCATATTGATGCAATATCTTTTAACATGGTCCTACGTTTAGGAGACCTTGAGTAAAAACTATATATTTGCTTCATTATCATTTCCAAAGTAGTCATATATGTTTTTGAAAAAGCCGATTTCATGGCCAACTCCAGGCGATGAGACATGCTGTGAATATTAACCAACCAAGAACAAGCATCTTTTATGTTAGCCCCAACTCCAGATTTTCTTCCAGTCATAACTGCAGCACCAGTTCCCAAACTAACAATTTTATCCATCCACTGAGGAAAGTTCAACTTGTCTGAAAACTCTGTGTTTATTGCCTTTAAAATGTCATTAGCAGTAGTAGATTTTAAATCAAGTAGTTTAAAGTGTGTCAGAGGTTCTCCTTGATCTACAAACTTGGCACATAACACCAATTTACTTGTTGGGCAAATATCCATAGATTCATCAATCATCAGAGAGAAAAACCGAGCATTTCTTAGTTTTGAACACAATGTCTCACAGATATCATTACCAACGAAGCGAGTAAAAGTACTGCAAGCTTTATCGTTATGATAGGTAACACCAATATCTGATTTACACTCAGTTATCCTTTTGTGACAGGAAATAAATTTTTCAAAGAATTTAAACTTTACCTCTGATTTTGCCATAGTGTATATAATATGAAATAATCTGTCCATCTTTTTCAGAAGCTCTTCATCTGCTGTTCTAAATGATTTCACTATAGCAGTATCACATAATTCCCCTTCCTTGGAAGCTTTTATTGATAATGCTGTCAGATGATCAGAAGATTTGCTATGTGCAGAAACAGATTCTTTTTTTACATTTTGAGTCTGATACTTTTTTATGCTATATTCACAACAAATTTCACACCAAATTTCTTTCATATGTGAAGGAGATGTGTCTATTAAACTGTAAGTAATCCAATTCCATTTGTTGGTTAATCTCCAGTTCTGTACAGTAGCAACCTTCACATTTTTAACTGCAGTTGTTGTACACAATTTTCGCTTAAGGGAACTATGCTGAGATGAATGATCACCACCTGATTCACCAGCTATTGTGCTTTGATTTCCTATTCCATTGCCTGGCGTGGTGGAGCTTTCGATATCTTGCACGAAATTTAAAGCATTGTTCCCATTTTGAGATGAAGGCTTTTGATCAGAAGTTCGCCGTTGCTTGTTTACAAATGAATGCCAAAACAACTGTCGACTCATGATTAAAAAAATAAAGTAAATGAAACACGAAGGTACACTTAACAATAAACGAGACTACGTAACACGTGGTTGTTCACTGAAAGAATCCGAAGAACACAAAATGTATTGAAACTAACCCAACAGAGACAGGGTAAACACAGGATTAACTGGAACTCTGATGTCATGAAGTCGACTGCAGCGTACCATCGGTCTCTTACAAAACTAGCCGTTGATTCACAGCCCAGCAGGAATCATGTGATTTGTTCCATTTGAACTCTTGCTAAAGTGAAAGACAAATATTTGAATTCATACACACCGCATATCTGCCAACTACCACACAATGCCATAGTTTCTACGGAATTAGTTGTCTGACTCAAAACTACGGATTCTACAAATTTTCATTTTGTTTCAAATTTTTCTTTTGCTATTATTTTTATGATATACAAGAGTTTCTTACATGGATTCGCGGAATCCCGCTTTTTTCTTTCTTTTTTTTTTTTTTGTCATCAGTTAGGTCATTCTGAAGATTGATAATGGGGGGGGTCCATCTGGAGATGGAATTTCGTGCTTCAAAACTTTCGGACACAGTAGTGAAACGAAGTAAAAATTTTTTTTGCCGCAATCACAAATTTTTCTCCCAATGTTGTCTTTGTATCCGCTTTTCTTGTTAAATATCATTTTATTGCATAAATGTTTGCATTTTAGCTTGAAACTGTAGAGAACAATCTGCAAAAATGGAAGTTGGATGCTGCAAAATTTTCCAGTAATCTTTAGGCACGAGATTCTTCCGCGAATTCAAGGAATTCCGGCTTTTTTCATTATTATTGGAATTCTGTCTTAACGAAACTAGAAAACGAAAAGTCGACGGAATTCGGATTTTTTCCGTAATCATAATTTCTTTTTTCTCACGATGTTACTTACCTCTGTCAAGTATTATTGCTCAATAACATTTTACTGGATAAATATTTGTATTTCAGCTTGTAAATACAAGGAAAATTTCCAAAACCGGAAGTCAGACGAAGCAAAAGTTTCTTCTGTAATCGTTTATCCCCTCCACGAACATGTTTCGTAAAAAAGCGTCTATGCCACGCAATAAAGCTAGTTACTATGGATAAGACTTTTGCCAGTGTTGGCAGGCTATTTTCCAGTAACATTTTGGTTTGCTTCTTTCGGTTTTGTCTACCATCCTAATAAGTGGAATTATTCTTGCTTATTCATCACTGATCATTAGAGCGCAGTATTTGATGCATGCACGACTATAAAGACTTTTGGAAGTGGGCGATCGCTTGTTTAGGTTACAACAAGAGTTGAGGACAAAGTTCGTGGGGCAAAAGAAGGGAGGGTGGCAGAGCAGCTGGTCAAACAACCGATTCATCCCAGAGCTCTGGGTTGCCACAGCAACCATTGCAGACGTCACGTTCAGTTTCTGTAATAGACCAATGAGGGCACGATGGAGAGAAGTTTCAATGAGCTTCTATGACAGTTCCCACTGGAAGGGATGAAAGATATGGGGAGGATGGGTATTAAGTGTTGAAAGGAAATTGGCGAAAGAGAATCGCTGATCGTCGCTGTTTTAACAAGTGATAATAGAAACTGTTATGTAAACTTCGTGGACTGATAATGATTTTTGGTTACTTTAAATAAAGAAATTACCTTACTAGCAATATTTGCTACTGCAATTTTTTTTCACTAGCAAATTTGATTTTTCACTAGCCATTTGCTAATCAGTGAAATCGCGCCCTGATTCTTATGTTTTATTTTAAAACATTTTCAGCACTCAGAAAACTATTTAGATCATAAAATCTTTACTTACAAAAATTTACCAAAACAAGATTTGCTTTTTGTTCTATTTTAATCCTAAAATGTTTTTTGTCCCATCAAATCGGAAAACGTTTCTTCATTATTAGTTGATCTTAGCCAGTTGCTTTTGTAATGTTTATGTTTTCAAAGTTATATTATTTCTTTTTCCCCCACCACAAATCTTTGGGGGTGCCGGACACCCCGTAAATCCGCCTATGCATACTGCCATACCCTCCCCCACCCCACCCACATGTTTCCCTTGCACCCCCTGTAACACATTTTGTATCTGTTCTACTTCATTCATGCTTTTCATCCCAAGATTTTTATTTCAGCAAAACTCAGTGAAAAGCTGCCTCATTTCTACATCAACCCTGATGTAACTTGATATTCACTGGTTCCCTGACTATTTCATACCACACACAAATGATCACTGCTTACTTCAGAACTTCTGAAAACCCTCAATATTCTTAATCACAATTTTTAAAGACCTATGATATAATCATTTCCTGTTTCTACCTTTTTTCCACAAAGCAATTTATGGATGTGTTTCTGACAAAAAATGGTGTTAGTAATTACAAGTTCAAATTGCCAAACAGAACTGCTGATTTTTGTTGAACCACAAACATGAAAGCTCTTGTTTTTTATCTGATTAATGTCAATTAGCAGAGATAAATTGTTGTTAAACAATATAGGCCCTAAAAAACTTAAATGCTTTAAAAAATATAATTACCATTTCTCATCTTGTACAACTGAATATTTTTGGCAATAAACTCGGCAAACTGCACTGTGTCTCCAGCTTCTCCACTCACAAGCATCAGAAGGTGGTCACTCAACTTGTACATTTTATCCTCATCTAAAAGAATGCAGTGAAAACATACTAAATGAAATACATGACAGATAAGGGCAAACAAAAATTAGTTAACACATTGTAACACATGATACAGACTGCAGATGTATTGTATATAATGTATTATAGTTTCCCCTCACTCATCCCAGAAAAAGTGGGGGAGACAGCAGGACAAAAATAAATTGGCATGTTTATTACAAGGATAAATAAAATGCAACATGCAACTGCTCATTTTCATCCTTGCCTCCAACAATGACAGCTGTCAACAGGTTGGAAAATTGTAATGTATCTTACAAAAATGACAACTTAAGTCTCGATATGACAGGGGCAAATCTTAAATGGTGCTGGCTGACACCAAAGTTGAGGTACTCACATATTCTTGAACCTTGGAGCATATGACAGAACTTAAAAACTATGAACATGATAAAAACACTTTTTTTCAAACCAAGATTCAAAGCCAAGAAAACATGCACAGACTTTACCCAAGATTGATAGGATCTTGAAATACATACCCTTTCAATAATAATTTTTAATGCTTTGTATAAAACAATTAACAAACCAGCCACGGACTATCTGCCAGGCTAATCCACGTCTTTCTATTAGATATGGCTATATTTTTCAATGGCCATGGATTGTTACTTACAAGCACAAGCCACAGTTTGAGTTTTTTTCTTTTTTTTTAATGTTGTTGTACGTACTTATTTATTTATTTCGTGTCAGAAGTGTGCGGAAGCATGTGTACTACATCCATAAAATCACAAAATACATCAAGAATAATGATCACAAAATCAAAATGATAAAAACATACACAATACAATGCAAAAACTTAGACATCTCAATTAAGAGGCATTCCACATCAGTTCATCCAATTTTTTGGGGAAATGTAACCCACCATCTCAGATTTTGATGAAATTTGGCATGGAGGTATACTTCACCAAGATATAGAAAATGACCAGATTTTAACTTCCTACACCTAATAGTTTCTGAGATACAGTGCTCCAAAGTTTCATTGAACACCAATCACACACGTAGAGTGACGGCGTACCACTTTTTACAAAATGCTGCAGTGCTATTTTGTTTAGAAGAAAGAAATTTTGTACCCTTATGCAAAAGAGCTTCCAGAATAAGAAATCATTTTAAATTTCATTGAAAACACTGAATAAATAAATTAAATATAGTGGTAAAGTGAAAATTTAAGAAAAAAACTTGCTGTTCTATATTAGGCTCTACAGCAAATAGCAGAGGTATGAGGGAGCTCTTTTTTAATGTATATTGGTCTTTGACATATACTGTCACATAACAAGAAGAAAAAAATAGTGGCTTTCAGCTTGCTTTTGAAGATATGTACAAATATCTAAAATGCGTGTGGAGTTCCACTTCGTCAATTCAACCACTTTTTTTTTATTAATTATAATTCATCTCTGACATTCAAGAAATTTCACAAGGAGATAAAACTAACAAGAACACAAAATATAAAAAATTGTTTTCTTATACCATATAGTTTCAGAGATATATTAACAAATTTGACGATATGGCTAGTTCAGCTGCACCGCACAACAAGTATGGTGAGGTTTTAAAGTTTTTCAGTCATTTAAAAATATCTGTTATCTTATTGCAGATTGCAAAAATACCTGAAAAAAAAATTACTCTCACAAATCCCCCTAAAAACAGAATTTTGGAAATTTTACCCCTCCCCCTCCTAAAAAATTTCTACAAAAGATAAAACAGTTTTCATATGTGCATGACTGGATAACATACTAAAGAAAGCTTGCAATGGATGGGCACTAGGAAACAATTGCAACTTGTCAGAGAACACTTTAAAAAGAAAATGTGGCATGAGGCAAAAGGATACAGCGTGATTCCTAAGGTCAGGAGAATTTCTTTTGACTTCATTCCAGATCCTGTGCTCAACTGACCACCAGTTCAAATGGGGTAAGTTTTATGACATTGTAAAACTCTCCAAGAGCTGAGATGAGGGTGGGGGTCAAAAAGATTTCTCTTTTCTCACCTCACTTTCCTAGGGATACCCTCCAGCTAAAGAGAAGTAAGGTTTCGGTCCCTCATTCCCAGTTAAGGAAACAATGGTTCAGATGCTCATGCTGATTTCACTGAGGGCAGGCTTTCCGGAAGTCTCAAACTTTGCTGTGAAATATATTGCTTCCAATATTTTCTTTTTTTTTTGCATTGGCTGCTCTGTGTTAATCTGACTTTGGGATAAGTTTATCAACCTCAATCATAGAAATAGATAATGGACCAGTGTAGTGTTGGATCACATGCTAATACAGAATGCAATAAATCAAGTTATGTAAAGACAGAAGTTTCTCAGTAGTGAAGAACTTTCTGTTGCTGACAAGGAACTTATTTCTTTTAAGACCTAATATTCCACATAAATCATAATGATATAATCTCAGTATGTTTACATCACAAAAGTTATTATCTGAAGAAATATGAAAGCTGCCAAGTAACTTGTTGCAACCCTTTTGGTGACAATGATGTGAAAAAACCTGTTCAGAGGTCCCTGCATCAAAAGTCAGTATACAAACAACCCAACAGCTGCAATCTAAAAATATCAGTGTATGCCCAGGTCAAAAATTATGTCTTCAGTGTTGTGGAAAAGCATCTAAATTAGGACAACCTGTAGAAAATGAAGTTTTAAGTGAGACTGATGATAGTGAAACAGTCCCTGATGATTTTATTATAAAAGAATGTGCTGCTAAAGAAGTTTTGAAAGTTGCTAAAGAAGTTTTGAAAGTTTATCTGATTTAGGATTGTTCCAGTTAAAATTACATTCCTTGCCATCCGATAGTAAACCAGCATATGGGAAAAGAAAACTTTTTCAAGCAAAGTTACCTATGCAGAGTAAAATATCTTGTGTTCCGGAGTATGGCTTTACAGCTTAGTCTTCTACTAGGAACAGTGATGATGAACACTCCATAGATGAATTAAAACTAAAAGTTCATGATTTGGATAAACTTGTTGCTTTAATGAAAGAAAAGGTACCTACTGTTAGTTGTAAAAAAAAAAAAAATCAGATATAAACAATGGCTTCCCCATCATGGTCCAGAAAAAAGTAGCAACAGTTTGCTGCAGAATACACAGTACATCAGGCAAGAAAATTAGCAAAAGATAAAGGCATTATATCAGTTCCCGAACCCAGCCATGGTAAGAAACTTTCACAAGATACCATAAAACAGATTATAGGATTTTATGAAGATAACTATTCTAGGCGAATGCCAAGAATGAAGGACAAAGTAAGTGTCACTAGAAACGTCCATGCTCAGAAAAGGCTTATTCTGTACAATTTGAAAGAGTTATATCAACAATTTAAGCAAAGATATACTAATGAAAAAGTTGGATTTTCTAAATTTTGTGCTCTTCATCCAAAATGATGCATTCTTGCAGGCTTCTCTGGAACCCATTCTGTATGTGTGTGCACTATACATCAAAATTTCTAACCTTGGATTAGTACAGCACACTTTGAAGATTCACATCAGGACTTTATCAAAAGTCTTGTCTGCAGCAGTAAAGATTCAAAATGCATGCTTTGGTGTTGTTCAGTGTCCAAAAAATACAAATCTGAATCAGTTATAGTTGTATAAATTTAAAGATTGTGATCCCACTGATGAAATCGAATATCACCAGTGGGTGTCTGCAGACAGGATGGAGCTTCAAAAGTTATCTTCTTCAGTTGAAGAATTCATTGAATTATTTGTGCCAAAAATTGAGAAGCTCATTTTGCATTCATAAGTTACCAAAGCACAGTTTTCATTTTTCAGTAAGTTGAAAGAAACAATTGGTCCAGAGTCTGCCATTATACTGATGGACTTCAGTGAAAATTATGCATTTTTAGTTCAGGAAGAAGCACAAGGGTTTCATTGGACTCTCCATGCATGCACAGTTCACCCTGTTGTTATTTACTGTAAAAGAAATTCTGAGTCTTTGAACTCTGTATCAAGTCACTGTTTCATTTCTGATGATTTTGATCATGATGTTGCAATGGTGTACAAGATTCAGAGTGAAATAATAACTTTCTCAAAAAAGAACTACCAACAAGTAAAAGAAGTACATTATTTTACTGATGGTTGTGCTGCTCAGTACAAAAACTATAAAAACTTCATAAATCTATATCATCACATTAATGATTTTGCAGTGACAGCTTCATGGTCTTTCTCTAACACCAGCAACGGGAAGCCTTCTTGTGATGGCATAGGTGGGACTGTCAAACGAATCACTGCAAAAACAAGTCTCCAACGTCTACTGCAAGAGCAAATAACCACTCCACAGGAGGTGTTCGCCTTCTGTCATAAGAATATCAAGAAAATAAGAGTTCCATTTCATTTCGAAAAGTAATATGAATGCTGTGCGCAATGAGTGTCAAATAAGATTTTCTCATGCTCAAACAAGTACACTGAGTTTCCACAGCTTGGATGAAAATTACTCTTTGATTTTGGCTGTCCAAATCTAGGAATACAAAGGCAGTTATATACACATTGTTATGTAGCATATTTATATGATTCTAACAGATTTCTAGAAATAATAGAGAAAATCAATTATGAAGAAAGTGATGCATCTGTAAAATTTATGCACCCAAATGGCCCTGCAGATTTTTTTTTACTGGCCTTCATTTAAAGATGAATGCAATATTCCATTTGGACACATTTTATGTTTAATTGATGCTCCCATGACAACAAGTTCTGGAAGAACAAATGTGTTTTCCAAGTTGGACATGAAAACCTGTCAAACTAAGTGGCTGAATTATAAGGACTCCATCCTCAGGAGTTGATCATGGCATATTAAGAACATCAATGTAAATATTTGTGAACAGTGCAAAACTACTTGCTTGTGTTTCTTTTTTTCAAGTCAAAACTAATTATGAAAACACATCTATGTACCGTAGGTGTTTATGACTAAGCAGTTTGATGCACATGCTCACCTAACTTCTTGTTGGGTACAGCTGAACTAGCCATTTTGTCAAACTTGTTAATACGGGTATTTCTGAAACTATAGGGTGTAAGAAAACATAATTTTTTATATTTTTGTGTCTTTGTTAGTTTTATCTCCTCGTGAAATCTCTTGAATGTCAGAGATGAGTTATAATTAATAATAATAATAAAAAAAGTGGTTGAATTGACGAAGTGGAACTCCACGCGCATTTCAGATATTTGCACATATCTTCAAAAGCAAGCTGAAAGCCACTATTTTTTCTTCTTTTTATGTGACAGTACATGTCAAAGACCAATATACATTAAAAAAGAGCTCCCTCATACCTCTGCTATTTACTGTAGAGCCTAATATAGAACAGCAAGTTTTTTTCTTAAATTTTCACTTTACCTCTATATTTAATTTATTTATTCAGTGTTTTCAATGAAATTTAAAATGATTTCTTATTCTGGAAGCTCTTTTGCATAAGGGTACAAAATTTCTTTCTTCTAAACTAAATAGCACTACAGTTATGCAGAATTTTGTGAAAAGTGGTACTCCATCGCTCTACGTGTGCAATTGGTGTTCAGTGAAACTTTGGAGCACTGTATCTCAGAAACTATGAGGTGTAGGAAGTTAAAATTTGGTCCTTTTCTATATCTTGGTGAAGTATACATACCTCCATGCCAAATTTCATCAAAATCTGAGATGGTGGGTTACATGGCCTGGATGAAGTGACGTGGAATGACCCTTAAAATATTCTATATTACACAACTAAGAACTATTTAAACCATCAAACTCTAATGAGTCCAGGGCTCCACAAATGCGGTTGCCAGGTCGGCAATGGCGACCAAAATATTTTGGCTGGCGACTATGTTTTCAGCAGTTTTAATTTAGTAGTTATTATTATTTTTTTAATGTAATGAAGCAAATTTTGGAATGGTTGTGTTTTTACCTTTTATGGAAATCAGTAAACAGAGAGGCGTGAGTGCGGCCGCACGAATTGCAGTCTCTCTCCTATCTGCCTATCCCCCAAAACACATCACGTGACCGGTGGGAAAGGCTTGCTCCTCGTGGTGCTCTCTGTCGCGATCTAGGGAGGGTAGGGGCACCAGAATCCTTTGCGCTGAACGAATCTTAAACTAGGAAGCATGCTTGCTGGCTGCTATGCTGCATAACACAAAATATTTGTGATAAAGGAACTTCTGTCCCAGTCGCAACTTCCTTGACCTACTCAACAGGTCAACAAAATAATTACGTAAAGAGAGTTCGATATGGAAATAAACCGTATAGATTCTCTTTTCTTTGTATACTGCAAAGAAAAACGTGTTTTAGTGATTACGTAATTCTGCATAAAAATCTAATAGCTTTGCTTTATCACTTTAATTTCTGAGTGCATGATATTTTTGCAAACAACTCCGTACTTTTCTTTGCGCACTGTTAAAGTAAGCCAAAGCTCTCTGTCTTTCGAAGTGGGATATCATCAGAACTTGTGTCATTGCTTTGTTTCGAGTTAAGACTTTCGGCTGTAACGACATAGCCTTAGTCCACTATGCGTAGCGCAGGTAGCCATCTCGGAACCCATCGTTCTTTTTTTACCTTGGTGGGAGTGGGGATGGGGCATGGAATAGCAAAGTAAATGGGCGTTTTTTGTTTGTTTTTTTAATCATAGGGAAGCATGCGAATTTGATTTGCTTTATGCAACTATACATTTCTTGCATTACCCTTAGCGCTTCAAAGGGAAGACAAGGTACAAGTTTGTTTTTTTTAAAGTAAATTTATGACAGTAAGATTATGTAAACAATGTGCGTTGATTTCTGAAACTCCTTTCCAGAGGTTGGCAGCTCGGTATATATTTATACAGCTCTGTATATATCTGTATACGTGTGTTAATCATTTGAAAAAGCTAAAAATGCTTCTCCCCATAATTTTTAAGTATTTATAATGCACTCATAAATTGACTTTTGCATCATATTCTGTTCTTGATTTTTGAAATATCTTCAGGATGTTTTTAAGCAGTTTTCTAGATTTTTGCTAAAATTAGTTGGAAGGTATGCAATTAGGAAATTCACTTCCTTCATCAACTCTATTATTTTTAAGTACCCAGACATATGCAGATCTTTGAAGTTGAATGGTTGTTTCATTTTTTTTGCGTAAAACGCCATCGTAACACAGCAGAAGGAACAGAGATTGAGAGTGTCATAATTATTTCCTCCCCGTCACAGGTGTGCCATCTTTTGTCCCACTGGATTTCGGGTGCCAATACCCATGCCTGCGACGGTCACAGGTGTGCGATTTTTGTCCCAATGGACTTCGGGTTCCGTGCTGCTTAAGTGATTATGGAGAAGCACGTGTTACTTGGCTGTTCTGATGCTTTGGCAGGATTCCGACTGTGATAATAAAAATTCACAACCAGCTTCATGCAACTTAAAAAATATTTGGTACTATATTTGTTTCAAATTAAAAGTGCTAGACTTCCTCAGCTCACTTTGAGGCACGGTTCTTTCATGCTCAAGTTGTTTTTATGATGGAACAAAAGAGTCTATTTTCATTTTTTCAGAAGCGACCGCCATTTGGAACTCCGCAAAATGATGAACAAGTGCCTCAGAAAAACAAACTTGGATTGTCTCAAAAGACTACATACAAGTGAAAATAAGAAAGATGGCAAGAGAAAATTTCAGAAAAAAATGGGTGAAGAATTTCTATGGTTAGTGTTTAAAAACGATAAAACTTCATGCAAAATATCCCAATATTTCAGATAAAAACTCAAAAGTTGTTCATGGTTTCCAGTAGCCTTTCAAATTTGAGACTTTCAAGATACACCAGCTATCAAAAATGCACAGAAACTGCATTGAACATGATCTTGCTGTAGAAAAACCAGAGTGAACACCATTAGCAGTGTGTCACAAGAAGATGGATGAAAAAATGTTGAACCTCTTGAAAAGCTCTTCAACAAAACACATATTATGTGGCAAAATATAATAAGCCATTTACAGATTTTTCAAATCTGATTGTGTTATTAAATAAATTTCATGTAAATGTGAGTCTTGAACAATATCAGAATGATACGATGTGTAATGAGTTCATATCACATCTTGCAGAGGAGGTTAGGCAAGCACTAATTGCAGAAGTTAAACAGCGTAACCATGCAACTATCCTTCTTGATGCATCAACTAATAAGTCCACAGTAGAAGAGTTACTTATTTATATTTGCTATGCCAAAGCCAAGAAAGTGAAAGAAGTGTTCCTGTCAGTAGTACTTCTTCATTCAGTCATCTACTGCTGAAGGGTACTACAAGGTCTTGGATCAAGAAATCAGAAATTTGGGAATTGATTGGTTAGAAGGACAGTGGTTGGTCGGGCTTGGTACAGATAACGCGGCAAACATGATTGGGAAATAAAATGGGCTAACTACAAAAATAAAGAGAAGCATCCCAGATGTTCTTTCCCAACACTGTGTTGCTCACAAATTAAATTTGAGTGTTCTGAGCTTAATTAAAAATGTTAAATATCTAGATGAATTAGATACTGTTCTCAAAAAGTTATACAAGTTTTACCAGAATTCGCCTAAACGAATGGGACAGTTAAACAGTATCGCTAAAATTCTGGAGTCAAAGATTCTGAAATTTCAGTATCTACACAAGGTTTGGTGGGTTTCAAGCAAAGTAGGTGCTCTTACTGCATTAGTAAAGAATTATAATGTAGTTATAGTTCATTTAGAAGATGTATAAAATAAGAAGGGGAATGATGATGCTGTAGCCAGAGGAATTGTAAAAAAAATGAAAAGTTTCAGATTTGTTACAATGCTGCACTTTTTACTGGATTTTTTGCTAATATTTAAAGAAGTTTAATTGATTTTTTAAAAAGAGCAGTTACTTTTAAGCCAAGTTGAGCTACACATTAAAAGACCACTAAATGAACTTAAGAACTTGGAATCTAGGCCTGCCTCATATGAAAGCCAGTTCACAAATGTGACAACTATCAGTGGAAACTACATGGGCATTCAACTTACAAACATTGACAGTAAGAGCTTTGAGTCAGACAAGAACAAAATGATCAGCGATGGGTATAAGGTACCTTCAGAAACGATTTTTAGAGTCTGAGACTACTTTACAAAAAGCTTCTTCAGTGTTCGACACCTTTGCTTGGCCAGAAGAAAACCTGGAAGATTTTTGGAAAAGTGAAATTGAAGTTCTTGCCAAGCACTTTTAAAGACATCTTTCCTCTCATAATGAAACCTCATGGGAAGGAAACTAAAATGAAGTCTCTAATAAGTGAGCGGTATGAATTTAAAGTTTTAGGGTGAAGTTTGCAGATTTACTCCAAAAAACACTAACAATCAAAGAGAGATTTCCAGTTCTTGGCCACCTACTAGAAATTGTTACGACCACCCGTGGTCTTAGCGGAAGCATCCCCGCAAAACAGATTACGCCTAGCCATGCCACATGTGCAGAGAGACCACAAGCTTGGTTAACTGTGGTGAGCGTGGAAGGATACTTAGCCGTGACACACATGCACCAATACAGGCTGGCTTCGCTTTCACAAGCAATGGGACGGCCTCCATCTTTTACTTTATATTTCCGATTCTTCAGTGGTTTATTTAAGGAATTTGGAAATCGGTGAGAAACATTGAGGTTTGTATAATATCAGTGGAAACACCGATGTTCCACATATTTTCTGTCTTCGGCAATGGTGTCTTAATGGGTAGGCCACCAGGCCCCTAACCCTAACAGGAGCCCCAAGTTATTGGCAAAGTTTGTTGATTTATTCTTTTTTTTTTTTTTATTCAGAATTTGGAGGTGAAGTCTTTTTGCTCTTAATACTAGAAACTATTTTTCGTAGCGGAGGTAGCTGGTTCCGTCAGCAACAAAAGCGATGAGCAATGGCGTCTGGCTCAGACGAGGCTGCATGAAAATAATATCTTGCAGCGTCCTTCCACATCGATCACCATTACTCGTGCCCGTCTCGAAGGACACAGCTCACCCACGGCAATCAAGCATCATCGTCACCCTGCATTCCCACGTCTCGCTTACCTAAATACATTTTACGTAAAACTTTTTAAAAAATGACTATCATTGAACTTTTTTAAAATCTTACGTCACTTTTGATTTCAAAAAGGATTTATGTCACAGTTTTTTGAAACTTTTCATCCCAGAATTTTGCACCATAATCTACACGTTAACCTCACAAGGCTTATCCACAACTGACATTGAATTACCATCTACATGATTACACTGTCTAACTACCTATATACTAGCCAAGTGTTTGGTTTGTCTATTAGCAAAAGGAGAAACAGTGTCGCATTTCCCCTAAAAGCAGGTATCTCATGATTTCTGACCTCTAAGTGTACACCACTTTTTCACTGCAAAAATGTTTACATCAAGTTACAGAAATTACCTCAATACTAAATTATTTGTTAAAGGCGTCTTCATGGTTAATATGCCCAGAGTTGCAGAATGTAGAAGTACACTGTAAGCAGATAGTTTCCAAATTATAAACAGATTATTTGCTTGTAGATTAAAAGAAAAAATAATAAAAATGTTATTTACAGGAATTAAAATACTTACCGAAGGCTTTACTCTGATTAATATATTAATTCTACTTTAACTTGAAGAACTTTCAGTTATTTTTCACAGCTTTCAAGTTCTTTTGTTATTACAGATGTTTCTGGCTTAATTTATCAAGGCCTGTTCTTAATGTATAGAAACTGTATTAAGAGCTTTGTTGACACAGGAAAAATTTAAATTTTGTTGCTGGTTCCTCTTGCAGTTGTTAGTCATTAAATGAAAATATTTTCCATATTTTGTGGCTAGTATTTCTGAATTAAGTTGTTGAAAATGCTATTTATAATTTTTGAAGGTTCACTGATGAAACTGTTTTTCTGGATGTAAAAACTTTAGTCTCTTGTTTTTATGAGGTTCATAGTCCAAACTTTTAATATTTTGCCATATCCATTTCACACACACTGCTGCACATTTAATTGTATTGTACTTATTTTGTCCACACTGGAATCTGTAATATTAACTAATAATTACTTATTGTTTTATTAATTTTTCTCTAAACTATCTTATTCTATTGTTCTATTGTTTGCAGCAAGTTTTCTGTTTCAATGGTTGTGTAAACAGACATTTTTTTTTATATACAACTCTGAATATAAAATCAATAGTTTTTAATGTCTAGAAGCAGTCTGACAACTGCTATGAGAAAAATCCAGACTAAACATATCGGCACAACGCCAAGTGCGTTTAAAGTAAGGATTCTAAAATCCTGAATTATAAGTTTAAAGTTCGTAGAATGTTTGTTTTTATACATCAATATTTTGTTGCGATCAGTATTATTTTGTAAGGGACTTCTTTCTTCTATATGAATACTGAACTTCTGTTAATTTGCTTTCCCGGTTTTTAAAACGAATTGTCAGCACAATTCCGAAAATGCCAACAGTAAAAACGACGAATGACGGATCTGCATAACAAAAAACGATTTGTTAAGCCCAGCATATCGCAGCTAAAGAACCGGTCATTATACCATTTTCTGGGTAACAGAGTGATACATTACGGAACGACTGCCTGGAATATACAATTAACTGTGACATGAACAAAACCCATAATCATCTATAATATTGTTACATTTTCTATTAAGAAGAGACTGAAGCAAAAAATTTTTTTGACTTATACCAAGTACAACATAGAAAAGGTTATGTCTACTTATATATATAACCAGAAAAATCAGATGGTTCGCATTGCACTCACCTTTCTTCACGATTACAATTTGATTAGCAACATTTGTATCGGCAGCTACTAAAACAAAATCGTTAAAAGCTATTCCTAATAAACACTCCATTACTTGAATTTATTTCTGTTTTCCAAAATATCAATTTCTCAATGCCAGGAGAAAACAGCAAAACACACACTCACACCAATTGAGCACCTCTTATTTCCGTCGATGACTTGACAGATTTCAAATTTCAATGTAGAGTATTGGTGCATTCGTAAACACAACCCAGTAAAACATAGTCCGGTTACTCCGGTTGAGCTGCATTCATCCAGTGACGCGCGAAGAGAAGGGGGAGGGAGGGGTTGAGTTCTCCGGATAACTTTAAGCAATCCACACTTATAATTTTGATAAATATTATTTTTTTTTATTATTATTGGAGGTTTAACGTCCACCGTGAGCAACTCAATGGGCTATAAGCAGTCGCCCGTCCCTAATTTAGGGTCACTGGTTCCAGGGAAGGGAGAGAGCCAGTGCCGTAAGACAAACACAACATCCATGCCTGACCAGGATTCGAACCCGGACCCCTTACGAACGAATGATCAGAGGCCATCGCTTAGACCACTGCGCCACCGGGGCGGCTTGATAAATATGTTTACAACAAGAAGTGACGGTGTATGGCTTTAAAGTGCATGAAGGTTTCTGGTTAAACCTTCACATACATGGTTTGTTAACTCATGTTCCTTTTCCCAAACTTTTCATCCTCGAGATTTGTAATTCTCTAAACTCTAATTTATATGATGAGGGTATTTCTTTCTATCATATTTAATTTTACTTATTTTTTAATTTAATTTTTTTAATTGGAGGTTTAACGACCACCGTGAGCAACTCAAATGGGCTATAAGCAGTCGCCCGTCCCTAATTTAGGGTCACTGGTTCCAGGGAAGGGAGAGAGCCAGTGCCGTAAGACGAACACAACATCCATGCCTCACCGGGATTCGAACCCGGACCCCTCACGGACGAATGATCAGAGGCCAACGCCTTAGACCACTGCGCCACCGGGGCGGCACTTATTTTTTCTTTTTTTTTTTTTTTCTTCCGTTGAGTAGCTATTACGAACTCATAATACTGCGGAAGCGACGTTTTCCTTCAGTTATTTCTTTTTTTTTCTTTTTTTTTTTTTTTTTTATTGGAGGTTTAACGACCACCGTGAGCAACTCAATGGGCTATAAGCAGTCGCCCGTCCCTAATTTAGGGTCACTGGTTCCAGGAAAGGGAGAGAGCCAGTGCCGTAAGACAAACACAACATCCGTGCCTCACCGGGATTCGAACCCGGACCCCTTACGGACGAATGATCAGAGGCCATCGCTTAGACCACTGTGCTACCGGGGCGGCTCAGTTATTTCATATCCCCTAAAATTATGATAATGATGTTTTCTTTAATCGTAAGTTAAAAGGCGCAATGTCTAATTTATACCCCATTGAAAATAAATTCATACGCAAGATTAAAACAACGTAAAATTTCTTTTTTCGCCCAGTTAAAAGAGCTTAATTAACGTTGCTTACATAGGACACTTTTCTTTTTTGCTGTACAAGTTCTGCGATTAAAATGTGGCCAGCTGCTGCCACTCATTTGCACAAGAACTTTCAGTCTATGTAACTTAAAGTTTTGTACGTAAGCTGACCAGAAGTCCTCAATGCTTGAGGACAGTCCTCGAATTTAGTTTACTGTCCCCCAAAACGTCTGATGTCTTTAGGGAGGCAAATTGTCCTCAAAATTTGATGTTTGTCTTCAAATGTCCTCGAATTTGCACTTCCTCATTAGCTCTTTAGATTTCTGATGAAAAATGTTCTTAAAAGTAGTTTTCGTTGTACTAATTTTCCGACATGCTTCTTGTGAAAAGAAATTTTGACTTTTTTTTTTTTTCCGAGTTAAACGACCACCGCGAGCAACTTTAAGGACTATAAGCAGTCACCTGTCTCCAATTTGGAGACATTCGTTCTAGGGAAGAGAGAAAGAGAGCGAGAGAGAGCAAGTGCTGTAAGACAAATACACCATCCATGTCTCAGGCGGGACTCGAACCCGTACCCACTTGTACGACTGGTCAGTGGCCGGCACTAGAACACTGCACTACTGGCGCGGTCAAGTTTTGACTGTACTTGATCTCAGTTTTTTTTTGTTTTTTTTTATTGGAGGTTTAACGACCACCGTGAGCAACTCAATGGGCTATAAGCAGTCGCTCGTCCCTAATTTAGGGTCACTGATTCCAGGGAAGGGAGAGAGCCAGTGCCGTAAGACAAACACAACATCCATGCCTCACCGGGATTCGAACCCGGACCCTTTACGGACGAATAATCAGAGGCCAGCGCCACCAGGGCGGCTGATCTAAGTTTCTCCAAAAACTTCGGCAAAAGGAAAAATTCGCCGTGCAATTTGTTTGGTGTGCAGCTTGATTTTAATCCGGCACATATACAAGGTAAAGCATTTCACTTTTGCTAATATGTTCTGTCCACTTTCTTGAGAGTAATAAGACCCTCATTATTTAGGGGGACGACAAGACCCTGTCGAACTTTACTTTGAGTTGCGCTGGGGTGGCAATAAACAAATTCTTTTTCTATCTTTTACCCCCAACCCACCTCAGGATTAACTAAGTTACCGCAGGGATAACAGCATAATTTTTTTCCTAGAGCCCGTATCCAAGAAATAGATTGTGACCTCGATGTTGAATTAATAATCTCTTAGAAGCAGATTATTAATTCAACATCGAGTGTCAATACAAATTCTACTTTGTCAATGCAAATTACCAACATTCTACAAGATATATCCATTTAAGACCTAAATTTTCATATGTAAATCACACTTATTGAAGCAATGCAGTTTTGTGACAAAAAGATTTGCATATTTATTTTGAGTACGTATCGTCCCCAAATGAACTGCCGATTGCCGCCCCGGTGGCGCAGTGGTCTAAGGCGCTGGCCTCTGATTATTCGTCCGTAAGGGGTCCGGGTTCGAATCCCGGTCAGGCATGGATGTTGTGTTTGTCTTACGGTACTGGCTCTCTCCCTTCCCTGGAACCAGTGACCCTAAATTAGGGACGGGCGACTGCTTATAGCCCATTGAGTTGCTCACGGTGGTCGTTAAACCTCCAATCAAAAAAAAAAAAAAAAAGAACTGCCGATTTGGGGACGCCACGCCTTTTTGTCCCCAAATCACTGTTTCAATATCTGGTCACATTACTTATACGTATAAGCAGTCGCCCGTCCCTGATTTAGGGTCACTGGTTCCAGGGAAGGAAGGGAGCCAGTACCGTAAGACAAACACAACATCCATGCTTCACTGGGATTCGAACCCGGACCCCTTTCGGACGAATGATCAGAGGCCATCGCTTAGACCACTGTGCCACCGGGGCGGTGTTAACTCTTGCGCCCAAAGACATTGGCACGCTACTCAAAGATCCGCACTGAGCCCTTGCGGCTGCCTAATTGTACAGCCACAATTGTGAAAAACAGCCCCCGGGGGGGGGGGCAGTGGTCAAAGCGTTGGCTTATGAAAATTCGTCCGTGAAGGGTCCGGATTCAAATCCCGGTGAGGCATGGGAAAAAAACGGAAAAAAAAAAAAAAAAAAAAAAGAAAAAAAGAACAACTTTTCACACACTAAATATGCAATCATTTGAATGAAACTTTCAATCGGCAATTCACACTAAAAAAAAGAGTTCTTTAAAAAAGGATTTGAGAAGGTGAAGAAGGTAGTAAAAAACATATTTGGATGGTTGTGATTGTTTGCCTTCATGCAAAAGAAATATAACTTTTATTAAATCCTGTTGAAATATTCATGACTGTTCTAAAAAATGGTACTTCAATAAATTTATAAATTTAATTTCCAACGAACCTAAGAATTTAAGCAGTTTGGCGTACAATTCTCCGTTCAATTATCATACCAATTTTCTTTTGCTAAATTTTATGAATGATATTTAGGTTTCTCTTCCATAAATACGTCTTTAGAAATTTTTATTAGATCTTATAAAATTGTACAGCAGTTAGTTTTTATCGAGAACACAGTTTTATTTAATATTAAATGTGTACCTAACCCTAATAATTTGATATGTTGGTAGCCAATCAAAATAAATGCTTGGCAGTTATGCACACTACTGTCTGCAATCGTTTTGCGGTTGTCTGGATGACATCTGTAGTTACCGGATATAGGTCTGTTGCCTATAATTAATGTTGCTGTTCAGCAACCATATGAGATTTAATGTTCTGTTTTCTGTGATCCTTTAGGTAACTTATTCCCTCTTCTTTAGTTGTATTGGAGTTCATGAGTTTTATATCTCCATTTGATATTTTGGTTGTGATTATAGGGAGAAATTAATTTCCCCGTTGAAGTTTGTAGTGCATCGTGCTTCTGCAGATGGAATTGATGTTTTTGCAACGTAAATACAAATATATTTCGCATTGTTTGAAACATTTAGTTCTTTTATTTGCCTAAAGTATTTTCAAGTATTTTTTCTCGGTTTGCAATCATTAGTAGTAATGGACAACTCTTAAAATGCGGCAAAATACAGCAGCGATTCCTCCATATAATTAGATGCTTCTCACGTAATATCTTTTCCAATATAATTTAATATTTTTGATCATATTTTACCTAAAACTATTCATTTTATAGTCAGGTAGGATGTGTCGATGCAATCGTGATTTCTTGCTACAGTAACCTTGCCGCATTGACTTTGGGATTAAGCCAAAACCACCCTTAATTAACTGCTGCTGATATTTTCCCTGCATTTACCCACCTGTTCCGTGCGATCTCATGCCCAGCCCATCTTGTGGTTTATAAACAGCATTCTGTCATATATTGGACTTATGTTATTGTGATTCAGGGTTATGATCAGTCTGGTGACTTGTGATATTTAGACAATATTTTATGAATTGGAAACTCATCTGTTGATGAAGTAAAGATCTCTCAAATTCTGGGAGAAGGTGCCTTTTTGCTCTTGTTGAGCAAAATTGAACGAATTCTTACCATTGCCTTTTGAAAATAGGGACTGATTGAAAAGAAAATGCCAAATAATTTGAAGTTTTTGGTATAAAAAAACTGATTGGTAAATATTAAGTTATTTTGGCTATCATGATTTTATGTAGCTATTTGGTTTTGTT
The DNA here is from genome assembly GCA_039090855.1 of Macrothele yani. NCBI lineage: Eukaryota > Metazoa > Arthropoda > Arachnida > Araneae > Macrothelidae > Macrothele > Macrothele yani. The sequence continues at coordinate 91,837,699 of CM076993.1, forward strand.
GTATCATGTACAGGCTTTTTTTAACAGGTTTTGATAAATTTGATTGACATAGGTGGAAATGACACTGATGAAATATGAGTGCTTATATTTAATGTAGGTTTTTAAATTTTGTTTAAAAGAAATAAAAAACCCAATAAATCCTTGGATTAACATGTTTTTTCCCTGTAAAAGTCTGTGATTTATTGTAGCCAACAGAATATTCTCATCAGAAGTGCATCACTTGAAAAATGACAATTTATCTATTATCTTAATTTTTTAATTATGGGGAATCCAACAGCTGCAAAAATTTTGAATTTTAATTTTTAAGTATGCCTATTTTTCTGCAAGTTGTAGCATCTTACTGATGCTTTTATACAAATTGCCTTTTCTTGCAGTATTATTAGGAGATTTATATCAGATTGCAGATGTTCTTTCTGTGTTAAGTTCTTGCATGTGTCACCACATTTTCAAAGTTATTTTCCTTTGTATCATTGCCTAAACTTCTGCGTCTCTTCTTCAGTCTTTCTGTAATCTGCTTTCTTGGAGGTTAAATGTTCATAATTCTGCTGCTAATGTGTACTGCATCCCTTTTCAATACATGCTGATTCCAGTGTAGCATTGCTTCTCATGTCTTCTTAATAAATTCTCTCACTTAAACTTTTGGAGCCCATCATCATCTTTAATCATGCCATTTCTGGCACCAGGCATCCACCCTACCTAACATTTTTATTTCTGCAACACATAGGTTCTTTACCAAATATCAACACTTTTTTAGTATTGTTGATCTTACTACTTGCTTGGAAGATTTATTTTCACCCCAATTGCATACATTTTATTGGGGTACAATTGATGCTTTACTGCAGTTGTTCCAACACACTCTTATTTTATTTTTCTCCAACAGTGATTTATGGTCTTCAGATCTGTTTTTGAACCATTTATTAACTATGTATTAGCTGTGATCAAAGATTTTTTTTTTGTTTACAGCTACACAAGTTCCACATTTCCTTGCTTCTAATAATGCTGTAGATAAGTGCAATCTAGGGACATACTGATAGTCCCCGTAACCCCAGCATAGCATTGTGGCCTCACATCTAAGAGGGCCTCTAACCTGTGGGAAGTCCATGTGAAGATTAGTGTTCTTCCTATTTGCTTTTTTACAGCCAAGCGGCAAGAAAATTTAGCTTGGTGGTACTTTTAATTACCCCTTCCTCAATCGAAAAAAATGTTTTCCTTAACATTATTATACTTTTATACATCTTTAGTGGTGTGGTAGGCATTAATATAACATAACATGATAAGCAAAGTTAAAAAATTGTACAAAAATTATTTAAAAATGAGAATTTAGTAACAAATCATGACCAAGACAGATTTCTCCTTTTTTTTTTTTTTTTAAATAGATTGAAGGTTTAACGACCACCGTGAGTAACTCAATAGGCTATAAGCAGTTGCTTGTCCCTAATTTAGGGCCACTGGTTCCAGAGAAGGGTGAGAACCAGTGCTGTAAGACAAACACCACATCCATGCCCTACTGGGATTCGAACCTGTACCCTTCTTGGAGGAACGGTCATAAGCCAGCGCTTAGACCACTGCAGCACCAGGGCGGTGACACAGATTTCAGCCAGTTTTCATCAACACTGATGGTGTATGTGGGAATAAGTTTTCCATTCTTACTATTATGTGCATTGTGAAAACATTCATTAAAAATATATAGCCGGGCGGCAGACAAAATTAACTGGGTGGGCTGCCCAGTAAAAAGGCTCTAGAGAGAATGCTAAAGATGGTTAAAGAAATAGCCAGGATATTTTTTTATTGCAGCTTTGAATGGAATGTTAAGAATGAAAGAAAGTCTTGATATTTCTTCAATAAATAAGTAAAATATTTAGAAATAATTTTCATGGTTTTAGTCGATAGAAACTGGATAATGAGAATTCAGTTACTCCAGAGGACTTGAGACCCTCTTTTGCAGCCACAGCAATAGTCCCCATACTTGTTAATTAACAAGAAAATGTGAAAGAAATATCAGTAGTGAATGAAATTTTTATGCCAATGAGGATAGCATGTTATATATTACAATTGTTTGCATATAACTACACATCCTTTGAAATATAATGAACTGAAAGGTATTCTTTGTGGACCCAAAAAACAGAAACCCGTGTAATTTTTTTTTGATATAACAGTTAAGAGAAAAAATTTCTATGTGCAAAACATTGTGTGTTATGTTTGTTTTATATATATTCAAGCATAAATATTTTAAGTAATTTTACTTTTTGTATGCCATAATACTTAATTGTTTCTTATTTATTTACACACCTATGTTCTGTATTTTTGCACAAATCAGAAAAGGTGTTTAGATGCCGTCACCCTGCAGTTATGCGTTTCGTGTGTGTGATCATGAGGTATTTCAAAAAGGATGACCTTAGTTCTTTAAAAGAATAAAATTTGGATGATTGATCATACCCTTGGCATAATTATTTTGCAGTGGTATAAAACCAGGGCAATTATTTTAATTACAACATGCACATTTGTGTTATGTGCAACCAAGTGCAACAATTTTAGTTTTATAAAAAATACTTGTAGGTTCCAAAGAATCTGAATTATTAAAATGCTCATGAAACCTAGTTAATGACATGGAATTTGAAAATTTCAGTAATTGATAGCTAACAGATTTTTTGCAAAAGGTCCCTGAAGATATTTTTTGCAGGGGGATGCCCTGTGTTTCTCCTGTACACTACTGGTGCAACCACAGAAATAGATGCTTGCCACTTCCATTTTAACTCTTATTTGTTTGACCCCTTTTTGCAATGTTTGTGCTATATATTGAGTGATAACTGAATTATGACCATCACCCCTATCAAAAGTGGATGTGGCCCACAGTGCTGTCTTAGCAGTTTTAGGGGCCCTGGGCTGTCATATTTTTGGGGGCTCTGATCTTATATATATAAAACCAGTGGCGGTTCATGGCCCAGGATCCCCAAATATAACCGATTTTTGGGGGAATTATGTATTAATTTTGATTAATTTATGGGCACATGCAGGAATTGTGCCCTCCCCCTTATTTTTTTTTTTTGTCTAGAACCACCACTGTAACAGAACATATACATTATACAACATATAGTATTATTACAATATGTGGTTTTTTTTTTGTTCACATATGGCATTATTACATTATATACTTTTTAAATAACTTTTTAAATAACACTTGAATGAAAAATGGTACATGACCGAAATTGTAGAACTCTATGAAGTGTAGGAAATGCATTCACATTTTGTTGCTTAGCAAATTACAAGAAAATGAGAGCTGAAAGATATAATGTTTCTTCCCCATTTAAAAAATTATTCAATGAAAATTAAACTAAAACTAAAGAAATAAACCAACCAGCGCTGTTTTCAGACAATATGACGCACTGGACAGAAATGCCGATATAGTGCCGGCACCCGTCATTGTTATTTGTTTAAACAGTGACGATTGAAAGAATTTATGTATAAGTAGCCCAGGTGGGCAAACCCCAGTGATAAACATATGTGCACTTCTTCATGTGGACAACACAAATGACTGTTTAAAAGGAAAAAATTCAATTTGTGCGTGGCCCTCAAGGCTCAAGCCTCACCTACACTTGGGATCGGGAGGGGGTCGGCTTTTTTGTTTCTTATTTTGTCACAAAAGATCCACCCTAACACCTAACTTTCCTCCTCAGAAAATCAAAGCTACGAGCAAGGTTTTTTTTTTTTTTTTTTAAAAAGGCAAAAGAACTTCCAACATTGTTGGTGTTTCTTCTTTTCTTTAAATAAATAAATAAATTAAAAAAACGTGCTGGTGAGTGGTCAAAGAGTTTGACTTTTTGTAAACCCATAAGACTCTTGTGGGAATTGGGGGCCCCGGTCCCATTGGCACACCTCTTAAGACAGCCATGGTGGCTCGTTGACCACATGATGTCCGAGAGGGCGTGATTAATCGACCGGCATAGCAAATTGGGTAAATGGAAGGATTCATCGGGCTTTGAGAAAGGACAGATTGTGGGAGCTCGGAGAGCAGGTGCCTTGATTTCCCAAACAACTGAACTGGTAGGTTGTTCGTGAGTCGCCGTAGTTAAAAGTCTATTAGGATTGGCAAAAAAATGGTCAAACAGTGACCCGCAGGCAAAACTGCTCAGGACAGTGAGAGGTGAGCTCCGGGTTCAACAACTCATACAGTACAACAGATGCAGCACTGTTAAATAGTTGACTACCCAATACCACAGAGGTCAACCTGGAACAGTATCTGTCATGACCATGCATTGGGCACTCGCACGTATGGACTATGACAGCAGAGGAATCTGATTATATCCTCTCCTAATAACAGTTCATCGGTGCAAAAGACACACCTGTTGCAAAGATCATGCAAGTTGGACATCAGATGACTGGAAAAAAGTGTAATGGTCTCATGAGTAGCATTTTTTACTTCACTCCATGGATGGTTGTGTACGCATTTTGAGCAAAGAACATGATGCACTTAATCCATCCTTCATGGTCTCCACAGTACAAGCCATTGGAGGTGGTTGTATGGTGTGGGGCATGTTTACCTGTGTGTAACTGGGACCCTGGTGCTTGTGGAACAATGTATGACTGATGCCCACTATTGTGAATTGCTGGCTGACTCTACAGCCAGCAACGGTGCTTCTTTTTTCTGAATGGCGACGTGTCTTCCAAGATGACAGTGCGCCGAGCATGTCATCTTATTGTGCAGGAATGATTTGAGGAACACAGTTGACTTCCAGCTCATCAATTTGCCTCTAAACTCCCCCAATATCAATCCCATAGAGCACTTGTAGGACACTATGGAACAGCATATCATGCATCTGGATCAGGCCTTGATTTCGTTTTTTTTTTTAGCAGTAGCAACACTTGCTAGTGGCCTTATTTTTTACTAGCAAATTGCATTATCTACTAGCAAAAGTTTATTAACATTATACAAAAGAAACTTTAACATGACCCCCTCCATTAGTCAATCATGACAAATTTTGATTTCACCCTTGTAACTGTCACATTGTAATGCTGAAAAGATTACAAATATTTAGATATACTCACCTGTTCATGACCTGACAGATTAATTCTAACAATTTAATTCGAATGCAAGTATTAATTTTTTTTTTATTCACAAAATTCTAGAACACTATTGAGTTATTTTCCATATGGTTAACGATCTGGGTTTCGGGCCTTTTTGTCATACCACTTTAAAACAGCAGGCCTGGAGACAAACTTGTCTTCAGATGGACCTTCAACCTCAATACTCATGAGAGCATTCAAGGTTTGTAAGTTTGAACTGCCCCTCCAATCACCCTGGATTCTCTTCATGAAACTGAACCCAACCTTGCATGCAGAAGTAGATAAGGGAAATATACTGGATATTTTTACTAGTGCCAAAATGTTTTTATAATGTTTGTACTTTTCAAGAAACATTTGTTTCCAGAAAGCAGTTGTTCCTTTTTATGTGTGTCTAAAATATTCCACATGTGCAATTCAGTGGTGCTTTAAAATTTAAAGTTCACACCAAAAAAAAAAAAACATTCAAAAATTTTCCACTAGCAACTTTTGCTAGAACCACTTTTATCATTAGCAAAATGCATTTGGTTGCTAGCAATTTGCTACTAACTACTGGTCGAAATTGAGCCCTGGTCTGGATACACCAATCTGACTCCATTGAAGGCCACATTACACACAGCTTGGTTGGTCATACTCATACCTCCCAACTGTGTCTGGCATCTTATTGAATTTATGCTATGTTAGATGGCTGCTGTACTGGGGGCAAAGGGAGGACCTACGAAGTAATAAGTAGATGGCCATTATTGAGTGATCACTCAGTGTATTTTAGATACATTTTCATCTTCAAATGTTCTAATGCTCTCCAACTTTCTCTGTTCTTTTTTCTTGGTTTGATTTTGTACCTTTTAGCATAGAGAACTACAGTATTTACATGCAAGGACCGTAATCCTTAATGCCTCTCTCCTATTGTTACTGCATCCATAATGATTACAAATAAGTGTAAGATTTACTTTGATCCTTCATACATTCCAACTTTCTTAAGAATTTTCTCTCTGCTTTACACCATTTCTGATGCAAATGTTAAAATTTCTGGTTAAAATTTAACATTTGCATCAGGGAAAAACATGGGTTTGCCTCCCCGGTGGCACTGTGGTCTAAGCGATGGCTTCTGATCATTTGTCCGAAAGGGGTCCGGGTTCGAATCCCGGTGAGGCATGGATGTTGTGTTTGTCTTATGGCACTGGCTCTCTCCCTTCCCTGGAACCAGTGACCCTAAATTAGGGACGGGCGACTGCTTGTAGCCCATTGAGTTGCTCACGGTGGTCGTTAAACCTCCAATCCAAAAAAACAAACAAAAAAAACATGGTTTTCTGGGATAGGGGTAAAATTAAGCAGGATAATTTCTTTCAAGTCTGTTATTGATTTTGCCAACCTTTTTTGAGTTGCCATGCCAGATATGGTATTTTTCAGGGTTTGCACGGCTGAAGGAGTTCTTGAAAAGTCCTGGAATTTGATTTCCTTTTTTTCCCAGGCCGGGAAAGTTCTTGCTTTTTCATATTTTTATGAAAGGTCCTTCAATAGTCATGGAATTTGTTTTAGCAATAAGAAATAGAATTAGTGGAAATGTTTGGATTGAGTGTGTCACTTTTTTAGCTCCTTGTGGCACCTGTTTGTGGTGACATCACTTCCTTCCATAGAGTGTAGAGACATGATGTCATCTCTTTCATCTCATGTAACACTTGAATGCAAGATGTTTGTCATATTTCTAGCCATCTTAGTTTGTGCCATAGCAGTCGGAGTCACAACAACATGTGGAAACCTTCCTGTGAGTCCAAGATGGTTGCTCCTCACTGAAGGAGATTGACATCTTGCCTCCCTGTCACCAGTGTGTTTTGTTTTGGAATAAATGGCTCTGGAATTTGGGAATCTTCAGTGCCATAGCAGTTTTAGAGGGTGACTTCTGGTTGCTGGGAAACATTGCCCCACTTTTGTTTTTATCCTGACAGAGAGGACTTTCCATCTCATAATGTGGCAATGCCATATAGAAAAAATTTTATGTTTGTTAAGTACTCTGGCATGGAGATGAGCCCTTACAGGTCATAATGGGTTACTAGAATCTTTGACTTCTGATCTAAACTTCCATTTTTTTCTTTCTTCTTGTTCTTCAGTGTGATCGATTGAACATTCTTATCTTTCCTGCACCAGCACACAGAAGCTTCATCAACATTAAAATCTATGCCATTAGCTCGATTTCCAAGTATTTCAGATTTTATAATCAATCTGCATTTTGAAATTTGCTTTTCTTTTTTGATGTTTTAAGCATTATATTAAAGAAAAATGTACTAAGTAAAAACACTAGTTTAAAAGAGAAAAATTTGCTTGTCAGCCCCGTAGCAGAATCGCGGCGACGGGCGACGTACGTCGCAGATTTATTTTGGTCCTGCAGACAAAAACGACATCCCCAGAACCCTGTTAAAACCATCTTACAGACTCCCTATCATAGACGCAAGTTTTCCGCCTCAAAATTTCCGAAAACGGAAGTTAAGCATAGTGAGGATTTCTCCCGTAATCGTAATTTTTTTTTTTTCTCGGGAAGGACGACGTGCGTCGCAGAATTATTTTGTACTCATCCCCGTAGCAGAATAGCTGCGACGGACGACGTACATAATAGATTTATTTTGTACTCATCCCCGTAGAAGAATCGCGGCGACGTACATCGTAGGTTTATTTTGTACTCATTCCCTCAGCAGAATCACGGTGACGGCCGACGTACATCGCATATTTATTTTGTACTCATTCCCGTAGCAGAATCGCTGCGACGGCCGACGTACATCATAGATTCACTTTCTACTCATCCCTGTTGCAGAATCGCGGCGACGGCCGACGCACATCGCAGATTTATTTTGGCTCCGCAGACAGAAACGATATCCCCAGAACCCTGTTAAACCATCTTGCAGACTCCCTATCGTAGATGCAAGTTTTTCGCCTTTCAAAATTTCCGAAAACGGAAGTTAGGCGGAGTGAGGATTTCTCCCGTAATCATAATTTTTATTCCCCCGACGTTCCCTCAATGCTTGAAGAGAGAATTATCCGATATTGTTGTTAAATATAATTTTTTTTGCATAAATATTTGTGTTTTGGTTTGAAAATGGAGGCAGCAATTTCCGAAAACGAAAGTTTGACGGACCCCCAGTAATCTTGAATTCTTTTTCTTGTGATATTCCCTCTGCCCTATATGGTAATTAAATATCATTTTATTAGATAAATGTTTGTATTTAAGATTTAAAATGGAGGTTAACAGTGTTGTTAAATGAACACTGCAAAGTTAGATTCTATGTAAGGCAGTTTATGTATTTGGTACAAATAAAATTTTTTTACATATACCATGTTTCTCTCTCTCTCTCTCTCTCTCTCTCTCTCTCTCTCTCTCTCTCTCTCTCTCTCTCTGTCTCTCTGTCTCTCTCTCTCTCTGTCTCTCTCTCTCTCTCTCTCTCTCTCTCTCTCTCTCTCTCTCTCTGTGGCACACTTACTTTGTGCACCATAATTTAAGGATAACTTTGTGGAATGTTTTTTCACCTCCTTTATGATCTGTCCTGTCAAAACGTTCACCCAATGTAGCCCTTAATCATATTAAAGTGAGAACTGAACTTTTATTAAGCATGGCTCACATATTTGTGTTTTTCCATTTTATGATAAATTCCTTGTTTTTTTGCTCTCTCTCTCTCTCTCTCTCTCTGTCTCTCTCTCTCTCTCTCTCTCTCTCTCTCTCTCTCTGGCACACTTACTTTGTGCACCATAGTTTAGGATCGAATAATTTAAGGATAACTTTGTGGAATGTTTTTTCACCTCCTTTATGATCTGTCCTGTCAAAACGTTCACCCAATGTAGCCCTTAATCATATTAAAGTGAGAACTGAACTTTTATTAAGCATGGCTCACATATTTGTGTTTTTCCATTTTATGATAAATTCCTTGTTTTTTTGCATGTCTTCTGTATTGTAAGCAGTATTTCTCTTATTGAATTTTTTATTCAGTTAACTGTCTTTTTCATGGTGTGAAAAAGTAATGCCTTTCCCCATTTAAAATCAGCCAATGAAATCGTATTTTTCATTTAATTATAATTGAGATTCATTTTTTAATTACATTTTGAAAATATCAGTTATTCCAGTGAAGTTTTTTACTTATTTATTCCTTTTTTGGAAATCCCTTTCCTTGTAGCGTGCTGTTGCTGCCATGGGTTAAAAGTGTTTCACTTGTGTTGGAGTTTCTGTTCATTTTATTGTGTAGGTTTGTTGGTTAGTAGCCACTGCTCATGGACAGCCACACCCCATATGTGAGTGGGTTGATCCTTGCCTTTATGTTCTGCTGTGAATAACTTATTTTGGTAAGAGCTGGACTGAGAATGCATTTTACTCCTCCCTGCTCTTCTCATTTGTCACTTTTTTCCCCCCTTGTCAGTAGCTGGTGGCATTATTTATCAGTGGAAGAGTTATGTTCAGCTGTTTTTTGACCTTATTCTTACTCAAGGGCAGTGTGTCAGCTTCATATAAAAATGATTTTTTTCTTGCTGTTTAAGGTCAGGCGGCTTTTTCAAATTACGAAGTAGATAATATCCTTAGTTTTTAAATCAGCAACACATAATTTTTTTTTTTTTTTTTTTTGCTGATTAAGTTGAGGCCTTTTCAAATTATGAAGTTGGTAATATCCTTGGTTTTTAAAAAGAAATAAACCGGTTTAGCCAATAATTGTTCTTCAACCATTAGTGTTGTAAAATCAAGGAAAAGTAAAAGAAAAAATAAGTTAATGTAAAAAGTGATAAAGCTTTCTTAGCAGCAGTAAAATAAATTGAATCAAGCAGCATTAAAAGAGTATTGTCCTGATAAAAATTCATTATTTTTTATTCTGGTTAATGCTGAACGAATTTTTTTGCTGTTTTGTGTAGCTGTACATACATGCTTTGAAGACACTGATTTAATTATTAAGATGTTTAAGAAAACATTGTTTCAAATCTTGATCACTTTTGCATCTACCCATTATTAAGTAATTTTCCCTGCTGAAATTTTGGTCATGAAGGGTTACTGTAGACTGATGTTAATTATGGGTTGTACTTGTCATAGAAATCCTGACGTCGGGAATTTCGCAGGGTCCTGGAAATGTCCTAAAATTCTGCTACATGTCCTGGAATTTCATGCAGACTTGATTGTGGTCCCGATTTTCCGGATTTTTACTCATCACGATTTCCAAAAGGGTACGCAGCTTTTTGACATGTCTTTTGTTTAAAACGGTCGTGCTTATGTTATCGATTTGTCCATCCATCTGTGCAACTATGTTCGTCCTACTTTTAGAACTCCATATCTGTTCAACTATTAGTCCAATTTGAAAAATTCTTTTTGCATTCGGAAGCTTGAAGTATGCGAATGATGATCCTTCATTTCGATTTTTTTACAATGTACAATTTCACCGCTAGAGGGTGTAAAAGCAGATGATATCGAATTAAAAATACATTTTATTCCATGTATTTGCTTCTAAGCATCCGATTGAAAAACTTCTTTTACCGTTTTGATTCCATTTATGTCAGAGAGTATTTTAGGCATAGTCACGTTTTCAAGTTACACACAGATTTTCCGCTAGGGGGTGTAAAAGTAAAGTGCATTTTCCATAATATCTCTACTTCTAAAACTCCGATTTGAAAAAAAATTCTTCAGCAAATACAGCTTCTGATGGAAAATCTTTTGCATATAATTTCCAATTTTTGGTAAAGAATGGTTTAGCCACAAAGGGGCGTAAGTGTTTAAAAAAAGAAAAAAATATTAGATAGAGTTTCCAGTGCATCATGTTTTTCATATTATTTCAAAACTTTCAAGTAATTCATAGACCTTCCGCTAGGGGACGTAAAGGTAAATTGCATTTCCCCCGAAATCTAGGTCTCTAAAAACTACAATTTGAAAAGTTCTTTCTGCACCGAATACAGCTCCTGATGGGAAATCTTTTGCATATAATTTTTAATTTTTTGGTAAAAAATGGTTTGGCTTCCAGGAGGCATAAGTCTTAATTTCCTTTTCTAATATATTTGCAGCAAAATCTGAGCTTCTAAAATCTTGATTGAAAAAAAGATAAAAATTCTTATGTGGACCAATACTACTCACGTCGATAAACCTTTTTGGAATATTTTATTCAAATAATGCATGGTTTCTTTACCAGGGGCGTAGATGTATATCTTATTTCTGTCAATATCCCTGCTTCTAATGGTCCAATTTGAAAAATTCCTCGTTTGTTGGATAGTTTCTGGTGTGAAATGTGTTTCATATGATTTCAAAATTGTCAAGTAACTCATAGACTTTCCGTAAGCGGGCGTTAAGGTAAATTGTGTTTCCCCCTGATATTTTTGCTTGTAAAACTTCGATTTGAAAAATTCTTCCTGTATTGCATACAGCTCCTGATGGGGAAATGTTTTTCATATAATTTCTAATATTTGGCAAAGAATGGTTTGGCCACCTGGAGGCATTAGTGTTAATTTCTGTTTCTGATGTATCTGCAGCAAAATCTGAGCTCCTGGAAACTCGACTGAAAAAAACTTCTTTCTTTAACAGATACCGCTCGCATCGAAAAACCTTTTGAGAATACTTTCTTCTCAAAATAATGCATGTTTTTTCCGCCAGGGGCGTAGATGTATATCTTATATTTGTCGATATCTCTGCTTCTAAGAGTCTGATTTGCAAAATTCTTTCTTTATTGGAGATCGTTTTCGCTGCGAAATGTTTCTCATGTAATTTCAAATTTTTCTTAACGCAGAAGTATGCAACTGGAGGGCATAAGTTCATGATTCGATTTACAGCAATATCTGCGGGATTAAAAACCCGATATTGAAAAACATCTTTCTTGGGTCAGATACTACTGTTTTCCATTCCGGTTCCGTTGACTTTGAATAGCTTTGAGAACTTTAATTTGCGTCAGAATGGATTCAAAAGACGTGCTCATTACAACCGAAAATTCGGTGTCATCTTTCTTGTTTACTTCTGCCAGTGACTGAAAAATATATCTGCTGCCAAGTGTCCCGATTTAATCGGATTACGCACCGTTTTTGAATCCAGTGTCTGAGAATCCAGGGTAGTGAGTTTTTTTCATTTTCTTTTGAGAAAAAGTAAAGTTTTCGTTGAATTTTAATAATTTGTAATTTTTTATTTTGCTGTAACGTGCCTCCTGTTTATTACCATTACAGACGCTCCGACGGAATCTCCGTAGTCACTACGAGAATTGTTGGCACGCAGCGGAGTACGGGAAACATTGAATATACTACAGAAACGGAAAATCTCTGTGAAATCATGTCATTTAATATCTGTGTAAAGTTAATTTTCATGTTTTCAGGATTCTAGCATTTGTTAAACATTCTTGGAATTGTTTATGGCATGTTTTTAATATCCTGACATTTCGAGGTTTTTTTTTTTTTTTTTTTTTTGGGATTTCATCATGCCGTCCGCCGGCGGAAAAATCCTCTGAACAGCCGGAAATGATTGTTGTTTTAGTAGCACTGATGAGAATGTTCTGCGATTTCGGAATTTTCTGACAAATCTGCGCCTCCCCCACCCCATTTCTCTCTTCCTGACTGTGTTCTTATTTTTTATATTTTTCCAATCATGTTCCTCCTTTTTAATATATTCGGTAGTAATGGAAGAATATGGAAGAAGGGATGTAAGGTCAGGTGATGCGTAACATCACAGCCTCTCCTTGACAAATGTCAACCCCGCCTTCTCGTGGTGCATCCTGTTCCCACTAAAGGGGCTCTGACGACCGCAAATAGCGGTATAACTATACCATCGGGATCAGAGGAAATGCTATCCCACACTCACCAACCCGCTTGGCCAGCGTGGTGAGTTATGGCCAAACACCTCCAAAATGACTCTACAACTTAAATCTTGGCCCTCAGTCTCCGGCAGCTGGAATGTACCTGGCCAAGGCAGCGGCCAGTGCGACATGAAGGCAGAGGGTGCTAAGAATCCCCTCGGAGGACCGGACTAGGCTGCCATTTGATGCTGACCTTGGCAACGTACAACGGACGCTCCCTATCTTCTGATTCAAGGCTTCTGAATTGGAAGAGGAACTACAAAGGATCAAGTGGGACATCGTCGGGCTGAGTGAGGTAAGGAGAAAAGGAGAAGATCTCATTGAACTGAAAAGTGGACATCTCTTCTATTATCGTGGGACAGATACTGGCAGAACTAGTGGTGTTGGATTTATAATAAACAAGAAACTGAAGGATAAAGTGGTAGAAGTTGAAAGTTCCTCTGACAGAGCTGCACGACTCGTTATCCAAGTATCGAGAAGATACCAGGCTCAGATTATTCAAACTTATGCACCCACCACAAGTCATCCTGAAGAAGAAATTGAAGAATTTTATGAGGAAATTCGTCATCTAAATAATAAAGGTAAGCAGCACTTGAAGATAATTATGGGAGATTTCAATGCAAAAATAGGGCACCGGCAACAGAATGAAACTTCAGTAGGTAAATTCGGTCACGGCAACAGAAACCAGCGTGGAAATACTCTCGTTGAGTTTGCAGAGGCAGAAGGATTTTTCATCTTGAATTCCTTTTTCAAGAAAAAGCCACACAGGAAATGGACATGGAGACATCCAATTGGGACGACAAGTGAAATTGATTTTATTATGTGTAACAAAAAATTCGTCATCGAAGACTGCAGTGTGCTAAACAAGTTCAACACAGGTAGTGACCATAGATTGGTGAGATGTAAGATGCACCTCAACACTAAACTGGAACGTGGCAAGCTCATAAGACAAACAAAATGTATTGACATAACCAACCTTAAAAAAACACCATAATACTTTCAAGTTGGAACTGAAGAACAGATTCTCTGCTTTAGAAGGCCTAACATCGGAAGAAGTGGATATTTCTGAAGTTAACAGAAAAGTAACCAAAGCTCTTATGGAAACAGCAACAAAATTAGCTGGGTCTAAGAACAAGTTGCATGTAAACAAATTATCAGGAAAAACCAAAATGTTGATGCAAAAAAAAGAAGAGAGATGAGGACAACTAAAGAAGATGTGACTTCCAAAGTGGAATATATAGAGCTATGCAAGACAGCACGAAAAAGTATCACTGAAGACGTAAGGAAATTCAACTGTGAGCTAGTGAGGAAAGCAATTGAAAACAACCAAAGCCTAAAGATAGCAAAGGGACATCTCAGTAAGGGAAGAAAACAGATTATGGCTCTGAGAAAAGAAGATGGTTCTATAACAAGAAATAGAGGCGAAATTTTGACAAGAGTGAAAGATTTCTACTCCAAACTATATGAAAGGGATGATATATGCACTCCAGACATCATGAAAGGTACCAGAGTTCTTCCAGTCCTCCTAGCAGAAGTTGCTCATGCAATCAAGAACATGAAGCGGGGGAAAGCTCCAGGAGAAGATGGAATTACTATAGACATCATACAAGAAGCAAGTGGAGAAATTGAAACAGTACTCGCCCAAATTTTTACTCGATGCCTTAATGAAGGGAAGATTCCTGAGGATTGGAACAATGCTACAATGATCCTGCTACATAAAAAAGGTGACATTGAGGATCTCAGAACTACAGACCTATCAGCCTCCTATCAGTGGTTTATAAAATCTTCACTAAAGTTCTTTCACACCGCTTGAAGGTAACACTGGACATGGCTCAACCGAGAGAACAAGCTGGATTCAGGAGTGGCTACAGCACAATAGATCATATCCACGTACTGAGAGAACTAATTGAAAGAGCGAGGGAATATGAACTTCCATTGTGCATGGCTTTTATCGATTATGAAAAAGCCTTTGATTCGGTGAAACCATCAGCAGTTACCACGGCTCTGAAATCCTGCGGTATTGAAGATGCATACATTAATATTATTAATAACATCTATGAAAATGCAAGTGCAAAGATTCGGCTGTTTGAAAATACAACACACATAAAAATTGGAAAGGGAGTGAGACAAGGTGACACCATATCTCCGAAGCTCTTTAATGCCACATTGGAAAATGTCTTTCAATCACTGAACTGGGAAAACAAAGGGATAAAGATTAATGGAGATTATCTAACCCACCTTCGTTTTGGTTGCTGATGACGTAGTCATTTTTGCAACTACCCCATCAGAGCTGCAGAGTATGATCCAGGAACTTGCTGACAAGAGTAAAGAAGTGGGATTAAAAATGAACTTTCAGAAGACAAAAGTGATGTTCAATGCTTTTACAAGAAATGAAGATTTATCGATTGATGGAGAAAAGCTGGAGATAACAGATACGTACGTTTATCTTGGACAGCAGATATCAAGTGAGGGTCACATTGATGAAGAAATTAATCGGCGTACAAAACTTGCCTGGAGAGCTTTTGGAAGAAACAGCATAATTTTCAAGAGCAATATGCCATTATGTCTTAAAAGAAAAGTGTTTGATCAATGCATCCTTCCAGTGCTTACGTATGGTGCAGAGACGTGGACCTTAACTAAAAGAGACATACAAAGGCTGCAGACAACTCAAAGAAGCATGGAGAGGTGCATGCTTGGTATAACCAGGAGAGATAAGAAGAGGAACTCGTGGATCCGAAAAATGACGAGAGTGGAAGACATCATGATCAGAGTTAAATCCCTGAAATGGCAATGGGCTGGACATACTGCCAGAAGGACAGACCATAGATGGACAGCCGAGATTTTAGATTGGATTCCAAGGGACAGGAAAAGACCCAGAAGAAGACCACATGGGAGATGGGTGGATGAAATCGTAAATATGCGGGAGTGACATGGAGGAGACTGGCACAAGACAGACCGTTGTGGAGGAAACTTGGGGAGACCTTCGTCCAGCAGTGGATTGATAATGGTTGACAATGATGATGATGATGATGAATGGAAGAAAATGACTTTATATTAATGAATGAAATATGGGATTACACTATTGTACAATACAAATTTGGAAGATGTGAATCCGTTTATTATGGCCGTTTATTATCCGTTTAGGTGGCACAGTGGCGGCCATTCGTCCGGAAGGGGTCCCGGTTCGAATCCCGGTGAGGCATGGATGTTGTGTTTGCCTTACGGCACTGTCTCTCTCTCATTTCCCTGGAACCAGTGACCCTAAAATAGGGACGGGCTACTGCTTATAGCCCATTGAGTTGCTCAGGGTGGTCGTTAGATCTCCAATAAACCCCCCCCCCCCAAAAAAAAAAAAAAACGAAAAAAAAACCGTTTATTGGTTAGTGTAAATATGACTTGCATGGTAAGTCAGATAATATCCAAAAACTTCAAATTTCGTTGTCCTGGAGCGGGAATCGAACCCGCGTCTCCCGGATAGCGCCCGAGTATGCTAACCACTACACCACCCAGAACGACCAAGTTTCCGATTAATTTGAATATAACCATCACAGGATTCACTAGGCGAAGCAACCGGCATTCATATATAGCGAATCTGGAGGGTTAAAATTCATTCTCGTTATTGTCCTGAGGCGCAGAATATCAATGAATAATACACTGACGAAAAAAAAATCCCAACACCAAGAAGGGGTTGTGTTAGATAAACGACAGTTGGTAGGCGGTGAGAGTACATCTGTAAGATGACGTCTATGCAAATTTCGCGCTCGGCGCATACGTGTGGCGCTAGTAGCGCCCTCTGAACACGCAAAGCAGGTTTGCTGTAAATACGCGCTGTAACGTTCGTGAGCGTTAGTTATCGTTGAGATTCGACGTAGTCTGTTGATGTTAGTCAAGAATGCCTTTAAGAAGACGAAGAAGTCATTATCAACAGCTCACGGAGTTTGAACGAGGTCGTGTAATAGGGCTACGAGAAGGTGGATTTTCTTTCCGCAATATTGCAGAACGACTTGGCAGGAATGTAGCCACTGTGCATGATTGCTGGCAGCGGTGGTCAAGGGAAGGTACTGCCTCAAGAAGACCGGGTTCCTGCCGGCCACGTGGCACTACTGAGAGGGAAGACCGCCGTGCACGGCGTATCGTACCGCGTCTGCGGCAGCAATTCGAGCTGCAGTTGCCACCACAGTGACACAACGAACTGTTACAAATCGGTTACTTGAAGGACAGCTCCGGGCCAGGCGCCCTGTAGCGTGCATTCCACTTACTCCAAACCACTGCCGTTTGCGACGTCAGTGGTGTCAAGCTAGAGCTCATTGGAGGACGGAGTGGAGATCTGTTGTGTTTTCTGATGAAAGCCGGTTCTGCCTGGGTGCCAGTGATGGCCGTGTGTTGGTTAGAAGGAGGCCAGGTGAACGCCTGCAACCAACTTGTCTGCGGCCGAGACACACTGGACCTACACCTGGAGTTATGGTCTGGGAAGCAATTTCCTATGACAGCAGGAGCACTCTCATGGTTATCCCACGCACCCTGACGGCACAGTTGTACTTCGGTCTGGTGATTCAACCTGTTGTGCTGCCATTCATGAACAGCATTCCAGGGGGTGTTTTCCAACAGGATAACGCTCGCCCGCATACTGCTGTTGTAACCCAACATGCTCTACAGAGTGTCGACATGTTGCCGTGGCCTGCTAGATCACCAGATCTTTCACCAATCGAGCACGTATGGGACATCATTGGACGACAACTCCAGCGTCACCCCCAACCAGCATTAACCGTCCCTGTATTGACCGACCAAGTGCTACAGGCATGGAACTCCATCCCACAAAGTGACATCCAGCACCTGTACGACACAATGCATGAACGTTTGCATGCTTGCATTCAACATTCTGGCGATTACACCGGTTATTAATGTACCAGCATTTCACATTTAAAATGGCTCTTCTCGCGCTTACAATAAGCTGTGATCTTGAAACCTTAATCGATTAAATATGTTACCTATACAAATGTATTGCCGCCATTTCATTCCTCTACAACTATTTTTCGTTGTGTTGGGATTTGATTTTTTTTTTCCGTCAGTGTATATCAAATCAGATGATATCCGAAAATAAACTTTTCGGATATTATCTGACTTACCATTCAGGTGATATTTGCACCAATAAACGGATTCACATCTTCCAAATTTGTATTGTACAAGGGTGTAATCCCGTATTTCATTCATTGATATCCTCCGGGCAGTCACGGGAATGAATTCTAACCCTCCAGATTCGCTATATTGTATATGAATGCCGGTTGCTTCGACTAGCGAATCTTGTGATGGTTATATTCAAATTAATCGAAAACTTGAGACTTGGTCGCTCTGGGTGGTGTAGTGGTTAGCATACTCGGGCGCTATCCGGGAGACGCGGGTTCGATTCCCGCTCCAGGACGACGAAGTTTTCAAGTTATCTGACTTACCATGCAAGTCATATTTACACCAGTAAACGGATTCACATCTTCCAGATTTGCATAGGACTTTATATTAAGAATTTTTTCTAAAGAACAGCACTTTTCTGAATTTCTAACAGTCCCTTCTTCAAAACTAATCAGTAGCGCAATATTTCCCCTTTGTAAAGCGAAATTAAATTTCAAAATCGGTACTTAATCTGTCCATGATAGAATCTGAGCCATTTCCGTGACCGGTCAAAATTGTTGGCAGAGTGAACAACGCAGTACCAATTTTTGATATTTAGTTTCGCTTGAAACGTGTTTCTTCCCCCCTCATTCCTTGGTTATTTTTTCCTGTATCAAACAGTAGAGCAAGCATTTTTTTTCTGTTGTTTAAAGCGAAATTAATTTAAAGTGTAATTTAGCAATACGGGGATTACTAGGATGACTTAATTTTTACTTTATTAAATTTTCGGGTTGTACACCACAGGGTTCAATTTTAAAAGCCCGAGCCCGTCTGAGCCCGAAGTATGTCAGCCCGAGTCCAAATTTTATATTGCAAGAGAGATCCCGGGCCCGAAAACTACGATTAACCCAATTAGCATTTAAAACAAATCTCCTCTTCCAGACTTCCAATCTTGCCTTCCTGTGCAATTAACCCGATGTCTTTCTCAACTGCGGAGTGGAAAAAGGATGTCTGTCTATTTCTATAGTGTCTTTGATCATTCATGTCTTCCTGAAATGTTTCGGGGGGGGGGGGACCGGACATCAGAAAAAATCGGGAGGCATAACAATCTACGTTGTACGTTGCTCAACAGAATTAGCAGGGAGCTGCCCCGTTGAGGTAGGGAGTAAAATTTCGTCAGCTTGCTATCTACTATCTATAATTCTTAAAGAAGCTTTTTCTTTGCAGAAATTCAGTAATTCATGGCCTGTGGTATTTATTACTCAAGCCCGAAATGAATAGCCCTGTCGAGTTCCCACTGCCCAGTTGCCGAAGAATTCTATTTAACAACTAGGAAGTGCAAGAAAAGTCGCGTGTGCCAAATCATACAAAATCACATAAAGAGAGAGAAAAGAAAAGAAAAGAAAAGAAAAAAAGAAAAGAAAAAAAGAAAAGAAAAAAACATTCTCTCCCTCTCTCAGAGCCCTAGCCCGAACTTCAGTAAGTGTAATGCAGCCCAAGCCCGGACTCTTCCCGTCTCAGCACTGTTGCATACCACCCGTCGAAATTAATGTTCAAAAACGCTACTGCGTGCTGTTGCGTAAAGAAAACGACTTTACTGGGAACGAAAACCAACGACGGAAAGTTTCGATTTTGAATTAAAAAATTTTGGAAACAAAAGGGAAAATGCTTGCACTTTTTGTCTGTTGATATATCAAGTTAAGTAAACAATGGGAAACCATGCATTTTCAAAGAAATCAAAGGAAAATGCTGGTTCTTTTTGTCTGTTGATATATCAAGAAGTTCACAGTGGGAAACCATGCATTTTCAAAGGAAAATGCTGGTTCTTTTTGTCTGTTGATATATCAAGAAGTTCACAGTGGGAAACCACGCATTTTCAAAGAAATCAAACTAAGAGGCGTTAAATACCGTTTTGACGGTAAAATCAATTATGAGAGGTCCGTGTTTTTCACAAAAATGCAATGATAACTTTTTGAAAAAAGCCACATCTGCAACTATATTGGCTCTCAACAAAATCATAAAGAAAATCAGTGTTGGTAAATAAATTGAGAAAGTCAGTGTTTCTTATAGGCAAATCAGAAAAATATTAATTGAAATAAAAAATCCGAAAGATGTGTAATTTTTAAGCAATGAACAGCTCTCTCTATACATGTAAATTGTTACATGAACAACTCTCTCTATGCATGTAAATTGTTACATGAACAACTCTCTCTATACATGTAAATTGTTACATGAACAGCTCTCTCTATACATGTTAATGTAGTAATTTGTAATTGTATTATATTAAGTTGCTATCTTTTTTAATTTGATTTCAACGCTTCACATACACTATATATTGACAAAAGTCACCGGGCACCCCTTCAAAAGCAAATGAACGGATCCGCTGCGTTGTTAAGATGCGCGGTACAGCTGCAAACGGTATAAAAACAAGCCTGCAGCTGACCGCGATCATATCGCACTGTGAGGTTGAGTGAAAATGTCGCGGCAGGAGAGAACTGACTTTGAGAAAGGAAAGATTGTTGGGTGTTATATTAGTGGGTTGTCCATAAGAGGAACCGAGAGGCGTTTAAAAACACCTAAGTCAACTGTTTTGGATGTATGGAATAAGTGGAAGACACATGGCGTGCCTGAAGCAGCAAAACGTACCGGCAGACCAAAGAAAATCAGTGAAAATGGACGTCGAAGCCTCAGGGGAGTCGTTACAGCTAATCAACGGAGTACTGCACAAGACCTCAATGTACATGTGAGTAAAAATGCTGGAACCTCGGTATGTACACGTACCATTCGCAGATAACTGTATTCCGTGGGCTACCGTGGTCGTGCAGCTGTTCATAAGCCTTTCATCTCCACTCGGAATGCTACTCGTCGTTTAGCATGGTGTAAAAAACATTTATCGTGGACCGTAGATCAATGAAAATGGGTCCTATGGACTGATGAATCCAAATACACGATCCATCAGTCTGATGGCCGTGTGTGGGTATGCCGGCAGCCGGGGGAACGCTATTTACCACAGTTTACGGTTCCTACGGTCAAGTTTGGAGCTGGCAGTGTACTCGTGTGGAGGTGTTTTTCGTGGTATGATCCTGGCCTATTGGTTATCGTGGACAAACTTGTTAACTAGAACGTCTACCCCGATATTCTGGACAATTATGCCCTACCAACTCTGTGGCAATACTATGGAAACGAGCCTTGTTGGTACCAGCAGGATAATGCACCGAGCCGTAAAGCAAGGACTGTTACGGCGTGGTTTGACGATAATTCCGTATCGTGTGTGGACTGGCCAGCACAGAGCCCTGATCTTGATCCCATAGAGCACCTATGGGATGAATTAGACCGCCGCATAAGAAGTTTGGAACCAAAGCCTACTGCTAAGCAGAAGTTAGCGGCAGCATTATGTACTGAATGGAAGCGCGTACCTATCGCTGTGTTCCAAAACCTTGTTGAAAGCATGTCTCGAAGGGTTAGCTCATGCATTACGGCCAAAAGTGGATCGACACCGTACTAATGTATGTCAATAAATGCTATGTTGTGTTTCTCTTCTAGGTGTCTGGTGACTTGTCTATATAGTGTATTTCCTGATTTTTTTTGTTCACTTTCACAATCACCACCTCTGTTTATGGATCTCCGTGATTTGCTCCTGTGCAGTGCTTTGTTAATTGAGGGTTTTTATTGAGTTGCAATTTATGCGTAGCTGCCAAGTGTCCCGATTTGCTGGGATCACATCCGATTTTCAAATCTGGTGTCCGGGATCCCCCCCCCCTTTTTTTCAACTGCTTTTTGTAATCATTTTTTACGTAATGTTGTAATTTTTTCGACTGCTTTTTTATGGTCATTTTTTACCGTAATGTTTCGTGTTTAATATCATTACAAATACTATGAGTGCTACGGATTCTCCGTAGTCACTATCAGAATCATTGGTCTGCTACGGAGTGCGGGAAACATGGAATATACTACCGAAATCGAACATCTCGTTGGGGGTTATTCAACATCTGTGTAAAGTTTGTTTTCAAGGTTTTAACACTTCAGAAACATTTTTGCGATTGTTTATTGTGTTTTTAATATCATGTAATTGTTCCATGATTTCCAATTTTTCTGACTAAGCTCTCCTCCCCCATTTTTATTTCGGATTATATTCTTAGTTTTCATATTTTATGATCATGTTCCTCGTTTTTTATATCTTCAGTAATAGTGACAAAAAAAAAAAAGCGACTTCGTGTTTTTATTTTAAGATTTTTTTCTGAAGAAATGCTTGTTTTCCTTCTTCGAATAATCTCTTTTTCAAAACCAATCACTTAGAGCAAGAAAATTTGCCTTCCTCCCCAATTTATTTAAAGTGTAAATAAATTTTAAAATCGGTACTTAATCCGGCTGTGGTGGAATCTGATCGATTTCCGTCACTCGTAAAATTATTTTCGCTGCAGAGGTAACAATGCGGTACCGAGTTTTGATATTTAAAACAATGCGTAGGGCATGTCTTTTGTTTAAAGCGAAATTATGTTCAAAAGCCTTACTGTGTTGTACAGTGTGCAAAGAAAACAACTTGACGGGGAACAAAAGACGACAACGGAGAGTTTTCGACTTTAAACTTTTTTGTTTTATTATGTAAAAAAGGACAAATGCGTGCTCGTTTCGTCTGTTGATGTAGAAATAAGTTACTAAGCATAGAAAATCGTGATTTTTAAAGAGTAATGCGCCCCTAATCACTCTGCTGTGAAAAAAACCAGCACGGGTCACGGAAATGGTGCCTGATACTTATGACCCCCACTAGCGGAAAACCTATAAATTATTTGAAAAATTTTGAACTATATGGAAAACATTTCGCACTGGAAATGTTCTCTGAGAAAGAAAGAATGTTTCAAATCAGACTCTTAGGAGCAGAGATATCGACAAAAATAAGATATAGATCTAAGATATACACCCACTGGTAGAAAAATTATGCACTATTTTAAGCAGGAGGTATTCTCAAAAGTTTTATGGAGGTGAACAGTATCAGTCCACAAAATAATTTTTTCAATTGAGTTTTCAGAAGCTCAGGTTTTGCTGCAAATACAGCAGACGCAGAAATAAACACTTATGCTCCCTGGTGGCCAAGCCATTCTTTAGTGTGTTGCAGCAGGAAATTATATGCAAAACATTTCCCATCAGGAGCTGTATCTGATGCAGGAAGAATTTTTTAAATCGGACCTTTATACTGTAGAAACAGCTATCCGGAAAAATGCAATTTATTATTATGCCCCTAATGGAAAATCTATGCATTACTTGAAAAAAGGACTGTACCTAAAATAGTCTTCAATGTAAATGGCATATCAAAAGAAAGAAATCATGTTTTCAATCGGCAATTTATTAATAGAAGCAATTATGGAATAAAATGTATTTTGAATTCGATATCTTCTGCATTTACATCCTCTAGTGGCTAAGTTGTGGTTGGGGGTGGGGGATGGGGGTGGAATGCAATGATCATAATTCTCATATTTCAGGCTTCCAATGCAAAAAGAATATTTCAAATCGAACTAAGAGTTGCTAAGATATGGTGTTTGCGGACGGACGGACAAAGTGATAACATAAGCACGATCTTCTTTTTGCAAAAGACGTGATAAATATGAAGATAAAGTGTGAGCATAGTGCCTATTTTGTTACAGAGTGGGAGTGCATTGCAGCAGGAAAACATTTTAAGTCTTAGCAATGCTTCTTGTTTTGTTTTTTGATATCAATTATTATTTTCATTATTATTAATGCATGATAATACAGTAGAAACATAATGTGTGTATGAGTGCTTGAGAGCTCATAAAATACTAACATGCATTTTCAGTTTTGAATCTGACTCCTTACTTGAACCTATGTACCTGCCTGTCAGGAATGTAATCAGTTGATGCACTTACACTGGTTCTTAAAGAAAAAATAAGTCGCTAAGAGAAAGTTAACGATTTCTTTTTGTTCAAAGAAGTCGCTTAGGGAATAAAGTACATGTAGAATAGGATGCAGTGTAATGTGAGTTGTATTATAAAAGTTTAATGCTTAACTTATGTGTTAAAGCTTGTTCTTACTTTTCGCGTTTCAATTCAATTTAAGTAATTAGAGGTATTAATATTTGACTTCTTACCTCTTCCATGAGTCCGTGCAAGGACTCTCTAGCGCTCCAACATCTTCTTTGGGTATGATGCACATTAAAATTCACATATTCCAATTAGGGTCACACATCCTGGAACTTGATGAGCATAATTTATTGCAGATCATTTTATATGAATTAGATAAAAATACACACACAAACACACAAACGGAATATTCATTGTTTTATCTTTCGCGTCATAAGGCTTAACATCAGTTTTCACTCTGCGGCCTCTGCCATCAGTTCTCACGCGTCTTCACATTATTTCTTATATCAGCTCAGCCATCAGTTTCCACGCGTCTTCACATGTCCACAATTTTCTCACGTCTGCCGTTGGCCTCCTCCGCTGCGCCCTCTGTCGGCGTAGTCCTAACAAAGCTAAAGGCAGAGGTGCCGACCAGTACAGATTTTCCAAAATATTAATCTTTTAGGTTTTTTTTTTTTTTTTTTTACGGCATTACCTGCATCATGAAATGATGAGAATCACCTTTTTAATGTTTCTCAAGAAGGAAGAAATTCTTCATTGACAGAGTAATGGATTACTTTAAGAATAAATCTTTTAAATTCAGAAATATTTTGCGCCTCTCTTGTTGGAGTTAACAAAGAAATGCCACGAAATTACTTTGTTATTCAAATAAAGATGTCGTTTTCATGTTTTTCTTTTGACGTAGGACTACGTCTAACTCCGCGGATAGTATGGGGCGACTTACGGCCGACCGCCTGTGACACAAATAGGTCCCAATTGAAATCATTATAGCGTTAAAAATACGTGCCGCACACTAATCGTGTTAGCATATTCGTAAACAGCATGGAGTTCAATTCGCGTACTGCGTAATACATCGTGCGCGCGACGCTCCCCTAGCTCTTTGTGCACGAGGGAGATGATGCAATATTTCTGAGTGTGCCGCCGCGTTTGACTCAATCTATCACGGCAACCGTGAGCGCAACACGACTGTGCGTGGAATCGTTTTAAAGCTCTCGGCGAGATCTATTGAAATATACGAAGAACATTTCGCAAGTGGTTTGAGCTGAACATTTAAAAAATCGTTTTCTTGTGAATCGTTGAACACTTGACAATATCGCGGCTTATCTGGACAACCGTCAATGTAAAACGACTGTGCGTGGTATCGTTTCAAAGCTCTCGACGAGTTCTATTCAAATATATAAAGAACATATCGCAGTGGTTTAAGCAAAAAATAATTAAAATGGTTTTCGTGTGAACGGGTTAACATTTTCGACAGTGCCGCGGTATCACAGAATAATGAACGCAATCAAAAGTGGAGAAAATCAAAACGAGAGGCAAGAGCAAGTGATGAGGTATGTAAGAAACCCAAGAAGACTGCAGCCCAACGAACTAGAGTATCGAGAACGCCTGGCCGCAGCCAAACAAAAATCCAACACACCAATCGAACCCGTACCCGGCCCATCTCGAACTCGCGCAAAGAAGCTTAAATCGACAGAAACGACTTCAGAGCAAGAGCAGCCGACGGCAAATAAACAAAATACACCGATCGAACTTGTACCCGGTTCGACGGAGAAAGCACAGCCATCAACATCGAGTACAACCACGCCTGCTGCAACTAGGGAGTTCAAACGTTCTTTCATGGACAAAGAGTTCGGCTTTACTTGTAATATATGCGACCGTTTTTGGTTTAAAAAAGATTTGCATTTTGCACATCGTCGGCCTGAAGCATATCGACACTTACATAACTCCTTTCCCGATGAAAATGTTTCGTCTTTTCAAGCCTGCTCAACGTGCCGTTCGGCATTAGCAACGAAGTTTTTAACCACAAAATCTGAGCTTCTAAAAATCTCGATTGAAAAAATTCATTCGCGCACTGATGCCACTCACGTTAATAAACCTTTTCGGAATATTTTCTTAAAATATTGCTTGGTTTCTCCGCCAGGGGCGTATATATGTATCTTATTTGTGTCAATATCTCTGCTTCTAATGGTCCGATTTGAAAAATTCCTTCTTTATTGGATAGAGTTTCCGGTGCGACATGTTTTTCATATAATATCAAAATTTTCGTGTAATTCATAGACTTTCCACTAGGAGGCGTAGAGATAAATTGCGTTTCCCCCAATATCTGTGCTCCTAAAACTCCGATTTAAAAATTTCTTTCTGCACCGGATACAGTTCCTGATGGGAAATCTTTTGAATATAATTTCCAATTTTTGGTAAAGAATGGTTTGGCCAACAGGGGTGGGGTGTAAGTGTTAATTTCCACTTCTGATGTATTTGCAGCAAAATATGAGCTTCTAAAATCTCGATTAAAAAATTTCGTTTGTGGACCAATATTACTCACGTAGATAAATCTTTTCGGGATGTTTTCGTAAAATATTGCCTGGTTTCTTCGCCAGGGGGCGTAGATGTATATTATATTTTTGTCAATATCTCTACTTCTAAGAGTCCGATTTGAAAAATTCCTTCTTTGTTGGATAGCGTTTCAAGTGCGAAATGTTTTTCATATAATTAAAAAAAAAATCAGGTAACTCATAGACTATTCGCTACGGGGCGTAAAGGTAAATTGCGTTTCCCCCGATATTTCTGCTTCTAAAACTCCGATTTGAAAAATTCTTCCTGTATCGCATACAGCTCCTGATGGTAAATGTTTTTCATGTAATTTCTACATTTGGTAAAGAATGGTTTGGCCGCTAGAGGTCATAAGTGTTAATTTCTGCTTCTGATGTATTTGCAGCAAAATCTGAGCTCCTGAGAACTAGACTGAAAAAATTCTTTCGTGGACCGATACCGCTCACATCGAAAAACCTTTTGAGAATACTTTCTTCTTAAAATAATCCCTGTTGCTCTCTCCAGGGCGCGTAAATGTATATCTTATATTTGTCGATATCTCTATTTCTAAGAGTGTGATTTGAAAAATTCTTTTTTTTGTTGGAAAGCGTTTCCGCTGCGAAATGTTTTTCATGTAATTTAAAATTTTTCTTAACGCAGAAGTCTGCAACCAGAGAGCATAAGTTCACGATTCTGTTCACAGCAATATCTGCGGTATTAAAAACCCGATTGAAAAACTTCTTTCTTCGGTGAGATACTACTGTTTTTCATACCGGTTCCACTGACTTTGAATAGCTTTGATAAATTTAATTTGTGTCCGAACGGATTACAAAGCTATGCTCATTACACCCGAAAATTCGGTGTCATCTTTCTTACTTTTTTTTAGCTCATCTTTTGTAAAAACGATCGTGCTTATGTTGTCGGTTTGTCCGTCCGTTTGTGGACACCATACCTCTGCAACTATTAGTCCAATTTGAAAAATTCTTTTTGCATTGCGAAGCTTGAAATGTGCGAATAATGATCCCTTATTTCGTTTTTTTTTTTTTACGATGCACAATTTTGCTGTTAGAGGGCTTAAATGCAGATGATATCGAATTCAAAATACATTTTATTCCATATATTTGCTTCGAAACATCCGATTGGAAAAATTATTTTACCTTTCGATTCCATTTATGTCGAAAATATCAGGTATAGTAACTTTTTCAAGTTACGCATAGATTTTCCGCTAGGGGGTGTAAAAGTAAATTGGGTTTCCCCCGACATCTCAGCTTCTAAAACTCCGATTTGAAAAAAAAAATTCTGCAGCGGATACAGCTCCTGATGAAAAATATTTTGCATATAATTTCTAATGTTTGGTAAAAAAATGGTTTGGCCACCAGAGGGCGTGGGTGGTAATTTCTGCTTCTGATGAATTTGAGGCAAATTCAGAGCTTTTAATATCCCGATTGAAAAAATTCGTTCGTGGGCCGATACCATTCACGTCGATAAACATTTTCGGAATATTTTCTTATTAAAATGCATGATTTTTCTGCCAGGGGGCAGAAAAATCATGATATACATCTACGTATATCTTATTTTTGTCAATATTCCTGCTTCTAATGGTCCGATTTGAAACATTTAGATAGTTTTTGGCGTGAAATGTTTTTCATATAATTCCAAAAAAAAAAAATGTAAGTAATTCATAGACTTTCCACTAGGGGATGTAAAGGTAAATTGCGTTTCCCCCGATATCCTGCATCTAAAACTCCGATTTGAAAAATTGTTCCTGTATCGCTCCTGATGGGAAATGTTTTGCATATAATTTATAATATTTGGTAAAGAATAGTTTGGCCATCAGGGGGCATAATAGGGGTTAATTTCTTTTGATGTATTTGCAGCAAAATCTGAGCTCCCGAAAAATCGATGGAAAAAATTCTTTCATGGACCGTTACCGCCCAACGTAAAACTTTTCGAGAATACTTCTTAAAATAATGCATGGTTTTTCCACCAGGAGGCATTAATGCATATCTTTTGTCGATATTTCTGCTTCTAAGAGTCCAATTTGAAAAATCCTTTCTTTGTTGGAGAGCGTTTCCGGTGCAAAATGTTTCTCATATAAGTTCAAATTTTTCTTTGCATAAGTCTGCCACCGGAGGGCGTAAGTTTGTTTCCTATATCTGCGGGACTAAAAACCCGATTAAAAATATTTTTTCTGCGGTCAGATGCCACTAACTATGCAAACTCTGTGTGCATATTTTCTTCCCAAAATAATGCACAATTTCGCCGCTAGGGGGCACTAATTCTTAATCTGTTTTCTCAATTTCTCTGTTTCTACACGTGTGATTTGAAAAATTCTGTCAACACCTGATGCCATTTACCTTGTAGAACACTTTAGGCATTTGCAGTTCACAGTTCTGTCGGTAGGTGGTGTTTGTGTACTTCCGTTTGCAGCTGTATCACCGCTTCTGTAAACACTATTGAGAAATTTCTTCTTTGCTGTATGCCATTCGCTACAATACAGATGTGGACCATTATCCTCTTTAAATAATGCACATATTTCCCGCTAGGGGTCATAAAAGTCGAAACCTGTTTCTCGTTATTTCTGTTTCCGGGAGACATTTGAAAAGTTGTTTTTCCTTATTAGCTTTTCCATGCAGAATATTTTTTGCCTATTTTCAGCTTTTCCATTATGCAAAATTCTTCCGCTAAAAGGCATGGAGTTACACTCACAGACAATGAAATTTGCGCACCTAGAAGAAAATATGATGCAACCGCGAAACTTAGCAAATAGCTAGAGTGCGTGCTGGTATGCAAATGATCCACGTTTGGTGCGATTGCGCATGACCGCGCACCCTGTGGTGGCACTGCAAGCACGAACCGGAAGCCTTCTTAATCAGCATGTAGTCGATGCCCCATGAAAGCTAAAAGCACCGGCCGACGCAAGCAAGAGTACAGAGTGACAAGAATGCTGGGTAGACGCCAGAAACGTCGATTTAGGTAACTTACAGACTTTGAGAGAGGCCTGATGATCGGGCGGAAAACCGCGGGGTGGTCGGCGCGCCGTTAGCCCGCCACGTGGATCGTTCTAACCATACCGTCCAACTGTGTTGGGAGCAGTGGACACCTAACGGCACTGCCATACGGCGGAGCGGCTCCGGACGGACCAGGAGGACCACCAGTAGAGGGGATCGACGGATCGTGCGCCAGGCACGAAGGGATCCCATGGGTACCCGGTCCACTATACAGGCAGTTGTAGCGGCTCCTGTGTGCCCACGAACCATTTTCCGACGCCTCGCGGAAGCGAATCTGCGATCCCATCGCCCCTTACGTGTGCTGCCATTAACACCGGAGCATCGCCGGCTCCGTGTGCAGTGGTGCCAGGCCAGAGCGACATGGAACGCCACAGACTGGTGACGTGTGGTGTTTAGCGATGAGTGCCGCTTTGTTTTGGGGACAGATGATCATCGTGTCCGGGTGTGGAGGTCCTCGGGTCATCTTCACAATCCCAGCCTCGCTATCGGGCGCCACACCTCCCCACGGCAGACATTATGGTATGGGGAGCCATTGCCTACGATAGCCGATCAGCTGTAGTAGTGGTATTTGGATCATTGACGGGCCAGCCGTATGTGGATGAGATCCTGCGGCCCCATGTGCTTCCATTCCTGGCCGGGATTCCAGGTGCGCTATACCAGCAGGAAAATGCCCACCCGCACACGGCTCGGGTTGCCCAGGACTGCCTACGTCATGTCCGGACACTTCCATCGCCTGCCCGCTCCCTGGACATGTTCCTTATCGAGATGTGTGGAACCAGTTGAAACGCCGGCTTCCGCCGTGCCGCGCTATCCGGTATTTGGAGCACACCGTCCAACACGTGTGGGCCAGTCTGCCGCAGGACAACATCAGCTGTCTGTTCGCCTCCATACTGGACTGTATTGCAGCATGTATTGCCGCATGAGGCGGTGCGACGCGCTATTGAAGATGACCGGACTGCGTACCACAGATCCCTCTATAATTGTCCTGCAGCTCTGTTTTTGCCGTCATGTGTATCATTAATCTGTATCATTACGTCCATAAAATTTCAGTTCAATCCGATGCTTCCTTCTTGGTGCGCAAACTTCATTGTCCCTTAGTATATATAACGTTTCCTTCTATATTTCTTCTCTTTAACTGTTCGATTTGAAAATCCTTTTGTCTGGTACCTTCCTTATGCTATGAAGAACTTCTTGCGTGCCATTTGTTAATTTTCATAACGTTAGGGGTCGGAATTGTCCTGAAATTTCTGAAGTTCCTGCTTTTTATTTGTTTTGCCCTGAATGTCCTTATTTTTGTTCTATATCCTGAAAATGTTAGTGTAATCCGGAAATTTTAAGAATAAATGGTAAACTATGTATAGTGACTCATCATTTATCGTTTACAAGTACCGCGTAAGTAAAAAAAAAAAAAATGGAACGAGAGAGAACACTCCGTCGTTGTGACGTCATCGCCAAGAACTCTCACTTGGAATTTGCGATGTACGCGAACGCGTTCTCGCGTTTGTGAGATCGAGAATCCAAGCTGCCGTGAAGCCACTTCTTACGGAGGACGCACAGACATGCCAATCATTACGGAATCTCTGTAATTATTACGGATTTCCCCGGGATTACGGATGCCAAACGACAAATTACGGATATTCAGATTTTCGCTGTTATTAAGAACGTTTCGCTGGTTTTGTAATCAATCAGTGTAAAAGCCTCTGAACAAAGTTCGTAAACCAGATTTTTGTTTCTTTTTTAGCACGTCTTTTGTAAAAAAAGATCGTGCTTCTGTTATCGGTTTGTCCGTTCGTCAGTCAGTCCGTCCGTCCGTCTGTACCCACGGTATCTCTGCAACTATTAGTCCGATTTGAAAAATTCGTTTTGCACTAGGAAGCTTGAAATATGCAAATCATGATCCTTCATTTCGTTTTTTTTACGATGTACAATTTCGCCGGTAGGGGGCGTAAATGCAGATGTCGAATTCAAAAATACGTTTTATTCCACATATTTGCTTCTAAACATCCGATTGAAAAAAATTGTTATCTTTCGATTCCATTTATGTCGAAGAGTAGTTTAGATATAGTTACTTTTTCAAATTACGCATAGATTTTCCGCTAGGAGGCGTAAAAGTAAATTACATTTTCCCGAATAACTCTTCTTCTAAAACTCCGATTTGAAAATTTTTTTGTTCACCGGATACATCTCCTGATGATAAATCTTTTGCCTATAATTTCAAATTTTTGGTAAAGAATTCTTCGGCCACCAGGGGGCGTAAGTGTTAATTTTTGCTTCTGATGTATTTGCCATAAAATCGGAGCTTCTAAAATATCGATTGAAAAAATTCTTTCGTGGACTGATGCCACTCACATCGGTAAACCTTTTCGGAATATTTTGTTCTTAAAATACTTCACAGTTTCTCCGCCAGGGGACGTAGATGTACATCTTATTTTTGTCAATATATCTACTTCTAAGAGTCTGATTTGAAAAATTCCTTCTTTGTTGGATAGTGTTTTCCGTGTGACATGTTTTTCACATAATTTCAAAATTTTCAAATAGTTCATAGACTTTCCGCTAGGGGGCGTAGCAGTAAATTGCGTTTCCCCCTATATCTCTGCTACTAAATCTCCGATTTGAAAAATTCTTTCTGCACCGCATACAGCTCCTGATGGGAAATCGTTTGCACATAATTTCTAATTTTTTAAAAAAATAGTTTGGCCACCAGGGGGCGTAAACCTTAATTTCCGCTTTTGTTGTATTTGCAGCAAAATATGAGCTTCTAAACTCTGGATTGAAAAAAACGTCGTTTGTTGACCGATACTACTCATGTCGACAAACCTTTTTAGAAACGTTTTCTTCTTAAAATAGTGCATGGTTTCCACGCCAGGGGCGTAGATGTATATCTTATTTTTGTCATTATCTCTACTTCTAGGAGTCCGATTTGAAAAATTCCTTCTTTGTTGGATAGTGTTTCTAGTGTGACATGTGGTTCATATAATTTAAATATGTTCAAGTAATTCATAGACTTTCCGCTACGGGGCGTAAATGTAAATTGCGTTTCCCCTTATATCTCTGCTTCTAAATCTCCGATTTGAAAAATTCTTTCTGCACCGCATACAGCTCCTGATGGGAAATCGTTTGCACATATTTTCTAATTTTTGTAAGAAATGGTTTGGCCACCAGGTGGCGTAAGCCTTAATTTCCGCTTTTGTTGTATTTGCAGCAAAATATGAGCTTCTAAAATCTCGATTGAAAAAAAAAGTCGTTTGTTGACCGATGCTACTCATATCGACAAACCTTTTAGGAAACTTTTCTTCTTGAAAAAATGCATGGTTTCTATGCTAAGGGGCGTAAACGTATATATTATTTTTGTCAATATATCTACTTCTAAGAGTACGATTTGAAAAATTCCTTCTTTGTTGAATAGTGTTTCCGATGCCAGATGTTTTCCCTATAAATTCAAAATTTTTAAGTAAATCATAGACTTTCCACTAGGGGGCACAAAGGTAAATTGCGTTTTCGGCGTTATTTCTGCTCCGAAAGCTCTGATTTGAAAAATTCTTCTTGTATCGCATTCGAGACCTGAAGGAAAATATTTTTCACATAATTTCTAATGTTTGGTAAAGAATGGTTTAGCCACCAGGGGTCAGAAGTGTTACTTTCTGCTTCTGAAGTATTTGTTGCAAAATCTGGGCTCCTGAAAACTCGACTAATTTTTTTTTCTTCTACCGATACCGCTTATACGGATAAACCTTTTGAGAATACTTTCTTCCTAAAATAATGCATGGTTTTCCCACCAGGGGACGTAAAGTCACATCTTATTTTTGTCGATATCTGTTTCTAAGAGTTCGTAAGCTCACGATTCCGTTTACAGCTGTATCTGAGGGATTAAAAACCTGATTGAAAATCTTCTTTTTTTCGTCAGATGTATTGTTTTCCATACCGTTTCCATTGACTTTGAATAGCTTTGATAAATTTAATCTGCGTCAGAACGGATTCAAAAGACGTGCTTATTACACCCGAAAATTCGGTGTCATCTTTCTTGTTTTTTTTTTTTTAGAAGGAACTTGTTTTGCTTGTTTGAAAGAGTGCAAAAAAAAAAAAAAAAAAAAGAGAGAGAGCACCACGCCGGGCCGGGATTACGTAGGCCCGGCGTGCTTCTTTCGCCGTGACCCGGAATTGCGTCGGCCCCGATGCCTCTGAACCAAGTTCGTGACGCACCTCTTTGTTTCTTTTCTTTTTTTTTTTTCCTGAGGAGGAGGAATGTGTTTTGCTTGTTTGAAAGCTAAGTGGAAAGAAAGCAGGGCTTCGGGCCAGTATTACGTTGGCCCGAAGCTTCTGAATAAAGTTCGTGGCGCAGCTTTCTGTTTCTTTCTTCTTATTTTTTTTTC
This sequence comes from Macrothele yani, assembly GCA_039090855.1. Taxonomy (NCBI): domain Eukaryota; kingdom Metazoa; phylum Arthropoda; class Arachnida; order Araneae; family Macrothelidae; genus Macrothele; species Macrothele yani. The sequence goes on from CM076993.1 coordinate 91,871,424, forward strand.
TTCCTTTATTTCTGAGGAGGAGGAATTTGTTTTGCTTGTTTGAAAGCTAAATGGAAAGAATGCATGGCGCCGGGCCCCCGGATTACGCCAGCCGTTATCATTTGGAGCTTTCTTGTGATCGATGCACAAACTGAGCAGAAATCTCCTGGGGGGGGGGTGCTTGAGGAAGGAATTCCATCTTCTGGAAACAGAAGTTAGTTGGAGTGAAGTTTTCTTCCGTAATCGTAATATATTTTCACTCGATGTTCCTTCTGCCCAGTATTTTTCTTAAATATCCATTTATTCCATAAATACTTAAATTTCAGCTTAAAAATGGAGGAAGAGTTTCCCAAACTGGAAGACTGTCGAAGCGAAGATTTCTCCTGTAATCATAATTCCCCCCCCCCCCGATGTTCTGACTATCCTGTGTCATTGTTAAGTGTTACATATGACTATATTTTGAAAAAATCTGACTGAAAAGTGAATTTCTGCTACACGCAGAAGTTGCTGATATAGGAATTAGGATGGAAGAAACTTCCTTTTCTACAGTAATGTATTTGGCAAATATTTTCCCAGCTGCTGTGGTTAGTGACAGTGATCTGGACAAGTTGGAATTGGAGTTTGCCTTATATCAAATTGATGAATTGGAAGGTGTTTCAAATAACCCTACAGTTGATACTGCATAGGCAAACATTTTGAAAATGACTGGTGCAATTGGTGCCAAAAGGTATGAAGTTTTACCACACCTGATACATGCTATTCTTGTTGTGCCACATAGTAATGCTGCAGAAAGAATTTTTAGCATTGTATGTAAAAGTCAAACAGAATTTAGGCCAAACCTTGCCACAGAAACTTTAGGGACGTTGTTAGCTTTAAAGGTGAAAAAATGCCTGCTAACAACTGGGCAATAATTTAGATAGTTTTTTAGTAAAAGAGTAACATTTCTACATTTGTACCAATATTTTATTTAATTTACCTGCCAGGTCTGCCAAAATATGCCCTGAAATTGTCCTGAAATTTAAGAAAAAATGTGTCCTAAATTTTTATTATTTTTATTATTGCTTCTACCCCTGTAATGTGCTTTTTTGCCACTGGTGGAACTAAGCAGATGTTTCCATTTCTGGATATTTTATTGATTGGTTTCTTAACCGGTTCCATTGACTTTGAATAGCTTTGATAAATTTAATTTGCATCAGAACGAATTAAAAAAAACATGCTCATCACAACCAAAAATTCGGTGTCATCTTTCTTGTTTTTTTCTGAATATGATTGCTGATGCAACAGATGTTTCATTTCCTTGCCTATTGAATGCTTTCTTTAAATCTTTCTTTCAAATGATACAAGATAAGAAGTGATCAATCATTTTCATGCAGTTAATGAAATGAACATCCTTCATAATGCCCAGATTTTAATTTATAACCCAATTTTTCTTTTAGAGCTTTCAAGCTAATTCTTCAAGATGTCTGAAATTACCCCAATCTGTGTGAATGTATACTCAACAAGTGCTACTTCTGAAAATCTTAGTAGGCATGAGATGTTGAATTGGGTTAATGATTGCTTGCAGACTCACTATGCTAAGATTGAAGAATTATGTACTGGTAAGACACCTCTGTTTTTCATGTTCAGTTGTTGGCTAAACTAATGTTTAATTCAATTTTTCAGATGTTTTTCTTCCTCAGTCTTCATAGTACACAAATTGCAAGTGAATAGGCACGTCATTTTTTTTTCTCTTTTTTTTTTTTCTTTCTTGTGATTGGTGAGACTGAGTTTTTTCAATAGTGCTTAATTGTAATACAGTAAACAAATCAAGCGATAGGGAAAGAAATCTCTTGGAATCAGGAAGGACAGGAAGAGAAATTCATGAATCAGGAAACTGACAGGAGTTGACGACAACATGATCAAGGTGAAATCACAGAAATGGCAATCGGCTAGATGTATTGCTAGAAGAACTGACCACCATTGTACAACTGAAATACTAGACTAGATTCCAAGGGACATGAAAGAACCAGACCATGCTGGAGATAGGTGACTGAAATTCGAAAACATGTTGGAGTGACATGGAGGAGACTGGGTCAAGACAGAAAGTTGTTGAAGAAATTTGGGGAGTCCTTCATATAGCAATTGATAGATAATGGTTGATAATGATGATATGAGTACACAGAAAACTTTATTATACGCATTTTGAAGATGGCAATCCGTTTTTTGGTGTAAATATGACAAGGATGGTAAGTCAGATAATATCTGAAAACTTGAAAATTTCGTCGTCCTGGAGCGGGAAGCGAACCTGCGTCTCCCAGATAGTGCCCGGGTATGCTAGTATGTATGTATGCTAGCATACCCGGGCGCTATCTAATAGAGTATGTATGTATGCATGCTAGCATACCCGGGCACTATCTAAGAGAGTATGTATGCTAGAATACCCGGGCGCTATCTAAGAGAGTATGTATGTATGTATGCTAGCATACCCGGGCACTATCTAAGAGAGTGTATGTATGTATGCTAGCATACTCGGGCGCTATCTAAGAGAGTATGTATGTATGCTAGCATACCTGGGTACTATCTAAGAGAGTATGTATGTATGTATGCTAGCATACCCGGGCAATATCTAAGAGAGTATTATGCTAGCATATCCGGGCACTATCTAAGAGAGTATGTATGTATGCTAGCATACCCGGGCGCTATCTAAGAGAGTATGTATGTATGTATGTATGCTAGCATACCCGGGCACTATCTAAGAGAGTATGTATGTATGTATGCTAGCATACATGGGCACTATCTAAGAGACGCAGGTTCGATTCCCGCTCCAGGACGACGAAATTTTCAAGTTTTCGGATATTATCTGACTTACCATCCTTGTCATATTTACACCAAAAAACGGATTGTCATCTTCAAAATTTGTATTGTATGGTGTAATCCCATATTCCATTCATGAAACTTTACTATGCTGAGACTTATAATTAAAATAATTACACACGTGACAGTTTGGGGAAGAGGGGGGGTATTGGAGAGTGAGCTCCAGCTTTACTTAATTCTGTTGTCTGACTCCTAACTCTTAACCAAGTTCTTAACTACACTTGAGTTAAGAAAATTTAACCTACATCAAATAGCTGCTGTCCCAGAGACTGATGATCTACTGAATTTAGAACCAGGGATTTACACTTGCACTGTCTTTTATCTATCCTCATCACGAATCTTTCAAAGTCATATGGTATTGCTTAAGATTATATACATTAGCTTTCTTAGCAAAACTTTGTATCAGCAATATGACTATCCACTGAGAAATTCCTTACTAAAAAAAAAGAAGAAGAAGAAGAAAAGGGAAAAGGAAGGTGAAAACTTAGGGACCATCTAATCTGTCTCCAATTTATTCCCTAGAATCAACACCGATTCATTCCCTTGCACTTCTGTTAATTGTAATTGGTGCAAGACTTTAAGACTGGTAAATGCTTTCAGTTGACTTCAAGAATTTGCTTTTAACAACATAATTTTTTAGCACACCAAACTGTCTGATCCCTTGTTAAAAAAGAGTGAAATTCACATAAAAACATGAAAAATTTAAGATAATCCAATGGCATTATCTGCCAAAACATTAATTCAGTCTACATAGAGCAACATTTCTGTAAGTGTCCTCCAACTTTGTGAGATTAAATAACTGCTGTATTTCTAATCTTACAAAGTTGGAATTTTTAAGTGCAGTGCAAGTTGCTGAGATATGTGTTTTTGGAGAGGTTTAGAAGTTTAACAAGTTTTCTTTTCCATTTGTATCATTTTTAGGTGCTGCCTATTGTCAGTTTATGGACATGCTGTTTCCTGGTAAGTAAATCTGCCCAAGGCCACTACATTTCTTTTGTATGCAAGAATAGTTAGAGAGTATCTTCCATACGGTTTGATACTGATATATTTTGAATTAACATGTTTGTGACTTTCATACAAAGGAGTAGCTGGGTAAAAAAGAATGGTATATTATTAGAAAGTATCATCTAGTCTAATGTTGATATGGCTTGAAATAGCATGTTTGTGACTTCCATGAAGCAGTAGTTTGGAACCACTTTGAACCATTCAGTTATGTTTTATGTTGCATTGGAAAATGCTGTTTATGTGCTTTTGTTTTACTGTGCATTTAAAGGTGATGTTATGTAAAATGGTACTATGAAGGTCACTATCCTTTCTTCAGTTAAAAATTCTTGACATGATGTATGAATCTCTCAATATGTATAAAATAGCTAAAGGTAGTTTGAATGTTTGGCTTGTTACGCTGAAGAAAAATTGAAAACACAGCAGCATTTTGACATTGTTTTGGGCATACATGTAACAAGCGTGATGTTCTAGGTACCTTCAGTTATTTGTTTCATCTGTGTTGCATACTTATTATTATGCATAAAATAGTATTCTTCAGTAGAGAGCATGGGCACCTGAAGGAAAATTTTTAAAGGGGGTCAGTTGTAATTAATTAAGGTGTTTGGCTAATATGTAGAAAACAGTAAATCGTGAATATGAAAGATTAATACTATTACTACTACTTACTACACTAGGACACTACTACTAGTATTATTATTATTATTATTATTAATAATTGATGCTGCTCTTGAACAAAGTGTATGTTAGCAATAGTCACGTATTATCATGTACATTGGTAACTGTTTTCAAAATAATGAACAGTGTCGAGCAGGGCCACGCCAAGTCTTTTAAGTTCAGCACATACCACCCTGAGCGGAACTTGTTTGAGCGTACTACCTTACGGTTTGCTAGATTTTCCGCTTTCACGTTATCGTTTCCCCAATTCCAAATTTCCAATAAAATTGGGATATTAAATTAAACGCCCCAAGCTCAATCTTTCCTTGTGGTCTAGTTCTGTGAGTGGCGTAAAAAAAAAGTAATAAATAAAATAAAATAAAATAAAGAAATAAAGGGAAAAATAATTCTACAGGGGTCAAGTGACCCCTGTGACCCCCCCCCATCGCTGGCCATTGTAGGGAGTGAGTGAAAGTTTAATTTATTTCCATCATTGTCCATAGAATGAAAGTGTATGAGGTGTAATCATAACCCCCCCCCCCCCAGAAAAAAACATAGGTGACTGCCATTAGAGTTCCTGAGAAAACTTAAAAGTCACATCATGTGATGTGGGAATCAAGTGCACATTTCCCAGTTTGTCTGATGTTGTTAGTTGCTACACCACTAAGAGCGATGTACCTACACGCAAAGATGGTAATTCTAACAATTGTTTGAAGAGTTCTCATTGATTCCACTTGTCAATTGGTTTCCTGTTCCAAACATAATGTTCTTTGGGTTGCCATGTGTTTTGAAAATAGAGTATGAATTTTTACCAGAAATTTCTGATACTTGTTTATTATTACTATTATTATTATTTTACTGGTATGTTGTGGCCATTATGCTTGATGTCAGACTGGATAGTGTAGCTGATGTGGAGGATGAATCCCGCACTATATTACTCAGGGGAAGAATGAGCAGGAAGTACTTCAGAAGTGCTTTCGCTCATTGAAGTACCTTGGAGTACTTACCCTTCAACTTTGGCTGTGGAATGAATATGCAACACTTAAAACAAAGAAGTTTGTGGGTTTGCATTATCAAGAACAGCAAAATGACTTATGCAAAATTTCAGATTAATCATCAACATTCTTTGAGTATTTCTGATTCTTAATGCAAAATTGGAGGGAGCTTTCTTGGCAATGAAGTTCGTGAAAACTGATTTCAGAAACAGAATGAATTCAGACTTTAGATGATGATCTTTGGATTATATTTCAATGGCAATGAACTCTCTTAAAAGTGTTACCATGGTCTGTACGCTCCTTGAAAACCTTGAAAAGTCCTAGGATAAAAAAAAGTTCATTTTCAAAGTCCTTGAAAGTACTTGAACAAGTTTAAGGGTCTGTAAATAGTACTTGAAAAAAATTGTTTTGTTTGTTAAGTAATGATATATTTTGATCTTTGGATTATATTTCGATGGCAATGAATTCTCTTAAAAGTGTTACCATTGTTCGTATGCTCCTTGAAAACCTTGAAAAGTCCTTGGATAAAAAGTTCATTTTCAAAGTCCTTGAAAGTACTTGAAAAAAGTTTAAGGGTCTGTAAATAGTACTTGAAAAAAATTGTTTTGTTTGTTAAGTAATGATATTTTTTGATCTTTGGGTTATATTTTGATGGCAATGAACTCTCTTAAAAGCATTACCATTGCTCATATGCTCCTTGAAAACCTTGAAAAGTCCTTGGATAAAAAAGTTCATTTTCAAAGTCCTTGAAAGTACATGAAAAAGTTTAAGGGTCTGTAAATAGTACTTGAAAAAAATTGTTTTGTTTGTTAAGTAATGATATGAAAGAGCATGTGTAAAATAATTGTTTGTGCTAAAAAGTTGAATAGGAGAATTTTGTGTAGTTCCAATAAAAACACCAAGCTGATCAAATAGTGCAGAACTTGCATTCAACCTAGGGGAGTATATGAACAGCTGGTACTTTGGCTATGATATCACTACAGAGTAAAGTGTCAGCCATGTGAGTAAAATAAGTGGGATGATGTATTCACAAATTGTGATGGGCTTCTGTTTACTGGGGTTAGGGACTCGTCCTTGCCGGAGGGTGGAACTTTCAGGAATTGCTTGTGCTTCATGCGTGGACCCTTTCGTCTCCTGACTGCATCAAAAAAATGCATCAAAGTCATGCATCAGAAATAAGAAGTTAAAGCAAACAGTATGTGTTATACCAGCAAATGAATACACAAACAGTGTACCCTTTCAAAATATTCTGCAAGACAAAATGATTTTGAAAAATACCAAAACAGAGGGGCAATTCAAAATTAATAAAATAAACAAACTGTGGGCAAGGAGTAACAGCAGGCCATTGAAGGTGTGCCACCAGCCTCAGCTAAGATTAACCCTTTAACAACCGTAACGCCCAAAACGCCCGTAAATACAAACAGCCATAGGTGCTCGAGATGCCTGTCTAGAGTGAGTCAGATATCGTACCCTTACGTGTTCTTTAAATCTGCACGACCTATGAGGGATCAGCAGGAGTCACTGTCAGTCACCTTTGTTGTTACTACACAAAGAAGTGAAACAACAGGGCGCTATGGTATTCAGAGTGATACTAGATTTTAGAGTCATGGTCGTTAAAGGGTTAATGGTCTAAATTTACTAAAATACCTACCTACTGACCGACCGACAGTACACACATATGATAATTTGGGTTTAAAAAGTCCTTGAAAAGTGCTTGAATTTATTTTGCTTGGAAGAGTACGAACCTTGGTTACTCACGGTCAGCTTGTGATTTTTTCCCAGCAAAAACAAAGATGCTCGAATGTTCATCTGAATCATAGAGTGATTCTGAATGATGCCATGTATATATTATCACTACAGCACCATTGTTTACCCCTCTTAGAAGTCTCTCTCTCTCTATATATATATATATATATACAGGGCTCAAAAATGCGGTCGCCCCCTTGCCATTTTTGGTTTGGGGTTGGGGGGGGGCATAGAGAGAGAGAGACAAGGTTCAGACAGAGGTGAGGGCAGGGACTGGCATAAAATGTGGAGGTCTTTAATTTTTTGACAGAGCATAACATGTACAAGAATACAAAGTCAACAAGATACCATTGGCCATAGATGATGTCTTAAATGTCGCCGTAACAAGACAGAAGTAGGGGGGCAGAGCATAACTAATCATTAATATGTGTGGGCTCCTATTCTAAGCATAAAAGAAGAAATCCTCAGTTATTGTATAGTTATTGACTGTTATTCTTCATTGGAAGCAAGTCTGCCAAAAGTAAAACAGAAAGGTTCAGGAGATGAAGACGTAACAATCTTGGCTGCTTTTTTTCAATAAAACACGAGACAAAAGCTATTCCTGATAATTAAATAAAGACATTTTTTTAGAGCTGTGAATGTGTCTTTGTTTTGTTTTTGTGGGTTAAATTGTAACGAATTCTTCATTAAAAAACATTCACTCACCATCAGAGTTGACTTCCAAAGCTGGCTACTAGGAAATCTTGTTGGCTACCGGACTTTTAGAAATTTTTGGAGCTGTGTGTGTGTGTGTGTGTGTGTGTGTGTGTGTGTGTGTGATTTCTTTTTTTATAAATCTGATAAATTGCATTTTCATTTTCTGGGTATAAATAGTTTCTTATAGTGTTTTTGTTTTTTCAGTTTTAATTTTTGTGATGCATAGAACTTTTGAGTACTTTTTAAGTATCTCTAGAGAAAAGACAGCAGGTATCAAAGAAAATCAATGAGGAAATTCAGGTATGTTGGCAGAAAACACATTAGGGCTTGAAAAATATCTAAAATGTTACATGCCCTGCTGGGCATGCGTAGAAAATATTTATCTGCCAGTTAGTAAAAGCAGTTACATTCAGAAAAAATTATCTTTCGATGCCAAAAATTATAAGTCTTGTTTTTTTTGTTTTGTTTCTTTTGGTCAAAAATTACAATAAACTGTTTTTAATCACTCGGTACTCTCATTGCTAACTGTAAATAGCATTTGGAGCATCATATTGCCCCAATATACTTACATCACAAGACAGTTACAGAAGAGATTTGTATACATGTGTCTCTGACTACAATGGTAATGTGAAATTTTTGGTTTGTAGTGAAAATAAAAAAACAACCGGCAAATTCAGCCCATTTTATTATGGTAGCAAATTCAGCATTCCTATTACTTTTCCCAAATGTAGTTACCCAGCCAGGCAAATGTCTTTTTTTTTTCTTTACCTGCCTAGAACAATAAGCTATATGACCTGAGCATCTTGGGCATGATATTTTTAGTCCCTGCACACCCAAGTATTAATGTATCTATGTCTCTGTTGGTATTGATGTTAATAATTCTCATCACCAATGACCAGTGTGAATATCTGAGCAAAATTGTTCCTAATGTTTTTTTTTTTCTTCATTATGGCTGGAAGTAACGTAAGCATAAAATTTAAAAAATAAAAGAAAATGAAAGGAAGAAAGCATGCTATGCAAAAGTATGAAATTGCTATTAAAAATATTGCACTGTAGATTTGATTCACAAAATTTTCATAGTAAATTTCACCGTAGAATGCAATGTTATAGGTAGTGCAATGGCCAGCTGATTTAGAGTAAATTAGAAAATATAGGTTTGATTCCAGCTATAAAACAAACTTTACAGATAATGATTTCCTTGGGGAATTTGATAACAATTACTACTTTTTACCTCTAAGGTTACTGTTTTAGTTTCGAAAACAGGGAAAGGTAAACTGTTTCCGGCATTTTATTGTGTATGCATAAAGATACCATCATGTGTCTGTAGCGTAGATTTGGTTTCCTTGGTAATTTTTCTTAGCTCTTTGAGTACTGCTACTTTTATTAGATTGCTGCAGATCAAATGTCGGAATATTGATGGAAACATCAAACACCAAAAATACAGTGCAAAGTGAACTTTATTAATCAAAATAATCACTGCCAGAAGCAACATATTAGGTGTGCAACTTAAATCTCGGCCACAGGCACGACACATTGACAGCAAATTATAGCAAATCGAATACGTACCTAATCAGGGAAATAATCCCCGTCATGTTAGATACATTTGAGTCATTGGTCAGGCAGCTGCCGAATGCCACTGTGGAAAAAAGAGCGCTGTTTTGAGTTGATAAAGTCATCAATACTTGTGTGGACCTCCTCGACTGAAGTGAAGTGCGTATCACTCAAGTGATGTTGCAAGGAGCGAAAGAGGTGTAATCTGACAGGGTGAAGTCTGGAGAATACGCCGGGTGGGACAAAATCCCCCATCCCAGGTAGGTGACCGTATTTAAAGTTGTTTTCGCGGTGTGAGGATGTTTGTTATCCTGAAGAAACAGGACCGGCTTTCTGCCCTTGCTGGTGTATGGCCTTTTCGTCTCCATTGCGTCACTCACACGAATGAGTTGCTGTCAATAACGCTCAGCATTGACCATTTCACCAGGTTTGAGCAACTCATAGTGTACGACACCGTGCTGATCCCACCATATGCACAGCAACAACTTCCTGGCATGGATATTCGGTTTGGCGGTAATGGTGGTAGGCTGACCTGGATAAACCCATGATTTGCTCCGCTAGGATTATCGTAGAGGATCCACTTCTCATCACAGGTCAAAATCTTGTGGAGGAAGTCCTTCTTGAATCTGGAGAGCAAGGACACAGCAACATCATATCGCCTAGACTTCTTTGCAGCTGTGAGTTGGTGGGGCACCCAACGGCCCTCCTTGTGAATCCGTCCTAGCTTGTGCAGGTGCTTTGCAATGGCTTGCCATGTTACTCCGAGTTCCTGGGCAAGCTCTGACTGTGTGTGACAGAGATCCGCGTCCAACAGTTGTTCCAGTTCCTAATTGTCAACTTTTTGTGGCTGTCCCTGATGTTCTGCATCGCGGAGATTGAAATTTCTCTGCTTAAACTGCTGGAACCACTTCTTACACATACTGTAGAACACAGCAGCCTCACCCAAAGCAGCACAGATAATTTGCTGGGCTTCTGCGGCACTTTTTTTCATCTGAAGCACGAACAGGAGACAGTGCCTCAAATGTTGCTTCTCGAACGACATTGCTTTCACCATCAACTTTCACCCCCTTCTGTCACTACAGCTGTGAGTGGTTACGGTTGCCTGGAAAGCTGTTGGATGGCACTGCAATCAGCCATTACCGCACACAGCTATTTGAATTTTCTGACGTTCTATGATCGCTTGTGGTTAGGGGCTGAGAATTAAGTTGCACACCTAATACTTTTTCCAACCTGAAACACACTTTTGTGAAAAAAATGTCTAGCTTCAGGATGTGACAAACTCTTGGAATGTTGTTTCAACTTATATCTGACTAGGAAACTATTTTCCCTGTAAAAAAAAGTGCTCAGGTGCATGAAAAAGGTAGTCCATAGGAGACAGTTTAGGATGAATAAGGCAAATGTAAGATTTCATTCCTCTACTGGTGCAGCTTCTGGATCATCTACTGTGCAACATGGGAGTCCTGCATAGTCATTGAGAAGTGTGGGATCATGGTGTTTTACGAATGCCAGCTGTATGGTGGACAGTTTTCCCATGCATAATGTCAAGTTCATGACAGTACCTGTCTGCCATGATGGTTTGACCATTTGTAAGGAAGGGAAGTAGATCACGTCAACTTCAGACCACTAAACACTGACCATCTTCTTCCTGGGATGGACACTACTTAGGCTTTGGGTCGTGTTTCAGGGCTTCATTACGGTCAAGCTGTTGTGCAGAATGTTGGTGATTGTCATACAGTATCCATTTCTCATCACATATGATGAGGTGCCTTAAAATGTCATTAATTTGGTTTTGGATAAGTAGAGAACAGTAAATATTAAATCCTTTTCTTTTTTTCTTTTTTGTTAACTCATTTGGAACCATTTATCCATCTTCATTTTGCCTATGGCCATTAAATGTTGGGAAGTGGTTGCATAATGTACTCCGAGTTTCTTGCTAAGTTTTAGTACTGTTTGACATGGATCAGATTCATTTAAGACCTCCAACATGGCATAATTGAGGCTCCTTCTGGTCTACTGTGTGGTTAATTTTTGAGGCTCATATCACTGTACCAGCTTTAGCAAACCAGTATTGTGTCTTGAGTTCACTAATGATGCTTTTCCAAAATGCTGTATTAATGGTGTAAGCTGTCTCCAATACATGATGTCCAAGTTTAAACTCACATAAGAAAATGTCATGAATTTGGCTCCGATCCATTGTCCTCTTCACTATAGTACAATCCCTTTGGAGCTGATGCCATTGACAACATGACCGGTGTTTTATTGGCAGCAGTCTTGATGCTTTAAATTTACATAACACAAGTCACATTGCGATGTGTTAATTTCTAAATTATCTGCAAACTGCACGAGTCTGCCAAAATCTGACATTTCATCTGCTACAACCTAATCCTTTTTTACATAATGATTTCAACTAGCCAGTTTGATAGTAGTGATCAGTATATTTCCTGACTAAAAACAGTTATTATTTGGGATATATATAGATCAGTGCTTTTACTATGTTGGATGTTTCAAATGGATTCACCTTGTTTTTCTCTTTGTGATTTTCCCTCAGCAAGTTCTTTGAATTTGGCTGTAGGAATTGCATGAACTGATTTTATGAATAACACTACAAACCCACTATCTGTTAGTTGATGTTTATGTACTTTTCAGGTTTTGTAGTGCCTCCTACATATTATCTACAGTACACTTTCCTTTTATAAATGAATAAACACAGCTGCAGTGTTAGAAGTTTTATGTGCTTTTATAGACATGGTAAACACAAGGCTGTGTACAGTAAATTACATGAATATCTGTTTTTTTAGCATGGCGTAATACTATACTGAAGATAATATAAACTCTTTTTATGAATTTTAATTGGATAATGGCTTTTAGATGTTTTGTTTCATTTCGATTAATTCTGTGTGATCAGCTGCTTAATCTGTTCTTTATAAGAATAGTTTTTGTGAGGTTGTCTTCAACTTGCATGTGTAAAGGTGTGGGTGGGGAATTGATTCATTTGCAAATTTATAACAGCTATTGCTGTATTGTTTCAGCTTAATCCCTAATTTTTTTTTCTCCTTGCAGGTAGTATATCTCTCAAAAAGGTGAAATTCAAAACAAATCTTGAGCATGAATATATTCAAAACTTCAAATTGCTGCAGGCAGCATTTAAGAAAGTTGGTGCAGATAAAGTAAGTCATGTGCATAGTTCTTGCATGATTGTACTATGTTAATTTAATTTTTCATAATTATTTATACTATGGCATGGTAACTAAGTTGGCAAGTAAAATTTTTTTGAAAACTAGTTCTTAATAATGTTTAAGCTGAAACCTCAAATGAAAACTACAAAGATTTTGCAATGTAACACCGAATAAGTGAAATCACCTAATTTTTACCTGCAAGAGCTGTAGTACAAATCCACATTTTAAAAGCAAGTTACAAGTTTTATTTGGCTGGTTTTTGTTTCTCTATATATTAATAGGAATGAGCTGAAATGCAACTACAGAAATGAATTACAGAAACACTGGAAGCAGGAGTCCAGTAGATGTAAGAAATTAAGTTTAAAAAATGGTTGTGGTATCATCCTGCAAAATTCAAATTTAGATTGCATTGCATTTATTTCCTACTGTGTACTGCTAACTGGCCATTTGTAATGAACAGAATTATGATGTATTCTTAGCCAGGTGCATTAGACTTCATTTGAAGCTAACATTTGAAATTTCAGTTCGATTAGATGAGAGCTAGTGTAGACAGAGATTTTGTTATTTTATTAATTAAAAATTGTGGCATTGTTTTCTGTCCTTTTGATCAGTGTCCTCCTTATCCCTAAAAAGACTTCTTCCCACCTCCTCCCAAAAATGCTAACTGAAGTACATTCATCCATATAACTCTAAATCATGAAAAATGCTCTTCAATTATCATGAATTGTTCAGTTAAAATTTAACTAATTTACTTGTGGACTCATTGATACATAGTATTCCTGCAGTTTGATTTGTGCCACTGTAACAGCTGTAAAAATATAAATAATGCACATGTCTTAATAAAGGATGACAAATTGAAATGCAAATTAACAAATCACTGAAAATACGTTATATCGCTTTGTAATTTATTAATCATATTTTTGGTGCTAAAAATCTTTCTATGGGTGGTGGAGCATGTTGTTCATTTTTAGCATGTCTTTTGAAAAAAGCATGCTCGTAGAAAGCAGTTATATTCAAGCAGCACATATATCCAAATCAATCAGAATTATGCACTGAAATACCTGTGATTTACTGGTCTTCCATGTAACAACTCCTCAGAAAACTTGAAAATTACATCACCATGGAATGGGAATTGAACCCGCGTCTCCTGATTTCCATTCGAGTATGCTAACCATTACACCCCCAAGACAATGAAATTCCAAGTAACTATGGCCTTAGGAATCTGAAACCTCAGATTTTTTCGCTAGTTGAAGCGATCAGCTTCAACATAGCGCCATTTGACCACCTCACATCCAGGTGTGGATGTAGGTCTTAATTTTCCAGTATTTAATAGCTTGGATCTAGGTCTTAATTCGTCGGTATATAATGGTGTGGATTTAGGTCTTAATTTGCTAGTATATAAAATACTGGCAAATGAAGACCTACATCCATGCCTGGATGTGAGATGGTCAAATGACGCCAGTATTTAATAGCATAGATGGAGGTCTTAATTCGCCTGCATGTGAGATGGTGAATTGGGACCTACATCTACACCTGGATGTGAGATGGCACATCCAGGTGTGGATGTGGTTTTTAATTTGCCAGTATTTAATAGCGTGAATGTGAGATGGTCAAATGACGCTATGATGAGGCTGATCGCTTTGATTAATGAAAAAATCTGAGGTTTCCGATTCCTAAGGCCTTAGTTGAGATGGTAAATTAAGACCTACATCCACACCTGGATGTAAGATGGCAAATCCAGGTGTGGGTGTGGGTCTTAATTTGCCAGTATTTAATAGCGTGAATGTGAGATGGTCAAATGACGCTATGATGAGGCTGATCGCTTTGACTTATGAAAAAAATCTGAGGTTTCCGATTCCTAAGGCCTTAGTTGAGATGGCAAATTAAGACCTACATCCACACCTGGATGTGAGATGGCAAATCCAGGGGTGGATGTGGGTCTTAATTTGCCAGTATTTAATAGCGTGAATGTGAGATGGTCAAATGACGCTATGATGAGGCTGATCGCTTTGACTAATGAAAAAATCTGAGGTTTCCGATTCCTAAGGCCTCAGTTGCTTGGAACTTCATTGTCCTGAGTGGTGTAATGGTTAGCATACTCGAACAGAAATCGGGAGATGTGGGTTTGATTCGTGCTCCAGGATGATGAAAAATTTTCTGAGGAGTTGTTAAATGGAAGACCTGTAAACCACATGCAATTCAATGCACTGATTGATTTAAATATGTGTGCTGCTTAAATATAATTGCTTTGAATATATTCTCATGTATTTCTGAGGAAATATTTCTTTCTCAAATTTTATAGCATGCTTATACAGGGTGATTCAAAAGTCCCAGAACTCTGAGTTCAAATATTTCTACCACGAATATAGTGATGTATAACTATTTTTACCTCCAGTTATATTGACACTCATACTTACAAGTAATGAAAACAACTTTATAATAGATGCTGGAATTGTTCATCATTCTGTTGAAGACACAAATTCTCCCAACGACACATGTCGACGGACACTCTTTTCAGCGTGTTGACTGGTATGTCCCTCACAGCTGTAATGATGTTGTTTCCCAAGTCCTGTACCGTCTTAGGGTTGTTGTGGTACATTGCGTCTTTCAGATAGCCCCACAAATAAAGGTCTGGAGGACTAGAGTCTGGTGAGCCAAAGTTTTTTCGAGATTAATCGATCGTGGAAGAACTCGCATAGCATTTCCATTGTGTCGTTTGATGTGTGGCACATTGCTCCATCTTGTTGAAACCAACAGTAACATTCGTGTTCTTCCAGCATCGCTGCAAATTGATGGATGATGTCTGCATGCACAGCAGAATTTACAGTTGTATCGAAAAAAAAAAAAAAAAAATGGCCCTACAATTCGCCGTCTAAACATGGCGCACCACATTCCAACTTTCTGACAGTGAAGTCCAACCTCATGCAATGTGTGTGGATTCTCTGCAGCCCATATGTGAGTGTTTTGGCTATTGATTCATTCAAGTGAAACCATGCCTCGTCACTGAGAACAGTATTGTTAAGCTGATTAGTCACATCGTTGCACATGAAACTCTTAAACCATTGGCAGTAGGCAATGCGCTTTTCCTAGTCCAAACGAAGGACGTAGCTCTTGCACTACTCGAATTATGTATGGCCATAGCTTTAGACGTTTAGTAGCCCTCTGGCAGGCTGAATACGATGACCCTAACTCTTGAGACAGCCACCGAAGTAACTTCTGGGAGAGCGCTACAGGGAAATGTGAATTTTCTCCAGAAATGTGGTCATCACCACGGATGGACGGCCACTTTTAGGCTTATCCTGAGCACTGCCTGTCTCGTGAAACCGGTTCACAAGGTCATACACAGTTGTTTTCCCTGGTATAGGAGCATCAGGAAACTTTCTTTGAAAGAGCTGGATGCAATGTTGGTAAGACTTTTAGGCTTATCCTGAACACTGCCTGTATCGTGAAACCGGTTCACAAGGTCATACACAGTTGTTTTCCTTGGTATAGGAGCATCAGGAAACTTTCTTTGAAAGAGCTGGATGCAACGTTGGTAAGATTTTTCCGCAAAATAAACTTCTGGCAAAGCGACTCTGTTCTTGTGTGAGACTCATGGCTGACTGAACGTTACTGCTTGCCAGCGCCCGCGTAAGCGTAGTGTCACGTGGTGTTATCACCTGGCGCAGCTCGTTCCCCAAGGTTGCAAGTAACAGCCACAAGCAGCAATACTCGGATATCTTTTATGGTTTCACAGCAAATACGTTTTAAAAATAGAGTTCGGGGACTTTTGAATCACCCGTAGTATCACTATGTCCATCCGTCTGTCAGTAGACATATTTCTATTTCTGTGCATGTTTGTCCAGTATGTTTGGGGGGGGGGGCTAAGGTGTCAGAAAGATGGTCCACATCATTTGGTCTTTTTTCAATGCACAACTTTTTGCTCTAATTTTCTTCATATAACACACAGTTTTTGCACTGGGGGTGGGGTGTAAAGTTATATTACAGTTTCCTTCATAGTTCTGCATCTGATTGTCCAATTTGAAAAATTGCTTTTGCCTCGGATATCTTCTTAGCACGAGGAAAACTTTGTGTGTGCACAATTTGCTAATTTTTGTTACACCTCCACACGCACACAGTGGAGTTAAGTAGCACTATGTGTGTAAATGTAATACCAGAAGTTCTTTTTGTAACTAGTTCCATTCCCTATGAAGAACACTGCACTCAATATGCATTTGAAATATTGTTAGGTATTTTCTATCTTCCAATGTAGAACGATGTGAAAAGTGTGTGTGTGTGTGTGTGTGTGTGTGTGTGTGTGTGTGTGTGTGTGTGTGTGTGTGTGTGTGTGTGTGTGTGTGTGTGTGTGTGTGTGAAGTTTTAAGCCTCTAAAGAAGGCTGGAATATTGTAGAAGCCCATTTATTTTTCAGCATAGTCCTTCCCTTAAGTCTACACACTTTCTGGCACAATCTGCTAACTTTCGTAAGATGCTCAAATCATATTCAGAAGATTTTGCCGTAAATAATTTGTCCATTGCATACATCACAGCATTTTGTCACTGTCAAATTTCTGACCTCTCAAGTCCTTTTTGAGATTTGGAAGTAGTCTAATGGAACCAAATCCAGTGAGTGGGCAGATTAACTCAAAGTCAAGGAGTCACAAATGCTGTGTGCGTGCCAGAACATTGTCTTGATGGGGAAGACTCCTTTGACCAGTTTCTCTCGCCTTTTTATCTTCAATCCCTCATGGAAATATCTCAGTGGTTAAGAATAATGGCATGTACTGATAGTGGCACCTCATTCTGGGAAATCAACCATGATCACTCTTTCAGCATCCCAGAAGACATATATGCCTTGACTTTCCCAGCTGAGTTCTGCTCCCAAAAAATGTTTTAGGAGGGGATGAGCATGTGTGCTTCCACTGTTTCAGTTGTTCTTTTGTTTCAGGGTCAAAGTGGTGCACATATTTCTTTTCCATAGTGACATATGTCCCCAAAACTAAGCTTCATTAGCTTCAAAATATTGCACAATCTCATGGCAACACATCACACTTTCCCACTTCTGATCTGCATTCACTCACCACAATATCATGAGCTAACTAATGGGAGATGTTGAGTGTTGTTTCAATGTGCTTTCATGTTATTCTGAGGTCTTGCACGACCAGGTCATGAACAGTGTCCACATTTGCAGATGTTAAGTTGCTAACAGGCATCTCACCATGGGATATATTTTCAACTGTGTCACTTCCATGCTTAAATTCTGCAATCCACTTTTTGACCGTTACATATAAAGGATAAGATTCCCTTAATGTTTACTAAATGTCAACCCCGCCTTCTCGTGGTGCATCCTGTTCCCACACTAAAGGGACTCTGACGACCGCCAAGAGCGGTATAATTATACCATCGGGATTAGGGGAAATGCTATCCCACATTCACCAACCCGCTTGGCTAGCGTGGTGAGTTATGGCCAAACCTCCCAAAACTGATTCCACAACTTAAATCTTGGCCCTCAGCCTCCGGCAGCTGGAATGTACCTGGTCAAGGCAGCGGCCAGTGCGACATGAAGGCAGAGGGTGCTAAGAATCTCAGGAGGACCGCACCAGGCTGCCATTTGATGCTGACCTTTGCTACTTACAATGGACGCTCCCTATCTTCTGATTCAAGGCTTCTTGAATTGGAAGAGGAACTACAAAGGATCAAGTGGGACATCATCGGGCTAAGTGAGGTAAGGAGAAAAGGAGAAGATCTCATTGAACTGAAAAGTGGACATCTCTTCTACTATCGTGGGGCAGATACTGCAAGAACCAGTGGTGTTGGATTTATAATAAACAAGAAACTAAAGGATAAAGTTGTAGAACTTGAAAGTTCCTCTGACAGAGCTGCACGACTCGTTATCCAACTCTTGAGAAGATACCAGGCTCAGATTATTCAAACTTATGCACCCACCACAAGTCATCCTGAAGAAGAAATTGAAGAACTTTATGAGGAAATTCGTCATCTAAATAATAAAGGCAAGCATCACTTGAAGATAATTATGGGAGATTTCAATGCAAAAATAGGGCAACAGAATGAAACTTCAGTGGGTAAATTCGGTCACGGCAACAGAAACCAGCGTGGAAATACCTCGTAGAGTTTGCAGAGGCAGAAGGGTTTTTCATCATGAAATCCTTTTTCAAGAAAAAGCCACACAGAAAATGGACATGGAGACATCCAAATGGGATGACAAGTGAAATTGATTTTATTATGTGTAACAAAAAATATGTCATGTAAGACTGCAGTGTGCTGAACAAGTTCAACACAGGTAGTGACCATAGATTGGTGGGATGTAAGATGCACCTCAACACT
This sequence comes from Macrothele yani, assembly GCA_039090855.1. NCBI lineage: Eukaryota > Metazoa > Arthropoda > Arachnida > Araneae > Macrothelidae > Macrothele > Macrothele yani. Next base: position 91,890,402 of record CM076993.1, read on the forward strand.
AAACTCGAACGTGGCAAGCTCATAAGACAAACAAAATGTATTGACATAACCAACCTTAAAAAAACACCATAATAACTTCAAGTTGGAACTGAAGAACAGATTCTCTGCTTTAGAAGACCTAATATCGGAAGAAGTGGATATTTCTGAAGTTAACAGAAAAGTAACCAAAGCTCTTATGGAAACATCAACAAAATTAGCTGGGTCTAAGAACAAGTTGCATGTGAACAAATTATCAGGAAAAACCAAAATGTTGATGCAAAAAAGAAGAGAGATGAGGACAACTAAAGAAGATGTGACTTCCAAAGTGGAATATACAGAGCTATGCAAGACAGTACGAAAAAGTATCCCTGAGGATGTAAGGAAATTCAACTGTGAACTAGTGAGGAAAGCAATTTAAAACAACCAAAGCCTAAAGATAGCAAAGGGACATCTCAGTAAGGGAAGAAAACAGATTATGGCACTGAGAAAAGAAGATGGTTCTGTAACAAGAAATAGAGGCGAAATTTTGACAAGAGTGAAAGATTTCTACTCCAAATTATATGAAAGGGATGATATATGTACTCCAGACATCATGAAAGGTACCAGTACCAGAGTTTTTCCAGTCCTCCCAGCAGAAGTTGCACATGCAATCAAGAACATGAAGCGGGGAAAAGCTCCAGGAGAAGATGGAATTACTGTAGACATCATACAAGAAGCAAGTGGAGAAATTGAAACAGTACTCGCCCAAGTTTTCACTCGATGTCTTAATGAAGGGAAGATTCCTGAGGATTGGAACAATGCTGCAATGATCCTGCTACATAAAAAAGGTGACATTGAGGATCTCAGGAACTACAGACCTATCAGCCTCCTATCAGTGGTTTATAAAATTTTCACTAAAGTTCTTTCACACCGCTTGAAGGTAACACTGGACATGGCTCAACCGAGAGAATAAGCTGGATTCAGGAGTGGCTACAGCACTATAGATCATATCCACGTACTGAGAGAACTCATTGAAAGCGCGAGAGAATATGAACTTCCATTGTGCATGGCTTTTATCGATTATGAAAAGGCTTTTGATACGGTGAAACCATCAGCAGTTACAATGGCTTTGAAATCCTACGGTATTGAAGATGCATACATTAATATTATTAATAACATCTATGAAAATGCTAGTACAAAGATTCAGCTGTTTGAGAATACAGCACATATTAAAATTGGAAAGGGAGTAAGGCAAGGTGACTCAATATCTCCCAAGCTCTTCAATGCCACATTGGAAAATGTCTTTCAATCACTGAACTAGGAAAACAAAGGGATAAAGATTAATGGAGATTATCTAACTCACCTTCGTTTTGCTGATGACATAGTCATTTTTGCAACTACCCCATCAGAGCTGCAGAGTATAATCCAGGAACTTGCTGACATGAGTAAAGAAGTGGGATTAAAAATGAACTTTCAGAAGACAAAAGTGATGTACAATGCTTTTACAAGAAATGAAGATTTATCGATTGATGGAGAAAAGCTGGAGATAACAGATATGTACGTTTATCTTGGACAGCAGATATCAAGTGAGGGTCACATTGATGAAGAAATTAATCGACATATAAAACTTGCCTGGAGAGCTTTTGGAAGAAACAGCATAATTTTCAAGAGCAATATGCCATTATGTCTTAAAAGAAAAGTGTTTGATCAATGCATCCTTCCAGTGCTTACGTATGGTGCAGAGACGTGGACCTTCACTAAAAGAGACATTCAAAGGCTGCAGACAACTCAAAGCAGCATGGAGAGGTGCATGCTTGGTGTAACCTGGAGAGATAAGAAGAGGAACTCGTGGATCCGAAAAATGACAAGAGTGGAAGACATCATGATCAGAGTTAACTCCCTGAAATGGCAATGGGCTGGACATGCTGCCAGAAGGACAGACCATCGATGGACAGCCGAAATTTTAGATTGGATTCCAAGGGACAGGAAAAGACCCAGAAGAAGGCCACATGGGAGATGGGTGGATGAAATTCGAAAGTATGCGGGAGTAACATGGAGGAGACTGGCACAAGACAGACCGTTGTGGAAGAGGCTTGGAGAGACCTTCATCCAGCAGTGGATTGATAATGGTTGACAATGATGATGATGATATGTTCTTATGAATTTGTTTTAGTAATATTCCGTGTAAATGGAAGTACTTAATGACTGTATGTATACAATAGTATTTCACATTTTGAAATTTCATTTATACATTTTTTAAGGCCATTCCCTAGAAAAATGTATGTGTGTGTGACTGAGGTTCCACTCTCTAATTCCCAAGTACACATCTTCACATTCTTGCAGATAACACGTAGCAGATTCTAACAGCTTGGGTGTAGTAATTTGTGATACAAGAAAAACTGGATAATTGTGCGATAGAATTATCGAAACAGGGAAAGTCTCGTAACAGCTATGTAGAATGTGGTATTTAGTTGCATAGTATATACTCGCATATAAGCCAAATGTTTTTGGAAGAAATCCTGCTTTCAAAGTTGGGGGGTTGCCTTATATGAGGATCAGTAAAAAATAGGGCTGACTTCTGTGAATTTTACCATGGAATTTACCGACGGATTTGTTTACGTTCTAGATCACAGCTTTTTGCATGCCAAAAACGTAAACAAATCTGTTTTCGACCGCAGCTTTCCATGTGTTATTCGAAAGTACTTCCAGAAAAATATAAATTATGATATTTTTCCATCAAGAGTAGAATTCCTATGGGAATAAATGCCACTAATTTGATAAGCAAGAAACCTAATCCCGTTTCAAATTCAGACTGTGAAATTTCTTGCTTCCAAACACGTAATATAATACCTCGTTACTTCACGTATACAACTGCGTAACATAGTCTTTTAAATTGGACACTGAGTGAGTCAGGCAGCATAAATCGCTTAGCTGTTGCAGTAGGCCACAGCTAATCAGGCATCTCTCTCCTGTCTCGAGTTTTCATGGCGAACGTGGCATGCGTGTCTTCCGATCTGTGCTGGTAAAAGCCATTAGCGCTATGAAACAGCAAAGACACAGTGCTTTACAAAAGGTGGTAAAACTTTTAAAAAAGGCTGACTTAGCCTTATTACTTCTTAAGTGAAGGAACTGGGATGCAATTTCACCAGAAATGGTTATAAAGTTTCTCAAAAAATGTTTCATAAGTAATGGAATGGATGTTACTGAAGTTATTTGGAAACTCCAGTAGTGAATTGTACTTCAAAGGCTTTTACAGAAGATAATCTCAGAAATTTGCATAATTCATTTCAAAAAATTTCATTCTTGAAATTTAACATTAGCCCTTAATGGGGGTCAGGGTTTTTCACAAATTTTTCAATCTTGAAGTAGGGTGTCGCTTATACATGAGATCAGCTCATATGCTAGTATATATGTTATCTGATTATTCAGCAGTTAAATGTGTGTGATATGAGAGTGGTAAGAGGAATTTCAGAGGGTAGCGAGGGAAGTGGATTCAGTGGTGTGACAGGATTAACAATGCAGATTTTAGATCTGAGTTGGGTATTTTTCTGTAGAATACAAAGTTTGTGTGAAAGCATACTTCAGCTGCTGGTTACAGAACAAGGTGAATTAGTGGTATAGAATTGGCAGTTAGTTATAGGGATAGTAATTTGTCAGTGGCAGGAATTCTGGCATTGGAACAGGAGAGATAGAAAAAGTTTGTAGGTAGTCAATATCAATTTTCACGTTGTGCTTGATTTTTAATTTTCTGTTCTCATAGTCAAGATTGACATGCTGTGCTTCACCAACATAAACTTCTTTGGGTCTATAGAGATGGTGTAATAATGAGTTCCATTTTAGAAATGTCTGTGAGCATCTAAAACCTCATGTCATATCTTAAAAAAGGTTGATACAAGAAGCAAGTAGCAACACTGTTTGTTTCTTTAGTCAAAAACACTTTTGAAATTTTTGCTGTTGCTGTAAAAATTTGCTTCCTGGTTGTTAGCATTAAGTTTTTTTTTTATATTTTTCATTCCAGCATATTCCTGTGGACAAGTTAATTAAAGGAAGATTCCAAGATAATTTTGAGTTTCTCCAGTGGTTTAAGAAGTTTTTTGATGCCAATTATGGTGGTCAAGATTATAATGCCCTCGAAGCAAGAGGTGGTTTAATAGTTGGAGGAGGCGCCAATCAGAATAAAGCAGGCTCTGGTGGTCGTTTAACTCCCTCTGCCATGCCAAAAACAATTGGGCGTGCTGGTAAGTGTATTCACACTTCTGGAAACTCCTCATTCTGCTTGGCTTCTTTTGTTCTATAAGCATTGTCAGTGAAATAAATACACTTTTACATTTTATGTTTCATACTTTCATTTCCTCTGTGATTTTGAAATTTATGTGTTCTTTTTAAAAAAGACCTGTTTGTGTTGAATGAAATTTGGAAGTATTTAATGTGAATGAAATTTTGACTAAGTAATTACTGATTCCGGTGTTCATTCTTTCCTCCCATATATATATATATATGAACTTTTTGCTTTGCAAAAAATCCATAGACTACATGTGTAATTTTTTAAACTTAGAAGCTGTTGTAGATCATCCATTCATGCATCATCAACAGTATCACTTGTGTTATAGTACTTGAAAAATGTTGCCACTTGTTCATCATTCTTTGGTGTCTAGTCAGTGATACCTTATCTTTTTAACCCAGTTCATTAGGTCTTCAATTGAAATTCTTCTTTCTCAGATAACCATATTTATTATGCAGCATTGATTAGTATTTTGGAAGAAGTATTTCTTTTATCATTATGCATGTCTCTTAGAGGCTCCCAACTACTATGGAATCTCCGTAGTCACTACGGAAATCATTGGTCCACTACTGATTACATAAAGTATCGGATATACTACGGAAATCGAAAATCTCAGTACAATGATATTTTTTTATGATGTGTGTAGTGTTTATTTTCGTGTTTACAAGATTCTAACATATTTTGGAGAGTATTTCTTGGATGTTTTCAATATTGTTGCCATTCTTTCATGCTTTTTCAATGTGTTTTGGATATCTACGCATCTCTGGTCACGTACAGAGTTATCAAGGCTGGGAAATTTCTTGAAATTTTATTTACCTTTCCAGATCTTGGAAAGTTCTTAATTTTTCGTATTTTTGTGTTAAGTCCTGGAGTATTACTAGAAATCTTTCTTGCAATGAATACTTTTAAGAAAATGGTTGAAAAATTAGAGTAGGTTGGCCAGCAATTGAAAAAACTGGTGGGAGTCTGTGAATCTCGCAAATGTTTGGAACTACCGGAAATGACTGCTCTAGAAGTCATTACTGCTCTAGTCGCTGTGATGAGAATGTTCCACCAGTTTCCATTTCTGCAATTTCAATTTTTCTGATTTAGTTTCTTTGTTTTTTTTTTGTTGTTGTTTCTCCTCCCTCATTATATTTCTATTTTTTTTTTTTTCTGACCATGCTCCTCAATTTTAAGATCATTGGTAAAAGTGAAAAAGAGCAACTTCGTAAAAACCAATCAATTGAGACAAGCATTTTTGCCCCTGTTCCATTTTTTTAAGTGGAATTAAATTTCAAAATTGGTACTTAATCTGTACGTGGTGGAATCTACATCATTTCTGTGATTCGTAAAATTGCTTCACAAGAAAGTAAGCTGTGAAGATGACCATGAACAACTTCCAATCTGTATGTCCATTGAAACATATATTGATTTTTGCAGTAAAGTAGAAAAAAAAATATCCATTTAGGTTTCCCACAAAGTCTTCAACTTATGGACAATTTTTTGTGCAAAAATTCACTTTTTTATAAATTTGCACTGCCATTTTGCTGCCCTTACAATTTGTTTTTACAGAGTATGCAATGCAATTTTATTCATTGCTTCAGAAAAAAAAAAAAAAAAAAAAACAGCTGAAAATTACGGATTTTTGTAGTTTTTACTGCTGAAAAAATCTAAAAACTATTGATTTTTTAGTGTTTACTACTAAAAATTACCATCAGAGAGAGTAAAACTTTCAGATTTTAGAACCTCGGCAGTGCTTGTCAAAATAATAATAATAATAATAATAATAATAATGGCTCACTGCCATATTTAAGTTTTAAACTGATGCAATTACATTTTTTTCTTACTGTTGATGTAACAAGCATCTCCATTTATAGCAATCTCATCATGTAACTTGAGTTTCACTGGCATCCATCACATGTCTCACACAAGATCTTTTGTACTTCATACTCATTATCTTTTTCTTGTGCAGACATTCCTCAATCTGGTCCTCCCATGTTTTCCTTGGCCTTCTTACCTCTCTTTCCTGCTCTTGGGCTGAATAAATTCTCGTAGTAAATATCTCATCACTCATTTTTTCAGCATGAAATCATGTCTAGGCACACATCCCTCCAAAGAAAGAAAGAATTTATGCCTGGACACGATGTTAGTAATTGTGAGTTAATTACTCATAAGAAAGCCAGCCTTTTTCCATTAAAAATTCTAAAGCAGTTGAGTTTTTAATACATACATACATACATACATACATACATACATACATACATATCACTAAGCTGTTCTCTGAGATTCAGAGGTTAGCTCCACAAAGAAATACAAACTACCAGATAATTTTTACTTACCGTTGCTGTATCAAACTTCTCCATGTACAGCGAGCTTGACATGCAACTCGGGCTTCACTGACGTCCGTCACACGTCATACACAAGACCTTCTATACTTCATACTCATCTTTTTCTCATGCAGACACTCCTGAATCTGATCCTCCCACAACTTCCTTGGCCTTCCTCTGCCTTTCCTTCCTGCCACTTGGGCTAAAAAGGTTTTGTTTGTAAGCATCTCATCACTCATTCTTCCAACATGGCCAAACCACCTAAGCATATTAGTCTCCACCTTGTTAACAACATTTTGCTTCACATCGCACAACTGCAATACATCTTCATTCCTCACACAATCAGAACGTGCCTTGCCACAAAAGTAACTCATTTCGCCAGCACACTAATGACTTCTATGTTTCTTCTGTAGTACCCAGGTTTCACTGCCACGCATCAAAGTAGGAACAATTACACTTTCATACACAGCCATGCGGGACTCTCTTGAGAACCCATCATTCCTGTGAAAACCTCCCGAAGCAGCCATGACTTTCAATGAAGAATTCCCTCGCCTACTAATTTCACCATTCGATTTGTCTCCTGTCAAACATGCTTCCTAAATACACAAACTCATTCACCTGGTCAATCACTGTGCCATTTAGACTTGTATTACATTCAGTAATACCAGTTCCTCTCTCAAAAACCATAACTTTGGTTTTTCCCTTATTTGTACTCAGTTTGAATTTTGTGCACAAACTTCATACATCTGGGACAACATACTCTGCAACTCACTTTTGCTCTCTGCTAACACGACAGTGTCATCAGCATACAGCAATTTGCACACACGAATATCGCCAAGGCATAAACCAGTATTATCTATTTTGGCATCACACATGCACGCATCCATAAATATATTAAACAGCCATGGTGACATTACCCAACCATGTCCGACTCCTGCATCAAAAGAAAACCATTTTGATAAAACACCATTCACTCGTACACAAGCTCTACTGCCAGCATACATGGATTTTACACTATTAAGTAGATTTCCATTAACACCAGATTCATTCAATAAAAGTGTCCTATTTACTCGGTTGTAAGCTTTCTCTAAATCTATGAAGGCATCAAAAACTTTCTTACCAACAGCTAGATACTTTTCAATCATCATGCATAATGCAAAAATTTGGTTAGTGCAGCCTTTACCAGGCATAAAACCACTCTGAACATCCCATACTTTCTATGATGTAAGACCTTACCGAACACTTTCCTTGGTACACTCAGTGAGCTAATACCACAATAGTTCTTGCACTCAGCCTGATCACCTTTTCCCTTGTACAAGGGAACAATGATAGCATCCTTCCAATCCCTCGGGACCATTCCTAACTCCCAGCACAACTGTCAAATTTCAGTTAACCAGTCAATTACAGAGTCACCACCATATTTTAACATCTCGGCAGTTATGCCATCAACTCCCAGCCTTACCGTTCTGGAGAGATTTTAGAGCTTTACACAACTCTTCTCTTGAGATCCCTCCTGTACTTCCATCCTTCACTGTGCCATCATCTGCTTCAGCCTCAGAATCATCTTTGCTTTCCTGTTCCAATAACTCACAGAAGTATTCATCCCACCTTTCACCTTTCATTTAACTCATTGGGTTCCCAAATCATTTCCCTGATCCTATTCTTCACACAACTTACAACTTTGTTTCCCCTATTTTTCCCGAGTCTCGTGTACTTCTAGGAAGTCTTCCTATCTTTCCAAAAACACAATTCACGCCTTTCCACCTTCTCCTTCCTATCTTTTGCCTTACTCTGGCGAACCAGCTGAGCAGCTTCATGCTTCTTACAGTGATATTCATCCATAGAAACTTTACCTTGCAACATCCCCAAATAGGCTTCTTTCTTTCTCTTTACTGCCTCTTCAATCTCACTATTCCACCAAGCATCACCTCTATTGTCGCCCAGTATTGTGGTGCCACAGACCTCTTCCGCAGCAGGACAACACAGTTCTTAAAACATTCCCATTTCTTTTCTACATCCCTCTCACATGACTTCAGCTCCTTCAGTCATTCTCTGAGTAGGTCAGAATAATGCTGATGATTTTCAGGGAGCCTTTCAACCATTATTCTTTCCATCCTGGGCCTTTTCCTATTCCTTTTCCTCCAACCAACATTCAGTTTCACTCGTGACACTACCAGGTAATGATCAGAACCAACATCCGTACCTCTCATCACATGAGTGTCAACAACTAAGTGTTTCAGACGTTGATCGTAGACGGCAAAATCTATCACACTCTTTTGACCAAGAGTACGATTTTCCCAAGTATATGTGTGGACATACTTGTGGTTGAAAAACGTATTAGATACACACAGATCATTCTCAATGCAGAGTTCAATTAATTTTTCACCATTATCATTCACACAAGGATCATTGAACTTATCCAGAACATTGTCAGAAATTGCATTCTGCACGCCTACTCTAGCATTGAAATCCCCTGCTATTATAACTTTCTCTTTAGCACCAAACTGGCTTAAAACAGCTTTTAGCTCATTCCAGAAATCTTCCTTCCTATCAGAAGGTTCCGAGTCACAAGGAGCATACACTACAGCAATAACTATTCTCTGAAGTTTTACTTTCAAACGAATCCAAAGAATTCTCTCACTTATGCAGCTATAGTGAATCAAGTTGTTCTTCATCTTCTCACTTAAAATGCACACCTACACCAGCCTGTCCTCTCACATTATCCAATACTCCAGACCATACACTCATCGTTCTATTCACTTCCATACCAGTTTCCTTTTTTCGGTTTCACTTAGTGTAATCACATAAAAGTTAGATATTGTGGAAAATTATGGTATGCTGTGTGTGTAGTGTGTCCAACTAAAGATGGACCATGTATTTCATCAACATCAGAGACCTGTGTTTCCTCTTTATTGGATAGACTGTACATCAAAGGAAAAAGGGCAGCTAGATTTTTTTCTCTTTCCAAGAATATGATTTGTTTTGGAACCAACTACTTGCATATCATTATTAATTCGGATTTGAACTGTTTGTTTTAATGTAGTTATTTGCAATAATGTTTTTGAATTAAGATTAAAGGGGGGGGCTAAGTAATAAAGATTATATATTGTGAGTACTGATTTTTGTAGTCATCCAGAAAGCATGTTCAACTTTGAAATTCCAAATTCAAGTATCCTTTTTCATTGCAGAAGCCTAATTAATAATTAAGGCCAGTCAATAAGTAGGCACTGATTCATTTCACAATCAAGTGCCTAAAGTATGAACAGTTTATTACTGCTTTTTTTTTTTTTTTTTTTTTTTTTTCCCCCGTTTGCATAGCAATAATGAATAGAATTCTTCTATCCTTGTGTGCAATACATGTAGATGTTTCCTACTTACTTTTCATTCAACCTCTCAGGTAACAATGTGACTGGGAAAGCCATTTGAGATAGCATAGATATTCCAGATAGAACTGATGAAAGAATTTTGTTAGGAATGATATGCCTCTCTCATAGCAAGTTCATAATGATCAGAGGTTCTAGATTTCCTTCAGTTAGAATGAATTTTCTGTTTTTTGCTTGCAGATATTGTATACCATATTTTTTTTTCCATAACAAAATTATTCACTTCAGAAAATCTGCATTTTACAGCTGTTGTAATATGCAGTCGCAGAATATAGATGTACACGGATAGTTTCCAAATTATTAGCAGATTTTGCAGATAGTTTTGGCTTGTAGATAAAAAAATAAAAATGTTATTTACAGCAATTAAAACACTTACTCAGGGCTTTACTCAGATTAATATATTTAATTTTATCTTAACGTGAGAATGTTCAACTATTTTTCACATCTTCTGATAGTGAGTTCTTTTATTTTTACAGACATTTCTGGCCTCTTGATTTTATCAAGGCCTGTTCTCAATATATAGGAACTGTAACAAAAGTTCCCGTTTACACAGAAAGAATTTAAATTTTATTGCCAGGTTTCTCTTGCAGTTGCCAGTTATAAAATTAAAATCTTTTCCTTTTGTATTTTATAAGTCTACTATTTTTGAATTAAGTTGTTGAAAATATTTATAATTTTTGAAGGTTCATTAATGGAACTGCTTTTTTAGATGTAAAAACTTTCTTTAATTAGTATCTTGTTTTTATGAGGTTCATAGTTCAATATTTTAAACTTTTGGCCTTAAGGTCCATTTTACACACATTTCTACACATTCAGTCATAATGTACTTTTGTCCTCTCTGGAATCTGTAATGTTATAATAATTATTTATTATTGTTATATTAATTTTTCTTTAAATTATCTAATTCTATTGTTATCGTGATTCGCGGGTTTGCAGCAAGTTTTCTGTTTTAATGGTTGTGTACTCAGATACATTTTATTTTTATATAACTCAGGTAATATGTACTTTTTGGTATGGTCTTTCCATAATGTCAGGATAATAGTAAAGAGAATAAAAAATTAACATCAACTAGTAAATAGTGTTTTTTCACAGTTTTGATAGATTTATTGGTAAATGATTATACAGTCATGCTCATTTATAACTGAAGTCCAAGGGACCTGGTGAAAACTTTGTAATAAAATCTACTGAGTACATGCAGTAGTGTAGTAGTATGTTTATAATAATAGTACATATGCATGTATGTATAGTTCATGTGGGCAGGAAAACTCACTTTAGACTCTCATTTTTTTAATATCCATGAATCTAAAGAATTTTGCTTTGTCTTTGCAACTTGGGACATTACCAACTATTCTACGAAACATTAAAATATTAAGTGAGATATTAAAACTCCTGCTATGCTGTTCAATGAAGACATTGCAGATGCAGCCAATAATGTTGGTTGTGTAGTTGCATTCTCTTCCTTACTGTTAGAGCAGGGGGGGGGGGGGCTACAGCCTTCTAAGCCATTAAGTGCAGCCTTTTGAGTGAATCCAAATTTCGCCGAATAAATCCTTTTATTTTCATTATGTTTTTGTTCATATTTTTATTATTTTTATTTTAATCTTAAAATGACCGTATTTAAAATACCAAAGAGTAAAAGAAGATTAAATGAATAATGCTTCCCGACTGACGGCCACAATTAAAACATTACTTCTTCAAACGGAAATTTCGAATGAACATTTTCCTCAGTTAGCAAAGGTCATTGATAAGCAGAAGGATTCATACGAATCATCTGAAGAATACATAGCTGTTATAGACTTATTAATAGGAGAATACAATGAAAGGCTCACTGACTTTAAGAATCATGACATCACACTCAAATCAGCATTTCAACCTCACCTAGTTGATGTCTCCATGGCTCCTAAAAAACTACAGGTGGATTGATTGAGCTCTCAGAAGATGACATTTTAAAGTCCTTAATTGATACTAAGAAAGCATGCATGAAAATGCTTTCTTGCTTTTCAACCACTTAGTGCGGTGAATCTACATTCCCCTACCTAACCTAAATCAAGACACTCTTAAGGTCACAAATGACAGATACCCATCTGGAGGATCAGCTGAAACTGTGGACTACCATGTTGCAATCAAATATTCAAATGCTTTCCAACAAAAAGCAGTCACCACAAAGTCATTAAGAGGCTAGTTAACTTTAAAATTAACTTTTTTTTTCATTTTTTGAAATGAATTAGTTTATAGTAATTAGATTTTTACAAAACAACATACATTTAAAAATATATCTAATTGAAGTTTCTTGAATGTGGCCTTATTAGATCTCAGCTAACTTAATGCAGCCTTCCAACATGAAAAAGTTCCCTGCCTCTGTGTTAGAGCCTAAAATATCAGTCCTCTTCTGTTGAATTTGATACACAATCTCAGCATCTTCTAGAAGTGGACTTACAACAAAGTTGTCATCAGTAGTGCAAAAGTCTTGGAATGCTGCTCCATCAGCAGCAGATCCTGAATGTGTTCAAATGTAATTTTGTCCCACATTTGAACACATTCAGGATCTGCTTCCTCAACAGCCATCTCCACATGCTCAGTGCTTTGTGTTCCTCCTACTGTGCTATGTGTTCCTCCTACTGTGCTATGTGTTCTTCCTACTGTGCTATGTGTTCCTCCTCAGTGCTGTGTGTTCCTCCTACATGCTGAGTGCTATGTGTTCATGCCCACAGCAACCAAACATAAACATTGCCTGTGAAAAGCATTACAGGTGTTAGAAGTCTGCTTTTCCTTGCTTTATTGTTTAGACATTCCTTAGTTATTCTTTCTCTTCTTTGCCATTTTGGGCTACATAGCAAAGGGTTTTCAACAATTTATAATTTCCATAACTGGGAATTTTGACTTTGTTATAAATAAATAGTCTATTATGCCATTTTCTACCTTAATCAAGGGGAATTACAGTTTCCTTGCCATAAACAACTTCATTACAAATGGGCATGACTGTATTTTTGCTTCACATGCACTGATTAATGTGTGTGAAAATTTTTCTTCCTTTCACACTTCCACTTTTTTTTTCCAATTTTTAATTTTGTATTAATGTATGCTATTTAAATTTTGCAGCTCAGCCTGCCCGAACAGTGAATAGAACCACTCCACCGAGAACAATTAATAGGTATGGTAGTGTAGAGTCTCAAAGAATCGAGGAGCTGAACAACCAGGTAGTTTGGAAATATTTTTTTATTTGATCTGTATTTTAGTACGAGCTATTTACACAATCAAATGGATAATTGAATTTATTGATTTTTAAAATACACTGCTGGACAATTGTTAAGGACGGATCATAAACGGCTATATAGCGCATAAAAAAGTAAGTGTGGTTGGATGCCAAGTGAAATAAAATAATGTCAGAATGCCAGGACATTACAAGAAAGACAATTTATTGTGCTCTGAAATCCAGAAGGCTTTGGAACGTGTTCAAGGGACAAACAAGACATTTTGTGCAGAATACGTAAACGTGAAAAAAATGCAATTACCGTCCGCAGGCGTTCCGGCGTAAGATGTCAATACGGGATATGGCCACCATGGAGGGCGATGCAAGATTCCACATGTTGTGTCATGCTTTGCACAACATTATCAAGCAGCTGTTGGGGTAATTTATCCCATTCCTCTGTCAGTGCACGGATGAGGGTGTCCTTGTTTATTGGAGGGCATTGGCGACCAGCAAGACTCCTCCCCAAAGCATCCCACACATTTTCAATGGGATTCAGATTTGGAGAAAGTGCTGGCCATACGAGGCGTTGAATATCCTCGCTCTCAAGACACTCCTGGACAGCGACTGTTCGATGACATGTTGCGTTGTCGTCCATGAAAATGAATCTATCACCGACAGCACCACGGAACATGCGAACATGAGGTAGCAGAACATCATTAATGTATCGTTGGCCAGTCATAGTCCCAGTTGGAAGCACATAGAGGGACGTACGGCCATTGATCATGATGCCAGCCCATACCAGGACACTACATGTCGGATATCGGTCCCTTTCCTGTATGTTTGCTGGACAATATGCAGTACCACTATCACGCCAGATCAGTTGTCATCGACAATCAGACGATAGACTGTATCTACTCTCATCTGAGAAGAAGACAGCAGACCAGTCGTTATCAGTCCAATTGCAATGTTGATGGCACCATTGCAAACGGGCGGTATGGTGACATCTGGACAATGGGATGCACACAACAGGACGGCGGGCGTATAGTCCTCCTTCATGCAAACGTCTGGCGACAGTTTTTTGGTGGATCCGCTTGCCAGTAGCAGCCATAAACTGATTTGCTACCTCACTAGCTGTGTTACGCCGGTGTCTTTTTGTTGATAGCACTATGTACCGATCTTCTGCAGGTGTCGTACTGCGAATGCGACCTCCCCTGTGACGTTTGCTACACTCTCCATTTGTTTGAAATGATTTCCAAAGCCTTGAAACAACACTGTGGCTGACGTCGAACTCCCTGGCAACATCTGTTATTTTTCGCCCTTCTTCAATCTTGCCAATAATACGGCCACGTGTAAAATCATCTAGGTGATGTCGGGAAGACATACTGAAAATTGCAAGTTCGTCAATTGATTCTTTCCCTTTGAACTTTGCGTTTGATCAACGACGGTCAATACGCGTCAAATCCTTTATATCTCTTATCAGCGCTATGACGTCACGAACAAGTTCGGCAATCCAAAATTTGCATACGCACAACACGTCTTACTGTATCCCGCACTTATGCTAATTTCCACATTTTCCTGCCTTCCATTTTATGGTTGCTATCGTTGCTATTGTCATCCGTCCTTAGCAATTGTCCGGCAGTGTATTAGTTTGATTAACTCAGATTCATTACATTTGAGGCTATTGGTATACCATTGAAATCCTACAGTAGCTTCATCCAGTTGCAGCAAGTTGTGTAAAAATTCTTCAGAATGAACCCATGTATATGGAAAATATTTCACCTGAAATTAAAACTTGTCATCATAACTTCATACTAATGTGCTGGCCACCACTTCTATTACAGAAGGTTCATTGCATAATATGATGCCACATTGTATGTTTTCAGATAGCTCAGAGAAGTGGGTAAACCAATGCATATGAACAGGGCTGCCTGCCACTTGGTTGCTTTTTCAACTAAAAGTTACTTTTTTTTTTAGTCACTATTTGGTAACCTTTTTAATTCAAAGTTACTTTAAGTTACTTTTTTTAGGAATAAACAGCAAGAAACATCAACTACAATGTAATGTACAGGTACCTAGAGCAATCACCTGTTTACCTAAGGTCATCATTTTTATTCTAATTGAAATAAATTATAGGCTTTATTTAAATTTCACTGATTGAACTCTGATGATGAGAATAAACAAATATATCTCTCCTTAAGAAAGAGTTATATCATTTTATTTTATCTGAAGAGTTAAACTTACCAATTAAACAGAAAGGCGTAAAAGTTAATTACATGCTGAATTCAACTATAAGTGTTTTTCTGTTCTTTCTCTTTTGTAGAATATACTGAGGCTTTTTTTTTTTTATAGATTGATTCTGAATACAGAAAATAACATGGGAAAGTGCAAGTTTCAGACTTCATGGCTATCAAAAACAGATTGTCTCGGAGTTAAAATATCTGAGTGGTTAAAAAAGGGAGACTGAAGATCAAGGATATTGTGTTGTTTGTGAGTGCAACTTTACAGTGACTAAAGGGTTGCAGTCTGTGACTCAGCATGCACAGTCTGTGAAACAAAAAAATAATGTTTCAACAAAGATGTCTCCTCTTCAACTGCATTTGTCAGCAAGAATTGGACCACCCGCAGCTCCAATACGTGATAACCATCAATCTGGATCATCCTTATATCTGTATCAGAGCCAGTCAGTACTACAGGTGCAGTGCTTTCATACAGTTCAAAAGGCAATGCAATTAGAGGAGAATTAATTTGGGCACTGAAAACTGTTGTTAGAAATTATTCTGCTGCTTCATGCGATGGAATAAGTGATATATTTCAGTCCATGTTTCCACAGTGTGTACCTAATGGGTTTTCCTTGTTGAAAACTAAAGTGAGTTATTTTGTTACGGAAACATTAGGTCCTTATTTTCATAACCAAATGATCAAAGATGCTCAGGGTTCATATAACAGTATTCAGTTTGACGAGACAACAAATGCAGAAAGTGAAAAAGAACTTCAAATATTAATAAGATATTGGTCAAAAAATAAGGGGAAAATACAGGTTACGCACCTTGAATCTTTCTTTTTAGGTCATGCGACTGCAGAAGAACTATCAAAGCATATATTGCTGGCCTTAGAAAAATCAGATTTGTCCTTAAATCACATGTTGTTGTTAGGAAGCGATGGACCCAACATCAATATAAAAGTGCACAGACTAGTTAATTAAAAAGTGTTGTCTGTTAGAGGTAGTGGCCTCATTAACATTGGCACATGCAACATGCATGTGGTTCATAATGCTTTCCTGAAGGGTCTTAATGAATTAGGAGAGGAATGTTCAGACATTGCTATTACAGTTTTCCATTTCTTTGATGGTTTTCCAAGTAGATGGGAAGATTACACCGAAGTACAGCAAGAAATGAATGTGCCAAGGAAGAAATTATTGAAGCATGTGCCATCAAGGTGGCTGACCTTGAGATATTCATGTGAATGCCTGCTTGAACAAAGTCCTGCTCTGGAGAAATATTTCTTGAATTTTATCCCTAAAAAATGTGCAGCCTTAATCTCAATTAAAAAGTTCAAAGTTATCAGCTCATTCCTGAAAAAAACCAACATACAAAAAGCTGAACTGACTTTTGTCATGCCAAGTGAGTGCCGCGGGTGGCCTAGTGGGCAACGTTCATGACTACCACGGAAAGTACCTCAGGTTCGATCCCAGGCAGGTACGAATGCTCGATGCTCGATCCATTAAATATCCGCCGTGCGTCGGATGGGCACGTTAAGCCGTTGGGCCCGGGTACTGCCCCCCCGTAATAAATAAGCGCGTCTTCCTCCCCTTTCTACTTTGCTTCTGTGTCACTTTCCTATCAGGCACTCTAGCCCAAATCTCCTGGCTTCCTATTTCTAAAGGTTGTTTAAGACCTGGGGTCAGATACTCCCTAAAATCCTTTACATATGATCACATGATCATGTCAAGTGCTGATTTGTTTACAGGATTCACTAAGAGGTTTCAAAAGCAAGAACCGCTCATCCATATTTTGTATGATGAACTGAAAATACTCTGCTGCTCTCTTATTGGTCGGGTTTGCAAGACTGACATATTAAAGAAACTGAATACATCATGTTCATGGGATCAGGAACAAATCTTTCAGTCAGGCAACCTTCTTCCATTAAAAGCTCTTGTGGTTAACCGCATAATGGAAGCTTGCATGAAAGACTTGCCAGAAAAAGAAGTAATTCTGTTTCTAAGGGTTGTACAGCAACATATATTGCCAGTTGTAAACATCTTCTACAGAAAACATTGCTATCTGTATCTACGTCTGCATCTTTTCTTAAACACACGCGTTTTCTGCAGCCTAAGGAGAAAAATTCAAATTGCAGAGTTACGGATATTGTAAAGGTTGCTAAGGCTTTTCCCATAGATATTCCTATTGGCATCCTTCAAGATGAGTGGAAAATGCTCAGTTAGAAAAAGTTGAAGCAAATAAAAAGTCTCCAATTGATGAGTACTGGAAAACATGCATTAATCTCAAACTCCCTAGTGGCATGCTGAAGTATTCAAATGTTGCAGAAGCTATAAAGATATGTTTGACTCTGTCTCATGGGAGTAGAGATGTTGAGAGAGGTTTCTCTCAATATGGTAGAATTTTGATTGATGATAAAGCATCCATGTCAGTGCATATGTTAAATGCACGAATTAATATTCAATGTGCTTTAAAAAACTACGGAAACAAACCAGGATTAATCCCAATCACCAGGGAACTACTGGCTTTGGCAAGATAAGCCCACTCTTCCTACATGGCACATCTAGAGAATAAAACAATGGAGCAGCAGGTGAACTTATAGAAGAAGGAAGAAGAAGAGAAGTATGCCAAGATCATAGAAGAAAGTGAATTAGAAATTAAAAAGAGAAAACAGTGTATTGAAAAACTACAAGAAGATCTGAATAGAATTGAAAAAGGTCGTAATGAGAAAAAAACAACCAGTGACAAGCTTTTGAAGAAGCGCATTCGAAGTTAAAGAAAGCTTTGGACAGAAATGATCTTGGGAAAGCAAAGATTGCCCAAGCAGTGCTTGAAGGAATGATAGTTGTAAAAGAACAGGAAAATCTCGTTTGTAAAGAAGCAGAACTTATGCAGAATAATTTAGATAAGCAGAAGACACGTCTTATTACAAACTTTTTCCAGAAAAAATAAATATTTTTAGTACATTGTTACTAATTAAATAAACTACATTTGTCACTAATAATGTTCATTCCATTATTTTTTGCAATTATATTACTTTTTCTATTCATGTGTTATTAAGGAAAATCTAAAGTATAACAAAGCGGAACTTATGCAAAACAATTTACATAATTATTACCAACTTTTTCCATAAGTAATTTTAGTGTATTTTTTATAAACAAACTACATTTATCACATGTTTGCTCCATATTTTTATAATTAAATTACTTTCCTATTCATGTATAAGTATATAAAGTAGTTTAAAAAATAAAATAGAAATAAAGTGGGTGGATCGGATAGCTATAAGGGGTGATGAGGAGGCCATTAATAATATATATATATACACACACAATTTTTGGGTACTTTTTGCGAAATAGAATAGGGTACTTTTGGTTACTGTTTGCACAATAGATAGGTTACTTTTTAAATAATTTGTTACTTTTTCAACTTTTTTTACTGCTTAAACCGAGTGGCAGCCCTGTATGAATGGCATGTTGCATAGATACTTTGGGAATGGCTCTCAGCTTTCATTGTGTGCTTTGAAGTGATAAGCCACTGAAATCAGTTCCTTTCATGTAGGTTACATTTGCTGCCCTTGATTCAAAGTATGAGGCATGAGGGTCTTTCATAAGTTAATGAAACTCTTGGCAACACTGCATGATATCTGTTATCTACGAAGTTGCTATTCTCGTGCTACACTGCTGGCCACCCAAAATGCAACACCAAGAAGGATGCATCCGATTGGCCTGAAATTCGCAGCATGCGTCGCCTGCGAGAGGACATACAAACAATTAGCATTCCAGGGCATATGCAACATGTGCGCCCGGCACGCCACTGAGAAGCACTATAAAAAGGGTGCGCAGAAGGCGGGGTGTAAGTAGTGGAAGTGTGTTGTGCTGCCGGACCTGTGCGTGGGAAGCTTCCTGATGCCTCGTCGCAGAATACGGCAGTCATTCCAGCACATTTTGGAGTTCGACAGAGGACGAATAGTGGCTTATCGCGACAGCAGTTTATCGTACCGAGACATCGGCGCCCGTGTGGGACGACATCCAGCCACAGTGAGGAGAGTATGGATTCGGTGGGTGCAGGAGGGACGGACGGACCAATGTGAGCAATTGCCGCAGCCGTGGTACACCACCAAACGAGAGGACCGGCATGCTGTGCGGCCACATCACGAACGTTAGCGCAGGAATTAGGGTGTGTTGCACAACAACCTGTGTCAGCACGTACCGTTCGACATCGTCTGCAGGAGCGGGGACTTGTCGCACGGCGGCCATTGCTCCGATTACCATTGACGTTACACCACCAGAGAATGCGGCGGCAGTGGGCCATTGAACGCCGCACCCGGACTACGAAATGGCATGACATTGTCTTCTCTGACGAATCCCGCTTCTGCCTGCAACACCACGATGGTCGGATCTGCGTGTGGTGGCACCGCGGTGACAGACTGTACGACGCCTGCATTAAGCATCACCATACCAGTCCGTCCCCTGGCATTATGGTTTGGGGCTTAATTGGATATGACACCCGCACTCTCTGGTACGCATCTTCGGTACACTTAACAGCCACCGCTACATCTCCGACGTTTTGGAGCCTGTAGTCCTCCCTTACCTGCAGGACCTGCCAGCGGCCATGTTTCAACAGGATAATGCGCGCCCGCATGTGGCACGCATCGTGCAACAATTCTTCATGGCCCACCAGGTGTCACTGCTGCCGTGGCCCGCCTGTTCTCTTGATATGTCGCCCATCGAACACGTCTGGACGCTGACCGGCAACCGAGTTGCCCGGCTAGCACCACCCGCGGCTACGCCTGATGAACTGTGGCAACGTGTGAAAGCAGCCTGGACCAACATACCCTAAGCCCACATCCAAAGCCTCTTTCGTTCGATGCCGTGGCTTGTAGCGGCTGTTATTGCCAGCCATGGGGGCTACACGAACTATTGATGTCTGCGTGTTCCGCAAGTCGCACAGGCTCGTGAACTCAATCGTTTCATCTTTGTATCTGTTGTTATGTGCCCAGTAAATCTGGCTTTGCTATCTCGTGTCTTTCTTGGTGTTGCATTTTGGGTTAGTACAGCATTAACTCAAAAGATGACAGCTGAGGCATGCTAGGACAAATGACGAAGTGAAAGAAGGTTATCATGGGCAACATTAGACCAGGGACATATTTAGAGGGGAGGGGAAGGGGTCTGCAGTGTGTGCAAAGAATTGCGTTTCATTGTTTCCAGACATAGAATCTTCTCAGTCTTTTGTGGAAATAGCAAGAGCCAAGGGGAACCATGTGCAAAGTGTCATGCAACTACTGAGAAAGAGATAAATTCCACGCTGCAATCTGTGAACTTTTTGCAACTATGCATGAATCTATGCATGGTTGCAAAATTTCAAAGCTTTCCTTGTGGTAAAGATCCCAAAATACAAAGTACAATTGTATTCAGTATTGGAGTGGCATATGCAGCTATTCATTCCGTCATTCACCAGGACTTGAAACTAATAAAGTGGCAGGGTTCACTTTAAGATTATAAAAGAGCAGAGTGTAGCCTTTAAAAAAGGGCATTACCTAAAAAATCACCAGGGTTTGTTCTACAATACTGTATATTTTCTTATAAAAGGAAAGAAAGCAGACATCTGAAAGGAGGGGGTGGGGGGTCATTTTTTACTCAGAAGAGCATTATTAGTTTCTTTCTTTTTATTTTTTCATCTTAATAGAATAAAGTTGCACACAGTAATATACTGGTGCGTAGTGCAGTTTTGAATTTAAATAGAATTTTCTAAAACTTGATTGTTAGTGAGGCACATTTCAGTTTAAGAAAGCAAGCAAGATCAGACCAGAAAAATGTTTGAATTTAACTGCACGAAAGAGGATGCAATTTAATTATGAAGGTGCAAGAGCACAAATTGCTTCCTTGTCATGTGAGAAGTGCAAGACAAACTGCAAGATCCTTTGTGAACATTGCCTTACGGGTGAATATAGTACTTCATTTTCACTCTAGATGTAGTGTGGATCTTCATTGAATATCATGGTAGTTTTTCTGGAGGGTTTATGATCACTATGGAATATTGCAGATCAGAAAGGTAAAATAATTTAAAATGTTAAGATCTGTTGGGCCTGCAAGACAATGTTCACAAAGGATCTTGCCAAACTAATTAATACTGCTCTGGTCCTTCTTTATTGAGAATGATATTTGTCCCATATGATGCTAAATGAGAAAAGCTGTGAGTACATCAGGATGAAGTCTCAAGACATAAGTTGGCAAGTAACACTGCTTCATCTTCTTATGCACAAGCAGAAAATTGTAATATGTGTGATTCTTTTGCATACAGGGTGTCCCGGAACTTCGTGTACAAACTTGGAGGGGAGGTAGAGAACAGCATTAGGAACCAGAATTAAATAGGAAAGCATGGGTGGAAACGATAGGTGGCGCTGTACGCGAGCTCGCAAGGTTGGCACGTGTGGCTTCCTCATTGTAGATGCGGACTGTGTGTGATCAACATGAATCGTTTCACACACGCCGAGTTGACGAATATGCACTTCGTCTATGGCCTAACCAACGGAAATGGGCGCGCTGGTGGTCGGTTGTATCGGGAAAGATATCCAACGAGGCGCCAACCAAATCATACATCTTACCACCTCGACTGGACGCTCGCAAGTATCTCATCTTTTTTCAGGAGGTTCTTCCAGATATGCTGCACGATGTCCCCGCACACGTTCAACGTGGAATATGGTTGCAACATGATGGGGCGCCATCTCATTACGCAAGGTGCGTACGTGACCATTTGGACCGGACATTTGGAACCAAGTGGATTGAGCGTGGCCGTCCCGTCGAATGGCCCTCCCAGATCACCTGATTTATCTCCTCTTGATTATTATCTCTGGGGTGCCATGAAGAGCATTGTGTACGACACGCCAGTAAATTCTGAAATGGACCTGGGGGCACGAATCTCCATCGCTGATGCTACGATCCGCGAAACGCCAGGTATCTTCAACAATGTTCGCCAATCCATGTCGCGTAGGTGTCATGCGTGCATCCAGGCCAATGGGTGCAATTTCAAACACCTCCTGTGATGCTTGTAAGTCCTACATTGTACTCTTTTGTTGTGTAATAAAGCGTTTTACACTGCTTTCTGTATTGTGGCCTTACTGTGTCTTTGTGTCTCTTTCTCACGTGAGGGTGACGTTTCCGCCCATGCTTTCCTATTTAATTCTGGTTCCTAACGCTGTTCTCTACCTCCCCTCCAAGTTTGTACACGAAGTTCCGGGACACCCGGCATATTTCCTTTAAGGTGTATGGTACATTACCAAGATGTATTACTCTGCTATTGGACTGTGGAAATGGGAGCGTCAGTAAGTGATAACTCCTTCTGGATTGTGGATAGCACATAAAAGAGCTGGCATGCTGGGACCAACATGTTCTTTGTAAAAGCCTTGTGCAATGGATGGGGAAATGGTTCAAAATCAGGTTTATCAAATCAAGCACAGTAGAAAGTGGCATTGCAGTGCAAGAGCCTATAACAACCAATATGTTGCTGTTTCATGCTTTATCATGTTCATTCTTTCACATGTTGCTTGGTGCTCATGGTGTCATTTTGGTTCGATTTTTCTTTCAAGTATTGTTTCCAGCAAACATTTTCAGTTTTAGAGCAGTGAACAGAAAGTATTATTTGTTGGAAAAAACAAATAATACATTCAAATAATGCTAAGAAAACTGGAAGCAAAGTGGAAACAGTGAGTTAAAATGTATTTGCACTTTGTTTAGACAGGGGAGAAAAGTATTTCAGGTGGAGGGAAAAGCATGCTGGCTGTATTTATGAGAAAAACTGAGTGAAAGTCCGTCAATAATGACGAGGAAGAATAAGATATGTAGAGTAATTACTGTGATACAGAATTGGAAATGATGTTTCGTCAAAGTGAAACAGATGTGTTTCAAATGTGAAAGTTGTGTTTCATGGGCATTACAACAATAAAAAAAACGGGCATGTTGGTTGAGGCAGGAATTTGGCAATTAAAACGGGCAAGCGATTCCTAATGTGCCACCAAAGTGGGACAAATGTTCAGGCAAAGGAAATTATATTGTTTGTGATAGACATCCATAATGTCATTTGCAAGAAATTTTCTTTGAGAAATATTGTTTATGCCAAGGCTTTTTTTTTTTAGTGAACGAAGACTGGTCGGCCATCTTGGTGAGAGGTGGGTTAGCCTCCACGGTGCGCTCCGCTGGGCAACAGTGGCACACATGACACCAACAGGCCCCGCCCCCTATATGAATTTTGGAAGCTGACACAAATTTGAGCTTCAGAATAAATTATTGTTGTGGTTCCAGCTAATTTTGTGGTGGCATTAGCTAAAAGACCCCAAATGACTGGGTTTTGTTCCAGAATCCTTAAGTGGAATAACCAACTGGAACCATCAGCTGTGGGCTAATCCCCCACACTGGTGTGCTTTACCAATTAAAAAGATACAAAGGACGTCTTTAAAGGACTCTAGTGTGGGATATGATGCTCCACTACGGAAATGACCTGGAAATGGCATACGAGGAAGAGATCTTGGCTGAGTGAGTTAAGATTGGTGTATGGAATATTAGAGGAATAAATGGAAAGATGAATGAGGTGATTGAAGAAATATTGGATGTGCTGTGTGTAAGTGAAACTAAAAAGAAGGAAAAAATTGAGATAGAAGAAGTGAATGGAACTGTGAGTGCTTGGTCTGGAGGGTTGGATAATGTGTGAGGACAGGCTGGTGTAGGTGTGATTTTAAGTGAAAAGATGAAGAACAACTTGATTCACTGTAGCTGCATAAGTGAGATAATTCTTTGGATTCGTTTGAAAGTGAAACTTCAGAGAATAGTAATTGTTGTAGTGTATGCTCCTTGTGATTCGGAACTTTCTGATAGGAGGGAAGTTTCCTGAAATGAGCTAAAAGCTGTTTTGAGCCAGTATGGTGCTAAAGAGAAAGTTATAATAGAAGGGGGTTTCAGTGCTAGAGTAGGTGTGCAGAATGCAGTTTCTGATAACATTCTGGGTAAATTTAAGGATCCTTGTGTGAATGATAACAGTGAAAGATTAGTTGAACTCTGCAGTGTGAATTGTTTGTGTGTATCTAATACATTTTTCAACTACAAGTATATCCACACATATACTTGGGAAAATCGTTCTGTGGGACAAAAGGGGGTAATAGATTTTGTTGTCTACGATCAGCATCTGAAACACTAGTTGTTGACACTCACATGATGAGTGGTGCAGATGTTGGCTCTGATCATTACTTGTTAGTGTCACGAGTGAAACTGAATGTTGGTTGGAGAAAAAAGGATTAGGAAGATGCCCAGATTGGAAAGAATAAAGGTTGAGAGGCCCCTGAAGATCATCAGCATTACTCTAATTTACTCAGAGAATGACTGAAGGAGTTGAAGTCATGTGAGAGGGATGTAGAAAAGAAGTGGGAATGTTTTAAGAACTGTGTTGTTACTGCTGCTGAAGATGTCTGTAGCACCACAATAGTGGGTAATGCTAGGGGTAATGCTTGGTGGAACAGTGAGATTGCAGAAGCAGTAAAGGAAAGAAGGAAGCATGTTTGGGGATGTTGCAAGGTAGAGTTTCTGAGAATGAATATTGCTGTAAGAAGTGTGAAGCAGCTATGCTGGTACATACATACATACATATCACTAAGCTGTTCTCTGAGATTCAGAGGTTAGCTCCAAAAAGAAATACAAACTTCCAGATATTTTTACCTATTGTTGTCGTATCAAACTTCTCCATTTACATCGATCTCGACACACAACTCGTGCTTCACTGATATCCATTACACGCCGCACACAAGATCTCTTATACTTCATACTCACCAGATTAAGGCAAAAGATAGGAAGGGAAACATGGAAAAGCATGAATTGGCCTTTTGGAAAGATAGAAAAACTTTCTGGAAGTACATGAGACATAGGAAAAATGGGGGAAATAAAGTTTCAAGTTGTGTGAAAAATAGGATCAGAGAAATGATATGGGTGCCCAATGAGTTAAATGAAAGATGGGTTGAATACTTCAGTGAGTTATTGGATCAAGAAAGCAAAGGCAATTCTGGGGTAGAAGCAGATGATGTCACAGTGAGAAATGGAAGCACTGGAGTGATCTCAAAAGAAGAGGTGTGTAAAGCTCTAAAATATCTTGAAAATGGTAAGGCTCCTGGAGTAGCTGGCATTACTGCTGAGATGTTAAAATATGGTGTTGACTGTAAATGACTGGTTAACTGAAATTTTCCAGTTGTGCTGGTAGTTAGGAATGGTCCCTCGGGATTGGGAGGATGCTATCATTGTTCCCTTGTATAAGGGGAAAAGGTGATCAGACTGAATGCAAGAATTGTCATGGTATTAGCTTGCTGAGTGTGCCGGGGAAAGTGTTTGGAAAGGTCGTTTTTGATAAGGTACGAGCTCTTACATCAGAGAAAGTGTGGGATGTTCAAAGTGGTTGCATGCCTGGTAAAGGATGCACTAACCAAATTCTTGCATTATGCATGATGATTGAAAAGTATCTGTCTGTTGGTAAGAAACTTTTTGCTGCCTTCATAGATTTAGAGAAAGCTAATGACCAAGTAAATAGGGTATTTCTGTGAAAGGTACTGAATAAATATGGCATTATTCTCCTGACACAGTTGACACAGGCATTAACCTCCTGACACAGGAGGTTTTGTGCTTCATACTACTATGAAGTAGCACATTATTTGGAACATCTACCTAATAACATGTTGGTCTGCCCTTGATCTTCAAAACAGCCTCAATTTGATGTGGCATGGATTCAACAAGGTGCTGATATCATTCTGCAAGTATGTTGCGTCAAGCAAATGTGATAGCATTTGTCAGTTGCAAAACGTTCGCCAGAATGACGAATGACTCTCAATCTTATCCCACAGGTGTTCAATTGGATTAAGCTCTGGGGACTATGGGGGCTATTTTTGCACTTTGAAGTTATGGGAGTTCTCACGGAACCACTGAGTGACAATCTTCAATCTTAACCTTGTGTATGGCACATTTTTCTGCTGAAAGTAGCCCTCTCCGTCTAGAAACACCGTGCACGTTAATGGGTGGGTTTCATTCTCAGTGATGTTTCCTCGTGGCATTCAAATGCTGTCCCAGAGGTATTAAGGAACCCAATGCCTCCCACGGAAATATACCCCAAACCATTACACTGCCTCCACCAGCTGCTTGTACAATTTAATGCTGGGCAACTTGGATTCGTCCAAGATGGGTCCGGGTTCGAATCCCATGAGGCATGGATGTTGTGTTTGTCTTATAGCATTGGCTCTTTCCCTTTCCTGGAACCAGTGACCCTACATTAGAAACGGGCAACTGCTTATAGCCTACTGAGTTGCTCACGGTGGTCATTAAATCTCCAATAAAAAAAAAAAAAGGATCCATTGATTTGTGCTGTTGACGCCATAGTCTCGCTTGTTCATTGGCATTTATTAACTGAAAATATTCACCAGACCATGTGTCCTTTTTCCTGTCCAAGGTTTCAGGTTTGGTACTCCCGTGCCCACTGTAGATGAATTTGTTGGTTTTTAGTAGAAGTGAGTGGTACATAAAAAGGGGACATTTGCTGTTATAGCACATTGACACTAGTTTGTAATGGGCTATGTGTATTGAAATTTTCCTCTCGATACCACTGTTGTTATTATTGCACAGTTACTTGATACAGTGGAGCTTGTCTGTTACCTTGTGCAATTCTCTCCAACCTCTGTTGCCCTCAAACATTGACCAGTTGTTTGTGCCCACAGAAAGACAGCTTACTGTTTGTTTTGTTGTTTGTGCACCACTCAGTGTACACTCTTGATACAGTTGTTCTTTCACAGACGAGAAGGTTTGTCATTTATGAATTTATTAGATGCTTGCACCTGCTCCCCTAAGGAGGACCCACTGTCATGCATATTTGAAAGTCACTTAAATCAAGTCTTTCCCGTATATTTCCATTATCAGCACTCTGTACATTTCTGAATTTTATGCAGTGAGCTGTTTGTAAAGCCATCTCAATGTCATAGTTGTGTAGATATGTGAGGATGGCGTACGTCTGATTGCTGTTGAGTGTTCCTAATAATTTTCTGCTTTAGTGTAATTATATTCTCCTATTTCAGGCATTCCTGAATCTGGTGCAGGGGTTATTCTAGGAAAATTAAAGGGCAGATATGGACTTGAACAAAAATGAGGAATTTTTTAAATCGGAAAGACAGTAGTTTTTTCATTTGATTCATTTTTTAAATCTAGCAAATAATGACTTCGTGGCTTCTCTGATTACTCTCAGTAGCAAAAATTTTATTAATGGGAGTTATAGAGGACCCTCTATAATTCCTGTTAAGAAGAGGATCCTCTATAATAGACAATATAATTGATCCTCACTATTATAGAGGAACCTCTATAATTCCTGTTAACAGTTCCATATGTAGAAATTTTTGGGGGAGTGGGTGGGGGGTGTTGACTAAAACTGTAGGTTTTTGAAATCCACCAGAACAAAATTAAAGTTAATGGTAAATAGAAGAAAAAATTAAAGCAGTTTTTTTCTATTGTAAGTTGATGCATTTTTATTAAATTAAAGCATTTTTTTCTAATGTAAGTTACATTTTAACCAAAAACTTAAAAATATAAAACACTTTTGGGGGCAAGGCCCCTGCCCCTCTAAATATGCCCGTCTCTTAATATCTTCTGTAATTTCTTTTATTATTATTATTATTATTATTATTATTATTATTATTAATCCTCTATAATTCCCATTACTAAGATTTTTAATTTAAATAAAATAAAATTGTACGTAGTTGTATGCAGGGAAGTTACATTAGCCATCAGAGTGGGGTTTTTAAAAACTTAAATGCTAGTCTGACACAAAACATTTAGTGTAAGGATAGGCAGGATGGGATTTTCAATCTTGTGGGTGGACTGTCCCATGAAAAATACCTAGAATGAATCCAGAGTGTAGATTTGTCAAGTAAAAACAAAACAGAAATATACTTTTTACTGTGAAAAAATGGAAAAAGTGATTGCTAAGGGTGAAAATTTCTTAGCTGCAGATATAATGGTTGTTCTGTCAAAACAGAATTTGATGGATGATTTAGTGTCATCATTGTGTTTTGTTTATTTTTTAAAAATATTATGCCTTCTTTTCTTTATACATATATATATATATTTTTTTCCCTACCTAATACTGTTTATTTGTTGTAGCTTACAGAGCTCAAGTTAATTGTCGATGGTTTGGAACGAGAGCGAGACTTTTATTATGGAAAGCTAAGGGATATTGAAGTACTGTGTCAAGAGCCAGATCAATCAGTTGAAAAAAATACGTTCATAGAACAGGTGCTTGAAATCCTTTACGCAACAGAGGTAACTTTTATATTTTTAGCTATGTTTTTAAAAAAAATTACCTATTAAAAATGGTCAGTACATCAACTAATTCATACAGATAGACAAAAACAGTATGTGAAACATAAAAAAACAAAAACTGAAATAAAACTTCCCTATTGTTGAGAAACTATAGGCAAAGAAAAAGGTTAAATGAAAATCAGTCCTCAGTAGTTTTTAATGTTTTAATGTATGTCTGGGCATAACTGTACTAATTACAGACGTGCCAACTCTCCGGATTTAGGTGAGAGACTCCGGATTTTCAGCCATTCCTCCTGCCCTCTGGATAAATGTCAAATTCTCCCGATTTTCGCCGATAATTAGCCGTTACGATGGTCGAAATTCCATCAACCACCGCCTTGGATCGACGCAGAAGAAAAAGATTTCGAACCGCTTGTGAAATGTTTTTCTTTCTGCTTTGATGCAAGATGGCATTTACAGTCATCACTATCGTACTTTTCCTCTCCTCATATCTGCAAAAAGAAAGACACCCCCGGTGGCACGGTGGTCTATTTTATGTTGGTTACAAACACACTCGAGCGCCAGCTGTGACCTACTTATTGTTTCACATCTCCCTGCTCTTCGCTGCGAGCTCTGTTTATGGTTTCTTCAGAGTTTTGTGGAGTGTTTTACTGTGGAGATTTTTATTTCTTGTTTTGCACCATGTTTGTCTCTTTTTCCTTCTTCGTCGCATTTTGTAGAAGATTAATGTGCTCCTTTGTTCATCTCTAATTGCGAATCTGTTATTGTCAGCTTTGTTTTATCTTCTATTGTAGCAATTTGTGTACACTTAGTTTGTGAATTTGTTTTTGTTTTTTCTCATTCCCTTCGCTTACTTTTTGCGGGAGATTTTTCCTTTTGCATTACGCTACTTTCGCGGTTTTTAATGTTTTCTTTTATGTCATATCTTTGGCAATTTGTTTCTTCTTTACATATTAGCTATTATTGTCTTTGCTGCATAATAAAGTTGTGAAACTGAGCACCGGCTTTCGACAAATTGTCCGAGATAGGTCCGGGTTCAAATCGCAGTGGGGCATGGTTGTTGCATACTTGCTAACTTTTACGGATTATCCGTAAAATTTACGGATTTCTGCTTAATTTTACTGATTTACGGAGAGAAGTATTTTTTTACGGATTTTTTAATATTTTGATTGCTCAATCGAAATATTTCAATCCCCTGCAACCATCCATTTAGATTTTCTACTACCGGACCTTATGAGCGCCGTGTTTCGTGATGATGTCATCTTTGACTTGCCGGCTTTGTGCGGAGCCATCGAGTATAACGATGGCTCCACTTCTTGGCATCTCCTTGGGTAGTTTTCTCTCTCCACTAGAGTGCTCAAGTGACGTGCCGACCAGAGTTCTCCAAAATGTGTAATCTAATTACGCGTCTAGTACACATCAAAATTTATCAACACGTAAAAATGCGCATCTGGAATTTTTCTCGACGCGTAAAAGTATGCACCGGGAATTTTTCTCGGAGCGTAAAAATACACATCGAGAATTTTTCTCAACGCGTAAAACTACTCATCGAAGAATTTTACCAATTCGTAAAAATACGCGTCGGGACGGTATTTCGTCTTTCAGAGACGGAAGTAAACGAAATAAAGATTTTTTCGTAATCGTTATTTTTCCTGTGGTGTCTCTGTCCAGTATTGTTGTTATATATCATTTTATTTCGTAAATATTTGTATTTCAGTTTGAAAATGGAGGAAAATTTTTCGAAAGCGGAAATTCGAGGGAGAAAAGATTTTGCTGTAATCTTTAGTCATGAGAGTGCGACGGCTTTGAGGAATTTCTCCTTTTCCGTCATAATTTGGGTTATCCACGAGATCGATGCATAACTGAATAGAAATTTTGGGGCAATTAGTAGTGGTGGAGGATGTTTTCTGCCTGAAACTTTCTTCTAAACTTTCGAAAGAGGAAGTTTCGTCTTTCAAAACTTTCGGAAACGGAAGTTAGACGCAGTGAAGATTTGTCCCGTAATCGTAATTTTATTTTTCACGTGATGTTTCCTCTGCCTAGTATTGTTAAATATAATATTATTTTATAAATATTTGTATTTCAACTTGAAAATGGAGGGAAAATGTCCGAAAACGGAAATCGGACTTAGCAAAGTTATCCCCTGTAACTAATTTTTTTCCCCCAACGATGATGAGAACATGTATCCTGCGTTCTTAAATATCCCCCCTCCCCAAGTTTTGCATTTCAGTTTGATTAACAATTTGATTCAGTTTGATAAACATACAGTCTGCATTTAGAATAACTATTTAAACATTAAAAATGCAATGTACCAATAATACTACTTCTGGAAAATTGCTCCTGCATCTGAAAAATGTCAATAAAAAATAGCGCTCATATCATAATATTTGCACACTTAAGGTATTAAACACCAGCAATGTGCGCATATTTACGTGCAATTCATTAATGACATATCATTAAATAGCCAATCACTTACCCGAAAGCTCTTGGTCACTTTTTTCCTTAACACTTCAAGCATGTCAATTATCATCATGTAATGTAGTTGGCCTTCAAAGGTTGAAAGACTCCTTGCTTATGAGATTCGTTCTTCCAGGCATGAAACATCATTTTTTTTTCTTATTTTTTATTTTATTCACTGGACAAAAAACGCAGGTTTCCTTCTGCCGTATGAGACGTAAACATAGCTCATCATCTCCATAAAAACAACACAAATATACACACCATACAACTCATTCATACATTCAGTTAAAAACACCATGTACATAATTACACTATTTACATTCCTAGGCAGTTAAACCTTTGTCAACTGTGACTAAAAAAGTGCTCCATCTGCTTCAAACCCCATGCTAACCCTACTGCAAGTGCCAACCTCATTCAGCCTGCTATACACAATCCTGTAGCGCTTTCGACAGACTCAATGTCGTCATCAGGAGGCCAATGTGTCTCTCTGCCCACCACAGCTCAAGTGAGCAAAGTTATTGAGGTTCCGGCTTCAGTCGCAATTTCTGCATCTTTATGTCTCTGGCACCATCTATTGTCAGTGCTGCTCTCTTTTTTTTTCCCCCTCTTAGCTTTATATCTCATGTGATTCTATCATAAAGTTCACATGCAATTACGTGACCAAAAGGTTCTTCAGGAAGACGCTTTAACGTCTGTAAATTCTGTTTTACACGTTCTGTAAAGTGCATACAGTTTGTGGTGGTGCAATAACTTATTCAATTAAAATATAAATCGTTTAGAAGTCCTAAAGATGTTACTTACGGAAGTGCGTATTCAGTCCAACGTCAGTAGTTATTGAGTTTATTTGTCCAAAGTTGTATCTTGCTTCAATATGGTCAGTTGTTAGGGTTAGTTCGAGAGCCATTTCGTTATAAGTTGTACCCTACTTCAGATATGTCCAGATGTTAGGGTTAGCTCCGTTCTGGCTGTGTCAATATCATATTGAATGGGTTAAGGTTTCCAGATAATAATTAAAGATTCTTGAGTTAAGAGTTACTATTTACATACAACTTGAAGTTCCACGTCGTAGTTGGCCATTAGGGCTATCTCGTCAATGCTGCACTCTCTTGGAAATGCTGAGGAAGTCTTCAAAGTTTGGTCAGGTTCATAAAAAATTAAAAAGCTTTAAAGGTTCCAGTTAAAATCATTATATACACCACCTCATACCGTCCACAGTCTCAATCACCGGACGCGCGTTTCACCTAGGCTCTACCCTGGCGTTTTCAACGGAGACTTCACACCCTCTGTCGAAGTCTGCTATCTGAAAGTCTCGTGTCCACAGCGTGCATGTTCTCCATTTAACACATTGCCAATGCCTTATAGTGCCAGGTCACATCAACTTTATCTTCATCTATGTCATTCTCACTTTTCCTTTTTCTCTTCCTCTCTCTCCTCTCCCTATTCAATTTCTTCTCAGTTTCGATCAGGTTCCTCCAAGCGTACAAAAGGTCGTATGGACTGTTATTATTGCAGTTAAATGGTTTGGTCTTATTTATTATTACTGCTTCTGCTATTTGTATTGTTCTCATATTATTCTGCTGGTTTACTATTGTAATTCCTTTCCAATGGGGTATACATTGACTATCCAAACAGAAGTCAATAAGTGCTGTTTTATTCTCTCCTCTGCTCCAGTTCTTCATGTGTTCGGTCAATCTGATTTTAATATTTTTTTTGTACTGCCTATATATTGGTTGACGATTTTATTTTAATTTTTTATTATTGGTATAGAGTAGACACCCGCTTTTTGTAAGATTGGGGTCTTTCTGTGATAGTTACTAAGAGATTTCGTTATATCTCTTGTTTGTACACCAAAATCTAGGTCATATTTTTTACATGTTTTCTTCATAATAGTTGTGATCTCCGGTATATATGGTAATGATCCACAAATTTTTTTTACCTGTTGAGTCTGTGTACTCCTTTGTTGTTTTTTCTAGGGTTGCAGCTATTAATAAGGTTATTTATTTTCTTCACATCATAACCGAAGTTTATTGCTGTGTTCTTTATCCAATTCAATTCATTTTTTAGTAGTTGGGCGAGCAACAGAGCGTTTACTCATACATCTAACGCCCAACTACTAAAAAATGAATTGAATTGGATAAAGAACACAGCAATAAACTTCGGTTATGATGTGAAGAAAATAAATAACCTTATTAATAGCTGCAACCCTAGAAAAAACAACAAAGGAGTACACAGACTCAACAGGTAAAAAAAAATTTGTGGATCATTACCATATATACCGGAGATCACAACTATTATGAAGAAAACATGTAAAAAATATGACCTAGATTTTGGTGTACAAACAAGAGATATAACGAAATCTCTTAGTAACTATCACAGAAAGACCCCAATCTTACAAAAAGCGGGTGTCTACTCTATACCAATAATAAATAATCAAAATAAAATCGTCAACCAATATATAGGCAGTACAAAAAGAAATATTAAAATCAGATTGACCGAACACATGAAGAACTGGAGCAGAGGAGAGAATAAAACAGCACTTATTGACTTCTGTTTGGATAGTCAATGTATACCCCATTGGGAAGGATTTACAATAGTAAACCAGCAGAATAATATGAGAACAATACAAATAACAGAAGCAGTAATAATAAATAAGACCAAAACATTTAACTGCAATAATAACAGTCCATACGACCTTTCGTACGCTTGGAGGAACCTGGTCGAAACTGAGAAGAAATTGAATAGGGAGAGGAGAGAGAGCAAGAGAAAAAGGAAAAGTGAGAATGACATAGATGAAGATAAAGTTGATGTGACCTGACACTAGATGGCATTGGCAATGTGTTAAATGGGGAACATGCGCACTGTGGACACGAGACTTTCAGATAGCAGACTTCGACAGAGGGTGTGAAGTCTCCGTTGAAAACGCCAGGGTAGAGCCTAGGTGAAACGCGCGTCCGGTGATTGAGACTGTGGACGGTATGAGGTGGTGTATATAACGATTTTAACTGGAACCTTTAAAGCTTTTAAATTTTTTATGAACCTGACCAAACTTTGAAGACTTCCTCAGCATTTCCAAGAGAGTGCAGCATTGACGAGATAGCCCTAAAGGCCAAGTACGACGTGGAACTTCAAGTTGTATGTTAATAGTAACTCTTAACTCAAGAATCTTTAATTATTATCTGGAAACCTTAACCCATTCAATATGATGTCGACACAGCCGGAACGGAGCTAACCCTAACATCTGGACATATCTGAAGTAGGGTACAACTTTGGACAAATAAACTCAATAACTACTGACGTTGGACTGAACACGCACTTCCGTAAGTAACATCTTTAGGACTTCTAACCGATTTATATTTTAATTGAATAAGTTAATGCACCACCACAAACTGTATCAACTTTACAGAACGTGTAAAACAGAATTTACAGACATTAAAGCGTCTTCCTGAAGATCCCACTTAGCTGTTGTTCAGTTTCTATTAAGGCCTTCCATTGTTCGTTTAAGTTGCTTGGCTTATTAATGTTACACAATTTTGATCTGTTTTTCTCAGTTAATACTGATTCTGCAATTCTCAACTGTCTTTCGTTTTTACAGCTCTTAATAATTTTAATATCTTCAAACTTCGGGCATTGGTGATTTTCCAGACAATATTGGGTTAATGCTGTCTTAACTTCTTTTTATTCCAATTACTTATATGCTGGTTCAATCTATACTTTAATTTGTTCTTGGTGCTGCCTATATATGACAAAGGTGGTTGCTGGTTGATAGGAATTTCATATACACCTGCTCTATACAATTGGCTGATTTTTTCATTTCTTATTAGTAAATTTTTTATAGTATGTACCTGATTTCCTACTTGTATGTCATATTTGCCACAAACCTTATTAATTTTAGCTGAAACACCTTCAACATATGGGATTGCTTTACATATTTTAATAGTTTTTTTATCATTCTTGGCCTTATTATTTGCTTGAGTTACTTCATAAATCCATTTCTTTAATACCTGTTTAGGGTAACCAAAATCATGTGCAATTTTTTCAATATATTCAATTTCTTCTTTTTTATATTGTTCCATTGCTGAGTGTGTTAAACTTCTTTTAATTAGTGTTTTAACACTATTTCTTTTATGTGTTATAGCACTCATGTGATTTTATGAGCTGTAAAAAATCTCATGATTTTTAGATTTTGAAGGTTGGCACGTCTGTAATTAATTAAGGTGCTTTCTTTTTAACCTATGTCCCATTGGCCAATTGTTGCTGCCTAACTCCTTTTAACCCAGCTCATAAAAATATTACAGGGAATTAACTTTTTTTAAAAAAAGAAGAAAATTATAAAATCAGAGTGTTGAAGAAATAAGAAATGCATGTGTATACATTGAAGCACTTGTAGCTATGAACTGTATAACTGTTGAAAATCTTCATAGTCCTGTTACTGAATTTTTAGCATTTCTTTTGACATTTTGAAAAGAAAGAAAAATGTAAGTGCCTTACATACTTGCCAACTACGCACCTTGGCAGCCGACGTTTACCTCTCACATCAATGGCACGTGGTGCTCTGCAGTTTCCACACTACTTATTTGCAATGGTGCCATTTCTCCAATCACGATACACTTTAACCACAGCAGCACATGAACAGTTCACAAACTGCACTGTTTCAGAAATACTGTCACCCTTAGCCCGAAAGCCGATAATCATCTCTTTTTGCAAATCTGATAAATTTCTTCTTTTATCCATGACAGCAACGAGTGATATGTTTTCAGAATGCCTACAGCACACACACACACACACACACAAATTAAATATATATATATATTATATAATTTAATTTAATAAAAATTATATACACTCATTGTCATAAAATCCATTTACCGAGTAAAAACCTTGCGATTAATGCGAAACTCAGCGAATAGCTACGGGGAGGGTAGACATGCAAATGATTAAAATTTTGTGCAAGACCGGCATTGTAATCGCCATCCATGGGGCTTACAAGGCACCACGCAAGGGACTCCACATTCGTTCCGAAGTGCACGGTAAGAGTCAGGTGAAATCCCTGAGTGATAGATATGCCGAGGAGCCGCCGTAGATGTGCGTATGGGCAACTGACATAGTTTGAGCGAGCCTCTATTGTCTGGATGAAAGAGGCATGGGGTGCTGGTACTCCGAATTGGCCGCTGATTGGACAGTATGGTGCGATCGTGCTGGGAGGGTACCCAGACACAGTGGACTGGCTGTAGATGACCCAGACACACCACCAGCAGAGAAGGCCGTGGGATTGTAAGAGCGGCATGCACAGATGCAACGATGTCCTTGTCCAATACCCAGAGACATGTGGCGGCTCTACAAGGGACTACTGTGTCCGCCAGAACCATTTCCAGATGCTTGGCAGAGGCAAATCTGCACTCTCGATGGCCCTTACGTTTTCTGCCCTTAACACCTAACCATCATTGGCGTCTATTGTAGTGGTGTCAGTAGCGAGCAACCCGGAATGCTACGGACTGGTGACGTATAGTGTTCAGCGACAAATCCTGCTTCTGTATGGGAACGGATGACCACCATGTCAGAGTGTGGAGAACCGCAGGTGAGCGCTACAATCCCAACCTCACTGTACAGTGGCACAGGTCCCAAACTGCAGGCATGATGTCCTGGAGAGACATCACGTATGACAGCCGGACTTCCCTCGCAGTGATTCAAGGGACGTTGACAGCCCAGCGCTATTTACAAGAGATCCTGTGGCCTCATGTGCTGTTTTTCCTGGCAGGGTGGCCCGGGGCCATTTTCAAACAAGATAACACCTGTCTGCCCATGACTCGGGTTACCCAGGACTGTCTACATCAGGGGTGGCCAAACTGTCGATCGCGAGCTCTCGTACAGTCGATCGTTTGCTTTATTGCGCTGGTGTATGTTCCATACGAACTGCTTAAGATCAGATGATAGAACAAATCAGTCAGACTTCCCTTCCCAACCCTAACCACTGTGCATGGTCATTGCGCATCTGCAGTCTGTCGCATGAGGCATGTTGTTATCTCTCGCTCTGCTAGTCATCAGTTGCAACGCCTACATTTACAGGAAGGCCGATCTGTCAACGTTCTTATTTGTGCATAAAAATTAGTTTATTTATTGAGTGCAGATATAAGTTAAGTTGTTAACATTTGTTTACATATTAAAAATAAGTGGAGCTAAGAAACCGAAAATGTATCATTTCCACACTGAATGGGAGAAAGCTTATTTCTTCACAATGTTTTGCAACAAGTGTTTGTGTTTAATATGTCAGGCTTAAGTTGCCATTCCTAAAAAAGGAAATCTAGGAAGACATTATTTGAGTGTGCATAACTGAGGACACACAGTGTCATGCGTCAACATTTAAGAATTAAATACTGTAAATAAAAAATCTATAAGTAAAATTATATAATTTGCTTGGAAAATAGTGTTTCAGAAATAAAAAAATGATTAAAATATTATTTTTCTGTATTTGTTTCCAAATTTACAAAACAACACACACTAACAAAACACACGTGATGTAGGCTTATTCCTATTTAAATATGCCGATATATCACTGCGATAAACCATGGTAGATCACAGTAGGGAATGACAGCTTAAGGTAGATCTTGGTTCCTCAAAGGTTGGCCACCGCTGGTCTGCATCATGCTTCAACTCTTCTGTGGTCTGCCAGATTGGCTGATCTCTCATTCATCGAGCACATGTGGAACCAGATGGGATGCCAGCTTTCTCCTTGTCCCAGTGTTCGTGATTTAGAGCATCAGTTGCAAGATCTGTCCCAGGATAACATACAGCGTCTCTTTGACTCCGTGCCAAACTGCATCACTGCATGTATCCGAGCATGAGGCGGTGTGGTGCGGTACTAACCCTGACCGGAATGTGTACAGTATGTCTGTGGGAAATCGTCCTGCTGCTGTGATATTGTAATCACTTCTGTCCTTGGTATGCACCATCTCATTTCAATCCGACACCTCCTTCTTGGTGCACAAATTTTATGACAATGAGTGTACATATCTATGACTAAGATAATAATTAATTTTCTAACATTTGTCCATTGAAATGATCATTCACAGCATTTGTTGTGAGTTGTGTTCATTTTTTTTTTTTTTTTTTGCTTTTTACCATGGTGCCAAAGAACATTCTTGATTTGGATACAAAAATTAGTTATTATTTGCACAAAAAAAAAAAAGTGTGAGAGTCAAGCATTTGGCAGAGAAGTTCAGTTCTGGAAAAATACAAATTTATGACATGTTAGAGTGAAAGATCAGATAGCAGAGCAGCGGTGTAAAAATAACAGCTCAACGAAAAGAAAAACGAGAAGAAATGAAACTGAAAGGTTGAATAGGATTGTCTGGAAATAACATCTTTTGTTAATGCAAGAGTGAGAAATTTTGCCAGTTTCAGGCCCTGTACTGCAAACATGAGTAAGAGATGTAGCCAGGAAACTTGGAAAAGAATTTCATGTTTTTAATGGATAGTTAAAGAATTTTTGAAAGAGGTGCAACATTTTGTTCCAGGATATTTGTGGTGAAACGGCACACGTTAATGAGAAAGCAGTATTGAATTAGATAGAAAAACTATCAACACTCCTCGAAGGCTGTGAACCTGGAAACATTGATAATGGTGGTGAAATAAGTTTTTTTTTTTTAGGGCACTGTGGAATAAAATTTTGTGCTTGAAAGGCAAAACATGTACTGGAGGAAAAAGTTCTAAGTGTATGTTTATGCTGCAGCCTTGCTGCTGTCACATAGATGCTCGCTCAGGCACCTTGCTGCTTGCATGTATCTGTGATGGTCGCCATGGAGCATTTATCCTGTAGCTGTTCACATCGCTTTTATTATTATAGGAATCACGACTGTATCTCTTATTGTCAAACAGACTTTACCAGTATTATGGCAAGTTTTACAACCACTGCACATGAAGCCACCAACTAAAGAAGAATTCAAAAAAATCACTGATATGTTTTGCAAGAAATGGGGATTCCCTAACTGTCTAGGTTCTATTGATGGAAAGCACATCCGAATATTTCGCCCTCATTGGTCAGGCTCCATGTTCTTTAATTATAAAAGCTGCTTTTCAATAGTTCTGCTGGCCGTCAGTGATCCACACTGTAAATTTATTTTCATTGAGGTCGGAGCCTATTTAAAACAAAGTGATGGGAGCACTTTTAGAAAGTCTGCCTTGTATGACAGAATGAAAAAAGGGTGTGCTTAACATTCCTGAAGATAACTTGGTAGGAATCTTCAGGAATGAAGATAACTTAGCATTCCTGAAGATTCCTACCAAGTACTGACATCCAAGCCCTCTTTGTGTTCATGGGTGATGAAGCCTATCCCTTACTGAGACACATGATGAAGCTTTATGCTGGGAAAACTCTTAATCAATCCAAGGAGAAGTCCGAAACTATAAAAGTTCAAATAAACTCCACAAATAAAACTTGCTTCTATAAAAACACATTACGGTTTTTGAAGATACGAAAGAGATGACTGCGTATTTTCACACTCGGTTGGGAATGTGGTCAATGGACGGGAAGAGTGGCCTTGAAGTAACCAATCACAGCGTAAGTTTGAGGATGCCTGGCGATGGTCGACACTCGAAAAACAAACCAGTTTGATATAATCACTGTGACGATGATCGCAGCGAACAGCGCAGATAGCACCGCTGCTCCACGATAAATGAGCCTGTTAGGATTTATGGTTTTGTTTCATCATCGCCAGGCATCATGTGCACAGCTCGGCGATGTGCCAGCAGGGAGGCTTGCAGCATAAACGTACCCTAAAAAATGCCATTCAGTTTTTCTTTGTGCACTTATGTATGGGGTGATGGAAAAACTGTTAGTGATTGGCCAAGTCTCCAGACCACGATGCTTTGATAACTTGGATTTTAAAAAAAGCTTCCTGTTGAGTGCAAATTAAAGAAGAAGGCCTGGATGATGGCTTCAGTTATGGCCGAATGGCTAAAAAGATTTAATTCAAAGATGAAAAGGCAAAACTGACATATTCTTTTGTTTTGGGATAATGCAATATGCCATGCTCATCTTGACTTATCAAATGCAAAACTAGTAACAATTATATGTACACTAATAGATTAAGTACTATTACGTACCTCTAATCCTCAGTGAAATAATTCACATTGTTGGTGTGCCATTTTTCTTACTTGTGGATTCATTAATGATTCTCAACACATGTCATGATATTTCCATGATAATTCCTTGGTAGATGAGACTTTTTTTGTCTACCAAGGAATTATCACGGAAATATCACGACATGTGTTGAGAATCATCAATGAATCCACAAGTAAGAAAAATGGCACACCAACAATGTGAATTATTTCACTGAGGATTAGAGGTACGTAATAGTACTTAATCTATTAGTGTACATATAATTGTTACTATGAACTTTCGGTGTGAGTTATCAACGTGGACCCGAAACAAACTTTTGTGGTTCTACTAAGATATTTTATTTAAATGTAAAACTTGTGTGGTTCCCACCAAACACAGGCAGCATTTGTCAGCCAATAGATGAAGGGATTATTCAGTGCATTAAAATTCACTATTGGAAATTTGTTAGGCAGTTGCTTCTTGTGAATATGGAATCTGCATTCTGTTCTAGTGAACTAACAAAACCTGTAACTTTTCCTGATGATATTGGATGGCTTGCAAAAAAAGAACATCATGCGAGGTGTCACCTAAAGGGATGACACCTTGTGTGATGCTTTTAGCATTTTAGTTGTGTTGCAAATTTTTCTTTGGGGGACTTACCAGAAGTGTGAGCTGAAAGCACTGATGATGTGCAGGTAGCATTAAACAGAAGCAGTTTTGTATCTATCAGTGCAAAGGATTATGTAAACATTGTCAGCAATATTGTGACAGATCCTTGCAGTGAAGATCATGACAAAATTATTGAGCAACATCAAATTGAAGAAACAAATTATAGCAGTGAGAATGATGAAATAGAGGAGGTGAATATAAAAAACATATATAGAGTAAAAACTTATCATCTGGCATTGCAAAATATTCAGAATATTTGAGATTTTGTCCTTCTCTGAGGTGACTCGATTTTTTCAGTTCATGAGCAGTGCACACAATCTCACTGAGCATCATATTGTAAGTGCTACTTACTGTACAGAAACCAATGTTCGATTATTATCTAAAAGAATGGTAGTTTGGGATTTTTAGTTGATTAAGGTATGTGTGAACAATAAATTCTCTTAAGTAATTAATGCATGTATAGGAACTGTTGTTAGCATAGCAAACGTTAAAATGTTTACATTTTGATGTCTTGCATGGATTGCATCTGCATGAAACAGAAACCTGTCTAAATCAGAAAATAGTTCCAGCAGTCCTTTTGATTCCATCTTAGACAGGTTTCACTGTGTGTGTGTGTGTGTGTGTGTGTGTGTGTGTGTGTGTGTGTGTGTGTGTGTGTGTGTGTGTGTGTGTGTGTGTGTGTGTGTGTGCGTGTGTGCATATAATCATTATTGTCAACCATTATCAGTCCACTGTTGGATTAAGGTCTCTCCAAGTTTCTTCCACAGCAGATAGCTCCCAGAGAAACATCAGCAATGTGAACAACATTCTTTTCTTGCAAAGTACAGTCATCCAAACTAAAGAACAATCACTGGCTCCATTATGTTGACAAAGTTCATGGTTCTTCTTTAGTTGGACAGACAATATAACCACACCTTCATTTCTGAATGTTAGCCACTAACATCACCTGAACATTTTGTGGAAGAAATGCAAATTTTTAGCTTCTGAAACTGACCAAATGTATAAGAAAACTCTGTAAGGGGTTAATGACAAACTATGGTGGGAAATGACTGTACCGAAAACAGGGGCAAAAGTTTCAATTACAATTTTAATCAAATTGTATACAGCAATTTTTGCACACCTCTTGATCTGCAATCAGGGCAGCTGCCCCACCCTAGTTATGCCTCTTTCTTGGGGTTATATGCTTATACTGTATATGGAGGCTATGCTGCACCATTATTTTACTTGATAACCAACATGTATTAATTGATCACTACTATAAAACTAACAACTGATACATTATGTATCTTCAGTATGAATTAGGAATCTTTAATTTTCAGGAAGGGTTTGCTGTTCCTGATGAAATGCCCGAAGATGGTGGCACCCAACCAGATGATGATGAATACTAAACAGGGGCCAATGCTAGCTTCCATTACCTTTCACCCACAACTATTTTATTTGACATGCTGTACTTGAATTTTTTCAAGGTTTATGTAGTGTTGTACATTGCACACTCAAATATAGATGATTCTTGATAGCTGAGAGTGATTTGTCAACAGATGATCATTAAGTTATGCTGTGTATAAAAATTTGTGTATAGTTTGTTGTGCATGGCAAATCAAAAGATTAAAAAAAAATGTGAAAAAATGTAAGAAAAAAGAAAAACGCTATCAATACTGTGACTGTCTAGTGAGAATACTGTTGTCATTTCACTTCATTTGCTTTATCGGTTTGAACATGCTGGATCACAGCACAGTTAGAGGCAAACCAATGAATGAATCATGATACAATATAGCACCAGGCTTCTTTAAGGCTTCTGTGCTGCTTCAGAATATATAGGTTGTGTACTAGTTTTTAACTCATTGCTGTTGATAATAACTACCAAACATCCCCTTTTATATGCTTGGAAATATGCTTTATTGGTCCATTTGTTGGAGGTGAAAAAGCTTTCATTTTTATTTGTTAAACTTGTATTTATATATTTGTGAAACCTATAAAATATGCTATTGCATATGTGAATTTTTTATAAAAGGTGCAGCACTGCTGTGTAAAGCACTTAAAAATATTACAAAATGTTTTGTTTATTTACATTTGATTTAGGTTCAAAACCATTTTTACTATTGTGTTTTACTATGGCAGAGTTATTGATAATATCACGACATGATTTAATTCTATTTACTGATCAGTTTGAATTGTTGAACATCATTAATAAAGAAAGTTTATGTATTTGTGAAAGTTACTTTTGTTTAGTGTTTAACATCAGTAAGATGTTAAATCTTAATTGTCTTGTAAAATTAAGTAATAGGGACACTGCAAGCTTTCCTTCTTAAGGAATGTAGATGAAGTGATTTCATTTAATAGTGATTTTATTTTATTTTAATTTTTAATCTGGAGATCAGACTATCTTGCCTACTTCCTTTTTGCCTTGCTTTTCTTGGGTAAGATGAAATCATCTGGTCATCCTGTTTTGTATTTTTTATAGTAGATTTTAGTAGGCAGACTACATATATAAAATGTTCCTTTTTTTTTTTTTTTTTTTTTTCATTTCTTTCTGAAGCTTTCTTTAAGTGCAGAACTACTTCTACTGTGGTGTCTCACTATGACATAATTATAATTCCATGACATGACTGTAGTTATCTGTTAGTTCAGTTCTTAACTTAATACTGCAGGATTCTAATTCTCTTTCCTTTGATTA
Organism: Macrothele yani; assembly: GCA_039090855.1. NCBI lineage: Eukaryota > Metazoa > Arthropoda > Arachnida > Araneae > Macrothelidae > Macrothele > Macrothele yani. Next base: position 91,933,962 of record CM076993.1, read on the forward strand.
TCCAGATTTGGAGATATAATTGTTTTTTTAATTATTCATGAGTATTGAGAGGTGTGAAGATCATACTGCCAGTTGTACAGGTACCATGGGAAAAAATCTTTAAGTGGAACTGATATCAGGTTGAAAAATGTTATGAATAATGGAGATGCACAGGCATGGGTGAATAAATATGAACCGGTGATGTCTGGTTATGATATAAAGAGTTCATGAATCATGATAATATAACATTGGAACACACACTCATACATATGAGGAATGAGTAGTGAGTCATGCAGATAAGAATGAATCACAGTGATGATGTAAGAAAGCACTTGTTTTTGTTCAATAGAAAGGAGCAACTGCTGTAGGCATATTGTTTATTAGATTTTGATATGACCTTGTTGCCAAGAAAGGAAAGTTCAGAACAAGTCCTTACTACTAACTTCTTTGAAAAAAAGTTGAAAATTTATTTGAAAAATAAGTATAGATACTATTTTCTTTGTTTGTCTGGAGTCTTTGGTAATAATCCATCAATATATATCTATAACAAATCTAGGGTTGTTATAACTCTTTTCACATTGAAAACCCTGGTTTGTTTTCCCTTAAAAAGGTGAGAAAGATCTATTGATGCGTTATCATCAAATTGATTAGTATTCTGAAATAAATAAGAATCATGTTAAAAAATGGAACTTCCCTTGTTAAACGAAGCTGGAATTTTTGTTTGACGTTGTTTCACATATGATGGCTGTGTTATGTTTTTATTAGAAATTAGTAAGAAATTGAATTTATGGATATCTGTGTCCCAACTATGTTTCTTTTCCTTCCTTCTTTTCATTATCATTTTTTTTTAATGCTTGTCTTGAGTTCCATCATGTTTCGATCAGATAAGCAAGAGGTTTCTATTGTGATGAAGGATATGTTTAGAACTTTGGAAGGTGCTGCTAATTTTGACAATTTTAGCATTGGCAAGAGAGAAATATAATTACCTTGTTAAATTTAGGAAAAAGAAAAGAAATAGTAAATAAATTCCTTGAATGGTTGAGGCAAGATAACCTCATTCATTTTTATTTTTTTTAAAAAAAGGCAAGAGCACTTCAGTCATTTTCTTTTATTCTTCAAATAAATTTCTCTTGTTGACACAGACAGGGCCTTCACTCTCTCTGCACTTCAGTAGTCGAATTTTTGGTGTAAAAGACGCCCAAAATTAATCCTCAGAGGAAAGGATTCTTAAAGCAGATGGCTTTTGTTGGGAGGCTAAAAACACCAATTGGCGATAGCTCTTATGAAAAAATAATTTGCTACTGGTGGTATCGAATGTGAAATTCGATTTGCTGTTTAAGTTATCGTAACATGTCAAGTTAAGAAGTGTGTGATTTTTAAAAGAATAAAAATCATTCAGTTATTATATATTGCTATTCTTTGTTTACAAGTAACTGAACACAGATATTGAGTGTTGAACTGCATTTACAAGTAACAGAAATAGCTGTAAGAGTCCTTGTTTAGGGCAGTTACAGTGACTATGTTTTACATATGACAATTACAAAGAATTATTGTTAGTTTGTGAATAGAATATACCTTTGTACTTAAAATAATTTTTTTCATAGAAGTTATGTTTAAGTCTATCAAGAAAAATAAAGGCAAAGAATATGAATAATAATTTTCATGCGTATCACCTATGAGCTTTAAAACTGCTGATTCATAAAGTGAACTCCATGAAAAAATTTTAAATGATGATGTAATATGTTTCCAAAATTTCAGTTGATGGGTGTGAAAGAAAGCAACATTCTACTGTAAATACTAACCCACCTTCAAACGTCTTGATTGTACGTTTTTGTTGAAAATGAAAAAAAAAAAGTACCAGAATGTATCAAAACTGTCGCATATTGTGTAGCAATTCTGCAATTCTTTCACGCACACACACTGTTCTTTTTTTTTTACTGATTTTATTTTGCAGTCTGCAGCAATAGATTTTGGGTGCATACAGAAAGTTGCCTACATTAAAGTATTGTTGGAGCCAACTGTGAGAACAGTGAGGTGTCCCATTACCCTGATTCCCAAAGGCAAATGTATTTTAATTTAAAATTATTAGTAGTAACTTGCACATCTCATTACACATTGGAAACTTGTAGTCCATTCGGCACACCCAGCAATTTCTAGTGGAGTTGTACACCCACAGGGAAGGTTCAGATGCAACTACCTATGTCCCATTACCTTTTGTACTGCATATCAGAAATGAAGTTACATTAGATTGAACACAGAGGCTCAGCTGTGACAGAGCATAGACAGGTCAGAGAAATAGGAGTACCAGATAGAATGCACAAGTTGACATAGTTGACAGTGCCAGATAGAATGCTCGAGTTGGCATTATTGGCGGTGCCGATAGGATGCGCAAGTCAGCATAGTTGGGATTGCTAGGTAGGATGCGTGAGTCTGCATAGTTGGGAGTGCTGGAATAGGATGCGTGAGTTGGCATAGTTGGGAGTGCTGGATGGATGCATGAGTTGGCATAGTTGGGAGTGCTGGATGGATGCATGAGTAGGCATAGTTGGGAGTGCTGGATAGGATGCATGAGTTGGCATAGTTTTGAGTGCTGGATAGGTTGCATGAGTTGGCATAGTTGGGAGTGCTGAATAGGATGCATGAGTAGGCATAATTGAAAGTGCTGGATAAGATGTGCAGTTGGCATAGTTGCAAGTGTCTGATAGGATGCACGAAAATGCATAGTTAGGAGTGCCGGATAGGATGCATGAGTCAGCATAGTTGGGAGTGCTGGATAGGATGCATGAGTCTGCATAGTTGGGAGTGCTGGATAGGATGCATAAGTCGGCATAGTTGGGAATGCTGGATAGGATGCACGAGTCAGCAAAATTGGGAGTGCTGGATAGGATGCAGGAGTCAGCATAATTGGAAGTGCTGGATAAGATGCACGAGTCAGCATAATTGGGAGTGTCAAATAGGATGCACGAGTCAGCATAATTGGGAGTGCTGGATAAGATGTGCCAGTTGGCATAGTTGCAAGTGTCGAATAGGATGCACGAATTTGCATAGTTGGGAGTGCCGGATATGATGCGCGAGTCGGCTAGTTGGGAGTGCCGGATAGGATTCATGAGTCGACACAGTTGGGAGTGTTGGATGGAATGCGCATGTCAGCATAGTTGAATGTGCCAGACCATGATGACAAGCACTTACAGGGAGAGAGAACAGATGGCCTTATTTGTAACTGGGAACTGACAACTTAACATGCCTATCAGACACATGGCAAATATTCAGTAGTTCAGAGCAACTCAACCTTACTGGGATTGATCCCATGACCATTTGGCCTATATGCAGTTGCTCTAATCACCAGGCGACATACAGCTTGAGTCCAGCAGTGTTTGGCTGGCACTCTTTTTATGTTTGGAACCAATGTACAACTTCGTGCATTTTTTCATCACCATATTTTTTTATTACAAGTAATGTCAAAATCTCGTATTTATAACTTAAACTAATGCATTTTTTCACCTTGCTGTTTATGCTTTACAGTACAGTAAGCAAATGCTTAGATAGTGAAGATGAGAAAATACATTTATGCTTATGCTTTTACGCAGAATTTGCTGGATGAAGAGCTTTATTTTTTTTACCTAAAGCTTTGACTACTCAAGCCAGTTTGAGATCATTTGTATTGTAATTCTACAACTTACAAGTTTTGTCTTTAAGTTATTGCAGATATATATGATTACCTAAGGATGCCTAGTTTAAATAACAACTGGATTGTTCTTATTTTAGTTATGAAAGGAATCAATCAACAAATGGTTAAAAAAAAAAAATAATAATTCAGGAGTGGGAATGACAGATGCTTTGCTCTGACTCCAGAATATTATCAACTCCTATTCTTGCAGAATATGCATCATTGCATTGTACATTTAAATCAATATTGTGAATACAGGTAGTGTGATACTGAAAAAAAAAATAGTAACTGCAATAAGTAAATAATTTCATCTTAAGTTAATTTGTATTAATCAAAGAACATGGCAGTTATGTAAAAAAAAAAAGAAAAAATTTCTGTGGGAATGTAATCACATTTCCCATCCATTTGATGAATTTGCCAGAACACTTGAACATTATATAATTTGGATTCAGTAGTTGAATTTCCTGATTTCCATTCAAGTATGTTGCTGTTCCACTTTCAGGACTGTGCACTTCCAAGCAAACCAAGTTACACTATTTGATCAAAAGTATATGGGCACTTGCTTCTCCAAAAACTCCCTGTAATAGGAATGGATTTAATATCGAACTGGGCCAACCTTGGCTGCTATCAGTCTGCCCTCTTCTGGGAAGGCTTTCCACTAGATTTTGATATCTCACTGCAGGAATCGCCTTCCGTTCTATCACAAGAGCTTTAGTCAGGTCAATCACTGATGTCAGGGGGTTCGACCTGGCTCACAGTCTTCATTTCAGTTCATTCCGAAGGTGCTCCATGGGGTTGAGGTTGGGGCTCTGTGCAGGCCAGTCAAGTTCTTCCACACCCATCTTATCAATCATTCCTGCACTGTCCTATCTTTGTGGATGGAGTCATTGTTCTGTTGGTAAAAGAAAGTGACTTCACCAAACTGTTTCCATAATGTTGAGAGCTCAGAATTGTTGAGAATGTCATTATAGGCCACAGTATTGCAATTCCCAATCATGGGAACTAAAGATCTCAGCTCAAACCATGAAAAACAGCCCCAGAGCATGATGCCATCTCCACCAAACTTCACAGTCGGGCAGGTAGCATTCACCCTGCATTCTCCATACCCAGACTCATCCATTGGACTGCCAGATGGTGAAGTGTGATTCGTCACTCCAGAGATGTTCTTCCTTATGATGTTTGCCAAGCCATGTGCATATTGTTATACCTTTGTGGGCCAATGCTGTAATGTATATGGACAAATCCAGTATTCAAAAGGGTGTCCGGATACTTTTGATCATATAGCGTGTATGAATCTGAATAAACTTCCAAATTGATCTAATCAAGGTAAGCTACTTTGTCGTGGCAGAGATCCATCCATTGGGGATATTAAAATATCAGTTAACTTCTAATTGCTTATTAAAGAACTGTTAATTATTGACTTGGTATCTGTTTCAGGATGCGTAGGTGTTCACTGCAAGAAAGTATGCATCTCAACATGGTGCAATCTTGGAAGTCTTTTTTCTGATTCACATAATTACAAACAGTTGTTGCTTGGAAATGCATTGCCCCAGGTTGTTTATAATTGGTAACATATTTGAACAGGAATTGGCAGATGCACAGGTTCAGTTTCTGCTTCAAGATGATACAGTTTTCTGAGGAGTTTGGTTCATGGATGGCACTGCTCTGAAAAAGGAAAAAAAAATAATAATAATTTACTGCTACATAACCAATTCAAAATTTAAAAAAATATGAAAGTATAAAAAAAAGATGTATTTCAGCGGAAAATGTGTTTTAGAAAACAGTTTTAAAAGCAGGTTAATTTATCCTTGAAAAATGCCGAATTTGGCAATTTCGGAACCAACTTACAAAAATAGTAGTAGTAATCAATGTTGATGATGATAATGAATATAATACAATGTACTTATGTATAAGGGTACGTAAATGAAATCTTTCTCAGCGAGTTGTTTTTATTAGTAGTGTACTGTTTTATTGGAACTTTTTCTTTTTTCTTGGATGACATGATTAACAACTGTATTACGAAGACTACTATATCATAATAGTGGCTGTTATTTGTTACCTCTGCAGCTTTCATCTGTATGCAGTGACAAGTCAACAGATTATTTTGCTTTTGTGTCTTTGTGTGATAAGCGTAGCACCAAAACATTGATTTTCCTGCATGCTAAAAACGGTTATGTAGATTTACTGTGCTCTCAGGTTGTGCTACAGTGTTATATTTTTACTGTCAGTTTATACTGTGAAAATTTTTATATTTACTGTGAATAATATTCAATCACTATTGTTCATATGGGAAGTACTGTGACCATATTTAAACTAAGTACTTTTATGTTTTCTCCCTTTTTCCCCCTTCTAGACCACATGCATTGCACAATAATTTCTCAAAGTATGTTTTCACAATTTATCTGTGCATTATTGGGTCCTCAAACATGCTGCTACAGAATTGATTAGTTGTAATTATTTGACATCACACACATATGGTTTGTAACGTCACTGTGTCAAACTGAAAGCAAAAAAATGTTGCATTTGAATAGTGTTAAGTTTTAACATTATATTATTGAGCTATTCATAGATTTGTAGCGAGTCTCTTTTTATTGTACTGAAAACAGAAAGAATAAGTTAGTAAAACATCACTTTTATTGTGTTGTTCAATGTTTAGAAAGATATTCTACTCCAGCGGGCTGTGGTAGCTAAGCATTGAAATATTTAAAAAGAACTTACATATAAAAATTTTGTACTTTTCTCAGGAAAGAGCTTAAGAATTGCCAATTTGAATGTTACATGAAAGATCTTTAAGTACAAATATAATTAATCAAGAGACAAATACATCATTCACCTTCCTACCTGGACTTTGCTGTTTGTTAGATTGTTATGAGTTTGTGCTGCCATGGACAGTGCTGAATTATTAAACTGTTAAAAAAGTGTTCTTTTCCACCAGACAAATGTTGCCTGAACTTCTTTAAACTTATGTATAGAATTTTCATATGTTGCTCAGGAAAGAGTTTAAAAATTACCAGTTCAAATATGTTTCATTAAAGGACAAAGATGCAAATATTATTTATTACATGTAGTTGAAGATCTGCATCCTATAGTTCAACCTGGGATCAGTTGTGCCATTTATTGCATAGTTGTGTCCTATGGCCGAGACTGATTGCTAACTCCACATGCCTTTTGTTTCTTTCGTTATGACACACAACTAGCTTTTGTCTTTACGAGGTGTCATAACTCATTTGATACCATTTTGCATGGTTTGTGGCCATTGAACTTAATGGTAAGAGCACAATGTACAGCTGTTGAGTCAAAAAGCACTAATCAAGTGCATTGTATCATAGGCTTATTGCAAAAATGGAGTAAGTCTTTAGCTTTGCCCTTATATATATATATATATATATATATATATATATATATTTTTTTTTTTTTTTCAGTAGGTGTAAATATCTTTTAATATAGAATTGGGGCATGTAGTTCAAAATTAGCATTTTAGAATGTAAAGCTGGAACAAACGTACTGGTTGCCAGTACTTAAGTGATCTTGGATGAATACTTCTTGTTCTGCAGTCTTGGTTTGAATCCTATGGCAAAAAGTGGCTGTTGTGCTGGTTTTTCCAGTGCCAGTATTGTCCCCAAATCAGTGACCCTAAGTTAGGGACAGAAGAGAGTATATAGAACCTTAGAAGCTCATGGGGATTGTAAAACCTCGGGAGGGAGGGGGAGAGAGACTTCCTTCCTGTACTGTATTCAAGTAATTGTGGAGTTAATACATTCCAACTGAGAGCTGAGAGTTTTCTCACTCTTATAGGTATTCCTCTGCGTCCTTTTATTGCATCACATAAGTGAAAGATTGTTTTATGTTTAAAGAATTTATTTAATGTGATCTGTGAATTGAATTCATAATAAATTAATGTCAACATTCCTTTATGTCAATGAACAGGTGGATGAATTTAAATGAGGATACTAATAAGTATCATTGCTTGTATGAAATGTTTTTAATTTTTACTGCTTTAAAATCTTTTATGGTTCAGAACCACATTTGAAAAGATGCTGAATTTATTTTATTTATTTATTTGTTTTTGGTCATGTGTAGACTTAAGGATGATTGGTCCAACAAAAAGTTGCATTTATAAGGAGGGGAGTTGAATAAAATAATATTAAAGCAGGGATCCAGAACATTTACTGTTACTATGTTATTTCAATTACTTTTTAGATGATTTTATGTACAAGTATTTTTCTCCTACTAGGATGATTTTGCCCATCAGCAGCTATTCATGTAATGAGGTGATAGTTGAGTGTAATTACTTTATTGGTGTTAACTGTAATAACTGATTGTTTACTCAGTGTGTTGTGAGCTTTATTTCTTTCATGTTAATTTTTTTAAAACTGCATCTTTCATGGTCAGTGCATTAAATAATTTCAGTGGTGCAAATGTTTTGTGACTTATGTATTCCTTAAGTTATATTGTAGATGCACAATTTGTACAGGAGTTAATAGAGAGGAGGGGGAATATAAACTGTTTAATTTTGAGTAGCTCATATTTATGGATACCATATATCTTGTGAGTAATCTGTAACAGTTATTACACCTGCTGCCTTTACAACATCCAGACAGTGGGATGACATGCATTACAAAAATTCAGTAGCATGTATTAGTTTCATCTCATAGTTCTGATACTTGTGTAGTATATATTAGACAAAACTTTTTTTGATTCAAGTACCCCTAACTAGTTAAAAGGAGAATTAATAGTAATTGTAACAATAATATAAACAATAAACAAATGAAACATTTTTAATTTACTGTTTCAAAGTGTTTCACATATAAATAATCAAGTAATATAAAGTTTTGCAGATCTTTTAGTTCTACATTCCTAGTATTTTCTTTTGATTATGTGCAATAACTTGCTTCTAGATGTAATAGCAGTCACCTACCTCATAGCAAATGTTAGTTGCACATGTTTTTGCTAATTGTCACCTTTGAAGGTGAAGTAACATGGATTTTTTTTTAATTTGAGAACAGTGGCATTGCAAAATGCCCGGTCTTTGAGAACTTTAGGAAAAATCTTGTTGATGAAGTCAATTTTTTTCTCTAAAACAGTACTCATGTTAACCTAAATGTGATGTTTTGCTAAGTAAAGTACTGTATCATTACTTTGTTGTGGATTACAGAGACTGCCTTTGTAATGTTTATACTTGATGTTGTGATTTCTTTCCTGTTTTGTAGAGTTTTTAATATCTCCCTGTACATTGATAAATCATGTCATGTAGTATTTCATAGTTTTTCATTTTTGTGATTACTTTGGGTATGTAATGAGTCAGAATTTCCTCCAGAAAATTGTCCACTTCATGTGTTTTTTTGTTTTTGTTTTTTTCTGTTGACTGAAGCAGTTGTTATTGCTGACTTTAGTTATATTCACAACATGTATCATCCATGGTATTATGCGCATTGGTATGCAATGTTACTTATTACTGTTTCACACGTGTTATTGTTTCATTAACTAAACTAGTTTCAACTCTTCATTTTGCGAGTCATCCTCAGTAGCATACGATGTTTGCGTTTCCAAAGAGGTCATTGTATCAGTGGGTCACTGATCGTTCTCATTATCTGCTGTGTCATTGTTGCACATGCATATTATGGTCCTGGGTTTGTTTGGACACTACTGAGGATGGCTCGCAAAATGAAGAGTTGAAACTAGTTTAGTTAATGAAAGAATACAACGTGTGAAATAGTAATAAGTAACATTGTATACCAATGTGCATAATACCATGCAATTAGCCACGTATTGATGTAGAGCATTTATTGAATATTTGACTCACAAACCACATGTATCATCCATTTGGTAAAAGTGCAGCACTTTCATTAAGTATCATTGAAAAGGGAACCTAGTTATTTAAGATGTAGGTTAAAATGGAAGTATGAGAAAATGCAGTTCACTGAACTGTTCAAGAAACTGAGGCATAATGATTATGAAATATCAAGTAGATTAATTTATGAATAAAGTGTTATTTTTTCACAGTGTATGGGTCCAAAGCTGGATTTGATTGTTTGCTACTGTTATAGGAATCAGGATATTCATCTTGATTGACCTTTGTCACAGTCATTTGAGTTGTTACAGGATTTTTATGAGATAGCTTCAAGATCCAGTTTGCTACTTAGATTTGTGGGGATTCAAAAATATTTCCAAATACAGTAAAATGCTAATTATTTAGTACTCAGTTATCCATGGGGTTGGATTAACTGTGGCTATATACAAATTTCTTTCTTTCTTTTTTTTTTTTTAAATTCTCTATACAATCAGATTTATAAAATAACAGAAGTCATTATTGTGTATTTTAAATAACAGTGCATCATAGCAGAACTTATTTGTATCACTGTTGTGGTTTCCTGTTCTGCTGCCACAGTGCACAGTCAAGTGTTTTACAAATTTAATCTAGTCCTTTTTGTCTGTTAAACAATTAAGAGTGTTTCTCTCAATGAGGAACTACAACCAGCTTATAAGCTGAGTTGTAATGAAGCCTTAACAACTGCAGAAACATTACTTAAATTTGTGGAGCGTTAAGATATGTTGATTACATTGAAGTTTTACAAATACGTAGATGTATAAGAAAAATAAAGCAAAAAATAATGCTACAAAGAAAACAAACAAAAATCATAAACGTTCTATCTAAATAGGTTTTTAAATGTTCAGTTTTGTATTTACATACTACAAGAATGTTTTTTCATGTATTTAACCAATAGAATGTGCCGTATATACTCGCATGTAAGCTGATCTTGTGTATAAGCTGACCCCCAACTTTAAGAGCTAAAAATTTGTAAAAAACAAGAGCTAAAAATTTGAGAAAAACCTTAACCCGCATAAAAGTCTATGTTAAAATTCAATTGGAAAATATATTTATTGAAATGAATTATGCAAATTTCTGGGATTATCTTCTGTAAAAACCTTTGAAATACGATTCACTATTGGAGTTTCCAAATAACTCCAGTAACATCCATTGCATTACTCATAACCATTTCTGGTGAAATTGCTAAGAAATTATTGGTGCATTTTTTTGTCACTCAGAAAGTAACAAAGCCAAGTGGGCCTTTTTTCCCCCCAATTTTTGCTACCTTTCATAAAGCACTGTGTCTGCTGTTTGATAGTGGGAATGACTTTCGTCAGTGCGGAGTGGAAACCACACATACCCGTGCTTACCCTGAAAACTCGAGAGAGGAAAGAGATGCCTGATTGGCTGTGGGCCACCCTAACAGCTTAGTGATTTACATGATATCTGATTCACTGCATGTCCAGTTGGAAAGACGGGGTTATGTAGTAGCGTATTGGAAGTAATAAGGTATTTTATTCCATGTTTTGAATCAAGAAATTTCATGGTCTCAATTTGAAACGGGGTAAGGTTTTTCGCTTATCATATTAGTGCCATTTATTTCCATAGGAATCCTACTCTGAGTGAAAAAATATTTCATCATTTTTGTTTATTTATATGTTTTGGAAGTACTTTCGAAGAACACGCTGAAAGCCGCTGTTGAAAATGGATTTGTTTACGTTTTTGACACGCAGAAAGCTGCGATCCAAAATGTAAACAAATGTGTCGATAAATTCACGGGCCACCCCAGTGGCGCAGTGGTCTAAGCACTGGCTTATGAATTCTGGTGAGGCATAGGTGTTGTGTTTGTCTTACTACATTGGTTCGCTTCCTTCCCTGGTACCAGTGACCCTAAATTAGGGACAGGCGACTGGATATAGCCCATTGAGTTGCTCACAGTGATCATTAAACCCCTAATTACAAAAAAAAAAAAAAAAAAATTAAATTCATGGAAGTCCAGCCCTATTTTTCACTGACTTGCATAAAAGCCGACCCCCAACTTTGAAAGCAGGATTTCTTCCAAAAACTTTCAGCTTATATGCGAGTATATACAATAATTTTAACTAATTCGGCCGCGGGTGGCCTAGTGGGCAACGTTTGTGACTGCCACAGAGAAGGCCTCAGGTTTGATCCCAGCAGGTACGAATGCGTCGGATGGGCACATTAGGCCGTTGGACGCCGGGTACTGGCCCTCCGGTAATAAATAAGGGCGTCTTCCTTCCCCTTTCTACCTCGCTTCCGTGTCACTTTCCTATCGGGCACTCTAGCCCAAATCTCCTAGCTTCCTATTTCTAAGGGTTGTTTAAGACCTGGGGTCAGACACTCCCTTTCTAAAAACCTCTACATAGAATCTGATCTGAATTTGGATTAACCATGTTTTTAAATTATTTGGGCTCTAGCGTCCCCCCGGTTACCACGGATAATTGATGTTTTACTGTGCCCTTGTTTGAATTTATTAGGCACGTTCAGGAAGAGATAATGTATAGTAAATGTGTTTCTTGTTTTGTTTTTCTTTCAGTGGTGTTACACACATACACAGTTAAGGCACGTGAAAAATAAAATTCAAACATGGAAGCTTTCAGTAATTTACATGTGTGTTTTGTCTAGGTTGTGTGAAACAAAGATTTGTCCTCCCTTTTATTTCAAACTAATGTCAGTTAATTCCATTTTAATGAGCTCTGGTGCTAACTTTTAAGTAGTACTGTCATAGCAACTTTATACATAACTGTTACAATATTGCATATGTATATATGTATCTTCTTGTAATAGATCTGGTGTATTCTTTAATGTGTATGTATAACTTTAGCTTACCCAAATTCCCTTAGTGATCAGTTTAAGCTGTGTAGTTTTGCAGTCAGTTATTTTCTTGACTTTTTTAAGGTGACTTGTATTTGTGTAACATATACATGAATAATGGTGATTTTTTATATGAATTATAATAACAGGGTTACAAAACTAGAGTTTGCAGTTGCTTGACCATTGTAGCTCTACCACTTTTCGGTGTTCATGTAAGTCTTCAATTTTTACCACGTTTGAGCAGAAATGTAGACGAGTTTGTCTGTGGAGTTAAAACACAATGCGTTTAAACTTTCAGATTTAGTTTATTAAAATTTTTTCCTGAGGTTTTATTTTTCATATGTTTTGTATTAACTAAACAGACTTGAACCCTATGAATATGTGCTGTAGGTGGAATCTGAGATAGGTGTAATAGCATGGTGGCCACAAAATGAGATGAGTTCTCATATACATGAATATATATTTTTTTTTATATGAATTCTAATAGTGATGTTACAAAACTAGAGTTTTCAGTTGCTCAACCATTTTAGCACTGCTACTTTTTTGTGTTCATGGAGGTCTTCAATTTTTATCGTGCTTGAGCAGAAATGTAGATGAGTTTGTCTGTGTGGTTTAAACACAATGCATTTAAGCTTTTAGAATTAGTTCAATAAAAAAAATTCCTGAGGTTTTATTTTTCTTACATTTTGTATTAGCTAAACCGACTTGTTAATACGATGAATATGTGCTGTAGGTGGGATCTGAGATAGGTATAAATTCTATATTGGCCACAGAATGAGATGAGTGTTCTACCAACTCTTTGCATTCTTTACTTGATTCAGAAGTTTTGATTTTGGAGTTTTATGGATTAAAATATTGTCTAGATGTGAAAGCACAGTTTTCCCCTTTTATTGTCAACAATTATTTATCATGGTCAACTGTTTTTATTCACTGTTTATTTATGCATTGCATTTGTTTTGCTGTACTAATTTAGTCAAACGTCTAGAGTTGGAAAGCTTAGAATGTATCTTTACAAGCTTTGTGCCAACTTTCTTTGGCTATACCCTACTAGAGTCATATTGATTTAATGTTGATTTGGAAACGGAGCATTTGCTTCTTCAAAAAATGCAGGCCACTTTTTTTTCTTTTTGTACTTTTCTTGCCATATACATCTTAAGACAAAATTCTTTATACTGTAGTACTGGTATGGTACGGAGCAATTTGTGTGGCCACATATGGATACAGAATAATTAAGCTTTTGTTTGTTTCTTATTCATAAATGTGCACTTTTCTTTTGCCCTCACATGTGGCATGTCTTGTCTTCTACTTGTCTTTCAAAATATGTATCAGTGTATAAAAAACTATTTAATGGTTTGTAGGTCTGTTTTTAAAGTCAATAAATAAAGTAGACAACCCAACAACTTTATGATATTGATTTGAATGGTGTGTGTGAATGTACACATATCTGGCACAGTGGATGATTCAGTTTATAACTTTCGTGATAAGTATGGCAGCACATACAAAAGTTTTTTTGTTTTTTCCATGATCTTTTTTTCATGTGACAGATGAGCATTTGTTTAATTATTAGGTCTGATAGTTTGTAAATAAAAGTAAACCATTTCAGTTTGTTCCATATACTTGTCTTCTTAAGTAAATTTTGTGTACTTCCTAACTTTTTTTTTTTTTGAAGGAAAAAAGTGATTTAATTCAAGCACATAAATGTGGATTGTTTGTGTTATTCAGCTGAAGAAAAAAACTTCTTGAAAAGAAAAAAATGCAAAGCTATTCAAAGTAAAAATAAATAAGTAAATGAAATATTCATTCAGAATTTAACTACAAGAACTGGACAGATCTACTAAAACAACAACTACACAATAACTGATGCCTGAAGCTCAAAGCTTTTAAGAAATCCATATGTAATTCCCCTAGAATGCTAATAAATAATTTTTGTAACTTACGGACTTATCCATGTGATTAAAGTACTCAGTGTTCTCTGGAAATTTTTTATTCTGATTTATGAAGTAAGAAAATTCATATGTTGTAATGGAAATTCTTTTGATCATTTATTTGGTTGAAGTAAAGCACAATTATATATATATATATATATATATATATTACAAGTGTTTACTGGTATGTGTGCATATGCTTGTGCTTGCAGCAGTATACCTTAAGTGGCTCACTTCCAGTGTCGCCAAGCAAAGGTGCCAGAATTTGATGCATAAAATTGATGATATTTATTGTATAGAAGTACATGAACCAAGAGAGCAGTTAAAGGATGTTTTTCATGAGGTGATATTGGAATTGATGGTACATCTGTGATTTCTGTTTTTGAATCAGAAGTATTATAAATGATTATATGTAAATCAATAATAATAATATCTTATAATTACCTGTGTATATTTTCCATGTATGGTTCCTCAAATGAAGTTTTTGTGTGAATTAAAGAGTTTTATGTTAGTTTACATAGAATCAATCAGATATTTACGGGTGCTCTCCGTACCAAAAATGTATCCCAAACAGATGTATATATGTGTGTAAATGCATACAGACACTTTTGCCACTTTGAAATTGTTTGAGTTCACCCCATGTAAACTTTGCTGAAATAGTATAAACATCTTTTTCCCCTAAAAAAAAATCTTGTTTTTTATTTTTACAATATACATAATGTGTAATTTATGTATTGGCTAAGAAAATGGCTGCACCTAAGGAAAATCCATCTTGTATAAGTCTTCTAAAAAGATATGTGTTGTAATAAATTTCAATAACTGTGCTTCACAATTGTTGAAATAGTTGTGTGTATTTTAGAAAAGAATGACTGAACAGTTGGTAGCTGGCATTTTTCATTGTCAGGTGAGTTTTAATGATGCTGCAACAGGCTTTTCAGTGGAGTGAAAAGTTTATTAATTAGTACTAGTTTTTCATTTTGGTTGAAAAATGCATTTCTCAGATTTTGTCTGTATGTTTTTTTTTCTTTGTATCTAGATTTGATAATTTAAAATTTTATTAATAAATTAATACATTCATTTGTACCAGTGGTTAATTAAGATTTGTAATGGTATTGAAACTTAAAAAGAAATGGATTGTGTTATTTTGTTGTACTGTCTGTTGTTTTAAACTTGGTATGTGTTTAAGGTTGAGATTTTTTTTTGGTTCAGTTTTTCCCAAGCTCTGTTTGATAAAGATTATTATGTCAAAAATTCCTGTCAGGTGAATGGTGTGATGGACCACAATTTTAAAGTAACTTGGATATTGTATATCACTATTACTTGCTTCTTAATAAACATTCCGTTTTAGAAAGTGCTAAAAATACTGTATTTTTAACATATTATTTTGTAAGCTGTGTTAGTTTCTGAGTGTTTCAATTTGTGTTATTTATTATTTCTGTGTATATTATTATTTCTGTATGTTTGCTTGCAGCTGAAGAATAATGAAGGTTATTCTTCAGTGCTCATTATGGAGTTGTATTTGTTTTAAAGTACCATCTTCTGCATAGCATGTTAGACATCCATCTCTATCAGAATTGTTGTTTATATATTTTGTTCTTGTTTTGTCTTGTAACAAAGTGTCTTATGTAGATTTTAGCTGGTTTTGTTTTCCCATCTTTGAAGATTTTCTGTTTTTTTATGAGATCTTATTTACATCATATCACTGTTGTACATTAAATTTGTTATTCAAAAGTTAAGAAAAAAAAGTTAAATCCATTCATAGTTCGAAGCCTTTGGTGTGGAAAATGACTAATGGTGTCTTATGTCTTTCCACAGCTAATTTATAAGAATGTGTAAGGTTGCAAAATATTTTTAAATAAAAGGCTCTGCGATGCACTAAGTTTTTTCTTTGTTTCTTTCTAGTAGTTTATTCATTCCACTTCTGTTGGTTCACACTCAACAAGACCAATTGATTACCGTATTTACTCGAATCTAACGCGCACTTTTTTTCCGAAAAGCTTTGTGGTAAAAACAAGGTGCCCGTTAGAATCGAGTGCGAGCATTTCCAAATACGTAATTTTGACGCACCTTTTCATTCCTCCAAGTCCTTTAAGTATGCAGCGCAAATGGCCTTGAGTCGAGGCTCACATCAATTGCTCACTGCTTCTCCCTCCTCTTTCAACACGTCAGGGCTTAGTATATGCGCCCTTTTCTTCTCAGAATCCAAGGGAATCTTGATCTGTAGCAGTCATTCTTTTCGCGTCAGCGTGCACAGAGTTCTAGATGTCTTTCAAAAAGGCAGAATTACACAGCAAAGTTGAAACTTCAAGTAATCGCTTTCGCGGAAGAAAATAGCAATCTTACATGTAAATCGAAATTTGGAGTTCCTGAAGTGAATGGGCGCAGTGGTCTAAGCGATAGCTTCTGATCATTCGTCCGAGATGGGTTCGAATCCCATGAGGCATGGATGTCGTGTTTGTCTTTCAGCACTGGCTCTCTCCCTTCCCTAGAACCAGTGACCCTAATTAGGACAGGCGACTGCTTATAGCCCACTGAGTTGCTCACTGTGGTCAAAAAAAAAAATCCTGAAGTGAATGTGCGTTTGTGGCGCAAACAAAAAGAACGATTAAAGATGTACTCGACAACCAGACAAGCTTTTACTGGCCCTAAAAGGGAGAAATTTCCCGAAATTGACGAACAGTTAAGCATGTTCGTAAAAGAATAGAGGGCAGGTGGATTTTTTTTTTTTTTTATTGGAGGTTTAACGACCACCGTGAGCAACTCAATGGGCTATAAGCAGTCGCCCGTCCCTAATTTAGGGTCACTGGTTCCAGGGAAGGGAGAGAGCCAGTGCCGTAAGACAAACACAACATCCATGCCTCACCGGGATTCGAACCCGGACCCCGTTCGGACGAATGATCAGAGGCCATCGCTTAGACCACTGCGCCACCGGGGCGGCGGGCAGGCGGATTACCAGTAACAACAGAAATCCTTTAAGTGAAAGCAAAAGAGTTGCCCCGGTGGCGCAGTGATCTACAGGGGCTGATTTTCGCAGGGGCACACAGGGCCTGGGCCTCACCTTGGGAAGGGGGGGGTTGTGTGCGGGTTTTTTTGTAATTATTCATCGTTAATGAAAAATTTACTTTGTAAATATATCAACTCTGAAAGCATTTAATGTTCTATACCGTGCGAATTACTTGGGATAAGCTATTTTATTCTCAGAATTGTAAAGTGATCGCCAGTTGATGTCGGAAACCCACGTAAACCGGTTTTATCAGCTGTGAGGTGGTGTGACTGTTAGAACTTGATAGTAAGAATGTGGTTTGACCGGTTTTAAACAGGAAATAGGCACTTCAGCTTCAGTTGTGAGCTTTCGTGTGTGACAGGTGGATGTTAGTTTTTGCTCTCTGTGAGTACGTGTTGCTTTCGTGTATTGAAAAATGGATATTTCCCCAAGGAAGCGTGTAAAACTAATTGCTCTGAAGGATCACACTTTTATGGCAGTGTGCTTCTACAGTTGGTGTAGGCAAATCAAGACTGCTTATGCGATACAATGCATCTGGATCATCGTCTCCAAAAAGGAGAGGTAAATGTGCAAGAAAACGAAAAACAACTACACGAACCAATAAATATCTAATCAGAAATAGTAAAATGAATCCAAAAAAAAAAAAAAAAAACAAGCACCGACCTTCAAAGAGATTTATTGGCTAGTGGTTGTGATGTTAGTGATTCAACTGTACGCCGTAGGCTTCTGGAAGTTGGCCGGAAGGCAAGAAGACCAATGAAAAAACAATATTTGAATGCGAAAATGAAGATAAAACGTTTAGCATGGGCCAAAAAATATAAATCATGGACTGTTGACGACTGGAAAAAGGTAATTTTCAGTGATGAAACTCATTTATTTGTGCAGGGTTACCAAGCAAAAATTGCCGCCCCGGTGGCGCAGTGGTCTAAGGCGCTGGCCTCTGATCATTCGTCCGTAAGGGGTCCGGGTTCGAATCCCGGTCAGGCATGGATGTTGTGTTTGTCTTACGGCACTGGCTCGCTCCCTTCCCTGGAACAAGTAATCCTAAATCACGGACGGGTGACTGCTTATAGCCCATTGAGTTGCTCACGGTGGTCGTTAAACCTCCAATCAAAAAAAAAAAAAAAAAAAGCAAATGTCGTTAGATGAAGCAACTGTGAACCCTTAAGACCTGAGCATGTCAAACAAACTGTAAAACACCCTCTGAAACAGATGTTTTAGGTTTTTTTCACATCAAATGGCACTGGAAGCTTAGTTCCTGTTCAAGGTATGATGAATTCAGCCAAGTACATAGAAATATTACAACGTAGGATTGTTCCTTTCTTTCAAACTTTTGACGGGACATTTCAACATGACTTGGCCCCATGTCACATTTCGAAATTGGTCAAGAATTTCATGCTGGAAAATCAAATTCATTTGCTTGATTGGGCTGGAAATTCACCACTTAAATCCCATAGAAAACTTGTGGAATATTTTGAAGAGACTTTTAGGTAAAATGGACTGTACAACCAAAGAACGCATGATAACGAATGCTATAAAAGTGTGGTTCCACGATTATGAAGTCAAAAATATGTGCACTCAATTAGTGGAGTCAATGCCAAAACGAATTCAAGAGGTCATTTCTGCTAAAGAAGGACATACTTCATACTAATACAGGTATTGATCAGTGTATATCAAGACATAGAATGATATAAAGGCATAGTTTTCGAAAACAGTGATTTTTTACTTTGTCCCAATTAATTTGCACAGTATAGTAAGACTACTTTAGTAAAAACAAATGAATAATGAGATAAATAATAAAAAAAACACCCTTGCAAAGCCAATCTGATATTCATGATCTTGACGTGATCACGCGTTTATGTCTGATATCCAGTTGCTTGGAACAACACCTCTGAAATCCCACTTTGATGTTGAGATGCTGCTAACTAACTGGCAGATATGACGTTAGAATGCGGAGCAGCTGACGTCAGCATTGACGATTCAACCAGCCATCTGCTACACTTTAAAAGCACTAGAAATACAAACGCACCTAAACCACAAATGGCCACGCCTATCGGCGATTGGCGTTGCCAGTTACCTTCACGTTAACCGTAACCGTTACAGCTGATTTTGTTTACGACAATTTCAGATAAGCCTTTGTTAAAATAGTGTTCACTATAAAATAAATATCTTTCAAATCAACATTAGCAATGCCGTAAGGGACATTCGAGGGCATTTAAAAAATTATTAGGAGCCACAAATTTGGCTGTGCCCTGGGCCCCAAAATTTCTAAGTTGGTCCCTGGTGGTCTAAGCGATGGCTTATAACCATTAGTCCGAGTTGGGCCCGGGTTTGAATCCCGGTGAGGCATGGATGTTGTGTTTGTCTCACGGCTCTGGCTCTCTCCCTTCCCTGGAGCCAGTGGCCCTAAATTAGGGATGGGCGACTGCTTATAGCCCATTGAGTTGCTCACGGTGGTCGTTAAACCTCCAATCAAAAAAAAAAAAAAGCTAAAGAAATCCATCGTCAGCTACAGCTACAGGGAAAATTTGAAGCATCCCGTGGTTGGATAATGCGGTTCATGAAGAGAAGTGGATTTTCTCTTAGACGGCGGACATCCATCTGCCAAAACCAGCCGGCTGACTTTGAAGAAAAGTTGAATGCTTTGCAAAAACATTTGTCGCTATTCGAAAGCAAGGGCAACACGACTTGGGGCAAATTGGCAATGCTGATCAGACGCCGATCTATTTCGATAAGCCGGACAGTGGACAATGTCGGAGCAAAACAACTGAACTATAAAATATTCACCGTTGCTGTCGCACGTACATAAAGCTTCAGCTCTACGCTTCCTAATAAGACGTGCCTTCACCCATTCCTCAACAAGTAATACTCGACGTGAGGAACTTTCTGGAGTTCAAAACTTGGCCTTATTGTTTGGGTTCTCTGTCAACTTCTTTCAGGGATTATTACAACAATATCAAAGACTGAGATCCACAACTTTGTCCACTGAGACAAAACCTACTAAGTGCACTAGCAAAGTTGATTTCATTCCACCTCTAGTGTCTATCTTAAGAAAAGCCTGTCACAAACACAATCTAACGTTTGGAGTGTCAACAAGAAACCTTTTTTCCTTGATAAGAAATTATAGAGATAAGGTCCCAGCTCTTAATAAACCAGGCGTCTACTGCATACCATTAATTCACGAAGACCAAGACAGTGCAGTTAAATACTATATAGACTCTACCCTAAGAACCGTAAATGTCAGAATGGGTGAACATAAATACGCTCTTCGTTCTGGAACAGTTTCCACAGCTTTCACTAATGCTGTTAACCAGGGAGGTTACTCCCCAGATTGGACAAACGTTAAGAGTACTTGACCCAAGTGTTAATAAATGTACTGTCTTCCTTACGGAAAGCCTTTTCATTATTGTATATGGGGAAACATGCTGTAACATCGAACTCCCGACATTTGTTCCAAGAAAGTGGAGAACGATGGTTGCCCTCTCCGCACACAACTCTGAAGAAGATAAGAAATTAATAAAAACATATCTGATAAGAAATTAAGACTTCATTTTTGGACTTTAACGATTTGTTGATGGCATCACCGGTGATTGAGAAGACCGAGTGAATTGTGGGTCGTGTTGCTAATATATAATGTCTGCTCCTGTGTTTTGTGGCGCTTTTTTTTTTTTTTTTGATTGGAGGTTTAACGACCATCATGAGCAACTCAATGGGCTATAAGCAGTCGCCCGTCCCTAATTTAGGGTCACTGGCTCCAGGGAAGGGAGAGAGCCAGTGCCGTAAACAAACACAACATCCATGCCTCACCGGGATTCGAACCCGGACCCCGTGCGGACGAATGATCAGAGGCCATCGCTGCTTAGACCACTGCGCCACCGGGGCTTCGTGGCGCTTGGGTCCTGATGATGGGTGCTATGTAAAGCCCCGAAAGATCTCGCGTGTAAATATTAATTTTTAATTGTAAATAAGGTGTTTAATCTTGACTTGCAATTTGGAAATTATGTTTGTGAATGACCGTACGTGCGACAGCCATGGTGAATATTTTATAGTGACCTTTCGTACGATAGACTTTTAGCATTAAAACAAGTAAAATTACTGACAACGAGTGGCGATAAAATCAGAATGACAGTGATTCTGTGTGTTACTGCAGATGGAAATAAACTTCCACCCTATGTCATTTTCAAGAAGAAAACTTTTCTCAAAAAAGTGAGTTTTCCAAGAGGAATCAATGTTGCAGCGCAGGAAAACGGCTGGATGTCTGCCAATGTGGTTTTAGACTGGCTACATAAAGTTTGGCTACGACGACCTCGAGGTCTACTAAAGTTGCGATCCCTGCTAGTGCTAGACGCATTTAAAGGGCATGTAGCAGGTGCAGTAAAGGAAAAAATGACAACAAAACAACAACAAAAAAACGCAGCGATCTCGTTATTATTCCTGGAGGGAAGGCATCACAAATCCAGCCTCTTGATGTTTGTATCAACCGCCTATTTAAGACTGCCCTTCGTCTGCTTTATAATGCCTGGGTTTCATCGGGAGAAACGGAACTGACAAAGACTGGCTGCGTTAAAAGAGCACCCCTATTGACTGCGTGCGAATGGATTATTGCTGCTTTGGAATCCATTAAAAATTAACTCGTGCGGAAATCCTTTCTTAAGTGCGAAATTTCGAATTCTTTGGACGGAACAGAAGATGACGCATTGTTTGAAGTGAGCTCGGACAGTGAACAAACGGAAGTAGAAAGCCAATTTGGTAACAGTGACTGATTTTTTTCTTTGCAGTCATGTGCATTGGATCTATGATAGTAATCATAGTATGTATCGGAAATAAGGTAAATATACCTATTTGTTAGTATTTTTTGCAGTTTCTTTTTTACTTGAGTATGTGTGTATGTTTTCTGATTCCTAAAAATGCAGCCTGGAGTTGAGGGTGCGCGTCAGATTCGGGGGCGCGTTAAATTCGAGTAAATACGGTCAGGGACAGATTAAGGCCTTAGTGGGCCCCAAGGCTAATAACTATGTCAGGGAATCATTATGAAATCCGTTAAAACACGAAACAGTAGCAATATGCTTCTGATACTTGATTCGTTTAGTGCATTTTTCAAACTAATAAAATCTGAAGAGTGTTCATAATAAGTCACGGTATTTTCCATTGTTCTCTTGAGAACATGAGTTAAAGGCTTAAGATTCCTAGATTTTGTCTTGAATTTTTTGAATGGTTTACTACTGTATACTTTTCTTGGAGCTTCTTTTTTGTTATGCAATGTGAAGCCACATGGGACTTCGACCATTAACGGTTCCAAGTGCAAAATGGAAAAGTATGTGTGGATGGTAGTGAGAAAGCTGAAACTGTGTCTCGCCTATCCCGCTGTACACAGTGACATGAAACCTTTACTATTCGTAAGTCATTGCCTTGAAATCTGTTCGTCTACCAGTTTCTGTTTCTGACAAAGTGGAAATCATACGAGACAAAATAAAAACTGTTTTATACAAAGCGCTCTCTCTCTATCTATCTATCATTTTCCTACCCATGTCTCCTGGGCCCCAAGGCTGAGCCCCTGTAGACCCCATCTTAATCCGGCCCTGCATACGATACGATATTTGAAGAAGTTTTAGGAAGGGAGTGTCTGACCCCAGGTTTAAAACTGCCCTTAGAAATAGGAAGCTAGGAGATCTGAGTAAGTGAACTCAATAGGAAAGACAAACAGAAACACTGAGTGAAAGGAGAGGGTGATATATCTTTCAAACTATGAACCGTGACACCAGTCCGTGGGGCAAGGGGAACCATATGCTGTGTGGACAAGTTGTTTTCAGTACACAATGGATATTGTTATGGGATAATACTGTCACTTTAAAATTCCAACAGATTTTGCACAGTTTGTGTGTAAAACAAAATTAATTAGCTAAGAGGTTTTAATTGTTTTGTGACTGTTCATCCACCATTTCCAGAATCTTGTTACAAAATGGTTTGAAAAAAGAGTACATTTTTTTTAATATTTAATTTTTAAAACATTTTAAAATTAAAAAAAGTACTCAATGCATTGCAAAAGTTGAGAATTTAAAATGCATAGTATACTTGCATTTGTTTGCAATGGAAAGATGTTTATAGATTCTCATTGGAGTTCAGGTGATTTAGTGGGCGCATTACGTGGTTATTACCAGGTTTGTGTTCTGCTGCTGCCAAAACACCTGTTGTGGTTTTGAAGTCACATTAAGCCGGTGGTCCCGGGGTGGAGACCTTGCTGTAATCAAGTCTACTACCATTTTCACCTCCCCTTTCAATCTGAACACTTTGTCCACCGGGCAGTTTGCAAGTAGTGCACATTACGGTGACCAGCTATAGATGCATGCTTGGGAAATTTGTGTGCTGTGTTGCGTAAATGAAGAAAATTGGTTCCAACCCTTCATTACATGTACTTCACAGGGTTTGCACAGCCTATGGGATCCTGGGAAAGTTCGGGAATTTGATTTGCCTTTTTTCCACGCTGGAAAAATCCTTGTTTTTTCATATTTTTATGAAAGGTCCTGAAATAGTCCTGGAATTATAAAGAACATCCTAAAGGCATAGGCTGTTTCCGCACGACAATAAATAGTTATTCAACCTCATTGAGAAACTGTCCTTAAAATACATTAAAATACTTTATCTACAATAAAAAGGTTGAAAACATATGCGCGAGATCTTTCGTGGTCACTCTGACCACATCATCAGGTGTGGGCAAGAGTCGAACAGGTATTACAGTTTTATATAACATACACTCTCAAACATTTATGCAAACAAGTTACAGATCGTTGCCAGTTCAGATAATGTTATAAATATCTGAAGATCCTCTAACATCGGCTAAAGCGTGGTGTGAAATTTAAGTTCGCCAGGGCGAAGAGATAATTTATGGGAGCAGGCCCTGATTATCGCAGGGGCATGCGGGGCACGTGCCCAGGGCCTCGAGTTTGAAGGAGGGGCCCAAATTTGCAATTTCTATGATATAATGTTATGTTATAAATTTCTTTTTGTTGAAAGTTCCATTTTGATTGGACGAACTATCAAAAGGACCAATAAAATTTCTGAGGCGCCCATCTTAACTAATTCCGTGAGGCATTTTAAACATTTCAGATTGTGAGCTCCGCCGTCTATCTATTGCTACCACATCCGCTATCGTAAAATGCGAAAGTTGATTGGCGCAGTATCCTGAAGTCAGTGGATGACGCTTTCAGTCTGCAGCCGCACGGGTGGAAATATTTGCCGAGGAAATTTATTATTTTTTTTTTGATTGGAGGTTTAACGACCACCGTGAGCAACTCAATGGGCTATAAGCAGTCGCCTGTCCCTAATTTAGGGTCACTGGTTCCAGGGAAGGGAGAGAGCCAGTGCCGTAAGACAAGCACAACATCCATGCCTCACCGGGATTCGAACCCGGACCCCGTTCGGACGAATGATCAGAGGCCATCGCTTAGACCACTGCGCCACCGGGGCGGCCGAGGAAATTAGCAACACATTTATAAAGCAAACACTTGTTTATAGCATGTGGTTCGACCATAAAGCTTTTCGACTTGGTTGTAGCGAAGTTCTCAATTTTACGTTTTTGTTAGTGTTAGCATGTGGTAATTGTTTGAAGTGAGATAGTAATTTCTAAAATTTTGTAGTTTTTATCAGAATTTTAACTGATATCGTATTTGTTTAAAGTGTAATACCGTACTTTTTAAGTGATGTCTCAACGAACGTATTTGTCCGATTCTGCTAAAAGGAAATAAAGACTGAAAAAGAAGAATCTACCAAAAAACTTGCAGGATCGCTGTTAAAGTATACTGTTACGATCAGTCAGAAACCAGATATTTCTGAGAATAAAATGATTGTTTCTTGTGCACCAAGTAATGAACATTGTAAAGATTTCGATGCTCCAGCGAAGGAATCTGAAGACTGATCCATTTTTGAACGAATGCAGTGATGAGGATTGAAATGGTGTGAGTAAAAACGCTCTTCCCAATAGTATTGAAAGTGATCCAGCACTGTGGACAGTAATTAACAATCATATGATAGATTACTTTATTAAAAATCCTTCACCTCAAAATATGATTATGTTACCAGAAAAATAAAATACATGCGGTGGTGTAAAGAGGAGCATCACAAAAGGAAACTTACCATATAAAAAAATGGAGAAAGTCTTTGGAAAATGGCTCATTTTATCAGCATCTCAAAAGGATTATTTTACTGGGTGTTTAAAATTTTTAGTGCAGTTATTTCATCCAAAAATGAATTAGGAACAGGATTTAATGATTGGAAGAAATTTATGCATATTAAGGAGGAAATCTGGATATTTAATTCATTATATATTGTTATTTAAAACTGTCTCACTTTTGCTTGCATATGGCTTCGAGACATTACTCTTAAAGTTTCATACATATGCGTGTCTTTCTGCGACCGAGTAAAAACATGTGAGGGGGCCCATGTAGACTTCTTCCCAGGGCCCCGGATTATCATGATCGGCCCCTGGATGGGAGATCTTCATTGCAGCAGTTCACCCCATATTTAATGATGAATAAGCTTTCCATCACGTGCAAAGCGGGTTGAGATCACGCAGAGCCCAAAATAGAAGCATTGTCCCAATCTGGAATGTAGGAACTTGAACGAACTGTCATTACTAGTGCAGAGATGGGGTTCAAAGCTCTCAATGAATATTTGTGTTCCGCAATGCGCACACAAGACTACACAGGATAGAACCCACGTAACAGAGATCCGTCGTTTCTCCGAGGGTGGTCCGGAACGGAATCTTGTACACTCCATGACCACTCATTAGAGAAGTGGGGTCTCTATCTCTCCTGATTAACGAGAATAGGTTACGTGTTCGAACCCCAAATCCCAATTCAGATATTTTACAAACTTTTTTAAGAAAGTTGGTAATCGGTGGAAAATAGTACAATGATCCGACATAACGGCATGAGGTAGATTCCACCTTGAGTGTTGAATATGATCCTCGAAGTTGTTTATAATTCAGGGCATGGATAACTGAAGGCTGATATCCATGTTGACGGGCAATAAATACCATAGATCCGTACTAATTCCGCACTTTAGAGTTCGGCCCTCGTCTTCTGCTTCAACCAACGCGCTCCTGGAATCACGGGAGAAACGTTTCGCGATAGGTGGCGCTGCAGCTGCGTCGGCGTTGTTTGCTCCTTTGCTGCCTGCGTTACGTAATCGGTGTGTAGTGTGTGTGCAGGACGACTGTTAAAGACGAGAAATCTGCGACGTGGGTTAATTTTTTAAAGGAATGAGTTTATTTGGTAATATGGCTGGCCCTGAAAAGGGCCTTTATGGAATGTGAGTAGTACAGGTGTTAAATATTTATAACTCACCTGTCTATCTAGTACGAATATTTCCCTGGAAAAAATTACGTACTAGGGAAGAACTGTTTGATGATACCAATCATCACCTCAAAGCAGTGTTCAGAGGAAAGACGACAATTTCGTCGGAATAAATATTCCAGAATGTGGTCTACCAAGTGGTATTTGTGAATTCCATTAGATAGTGTGCGTTTGAGGGGCCGCCAGTTGCTCTCAACACCTTGAGTATGCGCCCCAGTAGTCGGATCAACGAAACTGAGAGAGTGGTTAACCGAGAGATGTTGGAAACCACAGGATGGGAGGTTGCGGTACTTCCAGGTTGAACATGTTTCTGGATGAGCGGCAGCAATGTGTGAGCTGAGCGGTTATTCTCCGGGCAGATCTCTACCCTGAATCGACACCTCCAATTCCACATCTCGAGACTAACAGAGCTACAACGCACGCTGGAAAAAACACAAGCCACCTATCGCTTAAAACATGGCGAACAGAAGTGAAGGGGCCTCACTGCTCACGCACTGAGCAAAGAGCGATTACGTAACGCAGACAGCGCGGGAGCAAACACCGATTACGAGAAAGCAACGGCAGCGCCACCTATCTCTACACGTGTCATTTTCCGTGATTCCAGGAGCGCTTTGGTTGAAGCAGACGACGCAGGCCGAACTCCAAGTCCACCCCCAAGTGATCAAATGATCATATGTAGAGGATTTTAGGAAGGGAGTGTCTGACCCCAGGTCTTAAACAACCCTTAGAAATAGGAAGCTAGGAGATTTGGGCTAGAGTGCCCGTTAGGAAAGTGACACGGAAGCGAAGTAGAAAGGGGGAGAAAGACGCCCTTATTTATTATCGAGGTCCGACGGCTTAACGTGCCCATCCGACGCACGGCGGGTATTTAGTGGATCGAACCTGAGGTCTTTTCCGCAGCAGTCACGAACGTGGCCCACTAGGCCACACACGGTCCAAAAGTCCACCCCAAGTTTCTATCCGAGGTTTAAATAACACGTGGGAATACAAAAATTTAGTGCTTTCATTGATTTCATGCTGTTAGATTGATAGTGTATTTGATTATATTGATTATTCAGCTGCAAGTAAAAGGGAGTTTAAGTGCAGAAAATCGTTCAAAAGGGGCGGAGTTAAATTTGAAAGAATGGAAAGGGTAGAGTTACATGAAAAAAACAGTGTTTGGCTTATCAGGAAATTTGCTACTTTTTTTTTGTTTTTTTTTCGAATCCGTCAAGGTGATAATAAACTTAAGTATGGTGAGTTACAAACAGTACTGGATCCAGATCCGTGCAGAATGTGCGGCGCACGGAGTCCAAGGCCGTCTAGAAAACACAAAGCCATGACATTAGAGAGATGAGCTCCCTCAGTTTGTGACGTCACTCTCATGTTACACGGACTGATACATCGGCGTCGTGTTTGATTTTCCACGGATTTGACAGCGTTGGAAACCAGTCGGAAGCCTTGGCTTCAGCGTGACGTCATTAAGAGAGGGAACTCATCTCTCTAATGTCATGGCCTTGAGTTGCGTCTCCAGACAGGAATGATTCCATATGGAAGTCTTACTGCGCATATGACGCTTGATGACCTCGAGAACATCAGTTTCGGAGGTTGTACACATATTGCATTAATGTAGGCAGCAGCCCGATTTCTGCTCTCGAATGCAGGTGTTCTTTATATTACTTTCAGGTCGGTAGGCATCTACTCTCGTGCGCAGAAGAGAAGTAGTTAAAAAAATTGAAGTACGTATGTCCAAAGCTACAACTACTAGTAGAACAGTTCTCAGGTTCAAAAGATAAGTAGTTCGAAAAAGCTTGAAGTATGTCGAACGCCACAACTTTTTCGTGTGCGTGAGTTTTCTGGGAAACGCAATAAAAGTAATTTATGGAGGCATGTGAAAAAGTTTCATCGTCATCCTACAGAAATACCTGGAACTTCAGCCAATTTCCACTGTGATCTTTTTAATCACAGTTTCAGGCGTTTGGCCGACTTGCAACAGCACATTACAATTTATACGGACATTGAATTACAATATGAACAAATTACATTTCATTCTATGGAAGATTTTGAACTTTGGAAGGAGAAGATGGAACGCGAGACAGGAAATAAAAAAATTGGCAGATAGTGACACAGCAATGTATTTTACCTGTCATCGGAGTATAGCCTGCACGAATGTAAAGTGCAAGAAGAAAGAAAACGTCCTTTAAAATATATTGGGAGCCACAAAACTTGTCCTGCCAGCATTGTTGCTCGTGTTCAGTTAGTGAATATTGCTACTGAAATTGTTGTCAATTATCAATTTGCAGAGTAGGAGTCGGACCACGGTCTGTCGTATACCATGACTCGGATGCTCCGCTGACGAAATATAAACAGCACCTGCGTTCGAGGGTAGAAGTCGGGCTACCGTCTTCATTAATGCAATATGTGTACGACCCCCGAAACTGAAGTCCCCGAGATAATAAAGCGTCAATGTCAGTAGTGGGAAAAGGCCGGTCCTGTGACAAATGATTGCTCCGGTTCCTCCGCCGGAGCAATCCTGTAACAAAGGATTGCTCCGGCTGGCCCCACCCACTGCTCCGGTCCTGTAACAAAGGATTGCTCCAGCTGCTCCGGCTCTGCTCTGCTCCGGCTGACCCCACACGTGCTCCCACCGTCTACAGCCTCCACTGCTCCGGCTGACCCCAAAGGCCCCGCCCACTGCTCACCACGTAGGAGGAAGAGTGAAGGGAAGGGGGGACACAGCCACCCCTGCTCCGCACGTGCTCCCGCCGTCGACAGCCTCCACTGTTCCGGCTGACCCCAAAAGCTCCACCCACTGCTCACCACGTAGGAGGAGGAGTGAAGGGAAGGGAGGGACACACCCAACCCCATGCTCCGCACGTGCTCCCGCCGTCTACAGACCTCCATGATGTCAGTCGCTGCCATTTTTTTTACCCGTGGGGTCATTTTGACCGCCACGTGTCTTTTGTCATCCGTCTTGGATGAATTCACGTCATGTGTTTTGAATGAGTCACCTTTTTGAATGATCTCACGCCTCGTTTCTTTTGTCATCCATCTTGGATGATGTCATGTCACGTGCTCCGGACGGGTGTAATCCATAATGACGTCCATCGCTACGATTTTTTTACCTATAGGGAAATTTGATTTTTATTTTTCCCCATCGGAAATTTTATTTTCTCCCATCGGGAAATTTTACTCGCTGGGAAAATTTTCGTTTAAAGTGAATAACAATGCTCTGATGGTCTCCGTGGGATTCGAACCCCTAACCAAAGGATTTCCAGGCGAATGCTCAAAACCACTGAACCACCGTAGCAATTACAAATACCTGCTCGAAAGGGGTGTCTTTCCTCTCCCATGAGCAATCATGACGTCAGCAATCCTCACGTGGAGGGTTTATGTGGGTGTAGTCTCATGACGTCAGCAGTCCTTCACGTGGAGAGTTTATGTGGGTCTGGTCGTAGGTATGAAGATGATGGCTGGAGTTGAAAGTAGTGTGTTTACTAGCGGCAACGAGCGGTTTGAGACCACATGTTTGCTTTCTTCCGACACGTTTGGCTTTGTGTGACATGTATTCCGACACGTTGGCTTTGTATGACATGTATTCCGACACGTTGGTTTTGTGTGATTTATTTCTTACATCAGGCGTGTGTGAGTTTTTTTTTCTTGAGAGAATTTTGTATTTAGGAGCTATAATGTTGCAAACCAGACAAGTAGCAACCAGTTTTGTGCATGTTCGTGCATGTACTAACTCTCGTCTGATGCCTTGTTCCCCTACGTTGCTAGCGATCAACGAATGTGAACAAAGGAGGGTATTCACCTGATCTATTTCTTTCATTTGATTGGTTGTTTTCCTTTCGAACATAAAGAAAAAAACTCTGTTTCAATTCATTGGATTTCCTATTAAAATTAGATTGAAAGAAAACAAAAATCTTTCTTTCGAGTTGATCAATTACTAGTTTTAAATTTTTCAGAAAAGTTCATTATTAACAAGGACTGTTATCCATGACCTCGTTTTAGTTAAGGTGCGTTTCGAGAAGGTAAAATTTTATCTATTTTAAAAAACGATTATGTTATTTTTACTAAGAAGACAGTTTTCAGAATTCTCATGAGAGAAAAAATTGTTGAAATCCCATAAAATAACATGAGGAAATCGAGAGGGTTAAAGGAACGTTTTGAAATAAGTTAAATTTTATAAAAGGTCAATTTCGAAACAGTTGAAAATAGACCAGGATAAAAATGAAAAGTTTTAAAAAGAGTTAGAACAAGTATCAGAAAGAAGGAAAATAGATCAGGGTGAAAATGTTCTAAGGAAAAAACATTTTTATGAAGCACAGACTGATTAGACTTTTTTTTCAGGCTAGTGAGGTCATCAGTGAGAGGGCTACATTCTCTTCAAAAGTCAGAGAATGAAGTGTAGTCAGTTTGAAATAAATTTTAAACTCCCCAAAATTTAGCCTTCTATGCTGGTTTCTACTCAATACTGTAAAAAGCATTGCTCTCAGACCAGATGATACGAACTGGTCACTCACGGGAAATACCAATTAATCCAACCCTTTTAAAATACCCATAATTTTATTTTTAAAAAATGACTAGATCACCATTAAAGAATATTCATTAAGAGTTAATCATTCACACTTTTACTTTTTTTAAACTTTAAATCTTTTCCCTCATTATTTTAAACTTTACAAAAATTAAACACATTCACACTTTTACTTTAAATATTTTCCCTTATTATTTTAATCTTTACAAAAACTAATCACATTCACAACTTTACTTTTAAAATTAAGAAGTTTAAAGCAGTTCTGAAAAGAACTTTTTTTTTTATTTTAGTCCTCTGAAGAAGAACTGACTTCCATTGCTCCGTACTTGATTTGGCCTATTCCATAGCCTCGAGCGTCTTCAAGTAATTTTTTCACATTAAGGCTTTCGAAGAAATAGTTGGAAATGGTGGGAGGATCGTCTAAGCGATTGCTTTCCCCAAAGCATTTTCCCAAAGTTTTGGGATCCACAAGACAAAATGC
This sequence comes from Macrothele yani, assembly GCA_039090855.1. Lineage (NCBI taxonomy): Eukaryota > Metazoa > Arthropoda > Arachnida > Araneae > Macrothelidae > Macrothele > Macrothele yani. The sequence goes on from CM076993.1 coordinate 91,965,528, forward strand.
TTCGTAAAAGTACTGAAACCATTTGTCTTCTTCTGTATCAGTTATGCAGCTATGCCCTAGCTGATTGTTGGCATTTGTAGAATCGATCCACATTCCAAAGCTATGAGAGCTCTTTTTAAAAACACAAATGCCTAGAGATACTGAAGCAATGCATAGATTTTTCATTTCATCATTTTTTTTTTTTTGGAAAGAACTTTTTTCCTAGAAAAGGACTACTTTATTGTTCTAAAAAGAGTTGTATTTTTACGATTTTTTTCTTCTGGCTGGTGGTTCCATAGACTGATCCACAGCATAGTGACCATATGGTAGGGTATGAATGAAATCATCAAGGATAAACCGCTTATCGTCGTGAGGGCTGAGAGAAGATTTATTTGATTGAATAGTGAAGAGAGTATGCCGCAAACTTCTGATTGCCGAGAAGGAATTTCTGGTTTCTTTTTTATTAAGTAGTGAATCCTTATAATCCATGAATGTAATTTTATTTTCTACAGTTGATGTTTTTATTCCTTTAGCTATTTTGGTCTCCGACGAGTCATCGCCACAGAATGCATACATTTTTGCCCGAAGGCTTACAAATTCTCGGATGATTCCACCGTTCATATCATCCTTGAATTTTCCGATAATCTTTTTGTTGGTTGTACTGTGGAGAAAATGGTTAAGTGGGAAATCACTTGTGTCCAGCAGTGAAGAAATGGGTAGCATGTCTCTAAACCAGTCGTCCGTCTGCGTCTCGTAAAAAAAGCTGTCAGTGTCCATATAGAGAATTTTAACTTTTTCCCCATACATAGGTTTCATCACATCGTAGTGAAAAGAGTACATGTTTATTTTTGACACATCGAGAATAGCAATACCAACATAAATCGGTTTGCTGAATACCAGTTTGGTGGCATCTAAGTGACACAAGATCATAAAGTTTTCATCGGATTCATTTTTTATAATTTTCCTATCTTTAAAATTATGTTTTGCTACCACTTTCTCCAATCTTTTTTCATTATCAACTAATTCGACGGATATGCGGTTCCTGATATCTTCCATCGTTTTTCCGAAGACGCTTTTATTCATTAGCTTGAAAAAGTTTTTTTTAAACTCATTCTTGGATGCTTTTCTTTTGTTAGTATTTAATGAAATATATACTTGGAGCCACTTGGATTGATTGAAGGAGATTCCCCGATAGATTTTTTTATAATCAGGCCTGCTGCAACTGCTTGCTTCAACAAACGATAATGGGCAATGTACTTGATCTTGGGGTTTAGTGTCGTGAGGAGTTTAGTTTGTCGAGTTCCTGGAACCACCCCCACCTCCGGGCAGAATGGAAGATCAGCATGGCAGTCATGGAGCGACTCAGGGTATTCAATATCCAGTTCAAGAAAACATCCAAATGGACCATCATCAGGAATTTTGGTGATATCAATTTTTTGAAGCTCGTCTTTTTCCATCCATTTGAAATTTCGGGAAGAAAGCGCCTATGACATCGCCCAGCCATAAAGGTTCACACAGTCTAAGTAACTGACAAATGTGGATTTCGTGGAGGTGGAGTCTGCTGCAAGACAGCGCCTTTTCACTTACAAGACCGTACCTGAGGAGGGGGTTGCTCATTGCCTCCGCACATTTCTACAATCCATTAAAGCCTCAGCCATGAGAATTCTCCAACATTCGCTGGCTGCTCATCCAACCATCAAGGCAAGCGTATTCATGGAAACAGTCTTCAAGAAGCAGAAGAGGGATAATACCGATGAGTACGAGTTCTGCGAACGCAACTTAAAGACTTCCAACAAACCCCTTTATACAGGAAGTGATGTTGGAGAGTTTTTCAACAGCATGGTCGAGAAACTTGAGAAGGAAAAGTCGGAGACCAAACTCAAAGGTTCCGGCTGGGCGTTCTCACACATCTCATGGCTGGAGCTTAGAATCAATGGATTCAGGCCTTTGAGAGCAGCCTCTTTCATCCAGCTGCCCACTTCCATCAGGCGGAAGAAGGCAGTAGTAAACGTGATAAAAAACGATGATCAGCTTTGCTTCCGGTATGCTATCTGGACGACTCGCGTACAGGAAATTCACAGAGAGAGAGTGACAGCCTACATCAACGATCCCCAATTTCCCACAGGCTACAAGTGGGATTGTGTTGAATACCCCGTTAAACTGAGTGACATCACAAAATTTGAGAAGATGAACTCAATTTCCATTAACGTCTTTGGGGTTGATGAGAAAGAAAAAAATTCCCAATCTAGACATGCGAGGAGGAATTGGAAGATCATCGCGATCTTTTGTATTTGGAAGATGATACTCGATCCCATTATGCCTACATTACCAACTTTGAGAAGCTCATTTCCTCCCAGCTGTCAAAGCATTGAACATCAGATAATCATTTGTAAAAAATGTTTTTCGACGTTTGATGCTAGGTATGATGGGGAGGAAAAACTCAGACATCCTAAACTCCTATGCAACAAAAATAAACCCGTATCAATCCACATGCCGAAGGATAATCTTCTTCACTTCAAGAATCACCAGCATGCACTACGGGTTCCATTCGTAATGTATGCAGATTTTGAATGCGTACTGAAACCCATTCAGGGTCCCATTCAAGATCCAGAGAAATCATCTACAACCCCCATTCATGCTCATGAGCTCATATCCTACGGATATTACATCAAGGATGAGCTAAATGAATTTTCAGCATACCGGAGCTATCGGGCAGAAGACGACATCATCCAGCACTTCCTCCATTCTTTAAAAGATGACATCCTCAAGATCAATGAGGAGTATAAAAGAAATATTACAATGACACCATTCAGTGATGAGGAGAAAAAAGCCTATCGATCAGATTCTACGTGCTACCTCTGTGGAGAAGCATTTGCCAAAGCTAAGGGTAAACTTAAAGTTACCAATCATGATAATCGGACCGGAGCATACCGGGGACCGGCACATTCTTCCTGTAATATCAAATACAGAAATCCGAAGTTTGTGCCGGGTTTTTTTCTACAATTCATCGTTAAGGAATTAGGATTCACCGAAGGCATAATCAATGTGATACCAGAGTCCACAGAGAAGTTCATCTCATTCTCCAAATTCATTGAGGGGATGGAGGTAAGATTCCTGGATAGTATGAGATTTATGCATGCAGGATTAGCCAGCCTTGCCTCCAATCTACCACTAGATCAATTCAAAATCACGAGGGAGCACTACCCTCAAGATGAAGAATTTTATCTGATGATTAGAAAGGGGGTGTTCCCTTATGAGTACGTGTCATCGTACACGAAATTAAATGATGCATGCCCCCCCCCCAAGTCATGCTTCTACAGCAAACTATTAGAATCCGACATCAATGATGAGGAACACAGCCATGCTCAGCATGTATGGAGAAGGATGAGTATAACCAACTTGAGAGAATATTCCGATTTATACTTGAAAACGGATATTCTCCTCCTGGCAGATATCTTTGAATATTTTCGGGATGTCTGTCAGGAAACCTACACATTGGATCCTGTCTGGTACTTTAGCTCACCGTCACTTGCATTCTCTGCCATGCTGAACAGCACAAAAATTACCTTGGAGCTCCTTACCGATTATGAAATGTTACTTTTTTCTGAACATGCAAAACGTGGAGGACTCTGCCAATGCAGCAAGCGTCATGCTCTAGCAAACAATAAATATATGGACAACTTTGATCCTGGCAGAGCCTCCACATTCGTCAGTTACTTAGACTGTGTGAACCTTTATGGCTGGGCGATGTCACAGGCGCTTCCTTCCCGAAATTTCAAATGGATGGAGGAAGAGGACTTCAAAAAATTGATATCACCAAAATTCCTGATGATGGTCCATTTGGATGTTTTCTTGAACTGGATATTGAATACCCCGAGTCGCTCCATGACTGCCATGCTGATCTTCCATTCTGCCCGGAGGTGGGAGTGGTTCCAGGAACTCGACAAACTAAACTCCTCACGACACTAAACCCCAAGATCAAGTACATTGCCCATTATCGTTTGTTGAAGCAAGCAGTTGCAGCAGGCCTGATTATAAAAGAAATCTATCGAGGCATCTCCTTCAATCAATCCAAGTGGCTCCAAGTATATATTTCATTAAATACTAACAAAAGAAAAGCATCCAAAAGAAATGCATCTTTTTTTATGAGTTTAAAAAAATTTCAAGCTAATGAATAACAGCGTCTTCGGAAAAACGATGGAAGATATCAGGAACCGCATATCCGTCGAATTAGTTGATAATGAAAAAAGATTGGAGAAAGTGGTAGCAAAACATAATTTTAAAGATTGGAAAATTATAAAAAAATGAATCCGATGAAAACTTTATGATCTTGTGTCACTTGGATGTCACCAAACTGGTATTCAGCAAACCGATTTATGTTGGTATTGCTATTCTCGATGTGTCAAAAACAAACATGTACTCCTTTCACTACGATGTGATGAAACCTATGTATGGGGAAAAAGTTAAAATTCTCTATACGGACACTGACAGCTTTTTTTACGAGACGCAGACGGACGACTGGTTTAGAGACATGCTACCCATTTCTTCACTGCTGGACACAAGTGATTTCCCACCCAACCATTTTCTCCACAGTACAACCAACAAAAAGATTATCGGAAAATTCAAGGATGAGATGAATGGTGGAATCATCCGAGAATTTGTAAGCCTTCGGGCAAAAATGTATGCATTCTGTGGCGATGACTCGTCGGAGACCAAAAAAGCTAAAGAAATAAAAAAATCAACTGTAGAAAATAAAATTACATTCATGGATTATAAGGATTCACTACTTAATAAAAAAGAAACCAGAAATTCCTTCTCGGCAATCAGAAGTTTGCGGCATACTCTCTTCACTATTCAATCAAATAAATCTTCTCTCAGCCCTCACGACGATAAGCGGTTTATCCTTGATGATTTCATTCATACCCTACCATATGGTCACTATGCTGTGGATCAGTCTATGGAACCACCAGCCAAAAGAAAAAAAAATCGTAAAAATACAACTCTTTTTGGAACTATAAATTAGTCCTCTTTTAGGAAAAAAGTTCTTTCCAAAAAAAAAAAAAAAAAATGATGAAATGAAAAATCTATGCATTGCTTCAGTATCTCTGGGCATTTGTTTATAAAAAGAGCTCTCATAGCTTTGGAATGTGGATCGATTCTACAAATGCCAACAATCAGCTAGGGCATAGCTGCATAACTGATACAGAAGAAGACAAATGGTTTCAGTACTTTTACGAAGCATTTTGTCTTGTGGATCCCAAAACTTTGGGAAAATGCTTTGGGGAAAGCAATCGCTTAGACGATCCTCCCACCATTTCCAACTATTTCTTCGAAAGCCTTAATGTGAAGAAATTACTTGAAGACGCTCGAGGCTATGGAATAGGCCAAATCAAGTACGGAGCAATGGAAGTCAGTTCTTCTTCTGAGGACTAAAATAAAAAAAAGTTCTTTTCAGAACTGCTTTAAACTTCTTAATTTTAAAAGTAAAGTTGTGAATGTGATTAGTTTTTGTAAAGATTAAAATAATAAGGGAAAATATTTAAAGTAAAAGTGTGAATGTGTTTAATTTTTCTAAAGTTTAAAATAATGAAAGAAAAGATTTAAAGCTTAAAAAAAAGTAAAACTGTGAATGATTAACTCTTAATAAATATACTTTAATGGTGATGTAGTGATTTTTAAAAAATAAAATTATGGGTATTTTAAAAGGGTTGGCTTCATTGGTATTTCCCGTGAGTGACCAGTTCGTATCATCTGGTCTGAGAGCAATGCTTTTTACAGTATTGAGTAGAAACCAGCATAGAAGGCTAAATTTTGGGGAGTTTAAAATTTATTTCAAACTGACTACACTTCATTCTCTGACTTTTGAAGAGAATGTAGCCCTCTCACTGATGACCTCACTAGCCTGAAAAAAAGTCTAATCAGTCTGTGCTTCATAAAAATGTTTTTTCCTTAGAACATTTTCACCCTGATCTATTTTCCTTCTTTCTGATACTTGTTCTAACTCTTTTTAAAACTTTTCATTTTCATCCTGGTCTATTTTCAACTGTTTCGAAATTGACCTTTTATAAAATTTAACTTATTTCAAAACGTTCCTTTAACCCTCTCGATGTCCTCATGTTATTTTATGGGATTTCAACAATTTTTTCTCTCATGAGAACTCTGAAAACTGTCTTCTTAGTAAAAATAACATAATCGTTTTTTAACATAGATAAAACTTTTCCTTCTCGAAACGCACCTTAACTAAAACGAGGTCATGGATAACAGTCCTTGTTAATAATGTACTTTTCTGAAATACTTAAAACTAGTAATTGATCAATTCAAAAGAAAGATTTTTGTTTTCTTTCAATTTAATTTTAATAGGAAATCCAACGAATTGAATCAGAGTTTTTTAATCTTTATGTTCGAAAGGAAAACAACCAATCAAATGAAAGAAATAGATCAGGTGAATACCCCCTTTGTTCACATTCGTTGATCGCTAGCAACGTAGGGGAACAAGGCATGAGACGAGAGTTAGTACATGCAAGAACATGCACAAAACCGGTTGCCACTTGTCTGGTTTGCAACATTATAGCTCCTAAACACAAAACTCTCTCTCTCGAAAAAAAAATTCACACACGCCTGATATAAGAAATAAATCACACAAAACCAACGTGTCGCGTGTCGGAATACATGTCACACAAAGCCAACGTGTCGGAATACATGTCACACAAAGCCAACGTGTCGGAATACATGTCACACAAAGCCAACGTGTCGGAAAAAAGCAAAAATTTGGTGTCAAACCGATGGTTGCCGCTAGTAAACACACTACCTTCAACTCCAGCCATCATCTTCATACCTACGACCACACCCACATAAACTCTCCACGTGGAGGACTGCTGACGTCATGAGACCACACCCACATAAACCCTCCACGTGGAGGATTGCTGACGTCATGATTGCTCATGGGAGAGGAAAGACACCCCTTTCGAGCAGGTATTTGTAATTGCTACGGTGGTTCAGTGGTTTTAAGCATTCGCCTGGAAATCCTTTGGTTAGGGGTTCGAATCCCACGGAGACCATCAGAGCATTTTTATTCACTTTGAACGAAAATTTCCCCAGCGAGTAAAATTTCCCGATGGGAGAAAATAAAATTTCAGATGGGGAAAAATAAAAATCAAATTTCCCTATAGGTAAAAAAATGGTAGCGATGGACGTCATGATGGATTACCCGTCCGGAGCACGTGACATGACATCATCCAAGATGGTTGACAAAAGAAACGTGGGCCGCCCCGGTGGCGCAGTGGTCTAAGGCGCTGGCCTCTGATCATTCGTCCGTAAGGGGTCCGGGTTCGAATCCCGGTCAGGCATGGATGTTGTGTTTGTCTTACGGCACTGGCTCTCTCCCTTCCCTGGAACCAGTGACCCTAAATTAGGGACGGGCGACTGCTTATAGCCCATTGAGTTGCTCACGGTGGTCGTTAAACCTCCAATCAAAAAAAAAAAAAAAAAAAAGAAACGTGGCGTGAGATATTTCAAAAAGGTGACTCATTCAAACACATGACGTGAATTCCTCCAAGACGGATGACAAAAGACACGTAGCGGTCAAAATGACCCCACAGGTAAAAAAAAATAGCAGCGAATGACATCATGGAGGTCTGTAGACGGCGGGAGCACGTACGGAGCAGGGGGTGGCTATGTCCCTCCTTCCCTTCACTCCTCCTCCTACGTGGTGAGCAGTGGGTGGAGCCTTTGGGGTCAGCCGGAGCAGTGAAGGCTGTAGACGGCGGGAGCACGTACGGAGCAGGGGGTGGCTGTGTCCCCCTTCCCTTCACTCCTCCTCCCACGTGATGAGCAGTGGGTGGGGCCTTTGGTGTCGGCCGGAGCAGCTGGAGCAATCCTTTGTCACACGACCGGAGCAGTGGGTGGGGCCAGCCAGAGCAATCCTTTGTCACAGGACCGGCCTTTTCCCACTACTAATGTCCGTGAGCATCGACAGAAAGACTTCCATATGGAACCATTCCTGTCTAGAGACGCTAGTCATGGCCTTGTGTTTCCTAGACGGTTTTGCGGAGGCTCACGGCTCTTAGGGCCTCACTTGCTCACTGAGAAAATAAAATCGCCGAAGCATTTTTTTTTCATTTTCAAATGAAAAATAATCCCATAGTTATGTTGGAAATATTGTATGCTAAAGGTTTAAATTATATGTATCCAAATTTCTGTATAGTTTTAAGAATTGCATTGAATCAGCCGGAAACAGTTTCTTCGTCCGAGCAAAGATTTTCGAAACTGAAATTGTTAAAAAAATTATCTTTGATCTAAGATTAGCCAAGAGAGACCTTCGGGATTAGCTGTTTTGTTCATCAAATATGATATTGCAAATTCTTTGGATATTAATTAATTTTCTTAACTTTTCAGAGAAAAAAAAATGAGGCAAATGCTGAAATGAATTTTGCTGATTTTCCAGTTAATCATAAAGCGCTGGGTAAATTTTTGTTATTCTTACGTTTTTGAGATTTCATTTAATACGTATTCTCAGTAAGATTTAACTTTGACATGTCCACACCTGAAGCCGTGAAGCGCTTTCAGAAATCAAGTGTATTTATCTAGGCAGCATTAAATAAAGAATAATTAAGAACAAAGTTAAGAATAATTCCTAAAATTAATCACATTTTCAAGCCACGGGAATCACATGCGACTGAATGTGCTGAAGGCACTTCAATTGGAGATAATAAACAATGAGGTAGCGGAAGAGGCTCAGAAATATTTCGCACGGAGGCCCAATCACCACCGGATACGGCACTGGGCCCGAATACACGGTCGGGTCACAGTTATTGTGTCACAATAATTGTGAGTCTCAGAAAAATTTCGCACGGAGGTCAAACACCACTGGATACGGCATTGGACTCAAATACACGGTCGAGTCCCATTATTGTGTTCTTAGTGAGGGATGAGTTTGCCTCCTCGGGGAGCTCCGTGGGCAATGGCACACAGAATAGCAACAAGGGCCTCTGTGAATCTTGTACTTCAGTATCTGTGAATCTTGTACTTCAGTATCGGTGAATCTCGTACTTCAGTATCTGTGAATCTTGTGCTTCAGTATCTGTGAATCTTGTACTTCAGTATCTGTGAATCTTGGAGAGGTGCTAGCTAATTCTGTGTGACATTGGCGAAAAGACCCCAACTCACTGGGTTTTGTTCCAGAATCCTTAGGTTGAATGACCAACTGGAACCGTCAGCTGTGGGCTAATCCCCCCACTGATGTACTTACCTGATTAAAAAGACACAAAGAAATAAATATCCGGACTCTAGTGTGGGATATGGTGGACCTACCGCACTTGAGAAGGAATGTCCACCCCGGAATAGACCTGAAATTTCTAAAAGGCGCATGAGAAAGAGATCACGGCTGAATGAGTGTAAGATTGGTGTGTGGAATACTAGAGGTATAAATGGCAAGATGAATGAGGTGATTGAAGAAATGAACAAGCATAAATTAGATGTGCTGTGTGTAAGTGAAACCAAAAAGAAGCAAATTGGGATAGAAGAAGTGAATGGAATGATGAGTGTGTGGTCTGGAGTGTTGGATAATGTGAGAGGACAGGCTGGTGTAGGTGTGATTTTAAGTAAAAAGATGAAGAACAACTTGATGCACTATAGCTGCATTAGTGAGAGAATTCGTTGGATTCGTTTGAAAGTCAAACTTCAGAGAGTAGTAATTGTTGTAGTGTATGCTCCTTGTGACTCGGAACCGTCTGATAAGAAGGAAGATTTCTGGAATGAGCTAAAAGCTGTTTTGAGCCAGTTTGGTGCTAAGGAGAAAGTGATTATATAGCAGGGGACTTCAACGCTAGAGTAGGGGTGCAGAATGCGATGTCTGACAATGTTCTAGGTAAGTTCAGTGATCCTTGTGTGAATGATAATGGCGAAAGATTAATTGAACTCTGCATTGAGAAAGGTTTGTGTGTATCAAATACATTTTTCAACCACAAGTATATATACACATATACTTGGGAAAATCGTACTCTTGGTCAAAAGAGTGTGATATATTTTGTTGTCTACGATCAGCGTCTGAAACACTTAGTTGTTGACACGCGTGTGATGAGAGGTGCGGATGTTGGCTCTGATCATTACTTGGTAGCAGAGGCGACTTTAGATCTTTTGGGGCCCTAGACGCTAAAATATTTCGGGGCCCCCTTCCCCTTCTTATCGCATCAGAGATTTTCATCCGTCAGATTAACAAAAAAAAAGTGAAGTAAAAAACAGGTTTTTACGGGTTTTAAAATGTCATTCTATCTTTCTATTATTAGAAAGTTTTGTAAGAAACAGTGCTAGCGTAATCACTTTGTCTGTCCGTGACAAGGAGTTTAGAATGATACTTCTGGAGAAGCCGCAAACTGTAGGAATTTGACGTTTTTTACATGTCACATGTAATTTCAACTGTGTGTATTTTGGAATAGTGTGTTTGTAACGTATACTCTATATTCACTTTCCTTTTGATTTTACTATCTCTGGTTATTTAATTTTACTATGTAAATTATCTTCTTACTGAACGAAATATTATTTCACCCGCTAAATGAGATCTGGCAATGAGTGTAAGTCATGACGTGGTGGTAGCCAGTATAAATAGGCGCGTTCAACGATAGCCAAGGAGAGCTTTTGTTGTTATAGGGAGAGCGTTTGTTGTTGTATAGCCAGAGCATTTGTTGTTGGATAGGGAGAGCTTCGTTCTATGTGATTAGGTTGATTCTTTATTATTGTTATTTGAGTAGCTGTGTGTGATGATTCCAGTAGAAGGTCATAATAAATGGTTTACGTAAGTACGTCTTTCTCAGTTCATAGTACTGTCAGACCTCTGTCTGGCTGTTAGGTTTATTTCAATTAATATTACTAGTAACAACCAGCATAAGACTTTATTCATCTTAATTACTGCTACAACATTACTACCAGTTACAAGTTTGTTCAATACTATTACTACACTACTCGCAGGAGACTTTATTCATGTTCTTAATTAACTAGTAACAACAACCATTTGAATTCACTATTTGAAGTTTAGTACAAGCATATAATTCAGTAGCAGAAGCATTATCATTAGCTTAGCTGGTACAAAAGGTTATTCATTATAATTAGCTTAGCGGAAAGCAAATAAAGCTAATTCATTATATGTTTTTTGGTTGCAGAAACCGTGTTAATATCAAACCGGAGTGAATTATACTTCTTATACGAGTGAAGTTTTAAATTTTAACATCATGTTTTGTTTAGAATTCGCCCTAACATTAGTGCATTTCAATTTAAAATAAAAATAGGAAGGGGCCTCAAAATAATTAAGAATTTTATAAATTCAGCATTTTCTGCCACATTGGCAGCAAGTTATGATGCACAATTGGAAACAATTGTGACGAAAGAAGGCGATTCATCCAACACAAAATGCATTGCAATAGCCTTGAAAACCATAATCTTTTCCACACTTTGACGGCCGTTTCTTGCGGTTGTAGGCTTCACGCAAAGTGGTAATGCTCCATTAACTAGGGCATCTCCAGATATCTTATTCTAACCTTTGTTCCGTGCATATCGAAATTTTTGCTTCTAGAAATATTTCAAACATTTTTGCGGTTAATAGGAAATCAAAAGATATATTAAGTTTGGCACTTTAAATATCCCATATACTTCCTGAATTTACCGCAAAGGGCTGTCAAAATCGAAAATTAAAAAAAATACGATTCTATTGTAAAGAAACTATTCAACTTAGAGGAAAAAAATATTTTTGTGCTTCTCAGATTAGGTTCAACTGTTCCTTCTCAAATATTTAAATTTTCCAATTAGTTCCTTAATTTTCTGCTAGAGGCGCGAAGTCCAAAAAATTTGGTTGATTTTTCGAAAACTATTTTTGCGAATGACAGGATATAAACATCCATTAAATTCTGCCCGTTTTAAATTTCACTTCTAGTTCATAAATTTCCCGCTAGGAGTTCTCAAAGTGGAAATTTAGTAAATCTTAGCTTCACGCTACGAATAGACAATTTCAATTACGCAGAAGTTCTTTTTGAGTTTGATATGCTAGGCAGAACTGATTACTTTAGCGCCTTTTCAGTTGCAAGTTACTCGGAAAATTTAAGGCTATGGGCGCTGAAAATGAAATTTCTCTAAATTTATCAGTACACTGCATATAAACTGCGATGAAATTGGAATGAGTTTCAATTACAAAACGTTCTCTTTTCAATGCTTCAGCTTTGGAAAATCATTTTTACGTTATGAACAAATTAGTAGGCAACGAGCATGGTATCATGCAAAAATGAAATACTTGAAGACACTGACAACCAGAAAAGTCATCCACATTAGAAAATTCAGGTAAAATGCAACTTGTGCACAGTACTTCACTGGAAAAGGGTGGATGACTTTTCGTGAAGGAGTTTTTCTGTAGCAAATGATTTCCTTAAATCGAAGAAATTAAACCGTCCATGTCATAGACGAATGTCATGGACCAAGAAACTTGGACTGTAAGAATTTCATTCGCCAGTGCAGGAAAGCGAAAAGGTGTTTCTTGAAAGCATTTTTCTAATTATTTTCATCGGAAAATTGAATAATAACTCTTTTGGTTTAGAGGGATTAGGGCTGAGAAAAAACTTGATTACCCTATCCCCCCTCCCCCAAAGTAGCAAACACCTCCGATCATCAGAATAGTATCTACAAGCACTTCTCATCGCAACTCAGGGGGAAAGGGAAAAGGTTCCAACACAGATGTTTTCCTTTCGCTGGAGGCAGCATGAAAGTAATTTATATAACAGCAGGCCAGTTAAGCATTTGCTTTAAATAATGAAAATTGTGGGAGGCGTGAATCCTTCCTTCACCTACCACTAAAAGGAATGCTAAATTACTTTAACTGTTCCTTTCGAAGCAAGTACATCGATAAGAACTCAAAAATTAGGAGTATCAAGAAAGTAAGAAAAAATATATGTTGCTAACATCAGAAAGTGAAACATCAATTGAGAATACAAAGTGGTCTTTTAAGTAATGATTTGTTTCGGTCCATGAAAACCAAAACAAAATTAGCAAATCAATTATATGTTTTTGGGCCCCCTCAAGCTCTAGGGCCCTAGGCACGCGCCTAGTCGGAAATCCGCCCCTGCTTGGTAGTGTCACGAGTGAAACTGAATATTGGTTGGAGGAAAAGGAATAGGAAGAAACCTCGGATGGAAAGAATAAAGGTTGAAATGCTCCCTGAAGATCATCAGCGTTATTCTGACTAAATCAGAGAACGACTGAAGGAGCTGATGTCATGCGAGAGGGATGTAGAAAAAAGTGGGAATGTTTAAAGAACTGTGTTGTCACTGCTGCCGAAGAGGTCTGTGGCACAACAATAGTGGGTAACAATAGAGGTGATGCTTGGTGTAATAGTGAGATTGAAGAATCAGTAAAGAGAAAGAAGGATGTCTATTTGGGGATGTTGCAAGGTAAAATTTCTGTAGATGAATGCCGCTGTAAGAAGCGTGAAGCAGCTAAGCTGGTTCGCCAGAGTAAGGCAAAAAATAGGAAGAAGATGGCAGAAAGGCATGAATTGGCTTTTTGGAAAGAAAGACTTTCTGGAAGTATACGAGACTCAAAAAAAATGAGGGAAACAAAGTTGTATGTTGTGTGAAGCATAGGATCGGGGAAAAGATATGGGATCCCAATGAGTTAAGTGACAGATGGGGTGAATGCTTCTGTGAGTTATTAGATCAAGAAAACAAAGGCGATTCCGAGGCAGAAGCAGACGATGTCACAGTGAAGGATGGAAACACAGGAGCGATCTCAGGAGAGGAAGTTTGTAAAGCTATAAAATCTTTTCAGAATGGTAAAGCTCCAGGAGTTGATGGCATAACTGCAGAGATGTTGACATGTGGTTGTGACTCTGTAATTGACTGGTTACCTGAAATTTGCCAGTTGTGCTGGGAGCTAGGAATGGTCCCTCGGGATTGGAAAGATACCATCATTGTACCCTTGTATAAGGGAAAAGGTGATCAGACTGACTGCAAGAACTATCATGGTATTAGCCTACTGTGTGTGCCAGAGAAAGTGTTTGGTAAGGTAGTTATTGAAAAAGTACGGGGTCTTACATCTGAGAAAGTGCGAACTAACCAGTTTTTTGCATTACGCATGATGATTGAAAAGTATCTGGCTGTTGGTAAGAAAGTTTTTTGTTGCCTTCATAGAGTTAGAGATAGCTTATGACTGAGTAAATAGGACACTTCTGTGGAAGGTATTGAATGAATATGGTGTTACTGGGAATCTACTTAATAGTGTAAAATCCATGTATGCTGGCAGTAGAGCTTGTGTAAAAGTGAATGATGTTTTTCTAAATGGTTTTTTTGTTGGTGCAGGAGTCAAGCAAGGTTATGTAATGTCGCCATGGCTGTTTAATATATCTATGGATGCGTACATGCGTGATGCCAAAATAGATAATACTGGTTTATATCTTGGTGATATCCGTGTGTGCAGATTGCTGTATGCTGATGACACTGTCTTGTTGGCAGAGACCAAAAGTGAGTTGCAGAGTATGTTGTCCAATATGTACGAAGTTTGCATGAAATTCAAACTGAGTATAAATAAGGGAAAAACCAAAGTTATGGTTTTTGAGAGAGGAACTGGTATTACTGAATGCAATATAAGTCTAAATGGCACATTTATTGACCAGGTGAGTGAGTTTGTGTATTTAGGAAGCATGTTTGACAGCGAGAAGAAATTGGATGGTGAAATTAGTAGGCGAGTGAATTCTTCAATGAAAGTCATAGATGCCTTGGGAGGTTTTCACAGGAATGATGGGTTCTCAAGAGAGTCCAGCATGGCTGTGTAGAAAGTGTAATTGTTCCTACTCTGATGTATGGCAGTGAAACCTGGGTATTACAGAAAAAACACAGGAGTCGTTTGTATGCTGGAGAAATGCGTTACTTACCGGGGGTTTGTGGGAAGACACGTTCTGATTGTGTGAGGAATGAAAATGTGTTGCAGTTGTGTAACGTGAAGCAAAATGTTGTTAGCAAGGTGGGGACTAATATGCTTCGGTGGTTTGGGCATGTTGAAAGAATGAGTGAGGAGATGCTTACTAAGAATTTTTTGTAGCCCAAAGTGGCAGGAAGGAAGGGCAGAGGAAGGAAGTCGTGGGAGGATCGGATTCAGGTGTGTCTGCATAAGAAAAAGATCATGAGTATGAAGTATAGAAAATCTTGTGTGCGTCGTGGGATGTCAGTGAAGCCCGAGTTGTATGTCAAGATCGCTGTAAATGGAGAAGTTTGATACGGCAACAGTAAGTAAATAATCAATTAAAAATTATCTGGCAGTTTTTTTTTTTTGTGGAGCTAACCTCTGAATCCCAGAGAACAGCTTAGTGATATATATATATATGTATGTATGTACAGTTATTGTGTCACAATAATTCTGACCCAAAATACTTATAATAATTGTGACCCAATAATTTTATGACTCGACCGTGTATTTGGGCCCAGTGCCGTATCCTTCGTGCGAAATTTTTCTGATCCCCTTCCGATACCTCATTGTTTATTGTCTCCAAGTGAAGTACCTTAAGCACATTCAGTGGCATGTGATTCCCGTGGCTTGAAAATGTGATTAATTTTAGGAATTATTCTTAATTTTGTTTTTAAATATTTGTGACCACCAGCTAATATCCAGAGTAACCGCCGTGTGCAGCGCGGACAACAGCTAGATGAGCTGGGAGTGACCCAAGAAGGTGTTCACAGGTATGTGGAGCCATGATGACTGCAGTGCATCTGACAGCTGCTGGAGGATCCATAGAGCGAACAACAAGATAGAGGTGGCCCCACAGATGATCAATTGGGTTTAAATCTGGGGAATTAGGGGGCTAGGGAAGTACTTTAAAGTCTTTGTGACGTATATTCTAGATTAACTTTCCTTTTTTAGTTTCTTTCCCTATGTAATTCTTGAGTTTATTCTCAGTATTCTTCCCGCTTAACAAAATATCTTTTCCTTCAAATGAATACGTTTGGCAACACTATTGAGGTGGTATGCACGTGACGTATGCATGTAATAAGATAAGAACGAGAGATAAAAAGCGATGACTGATCTGTTGTATGAGAGAGGTGTTGATATAATTGAGAGCGATTATTGAGGTGTGTTGATAAGAGCGATTATTGAGAGCTATTATTGTGAGCGATTATTGAGAGCTATTATTGTGAGCGATTATTGAGAGCTATTATTGTGAGCGATTATGATGAGCGTTGTTAAGAAAGTGCTGTACGAGAGAATTGAAGAGTGTTGAGATAAATGTGTGGAGAGTGTTGTGATTCCATTCCGAATAAAGGACTGTTTCCGTAAGTTGACTTCTGGTTATATGTTTTGTCTGGCCGTTAAGGTTTGTTTCATTTAGGAACAATTTATTAGTATATGTTGATATTTTAAGTTGGTGTAAAGGGCAAGACTTCCTTTACGCGACATCTTCATCGTGCTCTTCCAATCACTCTCGGACATTTCTAGCTGCGTGACACGTCGCATTGTCGTGCTAGAAGATCCCATCCGCCCCAGGGAAGACAATCAGCATGTATGGGTGTAAGTGGTCTGCAAGGATGGATTCATAACGAATTCCGTTAATAGTGCCTTCCACAGGTATGAGTGGACCCAGGGAATGTCACGAAAACATTCCCCAGACCATAATGGTGCTCCCACCAACTTTTGTTCTTCCGGCAATGGTTGAAGAGTGTTTGTTCTGCGATGTTTCTCGCATTATACGTCAAGGTCCATCAGTTCGATGAAGCAAAAAACGTGACTCATCGGAGAAGGCAATCCCTTGCAAATCAGCGGAGGTCCAATTCCGATACTTCCATGGAAATGCAAGCCTTTTCTGCCGATGCACCGTCGTTAGCTTACGTGCAGTGACCATCCGTCTGCATCGGAGCCCCATACGCTGCAGGGTTCGCTGAACTGTCGATTTAGACACGCTTCCCGTAGCCCCCAGGTACATTCGGCCGGCGAGTTGTTCCACTGTAGCATGTTGATCGGCCCTCACGCACCCTCGAAGCCGACGTTCACCTCTCACATCAATGGTACGTGGTGCTCCGCAGTTTCCACGTCGCTTATTCGCAATGGTGCCATTTCTCCAATCACGATACACTTTAACTACAGCAGCACGCGAATAGTTCGCAAACTGCGCTGTTTCTGAAATACTTGGCCCAAAAGCCGATAATCATCCCTTTTTGCAAATCTGATAAATCGCCCCTTTTATCTATGACAGCGACGAGTGATATGTTTTCAGATTACCTACAGCACACCTTATATACTCACCAAGTCAGCTCACGACACGTGCCTTCTTTCAATGGCTTTGCACTGTTGACGTCAAAAGTAGGTGGTCACAATAATGTGACTCGACTGTGTATATAAATACAAGTTAATATAAGGTCTACCGGCCAAGAAAACGACAACCCACCGGAAATTATCCCAATGTCGCTGGAGCCCAGCCAGCGTCTGTGTGAGATTATTTTGATTTTATTTGCTCGAGGATTTCAACACATGTACAATGAGAGGAAACGTTATATCGCAACAACAGACTTTAATAACACGTAAACACAGATGAGATGATAGTGAAAATGAAAACTGTTTTACAAAAATAGGCTTTCAACCTTTCTTTTCAGTACTGTCTCGCGGAGTGGGTTTTTTAAGTGAACCATAGCTTTTTCTCCCGCTGATTAGATCCACGAGTTTTTGCGTACTACTTGAAAACTGCGACGACAGGGGGTTCGACTCTTCAGGTTTCGGCGGGATGTCAGCAGAACTCCATCTGTCCCTAGAAAGTAAAAGAAAAACACCAATAACACCAATTCGAAGTTTTACCAAACACGTAAGGTATACCTAAATTAATGTACGCTAGTTAGTTAATCTAACCGGAATTATTTTACTAATGCTAGTCTTCATTGTAATGAAGGTTTCGGTTATACATTTACGTAGGTGTGCTGTATAAAACTACCCATTAATCCCTGGCACGAGCAAATCATTAGCGCCATTCATGTCTTCAATGAGACTTTGATAGTCTCCACGTAATGAGATCTTTGTATCCGGGTGCTGTTTTACATAGTACACAGTGACGTATTCATATATGTGTTAGTTGGGTTCAGAATCTCCACCCCCGGTATGACAAACAACTTTACTTCTTGGGATGGTAAAACAACTTCCACGGTCATTCAGTTATTGTCTGTTATCAGGAATATAGAATTTCAAGTATCTCTTCAAAGCATTGCAAAGTTTTTTGCTATGACTCTTCCTCTAATTCAGATGCTACAAACCGGAATGCTGGATCTAGTTGCAGCTCTCGAATTGACAGTGGATGTCAGTAATATTCTCATCGAAGTGATAAAGCATGTAGTAAGAACGTTTACATTCATTTTCAACGATGTCACTTAAATATGTGAAGAAATTGGGGCAGAAGTACGTATTATACGTCGAGTCGAACTATACATATTGAAACTGTATAAAGTTTCAACGCACTATAAAACAAGAACAATATAAGATATTTTATGTTACCTGTAACAGAATTGTAGGGGAATGTTTCAAGTTTTTTAGAGACAGTCACAGATGTTCTATGTGTGCACCCTTAGTCACACGACACACATCGAGCCGGTAATCCATTTCCGCCCAAACGCAAGGTAAGATATCTGAATCAAGTGCAGTGATAGTGGCTGTGATACGCTGTTTTAGCTCCGCTAGATCAACAGGAAGGGGACGGGAGAATACCTTGTCCTTTACGTACCCCCACAGGAAAAAGTCACAAGGTGTTAAGTCAGGACTTCTGGGTGGCCATTGGCATGTTGTAGTCCGCTGTTCTTCCAATCCATCGGTGAGGAAGATGTTCATTGACTGACTAGTCACGTGACACGCGCGTTATCGCCTACGTCACTTTCTTCAGTAGCGGGACACAAACTTTATGAGTGCATCTACCTAACTGTTAGCAATTATGGTCCGTGTCTTCAACTGTTACTGTTTTACAGCATCTGGAAACTGTATCCTTTTTTTCTTAATCACCCTGTATTATGAAGGACACTCCGGAAGAATATAACCGCATCTCAATCTTCATTCCTCTTTTAGATTCTGTTACAAAACCAAATTCATGGCTGACAACTCAAGCACAAAACGATTTTGCAAAATTTTATGTTTCTTTTGCCAAATAACAGGTTTTGCCATAAAGCAAAAAAAAAAAAAAAAAAAAAAAAAAACGCCAAAAAACTTATCGAAAAATACGAACGTATTCTTGATTGTAGTATAGAGGAAGGTGTCGGAGAACTAAAGCTGTGGTGACGGAATGTTCCGAGAAATGGTCACGAAGTATTTCTCATATGCGATTAAACTGTTTTTCCGACAGCAAGAAAACATCTACAAATACTTGCAACACTGCCAGTAACTACCCTAGTATGTGAACGATCATTCTCAATGCTACGACGACTAAAAGCGTATCTCCGAAACAATAAGAGAAAATCAATTAAATGGATTAGCAGTATTAAATATACATAGAGATATCGCGATTACAACTGATGCAGTACTTGATGAACTACCAGCACGTCGAATTGAGTTACGTTTGAAGTCAGGAAATAAATATTGCATACGGTAATGGGGGCATTGTTTATTTTTTACATTTAAGATTGTGTATACCGTGCATTGTTGGGGTTTGAATCGACTAAAAATTTTAATTGATTAATCAAAATTTTTTTTTTTTTTTTTGATTGGAGGTTTAACGACCACCGTGAGCAACTCAATGGGCTATAAGCAGTCGCCCGTCCCTAATTTAGGGTCACTGGCTCCAGGGAAGGGAGAGAGCCAGTGCCGTAAGACAAACACAACATCCATGCCTCACCGGGATTCGAACCCGGACCCCGTTCGGACGAATGATCAGAGGCCACCGCTTAGACCACTGCGCCACCGGGGCGGCTAATCAAAATTCGTTAGTCCATTAATTGGTTGATTAATCATCCCTTTTAAAAAAGATCGCAGACGTTTTTGGCGGTGGCGCAGTGGTCTAAGCGATTGCATATGACAATATCGTCCGAGATGGGTCCGGGTTCGAATCCCGGTGAGGCATGGATGTCGTGTTTGTCTTACGGCGCTGGCTCTCTCTCTCTCTTCCCTGGAACCAGTGAACCTAAATCAGGGACGGGCGACTGCTTATATAGCCCATCGAGTTGCTCATGGTAGTCGTTAAGGTGGACGTCAAGTAATTTTGCTTCCTATATACTTCCAATGGAAAAACTTCTGTACACATTTTCTTCACAATTAATGCGTTCCCAATGATGAAAATTTGAACATCGATTAAAATAGCTTCATATTATAACTTGGAATACTTCATGTTTTCTAAAACATAACCATAATTATATTAAAAATCAATAACTTTTCCTTTGGTGTTGTTGAAACCAGAAAAAAGATGGCGCGACCTGTACTTTGATGACGTCAGTAGACAAATAAATGTTGGATTGCATGATTATGGTTATGTTTTAGAAAATATAAAGTATTCCAAGTTATAAAATGAAGCTACTTTAATCGATGTTCAAATTTTCATCCTTGGGAACGCATTAATTGTGAAGAAAATGTGTACAGAAGTTTTTCTGTTGGAAGTGTAGGAAGCAAAATTACTTGACGTCCACCTTAAACCTTCAATCAAAAAAAAAAAAAAAATACTTTTTTGTTTTGCTAAACCATCCCATCCTGTTAGGACACAATGGGTAAAAGCTCAAGTACGGGCTGTAAGGAGGGTGCGACATCACACCGTCTTTTCAGATACCTAGTTTGCAAAGGTGGACTGGTCTGTGGTACCATTTTCCTATAGCTTAACTTACTGATGTTTGTTTCCACAGTTTTGTGATGGCAATGTTAAGTGAGCTGCAATCTTCCAAGCCGTTTATGCACCTGCCATCCGTTAGCCTTGCAAATCAGGCACACGAAAAGACTGGTTGACCTGTGATGCCGTACCCTCCTTACAGTAGAGGTCTGCACGGGCCTAATTTGGTGAGCTCAACCCGGCCCGTGATGAGCTATTGGGTATTATTTTTGTCTTTCTATTGTATTTTATTAAATTATGAAAATTAAATAATGAAATGAGATATTATTGAAAATATTTAGTTGAATGTAAGCTTAAAAATACTAACTAAACTTTGACAATTATCGAAAACTATAACCTTTAAAAAAGACAGAAAAAGGAAGACTAAGCGCGTTCAGAATCTCCCTTTCTCTGAACTAGTAAGAGGTAACATTACAAAAGTTAATCCTTATAGAGATTAGAGATAGAAGAAGAAATCCATGTCGTCCCACTCTCCCATATAAACACACCCACACACCCACAACCCACTGCAGACATCCTTCATCCCCCACTCTACACAACACATACACTCGCTCGGGGTCGAATTTTTTTTGTTGTCAGCGAGCCCCAAAATGGTTTTACCATCTTAATACTTACAGATTGGTAAAAACACTGTCAGTGCCTTAAGGAACGGTTAGATAAACAGTTAATTGGAACAGTTAAACACACCAGGAAATCGGGAAACACGACCTTTTTCTTTCTTTACCGGCCGAGCCGGGCTTGGGCATCACCCCTAATAGCTTAGCAGGCCCGCGCACCGATTTGTGACGTCACTAGAGTAGTCCGTAGTCGCGGAGAGGAGCATTACGGCGATGTGCGAACGAACGCCTCTTTACGTACACCAACTAACCAGGTCGTGCGTTCTTTTAGAGTTTCACTGCATTTAAATAAGAACTTGTGTGTTAGTTTTCAAATAACTGCAGAGTTAACAAGTTTGTTTAATAATCTTTTAAAATACAGAAGAAAAAGAAATTACAGCTTAAAATTTAGCGTAGCAATAATTTCGACTGGAAAGGGTAAGCAACACAGATTCGTCAACTTAATGAAAGCATCACTGTCATTTCACTGGAAGTGATAAACCATTCCTATAATCGAAATTATAAACTGTTGTCGTAGTTTCACTTGAAGTTATAGTGTCTTTATAGTTAGCCGAACGATTCCTGTACTTGTGAACAAATCGTTCTTGTACTTGAAAGATCAATTTGAGGGTCCATTACGAAGTATCGCCGTCGTTTCAAAAGATGTCGATTGACATATTTAAGGAATCAGATTTTTCATTCATTGCAAACTTATGACTATGAAAATTTTAGTAATGAAATAATTCCTTTAGTGAAAATATATTTTATATGCAATCCGTGATCACTAATATATAAAAAAAGGTCAAGAAAAACTGAATTTGTTTCTGTGTTTTTTAATTATTACCAAAGGCTCAATAAAACAGAACATATTGTTTAGAACATAGTTTCCACAATATGTGGATTCATGTAGATCCACGTACTTTTCTTTCTCTTAAAAATAACAATATCCAAGGCTTAAAAATACCATGCCCGAGGTGCCCAGAGCATGTAAATCATTCGTCTGGGCAGGTAAATAAAACATCTAATTGCCTGTGCATGGAAACTAAATTTTAAAATAAAAAAGTTTGTAAAAAAATTTCCTACTACGCAAGAAAAAAAAGACAGTCATCACATGTCGTGTTTCATGTCATTGTTAATTAATGGAAGTTGTATTATTGTTACGAAGTACCAAGGAAAGAGTAATATCACATCTTTAATTATGTTATGCTCTACGCCCAGAAATCGGAAACCTAGTTTTGCTCCAAATTTTGTTTATAATCAACAACAGTATGCATGCCTCTGATGTAACTGACCTCTCATGTTTAGTGACAAAGGGAGAAAACTTTAACAAAAGGAACATGGCAGAATCACTAAATTTCCGAAACACCAGTTTCATCATCGTACCATTTCATACCAATTTTAGCATCAGCATCTTAAAAATTGATATACACACGTTTGTGCATTGAACATTTGTAATACAGACCCTTAAAATGGAAGTGCAAACATGTAAAAACAGTTCATATTTTTAACTTAAAAAAAAATAGGGTTCTGGTTTGTTATCTTAAAAGATACATTTTCCTGCGCATCCAGCTTTTACTACCTGGGCAAGTAAATAATTTCTTGCCCAGGTAGTACTGATATATTTCACCTAATTTTTAAGAAATTGAATGGTTTTGATAAATTCTCATCCTACCACAGATAGAGCATACACACTGCTCACACGAGAGTTCTTCAATGTGTTGGTTTGTAGAAAAGTGCTTCAAAATCTTTAAACGGACATTTTAAAGGCAAACTTACTCCTGAACTATGTGTGAACTTCTGTTTTTGTGCATTCATATCTAATTTTTGCTGTCTATACTTGATTCAGTGTTTGTGTTCCTTTAGTAATAAATATTAAAAATGATAATTCAATGCAATTCTCTATGTCTGCAAACACAAAAGATGTATTTCACATGGCAACAAGGCCTTAGCATTTATATAAAGGACATAGGCATGTTAGATGTGTACATGACATACATATATTTCGTATAGGATATAAGTATTTTACAAGCATTTGTGCCCAGAAATAGGGACCCCAAAAAAGTTAATCTGGCGCTGCCTAAACACTTAAATAACTAAGTACGAATGTATCAACATATTACTCTTGGGATCAAAAACATGCAACCCTTATTATTCTGTGTCCATAATAAAGTTTAAAATCCCTTCCTAAATATACATATTTTACTTTGAACTTATTTGATACATTGGCAAAAACATGTTATGGGTTACTATAACAACACAAGTAATCTATTCTTTCCATTACAAACATAAATTTCATTTTTCAAAAATCTTTTCAGTGCTTTGACTTCCCACTGTGAGATGCATTAGATTATGAAATTGGCCAAATTTAAATTTTCTAGTTCAAAATTTTTATTTTACGAGTAGTTTAAAATAAGGTTAACAAAAGGTTTCCACGTACCTTAGAGTTGAAAATTTTCACGCTTTATTGCTGTATGCCATTTTCTGATAACCTCCCCATTAGTAGGGAATTTGAATACTTTTAATATTCCTCTATGAAAATAAATTTAGTTGACAATTTGACAACAACAACCACGCACATCCGTAGTCACGCTTACACAGAGTGAGCAAGCTCATGCATGCTCGACCACCCACCACGGACATCAGCCTACTCTCCCCTACGTCACGCAGCTTCCGGCGTTCGGTGCGTGGGCCTTCTAAGCTATTAGGGGGTGATGGCTTGGGGTGGGGTCTGCTCAGGGAGCCAGCCCGGCCCGTGCAGACTTATACCTTACGACACCCAATTGGTGCCATCGAGCATTCGCCGACTGACTTCGATTGGATCATATTTGCGAACCAATCTGAGTAAATACACTATGCACAATTTTTATACACGAGATACACTTACCTTATGACTTTGGGGATTTTTAAAATTCGTATTTCGAAAAGGAACTCAGTTATGACCTGGGCCATACAGCAACAGAGAGGGCGGTTGCCCTCCCAGAACGAGATCATACTGGGGATGTAAATTCATGCTCTGAGGGATGTAAAAAAAACAGTGAATAAATTTACTGAAGCTTTTAACTGAAATGATCATACGTAGAGGATTTTAGGAAGGGAGTGTCTGACCTAAGGTCTTAAACAAACCTTAGAAATAGGAAGGTAAGAGATTTGGGCTAGAGTGCCCGATAGGAAAGTCACACGGAAGCGAGGTAGAAAGGGGAAGGAAGACGCCTTTATTTATTACCGGGGGCCAGTACCCGGGGTCCGACGGCTTAACGTGCCCATCCGACGCATGGCGGATATTTAGTGGATCGAGCGTTCGTATACCTAACTGGGTTCGAACCTGAGGTCCGTTCCGTGGCAGTCACGAACGTTGCCCACTAGGTCACCCGCGGCCCACCCCCACAGGAAAAAGTCACAAGGTGTTAAGTCAGGACTTCCGGGTGGGCATTGGGTCACTGGCATGTTGTAGTCCGCGGCTAGTCCAATCCATCGATGAGAAGATGTTCATCGAGATAATCTTGCACGTGACACGCGCGCTATCGACTACGTCACTTTCCTCAGTAGCGGGACACAAACTTTATGAGTACATCTACGTAACAGTTCGCAGTTGTGGTCCGTGTCTTCAACTGTTACTTTCTTACAGCATCTGGAAACTGTATACTTCTTTACGAATCACCCTGTATAAGTCAAATATTTAGAAATCATTTTCGCGGTTTTAGTAAATACTGGCTGGCGGGAAAGCAGTTGTTCCAGAGGGCTTGAGGCCCCTTTTGGTAGCCACAGTAATAATTTCTACGTATGAATATAAATATTATACAAGAGAACGTGATAGAAATCTCAGTTTAATGAATGAAATTTTTATACCAATGACGGTAAGGTAATTATGTATTGCAGTTGTTTTCACATGACTACGCATCCTTCAGAATATAGGTGTTCTTTGCGGGGATGAAGAAATATCTTTCTTATTTTTTTTTTTTATAACAGTGTCAAAAGAAAATATTTTTAACTGTGTGCAAAACGTTGTGGCATTATGTTAAGGGTGTTCCTTATGTTGAAGAGTAAATAATTTAAGTAGTTTTACTCTTTATCTTTTTATTTGTGCCATAATTCTTGATTGTTACTTATTTATTTGCTTACTCTGTGCCATTGCAAAAATTGGGAAAGATCATAAGACACTGTCACACGGCAGTTCATTGTTTTGTGTGGGGGGATCATGAGGCATTTCAAAGAGGCAGTTCTCTAAATAAACAAAATTTGCATGATATGATTAACTGTGGCGTAAGGGCATCGTAGTACTTTGTATTGGTATAAAAACTAGGTTAATCATTTTAATTATGACATGCACGTGTTACACGCACCAAAGTGCAATAATTTTGATTTTACGAAAAATAGCTGTAGGTTCCAAAGACTTTAAATTATTAAAATGGCCATAAAATCTAGTTAATAATACGTAATTTAAAAATCTCAGTAATTGAAATCTAAAAAAAATTCTCAAAAAAGCCTCGAAAATACTTTTTTGCGGGGGAGGCCCAAGTTTTTCTGGTTCGCCACTGCCCAAAAAAGCGGAGAGAGGCATATAAAGAAATCTGCGGACATGACTAACCTCCGTGATCTTTCCAAATACGCTGAAGCGATAAAGAGCTAATTAATCGTCTGTGTTGCATCGTAGAAAGCCCCTTTGAGCGTTTGACCTTGAACTGAATGTTTCCAAGCACGTCTTCTAATTGTTAAGCTCACTTTCTGATACACATTCATTCTGTGCCGATTCGCTTATCATTCTGCATTTCTGCGGAGTACTACATATCGGCATTCACATAACTTTTACTTGACTCCTGGATATACTTTTCACATTTTGCCCAAAAACGGATATGCGATATTTGAACATTCATAATACTTCCCAACAAGGAAGGTATGAGCAAGTAAAAACTGCTTATACTATTTGAGTTCAAGTATAGGGAACTTTTGAACTCGAGGGGTGCAATTTCAAGACTCGCCTTCCCAGGTAATAAAAGCTTGCTACGTTCCGGGTTGTGAGCACTTTAGAACTGCGGTAGCGGTCAGCCTAACTACTATAAAGATTTCACGTACAATGCGATAATCACTGGGGATTTGATATTAGTCAGGGTCTTTGGATGCCATACAACACCTGACTGTCATTTCTGAGCGATGTTTATGTACGCAGAATTAGCGGCTAAAACACGTGGCTCTTTTTCTTTTCCGAGAAATGTTTACATAAACACACTTTTCAGCTTCACAAGAACAGATAACCGGACTTTTGGGGGGGATTCGTTGTTGCAATTGAGATGAGGAAGTTTGAAGTATTGTTTCCATATTTGGGGATCGTGCAGAGGCGTTTTTAAATCTTTTGGGGTCCTAGGCGCTAAAAGATTCAACCCCCACCCCCCTCTCCTTCCTTCTTATCGCCTCAAAAATTTCCATCCATCAGATTAAAAAAAAAGGTAAAGCGAAGAAAATATTTTTTTTTTCACTTTTTAAAATGTCATTTTCTCTTCCTATTTTTAGAACATTTTGTAAGAAACAGTGCTAATGTAATCCCCTTATCTGCCCGTGCACATCGAACTTTTTGTTTTTAGAGATATTTCAAAAATTATTTTTACGGATAATATAATAATAATAGGAAATTAAAGGATATTAAGTTTGACACTTGAAATATCCCATATACTCGTACTTCATAAATTCACCGCTAAGGGCTATCGAAATCGAAAATTCAAAAAAATTAAAGGTATGTTGTGAAGAATCTATTCAACTTAGAGAAAAAAAAATATTTTTGCGCCTCTCAGATTAAGCTCAACTGTTCCTTCTAAAATATTGTATTTAAATTTTCCAATTAGTTCATTAGTTTCCTGCTATAGAGGCCCTCGCTGAAGGCCAAAAGATTTGGTTTTCACAGAATTTTCAAAAAAAATTGCGGATGATAGAGCATAAAAATTCATTAAATTTTGCCCATTTTAAATTTCACTACTAGTTCATAAATTTCCTGGTTAAAGGGTATTAGAGCCAAACGGAAAAGGCAATAAACAGCAAAATCTCCCATTATCAGGGCAGTTTTCACAAGCATTTCTCATTGCAATTCAGGGAGAAAGGTTCCAACACAGATGCTTTTCCTTGGCTTGAAGTAGCATGAAAGTAATTTATAGCACAGCAGGCCAGTTAAGTATTCGCTTTAAACAATGAAAAGGGTGGGAAGCGTGAATCCTTCCTTCACCTACCCTAAAGGGAGGCTAAAATATTTTAACCGGCCCTTTCAAAAGAAGTACATCGATAGGAACTCGAAAATATGGAGTATCAGCAAGAGGCAGAAAACAATATATGTTGCTAATATGAGACAGTAAAATATCAACCGACAACACAAATGAAGTGGTCGTTTTAAGGATTGATTTGTTTCGGTCTGTGAAAACCAAAACAAACTGGGCAATCCAATTATACGTTTTAGGGGTCCATCAAGCTGTGGGGCCCTATAGGCGCGCGCCTAGTGCGCCTATTCGGAAATGCGCCCCTGGGATCGTGACTACTTTGCTTGTAAGTGGGAACAGGCAATGCGTTTACATTTGCAACATAAGTAGGTAGTCAGGTTTAAACCCCTCACCTGTGAAAGGAATTCCTACGAGAAATAATGTCACGTCTCTCTACATTACATTTCTCTCACACGTTAGAAATAATGTCACGTCTCTCACTAATAATAACGGAAATAATGTCACGTCTCTCTACGTTACATTCCTCTCACACGTTAGAAATAATGTCACGTCTCTCACTAATAATAACGGAAATAATGTCACGTCCCTCTACGTTACATCCCTCTCACACGTTTACGTCCCTCTACGTTACATTCCTCTTACTACTGAGGTATAGTTCAGCTCAGTAGAGCAGCTTTGTTTACTACCGAGGTAGTTCAGCTGAGTAGAGAAGCTTTGTTTACTACTGAGGTAGTTCGGCTCAGTAGAACAGCTTTGTTTACTACTGAGGCAGTTCAGCTCAGTAGAGCAGCTTTGTCTACTACTGAGGTAGTTCAGCTCAGTAGGGCAGCTTTGTTTAGTATGGAGGCAGTTTAGCTCAGTAGAGCAGCTTTGTTTAGTATGGAGGCAGTTTAGCTCAGTAGAGCAGCTTTGTTTAGTATGGAGGCAGTTTAGCTCAGTAGAGCAGCTTTGTTTAGTATGGAGGCAGTTTAGCTCAGTAGAGCAGCTTTATTTACTACTGAGGTAGTTGAGCTCAGTACAGCAGCTTTGTTTATTACCGAGGCAGTTCAACTCAGTAGAGCAGCTTTGTTTATTACCGAGGTAGTTCAGCTCAGTATTATAACAAAATGACATTAATCACTTTTTACTATAACGGCAGGATAAAACAAGAAAAAAAGATTCTTTGGTAAAATTTTAGTGAAGTTACTATACTGCACGGAACGAGAAGTCCACGAGCATAGTTTACAGCGCCCTCTATGATTTCATGATTTTAAGAACCCGTCTGCAGAAGCGCAAGACACATAACTACAGGCACTGTAACACTACTAACGGTACGGTTAAAAACTTGCGATGACAATTATTCATCATTCATTACCTGTCAGGAGCAGCGCGTTCGATGTTCTTCAGACCTGGGTTGTCCATTGAAATCAAATTTATGTCAATACTGGTATTCTAGAAACAAGAAAAGATTCATGTTAATATATATAAAACACAAATATTTTTGTAACGATAAGAAAAAAGAAGTCATGCAAACTACACAAACATGGAAGCAATGGACGTTATTCATGTAACGTCAGAAGTGGATTTTTGCGGGCTAACATGGTTGCTGATTCAATGATAAATACACAGTTGACGTGGACCGGGAACATCAAATAGAAGTCATCGCTCTTTCCACGTTTGTAAGTGAGTCACGGAAAAATTCTCATCCGCTGCCACCGGGAATCGAACCCAGGGTCGTCCAGTTACGCGCCGGATATGCTTCCACTCCACCACAGCGGCCTCGAAATTCTCTAGACTCACTAACGACAAACTACCAAACCACATGGCAGGTTGCTTCTTTGGAGCCCCGCACAATGCTGGGGATTCACCAAAGCATTGTCGTGCTGGAATATTAGCATTGTGGCCAAGCATTGTCGTGCTGGAATATAACGCCAGGATAACTCTGAAGGAAGGGTATCATCTCTACAGTTAAAACCTTAACTGCCTGATGTATCACTGGCTGTTCAGGATTCCCTCAATTTACAGCAGACGAGGAATTGAATCCAATGGCACCCCAAACCATTACACTAGATGTTGAGCTAGTATGATGCTGTAAGACGTAATTACTTCTGCAACTACCCCTTCAGAGCTGCAGAGTATGATCCAGGAACTTGGTCACCAGAATAAAGAAGTGGAATTAAAAATGAACTACCGATACCTACATTTACTTTCGACGGCAGATATCAAGTGAGGGTCACATTGATGAATAAATTAATCGGCGTATAAAACTTGGATGGAGAGCTCTTGGAAGAAACAGTACAATTTTTAAGAGCAATATGCCATTATGTCTTAAAAGAAAAGTGTTTGATCAATGCATCCTTCTAGTGCTTACACGTATGGTGCAGAGACGTGGGCCTTAACTAAACAAGTTAGTAAAATCATGCAATGCACTGATTATGATACGCTTTCCAATATGCCGGAAATCATTACTCAAGTTATGAGGATTGCGGCTGTGGAATACATCTCGCTCCTGTGTCCTGACTTTCGACCCCATTTCGATGATATTCAACAGAACCTGTTCAGTGTACCTCTGGAACAACATGATATAGTTTTGCCGCAATCGAAGCATATTTACGTAAGTTATGAAGCATAAGGGCAATGGAATGAATTCCGCTCCTATGTCCTGATCTTTGACCCCATTTCGTCGATTTTCAATAAAATCTGACCCCAGGTGGTCCCCTACCACATACTAAAATTTCATCGAAATCGAAACATTTTTACGCAAGTTATGACGCATAAGGGCAACGGAATGGATCCCGTTCCTATGTCGTGACCTTTGATCCCATTTCTTCCATTTTCAATAGGGTTTGTGCAGAGGTGGTTCCCTACCACATACTAAACTTTCATCGAAATCAAACCATTTTTACGCAAGTTATGACGCATAAGGACAATGGAATGGATCCCTCTCCTATGTCGTGACCTTTAACCCTATTTCGTCCATTTTCAATAGGGTTTGTCCCCAGATGGTACTCTACCACATACTAAAATTTCATCGAAATCGAACAATTTTTACGCGCGTTATCGTGCGGACGGACAGACGGACAAAGCTGGATCATATACGCTTTTTCAACCTACGGTTGGAAAGCGTAAAAAAGATATGCAAAGACTGTAGACAACTGAAAGAAGCACGGTGAGAGATAAGAAGAGGAACTCGTGGATCAGGAAAATGACAATAGTGGAAGACATCATGATCAGAGTAAAAACCCTGAAATGGCAATGGGCTGGACATATTACCAGAAGGACGGACCATCTATGGATAACCGAAGTTTTAGACTGGACTCCAAGGAACAGGAAAAGGCCCAGAAGAAGATCACGCGGGAGATGGGTGGAAGTAATTTCGAAAGTATGCGTGGAGTGACATGGAGGAAACTGGCACAAGACAGACCGTTGTGGAAGAAACTTGAGGAGACCTTCATCCAGCAGTGGATTGATAATGGTTGATGATGATGATGATGAGCGATTTGTGCAAAGTGGAATATGCAAATCAGACAGCCGCATAAAACGAGTGTTTTCTGTCGGTGGCCATCAGTGCAACTATAGGAATGCTGCAGAAGAATTCCGAAATGGCCATTTTGTTCGTCGTGTTCCTTAGAAGACGTCTGGATGATGTCAAAAGATAGCGAGCCGTCGGGGAAGTAGTACCTGGCCAGTCCACCAAGAAGATGGCTCATTTCTTCGGTTGTAACGTATACTCTAGATTCACTTTCCTTTTGATTTTTACTATCTCTGGTTATTTTATTTTACTATGTAAATTATCTTCTTACTGAACGAGATGTTATTTCTCCCGCTGAATGAGATCTGGCAATGAGTGTAAGTCATGACGTGGTGGTAGCCAGTATAAATAGGCGCGTTCAACGATACCTAGGAGAGCTTTTTGTTGATGTGCGTAGAGAGAGCTGTTGTTTATGTGCGAGAGAGCTTTTTGTTGATGTGCGTAGGGAGAGCTTCGTTTATGTGAGTAGAGCTACGTTATTTTGTGCCAAGAGCTTCGTTCTATGTGATTAGGTTTTTTCTTCATTATTGTGATACGATTAATGTGACTAGTGTGTGTGTGTTGGATGATTCCAGAAGTTTTCCTAATAAAAGCTTTTTAAGTAAGTACGTTTTTCTCAGTTCATAGTACTGTCAGACCTCTGTCTGGCTGTTAGGTTTATTTCATTAGTTGTTATTATTAACAACCAGCATTAAGACTTTATTCATCTTAATTACTACTACAACATTACTAGCAGTTAAAAGCTTGTTCATTATTATTACTACACTACTAGCAGGCAAGTTTGTTCATGATATAATTAACAAACAACAAGCATTTGAACAACCATTAGTAGAAAAAGCTGAATTCATTATACGGTGTCTACCATTCCGTAATCTCACGTTTGTGAAAACAATTCTGAAGTATCGCAACAGTCATCAGAAGATCTGTTCCAGGCAGTCCCGAGGTTGTAATCCCTGACGAGGACCGCTACTTAGGTTTACTGGTAAGCGGCAACACCAAACCATCTCTAAGGTTGTACTTTATTACAGATACAGCAAAGCTCGTATTGACAACTATACTGTGAGGTAAAAGCTGAATGTGCGTGTCCTTTGTACTCGAAGATCAATTGCTTGAGTGCCATTGCAATCCAAACACAGGTACGCCCAGTGGACGCAGTAAGTTTTTTGACAGGGAGTAAAAGTACTTCATACATAGTTTTCGAGAAGTATTTTGTGATTTCTAGAAACAGCACCCCTCCCCCTCAGTTTGCAAACGACTGCCATAAAAATTCTCACTTCTAAAATACCGTTCTTTTTATTCTATTAAAAATATATGCATTACAATAAAAAAAATCAGTTCTTTGACAAACAGTTTTTTTAATAAGTATAGCAAAATTTAGAATAGCATAATAATTCCTAAGGTTAAAAGCTACATTTTTTACCTCTGTGGCAAAGATGATCATATGTAGAGGATTTTAGGGAGTGTCTGACCCCAGATCCTAAACAACCCTTAGAAATAGGAAGCTATGAGATTTGGGCTTGATTGCCCGATAAGAAAGTGACACGAAAGGGAAGTAGAAAGGGGGAGGAAGACGCCCTTATTTATTACCGGGGAACCAGTACCCGGGGTCCAACGGCTTAACGTGCCCATCCGACGCACGACGGATATTTAGTGGATCGAGCGTTCGTACCTGCCTGGGATCGAACCTGAGGTCCTTTCCGTGGCAGTCACGGACGTTGCCCACTAGGCCACCCGCGGCACCCTGTGGCAGAGATGAAAATTCTGTGATATATGTACTGTGATTCTCCCTATACACATGCAAATTAGTACTGCAGCAGATTGTAATGGAGAATGATCTAGTATCTCGCATTTTTAATAAAAAATGCAGTCTGCTTTATCAAGTTCAGTTCTGTTCATTTGCTAGAAGCCACTTATCTGTACACTGAGAATTAAAATCAATGGCATTTCATACTGTTCGTTTAATGGATATAACAGAGTATCATCAGTAGGCTTTACTTAGATTTAGTGTAGCAATTATTCGACAGCGCTGTCCACAAACCTTCGGAACTCTCGAAGAAAAAGTTGCCCCCCCCTTCATTTCGTTTGGGCTTGCACGAGTAAGCACCCTACAGCCCTTTTGTAGGTTTGCCATTTGCCGGGCTGGCAGAGCGGAGGTGAAGAACGAGGAAGGAATTACGTTATCAATGGCGCAACTGCCGTGTTGAACAGTCGAGGAAAAAATCACCCTGCATTAGCATGAAACTGTATACTTCTTTATGAATCACCCTGTATTAGCATGAAACTGTATACTTCTTTATGAATCACCCTGCATTAGCATGAAATTGTATTTGAAAAAATACAGGAACGCGCGGTGCCTTTACATCTTCAATACTTTTCCCTTTTTACCCTCCTCGCCCATTCCGCCCCTCCCCTTTTTACTTTCACATATTTATGGTTTAAGAAGGTACAGTGATCGGTCAAAATAAGTGATTAAGTTTACCGGAGTACCGTTTCGGCCCCATTACACCACTGTGTGCAATCCACTATGGAATTCAGTGCTATATCTACACCACTGTGTGTAATCCACTATGGAATTCAGTGCTATATCTATCGAAACAACAGTTTTAGGTAAGAAACTTAGTTAACATATTCTTTTTTCTTCGTTCGAGGAGTTTAGCGACCTCCGTGAGCAGGGCCGTACTTAGGGTGACGTCCCGATTCATCCATTCCCGTTTCATCCTCTGCTCAAAATCGTGCCGTTTCATCCTCGGGTTTTAACAGGAGCAGCGATTGGTCCCCTTTCTTGCCCCTCCCCCTCGTACATTTTTGCAGTCGCTTAATAAACTGTGTTATTTACTCGTTATTTAGTTTTGCTCAGACTTCTGGCCGCATATTGCGTTTCCAGGGAACACCACGAGGAGGTAGTCTGACTTCGTTCCCCAAAAATTATTATCGTGGTTTCTGAGACCGTCTTCTTTTAATATTTCTTGTCACAAATGCCGGAAAAACTTTTGTCAGAAAAATGCAGTGAAAATAGCTGTCTGTTATTGCACTTTGCCAATTTTAAGAACTTATCTAACATAAGGTGCGTCGCATAAATATAGAGAGAGTCGACTTTGCGCAGGGAACGCAATGCGAATATAGGTAGGAAGAAGTGGTACCTAATTAGACATAACCCTACGACAAACGTTTCGATCTGTCGAGATGACCGGATTGTGAGAAAAGAACACCACAAAGTGAAATAATGTAATTTTAAGTGTCTCATAAATATAAAGACAACTATGTAAAGTAGCCACATGCAAATGACATGTAAAAATTAGCATGTTATACCCACGCGCATGGGCCGTAATTCGGTCCAGCCTATAAAAGACAGCTGACCTGCCGTCAGACATTCGTTTACCGAAATGCCACACAACAGTCAACTTTCTGGTGAGGAGGTGCAGAAGATTTGGAGACTGAGAGCAAATGGATTGCCTGTAGCGAAAATTTGTAAAGCCATGGGGAGGAGTAGGGCAGTCATTTATAAGACTTTATCGAAACGCGGTGCGTTAACTGCCAGAAAACGGCCTGGAAGGCCTCGAATAACAACCAAACGATATGATTGTGCTATCATGCGTTTAGTTTCATCCCAAAGGTTATCACTAAGTCAAGTTTCTCGGACTGTTGGTGTCACCGTCTCAAAGGACACAGTTCATCGACGAATCAAGGAAAGTCGCAAAATTGTGCTCCGTAAAATGCGCCGTCTGCCGCACCTCACGCGGCGCCACAAGGAAGCTAGATTGTTATGAGCAAGCAGCCACATGCACTGGACGGATGAGTGGATCACAACTCTTTTCTCCGATGAGAAAAAGTTCAACTTGGACGGCCCTAGCGGTTGGAACTGTTACTGGCATGATTTACGACGCGAGTCACGCACCTTCTTCAGTAGACAGAAAGGAGGGGATCTGTGATGGTCTGGGGAGCTTTTGCGTTCAATGGGACAACGGATATCGCTTTTCTGCAAGGCAGGCAAAACTCCGAAACGTATCAGGAATACTCAGCAGTCACCTTCTACCGTTTGCCGAAACTCTAGCGGGTGTTGATTATCTATTCCAGCAAGACAATGCCTCTATCCATCGGTCTGCATCAACGAAAAGCTGGTTTAACACTCATCATGTGTGACCGTAATGGATTGGCCAGCACTCAGTAAAGATCTGAACACTATCGAGAAGCTCTGGGGTATCCTAGCTCGTGATGTGTACGCGAATGGACGGCAGTTCTCAGGTGTGGTGGCATTGAAAGAGCAGATTGAACGAAGCTGGTACGCACTCCGTACAGAACACTTACATCACTTGGTGGACAGCCTGCCCAATCGAGTTTTCAGTGTTATTCGAAACAACGGCTCCACTATTCGTACCGGAGGTGCTCATAACTAGTAAGTCTTTATACACTGGTGTGCAAAAATTAAGGATGAAGAGGAGAAATTAGCATAACAGCGGAACGAGCAGGCAGAACGGACCGAAAGACCACTCAGGAGATAGCCTAGGGTCCGGTACGGTAGGGAAGCGCATATATGCAGCATGATGTGTGTGTGTGTGGGGGGGGGATGTCGGAAGGGTATAAAGCACACGGGCGGTGTACGCTCAGCAATTCGGTGAAAGCTATTGCACGGTGTACATAGGTTTGAACGACGTCGAGTCGCTGCCACCGTGTGATATGGCCAACAGGCAATCCAGTAGACGACATCTGGATGACTTTACCCGAGGTCGCGTCATTGGGAAGTTAGAAGAAGGTCGAAATGTGACTAGTGTGGCCGAGGAGTTCGGGATCGCTCACAGCATCGTTTCACGAGCTTGGAGAGCATTTCAAACGCCAGGAACAGCTGTCCGAGAGTTTAGCAGTGGTCGTCCACGAGCAACCACGGCGGCGGACGACCGGTATATTGTCCTACAGGCGAGAAGAGACAGACGGAAGACAGCGGGAGAAATCGCAAGGCACATGCAACAGACAACTGGACGTCCGTTATCGCGTTTAACCATGGCCAGGAGGTTGCACAAAGGTGGTCTATTTGCACGACCAGTACGGTGTGGGCCATTAATGCCTGCTCATCGGAGACGGCGGTTTCTGTGGTGCCAGGAACACAAGAACTGGACACATCAGCAATGGGGTCGAGCTCTCTTTACGGATGAGAGCCGATTTAGTCTGACGAGCGATTCTGGACGTATACACATCTGGAGAGAGCAGGGAACACGCAATCACACCTCCAAAATCATCGGAAGGGATCGGTTTAGAGGTGGCGGAGTTCTCGTTTGGGGCGGTATCATGCTTGGTAGCCGTACTGACCTCCACATCTTCCAAGGAGGTTCAGTCACTGGTGTCCGCTTTTGTAGCGAGGTTATCCTGCCTCACATGCGCCTGTTTAGAGGTACTGTGGTTCCTGAGTTCCTCTTCATGGACGACAACGCAACACCTCATCGTACAGAGGCTGTCGCAGAGCTGTTGGAGAGGGAAGGTATTCAACGCATGGATTGGCCCGCAAGGTCCCCGGACCTAAATACAATCGAACACGTGTGGGACCTTCTCGGGAGACGCTTGGCAGCACGTCATCAGCCGCCAGCAATGATTCTGCAGCTGCGATTGGCGCTACAAGAGGAATGGGCCGCGATGCCTCAACAGTTCCTTAACAACCTCGTCCTCAGCATGAACAGACCAGTTGTAAATCCTGCAACGCAGTAAGGGGTAATCATATTCCCTACTAAAGACTGGATTTTTCTTGGCAGCCGCCTATCATATGGACGTTTCTGTCCAGTTGTGCTCGAAGCTACCTTTTCAATAAAGTGCCTTTGTATCCTTTTGATTCCTTTTTTTTTTTTTTTTTTGATTGGAGGTTTAACGACCACCGTGAGCAACTCAATGGGCTATAAGCAGTCGCCCGTCCCTAATTTAGGATCACTGGTTCCAGGGAAGGGAGAGAGCCAGTGCCGTAAGACAAACACAACATCCATGCCTGACCGAGATTCGAACCCGGACCCCTTACGGACGAATGATCAGAGGCCAGCGCCTTAGACCACTGCGCCACCGGGGCCGGCCTTTTGATTCCTTGTTTGGACGGTTTTGCTCACTTGTCCCATATTCTTACATCTTGGGGATCTTATGGTATGATTTGAGTCGATGTGGAGCACTTCTGCACGACGTTACATTCGAAAAACCGTCTCGTCCTTAATTTTTGCACGCTAGTGTATTTTTGAGACAGCGTGTTTCTGTTTTTTTCTTGTACTTGGCGTTGGAATTGTTAAGTTTTTGTCAAACTATTGTGCAGCTGCGTGTCCTATGCAATTTTTGCTATAAATATGAGGTGTACATTTCAGCTCGTTGTTGTTTCTTTTTTATTCGAGAATATTTTTTTGATTGGAGGTTTAACGACCACCGTGAGCAACTCAATGGGCTATAAGCAGTCGCCCGTCCCTAATTTAGGGTCACTGGTTCCAGGGAAGGGAGAGAGCCAGTGCCGTAAGACAAACACAACATCCATGCCTGACCGGTATTCGAACCCGGGCCCCTTACGGACGAATGATCAGAGGCCAGCGCCTTTGACCACTGCGCCACCGGGGCGGCGAGAATTTGTTCTGTCTCTGTATTTATGCGACGCACTATATTATTGTAGTTTCACTGTGTATGCCAAAGCACGTAACAAGTGGGTGGAATGAATGTAAGAGCTGCAAACATTCGTATATGACGTTTGGTGTTTTCATTGTTTATGTATTCTGATGCTAGGCCTAAATTGTGAACGTTACGACATAGAGAATCGTTGTAATGGTAGTTACATCCTTTGACTTTGAAATCTGCAAATAATTTCTGTACTGCTTTGAAAATTGCGACTTCAAAATCAATTTTCCAAAATCGTGGAGAAATGGTTCTGCAGTAGAATCAGTAACCTTGTGCAAGTTTCCTCTTTTTTGCTTGGCAATAAGGCATAAATGGCGGGAACAACTGTTATTTCTTCTTCACTGCCCCCTAAATCAACATGAAATTTGTACAGTTATTAAAACGTGAAGCAACCGGATTTAAATGTTCCATCTGTTAAACATGTTTCACTTTTCTCTAACGGAGCCATCTTCTGTACAAAATACCATTATTCTATCAATTGATCCATCATCAATAATCAGGAAATTCTCTTTGTACTTTTCGGGTAAAATAATATCTTCTCGGTTTTGTGGAGATAAAAAACCCAACTCCTCATGTCGGTGCCTGTACAAAGAGGTCTTCAAAGAATCAAACTTATGTATTTCTGTGACAAAATCTTGGCTAATATCTCGTGCCGCTGAAAAAGTCTCTTTATAAATTTCTTGCATTGGCGTGAGCTCTTCGCGAGCCCTTTTCTTACACTTTGCGACATATTTTTCTATTTCCATCTTAGCTACATTAGGCTTGCAAGTGTGGTTTTCTTCAGACAATACATTATCTTCTGAACTCATAAGTAAAGTTCCACTGCAATCAACATTCCGGCAAATCCAGCGTTTGTTAGTGTTCTTTAACGTTCTCTTTAACGTATACGACAGCCCGTCGAAATGTAATGCACTCTCAAGGTAGTTAGAATCATTCTAACTATCTTGATGCACGCTGGCCTCGCTTATTTTCGATAAACTCCACGTCACTCATACCATACGACTTCCAATAAACGTTTACGAAAAAAAGAATACCTGCGTGATGCAAACGTAAGAAAACAGCAAATGATTCCGCTTCCAAAATTACCGTTGCCAGAGAGTATAGAACCACTGGGCAATCATTATACTGACCAACCTGTTATGTCAGGTGAAGGACTCGACTCAAGGACTCCCCCGCCGTGAACCGGTTTAAGCCGTACTCCCCCACTGTGTGCAGAGGACAAATTGCCACACCTGTTAAACTGCGAGGATGAAACGGCACAATTTTGAGCAGAGGATGAAAAGGGAAAGGATGAATCAGAAACTATCACAGTTAGAGCGGAGGGGGCAAAACTCCTCCCAAAAATGATGTTTTTAAAACTTTCGAATTTCATTCACAGCTGGATAAATTTCAAACAAAAGAGAAAATTTTATTTCGCAAATAGAAATTAGCTTTGGTGCTATAGATTTGAAATG
Organism: Macrothele yani; assembly: GCA_039090855.1. Classification (NCBI taxonomy): domain Eukaryota; kingdom Metazoa; phylum Arthropoda; class Arachnida; order Araneae; family Macrothelidae; genus Macrothele; species Macrothele yani. The sequence goes on from CM076993.1 coordinate 92,004,686, forward strand.
TTCGTGTAGATTGTACAACTATGACAGTATAATAAGCAGATGGAATATTTTATTTCATAATTTGTTCTATTGTGTAAAGCAGATTTTAGTTTTAAGCGCAAATGCAATAACTGATAACGGAAAATTGTTATTAAATATTCAAACGCGAGGATGTCTTGGAATGCATACTACTACTATTATTGCAAAATCCTAAAACTTAGAAAGCACAGATTTCGCACGAATTTAAAACAGTCAACCTCGACGTATCACCCATCGATTTACCTCCACCCCTTTCGGTCTGAACAAACGTGTTCTATATAAAACACCCTTTGATACCTTGATATACCGCCATATCCTTAGCACCCGCCAACCGCTAATATACACTATAATGACAAAAGTCACCGGACACCTAAAAGAGAAACACAACATAGCCTTTATTGACATACATTAGTACGGTGTCGGTCCACCTTTGGCCTTAATGCATGCACTGACCCTTCGAGACATGCTTTCGACAAGGTTTTGGAACACAGCGATAGGTATGCGTTTCCATTCAGTACATAATGCTGCCGCTGACTGTTGCTTAGTAGTAGGCCTCAGTTCCAAACTTCTTATGCGGCACTCTAATTTATCCTATAGGTGCTCTATGGGATTAAGATCAGGGTTCTGTGCTGGCCAGTCCACACACGATACGGGATTATCGTCAAACCACGCCGTAATAGTCCCTGCTTTGTGGCTCGGTGCATTATGCTGGTACCAACAAGGGTCGGTTCCATAGTATTGCCACAGAGTTGGTAGGGCATAATTGTCACCCTCACTATGTGTACTGCATTGCATGTGTGTGTGTGAGCTACGCTACTTAAACACGCATCCCCCCCTCGAAATCAGATTCTTTGTATGTTGCGGACCTGTTCGTGAGTATCAAAGGAAGGTCGTTGAACTTCCCGAACGAAAAACAACAAAAACAAAACGAAAAATGAGAAAGATGACACAGAATTTGCGGTTGTAATGATTTTTAGTCCTTTCCGGCACGAAAAAAATATTCGCAAAACAGATTTCTAGAAAATCCGAAAATACAGCTAAAAAGAAAATACATTTCACACCACCTAGGGATAAACTGCGCATAACTTTAGATAAGCAATGTTAGTGGGGTTAGTCATAATCAAATGGAATCGGTTCTTCTTCTTGGTTACTCAAACAAAGGACTTGCTCAGTAATGTACTTTGTCTCTCCATTCCTCTCAATTCTCCGCCGCTCTCTTCAAGTCATAGCATGTCTTTGTATTAGTATCTTGGAGTCATAACCTTGTCTTGGTGTAACTGTGTCACAAAACTGTTTTTTGGCCGCCCTCTTCCTCTCTTGCCTTTCAATTTTTCCTTTCGAAACTTTCAGAATCGGGCTTCCATAGCGCAATATGTGCACCATCCATAACATTCTTCCTCTACTCCCCCAATGGTATCTTCGGCTTCTCGTGAGGAGGGGCTTGCATGCTTTGACCACCAGCAGTGATACCCAAGCCGGACAGGTCTTCGTGAAGTAGAAGCCAGACTAAGAGAGATACCTAGGAGAAGGATAAGTCTGAAATGAAATCGTGCAAGTGGGAAGCAGTAAATGGGTTGGATGCTGAAGACTTGTTGGAATGGCTCTAGCCCGGCGAGATGCAAGCTAGGCCCAGTAGACCAGAAGGTTGCATCACTGCGATGTGGAGAGCAAAGGAAAACTACCACATTATACTCCCAAGTAATCAGTAATGGAAAAGGAACCAGTTACAAAAAGAAAAAAGACAAGAAAAAAAAAAAGCCGAATTTTTGCAATCGATAAAAAACATTCGCCAACAGAATTAGCTGCGTACTCCCGGCTGAAAAGTATAATACGAAACTTAACAAATTGTTCCCAAAAGATTTCTCAGAGCGGAAGGAAGATACTACAGACTAAGGAATTTTCAAATCGAACAGTTAGAAGAAACGATATAGAAGAAAACGTGATGTAACTTGATGCGTCAAACGAAAAAGCTATGTGTTACTTAAAGAAGAAAATGGGTGCAAAATACTCTTCATAATGAAAAATATCCTACCAGAAAAAAAAAAAATTTCTAAAAATTTTTTTTTTGGTAGAATATAAAAAAAAAAAAAGAACCCTTCGCAGTAGCTGTGTTTTTTATACAAACAGCTACTACTAAGAAATTTTCGGAATAGAATAATCTTTTACACAAATTCACAGAGAAATAGAAATATACGCATCAGTAAAAAATTAAATATTAGTAAAAAAAAAGTTTTCAAGTGAATATTATACGTAGTATTTATTCAATGTATGTAGGTTGTATGGCAACCATGGATACGAATCTCTATGGCAGGTTACTATTTCCTCGCAATTTTAGCTTACTTAGGTCTTTTTTTTTTTTGCCTGTTTTCGTTTTTTTTTTTTTTTTTTGCTTTTGTAAGGCTGTTTATGTATTTTAGTTCGTAACCTGACAAGGAATATATCTCTCTCTTTTATGTGTTTAAACTATAATTAACAAAAATGTTGTGTTTCTACTACTCTTTTAGAAATTCGTTCAGAACTCTTCCTCCATTTCCCAGGAGTACAAACACTAAATTTAACAAAAAATTCATTATATAAAACAAAATTTCAGTGAATTCGAGAAATTCACGTACGTTTATCCAAGTTCCCTAAAATCTTAGGTGGTTGCACCCACCACGTGTTCCAACTGCTTAAATATTTCGTGGGAGTGGGCTCACAGATAAAACTGCATCGGATTTTCACGTAGCGTCGCGCCTGCGTGTCTATTCTGTGTATGGACATATCTGTACAACCTTTGAGATAATGTGCTAGAGGGCACAGTACATACCAAATTTTTTTTAAATATTGCATACATAGTGTACCCGAAATACATGTATATACAATGTATATATATATATATATTTGTAATTTGATGTTGGGGTTACATTTTTTTCTTCGCTGAGAAGTTATTCTGCCACAAAATAAATAAAAGTGTCGCGTTTGTCGTTCAGAGTAGCCGAGGGAGGGGTCCTCGTGTCCGGATCTCCTACCCGCCCTGAGGCGGATTGAGTACGAACATAAAGCGATGTATGACATCTCAGTAAGGGAAGAAAACTGATTATGGGTCTGAGAAAGGAAGATGGTACTGTAACAAGAAATATAAACGAAATTTTGACAAGGGTGAAAGATTTCTTCTCAAAACTGTATGAAAAGTCTGAGAAAAGAAGATGGTACTAAAAAAAATAGTACCATCTTCTTTTCTCAGAAATAGAAACGAAATTTTGACAAGGGTGAAAAATTTCTTCTCAAAACTGTATGAAAGGTCTGAGAAAACAAGATGGTACTGTAACAAGAAATAGAAACGAAATTTTGACAAGGGTGAAAGATTTCTTCTCAAAACTGTATACATCTACTCCAGACATTACGACAGGTACCAGTAACAAAGTCCCTCCAAACCTCCCAGTAGAAGTTACACATGATATTAAGAACATGAAACGGGGAAGAGCTCCTGTAGAAGATGGAATTACCGTAGGCAGTGTACAAGAAGCTAGTGCAGAAATTGAAACTACACTCGCCGAAGTTATCACCAGGTGTCTCAATGAAGGGTAGATTCCTGAGAATTTGAACAATACTACAATGATCCTGCTATATAGAAATGGTGGTGTTGAGGATCTCAGGAACTACGGGCCCATCAGCCTACTATCAGTGGTTTATAAAATCTTCACTAAGGTTCTTTCACATCGTTCGAAGGTAACACTAGACATGGCTCAACCAAGAGAACAAGCTGGATTCAGGAGTGGCTACAGCAATGTAGATTATATCTATGTACTGAGAGAACTAACTGAAAGAATAAGGGAATATGAAATCTCATTATGTATGGCTTTCATCGATTATTATGAAAAGGCCTTCGATTCCTTGAAACCATCAGCAGTTACAATGGCTTTGAGATCTTGCGGTATTGAAGATGCATACATTAGCATTATTAATAACTCAGTGAAAATGCAAGTGGAAAGGTTTGGATATTTGATGATACAGCACAATAAAAATTGGAAAGAGAGTAAGACAAGGTGACACCATATCTCCCAAGCTCTTTAATGCCACATTGCCAAATATCTTTCAATCTACGAACTGGGAAAACAAAAGGATAAAGATTAATGGAGATTATTTAACTCACCTTCGTTTTGCTGATGTAGTAATTTTTGCAGCTACTCCATCAGAGCTGCAGAGTATGATCCAAGAACTTGCTGACAAGAGTAAAGACGTGGGAATAAAAATGAACTTTCAGAAGACAAAAGTGATGTACAATGCTTTTACAAGAAACGGAAATTTATCGATTGATGGGGATAACTGATACCTACATTTATTTTGGTCAGCAGATATCAAGCAAAGGTAACATTGATGAAGAAATTAATCGACGTATAAAACTTGGTTGGACAGCTTTTGGAAGAAACAGTACAATTTTTAGGAGCAATATGCCATTATGTCTTAACAGAAAAACGCTTAATCAATGCATCCAGCCAGTGCTTACGTATGAGCAGAGGAATGGACCTTAACTGAAAAAGACACACAAAGACTGCAGACAACTCAAAGAAGCATGGAGAGATGCATATTTAGTGTAACCAGGAGAGATAAGAAGAGAAACTCGTGGATAAGTTAAATGACCAGAATGGAAGACATAATGATCAGAGTAAAATCCCTGAAATGGCAATGGGCGGGACATGTTGCCAGAAGAACAGACCACAGATGGACAACCGAAATCTTAGACTGGATTCCAAGGGACAGAAAAAGACCCAGAAGAAGACCACACGGCAGATGAATGGATGAAATTCGAAAGCATGCCGGAGTAACATGGAGGACAGTGGCTCAAGACAGACAGTTGTGGAAGAAACTTGGGGAGACATCCAGCAGTGGATTGATAATGGTTGACAATGATGATGATATGTATGTATATATGAGGCTTTCCAGGACCGGACGGAACTTTGGGGGCGTGGGGGGTGGAGCAAAATTTCATTGCGGGCCGTCGAAAATAAATCTCATGGTTTAATAACATCGTTACGTAAAAAATAAAAATACACGAAAATTATCACAAAGAAAATAATTACCTCGAATTACTGTTAGCTTAAGAAAAAGACCATAATATGGATTGAAAGTTCAGAGAGAAAGAGAGACAGAGAGAAAGAAAGAGGCAGAGTCAGACAGAGTGGAAGACAGGGAGAGAAAGAGGCAGAGTGGTAGACAGGGAGAGAAAGAGGCAGAGTGGAAGACAGGGAGAGAGACAGACAGAGAGAAAAAGAGAGACAGAGAAAGAGGCAGAGTCATAGACAGAGTGGGAGACAGGGAGAGAAAGAGGCAGAGTAGGAGACAGGGAGAGAAAGAGGCAGAGTGGGAGACAGGGAGAGAAAGAGGCAGAGTGGGAGACAGGGAGAGAAAGAGGCAGAGTGGAAGATAGGGAGAGAGACAGACAGAGAGAAAGAGAGAGATAGAGACAGACCGAGACAGAGAGAAAGAAAGAGAGATCGATCGAGATAGAGAGAGAAAGAGGCAGAGTCATAGACAGAGTGGAAGACAGGGAGAGAAAGAGGCAGAGACTCAGAGAGAGAAAGGCAGAGACTAACAAACCGGAAGACAGGGAGAGAAAGAGGCAGAGACTCAGAGAGAGAAAGGCAGAGACTAACAAACCGGAAGACAGGGAGAGAGAGAGAGAGAGAGAGAGAGAGAGAGAGAGAGAGAGAGAGTAAAACGTGCTAAAATCTACGATTTCCTTTCCGGGGAGAAGGGTTTTTTGGATGCATTCTGTTTTTGATAAAACCTTTCACACAAAATGAAAAAAATATAACTTTAACTAATTTGCATAGCAAATATTTTTCCATAGCCAACATTTTTGCACAGCGAATAATAAGGATCCCTCTTAAATAACTTCGTTTACATATATGTTTTTCCTGGTACATGGTTTAGTGATTTCTTTTTATGCGAAGTGGAATAGCTGACAAATTACCGACTTTTTGTACCTTTTATACGCGCTCATGTATGGTGCTTTGTATTTTTAAATTTCCAGTACTGTTTTTAAAGTCACTGAACAACTGTCCTCCATATATTGCCGCCGCCACGGTGGCGCAGTGATTCGTCCGAGAAGGGCCCCACACACCCCCTTAAGAAATATCTGGCTACACCACTGCTGTGGTTGAATGAATACACTTCTGGCTTGGTACGAAAAAGTCCCTACCAAAATGCTTTAAAAGTCACTTACCGGCTTGAACACACAGCGAGGAATTGAAAAAGCTATGAGCTGTTAATTGGAGATGTAACCCTGACTTTAACAGCAGTGAAGTGGATACAACATAATATTACTCAGTGTGGTTGTACACACAAAAGCATGCAGTTAAGCTTCGTAATATTTAAACCCAGAGATGCCTTATAGAAGAAACAAACAAACGGTGTTACGTCAAGCGATGCAATCCTTATCACAACAGAAATCTTTGCCTTGCCACGACTAAAAATCGAATCGCCGACTGACTGGCGCAGGGGGAACGATTTTTTTATTTTTTTTTTCATTAATAACGAACTAGAGCTCCGATTCGTCAATGTTCTGACCAATCGGAGCTCTAGTGTGGTTTGCTGTTCAGGAAGTTCCGTGAACCCATGCGCTCGAGTTCGAAGCACACAGAGAGAGAGAGAGAGAGAGAGCACTTGACTTTCACTTTACTAAGAACACGCATACAGTTCCGCGAAATGAATAAATACCTGCAAGTCAGACTTACGGTGTCACGTGGCATCTCTGGAATTCACAGCAGCATATCTGTCGTCTGTCACACAACACGGAACCATTGTCACGTGTATGGATCCGCACAACACCAGTTACGTGCTAAAGAGAGGTATAGGAGCTTCGAAAGTGCTAATCGGGGTGACACAATTTTCGAAAGAAATTCTCTTTGTCCTTTTAATACTATCGCACAATTTCTTTCTTAAAACTGATAGAAATTCTTCAGATTGCGTACAGGCAGCGGCGTACTGGCAATCCGTAAACAGCCACGGAAGCTGATTTTGTGCGGTCCACCTTTAAAAAAATTTTCAAGGTGACCCGTCCCTGAAAAAAATAAAAAATAAAATAAAAAAACGGTATGTAGTCATTGTCGTTATTGCAGTGAAACAAAAATTAATTGACTACATTTTGCCCCATGTTCCTGGACCGCAGATCCTTAGTAAAATTTAACCTGGGAAAATTATTTCCGTTGCTGGGAAGCAATAGTCAAGGTACATTCTCTGAGAGAGATTATCGAAGATTTTATTCTATTGTTATACATTTTACTGCGATAGTTGAATTCAAAATTGTTGTAGAGTCTGTGTTTTGAGTCAGAAGAGAAATCCAAATGCGCAAAACAAAAAATATTTTATTTTTCCAGACTAACCTATCATAAACAAAATTATTACGAAAAAATATCTTAAAAAACTGAAAATATCTAGACTTTCAGGAATTTTAGTGGAAATTTATTTAAAAAAATTAAAGAATGCTAAAATTAATTTTTGTTTAATTATTTTCAAGTGGAAAAAGTATTTTTTTCTCTGGCTGAAACAGACTTTCCTGAACTGCAGTTCAAGAATTCATGTAACTGTAAGGAACAAAAATTGGTAAATCTAATGTAATTTTCTGTCTTGTGCCAGTCTCCTCCATGTCACTCCCGCATACTTTCGAATTTCATCCACCCATCTCCCATGTGGTCTTCTTCTGGGTCTTTTCCTGTCCCTTGGAAAATATATATTTGGTTATATACATATTGGATTATTTATATTATATTGGTAGCAGAAAGCAGCTGAAAGGAACGCAGCTTAAATATGAAAGTCGAGAAGGGGTGGGGTCGTAGGGAGTTGTGTGCATGAAAGACAGTGATACGTTTACATTTTTTTTTTCATTTTTTCTGAAGCCATCAAAATGAGAGATTTTGCTGCTTTAGCATAACTTGGTTTTCTCCTAAAAGAATAGTGAAGCACTAGTGTATATGCATTATTTTTCTTAATTTAGCATAAGGCCTACCGGCCCAGAATATGACGGTCCTCCGGGAAATCACCTGGTATACCGGCGGCCCAGTCCACGCCTGTGTACAGGCAGTTTTTTTTTTTTTTTCTTTACGCAGATGCAAGTTACTTATTGTTAAAAAAATCAGCATCATCAGCACTTTTTTTCGCGCGTCTTTTGTAAAAAAAAAGATCGTGTTTATGTTACCGGTTTGTCCATCCGTCCGTCCGTGGACACCGTATCCCTGCAACTATGAGTCCGATTTGAAAAATTCTTTTTGCATTGAGAAGCTTGAAACGTGCGAATGATGATCCTACATTTCGTTTTTTTTTTTTTTTTTAAATGCACAATTTCACCGCTAGAGAGCGTAAACGCAGATATATCGAATTCAAAATACATTTTATTCCATATATTTGCTTCCAAACATACGATTGAAAAATTGTTTTACTTTTCGATGCCATTTATGTCAAAAACTGTTTTAGGTACAGTCACTTTTTCAAGTTACGCATAGATTTTCCGCTAGGGGGCATAAAATTAAATTGCGTTTTCCCCGATATCTCTGCTTCTAAAACTCCGATTTGAAAAATTCTTCCTGCACTGGTACAGCTCCTGATGGAAAATCTTTTGCATATAATTTCTAATTTTTAGTAAAAAATGGTTTGGCCACCAGAAGACATAAGGGTTAATTTTTGCTTCTGATGTATTTGCAGCAAAACTTGAGCTTCTAAAATCTCGATTGAAAAAATTCGTTCGCAGACCGATGCCACTCACGTAGATATATCTTTTCGGAATATTTTCTTCTTAATATTGCATGGTTTCTCCACCAGGGGGCGTAGATGTATATCATATTTTTGTCAATATATGATATACATATAAGTCCGATTTGAGAAATTCCTTCTTTGTTGGATAGCGTTTCCGGTGCGAAATGTTTTCCATGTAATTTCAAAATTTTCAAGTAATTCATAGACTTCCCGCTAGGGGGCGTTAAGGTAAATTGCGTTTTCTCCGATATCTCTGTTTCCAAAACTCTGATTTAAAAAATTCTATAGCACATACAGCTCCTGATAGAAAATATTCTGCATATAATTTCTAATACGTATTTGGTAAAGAATGGTTTGGCCACCAGGGGGCTTAAATGTTAATTTCTGCTTCTGATGATTTCGCAGCAAAATCTGAGCTCCTGAAAGCTCGATTGAAAAAATTATTTCGCGGACCGATACCACTCACATCGAAAAACCTTTTGAGAATACTTTCTTCAAATGTTGCATGGCTTTCCCGCCAGGGGGCGTAGATACATATGTTATATTTGTCGATATCTCTGCTTCTGAGAATCCGATTTGAAAAAATTATTTCTTTGTTGGAGACAGCTTTCACTGCGAAATGTTTCTCAAATAATTCAAATTTTCTTAACGCACAAGTCTGCCACCAGAAGGCGTAAGATCACGTTTCTGTTTACAGTAATATCTGCGGAATTAAAAAACCCGATTGAAAAACTTCTATCTTCGGTCAGATGCTGCTGTTTTCCATACCGGTTCCACTGGCTTTGAATAGCTTTGATGAATTTAATTCCCCTCAAAAGACGTGCTCATTACAACCGAAAATTCGGTGTCATCTTTCTTGTTTATCGATGTGCTGACGGATGTGAGCAATGATTTTGCTTTTTAACGGGATTGATTCACCTCATAATAACTGCACAGGATCTGAAGAACTTACTCATTCGTTTTTAAAATATGAGGGCCGCATCAACGGAAATGGAAGGTTTTAAATTTAAAAAATTGGCAAATTTCCCTCAACCAGAACATGCTCAACGATATATTTTACAAGAGCTGTACAAATCGCATCACGCAAAAGGAGATTCAGTAAAGTAAACTGAGTAAGAAACATTTCAATGGAAAGCTGCGAGTTTCATTCAGCACGTCTTTTGTAAAAAAAAAAAAAGAAAAAGATGGAGCTTATATTATCGGTTTGTCCGTCCTTCCGCCTGTGGGCACCATATCTCTGCAACTATTAGTCCGATTTGAAAAACTGTCTTTGCATTGGGAAGCTTGAAATGTGAGAATGATGATCCTTGTATTCAGTTCTTTAAATGATGCACAATTTCGCCACTAGAGCGCGTAAATGCAGATGATTTCGAATTCAAAATACAATATATTTTTTTCCCATATATTTGCATCTAAATATCTGATTGAAAAAAGTATTTTTTGTTTCAGTTCCGTTTATACATTGAAGACTATTAAAGGTACAGTCATTTTCTTAAGTTACGTACAGATTTTCCGCTAGGGGACGTAAAAGCAAATTGCGTTTTCCCGGATATCTCTGCTTCTAAAACTTCGATTTGAAAAATTCTTCCTGCACCGGGCACAGCTTCTGATGGGAAATGTTTCTTATATGATTTCTAATTTTTGGCAAAGAATGGTTTTGCCACCAGTGGGTGTGAGTGTTTATTTCGGCTTCTGATGTATTTGCAGCAAAATCTGACCTTCTAAAACCTCGACTAAAAGAAGTCATTCGCGGACAGATACCGCTCATGTCGATAAACCTTTTGAGTATAATTTCTTCCTAAAATAATGCACAATTTTCCCGCTAGGTGGCGTAGAAGTATATTTTATTTTTGTCGATGTCTCTACTTCTAAGAGTCCAATTTGGAAAATTCCTTCTTTGTTGGATAGCCCTTTCAGTGCGAAATGTTTCTCGTATATTTTCAAATTTTTAAGTAAGGCATAGAATTTCCGCTAGGGGGTGTAAAGATAAATTGCGTTTTCCCAGATATTTCTTCTTCTAAAACTCCCGTTTGAAAAATTTTTCCTGTATTGGATACAGCTCTTGATAAGAAATGTTTTGTATATAATTTCTAATTTGTGGTAAAGAATGGTTTGGTCATTAGGATGCGTAGATGTTTATTTCTGCTTCTGATGTATTCGTAGCAAAACCTGAGCTCCTGAAAACTCGATTAAAAAATGTTTTCCTGGACCGATACCGCTCACCTCGGAAAACCTTTTGAGAATAATTTCTTCTTAAAATAATGCATAGTTTTTCCGCCATGGGGCGGAGATGTATATCTTATTTTTGTCGATATCTCTGCTTCTAAGAGTCCAATTTAAATAATTTTTTCTTTGTTGGGGAATGTTTCTCATACGAAATGTTTCTCAATATAATTAAAAAAAATTAATGCAAAAAGTCTGCACCGAGGGCGTAAGCTCAAATTTCCATTTATAGTTAATATCTGAGGGGCTAAAAACCGAATTGAAAATCTTCTTTGCCGCCCCGGTGGCGCAGTGGTCTAAGCTATGGCCTCTGATCATTCGTCCGAAAGGGGTCCGGGTTCGAATTCTGGTGAGGCATGGATGTTATGTTTGTCTTACGGCACTGGCTTTCTCCCTTCCCTGGAACCAGTGACCTTAAATTAAGGACGGGCGACTGCTTATAGCCCATTTAGTTGCTCACGGTGGTCGTTAAACCTCCAATCAAAAAAAAAATCTTCTTTTTCAGTCAGATACTACTAACTATGCAAACTCTGTGTGTATTTTTTCTTCCTAAAATGCATGATTTCGCCGCTAGGTGGAGCAAAAGCTTAATCTGTTTTTGTCAATATCTCTACTTCTACATGTGTGATTTAAAAAATTATTTCAACAACGGATGCTATATACCTTATAAAACACTTTACATTAGTATACGAGGAGTTTTATAGTTCACAGTTCTGTCGTTAAGTGCTGTTTTTGTACTTCAGTTTGCAACTGTAACACCGCTTCTAAAAACTACTCAGAATTTTTTTTTACTGTACGCCATTCTCTACAACAGAGATGTGGAGCATTATCCTCTTTAAATATTAATGCACAGCTTTCCCGCTAGGGGGCGTTAAGGTTGAAACCTTTTTCTCGCTATCTCTGCTTCTGGGAGACGTATTTGAAAGTTATGTTTCCTTAGCATAGCTTTTGCTATGAAGAATATTTTTCACATATTTTCAACTTTTCCATTATGCAAAATTCTTCAGCTAGAAGGCATAGAGTTATATCATGTTTCCTTCTACATGCCATGCATATTTTTTCTTTTAACTGTTCGATTTGAAAAGCTCTTTGTCTCTGATACTTCCTTGTGCTATGAGAAACTTTTTGTGTGCCATTTGTTAATTTTCGTAACAATCTTTTTAGCCGCTGGTAAAAAAAGATAGCTGGTCCTATTTCTGGATGTTTTATCGATTGCAGAAATGCGGTTGTGATTTTTCCCTAACTGGTTGCATTGACTTTGAAGAACTTTGATAAATTTCATTTCCATCAGAAAGGATTCAAAAGACGTGCTCGTTACAACAGAAAATTCGGTGTCATTCTTCTCGTTCAGCTGATCTTGCCGGCGTATCTAAAACGCATTTCTTAAAGGTTTACACCTTTAAAAATGCGTTTATTAAAATTTAATTGTAATTCTGTTGTTACTTGTTTGAACACCTGCGATGTAGTCAGTTTGTTTACACGTGACAATATTCGTTTACTGTTTCTGTGATTAGTTTAGAGCAGCTGTTTTCAATGTGCAATCCATGCTCTAGAGGTAAAAGAGGTCAGAGACTTCTTCGTACTGCTAGCAAGGTAGATTTTGCAAACTTGCAGCAAACTCTGTGTAGTTTTAAAAATGATTTAAATTTTGTTAAAAATGCTTGCAGTATTTTTAAATCTTTTAAGCACTCTGTCCTAAAAGCTTTTTCAAATTCTGGAATAGTTCTGCTAATCAAGTAGATAAGCATTTTTTTGATTTAGTTCTGGACAGTATTAAACCTATTCTTAAAGAAAATAATTATCTCAAAGGTTTTTCCAGAAATTTTGTGACTCAGATTTCTCCATAAAAGCTATGATCATCTCAATGTTAAGAATGTGTTCTACAATAATGCTGTTTATTTTCCCATTCCCAGGCACCAGTCTGTAGTTAGTTTTAAGTATGTTAGGACCTAAGGGTCCATGGTTAAAAACTACAAACTAGGTTCTTCGTTTCGTGTTTCACTGGTAACTTAAGTTTTGTTGAGGATGTCAAGCTCAGGAAATTGTTAGAGTATGGTACTAAATTCAGGCCTTCTTTCCATATTTCTAAAAAACAAATTCTTGAGAATTTTATTCAAGATGTTAATAGATACATTATTAAGACTAATTGGCTTACAATCAGTCTATTGAGGCCTTTGCAGAACGGAAGTTTAATGTTATCTGTAGCTTCTCTGGAAAGTTGGCTGGTCTTGATTTATGTTTTGACAGCAATCTGTATTTCTCTGGTGTTTCAAAAATGTCTTTCTCTAAACTTCAAGATCAATATATATTTATAACAACTGACAAAGCTAGCAATAATTTTGCAATTATCTGTAAAAAATTCTATTTTGAATTGTTAAATCAAGAACTTAATAATAGAGTAACCTACGAGCCAGTTAGTTATTGTACCAAACAGCTTGAAAATCGTTTTAATGCCTTCTTCAAGAAGCTTAAAATTCCATCCTTTAGGGGATATGAACCTGAGTTTCTCTTTCTTTTTGCAACTGTCAAGTTTCATAAAGATCCTGTAAAATTTAGGTTCATAGCTAGTGGCGTTAGGAGTCATAAAAATAAAATAGACCAGGCTTTTGAAGCACTCTTGAAAAAGGTTTTGGAACTTATTAGCAACAGTAGTAATCTGCAGCACAGAGATTTTTTAATTATAAATGACAATTCCGAAGTGATGTCCACTATTCTCAGCTTAAAACCCATAGATATTAATAGATAGTTATGATTTCGAGAACCTATATATTAATCTGCCTCTTTCAGTTATTATTTCCACCTTTAAGGAACTGTATGTAGAATTTAAACTCAACCAATTTGTTAATGCAAATGCTTGGAACACTTATCTTAACTGTTGCATAAATAATAACCATATTTTATATAATAAAACTCTCTATAAGCAAATTAACGGTATTCCAATGGGATTTCCCACTCAACTAGCGTATGCAACATTTTCTTGTTATTTAAAGAATATAAGTTTATTAAATATAGGTCCTCGAGCTCAGATAACTATTTATACAGTTATAGGTATATTGACGATTTGCTTTATATTAATAATTCTGAAATTATCGAAAGTGATTTTTCAGATATCTACCTAGCTGTCTTAAATTGAGTAAAAACAAACCAAAATAACCAAGAGCTTGATTTCTTAGACTTAAGCATTAAGCTTAACAGAGGTAACCCTTCCATTAACCTTTTTGATAAAAGAGTAAATTTTCCTTTCAAAGTAATTAAATATTTGCCCTGGTACAATAACATCTCAACCAAAGTAATAGAAAATGTACTTATTTTGCAAGTACTAGAATTTCCAGAATTTGCAGCAATAATTTAGATTTCAATGACCACATAAGTATCCTATTAAATAGTTTTCTAGATAACAAGATTCCAGCTCTTTTTATTAAAAGAGTATTAAGAAAAATCGTTCTGAAAAATATAGTTAGGTTAGCAGATCTGTTTTAATTTCTTCATAGTTAATAAAATGATTCAGGCCAATGAAAGCCTTCTTGGAAGTTAGTCTGGAAGATGTACACAGTGCGTCAAAGAATTTTTAAGACTGGCGCTAGATTTCAGCCTACGGTGGCGCCACCAGTGTAATCGCGAATGCGTTATAAACTGTGACCATCTGCTTGCTTTCTGCCAAAAATACTGCGCAGTTGTTAAAATAACTCAAACGAAACGGCCGTTCATTAGAGAAGTAAAAATTTTTTCATGTTGAATTATTACGACGGAACAAAGGGCTGTTATTAAATTTAACGCAAAACTTGGTAAAAGTGCCTCGGAAACGTACCAAATGATGAAACAAGTTTACGGTGAGTTTTGTTTAAGTAGATCAAATGTTTTTCTGTGGCACAAACGTTTTTTGGACGGAAGAGATACGCTAGAAGATGATAAGCATACCGGAAGACCAAGTTCATCTAGGACACCTGAGATTACTGAAAATGTGCGTGATTTTGTGGCAAACAATCGATGTGCGCCACTAAGAATGATGGAAGAGTCTTTAAACATCAACAAAGAAACGATTCGAACCATCCTGCATGAAGATTTGGGCAAAACAAAAGTCTGTGTTAAATTTGTTCTACACACGTTAACCAATGAACAAAAATCAAGGAGAAGTGCACATTGCAGAGACATCATTTCAGCCGCTGAAAATGATCCAAACTTCTTAAAATCGATTGTTACAGGTGATGAAACAAGGTGTTTTCAATATGATCCTAAAACAAAGCGACAAAGTGCGGAATGGAAGTCAAAAAACTCACCACAAGCCAAAAAAACAAGAAAAGTTCCATCGAAAATCAAAACAATGCTCATTACATTCTTCCATAGTAAGGGAAGAATGTTTTTCAATTGTCCAATTGTTCCAAGTGGACAAACTCACCAGTCATTGTTTGTCCACTTGGAACAATTTCCACAAAGAATTTGTTCCAAGTGGGCAAACAATTACTGGTGAGTTTTATTTAAATGTTTTGAGGCGTTTGATGGGCAGAATTCGTCGCATTCCTCCAGAATATCGGCATGAAAACAGTTGGTGTTTGTTGCACCATAATGCACCCAGTCACACCTCACTTCTTGTTCGTAGATTTTTGGCGAAAAATAACGTCTGGGTGTTGAACCGTATTCGCCTGATTTAGCACCCTGCGACTTTTCTTTATTCCCAAAACTTAAAATGACGTTAAAAGGGTGTTATTTTGATGATATTTCGACCATACAAACAGCTTCGATGCGTGCTTTGGTGGCAATTTCGCAAAGTGAACTGGAACAGGCATTCGAATCATTATTAAATCGCTGTAACAAGTGCATTGAAGCTGGAGGGACTTATTTCGAATAACAAACCAAAACAAATTATAATTTCTTGTTTCTATTTCATTTTACAGACCCAGTCTTAAAAATTATTTGCCACACTGTGTATATTAACTAACAACTGGAGCCTTCAGTGCTATGGACAGGACAGTCTTATTAAAAATAAAATTAATGAAAATAAAAATCACAAAAAAAATTTATAATTTGATTAAAAAAATTAGATAAAAAATATAAAATATAAAAAGTAAACTAGATATTCTATCTCAAGAATAGCTAACATAAAAATGGTAAAACTTACGTTAAACTAAATAAGTTACTGGTTGTGTCTGTAGATGTACACTAAGGTATGTTAATACAGGTAAAAATTATTAAATGCACATCAGGTATATTTGATAATAATTTTCGTGTATTCTGGAGAGTTATTCTTCTCTTACTGGACAAACAGGTCTTCATTATCGGTTTTGTATTTTTGATTGGAGGAATTTCGTGTGCAGCGTATTTTTGTGCGGGGCTGTCATCAGGCTTTCTCCTCCTCCCTGGCTGCTGTTTTACGGTCTGCCATTTTGCGTATGTGGAGTTCAGAGGTCACAGCATTGTGAGTAGGCTCTTTCATTTGTTCTTATGCAGGTTCTTTCTTTCTCTTATTCCTGTCGTTTTCGTTAAATGCTTAAAAATTATTATTTTTTCTTGTTTGGCATTGGTGAAGCTTGTATTCTAATTGTTTAAAAAAAAACTTCTTTCATTTTTTTTTGCCATGAGCTCGTTTTTGTGCTCCTCTTTAGACTTTAAGGGTGTTAGCTGGTCTCTTGACCTCGTGGTGTTCGTCGACTTACGGAGTTGGACGGAATAATTTTCAGTTGTTGTAATCTTAAAGCATTCCTAGAATACTATGTAAATATTGCAACTTTTATTTTTAACTATAAGTACCTTTTCCAATGCATTATATTACGTGTTTTTGTCTTCTGGCATTCCGTTTTTTCGTGGGAACTGTATGTAAAACGTTCCTATTTGCTTCCGTGGTCTCTGTATTTAGTTTTTATTTTATTTTTCTTTATTTTTTTGGAAGTTCTTTTTTCCCAGGAAATGACACTGTTTCAGTGCTTTTTATTATTCTTTGGTTCCCGTTTGGAACTTCACTTGGGCGGTAAGATTGCTTACCACGTGTCAAACCTGTCGTTTTCTGGGTGTTGCTCAGTTGATATATTTTTCTTTGTAGTAGGTTTTGCCTAGTTTTCTGGGTCTAAAGCCTTCTCACAAATTTTGTGAGCTCTTTGCCAATCTTTTTCTGGTTTTTGTGGGAGATGGTGAGTATGGGTTGGGCCAGGAAAGTGATAGATGTATGCAAAAACTTTTGCTTAATTATTTAATTTCTGCATCTTTGAGGGCGGTTATGTAATTAATTTTTTTTTTTTGGGGGGGGGGGGACTTATACTTGCATCTATGACTTTGCAGAAACCCATTTTCAACTAGGCCTTTGTGGTAGTGAGAAAATGCAGAGTTTTGCTGGTCCTTGATAAAGCCAAGGCTCGGCATTTTCGGCACTTTCTGCATTCAGGTTTTGTTATTTATTATTATTTTTTCACTTTGCCTGTTTTTTGAGTTTTTTATTTTTTATTTTTTGTCATTGTTTAAAAAAAATTTGTTACAGTTTCTGCTTTGCAGGTTGTTAGTTCTGGGAATTCATCACTGCTACGTTTGCGCGACATGGTCTTCAGAATGTAAGTTAAAAAAAAAAAATTAGCATTTTTTTTTCTTAACTCTGCTTTTGGTTTTAGGTATATATATAATCAACCATTATCAATTCATCGCTGGAAGAAGGTCTCCCCAAGTTTCTTCCCCAATTGTCTGTCTTGAGCCTGTCTCCTGCATATCACTCCAGCATACTTTCGAATTTCATCCATCCATCTCCCATGGGGTCTTCTTGTGGGTCTTTTCCTGTCTCTCGGAATCCAGTCTAAAATTTCGGCAGTCCATCGTTGATCCGTTCTTCTGGCAACATGTCCAGCACATTGCCATTTCAGTGATTTCACTCTCGTCCACTCCTGTCAGTTTCCTTGTCCACAAGTTCCTCTTCTTATCTTTCCTGGTTACACCAATCATGCATCTCCCCATTCTTCTTTGAGTTGTCTGCAGTCTTTGTATGTTTTTGTTAGTTAAGGTCCATGTCTCTGCTCCATATTAAGCACTGAACGTTTTTTTCGTTTGAATGCATTTTTACATTATATATGTAAAAATTGTATAAGAAGAAGAACTCATGGATCAGGAAAATGACAAGAGTGAAAGACATCATGATCAGAATAAATCCCTGAAATGCAATGAGCTGAACATATTACCACCGATGGACAACCGAAATTTTAGACGGGATACAACGTTATTTCCGTTGTCAATCCCCATTTTCTTATGCTTCGATCACCAGTGGACTTGGCTGGTTTTCAAAAAAATACGGTATCAACATTTTTTCGACTTCCTCTTGTAGGATCTCAATTCCCTTTCCTTTTGCAGCAGTTCTTTGCTTTCACGAACAACTTTCGAACAGAGAATATGAGTATATAAATGTATGAATGATTTTTACGAGAGACACTGGTCAAGTAAGAGAGCAATAAGCTTGCTAGAAGAAGCACAGTCCAGTGGTAGTGCGTAGAGCATCTTAGAGGAAATGCAAGGAGTTCAGGAAGTGGAAACAGAACGGGTAAAGTCGTTGCAAGAAAATGGAGCAGGCTTGAAGATCAGAAGAGACACACTCGCTCAAGAAGATGAATGACGTCATGGACGACCTGATCAAGGACGCCACTAGACTTCAAAATCAGGGTGCGCGGTGGGTGGACGAGCACTAATTTTGGTGGGCAAGTTTCATAGCAACTTTATTTACGAAAATTTTAAAGAAAGAATTTTTAGCGCTTTTCACTACTGTGACGTATCTGCCAGCAGGACGCACACGACATAAAGGCAGATAGGAATCAGAATAAAACGTCTGCGTAGCTCAGTTGGTAGAGCGACTTGTTCCGGAATAAGCGGATTCGGGGTCGATTCCCAGCGTAGACCAAAAATGACGGAGAAATTTACTTCGTTATAATGGCGCCCGAACTATCCGGATGACCCGACCGTTCAAAATCTCGCATTGGTGTGATGTTCTTTCCACACCGCGAGATAGGAAAAATCAGAGAATCCCATCTCCAGCACTTCGAAAAAAAAAACAAAAAAAAAAATAAGGGGGAGATGATGTAACGTACCAGGAGATGTGACGTACCTGCCAGAAGGACGCACACGACATAAAGGCAGATAGCTATCAGAATGAACGTCCGCGTAGCTCAACTGGTAGAGTGACTTATTCCGGAATGAGGGGATCCGGGTTCGAATCCTGGCGTGGACAGACATGACGGAGAAATTTACTTCGTTATACTACCGGTAACAAAGGAATTCATGAAACACCCACCTCCACCTGGACGAAACACACATGCATTCACGGATCTGAATAATTACGACACTGGTGCAAAATACAAGTATTGGCAGAAAATCGCCTTCAACTTTTTTCTTGCTGTGAATGCGCTGTCTTAATTTTTTTTTTAATTTTACATTTTTGCTTACGAAAACAGTACTGTACTTGAACAATTTATTTAAAGGAAAATGTAATTTTTTTTGTCTAAATCAAATTTTTACGTCGTGCCAAGCAGACACAATACCTCCCCCTCCTTAACTACCTTCCTTCAAGCCAGCGACTTTGCCTTGCATTCCTCTACTCCAAAGCAGTCGTCAGCCACGTCCTGCTCTCTCACTGTACGGGGAAGTCTCAAAAGCGCTAGTGTAGCTTCAGACTCGACTTTCTATGTTGAAATCTCATATTTAGTGACTAAAACAAACATCAGAGCAATTAGTAATTACCTCCTTTCTGTGAATTCACCCCTTGGCCATACTAACATGAAAAAGAGGCTTAAAATAAGGAATTGGGAGAGCGGAAAACAACTGAATTTCCATGGCTCTGCTGATGCTATTTTGATAATCTTTCTACGGAGACAAACAACGCACTTCCTAGAGGAAAATGCGTAGGGATACACAAAGAAAAACACGAGGGGTATTATTACTTAACAAAGTCTAGATTATATTTTAAAGTTAAATGT
This sequence comes from Macrothele yani, assembly GCA_039090855.1. Classification (NCBI taxonomy): domain Eukaryota; kingdom Metazoa; phylum Arthropoda; class Arachnida; order Araneae; family Macrothelidae; genus Macrothele; species Macrothele yani. The sequence goes on from CM076993.1 coordinate 92,024,590, forward strand.
ATTGAAAAAATGGCACATCATGAACTGGGTGGGTGGCAGGGTGGGCTGAAGCCCAACCTCGCACCCCCTTGGCGAATTCCCTGCCTGAAACCAAACAAGGCCATGCGATCAGGTGGTATAAAAGTCCCCGAGACGGAAGGTTTCGTCGAGCTCCGGTATAGTCAGCAGTGAGACGAGCAAGCAGTCTAGCCCGAAAAGGGCAGCAGAGAGTAATCTCCGCCTGAAGGTTGGAGAGTGACGAAGTTGTGGAAGACCGATGTAGATGAAACACATAAATATGCGTTTGACAAGAAGAAACATGTAAGTGCACGCTAGAGCAAGACGGCAAGTAAGATCAGACGGGTCAATCAAGCATTGATATTCCGTAAGGGAAAGGTCAGATGCGCTGATTTTCTGGGCAATGGTGAACATGGCGCGAAAGAGCGGAAGGACTATTTATAGGACAGAAGAGATAACCATGAGCATGGGGACCCATAGCTTAGTTTTCAAAAGGGGGCAGGCAGAAATGATTACTACGAATAACGTACACAAGCACCATCTGTTCAAATTTTCACTGTGTCTTCTCATTATGTAACCGTTTTAACACAGTCTCAAACTCTAAATTAACTGTAAACCAGAAGACCCAAAAACTACATAAAATAAATGGGAAAATGAAATGCAGCATGTTAGGGCAATGAGGAAATTTCTTTGTCATTCTTTGTTCACATGCGCCACGAAACCCTAGAGATCACTCAACTAGTCACCAAGAATGAAAAAATACCCACAAGACAAACTTCTGGGGAATATTTCGAGAGATCTTTGTCCTACAGTGATTAGCTATTGCAGAAGATGATATATTTTTCATTCCTTCATCTTTGATACTTTTTCATACTGCACGCTGTTGTTCTCCAATGTGTAATAGGAAATTTCCTTATTACTTTCCACTGCAAATTTTCGCTTTTTCTACTGGAAATTCCCAACTGTTTTTCAATTTTTACTGCATATACATGCATTCGGAAGTTTTGCAGAAAAATTAGCAATTAGGAATTATGTTATCGCTAAAATCTCTGTAGCACCTTAAAAGAACAGAAACAGCATAGTCCGATTTCCAGGGGAGGGCAAATGCCCCCACTTGCCCTCCTATATGGATGCCCATGACCATGAGGGACGTCAACAAAAGAAGAGCAGAAAGAACAGAGAGCGGAGTTCTCTAGCCCTGGGAGTAGACAAGGGTGAAGGGAATATGGAGGGCGGAGCAGAGAGAGAGAGAGAGAGAGAGAGAGAGAGAGAGAGAACGTTCGACTTCTTCCTGTCCATTATTGCTTACAGCAGTAGTGTTTTAACAACGTTCTGTGAGGGGAAAAAGGGCTTTGTCGTCAAGAATCTGAGGCTCTCGGTTTTCAAGCAGCGAAAAGAAGGGTTCTGGCTGTCGGCCACGAAGAGAAGACGAAGACCCGAGAACCAGGGAAGGAGAATGCCCGATTAAAGCGGGAGTAAAAACCGAGCCGAAGAAGAGGCGTAGAAGGAGTTCGAACGAAATAGGAATAACTTCTGAGTGCCATTGCCTGGATAAAAAAAAAAAAAAAAGAGGGAGAGAAAAAGAGAGAGAGAGAGAGAGAGAGAGAGAGAGACTAGAATAGTAAACTAGAAAATATATACTGTATAACGTTTCCATTCTACTACGGAGTTTTTCCAGCGATCAGGAAGTGGAACTAAACTGCAGTCAAGAAAATTTAGCGAATTAAATTTATTTTTAATATTTCAAGACAGTCTAGTATTTTTTCTTATTAATTATTTTACTTTGTTATTTTTTACTTTTTGGTATGAACAAATTACTTGCTTGTAAGGTAAACCACCAAAAGGCGCGACCCCCCCCCCCCCCCAAGAAAGAAAAAAAAACTTGCTATATGATTTTGTACAAAAATGTAGCTCCTGCCCCAGCTGAATCTTGAACCCTCATGGGTTTAGGAACTAGTTACAGTCCTGAGGAGCAAGCATTTCCAGGGACAAAATTTTGTGTTTGCAGCTATCGTTACATTCCTGTTTCTAGTTAATAAATTGGAACATTTTACTCAAAATAGTATAACTAAACTAGTGATATGAATTTCGTGGCGTAAAACAGAAAATCAAAGTTTCCAAGTTTTCGCACATCAACCAGATGGCTTTTTCAAGGAAAGTAGAAAGCTGACTGCACACTAGATAATAGGACATTTCAACAATTTGAACGCGGTGGCTCGAATAGACAATAAATGAATAGGAGCAAATGTGATCAGCCATTCGAAGAAACGAGATCACGTTGGTTGGGCACGCGGTAACCGTGGTAGAAAACGCAGCATTATTTGAAGAATTGAAGAAATGATTCCAAAATGCGTGGCAACTCGAGTGAGAAGCTATCATTGCAAGTTTCGCCGCTGGTCATGATTTCCAAAGTTTCGCGAATGGCAGTAAATTTGTATATCCGATTCTGGATCAACGGTCTTGCGAACGAACCCTCTAAACTCATGAGTTTCACGCGTGGAATGAGCTGCAAGACTATCTGCTCTTTCGGAAGATATAAAAAAAGCCGACAAATTACCGCCTGGCCCTTAGATCCCAAAACTCTTGCGAAAACTTAAACACCACAAGCCCGGCAATCCATTGAGACCGATTGTGTCCAGAAGGTCCACACCGACCTACCATATAGAGAAGGCATTATCCAGATTCCTGACTATTCATCTACCTGAATCGGACTTTGTATTAACTTCTACTTTAGATTTTATCACGAAAACCAAGTAATTCACTGTTCAACAACATGATATTATCGGCAGTTTCGACGTGGTATCCCTTTACCCATCCGTCCTCGTGCTGGAAGCCATCAGAACATTGAAAGAGGCTATATCTAATTCATCAGTTTATTCCAAGAGTCTTGCTTCAGCATCTTCAAATTAATGGAATTGACCTCAAATTCCAGCTACTTTAGTTTCCAAGGGCAAGTTCATAAGCAAGTAAATGGCGCTCCGATGGGATGTTCATTTTCAGCCGTCCTCGCGGAAGCAATACTTCATTGAGCAACATGTATGTATTCGGTAACATCACCCCAAGGTCTACCACCTGGCTACGATATGCCGACGACGTATTTTTTATATGGCCACACGGAAAGGAGATTATCCCGTCTTTCCTCGATAAAATCAATTCCCCATTGAGCAACATGTATGCATTCGGTAACATCCCCAAGGTTTACCACCTGGCTACGATATGCCGACGACGTATTTTTCATATGGCCACACGGAAAGGAGATTATTCCGTCTTTCCTACATAAAATCAATTATATACACCCTACGATCAATTTCACCATGAAGCTTGAACACAGTGGTACCTTGCCTTAACTCGACGTCTCAGTGAGCAAATCGCATGACAACCGCCTTCGTACGGAAGTCTATTATAAACCTACCTCCGTTCCCAACCTGATGCTCCGCAGTTCATTCTGACCTGATGATTACAAGACGGCCTTCTTCCGTTCTCGAATGAGAAGAGCCTTCGCTGTCTCATCTGATGTTCGTTCTAGACAATCCGAACTAAAAAACATTGTCGAATCGCCACCGAGGCAGGATATACGTCGAACTAGATGCATAACTTTATCGAAAAAGCCAAAATCAGCCGTGTTAACCTTTCTATGCCGCAGCTTCGCTACTGGGCTCTATTCCTTACATACCAAAAGTTTCCTATCAACTCAAAAACGCGCTCAGGAGAATGAACTTCAGTGTCGGCGTAAGGTCTCCGGCATCTTTATGTACGACGCTTAAGAGAAATATTGACAAGCCTCTCTTCTCAATGAGGTAGGTTTTTATGCCATCCCATTACAATATCCGGACGGCTCCGGGCAATACTACAACGGAATGACCAAACGTCGTTTGGAATTAGAATCAACGAACATAAAAGAGATACAAAAGACGATAAAATAACCACTGCCCTCTCAAGAGAAGTCAAGTTCAAGCCTTCTGATCCTACGTAGAATGATATAAAGAAATTAGCTTCATACTCCACACCCAAATCTGCTGCCATTCGCGAAACCTTGGAAATCATGACCAGCAGCGAGGCTTGCAATGATAGCGTTGCCGCCCCGGTGGCGCAGTGGTCTAAGCGTTGGCTTCTGATCTCTCTTTCGAGAAGGGTCCGGGTTCGAATCCCGGTGAGGCATGGTTGTTGTGTTTGTCTTACAACACTGGCTCTCTCCCTCCCCTGGAATCAGTGGCCTTAAATTTAGGCCAGGCGACCACTTATAGCCCATTGAGTTGCTCACGGTGGTCGTTAAACCTCGAATCAACAACAACAAAAAAATAAATAAAAATAAAATAGCGTCTCTCTCGAGTTGCAACGCATTTGGAATCAATTCTTCAAATAATGCTGCGTTTTCTACCACGGTACCGCGTGCCCAACCAACGTGACCTAGTTTCTTCGAATTACTGATCACATTTGCGCCTATTCATTTATTGTCTAGTCAAGCCACCGCGTTCAGATTCTTGAAATGTCCTATTATCTAGTTTGCAGTCAGCTGTCTACTTTCCTTGAAAAAGCCATCTCGTTGATGTCCGAAAGCTTGGAAACTTTGATTTTCTATTTTACTCCAAGAAATTCGGATCACTAGTATACACTGGTTTGCAAAAATTAAGGACGAAGAGGAGAAATTAGCATAACAGCGGAACGAGCAGGCAGAACGGACCGAAAGACCACTCAGGAGATAGACTAGGGTCCGGTACGGTAGGGCATGCGCATATATGCAGCATGACGTACGGGGGGGGAGTGTCGGAAGGGTAAGAAGCACACGGGCGGTGTGCGCTCAGCAATTCGATGAAAGCTATTGCACGGTGTACGTCGGTTTGAACGAAGTTGAGTTGCTGCCACCGTGTGATATGGCCAACAGGCAATCCAGTAGACGACATCTGGATGACTATACCCGAGGTCGCGTCATTGGGAAGTTACAAAAGGAGGGTAGCATATACCTACGTCATTTTGGCTCCAAGCCCAACGACCTACGCTTAACCGTAGTTAGCTTAATTTATTTATGACAGCGTGTTTAGTCTGATGGCATATTTTTCATACAGAGAATTTTGCTTTGCGATTTTAGAGCAAACGCCAAACATATGTAAATAAATAGAAGGAAGTTAATTTCCTAAAGACAATAACGTTTTAGACAAATAACATAATTCATAAGTACCAAAATAATTATTCGTTCTTTCCAAAAAAAAAAAAAAAAAAAAAAAAATCCAGACAAAGACAATAGGAGAAAGTGGGACATTTCTCGAGTGGTCGACCGGGAAATGTCCCGGTGTCCCGGTGGGTCAATCCTCCCCTGGTTGCAAGATAAGGATGTCATTCAAATTGTTAAATATTCTCTGAGGGCTATTCCGTCATTACTGAGACTGCGACAAAGACTAGCTGCATTCAGCCCTTTTGTTGTGCACAGTACCGAATGAACGAACTCCGAAGCAGTTGGGAAAAGCTGTACAAACGGTCACAGTTTTATTTTTATTTCTTATTGATGGTTTAACGACCACCGTGAGCAACTCAGTGGGCTACAAGCAGTCACCGGGATTTAAACCTGGACCCTTCTCAGACGAATGTTCATAAGCTTAGACCACACGGAGAGAGAGAGAGAGAGAGGGAGAGAGAGAGAGGGAGAGAGAGACGGGGAGAGAGAGCTATGGGGGCGCAATATTTTGCGGTTTGCTCCGGGCGAAGAAATGCCTAGTTACGCCCTGGTACATACGTACATATGAGAAGGTATGGAAGGTGAAGAAATTAAAAATATATTCTCTGCAGCAGCTGTTCGCTACTGGACAAAGATGTCTCGAAAATTTTCCCAGAAACATACCTTGAGGATGTTTTTTTCATTCTTGAAGATCAATTGAGTAATCTCTGGGTTTTTATGGCGGATGTGATACAAGTATCCAAAATGATAAAAAAGAACGACATAGGAATTTCTTTATTGTTAACATGCTGTCTAATGTCATTTATCCATCTTTTTTATGTAGCTTTTGCGTCTTCTGGTTTCCAATTGAATTTATGTGTTGAGAGTGTGGAAAAAACAGTTACATAACAAGAAGGTACGGGGAAATTTGCATATGTTATTCGTAATTTCTCTTTGCCTCCCTTCTGAAAACTAAACTTAAGCGCCCATGGCCGAATTCCTTCTAGCCTCCTGCTATAGCTACGGCCCTGATGTACATGTATATAAGCTTATTAGACGAAAAAACTTTGAATATACAAATGAAAGTGAACGTGGAATGAAAATGAAAATACAAAACCTAGTCAAAAGTATAAGCTAAACTACCTGAACGGTCATCATCAGAGGAGCAGCCATTCGCGAAAAGTGGCTTTTCAGATGTCGACCAAGAACTGGTGTAACCAAAGTCCGTCGACAGTATACCCTAAACCACTGGAAACCACGAAACCACAAGAGCCACAAAACGCAAATGCTTCAGAAACCGGAGCCCGAAGACATAGATCACTATAACCCAATGTGACGTATATTCTAAATTAACTTTCCTTTTTAGTTTCTTTCCCTATGTAAATCTTGAGTTTGTTCTCAGGTATACTTCACACTTAACGTGATATTTTTTCTCTGAAATGAATACTGTTGGCAACATAATTGAGGTTGAATGAATGTGAAGTATGCCTGTTATGATAAGAACCAGAGATATAAACTACGAGTAAACTGTTGCTGGTGGAGCGTTGTGAAACGTAGCGTTGTTGGTGTGTGGCGTGTTTAATGTTGATACCGATTTGTTATGTGAAGTGCTACATCGAGAAATAAAGCATCTTTTCCGTAAGTTTGACTTCTGTTTTTTAAATATTTCGTCTGGCCGTTAAGGTTTAATTTAGGATTTTTTCATCGTATGGTGATGTTTTAAAATAACGTAGCAGTTCGACAAGACATTTACGTTATAACAAGTGAACAAAAGAACTCTCAAACCATGAAAGCTTCAAACGCGGCACAAGAACATATGTTCAAAGTTTTTTGTCTTACTGTTGGTCTTGGGTCGTGTGTTTATTTATTTTATCTGGGTCAGCTGCTATGCGCCTTCCTCGACACTTAGCTGTTTTTTTGCTCTGTCATTTCTTGTTCTGAGTTGAAGCTATTTTCAGGTTTGTATTTTTGGTACACGCCAGACGTTTCTTTCCGGAATTAAGATAGTTAACCATATTTACATGGCCTGAGTTTGAACTCCGGTTGGCCCGTGGAGTTGGCAGTTCAGTAGTAGATTTTTTTGTTTGTTTTGGAACTAGTTTTTTAGTTGTACTTTGAATATTGTCAGACTTTTTTTAACTTTTTTTGCAACTATATATACACGGTCGAGTCACATTATTGTGACCGACCATATATCTAGAGTAACCACCGTGTGCATCGCGGACAGCAGCTAGACGGGCTGGGAGTGACTCAATAAGGGGCTGGATGGTGTTCAAAGGTATGTGGAGCCATGCTGACTGCAGTGCATCTGACAGCTGCTGGAGGATCCATAGAGCGAACAACACGATCGAGGTGGTCCCACAGATGCTCAATTGGATTTAAGTCTGGGGAATTAGGGGGCCAGGTAAGTACTTTGAAGACTTCATCGTGCTCTTCCAACCACTCTCGGACATTTCTAGCTGCGTGACACGTCTCATTGTCGTGCTGGAAAATCCCATCCGCCCCAGGGAAGACAATCAGCATCTATGGGTGGTACGTGGCCTGCAAGGAGGGATTCATAACGAATTCGGTCCATAGTGCCTTCCACAGGTATGAGTGGACCCAGAGAATGCCACGAAAACATTTCCCAGACCATAACGCTACCCCACCAGCTTGTGTTCTTCCAGCAGTGGTTGAAGAGTGTTTGTTTTCCAACTTCCATCCGTTCGATGAAGCAGAAAGCATGACCCATCGGGGAATGCAATCCTTTGCCAATCACAGGAGGTTCCAATTCCGATACTGCCGTGCAAATATATGCATTTTCTGCCGATGCACCTTCGTTAGCATAGGTGCAGTGACCATCCGTCTGCATCGGAGCCCCATACGCAGCAGGGTTCGCTGAACTGTCGTTTTAAACACAATTCCGGTAGCCCAGTGGTTCATTCGCCAGTGAGTTGCTCCACTGTAGCGTGTCGATCGGTCCTCACGCACCTTCGATGCCAACGTTCACCTCTCACATCAGTGGCATGTGGTGCTTCGCAGTTTCCACATCGCTTATTTGCAGTGGTGCCATTTCTCCAATCACGATACACTTTAACCACAGCAGCACGCAAACAGTTCACAAACTGCACTGTTTCAGAAATGTTGCCACCCTTGGCCCCAAAGCTGATAATCATCCTTTTTTTTTGCAAATCTGATAAATCGCTCCTTTTATCCATGACAGCAACGAGTGATATGTTTTCAGATGGGGGTAAGCGTCATTTTCTTGTAGGACTTCCGTCCACAGGTAGTAGAGTTTAGGTCCCAGCCACCTACAGCGAGATCGCCTTTTGGGCAGGACATAGAAACGGAAGGAATGAGAGCAAGTCTAGCGACTTTGACAGAACAGTTTGTAGTGAGATTAGAGTACAGTAGATGGCGCCACCGTACAAGTACGATATTGCACATAGAGGGGTGAGAGAATTTCAGGTGGGGTATAGGAAAGCATACCCATTTAACCAGTGGGTCCAGCCTGGGGGCCGTCACTTTACGTGCTCGTCCGATGCACGGCGGATATTCAGCGATTGTTAGTAAATCACACCATCTCTGAAAGATCAGCCCAGGCTTGAACCTGGGGACCCAGCATCGATAGTCTGAAACACTAACCACTAAGCCATCCTCGGCTATTATGTTTTCAGATTGCCTACAGCACACCTTATATACCCTCCAAGCCAGCTCATTACACGTGCCTTCTTTCATTGGCTACGCGCCGTTGACGTCAAAAGTAGGAAGTGGTCACAATAATGTGACTCGACTGTGTATATATGTATACATATATAATGGAATTTCACAAAAGAGTTGTACACGCGAGAGTAATATAGCGTGCTCCAAATGAAAGCATTCTCGCAAAACATTCGGACTAATATGTTGGTTAACAGATTTGTTATTTTAACGATGCTTTATTTAAAAAAGAAAAAGCTAATAGCGACTGTTGTTTGAACAATCCTCTGAAGGAAGTTTAGCAACTTCCGTTTTCAGTTAGCATCCGCTTCCTGTACAAGGATGACCTTTTAAACCGATACTACACGTTCATTGCCGGTTCTTTGCTCTTTATTTACTGCTGAGAAGGAACGGCTCGTCTAAACATGTGACATAGGGAGGAGGAGGCATTGGGGGGAGGTCTAGCATTCCGAAAATGCTTCTTTTTTTTATGTTTTTGGTTAAAATGCCACTTACGTTAGAAAAAAAATGCTTTCAATTTAATAAAAATACATCAACTCACATTAGAAAAAAATGCTTTAACTTTTTCTTCTATTTTTCCTTAATTTTTATTTCGTTCTTGTGGATTTCAAAAACTTTCATTTTTCAACCGTCCCCTTTTCCCGAAAAATAATATTATATACGCCCCCTAACATGTGATCATGCTTGTCATAATTGAGGGTGTATGTTGCTAGATTAACTGAAAAAAATTATATTTACGTTAAGAAATTCTTCGAAGATTAAAGCGCGTTATAAAATCCGTGTTATCATTTACGCGCTGAAGGAGAATTTTATCCAAGTCGGAGAACACGCCTTGCATTTCGTCACGCTTATCAACATTCAAAGTTATCTAAAGGTGAAACCAAACTGGCAGTTTTATCGCACGTGCTCCATGATGTTGAAGTGATAACACCATCCATTATCACTGCAACGAGAAAATGGATAGTGTCGTAGATGACTTGAAGCACCGGCACAGGCCCAGGGCCGCCATGAAGCAATGGCGACGCAAGAAGTTTCAAAGCTTCGGAGGGCTAAACTTTGTACGCGGGGAAAAGGCACAAGTAATTTGAAGTGCTGGCAGAAAGTTTGAAGAATTCCATTTCTCTGCTGATGTTATGCCCAGTAACAAAAAATAAATTTTAGGAACGTATTGTATGTAGTATTTATTCAGCGCAGAATCGTAGTCCAGGGGGGGTTCGAGTACGAATTTAAAGCGACCTCCAAAATGATTCCACAACTTAAATCTTGGCCCTCAGTCTCCGGCAGCTGGAATGTACCTGGCCAAGGCAGCGGCCAGTGCGACATGAAGGCAGAGGGTGCTAAGAATCCCCGGAGGACCGGACTAGGCTGCCATCTGATGCTGACCTTGGCTACTTACAATGGACGCTCCCTATCTTCTGATTCAAGGCTTCTTGAATTGGAAGAGGAACTACAAAGGATCAAGTGGGACATCGTGGGGCTAAGTGAGGTAAGGAGAAAAGGAGAAGATCTCATCGAACTGAAAAGTGGACATCTCTTCTACTATCGTGGGACAGATACTGGCAGAACTAGTGGTGTTGGATTTATAATAAACAAGAAACTGAAGGATAAAGTTGTAGAAGTTGAAAGTTCCTCTGACAGAGCTGCACGACTTGTTATCCAACTCTCGAAAAGATACCAGGCTCAGATTATTCAAACTTATGCACCCACCACAAGTCATCCTGAAGAAGAAATTGAAGAATTTTATGAGGAAATTTGTCATCTAAATAATAAAGGTAAGCAGCACTTGAAAATAATTATGGGAGATTTCAATGCAAAAATAGGGCAACGGCAACAGAATGAAACTTCGGTAGGTAAATTCGGTCATGGCAACAGAAACCAGCGTGGAAATACTCTTGTAGAGTTTGCAGAGGCAGAAGGGTTTTTCATCTTGAACTCCTTCTTCAAGAAAAAGCCACACAGGAAATGGACATGGAGACATCCAAATGGGACGACAAGTGAAATTGATTTTATTATGTGTAACAAAAAATTCGTCATAGAAGACTGCAGTGTGCTAAACAAGTTCAACACAGGTAGTGACCATAGATTGGTGAGATGTAAGATGCACCTCAACACTAAACTTTAACGTGGCAAGCTCATAGGACAAACAAAATCTATTGACATAACCAACCTTAAAAAACACCATAATACCTTCAAGTTAGAACTGAAGAACAGGTTCTCTGCTTTAGAAGGCCTAACATTGGAAGAAGTGGACATCTCTGAAGTTAACAGAAAAGTAACAAAGCTCTTATGGAAACAGCAACAAAATTAGCTGGGTCTAAGAACAAGTTGCATGTGAACAAATTATCAGGAAAAACCAAAATGTTGATGCAAAAAAGAAGAGAGATGAGGACAACTAAAGAAGATGTGACTTCCAAAGTGGAATATATAGAGCTATGCAAGACAGTAAGAAAAAGTATCACTGAAGACGTAAGGAAATTCAACTGTGAACTAGTGAGGAAAGCAATTGAAAACAACCAAAGCCTAAAGATAGCAAAGGGACATCTCAGTAAGGGAAGAAAACAGATTATGACACTGAGAAAAGAAGATGGTTCTGTAACAAGAAATAGAGGCGAAATTTTGACAAGAGTGAAAGATTTCTACTCCAAATTATATGAAAGGGATGATATATGCACTCCAGACATCATGAAAGATACCAGTACCAGAGTTCCTCCAGTCCTTCCAGCAGAAGTTGCACATGCAATCAAGAACATGAAGCGAGGAAAAGCTCCAGGAGAAGATGGAATTACTGTAGACATTATACAAGAAGCAAGTGGAGAAATCGAAACAGTACTCGCCCAAATTTTCACTCGATGCCTTAATGAAGGAAAGATTCTTGAGGATTGGAACACCGCTACAATGATCCTGCTACATAAGAAAGGTGACATTGAGGATCTCGGAAACTACAGACCTATCAGCCTCCTATCAGTAGTTTATAAAATCTTCACTAAAGTTCTTTCACACCGCTTGAAGGTAACACTGGACATGGCTCAACCGAGAGAACAAGCTGGATTCAGGAGTGGCTACAGCACAATAGATCATATCCACGTGGTGAGAGAACTAATTGAAAGAGCGAGGGAATATGAACTTCCATTGTGCATGGCTTTTATCGATTATGAAAAAGCCTTTGATTCGGTGAAACCATCAGCAGTTACAATGGCTCTGAAAACCTGCGGTATTGAAGATGCATACATTAATATTATTAATAACATCTATGAAAATGCAAGTGCAAAGATTAGGCTGTTTGAAAATACAACACACGTAAAAATTGGAAAGGGAGTGAGACAAGGTGACACCATATCTCCGAAGCTCTTTAATGCCACATTGGAGGGTGTTTTTCAGTCACTGAGCTGGGAAAACAAGGGGATAAAGATTAATGGAGATTATCTAACCCACCTTCGTTTTGCTGATGACGTAGTCATTTTTGCAACTACCCCATCAGAGCTGCAGAGTATGATCCAGGAACTTGCTGACAAGAGTAAAGAAGTGGGATTAAAAATGAACTTTCAGAAGACAAAAGTGATGTTCAATGCTTTTACAAGAAATGAAGATTTATCGATTGATGGAGAAAAGCTGGAGATAACAGACACGTACGTTTATCTTGGACAGCAGATATCAAGTGAGGGTCACATTGATGAAGAAATTAATCGGCGTACAAAACTTGCCTGGAGAGCTTTTGGAAGAAACAGCATAATTTTCAAGAGCAATATGCCATTATGTCTTAAAAGAAAAGTGTTTGATCAATGCATCCTTCCAGTGCTTACGTATGGTGCGGAGACGTGGACCTTAACTAAAAGAGACATACAAAGGCTGCAGACAATTCGAAGAAGCATGGAGAGGTGCATGCTTGGTGTAACCAGGAGAGATAAGAAGAGGAACTCGTGGATCCGAAAAATGACAAGAGTGGAAGACATCATGATCAGAGTTAAATCCCTGAAATGGCAATGGGCTGGACATACTGCCAGAAGGACAGATCATCGATGGACAGCTGAAATTTTAGATTGGATTCCAAGGGACAGGAAAAGACCCAGAAGAAGACCACATGGGAGATGGGTGGATGAAATTCGAAAGTATGCAGGGGTGACATGGAGGAGACTGGCACAAGACAGACCGTTGTGGAGGAAACTTGGGGAGACCTTCGTCCAGCAGTGGATTGATAATGGTTGACAATGATGATGATGATGATATATATTAAAAAAGTTTTCCACCGTAATGTTTTTGTATTTTTTGACTTTTAAAGATTTTAAGCTTACTTCAACTTTTGGCAGGATTTTTTCCGGGATGCTTTTACCGATGACACAAATGCCCCCCCCCCCCCCCACCAGATTTTTGATCACCCCACTGATTCAGTTTACATATAGTACTGGGAGCCATGGACACGAAACTCTATGGTGTTTATCAGCCTTTTATTTCTTCGCGATTTTACTTTATTTACGTCATAATTCTTAATGTTCTCTGTCATTACGCTGCTCATGAATTTTGATGTGCAACTTGATAAAGAATACCAACTTTTAAAACAACAATTGGCTGAAATGATTGCATTTCGCAGAATAGTTCACACCACTGAATTTAACCGAAAATTCATTTTTTATAACAAAATTTCTGTGAAGCATTTACACATTCCCTTCTATGTCTAACTCCCAATGCCTGTCTTCACGGTGTTTTTCAGAGTTTAAGGTTTATAGGAATGACAGTAATGCCCTTGAGAGTTTGTTCATTTGCCAAGTGCAACAAACTACAAAGTCTTTCCTACTCACTAAAACACTGTGCACAGAGGTTTTTCTTTCTACCTCAATAAAACGTTGTGTACAGAAATTTTCCTGCAGTATTTCATAAATCCAAAAATTTTTAAATATGTTTATCCAAGTTTCCTGAAATATTAGATGGTTGCGCTCGCCATGTGTTCTGATATATACGAAATCCGGCACCAAATGTTACGTAGGTAACACGGAGTAAAAAACAAAATATTATACCCAGATCCTGGGGATAAGGCACCAAATGATATGTATGTAATCCGGCACCAAATTATACGTTAGGTAACACGGAGTAAAAAACAAAATATTATACCCAGATCCTGGGGATAAGGCACCAAATGATATGTATGTAATCCGGCACCAAATGATATGTATGTAATCAGGCACCAAATGATACGTAGGTAAAACCGAGTAAAAAACAAGATATTACAGCCAGATCCTGGGGATACGGCACCAAATGATATGTATGTAATCCGGCACCAAATGATACGTAGGTAAAACCGAACAAAAAACAAGATATTATACCCAGATCCTGGGGATAAGGCACCAAATGATATGTATGTAATCCGGCACCAAATGATACGTAGGTAACACGGAGTAAAAAACAAAATATTATACCCGGATCCTGGGGATAAGGCACTAAATGATATGTATGTAATCAGGCACCAAATGATACGTAGGTAAAACCGAGTAAAAAACAAGATATTACAGCCAGATCCTGGGGATAAGGCACCAAATGATATGTATGTAATCCGGCACCAAATGATACGTAGGTAAAACCGAACAAAAAACAAGATATTATACCCAGATCCTGGGGATAAGGCACCAAATGATATGTATGTAATCCGGCACCAAATGATACGTAGGTAAAACGGAAGTTAAAAACAAGATATTATACCCAGATCCTGGGGATAAGGCACCAAATGATATGTATGTAATCCGGCACCAAATGATACGTAGGTAAAACCGAGTTAAAAACAAGATATTACAGTCAGATCCTGAGGATACGGCACCAAATGATATGTATGTAATCCGGCACCAAATGATACGTAGGTAAAACGGAGTTAAAAACAAGATATTATACCCAGATCCTGGGGATAAGGCACCAAATGATATGTATGTAATCCGGCACCAAATGATACGTAGGTAAAACGGAGTTAAAAACAAGATATTATATCCACATCCTGGGGATAAGGCACCAACTGATATGTTGTGAAAATGGGGTAAAATAAAAAAATAAGAAGAGATATTTGCCTTTATATTCAAGCTATTAATTCTATTGCTCATGAAAACGATGCACATCATACAATTACTACTTAGCTTACGGTACTAATAGTAATAGTTAGATATACTCTCTTATTTATCTTGCACGCTGAGCTCACTGGAAAAAGTACAGAAGGAAAGAGAAACAAAATTATATATATATATATATATATATATATATATACATATATACAGTATAATGAGTATACACTCAAGTGCCTGAAAAACTGGTACAGACGAGCTTATGCAAAATACATAGCAACGTCACCTATGCGCGTACTCAGTTGCGTTCGCCAGTGCGTATATAAAGCGATAGACGTCCTTGCCAGCTGTCAGATGAGCCGCGGATGGCTTAGTGGTTAGCGATTCAGACTGTCAATGCAAGGTCCTCAGGTTCGAACCTGGGCTGATCTTTCATTTACTAACAATCGCTGAATATCCGCTGTGCATCAGACGAGCACGTTAAGTGACAGCCCCCAGGCTGGACCCACTGGTTAAATGGGTATCCTTTCCTATGCCCCCCCCCCCTCGAAGTTCTCTTACCTCTCTGTGTGCAACATCGTACTTGTACGGTGGCGCTATCTACTGTACTCTAATTTCACTACAAACTATTCTGTCAAAGTTGCTAGACTTGCTCTCATTCCTTCCGTTTCTGTGTCCTGCCCAAAAGGCGATCTCGCTGTAGGTGGCTGGGACCTAAACTCTATTCACTGTGGACGGAAGTCCTACAAGAAAATGACAAATACTAACGTTCAAGTGCCAACTGTCAGAGCTGTTTTCGGCATGAGAATGACAAGTAATAACGATTTAAGCGATTTTCAACGCGGTGTCATAGTTGGCGCTCGTGAGATAGGCCATAGTATTTCGAAGGTAGAAACGAAGTTCGGATTTTCACGTACGACCATTGCAAGGTACACCCTTGCAATGGTCGTACGTGAAAATGGAATTCCGGCAAAACCTCCAACCTACGATATCAGTGTGGCCGTAAAAAAGACATTGGGTGAACGTGACCATCGTCGTCAAGAATCATTTTACGCGATAGGCGTGCAACACTCTCGCAGGTATAATCGGAATTCAAAGCTAGAGCCTCAACAAGCATCAGCGTCTGGACTGTGCAACGTACCCTGCGCAATATGGGCTTTGGGAGCCGACGCCCAACTCGAGTCCCCATGATGGGTGCACGACACATAGCTATGCGCCACGCTTGGGCACGGCAACACCGCCACTGGACACTTGTTGACTGGAAACATGTAGCCTGGTCTGAGTCGTGTTTCCAACTGTATCGGGCAGATGAAAGGATTCGTGAATGGCGCAAACCCTATGAACCCATGGATCCCGCCTGTCAACAGGGAACTGTACTGGCTGGTGGGGGTCCGTAATGGTATGGGGTGTGTTTAGCTGGACTTCACTGGGACCCCTGGTACGTCTACAAACGTCTGTGACCGGCCAACGCTATGTGCGCATCCTTTCTGACGAGGTACACCCGTTCATGTCGTGCATTCATGCTGATGGATTGGGCCTGTTCCAACAGGACAATGTTCCTCCACACAAGTGTCGGGACACCACATTGTGGTTAGTGGAGTATTAATCTGAGTTTGGGGTGTTGCCATTCCCACCCAAGTCCCCAGATCTGAACGATATAGAACACATTTGGGATGGCATGCAACGCGCTATGGAACACAGTAATCCGAGATCTCGGAATACACCCGCATTGTGGAACGATCTGCAGGAAGTATGGTGTGCATTGCCTACAGCATATTTCCAGAAGCTAGCATAGTCCATGTCCCGTCGTATTTCTGCAGTCATGCGCTCCCGTGGGGTACCTACCAAGTATTAGACAGGTGTACCAGTTTTTCTGGCACTTCAGTGTATATATAATTCCGGGTGTCTTTCCCTAATGATTAGCCGGGGCCTCCTGAGCATATATATATACAGGGTGATCAGCTAAGCGTGTGCAAACATCTGGGACGGGTAGGTTGCACAAAGACAAATCGGAATTACATAGCAATGCAGGGTCGAAAACGCCATCTTCATGTGCTAGTGTACAGAGTCGGGGACCAATTAAGTGGTTCCCGACAATGCCGGCCCACACATTAACAGCAAAACGGTTTTGTGCCGTACGTGGTCGTACAGCATGGGGGTTCTCCACCGCCCATACATGTGCGTTATGTGCGTTATGTGCATTGAAGCAACCTACCCGTGTAAAGCACGCTTCGTCTGTGAACAGCACAGAAGCAGGAAATTGGGGTTCTGTCGCACTCTTCTGCAGATACCATTGCGCAAACGCAATGCGCCGAGGGTAATCCTCAGGGCTTAGTGTCTGAACGCGCTGCACATGATATGGATGCAATTGGTCTTCGTGCAGAACCCTCCATACGGCGGATTGGGACAGACCGAGCCGATGGGCAATTGCTCGTGTGCTGGCACTTGGAATGTCTGCTGCATGACTTAACACATTCTCTTCGATAGCAGGAGTCCGTACCCATCGTTCCCGACACGTGAAAGGCCCCTGGAAAGAACTGGTGTCGCATACCTTCTGATGCAGCTGTGCAAACACTTGGTGGTTTGGCATTCGTCTCGTCGGGTACCGTTCCTGGTACAGTCGCACGGCGGCTCATCCGTTGCAGTCCGCTGCTCCGTATGCAAGCTGCATATCAGCCATTTCCGCGTTGCTATGACCTCTGCGGTTGGAGGTGGTATGGCTTCTACTTTCTCCGGCAGAGGTAGTAGCCATCCTACTACCTCTGCGGGTGGTTTACAAATGCCGGTATCCTAAAAGAACGTATGAGCACTATCGCGACCGAGCAACGCCATCTGCCACATGAAGATGGCGTTTCCAACCCTGCATTGCTATGTGATTCCGATTTATCTTTGGGCAACCTACCCCTCCCAGAAATTTGTAAACGCTTAGATGAATCACCATATATATTACAGGGTGCATAGGAAAGTCCCTTTAGGGTGAAATAAGTTGCAAATGGAGAGAGTTACAGTTGTTTAAGTGAGATAACGGTATAGTAAAGCGACTACGCCCGATCGAATGCAACCGATAGCAGCGCCCCTAGTGGCGAAATGCGGAATTTAGCCATTGCAAATCGAAAACGAAAAGAGATAGAGCAAAATTTCCAATTACGAAGTTGTAGAGCATCAATTAATTAGTACAAAACGACATTTGTTTTACACGGATAAGATAAATTGTCGCCTGAATACCCTGAAATGTCCGAAATCGATGCGCGACCTTTTGTGTGAACGTTTGAAGGGAACAGCCATAGGTATGAGCAAATACACACAATTTATTGCATAAATGCGTACTTATGTCAATACAGTTTGATGACGTCAGACAAAACAAAAACAAAAAGGCAAACTGGCGCTCAGGGATAAAAAGTTAATGATTAGTATGTCCGAAGAATTCGTCATTGCCCACGATACACATTTGCATTCGTGAAAGTAACTCTGCATGCACATTCCTCAGCATGGAAGGTGTCACACTATTGCAAGCATCTGTAACACAACGACGTAGATTTAGAATACTTGTAGGCGCTGTTGCATGCACTTGATTTTTTACGTAACGCCAGAAATCCAAGCTCGCCATTCTCACACAACGTACGTAAACTTAAACTTCTGATCAGGGTACATCCTGCTACTGATTTTTATATCGTAGGTACGGTACAACGTCACAATTTGCATTTGCATACGGCTACATTTGCGAAATGTGAATATGCAGATTCGAATCGTCGCGCATCGATTTCGGACATTGTAGGGTATTCAGACGACAATTTATGTTATCCGTGTGAAACAAATATCGTTTGTACTAATTAATTGATGCTATACAACTTTGTTATTGGAAATTTTGCTCTATCGCTTTTCGTTTTCGATTTGCAATGGCTAACTTCCACATTTCGCCACTAGGGGCACTGCTATTGGTTGCATTCGATCGGGCGTAGTTGCTTTACGATACCGTTATCTCACTTGCATAACTGCACCTATCTCCGTTCGCAAGTTATTCCAGGCTAAAGGGACTTTCCTATGCACCCTGTATATCATCATCATCATTGTCAACCATTATCAATCCACTGCTGGACGAAGGTCTCCCCAAGTTTCCTCCACAACGGTCTGTCTTGTGCCAGTCTCCTCCACGTCACCCCTGCATACTTTCGAATTTCATCCACCCATCTCCCATGTGGTCTTCTTCTGGGTCTTTTCCTGTCCCTTGGAATCCATTCTAAAATTTCGGCTGTCCATCGATGATCTGTCCTTCTGGCAGTATGTCCAGCCCATTGCCATTTCAGGGATTTAACTCTGATCATGATGTCTTCCACTCTTGTCATTTTTCGGATCCACGAGTTCCTCTTCTTATCTCTCCTGGTTACACCAAGCATGCACCTCTCCATGCTTCTTTGAATTGTCTGCAGCCTTTGTATGTCTCTTTTAGTTAAGGTCCACGTCTCTGCACCATGCGTAAGCACTGGAAGGATGCATTGATCAAACACTTTTCTTTTAAGACATACTGGCATATTGCTCTTGAAAATTATGCTGTTTTCTTCCAAAAGCTCTCCAGGCAAGTTTTGTACGCCGATTAATTTCTTCATCAATGTGACCCTCACTTGATATCTGCTGTCCAAGATAAACGTACGTGTCTGTTATCTCCAGCTTTTCTCCATCAATCGATAAATCTTCATTTCTTGTAAAAGCACTGAACATCACTTTTGTCTTCTGAAAGTTCATTTTTAATCCCACTTCTTTACTCTTGTCAGCAAGTTCCTGGATCATACTCTGCAGCTCTGATGGGGTAGTTGCAAAAATGACTACGTCATCAGCAAAACGAAGGTGGGTTAGATAATCTCCATTAATCTTTATCCCCTGGTTTTCCCAGCTCAGCGACTGAAAAACACCCTCCAATGTGGCATTAAAGAGCTTCGGAGATATGGTGTCACCTTGTCTCACTCCCTTTCCAATTTTTACGTGTGTTGTATTTTCAAACAGCCGAATCTTTGCACTTACATTTTCATAGATGTTATTAATAATATTAATGTGTGCATCTTCAATACCGCAGGTTTTCAGAGCCATTGTAACTGCTGATGCTTTCACCGAATCAAAGGCTTTTTCATAATCGATAAAAGCCATGCACAATGGAAGTTCATATTCCCTCGCTCTTTCAATTAGTTCTCTCAGTACGTGGATATGATCTATTGTGCTGTAGCCACTCCTGAATTCAGCTTGTTCTCTCGGTTGAGCCATGTCCAGTGTTACCTTCAAGCGGTGTGAAAGAACTTTAGTGAAGATTTTATAAACTACTGATAGGAGGCTGATAGGTCTGTAGTTTCCGAGATCCTCAATGTCACCTTTCTTATGTAGCAGGATCATTGTAGCGGTGTTCCAATCCTCAGGAATCTTTCCTTCATAAAGGCATAGAGTGAAAATTTGGGCGAGTACTGTTTCGATTTCTCCACTTGCTTCTTCTATGATGCCTACAGTAATTCCATCTTATCCTGGAGCTTTTCCCCGCTTCATGTTCTTGATTGCATGTGCAACTTCTGCTGGAAGGACTGGAGGAACTCTGGTACTGGTAACTTTCATGATGTCTGGAGTGCATGTATCATCCCTTTCATATAATTTGGAGTAGAAATCTTTCACTCTTGTCAAAATTTCGCCTCTATTTCTTGTTACAGAACCATCTTCTTTTCTCAGTGCCATAATCTGTTTTCTTCCCTTACTGAGATGTCCCTTTGCTATCTTTAGGCTTTGGTTGTTTTCAATTGCTTTCCTCACTAGTTCACAGTTGAATTTTCTTACGTCTTCAGTGATACTTTTTCTTACTGTCTTGCATAGCTCTATATATTCCACTTTGGAAGTCACATCTTCTTTAGTTGTCCTCATCTCTCTTCTTTTTTGCATCAACATTTTTGTTTTTCCTGATAATTTGTTTACATGCAACTTGTTCTTAGACCCAGCTAATTTTGTTGCTGTTTCCATAAGAGCTTAGGTTACTTTTCTGTTAACTTCAGAGATGTCCACTTCTTCCGATGTTAGGCCTTCTAAAGCAGAGAACCTGTTCTTCAGTTCCAACTTGAAGGTATTATGGTGCTTTTTAAGGTTGGTTATGTCAATAGATTTTGTTTGTCTTATGAGATTGCCACGTTCAAGTTTAATGTTGAGGTGCATCTTACATCTCACCAATATATGGTCACTACCTGTGTTGAACTTGTTTAGCACACTGCAGTCTTCTATGACGAATTTTTTGTTACACATAATAAAATCAATTTCACTTGTCGTCCCATTTCGATGTCTCCATGTCCATTTCCTGTGTGGCTTTTTCTTGAAGAAGGAATTCAAGATGAAAAACCCTTCTGCCTCTGCAAACTCAACGAGAGTATTTCCACGCTGGTTTCTGTTGCCGTGACCGAATTTACCTACTGAAATTTCATTCTGTTGCCGTTGCCCTATTTTTGCATTGAAATCTCCCATAATTATTTTCAAGTGCTGCTTACCTTTATTATTTAGATGACAAATTTCCTCATAAAATTCTTCAATTTCTTCTTCAGGATGACTTGTGGTGGGTGCATAAGTTTGAATAATCTGAGCCTGGTATCTTTTCGAGAGTTGGATAACAAGTCGTGCAGCTCTGTCAGAGGAACTTTCAACTTCTACAACTTTATCCTTCAGTTTCTTGTTTATTATAAATCCAACACCACTAGTTCTGCCAGTATCTGTCTCACGATAGTAGAAGAGATGTCCACTTTTCAGTTCCATGAGATCTTCTTACCTCACTTAGCCCCACGATGTCCCACTTGATCCTTTGTAGTTCCTCTTCCAATTCAAGAAGCCTTGAATCAGAAGATAGGGAGCGTCCATTATACGTAGCCAAGGTCAGCATCAGATGGCAGCCTAGTCCGGTCCTCCGGGGATTCTTAGCACCCTCTGCCTTCATGTCGCACTGACCGCTGCCTTGGCCAGGTACATTCCAGCTGCCGGAGACTGAGGGCCAAGATTTAAGTTGTGGAATCATTTTGGAGGGGTTTGGCCATAACTCACCACGCTGGCCAAGCGGGTTGGTGAGTGTGGGATAGAATTTCCTCTAATCCCGATGGTATAGTTATACCGCTATTGGCGGTCGTCAGAGCCCCTTTAGTGGGAACACCGCAGCAAAAATAATTTTTTTGACTCATACCAAGTACAACATAGAAAAAGTTATGTATTTACCGGTTTGAGTACAAAGAGAAAAAAATAAAACAACTGAATGTAGAAAGTGTCGAGAATACCGAGCCTTGGCTTTATCAAGGACCAGCAAAAACTCTGCATTTTCTCACTTCCACAAAGACCTAGTTGGAAATGGGTTTCTGCAAAGTCATAGATGCAAGAAATAAACCCACCAAATTTTTTAAAAATATATATATATATGTCATGATCTCCGCAGAGTTGTATGACTTAGCTTTAGTTAACTCTTTAGCTTGCATCCATAATTTTTCTGGCCCGACCCATGCTCTTCATCTGTTACTATCAAACAGAAAGAAGAAGAATATAGAAAATTCGAGTTGTGAGAGTGACATGATAATTAGAAATAATGTTCAGCAATAACAAATTGCCAAGTTCGCCTGAGAGAGAATCTAAACCTGAATAGTAATACAAAGGTATTCAAAATTTTTAACATTGCAATTAAAAAAGGAAATATTATTTTTTTTTAAAACCCAGATTCCCGAAAGAAAACTGGATTATAATACCCCCACTCAACAACTTCTGACAACACAAAAACTAGAACAAAACAAAGACAATAATTAACTAAAGAAATGCTTTGTGAAGGTTATATGACATAAACAATTAGTTGCAATATGTACAAAGTATTTCAGAAGTGCTTTAAGTGCATAATAAAGTAGTTATTAAGAACCTAACTACTTTGAAAACATAGCGCAAATTCAAGAACTATGAATAAAGAATGGCCAGCTGCTTGGCCTAAGTGCCTAAAAAACGCGCAAAGTTACCAAGAAAAGAAAGAGTTAAAATCCGCAAAAAAGTTAATAGACTTGCCAGTGCTTAAATGTTTAAAGCAAAAAACCAGAGAAAAAGTACAAACATTGAACTTGTAAAACCTAAAACCCAAAGACAAAGAAGAGAGCTTACCTCTTATGCAACTGAACTTCCTCCACACTTGAGGAAAAGCATGGCCGACCTTTTCACCCAAACTTCTAAACTCCTCTGCCACTCCCTAGTCGCTGGGGGCAGCGTGGGTGGGGCTAAAGGCCTCCACACACTGAAAAGATCCAATTCGCAGAGATTTTAACCAGAGAAAAAAATATATAATTAAGAATGTGGACCTGTATGATCAGAAAGAGCAGAATTAACTCTCCATAATACATGAGAAATATTATGAAATACACAAGTAGTGTATTTAATAATCTTTGCATGTATTTAATCATCTTAGTGAGCTTCTTTAGACTATTCAGAAGCCTATTAATTTTAATGTTAGTTTTACTATTTTTAGTATAGCTATTCTAGTGAGTGAATAACTAGTTTTCTTTTATATTTGTTTTTATTTTCTTTTATAAACAGATTTTTAAGCTTTTTTTGTGATTTTGTCTATATTATTTATTTTTTTATTTTTAATAGGACCTTCATATCCATAGCACTAAGGTTCCTTTTAGTAGTTAATAGGCATCCTCTAGCCAACTTCCAAAAGGCTTTCATTGGTCAGAATCATATTATTAACTGTGTAGAAAATTAAAGCAGATCTGCCAACCTCACTCTATTATTCAGAATAATTTTTCTTAAAGTTCTTTTGATGAAAGAAGAAGTAATTTCGTTCTCTAGAAAACTGTCTAATAGTATATTAATGTGGTAATTGAAGTCCAAATTGTTGCTGCAAATTCTTGAAATTCTAAGCACCTGTGAAATTAGTACATTCTCAATTACTTTGGTTGATATGTTATTATTCCAGTGTAGATATTTAATTACTTTGAAAGGAAAATTAACTCTTTTATCAAAGAGGCTAATAGATGGGTTACCTCTGTTAAGCTTAATGCTCAAGTCTAGACACTCAAGTTCCTGATTACTGTGGTTGGTTTTACATAAGTTAAGAGAGCTAGGATATATATATTATCAAAATCACTCTCTATAACTTCTGAATTATTGATACACAGCAGATCGTCAATATATCTAAATGTGTAAAGGTAGTTATCGGAGCAGGTGGAGTGATTTTTAATGAATTTATATTCCTTAAAGAACAGGAATAGATTTGCAATGCTCGTTGAGGTTGACGTTCCCATGGGGATACCGTTCACTTGCTTATAGAGAGTATTATTGTATAAGATATGGTTATTTTTTATGCAGCAATTGAGATAAGAGTTCCAGGCTCCTACATTAGCAAATTGGTTAAGTTTAAATTCTGCATACAGCTCCTTAAAGGTAGTGATTATATCTGATAGAGGCAGATTAGTATATAGGTTCTCAAAATCATAACTATTAATATCTAAGGGACTTACTTCGAGTATAGTGGAAATTACTTCTGCATTATTATTAATTATCCAAAAATCTCTGTACTTCAAATTAGTACAGTTACTAATGTGTTTCAAAACCTTCTTCAAGATTTCTTCAAAAGCAAGATCAATTTTCTTTTTATGACTCCTTACTCCACTAGCTATGTTTCCTCCACAACGGTCTGTCTTGTGCCAGTCTCCTCCATGTCACTCCCGCATACTTTCGAATTTCATCCACCCATCTTCCATGTGGTCTTCTTCTGGGTCTTTTCCTGTCCCTTGGAATCCAATCTAAAATTTCGGCTGTCCATCGATGGTCTGTCCTTCTGGCAGTATGTCCAGCCCATTGCCATTTCAGGGATTTAACTCTGATCACGATGTCTTCCACTCTTGTCATTTTTCGGATCCACGAGTTCCTCTTCTTATCTCTCCTGGTTACACTAAGCATGCACCTCTCCATGCTTCTTTGAATTGTCTGCAGCCTTTGTATGTCTCTTTTAGTTAAGGTCCACGTCTCTGCGCCATACGTAAGCACTGGAAGGATGCGTTGATCAAACACTTTTCTTTTAAGACATAATGGCATATTGCTCTTGAAAATTATGCTGTTTCTTCCAAAAGCTCACCAGGCAAGTTTTGTATGCTGATTAATTTCTTCATCAATGTGACCCTCACTTGATATCTGCTGTCCAAGATAAACGTACGTGTCTGTTATCTCCAGCTTTTCTCCATCAATCGATAAATCTTCATTTCTTGTAAAAGCATTGTACATCACTTTTGTCTTCTGAAAGTTCATTTTTAATCCCACTTCTTTACTCTTGTCAGCAAGTTCCTGGATCATACTCTGCAGCTCTGATGGGGTAGTTGCAAAAATGACTACGTCATCAGCAAAACGAAGGTGGGTTAGATAATCTCCATTAATCTTTATCCCCTGATTTTCCCAGCTCAGCGACTGAAAAACACCCTCCAATGTGGCATTAAAGAGCTTCGGAGATATGGTGTCACCTTGTCTCACTCCCTTTCCAATTTTTACGTGTGTTGTATTTTCAAACAGCCGAATCTTTGCACTTGCATTTTCATAGATGTTATTAAGAATATTAATGTACTTCAATACCGTAGGATTTCTGGGCCATTGTAACTGCTGATGGTTTCACCGAATCAAAGGCTTTTTCATAATCGATAAAAGCCATGCACAATGGAAGTTCATATTCCCTCGCTCTTTCAATTAGTTCTCTCAGTACGTAGATATGATCTATTGTGCTGTAGCCACTCCTGAATCCAGCTTGTTCTCTCGGTTGAGCCATGTCCAGTGTCACCTGTAAGCGGCGTGAAAGAACTTTAGTGAAGATTTTATAAACCACTGATAGGAGGCTGATAGGTCTGTAGTTCCTGAGATCCTCAATGTCACCTCTTTTATGTAGCAAGATCATTGTAGCGTTGTTCCAATCCTCAGGAATCTTCCCTTCATTAAGGCATCGAGTGAAAATTTGGGCGAGTACTGTTTCGATTTCCCCACTTGCTTCTTGTATGATGTCTACAGTAATTCCATCTTCTCCTGGAGCTTTTCCCCGCTTCATGTTCTTGATTGCATGTGCAACTTCTGCTGGGAGGACTGGAAGAACTCTAGTACCTTTCATGATGTCTGGAGTGCATATATCATCCCTTTCATATAATTTGGAGTAGAAATCTTTCACTCTTGTCAAAATTTCGCCTGTATTCAGTGTTACAGAACCATCTTCTTTTCTCAGTGCCATAATCTGTTTTCTTCCCTTACTGAGATGTCACTTTGCTATCTTTAGGCTTTGGTTGTTTTCAATTGCTTTCCTTACTAGTTCACAGTTGAATTTCATTACGTCTTCAGTGATACTTTTTCGTACTGTCTTGCATAACTCTATATATTCCACTTTGGAAGTCACATCTTCTTTAGTTGTCCTCGTCTCTCTTCTTTTTTGCATCAACATTTTTGTTTTTCCTGATAATTTGTTCACATGCAATTTGTTCTTAGACCCAGCTAATTTTGTTGCTGTTTCCATAAGGGCTTTGGTTACTTTTCTGTTAACTTCAGAAATATCCACTTCTTCCGATGTTAGGCCTTCTAAAGCAGAGAATCTGTTCTTCAGTTCCAACTTGAAGGTATTATGGTGTTTTTTAAGGTTGGTTATGTCAATACACTCTGTTTTTCTTATGAGCTTGCCACGTTCAAGTTTAGTGTTGAGGTACATCTTACATCTCACCAATCTATGGTCACTACCTGTGTTGAACTTGTTTAGCACACTGCAGTCTTTTATGACGAATTTTTTGTTACACATAATAACATCAATTTCACTTGTCGTCCCATTTCGATGTCTCCATGTCCATTTCCTGTGTGGCTTTTTCTTGAAGAAGGAATTCAAGATGAAAAACCCTTCTGCCTCTGCAAACTCAACGAGAGTATTTCCACGCTGGTTTCTGTTGCCGTGACCGAATTTACCTACTGAAGTTTCATTCTGTTTTCACTGCCCAATTTTTGCATTGAAATCTCCAATAATTATCTTTAAATGCTGCTTACCTTTATTATTTAGATGACGAATTTCCTCATAAAATTCTTCAATTTCTTCTTCAGGATGACTTGTGGTGGGTGCATAAGTTTCAATAATCTGAGCCTGGTATCTTCTCGAGAGTTGGATAACGAGTCGTGCAGCTCTGTCAGAGGAACTGTCAACTTCTACAACTTTATTCTTCAGTTTCTTGTTCATTATAAATCCAACACCACTAGTTCTGCCAGTATCAGTCCCACGATAGTAGAAGAGATGTCCACTTTTCAGTTCAATGAGATCTTCTCCTTTTCTCCTTACCTCACTTAGCCCGATGATGTCCCACTTGATCCTTTGTAGTTCCTCTTCCAATTCAACAAGCCTTGAATCAAAAGATAGGGAGCGTCCATTATACGTAGCCAAGGTCAGCATCAGATGTCAGCCTAGTCCGGTTCTCCGGGGATTCTTAGCACCCTCTGCCTTCATGTCGCACTGGCCGCTGCTTTGGCCAGGTACATTCCAGCTGCCGGAGACTGAGGGCCAGGATTTAAGTTGTGGTGTCATTTTGGAGGGGTTTGGCCATAACTCATCACGCTGGCCAAGCGGGTTGGTGAGTGTGGGATAGCATTTCCTCTAATCCCGATGGTATAGTTATACCGCTATTGGCGGTCGTCAGAGCCCCTTTAGTGGGAACAGGATGTACCACGAGAAGGCGGGGCTGACATTTGTCAAGGAGAGGCTGTGGTGTTACGCATCACCTGACCTTACATCCCATCAATACGATATATATATATATATATATATATATATATATATATATATATATATTCTATAAAGAAGATACCTAATTTGCAACCTTCGTTTTAAATTCTAAAGTTTTTCCTTAGTCTTCAGTTTTGCTCTTAAGTATATATATATATATATATATATATATATATATATATATATATATAAAGCAATTGAAAACCACCAAAGACTAAAGATAGCAAAGGGACATCTCAGTAAGAGAAGAAAACAGATTATGGCACTGAGAAAAGAAGATGGTTCTGTAACACGAAATAGAGGCGAAATTTTGACAAGAGTGAAAGATTTCTACTCCAAATTATATGAAAGGGATGATACATGTACTCCAGACATCATGAAAGGTACCAGAGTTCTTCCAGTCATCCCAGCAGAAGTTGCACATGCAATCAAGAACATGAAGCGGGGAAAAGCTCCAGGAGAAGATGGAATTACTGTAGACATCATACAAAAAGCAAGTGGAGAAATCGAAACAGTACTCGCCCAAATTTTCACTCGATGCTTAATGAAGGTAAGATTCCTGAGGATTGGAACAACGCTACAATAATCCTGCTACATAAAAAAGGTGACATTGAGGATCTCAGGAACTACAGACCTATCAGTCTCCTATCAGTGGTTTATAAAATCTTCACTAAAGTTTTTTCACACCGCTTAAAGGTGACACTGGACATGGCTCAACCGAGAGAACAAGCTGGATTCAGGAGTGTCTACAGCACAATACATCATATCTACGTACTGAGAAACCTAATTGAAAGAGCGAGGGAATATGAACTTCCATTGTGCATGGCTTTTATCGATTATGAAAAAGCCTTTGATTCGGTGAAACCATCAGCAGTTACAGTGGCTCTGAAATCCTGCGGTATTGATGATGCATACATTAATATTGTTAATAACATCTATGAAAATGCAAGTGCAAAGATTCGGCTGTTTGAAAATACAACACACATAAAAATTGGAAAAGGAGTGAGACAAGGTGACACCATATCTCCGAAGCTCTTTAATGCCACATTGGAAAATGTCTTTCAATCACTGAACTGGGAAAACAAAGGAATAAAGATTAATGGAAATTATCTAACCCACCTTCGTTTTGCTGATGACGTAGTCATTTTTGCAACTACCCCATCAGAGCTGCAGAGTATGATCGAGGAACTTGCTGACAAGAGTAAAGAAGTGGGATTAAAAATGAACTTTCAGAAGACAAAAGTGATGTTCAATTCTTTTTCAAAAAATGAAGATTTATCGATTGATGTAGAAAAGCTGGAGATAACAGACACATACGCTTATCTTGGACAGCAGATATCAAGTGAAGGTCACATTGATGAAGAAATTAATCGGCATACAAAACTTGCCTGGAGAGCTTTTGGAAGAAACAGCATAATTTTCAAGAGCAATATGCCATTATGTCTTAAAAGAAAAGTGTTTGATCAATGCATCCTTCCAGTGCTTACGTATGGTGCAGAGACGTGGACCTTAACTAAAAGAGACATACAAAGGCTGCAGACAATTCGAAGAAGCATGGAGAGGTGCATGCTTGGTGTAACCAGGAGAGATAAGAAGAGGAACTCGTGGATCCGAAAAATGACAAGAGTGGAAGACATCATGATCAGAGTAAAATCCCTGAAATGGCAGTGGGCTGGACATACTGCCAGAAGGACAGACCAACAATGGACAGCCGAAACTTTAGATTGGATTCCAAGGGACAGGAAAAGACCCAGAAAAAGACCACAAGGGAGATGGGTGGATTAAATTCGAAAGTATGCGGGAGTGACATGGAGGAGACTGGCACAAGACAGACCGTTGTGGAGGAAACTTGGGGAGACCTTCGTCCAGCAGTGGATTGATAATGGTTGACAATGATGATGATGATGATGATGATATATATATATATAAATAAACATATCGTAATAACCTATTTTAAACGAAAGATAATAAAAATGACCACAGAACTCAATAACCTCAAATGACACGAAAGACTGTCTCCCAAAGAATATATATATTTTTCTTGATCTAGTTACAAAAGAAAAAAAAGTACTACTCCCAGAACGCAAAATAAAAAAAAACACAAGTACACAACATTCGTACAAGTACACATACCTACAAAAAAAAATATTCTACTAGCATTCCATAAAAGACAGCTGAGGAAGGGAGGAAGGGAAAGAGAAAAAAAAAATCAAGTCAGAAATTTTGAAGTGAAAGAAATTCTAACTTTTTCTTGGCTTTCCGAGGGAATGGAGCTGAGAAATTCCGATTATGTTGAGCATTAATTGAAGTTCCCTGCCGAAAAAAATTTCGGGGTCAATAAAAAAAAAAAAAAAAAAAGAACAGCTCTCCATTCTTTTTTTTTTTTTTTTTTTTTTTTTTCATTTTTCCCGAAGGGAATGATGCGTGGATTCGGCTCACATTTCCCGTTTTCATTTTCTGAGAGTGGCCAGTTTTCTCAGAAACTTCTGAAAAATGGCGACAGATCAGTTCTAACTGCTTAAATATTAGAGGTGGGGGGGGCTCAATGAGAAGTTGGGTGGGTTGAAGCAAGGCCACCTAGAAAATTCAAGGTTATGACATTAGAGAGATGAACTTCCTCACTTACGAGGCATGCGGAAACCAAGGCTTCCGATTGGTTTTCCAACGCTGTCGTGTGTGACTTCAAACACGAAATCAGGCTGTGCAACATGCGAGTGAGTCACAAACGGAGGCAACTCATTTCTCTAATGTCATGGCCTTGTACTTTCTAGGTGGCCTTGGTTGAAGCTGACCCGTAGCGTCGCTCCTGCCAAGAAGATGGCGGGGTCTGATCTAAACAAAATCTCACCAATTTACACACGAGTATAGCGCTAGTGGTGAGTTGCTCGAGGTGGTCCTTACCCCCCCCCAAAAAAAAAAAACCAGAAAGGAAATGAACTTCAGCGTACAATAACAATTTTGATAAACAATGGAACAGAAACGGTCTAAAACTTCAATATTACGAATCATTAGAAACATAGGATACACCATACTGTTTCTGCAAAAGGCAACCGTGAAAAGAGTTCAACTGTAATAGAGTAAAAGCTTGAAATTTGGTGCATTTTGGCAGTTCGTATTGAGATGTTTGGATCCTCTGTGACATATTCATGTTAGATTATTATTTTTGTTCTAATTAATAACGAGGAACGGTACACCAACAATACATAAAAGAGAAAAACTATATTAGTAATCCGATTTATTGGCGTAAAATTAGAAATAAACGTTTTCAAGTTTTCGCACATCAATCAGATGGCTTTATCAGTTGTCTGTCTACTTCCCTTGATAAAGTCATCTGGTTAATGTGCGAAAGCTTGGAAATGTTTATTTCCATTGTTACGCCAATAAATCGGATATAAGGAATGGCAAGCTGGCTGTCAGTAACATTCAAAGACGCATAATCGTCTTTGCGGGACTCAACTCGTTATGAACGGACGACATAAATAAAGAGAGAGAGAGAGAAATCAAATTCCCAATGTAATTTTGCTATTTTAGTGTTATTCCGTTTACAGAATTTCAACATATCTACAATACGAGGCAGCGTTATATTACAACAAGGACTTTAATAACTCGTATATATACAGATGAGGTAGCAGTGAAAATGGAGAGTGTTCTTTAAAACCAGGCTTTCAGCCTTTCTTATCAGTGCTCTGTGGCGGAGTAGGTTTCGTAATTAGGCCAGCGAACGTTTTCCCGAACATCCAGCCCTTGACATCCAGCACTTTTTGCGCAGCATTCAAAAGCTGCGTAGACGCTAATTTCGGAGTTTCTGGTTTCGGCGGAACGTCAGTGGAGTCCCATCTGTCCCTAGAAAGTAAAATTAAAACACCATAACAAAAAATCGAAGTTGTACTAAATGCGCAAGACGTACATACATGTTTGATAATTAGTCTAACGGGAATTATTTTACTGACGCTTGTCTTAATCATAAAGAAAGTTGCGGTTAAACAAGTACGAAAGCACGCAATGCAGAAATATACATCCCGACATGCTTTAACATAGCGGTCCTTCCATATATTTAAGGCGTGTTTGATAGTTGCCACGTCATCAGAACCTTGTGCTCGGGTATTATTTTTCATCGGGCACAATTGTTGAAAGTTAGACGATGCGGACCGCTCTAAAGAGGGTGTGCATCACAGACCAATCCATCTTTTCAGTTGCCGTATTTGGGCAGGTCTGTGATGCCGCTGTAAGCGTCGCCCGAAATTATATGGCCCTATGCATATATGTAAATTATTGCCACTTTAGAACTATTAAAATGAACATTTCGTTTAGCCATTTCGGTAATGTCAAGACAAAGAACTTTATTTTGCACAAACAAGATGGACATTCCTTTCAAAGATCACCCGTTCATCCCACTGACGGACAGTGAGTGAGGGTGCAGCAACGCCTAAGCAAAAAATGATCAAATGATCATATGTAGAGGATTTTAGGAAGGGAGTGTCTGACCCCAGGTCTTAAACAACCCTTAGAAATAGGAAGCTAGGAGATTTGGGCTAGGGTGCCTGATAAGAAAGTGACACTGAAGCGAAGTAGAAAGGGAGACGAAGACGCCCTTATTTATTACCGGGAGGGGGAAGGGCAGTACCCGGGGTCCGACGGCTTAATGAGCCCATCCGACGCACGGCGGATATTTAGTGGATCGAACCTGAGGTCCTTTTCGTGGCAGTCACGAACGTTGCCCACTAGGCCATCCTCGGTTCTTAAGCAAATAATTTTTAACCTGCGAAGCTTTATATTCTTTGGCCTAAGAGCGCTCGGCCTTGAAGAGACCAGTAGCCACCTTAGATTAACAGCAAAGAGGTCACCTACACGGTACACCGGTTGTCATATGAGGAGATGACCCTCGGTGTGTGTACTTATCATGTACACTGGCGTGCAAAAATTAAAGACGAGACGGTTTTACGAATGTAACGTCGTGCAGAAGTGCTCCACATCGACTCAAATCATACCATAAGATCCCCAAGATGTAAGAATATGGGACAAGTGAGCAAAACCGTCCAAACAAGGAATCAAAAGAATACAAAGGCACTTTATTGAAAAGGTAGCTTCGAGCACAACTGGACAGAAGACAGAAACGTCCATGTGACAGGCGGCTGCCAAGAAAAATCCAGTCTTTAGTAGGAGATATGATCACCCCTGACTGCGTTGCAGGATTTACAACGTCTGTCCATGCTGAGGACGAGGTTGTCAAGGAGCTGTTGAGGCATCTCGGCCCATTCCTCTTGTAGCGCCAATCGCAGCTGCGGAATCGTTGCTGGCGGCTGGTGACGTGCTGCCAAGCGTCTCCCGAGAAGGTCCCACACGTGTTCGATTGCATTGAGGAGCAATCAATGCGCTGAATATATTCATTCTCCAACAGCTCTGCGACAGCCACTGTACGATGAAGTTTAGCGTTGTCGTCCATGAAGAGGAACTCAGGACCCACAGCACATCCAAACAGAAGCACGTGAGGCAGGAGAACCTCGGTACAATAGCGGACACCAGTGACTGAACCTCCTTGGAAGATGTGGAGGTCAGTACGGCTACCAAGCATGATACCGCCCCTAACGAGAACTGCGCCAACACCAAACCGGTCCTTTTCGATGATGTTGGAGGTGTCATTGCGTGTTCCCTGCTCTCTCCAGATGTGTATACGTCCAGAATCGCTCGTCAGACTAAATCGGCTCTCATCCGTAAAGAGAACTCGAACCCATTGCTGATGCGTCCAGATCTTGTGTGCCTGGCACCACAGAAACCGTCGTCTCCGATGAGCAGGCGTTAATGGCACACACCCTACTGGTCGTCGTGCAAATAGACCACCTTTGTTCAGCCTCCTGGCCACGATAAAACGCGATAACGGACGTCCAGTTGTCTGTTGCATGTGCCTTGCGATTTCTCTCGCTGTCTGCCGTCTGTCTCTTCTCGCCTGTAGGACAATATACCGGTCGTCCGCCGCCGTAGTTGCTCGTGGACGACCACTGCTAAACTCTCGGGCAGCTGTTCCTGTCGTTTGAAATGCTCTCAAAGCTTGTGAAACGATGCTGTGAGAGATTCTGGACTCCTCGACCAATACTAGTCACACTTCGACCTCTTTCCATTTTCCCAATGACGCGACCTCCGGTAAAGTCATCCAGATGTCGTCTACTGGATTGCCTGTTGGCCATATCACACGATGGCGGCAACTCGACGTCGTTCAAACCGATGTACACCATGCAATAGCTTTCACCAAATTGCTGAGCGTACACCGCCCGTGTGCTTTATACCCTTCCGAGACCCCCCCACGTCATGCTGCATATATGCGCATGCCCTACCGTACCGGACCCTAGTCTATCTCCTGAGGGGTTTTTCGGTCCGTTCTGGGCCGCGGGTGGCCTAGTGGGCAACGTTCGTGACTACCACGGAAAGGACCTCAGGTTCGATCCCAGGAAGGTACGAAAGCTCGACCCACTAAATATCCGCCGTGCGTCAGATGGGCACGTTAAGCCGTCAGACTCCGGGTACGGGCCCCCGGTAATAAATAAGGGCGTCTTCCTCCCCTTTCTACTTCGCTTGCGTGGCACTTTCCTATCGGACACTCTAGCCCAAATCTCCTTGCTTCCTATTTCTAAGGGATGTTTATTGTTTAAGACCTGGGGTCAGATACTCCTTTCCTAAAATCCTCTACACATGATCACATCACTTCGGTCCGTTCTGCCTGCTCGTTTCGCTGTTATGCTAATTTCTCCTCTTCGTCCTTAATGTTTGCACACCAGTGTATATTGTATGGAGTTTCTGCTTCCGGCATTTTCCGAGGACGTTTTCGGAGTTCGATCTCTTGAGCTGATCACGTGGGGTACGGGTGCGGTTCGCGCATGTGCAGTTGGGGTATCACTCCCGGGGTTAAGAGCCAAGTAGTGGTCGGCTGAGACGAGAAGGAAAAAAAAACTTACTTTTCCACCGTCGTAGGTAAGGGTCTGGGAGTAGACGCCGATCCCATGTATAACTATGGGTCATAGCAAAGCGCAGAGTAAAGGATTAAAGCGGTAATTTAGTTTTCTTCCGAGAGCGGCGAGGACAACGACTAGGGAATGCCACGTGGTTCCGCACGAGACTCAAGTCGAGAACGTCGTCGGAAACACCGGTTAGAAAGTGGAAGACACATTGCCATTAAATTTATTCTTCTCAAAGTATCTTCCCGGAGATTTAGAAGCAGAGATATAGTAGGAAACGCAATTTACCTTTACGCTTCCTAGCGGAAAGTCCATGAATTACTTGAAAATTTCGAAATTATATGAAAAACATGTCACACTGAAAACACTATCCAACAAAGAAGGAATTTTAGAATCTCTATAGAAATATTGACAAAAATAAGGTATACATCTACGCCCCCTGGCGGAGAAACCATGGAATATTTTAAGAAGAAAATATTCCGAAAAGGTTTATCGACGTGAGTTGCATCGGTCCACGAAAGAATTTTTTCAATCGAGATTTTAGAAGCTCAGATTTTAATGGCAAATACATCAGAAGCAAAAATTGACACTTACGCCCCCTGGTGGCCAAAGTATTCTTTACCAAAAATTAGAAATTATATGCAAAAAAAAAAATTCCATCAGAATCTGTATCCGCTGAAGAAAAAAAATTTCAAATCGGAGTTTTAGAAGAAGAGTTATCGGGGAAAACCTAATTTACTGTTACGCCTCCTAGCGGAAAATCTATGCGTCATTTGAAAAAGTAAGTATACCTAAAATACCCTTCGACATAAATGAAATCGAAAGATAAGATATTTTTTTCAAACGGAT
Organism: Macrothele yani; assembly: GCA_039090855.1. Lineage (NCBI taxonomy): Eukaryota > Metazoa > Arthropoda > Arachnida > Araneae > Macrothelidae > Macrothele > Macrothele yani. The sequence goes on from CM076993.1 coordinate 92,060,020, forward strand.
GTTTAGAAGCAAATGTGTGGAATAAAACGTATTTTTGAATTCGACACCATCTGCATTTACGCCCTCTAGCGGCGAAATTGTACATCGTAAAAACAAAACAAACGAAACGAATGACCACCATTCGCATATTTCAAGCTTCCCAATGCAAAAAGAATTTTTTAAATCGGACTAACAGCTGCAGAGATATTGTGTCTACAGACGGACGGACGGACGGAGAAACCGATGACATAAGAACAATATCTTTTTACAAAATGCGTGCTAAAAAAGTGTATACGGTGTTGTGTTATTATTACAGAATATTTGTACGAGGTACGCTTGTACCCATGCGAACTATATAGAACAGTGAAAAAAACATCCTCCGTGCCGTTGGTTAGGTTAGGAATCTGTTAATAATAGCCATATTTACTTGTCCTCGATCCGCACTGGCATGGGCGGCCAAATGTCTGTGGCACGCAGGCAGCTAACACCTTAGAAACGGCCCTGATGGTTCAACCTCACTAATCTCGGTAATGGATGACCCAAAAAAAAACATAAGATGTGTCATTTATACACCGGTGAGCCATTGCATTGTGACCCCCCCCTCCCTGGAGAAATGAGCGCGCATGGAGACCGAATGGTAGCGCAGGTGAATTTTACAGGGCAGTATATATACAACCCCCGTGGATTGGCTTTCGGTTAGTACAGTGTTAGGAGTCAGAATGGCAAAAGCTGCCGATTTAGCGGAGTTTGATAGAGGACAAATTGTGATGGCATGGCGCCTGGGAACTGCGATCTCGGAAACGGCGCGACTTGTGGGTTGTTCACGTGCCGCTGTAGTGCGCACGTATCAAAAGTGGTGCACAGAGCGGCCAAACGACATTCCGTCGTCCAGCCGTGTCGTCTGCATCTCATTGATGCCAGAGCGGAGCGGAAACTGTCGCGCATTGTTCACAGCGACCGCAAAGCCACATTGCGACAAATCACCCGCGGCTACAACAGTGGTGGTCGGGGCGGCAATGTGTTACAGCACACAGTTCATCGCAGCCTTCTGCGCAAGTGCCAGTGTAGCCGAAGACCCAGCCGGGTCCTCATGCTCACTGCACGTCATCGCCAACAACCCATGAAATGGGCCCAAGATCATCGAGATTGGACAGTGGATGATTGGAAGAAAGTGGCCATTGACGAATCAATTGTTTAACAATTGACGAATCAATTGTTACAGAGATTTTATACGGGGTTTTAGGATTTCATATAAAATCTCAAAATGTAACTTTTTATTCCATCTCGTGCTCCACTTTCCTTTGTCTCCACAAAGCGTGAGAGAAATTTCTCAGAGTCAGTTCCCCATTAGACATCCGGATGCACGGTTAGTTACTAAGACGACATTCTGTCTAAGATTAGTATATGCACATTGTTTGTTGAATGGAGATTAACTCTATCGCGCCTCTTTTGATGTTTTTCGGATCTCAATTTCAATGGTGCCGACAAATGCACACGGCCTCACATTTTTACTTTGAGGCTTAAGATTTACCGAAAAGCGGTGTGGTTCCTTCTAACGGGGAACTTTAGGATATGCTTAAGGGCATTTCTTGGAGACAAGAGGAGGAGACGGCGAGAAGACAGTTGTCTCTAGGTTTAGATAGCGAGCGGTCACGAAAGCACGACGGAGGTGATTGCCCCAGGGTAGGTCTTAGGTGGACCGCCAGGTAGAGGGGATTTCACGGAGAACGCGAGAGATGACCGAAAGCGGGAGAGTTAGAAAGTACAGCACAGCTAAACGGACAACCTTTGCGGGCAATTAAATGAAGTAAAGAATAAACGTTTATTAGACATATTTACGAATCGTAAGAATTATTTGCATACAATTTACTATCATCTTCAACTATATAAGACTTAGCAACTCAACCACGCAATGTTTACGAAGTTAACAACAAGAATTAAAAGATAAGAATGAACTTGTTAACACAATATTCCTGGTGCATCACGTAGACGGCCGATCGTGGATACTCCGATTACCAACAGAGGCTATGGCAGCTGGATGCACTGTTGGGCGGAAACATGGCGGCGGCGGTGTTATGCTGTGGCCGATGTTTTATTGGAACACTTTAGACCCCATTATCCCAATGGCAAAATTCCTGACAGTTGTCAGGTATCTGAACATCGTTGCGGACCAAGTTCGCCCATTCATGGCAACTGTGTTCCCCGCTGGTTATGTCCATTACCAACAGGATAATGCGCCATGCCACACTGCCAGAATCGTCAAGGAGTGGTTTGAGGAACGTGCTGGTGACTTTCTGTTAATGCCCTGGCCTCCAAATTCACACATGACATGAACCCAATCGAACATTTGTGGTTCGACTTGGAAAAGCGGGTTCGCGCTAAATTACCACCACCCCGAAATGTACGGGAAACTGGAGGACCTGCTGTTGACATTATGGTACCAGATACTCCAGGATACCTATGCCTATCACCGCCACCTCATGAAATCGATGCCTCGCCGAGTGGCCGCTGTTTTGGGTGCTAAAGGCGGTCCTACAGCTTATTAGGTAGGTAGGTGGTCATAATGTAAAGGCTCATCAGTGAATATAAGTATATACTGTATACATATATACACACATAGAGAGAGAGAGAGGGAGAGAGAGAGAGAGTTAAGAAGTGAAATGCGTTGTGTGATAAAATTTTGCTATCGTTTGGGTAAAACGGCTCCAGAAACAGTTGATTTAATGAAAAAAGCTTGCAAAGATAAATGTTTAGGTGAGTCAACGATTTGTAGATGGCACCATGATTTAAAAAAAAGGCGTTTGTCGGCAGAACTCGCTCCTGGGCTTGGTCGACCTGAAAGTCCTGTTACGGAGCGTATTGTTAACACTGTTTGGGAAATCCTGCAAGGAGATCGACGAATGGCGTGTGAAGACATAGCGACGTCATCTAATATTTCAAAAAACATCAGCATTCCGCATTCTACGCGACAAATTACTGCTGCGTCGCGTGTGTTCCAGATGAGTACCTCGTCACCGGATGAGGGAACAATTGTTAGCCAGAGTTCAGGTCTGTCATGATTGGAAACAAATGATTGGAAAGGATCCAAACTTTCTAAACACAGTAATTACGGCCGATGAAACATGAGTCCACTATTTTGACCCTCTCACGAAGCACGCAACGAGTGTCTGGAAACACACAGGCTCGCCTCCTCCGAAAAAAGTCCGCCAAACCAAATCAGCTGGGAAGGCGATGATGATAATTTTCTTTGATCATAAAGGTATAGTCTACCAGCATGCCGTTTGTCCACAAATTACGACCAATGCTGAGTATTACATTTCAGACTTGAAACGTCTGCGACGGCACATATCGATTAAGCGACCGGAACTGGTGGGCAAGTGGATCCTACACCATGATAACGCTCGCCCACACGTGGCTGCTTGTGTTCAACAGTTTCTGACGAAATGCAGTATTGAAATCATGCCACAGCCTACCTACAGTCCTGATCTCGCCTCGTGCGATTTCTGGATGTTTCCAACGATGAAGGAGAAGTTCCGTGGCGCAACATTCAACACAGATGCTGACGTTATTCAAGCTATACAGGGGTTGCTAAAGCAGCTTCCACAAAATACCTTCGCCACATGCTTTGAAAAGTGGACTGAACGATGGGACCGTTGCATATCATCCGAGGGAAGATACTTTGAGAAAGAATAACATATATTTTGCTGTGCCTATATTTCTTCATTTTGTGTGATTTTACTCTCAGTTTTTATGGAACGGCCGTTGTATATACCCAGTCTCTCCGGTATGTTTTTGAATTTCATCCATCTATCTCCCACGTGGTCTTCTTCTGGGCCTGCTTCTGTCCCTTGATATCCAATCTAAAACTTCGGTTGTCCATTGGTGGTCCGTTCTTCTGGCGATATGTCCAGCCCATTGCCATTTCAGGGATTTTACTCTGATCATGACGTCTCCCACTCTTGTCATTTTCCTTATCCATCGAGTTCCTCTTCTCATCTTTAATGGTTACACCAAGCATGCATCTCTTCATGCTCTTTTGAGTTGTCTGCAGCCTTGGTATGTTTTTTTAAGTTAAGGTCAGGGCCAGATTAAGGGGAAGTCTATGGGGGCTATAGCCTTGGGGCCCACCATGACAAAGGGCCCAGGGGGCATGCCTGGGCAAATAATAGATAGACAAGTAGAGAGAGAGAGAGAGAGAGAGAGGTTTATAAAATAGTTTTGCTTTTGTCTCGTATGATTTCCGCTTGGTCAGAAACAGAAACTGGAAGACGAACAGATTTTAAGGCAGTGAGTCACCAAGAGTAAAAGTTTCATGTCGCTGTGTACAGCAGGGTCGGCGAGACAGTTTCAACTTTTTCACCACCATCGACCCACACCTCCCAAGTTGCTCTTGGAACCGTTAGTGCTCGAAATCCCATGTGGCTTCAAATTGCATAACAAAAAAGATGCACTAAGAAAAGTATACAATGCTAAATCATTAGAAAATCCAAAACAAAATCTAGGAATGCTATTCAAACAAAGGTCTTCGCTCTTTCCACGTTCATAAGTGAGTCACGGAAAAATTCTCATTGGCCGCCACCGGGAGTCGAACCCAGTGTCTTCCAGTTACGCGCCAGTTAGCGTGTGTGAGTCTGGAGGAATTCGAGGCCGCTGTGGTGTAGCGGAAGCATATCAAGTTAGAGAATTTTTCCGTGACTCACTTATGAACGTGGAAAGAGCGAAGACCTTTGTTTGAATTTCCTGGTTCACGTTAAATGTCTGTATTAATTATTCATTCGCCTTCTAATTATTTCTTCAGTTGCTGCTTACCATCTTTGGTGAATCTCCAGCATTGTGCGGGGCTCCAAGAAGCAACCTGCCAAATTGGCTTGGCAGTTAGCATGTGTGAGTCTGGAGGAATTCGAAGCCGCTGTGGTGTAGCGGAAGCATATCCGGCGCGTAACTGGAAGACCCTGGGCTCGACTCTCGGTGGCGGCCAATGAGAATTTTTCCGTGACTCACTTATGAACGTGGAAAAAGCGCAGACCTGTGTTTGAATTTTTAATTTCCTGGTCCACGTTAAATGTCTGTATTAATTAACTAGGAATGTTAAGCTCTTAACGCATGTTCTTGTGAAGACAACTGAAAATTGAGTGACTTTTTATGAAAACTCTGCAGGTAATTTATTAGTTTGGAAAATTCACTACGTATTAACGATCACAAGCACATTGATACAGTTTCGTGTTTCAACGGACTTTATAATGATTCTCGGTTGTAAGTTCTTTGGAGGCCCATTCAGATGTCTCAGCTTAGGAGCCCACTCAAATGTCTTAGCTTAGGGTCCCACTCAAATGTCTTAGCCTAGGGTCCCACTCAAATGTCTTAGCTTTATAGGGTCCCACTCAAATGTCTTAGCTTAGGGGTCCCACTCAAATGTCTTAGCCTTGGGACTCACTAAGCCTTTTTTCCGGCCCTGGTTAAGGTCCATGTCTCTACTTAATATGTAAGAATTGGAAGTACCCATTGATTAAACACTTTTCTTTTAAGATATAATGGCATATTGCTCTTGAAAATTGTATTGTTCCTTTCAGAAGCTCTCCAACCAAGATTTATACGCCGATTAATTTCTGATACAAAGGTAGCATGCTAAAAGCATACACGTGCTCTTTATAACTGTGTCTCTTGCCAGCAATGCCACATTTCTAGACCTTGAACTGATAACTCAAGGAACAGGTTAGATATTATATCTTTCAGTCGTTATCATAAGCAAGAGGTTTCTTTCTCCCAGATGCAATATTATCGCTGATATGTCTCTTAAAATTTTACATCGTACAAGTTTAGAATGGGCAGTAACAATTTATCTTCTGTGACGTACTACAGAGGTGAATGGCATGTGTCAAGACGACAAACATGCAGCTAAGTATTCTGTCCGCGTAGCTCATTTGGGAGAGCGACTTACTCCGGAGTGAGGGGACCCGATTTCGATGCCCATCGTGGACAAACTTGTGTTTTTACATTGGCGCCCGATTGTGGAAAATGGATCCACTGGCGGTTGGGTTCTTCGAAAAATGTGTGATGTTTATTCCACACCTTGTCTGAAATTAATGAAAGCCAGTGGTCTAAGCGATGGCTTCTGACGCGGCGCAGTGGTCTAAGCGATGGATTCTGATCATTCGTCCGAAAGGGGTCCGGGTTCAAATCCCGTGAGGCATGCATGTTGTGTTTGTCTTACGGCACTGGCTCTCTCTCATCCCTGGAACCAGTGACCCTAACTTAGGGACGGGCAACTACTTATAGCTCATTGAGTCGCCCACGGTGATCGTTAAACCACTAATCAAAAAAAAAAAAAAATAAGGGGGAGATGATGTGACGTACTACATAGGTGAAAACATGTGTCAAGACAACAAATGTGCAGCGAGATACTCTGTCCGCGTTGCTCAGTTGGAAAAGCGACTTACTCCGGAATGAGGGGACACGGACAAACTTGTGTTTTCACACTTCATATATTACCTGGTAGGAGCTGAGAGAAGCCTCATGATTGGTCCTGGGTCCAACGAAATCAAATTTATGGCAGCTCAGGTACTCTAAAAACATGGAATGGATTCAAGTTAATGGGCATAAAACGAATATTTCAGTAACGATAAGAAAAACTAATGCCATGCAAACTACACAAATATGAAAACATTTAATTCCAAAAGCATGGAGAAGAGATCTTTAACACCTTTCTAACTCTTAAAAATGTCCTTGTGAGAGACACACCGAAGTAACGTTACTTCACCGAAATGACGAGTTATGTCACTGTGGCATTTATGCGATACAAAAATCATGAAAAAGGCACGCAGTTTATAATGTTGCCTAATGGAACAGAATATATAGGAAAGCGAATTCGTGTGCTGACTAATACTCTGGCTTGTTAAAAGCAGGAGCAGCTGGGTGCAGGACTGCTGGAGGTGAGCTTCCAAACGAGGCCAGCAAGCCTCATGGGATATGCGTGTTATTATAAATCACTTTGGTAGATTTGCCATTCAAAACAATATAATGCCCTTTGTCTGAATATCTGAACGTTTGTTCCACTGTTGTCGCGCAGCGAAAAGTCGCCACCATACCAACAACCGAGAAAGAAATATTTGTGACGTCACGCTTAGCTTTTCGTGTTTTCGTGCAGGTGACGTCATCACCTACACGCGCACAGCGCACGCGTGTATACTACTTCCTTTTGTTGTCATAATAACAAAGACCGATTTTTCATAGCTGCTGGTGTGACGTCATCTCATCCAAATCATTCTTACATGACGTCAGAAATGCCTAACGTCACACGATCTGCTCTTTAGAAACAGGAAAACGTTACGTCAGGAATTTTGGTTCTACTTTGTTGTTCATAAACGACATATAGATTTTTTCATTTTAAAACGTATCGGATCGGGGCTGGAACAAACCTGTGTCTTTTTTTTTTTTTTTTTTTTTTTTTAATACTAGAAACTGAGCTAGGACTTTGGGGCGCTCTTTTAAAGACTTGATTTCTAAATATTCATGAATGGACTGTATGTGTTTTTTCTGTGTTTCGCTGCTAGGTGCCGGAGTATTCTCTTTTAGAAAGTGCATAATCTCTTTTTGCGATTCGACGCAGGGGCGGATTTCGAATTAGGTGTACTACGCGCGTGCCTAGGGCCCCAGAACTTGAGGGGCCGCCAATTAGATTGCCAGTTTTGTTTGATTTTCATGGACCAAAAGAAATCAGTCCTTAAAAAGACCGATTTTTTTGTATTGGCAACTGATATTTTATTTTCTCGTATTAGTAACATATATGTTTTCTTGCTGTTGTTGATATTCCAAATTTTCGAGTTCTTATCGATGCAAGAACTGGAAGGATCCATTGATTAAACACATACATACCTGTACATACCCCAATAAAAATACTTAAGCATTAGGTTGCTACAATCATTAGCGTGCGGTTGTTGTATGCAAAGCAGGGACGTCGCCAAGGGGTGCGAGGGTGGGCTTGAGCCCATCCTGAAATTCGACTTGCCCACCCAGTTCAAAATGTGCCATTTTTTAATATATTTAACTTTAAAATATAATCTGGACTTTGCTAAGTAATAAGTCTTGTGTTTTATTTCATGTAGCCCTACGTATTTCCCATTAGGATGTGCGTTGTTTACGTCTCCGTAAAAAGGTTATCAAAATAGCATCCGAAGGGCCATGAAAATTCAATTGTTCTTCCAATTCCTTATTTGAAGCCTCTTTTTCATGTTTGTATAGCTAAGGGGTTGATGAGGAGGGTGGATAATAATTCACTGAGGGGCTCACTACTAATTACTCTGTTTGTTTTCTTTACAAAACAGGGGATTTCAACACGAAAAGTGAAGTCTAAAGTTACACCAGCGCTCTTATTAAGACTGTCTTGGGACAGTGAAAGTGCAGGAGATGGCAGAAGACTGCTTTGTAGGAGAGTGTGCAAGGCAAGGTCTCTGGCTTGAAGGAAGGGAGTTAAGAGGGGAGTGGGGTGGGAGGTATAGTGCCTGCGTGGCAGGACGTTAAATTTTGATTTATATAAACAAAAACGATATTTTACTTTCAATTGTTCAAGTACAGTTCTATTTTCGTGAGCAAAAATGCAAAATTTTGAAAAACAATTTAAGGCAATGTATTTAGAGTAAGCAAAAAGTTGAAGGCAACATTCTAGTAACACCTGTACCTTACACCGGTCTCGTAACTAGTCAGATCCGTGTACGTGTGTGTGGCCAGGTGGAAGGGGCTGAGGATTGCAGGAATTCTTTTGTAGCGGGTAGTGAAAAGGATTAAAAATTAGTTATCCCAATGTTTCGTAAAAAAAAAAAAAGTTGATACCAACACTCAAGAGATGCATATAGCGTATTAAATCCGTTTATTTTTGTGGCGTAGTAAGTACAAAGATTCGCCAAGCTTTCGCACTCCACTGGGAGACTTTCTCAAGGCAATGGTAGACATTTACCATTGCCTTAAGAAAGCCTCCCAGTGGAGTGCGAAAGCTTGGCGAATCTTTGTACTTACTACGCCACAAAAATAAACGGATTTAATACGCTATATGCGTTTCTTGAGTGTTTACAGTGTGGTGTATTTATAATTACGTTGTTGATACCAAGCTTGCCCCAGCATAAATAATGCTCGCTCACCTGTCGCCCATCCAGATTTCGAAGTCTAACGACGTCCCTAATGCGAAGTGTCTTGTTGCATTTAGTTTTCAAATATCGACCAATTAGATCCTTTCCCTCCTGCCCCTCTGTTTATTCCCACGTACGATGGATGCGATGCGCCCATGTTCAAGTGCCGCTGAAAAACTCCCCGAAATGCAAAAACGTGTATCACATAAACCAGTGGAAAGCAGAATTTCTTTCGACGGTGAGCTTGCCTGGGATTTACTGTTCTGAGGGTAATTTCGAGGGATCTTTCCCGATACAGTTGGAAAAATGCAAGGCTACTTTTTTGAATATCCCTTGGCTTTTTGAAGCTCAGTAATGCTTCAAGATAATTTAATAAAACCGCAAAAGTAAAATAACGAAATAGATGATGCAAAATTAATAAGTCTTCCGATTCCCGAAGTTTTAATAGAAAAATCCGAATGTGTAAGCAACGGAAGACCAACTTGAAACCTGAGTGGCATAACATCATTCTTAAATATGCAGGTAAAACATACGAACTTCCTGCAGATTTCAACGCTTCTATTTACCAAACAGACAGGATTTGTAGTGTTTAAAAACTCCAAAACAGTGACGGCGGAACTGCCCAGGCAACCAGGGCCCGGTCAATAATTTCAATAATTTCAGCCAAGATTTTGATTTCTATTTTTTTTTTTTTTTATTATTTGGCGAATGTGCGCTTTTTTGTTGTGATGTGCCTTAGAAAGTTTCTCTAGGTAAGGGGCCGTCCATAAAGTACGTCTGAGATTAAAGGGGAGAGGGTTTCCTGACAACCGGACCAAATAAATGTGACATGGAGAGGGGGGGGAGGTGTAGTAATTCGGGCGACCAGCGGCAAAAATATAATGAATGGTATGTCTTCGTTTTGTTTTCTCTTCTTTTCTTCTTTCAATAGTTAAAAAAAGGCATGAAATATTTCAGATTTCGGATGATATTTACCTAAATCAGAATATTAAGTTCTCATATTTGTACTACCAAATCTATCGTGTTTTGTAGGTGGTATGAGCGGGAGTGTTGAAAACCTTGAATGCGTACGTTCATTTGTAGATCTTTATTTCAGAATGATAAAGTTCGGGTGGCGTTTGGGAATAAATTAATGCCTAAATAATAAATATTTTCTGGAGAAAAAGTGTAAATATATGGAAGATTCCTTTAAATAATTACATGTTTTCTTTCTGTTTCTCAACGGACTACTAAAAGCAGTTGTCAAAAATAAAGGGGGTAGCGGGAATTAGGACGTACTTTTTACGGCGGGGGAGGTGTCAACAATGGGACAAAATGTGACAGGGGAAGGGGGCGAGTCTAAAAATAGTAAAAAATCCCGGACGTACTTTATGGAGGTCAGGTGGTCCTAATCCCTAACAAAGCTCCTTAGGCATTGTTTTTCTTCTGTTTGTTCCAGAAAACGGGAAGGGGGAGGGGGTGCACTACGATTCGAAATATCGGGCCCGGTCAACGAACCTCACTTTCCGCCGCCCCTGCTCCAAAACCTGTTTTGTTGGTCGTGTTTATTTTGTAATGAACTATGAGAAACTGTTTACCTTTTTCTAAAGAAAAAAAAGTAAAATTCAAAAAATTGTCCAAATTCATGTACTGTTGATTTTCTTAACGAGCGTCACAGTGCGGCAAATACCCGGAGCTACAATAGTGGTGATTAGGGCAATGTGTCACAGCACACAGTTCATCGCAGCCTTCTGCGCATGGGCCTGCATAGCCGAAGACCCAGCCGGGTCCCCATTCTCACTGAACATTATCGCCATCAACGCATGAAATTCGCCCAAGATCATCGAGACTGGATCGTCGATGATTGGAAGAAAGTGGCCTGGTATCACGAATCAGGATTCCCGGCGCATCACGTAGACGGCCAAGAGCAGATACGCCGAATTCCAACGTGGAGGCTGGGCCGCAGGTGGCCTAGTGGGCAACGTTCGTGACTGTCACGAAATGACCTCAGGTTCGATCCTCCAGGCAGTAGGTACAAACGCTCGATCCACTAAATATCCGCCGTGCGTCGAATGGGCACGTTAAGCCGTCGGACCTCGGGAACTGGTCCCCCGGTAATAAATAAGGTCGTCTCCCCCCTTCTACTTCGCTTCCGTGTCACTCTCCTATCGGGCACTCTAGCCCAAATCTCCTTGCTTCCTATTTCTAAGGGTTGTTTAAGACCTGGGGTCAGACACTCCCTTCCTAAAATCCTCCACATATGAAGAAGAAAAAAAGCCAACGGAGGCTATGGCACCTGGATGCACTGTTGGGCGGAAACAGGCCGGAGGCGGTGGGGGTGTTATGCTGTGGGCGATGTTTTCTTGGAACGCTTTAGGCCCCATTATCCCAATAGCACAATCTCTGACAGCTGTGAGGTATCTGAACATCGTTGCGAACCAAGTTCACCCATTCATGTCAACTGTGTTCCCCGCTGGTGGTGGCCATTACCAACAGGATAATGCGCCATGCCACACTGCCAGAATCGTCAAGTAGTGGTTCAAGGAACATGCTGGTGACTTTTTGTTAATGCCATGGCCTCAAAATTCATCTGACATGAACTTAATTGAACATTTGTAGTTTGACTTGAAAAAGCGGGTTCGCAGTAAACCACCACCATCCCGAAATGTACGGGAACTGGAGGATCTGCTGTTGACATTATGGTACCAGATACGATACCCCAGGATACCTATCGCCACCTCATCGAATCGATGCCTCGCCGAATGCCGCTGTTTTGAAGGCTAACGGGGGTCCTACAGCTTATTAGGTAGGTGGTCATAGTGTATTGGGTCATCGGTGTACTGTGCGCACACATAACAAAACTTATCCAGAACATTAATACATCCGCGATGATCCCTTTTCTCCATTTCGCCAAATTTTGCTCATAAACATGTAGCACGTGCTTTTCCTTCAATGTAAAAAACAGCTCTCTACCTATAAAAGATCAGTGTTGGCACCCATTGCATGTTCGGTGGCGAAATATGCCAATAAAAAGATCTAGTGTCCTTTTACATGCCTACAAGCGCTAATGTGGAACAATAGTACATATCTGATGCCCCATAACAACAACAACAACAACAACAAAAACCAAGAAAGATGACACTGAATTTTCGGGTGTAATAAGCACGTCTTTTGAATCCGTTCTGACGCAGATTAAATTTATCAAAGCTATCCATCGGCGTATACAGATACTGAGATCTGCAGATTTCCAATGATTATTGTAACGATCTTAATATTTTTCGCATTCATGAAACAGCAAATTAAAGTTCATCATTTTGTGGCCTCTACTGTTATATATTCAACAATTTGTGTGCAAACCAGATACTTAAATTTAAAGAAATAAAAAAACAATGTATCAAAATTGGTTTCGGGCAACACGTGGAGGGTTAATTATTCAGTGACTTTAAAAGCATTATTAGAAATTATAAAAAAATCCATATATGAGCGCGTATGAAAGTTTAAAAAGTCACTAATTTGTCTACTTTGCATTAAAAATCAATCACTGAACATGTATCAGGGGAAAAAAACTGTTTATACGAATTTATTTTAGAGGGATCCGTTTTATTTCCCACACAAAAATGTTTGCAATGTAAAAATATTCACTACGGATGTATCTTTTTATCATTTTGTGAAGAAGTTTTAATGAGAGTCACAATACACTCTCCAGAAAGAAAATCGTAGATTTTTAACACTTTTTACTCTCTCTCTCTCTGAACTTTCAATCTATATTATGGTCTTTTTCTTAAGCTTAAACCAAATCCTTTCCGTGAGATAATCATTTTGTCTTTTTGAAAGTTTTCGTTTGTGTGTTTTTTACGAACGGAAGTTTTCACGTAACGATTTTATTAAAATACGAGATTTATATTCTAGTGCCCACACTGAAATTTTGCTCCGGGCCCCGCAGCTCCATCCGGCCTTGTATATAACCTTACATGATATCCTGAGAGGCGTTACAGAGCCACGGATGGCTTAGTGGTTAGCGAGTCAGATTATCGATGCAAGGTCCTCAGGTTCGAACCTGGGCTGATCTTTCACAGATGGTGTGATTTACTAACAATCGCTCAATATCCGCCGTGCATCGGACGAGCACGTTAAGTGACGGCCCCCAGGCTGGACCCACTGGTTAAATGGGTATCCTTTCCTATGCCCCCCCCTGAAATTCTCTCACCCCTCTGTGTGCAACATCGTACTTGTGCGGTGGCGCCATCTACTGTACTCTAATATCACTACAAACTGTTCTGTCAAAGTCGCTAAACTTGCTCTCATTCCTTCCGTTTCTGTGTCCTGCCCAAAAGGCGATCTCGCTGTAGGTTACTCTGTACCCTGAGAGGCGTTACCCTCCCCCAATGTCGAAGAATGTGACTATTTAGGAATATCGATGAGTAAAAGTGTGGTGATTGTTTAACTTCCATAAAAAAGAAGTATTAGAACGACAGATACTAAGCTGTAGCACGACAGAAATCTCCCATCAAGATAAAATTGCGCACTTCAATTGTTTTCAAGATGAATACTTACACATGGGAAAAAGTAAATGTTTACAGAATCAGAAATAAAATGATGGCATTAACGAAAATGTCAACAGCTGCTGACTATATGATTTCATTTCCCTTATTACAGTGAAACTTCGGTTGTACGTTTTTCTAGGGGATGTCCTTAAAAAAACGAATAAATGTAACAAACGTATAAATGAAATTTAAAAATGTTAAATATTTTTATAAAATTTTGAATGCCTCCAAAAAAAAAAGGGGGGGGGGGACTCGTAAGTATCGATTACACTAATAACACATACATACTTTTTTTTTTTTGCTACCTTAAGCCCATGTCTATTTTGATTTTTGTATTAATTTTTTGTTTTTAACTCAAATTTCATTATAAAAGCTAGGTTAAAAAATTCTGTCCGACTTCATATTTTCAAAACATACGAAAAAAAAAAAACTTACCTTTGAAGCACTAGGTAGTATACACGAATACGATTTTTTTATACTCAATATTACACTTTTTTTACTTATGTTGTGCTCAAAGCAGTTTGGTCACTAGTTGATTTAACGTTAGTGCCCAGTAAATAGTTCATTAATCTTTGCTTGTTTCAAATTTCTTGAATTCAGATAAATGGAGGGCCGCTATTGGCCTAGTCGTCAGCGTTCGTGACTGCCACGGAGGAACCTCAGGTTCGATCCCACGCAGGTACGAACGCTCGAACCACTAAATATCCGCCGTGCGTCGGATGGGCACGTTAATCCGTCGGTAATCCGTCGGGCCTCGGGTACTGGCACTCCCGGTTATAAATAATGGCGTCTTTCTACCTCGCTTCCGTGTCACTTTCCTATCGGGCACTCTAGCCCAAATCTCCTGGCTTCCTATTTCTAAAGGTTGTTTAAGACCTGGGGTCAGACACTCCCTTCCTAAAATTCTCTACATGTGATCAGATCAGAAAGATATAGATAAAAAAAAAAAAAAAGAACTGTGAACATTATTTAGAACACTACTATTTGTGAAAATTGCAACACGAAGAAAGAATCGCACTGTTCAATTGAAATTGATAGCGCAGATTCCTCATATCACAGGAGATAACTGATTACATTTGTACAGTAGAGCTATAGAAGATATTTTCGCTTCAAAACTCAGAATCTTGTGAAGCCACCTCGAGCAAGAATAACACGGCGTGGCATTGAATGGAAGAGGTTTTTGATATCGTTCTGGAGAATAGCTTTCCAGGGTGCTTCTATGCAAGATCAGAGCTCATTTGTGGTGATTGGCAGACGCGCTTGACGGGCCAGTCGCCAAGCTACCATGTCCCAGATATGTTCGATCGGGTACATATCCGGCGAACGTGCAGGCCAGGGAAGAAGCTGAATCTGCCGTGCATGAAAGAGGTGTTGGACATTTTGTGCCACATGTAGCCAAGCATTGTCCTGCTGGAATATAGCGCCAGGACAACTCCGAAGGAAGGGTAACACCTCTGCCTCTAAAACATCCTTGACGTACCGCTGGATGTTGAGGGTTCCCTCAGTTCGTATCAGACTAGATCGTGAATTGAACCTAATGAAGCCCCAAACCATGACGGCTGGTATGACGCTGAAAGGTGTCGTTCAACACAATGTCTTCGAACACGTATGCAATCATCATGCTGCATCAAGTTGAATCGTGACTTGTCAGAACGACCTGTTGCCAATCAGCGCGTTAATGTCTGTGTTCGAGACCCCGTTGTAGCCTGAGGCGTTTGTGGTTGATTGTCAAAGGAATGCGCAATAATGGGCTCTTGGCGAGCTGTCCTCTGTTAAGCAGACGACGTCGAACTGTGCTGGAGGACAAGACTGACCTGTGAGAGTGCTGCACTGCTCGGATAACACCGTGGATATCACTGTGCAATTGGCCACTGCCATATTGTAGAGTTGTCTGTTATCCTATGCAGTAGTGCGATTTTGAGATCCATATCCCGGGTTTCTGTGCGTCCGAGTCCCTATTAGTGCACTGACGTCACGTTCGCATCACTGTACTGGGGTTTCGTCTCCTGCGAGTGGGAATTTCGCGGTAGGAAAATCCAGCTTCTCTCATTCAAACAACCTTTCCGTCCGTCAGGTGTTCATAATGCGAACTTCTTCGGCGACGAGGCATAGTGAGACACAAGAAACACCCTTTCGACTCAATGTCGGCTCTTTACTGATTGCAATATCTCGTTTGAGCCCGCTATTTTTACCCAAGAATCCTTCCTCGCTCAAAGTCCGTCAGGTGTTCACAATACGGCCTTCTTCGTTGACGGGGCATAGTGAGACACAAGAAACACCTTTTCGACTCAATGTTGGCTCTTTACAGATTGCAATATCTTGTTTGAGCCTGCTCTTTTTACCCAAGAATCCTTCCTCGCTCAAAGTCCATCAGGTGTTCATAATACGGCCTTCTTCGTCGACGCGGCATAGCGAGACACAAGAAACATCCTTTCGACTCAATGTCGGCTCTTTACTGAATGCAACATCTCGTTTGAGCCTGCTCTTTTTACCCAAGAATCCTTCCTCGCTCAAAGTCCGTCAGGTGTTCATAATACGGCCTTCTTTGTGGACGCGGCATAGCGTGACACAAGAAAACCCCTTTCGACTCAATGTCAGCTTTTTACTGATTGCAACATCTCGTTTGAGCCAGCTCTTTATACCTAAGAATCCTTCCTCGCACAAAGTCCGTCAGGTGTTCATAATGCAACGTTCTTCGGCGACGGGGCATAGTGAGACACAAGAAACACCCTTTCGACTCAATGTCGACTCTTCACCGATTGCAACATCTCGCTTGAGCCTGCTCTTTTTACCCAAGAATCCTTCCTGGCTCAAAGTCCGTCAGGTGTTCATAATACGGCCTTGTTCGTGGACGCGGCATAGCGAGACACAAGAAACACCCTTTCGACTCAATGTCGGCTCTTTTTTGATTGCAACATCTCGTTTGAGCCAGCTCTTTATTCCTAAAAATTCTTCCTCGCTCAGAGTCCGTCAGGTGTTCCTAATACGGCCTTCTTTGTGGACGTGGCATAGCGTGACACAAGAAACACCCTTTCGACTCAATGTCGGCTCTTTACTGATTGCAACATCTCGTTTGAGCCAGCTCTTTATACCTAAGAATCCTTCCACGCTCGAAGTCCATCAGGTGTTCAAAATGCGACCTTCTTCGGCGACGGGGCATAGTGAGACACAAGAAACACCCTTTCGACTCAATGTCGGCTCTTTACTGATTGCAATATCTCGTTTGAGCTTACTCTTTTTACCCAAGAATCCTTCCTCGCTCAAATTCCGTCAGGTGCTCATAATACGGCCTTCTTCGTGGACGCGGCATAGCGAGACACAAGTAACACCCTTTCGACTCAATGTCGGCTCTTTACTGATTGCAACATCTCGTTTGAGCCTGCTTTTTTTACCCAAGAATCCTTCCTCGCTCAAAGTCCGTCAGGTGTTCCTAATACGGCCTTCTTCGTGGACGCGACATAGCGAGACACAAGAAACACCCTTTCGACTCAATGTCGGCTCTTTACTGATTGCAACATCTCGTTTCAGCCAGCTCTTTATACCTAAGAATCCTTCCTCGCTCAAAGTCCATCAAGTGTTCATAATGCGACCTTCTTCGACGACGGGGCATAGTGAGGCACAAGAAACACCCTTTCGTCTCAATGTAGGCTCTTTACTGATTGCAACATCTCGTTTGAGCCTACTCTTTTACCCAAGAATCCTTCCTCGCTCAAAGTCCGTGAGGTGTTCAAAATGCAACCTTCTTCAGCGACAGGGCATAGTGAGACACAAGAAACACCCTTTCAACTCAATGTCGGCTCTTTACTGATTGCAACATCTCGTTTGAGCCTGCTCTTTTTACCCAAGAATCCTTCCTCGCTCAAAGTCCGTCAGGTGTTCATAATGTGACCTTCTTCGGCGACGGGGCATAGCGTGACACAAGAAACACATTTTCGACTCAATGTCGGCTCTTTACTGATTGCAATATCTCGTTTGAGCCTGCTCTTTTTACCCAAGAATCCTTCCTCGCTCAAAGTCCATCAGGTGTTCATAATACGGCCTTCTTCGTCGACGCGGCAGAGCGAGACACAAGAAACATCCTTTCGACTCAATGTCGGCTCTTTACTGAATGCAACATCTCGTTTGAGCCTGCTCTTTTTACCCAAGAATCCTTCCTCGCTCAAAGTCCGTCAGGTGTTCATAATACGGCCTTCTTTCTGGACGCGGCATAGCGTGACACAAGAAAACCCCTTTCGACTCAATGTCAGCTTTTTACTGATTGCAACATCTCGTTTGAGCCAGCTCTTTATAACTAAGAATCCTTCCTCGCACAAAGTCCGTCAGGTGTTCATAATGCAACGTTCTTCGGCGACGGGGCATAGTGAGACACAAGAAACACCCTTTCGACTCAATGTCGACTCTTTACCGATTGCAACATCTCGCTTGAGCCTGCTCTTTTTACCCAAGAATCCTTCCTGGCTCAAAGTCCGTCAGGTGTTCCTAATACGGCCTTCTTTGTGGACGTGGCATAGCGTGACACAAGAAACACCCTTTCGACTCAATGTCGGCTCTTTACTGATTGCAACATCTCGTTTCAGCCAGCTCTTTATACCTAAGAATCCTTCCTCGCTCAAAGTCCATCAAGTGTTCATAATGCGACCTTCTTCGACGACGGGGCATAGTGAGGCACAAGAAACACCCTTTCGTCTCAATGTGGGCTCTTTACTGATTGCAACATCTCGTTTGAGCCTGCTTTTTTTACCCAAAATCCTTCCTCGCTCAAAGTCCGTCAGGTGTTATACGGCCTTCTTCGTGGACGCGACATAGCGAGACACAAGAAACACCCTTTCGACTCAATGTCGGCTCTTTACTGATTGCAACATCTCGTTTGAGCCTGCTCTTTTTACCCAAGAATCCTTCCTCGCTCAAAGTCCGTCAGGTGTTCATAATGTGACCTTCTTCGGCGACGGGGCATTTCGACTCAATGTCGGCTCTTTACTGATTGCAATATCTCGTTTGAGCCTGCTCTTTTTACCCAAGAATCCTTCCTCGCTCAAAGTCCGTCAGCTGTTCAAAATGCAACCTTCTTCGGTGACGGGGCATAGTGATACACAAGAAACACCCTTTCGACTCAATGTCGGATCTTTACTGATTGCAACATCTCGTTTGAGCCTGCTCATTTTACCCAAGAATCCTTCCTCGCTCAAAGTCCGTCAGGTGTTCATAATGCAACGTTCTTCGTCGACGGTCATAGTGAGACCCAAGAAATACCCTTTCGACTCAATGTCGGCTCTTTACTGATTGCAACATTTCGTTTGAGCCAGCTCTTTATACCCAAGACTGAACTGGACAGTTCAGAGGGCGCTGCTGCTTAACTGCATGCGCATTTTCTCCGACATTTTAAAAATTTGCATGTGCCAACTTGTTGTACATATCCTGTAAGTTTCAAGCTAATACCAGCAGTCCTTCATGGTGTAGCAATTTTCAAAAACAATAGGGTAAATTTTTGGTTGCATCATCTATTTATTTCATGTCTAAATAGATGATGCAACCAAAAATTTACTTATTAAACTTTTTACGTATAATCACAAAAAGGGTGTGAATGAACTTTGTTTAACCGAGATTCCTCTATATACACTATATTGACAAAAGTCACCGGACACCTAGAAGAGAAACACAACATAGCATTTATTGACATACATTAGTACGGTGTCGGTCCACCTTTGGCCTTAATGCATGCACTGACCCTTCGAGACAGGCTTTCGACAAGATTTTGGAACACAGCGATAGATGTGCGCTTCCATTCAGTACATAAAGCTGCCGCCAACGATTGCATAGTAGTAGGCCCAAAACTAAGGGGCTAAGTTACCCCAGTGAAAGGTGTAGTTATTCTTGGTCCCGGTAACAATCTTTCACCCTGAAATTACTGTTAAAATTTGTTCATGATTTAATTAGTTTTTGCAATGCATATTTCAACATTTCTCTTTCATACAGGACTTAACAGCATTTTTTTCATGAGGGAATTCATGAGGTGTTCCCCTGCGGGTGCGGGTGTTTCTGTGGTGAACCACGAGCTTAACATCCACGGTCTGGTTTTGTCGGGCCAAACCGCCCCTGCTACTCATCCACGAATAACGACAATGATGACAATTCGAGCCCCCCCCCGGCAAAAAAATGTTTTTCGAGGCCCTTTTGCGAAAATCCATTAGTTTTCAATCACTGAAAATTTTAACTTCCGTATTATAACTAGGACTTTACGGGTATTTTAATAATCAAATTCTTTGGAACCATGAGTATTTTTTGCAAAATCAAAATTATTTCACTTTATTCTTTAAAACACAAATGTGTACGTTATAATTAAAATGATTGCCCTGATTAACGATGCACATTACTACACAAAATACTTAAGTCAAAGTTATTCATATCGTGCAAAATTTATTATTGCATGATATGATTAACTGTGGGACTAGGGTCAGTTGCACCTCTCACAGAACCTGTTAATCAAATTCAAGGGTGAATTGCACCGGACTCCTCCTGTCGCATGGGGTAGTTGCACCGGACCCCACGAGAAAGTTGCAGCCTGTTTCGTAGATGATTTGATGTCGGATATCTCACAAGATGGAAGGATGCAAAAATACGCTGATTATACATATGACAGATACATATGTAGCTGAAGAAGCCAAATTCCCACCCATATTTATGGCCTTCGGATAGAATAGAAAGAGAGAGAAAAACTAATGTCTGCGAATCATTGCATGCAAAATTCAGTTCTAATTTCAGTGCACCTAGCCCAAATATTTATGCTTTTGTCGAAGTAATTAAGCAAATCCAGGTTGATGTTTATGCATTGAAAAATAGTGGAAATGTCATAAAGCAACTAAACCAAAATCTGAAGAAGAGGATGGAAAATATGGAAAGAAGGAAGCAGAAGTACAAGAATAAAGAACTTACAAGATTTGAATTTTTAAAAGCCATTTCTTATTATGGTTCTAAGAGGGATAAGAAGAAATAAGACAAAGAGGTAAAAGACAGAACATGAAACAAGACAAGAGAACATAATCTTACTATAAGACAAAGACAAGGGAAACTCATTCCGCAAATTTTTTTAACACGCCAGAAGCTATTAGCCTCCGCCAGTCCTAAACCTGGAATAAGTGTGAAGGGAAAATTATGCGGATGAAAAAAGCAAAACTTATTAACCTTGCTTCATTATTATGGTTCTTAGATTCAGTCTTCAGAACCGTGCTTCATTTCCCCCGCTTACTTCCGCGGTGCGAGTTACACCGGTGCAACTCGCCTGTCGGCAGAAAGGAACTATGCAGAGCAACTCGCCCGTTTCGCTATCTTTCTGGTGCAACTCGCCTGTTGGTAGAAAGGAACTATGCAGTGCAACTCGCCTGTCAGTAGAAATGAACTATACAGTGCAACTCGTCTGTCGGTAGAAAGGAACTATGCAGTGCAATTCGCCTGTCGGTAGAAAGTAACTATGCAGTGCAACTCGCCTGTCGGTAGAAAGGAACTATACAGAGCAACTCGCCCGTTTCGCTATCTTTCTGGTGCAACTCACCCACTCCCTAACTTTGAACTAAGGCCTTCTTTTGAAATGCCTGACTGTTGCACACACAAAACATACAACTGCCGTGTGACAGTGTCTAATGACTTTTCCGATTTATACGAAATGGCACAACATAGTAAGCAAATACACTGAAGAGCAATTGAATTAGAGACAGCTGGCGTTATGCAAATGTGACGCTGTGGGCAGCACGGTAAACGGAAACGACAATATAAGGAGTGATGCGACGGGAATCAGTTAGAGTCGGACGCAGTATGGGTAAGACGAAGGATCTAAGCTCATTTGATCGTGGGCAAATTGTCGGGGCCCGACAAATGAGTCACTCCATCTCGGAAGTCGTGCAGGCACTGGGATTTTCCAGAGCCACTGTGTCACGGGTGCGGGATGGTTTTTCTGGTACATCGAATCCAGAAAAACCATCCCTGCAAGGGCCAACTGCCGTGGACAACAGCGGGTGGATGAGCGGGGTCATCGTCAGCTAGCTCGCATTGTAACAGCGGATAGACGGGCCACAGTGCAAAAAATCACTCGGAAATTTAACGCTGGTGCACAAAAACATGTAATCAGCCACACCATCCAGAACCATCTCCTCGCTATGGGATGCAGAAGCCATCGTCCCACGAGGGTACCGCTGCTGACCGCACATCACAGGGTACAAAGATTAGCATGGGCGCAGGAACGTCGCCACTGAACCCTAAATATGTGGGAAAATGTTGCCTGGACAGATGAGTCGATATTCACGTTGGTACATGCGAATGGTAGGATACGAGTACGGCGCAAACCACATGAAGCGATGGATCCTTCTTGCCAGCAGGGTACTCTTCAAGCTGGTGGGGGTGGCATTCTCGTCTGGGGACTGTTTACGTGGACTGAAATGGGACCCCTGCTACGTGTGACATCGTCCCTCACAGGTCAACGTTACCGGGATATCCTGGACGACCATTTGCTCCCGTTTGTGCGTCTTCAACATCCTACTGGGGACCTCATCTTGCAACAAGACAATGCACTGTGCCACAGCTCCCGAATTGTATCCGAATGGGCGGATGAACACTCCAACGACGTGACCTCTCTTCCTTGGCCAGCTAGGTCACCTGACCTCAATCCCATCGAGCATATCTGGGATACCATCGAGAGAGATGTTCGAGGGTCTGACCCCCACTCCATCAAATCTTCGTGAACTGTGGGGGCTTCTTCAGGGGTCGTGGATCCGTATGGCTTCTTAACGCTTCCGGTGTCTTGTCGAGTACATGCCGAGACGAATCGCCGCCGTCATCAGGGCGAAAGGTGATGCTACACGTTACTAGACAGGTATCTCTAATTCAATTGCTCTTCAGTGTAACTAACGAACGATTAAGAACTGTAGCACAAAAAACGTAAAACTACCTAAATTATTTATTCTGGAATATAAAAAAAACCACCCTTAACATAATGCCAATAATGCCACAATGTTTTGCACATAGTAAATAACAATCTTTTGACTGTTATAAAAAACAAATGACACAGGTCTCTGATTTTTTGTTCCCGCGAATAACACCCTTTAGTTCATATTTGGAAGGATGCATTGTTATGTGCAAACAATTGTAATACATAACGGGAACGAAAAATCAGAGACCTGTGTCATTTCTTATCCTCACTGGTATAAAAGTTCCGCTCATTGAACTGAGATTTTTTTTTCACATTCTCTTGTTAACATACCTACATAGAAACTATTACAAGGGCTGTAAACTTGAGGCCCCATTGTAACAGCAAGAGCTACTACAAGGGGCCTCAAGTTCTTTTGAATAGCTGATTTCCCGTCATCCAGTTTTTATGAACAAAAGAAACGAAAATAATTTCTAAAGATTTTACGTATTTACTGAGAAAAAAATGTTTTTTCTTTTCTTAATACTTCATTCAAAGTTGCCTTAATTCTTTGCTATTTCTTTAACCAGTTTCATATGAAGTTTCCGCAAAGAAATCTGTAAAAAAATTTTGCTCAGACTAGGGGCCCTTTTAACCATAAGGTCTCCCCGCACTGCGGGGGTTGCGGGGCTATCAGTACGTCCCTGAATAACGAATACTGAACGAGGCCTGCTGTACACACTTTCACAATCACTTATCGTATTGCCCGAACGTGTAAACAGATTGACTTAAACGCACACTGTTTCTAAATTTGGTTGAAACAGGGAAAAACACAGCGAAAACATTTCTGTATGAATTTAATTATATACGTGCAAAAGTGAGTGGACGTACAAATTTTATCAGAAATCCGAGGAATAACGCTATCCAAGGTATAAAACGGGTGCTATATTTCGGTGATTTGAACAGGTCGCGTCACAGATTATATTCTTCCTCAGGAACGATAACTTGTAAAAATTGTAGAAATAGAAATAATATCAGGGTAAACCTAAGAAAGGAGTTAGTAGACATTTTTATGTCGTTGGATGAATGATTTTATTTCTTTTTTTTCTCGTTACGAAAACATGAAGACAAATTTCTTTAAAAACAACTTACCGGCTTGAACACACAGCGAGGAAATGAGCCTTTAATTGCCGTTATGTAACCGTGACCGTAGCAGTATACAAGTGGAAAACAGGATATCACTGAGCGTGGGTATACTACAAAGAAAATATCTGGTTCAAGTTCGGGATATTTAAATCCGGACACGCTTGGTGGAAAAAACCGCGTTTATTTCCTCTGAGAATTCGTGGCCTTCCCCAGAACATCGCCCAATCCGCTCAAGTTATTTCTACTATAGCGGAAGTTCCGCTAACTTTCCTCTCGTGTTTTAAGAACAGAGAGGAACAGTTTCTTACTAAGAACACGCCTAAGGTTCCGCGAAACGAACGAAATTTCCTGTGAGCCAGCGGCGGCTCGTAGGTTATTCAAATGGGGGTTCACAAAACATAAATCATAAAAATTAAATTTTCAGTTACGACATAACGTACAGGTTAAAATACATTTCTGTTTCTACAAGTACAAAAAAGCAATGAAACTAAGAGAAAAAAATCAAGCACTCATACGTAGAAAAACTAACAGTCGACTTTGTACAAAGGAAGATTCCATTACAATAGTGCTTACAATTTACTTCAAAGGTAAACATTCAAAGGGAATGTTGATTACTCAAGTGCAATTTTTGTAAATTAAGTCAATCCGCCTTTCTCTTTTTGAGGCAAAAAATTTTTTTCGTTGAATTTAGGTATGTCATTTATCATGTTTTTTTCAATTGAGAGCACGGCTACAGCGCTCAGTCTTTCCTCACTCATGAAGCTTCTTAAAAATGTTTTAACTCGTTTTAAAGTTGAGAAACATCTCTCGGCCTCAGCGGTTGTCACTGGAATTGTAGAAATAATTAGCAACAATTTGTAGGTCTCCGAGAACGTAGTGCGCAAGTTATTTTCTGTAACGAAGTGTAGAAGACTAATGGTACCATTCATATTTCTGAAATCTTGTCTTCTGTAAATTACTCCTGGTTCAGTTTTCAGGCGATCCTTCTGTAACATGAGATAAACATCTTGTTTGCTCAACAAGTTGATTTGGAAACTTTCTCGTACTCCTGAAATTTTTCAGCTTGGAAGAGAGAAACAGCAGAGTAGTCAGAGTAGTGAATAGTAAAAGAAAACCTATCTTTTACTTGATTCGTGATAACATTACATATCTCTTTAGCTTCCACAGTTTTATTTATGTGAATAATTTCTTTCTTCCTTTTCTTTGATGTTTCCTCTGTTTCTGATATCTTCATGGTCACTGTGTCCATTCTTTTCCTTTCTTTTTCCATTGATTGCTGGAAAGTGTTTACATGCTTTCGAATGAGTGCTGCATCAGTTAGTGTTTTCTGAAGCTGGTTGTATAACACATCCACATGTGGCATAATATTGTGAAAAACTAAGCCAAAACACAAATACTGAGTCTTCCAACATACCTCGAATAGCCCCTGCTTGATGTATTGTTACAGCTTGTTTCGATGAGGACTATTTTTTCCATGCATTCAGTTAACTGCTCCTTGTATTCATACACTGTATTGATGGTTCGACTCTTGAAATTCCACTTGGTGGCTGAACCATGAGGTATCCTTCTTCTAACAGTTTCATCTAGAATAGCAATCCTCTGTGGAGAGTTACTGAAAATTTTAGTACTGTCACTTAGGTTGGAAAAATTCTCGAACTTGTTGATTCTGACTGGTTGCTTGACCGAAAATCAAATTTAGCTGATGTGCGTAGCAATACCCAAAATGTGCATTCTTATAGGTACGTTTAATAATAGCCTGAACACCTGCGTGGTGACCACTCATCACATTTGTACCGTCGTAGCTCTGGGATATCAATTTCTCGGCTTTGTCTATAACTTTTTCCAAATTAGCTTGAATACATCCAGCGATAGATTCTGCATCATGTCCAGGGGGATTAGTGAATTCCCAGAATCTCTCATTTGGTTGTCAGTTACCTAAATGTATCGAAAACCGACAACCGATTGGGAAGCAGATGAAACATCAGTAGTTTCATCTATCACTGCTACAAAACTTGTTTTTGAGATTTCATTTTTTATGTGGTTCTAGCAAACAGTAAGCATACATACAGTCTAATAAATCGTTTTGAATTTCTTTTGATGTTCCTTTAAAAACAATGGCAGTAGTGAGATGGTCTTTTGCAACAGCCATCAAGTTCTGCTGAGAAGTTTATAAGACCTCTAAAAAGGCCTGGATTTAATGAATCATCGCGTTCATCATGTCCTCGAAGTGAGAGCTCAAATGCGCCGCAAAACAGAATGCAGTCAATAATTTTGGAAAGAACATAACGATTTTGGGCTACTTGCTCATTGTGTATTTTAACATTCGAACGGAATGCACTGTCAAGCTGCTGGCGAGTATCAACCTTTCCCAGCAAACTAAACTCTAATGTGGAGTTTAAATGTGATTGGGAGCAGTGATGTTTATTTTTTGAGTTAGATGTGATAAATCAGCAACACCGTAACCCACCCAACTTGAATCACCACTTTGTTTTGCAAACAGGAGACAGTGAAAACAAAAGAACCTGTTAGTTAATTTACATACACAGATCCATTAATATTTCTCATATAAGTCGGGTTTGAATTCCCATTGGAAATCTCTAGTTTTACATTTTGTCACCTGGATCAGCTTAAACCTAGGTGTTGGCCTGAGCATTTTAATTTCAATTTTCCTTACCAGCGGCAACGTTAAAAAATGTAATTGCTTTAGGTCAGAAATACTGATTTAACTAAGTGCCGTCTTAACGATTTACACATGTTCTTACACACAATAAAACTAACCTATAAACACTAATAACCAGATTAAAAACTGATAAACAACTACATTAACCACTTGTTGCTGCAAACTAAAGGAGAATCCCGACGAATGACAAACTGCCAATCAATCTACGTGAGCTCCCGCACACTGAAGACTGTGCGAATTGGAAGCTTATGAGCGGCGCTTATTCGACACACACTGGCTTTCAAGTAATTTCTTCTATCGCACGTGCGATTGACGTACTAACTTTCGAATTTGATACCATTACATTCGCGTCTTGTTAGGGTATTTAGAGAGAGGGAGAAGAAGGGGGGGTCCCGTCTCGAAATTGGCAAAACCTGGAAATGTCTTTACTGTTTTATTTTATTTAACTTTTCATATTTTAATTTCTTACTTTCGTTTTCTGTTTTGGGGGTTCACGTGCTCATGTGCACCAATAGAGGAGTCGCCAATGCTGTGAGCCATACTTAGTGATGTCACACAATACTATGATTCACAGATTATTAACCTTTATACAACAGTACTATGGAACTATGGAGTGCGAAGTACACGGTGCCAGATCAGATCATATGTAGGAAGAGAGTAGGAAGAGAGTGAGAGTGGCTGACCCCAGGTCAAAAACAACCCTTAGAAATAGGAAGCAAGGATATTTGGGCTAGAATGTCCGATAGGAAAGTGACACGGAAGCGAGGTAGAAAGGGGAGGATGACGCTTTTATTTATAACCGGGGAGCCAGTACCCGTGGCCCGACGGCTTAACGTGCCCATACGACGCACGGCGTGGGATCGAACCTGAGATTTCTCCGTGGCATCACGAACGTTGACCTCTAGGCCATCCGCGGTCCGCGAAGTAAATGGTACCCTGATACAGTGGCGCATTTAAAGTTATCGGGGCCCTACCCACAACATCTGTCCCCCCCCACTCACTTTTCCAACCATTCTTGAAAAATAACATTTTTTGTTGCCACAAACCCCTTACCTCCAGTTTTATCTTCTCATACATATGAAAAAGTACTGTAATTGCGGCGGCGGCGCGGACCGACTTCGGTATTTCAGGAGAAACGCACATTTTAAGTTGGTTCCCCCGAACCTGATTTAGTCTACCTCTGGTGTGTGTCTGTGATTTGTAGCTGCCATAACTCAAAAACTATTTACAGCTACAATGGGAATTTTTGGGTTTCGTAATGCTCGGATGCTTAAGAAATAGCGGAAGTTACAAGTAAGAATGACTTTATTCCTCATAACAGGAAGAAGTTCCCAATCAGGCTCCGACGGATATCGTGGTGCCATAAAATAATTTGCGGGGCTGTCACTAGCCCATACAACAACTGGGTGCGAAAAGCAACACGCCCCGATACACACGCCACGGTTCCACAAAGAAGGACACTTTCATCCCCGACGCAGCACCATACATTCGGACGGCGGAGTCTCCTAGCACGACGGCTCTCCAAAATGTGCATGCAGGAGGAATTTCCTCCTTCGGAGGAGACCTAGTGGCATGTCACCCCACAGATGGCAACATCAGAGGAGGTAACGGCGGAAAGCAACTGGCTTCTCCAAAAACGAGGAAGCCTCCTCCCTTCAAGCACACACACAGAACCGGCACACGCCAGACACACACCAGACAACAACAAAAATCCTCCCCAAGGCGCCCACACCAAAGAATATCTAACGGTTTCCCACACCAACAAAACACACACACAGGTACAGCGCCTAGAAGAGATAGTGTGTCATGCTCGCAGAAAAACTTGCTGCTCGGAATCATGAAAGCGGTAGATGGCGCCGCCATCGGATGTAACGTCGCTTTTCAGGGAGGAAGGACGACGAAAACGTACATCTTTATATGACACACCTAGCTCGTCAGAATTATGTGTACTTCTTGATCGATATTTTATAAGCAGATAAATTAAGTATATACGAAATAATCGACACACCTCTTCAATCACGCGACCCCCTCCCAGAAAAAAAAAGAACGACCGAACGGGGTGCTCAAGATACATTAATAAGCGTATCGTAGTTTAAGTTAAGCTTTGCACTGTGCTAACATCAAAGCTTAACTTAAACTACGATACGCTTATTAAGAAAAAAATTATTATTAAAAGAAAAGGTTTTGCCCCTCAAAACCTTAACTGAAAAAAAAGGGGGAATATTTTCTCAATGAGACATCGGCTTTATAATGTGCATTCCAATAATCCAATAAGGTCTTGAAATTCAGTAACCTACAAACTTTATAAATTATTTAATAATGTACTTCATTTTTCAGCAATGAGTGACTAAATTTCTTGGTCAGAACATGGGATTAAGTTAAATATTGAAATTTAATGCTTTCCATTTAGTTGCAGAGTGTGGCTTTGAAAATAAGCCTTTTAATGAATTGAAAATAGAGTACAACACAACTTTCGTCAAGTTTGTTATCAGCTATGGGAATCGCCCTATCCCATGTGCTCAACATATCAGGAATTTTGGGGACAGCAAAGAGTGATATTTTATTTTTGCAGGATTTATAGCCTGCATTACATCCTGGCACAAAACAGCTGCTTTGCCTTTACCGTTTTCTATGTTTTTTATTATTTGCTAATGCAGAATTTCTCAGTCCTTTCATAGCTGATATTATTTCCCTCTGATCTTATAACTGTTGCAGTCGATTTCAGTACTGCACTTAAGTTTAACCACACAGCAGGTTTAACGCGTGACAGCCAATACTTGATCTACTTCTACATCTTCACGAATAAAAAGTCACTAATTTCTAAAATAAATTTTGTTATAAACAATCCACAGTTGAGTAAAACAAGCAAACTAGCACCCGAATAAGCCTATTGCGTTTTAGCGATCACCTGTTGAATTGCAGTTACTTTTCACAGGTAAGCAAAGTAGAAACATTTAATATGAAATCTTTTAGTTTCCGAAGACCATTTAGTAGTAAAGCGCGTATATGAAGTCAATTTAGATGTGACAAAATTAATTTCCCAATTTGATTGACAGAATGGCACGGAACAGTATGACATTTTGTTGTGCTAACAGAGGAAAAAATTCTAATAGAAACTCGGAAAAGTCATCTTTCGGAGCATATGCTTAGGCACACAGGTAAAAAGCCTTACCAACGTGTTGTATGTTCCAAGCAATTTACTCGTATGTATGCTCCAAATAATTTGCGCTGTCCCGGTGGCGCAGTGGTCTAAGCGATGGCCGTTGATCATTCGTCCGAAAGGGGTCCGGGTTCGAATCCCGTTGAGGCATGGATGTTGTGCTTGTCTTACGGCACTGGCTCTCTCCCCCTTCCCTGGAACCAGTGACGCTAAATTACGGACGGGAGACTACTTATTGCCCATTGAGTTGCTCACGGGGGTTGTTCTGAACCTTCAATAAAAAAAAAAATAATAATAATTTGCTTGAAAAAGTGATCTTTAGAAGCATTTACTCATTAACACGGGGAAAGCCTCACACATGTGATGTATGTTCCAAGCAATTTGCTCAAAAAGTATTCTGTTTCTTTGATTTATACCTCATGTCCGAAACTTACAAAAGTCCGGCGCATGAGGGACTGTTAAAGAACTGTTTTAGGAAACTATTATTCTTTTACCTGGTTTTAGCATTTATTCGCACATTGATGCATAATTTTAGTAAAGAATAAAATATTGTGTTTAATTATTTTTTTCTAAATTTTGAAATATGAAATATTCATAAGACTGGAACCTGTAATAAGTAACATTTCCTCATACTGCCATCCAGAGGAGACAACCAACTAAGGAGGTGGGAGCCTGCGCAAGACTGACCGCTTGCAACAGGAAGTATACAATTTGTCTAGGAATCCCCTTGAAGAACACTCTACAAAACATATGAGGTTCCTGTCAAAGGCATTTCAGGAAAAAAAAACTGTCAAAAAGTAGAATAAGCAAAATAATTGTTTAAAACAAGAAAGGACAGGAAAGTGATGTAAAACAATAGCACAAGAAATATTAAAAATGAGATTGAAAAAACATCAAAATATCCTTTACATTACTATTATTAGTGACAGTTATTTATTTTCTTTATCTGTAATAATCCTGTCGAATGAATTACTTTGTATATTTTACTATTGGTCAGTAAATTGTTGGAAAAATAATAATATAGTTAAAATTGAATTTAATTATTTATTTTAAAGAGCCGCGGATGGCTTAGTGATTAGTGTGTCAAACTATCGATGCTGGGTTGTTCATTCAGAGATGGTGCGATTTACTAACAATCGCTGAATATCCGCCGTGCATCGGACGAGCACGTTAAGTGACGGCCCCCAGGCTGGACCCACTGTTTAAATGGGTATCCTTTCCTAAACCCCACCTGAAATTCTCTCACCTCTCTATGTGCAATATCGTACTTTTACGGTGGCGCAATCTACTGTACTCTAATCTTACTACAAACTGTTCTGTCAAAGTCGCTGGACTTGCTCTCATTCCTTCCGTTTCTGTGTCCTACCCAAAAGGCGATCTCGCTGTAGGTGGCTGGGACCTAAACTCTACTCCCTGTGGACGGAAGTCCTCCAAGAAAATGACGCTGATCCTGACCTGACCTATTTAATGTTTAAAATAAAATACTATCAAGAGCCTAATAATATGTTTTTAAGAAAATGGCATATCTTTAAGTTTTATTTCGTTTAACATCTTACCTACAAATATTTAAAATAAAAATTAGTTACTCTATATTTTTATCAAGAACTTTTGATCCTTTCTTACAAATAAATGGAGTCAAAGGTTTCTATATTATTAAAAATATTTTCAGCACCGCTATATTTGGTTTCAAAATTCCAAATATCTTCTAAGGTCACATTTTAGCAATTTTGATCTGCTCTGTATTTTTAGATTTTTGTTCAAATGATAAGGCGTTGTGTTTTTCCAAATGATATATTTTGCAATTGCAATTATTTACATGATGTATTATTAAATTTTTAGATTCAGAGCAGGAAAGAGGAAGATGATATAAGATTGGGTCAGTCGAAAATTTATCTTTATAATTTAAATATTGATGTAACCAATTCTAGATATGTTTTGAAGAGTTACAATCTGCGAATAAATGCTCTAGAGTTTCCTCTGAACCACAGTAGGTGCACGAAGCATTTACTCATTCACATCAAGAAAAAGCCTCACCAATGTGATCTATGCTCCAAACAATTACCAACCCATCGTCCTTCACACAGGTGAAAAACCTCATCAATGTGATGTGTGCTCTAAGCAATTTGTTCAGAAAAATAATCTTTCAAGGCACTTGCTTGTACATTCAGGTGGAAAGCCTTACCAATATGATGTATATTCCGAGCAATTTCCTTCTTAAAAGTAATCTTTCTAGGCATGTGCATGTTCACAGGTGAAAAGGCAAAATCATAATATCTCTGTGATAAAGTAATATTGGGGTATTACAGCTTAACATTAATTTGTGTACATTATCATATTCTCTTCATTTTAAGAGCAGATCTCTATAAAACGTCACTAAAATTAGGTTAAAACCCGTCACTAAACTTAGATTACCATACACACAACTTTAAAAAGTATGAAATTACACGGCGGTTTTACCTACAAAATGAGAAAAACACTGGTACTTAGCTCATCCCCCAGAAGTCAGCCGAAAAGTTTCCAAAATTCTAAAAATCTGGAAGTAGCCGTAACGCCCTAAACATTGATAAATCAACTCACTAATAATAAAAAAAAAAAAAAAAAAAAATCAACGTGGAAAGAGCAAAGATCTTTGTTTGATGTTTTCTAATAATATCGTTGAGAACAGTATATCACCGATTAATATAATAACCAAGGGCAATTTTATTTATATTAAAAGCAAATTCCCAACTTCATGCCTCGCATAGCACTAACAGCTATTGCATAGTCTGCTCATGTCACAGGTGTGACATTTCGCTGGCTTCAATTGGATTGCATTGCGCCAACGGAGAGTGCTTTCTCCCCTTATTCTTACCTCCATGAAAGATACTGACGAAAAGATTTCCCTCCACTAACCTGTATTTTTTGAAAATTTAAAGTTTCGTAAGGAGGCAAAAACTTCCCACCACTGAATAGCATAAGCCGATGAAGCATTCTAACGTAACTTCCGATGCCAGCGCCCTCTGTCATTTCATGATGATTCGTTACAACACCGTGAGGGACATCTTAGGGAGCACGTCACACTATTTCTTCTAAGGTAATACAGGCAAGCAACACCCCGAAGCACAGCACCCGAACGCCGAATCCGGAAACCGAAACTGGATGTTAACCGCAAAGCAGATGAACACTGAATCGACCGATCGGGGAACGGCGTCCCTGAAGCGCCTCACGTTCGATCCGAGAAGTTAGCAGAACTCAGGAAACACAAATCAATGAAATAATACATTCACTAAAAATTTTAAAGGATCCGGTAATGCAGGATAGCAAGCCGAAACAAGGGGAGATTGAAGTTTCCCAGTGGAAGTAATACTTGAACCGGTAACAATCCGAGGCCAGAAGACCAGCCGATACCTGAAGGCACGGTAAGAAAGGGCGCGGGCGTCTAGTTCAACTCTGTCCCGCAACTTTCAAAAGGATGAATCCCAACATTGCGGTTATTACAATGAAGAATTCTGTTTCTCTCTCTTGTACGTCATCTCCGTACTGATGAGCCTCCAGACATCACCCCCTAATAGCTTAACAGGCCCGCGCACCGATTTGTGACGTCACTAGAGTAGTCCGTGGTCGCGGAGAAGAGCATTACGGCGATGTGCGAACGAACGCGTCTTTACGTACACCAACTAACCAGGTCGTGCGTTCTTTTAGAGTTTTACTGCATTTAAATAAGAACTTGTGTGTTAGTTTTTAAATAACTGCAGAGTTAACAAGTTTGTTTAATAATCTTTTAAAATAGAGATGAAAAAGAAATTACAGCGTAAAATTTAGCGTAGCAATAATTTCGACTTGAAAGGGTAAGCAAGACAGATTCGTCAACTTTATGAAAGCATCACTGTCATTTCACTGGAAGTGATAAACCATTCCTATAATCGAAATTATAAACTGTTGTCGTAGTTTCACTTAAAGTTATAGTGTCTTTATAGTTAACCGAATGATTCCTGTACTTGTGAACAAATCGTTCTTGTACTTGAAAGATTAGTTTGAGGGTCCATTACGAAGTATCGCCGTCGTTTCAAAAGATGTCGATTGACTAATTTAAGGAATCAGATATTTCATTCATTGCAAACTTATGACTATGAAAATTTTAGTAATGAAATAATTCCTTTAGTGAAAATGTATTTTCACATCAGACAGTAACTAGCAATTTATATGAAATCCGTGATCACTAATATATAAAAAAAGGTCAAGAAAAACTGAATGTTTTTCTGTTGTTGTTTTTTATTATTACCAAAGGCTCAATAAAACACGTTTTAACATACATACAGTAAATTGCTGCTTGATCCACTGATTACATCAAATAAATTAAGATTTCAAGAAAATTATGCAATAGCTACAAACAAGTTTTCGTAATTTTAGTACCATCTAGTTACGCGTTTGGACAACTTCATTTTGATAAGCAAATATAAAGTTTATAATTTTTGTCTTTCAGAGCACTATTTCAAAAAAGTTACCTTGTCAAAGTTCAACACATCTGTATTAAGTATATTAGTAGCATTAAGCAAAACTATTTGGATCCACAATATAAGCATTTCTTTTTATCTGGAAAAATACAAGTAACTTATTGGCAGAAATTTCCTGAAATTTGATTTTCAAGAAGTATTCAGGAAAACTGCCAATGTACAAATTGTTTATGGTTGTGTAGTTCTTTGTGTATCACAAACACAATTTGATTATGTGTCCGTTAGCTGTTCCTTGTAGAATTTCAAAGACACGTTTCTAAGAAAATCTGAAATTTGTTCCAATAATTTCTTAAAGTATTTTTTCAGATAATTATTATATTTTTTGAGAACCTGACAAATGCACATGTAGTTATTGTACTGAATAAATCTAAGCGGTTGTTTTGGTACTATAGGATGTATTTTAAAAGATGTACATGTTTCATTATAAATTGACTAACTTGATGTACCATTTTCTCAGAAACTATAAAAAGCAATGGTATAAAATTTTGCACAAATGTTTTGTCATTACTAAAGCTATTGAAAAAGATTGTTTTTTCCTTTTTCTATGATTTTGGTTTCAAAATAAATTCTATGAAGGATTGAAGAAGTTTTCCCCCGTACAAAAATTGACACCCACCCCCACGTTTGGAAGCACACTTTCCAGTAGTTATCGGATAATATGAGATATATTAGTTCTAGTTATTATAGTTGTAGCATGTGAAGACACAGCGAGTATATATTTCTACTTGTATTTTAAAAATCTTGTTTGTTTAGAACATAGTTTCCACAATATGTGGATTCATGTCGATCCAGGTACTTTTCTTTCTCTTAAAAATAACAATATCCAAGGCTTAAAAATACCATGCCAGAGATGCCCAGAGCATGTAAATCATTCGTCTGGGCAGGTAAATAAAACATCTAATTGCCTGTGCATGGTAACAAAATTTTAAAATAAAAAAATTTGTAATAAAATTTCCTACTGCACAAGGAAAAAAAGACAGTCATCACATGTCGTGTTTCATGTCATTGTTAATTAATGGAAGTTATATTACTGTTACGAAGTACCAAGGAAAGAGCAATATCACATCTTTAATTATGTTATGATCTACGCCCAGAAATCGTAAACCTAGTTTTGCTCCAAATTTTGTTTATAATCAACAACAGTATGCATGCCTCTGATGTAACTGACCTCTCATGTTTAGTGACAAAGGGAGAAAACTTTAACAAAAGGAACATGGCAGAATCACTAAATTTCCGAAACAAAAGTTTCATCATCGTACCATTTCATACCAATTTTAGCATCAGCATCTTAAAAATTGATATGCACACGTTTGTGCATTGAACATTTGT
Organism: Macrothele yani; assembly: GCA_039090855.1. NCBI lineage: Eukaryota > Metazoa > Arthropoda > Arachnida > Araneae > Macrothelidae > Macrothele > Macrothele yani. The sequence goes on from CM076993.1 coordinate 92,095,342, forward strand.
AATACAGACCCTTAAAATGGAAGTGCAAACATGTTAAAACAGTTCATATTTTTAACTTAAAAAAAAAAATAGGGTTCTGGTTTGTTATCTTAAAAGATAAATTTTCCTGCGCATCCAGCTTTTACTACCTGGGCAAGTAAATAATTTCTTGCCCATGTAGTACTGATATATTTCACCTAATTTTTAAGAAATTGAATGGTTCTGATAAATTTCCATCCTACCACAGATAGAACACTACTCACACGAGAGTTCTTCAATGTGTTGGTTTGTAGAAAAATGCTTCAAAATCTTTAAACGGACATTTTATAGGCAAACTTACTCCTGAACTATGTGTGAACTTCTGTTTTTGTGCATTCATATCTAATTTTTGCTGTCTATACTTGATTCAGTGTTTGTGTTCCTTTAGTAATAAATACTAATAATGATAATTCAATGCAACTCTCCATGTCTGCAAACACAAAAGATGTATTTCACATGGCAACAAGGTCTTAGCATTTATATAAAGGACATAGGCATGTTAGATATGTACATGACATACATATATATCGTATAGGATATAGGTATTTTACAAGCACTTGTGCCCAGAAATAGGGGCCCCAAAAAAGTTAATCTGTCACTGCCTAAACACTTAAATAACTAAAAAACAAACAAACATGCAACCCTTATATTACTCTTGTAATCAAAAACATGCAACCCCTATTATTCTGGGTCCATAATAAAGTTTAAAATCCCTTCCTAAATATACATATTTTACTTTGAATTTATTTGATACATTGGCAAAAACATGTTATGGGTTACTATAACAACACAAGTAATCTATTCTTTCCATTACAAACATAAATTTCATTTTTCAAAAATCTTTTCAGTGCTTTGACTTCAAGCTGTGAGATGCATTAGATTATAAAATTAGCCAAATTTAAATTTTCTAGTTCAAAATTTTTATTTTACGAGTAGTTTAAACAAGGTTACAAAAGGTTTCCACTTACCTTAGAGTTCTTGGTCACTTGAAAAATTTTCACGTTTTATTGCTGTAATCCATTTTCTGAGAACCTTCCTATTAGTAGCGACTTTTAAGACACTTAATCAAGAAGTTAAGGCTCAGCGAGACGTAACTAGCGCAGCCGTATCTTTAGGGAAAACATGCAGTGCACAGAAGCCAACATACAGGCTGATGCCAAAGCAGACTGAGTTGGACTGAGCATGCGCGTTTGTGTTTGTTGACTTTCTTCAATTCTCTCTTCTAGCTCTGCGATATATGCTAGTCGTTTCAGTGATCTGCAATTGTTCAAGTGGACTTACAATTTTATTTTGGTAGTCTGTATCAAGCAAGGCATGTCTTTGATGGAAGAAAATGATAATTCTACTGGGTGAGTAATTACGGGTTTTTTTCCCATTCCTTTTTAAGTGTTATTAAAGGAAACATTTTGAGCCTTACATTGTTCAATTGTATGCATGTTGACATGGAGGTTAATCATTTTTCCCGCCTTTACGTAGAATCATTCTCAGTATTATGTTTTCTTAGGATTCACAGCCATTAAGTAAAGAATATAACTAAGGTTACATACCTAACGTGTACGTTTTTGTGGAAACCCATTCATGTGCTTCTGAGAATTCCACGAAAACAATTTTTAATACTTCAGGGTAACACGAACAAAACCCATTGAAATTCAAAAATGGCCTCAGCACATTTGACATTTAAGGTATATTGTTAATATGAAATTCGTGGCAAGCAACCGGGTATTACTATAAAGTAGTTATCTGTAGGTATTTCTGTGCAAATTGCACATGTGTGTGATTTCCCCTGATCATGTGGCCTTGCTGATGCACCTGCAATGCAAAATAATATTTATAATAGTTCCATATAAACCAAACACCCCTAAAATAGGGTTAAATAAAAATTAGGTATAGTATATTTTAGTTAATACTAAAAATTGAAAATTTGTGTCAGCTGTTTAATGAAATAGAACTTCCTCTTCATACCTCCCAAATCAAGCAGGGCATTTTTTTTTTTTTACTTTAAGGTACTTTTCTACAATCGCCATGTTGGTGTTGTGGTGGAAACTAAGCAAAGTGTAAGAATGTATATGCCGCCCCGGTGGCGCAGTGGTCTAAGCGATGGCCTCTGATCATTCGTCCGAACGGGGTCCGGGTTCGAATTCAGGTGAGGCATGGATGTTGTTTTTGTCTTACGGCTCTGGCTCTATCCCTTCCCTGGAACCAGTGACCCTAAATTAGGGACAGGCGACTGCTTATAGCCCATTGAGTTGCTCACGGCGGTCGTTAAACCTTCAATAAAGAAAAGAATATATTTAATGTGTACACAGCTTATTAAATTTTTTCTTGTTTGTGGTTTTGTTTGTTGCTGCACACACTTGCACCTGGTAGTACTTAAAGTATTTGTGTTACATTTGTAACTTATGTGTTACACAATATTTATTTTACCTGTGTATTAGTTCTGTGGCCAATATAGATCAATAGCAGGACAAAATGGTTATACAATATGCATTTTCCCAGGTTCCCAAATCCTTAGACCAAAGCCACAGTCAGAGCTGTGACATGCTATGTTCAGAAATTATGAGTGCCAAATAAATTTTTCAGTAGTTTTATTTATTTGCAAACGCAACATTCAGGGCGGGCAGTTGAAAAAAACGAAAAAACAAATACAAAGTTAACTCTGGTTTGATGACCTTTTTGGCCTTCCTGAGCATAAGAGTAACACAATTTAGGAAAATTCAATTTCTGGACTTAACATTAGTTGACATAATTTCATACCCATTCAGTAATAATAATATAGCAAACACCTCTTTCACAAGGTAATAAGATATTGGGATTTCATATGTAACTTTTTGTTATGCTCACTCCAGAGTCAGAGGTGCAACACTATCCCACACAATTATTTCTTTTAAGACTCCCTCACGCAATATTTCAGCTGTTAGAAGGAGTCATCTGAGCGTATGAGTCAGAGGGGCAACACTATTCCACACAACAGCCTCTGATCATTTGTCCAAAAGAGTCCGGGTTTGAATCCCGGTGAGGCATGGATGTTGTGTTTGTCTTACGGCACTGGCTATCTCTCTTCCCTGGAACCAGTTACCCTAAATTACAGACAGGCAACTGCTTGCTCGCCATGGTCGTTACACCTGCAATCAAAGAAAGAAAAATATCACACACAACTATTCTTTTAGTTTTAGACTTCCGCAGTATTTCAACTGAACACAGAGTCATCTGAGCATATTAGAGAGTACTACAGACATGCTATGTTTATAATTATAGCTTGAAAGATGAGAGAGATATTCCTTGTCAGTTTACAAAATAAAATTCTTAAACTGCCTTATGGCAGCAAAAAGGAGAAAACTACGTAAGGTAAATTTGCCAGGAAATCGTAACCTGCCATAGAGATTTGTATCCATGGTTCCCATACGACTTATGTTGAATACATACTATGTACAGTAAGCACCTGAAATTTTTTTTTTCTCCAGTACCCACCTTCAGACAAAGTTACTACTTAGCCTTAAGGGCTGCACGTTACAATTTAAGCATTTTATTTCCCTTTTTAAGGGTTTCTAGAATTTTCTAAAATACATTTGAATAGCTAGCCACTTAAACAAAAAATTTCCTCTTTATACAAGGGCTCCTTTGCTACATCACTCAAATGGCAAACATATAACTCTTCCTCTGATCTTACATAACTGACTCAGTGGCTCAACTAGAATGAAACTATTTCAAGTTATTACACTGTTCCAATATCCTCCGACTCACTGGTCAGAAAACATATATATTTTTTATGACGCTTAGCCACTATGAGATATTAATCTTTAGGTAATTTTATGTGCAAACTTCACATGTGCATGATTACCACTGGTCATGTGGTTGGTACACCTTCTGTGGCATTATTAATCTTGCGCGTCACAATTCGGAGAATGCTAATCACTGAACCACAACTATCCCTACTATGGAATGGAGAGGTGATTTACGATTCCAGTTGCAAGTAACTGTATCCACAATTGTTTTTTTTTTTGTATAGACGTGAACGTGGAATTTGTATCCTTTTAGTGTGGCTTGTCCCTAAGCAAAGTTTGTTCATAATCATGTGTAGTAAGGTAGCACTGCTTACACTACTACATGTGTGCAGCCTGCTAAGTTCAAATTCTGCGTTACAGCTTATGCCTACATGTAGAAATTACAATTTTCATTTAATTATTTAAGGTATTATATTATGATTCATTAGAGATGTCAAAAATTAAACTGAAATGAAATACTAGAAATAACAAATGAAATCTTTTTATATTTCAGGAGGAAAAAGAATCGTCATGTGATTTGTGTAATCTGCAAATCAGAAAACAGATCTCACCCTGACCGCAGGTTTTTCTCTTTTCCCGAAGAGTCAAGTAGGTGAGTCTCCTTTATTTTGCTACTTTCTCAGGATAATGTTTTAATTTTTGGCGAGAATTGCGTTCGTTATTCTTAAATTATGTTCATTTATTTAAGTTGTAGGTTATTTGGTTATTTACCTAAAATAGAGCATTGTTAACATTTAGCTGCATGTTTTGCTTAGCTAGTGCAATGTAATATTTAAAAAAGGTAACTTGTGTTTAAAAAAATTTAGTTGCTTAACAAACACATGTCAGTTGTCAATGTTTTAATGCAATGTGCAACAAAGTGCTAATGTAATGAAAAAATATGAAAAATGCAATTTCTTAAAATTACAGCAAAATTTCTTTATGGAATTCACTTTGAGCTGTAAATTATTTTGCTCATTACTCTTGTTTAATTTCTTGTTGTCCTAAGCACCAAATTTATATTGTGTCATCACACAAATGTCAGTTATGTGATGACACAATATATTTAGGGGAACTTGTTTTTTTATAGTTTTTCACTACTTAATACCATTTGAAATGGTATGTTTCTATGTATTGATTACAAAGTGTGTAACACATTGTTCTTTCTTAGATTTTCATCCTGGATTTCGGCATGCCGTGAACACATGTGTCCCAAAACTGTTAGGGCTGTGGAAGCAAAATATCCAAACTCTTTATACATTTTCCATTATAAAGTATGCTCCCTCCATTTCCAGGATCATGATTATGCTTCAACAAAAAGACACTTCCTCCACAAGTCTGCCATTCCTACAATTTTTAAAAATCCAGGTATGTTCCTTTGCAGTTTAGACTAACAATAAGACATGTGAAATTGTGGAAATTAAAATCATATTCAATTATGTTTCTTATGTGAATTTAGTTTTAAACTACCTGTTCATTTCAGTATATTGCAAAGGTGGCCCTATGATCTATAGAGCCACCTTTGGTATGTAAGAGGTCTACGCAAAGGAAAGAAAGAGATCCATTCATATTTTGGGTTTTGCAGCTGTCATGTCAAAATATAGCTTTCCCGAATGTTATTCGACAGTTATAATGATGAGCCTGAAAGCAAAAGAAAAGAAATTATATTAAGGATAAACCTAAGTTCCAGAAAAACCACATGTGGAACCATATACATTTAACTGGCTTAATATATGTACTTTCGCATGGATCCATGTTTACTGTTGATTTCTTTAAGGGTAAAACCTTACTGTTTTTATTGATGTAAAAAGAAATATCAGGACACACCAGGAAGTTCAACAAAAACCTTTGACATCTATTACAACTGATACAAAAATTACTAAACAAAACACATTATTTTAACTTACTTTTACATAAAACATGCATAATATCTAAAATTTTCAGGTTCTTTCCCTTTTATTAGAGGACTAAGTGGAAAATTTTTAAGATTAATGAAGAAACACAACATTATTTTTGGACATTCAGTTCAAAATATTGGTGACTTAATTATAAAGAAAAAAAGTAACAATAATATACTACAATCAGCAGGCATGTATGAAATTCCTATTGTTTCACAGAGTTCTGAAGACCACATATACATTGGCTGCAAAAAAATAGATTAATAAAAAGATTACATCAGCATATAAAATCTGGAACAAAAAGAAGAAAAAACTGCACTTATCCAACACTATGTTAAACATAAACAATACCCTGATTTTGAAAATATTCAATTACTAACCACCCACACAAACGAAAAAGAATTAAGAATTTCCGAAAGCGTTATAATTGAACAAAAAAAAAAAAGATAAAATATGCAACTTACAAGTCCCCACCACACTAGACACAGCCTGGAAATCACTTATATATAAAAAATCCATAAAAAAAGGCAAAAAAAGAACATTACAAAAAATCACACAAATTAACAAAGAAGAAAAAAAATTGCACCTGTTTCTACGAACAAATAATAATAGCCCAAAAATTTCTACACAAAAGAATTATGCTTACGACTGATACCCACCAACTCATCCAATAGATGGCAGCACATTAAAAACAAATCACCTAACACATACAGACACACAATAGAATTATACTTACAACTGATACCTACCAACTCGTCCAATAGTGGCGACACATTGGAAACAAATCACCTAACACATACAGGCATCAAACCTTCCCATCAATTCCTGGCATGCAACTCCAAAACTACACACATACGAGGAGCCCTCATGTAGAAATAGTGGCCCGAAGATGGCGGTTAAGTACCGCAGAAAGCGCTCGCCGTCTCCTGATCCGATGAGTATAACTCTTTCTACAAAAAATCTTTTAATTAATAGTAAATTTTAAATGTTTGATTGTGCAAGTGAATGAATGTGGAACTGAAAATATATAACCTAACTGTTTTATTTCTGCAAAAAAATTTTTTTATAACTAACCAAAGGTCCATAACGTAAGGGACCTCTTGGGGCCGGGAGCACATGCCTCACAGAGTAAATAACGTGAGAAATACTTTGACAATATCAGGTATAATACCTTAGATATTATGTATATTTTAATCAAAAGCACATTTATAACATAAGACAACCTATAAGGTTGCCTCATGAATTGCATTTTTCGTAGTACTTTTGCCTGTTTTAAAATGAATGCAATTGTCAGGAAAATGCTTTCAATATATTCTCACTTAATCGCTAAAAGGCAGTAGCAGTATTTCCTCGTATCCCTCTTTCAATCTGTGTTTTTTACTCACGACACTGGCTATTAGAAAGCGCATGCGGCGAACTGATAACGTGCACCCGTAGCAAAGAATATCTAACTGAGAAGTTAAAGCTCGAGGAGACGTAACTAGTGCTGCCCTATTCAAAGATACAAGATGCAGTGCACAGAAACCAACATACAGGCTGATGCTGGAGCAGCTGTGCATGCATATTTCTGTTGACTTTAATTTTGGTAAAGAACAATCAGCCAAGCTACTCACAGCATGTGATTGTTGCTTCTTGGTAGTGTAATCACTTCGCAAATCGGATATGTTAGTTTTGTTATGTCAATCGGGTTAGTTGAGGCTTTTGTTTGTAATTCAGTTTTTCAGTAATGCCAAATACTAGAGATTGTCTGCATTTTGTATGGATTCTTAGGCCTAACTACAATATTTGCTAAAATTTAATTTAAATTGTGATATTAATGCCATTGCATATTTGTTTCACCAAAATAAGGGATGGGTGGGATATCAGAAAACAACAGCAACATGAAAAAAACAACAAAAGAAACTGCTCTAAGCAGATAGTCATCAGATCAAAGGAAACCATGGTGATCAAAGAAAAGCTTCACTGCCGTTGTCCTCTAATGTCTTTTGCTCCTGAATGTTTGCTTTCCGGCAGAGCACATACTCTCATAGGTTGTGGTGGCACTGTAGTCGCCTGTTTTTATGATATCTCTATGAGAGTTGACGTTTTTCACGCGAAGCTTTATATTCTTTGCCAGTAGAGACCATCGACTTGTCACTGAATGGATCGGCTAACAGTTGATGGAGTGAAGTAGAATGCTGTCTATTGGTCCCTGGCCATTCAACTATCTTACGTGGTTATTCGTTGTTCTCAGGGTTCAAGTTGACGAAATGGACTTTTGGCCAGCTATGTCAGGCAAATACCACACTGCACCATTTGTCTTACTGTATGGCATGTACACAGTGTATTCAAAAAGTTCCAGGACTGATCATACACAGACCATATAACATAGAGGATATACTTACATTTGATATTAAGCTTCAACATGGTCTCCTCCCAATTCAATACAACGCTTGGAACGAGTGTACAGGCCAGTAAACGCCTTCTGGAACGCCTCCACTCCAACACTATTGAGTTCCGATGTCACCGTCACTTCAATCTCATCTATCGGCTCGTACTGCTGCCCTTCATCTTCAATTTCAACTTGGGAAATAAAAAATAGTCCAGGGGGGACATATCTGATGAGTACGGGAGGTGGTTGATGCACACAACCTGCCTTCTCGCCAAAAATTGCTGCACAAGGATGGACTTGTGAGATGGTGCATTGTCGTGCAAGAGGCGCCAATTTCCACTGTCCAACAAATCGGGCCTCACACGCTGCATTCGTTTCAAAAGCCGATCCAAAACATCTTTGTAGAATGCCCCAGTCACAGTGGAACCTTGACGAGTAAATTCTCGATGAATGATGCCCCGACTGTCAAAAAAGGTGATCAGCATCGTTTTCGTTTTTGATTTCGAAGCGCGAACTTTCATCGGCCGATTCTTTTTCGGACTTGTCCACTCAATACTTTGGCATTTTGTCTCCGGATCGTACTCCTTACACCAAGTCTCATCTCCGGCGACAATGTTTTGCATAAAAGTTGGATCCTGATCGGCCACGAAAATCAAATCTTTGCAGGAGGAAATTCGGTGTTCGTTTTGTTCAGGAGTCAGAGTGTGCGGCACAAAGTGCGCACAGAGCTTCCTTTTATTCAAATCCTCCGTCATGATCGTGAAAACAGATTCCACACTAATGTTTAACGACCGTGCAATCATTTCTATCGTTATTCGGCGGTCGGATCTCACCAACGCTTGCACACGCTCAACATTTTCATCATTTCGACTCGAACATGGACGACATGATCTCTCGTCGTCTTCAGTTGAGTCTCTTCCAGCTTCCAGCTTTAAACCTCGAAAACCACTCAAATACTCGCGAACGACTCATAGCATCGTCAGCATCATCACTATACACAGATTTAATCATTTCGTACGTTACTGTGGCCGATTTTCCCAATTTAAAACAAAATTTGATGTTCGTTCGTTGCTCCATTTTTTTTCGATGACAACGGCTCACACACACGCTTTACACAAATGAACGCTGCGAAGGCAGAAGTAGTCAGAAATAACTGGAATCACATGATACGTGTGGCTGAAGGTCGTTGCTGCGTCATTCCACCGGTTTCATAGAGATATCGCCATCTGTACGTTTTTACGAGCGGGAGTCCTGGAACTTTTTGAATGCACTGTGTATTTCACTTCAAATTGTATGGAAAAACAAGATTTCGATGAATTTGTAAACATTGTTACTTCAAAAATTATGATTCAGTGAGTAAAATATTTAAATCAATGTTTACAGACCTGAAAATTATATCCAAAGAACTTGAATGAGATTTCTTTATATTTGTGCATATATCTGAAGCCAAGTTGTGTTGTTAGTTCAAAGATTAAATTGCTAATAAAATTAATCTTTCCACTGTGCAGAAAAGGCAGACCTGCATCCGGGTAACTTAGCAAGCAATCATCATGTTCGTAGCACAAATAAACCTCCAACTAAACGAAACCCGTCGAAATCGACGTTGTTGTTTGTTTGTTTTTTTCAGAGAATAAACTCATATGAAACAACAAATGTTAACTTTATTTGATTGACAAATTCATTCAACCACTGCAGTGAAGACAATAGTCTAGGTTCGTGTTTTTTTGTTTTTTTTTTGACTGAAGGTTTAACTACCACTGTGAGCAACTCAATGGGCTATAAGCAGTGGCCCGTAATATTTTCACTAACAATGGTCAACGGAATGTTTATTTACATTTTTACATAATGGGAAACGTCTTACCTACGTGAATAAACTGGATTGAATGAATATTAAATTGTATATATACATCATGCAGTCCAACAGCATAACGCAATCAGGTATTCGAGAGTGTTTGCTGTTCCGATGAGAACTTTGATACCAATGCCTGCTAGCATTGTATCGCGCAACGGTTTGCTCAGAAAAGACTTTGGACTATCTCAGTCCCTCCATGCTTCCGCCTTCAACAGCACACGAGTCTACAGCAGGCGACCGAATGTCAACTGCACACTTCACCCATAGACTTTACATGGGAACTTTGCCTCCCCACAACCCGAACGGTTGCCCCCAATCTCATTTTTTCTCTTCGACTAACACATCTAAATGGTAAGACCTTTATTTTGGTACCTCAACCATATCTTTACGCAGGGCTGCTTGTGTTCCGGGTCTTACCCAGATTTCCGGGTTTGGGTGATCTTTCATACCCGGAATTCCAGATGTTTAACTTTGATTAATGTGCCTTGCAAACACCTCTGTTTACATTCAGCCGTTTTCTCAAAATAGGACTCGCAGTAAAAAAAAACCTTATAGAATTAATATATAGATTTTTTTTATTGTTCCTGTATTTGTTGTTTTTATTTGACCCTTTTTCTTCAAGTGGTTTTGCTGTAGTGTAGCATTTCCTGAGATTTTTTACTTTTGGCCAAACCATCATGACATTAGGTCTGGGTTCATGAAATCTACTTAGGATATCCCCCCCCCATAGAATTGGGGTTCAGTTTGGCAATTTATAAAGCTATTCAGGGGTGTGAAAGAAAGACAGTTCCCTTGTCCCTGGTGTGTTACATTATTTGCGTATTCGTGGAATGGGTTCTTCAACTTATGCTTCATGTATGCTTTCTGTTGTACTGTACAAGTCAAGTATTGTTACATTTTTTGTTTTAGAAAAAAGTATTGTTTTTTCATATAATTGAAAATGTGAGGTTTTAATCTCTTGTGTTCTTTCAGCTAATACTTCAGTTCTGGCAGGGGTCCTGAGCCTACCAAGTATGAGAGAGGCCATGATGAAAAAGCTAAAACATGAATCAGAGAATGCCGACATTTTTGAAGATTTGCCAGCTTCTGTTTCTGCAGTGAGCAGGAGCCCAGATCCAGCAGTCCCTATGGCTACTCCTGTAGCCCCAAACACTCCTGATATTGTGCATATGCCAAGAAGGCAGTTATTTTCTCAGCATAGAATGATAACGCCTAAAACGGCAAAAATTAAATCTTTATCTTCTAAGCTTTATTATCTTAAGAGAAAATATGCAAAGAAGAACATTAAGTGCAGTATCAAAAGTGTTCTGGAAATAATTCAGCCTCTAGTGTCTCAAAATGTATTCAAATTCATCAAATGTCAAATCTCTGCTGGTAGTGTTTCCCGCTATGGGCGTAGGTGGTCGCTAGATGACAAATTTTTATGTCTTCAGCTCTACCTTGCAAGTCCTAAAGCATATTGCGCACTCAAGAGTTTTTTACATTTACCAAGTAAACAAACTCTCTTGAAATGTGTATCAGGTATTGCAATGGAGCCAGGATTTTCAGCTGCTGTGCTGGATTCCATCCGTTTAGTAGCCAGCAAGTTGAAACCACATGACAAGAAATGTATTATATCATTTGATGAAATGAGGCTAAAAAAAGGTTTAGTGTACAATAGGAAAAAAGATTCTGTAGATGGTTTTGAGGATTATGGTTCCCACATTATTGATACTTATCGTATTGCAACACACGTGCTTGCTATTATGGTTCGTGGGCTTTGCAAAAAGTGGAAACAGGTTGTTGGGTACTTTTTCTCAGCCGATACCACACCAGCAGCAATTCTGAAGGTGTTAGTCCTGGAAGCACTCGGAAAATTGTTTGCTTCCGGGTTAACACCCATCGCAATTGTCTGTGACCAAGGGTCCAACAACCAAAGGTTGTATGGTGTGGAATTTGGTGTTAATGAGGAGAGACCTTTTTTCATATTTGAAGGTCAAAAGATCTTCACATTGTGTGATGTTCCACATTTGATAAAATGTGTAAGGAACAACTTCAGGAGATACAATGTTAAGTTTTCAGGTAGCAAAATTGCTTCCTGGGACCATATTGTTGCCTTGTATGAATTTGATTCCAAGCAGAAACACAGAGTTGTTCCTAAATTATCAAGACGGCACATAGAGGTGGATGGGCTAAGTGCCATGAATGTCAAGCTTGCCACTCAGGTGCTAAGCCAGTCAGTGGCATCAGCTTTGTGTTTGCTAACTGCACTGAGTTATCTACCTTCTTCTGCCGCCCACACAGCTGACTTTTGTTCATCTGTCAATGATCTCTTTGACAGTTTGAACAGTCGAGTTTTGAAAGATAAAACTCGGCCTTTGTTGTCTGCTGTTACAAAAAATTCTTCTCACATAGAATTCTGGAAGAAACAGTTGCAATTTGTGAAATCATTATCCTTTGACACCAAAGGTAGAAAAATCTCATTTCCATGCATATTAGGCCTCAAAATTACTTTGTCTGCCTTTCTGCATATGATCCCTACACTTTTAATTGATGTTCCTTTCATTTTAATGTGCAGGTTTAACCAAGATGCCTTGGAAAGTTTTTTTTTCTGTTGTCAGACGCAAAGGAGGTAATAATGACCATCCTACTGCATATGACTTTCAACAAAGAGTAAGGCTAATCATGGCACAGAGTATCATTAACACTTGTGGAATGGCAAATTGTGAGCCTGATGACACAATTTTAATTCCCATGTATACATTAAATGTGTCTGAAAACCCTGAGCTGATAAACAGCAGTGATGTGGACAATCCAGACAGTTCATTAAACAGTTTGATTGCTTCAGATAGGATATTTTCAAACTTAGAAACAAATTCAGCTGCATATGTAGCAGGGTTTGTGGCCAATAATGTAGCAGGCAAATTTTTGTGTAAAGTTTGCACTGCTGATTTAATTGGTGACAAAACCTTAACTGAGAATTCATTGTTCTTGCATTTCAAAGAATTCGATGATGTCAAAAAAGGTTTGACTTATCCTACTGAAGCATTGTTACAGACTGTCTGTAAACTTGGTGAACTGTTTACTTCACAGTTTCATGAGATTTGCCACCACAGACACATAAAAAAAAATTGGTTGGCAAACTTAGTGAAGTAGACCACAATTGGTTATCCTGCAGCATTCATAAGGTAAAAATGTGGGAATACCTTGTTGGGTATTATGTTCATTTGATGGTTACATACAAAGTTAAAGAAATGTGTAGGGATCTGAAAAACAGAAAAAAACCACTGAAAAAAATGCAAAAATTGTCATAAAATTTGAAAAACATGTTTAGCATTTTATTTTGAAAACAAGCATTTTATCTTTATTCAGGGGCACACCTAGGGCCTTTGCAGCCTGGGTGCAAGCCCAGATTTCTTGCCCCTTGTAGGAGAATATTTTTTAATTATTTTTACATGAAGTAGGAGAATATTTTGTAATTATTTTTAGCAAAAACAAAAATTTTTTTCAGTGATTTTTTTCTGTTCTTCTAATGGAAATTACAAAAATTCTTGATGATGGAGATACTCCTCCAGTATATCTCTCTCCATCCATGAGATAATTTTGGAGTGACATGTCACTATGCTCTCTGTGATGCATTGATATCACAATTCACCTGAAGGAAAGTTTCATATGAAAATATTGTAGTCAAAGTTTCTTTTATAATAAACTGTGAAACAAATGAAGCTTCTTGTAAAGGAGCATTATAATGATTTTGCTGAAAGATATCAGCAGTGTTTGCTCATTAAACAGAAACCTCAAAATATTATAGACACTTAGCAAAATTTACGTAAACTAAATATGAGAACATTTCCTAATGTTGAGGCAACTTTGAAAATATTTCTAACTTTACCAATTAGCAACTATACAAGTGAATGTTGTTTTTCTTTTTTGAAAAGACTGAAATCTTTAAGAAAAACGCTGTCAAAAAAAACTTTCTGCATTGGCAATACATTATTTTGAAAATGACAAATTCTATTTCAAATTTTAATGATGTAATTTCTGAATTTCAAGCTCAAAAGATAAGAAAGAAGTCATTTTAAAGATATAAAGATAACACAGGGGACAGGCTAACCAAAAAAAAAAAAAAAAAAATCTCTTGCCACAGATGCTTAAACTATTTTAGGGTATTTCTAGGGTTATGGATACATCCTTTGTAGGTTTTTTATAATAGGGTGTTATACAGATCCTTAGTGTTTACATTCCATCAAATTTATATTTCATGAAGTCCACAGTTGGATATGAAATCATATTTTGACAAAGTCAATTTCATTTTTAATTCACTTTGGAGAAAAATATATTGAACTATTATTTACTGCAAACAGTTTTATTTACTGCAAACAGCCTTGACCAGGAGAATATCAAATTTACTGTGGTCATTGACTGTTCCTTCTCATAAGGGTTAAGTGGTGGTGTTTCAAGTAAATATTTTCTTCAGTGTCTTTGTCCAGAATACTTTATTTGAATCCCATAGATATCTGTGTGCATAGAAATCTGTATTGGAAAATGAAGAATGCGTAAATTAAAAATGTTATTAGGTGTGCAACTCAATTGTCGGTCCCTAACCACAAGCGATCGTAGAACGTAGGCAAGCCGCCCCGGTGGCGCAGTGGTCTAAGCGATGGCCTCTGATCATTCGTCCGTAAGGGGTCCGGGTTTGAATCCCGGTCAGGCATGGATGTTGTGTTTGTCTTACGGCACTGGCTCTCTCCCTTCCCTGGAACCAGTGACCCTAAATTAGGGACGGGCGACTGCTTATAGCCCATTGAGTTGCTCACGGTGGTCGTTAAACCTCCAATAAAAAAAAAAACAAAAAACGTAGGCAAATGCAAATAGCTGTGTGCAATAATGGCTGATTGCAGCGCCATCCAAGTTATCCAGGCAACCATAACCGCTCACAGCTGTAGTGGCAGAAGGGTCAAAAGTTGATGGTGAAAGAAATGTCGTTTGGAAAGCAACATTTGAGGCACTACCTCCTGTTCATGTTTCAGCTGAAAAATAGTGCCGCAGAAGCCGAGCAAATGATCTGTGCTGCTTTGGGTGAGGCTGCTGTGTCCTACAATATGTGTAAGAAGTCGTTCCAGCAGTTTAAGCAGAGAAATTTCGATCTCTGTGATGTAGAACGTCCGGGACAGCCACAGAAAGTTGATGATGAGGAACTGGAACAACTGTTGGGTGCAAATCCCTGTCACACACAACTAGAGCTTGCTTAGGAACTCTGAGTAACATGGCAAGCCATTGCAAAGTGCCTGCACAAGCTTGGATGGATTCACAAGGAGGACCGTTGGGTAGCCCACCTACTCACAGCTGCAAACAAGTCTTGGCGCTACGATGTTGCTGTGTCCTTGCTCTCCAGATTCAAAAAGAAGGATTTCCTGCACAAGATTTTGACCTGTGATGAGAAGTGGATCCTCGACGATAATCCTAAGCTGCGCAAATCGTGTGTTCATCCAGGTCAGCCTACCCCCAGTACTGCCAAACCAAAAATCCATGCCAGGAAGTTGTTGCTGTACATATGGTGGAATCAGCACGGTGTCTTACACTCTGAGTTGCTCAAACCTAGTAAAACGGTCACTGCTGAACATTATTGTCAGCAACTCATTCGTGTGAGTGACGCAATGGAGGCAAAAAGGCCATACACACCAGCAAGGGCAGAAGTTCGGTCCTGTTGCTTCAGCATAACTCACATCCTCACATCGTGAAAACAACTTTAAACATAATCACCGACCTGGGATGGGAGATTATTCCACCCGGCGTATTCTCCACACTTCACCCCGTTGGATTATCACCTCTTTCGCTCCCAGCAACAACACCTGAACGGTACGAACTTCACTTCTGTCAAAGGTACACACAAGTATTGATGACTTTATCAACTCAAAACAGCCCTCTTTTTTTCCACAGTGGCATTCAGCAGCTTCCTGACCAATGGCTCAAATGTATCCAACACGATGGGGATTATTTCCCCCATTAGGTACATATTCAATTTGCTATAATTTGTTGTTAATGTGTCGTGCTTCTGGCCGAGAATTAAGTTGCACACCTAATAATTTGCAGTGTATGTATTGTCTGTACTTATTATTGAAAAAATGTATACTTTATTTGTATGGGGAAAAAGAAGCACATGTGTCACAAGTGTTTAGTCAGAGTAATGTGTTGGAAAATGCATAATTTACCTACCAGCAGCTGATTTTTTTTTATTTCACTTTACGATGTATCTATTATCTGTACTTATAATTGACGCCATGTGTACTTTTTTTGTACGGGAAAAAGAAGTGCATGTGTCACAAGTGTTTGGTCAGAGTAATGTGTTGGAAAATGCATAATTTACCTACCAGCAGCTGATTTTTTTTTATTTCACTTTGCGATGTATCTATTATCTGGACTTATAATTGATGCCATGTATACTTTATTTGTATGGGAAAAAGAAGTGCATATGTCACAAGTGTTTAGTCAGAGTAATGTGTTGGAAAATGCATAATTTACCTACCAGCAGCTGATTTTTTTTATTTCATTTTACGATGTATCTATTATCTGTACTTATAATTGACGCCATGTGTACTTTTTTTGTACGGGAAAAAGAAGTGCATGTGTCACAAGTGTTTAGTCAGAGTAATGTGTTGGAAAATGCATAATTTACCTACCAGCAGCTGATTTTTTTTTAAATTTCAGTTTGCGATGTATGTATTATCTGGACTTATAATTGAACACATGTGTACTTTATTTGTATGGAAAAAAGAAGCTGATGTGTCACAAGTGTTTAGTCAGAGTAATGTGTTGGAAAAATGCATAATTTACCTACCAGCAGCTGATTTTTTTTTATTTTACTTTACGATGTATCTATTATCTGTACTTATAATTGACGACATGTGTACTTTTTTGTACGGGAAAAAGAAGTGCATGTGTCACAAGTG
Organism: Macrothele yani; assembly: GCA_039090855.1. Classification (NCBI taxonomy): domain Eukaryota; kingdom Metazoa; phylum Arthropoda; class Arachnida; order Araneae; family Macrothelidae; genus Macrothele; species Macrothele yani. Next base: position 92,112,171 of record CM076993.1, read on the forward strand.
TTTAGTCAGAGTAATGTGTTGGAAAATGCATAATTTACCTACCAGCAGCTGATTTTTTTAAATTTCAGTTTGTGGTGCATGTATTGTGTGTACTTATTATTGAACACATGTGTACTTTATTTGTATGGGGAAAAGAAGTGCATGTGTCACAAGTGTTTAGTCAGAGTAATGTGTTTGAAAATGCATAATTTACCTACCAGCAGCTGATTTTTTTTATTTCACTTTACGATGTATCTATTATCTGTACTTATAATTGACGCCACGTATACTTTATTTGTACGGGAAAAAGAAGTGCATGTGTCACAAGTGTTTAGTCAGAGTAATCATAAAATTATTTCATGGTTTTGCATTACTAGTTGTGTTGAAAGATGCATAATTTAACACCAGCTGATTCTCGAAAAATGTTATTTTGCAGTGTATCTATTATCGATACTTATTGTTGACGCCCAGTATTCTTTATTGGTGTGTAAAATTGCAGCACATGTAACATCTATGATCAATGAAGTAATAAAATTATTTAATAGTAAATATGCATCCGTTTTATTTTAGAAATAATTTAAGAGCATTGTCTTTTTTTTTTTCGATCTTCTTTTCTGACTTAACCTTTTTTCTTTACCAATAATTGAAAAATATTCACAAGATGATCGGAAATGCAAGGTAAGTTATTGCATCATTTTACTTTGGGATCTAAAGCCTAATGGTGTATGTGCAGAATAAATAGAAACTGGGTACCGGATGAAATTGAAATCGCCTGACATCATTGGAGCCTCAAGCTGTATTTCTGAAGTCTGTTTTAAATCATTTTTGATAAGTAAAAAGTTGTTTGCAGCTTAAAAAAAAAAATCTTCCCAAAAAGTGGATTTTTTATTTAAAATCGTTCGGACAGGGCGCGTTTTATGCGTCACTTTATTACAATTTTTTTTTTTTTCGCTAATATGTTAAGCTGCAGCTACATTTCGTTTTGCATGTTTTACGTGAAGTTGTGAAGTTCGTGTCATTTTATTTTTAGAGTTAGTATGATTTCTTGATTTTCACAAAAATACAATATGTTTCTTTGTTTAAAACAGCTTCCAGTTCGGAATTTAAGAGATTTAAAAAATTGTAAGCAATTTTATTTTCCCATGACATTAATTTTGAGGCATTTTGGTACCTATGTATTCAATATCAAGACTGAAAAAGTTGGTGCTTAGAGTGAGAATAAAACTGCTAATATTTCGTTAAAATAATATTAATTGCTATTGTATATATTTGTTTCACCAAAAGAAGGGACGGGAGGGATACTCAGGAAAAAAGAACTGCTTTAGTCTCAGACCCAAGGAAACGATCACCGATCAAAGCTTCGCTTCCGTTCTGTCTAAAGAATAGGCTTCGCTTCCCGTCGTCCCTGCGCTTTTTGCGCCTGAATGTTAGCTTTCCCGCCGAGCATGTCTTCCCTCGTGGTGCGGCGGCACTGCTGTCGCCTGTCTTACATTATCTCTACGAGAGCTGGCCTTCACGCGAAGCGTTTATATTCTTTGACTTAATATCCCTTTATGAAAATAAACTTAGTTGACAATTTGACAACAACAACCACGCACATCGATATTCACGCTTACACAGAGTGAGCAGCACATGCATGCTCGACCACCCACCACGGACATCAGCCTACTCTCCCCTACGTCACGCAGCTTCCGGTGTTCGGTGCGCAGGCCTGTTAAGCTATTAGGGGTGATGCTCCAGACCGGATATACTAGAAGAGAACATGCTGAGGGCGGAGTCCGCGGAGATGCAATCACCCGATCATAATTTTCGGTACGCACACTTCTACCTGCAGTTGAAAGTGCCCCGATTTCAAAAATGTTACCGTTGAATGTTGACGTATGAATTTACATTTGGGAAATATTATATTATTTCTCATTATTACAAGTATGTTCTGGTAGCTAACGTCGAACAATGAGTTGTAATGTGATTGAAAGGTAGGATACAAGGAAAACAAAAAATCAGATGGACTACCTTTGCTGAAAATACAGTCAGTCGTTGACCCAGCCATATCATATAACTGTTGACTATGACCACACCTTATCCTACACCAAGCGACTCGTAAGGTAAAGCTGTCTTCACTCAGAAGCGTAACAAGACATTTCTGCGCCCGGGGCAAACCGCAAAATATTGCGACCCCATTTCTCTCTCGCGCGCGCTATGTTTGTGTGTGTGTGTGTGTGTGTGTGTGTGTGGTGTGGTCTAAATCTATGAGCATTCGTCAGAGAAGGGTCTGGATTCGAATCCCGGTGACTACTCACAGCTCACTGAGTTGCTCACAGTAGTCGTTAAACCATCAATAAAAAATAAAAATAAAACTGTGACCATTTGTACAGCTTTTCCCAGCTGCTTCGGAGTTTGTTCATTCTGTACTGTGTACATCAAAAGGACTGAATGCAGCTAGTATTCGTGGTCGCAGTCTCAATAATGACAGAATATCCCCCCAGAGAATCTTTAACAGTGTGAATGACATCCTTAACTTGCAACGTACATACTGAATAACATCGCCTGCATTTCTGAAAGTGTAGCCAGCTTCCAATCGTAGGGCTGGGGGTTCAATCCCAGCCCGACTGCTTAACCACTAAATATTCGCCGTGACTCGGAGAGCACGCTAATGGTAGTGTTCCGGGGCATTGGATGGACCCTTCCCCTTTCTGTTACAAATACGGTCATTTGTTCTACTGATTTCTACCTCGCTTCCAGAATCAAATTGTAAGCAGTGATTTTGTGCTCTCTTGAGCAGCACCGCGTGTCCCGTCCTAGTTACGCCTCGGCTTCACTTCCTGAAATACGAAGTCACAACTGAACTACATCTGCCGGAAGAACTATCATCCGTAACACTAGCAACAAATTTGTGTTAACCTTACGAGCCCGACCTGTTACGTGTATCCTTTCGCAACAGTTAGTTCACCTCAGATACACCAAGTTTAGAGAGTATATTATACATAAATGGCTGCCACGAACGTCGTTTTGTGAAAATAATGCCATGCACTAAATTGTAAATAATATTTATGGAGGTCTATAACATGTGCGTGCGCTAGATACTGTGAAATTTTTATTAATAGGAACATTTAGAACCTTCTTCCAATTAAGGGCCGTTGGGCTGAAGGTGACTAATGCCATACTTAAGTAGCTGCTACGAACATGGGCGCCTGCAGGAAATTTTTCAATGGGGGTCACGTGTAATTAATTAAGGTTTGGCTAATATGTAGAAAACAGTAATTCGTGAAAATGAAATATTAATACTATTACTACTACTACTATTATTATTATTATTAATTGATGCTGCTCTTGAAGAAAGTGTATGTTAGTAATAGTCACGTTTTATCATGTATACCTTGGTAACTGTTTTCAAAATAATGAACAGTGTTGAGCAGGGACACGCCAAGCCTTTTAAGTTCAGTACACCCACACACCGTGAGCGGAACTTGTTTGGGCGTAGTACCTTACGGTTTGCTACGTTTTCCGATTTCACGTTATCGTTTTCCAATTCTAAATTTCCAATAAAATTGGGATATTAAATTAAATGCCCCAAACTCCATCTTTCCTTGTGGTCTAGTTCTGTGAGTGTAAAAAAAAAAGAAATAATAAATAAAATAAAATAAAATAAAATAAAATAAAGGGAAAGTTAATTCTACAGAGGAGGGGTGGGGGAAATAACCCATCCTGTCGGCACCCATGGCTACGAAAGACCTTTTTGGCAAGATAATACCGTGCATTAAATTATGAATAATACTTATGTTATGCATACGCGAAATACTACGAAAATCTCATTTTTAATGAACTTTCAGTGCCTCCTTCCGATCAAGGGTCGTCGTGCGGAATATGACGAATATTATACTTAAACGTCTGCTACGAACGACGTTTTGGCAAGATAACGCCATGCATAAGGTTGTTAATAATATTTATCGAGATCTATAACATGTGCGTGCGTTAGATACTCTGAATTTTTAGCACGTCTTTTGTAAAAAAAGATTCGTGCTTATGTTACTGGTTTGTCCGTCAGTCCATCAGTCCGTCCATCTGTACCCACGATATCTCTGCAACTATTAGTCAGATCTGAAAAATTCTTTTTGCATTGGGAAGCTTGAAATATGCGAATGATGATCCTTTATTTCGTTTGTTTTTTTACGATGTACGATTTCGCCACTAGGGGGCGTAAATGCAGATGATGTCGAATTCAAAAATGCCTTTTATTCCACATATTTGCTTCTAAAAATCCGACTGGAAAAATTATTTTATCTTTCGATTAAATTTATGTCGAAGAGTATTTTAGATATAGTTATTTTTCAAATTACGCATAGATTTTCCGCTAGAGGGCGTAAAAGTAAATTGCATTTTTCCCGATAACTCTTCTTCTAAAACTCCGATTTGAAAAAAATTTTCTTCGGCGGCTACACCGCCTGATGGAAAACCGTTTGCATATAATTTCAAAATTTTGGTAAAGTATACTTTAGCTACCAGGGGGCGTAAGTGTTAATTTTTGCTTCTGATGTATTTGCCATAAAATCGGAGCTTCTAAAATATCGATTGAAAAAATTCTTTCGTAGACTGATGCCACTCACATCGATAAACATTTTCGGAATATTTTCTTCTTAAATCATTCCACAGTTTCTCCACCAGGGGGCGTAGATGTATATCTTATTTTTGTCAATATCTCTCCTTCTAAGAGTCCGATTTGAAAAATTCTTTCTTTGTTGGATGGTGTTTCAAATGTGACATGTTTTTCATATATTTTCAAAATTTTCAAGTAATTCATAGACTTTCCGCTAGGGGGCGTAGCGGTAAATTGCGTTTCCCCCTATATCTCTGCTTTTAAATCTACGATTTAAAAAATCCTTTCTGCACCGGATACAGCTCCTGATGGGAAATCGTTTGCACATAATTTCTAATTTTTGTAAAAAAATTCCTATAAATTGAAAATTTTCAAGTAAATCATAGACCTTCCGCTAAAGGGCACAAAGGTAAATTGCGTTTTCAACGTTATTTCTGCTTCTAAAACTCCAATTTGAAAAATTCTTCCTGTATGGCATACAAGACCTGATGAAAAATATTTTTCACATAATTTCTTATGTTTGTAAATAATGATTTGCCACCAGGGGGCATAAGTGTTAATTTCTGTTTCTGATGTATTTGTAGCAAAACCTGGGCTCCTGAAAACTCGACTAATTTTTTTTCTTGGACCGATAGTGCTCATATGGAAAAACCTTTTGAGAATACTTTCTTCCTAAAATAATGCATGATTTTCCCATCACGGGACGTAAAGTCACATCTTATTTTTTGTCGATATCTCTGTTTCTACGACTCCGATTTGAAAAATTCTTTGCAGTGGCGTCGGAACTATTTTTTGACAGCGGGGGCAAGATGTCGCACAACAAAATACTTTATCATGGCATAAAATTTATTGTACTGGTGTAAAAGAAGACTTCATTACAAAAATTTGCTGATTTTTTTTTCGATTAAACATTCATCTATATAAAAAAAAAAAAAACAACTTTCATATCCATATAGTTTCTAAATGTAAACTAACTGTACACATAAACGGCGTTAAACTATAAATTTTGATAATTCCGGATCGATACGAATTCCTCACGAATTGTAGCCGTAGACGCTGTAATTAAACATTGAAGGAACTTATATCTCATTTCGCACCCTACTTTCATTTATTTTTACTCATTTTTTTAGAGGAAGACTAATTTTTTGCACCTAATGAGACACAAAACGTTTGCTGTTCTTCAAACGAGAATCAACACTCTGGACTAGCATTTCTTGGCCTCTCAGGAATGGCATTAAAAAAATATTCAGATTTCTAGATAATTCATGGTAAGAAAATGAAGAGCAATATTCAATTTTTATCAAAATGAACTTCAAAAAAAAGAAAAAAAACCCCGAATGTTTGAGACAAACCTATGCAATTTGAAAAGGAAGAAAAACTGAGGGGGCAAGTGCCCCCTTCTGTCCCCCGCGGTTCCGACGCCGCCGATTCTTTGTGTGTTGGAGAGCATTTCCGGTGCTAAATGTTTCTCATATAAATTCAGGTTTTTTTTTAACGCACAAGTCTGCAACCAGAGGGCGTAAGCTCACGATTCCGTTTACTGGCTTTATAGTAATATCTGAGGGATTAAAAACCCGATTGAAAAACTTCTTTCTTCCGTCAGATACTATTGTTTTCTATACCGGTTCCATTGTCTTTGAATAGCTTTGATAAATTTAATTCGTGTCAGAACGGATTCAAAAGACGTGCTTATTACACCCGAAAATTCGATGTCATCTTTCTTGTTCATTACTAGGAACATTTAGAACCTTCCGATCTCGGGCCGTTGGGCGGAAGATGACCAATAGTACACTTAAATGGCTGCTACGAACGTTCTGTTCGGCAAGATAATGCCGTGCATTAAATTATTAATAACACTTATGGAGTTCTAAAACATGCGCATACACGAAATACTGTGAAATTCTCATTTTTATGAACTTTCAGAGTGTTCTTCCATTGAAAGGCCGTTATGGGGAAAGTGAAGAATGCTTCAGCAAAGTTGGAGCTACGAACGCCATTTTAGAGAGATATCCCGATGCAATGAATTGTAAATAATATTTATGGAGTGCTATGACATGTGCATACGCTAGATACTGTGAAAATTTCCTTATTAGGAACATTTAGACCCTTCTTCCGATGAAGGGATGTTGGGCGGAAAGTGAAGAACACTTTACCAAAGTTGATCCTACGTCGGTAGTAATGGCAAGATAAGGCGATGTATTAATATTGAATTCTTAATAATAAGTATAGAAAAAATGTAAATAATAATTATGGAAAAATTATTAAAATTTATTTCTTATCTATATAACACGTGTATAGACTTTGAAATTTTCACTATGTGGAACTTGAGCGTTCTTCGATCAAGGGCTCTTGGGCGGAATATGACCAATAGTATACTTAAACGGCTGCTGCGAACGTCCTCTTTCGCAAGATAATGCCGTGCATTAAATTAAGAATAATATTTTCGACATTCTGTAAAACGTGCATACACAAAATACTGTGACATTCTCAATGCTTTACCGAAGTTGGAGTTACGAAACAAGACAAGAGAACATAGTTTTGCTTTAAGACAAAAACAAGGAAAACTCATTCCGCAAATTTTTTAACACGCCAGAAGCTATTAGCCCCTGCCAGTCCTAAACCTGGAATAAGTGTGAAGGGGAAATTATGCGAATGAAAAAAGCAAAACTTATTAACCTTGCTTCATTATTATGGTTCTTAGATTCAGTCTTCAGAACCGTGCTTCATTTCCCCCACCTTCTTCCGCGGTGCGAAGTTGCACCGGTGCAACTCGGCTGTCGGCGAAAGGAACTATGCAGTGCAACTCGCCCGTATCGCTATCTTTCCAGTGCAACTCACCTGTCGGTAGAAAGGAACTATGCAGTGCAACTCGCCTACCGGTAGATAGGAACTATGCAGTGCAACTCGCCCGTTTTGCTATCTTTCCGGTTCAACTCGCCTGTCGGTAGAAAGGAACTATGCAATGCAACTCGCCTGTCGATAGAAAGGAACCATGCAGTGCAATTCGCCTGTCGGTAGAAAGAAACTATGCAGTGCAACTCGCCTATCGGTAGAAAGGAACTACGCAGTGCAACTGGCCTGTCGGTTGAAAGGAACTATGTAATGCAACTCGCCCGTTTCGCTATCTTTTCGGTGCAACTCGCCTGTCGATAGACAGGAACCATGCAGTGCAATTCGCCTGTCGGTAGAAAGAAACTATGCAGTGCAACTCGCCTGTCGGTAGAAAGGAACTACGCAGTGCAACTCGCCTGCCGGTAGAAAGGAACTGCGCAGTGCAACTGGCCTGTCGGTTGAAAGGAACTATGTAATGCAACTCGCCCGTTTCGCTATCTTTTCGGTGCAACTCGCCTGTCGATAGACAGGAACCATGCAGTGCAATTCGCCTGTCGGTAGAAAGAAACTATGCAGTGCAACTCGCCTGTCGGTAGAAAGGAACTACGCAGTGCAACTCGCCTGCCGGTAGAAAGGAACTGCGCAGTGCAACTGGCCTGTCGGTTGAAAGGAACTATGTAATGCAACTCGCCCGTTTCGCTATCTTTTCGGTGCAACTCGCCTGTCGTTAGAAAGGAACTATGCAGTGCAACTCGCCCGTTTCGCTATCTTTCCGGTGCAACTCGCTTGTCGGTAGAAAGGAACAATGCAGTGCAACTCGCCTGTCGGTAGAAAGGAACTATGCAGTGCAACTTGCCTCTCGGTAGAAAGGAACTATGCAGTGCAACTCGCCTGTCGATAGAAAGGAACTATGCAGTGCAACTCGCCTGTCGGTAGAAAGGAACTATGCATTGCAACTCGCCCGTTTCACTATCATTCCGGTGTAACTCACCCACTCCCTAACTTTGACCTAAGGCCTTTTGAAATGCCTGACTGTTACACACACAAAACATACAACTGTCGTATGACAGTGTCTAATGACTTTTCCGATTTATACGAAATGGCACAACATAAGCAAGTAACTAACGAACGATTAAGAAATGTAGCACAAAAAACGTAAAACTACTTAAACTATTTATTCTGGAGTATAAAAAAAAACACCCTTAACATAATGCCAATAATGCCACAATGTTTTGCACATAGTAAAAAACAATCTTTTGACTGTTATAAAAAAAATGACACAGGTCTCTGATTTTTTGTTCCCGCGAATAACACCCTTTAGTTCATATTTGGAAGGATGCATTGTTATGTGCAAACAACTGTAATACATAACGGGAACGAAAAATCAGAGACCTGTGTCATTTCTTATCCTCACTGGTATAAAAGTTCAGCTCATTGAACTGAGATTTTTTTTTCACATTCTCTTGTTAACATACCTACATAGAGACTATTACAAGGGCTGTAAACTTGAGGCCCCATTGTAACAGCAAGAGCTACTACAAGGGGCCTCAAGTTCTTTTGAATAGCTGCTTTCTCGTCATCCAGTTTTTATGAACAAAAGAAACGAAAATAATTTCTAAAGATTTTACGTATTTACTGAGAAAAAAATGTATTTTTTTCTCAATACTTCATTCAAAGTTGCCTTAATTCTTTGCTATTTCTTTAACCAGTTTCATATGAAGTTTCCGCAAAGAAATCTGTAAATTTTTTTGCTCTGACTAGGGGCCCTTTTAACCATAAGGTCTCCCCGCACTGCGGGGGTTGCGGGGCTATCAGTACGCCCCTGAATAACGAACACTGAACCAGGACTACTGTACACACTTTCACAATCACTTATCGTATTGCCCGAACGTGTAAACAGATTGACTTAAACGCACACTGTTTCTAAATTTGGTTGAAACAGGGAAAAACATCGAAGATATTTCTGTATGAATTTAATATATACGTGCAAAAGTGAGTGGACTTACAAATTTTATCGGAAATCCGAGGAATAACGCTATCCAAGGTAAACTGGTTTCAGCTTAATACGTATAAAACGGGTGCTATATTTCAGTGATTTGAACAGGTCGCCGCACAAATTATATTCTTACTCAGGAACGATAACTTGTAAAAATTGTAGAAATAGAGATAATATCAGGGTAAACCTAAGAATGGAGTTCGTAGACATTTTTATGTCGTTGGATGAATGATTTTTTTTTTCTCGTTACGAGAACATGAAGACAAAACTTCTTTATAAACCACTTACCGGCTTGAACACACAGCGAGGAAATGAAAAAACTATGAGCTCTGAATTGCCGTTATGTAACCGTGACCGTAACAGTATACAAGTGGAAAACAGGATATCACTGAGCGTGGCTATACTACAAAAAAAAAAAAAAATATATGGTTCAAGTTCGGGATATTTAAATCTGGACACGCTTGGTGGAAAAAACCGCGTTTATTTCCTCTGAGAATTCGTGGCCTTTCCCAGAACATCGCCCAATTTGCTCAAGTTCATTTCTACTATAGCGGAAGTTCCGCTAACTTTCCTGTCGTGTTTTAAGAACAGAGAGGAACAGTTTCTTACTAAGAACACGCCTAAGGTTCCGCGAAATGAACGAAATTTCCTGTGAGCCACACTTAGTGATGTCACACAATACTATGATTATTAACCTTTATGCAACAGTACTAGTGTACTATGGAGTGCGAAGTACACGGTGCCAGATCAGATCATATGTGGAGGATTTTAGGAAGAGAGTGTCTGACCCCAGGTCAAAAACAACCCTTAGAAATAGGAAGCAAGGATATTTGGGCTAGAATGTCCGATAGGATAGTGACACGGAAGCGAGGTAGAAAGGGGGAGGAAGACGCCTTTATTTATAACCGAGGGAGCCAGTACCCGAGGCCCGACGGCTTAACGTGCCCATCCGACGCACCGCGGATATTTAGTGGTTCGAGCGTTGGTACCTGCGTGGGATCGAACCTGAGATTTCTCCGTGGAAGTCACGAACGTTGACCACTAGGCCAGCCGCGGTCCGTGAAGTAAATGATACCCTGATACAGTGGCGCATTTAAAGTTATCGGGGCCCCGCCCGCAGCATCTATTTTGGGGCCCCTCTCACTTTTCCAACCATTCTTGAAAAATAATTTTTTTTGTTGCCGCAAACCCCTCACCTCCAGTTTTAACTTCTCATACATATGGAAACGTACTGTAATTGGGGTGGGGGGGGGTCGACTTCGGGGTTTCAGCAGAAACGCACATTTTAAGTTGGTTGTCCCGAACCTGATTTAGTCTACCTCTGGTGTGTATGTGTTTGTGTGTGTCTCTGGTTTGTTGCTGCCATAACTCAAAAGCTATTTACAGCTATCAATGGGAATATTTACGGGTTTTGTAATGCCCGGATGCTTAAGAAATAGAGGAAGTTACAAGTAAGAATGACTTTATTCCTCATAACAGAAAGTTCCGACGGATATCGTGGTGCCATAAATCGTCAGCTAGTGGGTGAATGAATTGATTCACGCGGAGAGATGAGTCACAATCTGAAAAGTATCCACATTCACCATGACAATACAACAACTGGGTGCGAAAAGCAAAATACTGAGATAAAAAGAGAGAGTCCAAGAATTTCAGTTCAACCTCCGGATTCAGAAATTCTTGCCTCTATTCTTATGGAATAAAATGATACGAGGATTGTACCGAAAGTAATGCAAAAGTGGGCCTAAGTTTTTGATTAACTGTCAGAGGTCGTTCAAATTGCACATGCTGGAAGAGTAAATCTTCATCTATAGTAACCTTTCTTCTTCATTGCAGATAAATAATGGATTCTAAGCTGAAGCAACGTTCCAACATTGAGTTTTTGACGAAGCAAGGGTGCCGCTGTCCGACATCCACAGAAGGCTACAGAATGTTTACGTAGATGACAACATTGACAAGAGCAATGTGCACAGATGGATGAAGAAGTTCAAAGAAGGGAAAACCAGCATTGAAGACAAACCACGCAGTGGGAGACCATCATCTGCGACCACTGACACGAATCGTCAGCTAGTGGGTGAATGAATTGATTCACGCGGAGAGACCAGTCACAATCCGTGAGCTTGTTGCACAACATGGACTGTGGTCACAATGCCGTACAGAAGATGGTAGAAGACTTAGGGTATTTGGAAAGTGTGTGCAAAGTGGCAGTTGACACCCGATTTGAAGTTGAGAAGGGTGGAAGTCAGCTCTGATGTGCTGGAAGCGTTTCAAGCCAATGAAGACACGTTTTCTTTCGATCTGGTGACAGGGGATGAAACGTGGGCGTATCTTTACGATCCGGAAACGAAAAAAACAATGCATGGAATGGCGTCACACCTCTTCACCAAGGCCTAAGAAGTTCAAGAGTCAGCGATCAGCACAGAAAGGCATGGTAACTGGTTTTTTTTTGTTTTTGTTTTTTTTTTCGATGACAGCGGTGTCATTCTCTTTGATTTTCTGGAACATGGCAGTACCGTGACCAGCGAGCGGTATATTGAGACACTCAAGAAGTTTAGGGAAGCCATAAGGAGGAAGAGACCGAACAAGAATCTGAAAAGGATCCACATTCACCATGACAATGCAAGACCACACACATCTTTGGCAACAAATCTGGAGATCAGCAAATTAGCTTGGTCGGTGGTCCCCCATCCACCGTACAGCCCAGACCTAGCGCCCTCCGACTTCCACCTGTTCGGCCCAATGAAGGACAGTCTCCAGGGACAACGATTTTATGACACAGACTAGGTGAAAGTGGCTGTGAAGAAGTGGGTACACCAGCCCATATCTGAATTCTTTCAAAGGGGATTCGAGAGTTGGGTTCAACGATGGCGCAAATGCATCGCTTGTGATAGAGACGATGTTGAGTAGTTAGTACCGTTGTACAGAGGAAGTGTTACTCTACCAACATGAGAAATTTGACCGACCTCTGTCAGTTAATAAAAAAGTTATGCCCACTTTTGCATTACTTTCGGTACAACCCTTGTATTTAACAACAATACCAGTCAGAGGGATCATCGTGAGAAAAAAAAAATACAACGAGAAATCTTTGCTCTGTCAAGTTCCTTTTACGAAAAATTTCCCCCTCCATTTTCAATCTTAGATACAAACATTTATGTAACTAAATGGTATTTAACAAGTGGTGTTGGTAAATTACGACGAGATCCAAACCTATAGAAAAATTGCCGCTATAGCCTAAGGGAAGGGTAGAATAAAAACAGATAAATTGCTTTTTATCTGTTACCTATTGATAACTTCCCGGAGATTATTGCTTTTTATCTCCAAACCTATAGATAAATTGCCGCTATAGCCTAAGGTTAGGAAGGGTACAATAAAAAAAACCCAGATAAATTGCTTTTTATCTGCTACCTATTGATAACTTGCCGGAGATAATTGATTTTTATCTCCAAACCTATAGATAAATAGCCGCTATAGCCTAAGGGAATTGTGGAATTAAGATTTACTCGCAACTCTATAAGTAAATTGCCTCTAATGCTTACGGGAAGGGAAGACAACACAAAACATAATAGCCTGCATTTTTATAGTAATGAAAATCAAGTAATATTTCCAAGTTAAATATCTGTTTATTTGGTTGCTATAAGAGGAATAAAAAATACTTTTGCCTTACCAATACTGAAGAGAGAAAGACGAAGTAACACTGTCATTACACATTACATAGGCAAAACTTGAATATAACATTCTTTATTATGGTTTTGAGGAAAGTAGAATATAGATAATTTCATTTCTCTTTGAGGAGTCAACCTCAGCTTACTCAAAAATTAATATTTTGAAAAATATGATGCAAATTTCACCAATTCAAGTCTGGTTATACATCCTTCTCTACAATCGCTTATTTTCTTAAACATTTATTTCCTTTGCATAGCAGTTTTGGATTTCCTTCTCTGAGTGACATCACCTGAGCTTTGGATTTTAATATTTGTTTGAGTTTGAAAAAGTCTCAGAACTTCGATAAAGTTATATAAGCTTGGATGGGAATAGGGGCGTTTTTAGAGGGGAAGGCAAGAAATTCTTGGTCTCCCGAAACTGTTTTATTTTTTTATGCTTTTGGTTAAAATGCGACTGAGATTAGAAAAAAAATGCTTTAATTTAATAAAAATGCTGTTATAGAATAAATATACCCCTCCCTTTTTTTTACTAATGAAAAAGAAAATTGTTAACTCAGCGTATTTTTTTTTATTTGAATATATTGCCAGTGCCTAGGATTTTTTTTTTTTAATGTTTAACGACCACCGTAAGCAACTCAATGAGCTATTCGTAGTCGCCCGTCCCTAATTTTGGGCCACTGGTTCCAGGGAAAGGAAGGAGCCAGTGCCGTAAGAGAAACACAACATCCATACCTCAACGGGATTCGAACCCCGACCTTCGGATGAATTATCAGAAGCCATTGCTTAGACCACCGCGCCACCGGGGCCGGTCCTAAGAACTTTAATCGACGAATTTTTCTCCTGTAAGCATGTTCATATTATTTACTCTTAAAAAACCCTATGAAACACATAAAAAAATACAAACGTTTTGAAAATATTGTTATAAATGCAAGCAATGTGTTAAAACAGTTATTGGAGTTGAAAACCAAACGTAATTAAAAATTTTAGCATTTTTTTTTATTTTTATATTTTTTTCTGATATAGGACAAATCATTCGTTAAGTCATTTAGTTTATTTATTCTACCTCTTCTTTTTCTAAGATTTTTTTTATTTGAGCAAAATTTTTTATTACTCAAATGAAATGTAAGAATATTTGAATATTCTGCCAAAATGTGTAGGGATTTTACTGGTAACAGATTATTTTTCTTGGAAATTTACTACCTTTGTTCCATTATTTATCCATTAATATTAGAAAATAAGCCCAGGCTCCAATTCATAACTACATGGGTCTAGGTCCACACTGAGCTCGAGCAACGACCCCTGGAACAAGGCCCAAACACCTCCTGCTCTCCGACGTCTGACGTGACTATATGAAGACCTGTTCAATTTGGCGAACGACCGTAAATTATTATTTGGCAGTGGCCAAATAACAATTTTTCGGTTGCTGTGAGTTGCTAAAACGTGGAGAGAGCGATGTCTTTGTTTATTTATAGCAATTGAATTGATACTTTTTTTGTTTAAAAGTATAAAACTTAGTTTTAACACCCACCAACAGGGTGTTAAAACTAAGTTTTGTTACTTTTAAACTTTAATTCCCTAAGGTAATGCTACTACTTATGGCACACTGTTGGGCCAAAAATGAGAACACTTCGAACTATTAAACTGACGGTGCAAAAAAATTTCTTCAGAATTTTTTTTATTAAACTTGAATGCCCTAGATAGTGTGTGTTGCATCTTTGCAGCAAGGGTTAGAGAGATATATCTATTAACCTTGGGTTAGATATTGCAGTAAGGGTTAGATATTAGAGTTGGTAAGAAGAAGTATTTGAGAATATGAAACATAAATAAAATTAAAAATTATATGTACCAAACATATCAACTTTTTATGGGTGCTATATTGGAAAAGTAATTGTAATTTTAAATTCGATTTTAACTATACTTAAAAGATTTCAACAATGTACTGACAAATATTATGATGTAGTCCGTGAATTATTTAATCATTATGGAACATCATAAATTAAAAATAAAGCATTTGGCACTAATAAAATAAAAAAAAGAATTGAATCCATTTATGTTTTTTCATCTTCATCTTTCCGTATTTCCTGTACTATCGTGATACACTACTTTCCTATTTTTTCATGATTTAAAAAAGTTATTTTGTTTTGTCTAATTTTTACTATTTTTTTAATTTGAAATACCTTTATCATGAACCTCTTACTAACTATATGTACAGTGTTCTAAAAGGTGATTTCTAAATAAAGTGTATACTTCCTGTTGCAAGCGGAAAACTCTTTCAGTTGATTGTCTGATCTGTGTGGAAAGAAGTTAAAATGGCATTTTTAAAGGATCCTTACTTGAAGTTAAACAAAATTTAAAAAGTTAAAGAAAGCATCTATTAAAAATCTTAGTTTACTAAAAGAATGAATGAATGAGTTTCTGAATGGAAAAATAAGGTAAAAAATTAATAGATTCCTTAACAGTCCTTCATGCGTCGACCTTTTGTTTGAGTCGGACATGAGGTATAAATTAAAGAAACAGAAGAAAAAAGTATTTGTGCTGAATAAATAAAACAAGATCCTTAAACTCAATGCACCGAGGTTGTCTTATTTATTAACCTTTTTACTTTTTTTATTTGGGGGGTGGGGTCTTTCCAGTGCATGTGGCAAAATTAAAACGGAATTTCCGTTTTTATTTAGCCATCAAAACAGCTTAAAATCGAGTTGCTAAACAAACCCCCCAAGTTTCATTGTATTTGTCTATCGTTAATAGAATCAACCTAATTGTATCACTTGCCCTCAAATCCCCCCCCCCTAAAAAATTTATAAATAAAAAAAACTTATAACATTGAGATTACAGATCTTGTTCTAATTACTCAGTACAAATACCTTTTTTTGCCATCGCAAATATATGTTCAAATAGTTAGAAAGAACATAGTTTGAACTCTTATAGTTTCGTAAGCATCTAAGTACAGGAGATCACCGTCACGTTAGATAGCACCAAGGTTCAAAGTTTGTCAGATAAGATGTTTTTGAATTATATTTCATTAGAAATATATCACAAGCCCCATCAGAGACATAACTGGAATTAAATACTTAGGGTTGCTTTAAAAAATTTGAGGGTAGACTCTGCTACAATCTTTGCTCCCTCACAGCTGGATAGGAATCATTGATATGTGATAAAAAGTAGTGCAGAAATTTATAATAACTGTTATTTTGTAATAATCCCATTAATTTCATAGTAACTGTTTATTTCTATAAACTGTTTTTTAAGGTGCAACTCACACAACATGGCTATCAAGTTTACGATCAGAACGCGAAATAGTTTTCTCTCATTGAGACAGTAAAAGCACATCAACAGGTGCCTTAAATAGCGATGCTGTGGCGGCATTTTTGTAACCACTTTTCCGCAAAGCATTTTCTGGAAAGTGCCCATTGTATGTTTAACTGGGTACTTCTTGCGATTAAGGGCCGTTCCCGACGGTTCCCGACGGTCCTTAATCGGAAGTACCTTTAACGGAGTAATAAGCCTTCTGCTGTCCTGGAAAATTATCTTTTAAACGTTTATATATATAAAAAAAAAAAAAATTAACGAATTTTGGTCCACTCTAACACAGATAAACAACAGCACAGCAATGCACGACAACAAGAAAAGTAGGGAACGATTGTAGAACAGCGCCACCAAACGGTGTTCTAAAAACCGTTACATCTTTTAACATGGAACGCTTTCGGCACCAATCATTCTAGTACACTATACCTGAAGGCACGTTAAGAAAGGGTACGGGCGTGCAGTTCAACTCTGTCACGCAACTTTCAAAGTGATGTTCCTCTCTTTTGTACGTCGTCTCCGTAATGATGAGCCTCCAGACATCACTTCCCGCCGTAGCCCATAATACTAACAACAAACACACTGAGTGAATGCGGGCGATCCAATCACTAGATTATAGTTTTCGGGACGCACACTTCCACTTTCAGCAGAAGATGCCCTGGTTTTAATAATGTTACCGGTGTATAGAAATGTACAAAACATGAGGTGGGAAATATTATGTTATTTTTCATTATTACAAATATGTTCTGGTAGCTAATGTCGAACAATGAGTTGTAATGTAATTGAAAGGTAGGATATAAAGAAAAAAAAAAAAAGGAAAAAAATCAGATGCAGAAAATACAAATAGTCAATCTTTGACCCTGCCTTATCATATAACTGTTGACTATGACCACACCGTATCCTACACCAAGCGACTCCTACGGTAAAGCTGTCGAATAAATAAATCCATTGCTCTTTCCACGTTAACCAACGCGCAGCTACCGAAAAATTGTTATTCAGATTCCGTAGGGGAACCGAATTCCGAATCTCTCGATATCCAGCCAAGCGCGTTAGCCTTACACCACAGCGGCCACCAATTCACGGTGCTATGTGTGTTTTTCTTTTTTAGTCAGCATCTGACATCATAAATCCGTAAAGTGGGCTCAGCTACTGAGACGTCTCCATCAGTTGGGAATTAACGGCACTGGCTATATATAATTATATAATCCAAAAGGCGAGATCCAAGGTAAAAATCATTCCCCGACGGCTGAATAACAATTTTTCGGTAGCTGTGCGTTGCTTAACGTGGAAAGAGCGATAGATTTATTTATTCAGCTGACGCCAGCTATTTAGATGATTTTCACGGTAAAGCTGTCTTCCATCAGAAGCGTAACAAGACATTTCTGCGCCCGGGGCAAACCGCAAAATCTTGGGCCCCATCTCTCTTGCGCTCTGTGTAGTCTAAATCAATGAACATTAGTCAGAGAAGGGTCTGGGTTCGAATCTCGGTGACTACTTACAGCCCACTGAGTTGCTCCAGTAGTCGTTAAATGATCAAGAAAAAATAAAACTCTGACCGTTTATGCAGCTTTTCCCAGTTGCTTCAGAGTTCATTCACTCGGTACTGTGTACATCAAAAGGACTGAATGCAGCTAGTATTCGTGGTCGCAGTCTCAGTAATGACAGAATAGGCCCCAAAGAATCTTTAACAGTGTGAACGACATCCTTATCTTGCAACGTACAAGCTGTATAACATCGCCTGCATTTCTGAAAATGTAGCCGGCTTCCAACCACTAAATATTCGCCGTGCCTTGGAGAGCACGCAAATGGTAGTGTCCCGAGGCATTGGACGGACTCCCCCCTCCCCCTTTCCTTTACAAATACGGTCATTTGTTCTACTGACTTTTTACCTCGCTTTTAGAAACTGGCGCAAAGGTTTTAATTTTAGTCAAATTGTAAGCAGTGATTTTGCGTCCTCTCTTGAGCCCCGCCCTAGTTACGCCTCGGTTTCCCTTCATGAAATACGAAGTCACAACTGAACTACATCTGCCGGAAGAACTATCATCCGTAACACTAGCAGCAAATTTGTGTTAACCGTACGAGTCAGACCTCTTACGTGTACCCTTTCGCAACAGTTACCTCACCTCAGATACACCAAGTTTACAGAGTATATTATACAAAAATGGCTGCCACGAACGTCGTTTTGGGAAAATAATGCCATGCACTAAATTGTAAATAATATTTATGGAGGTCTATAACATGTGCGTGCGCTAGATACTGAGAAATTTTCATTATTAGGAACATTTAGAACCTTCTTCCAATTAAGGGCCGTTGGGCTGAAGGTGACTAATGCCATACTTAAGTAGCTGCTACGAACGTGGGCGCCTGCAGGAAATTTTTCAATGGGGGTCACGTGTAATTAATAAAGGTTTAGCTAATATGTAGAAAACAGCAATTCGTGAAAATGGAAGATTATTACTATCACTATTACTACTACTACTACTATTATTATTATTATTAATTGATGCTGATCTTGAAAAAAGTGTATGTTAGTGATAGTCATGTATTATCTTGTGCAACTGTTTTCAAAATAAAACAGTGTCGAGCAGGACCACGCCAATCGTTTTAAGTTCAGCACATACCACCCTGAGCGGAACTTGTTTGGGCGTACTACTTTACGGTTTGCTAGGTTTTCGGCTTTCACGTTATCGTTTTCCAATTCCAAATTTCCAATAAAATTGGGATATTAAATTAAGCGCCCCAAACTCCATCCTTCTTTGTGGTCCAGTTCTGCGAGTGTAAAAAAAAAGTAATAAATAAAATAAAATAAAGGGAAAAATAATTCTACAGAGGGGGAGGGAGATCACTGTCGGCGCCCATGGCTACGAACGACCTTTTTGGCAAGATAATGCAGTGCATTAAATTATGAATAATACTTATGAAGTTCTATAGCACTTGCATACGCGAAATACTGTGAAAATCTCATTTTTATGAACTTTCAGAGCCTCCTTCCGATCAAGGGTCGTCGTGCGGAATATGACGAATATCATACTTAAATGTCTGCTACGAACGACGTTTTGGCATGATAACGCCATGCATAAAGTTTTTAATAATATTTATGGAGATCTATAACATGTGCGTGCGTCAGATACTGTGAATTTTTCATTACTAGGAACATTTAGAACCTTCCGTTCAAAGGCCGTTGGGCGGAAGATAACCAATACTTAAATGGCTGCTACGAACGTTCTGTTTGGCAAGATAATGCCGTGCATTAAATTATTAATAACACTTATGGAGTTCTAAAACATGCGCATACACGAAATACTGTGAAATTCTCATTTTTATGAACTTTCAAGAGTTTTCTTCCATTGAAAGGCCGTTATGGGGAAAGTGAAGAATGCTTCAGCAAAGTTGGAGCTACGAACTCTAGAGATATCCTGATGCAGTGAATTGCAGATAATATTTATGGAGTGCTATGACATGTGCATACGCTAGATAATGTGAAAATTTTCTTATTAGGAACATTTAGACCCTTCTTCCGATGAAGGGATGTTGGGCGGAAAGTGAAGAACGCTTTACCAAAGTTGGTCCTACGTACGCAAGTTATGGCAAGATAACGCGATGTATTAATATTAAATTCTAATTAATAATTATGGAAAAATATTAAAAAATATAAATAGTTATTATGGAAAAATTATTAAAATTTATTTCTTATCTATATAACACGGGTATAGACTTTTAAATTTTGGAACTTGAGCGTTCTTCCGATCAAGGGCTCTTGGGCGGAAGATGACCATTAGTATACTTAAATGGCTGCTACGAACGTCCTCTTTGGCAAGATAATGCCGTGCATTAAATTCGGAATAGTATTTGTGGAATTTTGTAACACTTGTATACACGAAATTCTGTGAAATTCCCACTTTTAGGAGCTGTTACAGCGTTCTTCTGATGAAGGGTCGTTGGGCGGAAAGTGACGAATGCTTTACCGAAGTTGGAGTTACAAACGTCGTTTTGGCAAGAATATCCGATGCATTAAATTGTAAATAATATTTATGGAGTTCTACAAGACCAAACTAACCTTGCTACAAAACGTGCATATGCTAAGTACGGTGAAATATTCATTATTAGGAACTTTCAGAGCCTTGTTCCGATGAAGGGCCGTCGGGCGGAAGATGAAGAACAGGGGCCGTTGGTCAGAAAGTGACGAATGCTTTACCGAAGTTAGTGCTACGAACGTCGTTTTGGTAAGATAATGCCATGCATTAAATTAAGAATACTTATGGAGTTATATAGCACGTGCATACACGAAATACTGTGAAATTCTCATTTTTATGAACTTTCGGAGCGTTCTTCCGATGAAAGGCCGTTGAGCAACAGATGACTAATTGTGTACTTACATTGCTGCTATGAACGTCGTTTTTGGCAAGATAAATGCCACGCATCAAATTAAGAATTACACTTATGGAGTTCTATAACACGTGCATACGCGAAAACTCTGAATTTCTCATTATTAGAAACTTTACGAGCCTTGTTGCAATTAAGGGCCGTTGGGCGAAAAGTGACGAATGCTTTACCGAAGTTGGTGCCACAAACGTGCTTTTGGCATGATATCGGGATGCATTAAATTTTAATGCTATTGAGGGAGTTCTATAACACGTGCATACACGAGATAGTGTGAAATTTTCATTATTAAGAACTTTCAAAGCCTTCTTCAGATCAAGGGCCGTTCGACTGAAAGTGTTTAATGCTATAACAAAGTTGGTGCTAAGCACATCCTTTTGAGCAGACAACGAGATATAGTACATTATAAATACTATTTATGGAGCTCTATAATACATGCACAGTTAAAAAAACTGTGAAATGCTATATTAGGAAAACTTTTTGAGATTTCTTTCAATTAGGGGCCGTCCAGCGAGAAATAACAAAACGTATACCGAAGTACGTAGTACAAATTTTCTCTTTGGGAGAAAAAACTTAGATGTTTCACTTTATAAATAATATTTCATCACATAGAAAGGATTGGGAAAATCACTGTGATGTTTAACGGGCAGACGTTATGTAAAAGATGGATGTCATCTGTCAGTGAGCAAAATCCTTTCAGGTACACTGCGACATCTATCGGATACGAAACAAACATTCAATAAAACTTATCACCGGTGAACTAATCATTCACTTTTTTTTTTTTTTTATTGGAGGTTTGACGACCACCGTGAGCAACTCAATGGGCTATAAGCAGTCGCCCGTCCCTAATTTAGGGTCACTGGTTCCAGAGAAGGGAGAGAGCCAGTGCCGTAAGACAAACACAACATCCATGCCTGACGGGATTCGAACCCGAACCCCTTACGGACGAATGATCAGAGTCCAGCGCCTTAGACCACTGCGCCACCGGGGCGGCCATTCACTTTTTGAACGATACATAAGAAAACAGAGGAGAGATGTGTGATCGGTTAGAGTCAACTGATCTCTGTAGGGGTAAAAGTCAAGGTACTTTGAGTAAAAGTAGCTGAGAAGTGTGATCAGTTAGAAACAATTGACACCCTGAAGTTTTTTTATATTTTTTTCCTTTAATGTTTGCAATTTTCAGATATCTTTTACTTCCCAGCAGCAATGCCTTGGAATATAATATTGTTTTATTGTTTTGGCGCAAAGTGCGCGTATTTTAAGATATACACTGAGTGGCCTTTTTGTTATGACCACCCCCTCAGTACTTCGTTGGGCCACCTTTTGCCTTTAATACTGCGTCGATTCTTCGTGGCATGGACTCCACGAGATGTTGATAGGTGGTTTGTGGAATCTGAGACCATGCTTGATAAATAGCACTTTCCAGGAGTGTGATATTGCAGGGTTGTGGATCCAGCTGTCTGATGGCTCGTTCAACTTCATCCCACAAATTCTCAATGGGGTTGCTATCTGGAGAATGTGGGGGCCACCTAAACAAAGTAAACTCACCGTCATGTTCCTGAAACCGAATCCTGTACAATGCGAGCACTATGGCATGACTCATTATCTTGTTGAAAGTAGCCATCGACATTGGGATAAACCATCCACATCACAGGATGCACTTGGTCCGCAACGATGTTTAGATATGATGTGCCAGTCAGACACGAATTAAAGGGCACAAAGCATGCCAGGAAAACATTCCCCAAACCATAACGTTGCTTCTACCAGCTTGAAGGGTTGTAGCAATGCATTTGGAGTCCATGCTTTCGTGCTGTTTCCGCCAAATTCTCACTCGGCCATTGGCATGGTGCAACTGAAAACGTGATTCATCGGACCACATAATTTGTTTCCAATTATCGACTGTCCAATCCTTGTGCTCCTGTGCGAACTGCAGACGTTTTCTCTTGTTAACTGCAGACAGCAAAGGCGTTCGAACAAGCCATCGGCTGCCATATCCCATCCGATCCAGTGTACGGCGAACAGTGAGTGCAGAGATCATTTGAAGGGATCTTTGATTAAGATGGTCTGTAATTTGCTGCACTGTTGCCTGTTACCAGTCTGGACACTCTCCGTTCCGCCCGAGCAGTCACTAGTAGATGACGACCACACGTTGCACGTAGAGACCCAGTTTTTTAGCTGACAGTCCAGTCTTTGAACACTTTAACAACAGCTGCTCTGGAACATTTCACGAATGCTGCGGTTTCGGTGATACTCGCTCCATGCTCCTACAATCATGTCACGTTGAAAGTCAGTCAAATCGCTTTTTTTACCCATCTCGTCACCCAAAAATCACTTCTACTACTGTAGTAAGCACTAAGCTTTCCCTTTTTATACTAGCCTCGCCCTCTGGCGGCAACAGCGTGCAGCCATAGCTCATTTGCTTAAAACTGTCAGGTGGTCATAATAAAGTGGCCACTCAGTGTATAACAGCAAGACATTTTCGTAACGCAAAGTTAAATTTGTTCCGGAGATTGTGTGCAACATAACTGCTTCGCAAATAACTTTTTTTATGGCTATTCTGTACTTCTATGTAGCACTTTTTTATTCCCCTTTTACTTTCTCTTAACGTTTTTTGCCAAATATGTATTATTAGTTTTTAGCACATAAAAAAGAAAAACACCAACATTAGTAATATATCTACAAAATGAAAAATTTATACAAAAGTAACAAGTTCCATTCAGCTACGTCGTTCTGTGAGTCTGTTTTACACTGGCGTGCAAAAATTATGGACGAGACGGTTTTTCGAATGAAACGTCGACTCAAATCATGCCATAAGATCCTCAAGATGTAAGAATATGGGGCAAGTGAGCAAAACCGTCCAAACAAGGAATCCAAAGGCACTTTATTGAAAACGTAGCTTCGAGCACAACTGGACAGAAACGTCCATGTGACAGGCGGCTGCCAAGAAAAATCCAGTCTTTAGTAGGGGATATGATCACCCCTGACTACGTTGCAGGATTTACAACGTCTGTCCATGCTGAGGACGAGGTTGTCAAGGAGCTGTTGAGGCCTCGCGGCCCATTCCTCTTGTAGCGCCAATCGCAGCTGCGGAATCGTTGCTGGCGGCTGGTGATGTGCTCCCAAGCGTCTCCCGAGAAGGTCCCACACGTGTTCGATTGGATTTAGGTCCGGGGACCTTGAGGGCCAATCCATGCGTTGAATATCTTCACTCTCCAACAGCTCTGTGACAGCCACTGTGTGATGAGGTGCAGCGTTGTCGTCGATGAAGAGGGACTCAGGACCCACAGCACCTCTAAACAGACGCCAGAGAGGCAGGAGAACCTTGGTACAATAGCGGACACCAGTGACTGAACCTCCTTGGAAGATGTAGAAATCAGTACGGCTACCAAGCATGATACCTCCCCAAACGAGTACTCCGCCACATCCAAACCGGTCCCTTTCGATGATGTTGGAGGTGTGATTGCGTGTTCACTGCTCTCTCCAGATGTGTATACGAGGTTGTCAAGGAGCTGTTAGAATCGCTCGTCAGACTAAATCGGCTCTCATCCGTAAAGAGAACTCGACCCCATTGTTGATGTGTCCAGTTCTTGTGTTCCTGGCATCACAGAAACCGCCGTCTCCGATGAGCAGGCGTTAATGGCACACACCGTACTGGTCGTCGTGCAAATAGACCACCTTTGTGCAGCCTCCTGGCCACGGTAAAACGCGATAACGGACGTCCAGTTGTCTGTTGCATGTGCTTTGCGATTTCTCCCGCTGTCTGCCTCTTCTTGCCTGTAGGACAATATACCGGTCGTCCGCCGCCGTGGTTGCTCGTGGACGACCACTGCTTAACTCTCGGGCAGCTGTTCCTGTCATTTGAAATACTCTCCAAGCTCGTGAAACGATGCAGTGAGCGATCCCGAACTCCTCGGCCACACTAGTCACATTTCGACCTTCTTCCAACTTCCCAATGAGGCGAACTCGGGTAAAGTCATCCAGATGTCGTCTACTGGATTGCTTGTTGGCCATATCACACGGTGGCAGCAACTCAACGTCGTTCAAACCGATGTACACCGTGCAATAGCTTTCACCAACCTGCTGAGCGTACACCGCCCGTGTGCTTTATACCATTCCCCCCCCCCCCTTACGTCATGCTGCATATATGCGCATGCCATACCGTGCCGGACCCTAGTCTATCTCCTTAGTGGTCTTTCGGTCCATTCTGCCTGCTCGGTCCACTGTTATGCTAATTTCTCCTCTTCGTCCTTAACTTTTGCACACCAGTGTATGAAGGTAAGCTGGGTATACGGCGAAGTGGCGGCATTGGAATTTCAGTGCCATTAAACTGTTCTTATTAAACAAATACCGTGTGTGGCCATATTTTTCACTAGTTGAGCAACTGTTGTTCACAAAACATTTTTTAGTGTTTCATTTACAAAAAGAAATTTAGACATCTCCATGATTTTCGGGCCAAAGACAGAGCGGAGAACCGGTAACACAAAAATTAAGGGGCCGTATAAAATTTGCGTTTATGATCGCTTCGTGTCCCCACAGGTTGGTTATATGAGTCACATAAAGTTTCTGTATTTTTTTAATTTCAAAACTTAACGTAATTCTTTATAAAAAAATGTTTATAATCTATAACTCAACAAAAGAATTTCAGGGAGCTACCACACAAATAAAGCTAGACAATGCCTTCGGCGCTAGCTCCACTTCTCCACCGGAGAAGCTTCTTTACGCTTCCTCCATCTGGAGTGGTATTAGTAGAAATGAGCGAGAGAGAGAGCGTGCAGTGCCGAGCACTTCGGAACCTGAGGAATAGAGAAGGTACATGAGTTTTCCATCAAACTCGCCAAGAAGTTCTTCAAGAAAGCGGAAACCCACCCTTATGGATTTGTTAGGGGCGCAGTTGATTACAATCCCAGCAAATTCCTTAGGTATCCCAGAACTGGCGATTTACTTACGATACCTGAATGATGGAGCAACAGTACGTGAAAGGATAATAAGCATGTTGCCTATAAGTAGAGCCACTGGTGGAGATTACCACAGTCTTATAAAATCGGAAATGGTGATCTTAGGCCTAAATATGCAACTATGATTAGTGCATCGTTTGACGGCGCCGCAAATATGGCTGGGCAATAAAAGGGTCTCCAGGCCACACTAAAGCAGGAAGTGCCGGACTTAATATTCACGCATTGTTATGCACACGTCCTTAATCTTGTCATAACTGAATCAACAGCGAGCTGTGTGCAAGCAAGGAATTTATTTGGTCTGTTGGAGTCAGTGTGCGTTTTTATCCATGAACCTTGCAAACGTACTTCAGTCTGGATTGAGACACTAGCGGCAATGACAAATGGGAGAGAGAGAAGCTGAGACGACTACAAAATATAGGAAAGACAAGATGGTGGTCGAAAGACAAAGCCTTGGATACTATTCTTGATAAAACACGGTATGTTGTGCTGATCAAAACTCTTCATGAGATCTCTACCAGCAAGGAATTTGAGTCAAACGTGGCATTCGAAACAAAATCGCTTCTGGACTCATTTTTTAAGTTTGAAACCATTCTCGTCGCATTTGTTTTCAAATAACTTTTTTCCGTCACAACTCCAGCTAGCAAGTACCTACAGACTCCGAAAATGGAATATCTTAAAGCTTGAAACTTGATAAAGGGCTTGCAGAAAACAATATTAAAGAAAGTAGAAGAATTTGAGCACGTGTTTCAGAAAGCAAGGGCGTTTGCATTAGAACTTGAGCAAGAGTTCGAAACTGACGCTACTTTGGCAGAGGAAATTAGTGTGAAAACTGAGTTTCCTTCGCAAAGAATTGTAAAGAAAAAGAAGCAATTTGATGAGTTATGCGAAGATGAGTCTGTGCTAATCACCGATCCTAAGCCAAAGTTTTTCGCACAAATGTATATTTGTCATGAATACGGCGATGGTAAAAATCATCGATAAATTTAACAGCAATGAAGGCCTCTTGAAAGACGCAGCATTTCTGGATCCACGAAACTTTGGAAACATAGTCGCTAAGGGAGTTCCTGAGAGTGTACTACATGCGATTGCTAAGTTGAGCAAAATCGACAGGAATAAGCTGGAAGAGGAACTTGAATCGTTTTCAGCGAATTATAAGGATCTGTCCCAAACACTTGGCGAAACAAAATATGTGATTCTCAGAATATGTAAGAATTCTTAGCTGCGTATGCCCCGAGCCCTAATTACATACCTTTTTTTCATCTAACCATTAGAATTTTAAAATGCGCTAAAACGTAAGTAAACCGTATTGAAATTTAAAAAAAAAATTCGCCTTCGACTGCCGGGGGTGGCAATAGCCGCTCCCGGGCCCGTTGCACGTTTCGTACTTTTCGCGGGCCCCCGCGCATCAATACACCACCCGGGCCCTTTATACCCAGTCTGACCCTGATGAAGGAACATATATAGACATTACGTCATGTTCAAAATATAATTATTATCTATAGAACAATGTTTTTGCTTTGAATAAAGGACTGTTAGCAATTTGTTAACACCCTCACTTGTTCATTTCAATTTTTTATATTCCATGTTCAAGAAATCAAACCTCGAAACACATGTTCGACATCCAAATACTCACATTTGGGGCCTAAGGATTGTTTGCAATTGAGGTTTTCGAACATGGGATACTGAAAATATCAAAAATTGTGTGTTTCGAGACATTAGAATTTCTAAATTGTGCATGGGAGCACTAAAAATGCAAATACAGTTCCTCGACAATCACAACTGTAAAAAGCGACATGCTGTTCCTCCCCTGTGGAAAGATGAAATAAATTTATTACCTTACATTTTTTTTTAATTTGCTGAAAAACACCAGTAGAAAACTATTTTCGCCTATGAATTTAAAATTTTAATCACATTTTTTGAATAAGATTGTCCAAAACATGATAAAAGCCTCCAAGGATCTCTGCGTAAACAGGGCTAACGTGTAGAGTATGGTGCAAAAATCAGGGACTAAAAATTAAAAAAAAAACTGTGACGCATATTCTTTTTGAAATAAAAAATGACGTAAAATGAAAAAAAAACCCATTAATAAAGTCATTTTTGAAAACGTTTTACGTAAAATTAACCTATCTATGCGGGACTCCAAATTCCAGTCAGCGGCGAGGATGACACTTCCCGCCCGGGATGAGCCAATGCTGGGTGAGTCGTGTCCTTTGCGAAGGGCAAAAGAGCCAAAGATCAAAACAAGTAGACGCAGCCCGAGATTAGTGTGTTGGTGCAGCTACAGTCTTGCCCCAGCCCCAGAGTCGATGAGAGAAACAGCTACCTCCACTACGAAAAATAGTCCCTATTGTTTAAGAGCAAATAAGCAAGACAAAAACTGTTCGGAATCCAATTTTCTTTGCTCAACAGTTTTTGGACAAAATCGCTATGTAAAACAAGTTTTCATAACGTCAGAGATTAATGTTTTTCGGTGCAGCCACGGCATCGACTGAACTAGATGCCATTGCTCCTTGCTGTTGTCGCTAACGGAAACATCTATATCCGCTACAGAAAATAGTCACTAGTGTTAAGAGAAAAAAGCAACACAAAGACTGTTCAGAATCCGTTTTTCTGTGGTCAACAGTTATTCGGACGAAATTCCTATGTAAAACAAGTTTTTAAAACGTCAGAGCATTTATATAATTCAAGACTACACACTTGTGATGTTGAATAAGAGTAAACGTTTATTCACAATTAAAAGCATCGACTATAGCGTCGCAGAGCTTCTGGCTCGGCTTCATCAGGATGAATATTGGTATATGATATTTCATCCCGATGAAGCCAAGCCAGAAGCTCTACGAAACTATAGTAGATACTAATAAAGCTTTTAATTGTCAGAGCATTTTCAGAAATAAATTCGTTATGAGAAGTTACTCAGTCAAAAGTTGGCACTTTCGGCTGATGCTGTCCAGCTTGGAGAGGAATAAAGTGACTGAAAAATTGCAATCGCAAAAATTAAGGTAAGAAAAGGATTTTTGTATGCATGTATCAGTTAGAGGGAGTGATGTATTAATTGTTCATTTGTTTCGTAAGAACATAGAGTGTTTACTGAGGCATAGAAGTGCTTGGTTAGAAAATTAGATGCAATAAAGTGTTGTGTTATTCTTTCAAATTATACGTAGGAATAACTTTTAAAATTAGTTTATTGAGTATGAATACAGCACTGCAATTAATAATAGTGTTGGATCTTACCTTTACAGGCTGATGTGACCGCGGCACCACGCGAAGTATCGCGTGCAATGAAGCACCCGATATCTCCACCAAAATAAATAAATAAATAAATAAAAATAAAAAGTAAAAAAAAAAAAATTTTAAGACAATTTTTCCTTGGTTCCGTGGCTTTGTAGAATTTACAACCACATTGTGAATACAGGAATCAAGACTGAAACTATGAGAACCAGTATTATTACTCTGCTTTGTAAGACCCCGGAGAATCCTGCCAGGGATCTTGGCGGGTGGAGACCAGTGTCTCTATCTACAATTGATTACAAGATCATGGCAAAAATCATCAATGCTAGGCTTTTGCGGGTTGCGGAGAAGCTGGTTGGTGTTGGTCAGACCTGCAGGTGCGTAAGAGACTTGGTCACTTACGTTACCGAAAGAGATCTTAAGATTGGAATGTTTTCTGCCGATCAAAGCAAAGCCTTTGATCGGGTCTCCCACGATTTCATCAGGAAGTTGCTGGAAGCTCACGGCTTTGGTGATATCTTCCGAAGGGCTGTGGACTCTTTGTATAGAGGCCTCAATGGGAGAGTTATTGTTTCTGGACGTCTTTCTCCCCTCTTTGAGGTTGGAAGAGGAGTGAGACAAGGCTTCCCTCTCTTTCCATTGTTGTTTGTTTTGGTCATAAAGACCATGCTGAGGAAGGTTCTGGCGCACCCGAACATCAAAGGGGTTCCTGTGCCTGGTTGTGCGTACTCCATGAAGTACTTGGCGTATGCTGATGATGTCGCCTTCTTTGTGGACTCGGAAGGGAGTCTGACTAAGGTCCGGGAGGTCTTCGCGGGGTACTGTGGTGCCACCGGTGCTAAGCTGAATGACGATAAGTCCAGTCTGCTGCTCTGGGGAAGATGGGATTGCACAGTCGTTCATGGGCTGGAGGTGACCGATGGACCCGTCAGGATACTGGGTATCCTTTTCGATAGAGACGGTGTTCATAAGAAAACTTGGAGGGACATCCTCTCTAACATGCGGAAAGAGAGGGAAAGGTGGCAGAAGCTTCATATTTCAATGACTAATCGTGCTAAGTTGGCCAATGCGCTCTTGGTGTCAAAGTGTGCTTTTGCTGGAGAGCTTGAGTCACCCCTCGGAGTCTTTTGAGGTTATTGGAGAGGGATATTTTTGCCTTCATCTGGGCTGGTAAGGCCGTTGAGGCGATAGCCAGAGCCGCCCTTTTTTGTCCTAGGGAGGAAGGCGGTTTAGAGGTTAAACACCTTTCCTCTTGGTTCAGCGCACTCCAGTTTCGTAGTACAAAAGGGGCTCTTAACTCCTCTCATCCGTGTAAGAATTTTGTGTCTTTTTTGACTGGATTATCCGCGGACAAGTTCTTGCCTGGCTATCGTTTTTTCGGGCCATGCAGGGAAACTACCCATAAGTGTTACAAGCTTGGTGAGCACCTTCAGGCCCTTGCGGTGGCCAACCGGAACGGGAATAACTTGAAGTAGATGTACTTTCATATCCTTCCTAGAACCAGGGAGAAGATCATTGAGTTCAATGTTGTTAACTTCGATAAGAGGGAGGCGTGGATGTGTGTCCATGCTGCTGGGGTTGATTGCAAAAAACGGGACTTTAAGTTACGTTTGGCGCATGATGTCCTTCCTACGAGGAAACGGCAGTGCAGCTGGGGTCGTGCTGTCACTGACAGGTGTCTTTCCTGCAATCTTATCGAAGATAGGCACCACTTGTTTTTTAGTTGCCCTATGGCTGTGCAGTTTTGGCGGTTGGTCTGAGATTGGGCCGGTCGTCCTCAGCAGTTTATGCCTCAGCATGTTTTCTACCAGTATCCCGGTCCCGAAGCGGGAAGGGATGTCTGGAGGCTCATCATTACGGAGACGACGTACAAAATCTGGAGAGAGAGGAACAGAGTTCTTTATTGTAATCACGGTAATGTGGGATTCAGCCCTATGAAAGTTGCCTGGCAGGTCAAGTGCGAGATCCGGAACAGGGTTGAACTTGACGCCCACACCCTTTCGGACCGTGCCTTCAGGTATCGGTGGGTCTTCTGGCCTCGGATTGTTACCGGTACTAGGGAAAAGTACTTCTTCCACTGGAGAACTTAACCCCCTCCCACCCCCCTTGTTTCGGCTTGCAATCCTGCATTACCGGATCCTTTTGAATTTTTTGTTGATGTTTTGTTTCGTTGATACATGGTTTGTGTGTTATACTAACTTCTCGGATCGAGCATGAGGGGCTCCGGAGACACCGTTTTCCGGACCCCCGATCGGTCGATTCGGTGCTTTTTGTTTCGTTTCAGCCTCTTCTGCTTTGCGGTTTGGATCCAGTTTCGATTTCCGGACCCCCGGTTTCCACGTTCGGTGTGCTGTGCTTCGGGGGTGTTGCTTGCGAGAGTGTTTTATTTATTTGTGTGTGTGTGTGTGTGTATGCGTGTATTTTTTTTCCTGTGTGCGTGTTTTGCTGGAGTGGGTGCCTTGGGGAGATTTTTTGTTGTTGTCTGGTGTGTGTCGGTTCTGTGTGTATGCCTTTAGGGGGAGGCTTCCTCGTTTTTGGAGATGCCTGTTGCTCTCCGCCGTTGCCTCCTCTGATGTTGTCATCCGTTGGGTGACTATGTCACTGGGTCTCCTCCGAAGGAGGAATTTCCTCCTACATGAACGTTTCGAAGGGCCTTGTCCCTCCTTCGTTGTAGGAGACTCCGCCGTCGGTATGTATGGTGTTGCGTCGGGGGTGAGTGTCGGGGCGTGTGTGAAACACCGGTGGAACCGATCCCTTGTAAACACATGGGAGCGGGGAAACAAGCGTGTTGGTGTTGCTGGGCAACAAAAGTTCGTAATGGGAGAGAGGTCGTCGTGCTTCTGCACAATATGACGTCCCTTTCTTTCTGTTTCCAGCGAAACAAAGGCTAGCAAGGAGTTCTCCTACTTGCGTTGACAACCGAAAATTATGCAACAACAAACCTAATTATTTAATTCCAATAATGAATAATAACTTCCCATAATTAATTATAACAAATTAATTATTAACTTCCCGCAAAACCCGTACCACGATTGGGCGTGGATACCTGTATTTAACTCCAGCACGTCCCAATCTACCGAAAAGTCACAGCAACGCACACACCCACGCACGCTTGACATTTAATATTAAACATTATATTATATACACTGCCAACCTTTATCCATGAAATGGTACAAAAATCTGCTGAGATGAATGTATGGTGGGCTGCTCTATCGGCAGCATAATTATGCACAATGATTTCGACACTCTATCACTGATTAAAACGATAACACTGATTTAAACACTGTTCACTGATGAAATTCTAGCATGTACAATAAACAAATAGAGCGAAGGAAACATATGTGAGAGATTACCCAAAACATTTAAATGGACACTTTAAAAAACGAAAATTTAGTACGAGCGTAATTCCCATGACTGCCGCAATTTAATTATAAGCTATATATATATATATATATATATATATAT
The DNA here is from genome assembly GCA_039090855.1 of Macrothele yani. Taxonomy (NCBI): domain Eukaryota; kingdom Metazoa; phylum Arthropoda; class Arachnida; order Araneae; family Macrothelidae; genus Macrothele; species Macrothele yani. The sequence goes on from CM076993.1 coordinate 92,144,562, forward strand.
ATATACAATTACAAACACCCTGCATAGGCTTGAGGCCAAATTAGCAGGGAAGAGCTCTTAATAACTATGGCCATAACACAAAGAAAAAAATAAATGAAATGTGTTGGAGGCCTCCGATTGCGTATTCCCTTTCACAGGGGACAGAGTTCTACAAGCTGTTTCACCATCCGACGGCATTTGTGGGTTGTGAGCAAATAAATGTTCAGATAAACGCTACATACCTTGGCAGTCTTTAAGATGTCCTTAGCTCAGAGAAGTGGCAAGAAATCGGATGTTTTTATATCGTGTGGCGACAGCCTGGGCATTTGTGCACTAATGTCGACCTAATTTCGGTCGAGAAGCCCCCATGTCCGAAGGACTGATATGTCGCTCATTTTTTTCGAGGGGATGATTCCTCGCCCTCCTTACTTGCTTCGCTCCGGGGTCGTTGTTCCCCTGGTTCTTTTAGGCTCTCTCGGCGATCAGCTCTCACGTCTTGGTTCCATACGCCTCCTCGATGCATTTTCTCTTGCGTGTTAGCCCAATCGACTCAGTCCTGAGAAGCCTCGACGCTTGTTTCTCTTCTGCCTCGGTTCTCCCTCTTTGTCCCATCACGAGACTTCTCTTCGCCACTTGAAGAGGGACTTATCACCTTGTTTTCAACTGTGGGTGGCCGTCGGTTCTCCGCTTATCCCGTTCAGTTCAGAGAAAAATTCCACCGCCAGAATGTCTCTTTACAGTTTCAAGAGGGAATTTTAGGGGTGAGTTTTGCAGACTTTTGTTGGAGTCAAAAATGTACAAGACGATTGCCATAAGTCCGAAATAGAGATGGTCTGTCGCCATGAGGCCTTTCACAATTCTCGTTTGCCAGAAGGCTACGAATTATGCACTTTTCAAATGATGAACAAATTTTAACAATGGCAGTGATGAACAAATTAGAGGATCAATTACCGTAATTAATTATAGCTATAAGTGCCGCCTTGCAATTATATCGAAACACAAATTTATCGCATAAATGAAATATAAAAATTTTCCACAAGTTAGCTTCACCCTCTAACAATAGATATAAAGAGCTCTGCATGTCTGTGGAAAAGCAGTGATAGTTTTGTAAACATGATATCTGTAGACCCCCTTTTTTTTTCTATGCGATATTCATTTTTCATGAGATATAAATATTTTTCAATAAAACAATTTCAGGAACAAAATCGGGTGATTAAGGGTAAAATGAAGGAATGATAATGCGGTATATTTAAATTCGCATTGCTGTAACTTTACGTATCAGGTGTTCGTGGTATGTAGAGGCGTATTTTCTATTCCACAGCTGATTTTCATCGAAATTGAGAACGTGCTAATTAAATTTTGATCTAGGAATTTCTTGGTTCGCATTCGCACCCGAATATTCCTTCTGCGCTATTTACACGATGTATTATGCGTTGAATGAAACACTGTGTGTACCTTTCCAATGCATTTCTTACCAACTCCTCGCGTAACAGATGGCCTCCGAACGGTTAGCGTTCTATTCTCTCCAAGGTCTTTGTGACCATCCACACTTGACTTCGAAGAAGACACTTCTTAGAGAATAGCCGGAGTTAGCAGTCAGTGAATGCATTCCAACAACAGGAACGAGCACTCGGGGATCGCCCAACATATCAGATACCTTGTCTTCGTATACCATTCACTGGAAACAGAAAGAAAGGGACGTCATATTGTGCAGAAGCACGACGACCTCTCTCCCATTACGAACTTTTGTTGCCCAGCAACACCAACACGCTTGTTTCCCCGCTCCCATGTATGAACATGGGATCGGTTCCACCGGTGTTTCACACACGCCCCGATACACACACCGCGGTTCCACAAGCAAGGACACTCACACCCCCGACGCAACACCATACAAACCGACGGCGGAGTCTCCTAGAGCGACGGAGAGACAAGGCCCTTCGAAACGTTCATGTAGGAGGAAATTCCTCCTTCGGAGGAGACCCAGTGACATAGCCACCCAAAGGATGACAACATCAGAGGAGGCAACGGCGGAGAGCAACAGGCATCTCCAAAAATGAGGAAGCCTCAACCCTAAAGACACACACACAGAACCGGCACATGCCAGACACACACCAGACAACAACAAAAAACTCCCCAAGGCATCCGCTCCACAAAAAAAAAAAAAAAAAAAAAAAAAAAAACACGCATACACATACAAATAAATAAAACACTCTCGCAAGCAGCACCCCTGAAGCACAGCACACCGAACGCGGAAACCGGGGGTCCGGAAACCGAAGCTGGATCCAAACCGCAAAGCAGAAGTGGCTGAAACGAAACAAAAAGCACCGAATCGACCGATAGGGGGTCCGGAAAACGGCGTCTCCGGAGCCCCCCACGCTCGATCCGAGAAGTTAGTAGAACACACAAACCATGTATCAACGAAACAAAACATCAACCAAAAATTCAAAAGGATCCGGTAATGCAGGATTGCAAGCCGAAACAAGGGGGTGGGAGGGGGTTAAGTTCTCCAGTGGAAGAAGTACTTTTCCCTAGTACCGGTAACAATCCGAGGCCAGAAGACCCACCGATACCTGAAGGCACGGTCCGAAAGGGTGTGGGCGTCAAGTTCAACCCTGTTCCGGATCTCGCACTTGACCTGCCAGGCAACTTTCATAGGGCTGAATCCCACATTACCGTGATTACAATAAAGAACTCTGTTCCTCTCTCTCCAGATTTTGTACGTCGTCTCCGTAATGATGAGCCTCCAGACATCCCTTCCCGCTTTGGGACCAGGATACTGGTAGAAAACATGCTGAGGCATAAACTGCTGAGGACGACCGGCCCAATCTCAGACCAACCGCCAAAACTGCACAGCCATAGGGCAACTAAAAAACAAGTGGTGCCTATCTTCGATAAGATTGCAGGAAAGACACCTGTCAGTGACAGCACGACCCCAGCTGCACTGCCGTTTCCTCGTAGGAAGGACATCATGCGCCAAACGTAACTTAAAGTCCCGTTTTTTGCAATCAACTCCAGCAGCATGGACACACATCCACGCCTCCCTCTTATCGAAGTTAACAACATTGAACTCAATGATCTTCTCCCTGGGTCTAGGAAGGATATGAAAGTACATCTGCTTCAAGTTATTCCCGTTCCGGTTGGCCTCCGCAAGGGCATGAAGGTTCCCACCAAGCTTGTAACACTTATGGGTAGTTTCCCTGCGGGGCCCGAAAAAACGATAGCCAGGCAAGAACTTGTCCGCGGATAATCCAGTCAAAAAAGACACAAAGTTCTTACACGGATGAGAGGAGTTAAGAGCCCCTTTAGTACTACGAAACTGGAGTGCGCTGAACCAAGAGGAAAGGTGTTTAACCTCTAAACCGCCTTCCTCCCTAGGACAAAAAGGGCGGCTCTGGCTATCGCCTCAACGAAGACTCCGAGGGGGTGACTCAAGCTCTCCGGCAAAAGCACACTTTGACACCAAGAGGGCATTGGCCAACTTAGCACGATTAGTCATTGAAATATGAAGCTTCTGCCACCTATCCCTTTCTTTCCGCACGTTTGAGAGGATGTCCCTCCAAGTTTTCTTATGAACACCGTCTTTATCGAAAAGGATACCCAGTATCCTGACGGGTCCATCGGTCACCTCCAGCCCATGAACGGCAGTGCAATCCCATCTTCACCAGAGCACCAGACTGGACTTATCATCATTCAGCTTAGCACCGGTGGCCCCACAGTACCCCGCGAAGACCTCCCGGACCTTAGTCAGACTTCTTTCCGAGTCCACAAAGAAGGTGACATTATCAGCATACGCCAAGTACTTCATGGAGTACGCACAACCAGGCACAGGAACCCCTTTGATGTTCGGGTGCGCCAGAACCTTCCTCAGCATGGTCTCGATGACCAAAACAAACAACAATGGAGAGAGAGGGCAGCCTTGTCTCACTCCTCTTCCAACCTCAAAGAGGGGAGAAAGACGGCCAGAAACAATAACTCTCCCATTGAGGTCTCTATACAACGAGTCCACAGCCCTTCGGAATATTTCACCAAAGCCGTGAGCTTCCAGCAACTTCCTGATAAAATCGTGGGAGACCCGATCAAAGGCTTTGCTTTGATCCGCAGAAAACATTCCCAGCTTAAGATCTCTTTCGGTAACGTAAGTGACCAAGTCTCTTACGCACCTGATGTTGTGAAACATTTGTCTCCCACGTATACTGCAGGTCTGACCAACACCAACCAGCTTCTCCGCAACCCGCACTAGCCTAGCATTGATGATTTTTGCCATGATCTTGTAATCAATTGTAGACAGAGACACTGGTCTCCACCCACCAAGATTCCTGGCAGGATTTTCCGGGGTCTTACAAAGCAGAGTAACAATACTGGTTCTCATAGTTTCAGTCATGATTCCTCTATTCACAATGTGGTTGTAAATTCTACAAAGCCACGGAGCCAGAATATTGGAAAATTTCTTATAGAACTCGGCCGGCAAGCCATCAATACCAGGAGACTTGACTTGTTAAGCTTGAGATCCAGGATCGCAGTCTTGACCTCATTATCAGTAAACTCCCTTTCCACGAGATTCCTATCCTCCTGCGCAAGAACCGGCGTGCCTTCCAATCAGGCATCCATAACATCAGAGGCCACAGCTTCCTTGCTGAACAACTCACCGTAATAGTCCGCGGCTGCCTTCAGAATGACGGGGAGATCCCTGACTTCCCTGTTGTCGATATCAAGACATTGGAGGTTCTCCCTAACTCTCTCAGCCTCCATCTTCCTGAAAATGCAGTTTATGTCACTCTCCTGCCGGAGCACTTCGAGGGAGCCGGTCAATTTGACCGCCGAACCCTCTTCCTTAAAAAAATGACTGATCCTACTTCTAACGTTATTAATCAGAGAGGAATTACAACCTCCTTCCTCTCCACGAATCGCCGCATTCAGGATATTCATTAAAATCATGTGACGATTCCTCCTTTCCATGGCAGCCAGCCTACCTTTTTTCATAAGGTAATCCTTAATCTCATTTTTAACCCTCTCCCACACGCCGCACTCATCGTCCGTAATCGTGGCTATCCCAGCGTTCAAAATAGAACGAAGGTGCACCAGCGTTTCTTCGTCTTCTAACATGGAGACGTTCATTCGCCAGGGGGTAGCACCCTCTCTCTCGGAACCGGGACACAGACATTCATCATGACGGCCGAGTGGTCAGAAATGTACCTCACAGGGGAGTTAGGGCTGAAAATTTCAACTTTGTCAATCCAATCAATCTTGGAGACTAGAAACATATCAATGCGGGACGCACTGGTCCCTCTGTGCCAAGTGTAGCCTGGCTCTCTAGGGTTAAGAGTTCTCCAGACATCGTAAAGACCCTGAGTGTCCAGAATAGCTTTAATCACGTTCTCATAGGCTTCAGACCACCTACCATCGCCCGCCCTATCAAGGTGACTATCGATGACGGCATTAAAGTCTCCGCCGACAATCAAGACGTCCTCCGAACTCCTAAAGAAAAACGGGAGCTGGTTGTAGAACGACCGTTGCATGTTTCCCTGGTTCGGAGCGTAAACACAAACAAGCTTCATGGACATACTACCACTGTGAACGGTCAGAGCAATCAGCCGACCCTCCCCGTCTGTTTGAAATTGTGAAATATATCTCTCAAACTTCTCTTTAAAAATAATGGCAACACCCGTGTAGCCGGTACTGCCTAAAGAGTACTTAAACCTGAGCCCGGAATTTCTTCGAAAGGCAAACAACTTGGCCAAGTCCGTATGATGCGTCTCCTGAATCATAAGGAAGTCCAGATTACTCTGGCGGAAGAATCCTTCAAGCCAACAATGCTTCTCCGCAGAGTTAAGGCCTTGAACATTCAACGTACCAATCCTAATGTTAGTGCCGAGAAAATTGACCCTACTGGTATGCATACTTACCTTGGGCTGAAAAGGGAAAGTGGAGATTAAACAAAGACAAAAATAAACAAGAGTCATGAAAACTTGGAAACGGAGAGAGAGGAAAAGAAACCACATTACTTGTCAGATTTCACTGACAAGTAATGTGGTAGTAAGCCGGGTACTGGCCCCCCGGTAATAAATAAGGGCGTCTTCCTCCCCCTTTCTACTTCGCTTCCGTGTCACTTTCCTATCTGGCACTCTAACCCAAATCTCCTAGTTTCCTATTTCTAAGGGTTGTTTAAGACCTGGGGTCAGACACTCTCTTCCTAAAATCCTCTACATATGATCATGTGATCAGGGAGCACGTCACACTATCTCTTTTAGGCACTATACCACTACCTCACCCGAAACGAACATGTCGGCAGATGACGTGAGGGATACCCATTGCCCTTCAGATGTAGGAAATACTGTCTTTACCATCTATAAAAAGGACAAATAAAAAAAGAATCTTATTGAAGAGGTTGAATGTGTGTTGGAAGTTTAGTATTAAATTTCAAACATTTATTTTATGAATGTTAACTTCCTCAGCAAATAATTATATTTTAAGCCTTAGCTGATGTAGGAATATAATAATAATTAGACCAAAAGGTGAGTATAGCCTACTTCAGAAGTAAAACTCTCACTATGTGTTAATAGAAAGTGAAAGTCATGATGTTATGCAAGCGTTGAACTTTAATTCCACTTAGGAATTAGCTGGTCCCATAATTTTCCTTAGAAAGAGTGTTGTTTACTTCACCGTAGAGATGTTTACGAAATAACATCCGAAGGGCGATGCAAATTTAATTGTTCTCCACTCTTCCATATTCTTAGTATAAGCCTTTTCATGTTAGTAGGGCCTTTGGCGGAATAATAATCCATTGTGGAAGGTCATTACTAATTTCTCTCAGCTATTTACTTGTGTTACTAATAAGAGACAACAACTGGGAAAGTGGACTTTAACAGGATCTTTAACTCTCCCCCACCCTCAGTTAATAAGTGTGCGGGTCTTGTAAGAACCAACTTTGAAACGATGGTGCGCAAAATTCACATGCAATCCTGGGCTCCAAAATGATGTCCTTATGCTAATGAAAATATGTTGCCTGAATTTATCCAGTTAGGAAAAAATCTGCGTTCTAAGTTTTGATGAGATGCATATTGATTCGAAGTTGTGCTATGATACTAGAATGGACCAGATTCTTGGTCTTTTCAAAAAAGTTCAGTTCGTGCTCATCAGGGGTTTGATTTCACAATGGAGACAGCCTATATTTTTCGATTTCGATCTTCCCATGAAAAATGATGTTCTTTTCGACATAATCAGGAACATTCAAACAACAGGCGTCGAAGTAGAAGCAATCGTGTCGGATTTAGGAGGATGCGGAACTTTGTGGAAAGAACTTGGTATTTCTCTAAATAATTTTTCATTCCCAAATCCAGCCATGAAAACGTCAAAAATATGGGTGTTTGCAGATTTACCCCATTATTTAAAATTGCTAAGGAATCCTTTCCTGGACGAAGGATTAGGTCTTGGAGATAGGAGCATTTTAACAATTGATCTCATTAAAGATGTTTTAAACAACGATTCGGGGGAAATCAAAATATGTCATAAACTTAAGCCAAATCACCTCACAGTAAAAGGAAATGACCGACAGAAAGTGGCTCCGGCTAAGATATTATTTTCAGCAACTACCGCTAAAGCTATTTTGCATTTTACTGGAAATAAAGTTGCGTCAAATTTTTTTGAACTAATCGATAGTTTATTTGACGTAATGAACAGTAGCAAGCCGTATCCTTCATCTAGTAAGCCTTTGAAAGCAGCATTTGGCATAGAAACCTGTTATTTGGAAAGACAACTTTCTGTTTTAAACAGAGCCCAAAATGCCATCAGTGGCTTAAGAGTCAGGGGAAAATCTTGCCTTTTGCCTTTCCAAAAAGGAATGATTATTTCCATAAACTCGCTTCTGGGCTTGTACGACGACTTAAAAACAGTCGGTGTTAAATATATATCGACAGCACGATTAACGCAGGATGTTTTAGAAAGTCTGTTCAGTCAGATACGAGGTCTCGGTCGATTTAATGATCATCCATCACCGACGGAGATGATGAACAGATTAAAACAGTTGCTACTAGCAAAAAAATTGCCAAAACTTTCAGAAAAAGTTAATACGACTGAATCCCAAGCAGAAACTCCAAGAACCTGGGTGTTTATTTCACATCTGAACTGTTGGAAAATGCTTCCAGAAATGAAGTAGAGGATCTGGTGACAATGACTTCGACCGAAAACAGCTGTGAGGATATGAACTTTGAATTTTTTGAAGACGCATCTCCAATGGCTTGGGAGATTGACTTGAACGAGCAGTCAAGAGAACTCTCCATTTCTGAGCAGGAAGCCATGGCCTACATAGCTGGATACATAGCATATCGCGTTCGCGATAAAGATCCTTCTTTAGGAACAATTTCTAAAAACTGCACCGATACTAATTCTGTTCAAGATAATTGGGTAAAACTAATATCTGTTGGCGGTTTGACAGTACCATCATGTTCTTGGAATAATACTGTGAAACAGTTTGAACAGATTTTCTGCGCAGTTCCTGGCAGGACATTTCGAAAAGGAAAAGGTTTTATTTGGGAACTCATAAACGAGCTAGAAAAACGTTTCCCATCTGTCAACAAAGATGCTATTCGTCTGTTTTGCAGAATCCGAACATTTATTCGAATTCGTTTTCTGAACAGAAATTCAATATTAGTGCCGCGCAGGAAAGCTCTGCAGAAAATGAAAAAAATGATTGACTCAAACGAAGTGAAAAAACCGTAATTTTTTTTTTTCCTGTTTGTGCAATGAAGAAAAAAAGTTTCACATTTGGTGCAATGAAGAAAACAGTTTCCAGTTCGTGCAATAAGGAACATATCTTCACTTCACGAAGTAAATTTTGTTCACCCCTTTTTAAACGCAGTGAACTTCAGAAATCATGATGGATATAAAATGTAAGTAAATAATTTTGATTTTATACATTAACAGAGTGTTGACTACTTTTGCAGAGTTTGAAGAACTCAGTAGCTTTTCGAAACTTTTACATTCTCACAAACATTAGTTGTTTTAAACAACTAATATTTGTGAGAGGGCAAAAGTTTTTAAACCACTAATTCTAGGGAATTACTAAAAAAAAAAAAAGGAAAGATACACTGAATTTTCGACATCAGAAAAATAGGGTTACTATATTATGCAAAATACTTTTAAAAGAAAAGGCATGCATGGCAGAAATTGTTCGTTTAAAATTATCGCATTTATACTATTACATGAATGTTTTCCGATTTTAAGACTCAAAATCTTTAACTTTTATTTTCGAAAAAGACAGAGTCTAATATTTCAGTGAGCATTGCAATAGATGACACATTGTATTCTGTTAAATACGGTAATAACATTAACTGAAGGTGCCTTTCCTATGGTGGTCCGTTAGGGCGCAGCTCCTCGTGGCTCTTGGATTCCGAAGACTACGTCATCAACTTCGCCTGCGTGTTTCAGGGGGGACCAGCCCTTATCTCCCAAGCCCGGGGCTGCGATAAGATTCAAATGGTTTCAAGTTGCAACACATACTGTCTAGGGCATTCAAGTTAAACAACTTTTTGCACCGTCAATTTAATAGTTCGAAGTATTCTCATTTTTGGCCCAACAGTGTGTCATAAGTAGTAGCATTACCTTAGGGAATTTAAGATTAAAAGTAATAGAACTTAGTTTTAACACCCTGTTGGTGGGTGTATAACGAAGTAAATTTCTCCGTCATTTTTATCCGCGCCAGGATTCGAACCCGGGTCCACTCATTCCGGAATAAGTTGCTCTACCAATTGAGCTACGCTGACGTTTTATTCTGATTCCTATCTGCCTTCATGCCGTGTGCGTCCTTCTGGCAGGTACGTCACATCTCCTGGTACGTTACATCATCTCCCCTTTATTTTTATTTTTTTTTTCGAAGTGCTGCTCTTATTTTTCCTATCTCGCGGTGTGGAAATAACATCACACCAATGCGAGATTTTGAACGGCCGGGTCATCCGGATAGTTCGGGCGCCATTATAACGAAGTACATTTCTCCGTCATTTTTATCCGCGCCAGGATTCGAACCCGGGTCCACTCATTCCGGAATAAGTTGCTCTACCAATTGAGCTACGCGGACGTTTTATTCTGATTCCTATCTACCTTTATGTCGTGTGCGTCCTTCTGGCAGGTACGTCACATCTCCTGGTACGTTACATCATCTCCCCTTTATTTTTATTTTTTTTTCGAAGTGCTGCTCTTATTTTTCCTATCTCGCGGTGTGGAAATAACATCACACCAATGCGAGATTTTGAACGGCCGGGTCATCCGGATAGTTCGGGCGCCATTATAACGAAGTAAATTTCTCCGTCATTTTTATCCGCGCCAGGATTCGAACCCGGGTCCACTCATTCCGGAATAAGTTGCTCTACCAATTGAGCTACGCGGACGTTTTATTCTGATTCCTATCTACCTTTATGTCGTGTGCGTCCTTCTGGCAGGTACGTCACATCTCCTGGTACGTTACATCATCTCCCCTTTATTTTTATTTTTTTTTTCGAAGTGCTGCTCTTATTTTTCCTATCTCGCGGTGTGGAAATAACATCACACCAATGCGAGATTTTGAACGGCCGGGTCATCCGGATAGTTCGGGCGCCATTATAACGAAGTACATTTCTCCGTCATTTTTATCCGCGCCAGGATTCGAACCCGGGTCCACTCATTCCGGAATAAGTTGCTCTACCAATTGAGCTACGCTGACGTTTTATTCTGATTCCTATCTGCCTTCATGCCGTGTGCGTCCTTCTGGCAGGTACGTCACATCTCCTGGTACGTTACAGGTGTTAAAACTAAGTTTTATACTATATATATATGTTTTGCCACACAGCACATTGTAATTTTCTTTCGTGCACTTTGAAATTTAATCTGATATAATTATTTCATTGAATATCACTTATACACATCTAAAGAAAGCAGTGCAGTTCATTACAAGGAACCCTTTATTTCCTGAAGACACTTAACAAAAACTTTCTAAAAAGAAGCTTTAAAAGCAGGACTGGAAGAAATTTTTGGCAAACTAACTTGCTGGTTAGTTTACTGTGATCCCCTTCACGGCATTTTAAAACTGGGCATTTTTCAAGTTTTGGAAGAATATATGTCGATAAGTTTTGCACCAAACAGTTTTGTGGCAGATATGGAAGAGATTTTTCAACAAAATCTTGTATGATAGAAAAGATCATAATAAATGCTGATGTTGATTAACTCAGTCCTCCACGGTGTTGATCTGCGATTACAGTTAGGCGATTTTATCCAAGCAGGAGGGGCAGTCTGTTCTTTCATCAACAAGTTTCACTAAATATCCAGCCACAAAAGCTAAACTTGCAAACTTTAAGCCGATTCTTGGGGTTTCTTGTTAAGGAGAGAAAATATATATATATATTAGATCTCTACAACCAAAAGTAATGCTGCAGAAAAACAATATTCCAAATAAAATCAAACCGAAGAGGAATCAAACTGCACTGAATAAAGACTGTTTCTGATACGGAATAGGGAAGAAGGGAAAGATTGTTACTGATTAGGAATAGGGAAGTGGGGGTGGGTACATGCATTTCGCTAAAAGTGTGTTTATGTTTATTCACTATCAGCCCTTGCGAAACTGCTAAAATTTCTACAAGGCAATGTGGCTAGTGGAATAAAAATTTTACTAGCCAAATGCCAAAATCTACTGACCATGCAAAGTAAAAAAAAAAGAAAAAAGAACAAATTCAGTAACTTCTTTACTTACATTTCTTTGAAATTAAATGGGGGAATTTAATTTTCCCTTCTAATGAGAGATCCCTCTTCATTTACTTCAAAAAAGCAGATGCAGAGCAGTTACTGCACAGAAACATTCGATTGAATACAAATATTGCATATGCTTTTGTTCAAAAATGATTTTTTGACAATTTATTTTCAGTGCTGTAATATCATTACTATCTTAATTTACACGTACGTAATTTATTTTCGAGAGGCCATTGAAGTTAGATGTCTAATTTCTTTAATAATATTTAAAACAAAGGGCCAAAAGCTAGAATACATAAAGTGGCACTAATAACGTTGATTCAATTTACGGCTTATATTACGTACCGTGTCTTTTCTCCCCGCCTGACCACCACAATCAAATAGTATTTTGAGGATCAAAATCTTCAATTGAAAGGCCATTGCATCTGATCATCATTAAGTAATTTAAAGTGTCACTATTCAGCCATGTCCGATTACTCATTTTGAGGTTCATTGCTAAAAAGCCACGCTCACAAGGAGCAGTACTGTATGGCATTAGACGTAGCACATTGCCATAACAGTTTGTTTCTTTGTCCACTCATTTTTCCGTGCTCAGATGTGCAAAAAAGAACGCAGCAGTAAACCATAATGCTTCTAGCAAGAAAAATGAAAAGAATTCACACACACGAAACTAAAAAAAGGCACAATTGTGTTACAGTGGACACCCCCCCCCCCCCCATCCTAAAACCTGAAGAAAACTTTAAAATTTGTCCGCCATGTCGCGTATTGTATGAGGCAGCTAGGAATCACAGTTCGGCAGGCTCACATGTTCTTTTACAGTTCAGTTTTTTTTATTTATTTCTCATTTACGTTGTTTTTTCTTTCGGATGTTCTCTAAATTAATTAACAAAATTGCGGGATAATTGGGAAGTCGCTCCAATGCTCTTGAAGGCATGAAACGCAATATTTTTGCCATTTTAAATTGTTTCTACCTGCGGGAAAATGTAGCACTCAATGGTTGCTCTGGAAATTGATAAGAGCAAAGCGATAGGCCCAGAAGAGGGCTTCTGGATTTCTTGATTAGGGGCCGATGTTACGACCCACCCCCGCCATTAATTTAGTAATTAATGGGCGTGGTTGATGTGTGAAATTAATTAAGTATTAATTATGTTCGAGGCTTGATTGGAGTTTAAAAGTGTAAACAGCAGATAAAGTTTTATCTGGGGGTTTGGAAAGAAAAGAGGCGAAGAATTCTCTCTGGCTGGGTGGTCTCAGAATAGCTCTGTTAGGTCATAAATATCAGGGCGCAGCTGACGGGAAACTAAGCAACACGGAATGGTACCTTTCGAAGAGGGGTCCACTTGAGTAAATGAATGAAGATGGGGACAAAAGGTTTAGCGAATAATCGTAAATTAGTCGATTGTTTGGGGCATTTTCGAGAACAATTGCTCTCTGTGTGGTCCGTGCAGAAAAATAAGAGTTCGCACTTGGCATGAACATAAGGAAGAAAGTTAGTTGTCTGTGCGCTCTCCGATGTGAAAGGCTGGATGCCTTGGATCTGCAAAAAAATGAATTGGGAAAAATGAAGCAGCAAACCTCCCCGCATTTGGTAAGAAATGGAGACAACTCGAGGCAGCTGGAGATGCCAGTTTGCCATAAAGACAGCAGAATGCCTAAATCCGCAGGATAAAGCAGAAATTTCTAGGCTGGAGCGTAATGGAACTCAGCGACTGTTTGGCCTAATGAAAGCCAAGTTACAGGGGAATTAAGAAGTCTGCGAGTGGACAGTGGTCATTCCTATGAGAAGCGAAGCCAAGCAAAGTCGGGTTCGGATGCCAACCACTGCAGTGTGGAATCGTCACCCCCATTCATCCCCTACTGTGGAGGAAGTGAAGAGATGCGCTTGTCTTACGGGGTGAAGCGAGGCCCCATGTGTGCGTGTGTGTGGTCGCGTAAGCAGCGAAGCCACTACGTGTAAGTGCGACGGGATAAAAACATGTCGAAAGAAAAATATGAGCGTAAGAGCGGTGGCTTCGATACCTAACAAATATACAGGTGAAATGTTGAGTTGCCGATATACGCTTAAGGTAAAAGCACGTCTGATTTCGCTCGGCCGAGAAAATTAATCTTGGAAACCGCAACATCAGATGTGAGAGGGCCTATTTTGCTTAACGCCCACCTTCAAATCGTCACGAGAATAGATCAGTGTGCACTCTAATCATTGCAACAAAGTGCGGCGTGATATTACCATTTTTAATTGTGTGCTTCATTTACATCAAGCGTCAAAGTGAAGTGTTGAATCATCGGTGCTGCCACATGGTGCAAGTGTCTGTGTGTGTGTGTTTTTTTTTGTCGTGTGATATTATGTGATGCACAACGGATTTGCACAGCAAAGTCATGAAACTGTAAGTAGATGAATATTTCCTTTTTCTTTCTTCGCACATCTGCGAACTTGTACCATTCCGACATCCGAAGCTGCATGGACATAGATGCAGTAATGCTGAGTGACTGAACCTCAGAGGAAATACCTGCACATACAGATTTCAATTTCTTACAGGGCCCATTTCCTGATTACTTTTTTTACATGAATAAGGGAGAAGGTGTGGCCACAAATTCCGCTGGGCGGGACAGTTTCTTTTAACTTTGGTTCAGGGCCAAAGCGAGCGGAGAAGGGTTCTGCATGTGCATGCTTATTAGATTTAGTTAATTAACTTTGGCAGTATTTCGCACCTATAATCTTATACCGCAAATTAACGTGCTTGTGTATTTTGTGTCGCGAGTATTTTTAATGTGATCGTTTGCATATAATTTTTTTCATTCTCTAAGCAATTGTATATGAATATCACCTGCAGCTCTATTTAGTGTGTAAACGAGTAGTATCTCTTGTTCAGATAGTCCGGTGGAGACTCAGTCGGCTGCGTTATCCGACAGTAAAGTGTGACACCGTATGCTGCCCACATATGAGGGGCAATTGTCTATGCGCCTAGAGAGCGCCGGATCTGTTTAAATCTCGCAGAACGTTATTAAATGTTGTGTTGTGTATTTGAGAATCATGTGTTATTTGCGAAAGTGAGTGTTGTACTGGCTGGTTGGGGATTGAATGTACCGGAGTAAGATCCGGACCACTACACTCAGTCACGAATTGGTGATTGCGGGTGAACCTCATCACAACTCTGATCCCAAAGTATCATTTTTTTTAGATTATTTTATTGTTTATTTGTTGTAGTTATTTTGTTCACAAGGGGGATTCACCCAAGCCTTATGCTTCGGGTCATTCTTCAACTTTTCATTTTTTATGTTCTGGTGTGAATCTTTGAGTGCAGCAGTGCACCTGAGATTCTCACCTGGTGCCGTGGCCAACTAAATTGTACTTCAGGTCTCAAGCACCGTTACCGGCAGACTAGGCAGGAACACTGCTAGTGCCGTGTAACATTAATGGTGCCGTTGTCCCAGGATCGATACCTATATTTTGCAGCTAGCGGAACAACACTCATGTTCGTAAAATAAGTGCGAATTGACTGCCATTACTATTTTTATTTAGTTTTGTTCGGTGCGAATTTTGTATAATTTAGCATTAAGTAAGCCTTAAGCTGTTTTCTAAGAACTGCCATAATTTTAGTGGGTAAGAAAAACTGAACTGTAAAAGAACATGTGAGCCTGCCGAACTGTGATTCCTAGCTGCCTCATACAATACGCGACATGGCGGACAAATTTTAAAGTTTTCTTCAGGTTTTAGGATGGGGGGGGTGTCCACTGTAACAATTGAGTAAGTAAACCACCACGTGTATTAGAAATTACTTACGAATCACGCGCGGATAGATGAGAATAAAAGTAGGGTTTCAGCGCCCCGAGACGTCAAAGGTTAGAACTAGAAAAGTGGGCGTTATTCCTGAGAACCTATTGTTCTTTTGCGCATGCGGCAAGCCGCTAAGCTTGATCGAGTCGGGCTGTGACAATTCTAACTACCTTGGGTAATATCTACAGCCGATATGGGAGAATGCTCTTTACCACTGGAGTTTCGTAAACGCCGGGGAACCGAAACATCTTCACTAGCACTTGGGGTTTCTGCGCGCCTCCCAGCGGACCACACGGTGAAAACAGTGGTCTTTTTGCAAGCAGAGAAATTTGTAGTTCTCAATTCGCAGCAGTAAACGGGGAATGGATGTGAAGATTATGGTGCAAAATTCAGGGACGAAAAATTTCAAAAAACTGTGACGTACATTCTTTTTGAAATCAAAAGGGATGTAAATCGAAAGAAAAAGTTAATTGATAGTTATTTTTGAAAACGTGAAAACGAAAATCCAGTCAGCGGCAACGATAACGGTTGATTGCCCCGTGGGAGCCTTGTCGTTCGGGACGTGCAAGAATACCGGTGATTGATGCGGAGGACGCCGTGAGAGTTTAGTGTTTTGGTGCAGGCACTGCCTCTCCTGAGTCAGACGCCACTGCTCCTCACTGATGTTGTTGGCGGAAACAGCTACCTCCGCTACAATAAATAGTCCCTAGTGTTAAGAGCAGAAGGCAGCACAAGGCACAAGGACTGTTCGGAATCCATTTTTTTTTTTTTTTTTTTTTTTTTTTGCTCAGCAGTTTTTTGGACAAAATTGCTATGTAAAACAAGTTTTTATAACGTCAGAGGTTAATGTTTTTCGGTGCAGCCACGGCCTGGCCTGAGGCAGTCACCATTGCTCTTTCTTAGCTGTTGTCGATGGCAGAAACAGCTACCTCCGCTACGAAAAATAATTCAAAGTAAAAATCCTCCAAATACTTGGCGTCAGTAAGTAAACAAATATATCTCTCTTTCCACGTTCCAGAAACACATGGCAACCGAAAAATTGTTTTTCGGTCTCCGCCGGAGAATTGAATCACGGATCTCTCGATATCTTGCCGAGCACGCTAGCCTTACACCACGGTGGCCAACTTTCCACATGTGTGTATTTGTGAGCTTCTGACATCATAAATCCGTAAGACGGTGTCAGAAGCTGACAAAAACACACATAGCACCGTGGATTGTTGGCCACCGTGGTGTAAGAATAACGTGCTCGTCTAGATATCGACAGATCCGTGCATTCAATTCCCCGGCGGTGACCGAATAACAACTATTCGGTTGCTATGTGTTTCAGAAACGTGGAAAGAGCGATGAAAAAAATCCCTAGGTTTAAGAGCAAAAAGCAGCACAAGGACTGTTCAGAATCCATTTTTATTTGGTCAACAGTTTTTTGGACGAAATTTCTGTGTAAAAGAAGTTTTCAAAACGACAGAGCAGTTTCAGAAATACATTTTATATTAGAAGTTACTCAGTCAAGAGCATGACACTTTCGGCTGATGCTGTCCAGCTTGGAGAGGAAAGAAATGGTAAAAAACGTCTCCCAACACAGAGACAAAAAATTGGCAATCGGGCGAACTCGCAGGGAATGTATTACTTAAGCAGACAGTAGTGGATAGAGTTCGTACTCCACCACAGTCCCATTCACAATCCCCACTGCTTCTCTTGAAATTGATCCCTATCTTTAGTTTGTTGCAGGGAAACCGACTTCACCAATTTTTTTAGGGGGGGAGTACGTCTCTTCCATTGCCAGGTGGAAAATTTTAAAAGTGGGGGGTGCAAAATGATAAACTACGAGATTTCGACGTGTATTTTAAAACGCAATTGTAAATGCTCATCATCAATTGAACAAGGGAAACGGAAATATTCTTTTGGTGAATATGAATTTTTTTAAAATAACAATATTCACCAAAAGAATACGTGCACAGTTGAAAAACTGTGAAATGCTGTATTATGGAAACTTTTCGATATTTCTTCCAATTAGAGGCCGTCCAGCGAGAAATAACGAAAGGCATACCTAAGTTCGTGGTACGAATTTTCTTTTTGATAAATAAATTAGATGTTTTACTTGATAAATACTATTTATGGAGTTCTGTTATACGTTCAGTATGTGTATACTATTTATACTATTATCAGTATAAACACACACTGAAACTATTTAATAGTATACTGTATACACACACACTGAAACTATTTAATAGTATACTGTATACACACACGGAAACTATTTAATAATATTCTATTTACGGAGGTATGTTCTGTTCAGTGTGTGTGTGCGCAAATTGTGTGAGAAATAATCAGCAAACAGTTAGAAAGGACTGGGAGGAAAAAGTAAAATCGCTGTGATGTTTACAAAATTAACGGACAGACGTTATGTAAAAGATGGACTTAATCTGTCAGTGAGCAAAATCCTTTCGGGCAGACTGCGACATCTATCAGATAGGAACCAAACATTGCCTAAAACGTGTCACCGGTGAACTGTTCATACAAATTAGCAGACCTCAAATTAAACTTTCCGTCAACAACTGCAACTACCGAAAGTTTTTCAGCATTAAAAAGAATCAAGATATATCTTAGAGCCACATAAGGACATGTACATTCGAAAAACTTGGCTGCTTCGTCAATAGAGAAAAATATTCTTTTTAAATATGAAAAGTACTCAGAAGAAACATATGAAAATGTAACACTCAAGTTCACACAAAAGGAAAGAAGAATGGAGTTCATGTACAAATAAAGTATTCAGAAGAAGAATGGAGTTTATGTACAAATAAAGTATTCAGAAGAAAAATGGAGTTCATGTACAAATAGGTGTTCAAATCCATACTGTACTGTACACGTTCAGTATGTGTATACTATTGGGAGGAAAAAGTGAAATCACTGTGATGTTCACAAAATTAACGGGCAGACGTTATGTAAAAGATGAACTTATTCTGTCACTGAACAAAATCCTTTCGGGCACACTGCGACAGCTATCGGATACGAAGCGAACATTTGATAAAACGTGTCACCGGTGAACTGTTCATTCACCCATTAGATGGCGCTACATTCGAGGTCGGGGACGGCCCTTAATCAGATGAAGACTCAATTCGGATTAATAAAGGGCCAAACACAGAGTTTCCTGTACTTATTTTTGTAAATTTCCTACTGCTGAAGAGTGGGTATAGCTAGAAAAAAATGGGTACTTCTGAAGTAAGGTTTATCAGATGAAATAACAGAAAGAATTTGTAAAAAAACAATGGGAAGAAGATAATGCTGACTCCTGTTGATCTAATATATTACGAATAAACAAGCAAAACAAATTTTGCTCCAAAAAATTAGGAGGGTGACCCGTAAAGACCCATCCCCTGAATACGGCCATGCAAATGGAATGTTACAAGTATTTTTATAGTGCTCTGAGAATTTTTGCAACTCTGTTTTGTACAGGAACTCCTATTCGACGGTCTGAAGTGAACGACTGAGTCGATATGCATACTAGATAATCGTACTTGAAACAGTGTTGGATATAATCGACGGAATTCAAAAACGAAAGAACTGACAAATCGAGACATTCATTCGAATGATTTGTAATTTTAGAATTTACCGGTAGATGGCGGGACACGCTCAAAGCCGACTTCTGGGTTTGACTCATCCAGACATTCATCGGAAGTGATTCCAAGTGATCATTCGGATGATTTCTAATTGTACAATTTACCTGTAGATTTCTTCTCCTTACCCGAAATGAGGAAACCAAGTTGTAAATGAAAGACGAGCGCACGAATTTTTTTTTGAATTAGTATGACCAATGCAAGAGTAACCTAGTAGATCCTCCAGAGAGAAATCATTCCAGTGATCCTGCAAGCAAGTGATCATTGGATTCCTGAAACATACTTCCAGAACCTCTCAAGTGCATCTCAAAAAGAGGTGAGTGATTTTGCACAAGGAAATTCGAACGATGATTGGATGATATTTTCACGCCTTTATAATGCACTTGTTGGATCGAGGCAGCGTACGAGCAATCCAGAGTTTTCTTCTTTTTTCATTCGAATGATTGTGACGTAATGATATGCTTCCGGAGAATTCCGTAATGGAATGAATCGATTATTTCTACTCGGTTATATGCATCAGTATCTTGAAGCTCTGATATAAGCGGAAGGCTAGCCGGTATTTCAATTATGTTACAACCCATTGTTGATGTTAGCTACCAGAATATATTTGTAACAAGGGATAATAATATCGCATTTCCAAGAGCATTACAGATTAATGCTTCAATGACACACACTTATTTCTTGCAGGCAACGTTCTGCTGAAAGCAGATATATATATTACGTATGCCTAAACAACTGTTGCCCTTTGGATTCCGTGCAGGAAGGTCGCACATCGTGTGAACTTCAGTGCAAGCTTTTCGTCGTCGTCGGCCGTTCGTCTTGTTCTGCGATTAGATAGTTTCTGGGTTACCAGTCTATCCGAATCAGTCCGGTTAGGGGATCTTTTAGTTGTTAAGCTTTTTTCAAAGCTCAATTAAAATGTTCTCGAATCCACTTCTCTTCGTTTCAGCTTCAAGCCCATCCAAAAAAATTAAGAGAATTTCAAGTTCTGATGTTGTAGAGCAAAAGCCTGACGCCAAGAAAAGCGATGCCGTTTCCCGTTCCACATCTACTTTCACGGGAAATCCTGAGTCAACTGAAAAGCCAGATCCAAGAAGATCTAGAAGAATCAAGAACCTTCCGCCGGAACTTTGTAATAGTATCCAAAAAAGAACAAGAAGAAGATTGGTAGGTAAAAAAATTCTTATTCTGTGCCTCAGAAAAATCTAGGCACGTCATCTGACAAAAAAGTTGTCGATGACTCTTGTATGTCTGTGCCAATTCCAGACATAATATCTGAAAAAATATCAGATATGAAAAATACACCGGTGAGATGCCCGGGCGATGGGATTTCTGAAAAAATTACAAATATCATTAAAACACCGAAGAGATGCTCGGGCGATGGGATATCTGATAAAATCTCAGATATCATTAAAACACCGGAGAGATGCCCGGGCGATGGGATATTTGTAAAATTTTCAGATATCAATAAAACACCGGTGGGATGCCCGGGCGATGGAATATCTGAGAAAATACCAGATATGTTTTATGAAAAGTCCGAGAAAATTCCGGACAACCTTACCCAAGAGGAAGGTTTTATAAAAAACAGACCTGAGACGGCTTCGGCGTCAGGCTTTTGCAATGAAAAAAAAAAAAAAAGGCCCTTTTTGGGGCCGAGTACTTTTTTCAAAAAAGTAACTGTGCAAATACAAAACACAAAAAGTGTTGAAAAAAAGAACAACCTCAGTCATCTTATGAGCATAAGTTAAGCTCAAAATTAAAGAATGCTGTAAATGACACAGAATTAATGAAAAATGATACAAATAAGTACCTGCGTAATATTAATTTATTACACAGAGAAAAAAAAGAGTTGTCCCTAAAAGCAATGTACAGAACTCTGTACTAAAAGAAAGGATTGAAAAACATCGCAAAAATTTCCAAAACACAAATGTGACAGAGAAATTGATTGCCGATGTTGACAAATATCTAGGCGAGAAAAAAAAAAAAAAAAAGGCCCTTTTAAGAGCCTGATACAGAATTCTGTGCCACAAGAAAAAATAAAAAAATATCGCAAAAAAAAATTCCAAAACACAAAAGTGATAGAGAAATTAATTGTTGATGTTGATAAAAATATAGAAGAAAATGCTACGCATAAGCAAAAAACTGGTTACTCCAACCGTGAAAAAACCAAAATATTTCGCTGGCAGGCTTAGCAAAGAAATTAAAGAGGCAGAAAAAAATAACTGTAATGAAGAGGCTCGATTGCAGTTTGCCAATAACAACGATGAAGAAAAAAACAACGGCATATTTAGGGGCCGTTCATTTTCCTCCTTCTCTGAGGAAGGGGGAAAAAAACAACGGCATATTTAGGGGCCGTTCATTTTCATTTTCCTCCTTCTCTGAAGAAGAAAAAACGCTCTCTTAGTGAAACCTTTCCCTCATTCTCTGAGGAAGAAAGCAAATTTGACCTATTAATTAAAAAAGTTAAAGGAATGTCCACGAGTGAGAAACTTACGGAAAAAATAAATAAATGGAGAAACCGATAAAAAACAAAAAAATGGTGAATGGACCATCAATCAAATAGCAGAATTAGCTGCCAAACTGGTCAAAAGCAAGGAAGCAATCAATTGTAATACTGACCAAGTTATCGAAATTAACAGCAATATAAATAAAATTGAAACAGTAAAAAATGATGAAAAAAACCGAGGATGAATTTTTTTCCTCTGAAACAAATGGACTTAACATATTAATTTGGAATGCGCAAGGCATCAAAAGGCAGCATAGAGAATTCTTAGCCTACCTAAAATACAAAAAAATTGATATTGTGCTAATTAATGAATCCTGGCTAATGGACAGAATTAAATTCAAAATTCCCAACTACAAGGTTTACAGAAAAGACAAAACCTCCCAAAGTGGGGAATTTTGATTGCAGTGAAAGATAAACTAGAGCAAAGTGAAGCGATATGCAGCACAGAGGATGGCATGGAAGCGCACTCGGTTATTATTCAAACAAAAAATAACCCGATTAAATTTACGGCACTATACAATCATCCCAAACACACTATTACCAGGGAAGCTCTAGATAAGCTTTTCGAGGAAAATATTCCTACGGTCATTGCGGGAGATTTTAATAGTAAACACCGCTATTGGCACTGCCCAAGAGCTAATAAAAGTGGGAACAATATTTTCAGATACCTTTTAAACCAAAACATTGACTTGGGGGCGCCTTCTGAACCCACACGAACGGCGCTCAGAGGAACTAGCAATATACTAGATTTTGCACTCCTGAAGAATAATAAATATTACTTTGAAATTTATACTGAGGCGGCACTCTCCTCTGACCACAATCCAGTTCACCTCCAGCTTTATACTGACAAAACTGTGAAGGTAGCACCCAAAATGGTCACTAACTTCAAGCAATTTGAAGGGAAAATTAAACTAGTGCCACCCCCAGTAATTGGAGACTGTAATAGCAAAGAAGAAACTGATACAGCTATTAAACTCTTTAACCTCTCCATTAAAAAAATTATGGAAGAATGTCAAACTCCTGCTAAAGAGAAAAAAAATCCGTACTATTTACCCAAAGAAATTTTATAACTTATAAAAGAAAAAAATAGGTACCGAAGCAAGTGGCAAAGAGCAAGAAATAAAACGTTCTATGACCTTTATTGCTGCATAAATAGACAAATTAAAAGAGAAATCAGAAAATTCGAGAATGGGTCATGGGGTCAAGTATTAGAGGAGGCTCATATTGACTACTCTGAAAATTCGGATAAAAAAAACAAAATGACTCTATGGAATCTTACGTCGAGCTTGCAAAATAAAAATGTCAAATTACTCCCACCCCTTCAAAAAGAAGATGGGACGGTAGTTAGAACTGACGAAGAAAAAGCAGAAATTTTTGCAAACTCACTAGAAAAACAGTTTAAAATAAATGACATCCCTGACACTGATGTAGCCATTAAAATGAAAAAGGCCCTGAATACTTATTTTAGACACGCCGAGGATGTAGAAAATTCTAGAGTCATCGCCCAAAGTGCACAACTCTATGAAGAATTTACTAGTAAAAAAAAACCTGTATTAACATCCCCAATTAAAAGCAAAGAGAAAGTCTCTTTTAAAAAAAATAGAAGCACAAGGCATAGAAAACAGCAGCCAAAAGTAGAAAATGCTACGGCCTCTTTTACGTCCGATAGACAAGTTAAAGGTGCTACGACCTCTCGCGCGTCCGGAACGCCAGAAACGGAAAAGATAAGAAATAAAAAAAGGCCTTTTAAGGGCCAAAAAAAAATTTTTGTTCCTCCTGACTTTGAAAAACCACTACCCATCAGTGAAAGGGAAGTTAGGTTTCATATTAATAATCTTAAAAATAAAAAGGCACCAGGCAATGATGGCATAAATAATAAAATTATGAAAACATTACCGGAAGAATATGTGCAAACCCTTACTAAAATATACAATTGTGCCATTAAATTAAATTATTTCCCTGATATTTGGAAGACAGCAGAGGTAATACTATTACCCAAGCCAGGCAAAAACCCGGCAATTCCTGAAAATCACAGACCGATTTCGTTGCTCCCAACCATGGGAAAAATCTTTGAAAAATAATTCTTATTAGAATGCAACAATTCTGTGAGGAATTCCCAGTAATTCCATTTACTCAAGGAGGTTTTAGAGATAAACACTCCACGGTGCACCAACTCTCTAGAATAACTGAAAAATGTGCTGAAGGAATTATAAAAAAGGAACACACAGCAGCCATATTTCTGGATGTGGCAAAAGCATTCGACAAATGCCCACATGAGGCAATTATCTACAAGCTAATAGCACATGATTTCCCACCCTGGATTATACATATAATCAAATCATACCTCACTAACAGAACATTCTGTGTAAAAATCAATGGGAAAAAATCGTTAAAAAAAATCGAAGCTGGTGTACCTCAAGGCAGTGTACTCGCACCAACGCTGTATTCTATCTTTACGTCAGACTTTCCCAACTATAATAACAGGAATCTGACTACAGCTCTCTATGCTGAT
Source organism: Macrothele yani (assembly GCA_039090855.1). Classification (NCBI taxonomy): domain Eukaryota; kingdom Metazoa; phylum Arthropoda; class Arachnida; order Araneae; family Macrothelidae; genus Macrothele; species Macrothele yani. Next base: position 92,168,657 of record CM076993.1, read on the forward strand.
GACACTGCACTCGCTTATACTTCCAAAAAAAAAAAAAAAAAAATCAAGCAACTTTCATGTTGCAACATTATGTTGAAAAACTTGAGAAATATTTCTTAGATTGGAAAATTAAAATCAATACCGAAAAAACACAAGCAATTCTATTTTCTAGGATTAAATGCAATCACAATCCAGACTTTGAAATAGAAATGCATAAAAAAAAAAAATACCTTGGGTAAATGATGTTAAATATTTAGGACTCTTTATGGACCACAACCTAAACTGGAACAAGCATATTAAAGAAACTGTGTCCAAATCTCTTAAGATCAGAGGAAGTCTCCAGCCAATAATAAAAAATAAAAGGCTTAGCAGGAAAAACAAAACTTTGATATGGAAAGCCTGTATCAGCCCTGTTATTACTTATGCCTGTCCTATCTGGGGTAACTGCAAGAAACAGCAGAAAAATAAGATTACCTCATTTCAAAATAAAACCCTACGATATATGGTTGGACTTGATGGAAGAACTTCAAACCATGCTATCCGAAGCATGCTAAATATTAATTCCATCCATTACACGATGTATGACTTAGCTTACAGATACTATGAAAAAGCTAAGATTCATCCTAATCCTCTGGTCAGAACGGCCATTAACTATACTGTCAATGAAACTGACAGTTATAAAAGGCCAAAAACTATCTTGAATAAAGTTCCAGAAATGAACCCAATTCACAGCTACCCTAGCAAAAAAAATAACAATAATTGGGACTAGGTTTAGAGGGTATTTCTCACCTATGAAGAATTTCTGATAAAAAAAAAAAAAAAAAAAGGCTCTTTTAAGGGCCGTACTCTGATTTGCAAATATACTTCACACATGTGAATAAATCTCGTTAAATAAAAAAAAAAAAAAAAAAAGAAGGGGGGCTCCTCTAAGAGCCGTACTCTGTTTTGAAAACATACTTCACCCATGTGAAGAAACCTTGTTAAATAAAAAATGAGAAAAAAAAAAAAAAGGCTCTTTTAAGGGCCGTACTCTGATTTGCAAATTTACTTCACACATGTGAATTAATCTCGTTAAATAAAAAAAACAAAGAAGGGGTGGGCTCCTCTAAGAGCCGTACTCTGTTTTGAAAACATACTTCACCCATGTGACGAAACCTAGTTAAATTAAAAATGAGAAAAAAAAAAAAAAAAAAGGCTCTTTTAAGGGCCGACAAAATGTTGCATACTCTAAACGAGTATCTTAAACCTCGATCGGTGTAATTTTGTGATCATACCACCCCAAGCTATGGTTACTCTGACATGCCTGTCAAGAAGCAACAAAAGTAAACCTGTGAAAAAATTCTGTAAGCCAATGGGGAAAAATCTTTTCTCTCATTGGCTGGCGAGCAACACTGAGCAAATGGCCAGTTTTGTCTTACCCGGTGTTCAAAGACGATTTTCTCTGGGAAAGATGTTCTGTGTGTGATTTTTTTTTTCCAGGTTCCCCTTTCCTGTGTCCTTTCCTTCCTTTCCCCCTGTGCTCTTCTGTGGCACAGGTGTACCGGGCATTTTTCTGCGGAGAGAAATATCACTTGAAATGGCTTGTTGTTACAGGTAAGTATGTAGGGCAGCTTACAACTTCACTTCTTAACGGGTAACCGTCTACTCCCTCTCCTCTAATATTTCCATACTTTTCTTTCGTACTATCCTATCAGGGAAATCTGTTCCCAAATATCTAATATTCCTCTTTTTCACCTGACAAAAGGCGCAGAGCGCTGAGGGTTCGGGTCTCTCAACCTCAGATAGGAAATATCTCTCTCAACTGTCGCAGAATCTTGTGATGAATCAGCCACCAATGAGTGTCGTTCTCTAGTTTTTATCAGTAAAGTGAAACAGCAGGGAGTTCAGGCTCGGCGAGACGTAGCCGTATTTTCAAGAAAAACATGCAGTGCACAGATGCCAACATTACAGGCTGATGTCGGAGCAGATTGAGTTGGACTGAGCATGCGCGTCTGTGTTGGGGTTGTTTGTTGACTTTCTTCCATTCTCTCTTCTAGCTCTGCGTTTCCTGCTACACATTCGTTTCAGTGATCTGCAATTGTACAAGTGGACTTACAATTTTATTTTGGTAGTCTGTATCAAGCAAGGCATGTCTTTGGTGGAAGAAAATGATAAATCTACTGGGTGAGTAATTACGGATTTTTTTCCCATTTCGTTTTAAGTGTTATTAAAAGAAACGTTTTGAGCCTTACATTTTCCATTGTATGCATGTTGACATGGAGGTTAATCATTTTTCCAGCCTTTACCTAGAATCATTCTCAATATTATGTTTTCTTAGGATTCACAGCCATTAAGTAAAGAATATAACTAAGGTTACAAGCTACATGTAAATCTCAAAGATTCTCCTACCTAACGCGTACGTTTTGTGGGAACCCATTCATGTACTTCTGAGAATTCCACGAAAACAATTTTTAATACTTCAGGGTAACACGAACCCCATTGAAATTTAAAAATGGCCTCAGCATATTTGTCATTTAAGGTATATTGTAAATATGAAATTCATGGCAAGCAACCGGGTATTACTATAAAGTAGTTATCTGTAGGTATTTCTGTGCAAATTGCACATGTTCATGATTACCCCTGATCATGTGGCCATGCTGATGCACCTGCAATGCAAAATAATATTTATAATAATTCCATATAAACCAAACACCCCTAAAATAGGGTTGATTAAAAATTAGGTATACTATATTTTAGTTAATACTAAAAATGGGAAATTTGTGTCAGCTGTTTAATGAAATAGAACTTCCTCTTCATACCTCCCAAATCAAGCAGGGCACTTTTTTTACCTAAATGGTACTTTTCTACAATCGCCATGCGGGTGTTGTTGTGGAAACTAAGCAAAGTGTAAGAGTGTATATTTAATGTGTACACAACTTATTAAATCTTTTCTTGTTTGTGGTTTTGTTTGTTGCTGCACACACTTGCACCTGGTAGTACTTCAAAGTATTTGTGTTACATGTGTAACTTATGTGTTACACAATATTTATTTTACCTGTGTATTAGTTCTGTGGCCAATATAGATCAATAGCAGGACAAAATGGTTATGCAATATGCATTTTCCCAGGTTCCCAAATCCTTAGATCAAAACCACAGTCAGAGCTGTGACATACTGGGTTCAGAAATTATGAGTGCCAAATCAATTTTTCAGTAGTTTTATTTATTTGCATACCAACTCAACTTGGGTACGGTTGCGAATATTTTCCATCGTTTTGCCAAAGACAGAATTGTTCATGAGTTTGAAAAAATCTTTCTCAAACTCATTTTTAGCCCGCTTTCTCATCTCGGTATTCAATTGAATTTAGGGCTGCAACCACTTGCTCTGATCAAAGCTTAAACCCCGATGCACTTTTGTTATGAAAAGTGCATCGGGGTTTGGGAAGTTGATAATGAGCCACGTACCTGGATTTTTTATTTAACGTAGTCAATAATTTGACCTGCCTGGTTCCAGGTACAACTTCCGTTTCCGCACAAAACGGTAAATCCGAATGAAGATTGTGAAGGAGTCCGGATAGCTGATGTCAACATCGAGAAAGTATCCCGTGCTGGCATCATCCGCTATGTTCATAACATCCAAATACTTCAATTCTTCATCGGAAATCCACCGGAAATTTTTGTGAGGAAGACGAAAATTATCCATTGCAAATCCATAAAGATTACACACGTCAAGATAAATGATGAAACTGGCATCTTTGGAGACATCAAATTTTTTTAGATACTTATTATTTGCCTCAGCATACCGTTTCACACACATACACAAGCCTCCCCGCTTTCCACTCTCCAGAAAAAGTAGCATATCATAGTCACTTAAAAGCTGGAGAGAGACTTTTGTGCATTTGAGCATGGCGGACCAACTTAAACCAGGACAACTAAAAAACCAGGCAGGATCTAGCGTATAAGTGTCCTGACAAATATTTCTAAAATTTTCAAAAACATCGGCCAAAATGAGCACATCTGTTTTTAAGTACACATCTGCATACTGGCCTAAATTCTCAATCTTCAAGACCGCCCATACTTTTTTGGCATGCTCATAGTCTTCTTCTGAAATGTGGGAATCGGTTAATTTATTGAAGAAGGCTGAAGCTGGAGGGAGAGACGTTTCTTCCAACTTGCTGTATGAGGAAATGTAATCATAGGGGAAGATACCTTTCTGCGTTAGGAGGGAAAATTCTTCATCGTTAGGAATAAGCTGCCGTGTAATTTTAAAATGCGTTCTCGGAAGATTATTTGCTAATTTTGATAAACTGCTTGGCATGAATCTAAAACTGTCCAGGAAACGAACTTCAAGCCCACCCATCTTTTTTGAAAATGAAATAAATTTTTCGGTCGACTCGGGGATGACAGTGATTTCTCCAGGAAGGCAATCTAGTCCTTTAATGATGAAATGCGAGTCGTATCCTGAAAGGTTATGCATCAACACAGGAACAAAGGAAGGATTTTTAAAGTTGATGTTGCATGAAGAATGAGCGGGTCCTCTGAAATTTCTAGTACGATTATCGTGGTCCGCCACTTTCTTTTTTGATTTGCTGCAGGAATTAAATCCACCTTCACCACAAATATGACATATGCTTGCTTTCCGAAAAGATTCTTTTTCTGCCTCCGTCAAAGGATTCATGGGAATAATCATTTTATAATTTTTTTCGATGACTTCAACATCTTCTTTGAGAGTGTGAAGGAAATGACTCACAACTCCCTGCTCTGCTCTATGCGATCGGAAAACATCATAACGACCTTTCACATCTTTTATAAAATAAGCATATGACATAACCTCATGTGACTGAGTGGGAGTGGTGAAGGACTCACTTGGATTTGGGATCGGACCTTGAACTGGTTTTAACACGCTTTCAAAATCAGCGTAAACAACAAAAGGAACCCGCTGACTGAACTTGAAGTCTTTAAACTGCAATTCTTTATCTTCAAGCATCTTGATCAGGACAGATTTGTTTTTATTACATAATTTCTTGTGCTCATTTAATTTTTCCTCTCCATTGTAACGAGTGTCATAAGTTTTAAAACACTTTTTGCAGATGTGTACTTTTTTCTTATTTTTGACAATTGACTGGAAATAAGTCGCTCAAAATTTGTAATGTAAGCAAAGTGGTTGCAACCTCCATTTTCTAAATATATTAAATCTCTATGGTCCGCCAGCTCTTCTTCACATACTTTGATTGGGAAAATTTTTCCAGCTTCATCGATGCCATAAATGTTAATGCTGATGTTATTAACCTTTTCAAATTTTGGAACGTCAGAAATCTTCACGGGATATTCTACACAATGCCACTTGTATCCACCTTCGAAAAGAGGATCGTTGAGATAGGAGGCTACCTTTTCTCGATTTCTTTGATCTTGAAGACGTGGGGTCCACACGGCATATTTAAAGCAGAAGGTATCTAAATTTTGAACGTTCACGACAGCATATTTCTTCTGAATATGGCTGGGAAGCACAATAAAAGAACCTCCTCTCAATGGTTTAAACCGATTAACCCGGAGTTCGAACCACTCCACGTGCGAAAACATCCAGCCTGAACCTTTCAATTCACATTCGGAACATTCAGTGAGTAGTTTCCTGGACATGATGTCAAAAAATTCCCCGAGATTTGTCGACCGATACACTGGCTTATTAGTTGTTTTTAAATTCCGAGAACAATGATCAAATTCCTCCGGGGCGTCGGATTTAGGCTTTTTAAAGGCTGCCTGCATAAATGCATTCCCTTTAACGGATGGGTGGGCTGCCAGTGCATGTTCTACAATACTAATTGAAGAATGATTGAGGTCATTCAAAAATATGGAGAGACAGTCCGCTGTTTCGCTTTCGGGAACGATTTTAAAGGTTTGTAGGCGGTTCTGAGCCACCGACTGCACTTGTATGAATCTTCCCAAATTTAAAGGGGGAAGAATGGGAGCTTCGGGGCTGGGGTCTACGACCTCCCGACTTGGGCCGACAACAACGGGGCCTACAGCATTGGAGGGCCCGCGGCAGCAAGATCCTGGAGACTAGGCCCCACGAAATTTGAGGGGCCTGCTTGAAGGTTGGGGTCTGCAGCATTGGAGGGGCCAGCCGAAGACGCATTCGTCGAGTTCCCACCCTCCTGAATTCCCGAATGAAATTTAGAAATGTGTTTTCTTCATGTCCGATTTCCTAGAGAAACCCTTTGTGCAAATAATACAAGAAAAAGGTTTTATCCCCGAATGAATTTTCCTATGTTGAACTAAGTTTTCTTTAAAGTGAAGACCTTCTGACAGATCTCACAAGAAAAATGTCGAGGAGGAACTTCATCAGGAACGAAGGAGGAAAGCAGGTCTTGACTCAAGGGAAATTCCTCCAAGGCCTGCAGGATGTCGGAATTTTGAAGAAAGAGTTGTTCATCAGCAAGCCACCAAGCACCCTGAGAAAGAACAAAAAAAAAAAAAAAAATTAACCCTCTCCCCTAACAATTCATTTTCATGAAATAAAATTGTGTTGGGAAATTACTGAATTCTGACATAGGGAATAAACTTAATTGTTTTTAAAGCTAAGGGGAGTTAACGCAAAAGAATGAATTCCTAAATTTCTTTAAAAAAAATAACTAACATGTTTTTCCTCAAGAGAATAAACGATTCTACTAACTTGTTTTTCCTTAAGGGAAAAATATAAAATCATTTTTGTCTGAGAATAACACACATCTAAATTCTAGAAATCACGTTGGGGGACCTAACAATGACTGAAAAATAGCATACAAAGAAACGAGCTCTTACCTCTTCCATTGCTGAAGCTGCGTGGGATCCTCCATCATTAGAAATATCCATTCTATTATAATATAGAAGTATAACTATTCTGAGGCCTGTACAATCGTCCTTATCTGAATAAGAAAACTGAGAGAGAGGAATGGCGAAGCTGAATTTTATAGTAAACGCGAATACCCTTTGACCCCTAACTTCCACGAATCACCACAAGAGAACATAACATTTATAGAGGGGACATGGAACCGGAAAAATCTAGTTTTCTCACTTGACACTCATGATGGAATATCCGACCGATGTGTTTATCACCACTTCAAACTACAAGCTTAGAATAGTACTTTGAAACAAAAAGAAGACAGCGGAAGGAGAATTTATCCTATGTAAACAGACCCTGAGAGTCAGCAGGAAAAGTTTATCTGACGACGAAAAACAAAAATGGTACTTCGTGGATATTTGTATCATTGAAGAAACAGGAAGGGCAATTATCTAAAGTCAATACCGCAGCACGTTAGGACGTAAATAGCATACTTTTAGTCATAGACTACTTTGTAATCTTTACAACTATTCCCTTCCCAACAACGAACAAAGGGAAAGGGAGACTAATCTTATGTCAATATGCTGACAAGCAAAAGGAAATCCTTCAGCATCTGACTGAGATTAGGTTAATGAGGGAACACGCGGGACTAACCCATGCTTTCCTTCATTGATATCAAGAATGAATATTCTGGGAGAAATCAAACACCGCAACGGAAGGTCGATTTATCTAAAGTCAATACAAGAACACACAGGATACAAAATACTCCCGTACATTTTACTTCACCTTTCTCAGAAGGATGCTTCAAGAACACTGGGGAAGGGGCTCTAATCTTATGTCAATAGCCTCCGTGCCTTTCTACACTAGAAACAAAGGAAAAGATAACGAGCATGCATAACAGGGAAAAATAAATTCGAAATGACAGAAAAGATCCATTTATGAACAAAAATAAGATATCATAATAACATTTCTTGAGATGAGGACATGACCGTATTATTCGAGAAAAAAAAAGAGAAGTGAATAATTAATACTTACCCTACATAATTTTCATTAGGGAAGACACATGAGGAATTCATGAAAATTAATTGAAAAAAAAAAAATACATCAGCAAATTACGAGGGAAAAAACGGTTTACAATAACCTAAGGAGGTGGGTCGAGAGAGGGGAAAATAAATAATGGATAAACCTTCATTAAATTTAAAAAAATAAGGAATAAGCCTTCATTGATTTCCTCCAAAATTCGACAAAGTCCAATAAATACTACTATCTTCGGAGATAAGCACACACTTTGGTCGGGGGGGGGGGAATGGCAGCGGGGAATTGGAGGCTGCTAATGGCCACGCCCCTCCGTCCGCCCGGCTGCGGCTGGCTGCGGCCGACGCCTAATGTTAAGTCTATGGGCTGCGGTTTAAGCTCGGATCGGTTCTTTTATACTACTGTGAATGAATTGATTCACGCGGAGAGATGAGTCACAATCTGAAAAGGATCCACATTTGCCAATACAACAACTGGGTGCGAAAAGCAAAGATAAAAAAGAGAGAGAGAGTCCAAGAATTTCAGACCAACCTCCGGATTCAGAAATTCTAGCCTCTATTCTTGTGGAATAAAATGATACGAGGATTGTACCGGAAGTAATGCAAAAGTGGGCCTAAGTTTTTGATTAACTGTCAGAGGTCGTTCAAATTGCACATGCTGGTAGAGTAAATCTTCATCTATAGTAACCTTTCTTCTTCATTGCAGATAAATAATGGATTCTAAGCTGAAGCAACGTTCCAACATTGAGTTTTTGACGAAGCAAGGGTGCCGCTGTCCGACATCCACAGAAGGCTACAGAATGTTTACGTAGATGACAACATTGACAAGAGCAATGTGCACAGATGGATGAAGAAGTTCAAAGAAGGGAAAAATAGCATTGAAGACAAACCACGCAGTGGGAGACCATCATCTGCGACCACTGACACGAATCGTCAGCTAGTGGGTGAATGAATTGATTCACGCGGAGAGACCAGTCACAATCCGTGAGCTTGTTGCACAACATGGACTGTAGTCACAATGCCGTACAGAAGATGGTAGAAGACGTAGGGTATTTGGAAAGTGTGTGCAAAGTGGCAGTTGACACCCGATTTGAAGTTGAGAAGGGTGGAAGTCAGCTCTGATGTGCTGGAAGCGTTTCAAGCCAATGAAGACACGTTTTCTTTCGATCTGGTGACAGGGGATGAAACGTGGGCGTATCTTTACGATCCGGAAACGAAAAACAATACATGGAATGGCGTCACACCTCTTCACCAAGGCCTAAGAAGTTCAAGAGTCAGCGATCAGCACAGAAAGGCATGGTAACTGTTTTTTTTTTGTTGTTTGTTTTTTCGATGACAGCGGTGTCATTCTCTTTGATTTTCTGGAACATGGCAGTACCGTGACCAGCGAGCGGTATATTGAGACACTCAAGAAGTTTAGGGAAGCCATAAGGAGGAAGAGACCGAACAAGAATCTGAAAAGGATCCACATTCACCATGACAATGCAAGACCACATACATCTTTGGCAACAAATCTGGAGATCAGCAAGTTAGGCTGGTCGGTGGTCCCCCATCCACCGTACAGCCCAGACCTAGCGCCCTCCGACTTCCACCTGTTCGGCCCAATGAAGGACAGTCTCCAGGGACAACGATTTTATGACACAGACGAGGTGAAAGTGGCTGTGAAGAAGTGGGTACACCAGCCCATACCTGAATTCTTTCAAAGGGGATTCGAGAGTTGGGTTCAACGATGGCGCAAATGCATTGCTTGTGATAGAGACGATGTTGAGTAGTTAGTACCTTTGTACAGAGGAAGTGTTACTCTACCAACATGAGCAATTTGACCGACCTCTGTCAGTTAATAAAAAAGTTATGCCCACTTTTGCATTACTTTCGGTACAACCCTTGTATTTAACAACAATACTAGTTGGAGGGATCATCGTGAGAAAAAAAAATACAACGAGAAATCTTTGCTCTGTCAAGTTCCTTTTACGAAAAATTTCCCCCTCCATTTTCAATCTTAGATACAAACATTTGTGTAACTAAATGGTATTTAACAGCTGGTGTTGGTAAATTACGACGAGATCCAAACCTATAGAAAAATTGCCGCTATAGCCTAAGGGAAGGGTAGAATAAAAACAGATAAATTGCTTTTTATCTGTTACCTATTGATAACTTCCCGGAGATTATTGCTTTTTATCTCCAAACCTATAGATAAATTGCCGCTATAGCCTAAGGGAAGGGTGCAATAAAAAAAACCAGATAAATTGCATTTTATCTGTTACCTATTGATAGCTTGCCGGAGATAATGGATTTTTATCTCCAAACCTATAGATAAATAGCCACTATAGCCTAAGGGAAGGGTGGAATTAAGATTTACTCGCAACTGTATAAGTAAATTGCCTCTAATGCTTACGGGAAGGGAAGACAACACAAAACATAATAGCCTGCATTTTTATAGTAATGAAAATCAAGTAATATTTCCAAGTTAAATATCTGTTTATTTGGTTGCTATAAGAGGAATAAAAAATACTTTTTGCCTTACCAATACTGAAGAGAGAAAGACGAAGTAACACTGTCATTACACATTACATAGGCAAAACTTGAATATAACATTCTTTATTATGGTTTTGAGGAAAGTAGAATATAGATAATTTCATTTCTCTTTGAGGAGTCAACCTCAGCTTACTCAAAAAATTAATATTTTGAAAAATATGATGCAAATTTCACCAATTCAAGTCTGGTTATACATCCTTCTCTACAATCGCTTATTTTCTTAAACATTTATTTCCTTTGCATAGCAGTTTTGGATTTCCTTCTCTGAGTGACATCACCTGAGCTTTGAATTTTAATATTTGTTTGAGTTTGAAAAAGTCTCAGAACTTCGATAAAGTTATATAAGCTTGGATGGGAATAGGGGCGTTTTTAGAGGGGAAGGCAAGAAATTCTTGGTCTCCCGAAACTGTTTTATTTTTATGCTTTTGGTTAAAATGCGACTGAGATTAGAAAAAAAATGCTTTAATTTAATAAAAATGCTGTTATAGAATAAATATACCCCTCCCTTTTTTTTACTAATAAAAAAGAAAATTGTTAACTCAGCGTATTTTTTTTTTTTTGAATATATTGCCAGTGCCTAGGATTTTTTTTTTTTTTTTAATGTTTAACGACACCGTAAGCAACTCAATGAGCTATTCGTAGTCGCCCGTCCCTAATTTTGGGCCACTGGTTCCAGGGAAAGGAAGGAGCCAGTGCCGTAAGAGAAACACAACATCCATACCTCAACGGGATTCGAACCCCGACCTTCGGATGAATTATCAGAAGCCATTGCTTAGACCACCGCGCCACCGGGGCGGGGCGGTCCTAAGAACTTTAATCGACGAATTTTTCTCCTGTAAGCATGTTCATATTATTTACTCTTAAAAAACCCTATGAAACACATAAAAAAATACAAACGTTTTGAAAATATTGTTATAAATGCAAGCAATGTGTTAAAACAGTTATTGGAGTTGAAAACCAAACGTAATTAAAAATTTTAGCATTTTTTTTTATTTTTATATTTTTTTCTGATATAGGACAAATCATTCGTTAAGTCATTTAGTTTATTTATTCTACCTCTTCTTTTTCTAAGATTTTTTTTTATTTGAGCAAAATTTTTTATTACTCAAATGAAATGTAAGAATATTTGAATATTCTGCCAAAATGTGTAGGGATTTTACTGGTAACAGATTATTTTTCTTGGAAATTTACTACCTTTGTTCCATTATTTATCCATTAATATTAGAAAATAAGCCCAGGCTCCAATTCATAACGACATGGGTTTAGGTCCACACTGAGCTCGAGCAACGACCCCTGAAACAAGGCCCAAACACCTCCTGCTCTCCGACGTCTGACGTGACTATATGAAGACCTGTTCAATTTGACGAACGACCGTAAATTATTATTTGGCAGTGGCCAAATAACAATTTTTCGGTTGCTGTGAGTTGCTAAAACGTGGAGAGAGCGATGTCTTTGTTTATTTATAGCAATTGGATTCATACTTTTTTTGTTTAAAAGTATAAAACTTAGTTTTAACACCCGCCAACAGGGTGTTAAAACTAAGTTTTGTTACTTTTTAACTTTAATTCCCTAAGGTAAATGCTACTACTTATGGCACACTGTTGGGCCAAAAATGAGAACACTTCGAACTGTTAAACTGACGGTGCAAAATATATGTCTTAAGAATTTTTTTTATTTAACTTGAATGCCCTAGATACTGTGTGGCAACTTTGCAGTCACTGTTAGATACTAGAGTTCGTAAGCAGAAGTATTTGTGAATATGAAACAATAAAATAAAAAATTACATGTCTTTTAATCGTTACTATATTGAAGAAGTAGAAGTAATATGTAACTTCACCAATTTTTCATTTTCATGTAGGACTTCCGTCCACAGGGAGTAGAGTTTACAACGAGATCGCCTTTTGGGCAGGACACAGAAACGGAAGGAATGAGAGCAAGTCTCTGAAAGACCAGCATCGATAATCTGAAACAAAAAGCCATTCGCGGTTCGCTGATGAAGTAGAAGAAATTTGTAATTCGATTTTACTTATATTTAAAAGATATCAACAATGTACTGACAAATATTATGATGTAGTCCGTGAATTATTTAATCATTATGGAACATCATAAATTAAAAATAAAGCATTTGGCACTAATAAAATAAAAAAAAAAGAATTGAATCCATTTATGGTTTTTCATCTTCATCTTTCCGCATTTCCTGTACTATCGTGATACACTACTTTCCTATTTTTTCATGATTTAAAAAAGTTATTTTATTTTGTCTAATTTTTACTATTTTCTTAATTTGAAATACCTTTATCATGAACCTCTTACTAAGTACATGTACAGTGTTCTAAAAGGGGATTTCTAAATAAATTGTATACTTCCTGTTGCAAGCGGAAAACTCTTTCAGTTGATTGTCTGATCTGCGTGGAAAGAAGTTAAAATGGCATTTTTAAAGGATCCTTACTTGAAGTTAAACAAAATTTAAAAAGTTAAAGAAAGCATCTATTAAACATCTTAGTTTACTAAAAGAATGAATGAATGAGTTTCTGAATGGAAAAATAAGGTAAAAAATTAATAGATTCCTTAACAGTCCTTCATGCGTCGGCCTTTTGTTTGAGTCGGACATGAGGTATAAATTAAAGAAACAGAAGAAAAAAGTATTTGTGCTGAATAAATAAAACAAGATCTTTAAACTCAATGCACCGAGGTTGTCTTATTTATTAACCTTTTTATTTTTTTTATTTGGGGGGGGGGGGTGGGGTCTTTCCAGTGCATGTGGTAAAATTAAAACGGAATTTCCGTTTTCATTTAGCCATCAAAACAGCTTAAAATCGAGTTGCTAAACAACCCCCCCAAGTTTCATTGTATTTGTCTATCGTTAATAGAATCAACCTAATTGTATCACTTGCCCTCAAATCCCCGCCCCCTAAAAAATTTATAAATAAAAAAAAATTATAACATTGAGGTTACAGATCTTGTTCTAATTACTCAGTGCAAATACCTTTTTTTACCATCGCAAATATATGTTCAAATAGTTAGAAAGAACATAGTTTGAACTCTTATAGTTTCGTAAGCATCTAAGTACAGGAGATCACCGTCACGTTAGATAGCACCAAGGTTCAAAATTTGTCAGATAAGATGTTTTTGAATTATATTTCATTAGAAATATATCACAAGCCCCATCAGAGACATAGCTGGAATTAAATACTTAGGGTTGCTTTAAAAAAATTGAGGGTAGGCTCTGCTACAGTCTTTGCTCCCTCACTGCTGGATAGGAATCATTGATATGTGATAAAAATAGTGCAGAAATTTATAATAACTGTTATTATATAATAATCCCATTAATTTCATTGTAACTGTTTATTTCTATAAACTGTTTTTTAAGGTGCAACTCACACAACATGGCTATCAAGTTTACGATCAGAACGCGAAATAGTTTTCTCTCATTGAGACAGTAAAAGCATATCAACAGGTGCCTTAAATAGCGATGCTGTGGCGGCATTTTTGTAACCACTTTTCCGCAAAGCATTTTCTGGAAAGTGCCCATTGTATGTTTAACTGGGTACTTCTTGCGATTAAGGGCCGTTCCCGACGGTCCTTAATCGGAGGTACCTTTAACTGAGTAATAAGCCTTCTGCTGTCCTGGAAAATTATCTTTTAAACGTTTATATATATATAAAAAAAATTAACGAATTTTGGTCCACTCTAACACAGATAAACAACAGCACAGCAATGCACGACAACAAGAAAAGTAGGGAGCGATTGTAGAACACCGCCACCAAACGGTGTTCTAAAAACCGTGACATCTTTTAACATGGGACGCTTTCGGCACCAATCATTCTAGTACACCATACCTGAAGGCACGGTAAGAAAGGGTGCGAGCGTGCAGTTCAACTCTGTCACGCAACTTTCAAAGTGATGTTCCTCTCTTTTGTACGTCTTCTCCGTAATGATGAGCCTCCAGACATCACTTCCCGCTAGGGATGGGCAAAAACGATCGATGTTTAGTAACAACGATGTTAAGCCACCGATAATCGAGGTTTTTCCCTCGATGTTGCGCTGATTGATACATCGGAGAAACCTCGATGTCTTGAAAAACATCGGTGCCGGTGAAGGGCGTGGGTACACCCACACGTCAGCAAAACCTCGATGTTACCGAAAGCGATACATCGGTGAACCGTGAATAACATCGGTCAGTCCTTCACCTTGTGCAGCTTCAGAGTGCAGAGGTACGTTGAAAATACCGATGGATTGTCTTTTGTCAGTGTGTCATCCCTGATGCATCGAGTTGTGCAACGAGGGTAATAATCTCCCATCCATTTTTAACTCTTCTATAGGAAATTCAGGGGATTTAAAATTAAGATACAGAAAAACAAAAGCTTTTTTTAAGTATCCGTGGTGTGTTCTTGTGCGTGGGCATTAAACAGAAGTAGCTAATTATAGTTTTTAATCTGACAAAAAAACTGGTGTAGTTTAAATAGGGTGTTTCATTTGAAGAGTTACCGGAAAAAATATCCATGGAAATATAATCCAGGGGGAAAAAAGCCAAAGGAAAGAAAAGCCAAGGAAATAAAATCCAACGGCTACTTTCATGTTGGCTAACCAGTAGGGAACTTATGGGGTCATATAAAAAATTACTGGCTATTTTCCAGTTCATATTAATTCGTATATCTAAATCCATTTTTATAGTATAACTTTACATGAAGTTCATAATTTTTTATAACCATACTTTGACTACCCTTTTTATTACAAATAACGAGAGTAGGAAAGTGGTATGACCTACAAAAAAAAAAAAAAAAAAAAAAATTCTCATTTCTCAAAGATTAGGAGGGCATCATAATTTGATTCCATGGAAGTTCGGGCAACTAGGGGGCCGTATAAAAATTGCATGCATTTTTGTTTTTCTTGTGTCCACTTCCTCGTCGGGTTGACCTTGTAGGAAGGCCGTACAAAATTGCATTTTTGATTTTCTTGTGTCCACTTCCATGTTAGGTGACCTTGTAGGAAATTTAGGGGTCGTACAAAAATTGCATGTCTGATTTCTTTTGTGTCACTTCCATGTAGGAAGCTCAAGGGATCATATAAAAATTTATTTTCTGATTACGTTGCGTCACTTCCAGTAGGAAGCTTAGAGGGTCGTATAAAAAATTTCATTTAATTTTATCCCTGGCTCTGTGTTGTTTTTTTCCCCTGGATTTTATTTTTAGCTTTTATTTTGCACTAAAAATTAAGTAAGCCTTGCAAATTACGAATTCTCAGATGTAAGCATAGGCTCTGAGAAGTAGGCACCGATAAAACCATATTGAAGTGTACCTTAGTAATGGAAAAAACACATTAAAATAAACGCGACGTGTACGAGGAAATGCAGCAAAGAAAATTTTAGTAAATAATATTCTAAGAACAGGAATGAAATATATCAATCCAGGGCCAGATTAAGGCGTTAGTGGGCCCCTAGGCTAAGACATTTGGGTGGGCTCACACAGAACTTATCAGGATGAACCTTATAAAGTTTGTTAAAACACGAATCCGTAGCAATGTGCTGTAATAATTACTACGTAGTTTATTCTTCAAACTAATAAATTATTAGCAGAGAATTATTATAAGTCGCTGTATTTTTCGTCGTTCTCATAAGAGAATTACTGGATTTTGTCCTTGATTTCCTAATGATTTCGCATTGTATACTTTTCTTAGCACATGTTTAATTATGCAATGTGAAGCCATGAAACTTTTACCCTTGGTGAGTCACTGCCTTGAAATCTGTTCGTGTTCCAGCCTCTGTTTCTGACCAAGTTGAAATCATACGAGACAAAAGCAAAACTACTTTATAAACCTCTTTCTCTTTTTATTACTTGTCCAGACATGCATTCTGAACCCGTAGGTCATGGTGGGACACCTAGGCTATAGACCCCCCCCCCCTTTAATCCGGCCCTGTGTCAATCATGTAAATTGATAACTGTTTCGTTGGAGTTAGATTTTATTTCCCTGGTTTTTTTTGGTTTTTTTTCGTGGATCTCTTTTCCTTGGATTCCCCCCCCTAGATTCCATTTGAAGACGGGAAGTGCTGTATGGAAATTATTCGTGAAAATTTTACAGCAGTGAAATCGCAAAGTTGCACTTGAGATAATGCAAGTTGAACATCATAGTTCTTTTGAGCATCATGCATAAGTATAATACATACTCCCCCATGTAAATAACGTGTAGAACAGAAAATTGAAGTACCAACGAGAGTACTACAAAAACAAAAACAAAAAAACAACAAAATAACGATTAGGAGAGAAATTTTCCCACCGTTTTAAGCAAATTTTTCGCCATTTTCAAGCTGAAATACAAATATTTACGTAATAAAATGACATTTCGCAATACTGAACAAAAGGGACACTGCTGAAAAAAAATAATAATAACACACGATTATAAGAAAAATCTTCATTAAACTTCCCTTTTCAAAAGTTTTGAGACAGAATTCTGACCCCCGACAAAAACTTCTTCCCTCACCACCCCCTAATTTTTTCTCTTCAGAAACAAATAAGAATAGGTGGCATTCGATAAATATGCGGAGAATCTCATGCCTACTGAATACACCATCGAGTTACACCAGTTTAGCAAAACATCGAGAATTCGATGTTACTTCTTAGACAACGCCAAAACATCGCGAATTCGATGTTACTTTTTAAACAACGCCAAAACATCGAAAATCGAGGTTTTGGATATGAGTAACCACCGATGTGCCCCGGGATACTAGAAACAAACATGCCGATCCAATCACTACATTATATTTTTCGGTACGCACTCTTCCACCTACAGCAGAAAGTGCGCAGATTTCAATTATGTTACCGATTTATAGAAGCACGCGAAACTGAGGTGGGAAATATTATGTTATTTTTCATTATTACAAATATGTTCTGGTAGCTAACGTCGAACAATGAGTTGTAATGTAATTGAAAGGAAGGATATAAAGAAAAAAAAAAAAAAAAAGGAAAAAAATCAGATGCAGAAAATGCAAATAGTCAATCTTTGACCCAACCTTATCATATAACTGTTGACTATGACCACACCGTATCCTACACCAAGCGACTCCTACGGTAAAGCTGTCGAATAAATAAATCCATCGCTCTTTCCACGTTAACCAACGCGCAGCTACCGAAAAATTGTTATTCAGCCTCCGTAGGGGAACCGAATTCGAATCTCTCGATATCCAGCCAAGCGCGTTAGCCTTACACCACAGCGGCCACCAATTCACGTTGCTATGTGTGTTTTTCTTTTTCAGTCAGCATCTGACATCATAAATCCGTAAAGTGGGCTCAGCTACTGAGACGTCTCCATCAGGTGGGCATTAACGGCACTGGCTATATATAATTATATAATCCAAAAGGCGAGATCCAAGGTGAAAATCATTCCCCGACGACTGAATAACAATTTTTCGGTAGCTGTGCGTTGCTTAACGTGGAAAGAGCGATGGATTTATTTATTAAGCTGACGCCACGTATTTAGATGATTTTCACGGTAAAGCTGTCTTCCATCAGAAGCGTAACAAGACATTTCTTGCGCTCCGTGTAGTCTAAATCTATGAGCATTAGTCAGAGAAGGTTCTGGGTTCGAATCCCGGTGACTACTTACAGCCCACTGAGTTGCTCCAGTAGTCGTTAAATGATCAAGAAAAAATAAAACTCTGACCGTTTATGCAGCTTTTCCCAGTTGCTTCAGAGTTCATTCACTCGGTACTGTGTACATCAAAAGGACTGAATGCAGCTCGTATTCGTGGTAGCAGTCTCAGTAATGACAGAATAGGCCCCAGAGAATCTTTAACAGTGTGAACGACATCCTTATCTTGCAACGTACAAGCTGTATAACATCGCCTGCATTTCTGAAAATGTAGCCGGCTTCCAACCACTAAATATTCGCCGTGCCTTGGAGAGCACGCTAATGGTAGTGTCCCGAGGCATTGGACGGACTCCCCCCGCCCCCTTTCCTTTACAAATACAGTCATTTGTTCTACTGACTTTCTACCTCGCTTTTAGAAACTGGCGCAAAGGTTTTAATTTTAGTCAAATTGTAAGCAGTGATTTTGCGTCCTCTCTTGAGCCCCGCCCTAGTTACGCCTCGGTTTTCCCTTCATGAAATACGAAGTCACAACTGAACTACATCTGCCGGAAGAACTATCATCCGTAATACTAGCAGCAAATTTGTGTTAACCGTAAGAGTCAGACCTCTTACGTGTATCCTTTCGCAACAGTTAGCTCACCTCAGATACACCAAGTTTACAGAGTATATTATACAAAAATGGCTGCCACGAACGTCGTTTTGGGAAAATAATGCCATGCACTAAATTGTAAATAATATTTATGGAGGTCTATAACATGTGCGTGCGCTAGATACTGAGAAATTTTCATTATTAGGAACATTTAGAACCTTCTTCCAATTAAGGGCCGTTGGGCTGAAGGTGACTAATGCCATACTTAAGTAGCTGCTACGAACATGGGCGCCTGCAGGAAATTTTTCAATGGGGGTCACGTGTAATTAATAAAGGTTTAGCTAATATGTAGAAAACAGCAATTCGTGAAAATGGAAGATTATTACTATCACTATTACTACTAATACTGCTATTATTATTATTAATTGATGCTGCTCTTGAAAAAAGTGTATGTTAGTGATAGTCATGTATTATCATGTGCAACTGTTTTCAAAATAAAACAGTGTCGAGCAGGACCACGCCAATCGTTTTAGTTCAGCACATACCACCCTGAGCGGAACTTGTTTGGGCGTACTACTTTACGGTTTGCTAGGTTTTCGGCTTTCACGTTATCGTTTTCCAATTCCAAATTTCCAATGAAATTGGGATATTAAATTAAGCGCCCCAAACTCCATCCTTCTTTGTGGTCCAGTTCTGCGAGTGTAAAAAAAAAAAGTAATAAATAAAATAAAATAAAGGGAAAAATAATTCTACAGAGAAGGGAAGGAAGATCACTGTCGGCGCCCATGGCTACGAACGACCTTTTTGGCAAGATAATGCAGTGCATTAAATTATGAATAATACTTATGAAGTTCTATAGCACTTGCATACGCGAAATACTGTGAAAATCTCATTTTTATGAACTTTCAGAGCCTCCTTCCGATCAAGGGTCGTCGTGCGGAATATGACGAATATTATACTTAAATGTCTGCTACGAACGACGTTTTGGCATGATAACGCCATGCATAAAGTTTTTAATATTATTTATGGAGATCTATAACATGTGCGTGCGTCAGATACTGTGAATTTTTCATTACTAGGAACATTTAGAACCTTCCGATCAAAGGCCGTTGGGCGGAAGATTACCAATACTTAAATGGCTGCTACGAACGTTCTGTTTGGCAAGATAATGCCGTGCATTAAATTATTAATAACACTTATGGAGTTCTAAAACATGCGCATACACGAAATACTGTGAAATTCTCATTTTTATGAACTTTCAAGAGTTTTCTTCCATTGAAAGGCCGTTATGGGGAAAGTGAAGAATGCTTCAGCAAAGTTGGAGCTACGAACTCTAGAGATATCCCGATGCAATGAATTACAGATAATATTTATGGAGTGCTATGACATGTGCATACGCTAGATACTGTGAAAATTTCCTTATTAGGAACATTTAGACCCTTCTTCCGATGAAGGGATGTTGGGCGGAAAGTGAAGAACGCTTTACCAAAGTTGGTCCTACGTACGCAAGTTATGGCAAGATAACGCGATGTATTAATATTAAATTCTAATTAATAATTATGGAAAAATATTAAAAAATATAAATAGTAATTATGGAAAAATTATTAAAATTTATTTCTTATCTATATAACACGCGTATAGACTTTTAAATTTTGGAACTTGAGCGTTCTTCCGATCAAGGGCTCTTGGGCGGAAGATGACCATTAGTATACTTAAATGGCTGCTACGAACGTCCTCTTTGGCAAGATAATGCCGTGCATTAAATTCGGAATAATATTTGTGGAATTTTGTAACACTTGCATACACGGAATACTGTGAAATTCCCACTTTTAGGAGCTATTACAGCGTTCTTCTGATGAAGGGTCGTTGGGCGGAAAGTGACGAATGCTTTACCGAAGTTGGAGTTACAAACGTCGTTTTGGCAAGAATATCCGATGCATTAAATTGTAAATAATATTTATGGAGTTCTACAAGACCAAACTAACCTTGCTACAAAACGTGCATATGCTAAGTACGGTGAAATATTCATTATTAGGAACTTTCAGAGCCTTGTTCCGAGGAAGGGCCGTCGGGCAGAAGATGAAGAACAGGGGCCGTTGGTCAGAAAGTGACGAATGCTTTACCGAAGTTGGTGCTACGAACGTCGTTTTAATAAGATAATGCCATGCATTAAATTAAGAATACTTATGGAGTTATATAGCACGTGCATACACGAAATACTGTGAAATTCTCATTTTTATGAACTTTCGGAGCGTTCTTCCGATGAAAGGCCGTTGAGCAACAGATGACTAATTGTGTACTTACATTGCTGCTATGAACGTCGTTTTTGGCAAGATAAATGCCACGCATCAAATTAAGAATTACACTTATGGAGTTCTATAACACGTGCATACGCGAAAACTCTGAGTTTCTCATTATTAGAAACTTTGCGAGCCTTCTTGCAATTAAGGGCCGTTGGGCGAAAAGTGACGAATGCTTTACCGAAGTTGGTGCCACAAACGTGCTTTTGGCATGATATCGGGATACATTAAATTTTAATGCTATTGAGGGAGTTCTATAACACGTGCATACACGAGATAGTGTGAAATTTTCATTATTAAGAACTTTCAAAGCCTTCTTCACATCAAGGGCCGTTCGACTGAAAGTGAGGAATGCTATAACAAAGTTGGTGCTAAGCACATCCTTTTGAGCAGACAACGAGATATAGTACATTATAAATACTATTTATGGAGCTCTATAATACATGCACAGTTAAAAAAACTGTGAAATGTTATATTAGGAAAACTTTTTGAGATTTCTTTCAACTAGGGGCCGTCCAGCGAGAAATAACAAAACGTATACCGAAGTTCGTAGTACAAATTTTCTCTTTGGGAGAAAAACTTTGATGTTTCACTTTATAAATGATATTTCATCACATAGAAAGGATTGGGAAAATCACTGTGATGTTTAACGGGCAGACGTTATGTAAAAGATGGATGTCATCTGTCAGTGAGCAAAATCCTTTCAGGTACACTGCGACATCTATCGGATACGAAACAAACATTCAATAAAACTTGTCACCGGTGAACTAATCATTCACTTTTTTTTTTTTTTTTTTTTATTGGAGGTTTGACGACCACCGTGAGCAACTCAATGGGCTATAAGCAGTCGCCCGTCCCTAATTTAGGGTCACTGGTTCCAGGGAAGGGAGAGAACCAGTGCCGTAAGACAAACACAACATCCATGCCTGACGGAATTCGAACCCGAACCCCTTACGGACGAATGATCAGAGTCCAGCGCCTTAGACCACTGCGCCACCGGGGCGGCCATTCACTTTTTGAACGATACATAAGAAAACAGAGGAGAGATGTGTGATCGGTTAGAGTCAACTAATCTCTGTAGGGTAAAAGTCAAGGTACTTTGAGTAAAAGTAGCTGAGAAGTGTGATCAGTTAGAAACAATTGACACCCTGAAGTTTTTTTATATTTTTTCCTTTCATGTTTGCAATTTTCAGATATCTTTTACTTCCTAGCAGCAATGCCTTGGAACATAATATTGTTTTATTGTTTTGGCGCAAAGTGCGCGTATTTTAAGATATACTTACACTGAGTGGCCACTTTATTATGACCACCCCTCAGTACTTCGTTAGGCCACCTTTTGCCTTTAATACTGCGTCGATTCTTCGTGGCATGGACTCCACGAGATGTTGATCGGTGGTTTGTGGAATCTGAGACCATGCTTGATAAATAGCACTTTCCAGGAGTGTGATATTGCAGGGTTGTGGATCCAGCTGTCTGATGGCTCGTTCAACTTCATCCCACAAATTCTCAATGGGGTTGCTATCTGGAGAATGTGGGGGCCACCTAAACAAAGTAAACTCACCGTCATGTTCCTGAAACCGAATCCTGTACAATGCGAGCACTATGGCATGACTCATTATCTTGTTGAAAGTAGCCATCGACATTGGGATAAACCATCCACATCACAGGATGCACTTGGTCCGCAACGATGTTTAGATATGATGTGCCAGTCAGACACGAATTAAAGGGCACAAAGCATGCCAGGAAAACATTCCCCAAACCATAACGTTGCTTCTACCAGCTTGAAGGGTTGCAGCAACGCATTTGGAGTCCATGCTTTCGTGCTGTTTCCTCCAAATTCTCACTCGGCCATTGGCATGGTGCAACTGAAAACGTGATTCATCGGACCACATAATTTGTTTCCAATTATCGACTGTCCAATCCTTGTGCTCCTGTGCGAACTGGAGACGTTTTCTCTTGTTAACTGCAGACAGCAAAGGCGTTCGAACAAGCCATCGGCTGCCATATCCCATCCGATCCAGTGTACGGCGAACAGTGAGTGCAGAGATCATTTTAAGGGATCTTTGATTAAGATGGTCTGTAATTTGCTGCACTGTTGCCTGTTACCAGTCTGGACACTCTCCGTTCAGCCCGAGCAGTCACTAGTAGATGACGACCACACGTTGCACGTAGAGACCCGGTTTTTTAGCTGACAGTCCAGTCTTTAAACACTTTAACAACAGCTGCTCTGGAACATTTCACGAATGCTGCGGTTTCGGTGATACTCGCTCCATGGCTCCGAGCTCCTACAATCATTTCACGTTGAAAGTCAGTCAAATCGCTTTTTTTACCCATCTCGTCACCCAAAAATCACTTCTACTTCTGTAGTAAGCACTAAGCTTTCCCTTTTTATACTAGCCTCGCCCTCTGGCGGCAACAGCGTACAGCCATAGCTCATTTGCTTAAAACTGTCAGGTGGTCATAATAAAGTGGCCACTCAGTGTATAACAGCAAGACATTTTCGTAACGCAAAGTTAAATTTGTTCCGGAGATTGTGTGCAACATAACTGCTTCGCAAATAACTTTTTTTATGGCTATTCTGTACTTCTATGTAGCACTTTTTTATTCCCCTTTTACTTTCTCTTAACGTTTTTTGCCAAATATGTATTATTAGTTTTTAGCACATAAAAAAGAAAAACACCAACATTAGTAATATATCTACAAAATGAAAAATTTATACAAAAGTAACAAGTTCCATTCAGTTAAGTTGTTCTATGAGTCTGTTTTACACTGGCGTGCAAAAATTATGGACGAGACGGTTTTTCGAATGAAACGTCGACTCAAATCATGCCATAAGATCCCCAAGATGTAAGAATATGGGGCAAGTGAGCAACACCGTCCAAACAAGGAATCCAAAGGCACTTTATTGAAAACGTAGCTTCGAGCACAACTGGACAGAAACGTCCATGTGACAGGCGGCTGCCAAGAAAAATCCAGTCTTTAGTAGAGGATATGATCACCCCTGACTGCGTTGCAGGATTTACAACGTCTCTCCATGCTGAGGACGGGGTTGTCAAGGAGCTGTTGAGGCATCGCGGCCCATTCCTCTTGTAGCGCCAATCGCAGCTGCGAAATCGTTGCTGGCGGCTGGTGACGTGCTCCCAAGCGTCTCCCGAGAAGGTCCCACACGTGTTCGATTGGATTTAGGTCCGGGGACCTTGAGGGCCAATCCATGCGTTGAATATCTTCACTCTCCAACAGCTCTGTGACAGCCACTGTGTGATGAGGTGCAGCGTTGTCGTCGATGAAGAGGAACTCAGGACCCACAGCACCTCTAAACAGATGCCAGTGAGGCAGGAGAACCTTGGTACAATAGCGGACACCAGTGACTGAACCTCCTTGGAAGATGTAGAGGTCAGTACGGCTACCAAGCATGATACCTCCCCAAACGAGAACTCCGCCACCTCCAAACCGGTCCCTTTCGATGATGTTGGAGGTGTGATTGCGTGTTCACTGCTCTCTCCAAATGTGTATACGTCCAGAATCGCTCGTCAGACTAAATCGGCTCTCATCCGTAAAGAGAACTCGACCCCATTGTTGATGTGTCCAGTTCTTGTGTTCCTGGCATCACAGAAACCGCCGTCTCCGATGAGCAGGCGTTAATGGCACACACCGTACTGGTCGTCGTGCAAATAGACCACCTTTGTGCAGCCTCCTGGCCACGGTAAAACGCGATAACGGACGTCCAGTTGTCTGTTGCATGTGCTTTGCGATTTCTCCCACTGTCTGCCTCTTCTCGCCTGTAGGACAATATACCGGTCGTCCGCCGCCGTGGTTGCTCGTGGACGACCACTGCTGAACTCTCGGACAGCTGTTCCTGTCATTTGAAATGCTCTCCAAGCTCGTGAAACGATGCAGTGAGCGATCCCGAACTCCTCGGGCACACTAGTCACACTTCGACCTTCTTCCAACTTCCCAATGAGGCGACCTCGGGTAAAGTAATCCAGATGTCGTCTACTGGATTGCCTGTTGGCCATATCACACGGTGGCAGCAACTCAACGTCGTTCAAACCGATGTACACCGTGCAATAGCTTTCACCAACCTGCTGAGCGTACACTGCCCGTGTGCTTTATACCCTTCCGACACTCCCCCCCCACCTACGTCATGCTGCATATATGCGCATGCCCTACCGTGCCGGACCCTAGTCTATCTCCTTAGTGGTCTTTCGGTCCATTCTGCCTGCTCGGTCCACTGTTATGCTAATTTCTCCTCTTCGTCCTTAACTTTTGCACACCAATGTATGAAGGTAAGCTGGGTATACGGCGAAGTGGCGGCATTGGAATTTCAGTGCCATTAAACTGTTCTAATTAAACAAATACCGTGTGTGGCCATATTTTCCACTAGTTGAGCAACTGTTGTTCACAAAACACTTTTTAGTGTTTCATTTACAAAAAGAAATTTAGACATCTCCATGATTTTCAGGCCAAAGACAGAGCGGAGAACCGGCCACACAAAAATTAAGGGGCCGTAAAAAATTTGCGTTTATGATCGCTTCGTGTCCCTACAGGTTGGTTATATGAGTCACATAAAGTTTCTGTAACTTTTGAATTGCAAAACTTAACGTAATTCTTTATAAAAAAATGTTTATAATCTATAACTCAACAAAAGAATTTCAGGGAGCTACCACACGAATAAAGCTAGGCAATGCCTTCGGCGCTAGCTCCACTTCTCCACCGGAGAAGCTTCTTTACAAGACGGTCGTCAGGCGGTGCTTACCTACGCTTCCTCCATCTGGAGTGGTATTAGTAGAAATGAGCGAGAGAGAGCGTGCAGAGCCGAGCACTTCGAATGATCACTGGGGTTCCCCACTTCGGAACCTGAGGAACAGACTCGGAATAGAGAAGGTACATGAGTTTTCCATCAGACTCGCCAAGAAGTTCTTCAAGAAAGCGGAAACCCACCCTTATGGATTTGTTAGGGGCGTGGTTTATTACAATCCCAGCAAATTCCTTAGGTATCCCAGAACTGGCGATTTACTTACGATACCTGAATGATGGAGCAACAGTACGTGAAAGGATAATAAGCATGTTGCCTATAAGTAGAGCCACTGGTGGAGATTACCACAGTCTTATAAAATCGGAATTGGTGATCTTAGGCCTAAATATGCAACTATGATTAGTGCATCGTTTGACGGCGCCGCAAATATGGCTGGGCAATAAAAGGGTCTCCAGGCCACACTAAAGCAGGAAGTGCCGGACTTAATATTCACGCATTGTTATGCACACGTCCTTAATCTTGTCATAACTGAATCAACAGCGAGCTGTGTGCAAGCAAGGAATTTATTTGGTCTGTTGGAGTCAGTGTGCGTTTTTATCCATGAACCTTGCAAACGTACTTCAGTCTGGATTGAGACACTACCGGCAATGACAAATGGCAGAGAGAGAAGCTGAGACGACTACAAAATATAGGAAAGACAAGATGGTGGTCGAAAGACAAAGCCTTGGATACTATTCTTGATAAAACACGGTATGTTGTGCTGATCAAAACTCTTCATGAGATCTCTACCATCAAGGAATTTGAGTCAAACGTGGCATTCGAAGCAAAATCGCTTCTGGACTCATTTTTTAAGTTTGAAACCATTCTCGTCGCATTTGTTTTCAAAGAACATTTTTCCGTCACAACTCCAGCTAGCAAGTACCTACAGACTCCGAAAATGAAATATCTTAAAGCTTGAAACTTGATAAAGGGCTTGCAGAAAACAATATTAAAGAAAGTAGAAGAATTTGAGCACGTGTTTCAGAAAGCAAGGGCGTTTGCATTAGAACTTGAGCAAGAGTTCGAAACTGACGCTACTTTGGCAGAGGAAATTAGTGTGAAAACTGAGTTTCCTTCGCAAAGAATTGTAAAGAAAAAGAAGCAATTTGATGAGTTATGCGAAGATGAGTCTGTGCTAATCACCGATCCTAAGCCAAAGTTTTTCGCACAAGTTTATTTTTGTCATGAATACGGCGATGGTAAAAATCATCGATAAATTTAACAGCAATGAAGGCCTCTTGAAAGACGCAGCATTTCTGGATCCACGAAACTTTGGAAACATAGTCGCTAAGGGAGTTCCTGAGAGTGTACTATATGCGATTGCTAAGTTGAGCAAAATCGACAGGAATAACCTGGCAGAGGAACTTGAATCGTTTTCAGCGAATTATAAGGATCTGTCTCAAACACTTGGCGAAACAAAATATGTGATTCTCAGAATATGTAAGAATTCTTAGCTGCGTATGCCCCGAGCCCTAATTACATACCTTTTTTCATCTAACCATTAGAATTTTAAAATGCGCTAAAACGTAAGTACACCGTATTGAAATTAAAAAAAATTTTCGCCTTCGGCTGCCGGGAATGGCAATAGCCACTCCCGGCCCCCTTACACGTTTTGTACTTTTCGCGGGCTCCCTCGCATCAATACACCACCCGGGCCCTTTATAATCAGTCTGACCCTGATGAAGGAACATATTGTTGGATCTTACCTTTACAGGCTGATGTGGCCGCGGCACCAGGTGAAGTATCGCCTGCAGTGAAGCACCCGATGTCTCCACCGAAAAAAAATAAACATCTAAATAAAAATAAAAAAAACACTAAAGAAAATTTTGTCAAAAATTTTGCTCTCCTCCTCTGCTGCTAGAGGCTAGCAAGGAGTTTTCCTACCTGCGTTGACAACTGAAAATTCTGCAACAACAAATTAATTATCAGATTCCAATAATTAATAATGACCTCCCATAATTAATTATAACAAATTAATTATTAACTTCCCGCAAAACCCGTACCGCGATTGGGCGTGGATGCCTGGATTTAACTCCAGCACGTCCCAATCTACCGAAAATCACAGCAACGCACACACACACTCGAAAAGATACCCAACGCTCATTTCACGTACGCTTGACATTTAATATCCAACGTTATATTATATACACTGCCACCTTCATCCATGATGTGGCACAAAAATCTGCTGAGATGAATGTATGGTGGGCTGCTCTATCGGCAGCTTAATTATGCACAATGATTTAAACACTTTATCACTGATTAAACGATAACACTGATTTAACTAACTCTGATTTAACACTTAACACTGATTCAAACACTGTTCACTGATTAAATTCTAGTATGCACAATAAACAAATAGAGCAGAAGGAAACATGTGAGAGATGACCCAAAACATTTAAATACACACTTTAGAAAACTATAATTGAGTACGAGCGTGGGTACCAGCAATTAAAATGATACAGTAATTATCATGACTGCCGCAGTTTAATTATAAGCAATATATATCTCTATACCATTACACACACCTGCATAGGCTTGACGCCAAATTAGCAGGGAAGAGCTCTTAAGACTTATGGCCATAATACAAATAAAAAACACGAATAAAATGTGTTGGAGGCCTCCGCTGTCGTGCGTACTCCCTTTCACAGGGGACAGAGTTCTATATGCTGTTCACTGTCCGACGGCACTTGTACGTCGTGAGCAAAAGTTCGTATAAAGACCACATACCTTGGCAACCGTTGTCTGAGGTCTTCAGCGCAGAGAAGTGGCAAGAAATGTCCTGCCTTTTGGTATATAGACAGCCTAGGCAAGAGTGCACTAATGTCGACCTAGTATCGGTCGAGAAGTCCAAAGGACCGAGATGTCCTCGTTTAAGAGGGGATCATTCATAGCAATCCTTACTTGCTTCTCTCTTCTTTTTCCCGAGCTCTCCCAGCGGTCAGCTCTCCGGCCTTGGTTCCATGCCCCTCGCTGGTGCTTTTCTCGTGCGTGTCTTTTCGAATCCGCCCTCCGAATGAATGCCGCTTGCTTTTCTCTTCTCCTCGTTTCTCTCCTCTTTGTCCTGTCACCGGGCTTCTCTTAGCCACTTGAAAAGGGATTTATCACCTTGTTTTCAACTGTGGGTGATAGTCGGTTCTCCCTTATCCCGTTCAGTTCGGAGAAAAACTGCGACCACCGAATGTCTCTTGGCTTGCAGAGGGACTTTTGGGGGGTGAGTTTTGCAGTCTTTCGTTAGTTGAAAATGCACACGACTGTCGCTATGAGTCCGAAATAGAGATGGTCTGTCGCCATGTGGCCTTTCACAATTCTCGTTTGCCAGAAGGCTACGAATTATGCACTTATCAAATACTGAACAAATTTTAACAATGGCAGTGATGAACAAATTAGAGGATCAATTACCGTAATTAATTATAACTATGAGTGTCGCCTTGCAGTTACATCGAAACACAAATTTACCGCATAAATGAAATATAAAAATTTTCCACAAGTTAGGCTGCACCCTATAACAATATATAGACATTACGTCATGCTCAAAAATAATAATTATCTATATAACAATGTTTTTGCTTTGAATAAAGGACTGTAAGCAATTGTTAACACCCTCTCTTGTTCATTTAAATTTTTTATATTCCATGTTCAAGAAATCAAACCTCGAAACACATGTTCGACATCCAAATAGTCACATTTGGGGCCTAAGGATTGTTTGCAATTGAGGGTTTCGAACATGGGATACTGAAAATATCAAAAATTGTGTGTTTCGAGACATTAGAATTTCTAAATTGTGCATGGGAGCACTAAAAATGCAAATACAGTTCCTCGACAATCACCCTGTAAAAAGCGACATGCTGTTCCTCCCCTGTGGAAAGATGAAATAAATTTATTACCTTACAGTTTTTTTTAATTTGCCGAAAAACACCAGTAGAAAACTATTTTCGCCTATGAATTTAAAATTTTAATCACATTTTTTGAATAAGATTGCCCAAAACATAATAAAAGCCTCCAAGGATCTCTGCGTAAACAGGGCTAACGTGTAGAATATGGTGCAAAAATCAGGGACTAAAAATTAAAAAAAAAAAACAGTGACGCATATTCTTTTTGAAATAAAAAAATGACGTAAAATGAAAAAAAAAACATTAATAAAGTCATTTTTGAAAACGTTTTACGTAAAATTAACCTATCTATGCGGGACTCCGAATTCCAGTCAGCGGCGAGGATGACACTTCCCGCCCGGGATGAGCCAATGCTGGGTGAGTCGTGTCCTTTGCGAAGGGCAAAAGAGCCAAAGATCAAAACAAGTAGACGCAGCCCGAGATTAGTATGTTGGGGCAGCTACAGTTTTGCCTCAGCCCCAGAGTCGATGAGAGAAACAGCTACCTCCACTACGAAAAATAGTCCCTATTGTTTAAGAGCAAATAAGCAAGACAAAAACTGTTCGGAATCCAATTTTCTTTGCTCAGCAGTTTTTGGACAAAATCGCTATGTAAAACAAGTTTTCATAACGTCAGAGATTAATGTTTTTCGGTGCAGCCACGGCATCGACTGAACTAGATGCCATTGCTCCTTGCTGTTGTCGCTAACGGAAACATCTATATCCGCTACAGAAAATAGTCACTAGTGTTAAGAGAAAAAAGCAACACAAAGACTGTTCAGAATCCGTTTTTCTGTGGTCAACAGTTATTTGGACGAAATTCCTATGTAAAACACGTTTTTAAAACGTCCGAGCATTTATATAATTCAAGACTACACACTTGTGATGTTGAATAAGAGTAAACGTTTATTCACAATTAAAAGCATCGACTATAGCGTCGCAGAGCTTCTGGCTCGGCTTCATCAGGATGAATATTGGTATATGATATTTCTTCTCGATGAAGCCGAGCCAGAAGCTCTGCGAAACTATAGTAGATACTAATAAAGCTTTTAATTGTCGGAGCATTTTCAGAAATAAATTCGATATGAGAAGTTACTCAGTCAAAAGTTGGCACTTTCAGCTGATGCTGTCCAGCTTGGAGAGGAATAAAGTGACGAAAAATTGCAATCGCAAAAAATTAAGGTAAGAAAAGGATTTTTGGGTTAACGTGTAGATTATGGTGCAAAATTCAGGGACGAAAAATTTCAAAAAACTGTGACGTACATCTGATTTGAAATCAAAAACGATGTAAAATAAAAAAAAAGTTCATTGATAGACTTATTTTTGAAAAAGTTTTACGTAAAATTTACCTCTCTACACGGTACGCCGAAATCCAGTCAGCGGCGACGATGACGCTGTGACCGCCGCTAAAGCATCTGCCACGGCTGCCCGTGGTCTCAGCGGAAGCATCCCGGCAAAACAGGTTAGGCCTAGCCGTGCAGCTCGACCTACAGATTGGCTAACTGTATTGAGCGCGGAAGGATACTCAGACACATGTACAGTGTGGCTCCGCTTTCACAAGCCGTAATTCACTGGCAGGTCCAGCTGAGCTTCGCGGCCTGAAGTGATAGCGAGGACGGCGTGCCACGGAAGGAACGACCGTCGATTCTCGTAGCCTTAAGGGGATCGTACACAAATTGCGAATGTAAATTTTTCAATTAGGAAACGAATATAGGTTCTCTTAAGGGACCATCAACAAAATGAAATGTGACTGATTACGGCAACACGAAAAACCATGTTTCTTAACAAGTAAGAAACCGATTTCCAAGCAAATGGTATCTTTCTACTCAGAAACGAATTACTCATGAGATACGATACAGAATGACGTTCCTTCCGTCCGCCGTCTGTCCGTCCGTCCACAAATGACTTATTACGGCCACGGGTAAAAACCATGTTTCTTAACAAGTAACCGATTTGCAAGTAAATGGTCTCTTTCCACTCAGGAACGAATAACCCATGAGATACGATACAAAATTACGTTCCATCCGTCCGCCGTCTGTCCGTCCGTCCAGAAGAATAAAAAAAATATCTCCTCCGAGAAACAACCGATTTGCACGGAAATTATTTCTTTCGACTCAGGGACGCCTCACACCTATCAGATACAATACAAAATTACGTTCCATCCGTCCCAAGTTTTCTTTCCGTCCGTCCGTCCGGAAGCATAAAAACACATAATTCGACCGAGAAACAACCGATTTGCAGGGAAATGAATTCGTTCTACTCAGGTACGCCTCACACCAATCAGATATGTTACAAAATAACGTTTCATCCGTCCGCCGTCTGTTTGTCCCGAAGTATAAAAGCGCATAACTTTACCGAGAAACAACTGATTTGTACGGAAATTATATCTTTCTACTGGGGGACACATCCCACTGTCAGGTACGTTACGAAAATACGTTCCGTCCGTCGGTCGCCTGTCTGTCCGTCCGTCCGGAAGAATAAATGCACTAAACCCTAAAGAGAAATAACCGATTTACACGCATATGATTCCTTTCTAGTCAAGGACGCCTCACCCCTATCAAATATGATAGAAAATTTCATTCTATCCGACCGTTGTTTGTTTGTACGTCCGTCCGTCCGCCCGGAAGTATAAAAGCACGTAATCCCACCGAGAAACAACCGTTTAGCACGGAAATGACTCCTTTCTACTCACGGAGGCTTCACACCTATCAGATACGATAGAAATTATGTTCCATTCGTCCGAAGTCTGTCTGTCCGTCCGCCCTGAAGTATAAAATAACGTAACTCCGCCGAAAAACAACCTATTTGCACGGCAATGAATTCATTCTACTCAGGGACGCCTCACACCTATTACGTACGAGAGAAATTTAAGTCTGAACTGTCTGCCGTCTGTCTCTCTGTGTATTCATCCGGGAGTATAAAAGCACGTAACCTCAACGAGAAACAAACAATTTGAACGGAAATTATTTCTTTCTACTCAGGGACGTCTATCACCTATCAGGTACGATACAAAATTACGTTCCGTCCGTCCCAACTAACAAAAGGCCGCAACCCCACCGAGAAACAACCGATTTGCACGGAATGAATTCGTACTACTAAGGGACCCTCACATAGAGGTGGAGAACTATCGATAGTTATGATTATCGACAGTTTTCGATAGTCAAAAAATAACAATCAATAATTATCGATTCTGTCTTGGCACAGTTTCTAGGGAGAAAATTTGTTTTCCGGAAGGAAAAATTATTTCTGACAAGAATATGAGAAATTATGTAAAATATATTTAGCATTAAACGAAAGACATCCAACAAAATTAGAAGATACACTGCATTCCAATATGGTACATAGTATTTGGACACTTCAATCAAAAAAGAAAATTAAGCACTCATATTAGAGATCTACTTTTTAAAATTTCGCACAATATTATCCCGACAAGAAAATGGTTGTATAGAATTAAACGAATACCTAATCCTAACTATAACTATTGTGGTTCAGAGGACACTCTTCAACATTTATTTGTAGATTGCAATTTTGCAATGTATTTCTGGGATTGGTTACAACAATACTTAAATTATAGACGTAAATTTACTGCAGACCAAATTTTGTACCATGTACATCTAGACTGCTCTGAATCTAATAATCTAACAATTCATTAATTAATAACAATAATAAAATAAATTGTATGGAAAAATCGAAATGCCGTATCTTACCAACAAAAATAAAAAAATACGGAGCAGATTAAAATAGCTATTAAATGTGATCTCAGAAGAATACTGGAGTTTGAAACTAGAACGTTTGGAGCTCAAAAAACTTTTAAAAAAATGGAAAGTATTAGCACCAGTAATATATAAAAAAAGGAACAAAAATACTAAACAAAATAATAGAATGAAGCCTTTAAAATTAAAATATTAATAGCAAAAATGTGAAATATAATAAAACTGAAAAGTACAAATTAAACTCTTAAACACATATAATTTTGTTTCCGATATTCTGTCAGTAATTTGTTAAAAAAATAAAAATATAATATTAAAATCAATTTTGACAATATCAGTCGTATTTTAATAATTTAGTAGTCATTACTACTATATTCGATTCTAAGGGACAGCAAAAAGACCCGGAAGATCGGTGGATGAAATTCGTAAGTATGCGGGAGTGACATGGAGGAGACTGGCACAAGACAGACCGTTGTGGAGGAAACGTTCGTCCAGCAGTGGATTGATAATGGTTGACAATGATGATGATGACTATAATATATATTCAGTCAAATATCTAACTATAATGGCATATCATACAGAAAAATAATTATTTAATTTGTAATAATATAATTAAAGAAAAACTGCATTAAAAAAATGTTATTTGTTTACTCCAATTTTTTGCCATTTTTTTTATCTGAAATGCCTTTAAGAAGAACCTCTTACTAAGTACATGTGGAGTGTTCAAAAAGGTGATCCCTAAAAATATTGTATACTTAACGGAAGAATCGGATAGACATACACCAGTAATACTAAAAAACGCTGAAATCCGTTTTATTGATGTAGTATTAGAAACACTAGTACAAACACGCTAACTTTCACCACCACGGGTGGCTTCTTCAGGCATAAGTATTCCAATAGAAAAACAAAACAAAAAACAGAGTTCCAGTTATGAATTCAAAAATAGAAGTTTGTTATAGTTATTATAGAACGTGCGCGTCATACTCTAGATGTGTGATTAGGAGCGCGCGTATTAATGAGCGTGCGCCATACATGTGGGAGGTCCATTGACGTTTCCTCGTTACATATCCCGTGACTGGATAGGATTTCTATAGTTTCTCTGAGGAGGGTGGCTCTGGCGGTTGTGTATCGTGCTATTTTCTTTATTTGTCCCCAAAGAGGTGTTGCAGAGTTGTTGGCTACTTCACGCGCTAGTGCCGTAGTGAGAAGTCCTCTTTTGACATCTCTTTGATGTTCCTGGAGTCTTAGCCTCAGAGACCGCTTGGTCATGCCCACATAGTTCTTGTTTGTTCCGTCCGGGTACAAGAGGGGTATAGTGTATACTCCCGCATCTTCCAGGTCCACGCCGCCGTTTTTTGTTGATGCGAGACAAGATGCTATTGTCCTAGGTGCGGTAATCCCTATGCCGAAACCAAGTTTTTTTAGGGAATTTTTAGGAAATATGTGAAGCCTGGTACATACTGGCATGAGCCTATATATTGTAGTTTTTGGGTGGGGCATATGGTGCCACGGGATGCGAGTTTAGACTTCGTCTGGTGTATTATCTGATCTACCATGCTGGGTGAGTGTCTTGCAGAAAAAGCTAAAGATCTTAGAGTGACAAGCTCGGCGTGGAGGGCGGCGTTGTCTGATGAGTGGGTGAAAGCTCGCCTAGCCCTGTGTCGGAAAAGTGCTAGCTTTCTCTCCTTGGGGCACGATGAGGAAGACAGTATGACATAAGGGACATAGGTAGGTTTGTAGTGGACACTAGTGCTGAGGTACCTGGATGAGACTTCTTGAAAATCCAGGAACGGTAGGGATGCATTTTTTCTCGCTCCATAGTGAACTTTATTGCAGGGTGTGCCAAATTGATTGTGGTGAGAAACCGATTTAGTTCCTCCTCGGTGTTTTCCCAGATGAAGAAAACGTCATCTGCGTATCGTAGCCATGTACATGGGGTTGGTCCAGGTGCGCTGAGTATCCGGTCTTCTAGGGGTCGTAGGATTGCTTCGGCCAGTACTGCAGAGAAGGCGGAGCCCATTGAGACCCCTTTGGTCTGCTTGTAGGTATCGCTTCACAATGAAAATACGCTGATGGAGATATCCAAAGTCATTGACCTAGTTGCAGATGCTAACTATTTTAGTTTCCAGGACAATACCTACAAGCAGACCAAAGGGGTCCCAATGGGCTCCGCCCTCTCTGCAGTACTGGCCGAAGCAATCCTACGACCCCTAGAAGACCGGATACTCAGCGCACCTGGACCAACCCCATGTACATGGCTACGATACGCAGATGACGTTTTCTTCATCTGGGAAAACACCGAGGAGGAACTAAATCGGTTTCTCACCACAATCAATTTGGCACACCCTGCAATAAAGTTCACTATGGAGCGAGAAAAAAATGCATCCCTACCGTTCCTGGATTTTCAAGAAGTCTCATCCAGGTACCTCAGCACTAGTGTCCACTACAAACCTACCTATGTCCCTAATGTCATACTGCCTTCCTCATCGTGCCCCAAGGAGAGAAAGCTAGCACTTTTCCGACACAGGGCTAGGCGAGCTTTCACCCACTCATCAGACAACGCCGCCCTCCACGCCGAGCTTGTCACTCTAAGATCTTTAGCTTTTTCTGCAAGACACTCACCCAGCATGGTAGATCAGATCATACACCAGACGAAGTCTAAACTAGCATCCCGTGGCACCATATGCCCCACCCAAAAACTACAATATATAGGCTCATGCCAGTATGTACCAGGCTTCACATATTTCCTAAAAAATTCCTAAAAAACTTGGTTTCGGCATAGGGATTACCGCACCTAGGACAATAGCATCTTGTCTCGCATCAACAAAAAAACGGCGGCGTGGACCTGGAAGATGCGGGAGTATACACTATACCCCTCTTGTACCCGGACGGAACAAACAAGAACTATGTGGGCATGACCAAGCGGTCTCTGAGGCTAAGAATCCAGGAACATCAAAGAGATGTCAAAAGAGGACTTCTCACTACGGCACTAGCGCGTGAAGTAGCCAACAACTCTGCAACACCTCTTTGGGGACAAATAAAGAAAATAGCACGATACACAACCGCCAGAGCCACCCTCCTCAGAGAAACTATAGAAATCCTATCCAGTCACGGGATATGTAACGAGGAAACGTCAATGGCCCTCCCACATGTATGGCGCACGCTCATTAATACGCGCGCTCCTAATCACACATCTAGAGTATGACGCGCACGTTCTATAATAACTATAACAAACTTCTATTTTTGAATTCATAACTGGAACTCTGTTTTTTGTTTTGTTTTTGCATTGGAATACTTATGCCTGAAGAAGCCACCCGTGGTGGTGAAAGCTAGCGTGTTTGTACTATTGTATACTTACTGCAACAAGCAGAAATTCTTGTGCAGGCGCCCACTTTCTCAGCTGGTTGCCTGCTCTGTCTGGAAGTAAGAGAAAATGACAATTATTAAAGGATCCTCTAATAATAATAATAATAATAATGATAAAAGTATCCACTAAATGTCTTAATTTACTAAAAGGATGTATGAATGTGTGTTTAAATGGAAAAATTAGGTAAAAGATTAACAGATTCCTAAATAATTCTTTAACAGCCTTTCATGCGTCGCCCTTTAGTAAGAGCCGGACATGAGGTATAAATTAAAGAAACAAAATTTTTCTTACTTTTCCATATTGTCAAAAAGCTACGCTGTCATAAGCTTTGAAACTAAACATTTCTTTTTCTTTTCTTCTTCCCCCCCCTTTTTTTTTTTTGCTTGGAGTTTAACCACCACCGTGAACAATTCGATGGGCTGTAAGCATTTGTCCGTCCCTGATTTAGTTCCACTGGTTTCAGGGAAGGGGTAAAGAAGCCAGTGCTGTAAGACAAATACAACTACAATATTTATTACTCACAGGATTCGAATCCGGACCCATCTCGAAGGAATGGTCGGAAATCAGCAGTTAGACCTTTGCGCCACATGGGCGGGAATCTACGTCTTGACGATATCCTCCCAAAGTGAGTTAGCAGAAATCACGAAACAAATATTGTGCCTGAAGAACGAGCTAATACGTGACTCCTTAATTCTTATTTTCGGTTTGTATTGCATTATTTTTTTTATGCTTCGCTTCACAAAAGCTAAAGAAGAAAATTCTGCAGTTTTGTTTGCAAAAACATTTTTTTCTATTATGCAAAAATGCAAAAATTGTTTGCAAACACATTTTTTTCTATAATGTATTATTAAATTTTTGGACACAGCAGGAAAGAGGAAGATGATATAATGTTTGGTGAGTCGAAAATGTATCTTTATAACTTAAATATTGATGTAAACAATTCCAGATATGTTTTGAAAAGTTACAATCAAGTATGGGTAAGACGATGGATCTAAGCGCATTTGATCGTGGTTAAATAGTCGGGGCCCGATGAATGGGTCACTCCATCTCGGAAGTCGTGCTGGCACTGGGTTTTCACGAGCCACTGTGTCACGGGTGCACCTTAAGTACATTGAATCCGGTAAAACCATCCCTGCGAGGGCCAACTACCGTGGACAACAGCGTGTGAATAAGCGGAGTCATCGTCGGCAAGCTCGCATTGTAACAGGGGATAAACGGGCTGCAGTGCAAAAGATCACTCGGCAATTTAACGCTGGTGCACAAAAACGTGTAAGCAGTTACACCATCAAGAACCATCTTCTCGCTATGGGTAATAGAAACCATCGTCCCACCAGGGTACCGCTGCTGACCGCACATCACAGGGTGCAAAGATTAGCATGGACACGGGAACATCGCCACTGGACCCTACACATGTGGGAAAATGTTGCCTGGACTGATGAGTCGAGATTCACGTTGGTACATGCGGTCGGCAGGATACGAGTACGCCGCAAACGACATGAAGCAATGGATCCTTCTTGCAAGCAGGGTACTCTTCATGCTGGTGGGGGTGGCATTCTCGTCTGGAGACTGTTTACGTGGACTGAAATCGGACCCCTGGTACGTGTGACATCGTCCCTCACAGGTAACGTTATCATGATATCCTGGACGACCATTTGTTCCCGTTTGTGCGTCTTCAACATCCCACTAGGGACCTCATCCTGCAACAAGACAACGCACCGTGCCATCGCTCCGAAATGTATCCGAATGGTTGGAAGAACACTCCACCGACGTGACCTCAATTCCTTGGCCAGCTAGGTCACCTGACCTCAATCTCATCGAGCACATCTGGGATGCCATCGAGAGAGATGTTCGAGGCTCTGAGCCCCCTCCATCAAATCTTCGTGAACTGTGGGAGTTTGTTCAGGGGTCGTGGATCCCTCTGGCTTTCCAACGCTTCCGGTGTCTTGTCGAGTCCACGCTGAGACGAATCGCCGCCGTCATCAGGACGAAAGGTGTGGCTACACGTTACTAGACAGGCATCTCTAATTCAATTGCTCTCCAGTGTATATCTGTACGTCTTATGTTGGGCCGGTTCTCGGGTTGTTGTTTTTTTTTTCAAAGAATTTTTGAAGTTGGAAGTTCATCCTCTTCCGATCCTACTACGAATGGATGGCGGCTTGGTACTACACTATCCGCTGTCTTATTTGTTTACTGTTTTCAGTTTTCTCTCTCTGCTAAACCTACATATACGCATTTCACATGGACTATCGTTGTATTGAGCGATACCCCCGCTATTCCTGTTTTGTTTTCAAACAGGGATTATTGATACCAGCAGAGAAGTTCTTCTATCCAGCGTGTTGCTTTCCCAAGCGTTTTACAAAAACCCTCTTCATAAACATACGGACGTATGTCGATGCATCCACTTGTTGGTACGTAGGCTACGTGATGAGAACGTTAGTTCGAAATCATATGGTAGTGGGGTAATTCCATTTCAAGTGATCCAACAGAGCTTGCTTAATCATTTAATTAACGACATCATAAGTTGCACAACCCCATTTAAGGCGATCATGGACAGACTCAAAGTAGATGCTCAAAGTGGCGGCCACGGGTGCTGTTGCACAATTCACACCGGCGAATGAAAGACTGGCGCACCTTTTAGAAGACTCCTGGTGTCGTGTTTATCCTGTCCGCTGCAACAACGATTCTCGTGACGAGATCTTCCACGGAGTCCACAGGCGTCTCGTACACCAATGATTTCATGTGCCCCCAGAAGAAGAAGTCCAGTGGGTTTAAGTCCTGTGAGCGTGGAGGCCATGCCACATGTCCGCCACGTCCAATCCATCGTACTGGATATGTGGCATTCATAAAGTGTTTACTGCACCTTGATAAGCCAATCAGCTACAACTGTCGATGCTCTGTCTTTTCTCTGGCACTTGAAGAATATTCGTGCAATTTGATACTTTGGGAATAAACGAGGAGCAAGCCATTGTTGCACGATATATGAAGACAAATGGTCAGAGATGAATAATTTAAAAACATTTATTTACAGTTAAAATAAATGAAATAAAATGACCACATGAGATCTTTCGATTACCACTTTGGCGTCATCATCAGATCTTTGACAAAGGGTGGAACGGAGACCGGCATTAAATAAAGTAAATACGTAACACGTGACCAGTACTATTGCGTAGAGTGATTTACATAAAGAGTCATATATTCATAACATCCCGAATCGAGTTTTGTCCATGAGGGATCAGTGATCTCCAAGTTTGTGATATATAACTAGACAAATTATCATTACAGCAAAAGGTAGTGTTAACTATAATATGTAAGCTTTCGCACAAGAGTAAGGAATTATTACTAGTTGCTTTTTGCAGTATAGCTGCGTCCTTTCATTGTGGATAATGTTGTCTTTCCTGAGTACAACGGGCTAAAGCCGTAGTTAACTTACCATTTTTGAGATCATACTTGTGTTCATTCATTCTAGTCTTTAATGTCCTCCTGGTAGAACCGATATAGAATTTTTTTAGTTTGCGATGGGTGATGGGGAAATAGAGGAATGGGAAAAATTCCGTGCATGTTTTCCACACTCACCTTGTCACGATCACTCCTGATTAGATGCAAGAGATTAAGAGTCTTTGAGCGGAAGTCAATGTCATGATGTCTGCACAGGTTCTTCAACACCGGAGTTAAACTTGGGTGGTAGGTGAGTGAAGCTACGTACCTCCAGGGGCGGTTCGTCATTAGGGGCCAGAGGGGCCTGGCCCCACCTAAAAATTTCTATTTTTAGAAATAATTTTTTTTTTTTTTTTTTTGCCCTGAGTCTTATTCTCTCTCTTAACTACATGGTGATAAAGATTTCCCGTCAAAAACCATTACCTAAGGGAAAAGTTTCCTTCAAAAACGGAAAACTATTCCCTGAGGAAAGAGATCACGTTCAGAGTGTGAGGTTATTGGGGCCAGCTCCAACAGGTCCCAGTAACATCACTACGCAAGCGAAGAGGAGACGATTTCCTCCCAGTCTCTTTCAGTAGGATGACCTACATACAACACTGCCTTAACGAGTGTGCAAAAAAAGCTGTGGGGCCAGATCTATCTGGCCCCGCGCTAATTTGATTGGCCAGGAGAGTATCCATTTCCTTAACGCCGTGGGTTGACAGAGAAGCTTACCCCGACCAAGCTCAAAGTTCAGTTAGTTGTTTTTTCTGTGTGTCTCTCTCGGTGATGTGTTGTTCCTTTGTGTCGTGACTATTTTGCTTGTCGAGTACAATGAATGGAGTGGATATTTTGTTAAAATCTCCGTTCTTTGCTTTAAATCTGGAAGAAAAGCTTCACTTAAAAAAACTCAGTGCTTATCACCCCAAGAATTTTTAGTTTGAGCTTCACTTAAAAAAACTCAGTGCTCATCAGCCCAAGAATTTGAGTCGAAAAGCTTCACTTAAAAAACTCGGTGCTTATCAGCCCAAGAATTTGAGTTTCCAAGAGTATGAAGTTTACAAAGCGCTTTGCAAAACTAATTTCAGTTTTAACTGAGAGGATTTTCTATGTTAAAAACAAATAAATAAATGAGAAAACCTGTAAGTATAATTTGCACATGAGTACATATATGTTTTTAGGTTTCACAAGTTCTTTAAAAAATGTTAAACCTTTCAAATAATGCAAAATGTAGTATTGTACTCATTCTATATGGGACGAAATTCATGAAACATTCCCTTCCTGCATATATTTGGAGTTATTATTTTTTCACTACATTTTTTTTATCCTGTGAATCCTGTGATTATTCCTCAGTTGAGAAATCTGAAGAAACACAAAGCACAACTAACATAAATTAATGCTCATACGTTGTAAGGTAAAATTTTTATTTGAGGAGTTTTAACATTTTTCTGTTAATAATTATGCATTCTATTTTTTTCGTGTGCAATACAATAGTTGACACATTCCTGCCTGATTTGGGCATTATTGTGAGTTAAGGGGGTAAACAGAGGCAGAGTAAAGGAATCTTTGGGGTAGGGTGGGGGTCTGAATAGTTGGCCTAATAATGACAGTTTTTTTTATTTCATTGTTTGACTTCGGCTACTGGCACCTGTTTCAGTTCCCACGAGCCGCCACTGCGCACCTCCTTTTTGGGGTATCACGAATTAAGGAGCATTCCCGTGAGAACAGGTTTTTATTGTAGAGTCTGTCTACAGTAGTATTATTGAAACCAAAAAAGGAGGCCAGTTCTTTGATCTTTAAAAGTTCAGAACATCTGAGAGCGTCATTCGAGCAATGAGTTATTGCCCGTCTAACCATAAACGAAATTGAGTCTGACTCATAGTTACTAGGGTGAAAAGA
Source organism: Macrothele yani (assembly GCA_039090855.1). Lineage (NCBI taxonomy): Eukaryota > Metazoa > Arthropoda > Arachnida > Araneae > Macrothelidae > Macrothele > Macrothele yani. The sequence continues at coordinate 92,210,524 of CM076993.1, forward strand.
GTCCTTAGGCATCATCGTAGGCGAAGAGGTTGGTTTACGATAAACTGTAATGCTGAGTTGATGGGTAACAGGATTGCTTATTAAGCTAAAATCCAGATATGGCAAGATGCAGTTTTCTTCACACTCCACTGTAAAGGATATGGTAGGATATTTTAGTGACATATGATCTTGGACGTTGTGTCAGCGTTGGAAAGTTTTGTCAGCGGCTACCATGATCCCGGAAAACAATTAGCTCATCCTAAGAGTGAGGCCAAATAATTAAAACATCACCAACGTACCTTAAATACAGAAGTGGCTTGTATCTGCAAGTTTCCAAGGCAGAATTTTCGAGATGCTGGAGAAAAATCTCGGCTAGACATGCTGACAGGGGGGTGCACTTGGCGGCCCCCTGTGTTTGTCTATATATCACATCCTGGAAACGAAAGTAAGTACGTTGACGAACAAGTTTTAATGCGGAGATAACAAAATCGGATAAGTCCGGAGCCAAGCCAGAGTTTATAATTTTTTGACGAATAAGCATGTGAGTCTCAGCAATAGGTACGTTATGATACAACGAAACCACATCCAAAAAGACTAAAAAGAAAGGTGTATTACCCAAATTTGTGGCCTTTATCCGGTCAAGAGCTTGCGTCGAGTTCTGTACAGAGTAAGGGGCAAGAAATTTGGACAGAGCTCTTTCAAGGGGTCTCATAGGACTAGCGTATCCCGAGACCAAGGGGCGAATCGGGTTGCCAGCTTTGTGGGTCTTCACCTTCCCGAAAATTCAGGAACACGGATGCCAAATGTAGGCTGCAAACCCAATAAACTTTCAGGGGGAAAGGCTGAGTGATTTTTAAGTCTGCTAATAGCGGATAGTGTAGCGGGTGTCGCATCTGAATTAACAATCCGAGTGGGGAGCTTACCAATGGCCTCACGCACCTTGGAAATATAATCAGGCTTGTCCAAAATAACAAGTTGGGACGTTTTGTCAGCGGCTACTATTGCTAATGAAGGGTTAGCTTTAAGATTTTTAAGTTGCTGATGCTTTTCCGTCCATTCATAATGGCGAGAAAAGTGATCCTGTTTTTTAACCTTTTCAGGTATTTGGTCTCACTCTTACGATAAGCTAATTGTTTTTCTGGATCATATGTCACTAAAATATCCTACCATACCCTTTACAGTAAAGTGTGAAGAAAACTACACCTTGCCATATCTGGATTTTTAGCTTCATACGCAATCCTGTTACCCATCAACTCAGCTTTACAGTTTATTGTAAACCAACCTCTTCGAGTACGATGATACCTAAGGACTCTTTTCAGCCGATTAACTATGAGTCAGCCTCAATTTCGTTTATGGTTAGACGGGCAATAACTCATTCCTCGAATGATACTCTCAGATGTTCTGAACTTTTAAAGATCAAACAACTGACCTCCCTTTTTGGTTTCAATAGTACTACTGTAGACCGACTCTACAATAAAAACCTGTTCTCACGGGAATTCTCCTTAATTCGTGATACCCCAAAAAGGAGTTACGTAGGTTCACTCGACTACCACCCAAGTTTAACTCCGGTGTTAAAGAACCTGTGCAGACATCATGACATTAACTTTGGCTCAAAGACTCTTAATCTCTTGCATCTAATCAGGAGTGATCGTGACAAGGTGAGTGTGGGAAACATGCACGGAATTTTTCCCATTCCTCTGTTTCCCCATCACCCATCGCAAACTAAAAAAATATATATCGGTTCTACCAAGAGGACATTAAAGACTAGAATGAATGAACACAAGTATGATCTCAAAAATGGTAAGTTAACTACGGCTTTAGCCCGTTGTACTCAGGACAGACAACATTATCCACAATGAAAGGACGCAGCTATACTGCAAAAAGCAACTAATAATAATTCCTTACTCTTGTGCGAAAGCTTACATATTATAGCTAACACTACCTTTTGCTGTAATGATAATTTGTCTAGTTATGTATCACAAACTTGGAGATCACTGATCCCTTTTGGAGAAAACTCGATTCGGGATGTTATGAATATATGACTCTTTATGTAAATCACTCTAAGCGATAGTACTGGTCACGTTACGTATTTACTTTATTTAATGCCGGTCTCCGTTCCACCCTTTGTCAAAGATCTGATGATGACGCCAAAGTGGTAATCGAAAGATCTCATGTGGTCATTTTATTTCATTTATTTTAACTGTAAATAAATGTTTTTAAATTATTCATCTCTGACCATTTGTCTTCATATATCGTGCAACAATGGCTTGCTCCTCGTTTATTCCCAAAGTATCAAATTGCACGAATATTCTTCAAGTGCCAGAGAAAAGACAGAGCATCGACAGTTGTAGCTGATTGGCTTATCAAGGTGCAGTAAACACTTTATGAATGCCACATATCCAGTACGATGGATTGGACGTGGCGGACATGTGGCATAGCCTCCACGCTCACAGGACTTAAACCCACTGGACTTCTTCTTCTGGGGGCACATGAAATCATTGGTGTACGAGACGCCTGTGGACTCCGTGGAAGATCTCGTCACGAGAATCGTTGTTGCAGCGGACAGGATAAACACGACACCAGGAGTCTTCTAAAAGGTGCGCCAGTCTTTCATTCGCCGGTGTGAATTGTGCAACAGCACCCGCGGCCGCCACTTTCAGCATCTACTTTGAGTCTGTCCATGATCGCCTTAAATGGGGTTGTGCAACTTATGATGTCGTTAATTAAATGATTAAGCAAGCTCTGTTGGATCACTTGAAATGGAATTACCCCACTACCATATGATTTCGAACTAACGTTCTCATCACGTAGCCTACGTACCAACAAGTGGATGCATCGACATACGTCCGTATGTTTATGAAGAGGGTTTTTGTAAAACGCTTGGGAAAGCAACACGCTGGATAGAAAAACTTCTCTGCTGGTATCAATAATCCCTGTTTGAAAACAAAACAGGAATAGCGGGGGTATCGCTCAATACAACGATAGTCCATGTGAAATGCGTATATGTAGGTTTAGCAGAGAGAGAAAACTGAAAACAGTAAACAAATAAGACAGCGGATAGTGTAGTACCAAGCCGCCATCCATTCGTAGTAGGATCGGAAGAGGATGAACTTCCAACTTCAAAAATTCTTTGAAAAAAAACAACAACCCGAGAACCGGCCCAACATAAGACGTACAGATATACACTGGAGAGCAATTGAATTAGAGATGCCTGTCTAGTAACGTGTAGCCACACCTTTCGTCCTGATGACGGCGGCGATTCGTCTCAGCGTGGACTCGACAAGACACCGGAAGCGTTGGAAAGCCATAGGGATCCACGACCCCTGAACAAACTCCCACAGTTCACGAAGATTTGATGGAGGGGCTCAGAGCCTCGAACATCTCTCTCGATGGCATCCCAGATGTGCTCGATGAGATTGAGGTCAGGTGACCTAGCTGGCCAAGGAATTGAGGTCACGTCGGTGGAGTGTTCATCCAACCATTCGGACACATTTCGGGAGCGATGGCACGGTGCGTTGTCTTGTTGCAGGATGAGGTCCCTAGTGGGATGTTGAAGACGCACAAACGGGAACAAATGGTCGTCCAGGATATCATGATAACGTTACCTGTGAGGGACGATGTCACACGTACCAGGGGTCCGATTTCAGTTAACGTAAACAGTCTCCAGACGAGAATGCCACCCCTACCAGCATGAAGAGTACCCTGCTTGCAAGAAGGATCCATTGCTTCATGTCGTTTGCGGCGTACTCGTATCCTGCCAACCGCATGTACCAACGTGAATCTCGACTCATCAGTCCAGGCAACATTTTCCCACATGTGTAGAGTCCAGTGGCGATGTTCCCGCGTCCATGCTAATCTTTGCACCCTGTGATGTGCGGTCAGCAGCGGTACCCTGGTGGGTACCGGTGGGACGATGTCTTCTATTACCCGTAGCGAGAAGATGGTTCTTGATGGTGTAACTGCTTACACGTTTTTGTGCACCAGCGTTAAATTGCCGAGTGATTTTTAGCACTGCAGCCCGTCTATCCCCTGTTACAATGCGAGCTTGCCGACGATGACTCCGCTGATCCACAAGCTGTTGTCCACGGTAGTTGGCCCTTGCGGGGATGGTTTTACCGGATTCAATGTACTCAAGGTGCACCCGTGACACAGTGGCTCGTGAAAATCTCAGTGCCAGCACAACTTCCGAGATGGAGTGACCCATTCATCGGGCCCCGACAATTTGACCACGATCAAATGCGCTTAGATCCATCGTCTTACCCATACTTGATTGTAACTTTTCAAAACATATCTGGAATTGGTTACATCAATATTTAAATTATAAAGATACATTTTCGACTCACCAAACATTATATCATCTTCCTCTTTCCTGCTCTGTCCAAAAATTTAATAATACATTATAGAAAAAAATGTTTTTGCAAACAATTCTTGCATATTGCATTATAGAAAAAAATGTTTTTGCAAACAAAACTGCAGAATTTTCTTCTTTAGCTTTTGTGAAGCGAAGCATAAAAAAATAATGTAATACAAACAGAAAATAAGAATTAAGGAGCCACGTATTAGCTCGTTCTTCAGGCACAACATTTGTTTCGTGACTTCTGCTAACTCACTTTGGGAGGATATCGTCAAGACGTAGATTCCCGCCCCTGTGGCGCAAAGGTCTAAGGGCCGATTTCTGACCATTCGTTCGAGATGGGTCCGAATTCGAATCCTGTGAGTAATAGATATTGTGGTTGTATTTGTCTTACAGCACTGGCTTCTTTACCCCTGCCCTGAAACCAGTGGAACTAAATCAGGGACGGACAAATGCTTACAGCCCATCGAATTGTTCACGGTGTTGGTTAAACTCCAAACAAGAAAAAAGGGGGGGGGGAAGAAGAAAGGAAAAAGAAATGTTTAGTTTCAAAGCTTATGAGAGCTTAGCTTTTTGACAATATGGAAAAGTAAGAAAAATTTTGTTTCTTTAATTTATACCTCATGTCCGGCTCTTACTAAAGGGCGACGCATGAAAGGCTGTTAAAGAATTATTTAGGAATCTATTAATCTTTTACCTAATTTTTCCATTTAAACACACATTCATACATCCTTTTAGTAAATTAAGACGTTTAGTGGATACTTTTATCATTATTATTATTATTATTATTATTATTAGAGGATCCTTTAATAATTGTCATTTTCTCTTACTTCGAGACAGAGCAGACAACCAGCTGAGAAAGTGAGCGCCTGCACAAGAATTTCCGCTTGTTGCAGTAAGTATACAATATATTTAGGAACACCTTTTTGAACACTCCATATGTACTTAACTTAGTAAGAGGTTCTTCTTAAAGGCATTTCAGATAAAAAAAAATGGCAAAAAATTGGAGTAACCAAATAACATTTTTTTTAATCCAGTTTTTCTTTAATTATATCATTACAAATTAATTGATTATTTTTCTGTATGATATGCCATTTTAGTTAGATATTTGACTGAATATATATTGTAGTCATCATCATCATTGTCAACCATTATCAATCCACTGCTGGACGAAAGTCTCCCCAAGTTTCCTCCGCAACGGTCTGTCTTGTGCCATTCTCCTTCATGTCACACCCACATACTTACGAATTTCATCCACCCATCTCTTCTGGGTCTTTTGCTGTCTCTTGGAATCGAATATAGTAGTAATGACTACTAACTTATTAAAATCCAAAGATATGGTCAAAATTGATTTTAATATTATATTTTTATTTTTCTAACAAATTACTGACAGAATATCGGAAACAAAATTATGTGTGTTTAAGAGTTTAATTTATACTTTTCAGTTTTATTATATTTCACATTTTTGCTATTAATATTTTAATTTCAAAGGCTTCATTCTATTATTTTGTTTAGTATTTTTGTTCCTTTTTTTATATATTACGGGTGCTAATACTTTCCATTTTTTTTAAAGTTTTTTGAGCTCCAAACGTTCTAGTTTCAAATTCCAGTATTCTTCTGAGATCACATTTAATAGCTATTTTAATCTGCTCCGTATTTTTTTATTTTTGTTGGTAAGATACGGCATTTCGATATTTTCATACATTATATTTTATTATTGTTATTAAATAATGAATTGTTAGATTATTAGATTCAGAGCAGTCTAGAGGTACATGGTACAAAATTTGGTCTGCAGTAAATTTACGTCTATAATTTAAGTATTGTTGTAACCAATCACAGATATATATTGCAAAATTGCAATCTACAAATAAATGTTGAAGAGTGTCCTCTGAACCATAGTAGTTACAGTTAGTTTTAGGTATTAGTTTAATTCTATACAACCATTTTCTTGTCGGGATAATATTGTGCGAAATTTTAAAAAGTAGATCTCTAATATGAGTGCTTAATTTTCTTTTTGATTGAAGTGTCCAAATACTATGTACCATATTGGATTGCAGTGTATCTTCTAATTTTGTTGGATGTCTTTCGTTTAATGCTAAATATATTTTACATAATTTCTCATATTCTTGTCAGAAATAATTTTTCCTTCCGGAAAACAAATTTTCTCCTAGAAACTGTGCCAACACAGAATCGATAATTATTGATTGTTATTTTTTGACTATCGAAAACTGTCGATAATCATAACTATCGATAGTTCTCCACCTCTATGTGAGGGTCCCTTAGTAGTACGAATTCATTTCCGTGCAAATCGGTTGTTTCTCTGTCGAATTATGTGTTTTTATGCTTCCGGACGGACAAGACGGAAAGAAAGACTTGTGACTGATGGAACGTTATTTTGTATTGTATCTGATAGGTGTGAGGCGTCCCTGAGTCGAAAGAAATAATTTCCATGCAAATCGGTTGTTTCTCGGCGGAGATATTTTTTTTATTCTTCTGGACATTCGGACAGACGGTGGACAGGTGTAACGTGATTCTGTATCGTATCTCATGGGTAATTCGTTCCTGAGCAGAAAGAGACCTTTTCCGCGCAAATCGGTTGTTTCTCGTTTGAGTTATGTGTTTTGATGCTTCCGGACGGACGGACGTACGGACGGAAAGACAGACTTGGTACGGATGGAACGTACCAAGTCTGTCTTGTATTGCATCTTGTTGGTGTGAGGCGTCCCTGAGTCGAAAGAAATAATTTCCGTGCAAATTGGTTGTTTCGCGTCGGAGATATTTTTCTTATTCTTCTGGACGGACGGAGAGACGGCGGACGGATGGAACGTAATTTTGTATTGTATCTCATGAGTAATTCGTTTCTGAGTAGAAAGATACCATTTGCTTGGAAATCGGTTTCTTACTTGTTAAGAAACATGGTTTTCGTGTTGCCGTAATCAGTCACATTTCATTTTGTTGATGGTCCCTTAAGAGAACCTATATTCGTTTCCTAATTGAAAAATTTACATTCGCAATTTGTGTACGATCCCCTTAAGGCTACGAGAATCGACGGTCGTTCCTTCCGTGGCACGCCGTCCTCGCTATCACTTCAGGCCGCGAAGCTCAGCTGGACCTGCCAGTGAATTACGGCTTGGGAAAGCGGAGCCACACTGTACATGTGTCTGAGTATCCTTCCGCGCTCAACACAGTTAGCCAAGCTGTAGGTCGAGCTGCACGGCTAGGCCTAACCTGTTTTGCCGGGATGCTTCCGCTGAGACCACGGGCAGCCGTGGCAGATGCTTTAGCGGCAGTCACAGCGTCATCGTCGCCGCTGACTGGATTTCGGCGTACCGTGCAGAGAGGTAAATTTTACGTAAAACTTTTTCAAAAATAAGTCTATCAATGAACTTTTTTTATTTTACATCGTTTTTGATTTCAAATCAGATGTACGTCACAGTTTTTGAAATTTTTCGTCCCTGAATTTTGCACCATAAACTACACGTTAACCGGATTTTTGTATGCATGTATCAGTTAGAGGGAGTGATGTATTAATTGTTCATTTGTTTCATAAGAACATAGAGTGTTTACTGAGGCATAGAAGTGCTTGGTTAGAAAATTAGATGCAATAAAGTGCTGTGTTATTCTTTCAAATTATACGTAGGAATACCTTTTAAAATTAGTTTATTGTGTATGCATACAGCACTGCAATTAATAATAGTGTTGGATCTTACCTTCACAGGCTGATGTGACCGCGGCACCACGCGATGTATCGCGTGCAGAGAAGCACCCGATATCTCCACCAAAATAAATAAATAAATAAAAATAAAAGTAAAAAAAAAAAAAAAAAAAAAAAAAAAAAATTAAAGACAATTTTGCCTTGGTTCCGTGGCTTTGTAGAATTTAAAACCACATTGTGAATAGAGGAATCATGACTGAAACTATGAGAACCAGTATTGTTACTCTGCTTTGTAAGACCCCGGAGAATCCTGCCAGGGATCTTGGTGGGTGGAGACCAGTGTCTCTCTCTACAATTGATTACAAGATCATGGCAAAAATCATCAATGCTAGGCTCTTGCGGGTTGCGGAGAAGCTGGTTGGTGTTGGTCAGACCTACAGTATACGTGGGAGACAAATGTTTCACAACATCAGGTGCGTTAGAGACTTGGTCACTTACGTTACCGAAAGAGATCTTAAGCTGGGAATGTTTTCTGCCGATCAAAGCAAAGCCTTTGATCGGGTCTCCCACGATTTCATCAGGAAGTTGCTGGAAGCTCACGGCTTTGGTGATATCTTCCTAAGGGCTGTGGACTCTTTGTATAGAGACCTCAATGGGAGAGTTATTGTTTCTGGACGTCTTTCTCCACTCTTTGAGGTTGGAAGAGGAGTGAGACAAGGCTTCCCTCTCTCTCCATTGTTGTTTGTTTTGGTCGTAAAGACCATGCTGAGGAAGGTTCTGGCGCACCCGAACATCAAAGGGGTTCCTGTGCCTGGTTTTGCGTACTCCATGAAGTACTTGGCGTATGCTGATGATGTCACCTTCTTTGTGGACTCGGAAGGGAGTCTGACTAAGGTCCGGGAGGTCTTCGCGGGGTACTGTGGTGCCACCGGTGCTAAGCTGAATGACGATAAGTCCAGTCTGCTGCTCTGGGGAAGATGGGATTGCACAGTCGTTCATGGGCTGGAGGTGACCGATGGACCCGTCAGGATGCTGGGTATCCTTTTCGATAGAGACGGTGTTCATAAGAAAACTTGGAGGGACATCCTCTCTAACATGCGGAAAGAGAGGGAAAGGGGGCAGAAGCTTCATATTTCAATGACTAATCGTGCTAAGTTGGCCAATGCGCTCTTGGTGTCAAAGTGTGCTTTTGCTGGAGAGCTGGAGTCACCCCCTCGGAGTCTTTTGAGGTTATTGGAGAGGGAGATTTTTGTCTTCATCTGGGCTGGTAAGGCCGTTGAGGCGATAGCCAGAGCCGCCCTTTTTTGTCCTAGGGAGGAAGGCGGTTTAGAGGTTAAACACCTTTCCTCTTGGTTCAGCGCACTCCAGTTTCGTAGTACAAAAGGGGCTCTTAACTCCTCTCATCCGTGTAAGAATTTTGTGTCTTTTTTGACTGGATTATCCGCGGACAAGTTCTTGCCTGGCTATCGTTTTTCGGGCCCCGCAGGGCAAACTACCCATAAGTGTTACAAGCTTGGTGGGCACCTTCAGGCCCTTGCGGTGGCCAACCGGAACGGGAATAACTTGAAGTAGATGTACTTTCATATCCTTCCTATAACCAGGGAGAAGATCATTGAGTTCAATGTTGTTAACTTCGATAAGAGGGAGGCGTGGATGTGTGTCCATGCTGCTGGGGTTGATTGCAAAAAACGGGACTTTAAGTTACGTTTGGCGCAAGATGTCTTTCCTGCAATCTTATCGAAGATAGGCACCACTTGTTTTTTAGTTGCCCTATGGCTGTGCAGTTTTGGCTGTTGGTCTGAGATATGGCCGGTCGCCCTCAGCAGTTTATGCCTCAGCATGTTTTCTACCAGTATCCCGGTCCTAAAGCGGGAAGGGATGTCTGGAGGCTCATCATAACGGAGACGACGTACAAAATCTGGAGAGAGTGGAACAGAGTTCTTTATTGTAATCACGGTAATGTGGGATTCAGCCCTATGAAAGTTGCCTGGCAGGTCAAGTGCGAGATCCGGAACAGGGTTGAACTTGACGCCCACACCCTTTCGGACCGTGCCTTCAGGTATCGGTGGGTCTTCTGGCCTCGGATTGTTACCGGTACTAGGGAAAAGCACTTCTTCCACTGGAGAACTTAACCCCCTCCCAACCCCCTTGTTTCGGCTTGCAATCCTGCATTACCGGATCCTTTTGAATTTTTTGTTGATGTTTTGTATCGTTGATACATGGTTTGTGTGTTCTACTAACTTCTCGGATCGAGTGTGAAGGGCTCCGGAGACGCCGTTTTCCGAACCCCCGATCGGTCGATTCGGTGCTTTTTGTTTCGTTTCAGCCTCTTCTGCTTTGCGGTTTGGATCCAGTTTCGGTTTCCGGACCCCCGGTTTCCACGTTCGGTGTGCTGTGCTTCGGGGTGTTGCTTGCGAGAGTGTTTTATTTATTTGTGTGTGTGTGTGTATGCGTGTATTTTTTTCCTGTGTGCGTGTTTTGCTGGAGTGGGTGCCTTGGGGAGATTTTTTGTTGTTGTCTGGTGTGTGTCTGGTGTGTGCCGGTTCTGTGTGTATGCCTTTAGGGGGAGGCTTCCTCGTTTTTGGAGATGCCTGTTGCTCTCCGCCGTTGCCTCCCTCTGATGTTGTCATCCGTTGGGTGACTATGTCACTGGGTCTCCTCCGAAGGAGGAATTTCCTCCTTCATGAACGTTTCGAAGGGCCTTGTCCCTCCGTCGTTCTAGGAGACTCCGCCGTCGATATGTATGGTGTTGCGTCGGGGGTGTGAGTGTCCTTGCTTGTGGAACCGTGGTGTGTGTATCGGGGCGTGTCTGAAACACCGGTGGAACCGATCCCATGTTCTTACATGGGAGCGGGGAAACAAGCGTGTTGGTGTTGCTGGGCAACAAAAGTTCGTAATGGGAGAGAGGTCGTCGTGCTTCTGCACAATATGACGTCCCTTTCTTTCTGTTTCCAGCGAAACAAAGGCTAGCAAGGAGTTCTCCTACTTGCGTTGACAACCTAAAATTATGCAACAACAAACCTAGTTATTTGATTCCAATAATGAATAATAACTTCCCGTAATTAATTACAACAAATTAATTATTAACTTCCCGCAAAACCCGTACCACGATTGGGCGTGGATACCTGTATTTAACTCCAGCACGTCCCAATGTACCGATAAGTCACAGCAACGCACGCACGCTTGACATTTAATATTAAACATTATATTATATACACTGCCAACCTTTATCCATGAAATGGTACAAAAATCTGCTGAGATGAATGTATGGTGGGCTGCTCTATCGGCAGCATAATTATGCACAATGATTTCGACACTCTATCACTGATTAAAACGATAACACTGATTAAAACGATAACACTGATTTAAACACTGTTCACTGATGAAATTCTAGCATGTACAATAAACAAATAGAGCGAAGGAAACATATGTGAGAGATTACCCAAAACATTTAAATGGACACTTTAAAAAACGAGAATTTAGTACGAGCGTGTGTACCAGTGATTAAAATGATACAGTAATTCCCATGACTGCCGCAATTTAATTATAAGCTATATCATCATCATCATCATTGTCAACCATTATCAATCCACTGCTGGACGAAGGTCTCCCCAAGTTTCCTCCACAATGGTCTGTCTTGTGCCAGTCTCCTCCATGTCACCCCTGCATACTTTCGAATTTCATCCACCCATCTCTCATGTGGTCTTCTTCTGGGTCTTTTCCTGTCCCATGGAATCCAATCTAAAATTTCGGCTGTCCATCGATGATCTGTCCTTCTGGCAGTATGTCCAGCCCATTGCCATTTCAGGGATTTAACTCTGATCATGATGTCTTCCACTCTTGTCATTTTTCGGATCCACGAGTTCCTCTTCTTATCTCTCCTGGTTACACCAAGTATGCACCTCTCCATGCTGCTTTGAGTTGTCTGCAGCCTTTGTATGTCTCTTTTAGTTAAGGTCCACGTCTCTGCACCATACGTAAGCACTGGAAGGATGCATTGATCAAACACTTTTCTTTTAAGACATAATGGCATATTGCTCTTGAAAATTATGCTGTTTCTTCCAAAAGCTCTCCAGGCAAGTTTTGTACGCCGATTAATTTCTTCATCAATGTGACCCTCACTTGATATCTGCTGTCCAAGATAAACGTACGTGTCTGTTATCTCCAGCTTTTCTCCATCAATCGATAAATCTTCATTTCTTTTAAAAGCATTGAACATCACTTTTGTCTTCTGAAAGTTCATTTTTAATCCCACTTCTTTACTCTTGTCAGCAAGTTCCTGGATCATACTCTGCAACTCTGATGGGGTAGTTGCAAAAATGACTACGTCATCAGCAAAACGAAGGTGGGTTAGATAATCTCCATTAATCTTTATCCCCTTGTTTTCCCAGCTCAGAGACTGAAAAACACCTTCCAATGTGGCATTAAAGAGCTTCGGAGATATGGTGTCACCTTGTCTCACTCCCTTTCCAATTTTTACGTGTGTTGTATTTTCAAACAGCCTAATCTTTGCACTTGCATTTTCATAGATGTTATGAATAATATTAATGTATGCATCTTCAATACCGCAGGTTTTCAGAGCCATTGTAACTGCTGATGGTTTCACCGAATCAAAGGCTTTTTCATAATCTATAAAAGCCATGCACAATGGAAGTTCATATTCCCTCGCTCTTTCAATTAGTTCTCTCAGCACGTGGATATGATCTATTGTGCTGTAGCCACTCCTGAATCCAGCTTGTTCTCTCGGTTGAGCCATGTCCAGTGTTATCTTCAAGCGGTGTGAAAGAACTTTAGTGAAGATTTTATAAACTACTGATAGGAGGCTGATAGGTCTGTAGTTTCCGAGATCCTCAATGTCACCTTTCTTATGTAGCAGGATCATTGTAGCGGTGTTCCAATCCCCAGGAATCTTTCCTTCATTAAGGCATGGAGTGAAAATTTGGGCGAGTACTGTTTCGATTTCTCCACTTGCTTCTTGTATGATGTCTACAGTAATTCCATCTTCTCCTGGAGCTTTTCCCCGCTTCATGTTCTTGATTGCATGTGCAACTTCTGCTGGAAGGACTGGAGGAACTCTGGTACTGGTATCTTTCATGATGTTTGGAGTGCATATATCATCCCTTTCATATAATTTGGAGTAGAAATCTTTCACTCTTGTCAAAATTTCGCCTCTATTTCTTGTTACAGAACCATCTTCTTTTCTCAGTGCCATAATCTGTTTTCTTCCCTTACTGAGATGTCCCTTTGCTATCTTTAGGCTTTGGTTGTTTTCAATTGCTTTCCTCACTAGTTCACAGTTGAATTTTCTTACGTCTTCAGTGATACTTTTTCTTACTGTCTTGCATAGCTCTATATATTCCACTTTGGAAGTCACATCTTCTTTAGTTGTCCTCATCTCTCTTCTTTTTTGCATCAACATTTTCGTTTTTCCTGATAATTTATTTACATGCAACTTGTTCTTAGACCCAGCTAATTTTGTTGCTGTTTCCATAAGAGCTTTGGTTACTTTTCTGTTAACTTCAGAGATGTCCACTTCTTCCGATGTTAGGCCTCCTAAAGCAGAGAACCTGTTCTTCAGTTCCAACTTGAAGGTATTATGGTGTTTTTTAAGGTTGGTTATGTCAATAGATTTTGTTTGTCTTATGAGCTTGCCACGTTCAAGTTTAGTGTTGAGGTGCATCTTACATCTCACCAATCTATGGTCACTACCTGTGTTGAACTTGTTTAGCACACTGCAGTCTTCTATGACGTATATATATATATATATATATATCATTACAAACACCCTGCATAGGCTTGAGGCCAAATTAGCAGGGAAGAGCTCTTAATAACTATGGCCATAACACAAAGAAAAAATAAATGAAATGTGTTGGAGGCCTCCGATTGCGTATTCCCTTTCACAGTGGACAGAGTTCTACAAGCTGTTTCACCATCCGACGGCACTTGTGGGTTGTGAGCAAATAAATGTTCAGATAAACGCCACATACCTTGGCAGTCTTTAAGATGTCCTTAGCTCAGAGAAGTGGCAAGAAATCGGATGTTTTTATATCGTGTGGCGACAGCCTGGGCATTTGTGCACTAATGTGGACCTAATTTCGGTCGAGAAGCCCCCCATGTCCGAAGGACTGATATATCGCTCATTTTTTTCGAGGGGATGATTCCTCGCCCTCCTTACTTGCTTCGCTCCGGGGTCGTTGTTCCTCTGGTTCTTTTAGGCTCTCTCAGCGATCAGCTCTCGCGTCTTGGTTCCATACGCCTCCTCGATGCATTTTCTCTTGCGTGTTAGCCCAATCGACTCAGTCCTGAGAAGCCTCGACGCTTGTTTCTCTTCTGCCTCGGTTCTCCCTCTTTGTCCCATCACGAGACTTCTCTTCGCCACTTGAAGAGGGACTTATCACCTTGTTTTCAACTGTGGGTGGCCGTCGGTTCTCCGCTTATCCCGTTCAGTTCAGAGAAAAATACCACCGCCAGAATGTCTCTTTACAGTTTCATGAGGGAATTTTAGGGGTGAGTTTTGCAGACTTTTGTTGGAGTCAAAAATGTACAAGACGATTGCCATAAGTCCGAAATAGAGATGGTCTGTCGCCATGGGGCCTTTCACAATTCTCGTTTGCCAGAAGGCTACGAATTATGCACTTTTCAAATGATGAACAAATTTTAACAATGGCAGTGATGAACAAATTAGAGGATCAATTACCGTAATTAATTATAGCTATAAGTGCCGCCTTGCAATTATATCGAAACACAAATTTATCGCATAAATGAAATATAAAAATTTTCCACAAGTTAGCTTCACCCTCTAACAATAGATATAAAGAGCTCTGCATGTCTGTGGAAAAGCAGTGATAGTTTTGTAAACATGATATCTGTAGACCCCCCTTTTTTTTTCTATGCGATATTCATTTTTCATGAGATATAAATATTTTTCAATAAAACAATTTCAGGAACAAAATCGGGTGATTAAGGGTAAAATGAAGGAATGATAATGCGGTATATTTAAATTCGCATTGCTGTAACTTTACGTATCAGGTGTTCGTGGTATGTAGCGGCGTATTTTCTATTCCACAGCTGATTTTCATCGAAATTGAGAACGTGCTAATTAAATTTTGATCTAGGAATTTGTTGGTTCGCCTTCGCACCCGAATATTCCTTCTGCGCTATTTACACGATGTATTATGCGTTGAATCAAACACTGTGTGTACCCTGCATTTCTTACCAACTCCTCGCGGTAACAGATGGCGCTGCTGTCTCAAATTGCTGCGCTTTGCCTCCAAGGTCTTTGTGACCATCCACACTAGACTTCGAAGATGACACTTCTTAGAGAAAAGCCGGAGTTAGCAGTCAGTGAATGCATTCAAACAACAGGAACGAGCACCGAAGCACAAAGTAGAGACTAGCTCAATTCGTAGAAAGTTGTGGAACGCTTAAACATTAGACTATTATATAAATATTTCACTTTTGCAGATATGTTACTGATGTTTATGATATTTTTAATGAGCTGATAATTTACTCCCGTAGTTCAAGAATTGTTCGGCGTTTCTGACAAAAGATATCAAATAGTTTGAAAAAAAAAAAAACGTTAACAGATGCCAGAGCAAAACCGTCAGCACCGTTTTAGGTGACACAGCTGATACTATAACAAATACTAAATTAGGGAACCGGATGCATACATTCCGGGATTTTGTTCTCGCGAAAGAAATGTTTCTACACCTTTTGAACACAGAATTTTTTATTTGGATATAGTTATTTAATTAAGACACCATACTAACCAAACGTGTAGTTATTTAATAAAAATAACGTAATAACCGTGGCATGTGTATGAGTGTGCGAGAGAGAGGGCAGAAGCTAACTTCTAGTGTTCGCCTTTTCCTTTTTTCTTTCTTTTTTTTTTTCTTTTTTTTTTCCGGTTAAATTTGAAAATTAACCCCTTGTAATTAACTCTTTTTTTGGCCCCCAAGTAGTTCAGGCACTGTCGAAGTGGATCGTATCTGCGGCGTTCGTCAACATAATTGTTTAGGTTTGAGATCGTGACGTTTACGATTTTAACCACGGATTGTTCCTTGAGGTATGAGTTATATTCTCAGCTTTTTAACCACCCTAAGGATGGAGGCACAGCTGATGCTATAACAAGGGAGTGGACAGTATAATAACACTTTATTTAGCTATGTACTTGCCAGTGGCGTATATTCGAGGCTAGCTAGGCTAGCTGCAAAGCCCAGAGAATGCACAAATAAAACTGAATTAAATATCATCATCATCATCATTGTCAACCATTATCAATCCACTGCTGGACGAAGGTCTCCCCAAGTTTCCTCCACAACGGTCTGTCTTGTGCCAGTCTCCTCCATGTCACTCCCGCATATTTACGAATTTCATCCACCCATCTCCCATGTGGTCTTCTTCTGGGTCTTTTCCTGTCCCTTGGAATCCAATCTAAAATTTCGGCTGTCCATCTATGGTCTGTCCTTCTGACAGTATGTCCAGCCCATTGCCATTTCAGGGATTTAACTCTGATCATGATGTCTTCCACTCTTGTCATTTTTCGGATCCACGAGTTCCTCTTCTTATCTCTCCTGGTTACACCAAGCATGCACCTCTCCATGCTGCTTTGAGTTGTCTGCAGCCTTTGTATGTCTCTTTTAGTTAAGGTCCACGTCTCTGCACCATACGTAAGCACTGGAAGGATGCATTGATCAAACACTTTTCTTTTAAGACATAATGGCATATTGCTCTTGAAAATTATGCTGTTTCTTCCAAAAGCTCTCCAGGCAAGTTTTGTACGCCGATTAATTTCTTCATCAATGTGACCCTCACTTGATATCTGCTGTCCAAGATAAACATACGTATCTGTTATCTCCAGTTTTTCTCCATCAATCGATAAATCTTCATTTCTTGTAAAAGCATTGAACATCACTTTTGTCTTCTGAAAGTTCATTTTTAATCCCACTTCTTTACTCTTGTCAGCAAGTTCCTGGATCATACTCTGCAGCTCTGATGGGCTAGTTGCAAAAATGACTACGTCATCAGCAAAACGAAGGTGGGTTAGATAATCTCCATTAATCTTTATCCCTTTGTTTTCCCAGTTCAGTGATTGAAAGACATTTTCCAATGTGGCATTAAAGAGCTTCGGAGATATGGTGTCACCTTGTCTCACTCCCTTTCCAATTTTTACGTGTGTTGTATTTTCAAACAGCT
This sequence comes from Macrothele yani, assembly GCA_039090855.1. Classification (NCBI taxonomy): domain Eukaryota; kingdom Metazoa; phylum Arthropoda; class Arachnida; order Araneae; family Macrothelidae; genus Macrothele; species Macrothele yani. The sequence continues at coordinate 92,227,707 of CM076993.1, forward strand.
TAATCTTTGCACTTGCATTTTCATAGATGTTATTAATAATATTAATGTATGCATCTTCAATACCGCAGGTTTTCAGAGCCATTGTAACTGCTGATGGTTTCACCGAATCAAAGGCTTTTTCATAATCGATAAAAGCCATGCACAATGGAAGTTCATATCCCTCGCTCTTTCAATTAGTTCTCTCAGTACGTGGATATGATCTATTGTGCTGTAGCCACTCCTGAATCCAGCTTGTTCTCTCGGTTGAGCCATGTCCAGTGTTACCTTCAAGCGGTGTGAAAGAACTTTAGTGAAGATTTTATAAACCACTGATAGGAGGCTGACAGGTCTGTAGTTCCTGAGATCCTCAATGTCACCTTTTTTATGTAGCAGGATCATTGTAGCATTGTTCCAATCCTCAGGAATCTTCCCTTCATTAAGGCATCGAGTGAAAATTTGGGCGAGTACTGTTTCAATTTCTCCACTTGCTTCTTGTATGATGTCTATAGTAATTCCATCTTCTCCTGGAGCTTTCCCCCGCTTCATGTTCTTGATTGCATGAGCAACTTCTGCTGGGAGGACTGGAAGAACTCTGGTACCTTTCATGATGTCTGGAGTACATGTATCATCCCTTTCATATAATTTGGAGTAGAAATCTTTCACTCTTGTCAAAATTTCGCCTCTATTTCTTGTTATAGAACCATCTTCTTTTCTCAGAGCCATAATCTGTTTTCGTAAGGGAATTAAATATACACAAATAAAAGTCAATTACCAATGGTATTAAAATATATAGATGCTTTCCTGCGAAAACAAAAGCGTGCGGATTCACTTCCTTGACTCAGTCTGGCGAGCAAAAACTAACGGCATAACACAAGCAGCTCTTCTAGAGTCTTCGCAGTTCTGATGCGAAATCGTCTGCTAGCTTTACCATGACAACATGAATCAGCTGGTAGAGGAGATTGGCTCATTGCTTTGGTAAACGGTTCGCTGCGAAAAACAAAGACAGACTATCTCAGTCACTCGCATACTCCCGCCCATAAGAGTGTTTCGCGAAAGTTGCTTCAGTTTTTGAGAAGTGTCAATGAATTAAAACCAGGGATATTATATCTTAAATTCGTAGCTTTGTTGGATTCGAATTGTTCTGATAAATTTTGTGAAAACTTCCCTGAACATCTACAGTCGGAACTTAAAGAAACCTATGCTTCAAATTTTGATACAGCTCGACTAAAAAATGAACTGAAAGTGTTTTATTCCGTTGATGAATGCAAAAACAAATCAAGAGACATTACGTGTTCTTCGATTAAAGGCGGTTCCCGACCACGAAGGTACCGCCATCTAGTAGGAGAATGTACAGTTCACCGGTGACACGTTTTTATCGAATGTTCGTTTCGTACCCGACAGATGTCGCACTGTGCCCGAAAGTACTTTGCTCACTGACAGATTAAGTTTATTTTTTACATAACGTCTGCCTGTTAATTTGATAAGCATCACAATGATTTTACCTTTTCCTCTCAATAGTACCCACATACTGAACGTTTCACAGAACTCCATAAATAGTATTTATAAAGTGAAACATCTAATTTTTTCTCCCAAAAGGAAAATTCGTACCAGGAACTTGTGTAGACCTCTCCTTATTTCTCGCTGGACTGGCCCTAATTGGAAGAAACATCGAAAAGTTTCCATGTTATTTAACTGCGCACGTGTTATAGAACTCCATAAATACAGTTTAATGTATTATATCTCGTTGTCTCCTCAAAAGACGTAGTCCGCTTAGTCATAGCATTACTATATTTTATAAGCAGATAACTTAATCGATAAGTTATCTGCTTATAAATATCTTGATCGATATTTTATAAGCCGATAACTTAGGTATATACGAAATAATCAAACACCTCTTTAACCCCCTCCCCCCCCCAAAAAAAAAAAAGAACGAACGAACGGGATGCTCAAGATACATTAATAAGCGTATCGTAGTTTAAGTCAAGCTTTGCACTGTGCTGACGTCAACATTAATGTTAAATATTTCGGAAGTTTTAGTCATACATGGGTTACGTTATGAAAAAACACAGAGGACTAAAATGCAATTTACAATCACTGAAACATCAACTTGCAGCATAAAAATAAATATTAAAAAAAAAAAAGAAAATGTTTTACCCCTCAAAACCTTAACAAAAACAAAAAGGGGGAATATTTTCTCTATAAGACATCGGATTTATAATTTGCATTCCAATTAGGTCTTGAAATTCAGTAACCTAAAAACTTTATAAATTATTTAATAATATACTTCATTTTTCAGCAGTGAGTGACTAAATTTCTTGGTGAGAACATGGGATCAAGATAAATATTGAAACTTAATGCTTTCCACTTAGTTGCAGAGTGTGGCTTTGAAAAGAAGCATTTTTAATGAATTGAAAATAGAGTACAACACAACTTTCGTCAAGTTTCTTATCAGCTCTGGGAACCGCCCTATCCCATGTGCTCAACATATCAGGAATTTTGGGGACAGCAAAGAGTGATATTTTATTTTTGCAGGATTTATAGCCAGCATTACATCCTGGCACAAAACGCTTGCTTTGCCTTTTCCATTTTCTATGTTTTTTATTATTTGCTAATGCAGAATTTCCCAGTCCTTTCATAACTGATATTATTTCCCTATGATCTTACAACTGTTGCAGTCGATTTCAGTACTGCACTTAAGTTTATCCACACAGCAGGTTTAACGCGTGACAGCCGATACTTGATCTACTTCTACATCTTCACGAATAAAAAGTTACTAATTTCGGAAATAAATTTCGTTATAAACAATCCACAGTTGAATAAAACTAGCACACTAACACCCTAATACGCCTATTGCGTTTTAGCGATCAACTGTTGAATTGCAGTTACTTTTCACAGGTAAGCAAAGGAGAAACATTTAATATGAAATCTTTTAATTTCCGAAGAGCATTTAGATATGACCAAATTAATTTCCCATTTTGATGGACAGAATGGCACGGAAAAGTATGACATTTTGTTGTACTAACAGAGGAAACAATTCCAATAGAAACTCGGAAAAGTCATCTTTCGGAGCATATCCTTATGCACACAGGTAAAAAGCCTTACCAACGTGTTGTATGTTCCAAGCAATTTACTCGTATGTATGCTCCAAATAATTTGCGTCGCCCAGGTAGCGCAGTGGTCTAAGCGATGGCCGCTGATTATTCGTCCGAAAGAGGTCCGGGTTCGAATCCAGTTGAGGCATTTATGTTGTGTTTGTCTTACGGCACTGGCTCTCTCCCTTCCCTGAAACCAGTGACCCTAAATTAGGGACGGGAGGCTGCTTATTGCCCATTGAGTTGCTCATGAGGGTCGTTATACCTTCAATAAAAAAAATAAGAATTATTTGCTCGAAAAAGTGATCTTTAGAAGCATTTAATCATTCAGACGGGGGAAAACCTCACCAATGGGATGTATGCTCCAAACGATTTGCTCGTAAAAGTGTTCTTTCGAAGTATTTTCTCATTAACACGAGGAAAGCCTCACACATGCGATGTATGTTTCAAGCAATTTGCTCAAAAAGTGTTCTGTTTCTTTGACTTATACCTTATGTCCGAAACTTACAAAAGTCCGGCGCATGAGGGACTGTTAAAGAACTGTTTTAAGGAAACTATTATTCTTTTACCTTATTTTAGCATTTATTCTCACATTCATACATAAATTTAGTAAAGAATTAAATATTGTGTTTAATTATGTTTTCCTAAATTTTGAAATATGAAATATTCATAAAAGTGGAACCTGTAATAACTACCATTTCCTCATACTTCCATTCAGAGAAGACAACCAACTGAGGATGTGGGAGTCTGCGCAAAAGCGACCGCTTCCAACAGGAAGTATACAAATTATGTAGGAATCCCCTTGAACAACACTCTACAAAATATATGAGGTTCCTGGCAAAGGCATTTCAGGAAAAAAGAACTGACCAAAAGTAGAAGAAGCGAAATATTTGTTTAAAACAAGAAAGGACAGGAAAGTGATGTAAAACAATAGCACAAAAAATATAATATTGAAAAAACATCAATAGATCCTTTACATTACTATTATTGGTGACAGGTATTTTTATTCTTTCTCTATACCAATCCCGTGTGTATACTATTAGTCAGTGAATTACTTTGTATACTATTAGTTAGTAAGTTATTAGAAAATTGAAAATATAGCCAAAATTGAATGATATATTAAAATGTTTCAAATAAAATACCAACACTATATCGGGAGTTTTTAAGAAAATGGAATATCTTTTAAGTTTTATGTCGTTTTACATCTTAGCTAAAAATATTTAAAATAAAAATAAGTTACACTATAATTTTTTTAAGAAATTTTGATCCTTTCTTATAGATAGATGCAGCCAAAGGCTTCCATTTTTTAAAAGTCTTTTAAGCACCGTTATTTCTGGTTTCAAAATTCCAAATATCTTCTAAGGTCACATTTTATGGCAATTTTATCTGCTCTGTATTTTTAGATTTTTGCTCAAAAGATAAAGCGTTCTGTTTTTGCAAATGACATATGTTGCAATTGCAATTATTTGCATGATGTATTATTAAATTTTTAGATTCAGAGCGGGAAAGAGGAAATTGATATAAAATTTGGTGAGTCGAAAATTTATCTTTATAATTTAAATATTGATGTAACCAATTCCAGATATGTTTTGAAAAAGTTAAAATTAACAAATAAATGTTCTAGAGTTTCCTGTGAACCACAGTAGGTGCACGAAGCATTTACTCATTCACATCAAGGAAAAGCCTCACCACTGTGATCTATGCTCCAAACAATTAACAACCCATCGTCCTTCACACAGTTGAAAAGCCTCTAAGCAATTTGCTCAGAAAAATAATCTTTCAAGGCACTTGCTTGTTCATTAAGATGGAAAGCCTTACCAATGGGATGTATATTCCAAGCAATTTCTTTGGAAACGTAATCTTTCAAGGCATGTGCGTGTTCACAGGTGAAAAGGCAAAATCATAATATTTCTATGATAAAGTAATATTGGGGCATTACAGCTTCACATTAATTTGCGTACACTATCATATTCTCTTCATTTCAACAGAGCAGATACCTGTAAAACGTCACTAAAATTAGGTTAAAACCAGTCACTAAACTTAGATTAGCATACACACAACTTTAAAAACTATGAAATGACACGGCGGTTTTACCTACAAAATGAGAAAAAACACTGGTACTTAGCTCATCCCCCACAAGTCAGCCGAAATGTTTCCTAAATTCTAAAAATGTGGAAGTAGCCGTAACGCCCTAAACATTGATAAATTCACTCACTAATAATATCGTTGAGAACAGTATATCAACGATTAATGTAATAAAGAAGGGCAAATTTATTAATATTAAAAGCAAATTCCCAACTTCATGCCTCGCCCAGCACTAACAGCTATTGCATAGTCTGCTCATGTCACGCTTAAGATGGCTGCAGTGACGTTTCGCTGGCTTCAATTGGATTGCATTGCGCCAACGGAGAGTGCTTTCTACCCTTATTCCTACCTCTATGAAAGATACTGACAAAAAGATTTCCCTCCACTAACCTTTATTTTTTGAAAATTTGAAGTTTCGTAAGGCGGCAAAAACTTGGCAAACAAACTTCCCACCACTGAATAGCATGAAGCCAATGAAGCATCCTAACGTAACTTCCGATGCCAGCGCTCTCTGTCATTTCATGATGATTGGTCACAAAACCGTGATGGACATCATAGGGAGCACGTCAGGGCCGCGGGTGGACTAGTGGGCAACGTTCGTGACTGCCACGGAAAGGACCTCAGGTTCGATCCCAGGCAGGTACGAACGCTCGATCCACTAAATATTCGCCGTGCGTCGGATGGGCACGTTAAGCTGTCGGAGCCGGGTACTGGCCCCCGGTAATAAATAAGGGCGTCTTCCTCCCCCTTTCTACTTCGCTTCCGTGTCACTTTCCTATCTGGCACTCTAGCCCAAATCTCCTAGTTTCCTATTTCTAAGGGTTGTTTAAGACCTGGGGTCAGACACTCTCTTCCTAAAATCCTCTACATATGATCATGTGATCAGGGAGCACGTCACACTATCTCTTTTAGGCACTATACCACTACCTCACCCGAAACGAACATGTCGGCAGATGACGTGAGGGTTACCCATTGCCCTTCAGATGTAGGAAATACTGTCTTTACCATCTATAAAAAGGACAAATAAAAAAAGAATCTTATTGAAGAGGTTGAATGTGTGTTGGAAGTTTAGTATTAAATTTCAAACATTTATTTTATGAATGTTAACTTCCTCAGCAAATAATTATATTTTAAGCCTTAGCTGATGTAGGAATATAATAATAATTAGCCCAAAAGGTGAGTATCGCCTACTTCAGAAGTAAAACTCTCACTATGTGTTAATAGAAAGTGAAAGTCATGATGTTATGCAAGCGTTGAACTTTAATTCCACTTAGAAATTAGCTGGTCCCATAATTTTCCCTAGAAAGAGTGTTGTTTACTTCACCGTAGAGATGTTTACGAAATAACATCCGAAGGCGAATGCAAATTTAATTGTTCTCCACTCTTCCATATTCTTAGTATAAGCCTTTTCATGTTAGTAGGGCCTTTGGCGGAATAATAATCCATTGTGGAAGGTCATTACTAATTTCTCTCAGCTATTTACTTGTGTTACTAATAAGAGACAACAACTGGGAAAGTGGACTTTAACAGGATCTTTAACTCTCCCCCCACCCTCAGTTAATAAGTGTGCGGGTCTTGTAAGAACCAACTTTGAAACGATGGTGCGCAAAATTCACATGCAATCCTGGGCTCCAAAATGATGTCCTTATGCTAATGAAAAAATGTTGCGTGAATTTATCCAGTCAGGAAAAAATCTGCGTTCTAAGTTTTGATGAGATGCATATTGATTCGAAGTTGTGCTATGATACTAGAATGGACCAGATTCTTGGTCTTTTCAAAAAGTTCAGTTCGTGCTCATCATAGGTTTGATTTCACAATGGAGACAGCCTATATTTTTCGATTTCGATCTTCCCATGAAAAATGATGTTCTTTTCGACATAATCAGGAACATTCAAACAACAGGCGTCGAAGTAGAAGCAATCGTGTCGGATTTAGGAGGATGCGGAACTTTGTGGAAAGAACTTGGTATTTCTCTAAATAATTTTTCATTCCCAAATCCAGCCATGAAAACGTCAAAAATATGGGTGTTTGCAGATTTACCCCATTATTTGAAATTGCTAAGGAATCCTTTCCTGGACGAAGGATTAGGTCTTGGAGATAGGAGCATTTTAACAATTGATCTCATTAAAGATGTTTTAAACAACGATTCGGGGGAAATCAAAATATGTCATAAACTTAAGCCAAATCACCTCACAGTAAAAGGAAATGACCGACAGAAAGTGGCTCCGGCTAAGATATTATTTTCAGCAACTACCGCTAAAGCTATTTTGCATTTTATTGGAAATAAAGTTGCGTCAAATTTTTTTGAACTAATCGATAGTTTATTTGACGTAATGAACAGTAGCAAGCCGTATCCTTTATCTAGTAAGCCTTTGAAAGCAGCATTTGGCATAGAAACCTGTTATTTGGAAAGACAACTTTCTGTTTTAAACAGAGCCAAAAATGCCATCAGTGGCTTAAGAGTCAGGGGAAGATCTTGCCTTTTGCCTTTTTAAAAAGGAATGATTATTTCCATAAACTCGCTTCTGGGCTTGTACGACGACTTAAAAACAGTCGGTGTTAAATATATATCAACAGCACGATTAACGCAGGATGTTTTAGAAAGTCTGTTCAGTCAGATACGAGGTCTCGGTCGATTTAATGATCATCCATCACCGACGGAGATGATGAACAGATTAAAACAGTTGCTACTAGCAAACAAATTGCCAAAACTTTCAGAAAAAGTTAATACGTCTGAATCCCAAGCAGAAACTCCTAAGAGCCTGCATGTTTATTTCACATCTGAACTGTTGGAAAATGCTTTCCAGAAATGAAGTAGAGGATCTGGTGACAATGACTTCGACCGAAAACAGCTGTGAGGATATGAACTTTGAATTTTTTGAAGACGCATCTCCAATGGCTTGGGAGATTGACTTGAACGAGCAGTCAAGAGAACTCTCCATTTCTGAGCAGGAAGCCATGGCCTACATAGCTGGATACATAGCATATCGCGTTCGCGATAAAGATCCTTCTTTAGGAACAATTTCTAAAAACTGCACCGATACTAATTCTGTTCAAGATAATTGGGTAAAACTAATATCTGTTGGCGGTTTGACAGTACCATCATGTTCTCGGAATAATACTGTGAAACAGTTTAAAACAGATTTTCTGCGCAGTTCATGGCAGGACATTTCGAAAAGGAAAAGGTGTTATTTGGGAACTCATAAACGAGCTAGAAAAACGTTTCCCATCTGTCAACAAAGATGCTATTCGTCTGTTTTGCAGAATCCGAACATTTATTCGAATTCGTTTTCTGAACAGAAATTCAATATTAGTGCCGCGCAGGAAAGCTCTGCAGAAAATGAAAAAAATGATTGACCCAAACGAAGTGAAAAAACCGTAATTTTTTTTTTCCTGTTTGTGCAATGAAGAAAAAAAAGTTTCACATTTGGTGCAATGAAGAAAACAGTTTCCAGTTCGTGCAATAAGGAACATATCTTCACTTCACGAAGTAAATTTTGTTCACCCCTTTTTAAACGCAGTGAACTTCAGAAATCATGATGGATATAAAATGTAAGTAAATAATTTTGATTTTATACATTAACAGAGTGTTGACTACTTTTGCAGAGTTTGAAGAACTCAGTAGCTTTTCGAAACTTTTACCCTCTCACAAACATTAGTTGTTTTAAACAACTAATATTTGTGAGAGGGCAAAAGTTTTTAAACCACTAATTCTAGGGAATTACAAAAAAAAAAAAAAAAAAGGAAAGATACACTGAATTTTCGACATCAGAAAAATGGGGTTACTATATTATGCAAAATACTTTTAAAAGAAAACGCATGCATGGCAGAAATTGTTCGTTTAAAATTATCGCATTTATACTATTACATGAATGTTTTCCGATTTTAAGACTCAAAATCTTTAACTTTTATTTTCGAAAAAGACAGAGTCTAATATTTCAGTGAGCATTGCAATAGATGACACATTGTATTCTGTTAAATACGGTAATAACATTAACTGAAGGTGCCTTTCCTATGGTGGTCCGTTAGGGCGCAGCTCCTCGTGGCTCTTGGATTCCGAAGACTACGTCATCAACTTCGCCTGCGTGTTTCAGGGGGGACCAGCCCTTATCTCCCAAGCCCGGGGCTGCGATAAGATTCAAATGGTTTCAAGTTGCAACACATACTGTCTAGGGCATTCAAGTTAAACAACTTTTTGCACCGTCAGTTTAATAGTTCGAAGTATTCTCATTTTTGGCCCAACAGTGTGTCATAAGTAGTAGCATTACCTTAGGGAATTAAAGATTAAAAGTAATAGAACTTAGTTTTAACACCCTGTTGGTGGGTGTTAAAACTAAGTTTTATACTATATATATATGTTTTGCCACACAGCACATTGTAATTTTCTTTCGTGCACTTTGAAATTTAATCTGATATAATTATTTCATTGAATATCACTTATACACATCTAAAGAAAGCAGTGCAGTTCATTACAAGGAACCCTTTATTTCCTGAAGACACTTAACAAAAACTTTCTAAAAAGAAGCTTTAAAAGCAGGACTGGAAGAAATTTTTGGCAAATTAACTTGCTGGTTAGTTTACTGTGATCCCCTTCACGGCATTTTAAAACTGGGCATTTTTCAAGTTTTGGAAGAATATATGTCGATAAGTTTTGCACCAAACAGTTTTGTGGCAGATATGGAAGAGATTTTTCAACAAAATCTTGTATGATAGAAAAGATCATAATAAATGCTGATGTTGATTAACTCAGTCCTCCACGGTGTTGATCTGCGATTACAGTTAGGCGATTTTATCCAAGCAGGAGGGGCAGTCTGTTCTTTCATCAACAAGTTTCACTAAATATCCAGCCACAAAAGCTAAACTTGCAAACTTTAAGCCGACTCTTGGGGTTTCTTGTTAAGGAGAGAAAAAATATATCCATATTAGATCTCTACAACCAAAAAGTAATGCTGCAGAAAAACAATATTCCAAATAAAATCAAACCGAAGAGGAGTCAAACTGCACTGAATAAAGACTGTTTCTGATACGGAATAGGGAAGAAGGGAAAGATTGTTACTGATTAGGAATAGGGAAGTGGGGGTGGGTACATGCATTTCGCTAAAAGTGTGTTTATGTTTATTCACTATCAGCCCTTGCGAAACTGCTAAAATTTCTACAAGGCAATGTGGCTAGTGGAATAAAAATTTTACTAGCCAAATGCCAAAATCTACTGACCATGCAAAGTAAAAAAAAAAAAGAAAAAAGAACAAATTCAGTAACTTCTTTACTTACATTTCTCTGAAATTAAATGGGGAATTTAATTTTCCCTTCTAATGAGAGATCCCTCTTCATTTACTTCAAAAAATCAGATGCAGAGCAGTTACTGCACAGAAACATTCGATTGAATACAAATATTGCATATGCTTTTGTTCCAAAATGATTTTTTGACAATTTATTTTCAGTGCTGTAATATCATTACTATCTTAATTTACACGTACATAATTTATTTTCGAGAGGCCATTGAAGTTAGATGTCTAATTTCTTTAATAATATTTAAAACAAAGGGCCAAAAGCTAGAATACATAAAGTGGCACTAATAACGTTGATTCAATTTACGGCTTATATGTACGTACCGTGTCTTTTCTCCCCGCCTGACCACCACAATCAAATAGTATTTTGAGGATCAAAATCTTCAATTGAAAGGCCATTGCATCTGATCATCATTAAGTAATTTAAAGTGTCACTATTCAGCCATGTCCGATTACTCATTTTGAGGTTCATTGCTAAAAAGCCACGCTCACAAGGAGCAGTACTGTATGGCATTAGACGTAGCACATTGCCATAACAGTTTGTTTCTTTTGTCCACTCATTTTTCCGTGCTCAGATGTGCAAAAAAGAACGCAGCAGTAAACCATAATGCTTCTAGCAAGAAAAATGAAAAGAATTCACACACACGAAACTAAAAAAGGCACAATTGAGTAAGTAAACCACCACGTGTATTAGAAATTACTTACGAATCACGCGCGGATAGATGAGAATAAAAGTAGGGTTTCAGCGCCCCGAGACGTCAAAGGTTAGAACTAGAAAAGTGGGCGTTATTCCTGAGAACCTATTGTTCTTTTGCGCATGCGGCAAGCCGCTAAGCTTGATCGAGTCGGGCTGTGACAATTCTAACTACCTTATGTAATATCTACAGCCGATATGGGAGAATGCTCTTTACCACTGGAGTTTCGTAAACGCCGGGGAACCGAAACATCTTCACTAGCACTTGGGGTTTCTGCGCGCCTCCCAGCGGACCACACGGTGAAAACAGTGGTCTTTTTGCAAGCAGAGAAATTTGTAGTTCTCAATTCGCAGCAGTAAACGGGGAATGGATGTGAAGATTATGGTGCAAAATTCAGGGACGAAAAATTTCAAAAAACTGTGACGTACATTCTTTTTGAAATCAAAAGGGATGTAAATCGAAAGAAAAAGTTAATTGATAGTTATTTTTGAAAACGTGAAAACGAAAATCCAGTCAACGGCAACGATAACGGTTGATTGCCCGGTGGGAGCCTTGTCGTTCGGGACGTGAAAGAATACCGGTGATTGATGCGGAGGATGCCGTGAGAGTTTAGTGTTTTGGTGCAGGCACTGCCTCTCCTGAGTCAGACGCCACTGCTCTTCACTGATGTTGTTGGCGGAAACAGCTACCTCCGCTACAATAAATAGTCCCTAGTGTTAATAGCAGAAGGCAACACAAGGCACAAGGACTGTTCGGAATCCATTTTTTTTCTCAGCATTTTTTTGGACAAAATTGCTATGTAAAACAAGTTTTTATAACGTCAGAGGTTAATGTTTTTCGGTGCAGCCACGGCCTGGCCTGAGGCAGTCACCATTGCTCTTTCTTAGCTGTTGTCGATGGCAGAAACAGCTACCTACGCTACGAAAAATAATCCAAAGTAAAAATCCTCCAAATACTTGGCGTCAGTAAGTAAACAAATATATCTCTCTTTCCACGTTCCAGAAACACATGGCAACCGAAAAATTGTTTTTCGGTCTCCGCCGGGGAATTGAATCACGGATCTCTCGATATCTTGCCGAGCACGCTAGCCTTACACCACGGTGGCCAACTTTTCACATGTGTGTATTTGTGAGCTTCTGACATCATTGAATAACGTGCAATAACGTGCTGTTATTCAATGATGTATGAATAACAGCACGTGGTGTTATTCATACATCATTGAATGTGGTGTAAGAATAACGTGCTCGTCTAGATATCGACAGATCCGTGCATTCAATTCCCCGGCGGTGACCGAATAACAACTATTCGGTTGCTATGTGTTTCAGATACGTGGAAAGAGCGATGAAAAAATCCCTAGGTTTAAGAGCAAAAAGCAGCACAAGGACTGTTCAGAATCCATTTTTATTTGGTCAACAGTTTTTTGGACGAAATTTCTGTGTAAAACAAGTTTTCAAAACGACAGAGCAGTTTCAGAAATACATTTTATATTAGAAGTTACTCAGTCAAGAGCATGACACTTTCGGCTGATGCTGTCCAGCTTGGAGAGGAAAGAAATGGTAAAAAACGTCTCCCAACACAGAGACAAAAAATTGGCAATCGGGCGAACTCGCAGGGAATGTATTACTTAAGTAGACAGTAGGGGATAGAGTTCGTACTCCACCACAGTCCCATTCACAATCCCCACTGCTTCTCTTGAAATTGATCCCTATCTTTAGTTTGTTGCAGGGAAACCGACTTCACCAATTGGGGGGGAGTACGTCTCTTCCATTGGCAGGTGGAAAATTTTAAAAGTGGGGGGGGGGTGCAAAATGATAAACTACGAGACTTCGACGTGTATTTTAAAACGCAATTGTAAATGCTCATCATCAATTGAACAAGGGAAACGGAAATATTCTTTTGGTGAATATGAATTTTTTAAAATAACAATATTCACCAAAAGAATACGTGCACAGTTGAAAAACTGTGAAATGCTGTATTATGGAAACTTTTCGATATTTCTTCCAATTAGAGGCCGTCCAGCGAGAAATAACGAAAGGCATACCTAAGTTCGTGGTACGAATTTTCTTTTTGATAAATAAATTAGATGTTTTACTTGATAAATACTATTTATGGAGTTCTGTTATACGTTCAGTATGTGTATACTATTTATACTATTATCAGTATAAACACACGCTGAAACTATTTAATAGTATACTGTATACACACACACTGAAACTATTTAATAGTATACTGTATACACACACGGAAACTATTTAATGGTATACTATTTATGGAGGTATGTTCTGTTCAGTGTGTGTGTGCGCAAATTGTGTGAGAAATAATCAGCAAACAGTTAGAAAGGACTGGGAGGAAAAAGTAAAATCGCTGTGATGTTTACAAAATTAACGGACAGACGTTATGTAAAAGATGGACTTAATCTGTCAGTGAGCAAAATCCTTTCGGGCAGACTGCGACATCTATCAGATAGGAACCAAACATTGCCTAAAACGTGTCACCGGTGAACAGTTCATTCAAATTAGCAGACCTCAAATTAAACTTTCCGTCAACAACTGCAACTGCCGAAAGTTTTTCAGCATAAAAAAGAATCAAGATATATCTTAGAGCCACATAAGGACATGTACATTCGAAAAACTTGGCTGTTTCGTCAATAGAGATAAACATTCTTTTTAAATATGAAAAGTACTCAGAAGAAACATATGAAAATGTAACACTCAAGTTCACACAAAAGGAAAGAAGAATGGAGTTCATGTACAAATAAAGTATTCAGAAGAAGAATGGAGTTTATGTACAAATAAAGTATTCAGAAGAAAAATGGAGTTCATGTACAAATAAGTGTTCAAATCCATACTGTACTGTTACACGTTCAGTATGTGTATACTATTGGGAGGAAAAAGTGAAATCACTGTGATGTTCACAAAATTAACGGGCAGACGTTATGTAAAAGATGAACTTATTCTGTCACTGAACAAAATCCTTTCGGGCACACTGCGACAGCTATCGGATACGAAGCGAACATTTGATAAAACGTGTCACCGGTGAACTGTTCATTCACCCATTAGATGGCGCTACATTCGTGGTCGGGAACGGCCCTTAATCGGAAGAAGACCCAATTCGGATAAATAAAGGGCCAAACAGAGTTTCCCGTACTTATTTTTGTAAATTTCCTACTGCTGACCAGTGGGTATAGCGAGAAAAAAATGGGTACTTCTGAAGTAAGGTTTATCAGATGAAATAACAGAAAGAATTTGTAAAAAAACAATGGGAAGAAGATAATGCTGACTCCTGTTGATCTAATATATTACGAATAAACAAACAAAACAAATTTTGCTCCAAAAAATTAGGAGGGTGACCCGTAAAGACCCATCCCCTGAATACGGCCATGCAAATGGAATGTTACAAGTATTTTTATAGTGCTCTGAGAATTTTTGCAACTCTGTTCCGTACAGCAACTCATATTCGACGGTCTGAAGTGAACGACTGAGTCGATATGCATACTGGATAATCGTACTTGAAACAGTGTTGGATATAATCGACGGAATTCAAAAACGAAAGAACTGACAAATCGAGACATTCATTCGAATGATTTGTAATTTTAAAATTTACCGGTAGATAGCGGGACACGCCCAAAGCCGACTTCTGCGTTTGACTCATCCAGACATTCATCGGAAGTGATTCCAAGTGATCATTCGGATGATTTCTAATTGTACAATTTATCTGTAGATTTCTTCTCCTTACCCGAAATGAGGAAACCAAGTTGTAAATGAAAGACGAGCGCACGAATTTTTTTTGAATTAGTATGACCAATGCAAGAGTAACCTAGTAGATCCTCCAGAGAGAAATCATTCCAGTGATCCTGCAAGCAAGTGATCATTGGATTCCTGAAACATACTTCCAGAACCTCTCAAGTGCATCTCAAAAAGAGGTGAGTGATTTTGCACAAGAGAATTCGAACGATGATTGAATGATATTTTCTCGCCTTTATAATGCACTTGTTGGATCGAGGCAGCGTACGAGCAATCCAGAGTTATCTTCTTTTTTCATTCGAATGATTGTGACGTAATGATATGCTTCCGGAGAATTCCGTAATGGAATGAATCGATTATTTCTACTCGGTTATATGCATCAGTATCTTGAAGCTCTGATATAAGCGGAAGGCTAGCCGGTATTTCAATTATGTTATAACCCATTGTTGATGTTAGCTACCAGAATATATTTGTAACAAGGGATAATAATATCGCATTTCCAAGAATATCATTACATATTCACGCTTCAATGACACACACATATTTCTTGCAGGCAACGTTCTGCTGAAAGCAGATGTATTCCTAAACTGTCGCAGAATCAGCCATCAAAGAGTGTTAGAGATGAGCTTACCTGTTACTTGGTATTCACGGCGCTAACTGTGACTGCTACTCAAAAGTAACAGTGATTTTTAACTGTGATTGGAATCACAGTTTAGGACCTGTTATTTGTTTCTCTTCCGTGAATTCGTGCACCAGTAACGACTAACGAACGAGTAAAGTAACTGATAGCAGAATCACTTAATGGAACGGTGGGTTGTCCATAATAATACAGCGGGTCCTGAGTTATATGTTTTTTACTTTTATACATAAATCTGCGTTAACCCCGATATTTTGCTGTAGTTATAATGGCTTTTTCAGTTGGGTTATGCGTAATTCTTTTATGCGATTTATAGGTTAAATTTTGAATTCAGATTATCAAATATACAGTTCTTTTATACCTAACATGGTGCTACAACTTTGAAAAAAATGAGACAGCATTTATTTTTCAGCCTTGAAATGGACGAAGCAACAAAAAAATTACCAACTAATGTTCACACACAATTCACTATTTTCTCCAAATTCAAAAAATTTAAAACAAGCAAAAAGTAGTGATACTTTACCCAGCTCTAATGGTAAATCAACTAGTGGACAAAATTCTTTGAAAAGGGCCAAGTATTATTAAGTAAATAATGTGTTCTAAGGGTGTTGAATATAAGACAACACATTCGGATTTACTTCCTAGTATTTCAAAGGTAAGAGTTCTTTCATTTATTGAAAATATGAAATCATGCAGAATTTCTTACCTTGTTTTATAATGTAAAAAAAAAATTAAAGGTCAAAATAGAATGGACAGGTAGCGAACAAAGTATTCATTAGCATAATCTAAAATTGTGAGCCCTCTTCCCCTTTTTTTTCTTTTTGGAAGCATTTAAAATTGTACAATAGTATTTAATACTTTGAAATTTCAGTCATATGTTTTTTAAGCCATTCCATAGTAAAATGTATAACTGAGATACTACTGTCTGCCACAGATTACAAAATTATGAACTTTATAATTTTCTGACAGAGGATATGGACACAGCCCACGTAAAGTTCTCCGACAGAAATTTCAGTCGGTAGTCATAATATCAGATTTTGTAAAGTGGTTAATACCTGGTGATTTTTGTAGGGAATGGAGGGGGGGGGGTCATATAAATTGTGGACAAATATAAGACTAAATTTAAGCAACTCATTACCTCCCTGTTGGGGAAATTTCTGTGAAGGTATATCTATAGCTTGCAAGTGTGTGTATTATTTGGAGGGAATTGCCACACTGGCACAAAACTAAATCGGCAGTTAATAATTAACATAAGAAATGTGTTACCGTATTGTGGACTAGACCTCCATACAGAAGAATGCAGAGTCTACAGGAAATAAAGTAACTAGCATTCTAATAGTACATACTTGAGCCTTACAGCAGAGTTAATGTTAAAAAGCCTCCCGGTGGCACAGTAGTCTAAGCGATGGCCTTTGATCATTCGTCCGAAAGGGGTCCGGGTTCGAATCCCAGTGAGGCATGGATGTTGTGTTTGTCTTATGGTCCTGGCTCTCTCTCTTCCCTGAAACCAGTGATCCTAAATTAGGGACGGGCGACTGCTTATAGCTGATTGGGTTCCTCACAGTGGTCGTTAAACTTCCAATAAAAAAAAAAAAAAAAAACCTAGGCTTCCTCAAAAACTACACTATAGTAGATGTTGCCATTCGTGAGCTAAATTCCAGCGTAAGGTTGGACACCTACTCACCTAAGGGGTATTTAGCTCACGAATGACAACACCTACTATAGTGTAGTCTGGTGGAAGGGTAGGGATGCTACCTGAAAATTCGACTGTAAGTAATATCCTTTTATTCCCAAGTAAATCCTATAATTTAGTGAAATTTATAATACATCAAGTCTAGAAATAGCCATGACATCAAATTATAACCTGTTCATCAAGTTCAGGGGGAACCCTGAGCTGAACTACTTTTTTGTAATTTTTGAATACAGAAAAAGAAACAAAATAAGAAACTGTGAGTACTGATATTATGATTGTAAATATCACAATAGAGTATTACAATATTTAAGCACGAAAAAAGACTGTTGTTTTTGGTATTGACTTTGAGATCAACGCGCATCTAAAAAAAAAAAAAAATGTGAAAACACAATTTACTGTAAAAACTATAATACTTATGAGTTTATTGATATAATTAAAAATGTAAACCAAGATCTACAGGATTATAGCAAGTATGGATGTCAAGGCCCTTTTTCCAAGTACCACTGTACCGGAAGCAATTGAAAACATTATTAAAAAATTAAAACAGGACAAAAATCTTAACACACAATTTCAAGAATCAAAAGCAGTTTTATTATACATTTATGAAAACAATATTTTCAAATTTGAAGAGAACATTGTAAACAAAAAAATAGAGGCCCCATGGGTTCCCCTCTGTCAAATCTATTTGCAGAAGTGACTATGAGCAATATTGAGGAACAAATAATCTGTACAATGGAAGAAACTCCTTTGGTTTACTGTAGATATGTGAATGATATTTTTATTTGGTCACGAATGAGTATTTATGAACTTGAATCATTAACTCAGCAATTAGGTAATATCTATGCAACGTTGACAATAGAACATGAGGAGGAGAATACTTTGCTCTTCCTTGATGTTAAAGTTATCAAGCAAAGAGACCAACTACAATACAGAGTACATAGAAAACAGTCATTTATTCCTGTTCTGATTAAATATAATTCAAGACATCCATACACACAGAAATACAATAGTATTAAAACTTTAATCAAAAGAGCAATTCACACTCCTCAAAAGAAGAATTCTTTACAGCCATTCCATGAAAAAGTGGACAAACAGGGAAAAAAAATTAAATTGTATCATATTATTGTTTATGATACATCAAATTGAAGGTATGAGTACTACATAGAACTTAAATTCACAACAAAAAATGCTATATAAATAATTGTCTCCTTGCATTTCAGTCTTAAACATCCAGAACAAAAGGTAGAATTTACATTTAGTAATTAGACAATTCTAATACCAGTTCTGGAAATATTTTGACAGCTGTTTTTCACTTGCAGTTGTATTTGTTAGATGTAGCAGAGTCCAAACCACTTTGTAACAGCATATTTTTACACTTAAAAATAATTGAATATTTAAAACCAATTTTTTTTTAGTCTGCTGACTGTCAATTTCTTTAGTCTGCTGACTGAAATGACCATAAAGATAGTTTATACTAACATACCCTTTGTGTAGAAATTTAAAACTTTGTGGAAGTTTGACTGTCAGCAGTCTGAACAAGTGTAGAAAAAGTCATGTAGAAAACATTAATTCTTGGACCTCAACTGAGGTGTGACGTGTGTGACATTATTGAAAGTCTCACTTACGTGTCACACTTTGGTACTGAGGTGATGCCTGACATTGCCACAACTCTGTTTAATGAAAAAGAAAAGACTTCACACTGTATATCAGATAGCACAAAGAAAAAAAAAATAAGATTTTTATGCCATAATGATATATTGTAAGTAGACAGGTACCAGGAAATATGTGAAATCAATAAATAACTCACTATCAGGGAGGCACAATTTAATACAAAAAAAGACACATGCTGATGACTATACGTGATGCTTTCACACAGTTCAAAAATGAAAATTAGAACATTTTAATTAAAAAAACTAAGTTTTACGACCTGTGTCCTGGATATGTGACATTAATTTCATAAACATCACGGAATTATGTGCTTGCAAATATCATGCAAATTTACATTTTTTTATACAATCGTTGGCAAGCAAAATTCCAATTCCCCAAAGTTTCCTTCAAATGAAATAGAACTTTTGAGTGTTTTGTGCTGCAGCATTCAAAATGAGAACTGCATGATTGAATTTTGCACAGACTGTAAAAGTGATGTTTGCATGTGTGTTGAAGAAATACATATAGACACATTTGTAACATGGAAAGATATAGATGGTTTCCAAAAAGTGGTTGAGATTGATGGTTCTGTTTGAAGACCTGTGCTTCATAATCAGTTACATTATTATAAAATTCATTCTTTTGTAAGAACAGTTCAGTCACCAAATGAAGGACTGCTCCAAATTGATTTTGCTGAAAATTACAGTACTATCTCCCAAGATGAAATCCAGAGTGGACACTGGAGGCACCAGCAAATAACTACTGTATATTTACCAGTTGTGCATGAAATATAAGCATACTGTAGCTGTAATAAGTGATGAGCTCAACCATGACAAAAATGCTGTGTGGGCTTTCTTAAAAATTGTTATAGCTACATTAAAGGCCGAATTTCCAGAAATAGAAAAGTTAAAAAAAAATTCTGATGGAAGTGCAGCTCAATTTAAAAACCAATTCACTCTGTAGAATCTTTATTTGAAGCAGGACTTTGATGTCACTAGAGAGGGGAAAACTGAAATGCAAAGTAGAGACAGTGAAATCTAATGTAATGATTGTCAATTCTGCAGGATTTTTTCTAATGTGTAAATAAACACATTACAGGAGTGAAAAGTCTGTTTATTTGTGCTGATGACATAAGTCAGTCAAAACCGTTACTTGCTAGCAGGTGGGAACGATTATTACCTGTCAACGGGTTGCAATCGAAACATCACTTTAACATTTTTTATGATAGTCACCTTTTTTGGCCTGGACAGCAGCATCCAACTTAGATTACATAAAAGTAATTTCTTGTAATAATGTGATTGCAGAACATTGCAGATACTCATACTGATCATGAAGATGGTTCTTTTAAGCCTGAAGATATTATTGTTGGGAACTTTGTACTTGTTTCATTGCCTGTAGTCTTCTAACAGTAAAAAGCAGTTGAGTAAGATGTACTATGCAACTACATTGCCACTGGATCATCATAAGAATTACTTTGAAATACATGCAACCAAGTGGCACCTATTGGATTTGGCTGGAAGAAGATGGTTTTGTGTGAGAGCTTTTCAGTGATTATCCATACATTCTTATTAATTTTGGTACATATATACGTATATATTTTATATATACTATAAATATTACATAATGTTTGCATTTTATTGGTCACTAATTCTACTCAAGTACATATTGTTGGCAACAAAACTATAGAAATGCATTTTTGCTTCTCTTGCACATATATAATTATCACCTACAAAGCTTCATGCATATTGGAAGTGCACAATGTCACATAATTGTCACAAACTTCATAATTTTCATTTATGGTATTGCAATAACAATTGATTTGCTAAACAGTATGGATTTGTTAACTTAACTATGTTTGAACAGGGAAAAATATTTTAATGCTGTATTACTACTGTCCTGTTGCTCAGTCCTGGAAACACATAAATCTGGCCAATTTATGTGAATTTTCATTCAGGAATGACAACAGTCCAATGCATTTTCTATAAAAGAAAATGAGAAAATGTGTGATAATTTTTTTAGGTGGTCTCTCACTTTTCTTGGCATTGTGCAGGTGGTGGATATATATATCCATATATATGTCCTCTTAAGAAAAAAAAAGTTGAGAAAAAGTCAGAAATCTTGTCTCAGAAATTTCTCTTTCAAAATTAATCTATCTTTCTGGTGAGTGTGCTCTGTGTGTGTGTGTGTGCACTTTAGGTAACTGTAGTTCTTTTTTTATGCTGTCAGTAGGTCGGAGTGAGGATATTGTATTTTAGGTGAATCGTTGTAACGTCATTTCATAAATTTGTTTTCCTCTTTTATTTTTCTGGGAGAAGAAGAGAAAAAAAAAGAAATATATATATATATAGGTATATGTGTGTGTATAGTAATTATGGTGTTGATCGACCATCTACTTGTATTTATGTAACCACCATTATAAAGAAAATTCTGTGTCGATTACAAATATAATTAGGAAATAAGTATTTGCTGTATGGAACAGTCTGTCCCGCATAGAATTATGGATATATATGTATAAAGGTGCCATATAAATGTACATGATAACTTTGAGATTTATTTTTTTCTTTTATTCCTCCCCCGTCTTCTGTCTTGAAGTGAAGCTACCACGTAGAGATGGTTAACCAGAAAGGTTCCTTGCTTCCCCCTCCCTCTTTCTTACGGGATGGTGTGAAAGAAAAGCTCAGCTTGCTTCCGGCCCCAGTACAGGGAAAAGCTTTACGCGTACTCGGGTTTGCCAAGTGTTGCTGGTACGCAGAGGGGGGTGGTTTGCAGCATCTCTCTTTATTTATGGGATGATCAGAAGTTGGTCAAGCATTTCCGGCCAGCAGTGCACCTGCGTTCCCAGGAGAAAAGAAAGTCGTTGAAGGCAGAGTGGTATCAGATTACACATTTTGGAATGCGTTCCCTCTCTTGCGTATAGTGATAAATTTCGCATCTGGAATCGCCCTTTCCATGTTATGTCATAAGACGCAAGCGTTAGTAAGCGGTGTGGGGGGCGACCACGTTTTTCACGCAACAGCTGGATGGGGGCAATCTTATTGGAGGAAAGTAGCGTCGGTGCAGAGGGCGTTGGCGTGCTCTCGCATCCTTCGGAGAAGACGTGTGAGTTGGAATTTTTTTTTTGACACTCTTCGATTACTTTTTTTGGCTGCTGAGACCGAGTCCTCTACGGAAGATGAAGAAAATTTCGTGGTCCCCGAGATATCCCTAATCCTCGGGAAGTCCTTTATATCCTGCCTGGTAAATGAAAGATGAACGACGGCAAAAGGGAAACCGAAAACTAAGAGCAGCATAGGATTAACAAAAAAGGGATTTGCTCCCTGTCTCCATGTGCGGGTTTGTAACCGGAGCGTCGGTTCTTGGAAGAGCCTGCTTACCTCAGCGACCGGGCAAGTTCGCTAATCAACCCGTCACATCGACTCATCACTCAAAAAAACAAAGGGTTATCATCCTGGGATGTGTGCTAAGGGCTACTCGGAAGGAGAACTGCTGCTGTACTACCAGTCCCATGGTAGATGTAATTAGAACATCAACAGAAAAAAAAAAAATTCACATTGCAGTCCGAATGAGTAAATTCCTGGACTTCTGCTAGTGCCAGTCCTGTACACTGGAGGTACCCATTTCTTCAGAGACTAGAGGAAAAAAAAAACGTGGAGAGGTATGCTGTATCCGGAAGCGGTAAGCAGAAATTTTTAAATCATCCTCGTCACACCGAACGTCTAACCTACTAGCCGCCATGTTGGTCCTTCAGAAGTTGACTCTTTTCTCACTACGAGACTTTCTTTTTTTTTTCACCTGCCTATTTGAAAAACAACAAACAAACAACTAAACTAAATAAAAAAAAATCTACTTTGTTCTGGGAGTTACTCCCCAAGGTAATATTTCTGTCAGTTTAGAAAATGTGGTGACGTAAAATAAAAAAAAACAACTAGATTTTAGAATCTTGGCCAACATCTCCCATGTAAGAGTAAAATTGCCTGAAAATATATATATATATATTGAATAACGCTAGAAAGTATACAACATTTTTTTCTCAAAGTTGTCCTTAAGGAATCGAAAAAAAAAAAAATTGCTGTGTAAAAATATAAACAAAAATGTGAAATTTATGTAACCTTCCTGTGTGTTTGTGGAAAGCAAAGCAGAAATTCAAATTACATAAAGAAAGGGAATTTAAAATCACTGATTAAATTGTTTACCAATAAATGCAGACCGACTGGTCTTTTACAAAATTGATTTCTTGAGTTTGTAATGTGTTGTGTGATTAATATATGTTAGTCAATAGCATGTATCCACATTAGCTTAGACTAGTGGGTGGATCGGATTTGGGGCTCTGCCCATTTATTTTGCACGTCACAGACAGCAAAAGTCCTTGAATAACACAAATTGTTTTTTTTTTGTTTTGTTTTTTTCGGCCATAAAAATGGAATAACTGTCATGTACTGCAACAACTAATTTCCTATTATTGTC
The DNA here is from genome assembly GCA_039090855.1 of Macrothele yani. NCBI lineage: Eukaryota > Metazoa > Arthropoda > Arachnida > Araneae > Macrothelidae > Macrothele > Macrothele yani. The sequence continues at coordinate 92,251,030 of CM076993.1, forward strand.
ATCAGTTGTGGGAACAAATTGGGTTTTCATATAGAAATACCTGTAAGTTTTGCTTGTCTACTTTAATATCCATACTCTGAGGGAAAGGGTTGAAATTTAAATTTGCATATGCCAACTTCATTTTAACTTAGTATCCTCCCACCCCCACAACAATAAATGGTGCCGTGACCACAGGATATCATGCTGTTGACTTTACATATGTTATTATATTCTACCAAATAAGATTTTAAAGTTGAAAGTGTGTAAGGCTATGAAAAGCCTTCGGCATATTGTAAGGGCAGACTGTTCAAATGATTCAACACCAGTTTAAGCAATTTACAGTAAAGGTTCTGAATTTATTTCTCAGAGGCATTTAGGCAGGTTTTCAGGTTACACCAACTCCCATTGACCTTTTTCTGTTTTGCATGCTGAAATTTTTGATAAATGCTTTTATTGTGTTGTGCTACAATTAGAGTGATTGAAAACAGCTGTGTACTACACCTGACACTTATCAATATTGTTTACATGTGTGACACAAAGTTTTTATATGTATAACATCCTCTCATCGGCATAAGTGATACATAGTGTTTACACGTATAGCATGGTTACAGTGTTTACATACCTGATAGTTTCAAGGTTATACATCCTAAACACAAACACAGTGTGGATATATATATATATATATATATATATATATATATATATATATATATATACAACAATTCTGAATTAGTAGTTTCATATGTAGTACTGTTACAGGAGTACATTAATAACAATTCTCACATTGTTTGCATATGATGCTGGTTTGCCTTGTTTACATATATGACACTTGTTCACCTTGTTTACATATGATACTTGCTTGCATTGTTTACATATATGACACTTGTTCACCTTGTTTACATATGATACTTGCTTGCATTGTTAACATATATGACACTTATTCACCTTGTTTACATAGATACTTGTTTGCATTGATTACATTTATGACACTTATTCACCGCGTTTTACATGAGTGATACACCCACCACAAGAGTGCACAGAAATAGTACACATACTTTAAATTGCAGAATTGCATTGGGTTTTTTGTTGTTGTGTTTTGTCATTAGGTGTCATAAGAAAGTTCAGTTTTTCTCTTCTCCCAGTGTAGTGTGCATGTGCAGTGTTCTGATATTTTTGCTTCCTTTACTTTTCTTTGGCACATGTATAAGGATAGCTTCTCACTAGTCAACTTCATGATTTAGTGAATAGAGGGCATAATTTAATTTGAGACAGACTTGAATTTCATGCAGTAGTGGGTGTTGAAGATCAGAGTGCAATTTTGGGTAATTGTAGTTAGTTGTAGGGCTTGAGCATTGATATTTAGTTTATGTGAGGTGAAGCAGCCTATTCTTGAGTGAACTAGGTTAGAGAAGGAACTTTTGAACTTCTTGGATACTTAATTTTTTTTTTCGCCTCTTCCTTCTCTCTGTCAATACAGTTTTGGTAAGAGTGTTGCATGTGTAGGAGTGTAGTTTCTTGTTCGTCTTGTATATGTGTGTCAGTTTGATATTTGATAGAATATGTAGTAAATTGTGTCAGGGTGTATTTTGGGTATGCACTTGGGAAATATAGTGTTAGGGTTGATTTTTATGTTCTGAGTTCTGCTATGTACTAATTATTAGGAAGAAGTGTAGGATTTGCTATAGTGCATAGGAGGCATAGTGGTTAGATAGTGGGTGTGTAGTATATTAATACAGTGCTTTTCTTGTGTTTCATAATTAGTAAGGAGATAATTTGGTTAACAATATGAGTCAGGAACGTCGACAGAGGGAGCTAGAGCTGCAGTCGCGGGAAGATGCAGCCGAACTTCCACCAGGGGCTAATGCAGCCGAGCTTCAGCCAGGGGTAAATGCAGCCTGGAGCATTCCCCCTCTTTTGCCAATGGTGATGGAATTTTCAGGAAGCTCCGATCAGGTTTCCGTCAATGATTTCTTAGAATCACTGGAAAATGCTAGTCGAATGGGAAACTGGCGCGATGCTGACAAGCTCATAGTAATGAAGTGTAAGTGCAAAGGTGAAGCGAGGCAGCTTATAAGGGATAAGGAAGCTAGAGACAGGAGCGTAACCTATGCTGCAGTAAAGGAGGCATTTTTAGATAGGTTTTTGTCCTCGGTTCCTCTGGCAGTCAAAATGAGTAGGTTTCACACATGTAAGCAGCGGCAGGGAGAATCTGTGAAACAATTTGCTGCTCGGGTAGAACGATATGCCTACGGGTATCTAGAGGATAACTCAGACTCCGAAGCAGTGAGGAATATAAGGGACAGAAATCTCTTGTCCAAGTTTGTTGAGGGTTTGTGCCCCAAGTTGAAGAGGTTAGTTATCTCACACAATCCTCAAACCTATGGTGCAGCTAGGGAAAAAGCCATCTTGGAGGAAAATAATGAGGCCTACATGGCAAAGAGTGATAGGCTTGTGTCGTTTGTGGATGTAGACAGTGGGGAAGTTGATGGTGCAATGGCTCCGGTAGATGAGCCTGGGTCCTTCGCCACAGTAGTCAGTGCATTAGTGGCTAGAGTGAACGAGTTGGAGGGACAGTTAAAACAAGTAAATATAGGAAGTTCTCAGAGTAACGCAGTTTCACCCGCCAGGGAATATATATACAATTTTTCACCCTCAAGGGGGCTTCTAGATATTCCCCTGCCAGAAGAGAATTTGTTTCCCCCTCCAGAGAGGCAGGACAAGGGTATGCCTATGCAGGGGAAACTAGAACCTATGATAGGAACAGATCTCCCAGCCATAATCCTAGAGACAATTACCGGAGAGAGGATAGACTTGCGGTGACCTGTTACCGGTGCAGGCGGCTCGGGCATTATGCCAATGAATGTCCCGATAGTGACCTAGACTCTTACAGGAGGGGAGTGGAGGATAGAAATAGGGATTTCCGAAACAGAAATCCCAACTCAAGGGGTAATGATCCTCAAAGCTACAACCCTAGCACCGCCAGGCGGGAAAGGCAACCTAGGCCTAGTGAGAGGAGTACAAGGAGCCACAGGCAGGCTGACACAGCTAGGCGAAGCAATAGAGGCCCTGCCAGGCCTTTAAACTGAAGGTGGGGAGAAGTTTAGTAGAGTCGGCTTCTGTTGACACCCCCTTAGTTGTAAAGGCTCCAATTGACTCATGTCAATCCCATTCATTCGCCATGCCCGTTTTGTCAGGTATTGTAAGCGGGAGACCTTTGAGGTTGCTTGTAGACACAGGTGCTTCTGTGTGTCTGATTCCTCAGAGGTGTCTCAGCACTTTACCTGGGCACAAAAGAGAAATTAACTATCCACCAATTGTAGTCAAAGGAGTTTCAGGTAAGCCACTCAATGTAGTTTCATGTGTGGAATTGAAGTTCTCATTAGCTGGGGAGAAATTCAAACACCATGTATTTGTTATCAAAACTGAATTGTCGCCGGCATATGATGCCATTGTTGGGTTTGACCTCTTGAAAGCCCAGCATTTTGTTTTCAGTGCTGCTGATAGCACACTGTGGAGGGGGAAGTGTAGGCCAGCTAAGGTTTCACGGCAAAACAGGGATTGCCGGTTAACCAGGAGGTACAGTAAGGAACGAGAACAGGCCATTGCCCTGGTTAGAGGAATTTTTAAAATTCCTATCTCTGACTCTGAAAAGGTGAGTAGAACATGCAGTGTTGAGGAAGTGGTGAGTGATAGGGAATCAGTTATTTCTATTTCCAGTGCAAGTGAAATTCAGGGTCTTACAACTGGAAATGAAATTACGGTGTGTAAAGAGCTCTTCACTTCCAAAGATAAACAAACCCTCCCAGGTAAGGAGTCGGGAAAAAGTCATGGAACTTTCTCTCTCTCTGACCCGACCATGGACCCGAGTCTTCCATCTCAGGTCAGGGAAACCTCCCCTGTGTTTGGCAGAACCATCAGGAAAGAGAAAATACCCCCCAGGTCAGAAAAGATAATTTCGGTTAGTATACCGGGTTGCTCTCAATTAGGAGAGATCATGCTGTTGCAGCCCATTGAGACAGTGAGGATAAAATCACTGTGGATTGGCCGTTCGGTCAATGACACTAAGGAGGAGGTTGCCTTAGTTAAGGTTGTGAACACGTCGGATAGCATGGTTTACATCAATAAAAGCTCCAAACTTGTTGTTGCTGAACCCATTAAGGTTACCACCGTGGCTACTGTAGATAGCCAGATTGATGATTGCTCGACTTGGGTGGATGAATTTGATTTATCCCACTTGCCCCCTGAGCAACAGGAGATATTGTCGAATTTCCTACACAAGAATGGGAATACCTTTGCCAAGAACGTAGCTGAGTTGGGTGAGTGTGATACCCTGCTACACCAGGTGCATCTTACCGATGACATTCCTGTCAGGCAAAGAGCTTACCGGGTTCCTTATGCTCTGAGAGATGAACTTGATAGGCAAATTAACGAGCTCCTTGAGGCAGGTATTATTCGTCTGAGTGGTAGTCCTTACTCGGCACCTGTCCTCCTGGTCCGAAAGGCTGACGGCAGTTTCCGTTTATGTACAGATTTCAGGCGGCTTAACGCCAAGACTGTACCGGATTCTTTTCCTATCCCAAATTTGGTCGAAATGGTGGATGCCCTTGCAGGAGCCACTTATTTCAGCTCGCTCGACTTGACCTCTGGCTTCTACCAGATGAAAGTACACCCTGAGGATGTCTACAAAACTGCTTTTGTCACCGACCAGGGTTTGTATGAGATGTTGCGAGTACCCTTTGGGATGAGGAACAGCCCAAATATCTTTCAGCGACTAATGGAAATAGTACTTTCAGGTCTTAAACCCCTCCAGATTGGCATCTACATAGATGACATTGTCATAGCTAGCAGAACTTTTGAGGAGCATCTCGACCAGCTAGAAATAGTATTCCAGAGGTTGCGCCAGCACAGCCTCAAGCTCAAACCCGATAAATGCCATTTTTTGAAATCCAGCATTCGCTACTTAGGTTTTGTGGTCAGCAAGGAAGGTGTAACCCCTGATCCCAGGAATGTGGAAGCAGTCAAAAATTTTAAGATCCCTAAATCTGTGAAACAAGTGAGAGCATTCTTGGGACTCACTGGGTTCTATAGGAGGTTTATAGTAAACTATGCTCATTTAGCTCTGCCTCTGACAAACTTAATCCGAAAGGATGAGGCATTCCACTGGACTCCCGAAGCTCAGAAGGCCTTCGAAGACCTACAACAAGCTCTATTAAAGGAGCCATGTTTAAAATTACCCAACCTGAGGAAGGAATTTGTTTTGGCCTGTGACGCCTTGAAATTTGCAATTGGGGCCGCCCTACAGCAAGAGGTCGATGGGAAACTACAACCTGTGGCGTATGTCAGCAGGAAGTTAAAGGGAGCCGAGCTCAATTATTCAGTGGTTGAGAAGGAGATGCTGAGTGTAGTTTTCTCTGTGAACTACTTCCGCCAATACCTCTACGCCAGGCATTTCCTGGTCATTACGGATCAAGCTAGTCTGTCATACGTTTTTAAGTTGAGGGACCCCACGTTAAGGATAGCTAGGTGGTGTATGTCACTACAGCAATTTGACTACACTATCCAACATAGGCCTGGCAAATCAAATGTAGTTGCCGATTACCTGTCAAGAAATGTACAGGCTACGGAAGTATTTGAACAGACAGCAGAGGATAGAGCTCAAGAACAGGCCAGAGTTAGAGGGTTACAGAGGCAGGATGATCGCTGGGCTAAACAGATTGAGATTTTAGAGGGGGAAGGGGAACTAGGAAAATGTAAGGTATCAGATGAGTTTTTTCTTCAAGATGGACTTCTATGGCATTACTCTATACCTAAGTCCGGAGACACCCGAAGTCAGCCTTACGAACAGTTGGTGATTCCCGAAACTATGGTGGAGGAAATTTTGATGCAGTGTCACGATTCAGAAACTGTGGCACACCCAGGCTTTAAAAAAACCTTGGAAAGGATTCGTTTGAAGTTTTACTTCCACAACATGTATTCAGTTGTAAAAGCCTATGTAGAGAGTTGCCACAGTTGTCTGAGTAAGAGAGCATACCAGCCGGGAAGAAAGGCACCCTTAGTTAGGGCTGAGCTACCTAGCCGTCCATTTGAGAAGATAGCAATGGATGTGGTAGGGCCTTTGGTAACCACAAGGTCAGGAAACAAATTTATCCTTGTCATTACCGATTTTTTCACCCGCTGGCCAGAAGCTTATGCTCTGCCTGACACTAAAAGTGAAACGATTGCACGAGTACTGGTGGAGGAATTTATAGCCACTCATGGCTTGCCGTCTAACATTTTAACAGACAGGGGGACCAACTTCTTGTCTAAGGCTATGATGCAAGTGTACAATAGACTTGGCATAAAGAAACTGAATTGCAGCCCTAAATTCTGCCAATGGTCAGTGCGAGAAGTTGAACGCCAGCCTCAATCAGTCACCTGGTCTCGGAGAGTCAGGATGATTGGGATCAATGTCTGCCTATGGCGCTCCTGTCTTTTCGGACATCAGTGCATTCCAGCACAGGTGAGACTCCAGCTTATCTCACCTATGGTAGGGACTTGGTGCTACCCTATCACTTGATTGGGAGCCCTACCACCCGTACTTACTCTTCTCAGAGGGAATACTGTGATGAAGTAACTGATCGCCTAAATAGAGCTTTTGAGGTGGTCAGAATTAACCTGGAAAAGGCTGCGGAGAATCAAGAGAAGCATCGTGCCAAGGTTGCAGTGGACAAACACATCTCCCTGAATGACAAGGTCTATCTGTACACACCTGCTGTTAAGCCAGGAAAAAGCAAGAAATTAAGTAAGTTGTGTACAGGTCCTTATAGGGTGACCAAGGTCCTTCCACCAGTAAACTATGAGATTACCTTCATACCTGATCCCCGGCGTAGAGAGTTGGTTCATGTAGACAGGCTCACCAAGGTGAGAGATCGACCTATGTTTCCCAGAGTAAATGGGGAAAGTGATAATTCACACAGTCCTGAGAGGCACAGTGAACCTCAGGAGGCTGGTTCTTCCCGAACACAGCCAACGACATCATCAGAAGGAGCAAACACCTGTTTCATGCCCTGGTTGGTAAGGCGGCCCACAGAGCCGAATATGTCAGTACCAGTGAGAGATAGTACTCCCTTTATGAGTCAAGAACCTGCGAGAAGGCAAACTCCTACGAGTACTCCCAGGAGCGAGGTAGTTGCACCCCAGGTTAGAGAGACACCCCGGCGAGGGGAGGTCCCAAATTCCTCCAGATATGGCCTGCGTCCAAGGGACAGCAGGGGTTTTGTGGCTCGGCTAAACGCCTAGCTTATGGTATCAAGGCAACGTTGTTTGTAAATAGTATTTGTACATACCTCTGGTGCACCAGTAAAATATTGTATTATGCCATGTGTTGTTGTGCTAGTGGTTTTATTTTCTCCTTCAGTAGTAGTGGGGAACTTTAGTGTTGACAGAAATATGAAGGATAAATTTGCCTTATTTCTCCATTTATTGATATAATTTTGTTTTCTCTCCTTTCAAGTACTAGGAGATTCTGGGAAGTAGGGAAGGTATTTGTTGTATGGTGGGTTGAGGTGAAATTGCTAATATTTTGTGTTTTTTTTTTTTTTTTTGTTTCGTTATGAAGAGTTTCTTCAAGTTCGGCAGGACAGTGATTTGATACATTTATATGAAGGCGAGTTGCAGAAATTGATAAATGATAGTTTCAGAAAAAGATATAGTGGGTTGGTGATTGAGTGTGATACCATAGTTGTTTCCTGAATAATGTAAATATGAGGGAAATTTTGATTTTCTTTCCAATTCTGGTTTTCTGTCCTCATGTTGGGGTCTACTTATCTAAGAAGGCAAGTAGAGATGAGTATGCTAAGGGCAAACTATTCTAATGAGGTAATGTGTGGTGCCTTGAAGAAATTTTGGGGCAGGAAAGTGAATTTTTCCTTGGTAAAGTACCCAAGAACGTTGAGGAAAACTGAGATCTGCAAGTTATAGTGTGACATAATTTTAAGTGATTATGGAATTTTGGTAGTATAAAGGTTGTGTAAAGGTTCTTGATATGTAATTTAATGTTTTGGGGCTTGTGGTTTTTCAATTGTGATTCTCGGGAAATTGATCCTGGGCAAAGAGTCACGACTTAGAGTTACAAATGTAAGGTGAGATTGTGACAATAAACGAGCTGGTATGTGATGCACTAGTAGGGGTGGCCATATAAAGCCCATGGTCAATTCTGAAAAGAAAATAAATAGCAAAGTTCAGGGTAAAAGAGAAAAAAATATTTTTTCAGTGGTCTAGCAATATAAGTTAAGCTTTGTTCAGTGTAGTGTTTTTGTTATCAGTGTATTTTGGGTGTGGGTTGTGAGAAAAGTGGTAATCCAAATTCGGATTCACAGTCTAGTGGTCTGAGCGTCTGATGATGTGACGGTGTTTGCCTTTGGGTGCAACGTAGGTGTATGATGTGCTTGAGATTTCGTATTTCGCCATTTCATTAGATTGCATTCGTAAGGTCAGCTTAGTCCAACAGCAGTGCATTCATGCCTTTTGACTGTTGTAGGGTTTGCTTACCAATGGTTATTTTTTTTGCGTGTGTGTGTTAGCTGTACGTCGTTAGGTACACAGAATGTCTGACAGTAAGTTCAGATTTCGAGTTTTTTGTGCTTCCTGCACTCACCTCTGGGAATCTTCACCTTTTATTCCCGGGGAAAGAATGTATTGTCCTGTTGCTCAGTCCTGGAAACACATAAATCTGGCCAATTTATGTGAATTTTCATTCAGGACTGACAACAGTCCAATGCATTTTCTATAAAAGAAAATGAGAAAATGTGTGATAATTTTTTTAGGTGGTCTCTCACTTTTCTTGGCATTGTGCAGGTGGTGGATATATATATCCATATATATGTCCTCTTAAGAAAAAAAAAAGTTGAGAAAAAGTCAGAAATCTTGTCTCAGAAATTTCTCTTTCAAAATTAATCTATCTTTCTGGTGAGTGTGCTCTGTGTGTGTGTGTACTTTAGGTAACTGTAGTTCTTTTTTTTATGCTGTCAGTAGGTCGGAGTGAGGATATTGTATTTTAGGTGAATCGCTGTAACGTCATTTCATAAATTTATTTTCCTCTTTTATTTTTCTGGGAGAAGAAGAGAAAAAAAAAGAAATATATATATATATAGGTATATGTGTGTGTATAGTAATTATGGTGTTGATCGACCATCTACTTGTATTTATGTAACCACCATTATAAAGAAAATTCTGTGTCGATTACAAATATAATTAGGAAATAAGTATTTGTTGTATCGAACAGTCTGTCCCACGTAGAATTATGGATATATATGTATAAAGGTGCCATATAAATGTACATGATAACTTTGAGATTTATTTTTTTCTTTTATTCCTCCCCCGTCTTCTGTCTTGAAGTGAAGCTACCACGTAGAGATGGTTAACCAGAAAGGTTCCTTGCTTCCCCTCCCCCTCTTTCTTACGGGATGGTGTGAAAGAAAAGCTCAGCTTGCTTCCGGCCCCAGTAACAGGGAAAAGCTTTACGCGTACTCGGGTTTGCCAAGTGTTGCTGGTACGCAGAGGGAGGTGGTTTGCAGCATCTCTCTCTTTATTTATGGGATGACCAGAAGTTGGTCAAGCATTTCCGGCCAGCAGTGCACCTGCGTTCCCAGGAGAAGAGAAAGTCGTTGAAGGCAGAGTGGTATCAGATTACACATTTTGGAATGCGTTCCCTCTCTTGCGTGTGGTGATAAATTTCGCATCTGGAATCGCCCTTTCCATGTTATGTCATAAGACGCAAGCGTTAGTAAGCGGTGTGGGGGGCGACCGCGTTTTTCACGCAACAGCTGGATGGGGGCAATCTTATTGGAGGAAAGTAGCGTCGGTGCAGAGGGCGCTGGCGTGCTCTCGCATCCTTTGGAGAAGACGTGTGAGTTGAAATTTTTTTTTTTTGACACTCTTTGATTACTTTTTTTTGGCTGCTAAGACTGAGTCCTCTCCGGAAGATGAAGAAAATTTCGTGGTCCCCGAGATATCCCTAATCCTCGGGAAGTCCTTTATAGCCTGCCCGGTAAATGAAAGATGAACGACGGCAAAAAGGAAACCGAAAACTAAGAGCAGCATAGGATTAACAAAAAAGGGATTTGCTCCCTGTCTCCATGTGCGGGTTTGTAACCGGAGCGTCGGTTCTTGGAAGAGCATGCTTACCTCAGCGACCGGGCAAGTTCGCTAATCAACCCGTCACATCGACTCATCACTCAAAAAAACAAAGGGTTATCATCCTGGGATGTGTGCTAAGGGCTACTCGGAAGGAGAACTGCTGCTGTACTACCAGTCCCATGGTAGATGTAATTAGAACATCAACAGAAAAAAAATTCACATTGCAGTCCGAATGAGTAAATTCCTGGACTTCTGCTAGTGCCAGTCCTGTACACTGGAGGTACCCATTTCTTCAGAGACTAGAGGGAAAAAAAAATGTGGAGAGGTATGCTGTATTCCGGAAGCGGTAAGCAGAAATTTTTAAATCATCCTCGTCACACCGAACGTCTAACCTACTAGCTGCCATGTTGGTCCTTCAGAAGTTGACTCTTTTCTCACTACGAGACTTTCTTTTTTTTTTTCACCTGCCTATTTGAAAAACAACAAACAAACAACTAAACTAAATAAAAAAAAAAAAATCTACTTTGTTCTGGGAGTTACTCCCCAAGGTAATATTTCTGTCAGTTTAGAAAATGTGGTGACGTAAAATAAAAAAAAAAACTAGATTTTAGAATCTTGGCCAACATCTCCCATGTAAGAGTAAAATTGCCTGAAAAAATATATATATATTGAATAACGCTAGAAAGTATACAACATTTTTTTCTCAAAGTTGTCCTTAAGGAATCGAAAAAAAAAATTGCTGTGTAAAAATATAAACAAAAATGTGAAATTTATGTAACCTTCCTGTGTGTTTGTGGAAAGCAAAGCAGAAATTCAAATTACAAAAAGAAAGGGAATTTAAAATCACTGATTAAATTGTTTACCAATAAATGCAGACCGACTGGTCTTTTACAAAATTGATTTCTTGAGTTTGTAATGTGTTGTGTGGTTAATATATGTTAGTCAATAGCATGTATCCACATTAGCTTAGACTAGTGGGTGGATCGGATTTGGGGCTCTGCCCATTTATTTTGCACGTCACAGACAGCAAAAGTCCTTGAATAACACAAATTGTTTTTTTTTGTTTTTGTTTTTTCGGCCATAAAAATGGAATAACTGTCATGTACTGCAACAACTAATTTCCTATTATTGTCATCAGTTGTGGGAACAAATTGGGTTTTCATATAGAAATACCTGTAAGTTTTGCTTGTCTACTTTAATATCCATACTCGAGGGAAAGGGTTGAAATTTAAATTTGCATATGCCAACTTCATTTTAACTTAGTATCCTCCCTAATTCACAGAGTTTTTCACAGAGTTTTTCAAATAACTTACTTAATTCACAGAGTTTTTCAAATAAACGAACAGTTGTGGAAAGCTATGTCATGGAAGAGTCACACCCACCACAGACAATAATTAAACTAATTAACACAAACCCAAAGTGATGAAGCATCTATTTTTGACTTGAATTGAAAGTAATAAAGTAGAGGAGCATATGTAAGTAATTGGAATACATTTCAAAGTTAAATTTTTCATCATACAAATTATTACACTTAAGAAATAGTCCAAATGTCACACCCGTCACCATGGAATGGCTGTTTACTGAAGAAATAAATTACATTAAAGAAATAACATATAATTATGGGTACCCACCACAAAAAATAAAAAAATGGATATATGAAGTTCAAATTAAGATGAACGACATTACTACCTCAAAAAGAAAAAAACAGTTGCAGTATGTCGGAGCATTACCTTACCTTACAGGCATTACTACAGAAATAAATAAATTATGTCATAAATATGGAATCCAGATGGAAACTAAAGTGCTAACAGTTGGAGATATGATGATTAATAATACAGAAAACTATAGTATCCTTGAAAAAGCAGGTGTATATGAAATACCAATAACTGGAATAACACCAATGTCATGTATTGAGAGTACAAAAAACAAACTAAAACATTGTCTTAAACAGCATATTAAAAATTGGCAAAAAGAAAAGAAGCAAGAACAACACTAATACAATATTGCTTGGATAACCATATATACCCTAAGTTTGATGATATTAAAATAATAAAAACATGTGGAAAAGAAAGACATCTACGCATTGCTGAATCAGTTTTGATTGAGAAAAATAGAGATAGAATTTGTAATAATAATCACCCAAGTATTCTAAATGAAAATAATTAATTAAAATTAAACAAAAAAGTCAAAATTACAGAAGAAGAAAATGAAAGTAATACCAGTTTTTACAATAGATGGAGCCACGGTGGAGAGCTCGGAGATGACGTCGGGACTGGGACGAGGGGGTGGATCGTTTCACTCGCCCACTCTGCTGTGGCAGAATGGTTAACATTGATGCTTCCTGAAGATGACCCCAGGCAAGTTGAAAGCGCTTGAGCCTGTCTGCGTGGGAAAGGCAGGGGTGTGGTGGCAACATGCTAAATATATTGAGTTGAAGTGTAAGGCACGAATGGAACAGAATGACATAGATGGCAATAGTACTGGTTCTTTGTAAATAATGCAAGTACGGTTTTTAGAGATAGGTTTAGAATATTTATATGTGGTTTCATAGTTTGAGTTTGTCAATGTATGTTAGTAGTTGGATAACAGATTTGTTGTTTGAAAAGGTTTTCTGGTTTGCTTGGTTTGATTTATATGTTGGTAGAAGAACAGTTTTTGAAGTCATAAGTCATTGTCGCAAAACACTTCAAGAGGTTTAATTCACTCATCAGCAAGTATGAAATGAAGGCGAAATAAGACCACGACACCGGGGCTGGAACCAACAAAAGACTCCAACACCTAACGTTCAGTGAAATGTTGTGAAAGAAGCTAGCCTTAAATCTATTATTGTGATATGTGTGCACGTAAACTAAAGATAGTTACGTCATAAAATGTCATAGTACTATCACTTAAGTATAATAAAAATGTGTGTTGCGGGACATCAACAAATGTTCGGTACAAAGTGCCATGAATACTAAAGGCTAAAGCTGGCCCCATGTCCACTCCTCTGAAGAGTGTGTATGCATTTTACTTATCATCAGCACATCTTATTTTTCTTTCATTTTTTGCTATGGAATTGATCTCTGGAAAGCCCAAAAAAACTGCTAAGTGATGGAGGAAACAAAATTGGATTGTATTACTCCTTGTAGTTACATTATATTGAGTAACATCAACTGTTGCTTTGGATTTTTTAGTCTTTTTTTATGCAGATATTCAGATACTACTAAGAATGTATAATTAACATTTCATAATTATCCTATCTCGTTCTCCTTTTTTCTCGTTGCCAATTTCAGTTGAGTGGAGTTACATTCATACACTACCTACAATGAAAGAAATCAGAGCAAAACATTTAATAATAATTGTGCAATGAGGATAAATACATCAACATTTAGTATTTTTCTGTTATCCATTAGGTGTGCAACTTAATTCTCGGCCACGGGCAGGACACGTTGACAGCAAATCGAATACGTACCTAATCAGGGAAATAATCCCCGTCATGTTGAACACATTTGAGCCATCGGTCAGGGATCTGCCAAATGCCACTGCAGAAAAAAGAGGGCTGTTTCGAGTTGATAAAGTCATCAATACTTGTGTGGACCTCCTCGACAGAAGTGAAGTGCGTATTACTCAGGTGATGTTGCAGGGAGCGAAAGAGGTGATAATCCGACGGAGATAAGTCTGGAGTCCCAAGTCGGTGATCATGTTTAAAGTTGTTTCCGCGGTGTGAGGACGCGCGTTATCCTGAAGCAACAGGACCGACCTTCTGCCCTTGTCGGTGTGTGGCCTTTTTGTCTCCATTATGTCACTCACGAATGAGTTGCTGACATAACGCTCAGCATTGACCGTTTCATCAGATTTGAGGAACTCGTAGTGTATGACACTGCGCTGATCCTCCATATACACAGCAACAACTTCCTGGCATGGATATTTGGTATGGCGGTACTGGTGGTAGGCTGACCTGCATAAACCCATTCCGCCGCTTAAGATTATCGTAGAGGATCCACTTCTCATCACAGGTCAAAATCTTGTGGTGGAAATTCTTTTTCTTGAATCTGGAGAGCAAGGACACAGCAACATCGTAGCTCCTAGACTTGTTCGGTGAGTTGGTGGGGCACCCAACGGCCCTCCTTGTGAATCCGTCCAAGCTTGTGCAGGGACTTTGCAACGGCTTATCCTGTTACTCCGAGTTCTTGTGTGAGCTCTGACTGTGTGTGACAGGGATCCACGTCCAACAGTTGTTCCAATTCCTCATCGTCAACTTTCTGTGGCTGTCCCGGACATTCTGTATCACGAAGATCGAAATTTCCCTGCTTAAACCGCTGGAACCACTTCTTACATCTACTGTAGGACACAGCAGCCTCACCCGAAGCAGCACAAATCCTTTGCTGGGCTTCCACGGCACTTTTTTCAGCTGAAACACGAACAGGAGGCAGTGCTTCAAATGTTGCTTCTCGAAAGACATTGCTTTCACCGCCAACTTTCGTCCCTTCTGTCACTACAGCTGTGAGCTATTATCACACACAGCTATTTGCATTTGCCGACATTCTATGATTGCTTGCGGTTAGGGGCCAAGAATTAAGTTGCACACCTAATACAATTAAAATAACCAACTTATATTACATACTACAAAATAAAATTTATTTTTTCACCAATTTGGAATTTGTATTTAAAAACAAAAGCATCTTGGTTTTATTTGAACTAAGTCTATTTCGACGTTCGGTTTGCAACTGCCCAGCTTTTGAAAAGATCCTTTCACATGGAACTGATGTTCCTAATGCACACAGTCGTTCTTGGGCCAGTTCCGCAACATTTGGGTAAAAATGCCGGTGATTGTTCCACCATTCCAGCATGTTAGCTTGTCGTGAAACAATGGCATCATCCTGATACCGCTGGACTTCGATGATGGCTCGTGATAAACTGGTGCCTCGTGGTTGAACGTGTGCTACATTACGATCGAATGCTTCCCAAATATTCAGGTCATCTTCCATTTCATCAGGATTCTCACAGCTCACTGCAGTAGACTTTGAATTTTGCTCGGCGTTACTCTTTTTTGAAATTTTACTTGCCACTGCATTAATTACCATCTTTTTTGCTTTATCAGCTGCATTTGGATCAAGAAAAGCTACCAGTTTGAATCGCGGATCAAGGAATGTGCATACTGACAGAGTGTTACTTGATTCTATTTGCCCCAACCTCTCATTCAAACTGCTCTGAAGCTTTGCACGGACATCTGTAACTGTACATGTGAATTCTCTCTTACACAAATTTGTAAATACATTTTTGAGTCCACCGACAACAGGAATGATTAATGAGGCTGTACAATAATTTTCCCCACTTATGAGTGTTGTTACTGTGTTGAAAGGTTTTAGAATAAGACACATTTCATGTGCAATCTTCCATTCTTCTGTACTCAGTACAGGAATGTCTTAATTAATCAAAGCTACAGTGCTTCTTACTGCCTCTTCTAACTCTGTAAAACGTCTCAGCATAAGAAATGTTGAATTCCACCTTGTCGGAACATCTTGCGAAAGCCTGAGTGGTTCTTTCCCTTCATTCCGCTGATAAATCATCAATTTCTCATTTGATAATGGGCTTCTTTTAAAGTGGCTAACAATTGTTTTTATTTTGTCAATAAGGTTAGAAATTGCAGCATTGGCCAAACCGTCATTCACAATTAGGTTTATGGTATGTGCAAAACAACCAAAGTGTTTCCACCCAAGAACACTTCTTATAGCTTATTTAATGTTAGCTGCATTATCAGAAACTGTTAATATTATTTTGCTTTCAACATTCCATTCTTTGACAATTCTTCGAAGCTCAGAGGCCAAATTTGAACTTGTGTGGCTTGTTTGCATTACAGAGCAATCAAACAAAATACTGTTCATTTTGAATGATTCATCTAGGAAGTGTCCTGTGACTGCAATATAGCTTTCATTATTTATAGAAGTACCGCAATCAGTTGTTAGGCAAATAGTTGTTGCTTTTTCCAGTAATTGCTTAATAGCATGTACGGCTTCTTCGTGTAGAGCAGGGATGTATGACTTTGATATGGAATGCCTACTGGGAAGTTCATAATTAGGGTTTAATGCAGTAACAAACTCCCTAAAACCATAATCTTCCACAATTCTGAAGGGCTGGAAATCATGAGTGAAAAGTAACAACAATTTTTCATTAATTTTTTGCTTTGCTTTCAGAGGCAACTTCTTTGGAATATAAGTGATAATGGTTTGCTGGCGTTGTACAGATCTCGTTTGGCTTGCTGTTTGACTTGAAGTTGATGGCAATACATTCAAAGATGCATCTGTGGAAACTGGTTCATTCAATGAACTTAAAGCTGTCTGTGAGGTGTCCATATTAGATTGGGCAACTGCTGATGCTGCTGTTCTCATGGGAAAATCATTCTGCTGCATAGCACCTGGTTCATCAACAGATCTTAAGTTAACCTGAAATATAGAACATTTTTAGTTTTTTTCAGCACTACAGTATTTTGCTGGTTATTTAAAATCAGTTCATTAATGTATGTCAAAACTACAACAGTCATAAAAAAACTGTTAATAGAAGAGAAAGTCAGACAATGTATTTTTATACCAAACAAAATAAAGAAAAATAAATAAATAATTGGTTTCTGCATGATTTTTATGTTGATTTTTACATGCTTGTGTGTATTTTCAAGAAGCAGAATGATATATTTCTTTTAATTTTTTAAACTATTTAGTTCTTCAGATACAGGAACATTTACTTTCAGTGGCATAATAAAATTTCTGTCCTGTACTTTGTATAATCTTTTATGTAATAAAAGAAGCTATTTGGCCTAAATTCAAAGCTCAGAAGATGAGGTTTCCAACCATATATCTTTTGTTCAAAATTTTTTAATGGGTTTCATAATCCTTGAAAGCTGCAAGCAGGAGAGTACTTTTTTTCACAGTTGTGATTTTCCCCCTTCTTTGTAGCTAAAGTGTGAGTGGTTTTTAGAGAGAAATATCAATTTCAGTTTTTAGTTCTTTAAAGTAAAGGAAATGCCCAACTTCAAAAAAAAAAAAAATTGGCTAAATTTGAGGGTAAAAATTTCAGTGTTGGACTGGTAATAAATATCTTAAAAAATATAATGATGCATAACTGCTTTTTATTATAGATTGTAGCAGAAAAAACTTTTGAGGTTTTTTTTCTTACCTTTTATTTTTTGAACCATTCCAGTGAGAGAAATTTTTATATATATAAACAAAATTAGTCATATAATATTTGTATGCATATACTGTATTGGGTAATTCAAAATGATTGCCCTGATTACAAATTACAATAGCGTGTTTATGAAGATAAATAGACAGCTGATATCCCTACACAAGAAAGAAGGAAGTTTAGAATTTTATTGGAAGCTACTGCTGTGTTGCTATGATGACGTAGGAAAGCGAGGTACCCATGGGCCAAGCCAGTGGGAAGAAATGCAAAAAACACAAAAACTGCCCAAAACACTGCAAGAACTAAAGATACACATTAAGCTTCTTGCACTGGCATCAGTGACTATGGACATGCTTCATAATGTATGGCATGAAATGGATTACTGTTTAGATGCTGTCTGCGTGACCCAGGGGAGTCTCATAGAACATTTGTAAGGTATGAAAACAAAATTCTAAACTTCTTTCTTTATTGTGCAACAATGTGATCTCTGTATCTATGTTCATAAACCAGCTATTGTCATTTGTAATCGGGGCAATCATTTTAAATTACCCTGTATTTTAAATTTAAAATAGTATTTTAAAATACTTTTTCAGAACGGGCTTCAAACAACATGCACCACATGAAATGAATTAAGGTAATTATAGAGTCATCACCTGGTTATTTTCTTCAAATTTACCGTAAGTCAATGTGTGTGAAAACCAGGCAATAAAATGACTTTAAAGTTTAGGCTTAACCTATCAATATCAATTTTTTTTTATTAATATGAATTTAACCAACAGACATCTTACTTTAAAACACCAATTTATTCCAGTTTGAGACATAAATCTGAATCTGTACAGAAATGCACTGGGCAAGTCAAAAATGGGCAGAGGCTGCCTATTCAGTTTTCCACAAGAGTCCAGTTTGTTGCTTGATAGTTTTAAATATTTATCTATCTATTAAATGGTAAACAATTAATGATATGCTGCTCTATAATTTGTACCAGGTGTGTTTGGTATTGTTTGTTTCTAGGGTGAGAAGAGGTTGAAATAATATTTCAACCCCCTTATAAAATTAACAATATGGAGTGTATGGTAGGTTTTTACAGGAGAAAACTAAAAACCTGCCTTATTCAAGGTATTCTAAAGCAAAACATCTTAAATGCTTGTAGGATCTATTAACACAAAAAATATATCCAGGGAGAGGGAGTTGAAGTTGCATTGTGATACAGTACTTGTAAAAACTTCCTCATAGTATGATACAAAGATAAATTCAACTAATTTGCATAGCGAATACTTGTGTGTAGAGAATAACAAGGATCACGCTAAAATAAATTCATTTAAACAGGGTTTTTTTTTCTTTTGATACATGTTTAGTGGTTGATTTTTGATGTAAGTTTGGTATGTTTTTCCTGTTGCCAGAACAAAAATAGGCTATAATAGCTTTCAAAAAATGAATTTCATATCTCATGCAGAATTATTTTTGGTACTATGTGGTTGCCAGTACTGAATCATAGTCATATATCTACCATAGCTCAGACTGTTAGAAAATGGGTTAGCCCTTGGTCACTTCGTTTTACACACTTGCAATTATTTCGAACCCCTACACAAAACAAAGTTACCAGTACTTTCCTGTGTTCTAAAAAATATTGTGTTAAAACCATTGATAAATCTTCACAGCTGTTGGGACTGACAATAAAAATACATGCAAAGATGCCTAGTTTCCTGATTTAACTGGAATATGGTTTTCCAACCCAGTGTTGGGGAATCTTTTATTTAAGGAAAAAAATAAAAAAAAAAAACATCCAGCTTTTATGAAATGTTAATATTTTTCTTGTGGTATCTCAGAAACTCCAAGTGCTATGAACTCCCCATTGTCACAAAAGAAATCGTTGGTCCACTACGGAGGAATGGGAAAGATCAAATATACTACGAAAATAGAAACTGTGTGTGAAATAATGTTATGCAACATTTGCACAAAGTTTATTCTTATGCATAGATGCCAACCCTTAGGAGTTCGGTAATAAAAAAAATTTAACCCTCCCCTTCCCGTAATACAGCTCACAGCGACAAATTTGGGTATCGTGCATCAACTCCTACAAATTTTATAATTTCGTCACTTTCGTTTCCGGGAAACTTTCCCTCCATTATCGAGTTAAAATGTAAACATTTATGGGGGAAAATAATATTAAACAATACGGAGCAGTGGAAACATCGCGGGAAAAAAAAAAAAAAATACAGGAGAAATTCACGCTTCGCCGGACTTCCATTTTCGGAAAATTTTCCTCCATTTTCAAGCTGAAATACAAATATTTATGGAATAAAATTATATTTAACAACAACAGAGGCCAGAGAGAACGAGAAACAGAATTTACAAATTACGGGAGCATTTTTGCGTCGTTTAACTTTCGCTTTTGGAGATCGTTGCCCGCGCCCCTATACTTCCAAGCTGGAATAAAAACATTTGCTCCAAAATTATATTTCACAGCAATACTGGACAAGGGAAACATCGTGAGTAAAACAAAAATTACGGCAACGGGAGAAATCTTCATTCCGCCTAACTTCCACTTTTAAAAGGTAGAATTCCGTCCGCAAACAGGAAATGACCATCCCCCTATATCGTTCAGTATAGCATCGATCTTGAGAATTAACCCAAATGACGACTAAAATGCTGCATTCCGAGAAAGGACCTCATGTTTTTCCAAAACGGAAAAATCAAATGCCGGTTTCCCACAATGTCTGCTAAATATTCGTAATTTACGGAAAACCCGTACTGGTTGGCATCGATGTTCATGTTTCAGTGTTCTAACATCTTTTCGGTGGCGCAGTGGTCTAAGCGCTGGTTTCTGACCATTCGTCCGAGATGGGTCCGGGTTCAAATCGCGGTGAGGCATATATGTGTTGTCTTACAGCACCGGCTCTTTCCCTTTCTTTGGAACCAGTGGCTCTAAATTAGGGACGGGCGATTGTTTCTGTAGCCCCTCAAACTGCTCACGGTGGTCGTGAAACTCGTACAAAAAAAAAACATTCCTTGAAAATTTTTCGAATTGTCGCCCTGGTGGCGCAGTGGTCTAAGCGATGGCTTCTGATCATTCGTCTTGGATGGGGTCCAGGTTCGGATCCCGTGAGGCATGAATATTGTGTTTGTCTTAGGGCACTGGCTCCCTCTCTTCCCTGGAGCCAGTGGCCCTAAATTAGGGACTGGCGACTGCTTATAGACCGTTGGAGTTGCTCACAGTGGTCGTTAAACCCTCAATCAAACTAAAAAAAAAACAATTTCGAATTGTCCATTGGATGTTTTTAATATCCTGACACGTCTTTGACATATTTTGGGCGTCTTAATGCTGTCCGCAGCTATAAAATGATTGTTTCAGAACGGGTGAGAAAGCTTCACGATTTTCAGAATTAAAAACATTTACCAAGTTGCGTATTTTTAAAATGTTTATTTCTTTCCTCTCATTTTCTTTTTTTCATTGGAGGTTTAACGGCCACCGTAGGCAACTCAATGGGCTAAAAGCAGTCGCCGTTCATAATTTAGAGGGGTTCCAGGGAAGGGAGAGAGCTAGTGCCGTAAGACAAACACAACATCCATGCCTTACCGGGATTCGAACCCGGATCCCTTTCGGACGAATGATCAGAGGCTAGCGCTTAGATCACTGCGCCACCAGGGCGGCACTCTCATTTTCCTTTGTGATTTTAACCTGTTTTTCTGATGATACTTTTTATTCTTATAATGCCTTCCGTTTTAATGAAAAAGAGACTTAGTATTTTCGAAGAATTTTTCCTAATGAAGCTCATGTTTATGTATTTCTGAGGGTTTCTTCAAAACCAATCAGTATGGCAAGCATTTTGCTCCGTTCCTCTTTTTAAAAATTTTCGGGGTTGGCGAGTAGCAACCGCTTCTTTTTATCTTTAATAGAAGCACTATTATATTTTATTATGCAAAATTGCAGTATTGTGCGGCTTTGCACAGTCATACTAGGCAATGCTCTCCAAAACTTAAAGCCGCCCCGGTGGCGCAGTGGTCTAAGCGATGGCCTCTGATCATTCGTCCGAACGGGGTCAGGGTTCGAATCCCGGTGAGGCATGGATGTTGTGTTTGTCTTACGGCACTGGCTCTCTCCCTTCCCTGGAACCAGTGACCCTAAATTAGGGACGGGCGACTGCTTATAGCCCATTGAGTTGCTCATGGTGGTCGTTAAACCTACAATCAAAAAAAAAAAAAAAAACTTAAAAAATAAAAATATTAAAAAATGTATTTTACAAAAGTCAATGAAAGAATATACAACAGCAGAACTGCTCTCTTACGTTTTCCATGTCTTTCCTTCCTGAAGAGGAATGAGCCATCGGTAATTTTACTTTAACCGTTGGATGTTTAGAAATGATATGCTTTTTTAAGTTAGATGTAGTTGTCCTGTATGATAGTTTCTGACGACACATATTACACATTGCGTATCCATCACTGACAACATTGAAAAATTGCCATATATCACTGGTTTTTTTACGGGTAGCCATTCCGATTACCTGCCAAAAACCTCATTCACACTGAGAACGACGTAACCGCAAAATAACAACGCTGTGAAAAAATCACGAACAGCGAGATAGCAGCTACCTTGGAAGTAACAAGTAACAGCCACGCCACAGTAGGCATGGGCGATAGTATTCGCACTATCGATACTATCGATAGTTGCAGCACTATCGACAGCCCAGTTTCGAATAGTTTAGTCTTCTGATAGTATCGCGATAGTTTTTGCAAACTATCGACTGTTCATGTTATTCGCTTGGTTATTCGTTACAAAACCGTTGCCTAAAACGCTGCGCGATAGGTTTTGGAAACTATCGACCATTTAATTATCGACAGTTCATGTTATTCGTTGTAAAATCGTTGCCTAAAACGTTGAACATTTTAAAATGTATGGATAGTTCGACAATTATCTAACGAATGGTTCTACATTTCGAAAACACTGGTAGTTTTACACACTGTGAGATCAACTGTCGAATAGTTCGTAATTTTGGAAATGCTGATAATTTGTCCTGAGTGACAATGAAATCTTTTCCTTTCAAGTAATTTATTAAATGTGACAGAGCGATCGTCGAGTGTCCAAGACTACGCAATTCAAGAACACTGATGGTTTTACGATGAGATCTATTGTGGAATAGTTGCGCATTTAGAAAATAATAACGATAAATAAATAAACGATAGTTTCACACACAATGAGCCCAACTATCGAAAAAAGAATTTCCCATTTCTAAAACACGACATTTAGTATGCAGTGAAATTAGCTATCGAATGGTTCTGAATTTTGAAAACACCGATATAGTTTGCCATAAATGACCCGCAGAAATCCCTGAAACAATGCCTGCAGAAAAAAAATACTCACTGAAAATGACACTTCTTGGTATCTGGAAAAATGCCCAAAATATCAAGTTGTAGACGTGTGTGTATGGTTTTTTTATGTAAGAGGGTGGGGGAATGATCACTGTGAGTAACTTTATGTGCTGTAAGCAGATGCCAGTCCCGAATTTAGGCTCATATTGGTTCCAGATAATGTAGAGACAATGCAGTAAGACAAGCACAACATCCGGTGCCGCCCTGGCCCCTGGTAATGCAGTGGTCTAAGCACTGGCTTGTGGCCATTCGTCCGGCCTCGAATCCCGGTAAGACACGAGTGTGTTTTTTAATCTTGCAGCACTAGCTCTCTGCCTTCCCTGGTGTCAGTGGCTTAAGACAAGTCCATAAGTATGGCTACAGCCTATACTACTTAACTCCAAGTAGTATAGCAATACTTTTTAGTATCTATACTACCTAAATCCAAGTAGTATAGCCATACTTTTTTTAGTATTCATACTTGAAGAAGTAATAATATGTATATATATGTGTGTGACATGGAGAAGATAGGCTCAAGACAGACAATTGTGGAAGAAACTTGAGACCTTCATCCAGCAATGGATTGATAATGCTTGATGATTATATATATATGAAGAAATTAATCGGCGTGTACAACTTACCTGCAGAGCTTTTGGGAGAAACAGTATAATTTTCAGGAGCAATAGGCCATTATGTCTTAAAAGAAAAGTGTTTGATCAATGCATCCTTCCAGTGCTAACGTATGGTGCAGAGACGTGGACCTCAACTAAAAGGGACCTACAAAGGCTGCAGACAAGTCAAAGAGGCATGGAGAGGTGCATGCTTGGTGTAACCAGGAGAGATAAGAAGAGGAACTTGTGGATCAGAAAAATGACAAGAGTGGAAGACATCATGATCAGAGTAAAATCCCTGGAATGACAATGGGCTGGATATATTGATAGAAGGACAGACCATCGATGGGCAACCGAAATTTTAAACTGGATTTCAAGGGACAGGAAAAGACCCGACCTCATGGGAGATGGGTGGATGAAATTCGAAAGTATGCGGGAGTAACATGGAAGAGACTGGCACAAGACAGACCGTTGTGGAAGAAACTTGCGAAGACCTTCGTCAAGCCGTGGATTGATAATGGTTGATGATGATATAGATCCTGATCCTGTTTGTGAGGTGGGAGTTTTGATTTCGCATGTATTTAAGATTCATTCACTTCGGGAGCTTCGTTAAAGCCGCCTCCTTTTAATACGCCAGTTCCTAATTCCCGGCGAGAATGTTGGAAGCACGTTTTGCCTTAAACATAGTTAGTTACGTTTCTTCGAAGAACTGAGAACGTGTGACTTTGAACAATGTGCGCCGCCTCGGTGGCGCAGTGGTCTAAGGCGTTGGCCTCTGATCATTCGTCGGTAAGGGGTCCGGGTTCGAATCCCGGTCAGGCATGGATGTTGTGTTTGTCTTACGGCACTGGCTCTCTCCCTTCCCTGAAACCAGTGACCCTAAATTAGGGACGGGCGACTGCTTATAGCCCATTGAGTTGCTCACGGTGGTCGTTAAACCTCCAATCAAAAAAAAAAAAAAAAAAAAAAAACAATGTGCCTCTTTTGTCATTTAGGAATAAAACACGATGCCCTTTGCCCAATATTATTGGTGGCACAAAAGTGCCGTAATTTCACCGTGTCCATGTAGTTTAGAAAACTTGAAGATTACATTGCACTGGAGCAAGAATCAAACCCACGGTTCCTGTATTGGTTTCCATGCATTTGTGAAGAATTCTATCTTCAGAGAGGTTCGTTTCTCAATTATATGCAAGATAATCAATACCTAGTTTAGATTCATTCATACAGTCTCTTGTTACAGCATCTTCTTCATATGCACAGAGATTCCTTGTAACAAAACCTTCAATTAGTGCTGAATGACCATTTTAAACCTGTTCACTCGGATGAGTTCAGAAATATTCTTCTGAGCCTTTTGTGGTCTTACATTTCTTTACAAACCAATGGTGTGTTATTGATGTCTCATTTGCTGGAATTCAGGCTTACATTTTTTTTATTGGAGGTTTAACGACCACCGTGAGGAACTCAATGGGCTATAAGCAGTCGCCCGTCCCTAATTTAGAGTCACTGGTTCCAGGGAAGGGAGAGAGCCAGTGCCGTAAGACAAACACAACATCCATGCCTGCCGGGATTCGAACCCGGACCCTTTACGGACGAATGATCAGAGGCCAGCGCCTTAGACCACTGCGCCACCGGGGCGGCAGGCTTACATTTGCATCCTTTTACTTTGCAACTTAAAAAAAGGAAGACGTATATGTTGATTTATTTTAGGCTTACATGCTATTGCCATATTAACTTGTTTGCAAATAACATTTTTTTGCCGTCCCGGTGGCGCAGTGGTCTAAGGCGTTGGCCTCCGATCATTCGTCCGAAAGGGGTCCGGGTTCGAATCCCGGTGAGGCATGGATGTTGTGTTTGTCTTACGGCACTGGCTCTCTCCTTCCCTGGAACCAGTGACCCTAAATTAGGGACGGGCGACTGCTTAAAGCCCATTGAGTTGCTCACGGTGGTCGTTAAACCTCAAAAAAAAAAAAAAAACATTTGTGGCTGATCATATACATGCTGAACAAATATACAGTATATACATATGATTATACAATTTCAATTGCTTAATTTTTATACATGAAGATAATAATTCTTTATAAGATTTCTTTTGCCTTCAGAGGATAATGTTTGCTGGCATTGAATAGATGCCAGTGTAGTGATTAAATCCTTTTTGCTACTTTGAATGAAAGGTTTGATATTTAACGCATGGGTTCAATTAAATCATTTAATTTGCTGTCATTTTCATGGTTTTTCAGAAAATGGTGGAGAGTGTGTATAGTTTTATCATCTGTATAGTACACTTTAGATACTAATTATGATTTTTTTAGTCTGTCACCAACAGGGCAGTCATGTTTTCAGTAATTTGGTATAAATTCATTGATCTCATATTTTTTACTTGTCACAAACTGTATTTTTTTTACTTGTTGGTGTTTTGACAACCATAAGCAACTTAATGGGCTATAAGTAGTTGTCTATTCCTAATATAGGGCTACAGGTTTTAGGTAAGAGAGTGAGAGAAAGCCAGTGCTGTAAGATGAACACAACATCCATGTCTCACTGGGATTCAAACCCAAACCTATCTTCGATGAATGATCACAAGCCAGCACTTAGACCACTGCACCATCACAGCAGTGAAGTTGTTTCTATTGTGCTGCTTTTTTGTTACAGCACGGAATTGTTGGCCCCAGCCATTGAATTCCATACTGACAGTTTCTTTACAAAATTAAAAAAAAAAAAAAAAAAAAGTTTTGCCACAGTAATTTGTATACCAATTTTTTCTTTTTGACCAATCATAGCAAAGTGATATCTTCTGCAGTGGTTATTAAGTAACCCAAAAATGTACATCGCTCTGGATCAGTCCACTTGTATCAGGCAACATTGTTTTCAATATGGATCACAAGTACAAGAAGCTGCTCTGTAAAATAAAAAATGCTTTTCAGGTGGAAATAAAAATATCTCAGATTTGTAAGTTTACCATTTGTGTGTGTGTTGTGTGACAATCACCACGAGCATATCCATTGGTTATAAGCAGTTGTCTGTTCCTAATTTAAGGCACTTGGTTCCATGGAAGGGAGAAAGAGAAAGACAAACATACTACTCATG
This sequence comes from Macrothele yani, assembly GCA_039090855.1. Classification (NCBI taxonomy): domain Eukaryota; kingdom Metazoa; phylum Arthropoda; class Arachnida; order Araneae; family Macrothelidae; genus Macrothele; species Macrothele yani. Next base: position 92,277,321 of record CM076993.1, read on the forward strand.
CCTCATTCAGAACTCAAAACACAGATCCAGCAGACTAGTATACCACTAAGATGGTCATTATATTTCAAAAACCCATTTTAACACCAAATCTGCATAATAATTCCAAACACAAAACTTCTTAATATTGTACCATAGCATGAATGCTTTTCGTACTTAATCACTTTAATACATAAGATTAACATTACTGACATACATTAAAAATAGAGCAAACTGAAGTCTTTTTTTGATTTTTTTTTTTTTTTTTTTGATTGGAGGTTTAACGACCACTGTGAGCAACTCAATGGGCTATAAGCAGTCGCCCGTCCCTAATTTAGGGTCACTGGTTCCAGGGAAGGGAGAGAGCCAGTGCCGTAAGACAAACACAACATCCATACCTGACCGGGATTCGAACCCGGACCCCTTACGGAGGAATGATCAGAGGCCATCGCTTAGACCACTGCGCCACCGGGGCGGCCAAACTGAAGTCAATCTTTTTACTTTCTGTGAACAATTATGAAGTATTCAAGATGCCATTTCAGTTTTTTAAATGAATAAAACACTTGAAAAATCTTATCTGCTGCAGAAATGTTTTTTACAGTGTCATGTTGATTTCACCAACTTCCACTTTTCAAGCTATTTTTCATTGATTATGGCATTAATGGAATCAAGCATGTTGGGAAAAAAATATTTTTGATGAGAAACAACTGTGGCTACAGTCCATCAACCAGTGGCAGATATATCAAGGAAGGTAGCTGTTATTGTTGAGGAAATGCAAATGAGTGCTAGCGCAACATGGTATTTGCATTTCTACAATTTTTCAACCAGAACTATAAAAATTTGGATGCATGACACCCAAGTCTTCTATATTTGTTGAAACAAAAAAAAAAAAAAAAAGCAGAAATTTGAAAAAACTTCCTTAACAGTTGGGAAACATATATATACACACATAGACATAGTTTTCGTTTTTTGGGTGCTTTATATTTTCTCCTAAATTTTTTTGGGGGGTAGGGAAGGTTATCTGTGGGGGTTTTTTAGTTGTTTTGAAGTAGGTTAATTTTATTTTAATTTTTTATTTGCATTTTCTGTTTATCATTTGCTGTTTTTGTAGCAGACTGGATGATGCAAAATCCACACTTGTTGAGTCTTTACAGAGGTATGAGGTGTTATCTGTGCCTAGCTCTTGATGAAACCATAGATAGTATCTTGCCATAGTTCTACATTCCTCTTTCTTTTCTCCCAGTTGGTTGTTAGATCTGTTCTTTTGATTTCTCCAAATCAGTTACTACTGCTTTCAATTTTGTATGTTTTTGATTTTTCTTTTATGTAGCCTCAGGTGCTTTGGAATTTCAAAAGCTGTTTTGAAAATTTACATGTAACCTTTATTATGCTTATATATATATTCTGTATATAGTTATTTGCTTTTTTGTCATCAGCTTACTTTATATTAATACGACCATTCTTTGAGAACCTGCTTTCCCTCTTTCTGTGACGTTCAACTACTGATCAAGGTCAAATAGTGAGTACACTTGTGCAAAGAAAATTTTCTCATTGTTTACATGATTTTATTACAAAGCAAAGCCAATGCGCACCTGCAGCAACTGTACTCATCATTATAATCAAGTAAAATGTCAATACTAGGAAGTTTTCATGTTTACTACCCTTACTTATAATTAAAAGCTAAAATGTGACAGTTCATATTTTTATTTAACAGATGAGCAGTATAATCAAAATGGATAACATACCGAATTTACAAATTTTACCTATACTGTGAAGTATAAATTTTTGCTTTCTTTTCCATTACAACACAAAATGCAGCCCGCGAGAACCACCGAAATGCCCAGCTGACACGGTCCGTGCTAGTCGGAGCAAAACGTCCCCTCGAAGACGGTAAAGGAGTATTACCGAAAGTACTCGGGTATGAATAAATATTGAAGTAAATGAGGATGCAGCAAAGGAAAAAAAACTCATTTGGTGATGAGGCAAAATAAATTCCAACGGAAAAAAAAAAAAGCGGACCCGTGGCCAAATGAAAAACCCCCGTGCCGCATCCACATAACGGAAATATGAATTGAAAGCCAAGCCCCACGTGCGGTAAGTGTTCATCGAACTTTACCAACTAAAAGTGAAGTTCAAAAATTCAAATGCATTAATGCACGTTAAATAATATAACCTCCAATATCGGAAGTAAATTGAAAAATATTAAAATTTTGTTTACAATCTGTACCAAACAACACTAACACTTAAAATAAACTTTAAATGTTCTCCTCAGCAGAAAGTGACCACCAATAGATAACTGAAACATCAGACTGAATACCAAAAGACAGAAGACCACATCTAAATGTTCTCCTCAGCAGAAAGGTAGCAATATGAATACACATTTTGGAGAAATTCAAATACTGTTTGCTTTAATAAAAAGGAATGAATTCTAGTTGTCACTGTACATTACATTCTGTGACCAAATATCATGTCTTCTAAAACTATGAGCAATACTATTTTAAATGTGAGTAACAGATGCAACAGTAATAAAATGTTTTTTTCACTCCCATAAATCATAACATTGCACTAAAAACATATACAATTTGTAACTGTAGTTACAAATTTTGATATAATATATAAGGAATGAAGGATCAAACTTTAGAACATGATAACAAGAGATTCAAAGCACACATTTCATCACAACATTGACTTTTTTTTTTTTTATATTTTAGTTACTGTACAAAAGGCATACATTGCAAATGATATGAAAAATAAGGACATTATATTTAAAAAGTTTAAAACTTTGATATCAGGAAATCAAATTTTAGAATTCAATAGTGAGATTAAATACTGCAGATTTCAACACACTTCTTCAATGAATTGACAGCCTTGTGTGGGCCCTGGCTTTTTCAATGAGCATTTTTGTGAGATTTCGTAACATTAACCCCACGTCCAACATCCCCCCCTCACACACACCTGGAGGACCAAGGGACAACTTCACAGGGAACCATCCACACATTCAGGTCCCCAAACACAGGGAGTCTGTGGAAAACAAAGACCAGAAAGCCGGCAGGACCGGGATTTGAACACCCGTCAGAAAGTGCCTCCCAGGCAGTGCATAGTGACTTAAGCAACTGCACTATGCTGGTGGTTCATCACAACACTGTGACAATTTATAAGATTTTTTCAATTACAACACTAAAGGCATACAGTGCAAATTACATGAAAAGTAAGAAAATCATATTCAATTACAAACAATTTATTTACGGTTTGGATGATTGTACCAAACAAAATATATCTTTAAATAAACAACTAATTACTTATTCTCAGCAGAAAATGTAGCAATATAAAAATGCAAAATGTGGGAGAAATCAAATGCTTTGTTCATTTTAATACATAAGAAATGAAACTGTATAAGTTTCTTTTACCTATAATGAGTTCACATGAACAGAAAACGAAGTTACATATTTCCTGAGTTTGTATTCTCTATGTACCAGCATGGACTTTCATACGCATTGTGTTTCAGAGACTTTCACCGCATCTTCTTCCTACATGTTTTGAACTGTTCCTGCAGTGTCGTGTTTCACTGGTCTACTCCTTAAGCTACTGCTGGTTCTACAGCATTCACTGTAATTATTATCATCAACCTTTGTACATACACTTCATTGTATTTACCATTTCATGTTTTATTTTCTGCCTTCCATCACACTGCCTGTGTTGCTGGCGTGACTGTGTTTCATGTATTTTTGTAACGAATAAAGCGAATTTTGAGAGTGCTCTGAAATGAAAACATTGACCATTATTATAAAAAAAGGTTATGATGTGAACAATTTATCTGAGAAATATTTTTGGGTTTTATAACACTTTTTTTCTTTTATCAAATATTAACCCTATGGTAGGTAGCAAGTTAAGAAAACTTAAAAATGCATAATCAAGAATTTTGCAAATTCAGTCTAAGAAACTTACACTGCCCACATAAGTAAAGAAATCCACAGTAGATAGTACATCTGGGAGTGAAATTATAGAAATTTACTCAAAAAGGCTTTCTTTTAGGCACACTGCCAGCAGGTAACCTTTTGAATTCAAACTTTGGAGAAAGCTGGCAAAATAGAAATAATATCAGTTAGCCATATATAATGAAAACATTTTGCTTCCCTTTCCCAAGAAAACATCATGGAGCCAGGACTTGGTCAGGGATTTAATGAAAATGGAGCTGTGGAAAGTGTGTGCCAGGATTCGTACTGACAGACAAAAATTCTGAATTTATAACTCTGATTTAGAACAACCAATTCCATAAAGTTATCGTTTCATGTGATTAAGATATGATCTCATCAAAATAATTATTCTCACTACATACATTTCCAGGGATTGTATTAACAATGAGTTTTCAATTTTTATGTAATCCTTTTAACAATTACTCTATTTACTGCAGTGGTTTAAACTATGATTAAATTTTGCATATTTCCTGAGAATTAAGAAAATACACTGAGTTTATGTCTAGTAATTCATATAAACAGCAGTTTTTGACCATGCTATGTATGGTCTTGATCACCCTCAACAGAATCAGAGGACTGGTAGCTAGATTTTAGGAGACATCCAAATAAGTGGGATTTGGTGAGGGATATCTGAATTGCAGTTTTTGGTTAGCAATATTTCAATTCAATACTTTCTTGAAAATGTGGAAATACTTTGTTCATAAAGGAGGTAATTTTTTTCCCCAAGGGGACTGCAGAAATGTCTTCAGTTAGTAATGATAATGCTGTTTTTGGAAGATCATCTGGGCACATACTGTTTATGTTCACACAGTCTTGTGTTGATGCTTCAGTACGAGTCACCAAGGTATACTGAGTCCTGAGGGGGATGAAATAGGTATGGCATAAACTTTAGGGGTGTCTAGGGATAGAACAGGATCTCTGTTTTTTTAGCAGACACTTTATAATAACAGGTTAAGAAGATGGGCCCTGGAGAGTTTACAGATCTTATAAGAAAATGAACAATGCTAAGGGACTGAACCAATAAATAGGGTTCTATTTTAGTGTTAGTGTAAGAGTTGGAAGTTTTTCATGTGGAAATCATAGAGAATTTTGTTTATTATAGATGGTGGGTATTGATGGGCTTCAGAAATTTTCTTAATTGTAGCAACTTCTTGTTTGAAGGATGATTCACTGTTGCAGACAATCCTGGCACAATTAGTATTTTAAAACAATAAATTTGTGAGTAGTGGTGGAATGGGATGCACTGGGAATATACCAAAACATCAACACAAGCCTGTGTGAGAACAAACAGGATGTGTTAAATGGTCTTTCAAAAATAGGGTTATCAGCACCAAACCTTGAAGGCATTTCTGCAGTCCCCCTCCCCCTTTGGAAAGAAAAAATAAAATAAAAAAACTCGACACCTTTATAAAGAAAGCAACTCTATGTTTTCAAGAAAGTATTGAAATATTGGTGACTACGAACTGCAATTCATGTATCGCTCACCAAATTCCATTTATGTAGATCTATCTACTAAAATCTGATAATTGTTTCTGCATCACCAATTCAAGTAGTACTTCTGGCAACCAGTGCTTTGATTCAGTTGATCGCAGGTGATCAAAACTATAGCTCAGTCAAGAGCTTCTGCTTATATGAATTTAATTACTATACAAAACTTTGTGTATTTTTACTTACTTTTCACATAGTTAATGTTGCATGATGCCTGTTGTTTCAAACTATTCTGCTTATTTGATATCATAAGAGGTTTGGCATGTTTGTATCTTTTTTAAAACAACTTTGAAATTTTAGGTATTTTGCATATGTACTATTTCCCAAATTTATACGTAATATCTGTTATGTTTACTTTTCTTGCCATTCCTGATGACTACAATTTGCCATGATAACCAGCTTCTCTAGCCGTTTGGGATGAAGTCTGTTACGTTTTGCTGTCATCACATTACCAGACTTTGAGAAGAGCCTTTCAGATGGAACTGAAGTTCCAACAATGCACAAATATTTTTGTGCAAGATCATAGAGCCCAGGATATACATATTTATTCCTTTCCCAGAACAACAATGGGTTTTCATTGCAATCTATAACTGGAAGTTGCAGATATTGCCTCAAGGAAACACTTATGCCACCCATAGTGTCACTGCTTGAACAATTTGTGCTGACCAGATTGTCATGAAAAGCCCATATGCTGTCTGTGCTTTGTACAGGTGACACAGGTGTTTCAGTAGCCTTCTCATGTTCATGCAACAAAGAATTAAGGCCAGTAATTGCACGTGAGCAGAACAAAACATTCTCAAAATGCAATCGCTTAAATCTTGGATCCAAGATTGTTGCTATGGCAATGCATTTTACATTTTCAACTGCCCCAAAATGTCTAGTGAAATTTTCGAGCAATGTTTTCTTTACAATTCTGCACCATGTGCAACTGGTACATTTTGAATTGCCTTTTGCAACAGCGCAACAAGGGAATTAAAGCACTCACAATTACATGATTTTGTGAAGATATTTCCCTTGTCACTTCTTCCACAGGCTTTAAAACTAACATGATGCTCTTTAATTCATCAATCTGGCTCTTGTGCAAGATCGGTGGTCCATCCACAACAGTTAAAACAGTTGCTATGTAGCCATATAATTGTATAAATCTCTCTAACATATAGAAAGTACTATTCCAACGGGTGCCTACTTCTTGAGTAAGTTTTAGTGTTTGCCCTTCAGCGACACCATCCTTCATTTGCTCAGCATGGAGCTTTTCTGTTGCACTTGCACTATGCTTGAAAAAAGTAACTGTCCTTTTTACTTCTCCTAATAAGTTTTTTTATAATTTCTATAGCATTCAGAGAGTCTACTGCAACTAGATTTAGCAAATGTGCCACACAGTGTAAATGCCTGTGTTGTGAAAACATCTGCTGAGCTGCTTTCACAATGTTTGCACCACCATCAGTGACACAGCAAACAACTTTCTCATTAGTGATGTGCCATTCATTCATAACCTCCCGAAGAGCACTTTCAATGTTCTCTGAGGTATGTGGTGCTTTAAGAGGCTTTACAGCCAAATCCATACTTTGAGCATTACATTTGGTAATGAAATGTGCAGTAACACCAATATAACTCTTGCTATTTATATCAGTCCATATGTCTGTTGTGAGACACAACCACTTGGATTCCTCCAGTCTCTTAGATAAACCAATTTTTATCAGCTCATATTTCTTATCCAATAATGTTGTGATGGTTTTGCGAGAGAGCACCTTGTACCTGGGATTCAGTTCCTTAACAAATGTTTTAAAACCTTCCCCAGATACTACATCCAGGGGTAAGGCATCTTTTGCTATAAAAAACAGCAAAGTATCAGTTATTCCTTGAGACCCTGCTCCAGTAGGTGTCATTGCTTGCTGCTGGGTCAAAGTTTCAAAGATTGTGGGTTGCCTTGCTGTGGAATGAGTTTCGTTAAATTGCCCAGAAACTGATGGCACTTCACTTTTTAATTGAAGATCATTCAGTACCTGAACATCGGGTGCAATACTACTGGTGTACATGCTTCTGTGCTTACGTTTAATGTGGTCCCACAAGTTTGAGGTATTTCGCGAATATGAAATTTGCTTTTCGCAAAGCTTACATTTTACCTGTGTTAAACTAACCTGCTCGAAAAATTCCCACACATTACTTTTTCTTCTTTTAGAAAACGTCGCCATCTCCGTTAATCGACAATTTAAAAAATCGAACAGGAAAAAAAGCAGAAAAAGTAAAGTAAACGTGAAGAACTGTGACACAAAAACGGTAAATTTGAACTAGCGCTTTGAAAAACTGAAGGAGAAAATTATTCGTGAAAACTATTCGTGAAAACTATCGATAGTTTCGATAGTGTTACAAAAACTGTCGATTGTTTGTCGAGAGGTTTTACAAAACAGTCGATAGTTTATCGATAGTTTTATTTGGTCTATCGCACATCCCTAAGCCACAGGAGCAGAATTCACTCAGTAACGGTTAACATGGAGCTGTGAAAAATCACGAAGAGCATGATGGGTAGCAATAACAGAGTGAGGAGCAGAGGAACGTTTATTGGACGATCACTGCTACTCACGGTTTTCAGTAGCAGGCGCTACCTGTGACTTTTCGGTAACCGTGATCAAATCACAGGTAGTGAAATAACGCTCATCTCTAATGAGTGTCGTTCTCTAGTTTTTATCAGTAAAGTGAAACAGCAGGGAGTTCAGGCTCGGCGAGACGTAGCCGTATTTTCAAGAAAAACATGCAGTGCACAGATGCCAACATTACAGGCTGATGTCGGAGCAGATTGAGTTGGACTGAGCATGCGCGTCTGTGTTGGGGTTGTTTGTTGACTTTCTTCCATTCTCTCTTCTAGCTCTGCGTTTCCTGCTACACATTCGTTTCAGTGATCTGCAATTGTACAAGTGGACTTACAATTTTATTTTGGTAGTCTGTATCAAGCAAGGCATGTCTTTGGTGGAAGAAAATGATAAATCTACTGGGTGAGTAATTACGGATTTTTTTCCCATTCCGTTTTAAGTGTTATTAAAAGAAACGTTTTGAGCCTTACATTTTCCATTGTATGCATGTTGACATGGAGGTTAATCATTTTTCCAGCCTTTACCTAGAATCATTCTCAATATTATGTTTTCTTAGGATTCACAGCCATTAAGTAAAGAATATAACTAAGGTTACAAGCTACATGTAAATCTCAAAGATTCTCCTACCTAACGCGTACGTTTTGTGGGAACCCATTCATGTACTTCTGAGAATTCCACGAAAACAATTTTTAATACTTCAGGGTAACACGAACCCCATTGAAATTTAAAAATGGCCTCAGCATATTTGTCATTTAAGGTATATTGTAAATATGAAATTCATGGCAAGCAACCGGGTATTACTATAAAGTAGTTATCTGTAGGTATTTCTGTGCAAATTGCACATGTTCATGATTACCCCTGATCATGTGGCCATGCTGATGCACCTGCAATGCAAAATAATATTTATAATAATTCCATATAAACCAAACACCCCTAAAATAGGGTTGATTAAAAATTAGGTATACTATATTTTAGTTAATACTAAAAATGGGAAATTTGTGTCAGCTGTTTAATGAAATAGAACTTCCTCTTTATACCTCCCAAACCAAGCAGGGCACTTTTTTTACCTAAATGGTACTTTTCTACAATCGCCATGCGGGTGTTGTTGTGGAAACTAAGCAAAGTGTAAGAGTGTATATTTAATGTGTACACAACTTATTAAATCTTTTCTTGTTTGTGGTTTTGTTTGTTGCTGCACACACTTGCACCTGGTAGTACTTCAAAGTATTTGTGTTACATGTGTAACTTATGTGTTACACAATATTTATTTTACTGTGTATTAGTTCTGTGGCCAATATAGATCAATAGCAGGACAAAATGGTTATGCAATATGTATTTTCCCAGGTTCCCAAATCCTTAGATCAAAACCACAGTCAGAGCTGTGACATACTGGGTTCAGAAATTATGAGTGCCAAATCAATTTTTCAGTAGTTTTATTTATTTGCATACCAACTCAACTTGGGTACGGTTGCGAATATTTTCCATCGTTTTGCCAAAGACAGAATTGTTCATGAGTTTGAAAAAATCTTTCTCAAACTCATTTTTAGCCCGCTTTCTCATCTCGGTATTCAATTGAATATAGGGCTGCAACCACTTGCTCTGATCAAAGCTTAAACCCCGATGCACTTTTGTTATGATGAGACCCGCTTTGACTGCCTGCTTCAGAAGTTGATAATGAGCCACGTACCTGGATTTTTTATTTAACGTAGTCAATAATTTGACCTGCCTGGTTCCAGGTACAACTTCCGTTTCCGCACAAAACGGTAAATCCGAATGAAGATTGTGAAGGAGTCCGGATAGCTGATGTCAACATCGAGAAAGTATCCCGTGCTGGCATCATCCGCTATGTTCATAACATCCAAATACTTCAATTCTTCATCGGAAATCCACCGGAAATTTTTGTGAGGAAGACGAAAATTATCCATTGCAAATCCATAAAGATTACACACGTCAAGATAAATGATGAAACTGGCATCTTTGAAGACATCAAATTTTTTTAGATACTTATTATTTGCCTCAGCATACCGTTTCACACACATACACAAGCCACCCCGCTTTCCACTCTCCAGAAAAAGTAGCATATCATAGTCACTTAAAAGCTGGAGAGAGACTTTTGTGCATTTGAGCATGGCGGACCAACTTAAACCAGGACAACTAAAAAACCAGGCAGGATCTAGCGTATAAGTGTCCTGACAAATATTTCTAAAAGTTTCAAAAACATCGGCCAAAATGAGCACATCTGTTTTTAAGTACACATCTGCATACTGGCCTAAATTCTCAATCTTCAAGACCGCCCATACTTTTTTGGCATGCTCATAGTCTTCTTCTGAAATGTGGGAATCGGTTAATTTATTGAAGAAGGCTGAAGCTGGAGGGAGAGACGTTTCTTCCAACTTGCTGTATGAGGAAATGTAATCATAGGGAAAGATATCTTTCTGCGTTAGGAGGGAAAATTCTTCATCGTTAGGAATAAGCTGCCGTGTAATTTTAAAATGCGTTCTCGGAAGATTATTTGCTAATTTTGATAAACTGCTTGGCATGAATCTAAAACTGTCCAGGAAACGAACTTCAAGCCCACCCATCTTTTTTGAAAATGAAATAAATTTTTCGGTCGACTCGGGGATGACAGTGATTTCTCCAGGAAGGCAATCTAGTTCTTTAATGATGAAATGCGAGTCGTATCCTGAAAGGTCATGCATCAACACAGGAACAAAGGAAGGATTTTTAAAGTTGATGTTGCATGAAGAATGAGCGGGTCCTCTGAAATTTCCAGTACGATGATCGTGGTCCGCCACTTTCTTTTTTGATTTGCTGCAGGAATTAAATCCACCTTCACCACAAATATGACATATGCTTGCTTTCCGAAAAGATTCTTTTTCTGCCTCCGTCAAAGGATTCATGGGAATAATCATTTTATAATTTTTTTCCATGACTTCAACATCTTCTTTGAGAGTGTGAAGGAAATGACTCACAACTCCCTGCTCTGCTCTATGCGATCGGAAAACATCATAACGACCTTCCACATCTTTTATAAAATAAGCATATGACATAACCTCATGTGACTGAGTGGGAGTGGTGAAGGACTCGCTTGGATTTGGGATCGGACCTTGAACTGGTTTTAACACGCTTTCAAAATCAGCGTAAACAACAAAAGGAACCCGCTGACTGAACTTGAAGTCTTTAAACTGCAATTCTTTATCTTCAGGCATCTTGATCAGGACAGATTTGTTTTTATTACATAATTTCTTGTGCTCATTTAATTTTTCCTCTCCATTGTAACGAGTGTCATAAGTTTTAAAACACTTTTTGCAGATGTGTACTTTTTTTCCTATTTTTGACAATTGACTGGAAATAAGTCGCTCAAAATTTGTAATGTAAGCAAAGTGGTTGCAACCTCCATTTTCTAAATATATTAAATCTCTATGGTCCGCCAGCTCTTCTTCACATACTTTGATTGGGAAAAATTTTCCAGCTTCATCGATGCCATAAATGTTAATGCTGATGTTATTAACCTTTTCAAATTTTGGAACGTCAGAAATCTTCACGGGATATTCTACACAATCCCACTTGTATCCACCTTCGAAAAGAGGATCGTTGAGATAGGAGGCTACCTTTTCTCGATTTCTTTGATCTTGAAGACGTGGGGTCCACACGGCATATTTAAAGCAGAAGGTATCTAAATTTTGAACGTTCACGACAGCATATTTCTTCTGAATATGGCTGGGAAGCACAATAAAAGAACCTCCTCTCAATGGTTTAAACCGATTAACCCGGAGTTCGAACCACTCCACGTGCGAAAACATCCAGCCTGAACCTTTCAATTCACATTCGGAACATTCAGTGAGTAGTTTCCTGGACATGATGTCAAAAAATTCCCCGAGATTTGTCGACCGATATACTGGCTTATTAGTTGTTTTTAAATTCCGAGAACAATGATCAAATTCCTCCGGGGCATCGGATTTAGGCTTTTTAAAGGCTGTCTGCATAAATGCATTCACTTTAACGGATGGGTGGGCTGCCAGTGCATGTTCTACAATACTAATTGAAGAATGATTGAGGTCATTCAAAAATGTGGAGAGACAGTCCGCTGTTTCGCTTTCGGGAACGATTTTAAAGGTTTGTAGGCGGTTCTGAGCCACCGACTGCACTTGTATGAATCTTCCCAAATTTAAAGAGGGAAGAATGGGAGCTTCGGGGCTGGGGTCTACGTCCTCCCGACTTGGGCCGACAACAACGGGGCCTACAGCATTGGAGGGGCCCGCGGCAGCAAGATCCTGGAGACTAGGCCCCACGAAATTTGAGGGGCCTGCTTGAAGGTTGGGGTCTGCAGCATTGGAGGGGCCAGCCGAAGACGCATTCGTCGAGTTCCCACCCTCCTGAATTCCCGAATGAAATTTAGAAATGTGTTTCTTCATGTCCGATTTCCTAGAGAAACCCTTGTTGCAAATAATACAAGAAAAAGGTTTTATCCCCGAATGAATTTTCTTATGTTGAACTAAATTTTTTTTTAAAGTGAAGACCTTCTGACAGATCTCACAAGAAAAATGTCGAGGAGGAACTTCATCAGGAACGAAGGAGGAAAGCAGGTCTTGACTCAAGGGAAATTCCTCCAAGGCCTGCAGGATGTCGGAATTTTGAAGAAAGAGTTGTTCATCAGCAAGCCACCAAGCACCCTGAGAAAGAACAAAAAAAAAAAAAAAAATTAACTCTCTCCCCTAACAATTCATTTTCATGAAATAAAATTGTGTTGGGAAATTACTGAATTCTGACATAGGGAATAAACTTAATTGTTTTTAAAGCTAAGGGGAGTTAACGCAAAAGAATGAATTCCTAAATTTCTTTAAAAAAAATAACTAACATGTTTTTCCTCAAGAGAATAAACGATTCTACTAACTTGTTTTTCCTTAAGGGAAAAATATAAAATCATTTTTGTCTGAGAATAACACACATCTAAATTCTAGAAATCACGTTGGGGGACCTAACAATGACTGAAAAATAGCATACAAAGAAACGAGCTCTTACCTCTTCCATTGCTGAAGCTGCGTGGGATCCTCCATCATTAGAAATATCCATTCTATTATAATATAGAAGTTTAACTCTTCTGAGGCCTGTACAATCGTCCTTATCTGAATAAGAAAACTGAGAGAGAGGACTGGCGAAGCTGAATTTTATAGTAAACGCGAATACCCTTTGACCCCTAACTTCCACGAATCACCACAAGAGAACATAACATTTATAGAGGGGACATGGAACCGGAAAAATCTAGTTTTCTCACTTGACACTCATGATGGAATATCCGACCGATGTGTTTATCACCACTTCAAACTACAAGCTTAGAATAGTACTTTGAAACAAAAAGAAGACAGCGGAAGGAGAATTTATCCTATGTAAACAGACCCTAAGAGTCAGCAGGAAAAGTTTATCTGACGACGAAAAACAAAAATGGTTCTTCGTGGATATTTGTATCATTGAAGAAACAGGAAGGGCAATTATCTAAAGTCAATACCGCAGCACGTTAGGACGTAAATAGCATACTTTTAGTCATAGACTACTTTGTAATCTTTACAACTATTCCCTTCCCAACAACGAACAAAGGGAAAGGGAGACTAATCTTATGTCAATATGCTGACAAGCAAAAGGAAATCCTTCAGCATCTGACTGAGATTAGGTTAATGAGGGAACACGCGGGACTAACCCATGCTTTCCTTCATTGATATCAAGAATGAATATTCTGGGAGAATTCAAACAGAAATCAAACGGAAGGTCGATTTATCTAAAGTCAATACAAGAACACACAGGATACAAAATACTCCCGTACATTTTACTTCACCTTTCTCAGAAGGATGCTTCAAGAACACTGGGGAAGGGGGCTAATCTTATGTCAATAGCCTCCGTGCCTTTCTACACTAGAAACAAAGGAAAAGATAACGAGCATGCATAACAGTGAAAAATAAATTCGAAATGACAGAAAAGATCCATTTATGAACAAAAATAAGATATCATAATAACATTTCTTGAGATGAGGACATGACCGTATTATTCGAGAAAAAAAAAGAGAAGTGAATAATTAATACTTACCCTACATAATTTTCATTAGGGAAGACACATGAGGAATTCATGCAAATTAATTGAAAAAAAAAATACATCAGCAAATTACGAGGGAAAAAACGGTTTACAATAACCTAAGGAGGTGGGTCGAGAGAGGGGAAAATAAATAATGAATAAACCTTCATTAAATTTTAAAAAATAAGGAATAAGCCTTCATTGATTTCCTCCAAAATTCGACAAAGTCCAATAAATACTACTATCTTCGGAGATAAGCACACACTTTGGTGGGGGGGGAATTGCAGTGGGGAATTGGAAGCTGCTATTGACCACGCCCCCTCCGTCCGCCCGGCTACTGCTGGCTGCGGCCGACGCCTAATTTTAAGTCTATGGGCTGCGGTTTAAGCTCGGATCGGTCCTTTTATACCACTGTGAATGAATTGATTCACGCGGAGAGATGAGTCACAATCTGAAAAGGATCCACATTTGCCAATACAACAACTGGGTGCGAAAAGCAAAATTTGCAGAGATAAAAAAGAGAGAGAGAGTCCAAGAATTTCAGTCCAACCTCCAGATTGAGAAATTCTTGCCTCTATTCTTATGGAATAAAATGATACGAGGATTGTACCGGAAGTAATGCAAAAGTGGGCCTAAGTTTTTGATTAACTGTCAGAGGTCGTTCAAATTGCACATGCTGGAAGAGTAAATCTTCATCTATAGTAACCTTTCTTCTTCATTGCAGATAAATAATGGATTCCAAGCTGAAGCAACGTTCCAACATTGAGTTTTTGACGAAGCAAGGGTGCCGCTGTCCGACATCCACAGAAGGCTACAGAATGTTTACGTAGATGACAACATTGACAAGGAGCAATGTGCACAGATGGATGAAGAAGTTCAAAGAAGGGGAAAATAGCATTGAAGACAAACCACGCAGTGGGAGACCATCATCTGCGACCACTGACACGAATCGTCAGCTAGTGGGTGAATGAATTGATTCACGCGGAGAGACCAGTCACAATCCGTGAGCTTGTTGCACAACATGGACTGTGGTCACAATGCCGTACAGAAGATGGTAGAAGACGTAGGGTATTTGGAAAGTGTGTGCAAAGTGGCAGTTGACACCCGATTTGAAAAAGAGAAGGGTGGAAGTCAGCTCTGATGTGCTGGAAGCGTTTCAAGCCAATGAAGACACGTTTTCTTTCGATCTGGTGACAGGGGATGAAACGTGGGCGTATCTTTACGATCCGGAAACGAAAAAAACAATATATGGAATGGTGTCACACCTCTTCACCAAGGCCTAAGAAGTTCAAGAGTCAGCGATCAGCACAGAAAGGCATGGTAACTGTTTTTTTTTTTTTTGTTTTTGTTTTTTTTCGATGACAGCGGTGTCATTCTCTTTGATTTTCTGGAACATGGCAGTACCGTGACCAGCGAGCGGTATATTGAGACACTCAAGAAGTTTAGGGAAGCCATAAGGAGGAAGAGACCGAACAAGAATCTGAAAAGGATCCACATTCACCATGACAATGCAAGACCACACACATCTTTGGCAACAAATCTGGAGATCAGAAAGTTAGGCTGGTCGGTGGTCCTCCATCCACCGTACAGCCCAGACCTAGCGCCCTCCGACTTCCACCTGTTCGGCCCAATGAAGGACAGTCTCCAGGGACAACGATTTAATGACACAGACGAGGTGAAAGTGGCTGTGAAGAAGTGGGTACACCAGCCCATACCTGAATTCTTTCAAAGGGGATTCGAGAGTTGGGTTCAACGATAGCGCAAATGCATCGCTAGTGATAGAGACGATGTTGAGTAGTTAGTACCTTTGTACAGAGGAAGTGTTACTCTACCAACATGAGCAATTTGACCGACCTCTGTCAGTTAATAAAAAAGTTATGCCCACTTTTGCATTACTTTCGGTACAACCCTTGTATTTAACAACAATACTAGTCAGAGGGATCATCGTGAGAAAAAAAAATACAACGAGAAATCTTTGCTCTGTCAAGTTCCTTTTACGAAAAATTTCCCCCTCCATTTTCAATCTTAGATACAAACATTTATGTAACTAAATGGTATTTAACAACTGGTGTTGGTAAATTACGACGAGATCCAAACCTATAGAAAAATTGCCGCTATAGCCTAAGGGAAGGGTAGAATAAAAGCAGATAAATTGCTTTTTATCTGTTACCTATTGATAACTTCCCGGAGATTATTGCTTTTTATCTCCAAACCTATAGATAAATTGCCACTATAGCCTAAGGGAAGGGTGCAATAAAAAAAACCAGATAAATTGCATTTTATCTGTTACCTATTGATAGCTTGCCGGAGATAATTGATTTTTATCTCCAAACCTATAGATAAATAGCCGCTATAGCCTAAGGGATGGGTGGAATTAAGATTTACTCGCAACTGTATAAGTAAATTGCCGCTAATGCTTACGGGAAGGGAAGACAACACAAAACATAATAGCCTGCATTTTTATAGTAATGAAAATCAAGTAATATTTCCAAGTTAAATATCTGTTTATTTGGTTGCTATAAGAGGAATAAAAAATACTTTTGCCTTACCAATACTGAAGAGAGAAAGACGAAGTAACACTGTCATTACACATTACATAGGCAAAACTTGAATATAACATTCTTTATTATGGTTTTGAGGAAAGTAGAATATAGATAATTTCATTTCTCTTTGAGGAGTCAACCTCAGCTTACTCAAAAATTAATATTTTGAAAAATATGATGCAAATTTCACCAATTCAAGTCTGGTTATACATCCTTCTCTACAATCGCTTATTTTCTTAAACATTTATTTCCTTTGCATAGCAGTTTTGGATTTCCTTCTCTGAGTGACATCACCTGAGCTTTGGATTTTAATATTTGTTTGAGTTTGAAAAAGTCTCAGAACTTCGATAAAGTTATATAAGCTTGGATGGGAATAGGGGCGTTTTTAGAGGGGTAGGCAAGAAGGTCTTGGTCTCCCGAAACTGTTTTATTTTTTTATGCTTTTGGTTAAAATGCGACTGAGATTAGAAAAAAAATGCTTTAATTTAATAAAAATGCTGTTATAGAATAAATATACCCCTCCCTTTTTTTTTACTAATAAAAAAGAAAATTGTTAACTCAACGTATTTTTTTTTTTTTGAATATATTGCCAGTGCCTAGGATTTTTTTTTTTTTTTAATGTTTAACGACACCGTAAGCAACTCAATGAGCTATTCGTAGTCGCCCGTCCCTAATTTTGGGCCACTGGTTCCAGGGAAAGGAAGGAGCCAGTGCCGTAAGAGAAACACAACATCCATACCTCAACGGGATTCGAACCCCGACCTTCGGATGAATTATCAGAAGCCATTGCTTAGACCACCGCGCCACCGGAGCGGGGCGGTCCTAAGAACTTTAATCGACGAATTTTTCTCCTGTAAGCATGTTCATATTATTTACTCTTAAAAAACCCTATGAAACACATAAAAAAATACAAACGTTTTGAAAATATTGTTATAAATGCAAGCAATGTGTTAAAACAGTTATTGGAGTTGAAAACCAAACGTAATTAAAAATTTTAGCATTTTTTTTTATTTTTATATATTTTTTCTGATGTAGGACAAATCATTCGTTAAGTCATTTAGTTTATTTATTCTACCTCTTCTTTTTCTAAGATTTTTTTATTTGAGCAAAATTTTTTATTACTCAAATGAAATGTAAGAATATTTGAATATTCTGCCAAAATGTGTAGGGATTTTACTGGTAACAGATTATTTTTCTTGGAAATTTACTACCTTTGTTCCATTATTTATCCATTAATATTAGAAAATAAGCCCAGGCTCCAATTCATAACTACATGGGTCTAGGTCCACACTGAGCTCGAGCAACGACCCCTGAAACAAGGCCCAAACACCTCCTGCTCTCCGACGTCTGACGTGACTATATGAAGACCTGTTCAATTTGACGAACGACCGTAAATTATTATTTGGCAGTGGCCAAATAACAATTTTTCGGTTGCTGTGAGTTGCTAAAACGTGGAAAGAGCGATGTCTTTGTTTATTTATAGCAATTGGATTCATACTTTTTTTGTTTAAAAGTATAAAACTTAGTTTTAACACCCGCCAACAGGGTGTTAAAACTAAGTTTTGTTACTTTTTAACTTTAATTCCCTAAGGTAAATGCTACTACTTATGGCACACTGTTGGGCCAAAAATGAGAACACTTCGAATTATTAAACTGACGGTGCAAAAAAATGTCTTAAGAATTTTTTTTATTTAACTTGAATGCCCTAGATAGTGTGTGTTGCAACTTTGCAGCAAGGGTTAAAGTTAGAAGGGTTAGATAATGCAGCAAGGGTTTGATATTAGAGTTCGTAAGCAGAAGTATTTGTGAATATGAAACATAAATAAAATTAAAAATTATATGTTTTGTCTTCAAATACCATTCACTGGAAACAGAAAGAAAGGGACGTCATATTGTGCAAAAGCACGACGACCTCTCTCCCATTACGAACTTTTGTTGCCCAGCAACACCAACACGCTTGTTTTCCCGCTCCCATGTATGAACATGGGATCGGTTCCACCGGTGTTTCACACACGCCCCGATACACACACCACGGTTCCACAAGCAAGGACACTCACACCCCCGACCCAACACCATACAAACCGACGGCGGAGTCTCCTAGAACGACGGAGAGACAAGGCCCTTCGAAACGTTCATGTAGGAGGAAATTCCTCCTTCGGAGGAGACCCCGTGACATAGTCACCCAACGGATGACAACATCAGAGGAGGCAACGGCGGAGAGCAACACGCATCTCCAAAAACGAGGAAGCCTCCCCCTAAAGCCCCGACGCAACACCATACATACCGACGGCGGAGTCTCCTAGAACGACGAAGGGACAAGGCCCTTCGAAACGTTCATGTAGTAGGTAGTCCCTCCTTCGGAGGAGACCCAATGACATAGCCACCCAATGGATGACAACATCAGAGAAGGCAACGGCGGAGAGCAACAGGCATCTCCAAAAACGAGGAAGCCTCCCCCTAAAGACACACACACAGAGAACCGGCACACGCCACACACACACCAGGCAACAACAAAAAACTCCCCAAGGCATCCGCTCCACAAAAAAAAAAAAAAAAAAAAAACCACGCATACACATACAAATAAATGAAACACTCTTGCAAGCAACACCCCCGAAGCACAACACACCGAACGCGGAAACCGGGGGTCCGGAAACCGAAGCTGGATCCAAACCGCAAAGCAGAAGTGGCTGAAACGAAACAAAAAGCACCGAATCGACCGATCGGGGGTCCGGAAAACGGCGTCTCCGGAGCCCCTCACGCTCGATCCGAGAAGTTAGTAGAACACACAAACCATGTATCAACGAAACAAAACATCAACCAAAAATTCAAAAGGATCCGGTAATGCAGGATTGCAAGCCGAAACAAGGGGGTGGGAGGGGGTTAAGTTCTCCAGTGGAAGAAGTACTTTTCCCTAGTACCGGTAACAATCCGAGGCCAGAAGACCCACCGATACCTGAAGGCACGGTCCGAAAGGGAGTGGGCGTCAAGTTCAACATTGTTCCGGATCTCGCACTTGACCTGCCAGGCAACTTTCATAGGGCTGAATCCCACATTACCGTGATTACAATAAAGAACTCTGTTCCTCTCTCTCCAGATTTTGTACGTCGTCTCCGTAATGATGAGTCTCCAGACATCCCTTCCCGCTTTGGGACCGGGATACTGGTAGAAAACATGCTGAGGCATAAACTGCTGAGGGCGGCCGGCCCAATCCCAGACCAACCGCCAAACCTGCACAGCCATAGGGCAACTAAAAAACAAGTGGTGTCTATCTTCGATAAGATTGCAGGAAAGACACCTGTCAGTGACAGCACCACCCCACCTGCACTGCCGTTTCCTCGTAGGAAGGACATCATGCGCCAAACGTAACTTAAAGTCCCGTTTTTTGCAATCAACCCCAGCAGCATGGACACACATCCACGCCTCCCTCTTATCGAAGTTAACAACATTGAACTCAATGATCTTCTCCCTGGGTCTAGGAAGGATATGAAAGTACATCTGCTTCAAGTTATTCCCGTTCCGGTTGGCCTCCGCAAGGGCCTGAAGGTGCCCACCAAGCTTGTAACACTAATGGGTAGTTTCCCTGCGGGGCCCGAAAAAACGATAGCCAGGCAAAAACTTGTCCGCGGATAATCCAGTCAAAAAAGACACAAAGTTCTTACACGGATGAGAGGAGTTAAGAGCCCCTTTAGTACTACTAAACTGGAGTGCGCTGAACCAAGAGGAAAGGTGTTTAACCTCTAAACCGCCTTCCTCCCTAGGACAAAAAAGGGCGGCTCTGGCTATCGCCTCAACGGCCTTACCAGCCCAGATGAAGGCAAAAATCTCCCTCTCCAATAACCTCAAAAGACTCCGAGGAGGTGACTCAAGCTCTCCGGCAAAAGCACACTTTGACACCAAGAGGGCATTGGCCAACTTAGCACGATTAGTCATTGAAATATGAAGCTTCTGCCCCCTTTCCCTCTCTTTCCGCACGTTTGAGAGGATGTCTATCCAAGTTTTCTTATGAACACCGTCTTTATCAAAAAGGATACCCAGTATCCTGACGGGTCTATCGGTCACCTCCAGCCCATGAACGGCAGTGCAATCCCATCTTCCCCAGAGCACCAGACTGGACTTATCATCATTCAGCTTAGCACCGGTGGCCCCACAGTACCACGCGAAGACCTCCCGGACCTTAGTTAGACTTCTTTCCGAGTCCACAAAGAAGGTGACATCATCAGTATACGCCAAGTACTTCATGGAGTACGCACAACCAGGCACAGGAACCCCTTTGATGTTCGGGTGCGCCAGAACCTTCCTCAGCATGGTCTCGATGACCAAAATAAACAACAATGGAGAGAGAGGACAGCCTTGTCTCACTCCTCTTCCAACCTCAAAGAGGGGAGAAAGACGGCCAGAAACAATAACTCTCCCATTGAGGTCTCTATACAACGAGTCCACAGCCCTTCGGAATATTTCACCAAAGCCGTGAGCTTCCAGCAACTTCCTGATAAAATCGTGGGAGACCCGATCGAAGGCTTTGCTTTGATCCGCAGAAAACATTCCCAGCTTAAGATCTCTTTCGGTAACGTAAGTGACCAAGTCTCTTACGCACCTGATGTTGTGAAACATTTGTCTCCCACGTATACTGCAGGTCTGACCAACACCAACCAGCTTCTCCGCAACCCGCAATAGCCTAGCATTGATGATTTTTGCCATGATCTTGTAATCAATTGTAGACAGAGACACTGGTCTCCACCCACCAAGATCCCTGGCAGGATTTTCCGGGGTCTTACAAAGCAGAGTAACAATACTGGTTCTCATAGTTTCAGTCATGATTCCTCTATTCACAATGTGGTTGTAAATTCTACAAAGCCACGGAGCCAGAATATTGGAAAATTTCTTATAGAACTCGGCCGGCAAGCCATCAATCCAGGAGACTTGTTAAGCTTGAGATCCAGGATCGCAGTCTTGACCTCATTATCAGTAAACTCCCTTTCCACGAGATTCCTATCCTCCTGCGCAAGAACCGGCGTGCCTTCCAACCAGGCATCCATAACATCAGAGGCCACAGCTTCCTTGCTGAACAACTCACCGTAATAGTCCGCGGCGGCCTTCAGAATGACGGGGAGATCCCTGACTTCCCTGTTGTCGATATCAAGACATTGGAGGTTCTCCCTAACTCTCTCAGCCTCCATCTTCCTGAAAATGTAGTTTATGTCACTCTCCTGCCGGAGCACTTCGAGGGAGCCGGTCAATTTGACCGCCGAACCCTCTTCCTTAAAAAAATGACTGATCCTACTTCTAACGTTATTAATCAGAGAGGAATTACAACCTCCTTCCTCTCCACGAATCGCCGCATTCAGGATATTCATTAAAATCATGTGACGATTCCTCCTTTCCATGGCAGCCAGCCTACCTTTTTTCATAAGGTAATCCTTAATCTCATTTTTAACCCTCTCCCACACGCCGCACTCATCGTCCGTAATCGTGGCTATCCCAGCGTTCAAAAAAGAACGAAGGTGCACCAGTGTTTCTTCGTCTTCTAACATGGAGACGTTCATTCGCCAGGGGGTAGCACCCCTCTCTCTTGGAACCGGGACACAGGCATTCATAATGACGGCCGAGTGGTCAGAAATGTACCTCAGAGGGGAGTTAGGGCTGAAAATTTCAACTTTGTCAATCCAATCAATCTTGGAGACAAGAAACATATCAATGCGGGACGCACTGGTCCCTCTGTGCCAAGTGTAGCCTGGCTCTCTAGGGTTAAGAGTTCTCCAGACATCGTAAAGACCCTGAGTGTCCAGAATAGCTTTAATCACGTTCTCATAGGCTTCAGACCACCTACCATCGCCCGCCCTATCAAGGTGACTATCGATGACGGCATTAAAGTCTCCGCCGACAATCAAGACGTCCTCCGAACTCCTAAAGAAAAACGGGAGCTGGTTGTAGAACGACCGTTGCATGTTTCCCTGGTTCGGAGCGTAAACACAAACAAGCTTCATGGACATACTACCACTGTGAACGGTCAGAGCAATCAGCCGACCCTCCCCGTCTGTTTGAAATTGTGAAATATATCTCTCAAACTTCTCTTTAAAAACAATGGCAACACCCGTGTAGCCGGTACTGCCTAAAGAGTACTTAAACCTGAGCCCGGAATTTCTTCGAAAGGCAAACAACTTGGCCAAGTCCGTATGATGCGTCCCCTGAATCATAAGGAAGTCCAGATTACTCTGGCGGAATAATCCTTCAAGCCAACAATGCTTCTCCGCAGAGTTAAGGCCTTGAACATTCAACGTACCAATCCTAATGTTGGTGCCGAGAAAATTGACCCTACTGGTATGCATACTTACCTTGGGCTGAAAAGGGAAAGTGGAGATTAAACAAAGACAAAAATAAACAAGGGTCATGAAAACTTGGAAACGGAGAGAGAGGAAAAGAAACCACATTACTTGTCAGATTTCACCTTCTTTGCTGCACTGCGATCCATTTTCTCAGCAGTAAAACTCTGGCCATTTGCTGTCGGAACGACGTGACCTGTGCCGTGCAACATCACAACGGACTCCGCGGCAAGCTCGTTGACAGCCTTAAAATTAGCTGCCGTGAATTCTTTGCCAGAGTTTTTAAACTTACTCTGGTACTGGTGCTGTAAGTTAGCCCGAACAGGGTCCACATCTTCATCATCACCCGTCACAGGCTCCGTAGAAGCCCAGAACTTGCCACTTATTGCCTCAGTACCAGAGTGCTGGCGAACCTGCGCACCACCAACACCGACAGCTCGGACTCCATCGAGCGGAGCCCAGATTGTCCCGGCAGTCTCCGGCATCGCCTCCGAGTCAGCGGCGACGTGGCTGCCGCTCGTGGTCGTAGCGCGTCCAAGCGCAAGTGCGCCTCCGGGACCCCCGACGTGCTCTGATAGCCCATCGGAGGGTGGAGTAAGGTATGCAGCTTCCCTTTCGGGAAGACGCATGCCCTGACCATCCACAGCCGCGGAGGAAGACCGCTGCCCCCTTGCGTTGGCCAGGAGGGCAGGTGCCCTCATATCCGTCCCTTCCCATTGACCGGTGTCGTTGGGAAGATCCGGAAATAAATCATGCACAGGGTCAGTGGAAACCAAATTCACCTCCTTCGCACCAAAACATTGGACTTCAGATTTTTCACGGTTCGTGGCAGCACCAAAACACTCAATAACACTATTATCACAATCATTATCAACAACATTACTACAATTATCAGTTAAATCATTAGAAATATCAATATCACTGTCATCATTACATTCTATATCATCTTGAGATCTTTCACTAATAGCAATTCCCTCCTCAATACTCTCACTAAGATCAGAATCATACTTACTGCCCTCCGTACCATCAGCACTGGAGGTCTCCCCTTCTTCGCTGGACATCTCACTACCTCCAGACTCGGTTCGAGCAGTACTGGGAGTCTGAAGGCCCTTAGGAATGGTTTCACTAGGAATATCAACCTCCATATTCTTATCCTCAGTTTCGTCACAATTTTCAGCCATCTCACTACCCTCCACAATACTCACACTTCCGGTGATAGACTGAAGAACCCGAACCTGTTCAGGAGTCAAATTCCTTGACTTTTTAATAACCTTCGTAAAACCATCCTCATCCGAACTCGAAGAAGACAGACCCCGCTTCCCATCTTCACCGATAGGAACGGTTTCTCTTTTCTTCGCTGTAAAAGAAACACTCTCTTTAGTATCCTTACCTGTATTGTTGCCTTTCTTAGGCACAACACTAACCTGTTGTTTCTCCAGAGCCCCTTGTGCTTGCACCGAGCTGAGAATTTGGTGGGCCCCTTCTGTTTTGCTCGAGATCTCAGCCTCGGCAACACCTCCTGAGCCCCCTCCTCCTCAGCGTGGCAAGCCTCCATTTCGTCATCACGCTTCGACTGTTCGCCCCCTCCAAGCATCTGCGCAAAGGACCTCTGACTGCAGGCCTTCCTCTGGTGGTGCGGAGATTTGCAATTTCCACACACCTCCTTGCAATCTTCAGCTGAGTGCCCTAAAATATGGCAATTGCTACAAGTGAACTTTTCACAGTCCACAGCAATGTGTCCAGCGTGGCTGCAGCGTCTACACACCCGAATCTGGCCCCTGTAAATGTTCATGCAACGCTGACCGTTCACTTGCATAAAGTTAGGAATAGGCTCCTTCATATCAATGGAAATTACACGGGTACCTGACAAGGCCCCTTTCATGTGGGGAGCATTCTCCTTCCTCACTTCAAACTTAACGGTCCTCACCTTACCAAATTTCGAAAAAGCAGTAGCAACCTCGGCATTGGTGATGCCGCAATGCAGATATTTACAAAAAACTAACTTCACATTTGTCTGGGCGTTAGTGCACTTCATCAAAGTATTGTTGCACTCAACCTCACAATCAAGAAGCTTGTAATAATGCTCCCTCTTATTAAGCACCACTTCTAGTTTGTTTTTATTTGCCTCTTGGATCAGGGCAAAAACTGGTGTCGAAGGAGACCCTAAATGTTTATACAGCGCTAAACAAACGTCTGTAGCAGAAATACCCTTATGGGTGACAACAATAGCGTTAGCCCTATCGGGCTCAGTCTTAGCAGCCATCGTGGAAGAGGACAAAAGTCCGACCCCTCCAGAAGCTCACACAACAGAAAAAATTTATAAAACACGAACCCTCGCTAAAGAAAAATAAGCAAAAAGTACTTACCTATTCTCCTAAGCGTGGTAATCCAAACGAACAGGCACAAGCACACACACAACACTTAGCACGTGGCCGGAAAAACAAATGCACGTGGCCGCAAAGAAAGGCACGTGGCCGCAAAACTAATGCACGTGGTCGTTAATCAAAAGCGGTACAGAGTTATTCAAAATACCGACTCCGGAACTTCCTGAGTAGTGGCGGAGCAAAGTTCTCCGAAATTTGAAGTGAGAGAGAGAGAGAAAAAAAAAAAAAAAAAAAAAAAAGATTATTAGAAGTCCACCAGGTGACAAGATAGCGAACAAACAATGTCAAAAAAACGCCATCTTGGAATCGAAAAGGCAATCGATAAACGATCCGAATATAACTTGCAGAAAACAAGACACAGTGATCTGCCACAGCTCCAATACGGCCGGCACGAGCGCCCAGCTGGACCGCCAGGCACCGCACTCTGCGCCGGCACACGCACCCGGGTGGGCGGCCAGACACGCGTCCCTCCTCCCAAACGGACGTTTGACGAAGTGCAAATAAAGTTGAACAAAAACGGCAACTTCATGCCTTTCCAAAATCCACGGACCCGCTTTGTCGACATCAAGATGTGATAAGATCTATCAGGGTGTGGGACTCTTATCTACCAACAACCCACACCCTTTATCCTCCAGAGACCCAGTGGACCATTTAACACTGCATCAAGGGAGGCGATGCCGCTCGCCTTGTCCCTCCCGGAAGAGAGACGCCGCGAGTTGATTTCAACACAAACGAAGAAAGGAAACCAAAGAACGGAAAGGATCTCAACCCTACCACCCGAAGGCAAAGGTAGGTTCGAGAGAAAAAATTTACACACAAGAAAATACAACACAAAGTAGCACAAAGGCACCGCCCATTGGGTTCCCACACCCATGGAATACGTCCATGGATCATGAGTGGTTTCCCAGTTCTGGGCAGAGGAGAAAGAAACAGTGAGAGACCAGGAAAAAAAACTGCACAAGAAAGCTTCAAGCGAAAAAAAAAACAAAGAACAAACCAACCGGATGTTCGTGAAACAGGCAAGGCACACGGCCGACCAAAAAGGAAGCGGACAGGGACAAACGAAAGATACAATCCAACAGCACGCAGAATCATGAAAACACCAAGGCAATAACTAAAACAAAAAATGAAACCCTTATACCTTGAAGGAAGAAAGACGGATTAAAAATCAACACATTGGAGCCGGAAATAAGCAGATAGCATCAGAGAGCGGTCAAAAAACCACGCCGGAAATTAGCAGCTTATCTTAATCCCATAATCCTTGGACTCCTTAAAACCACCACACCCACCATTCCAGGACAGCAGCCAGGAGGACAGAAAACAAGGCCCCGCAGCCTAATCCGCAACGACCTGTTAAAACCCATACCCGAAAGAAGACAATAAAAGATAAAACGGAAAACAGGCGGGACCCCCAAGGGAAGAAAAACCAGAAGCCGGGGAAAAAAACAGGGACAACCCCAAAAAACCCAGAGACAACCTCAAAAAGGGAAAAAAAGGACGGTTAACTCATAGGCAGGGCAGGTAAATTTGTAGAAAGAATACACAAGATCCTTAACATACCAAGTGGATGAACAAAAAAGGAAATTTGGAGAGAGAGTTCTCCATCATCCAAGCAAGAAAACGCAAAAACCACAAAACAAAAACAAAACCAAGAAAAACCCACAAAGAACAAGTTTGTCCCATAGCCAGCCAGAGATGAATTACCAATGAAAGAAAAAATTCTTCCTAGTCCCTGTAACAATTCTGGGCCACCCCAACCATTTGCTTCTAAACTGGGAACACGTGAGACGACGGGAATCAACCCACACCTATCCCTTATTTCGCATTTAGTCTTCCAGATCATCGTGTTAATGTTAGCCGGGGGACCCCCATTGACATCTCTGTAAATTAGTCTATTCCTTTCTTTCCAAATTTTAAATTTGGTGACCGCAACAAGTAGATTGTGAACCACTTTCCCTCTTCCCTCAATAGGGGAATGAAAAATGACCATATCCCTAGTAAACAAGGGCTTCCCAATCCATTTACAAATTCCTTCCCAAACGTTTTTTTGCAATTCTACACGAGAAAAAAAGATGCTCCCTATCCTCACACTGGTTACAAAAGGGGCACCTATCAGTTTTCGTGACCCCCCATCTAGCCATCTTCTTCCTAAGAAGGTAATACATCGTGAGCCAACCTCCACAAAAGTCTCTTTCATTCATCCGACATTGAGTACGGAAAATATTATTCCACCCCTTTTTTGAATCAAATTCAGGACTTGTGCGAAATTCTATAACTTTTCCCTGAGGTTTCTCCAACAAAGAGTCATACACACTTTGCCAAGAGTGTTTGTTACCCCCGCTATTGTTCTGTATAATGTGTTTTAATTTTCCGTCAATTTTGTACATTTTGTCCCCCAACTCACTTTTAGGGCCCACATAATTAAATTCCACCCCATAATTACGTAGTTCGATACGCAATTAAATTGCAACCCATGAAATTTCCAGCAAAATACGCAATTAAATTGCAACCCATGAAATTTCCAGCTAAGAGTTCCTTAATTTTAAAGAACTGCCCCGTACTTAACCATTTCCCAAGGTCTTTTACCCCGAAACCCCCTTCCTCAAGGGGCCTATAAAGTTTGATTCTACTCACTTCCTCCCCATTGTGCCCGCTCCATACAAAATTAAACATAACTCTCGTATAGATCCTTATCCATGCTTTCCCCGGCGTCATAACCAGCCCCGCAAACGTAATTTTACTGGTGAAAAGTGCGTTAACAAGTTTCCCTCTGTTTACCCGAGAGAGAAATTGTCTTCCAAAAATCTCTCTCAGCTTCAATCTTCGTTTGTATTTCAGACCAAGTTTTTCGTGCACCCTTTTCCATCAAAGTACAGACCAAGTATTTTAATTGGGCCATTCGTAATGGCCAAATTTCCAAACACCGTCCTGTCCCACCGACCCCATAGCAGAACCTGGGACTTGACATTGTTAACTACAGTTCCAGTACTCCTGCAATACCCTTCCAAAATCTTACTCATCCTGATGACGTCATTTTCATTTTTAAAAACAAGATAACATCGTCGGCGTAGGCTTGAAACTTAACAATATTCTTTCCCATCCCCGGCATTTTAAACCCCTCAATCTGATTATCATTGCGAATTTTCCGCAGAAATGTTTCTAAGATGATAACGAACAACAAGGAGAGAAAAGGGCATCCCTGCCTAACACCTTTCGTAATCTGGAAGCTTCTAGAATTAGCCCCAGTAATATTGATAACCCCTCTCATGTCTTTATAAAGAACTTTCACAGCTTGACACATGAAATCCCCAAACCCGTGCGCCTCCATAATTTTGACAATAACATCATGAGAGACCCGGTCGAAAGCTTTATTCTGATCCAAAGAACCAGACTCATTTTGAACTCCTTTTTCCCCACGTACTTTATAACGTCCCTGACAATGTACAAATTCTGATAGATATTTCTTCCCTTAATACCACACGTTTGTTCTTCACCCACTAGAATCCCGGAAACCCTGGCAATTCGCTTCCGAATTATCGAAGCCAAAATTTTGTAATCAATGGTGGAAAGCGATACCGGTCTCCACCCCCAATTTCTCTATTTACCGTTCCAGGCGTTTTATTTAAAAGGGTAATCTTACATGTTTTCATAGATTCTGTCATTTCTCCCCTTTCAATGATCCTGTTAAAAACTCCAGTGAGCCAGGGGGCCAGATAATCACTGAACTCTTTATAAAATTCAACAGTGAGCCCGTCCAAACCCGGAGCCTTCCCACTATTCAACTCCTTAATTGCAGCCCTAACCTCTCCCACCTCAATTGGAATTTCCATTTCCTCTCTAAGCTCCTCCGAAATAACCGGGGAGTCACCAATCCAGTCCAAGATATCCAAATTGTTAATCTGGTCTTTCCTGTAGAATTCCTCAAAATGGTCAGCGACCTGACTAAGAATAGCTTCTCTATCACAACAAATCTTATCACTAATTTTCAATTCCCTCAGAACCTCCCTTTGCCTGTTTGCTTCCCTTTTTGCATAAACTTGGTTGATATCCTCCTCCTCCGATATTTCGTTATGCAAAATATCCATCCTATTTCTTTTCCCACTTTCAACATAAAATTCGTTCAAGAGGTCTTTAATTTCCTTTTTGGGACGAGAGTTATCAACGTTATCCTTTTCCCCTTTACAGAGTGCTCTCCAAACATTATTCAGGAAATTGTGATATCCCACCTCCTTCATATTTTTAGTCCTGGACAGGTTTTTTCCCACCTCCGCCACTTTACCTTTTTTCCTTTCCCAAAATTCCAGGTCATCCCCATTGTCAACATCCTCCCTTTCCACAAGAATATCAATGAAGGCTTTCCTAGCCGCTTCCTCTTTGAGAAGGGAATTATCCATTCTCCATAGCCTTTCCTTTTTTTGAAACTTCCCCCCAAGGACCATTTTGACACGGAGAATCCTGTGGTCAGAAACAAAAAAATTGTCACTGTTTGGGTTATCAAGTTCAATCCCCTTAATGTCACTCATGTTCCTAGAAAAACAGTAATCGACGCGGGTAGCACAAATTCCCCGATACCAGGTATACCCAGGCTGATTGGGAAAAAATTTTCTCCAAACATCATCCATCCCAAAATTACTCATAACGTTCCTGAAAACCTTAGAGCACAGGGCTCCATGAGCCGTAGTCGTGGTTCTGTCTAAGTGTGGATCCATGACAGTATTGAAATCCCCCATCATAATGATGTTATCCCCCCCATTAATAAAATGGGTCAGCCTACTGAAAAATATCTTTCTTTCCGCCGAAACATTCGGAGCATAAATACAAATGACCTTAACCCAATTATCCGGAAATTTAATCTTGACCGCCACAATCCTACCTTCTTCATCAATTTCAGGCCTCCCAACCTTCTTATCATGTTTTTTCTCAAAAATAATAGCCACTCCTTTGTACCCATGATTCCCGAGGGAGAACCTCACCCCTAAATTCGTGGCTTTCTTAAAAGCATAAACATCCTTAACATCCCGAAAATGGGTCTCCTGAACCAGGAGGAAATCAATTTTATTCTTCTCCATATAACCTTTTACCCAATCCTGCTTCGAGCGCCTTTTAAGACCGAAAATATTGCAAGAAGCAAAATTTATAAACCTCTGTGTGTTCATAGTAACCTGTACGAAATTACCCCCAAAATATCTGATAATTCCCGTCTCCTCCACGTGTTTCCTCGGGAAACAAAACTTTCCCAGTAAGCAAACTCCCAATGGGAGAAACAAAAATAGTGAGCAAAAGGACATGGGGTAATGAAAAACCACTTTCTCCGACCAGGGAACAAAGGGACACAAAACTAATTTCTCTTTCCCTTAGGTTCATTCTTATCTTTGAACACTGCCCCTCTGTTAGTAGGGGTAACATGTGACAGACCTTCTAACATCACTTCCCCCGCCTTCTTTAGGTCGATTTCGGCACGTATTTGAGCTGGGTTCTTTTTCCCGGCCTTTCCTCTAACCTTTGGTTTCAGAAATTGCCTTCTCATTTCGGATACGGTGGCATAGTCAATGTCGGAATCGGTTTCTCCCGATGTCTCCCCAGTTTTTAAAAAACCTGGATTTTTCCTGCTTTTCATCGTTCTGTTCCCGAGATTTTTCCTCCATATCCGAATCCGTAGATTCTAAGTCTTCCGGAAAATATTTTTTAACCGTCACTTCAACAGGGTCATAAGGTTCGTCGACAGTCATTTTCGGTTCTTCCTCGTTAACATATTCTTCAGGTTCTTCTGTGCTCATACTGATCACAGATGCAACACGTAGTTGTGTAGCTCACCAGGTGTCCTCACTATCTCATTGATGATTTCAATTTCACCGTTTCCCTCTAGAGACAATCCATTCACTTCTTGTTCACTCTTTTCTTCACAAAATTCCATTTGCAAAGTTTCTTGTTCACCAGTCCCACAGACATAATTAGTCACATTGTTTTCTCGATCAATCCCATCTATCTGTAAGGACTTCATTGCTGGTAGCAAATCTTCTTGGTCACTGTTTTCACTCTCAGACAGTTGGCGCTTCCTAGTCTTTTGTTCTGTAGTATTGTCTTGTTCCATAATATCTGGAACCTTATCCTCTGTAGTTTCTATTTCTTCCGAAGGCTCTTTCTCCTCCTCAGCATGCGTTCCTTCCATTATTTCCTCCTCGGAAGGTTCCTTCTCCTGGGTCGCTCTCATAGCTTGCGAATAGCTTTTTTTCCACAGTTTCCACGGTAATGTTCCGTGGAGCCACAATTTCCACAGGGTTCGTCACAGGTTTCAATAAGGTGCTCTGTGCTCCTACAGTTTTGGCAGACAAAATCATTACATTGGAAGGCCATGTGGCCTTCCTGTTCACATCTTCTACAAACC
The DNA here is from genome assembly GCA_039090855.1 of Macrothele yani. Taxonomy (NCBI): domain Eukaryota; kingdom Metazoa; phylum Arthropoda; class Arachnida; order Araneae; family Macrothelidae; genus Macrothele; species Macrothele yani. Next base: position 92,309,042 of record CM076993.1, read on the forward strand.
TTTTTTTGGCCCGAATAAACATTCATGCACTTAACCCCTTTTATGACCATAAAATTGGGCACTGGAGTATGCATATCAATGCATATGATTCTAGTCCCAGAGTAGGCCCCCCTCATGTGAGGTTCTTTATCTCTTCTTAGCTCATATTTTGAGTTCAACACTTTTCCATATTGAGCAAACACTGCTTCGACAGCCTCATTTGGAATTCCAAAATGCAGGTATTTGACATACACAAAGCGTATATCTTTACCTGCCCTTTCAATTGTAACTTTCTTCCCTTTAACAGTTAACTCAACTCCAGCAAGCAAATTAACATACTCTTTTTCTTAACGACCAGGTCAATTTTTCTATTAGTGACCCTTTGAATCACTTTAAACATCCCCTCAGTGGGTGAACCAACATATTCAAAGATAGCCCGGGTTATTTCTACTTCTGACTGTCCCTGATGGCTAACAAATAAAGCATCATCTCTCTGACTATGGGTGTTCCTACTCCCAAACATTTCCCTTCCAAAAACTATCCAGAAAGAAGGAATAGATAGGAAAAATAAGAAGCACTTACCATGACAAGAGATAATCCTGAAGAAAAAATATCCAAAAAAGGCACAAACTTGAAAACACGCAGAACACACACGCAGGATGACGATCAGGCAGTACGATAATCTCACGCAGTACGATACTGGTAATCCTTCGTAATCCCTTCCTGATGAGCTTCCTGCACAATACGGCTGTTACCAAATCACTCAATTTTCACGGCTTTGCCACTCGGCTGCGGAGGCATTTTAAAAAAAGTTTGTCGAGAAATGAAACAAGACTCCTCTTTTTATAACTCAGCGGGCGGACGAAGGAAAGGCAATAGTTTTGCACGCTTTAGCAAAACGAACGCACGACTCTGCGCAGTTGCCTTTGAAAAGAAGCGTTTTAATGAGTTGTCAATTTATCGGATTAAATTGAAGAAGTAATAGTAATTTTAAATTCGATTTTACTTATATTTAAAAGATATCAACAATGTACTGACAAATATTATGATGTAGTCCGTGAATTATTTAATCATTATGGAACATCATAAATTAAAAATAAAGCATTTGGCACTAATAAAATAAAAAAAGAATTGACACCATTTATGTTTTTTCATCTTCATCTTTTCGTATTTCCTGTACTATCGTGATACACTACTTTCCTATTTTTTCATGATTTAAAAAAGTTATTTTGTTTTGTCTAATTTTTACTATTTTTTTAATTTGAAATACCTTTATCATGAACCTCTTACTAAGTACATGTACAGTGTTCTAAAAGGGGATTTCTAAATAAATTGTATACTTCCTGTTGCAAGCGGAAAACTCTTTCAGTTGATTGTCTGTTCTGTGTGGAAAGAAGTTAAAATGGCATTTTTAAAGGATCCTTACTTGAAGTTAAACAAAATTTAAAAAGTTAAAGAAAGCATCTATTAAACATCTTAGTTTACTAAAAGAATGAATGAATGAGTTTCTGAATGGAAAAATAAGGTAAAAAATTAATAGATTCCTTAACAGTCCTTCATGCGTCGGCCTTTTGTTTGAGTCGGACATGAGGTATAAATTAAAGAAACAGAAGAAAAAAGTATTTGTGCTGAATAAATGAAACAAGATCTTTAAACTCAATGCACCGAGGTTGTTTTATTTATTAACCTTTTTATTTTTTTATTTGGGGGTGGGGTCTTTCCAGTGCATGTGGCAAAATTAAAACGGAATTTCCGTTTTCATTTAGCCATCAAAACAGCTTAAAATCGAGTTGCTAAACAACCCCCCCAAGTTTCATTGTATTTGTCTATCGTTAATAGAATCAACCTAATTGTATCACTTGCCCTCAAATCCCCGCCCCCTAAAAAATTTATAAATAAAAAAAAATTATAACATTGAGGTTACAGATCTTGTTCTAATTACTCAGTGCAAATACCTTTTTTTACCATCGCAAATATATGTTCAAATAGTTAGAAAGAACATAGTTTGAACTCTTATAGTTTCGTAAGCATCTAAGTACAGGAGATCACCGTCACGTTAGATAGCACCAAGGTTCAAAATTTGTCAGATAAGATGTTTTTGAATTATATTTCATTAGAAATATATCACAAGCCCCATCAGAGACATAGCTGGAATTAAATACTTAGGGTTGCTTTAAAAAAATTGAGGGTAGACTCTGCTACAGTCTTTGCTCCCTCACTGCTGGATAGGAATCATTGATATGTGATAAAAATAGTGCAGAAATTTATAATAACTGTTATTATATAATAATCCCATTAATTTCATTGTAACTGTTTATTTCTATAAACTGTTTTTTAAGGTGCAACTCACACAACATGGCTATCAAGTTTACGATCAGAACGCGAAATAGTTTTCTCTCATTGAGACAGTAAAAGCACATCAACAGGTGCCTTAAATAGCGATGCTGTGGCGGCATTTTTGTAACCACTTTTCCGCAAAGCATTTTCTGGAAAGTGCCCATTGTATGTTTAACTGGGTACTTCTTGCGATTAAGGGCCGTTCCCGACGGTCCTTAATCGGAGGTACCTTTAACTGAGTAATAAGCCTTTTGCTGTCCTGGAAAATTATCTTTTAAACGTTTATATATATATAAAAAAAAAATTAACGAATTTTGGTCCACTCTAACACAGATAAACAACAGCACAGCAATGCACGACAACAAGAAAAGTAGGGAGCGATTGTAGAACACCGCCACCAAACGGTGTTCTAAAAACCGTGACATCTTTTAACATGGGACGCTTTCGGCACCAATCATTCTAGTACACCATACCTGAAGGCACGGTAAGAAAGGGTGCGGGCGTGCAGTTCAACTCTGTCACGCAACTTTCAAAGTGTCTTTTGTACGTCGTCTCCGTAATGCTGAGCCTCCAGACCAGGATACTGGCATCAAACATGCTGAGTGAATGCGTGAGATCCAATCACTAGATTATGTTTTTCGGTACGCACTCTTCCACCTGCAGCAGAAAGTGCGCTAATTTCAATTATGTTACTGATTTATAGAAGCACGTGTAACATGAGGTGGGAAATATTATCTTATTTTTCATTATTACAAATATGTTCTGGTAGCTAATGTCGAACAATGAGTTGTAATGTAATTGAAAGGTAGGATATAAAGAAAAAAAAAAAAAAAGGAAAAAAATCAGATGCAGATAATGCAAATAGTCAATCTTTGACCCAGCCTTATCATATAACTGTTGACTATGACCACACCGTATCCTACACCAAGCGACTCCTACGGTAAAGCTGTCGAATAAATAAATCCATCGCTCTTTCCACGTTAACCAACGTGCAGCTACCGAAAAATTGTTATTCAGCCTCCGTAGGGGAACCGAATTCCGAATCTCTCGATATCCAGCCAAGCCATCACCCCCTAATAGCTTAGCAGGCCCGCGCACCGGTTTGTGACGTCACTAGAGTAGTCCGTAGCCGCGGAGAGGGAGCATTACGGCGATGTGCGAAACGAACGCATCTTTACGTACACCAACTAACCAGGTCGTGCGTTCTTTTAGAGTTTCACTGCATTTAAATAAGAACTTCTGTGTTAGTGTTTAAATAACTACAGAGTTAACACATTTGTTTTATAATCTTTTAAAATACAGAAGAAAAAGAAATTACAGCGTAAAATTTAGCGTAGCAATAATTTCGACTTGAAAGGATAAGCAAGACAGGTTCGGCAACTTAATGCAAGCATCGCTGTCATTTCACTGGAAGTGATAAACCATTCCTATAATCGAAATTATAAACTGTTGTAGTTTCACTTGAAGTTATAGTGTCTTTATAGTTAACCGAATGATTCCTGTACTTGTGAACAAATCGTTCTTGTACTTGAAAAGATTAGTTTGAGGGTCCATTACGAAGTATCGCCGTCGTTTCAAAAGATGTCAATTGACTAATTTAAGGAATCCGGTTTTTCATTCATTGCAAACTTATGACTGAAAATTTTAGTAATGAAATAATTCCTTTAGTGAAAATGTATTTTCACATCAGACAGTAACGAGCAATTTATGTGCAATCCGTGATCACTAATATATAAAAAAAGGTCAAGAAAAACTGAATTTTTTTCTGTGTTTTTTAATTATTAACAAAGGCTCAATAAAACACTTTTTAATATACATACAGTGAATTGCTGCTTGATCCACTGATTGCATGAAATAAATTAAGATTTCAAGAAAATTATGCAATTGCTACATTATTAAACGTGCAATAATGACATAACAAGTTTTCCTAATTTTAGTACCATCTAGTTACGTGTTTGGACAACTTCATTTTGATAAGCAAATATAAAGTTTATAATTTTTGTCTTCCAGAGCACTATTTCAAAAAAGTTACCTTGTCAATGTATTAAGTATATTAGTAGCATTAAGCAAAACTATTTGGATCCACAATATAAGCATTTCTTTTTATCTGGAAAAATACAAGTAACTTATTGGCAGAAATTTCCTGAAATTTGATTTTCAAGAAGTATTCAGGAAAACTGCCAATGTACAAATAATTATGGTTGTGCAGTTCTTTGGGTATCACAAACACAATCTGATTATGTGTCCGTTAGCTGTTCCTTGAAGAATTTCAAAGACACATTTCTAAGAAAATCTGAAATTTGTTCCAATAATTTCTTAAAGTATTTTTACAGATAATTATTATATTTTTTGAGAACCTGACAAATGCACATGCAGTTATTGTACTGAATAAATCTAAGAGATTGTTTTGGTACTATAGGATGTATTTTAAAAGATGTACATGTCTCATTATAAATTGACTAACTCGATGTACCATTTTCTCAGAAACTATAAAAAGCAATGGTATAAAATTTTGCACAAATGTTTTGTCATTACTAAAGCTATTGAAAAAGATTGTTTTTCCTCTTTTTTATGATTTTGGTTTCAAAATAAATTCTATGAAGGATTGAAGAAGTTTTCCCCATACAAAAATTGACACCCACCCCCACGTTTGGAAGCACACTTTTCAGTAGTTATCGGATAATATGAGATATATTAGTTCCAGTTATTATTGCTGTAGCTTGTGAAGACACAGTGCAGGAAGTCTGGAAACAGATAAGTCTACATAAATGAATAAAAAGTTGATCTCTCATTTTAAGCAACTGTTTTAAAAAAAAAAAAAAAAAAATAAGCGAGTATATATTTCTACTTGTATTTTAAAAACCTTGTTTGTTTAGAACATAGTTTCTACAATATGTGGATTCATGTCGATCCAGGTACTTTTTTTCTTTTAAAAATAACAATATCCAAGGCTTAAAAATACCATGCCAGAGATGCCCAGGGCATGTAAATCATTCGCCTGGGCAGGTAAATAAAAAATCTGATTGCCTGTGCATGGCAATTAAATCTTAAAGTAAAAAGTTTGGTAATAAAATTTCCTACTACACAAGAAAAAAAAAGATAGTCATCACATGTTGTGTTTCATGTCATTGATAATTAATGGAAGTTGTATTGTTGTTACGAAGTACCAAAGAAAGAGCAATATCACATCTTTAATTATGTTATGCTTTACGCCCAGAAATCGGAAACCATATGTAGTTTTGCTACAAATTTTGTTTATAATCAACAACAGGATGCATGCCTCTGATGTAACTGGTTTCTCATGTTTAATGACAAAGGGAGAAAACTTTAATAAAAGGAACATGGCAGAATCACTAAATTTCTGAAACACCAATTTCATCTTTGTACCATTTCACACCAATTTTAGCATCATCATATTAAAAATTGATATACACACTTTTGTGCATTGAACATTTGTAATACAGACCCTTAAAATGGAAGTGCAAACATGTTAAAACAGATCATATTTTTAACTTAAAAAAAAATTAGGGTTCTGGTTTGTTATCTTAAAAGATAAATTTTCCTGCGCATCCAGCTTTTACTACCTGGGCAAGTAAATAATTTCTTGCCCAGCTAGTAAATAAACACCTAAAAGTTACATGCCCAACTGGACACGTGGGCATGTAACTTTTCCCATATTTTTCAAGCCCTCATATCTGTAGATTTCTGATATATTTAAAAAGAATATGATTAGTATCTTTTGGAAAACTACTGATTTTGCTTTAGCCAGCTGCTTTCACTATGCAAAGTGTGAAATTACTCTTACTAATTAAAATAATTACTTGAACAATTTAAAACATATATCTAGTCGCCTTCCTTAATCTTCTGAGTGTGATAACCGTTTTGACACTTAAGCAATAAAAACAATGCAAACCAGAATGAACAAATTTGTGAAAATTTTATTAGAAAAAATGTCAGGCTGTATATACATGAGATATCAAGAGATATAGAGTAAAACAAATAGATTTTAAAACACAAAGGCAAAGGTAGAAATTTCTCTTTCTGTGACTTCTTTTAATACGCAATACAAAATATTTTAAAATTCATAATTAACAAATGTAACAGGAAAAATTTAACAAGATTGTTTAATACGCACGTATTTCACTATGTATCGAGATTTAAAAACATGTTTTACATACGTTATTCTTTTTCAGTTTAAACCATTTAATGGTGGTTTAACTGTTGGAACTTTTTACATGTTATATTTCCTTTGTGTGAAATGCAATTTCTCAGTTGGAAGTTAGTATTCACTGCGAACATATATCTCGGTAATCAAATGTAATTCAAGGAAAAATCTTTCACGTACCTCTTGGTTGTAAGTGGTCGATGTTCAAATCTTTGCACGGTTGTTCTCATCAACAACGATTTTATTTGAACATCGAACCTGATGAGAACAACCGTGCAAAGATTTAAACATCTCATTAGGTAATTGATGAGAACAACCGTGCAAAGATTTAAACATCTCATCAGGTAATTGATGAGAACAACCGTGCAAAGATAAATTTAAAAATACGAATTTAACTTATGTCACTTACTTCTGGCATGTAAAATTTAAAATTTTCAAGATTTCGGTCACATTTTGATATTTTTTACAAAATTCTGCTGTAGGAATAATTTAGAAAAAGAAACACTGTCTTGGATAAATTTAATCAGACTTCATCTGATATGCCACTCCATATACAGTATATTTTTTTGTCACCATGAATTTTTCTGTGGTGACCTAAAATATGCTGGATTCTTCTGCCAATATGTTGAGTGTCAAATGGGAGATGTTTTCAAGATTCATAACTTGTGAGTACCTTGAAAAATAGTGGCTCATGCAAATTCTTTAGACCAAAGCTCTTACTAAAGTGAATCTTATTACTACAACAGCTTGTGTAATGTCATCAGCAGTGTTATAATCAGAAATAAATCTACTGGCCCAGTGGACGCACTAGAATTTGCAAGCCACTGGTCCACCAAAATGCTCATTGGTCCGTACAAAAAAAAAAAAAAAAAATTGAAGACATTTACAATATATGTAGTAAACAATGTATCATTTCAATGGAATTATATACAATATTTGTTTTTAAACTTATTAGTTTGCAGCCTTAAAAGAAAACCATACAGCAAGGTAAAAGAAAAACATTCATTTTTTAACTTGTGACAAATTAGAAACAAAACAAAACAAAACAAAAAACCAACTTACTAGCCATCCGGGCCAGCAAAATCAATAGTCTAGTGGTCCGACGGAAGTTTTACTGGACAACGGCCAGCGGACCACTGTGTAATTCAAACGCTGCATCATTAAAATTTAACAGTGATGCTGATAAACTTGAACATATGCTTTACAGGAAGCAAATTATTTGCAGTCATTATGTGAAATTTGACATATTTTAGTGAATAAAAGATTCAGTATCTATATTTTGCTACCCACAGCAATTAATTTTTAACTAAATGACCATGACAGACGTTAATTTTTTTTTTTTTTTTTTTGGATTGGAAGTTTAACGACCACCGTGAGCAACTCAATGGGCTATAAGCAGTCGCCCGTCCCTAATTTAGGGTCACTGGCTCCAGGGAAGGGAGAGAGCCAGTGCCGTAAGACAGACACAACATCCATGCCTCACCGGGATTCGAACCCGGACCCCGTTCGGACGAATGATCAGAGGCTATCGCTTAGAGCACTGCGCCACCGGGACGGCATGACAGACGTTAAAGAAACTATGTTTTCCTCACCTCACTCATGTTCTAAAATAAAAGTTTATTAACAAGTACTTGAATGAAGGCAAACATTTCTGGTACAATTATGCTCCTTGAGTTGTAGATTTTTTTCAAATTAATATCAAAGATATGAAACTCTAGCTGACATGAAATATGATAAATGGAATATGAAGCCTTACTTCTGTACTTTACAGTGGTATCACCATAAACTTCATATTTTGATTAGGACTTTAATGATTTGAATAGCTTAAAATCACTTTTGAAGGAGGATGAAATACCAAAAAATAGGGTATTAATTTAAAAAGCAAACTGCATAATGTTTGTAAACTTGTTTGTGTGAAATAAGTATACCACAGAAATAGTTATGTCACAGTTACCAGTGATTTGCTGATACATATTATATGTAAGAAATGTTCCCATTCATGAACTAGAAAATACAACTATCCATCCAGATAAGAATGTAAATATTCTTTATGAAATTTAAGAAAAAGTGGCATGTTTGGCATAAAATACAAATGATAACAACAGTAATAGATTTCATGTAATGTTAGATATTATACATGCATTTTTCATAGAAATTAAAAAACTTGTAAGTGAACCAAACATAATTAAAGGCCGTCCATAAAGTACGTCCAAGATTACAGGGGAGAGAGGGTTCCTGACAACCAGACCAAATGTAGCATGGGGGAGGTAAGAAGTTCAGTAATTTGGACATCCAGCGGCTAAAATATAGTGGAATCGTATTATTAAAAAACTCCCCGTTTGTTCACATTGGAACTTAATTATGTTTGCAGATATGTCTTTATATCAACGGGGGGGGTCTGCAGTCCTTTGAGAGTCTGCAAGTATATTTTATGATTTTTAGAATTGAGCTCTTTCAACTTAATAAACTGAGAGAATGCAATATTTATTGCTTCATTATATTTTATCTGTAAAATATGTCGGCAATGTGTATTTATTTTCAGGGCAGGAGGCGTCCACGGACTCCACTCTGTATTCTATGCCTAAAATATCAGTTGCTTCGAGTTAAAAAAAAAAAATGAAAAACGCGTTGTCGACCGAGCCGTTTTGAGAAGGGTTGCGCATCCTAGGGTAGCTGTGTAGTAACCCACCAAGTGGAGGGAGGTAAATGAGTCACAAAATATTTTTTATCACTTCTAATAAAAAAGTAATGAAGAACAAAACCCATGTTCGTCAAAAATTAAGCCAGAAATATTCTTTTGATTAGCACCAGCACAACGGGCTCTGAATGATGAAATCAATATTTTAAACGCCAATGTATTTGGACTACTGAAAAGGGAACAAAGTGGAATGTTAACGGAAGTACAGACGAAAGAACTAACAGTAAAAAAGCAGAAGCTAAAGGAACTTGAAGGAAGACTATGGAAAAAAAATAAACGTGAAATGCAGAGAAAAACAAAAGAGTGTGCTACAAAGAAAATGTATGTGTTTATAAATTAATGCCTAAATAATAAACATTTTCTGAAGCAAACGTGTAAATATATGGATGTTTCCTTTGAATAATTATGTTTTCTTTGTTTCACAACGGACTTCTAGAAACAGTCGTCAAAAATAAAGGGGGTTGCGGGAATTAGGACATACTTTTTAGGGAGGGGGTTGATAACAATCGGACAAAATGTGACATAGGGGAGGCAGGGAGTCTAAAAATAGTAAAAATCTCGGACGTACTTTATGGACGGCCCCCTTACCTTTATTTTACAGCAGTGAAGCCCCCCACACAGGTATTCCACAGATTAAATTATTTTTGCTAGTTTATTGAATTCAACCCCCCCCCCCCCCCCCCGTACATACAGGTTCTTGAGACAATCTAACATCAATACATCATTATCCCACATTCCAGTACCCTACAGAAACTTTGTTAAAAATTTGGTTTTAGTCCAAGGACAACAATTTTCATAGTTTTTCCTAAGATACATCAAGTAAACATAACCTGGTTTAGAGAGAAATGAAAAATTATTACATTGATGAAATTCATTTTAAACCATATTTTGATTACACCAGAGATTTAAGTCAACTATTACGCCAGAGACTTGAGTCAACTATGACATCTATGGCATCCCCCAAAGCCATAAGCATTAGTTTCCCACTGATGTCCAAAGCATTGTTGGTGCGAACAATTCAGTTAGTGTTATGATTTTCCGAGCGACAAAAACAGCTAAATATCTTTAGCATTTTGTTACAACTTTTTCCCCATTTTAGCATTTGTTGAGCCAGCTTAATCTCAGGATTATGCTGCTGGTCATCTGACTGGAATGGCATTTAATAACACAAGTGCTGCAACCAGTACTTTTGTATTCATGGTACAAAACCTAAGGTCTTCCTTTCAAGGTGTGGCCAAAAATTTTCCTGTCCACACTTTAACAAGAACTGATTTGCATTTTTTTTAAATAAAAAAAGTTATTGCTGGTTTGGAAGAAATTGGCTTTAAAGGGATTGTAACTGTAACTGACTGACAACAATTCTATAAACCAAAAAACAATGGCATTCTTTTCAGATCCTCCTTTACAAAGTGTGTGGTCATATACATACCCATATTATGATAGTTCAAGGCCATTACATTTTATTTTTGACTCGGTTTATTTAATAAAAACTGTGAGAAGTACCTGGCTGAATCAGAAAAATGGGCAATGTATGTATTATCCAGATTTTGATGTCCTCTATGAAGACCAATGACTTCACTTCAGTTAAGAAATTACATGAGACTGAAAGTGGCCAAATTGTGAAATATGGTTATGGTTTAACATTAAAAGCTTTGTGTCCTTCCAATTTAGAAAGACAAAAATTAAATGTGAAATTAATACTCCAGATTTTCAACTGTAGCACTGCTGAAGCTTTATTAACTGTTGGATGAATTAATAATATACTAAATTTTGGTGACACTGAATGTATTAAGATTATAATTACACGGTGGAATATTTATAATGTGACAGCAGTTTTTAAAGGGGAACACTTGAGGACCAAATATCATGAAACACTAACAGCAGATGTAAAAGTAGTGTTCATTGAAAAGTTCCTTAGGTGGCTTGACAGGTAGGAAAAATTGGAGTGTGATAGTGCAAAACTTACACTGCAATAAAACACATATCTTGTGCTATACTTCAGTTGGTTAGATACTGTACAAATCAACTTAAATTTAAATACTTACTGCCTGGAAAAGTACAGGCTGATGAACTAGAAAACTTGTTTTTTTTTTGTTTTTTTTTTAATTGGAGGTTTAACGACCACCGTGAGCAACTCAATGGGCTATAAGCAGTCGCCCATCCCTAATTTAGGGCCACTGGTTCCAGGGAATGGAGAGAGCCAGTGCCGTAAGACAAACACAACATCCATGCCTAACCGGGATTCGAACCCGGACCCCTTACGGACGAACGATCGGAGGCTAGTGCCTTAGACCACTGCGCCACCGGGGCGGCGAAAACTTGTTTAGAAAATATAGGCAGCTTGCAGGATTTCAGTATCATATTTCTATATGTCAAGCTTATAAATGTGGAACAAAGTTAAGACTCCAAGGTAGTCTACCTTTGCTAATCAATTCAAGTGAATTTGGGGATATTTCTTTTAGTAGTTTCAGTGAATTATCTGACTGGAAAGAAATGCAGATAGCTGAAAATGTTTCAGACTTCCAAGACCAGTGTTTTAGAAAATGATATATCTAATGTGGATTTTGAACTTCCTAACCTTACATTTATAGGAAGTTATTGTGCTTATACTACTGTTAAGAAACTAAAATGTAGTGACTGCAGTGTTTTCTTTGTAATCAACAAAACATTAAGTATGACAAATGACAATTAAAAAAATAGATAGAGATGGACTGCTTTACCTGCACCAATGTTGTATCAATTATTATTCACTGCTACATTGTTGTGAAGAAGCTTATTTCATCTAATATTTAAAGGCAGCTTTTTTTAAAACATGGCAACCATAGGGCAATTGTATGTTCTGCTGTAATGTCAGTAATTAAGGAAAAGCAATATTTCAAGATTGGTGGAGCATGAAGTTCTAAATGAAATTTTCAAGATACGGTAAAAAATAACAATGATTTCTTTTCAAAATTATTTTCACTGAACATTTAAGTATTCTACACTTTTTTTTTTCAAACTATTTTTTAAGGTTTGAAGTTTCCTTTTTATCCTGCTTTTCATTTCTGTCACTTTTACTTTTACAGTAATTATTAAGAAATGTATTTGTGGCAGCCATGATAATATATTTTGTTACAACTTCAATACCATGACCTTCAGAGCAATCTACACCTAAACATATTTCTTTTTGTTTAGCACATCTTTTGTCAAATCCAAAACAAGTTGCCTTTGGTTTCTGACCTTTAAAAACAGATTTTCAAAATCAGCCAAAACAAGTTTTTGTACGATAACATATGTATGCACTACAATATCTAATACTTCAGGATGGGGATATAGAAGCCCTCCTCTATCCATTTTTTCTGTTAGTTTATACTGACAAAAATTAACAGTATTATCTATTACAAGGTACATTTTACAAGAATTGCATTTTAGTTTTTTAATAGTTGTGTGAGCACAATAACCAGCTACGTATGTAAGAACTGGAAGTAAATGCTGAACAGCATGCACATCTTTTCTATTTACATCAATTCTATCAAATCCAGAAAGAGTTGTATCTTCATTGAAATTTACTGTATTGGTCAATTCTTTTTGCTCCAGATCAATATTTAAGTCACCATACTTTGCTGACTTAATTTTTAAGGGAGCTACGGTTTGCAAACGTAACTTGCATTCAGTCTCAAAAACCTGACGTAATGAAATAGCAAACTGAGAGCCAGCAAGCTGGCAAAACTTACCAAAACGATACTCCAAAGCATCAGTCTGAATTTTCCCTGTTAATATAAAAGAAAATTTCAACTCTTCTATACAGTATGTTACTAACTCTAACACAGCATGAGTTGTATGTCTGAGAGATGTAAAATTTTTCCCTTGTCAATACCCCAGTTGAATACTTTGCATTAATCCACTGGTTAACCCAGTCCAGAAATTTGCTTAAGAACTGGTATTTTACGTCATTGTCACTGTTAGTGAGTGGCTCCATGAACTTATCTCTTTTGTGTTCCCCCTTAAATAAGCTTTTAACGTTCATTATTGACCACCATGTATAAATAATCCTTATGTACTCTGAAGTCTCTCTAAAATGGGGCAATTCATTTTTTTCTCCAAACTGTATCAAACCTTCAATTACATGTTCATTGAAAATTTGCAAAACTAACTTAACATTTTGTCTCTCTAAATTTGTTGGAGAAAGAGCTTTTAAAGTAACACCATATGCATATTTTACCAAGTTTCCCAGTTCTAAAGAATACATTTTTTTTATGGAATCAAAAGATGCTGTCTTAGTTTTTGAATGATCATCAAAATCAATGTAATACATACACTGGCCATGGTTACGTTGGTTCAACCAATTATTACGCAAGGACTTTAAAATATGGACAGGGTCATAAATAAAAAACAAAGGTCTATTTACATCAGAGGGATGAATGTACACAATACTCAGTTTTGGTGGAGAAGCAAAAAAAGACATTGCTTTACCATTGATTGCATTATTATCCGAGCTAACACAAATGATCTTAAAACCAATACCTTCTAAACCTGTTATAACTCTCTTAATAGCCTTAAAAAGGTCTTCAGCTGTTATCTTACTTACAGGCAAAATATATGCAACATCTTTATAGGCTGACAAAAAACTCTGAACCATAAATACTAAAGCAGTTGTAGCACATTTCTCACTGTTGTAGACAGCCCCTACAATATTTTCCCCCTTGAAATCAAGACATGACTTAATGTGAATTTCATCAACCATAAGAGACACAATGTGATCTCTCGATTCTATCATACCAAACCTCTGTTTCATATACGACAAAAACTGTTCATCATATTGTTCACTTCCAGGATCTAATTTCAATGTGGAACATATTCTTCGTATTGTACATGGATGCGGAAAAATAACATATCCAGAACTTCTTAAAAATTTATACGCATGAGGAGAAATGGAAAAAACTAAACTTGAAAATATTAAGAAATCAACATTATATCTTACATTATGTTTTTTGTTAGAAATAAGCATGAGTTGCTCAGTTATAAAATTAACAACACCTTTTTCTTCTGGTAACACCTTTAGTAATAATTCTTGGATTACACTAATCACATCACTGACCAAGGAGTCGCTACTTTCTTTGTGCAATTCCTCGACAGTCTGCAGTATGTCAGATACATCATTAATGTCTCTAATTTTGAAAGGAAAATTATACTTACCCAAGTGCTTTATTGGTGAACTTCCTACATATGCCATTATATCCAATTCATTATTTACACATACTGATTTTAACACAGAAGGGCCAGGTGAAAACTTTAAGTCCAGAAAAACTACTTGATCTGGTTTATCCATGATGACATTCCAAATATTAGAAATTTTTGTTGATTGTAAATGCTTTTTAAGTTCACATAAATTGTTGCATGCCTTTTTCTTATCATACAATGCTTTACTTTCAATGCTTTCTTGAACTGCTCGCTGAAGAGTTTCCATTTCAATTCTGGCTCTTTTTTCATCAGGACCTTCCCTAGATGTGTCCGCTTTGGACATGTAATCCAGACATCCTGGAAACTGGGATGGAACAGCACCATCCCTTAATTTTGGGTGTGCCAATGGAGCTGTTATTAATTTCCCACATTTCTTGTCATAAGAAGAAGACTCTCTAACAATGTCAGTCTCACAGAAATGTAGCTCACATACCTAAGATTAAAAGTAACTAAATATTAGAAAACATTCTTCAAACAAAACACAACAACAAAAGTTATATTACATTTATATTTGTAACATTATAACAACAGCTATTATTTAAAATTACCATATCACATTAATTATTTACAAACCAGTACACACTTTTCTTTTTTTCAATTTTTTTAATGCCAACACACTGAGATTGTATTTGTTCATTACCAAAACTGTTCGTTAAATTACACTGAATCTAAACAAAATTGTCTGATAAATAGGTCTTTTGATATTTAAACAAGAGTTTAAATCTCAAAATACGTATTTATCAGACATTCATTTGACAAATTCGAAACGGGTAAATATTCTACAGCCCGAGCCCGTCTTAGCTCTGATAGAAGCAATCCACAATTCATTTTTGCTGTGTGGGTAGACAAGTTTCTTTCCCTTTCAACATTTTCACTGAAAATTTTTTTTTATAAATCTTTGCATTTGAACTTCTACATAGACATTTCTTTTTGGTGATACCACGCATGGTTGCGTTTGGGGAGGAGGGGGTCTTACGATGCTTTCTGCGATGCTGTATTGTCAATGTAGCAAATAAACTATGGGTCGCTTGCTGATTTTAATTATTATAAGTTTTCATTCATATCACTTTTGCCATCTATTTATCGCATATTAACTGCATTGCTTCCCTTACTTACAAAGTCATGCTTCACCACTGATTTATGCTCCGACTTTGCTAAATTGTATTTGTCTACATGGAATTGCCTTTCACACTGAAGCAAGGAATTCCATGAAGGTGGCTTTCGGTATGTTGCATAGCGCTTCATATCAGTGCCCTTATAATCAAGGTACCGTTCTGGATACTAGCACCATTTGTGCCATTCCTGGACCAGTAAAAATGAGTGAACTACCAACTTTTGATACATACTGGTCAGCTGTTTTTATTTTTATTTTCTACTACTGCATAGCATGTTTTGTGTTTTATTTATTAGTACTATTTTCATAATTACATACACACACGCATTCCATTCTAAATTTGCTATATACTACTACAATGAAAATGATACATTATTTTCTACATATACTGCAAATATATATACATATATATATATATATTTTTGCACAGACCAGTGGGCATTTTGGCAGACCACTGATTTGAAAATTCGAGTGGTCAGCTCGCTAAGCCTGTAGAAGATTTACTATTAATTCTAACCCTGCATTTCATTGCCAATAAAAGATATAATTTTGAAAACTACGACTAAATAGTTAAAACATTAAGTGAAAAATCTCTGGGAAGTTTTGTCGAATCACGATCAATAAAAAATATGCAGATGGCAATAACCATAATGACACTATTTTCACGAATGGAAAAATTTGAAGTAGACACAATGTGATTATTGATCAGTTGCATAGCAAACTTAACAAACGTCTGTTAGCTTATAAAAACTGTCAGTCTCCATTTCAATTAGTTAACAGCCAAACTTCTAATGCGATTGACCAAATTTCTCTAAATAACTGTTTAGATTTGTACAATGAGGATTTGGGTGAATTTTTACAGTTCTACAACTTTATCAAAAGGGTGAATGTAGCCACTGCACAAAACACAAAGAAAAAGGATGTAAAATACATATATACAACAAGTAAAATACATATATACAACAAGTAAAATACATATATACACTATATTGACAAAAGTCATAGGACACCCCTTCAAAAGCAAATGAACATATCCGCTGCATTGTTAAGACGTGCGGTACAGCTGCAAACGCCATAAAAACAAGCCTGCAGCTGACCGCGATCACATTGCACTGTGAGGTTGAGTGAAAATGTCACAACAGAGAGAACTGACTTTGAGAAAGGAAAGATTGTTGGGGGTTATATTAGTGGTTTGTCTATGTATGTCAATAAATGCTATGTTGTGTTTCCCTTCAAGGTGTCTGGTGGCTTGTCAATACAGTGTATATTACAATTTGATTGATGTTTTCCCAAATGTATTCAATGTATTAAAACTATATTTGATAATAACAATAACCAACTGACAAGCAGAGTATTCTTTTTCGAAAATGGCCTTGGTAAAATATAACTTGCAATCGACAATGCTTCAACAAAGACTTAATGGTCTTGCTATCATGTCATTAGACCAAGATTTTGTTAAGCAGTTATCGTTCAACGATGCACACTCCTTTGCAAACCTTAAAGCAAGAAAGAAGACAGTTTAAAGACAAACTTTAACTCCTGAACTATGTGTGAACTTTTGTTTTTGTGCATTCATTTCTAATTTTTTGTTGTCTATACTTGATCTAATGTTTGCATTTCTTTAGAATAAAATTTTTGTAAGATATGTTGACACTTGGAGAGATTTGGGGGCATTTTGGGGGTATACTAGCAATGTTTATTTGTTTATTTCCTACACAGAGTACACTTGAAGAGATTTTTGAGGGAGTTTTCTTAGCTCACTTAGCAGTTCTAATGTAATGAATGCCTAACATCAGTGACTGACATGTTTGCAAAACTTTCTACAAAATTTTGTGTACACTGAAAGACACTTTTTGGGGTACTCATTTTATAAATAAAACAAACAGATATTGCTACTGCTATTAACAGCATTGGTAGTTTACCTGATATGTCTCGAGTTATAAGTTGGGTAATATTTCTCTCATTTTTTTATAATTTTACAGGAAACTTTGGCAGTTAAGCAAGTAATACTGAACCAATACCTGTGTACCAATATATTTCACCTAATTTTTAAGAAATTGAATGGTTCTGATAAATTCCTATCCTACCACAGATAGAGCATACACACTGCTCACATGAAGTTCTTCAATGTGTTGGTTTGTAGAAAAATGCTTCAAAATCTTTAAACAGACATTTTAAAGGCAAACTTACTCCTGAACTATGTGTGAACTTCTGTTTTTGTGCATTCATATGTAATTTTTGCTGTCTATACTTGATTCATTGTTTGTGTTCCTTTAGTAATAAATATTAAAAATAATAATTCAATGCAACTCTCCATGTCTGCAAACACAAAAGATGTATTTTACATGGCAACAAGGCCTTAACATTTATATAAAGGACATAGGCATGTTAGATGTGTACATGACATACATATATTTCGTATAGGGTATACGACAGTTATTTTACAAGCACTTGTGCCCAGAAATAGGGACCCCAAAAAGTTTAGCCTGGCACTGCCTTAGACACGTAAATAACTATGTACGAATGTATCAACATATTACTCTTGGGATCAAAAACATGCAACCCTTATTATTCTGTGTCCATAATAAAGTTTAAAATTCCTTCCTAAATAAACATATTTTACTTTGAATTTATTTGATATATTGGAAAAACATGTTATGGGTTACTATAACAACACAAGTAATCTATTATTTCCATTACAAACATAAATTTCATTTTTCACTTCCCGCTGTGAGATGCATTGATTATAAAATTAACCAAATTTAAATTTTCTTGTTCAAAATATTTATTTTACAAGTAGTTTAAATAAGGTTAAAAAAATGTTTCCACTTACCCTAGAATTCTTCGTGACTTGAAAATGTTCTCGCTTAATTGCTGTAATCCATTTGGTGTGAACCTCCCCATTAGTAGGGTATTTGAAGACGCTTACGCGTGGTCCATCATCATAATTACCACAGCAGTGCGGTACACAGCACTTAAAAGACATATTGAATTTACTTCTGGTGCTGTTTTTCCTAAAAATATTCCATAATGAAAATAAATTTGACGACGACCACGCAAATCAACAGTTAGGTTTACACAGAGTGAGCAGCACACACATGCTCGACCACCCACCAGCACCACGGACATCAGCCTACTCTCCCCTACGTCATGCAGTTTCCGGTGTTCGGTGCGCGGGCCTGTAGCTATTAGGGGGTGATGGCCAAGCGCGTTAGCCTTACACCACAGCGGCCACCAATTCACGGTGCTATGTGTGTTTTTCTTTTTCAGTCAGCATCTGACATCATAAATCCGTAAAGTGGGCTCAGCTACTGAGACGTCTCCATCAGGTGGGCATTAACGGCACTGGCTATATATAATTATATAATCCAAAAGGCGAGATCCAAGGTGAAAATCATTCCCCGACGGCTGAATAACAATTTTTCGGTAGCTGTGCGTTGCTTAACGTGGAAAGAGCGATGGATTTATTTATTCAGCTGACGCCACGTATTTAGATGATTTTCACGGTAAAGCTGTCTTCCATCAGAAGCGTAACAAGACATTTCTGCCCCCGGGGCAAACTGCAAAATCTTGGGCCCCATCTCTCTTGCGCTCCGTGTAGTCTAAATCTATGAGCATTAGTCAGAGAAGGGTCTGGGTTCGAATCCCGGTGACTACTTACAGCCCACTGAGTTGCTCCAGTAGTCGTTAAATGATCAAGAAAAAATAAAACTCTGACCGTTTATGCAGCTTTTCCCAGTTGCTTCAGAGTTCATTCACTCGGTACTGTGTACATCAAAAGGACTGAATGCTGCTAGTATTCGTGGTCGCAGTCTCAGTAATGACAGAATAGGCCCCAAAGAATCTTTAACAGTGTGAACGACATCCTTATTTTGCAACGTACAAGCTGTATAACATCACCTGCATTTCTGAAAATGTAGCCGGCTTCCAACCACTAAATATTCGCCGTGCCTTGGAGAGCACGCTAATGGTAGTGTCCCGAGGCATTGGACGGACTCCCCCCTCCCCATTTCCTTTACAAATACGGTCATTTGTTCTACTGACTTTCTACCTTGCTTTCAGAAACTGGCGCAAAGGTTTTAATTTTAGTCAAATTGTAAGCAGTGATTTTGCGTCCTCTCTTGAGCCCCGCCCTAGTTACGCCTCGGTTTCCCTTCATGAAATACGAAGTCACAACTGAACTACATCTGCCGGAAGAACTATCATCCGTAATACTAGCAGCAAATTTGTGTTAACCGTAAGAGTCAGACCTCTTACGTGTATCCTTTCGCAACAGTTAGCTCACCTCAGATACACCAAGTTTACAGAGTATATTACACAAAAATGGCTGCCACGAACGTCGTTTTGGGAAAATAATGCCATGCACTAAATTGTAAATAATATTTATGGAGGTCTATAACATGTGCGTGCGCTAGATACTGTGAAATTTTCATTATTAGGAACATTTAGAACCTTCTTCCAATTAAGGGCCGTTGGGCTGAAGGTGACTAATGCCATACTTAAGTAGCTGCTACGAACGTGGGCGCCTGCAGGAAATTTTTCAATGGGGGTCACGTGTAATTAATAAAGGTTTAGCTAATATGTAGAAAACAGCAATTCGTGAAAATGGAAGATTATTACTATCACTATTACTACTACTACTACTATTATTATTATTATTAATTGATGCTGATCTTGAAAAAAGTGTATGTTAGTGATAGTCATGTATTATCATGTGCAACTGTTTTCAAAATAAAACAGTGTCGAGCAGGACCACGCCAATCGTTTTAAGTTCAGCACATACCACCCTGAGCGGAACTTGTTTGGGCGTACTACTTTACGGTTTGCTAGGTTTTCGGCTTTCACGTTATCGTTTTCCAATTCCAAATTTCCAATAAAATTGGGATATTAAATTAAGCGCCCCAAACTCCATCCTTCTTTGTGGTCCAGTTCTGCGAGTGTAAAAAAAAAGTAATAAATAAAATAAAATAAAGGGAAAAATAATTCTACAGAGGGGGAGGGAGATCACTGTCGGCGCCCATGGCTACGAACGACCTTTTTGGCAAGATAATGCAGTGCATTAAATTATGAATAATACTTATGAAGTTCTATAGCACTTGCATACGCGAAATACTGTGAAAATCTCATTTTTATGAACTTTCAGAGCCTCCTTCCGATCAAGGGTTGTCGTGCGGAATATGACGAATATTATACTTAAATGTCTGCTACGAACGACGTTTTGGCATGATAACGCCATGCATAAAGTTTTTAATATTATTTATGGAGATCTATAACATGTGCGTGCGTCAGATACTGTGAATTTTTCATTATTAGGAACAGTTTAGAACCTTCCGATCAAAGGCCGTTGGGCGGAAGATAACCAATACTTAAATGGCTGCTACGAACGTTCTGTTTGGCAAGATAATGCCATGCATTAAATTATTAATAACACTTATGGAGTTCTAAAACATGCGCATACACGAAATACTGTTAAATTCTCATTTTTATGAACTTTCAAGAGTTTTCTTCCATTGAAAGGCCGTTATGGGGAAAGTGAAGAATGCTTCAGCAAAGTTGGAGCTACGAACTCTAGAGATATCCCGATGCAATGAATTACAGATAATATTTATGGGAGTGCTATGACATGTGCATACGCTAGATACTGTGAAAATTTCCTTATTAGGAACATTTACACCCTTCTTCCGATGAAGGGATGTTGGGCGGAAAGTGAAGAACGCTTTACCAAAGTTGGTCCTACGTACGCAAGTTATGGCAAGATAACGCGATGTATTAATATTAAATTCTAATTAATAATTATGGAAAAATATTAAAAAATATAAATAGTAATTATGGGAAAATTATTAAAATTTATTTCTTATCTATATAACACGCGTATAGACTTTTAAATTTTGGAACTTGAGCGTTCTTCCGATCAAGGGCTCTTGGGCGGAAGATGACCATTAGTATACTTAAATGGCTGCTACGAACGTCCTCTTTGGCAAGATAATGCCGTGCATTAAATTCGGAATAATAATAATTGTGGAATTTTGTAACACTTGCATACAGGAAATTCTGTGAAATTCCCACTTTTAGGAGCTATTATAGCGTTCTTCTGATGAAGGGTCGTTGGGCGGAAAGTGACGAATGCTTTACCGAAGTTGGAGTTACAAACGTCGTTTTGGCAAGAATATCCGATGCATTAAATTGTAAATAATATTTATGGAGTTCTACAAGACCAAACTAACCTTGCTACAAGACGTGCATACGCTAAGTACGGTGAAATATTCATTATTAGGAACTTTCAGAGCCTTGTTCCGATGAAGGGCCGTCGGGCGGAAGATGAAGAACAGGGGCCGTTGGTCAGAAAGTGACGAATGCTTTACCGAAGTTAGTGCTACGAACGTCGTTTTGGTAAGATAATGCCATGCATTAAATTAAGAATACTTATGGAGTTATATAGCACGTGCATACACGAAATACTGTGAAATTCTCATTTTCATGAACTTTCGGAGCGTTCTTCCGATGAAAGGCCGTTGGGCGACAGATGACGAATTGTGTACTTACATTGCTGCTATGAACGTCGTTTTTGGCAAGATAAATGCCACGCATCAAATTAAGAATTACACTTATGGAGTTCTATAACACGTGCATACGCGAAAACTCTGAATTTCTCATTATTAGAAACTTTCCGAGCCTTCTTGCAATTAAGGGCCGTTGGGCGAAAAGTGACGAATGCTTTACCGAAGTTGGTGCCACAAACGTGCTTTTGGCATGATATCGGGATGCATTAAATTTTAATGCTATTGAGGGAGTTCTATAACACGTGCATACACGAGATAGTGTGAAATTTTCATTATTAAGAACTTTCAAAGCCTTCTTCAGATCAAGGGCCGTTCGACTGAAAGTGTTTAATGCTATAACAAAGTTGGTGCTAAGCACATCCTTTTGAGCAGACAACGAGATATAGTACATTATAAATACTATTTATGAAGCTCTATAATACGTGCACAGTTAAAAAAACTGTGAAATGCTATATTAGGAAAACTTTTTTGAGATTTCTTTCAACTAGGGGCCGTCCAGCGAGAAATAACAAAACGTATACCGAAGTTCGTAGTACAAATGTTCTCTTTGGGAGAAAAAACTTAGATGTTTCACTTTATAAATAATATTTCATCACATAGAAAGGATTGGGAAAATCACTGTGATGTTTAACGGGCAGACGTTATGTAAAAGATGGATGTCATCTGTCAGTGAGCAAAATCCTTTCAGGTACACTGCGACATCTATCGGATACGAAACAAACATTCAATAAAACTTGTCACCGGTGAACTAATCATTCACTTTTTTTCTTTATTGGAGGTTTGACGACCACCGTGAGCAACTCAATGGGCTATAAGCAGTCGCCCGTCCCTAATTTAGGGTCACTGGTTCCAGGGAAGGGAGAGAGCCAGTGCCGTAAGACAAACACAACATCCATGCCTGACGGGATTCGAACCCGAACCCCTTACGGACGAATGATCAGAGTCCAGCGCCTTAGACCACTGCGCCACCGGGGCGGCCTTTCACTTTTTGAACGATACATAAGAAAACAGAGGAGAGATGTGTGATCGGTTAGAGTCAACTGATCTATGTAGGGTAAAAGTCAAGGTACTTTGAGTAAAAGTAGCTGAGAAGTGTGATCAGTTAGAATCAATTGACACCCTGAAGTTTTTTTATATTTTTTTCCTTTCATGTTTGCAATTTTCAGATATCTTTTACTTCCCAGCAGCAATGCCTTGGAATATAATATTGTTTTATTGTTTTGGCGCAAAGTGCGCGTATTTTAAGATATACTTACACAGAGTGGCCACTTTATTATGACCACCCCCTCAGTACTTCGTTAGGCCACCTTTTGCCTTTAATACTGCGTCGATTCTTCGTGGCATGGACTCCACGAGATGTTGATAGGTGGTTTGTGGAATCTGAAACCATGCTTGATAAATAGCACTTTCCAGGAGTGTGATATTGCAGGGTTGTGGATCCAGCTGTCTGATGGCTCGTTCAACTTCATCCCACAAATTCTCAATGGGGTTGCTATCTGGAGAATGTGGGGGCCACCTAAACAAAGTAAACACACCGTCATGTTCCTGAAACCGAATCCTGTACAATGCGAGCACTATGGCAGGACGCATTATCTTGTTGAAAGTAGCCATCGCCATTGGGATAAACCATCCACATCACAGGATGCACTTTGTCCGCAACGATGTTTAGATATGATGTGCCAGTCAGACACGAATTAAAGGGCACAAAGCATGCCAGGAAAACATTCCCCAAACCATAACGTTGCTTCTACCAGCTTGAAGGGTTGCAGCAACGCATTTGGAGTCCATGCTTTCGTGCTGTTTCCGCCAAATTCTCACTCGGCCATTGGCATGGTGCAACTGAAAACGTGATTCATCGGACCACATAATTTGTTTCCAATTATCGACTGTCCAATCCTTGTCTTCAAATACCATTCACTGGAAACAGAAAGAAAGGGACGTCATATTGTGCAGAAGCACGACGACCTCTCTCCCATTACGAACTTTTGTTGCCCAGCAACACCAACACGCTTGCTTCCCCACTCCCATGTATGAACATGGGATCGGTTCCACCGGTGTTTCACACACGCCCCGATACACACACCGCGGTTCCACAAGCAAGGACACTCACACCCCCGACGCAACACCATACAAACCGACGGCGGAGTCTCCTAGAACGACGAAGGGACAAGGCCCTTCGAAACGTTCATGTAGGAGGAAATTCCTCCTTCGGAGGAGACCCCGTGACATAGTCACCCAACGGATGACAACATCAGAGGAGGCAACGGCGGAGAGCAACGGGCATCTCCAAAAACGAGGAAGCCTCCCCCTAAAGACACACACAGAACCGGCACACGCCAGACACACACCAGACAAAAAAAAAAAAACTCCTCAAGGCACCCACTCCACCAAAACACGCACACAGGGAAAAAAACCAAAAAAAAAACCGCATACACACAAAAATAAGTAAGACACTCTCGCAAGCAACAGCCCTGAAGCACAGTCCACCGAACGCGGAAACCGGGGGTCCGGAAACCGAAACTGAATCCAAACCGCAAAGCAGAAGAGGCTGAAACGAAACAAAAAGCACCGAATCGACCGATCGGGGGTTCGGAAAACGGCGTCTCCGGAGCCCTTCACACTCGATCCGAGAAGTTAGTAGAACACACAAACCATGTATCAACGAAACAAAACATCAACAAAAAATTCAAAAGGATCCGGTAATGCAGGATTGCAAGCCGAAACAAGGGGGTGGGAGGGGTTAAGTTCTCCAGTGGAAGAAGTACTTTTCCCTAGTACCGGTAACAATCCGAGGCCAGAAGACCCACCGATACCTGAAGGCACGGTCCGAAAGGGTGTGGGCGTCAAGTTCAACATTGTTCCGGATCTCGCACTTGACCTGCCAGGCAACTTTCATAGGGCTGAAACCCACATTACCGTGATTACAATAAAGAACTCTGTTCCTCTCTCTCCAGATTTTGTACGTCGTCTCCGTAATGATGAGTCTCCAGACATACCTTCCCGCTTTGGGACCGGGATACTGGTAGAAAACATGCTGAGGCATAAACTGCTGAGGGCGGCCGGCCCAATCCCAGACCAACTGCCAAACCTGCACAGCCATAGGGCAACTAAAAAACAAGTGGTGTCTATCTACGATAAGATTGCAGGAAAGACACCTGTCAGTGACAGCACCACCCCACCTGCACTGCCGTTTCCTCGTAGGAAGGACATCATGCGCCAAACGTAACTTAAAGTCCCGTTTTTTGCAATCAACCCCAGCAGCATGGACACACATCCGCGCCTCCCTCTTATCGAAGTTAACAACATTGAACTCAATGATCTTCTCGCTGGGTCTAGGAAGGATATGAAAGTACATCTGCTTCAAGTTATTCCCCTTCCGGTTGGCCTCCGCAAGGGCCTGAAGGTGCCCACCAAGCTTGTAACACTTATGGGTAGTTTCCCTGCGGGGCCCGAAAAAACGATAGCCCGGCAAGAACTTGTCCGCGGATAATCCAGTCAAAAAAGACACAAAGTTCTTACACGGATGAGAGGAGTTAAGAGCCCCTTTAGTACTACGAAACTGGAGTGCGCTGAACCAAGAGGAAAGGTGTTTAACCTCTAAACCACCTTCCTCCCTAGGACAAAAAAGGGCGGCTCTGGCTATCGCCTCAACGGCCTTACCAGCCAAGATGAAGGCAAAAGTCTCCCTCTCCAATAACCTCAAAAGACTCCGAGGGGTGACTCAAGCTCTCCGGCAAAAGCACACTTTGACACCAAGAGCGCATTGGCCAACTTAGCACGTTTAGTCATTGAAATATGAAGCTTCTGCCACCTATCCTTTTCTTTCCGCACGTTAGAGAGGATGTCCCTCCAAGTTTTCTTATGAACACCGTCTCCATCGAAAAGGATACCCAGTATCCTGACGAGTCCATCGGTCACCTCCAGCCCATGAACGGCAGTGCAATCCCATCTTCCCCAGAGCACCAGACTGGATTTATCATCATTCAGCTTAGCACCGGTGGCCCCACAGTACCCCGCGAAGACCTCCCGGACCTTAGTCAGACTCCCTTCCGAGTCCACAAAGAAGGTGACATCATCAGCACACGCCAAGTACTTCATGGAGTACGCACAACCAGGCACAGGAACCCCTTTGATGTTCGGGTGCGCCAGAACCTTCCTCAGCATGGTCTCGATGACCAAAACAAACAACAATGGAGAGAGAGGACAGCCTTGTCTCACTCCTCTTCCAACCTCAAAGAGGGGAGAAAGACGGCCAGAAACAATAACTCTCCCATTGAGGTCTCTATACAACGAGTCCACAGCCCTTCGGAATATTTCACCAAAGCCGTGAGCTTCCAGCAACTTCCTGATGAAATCGTGGGAGACCCGATCAAAGGCTTTGCTTTGATCCGCAGAAAACATTCCCAGCTTAAGATCTCTTTCGGTAACGTAAGTGACCAAGTCTCTTACGCACCTGATGTTGTGAAACATTTGTCTCTCACGTATACTGCAGGTCTGACCAACACCAACCAGCTTCTCCGCAACCCGCAATAGCCTAGCATTGATGATTTTTGCCATGATCTTGTAATCAATTGTAGACAGAGACACTGGTCTCCACCCACCTTGTGCTCCTGTGCGAACTGGAGACGTTTTCTCTTGTTAACTGCAGACAGCAAAGGCGTTCGAGCAAGCCATCGGCTGCCATATCCCATCCGATCCAGTGTACGGCGAACAGTGAGTGCAGAGATCATTTGAAGGGGTCTTTGATTAAGATGGTCTGTAATTTGCTGCACTGTTGCCTGTTACCAGTCTGGACACTCTCCGTTCAGCCCGAGCAGTCACTAGTAGATGACGCCCACACGTTGCACGAAGAGTCCAGTCTTTAAACACTTTAACAACAGCTGCTTTGGAACATTTCACGAATGCTGCGGTTTCGGTGATACTCGCTCCATGGCTCCGAGCTCCTACAATCATTTCACGTTGAAAGTCAGTCAAATCGCTTTTTTTACCCATCTCGTCACCCAAAAATCACTTCTACTACTGTAGTAAGCACTAAACTTTCCCTTTTTATACTAGGCTCGCCCTCTGGCGACAACAGCGTGCAGCCATAGCTCATTTGCTTAAAACTGTCAGGTGGTCATAATAAAGTGGCCACTCAGTGTATAACAGCAAGATATTTTCGTAACGCAAAGTTAAATTTGTTCCGGAGATTGTGTGCAACATAATTGCTTCGCAAATAACTTTTTTATGGCTATTCTGTATTTCTATGTAGCACTTTTTTATTCCCCTTTTACTTTCTCTTTACGTTTTTTGCCAAATATGTATTATTAGTTTTTAGCAAATAAAAAAAAACACCAACATTAGTAATATATCTACAAAATGAAAAATTTATACAAAAGTAACAAGCTCCATTCAGCTACGTCATTCTATGAGTCTGTATTACACTGGCGTGCAAAAATTATGGATGAAACGGTTTTTCGAATGTAACGTCGACTCAAATCATGCCATAAGATCCCCAAGATGTAAGAATATGGGGAAAGTGAGCAAAACCGTCCGAACAAGGAATACAAAGGCACTTTATTGAAAACGTAGCTTCGAGCACAACTGGACAGAAACGTCCATGTGACAGGCGGCTGCCAAGAAAAATCCAGTCTTTAGTAGGGGATATGATCACCCCTGACTGCGTTGCAGGATTTACAACTTCTGTCCATGCTGAGGACGAGGTTGTCAAGGAGCTGTTGAGGCATCGCGGCCCATTCCTCTTGTAGCGCCAATCGCAGCTGCGGAATCGTTGCTGGCGGCTGGTGACGTGCTGCCAAGCGTCTCCCGAGAAGGTCCCACACGTGTTCGATTGGATTTAGGTCCGGGGACCTTGAGGGCCAATCCATGCGTTGAAT
This sequence comes from Macrothele yani, assembly GCA_039090855.1. NCBI lineage: Eukaryota > Metazoa > Arthropoda > Arachnida > Araneae > Macrothelidae > Macrothele > Macrothele yani. The sequence continues at coordinate 92,336,991 of CM076993.1, forward strand.
ATCTTCAGTCTCCAACAGCTCTGTGACAGCCACTGTGTGATGAGGTGCAGCGTTGTCGTCGATGAAGAAGAACTCAGGACCCACAGCACCTCTAAACAGACGCCAGTGAGGCAGGTGAACCTCGGTACAATAGCGGACACCAGTGACTGAACCTCCTTGGAAGATGTAGAGGTCAGTACGGCTACCAAGCATGATACCTCCCCAAACGAGAACTCCACCACCTCCAAACCGGTCCCTTTCGATGATGTTGGAGGTGTGATTGCGTGTTCACTGCTCTCTCCAGATGTGTATACGTCCAGAATCGCTCTTCAGATTAAATCGGCTCTCATCCGTAAAGAGAACTCGACCCCATTGTTGATGTGTCCAGTTCTTGTGTTCCTGGCATCACAGAAACCGCCGTCTCCGATGAGCAGGCGTTAATGGCACACACCGTACTGGTCGTCGTGCAAATAGACCACCTTTGTGCAGCCTCCTGGCCACGGTAAAACGCGATAACGGACGTCCAGTTGTCTGTTGCATGTGCTTTGCGATTTCTCCCGCTGTCTGCCTCTTCTTGCCTGTAGGACAATATACCGGTCGTCCGCCGCCGTGGTTGCTCGTGGACGACCACTGCTGAACTCTCGGACAGCTGTTCCTGTCATTTGAAATACTCTCCAAGCTCGTGAAACGATGCAGTGAGCGATCCCGAACTCCTCGGCCACACTAGTCACACTTCGACCTTCTTCCAACTTCCCAATTAGGCGACCTCGGGTAAAGTCATCCAGATGTCGTCTACTGGATTGCCTGTTAGCCATAGCACACGGTGGCAGCAACTCAACGTCGTTCAAACCGATGTACACCGTGCAATAGCTTTCACCAACTTGCTGAGCGTACACCGCCAGTGTGCTTTATACCCATCCGACACTCTCCCCCCTACGTCATGCTGCATATATGCGCATGCCCTACCGTGCCGGACCCTAGTCTATCTCCTTAGTGGTCTTTCGGTCCATTCTGCCAGCTCGGTCCACTGTTATGCTAATTTCTCCTCTTCGTCCTTAACTTTTGCACACCAATGTATGAAGGTAAGCTGGGTATACGACAAAGTGGCGGCATTGGAATTTCAGTGCCATTAAACTGTTCTAATTAAACAAATACCGTGTGTGGCCATATTTTCCACTAATTGAGCAACTGTTGTCCACAAAACATTTTTTAGTGTTTCATTTACAAAAAGAAATTTAGACATCTCCATGATTTTCGGGCCAAAGACAGAGCGGAGAACCGGCCACACAAAAATTAAGGGGCCGTATAAAAATTACGTTTATGACCGCTTCGTGTCCCCACAGGTTGGTTATATGAGTCACATAAAGTTTCTGTAATTTTTTAATTGCAAAACTTAACGTAAATCTTTATAAAAAATGTTTATAATCTATAACTCAACAAAAGAATTTCAGGGAGCTACCACACGAATAAAGCTAGACAATGCCTTCGGCGCTAGCTCCACTTCTCCACCGGAGAAGCTTCTTTACAACACGGCACAAAGTACTGCTATACAAGACGGTCGTCAGGCGGTGCTTCCTCCATCTGGAGTGGTATTAGTAGAAATGAGCGAGAGAGAGAGCGTGCAGAGCCGAGCACTTCGAATGATCACTGGGGTTCCCCACTTCGGAACCTGAGGAACAGACTCGGAATAGAGAAGGTACATGAGTTTTCCATCAGACTCGCCAAGAAGTTCTTCAAGAAAGCGGAAACCCACCCTTATGGATTTGTTAGGGGCGCAGTTGATTACAATCCCAGCAAATTCCTTAGGTATCCCAGAACTGGCGATTTACTTACGATACCTGAATGATGGAGCAACAGTACGTGAAAGGATAATAAGCATGTTGCCTATAAGTAGAGCCACTGGTGGAGATTACCACAGTCTTATAAAATCGGAATTGGTGATCTTAGGCCTAAATATGCAACTATGATTAGTGCATCGTTTGACGGCGCCGCAAATATGGCTGGGCAATAAAAGGGTCTCCAGGCCACACTAAAGCAGGAAGTGCCGGACTTAATATTCACGCATTGTTATGCACACGTCCTTAATCTTGTCATAACTGAATCAACAGCGAGCTGTGTGCAAGCAAGGAATTTATTTGGTCTGTTGGAGTCAGTGTGCGTTTTTATCCATGAACCTTGCAAACGTACTTCAGTCTGGATTGAGACACTAGCGGCAATGACAAATGGGAGAGAGAGAAGCTGAGACGACTACAAAATATAGGAAAGACAAGATGGTGGTCGAAAGACAAAGCCTTGAATACTATTCTTGATAAAACACGGTATGTTGTGCTGATCAAAACTCTTCATGAGATCTCTACCAGCAAGGAATTTGAGTCAAACGTGGCATTCGAAGCAAAATCGCTTCTGGACTCATTTTTTAAGTTTGAAACCATGCTCGTCGCATTTGTTTTCAAAGAACTTTTTTCCGTCACAACTCCAGCTAGCAAGTACCTACAGACTCCGAAAATGGAATATCTTAAAGCTTGAAACTTGATAAAGGGCTTGCAGAAAACAATATTAAAGAAAGTAGAAGAATTTGAGCACGTGTTTCAGAAAGCAAAGGCGTTTGCATTAGAACTTGAGCAAGAGTTCGAAACTGACGCTACTTTGGCAGAGGAAATTAGTGTGAAAACTGAGTTTCCTTCGGAAAGAATTGCAAAGAAAAAGAAGCAATTTGATGAGTTATGCGAAGATGAGTCTGTGCTAATCACCGATCCTAAGCCAAAGTTTTTCGCACAAGTTTATATTTGTCATGAATACGGCGATGGTAAAAATCATCGATAAATTTAACAGCAATGAAGGCCTCTTGAAAGACGCAGCATTTCTGGATCCACGAAACTTTGGAAACAAAGTCGCTAATGGAGTTCCTGAGAGTGTACTACATGCGATTGCTAAGTTGAGAAAAATCGACAGGAATAAGCTGGAAGAGGAACTTGAATCGTTTTCAGCGAATTATAAGGATCTGTCCCAAACACTTGGCGAAACAAAATATGTGATTCTCAGAATATGTAAGAACTCTTAGCTGCGTATGCCCCGAGCTCTAATTACATACCTTTTTTCATCTAACCATTAGAATTTTAAAATGCGCTAAAACGTAAGTAAACCGTATTGAAATTAAAAAAAAAATTCGCCTTCGGCTGCTGGGGGTGGCAATAGCCGCTCCCGGGCCCGTTGCACGTTTCGTACTTTTCGCGGGCCCCCGCGCATCAATACACCACCCGGGCCCTTTATACACAGTCTGACCCTGATGAAGGAACATATATAGACATTACGTCATGTTCAAAATATAATTATTATCTATAGAACAATGTTTTTGCTTTGAATAAAGGACTGTTAGCAATTTGTTAACACCCTCTCTTGTTCATTTCAATTTTTTATATTCCATGTTCAAGAAATCAAACCTCGAAACACATGTTCGACATCCAAATAGTCACATTTGGGGCCTAAGGATTGTTTGCAATTGAGGTTTTCGAACATGGGATACTGAAAATATCAAAAATTGTGTGTTTCGAGACAGAATTTCTAAATTGTGCATGGGAGCACTAAAAATGCAACTACAGTTCCTCGACAATCACCCCTGTAAAAAGCGACATGCTGTTCCTCCCCTGTGGAAAGATGAAATAAATTTATTACCTTACATTTTTTTTAATTTGCTGAAAAACACCAGTAGAAAACTATTTTCGCCTATGAATTTAAAATTTTAATCACATTTTTTTAATAAGATTGTCCAAAACATGATAAAAGCCTCCAAGGATCTCTGCGTAAACAGGGCTAACGTGTGGAATATGGTGCAAAAATCAGGGACTAAAAATTAAAAAAAAAAACTGTGACGCATATTCTTTTTGAAATAAAAAATGACGTAAAATGAAAAAAAAAACATTAATAAAGTCATTTTTGAAAACGTTTTACGTAAAATTAACCTATTTATGCGGGACTCCGAATTCCAGTCAGCGGCGAGGATGACACTTCCCGCCCGGGATGAGCCAATGCTGGGTGAGTCGTGTCCTTTGCGAAGGGCAAAAGAGCCAAAGATCAAAACAAGTAGACGCAGCCCGAGATTAGTGTGTTGGTGCAGCTACAGTCTTGCCTCATCCCCAGAGTCGATGAGAGAAACAGCTACCTCCACTACGAAAAATAGTCCCTATTGTTTAAGAGCAAATAAGCAAGACAAGGACTGTTCGGAATCCAATTTTCTTTGCTCAGCAGTTTTTGGACGAAATCGCTATGTAAAACAAGTTTTCATAACGTCAGAGATTAATGTTTTTTGGTGCATCCACGGCAACGACTGAACTAGATGCCATTGCTCCTTGCTGTTGTCGCTAACGGAAACATCTATATCCGCTACAGAAAATAGTCACTAGTGTTAAGACCAAAAAGCAACACAAAGACTGTTCAGAATCCGTTTTTCTGTGGTCAACAGTTATTTGGACGAAATTCCTATGTAAAACAAGTTTTTAAAACGTCAGAGCATTTATATAATTCAAGACTACACACTTGTGATGTTGAATAAGAGTAAACGTTTATTCACAATTAAAAGCATCGACTATAGCGTCGCAGAGCTTCTGGCTCGGCTTCATCAGGATGAATATTGGTCTATGATATTTCATCCCGATGAAGCCGAGCCAGAAGCTCTGCGAAACTATAGTAGATACTAATAAAGCTTTTAATTGTCAGAACATTTTCAGAAATAAATTCGATATGAGAAGTTACTCAGTCAAAAGTTTGCACTTTCGGCTGATGCTGTCCAGCTTGAAGAGGAATAAAGTGACGAAAAAATTGCAATCGCAAAAATTAAGGTAAGAAAAGGATTTTTGTATGCATGTATCAGTTAGAGGGAGTGATGTATTAATTGTTCATTTGTTTCATAAGAACATAGAGTGTTTACTGAGGCATAGAAGTGCTTGGTTAGAAAATTAGATGCAATAAAGTGCTGTGTTATTCTTTCAAATTATACGTAGGAATAACTTTTAAAATTAGTTTATTGAGTATGAATACAGCACTGCAATTAATAATAGTGTTGGATCTTACCTTTACAGGCTGATGTGACCGCGGCACCACGCGAAGTATCGCGTGCAGTGAAGCACCCGATATCTCCACCAAAATAAATAAATAAATAAATAAAAATAAAAGTAAAAAAAAAAAAAATTAAAGACAATTTTGCCTTGGTTCCGTGGCTTTGTAGAATTTACAACCACATTGTGAATAGAAGAATCATGACTGAAACTATGAGAACCAGTATTGTTACTCTGCTTGACCCCGGAGAATCCTGCAAGGGATCTTGGTGGGTGGAGACCAGTGTCTCTGTCTACAATTGATTACAAGATCATGGCAAAAATCATCAATGCTAGGCTCTTGCGGGTTGCGGAGAAGCTGGTTGGTGTTGGTCAGACCTGCAGTATACGTGGGAGACAAATGATTCACAACATCAGGTGCGTTAGAGACTTGGTCACTTACGTTACCGAAAGAGATCTTAAGCTGGGAATGTTTTCTGCCGATCAAAGCAGAGCCTTTGATCGGGTCTCCCACGATTTCATTAGGAAGTTGCTGGAAGCTCACGGCTTTGGTGATATCTTCCGAAGGGCTGTGGACTCTTTGTATAGAGACCTCAATGGGAGAGTTATTGTTTCTGGACGTCTTTCTCCCCTCTTTGAGGTTGGAAGAGGAGTGAGACAAGGCTTTCCTCTCTCTCCATTGTTGTTTGTTTTGGTCATAGAGACCATGCTGAGGAAGGTTCTGGCGCACCCGAACATCAAAGGGGTTCCTGTGCCTGGTTGTGCGTACTCCATGAAGTACTTGGCGTATGCTGATGATGTCACCTTCTTTGTGGACTCGGAAGGGAGTCTGACTAAGGTCCGGGAGGTCTTCGCGGGGTACCGTGGTGCCACCGGTGCTAAGCTGAATGACGATAAGTCCAGTCTGCTGCTCTGGGGAAGATGGGATTGCACAGTCGTTCATGGGCTGGAGGTGACCGATGGACCCGTCAGGATACTGGGTATCCTTTTCGATAGAGACGGTGTTCATAAGAAAACTTGGAGGGACATCCTCTCTAACATGCGGAAAGAGAGGGAAAGGTGGCAGAAGCTTCATATTTCAATGACTAATCGTGCTAAGTTGGCCAATGCGCTCTTGGTGTCAAAGTGTGCTTTTGCCGGAGAGCTTGAGTCACCCCCTAGGAGTCTTTTGAGGTTATTGGAGAGGAGATTTTTGCCTTCACCTGGGCTGGTAAGGCCGTTGAGGTGATAGCCAGAGCCGCCCTTTTTTGTCCTAGGGAGGAAGGCGGTTAGAGGTTAAACACCTTTCCTCTTGGTTCAGCGCACTCCAGTTTCGTAGTACAAAAGGGGCTCTTAACTCCTCTCATCCGTGTAAGAATTTTGTGTCTTTTTTGACTGGATTATCCGCGGACAAGTTCTTGCCTATCTATCGTTTTTTCGGGCCATGCAGGGAAACTACCCATAAGTGTTACAAGCTTGGTGTGCACCTTCAGGCCCTTGCGGTGGCCAACCGGAACGGGAATAACTTGAAGTAGATGTACTTTCATATCCTTCTTAGACCCAGGAAGAAGATCATTGAGTTCAATGTTGTTAACTTCGATAAGAGGGAGGCGTGGATGTGTGTCCATGCTGCTGGGGTTGATTGCAAAAAACGGGACTTTAATTAAGTTACGTTTGGCGCTTGATGTCCTTCCTACGAGGAAACGGCAGTGCAGGTGGGGTGGTGCTGTCACTGACAGGTGTCTTTCCTGCAATCTTATCGAAGATAGGCACCACTTGTTTTTTAGTTGCCCTATGGCTGTGCAGTTTTGGCGGTTGGTCGCAGATTGGACCGGTCGCCCTCAGCAGTTTATGCCTCAGCATGTTTTCTACCAGTATCCCGGTCCCAAAGCGTGAAGGGATGTCTGGAGGCTCATTATTACGGAGACGACGTACAAAATCTGGAGAGAGAGGAACAGAGTTCTTTATTGTAATCACGGTAATGTGGGATTCAGCCCTATGAAAGTTGCCTGGCAGGTCAAGTGCGAGATCCGGAACAGGGTTGAACTTGACGCCCACACCCTTTCGGACCGTGCCTTCAGGTATCGGTGGGTCTTCTGGCCTCGGATTGTTACAGGTACTAGGGAAAAATACTTCTTCCACTGGAGAACTTAACCCCCTCCCACCCCCCTTGTTTCGGCTTGCAATCCTGCATTACCGGATCCTTTTGATTTTTTTGTTGATGTTTTGTTTCGTTGATACATGGTTTGTGTGTTCTACTAACTTCTCGGATCGAGCGTGAGGAGCTCCGGAGACGCCGCTTTCCGGACCCCCGATCGGTCGATTCGGTGCTTTTAGTTTCGTTTCAGCCTCTTCTGCTTTGCGGTTTGGATCCAGTTTCGGTTTCCGGACCCCCGGTTTCCACGTTCGGTGTGCTGTGCTTCGGGGGTGTTGCTTGCGAGAGTGTTTTATTTATTTGTGTGTGTGTGTGTGTATGCGTGTATTTTTTTCCTGTGTGCGTGTTTTGCTGGAGTGGGTGCCTTGGGGAGATTTTTTGTTGTTGTCTGGTGTGTGTCTGGTGTGTGCCGGTTCTGTGTGTATGCCTTTAGGGGGAGGCCTCCTCGTTTTTGGAGAAGACTGTTGCTCTCCGCCGTTGCCTCCTCTGATGTTGTCATCCGTTGGGTGACTACGTCCCTGGGTCTCCTCCGAAGGAGGAACTTCCTCTTACATGAACGTTTCGAAGGGCCTTGTCCCTCCGTCGTTCTAGGAGACTCCGCCGTCGGTACGTATGGTGTTGCGTCGGGGCTTTAGGGAGGAGGCTTGCTCGTTTTTGGAGAAGCCTGTTGCTCTCCGCTGTTGCCTCCTCTGATGTTGTCATCCGTTGGGTGACTACGTCCCTGGGTCTCCTCCGAAGGAGGAACTTCCTCCTACATGAACGTTTCGAAGGGCCTTGTCCCTCCGTCATTCTAGGAGACTCCGCCGTCGGTATGTATGGTGTTGCGTCGGGGCTTTAGGGGGGAGGCTTGCTCGTTTTTGGAGAAGCCTGTTGCTCTCCGCCGTTGCCTCCTCTGATGTTGTCATCCGTTGGGTGGCTACGTCACTGGATCTCCTCCGAAGGAGGAACTTCCTCCTACATGAACGTTTCGAAGGGCCTTGTCTCTCCGTCGTTCTAGGAGACTCCGCCGTCGGTTTGTATGGTGTTGGGTCGGGGGTGTGAGTGTCCTTGCTTGTGGAACCGTGGTGTGTGTATCGGGGAGTGTGTGAAACACCGGTGGAACCGATCCCATGTTCATACATGGAAGCGGGGAAACAAGCGTGTTGGTGTTGCTGGGCAACAAAAGTTCGTAATGGGAGAGAGGTCGTCGTGCTTCTGCACAATATGACGTCCCTTTCTTTCTGTTTCCAGCGAAACAAAGGCTAGCAAGGAGTTCTCCTACTTGCGTTGACAACCGAAAATTATGCAACAACAAACCTAATTATTTAATTTCAATAATGAATAATAACTTGCCATAATTAATTATAACAAATTAATTATTAACTTCCCGCAAAACCCGTACCACGATTGGGCGTGGATACCCGTATTTAACTCCAGCACGTCCCAATCTACCGAAAAGTCACAGCAACGCACGCTTGACATTTAATATTAAACATTATATTATATACACTGCCAACCTTTATCCATGAAGTGGTACAAAAATCTGCTGAGATGAATGTATGGTGGGCTGCTCTATCGGCAGCATAATTATGCACAATGATTTCGACACTCTATCACTGATTAAAACGATAACACTGATTTAAACACTGTTCACTGATGAAATTCTAGCATGTACAATAAACAAATAGAGCGAAGGAAACATATGTGAGAGATTACCCAAAACATTTAAATGGACACTTTAAAAAACGAAAATTTAGTACGAGCGTAATTCCCATGACTGCCGCAATTTAATTATAAGCTATATATATATATATATATATATATACCGTTACAAACACCGTGCATAGGCTTGAGGCCAAATTAGCAGGGAAGAGCTCTTAATAACTATGGCCATAACACAAAGAAAAAAATAAATGAAATGTGTTGGAGGCCTCCGATTGCGTATTCCCTTTCACAGGGGACAGAGTTCTACAAGCTGTTTCACCATCCGACGGCATTTGTGGGTTGTGAGCAAATAAATGTTCAGATAAACGCTACATACCTTGGCAGTCTTTAAGATGTCCTTAGCTCAGAGAAGTGGCAAGAAATCTGATGTTTTTATATCGTGTGGCGACAGCCTGGGCATTTGTGCACTAATGTCGACCTAATTTCGGTCGAGAAGCCCCCATGTCCGAAGGACTGATATGTCGCTCAATTTTTTCGAGGGGATGATTCCTCGCCCTCCTTACTTGCTTCGCTCCGGGGTCGTTGTTCCTCTGGTTCTTTTAGGCTCTCTCAGCGATCAGCTCTCACGTCTTGGTTCCATACGCCTCCTCGATGCATTTTCTCTTGCGTGTTAGCCCAATCGACTCAGTCCTGAGAAGCCTCGACGCTTGTTTCTCTTCTGCCTCGGTTCTCCCTCTTTGTCCCATCACGAGACTTCTCTTCGCCACTTGAAGAGGGACTTATCACCTTGTTTTCAACTGTGGGTGGCCGTCGGTTCTCCGCTTATCCCGTTCAGTTCAGAGAAAAATTCCACCGCCAGAATGTCTCTTTACAGTTTCATGAGGGAATTTTAGGGGTGAGTTTTGCAGACTTTTGTTGGAGTCAAAAATGTACAAGACGATTGCCATAAGTCCGAAATAGAGATGGTCTGCCGCCATGGGGCATTTCACAATTCTCGTTTGCCAGAAGGCTACGAATTATGCACTTTTCAAATGATGAACAAATTTTAACAATGGCAGTAATGAACAAATTAGAGGATCAATTACCGTAATTAATTATAGCTATAAGTGCCGCCTTGCAATTATATCGAAGCACAAATTTATCGCATAAATGAAATATAAAAATTTTCCACAAGTTAGCCTCACCCTCTAACAATAGATATAAAGAGCTCTGCATGTCTGTGGAAAAGCAGTGATAGTTTTGTAAACATGATATCTGTAGACCCTCCCCCTTTTTTTTCTATGCGATATTCATTTTTCATGAGATATAAATATTTTTCAATAAAACAATTTCAGGAACAAAATCGGGTGATTAAGGGTAAAATGAAGGAATGATAATGCGGTATATTTAAATTCGCATTGCTGTAACTTTACGTATCAGGTGTTCGTGGTATGTAGCGGCGTATTTTCTATTCCACAGCTGATTTTCATCGAAATTGAGAACGTGCTAATTAAATTTTGATCTAGGAATTTGTTGGTTCGCATTCGCACCCGAATATTCCTTCTGCGCTATTTACACGATGTATTTATTTGTTGAATCAAACACTGTGTGTACCTTTCCAATGCATTTCTTACCAACTCCTCGCGGCAACAGAGGGCGCTGCTGTCTCAAATTGCTGCGCGTTGCCTCCGAACGGTTAGCGTTCTATTATCTCCAAGGTCTTTGTGACCATCCACACTTGACTTCGAAGATGACACTTCTTAGAGAAAAGCCGGAGTTAGCAGTAAGTGAATGCATTCAAACAACAGGAACGAGCACTCGGGGATCGCCCAACATATCATATACCTACCGAAACACAAAGTATTTCAGCTTGTTTTAATAGAATAGAGACTAGCTCAATTCGTAGAAAGTTGTGGAACGTTGAAGCATTAGACTATTATATAAATATTTCATTTTTGCAGATATGTTACTGATGTTTATGATATTTGTAATGAGCTGATAATTTACTCCCGTAGTTCAAGAATTGTTCGGCGTTTCTGACAAAAGATATCAAATAGTTTGAAGAAAACAAAAAAAAAAAACGTTAACAGATAGCCACAGCAAAACCGTCAGCACCGTTTTAGGTGACACAGCTGATACTATAACAAATACTAAATTAGGGAACCGGATGCATACATTCTGGGATTTTGTTCTCGCGAATAAAATGTTTCTACACCTTTTGAACACAGAATTTTTTATTTGGATATAGTTATTTAATTAAAACACCATACTAACCAGACGTGTAGTTATTTAATAAAAATAACGTAATAACCGTGGCACGTGTATGAGTGTGCGAGAGAGAGGGCAGAAGCCAACTTCTAGTGTTCGCCTTTTCCTTTTTCTTTCTTTTTTTTTCTTTTTTTTCCGGTTAAATTTGAAAATTAACAACTTGTAATTAACTCTTTTTTTGGCCCCCAAGTAGTTCAGGCACTGTCGAAGTGGGTCGTATCTGCGGCGTTCGTCAACATAATTGTTTAGGTTTAAGATCGTGACGTTTACGATTTTAACCACGGATTGTTCCTTGAGATATGAGTTATATTCTCAGCTTTTTAACCACCCTAAGGATGGAGGCACAGCTGATGTTATAACAAGGGAGCGGACAATATAATAACATTTTATTTAGGTATGTACTTGCCAGTGGCGTATATTCGAGGCTAGCTAGGCTAGCTGCGAAGCCCAGAGAATGCACAAATAAAATTGAATTAAATATACACAAATAAAAGTCAATTACCAACGGTATTAAAATATATAGATGCTTTCGCTGCGAAAACAAAAGCGTGCGGATTCACTTCCTTGACTCAGTCTGGCGAGCAAAAACTAACGGCATAACACAAGCAGCTCTTCTAGAGTCTTCGCAGTTCTGATGCGAAATCGTCTGCTAGCTTTACCATGACAACATGAATCAGCTGGTAGAGGAGATTGGCTCATTGCTTTGGTAAACGGTTCGCTGCGAAAAACAAAGACAGACTATCTCAGTCACTCGCATACTCCCGCCCATAAGAGTGTTTCGCGAAAGTTACTTCAGTTTTTGAGAAGTGTCAATGAATTAAAACCAGGGATATTATATCTTAAATTCGTAGCTTTGTTGGATTCGAATTGTTCTGATAAATTTTGTGAAAACTTCCCTGAACATCTACTGTCGGAACTTAAAGAAACCTATGCTTCAAATTTTGATACAGCTCGACTAAAAAATGAACTGAAAGTGTAAAAATGAACTGAAAGTGTTTTATTCCGTTGATGAATGCAAAAACAAATCAAGAGACATTACGTGTTCTTCGATTAAAGGCGGTTCCCGACCACGAAGGTACCGCCATCTAGTAGGTGAATGTACAGTTCACCGGTGACAAGTTTTTATCGAATGTTCGTTTCGTACCCGACAGATGTCGCACTGTGCCCGAAAGTACTTTGCTCACTGACAGATAAAGTTCATTTTTTACATAACGTCTGCCTGTTAATTTGATAAGCATCACAATGATTTTACCTTTTCCTCTCAATAGTACACACATACTGAACGTGTCACAGAACTCCATAAATAGTATTTATAAAGTGAAACATCTAATTTTTTTCTCCCAAAAGGAAAATTCGTACCAGGAACTTGTGTAGACCTCTCCTTATTTCTCGCTGGACTGGCCCTAATTGGAAGAAACATCGAAAAGTTTCCATGTTATTTAACTGTGCACGTGTTATAGAACTCCATAAATACAGTTTAATGTATTATATCTCGTTGTCTCCTCAAAAGACGTTGTCCGCTTAGTTATAGCATTACTATATTTTATAAGCAGATAACTTAATCGATAAGTTATCTGCTTATAAATATCTTGATCGATATTTTATAAGCAGATAACTTAGGTATATACGAAATAATCAAAACATCTCTTTAACCCCCTCCCCCCAAAAAAAGAACGAACGTACGGGATGCTCAAGATACATTAATAAGCCTATCGTAGTTTAAGTTAAGCTTTGCACTGTGCTGACGTCAACATTAATGTTAAATATTTCGGAAGTTTTAGTCATACATGGGTTACATTATGAAAAAACACAGGAGACCAAAATGCAATTTACAATCACTGAAACATCAACTTGCAGCATAAAATAAATATTAAAAAAAAAAAAGAAAATGTTTTACCCCTCAAAAACTTAACAAAAACAAAAAGGGGAAATATTTTCTCTATAAGACATCGGATTTATAATTTGCATTCCAATAATCCAATTAGGTCTTGAAATTCAGTAACCTAAAAACTTTATAAATTATTTAATAATGTACTTCATTTTTCAGCAGTGAGTGACTAAATTTCTTGGTGAGAACATGGGATCAAGATAAATATTGAAACTTAATGCTTTCCACTTAGTTGCAGAGTGTGGCTTTGAAAATAAGCCTTTTAATGAATTGAAAATAGAGTACAACACAACTTTCGGCAAGTTTCTTATCAGCTCTGGGAACCGCCCTATCCCATGTGCTCAACATATCAGGAATTTTGGGGACAGCAAAGAGTGATATTTTATTTTTGCAGGAATTATAGCCAGCATTACATCCTGGCACAAAACGCTTGCTTTGCCTTTTCCATTTTCTATGTTATTTGTTATTTGCTAATGCAGAATTTCCCAGTCCTTTCATAACTGATATTATTTCCCTATGATCTTACAACTGTTGCAGTCGATTTCAGTACTGCACTTAAGTTTAACCACACAGCAGGTTTAACGCGTGACAGCCGATACTTGATCTACTTCTACATCTTCACGAATAAAAAGTTACTAATTTCGGAAATAAATTTCGTTATAAACAATCCACAGTTGAATAAAACTAGCACACTAACATCCTAATACGCCTATTGCGTTTTAGCGATCAACTGTTGAATTGCAGTTACTTTTCACAGGTAATCAAAGGAGAAACATTTAATATGAAATCTTTTAATTTCCGAAGAGCATTTAGATATGACCAAATTAATTTCCCATTTTGATTGACAGAATGGCACGGGACAGTATGACATTTTGTTGTGCTAACAGAGGAAAAAATTCTAATAGAAACTCAGAAAAATCATCTTTCGGAGCATATCCTTATGCACACAGGTAAAAAGCCTTACCAACGTGTTGTATGTTCCAAGCAATTTACTCGTATGTATGCTCCAAATAATTTGCGTCGCCCCGGTAGCGCAGTGGTCTAAGCGATGGCCGCTGATTATTCGTCCGAAAGGGGTCCGGGTTCGAATCCCGTTGAGGCATTTATGTTGTGTTTGTCTTACGGCACTAGCTCTCTCCCTTCCCTGAAACCAGTGACCCTAAATTAGGGACGGGAGGCTGCTTATTGCCCATTGAGTTGCTCATGAGGGTCGTTATACCTTCAATAAAAAAAATAAGAATTATTTGCTCGAAAAAGTGATCTTTAGAAGCATTTACTCATTCAGACGGGGGGAAAACCTCACCAATGGGATGTATGCTCCAAACGATTTGCTCGTAAAAGTGTTCTTTCGAAGTATTTTCTCATTAACACGGGGAAAGCCTCACACATGCGATGTATGTTTCAAGCAATTTGCTCAAAAAGTGTTCTGTTTCTTTGATTTATACCTTATGTCCGAAACTTACAAAAGTCCGGCGCATGAGGGACTGTTAAAGAACTGTTTTAGGAAACTATTATTCTTTTACCTTATTTTAACATTTATTCGCACATTCATACATAAATTTAGTAAAGAATTAAATATTGTGTTTAATTATGTTTTTCTAAATTTTGAAATATGAAATATTCATAAAAGTGGAACCTGTAATAACTAACATTTCCTCATACTTCCATTCAGAGAAGACAACCAACTGAGGATATGGGAGTCTGCGCAAAAGTGACCGCTTCCAACAGGAAGTATACAATTTATGTAGGAATCCCCTTGAACAACACTCTACAAAATATATGAGGTTCCTGGCAAAGGCATTTCAGGAAAAAGAACTGACCAAAAGTAGAATAAGCAAAATTTTTTTATTTAAAACAAGAAAGGACAGAAAAGTGATGAAAAACAATAGCACAAGAAATATAATATTGAAAAAACATTAATAGATCCTTTACATTACTATTATTAGTGACAGGTATTTTTATTCTTTCTCTATACCAATCCCGTGTGTATACTATTAGTCAGTGAATTACTTTGTATACTATTAGTTAGTACATTATTAGAAAATTAAAACTATAGCGAAAATTGAATGACATATTAAAATGTTTCAAATTAAATACCAACACTATATCCGGAGTTTTTAAGAAAATGGCATATCTTTAAGTTTTATGTCGTTTTACATGTTAGCTACAAATATTTAAAATAAAAATAAGTTACTCTATAATTTTTTTAAAGAAATTTTGGTACTTTCTTATAGATAGATGCAGCCAAAGGCTTCCATTTTTTAAAAGTCTTTTGAGCACCGTTATTTCTGGTTTCAAAATTCCTAATATCTTCTAAGGTCACATTTTATTGCAATTTTTATCTGCTCTGTATTTTTAGATTTTTGTTCAAAAGATAAAGCGTTCTGTTTTTGCAAATGACATATGTTGCAATTGCAATTATTTGCATGATGTATTATTAAATTTTTAGATTCAGAGCGGGAAAGAGGAAATTGATATAAAATTTGGTGAGTCGAAAATTTATCTTTATAATTTAAATATTGATGTAACCAATTCCAGATATGTTTTGAAAAGTTAAAATCAACAAATAAATGTTCTAGAGTTTCCTGTGAACCACAGTAGGTGCACGAAGCATTTACTCATTCACATCAAGGAAAAGCCTCACCAATGTTATCTATGCTCCAAACAATTAACAACCCATCCTCCTTCACACAGGTGAAAAGCCTCTAAGCAATTTGCTCAGAAAAATAATCTTTCAAGGCACTTGCTTGTTCATTAAGATGGAAAGCCTTACCAATGGGATGCATATTCCAAGCAATTTCTTTGGAAACGTAATCTTTCAAGGCATGTGCGTGTTCACAGGTGAAAAAGCAAAATCATAATATTTCTATGATAAAGTAATATTGGGGCATTACAGCTTCACATTAATTTGCGTACACTATCATATTCTCTTCATTTCAACAGAGCAGATACCTGTAAAACGTCACTAAAATTAGGTTAAAACCAGTCACTAAACTTAGATTAGCATACACACAACTTTAAAAACTATGAAATGACACGGCGGTTTTACCTACAAAATGAGAAAAAAAACTGGTACTTAGCTCATCCCCCACAAGTCAGCCGAAATGTTTCCTAAATTCTAAAAATGTGGAAGTAGCCGTAACGCCCTAAACATTGATAAATGCACTCACTAATAATATCGTTGAGAACAGTATATCAACGATTCATATAATAAAGAAGGGCAAATTTTATTAATATTAAAAGCAAATTCCGAACTTCATGCCTCGCCCAGCACTAACAGCTATTGCATAGTCTGCTCATGTCACGCTTAAGATGGCTGCAGTGACGTTTCGCTGGCTTCAATTGGATTGCATTGCGCCAACGGAGAGTGCTTTCTCCCCTTATTCCTACCTCTATGAAAGATACTGACAAAAAGATTTCCCTCCACTAACCTTTATTTTTTGAAAATTTGAAGTTTCGTAAGGCGGCAAAAACTTGGCAAACAAACTTCCCACCACTGAATAACATGAAGCCGATGAAGCATCCTAACGTAACTTCCGATGCCAGCGCTCTCTGTCATTTCATGATGATTGGTCACAAAACCGTGATGGACATCATAGGGAGCACGTCAGGGCCGCGGGTGGCCTAGTGGGCAACGTTCGTGACTGCCACGGAAAGGACCTCAGGTTCGATCCCAGGCAGGTACGAACGCTCGATCCACTAAATATTCGCCGTGCGTCGGATGGGCACGTTAAGCTGTCGGAGCCGGGTACTGGCCCCCGGTAATAAATAAGGGCGTCTTCCTCCCCCTTTCTACTTCGCTTCCGTGTCACTTTCCTATCTGGCACTCTAGCCCAAATCTCCTAGTTTCCTATTTCTAAGGGTTGTTTAAGACCTGGGGTCAGACACTCTCTTCCTAAAATCCTCTACATATGATCATGTGATCAGGGAGCACGTCACACTATCTCTTTTAGGCACTATACCACTACCTCACCCGAAACGAACATGTCGGCAGATGACGTGAGGGATACCCATTGCCCTTCAGATGTAGGAAATACTGTCTTTACTATCTATAAAAAAGACAAATAAAAAAAGAATCTTATTGAAGAGGTTGAATGTGTGTTGGAAGTTTAGTATTAAATTTCAAACATTTATTTTATGAATGTTAACTTCCTCAGCAAATAATTATATTTGAAGCCTTAGCTGATGTAGGAATATAATAATAATTAGCCCAAAAGGTGAGTATCGCCTACTTCAGAAGTAAAACTCTCGCTATGTGTTAATAGAAAGTGAAAGTCATGATGTTATGCAACCGTTGAACTTTAATTCCACTTAGGAATTAGCTGATCCCATAATTTTCCCTAGAAAGAGTGTTGTTTACTTCACCGTAGAGATGTTTACGAAATAACATCCGAAGGGCCATGAAAATTTAATTGTTCTCCACTCTTCCATATTCTTAGTATAAGCCTTTTCATGTTAGTAAGGCCTTTGGCGGAATAATAATCCATTGTGGAAAGTCATTACTAATTTCTCTCAGCTATTTACTTGTGTTACTAATAAGAGACAACAACTGGGAAAGTGGACTTTAACAGAATCTTTAACTCTCCCTCCACCCTCAGTTGATAAGTGTGCGGGTCTTGTAAGAACCAACTTTGAAACGATGGTGCGCAAAATTCACATGCAATCCTGGGCTCCAAAATGATGCCCTTATGCTAATGAAAAAATGTTGCGTGAATTTATCCAGTCAGGAAAAAATCTGCGTTCTAAGTTTTGATGAGATGCATGTTGATTCGAAGTTGTGCTATGATACTAGAATGGACCAGATTCTTGGTATTTTCAAAAAAGTTCCGTTCGTGCTCATCAGGGGTTTGATTTCACAATGGAGACAGCCTATATTTTTCGATTTCGATCTTCCCATGAAAAAAGATGTTCTTTTCGACATAATCAGGAACATTCAAACAACAGGCATCGAAGTAGAAGCAATCGTGTCGGATTTAGGAGGATGCGGAACTTTGTGGAAAGAACTTGGTATTTCTCTAAATAATTTTTCATTCCCAAATCCAGCCATGAAAACGTCAAAAATATGGGTGTTTGCAGATTTACCCCATTATTTGAAATTGCTAAGGAATCCCTTCCTGGATGAAGGATTAGTTCTTGGAGATGGGAGCATTTTAACAATTGATCTCATTAAAGATGTTTTAAACAACGATTCGGGGGAAATCAAAATATGTCATAAACTTAAGCCAAATCACCTCACAGTAAAAGGAAATGACCGACAGAAAGTGGCTCCGGCTAAGATATTATTTTCAGCAACTACCGCTAAAAGCTGTTTTGCATTTTACTGGAAATAAAACTGCGTCAAATTTTTTTGAACTAATCGATAGTTTATTTGACATAATGAACAGTAGCAAGCCGTATCCTTCATCTAGTAAGCCTTAGAAAGCAGCATTTGGCATAGAAACCTGTTATTTGGAAAGACAACTTTCTGTTTTAAACAGAGCCAAAAATGCCATCAGTGGCTTAAGAGTCAGGGGAAAATCTTGCCATTTGCCTTTCCAAAAAGGAATGATTATTTCCATAAACTCGCTTCTGGGCTTGTACGACGACTTAAAAACAGTCGGTGTTAAATATATATCGACAGCACGATTAACGCAGGATGTTTTAGAAAGTCTGTTCAGTCAGATACGAGGTCTCGGTCGATTTAATGATCATCCATCACCGACGGAGATGATGAACAGATTAAAACAGTTGCTACTAGCAAACAAATTGCCAAAACTTTCAGAAAAAGTTAATACGACTGAATCCCAAACAGAAACTCCTAAGAACCTGGGTGTTTATTTCACATCTGAACTGTTGGAAAATTCTTTCAGAAATGAAGTAGAGGATCTGGTGACAATGACTTCGACCGAAAACAGCTGTGAGGATATGAACTTTGAATTTTTGAAGACGCATCTCCAATGGCTTGGGAGATTGACTTGAACGAGCAGTCAAGAGAACTCTCCATTTCTGAGCAGGAAGCCATGGCCTACATAGCTGGATACATAGCATATCGCGTTCGCGATAAAGATCCTTCTTTAGGAACAATTTCTAAAAACTGCACCGATACTAATTCTGTTCAAGATAATTGGGTAAAACTAATATCTGTTGGCGGTTTGACAGTACCATCATGTTCTTGGAATAATACTGTGAAACAGTTTAAAACAGATTTTCTGCGCAGTTCATGGCAGGACATTTCGAAAAGGAAAAGGTGTTATTTGGGAACTCATAAACGAGCTAGAAAAACGTTTCCCATCTGTCAACAAAGATGCTATTCGTCTGTTTTGCAGAATCTGAACATTTATTCGAATTCGTTTTCTGAACAGAAATTCAATATTAGTGCAGCGCAGGAAAGCTCTGCAGAAAATGAAAAAATGATTGACTCAAACGCAGTGAAAAAACCGTAATTTTTTTTTTTTTTTTTTTCCTGTTTGTGCAATGAAGAAAAAAAGTTTCACATTTGGTGCAATGAAGAAAACAGTTTCCAGTTCGTGCAATAAGGAACATATCTTCACTTCACGAAGTAAATTTTGTTCACCCCTTTTTAAACGCAGTGAACTTCAGAAATCATGATGGATATAAAATGTAAGTAAATAATTTTGATTTTATACATTAACAGAGTGTTTGAACTACTTTTGCAGAGTTTGAAGAACTCAGTAGCTTTTCGAAACTTTTACCCTCTCACAAACATTAGTTGTTTTAAACAACTAATATTTGTGAGAGGGCAAAAGTTTTTAAACCACTAATTCTAGGGAATTACTAACAAAAAAAAAAAAAAAGGAAAGATACACTGAATTTTCGACATCAGAAAAATGGGGTTACTATATTATGCAAAATACTTTTAAAAGAAAACGCATGCATGGCAGAAATTGTTCGTTTAAAGTTATCGCATTTATACTATTACATCAATGTTTTCCGATTTTAAGACTCAAAATCTTTAACTTTTATTTTCGAAAAAGACAGAGTCTAATATTTCAGTGAGCATTGCAATAGATGACACATTGTATTCTGTTAAATACGGTAATAACATTAACTGAAGGTGCCTTTCCTATGGTGGTCCGTTAGGCCGCAGCTCCTCGTGGCTCTTGGATTCCGAAGACTACGTCATCAACTTCGCCTGCGTGTTTCAGGGGGACCAGCCCTTATCTCCCAAGCCCGGGGCTGCGATAAGATTCAAATGGTTTCAAGTTGCAACACATACTGTCTAGGGCATTCAAGTTAAACAACTTTTTGCACCGTCAGTTTAATAGTTCGAAGTATTCTCATTTTTGGCCCAACAGTGTGTCATAAGTAGTAGCATTACCTTAGGGAATTAAAGATTAAAAGTAATAGAACTTAGTTTTAACACCCTGTTGGTGGGTGTTAAAACTAAGTTTTATACTATATATATATGTTTTGCCACACAGCACATTGTAATTTTCTTTCGTGCACTTTGAAATTTAATCTGATATAATTATTTCATTGAATATCACTTATACACATCTAAAGAAAGCAGTGCAGTTCATTACAAGGAACCCTTTATTTCCTGAAGACACTTAACAAACACTTTCTAAAAAGAAGCTTTAAAAGCAGGACTGGAAGAAATTTTTGGCAAATTAACTTGCTGGTTAGTTTACTGTGATCCCCTTCACGGCATTTTAAAACTGGGCATTTTTCAAGTTTTGGAAGAATATATGTCGATAAGTTTTGCACCAAACAGTTTTGTGGCAGATATGGAAGAGATTTTTCAACAAAATCTTGTATGATAGAAAAGATCATAATAAATGCTGATGTTGATTAACTCAGTCCTCCACGGTGTTGATCTGCGATTACAGTTAGGCGATTTTATCCAAGCAGGAGGGGCAGTCTGTTCTTTCATCAACAAGTTTCACTAAATATCCAGCCACAAAAGCTAAACTTGCAAACTTTAAGCCGACTCTTGGGGTTTCTTGTTAAGGAGAGAAAAAATATATCCATATTAGATCTCTACAACCAAAAAATAATGCTGCAGAAAAACAATATTCCAAATAAAATCAAACCGAAGAGGAGTCAAACTGCACTGAATAAAGACTGTTTCTGATACGGAATAGGGAAGAAGGGAAAGATTGCTACTGATTAGGAACAGGGAAGTGGGGGTGGGTACATGCATTTCGCTAAAAGTGTGTTTATGTTTATTCACTATCAGTCCTTGCGAAACTGCTAAAATTTCTACAAGGCAATGTGGCTAGTGGAATAAAAATTTTACTAGCCAAATGCCAAAATCTACTGACCATGCAAAGTAAAAAAAAAAAAAAGAACAAATTCAATAACTTCTTTACTTACATTTCTTTGAAATTAAATGGGGGAATTTAATTTTTCCCTTCTAATGAGAGATCCCTCTTCATTTACTTCAAAAATGCAGATGCAGAGCAGTTACTGCACAGAAACATTCGATTGAATACAAATATTGCATATGCTTTTGTTCCAAAATGATTTTTTGACAATTTATTTTCAGTGCTGTAATATCGCTGCTATCTTAATTTACACGTACGTAATTTATTTTTGAGAGGCCATTGAAGTTAGATGTCTAATTTCTTTAATAATATTTAAAACAAAGGGCCAAAAGCTAGAATACATAAAGTGGCACTAATAACGTTGATTCAATTTACGGCTTATATGTACGTACCGTGTCTTTTCTCCCCGTCTGACCACCACAATCAAATAGTATTTTGAGGATCAAAATCTTCAATTGAAAGGCCATTGCATCTGATCATCATTAAGTAATTTAAAGTGTCACTATTCAGCCATGTCCGATTACTCATTTTGAGGTTCATTGCTCAAAAGCCACGCTCACAAGGAGCAGTACTGTATGGCATTAGACGTAGCACATTGCCATAACAGTTTGTTTCTTTTGTCCACTCATTTTCCCGTGCTCAGATGTGCAAAAAGGAACGCAGCAGTAAACCATAATGCTTCTAGCAAGAAAAATGAAAAGAATTCACACACACGAAACTAAAAAAAGGCACAATTGAGTAAGTAAACCACCACGTGTATTAGAAATTACTTACGAATCACGCGCGGATAGATGAGAATAAAAGTAGGGTTTCAGCGCCCCGAGACGTCAAAGGTTAGAACTAGAAAAGTGGGCGTTATTCCTGAGAACCTATTGTTCTTTTGCGCATGCGGCAGGCCGCTAAGCTTGATCAAAGAATATGAACGCTTCGCGTGAAGAAGCCCAGCTCTCGTAGAGATAATGTAAGACAGGCAACAGCAGCGCCGCCGCACCACGAGAGATGACATGCTCTGCGGGAAAGCTAACATTCAGGCGAAAAAAGCGCAGGGGACGACGGGAAGTGAAGCCTATTCTTTAGACAGAACGGAAGCGAAGCTTTGATCGGCGATCGTTTCCTTGGGTCTGAGACTAAAGCAGTTCTTTTTTTCCTGAGTATCCCTCCCGTCCCTTCTTTTGGTGAAACAAATATATACAATAGCAATTAATATTATTTTAACGAAATATTAGCAGTTTTATTCTCACTCTAAGCACCAACTTTTTCAGTCTTGATATTGAATACATAGGTACCAAAATGCCTCAAAATTAATGTCATGGGAAAATAAAATTGCTTACAATTTTTTAATTCTCTTAAATTCCGAACTGGAAGCTGTTTTAAACAAAGAAACATATTGTATTTTTGTGAAAATCAAGAAATCATACTAACTCTAAAAAAAAAAAAATGACACGAACTTCACAACTTCACGTAAAACATGCAAAACGAAATGTAGCTGCAGCTTAACATATTAGCGAAAAAAAAATTTGTAATAAAGTGAAGCATAAAACCCGCCCTGTCCGAACGATTTTAAATAAAAAATCCACTTTTTTTTGGGAAGATTTTTTTAAGCTGCAAACAACTTTTTACTTATCAAAAATGATTTAAAACAGACTTCAGAAATACAGCTTGAGGCTCCAATGATGTCAGGCGATTTCAATTTCATCAGGTACCCAGTTTCTATTTATTCTGCACATACACCATTAGGCTTTAGATCCCAAAGTAAAATGATGCAATAACTTACCTTGCATTTCCAATCATCTTGTGAATATTTTTCAATTATTGGTAAAGAAAAAAAGGTTAAGTCAGAAAAGAAGATCGAAAAAAAAAGACAATGCTCTTAAATTATTTCTAAAATAAAACGGATGCATATTTACTATTAAATAATTTTATTACTTCATTGATCATAGATGTTACATGTGCTGCAATTTTACACACCAATAAAGAATACAGGGCGTCAACAATAAGTATCGATAATAGATACACTGCAAAATAACATTTTTCGAGAATCAGCTGGTGTTAAATTATGCATCTTTCAACACAACTAGTAATGCAAAACCATGAAATAATTTTATGATTACTCTGACTAAACACTTGTGACACATGCACTTCTTTCCCGTACAAATAAAGTATACATGGCGTCAATTATAAGTACAGATAATAGATACATCGTAAAGTGAAATAAAAAAAAAATCAGCTGCTGGTAGGTAAATTATGCATTTTCCAACACATTACTCTGACTAAACACTTGTGACACATGCACTTCTTTTCCCCATACAAATAAAGTACACATGTGTTCAATAATAAGTACACACAATACATGCACTGCAAAATGAAATTTAAAAAAAAATCAGCTGCTGGTAGGTAAATTATGCATTTACCAACACATTACTCTGACCAAACTCTGACTAAACACTTGTGACACATGCGCTTCTTTTCGCCATACAAATAAAGTATACATGTGTTCAATAATAAGTACACACAATACATGCACCACAAACTGAAATTAAAAAAAAATCAGCTGCTGGTAGGTAAATTATGCCTTTTCCAACACATTACTCTGACAAAACACTTGTGACACATGCACTTCTTTTTCCCGTACAAAAAAAGTACACATGGCGTCAATTATAAGTACAGATAATAGATACATCGTAAAGTGAAATAAAAAAGAAATCAGCTGCTGGTAGGTAAATTATGCATTTTCCAACACATTACTCTGACTAAACACTTGTGACACATGCACTTCTTTTCCCCATACAAATAAAGTACACATGTGTTCAATAATAAGTACACACAATACATGCACTGCAAAATGAAATTTAAAAAAAAATCAGCTGCTGGTACGTAAATTATGCATTTACCAACACATTACTCTGCTAAACACTTGTGACACATGCGCTTCTTTTCGCCATACAAATAAAGTATACATGTGTTCAATAATAAGTACACACAATACATGCACCACAAACTGAAATTAAAAAAAAATCAGCTGCTGGTAGGTAAATTATGCCTTTTCCAACACATTACTCTGACAAAACACTTGTGACACATGCACTTCTTTTTCCCGTACAAAAAAAGTACACATGGTGTCAATTATAAGTACAGATAATAGATACATCGTAAAGTGAAATAAAAAAGAAATCAGCTGCAGGTAGGTAAATTATGCATTTTCCAACACATTACTCTGACTAAACACTTGTGACACACGAGCTTCTTTCTTCCATACAAATAAAGTATACATGGCATCAATTATAAGTCCAGATAATACATACATCGCAAAATGAAAAAAAAAAAAAAAAAAAAAAATCAGCTGCTGGTAGGTAAATTATGCATTTTCCAACACATTACTCTGACTAAATACTTGTGACACATGAGCTTCTTTCTTCCATACAAATAAAGTATACACGGCATCAATTATAAGTCCAGATAATACATACATCGCAAAATGAAAAAAAAAAAAATCAGCTGCTGGTAGGTAAATTATGCATTTTCCAACACATTACTCCGACCAAACACTTGTGACACATGCACTTCTTTTTCCCGTACAAAAAAAGTGCACATGGCATCAATTATAAGTCCAGATAATACATACATCGCAAAATGAAAAAAAAAAAAAAAAAAAATCAGCTGCTGGTAGGTAAATTATGCCTATTCCAACACATTACTCTGACTAAACACTTGTGACACATGAGCTTCTTTCTTCCATACAAATAAAGTATACATGTGTTCAATAATAAAAGTACACACAATACATGCACCACAAATTGAAATTAAAAAAAAATCAGCTGCTGGTAGGTAAATTATGCCTTTTCCAACACATTACTCTGACTAAAAACTTGTGACACATGAGCTTCTTTCTTCCATACAAATAAAGTATACATGGCATCAATTATAAGTCCAGATAATACATACATCGCAAAAATGAAAAAAAAAAAAAAAATCAGCTGCTGGTAGGTAAATTATGCATTTTCCAACACATTACTCTGACTAAATACTTGTGACACATGAGCTTCTTTCTTCCATACAAATAAAGTATACACGGCATCAATTATAAGTCCAGATAATACATACATCGCAAAATGAAAAAAAAAATCAGCTGCTGGTAGGTAAATTATGCATTTTCCAACACATTACTCCGACCAAACACTTGTGACACATGCACTTCTTTTTTCCCGTACAAAAAAAGTACACATGGCGTCAATAATAAGTACAGATAACAGATACATCGTAAAGTGAAAAAAAAAAAAAAAAAAATCAGCTGCTGGTAGGTAAATTATGCATTTTCCAACACATTACTCTGACTAAACACTTGTGACACATGTGCTTCTTTTTCCCATACAAATAAAGTATACATTTGTTCAATAATAAGTACAGACAATACATACACTGCAAATTATTAGGTGTGCAACTTAATTCTCGGCCACAGGGACGACACATTAACAACAAATTATAGCAAATTGAATATGTACCTAATGGGGGAAATAATCCCCATCGTGTTGGATACATTTGAGCCATTGGTCAGGAAGCTGCCGAATGCCACTGTGGAAAAAAAGAGGGCTGTTTTGAGTTGATAAAGTCATCAATACTTGTGTGTACCTTTGACAGAAGTGAAGTTCGTACCGTTCAGGTGTTGTTGCTGGGAGCGAAAGAGGTGATAATCCAACGGGGTGAAGTGTGGAGAATACGCCGGGTGGAATAATCTCCCATCCCAGGTCGGTGATTATGTTTAAAGTTGTTTTCACGATGTGAGGATGTGCGTTATGCTGAAGCAACAGGACCGAACTTCTACCCTTGCTGGTGTGTATGGCCTTTTTTGCCTCCATTGCGTCACTCACACGAAAAAGTTGCTGACAATAATGCTCAGCAGTGACCGTTTTACTAGGTTTGAGCAACTCAGAGTGTAAGACACCGTGCTGTACAGCAACAACTTCCTGGCATGGATTTTTGGTTTGGCGGTACTGGGGGTAGGCTGACCTGGATGAACACACGATTTGCGCAGCTTAGGATTATCGTCGAGGATCCACTTCTCATCACAGGTCAAAATCTTGTGCAGGAAATCCTTCTTTTTGAATCTGGAGAGCAAGGACACAGCAACATCGTAGCGCCAAGACTTGTTTGCAGCTGTGAGTAGGTGGGCTACCCAACGGTCCTCCTTGTGAATCCATCCAAGCTTGTGCAGGCACTTTGCAATGGCTTGCCATGTTACTCAGAGTTCCTAAGCAAGTTCTATTTGTGTGCGACAGGGATTTGCACCCAACAGTTGTTCCAGTTCCTCATTGTCAACTTTCTGTGGCTGTCCCGGACGTTCTACATCACGGAGATCGAAATTTCTCTGCTTAAACTGCTGGAACGACTTCTTACACATATTGTAGGACACAGCAGCCTCACCCAAAGCAGCACAGATCATTTGCTCGGCTTCTACGGCACTATTTTCCAGCTGAAACATGAACAGGAGGTAGTGCCTCAAATGTTGCTTTCCAAACGACATTTCTTTCACCATCAACTTTTGTCCCTTCTGCCACTACAGCTGTGAGCGGTTATGGTTGCCTGGATAACTTGGATGGCACTGCAATCAGCCATTATTGCACACAGCTATTTGCATTTGCCTAAGTTTTTTTTTTTTTTTTTTGATTGGAGGTTTAACGACCACCGTGAGCAACTCAATGGGCTATAAGCAGTCGCCCGTCCCTAATTTAGGGTCACTGGTTCCAGGGAAGAGAGATAGCCAGTGCCGTAAGACAAACACAACATACATGCCTCACCGGGATTCAAACCCGGACCCTTTCGTACGAATGATCAGAGGCTGTTGTGTGGAATAGTGTTGCCCTTCTGACTCATACGTTCAGATAACTCCCTTCTAACAGCTGAAATATTGCGTGAGGGAGTCTTAAAAGAAATAATTGTGTGGGATAGTGTTGCACCTCTGACTCTGGAGTGAGCATAACAAAAAGTTACATATGAAATCCCAATATCTTATTACCTTGTGAAAGAGGTGTTTGCTATATTATTATTACTGAATGGGTATGAAATTATGTCAACTAATGTTAAGTCCAGAAATTGAATTTTCCTAAATTGTGTTACTCTTATGCTCAGGAAGGCCAAAAAGGTCATCAAACCAGAGTTAACTTTGTATTTGTTTTTTCGTTTTTTTCAACTGCCCGCCCTGAATGTTGTGTTTGCAAATAAATAAAACTACTGAAAAATTTATTTGGCACTCATAATTTCGGAACATAGCATGTCACAGCTCTGACTGTGGCTTTGGTCTAAGGATTTGGGAACCTGGGAAAATACATATTGTATAACCATTTTGTCCTGCTATTGATCTATATTGGCCACAGAACTAATACACAGGTAAAATAAATATTGTGTAACACATAAGTTACACATGTAACACAAATACTTTAAGTACTACCAGGTGCAAGTGTGTGCAGCAACAAACAAAACCACAAACAAGAAAAATTTAATAAGCTGTGTACACATTAAATATATTCTTTTTTTTATTGAAGGTTTAACGACCGCCGTGAGCAACTCAATGGGCTATAAGCAGTCGCCCGTCCCTAATTTAGGGTCACTGGTTCCAGGGAAGGGATAGAGCCAGTGCCCGTAAGACAAAAACAACATCCATGCCTCAACGGAATTCGAACCCGGACCCCGTTCGGACGAATGATCAGAGGCCATCGCCTAGACCACTGCGCCACCGGGGCGGCATATACATTCTTACACTTTGCTTAGTTTCCACCACAACACCAACATGGCGATTGTAGAAAAGTACCTTAAAGTAAAAAAATAAAAAAATGCCCTGCTTGATTTGGGAGGTATGAAGAGGAAGTTCTATTTCATTAAACAGCTGACACAAATTTCCAATTTTTAGTATTAACTAAAATATACTATACCTAATTTTTATTTAACCCTATTTTAGGGGTGTTTGGTTTATATGGAACCATTATAAATATTATTTTGCATTGCAGGTGCATCAGCAAGGCCACATGATCAGGGGAAATCACACACATGTGCAATTTGCACAGAAATACCTACAGATAACTACTTTATAGTAATACCCGGTTGCTTGCCACGAATTTCATATTAACAATATACCTTAAATGTCAAATGTGCTGAGGCCATTTTTGAATTTCAATGGGTTTTGTTCGTGTTACCCTGAAGTATTAAAAATTGTTTTCGTGGAATTCTCAGAAGCACATGAATGGGTTTCCACAAAACGTATAAGTTAGGTATGTAACCTTAGTTATATTCTTTACTTAATGGCTGTGAATCCTAAGAAAACATAATGCTGAGAATGATTCTACGTAAAGGCGGGAAAAATGATTAACCTCCATGTCAACATGCATACAATTGAACAATGTAAGGCTCAAAATGTTTCCTTTAATAACACTTAAAAAGGAATGGGAAAAAAACCCGTAATTACTCACCTAGTAGATTTATCATTTTCTTCCATCAAAGACATGTCTTGCTTGATACAGACTACCAAAATAAAATTGTAAGTCCACTTGAACAATTGCAGATCACTGAAACGACTATAGCATATATCGCAGAGCTAGAAGAGAGAATTGAAGAAAGTCAACAAACACAAACGCGCATGCTCAGTCCAACTCAGTCTGCTCCGGCATCAGCCTGTATGTTGGCTTCTGTGCACTGCATGTTTTCCCTAAAGATACGGCTGCGCTAGTTACGTCTCGCTGAGCCTTAACTTCTTCTCGTTAGATATTCTTTGGCTTGATCGAGTCGGGCTGTGATAATTCTAACTACCTTGGGTAATATCTACAGCCGATATGGGAGAATGCTCTGTACCACTGGAGTTTCGTAAACGCCGGGGAACCGAAACTTCTTCACTAGCACTTGGGGTTTCTGCGCACCTCCCAGCGGATCACACGGTGAAAACAGTGGTCTTTTTGCAAGCAGAGAAATTTGTAGTTCTCAATTCGCAGCAGTAAACGGGGAATGGATGTGAAGATTATGGTGCAAAATTCAGGGACGAAAAATTTCAAAAAACTGTGACGTACATTCTTTTTGAAATCAAAAGGGGTGTAAATCGAAAGAAAAAGTTAATTGATAGTTATTTTTGAAAACGTGAAAACGAAAATCCAGTCAGCGGCAACGATAACGGTTGATTGCCCGGTGGGAGCCTTGTCGTTCGGGACGTGCAAGAATACCGGTGATTGATGCGGAGGACGCCGTGAGAGTTTAGTGTTTTGGTGCAGGCACTGCCTCTCCTGAGTCAGACGCCACTGCTCCTCACTGATGTTGTTGGCGGAAACAGCTACCTCCGCTACAATAAATGGTCCCTAGTGTTAAGAGCAGAAGGCAACACAAGGCACAAGGACTGTTCGGAATCCATTTTTTTTTTTTGCTCTGCAGTTTTTTGGACAAAATTGCTATGTAAAACAAGTTTTTATAACGTCAGAGATTAATGTTTTTCGGTGCAGCCACGGCCTGGCCTGAGGCAGTCACCATTGCTCTTTCTTAGCTGTTGTCGATGGCAGAAACAGCTACCTCCGCTACGAAAAATAATCCAAAGTAAAAATCCTCCAAATACTTGGCGTCAGTAAGTAAACAAATACATCTCTCTTTCCACGTTCCAGAAACACATAGCAACCGAAAAATTGTTTTTCGGTCACCGCCGGGGAATTGAATCACGGATCTCACGATATCTTGCCGAGCGCGCTAGCCTTACACCACGGTGGCCAACTTTCCACATGTGTGTATTTGTGAGCTTCTGACATCATAAATCCGTAAGACGGTGTCAGAAGCTGACAAAAACACACATAGCACCGTGGGTTGTTGGTCACCGTGGTGTAAGAATAACGTGCTCGTCTAGATATCGACAGATCCGTGCATTCAATTCCCCGGCGGTGACCGAATAACAATTATTCGGTTGCTATGTGTTTCAGAAACGTGGAAAGAGCGATGAAAAAATCCCTAGGTTTAAGAGCAAAAAGCAGCACAAGGACTGTTCAGAATCCATTTTTATTTGGTCAACAGTTTTTTTGGACGAAATTTCTGTGTAAAACAAGTTTTCAAAACGACAGAGCAGTTTCAGAAATACATTTTATATTAGAAGTTACTCAGTCAAGAGCATGACACTTTCGGCTGATGCTGTCCAGCTTGGAGAGGAAAGAAATGGTAAAAAACGTCTCCCAACACAGAGACAAAAATTGGCAATCAGGCGAACTCGCAGGGAATGTATTACTTAAGTAGACAGTAGGGGATAGAGTTCGTACTCCACCACAGTCCCATTCACAATCCCCACTGCTTCTCTTGAAATTGATCCCTATCTTTAGTTTGTTGCAGGGAAACTGACTTCACCAATTTTTTTTTTTTTGGGGGGGGGGATACGTCTCTTCCATTGCCAGGTGGAAAAAAATTTTAAAAGAGGGGGGGGGGGGGTTGTGTGCAAAATGATAAACTACGAGATTTCGACGTGTATTTTAAAACGCAATTGCAAATGCTCATCATCAATTGAACAAGGGAAACGGAAATATTCTTTTGGTGAATGAATTTTTTTAAAATAACAATATTCACCAAAAGAATACGTGCACAGTCGAAAAACTGTGAAATGCTGTATTATGGACACTTTTCGATATTTCTTCCAATTAGAGGCCGTCCAGCGAGAAATAACGAAAGGCATACCTAAGTTCGTGGTACGAATTTTCTTTTTGATAAATAAATTAGATGTTTTACTTTATAAATACTATTTATGGAGTTCTGTTATACGTTCAGTATGTGTATACTATTTATACTATCATCAGTATAAACACACACTGAAACTATTTAATAGTATACTGTATACACACACACTGAAACTATTTAATAGTATACTGATACACACACACACACTGAAACTATTTAATAGTATACTGTATACACACACGGAAACTATTTAATGGTATACTATTTACGGAGGTATGTTCTGTTCAGTGTGTGTGCGCGCAAGTTGTGTGAGAAATAATCAGCAAACAGTTAGAAAGGACTGGGAGGAAAAAGTAAAATCGCTGTGATGTTTACAAAATTAACGGACAGACGTTATGTAAAAGATGGACTTAATCTGTCAGTGAGCAAAATCCTTTCGGGCAGACTGCGACATCTATCAGATAGGAACCAAACATTGCCTAAAACGTGTCACCGGTGAACTGTTCATACAAATTAGCAGACCTCAAATTAAACTTTCCGTCAACAACTGCAACTGCCGAAAGTTTTTCAGCATTAAAAAGAATCAAGATATATCTTAGAGCCACATAAGGACATGTACATTCGAAAAACTTGGCTGTTTCGTCAATAGAGAAACACATTCTTTTTAAATATGAAAAAGTACTCAGAAGAAACATATGAAAATGTAACACTCAAGTTCACACAAAAGGAAAGAAGAATGGAGTTTATGTACAAATAAAGTATTCAGAAGAAAAATGGAGTTCATGTACAAATAAGTGTTCAAATCCATACTGTACTGTTACACGTTCAGTATGTGTATACTATTGGGAGGAAAAAGTGAAATCACTGTGATGTTCACAAAATTAACGGGCAGACGTTATGTAAAAGATGAACTTATTCTGTCACTGAACAAAATCCTTTCGGGCACACTGCGACAGCTATCGGATACGAAGCGAACATTTGATAAAACGTGTCACCGGTGAACTGTTCATTCACCCATTAGATGGTGCTACATTCGCGGTCGGGAACGGCCCTTAATCCGAAGAAGACCCAATTCGGATTAATAAAGGTACATACAGTCAGGATGCAGGATTTGTCATTTTTTATGTAGGGCTTCCGTCCACAGGGAGTAGAGTTTTAGGTCCCAGCCACCTACAGCGAGATCGCCTTTTGGGCAGGACACAGAAACGGAAGGAATGAGAGCAAGTCTAGCGACTTTTGACAGAACAGTTTGTAGTGAGATTAGAGTACAGTAGATGGCGCCACCGTACAAGATCGATATTGCACATAGATGGGTAAGAGAATTTCAGGGGGGACATAGGAAAGGATACCCATTTTACCAGTGGGTCCAGCCTGGGGGCCGTCACTTTACGTGCTCGTCCGATGCACGGCGGATATTCAGCGATTCCTAAACAAAGAAAAACAATCACACCATCTCTGAAAGATCAGCCCAGTTAGAAAGGACTGGGAGGAAAAAGTAACCTGGGGACCCAGCATCGACAGTCTGAAACACTAACCACTAAGCCATCCGCTGCTCTGGATTAATAAAGGGCCAAACACAGAGTTTCCTGTACTTATTTCTGTAAATTTCCTACTGCTGACCAGTGGGTATAGCGAGAAAAAATGGGTACTTCTGAAGTAAGGTTTATCAGAAGAAATAACAGAAAGAATTTGTAAAAAAACAATGGGAAGAAGATAATGGTGACTCCTGTTAATCTAATATATTACGAATAAACAAGCAAAACAAATTTTGCTCCAAAAAATTAGGAGGGTGACCCGTAAAGACCCATCCCCTGAACACGGCCATGCAAATGGAATGTTACAAGTATTTTTATAGTGCTCTGAGAATTTTCGCAAATCTGTTCAGTACAGCAACTCAGATTCGACGGTCTGAAGTGAACGACTGAGTCGATATGCATACCGGATAATCGTACTTGAAACAGTGTTGGATATAATCCACGGAATTCAAAACGAAAGAACTGACAAATCCAGACATTCATTCGAATGATTTGTAATTTTAGAATTTACCGGTAGATGGCGGAACACGCTCAAAGCCGCCTTCTGCGTTTGACTAATCCAGACATTCATCGGAAGTGATTCGAAGTAATCATTCGGATGATTTCTAATTTTACAATTTACCTGTAGATTTCTTCTCCTTACCCGAAATGAGGAAACCAAGTTGTAAATGAAAGACGAGCGCACGAATTTTTTTTGAATTAGTATGACCAATGCAAGAGTAACCTAGTAGATCCTCCAGAGAGAAATCATTCCAGTGATCCTGCAAGCAAGTGATCATTGGATTCCTGAAACATACTTCCAGAACCTCTCAAGTGCATCTCAAAAAGAGGTGAGTGATTTTGCACAAGAGAATTCGAACGATGATTGGATGATATTTTCTCGCCTTTATAATGCACTTGTTGGATCGAGGCAGCGTACGAGCAATCCAGAGTTTTCTTCTTTTTTCATTCGAATGATTGTGACGTAATGATATGCTTCCGGAGAATTCCGTAATGGAATGAATCGATTATTTCTACTCGGTTATCATCATCATCATCATCATCATCATTGTCAACCATTATCAATGCACTGCTGGACGAAGGTCTCCCTAAGTTTCCTCCACAACGGTCTGTCTTGTGCCAGTCTCTTCCATGTCACTCCCGCATATTTTCGAATTTCATCCACCCATCTCCCATGTGGTCTTTTTCTGGGTCTTTTCCTGTCCCTTGGAATCCAATCTAAAATTTCGGCTGTCCATCTATGGTCTGTCCTTCTGGCAGTATGTCCAGCCCATTGCCATTTCAGGGATTTAACTCTGATCATGATGTCTTCCACTCTCGTCATTTTTCGGATCCACGAGTTCCTCTTCTTATCTCTCCTGGTTATACCAAGCATGCACCTCTCCATGCTACTTTGAGTTGTCTGCAGCCTTTGTATGTCTCTTTTAGTTAAGGTCCACGTCTCTGCACCATACGTAAGCACTGGAAGGATGCATTGATCAAACACTTTTCTTTTAAGACATAATGGCATATTGCTCTTGAAAATTATGCTGTTTCTTCCAAAAGCTCTCCAGGCAAGTTTTGTACGCCGATTAATTTCTTCATCAATGTGACCCTCACTTGATATCTGCTGTCCAAGATAAACATACGTATCTGTTATCTCCAGTTTTTCTCCATCAATCGATAAATCTTCATTTCTTGTAAAAGCATTGAACATCACTTTTGTCTTCTGGAAGTTCATTTTTAATCCCACTTCTTTACTCTTGTCAGCAAGTTCCTGGATCATACTCTGCAGCTCTGATGGGCTAGTTGCAAAAATGACTACGTCATCAGCAAAACGAAGGTGGGTTAGATAATCTCCATTAATCTTTATCCCTTTGTTTTCCCAGTTCAGTGATTGAAAGACATTTTCCAATGAGGCATTAAAGAGCTTCGGAGATATGGTGTCACCTTGTCTCACTCCCTTTCCAATTTTTATGTGTGTTGTATTTTCAAACAGCCGAATCTTTGCACTTGCATTTTCATAGATGTTATTAATAATATTAATGTATGCATCTTCAATACCGCAGGATTTCAGAGCCGTTGTAACTGCTGATGGTTTCACCGAATCAAAGGCTTTTTCATAATCGATAAAAGCCATGCACAATGGAAGTTCATATTCCCTCGCTCTTTCAATTAGTTCTATCAGTACGTGGATATGATCTATTGTGCTGTAGCCACTCCTGAATCCAGCTTGTTCTCTCGGTTGAGCCATGTCCAGTGTTACCTTCAAGCGGTGTGAAAGAACTTTAGTGAAGATTTTATAAACCACTGAGAGGAGGCTGATAGGTCTGTAGTTCTTGAGATCCTCAATGTCACCTTTTTTATGTAGCAGGATCATTGCAGCATTGTTCCAATCCTCAGGAATCTTCCCTTCATTAAGGCATCGAGTGAAAATTTGGGCGAGTATTGTTTCAATTTCTCCACTTGCTTCTTGTATGATGTCTTCAGTAATTCCATCTTCTCCTGGAGCTTTCCCCCGCTTTATGTTCTTGATTGCATGTGCAACTTCTGCTGGGAGGACTGGAAGAACTCTGGTACCTTTCATGATGTCTGGAGTACATGT
The DNA here is from genome assembly GCA_039090855.1 of Macrothele yani. Classification (NCBI taxonomy): domain Eukaryota; kingdom Metazoa; phylum Arthropoda; class Arachnida; order Araneae; family Macrothelidae; genus Macrothele; species Macrothele yani. The sequence continues at coordinate 92,371,995 of CM076993.1, forward strand.
ATCATCCCTTTCATATAATTTGGAGTAGAAATCTTTCACTCTTGTCAAAATTTCGCCTCTATTTCTTGTTATAGAACCATCTTCTTTTCTCAGAGCCATAATCTGTTTTCTTCCCTTACTGAGATGTCCCTTTGCTATCTTTAGGCTTTGGTTGTTTTCAATTGCTTTCCTCACTAGCTCACAGTTGAATTTCCTTACGTCTTCAGTGATACTTTTTCGTGCTGTCTTGCATAGCTCTATATATTCCACTTTGGAAGTCACATCTTCTTTAGTTGTCCTTATCTCTCTTCTTTTTTGCATCAACATTTTGGTTTTTCCTGATAATTTGTTCACATGCAACTTGTTCTTAGACCCAGCTAATTTTGTTGCTGTTTCCATAAGAGCTTTGGTTACTTTTCTGTTAACTTCCGAAACATCCACTTCTTCCGATGTTAGACCTTCTAAAGCAGAGAATCTGATCCTCAGTTCCAACTTGAAAGTATTATGGTGTTTTTTAAGGTTGGTTATGTCAATACATTTTGTTTGTCTTATGAGCTTGCCACGTTCCAGTTTAGTGTTGAGGTTCATCTTACATCTCACCAATCTATGGTCACTACCTGTGTTGAAAATGACTCGTGTTGAAAATGCGTTGAAAATGACCTCCAAAATGACTCAGTTATATGCATCAGTATCTTGAAGCTCTGATATAAGCGGAAGGCTAGCTGGTATTTCAATTATGTTACAACCCATTGTTGATGTTAGCTACCAGAATATATTTGTAACAAGGGATAATAATATCGCATTTCGAAGGACTACATTTCATATTAATGCTTCAATGACACACACATATATCTTGCAGGCAACCTTCTGCTGAAAGCAGATGTATGCCTAAACAACTGTCGCAGAATCTTGTGATGAATCAGCCACCAATGAGTGTCGTTCTCTAGTTTTTATCAGTAAAGTGAAACAGCAGGGAGTTCAGGCTCGGCGAGACGTAGCCGTAATTTCAAGAAAAACATGCAGTGCACAGAAGCCAACATTACAGGCTGATGTCGGAGCAGATTGAGTTGGACTGAGCATGCGCGTCTGTGTTGGGGATTGTTTGTTGACTTTCTTCCATTCTCTCTTCTAGCTCTGCGTTTCCTCGTTTCAGTGATCTGCAATTGTACAAGTGGACTTACAATTTTATTTTGGTAGTCTGTATCAAGCAAATCATGTCTTTGATGGAAGAAAATGATAAATCTACTGGGTGAGTAATTACGGATTTTTTTCCCATTCCGTTTTAAGTGTTATTAAAGGAAACGTTTTGAGCCTTACATTGTTCCATTGTATGCATGTTGACATGGAGGTTAATCATTTTTCCTGCCTTTACCTAGAATCATTCTCAATATTATGTTTTCTTAGGATTCACAGCCATTAAGTAAAGAATATAACTAAGGTCACAAGCTACATGTAAATCTCAAAGATTCTCCTACCTAACGCGTACGTTTTGTGGGAACCCATTCATGTACTTCTGAGAATTCCACGAAAACAATTTTTAATACTTCAGGGTAACACGAACCCCATTGAAATTCAAAAATGGCCTCAGCATATTTGTCATTTAAGGTATATTGTAAATATGAAATTCATGGCAAGCAACCGGGTATTACTATAAAGTAGTTATCTGTAGGTATTTCTGTGCAAATTGCACATGTTCATGATTACCCCTGATCATGCGGCCATGCTGATGCACCTGCAATGCAAAATAATATTTATAATAATTCCATATAAACCAAACACCCCTAAAATAGGGTTGATTAAAAATTAGGTATAGTATATTTTAGTTAATACTAAAAATGGGAAATTTGTGTCAGCTGTTTAATGAAATAGAACTTCCTCTTCATACCTCCCAAATCAAGCAGGGCACTTTTTTTACTTAAATGGTACTTTTCTACAATCGCCATGCGGGTGTTGTTGTGGAAACTAAGCAAAATGTAAGAGTGTATATTTAGTGTGTGCACAACTTATTAAATCTTTTCTTGTTTGTGGTTTTGTTTGTTGCTGCACACACTTGCTCCTGGTAGTACTTCAAAGTATTTGTGTTACATGTGTAACTTATGTGTTACACAATATTTATTTTACCTGGATATTAGTTCTGTGGCCAATATAGATCAATAGCAGGACAAAATGGTTATACAATATGTATTTTCCCAGGTTCCCAAATCCTTAGACCAAAGCCACAGTCAGAGCTGTGACATGCTGGGTTCAGAAATTATGAGTTCCAAATCAATTTTTCAGTAGTTTTATTTATTTGCAAACGCAACATTCAGGGCGGGCAATTGAAAAAACAAACAAATACAAGTTAATAACTCTGGTTTGATGACCTTTTTGGCCTTCCTGACTCAGCACACCAACTGGATACAACCTATGCATAACAGAGTAACACAATTTAGAAAAATTCAATTTCTGGACTTAACATTAGTTGACATAATTTCATGCCCATTCAGTAATAATAATATAAAAACACCTCTTTCACAAGGCAATAAGATATTGTGTTTTCACATGTAACTTTTTGTTATGCTCACCCCAGAGTCAGAAGTGCAACACTATCACACACAACTATTTCTTTTAAGACTCCCTCTCGCAATATTTCAGCTGTTAGGAGGGAGTCATCTGAGCGTATGAGTCAGAGGGGCAACACTATCCCACACAACAGCCTTTGATCATTCGTCCAAAAGCAGTCCGGGTTTGAATCCCGGTGAGGCATGGATGCTGTGTTTGTCTTACGGCACTGGCTCTCTCCTTTCCCTGTAACCAGTTACCCTAACTTAGGGACAGGCGACTGCTTGCTCGCGGTGGTCGTTACACCTGCAATCAAAGAAAGAAAAATATCCCACACAACTATTATTTTAGACTCCCGCACTATCTCAACTGAACACGGAGTCATCTGAGCATATTCGAGAGTACTACAGTCATGCTATTTTTATAATTATATCTTGAAAGATGAGACAGAGATATTCCTTGTCAGTTTACAAAATAAAATTCATAAACAGCCTTATGACAGCAAAAAAGGAAAAAAACTACGTAAGTAAGCTAAAATTGCCAGGAAATTGTAACCTGCCATAGAGATTTGTATCCATGGTTCCCATACGACTTATGTTGAATACATACTATGTACAGTAAGCACCTGAAAAAACTTTTTCTCCATTACCCACCTGCAGACAAAGTTACTACTTAGCCTTAAGGGCTGCATGTTACAATTTAAGTATTTTATTTCCCCTTTTAAGGGTTTCTAAAATACATTTGAATAGCTAGCCACTTAAACAAAAAAATTCTTCTTTAAACAAGGGCTCCTTTGCTACATCACTCAAATGGCAAACATATAACTCTTCCTCTGATCTTACATAACTGACTCAGTGGCTCAACTGGAATGAAACTATTTCAAGTTATTACATTGTTCCAATATCCTCTGACTCACTGGTCAGAAAACATACTTTTTTTTTTTATGACACATAGCCACTATGAGATATTAATCTTTAGGTAATTTTATGTGCAAACTTCACATGTGCATGATTATCACTGGTCATGTGGTTGGTACACCTTCTGTGGCATTATTAATCTCGTGCATCACAATTTGGAGAATGCTAATCACTGAATCACAACTACCCCTACTATGAAATGGAGAGGTGACTTACGATTCCAGTTGCAAGTAACTGTATCCCCAATTGTTGTTTTTTGTATAGACGTGAACGTGGAATTTGTATCCCTTTAGTGTGGCTTGTCCCTAAGCAAAGTTTGTTCATAATCATGTGTAGTAAGGTAGCACTGCTTACACTGCTACATGTGTGCAGCCTGCTAAGTTCAAATCCTACATTACAGCTTATGCCTACATGTAGAAATTACAATTTTCATTTAATTATTTAAGGTATTATATTATGATTCATTAGAGATGTCAAAAATTAAACTGAAATGAAATACTAGAAATAACAAATCAGATCTTTTTATATTTCAGGGGAAAAAAAATCGTCATGTGATTTGTGTAATCTGCAAATCAGAAAACAATTCTCACCCTGACCGCAAGTTTTTCTCTTTTCCCAAAGAGTCGAGTAGGTGAGTCTCCTTTATTTTGCTACTTTCTCAGGTTAATGATTTAGTTTTTGGCAAAAATTGCCTTAGTTATTCTTAAATTATGTTCATTTATCTAAGTTGTAGGTTATTTGGTTATTTACCTAAAAAAGAGCATTGTTAACATTTAGCTGCACGTTTTGCGTAGTTAGTGCAATGTAATTCTTAAAAAAGGTAACTTGTGTTTAAAAAAATTTAGTTGCTTAACAAACACATGTCAGTTGTCAATGTTTTAATTCAATGTGCAACAAAGTGCTGATGTAATGAAAAAATATGAAAAATGCAATTTCTCCACTGTGCAGAAAAGGGAAGCCTGCACCCGTGTAACTTAGCTTCAAATATAAGCAATCACTATGTTCGTAGCACAAATGAACCTCCAACTGAACGAAACCTGTCGGAATCGATGGCTAGTTTTTTTTTTCTTTTTTCTTGTAGAGAATAAACTCATATGAAACAACAAATGTGAACTTTGTTTGATTGACAAATTCATTGAACCACTTCAGTAAAGACAATAGTCCAGGTTCATGATTTTTTTTTCTTTTTTTTTTTTTTTGACTGAAGGTTTAACACCACAGTGAGCAACTCAATGGGCTATAAGCAGTCGCCCGTAATATTTTCACTAACAATGGTCAACGGAATGTTTATTTACATTTTTACATAATGGGAAACGTCTTACCTACGTGAATAAACTGGATTGAATGAATATTAAATTGTATATATTCATCACGCAGTCCAACGGCATAACGCAATCAGGTATTCGAGAGTGTTCGCTGCTCCGATGAGAACTTTGATACCAATGCCTGCTAGCGTTGTATCGCGCAACGGTTTGCTCAGAAAAGACTTCGGACTTTGGACTATCTGAGCACACGAGTCTACAGCAGGCGATCGAATGTCAGCTGCACCATTCTCTCATAGACTTTACATGGGAACTTTGCCTCCCCACAGCCCGAACGGTTGCCCCCAATCTCATTTTTTCTCTTTGACTGACACATCTACATGGTAAGACCTTTATTTTGATACCTCAACCATATCTTTACATTCAGCCGTTCTCTCAAAATAGGACTCACAGTAAAAAAAACCTTATAGAATTAATATATAGATTTCTTTTATTGTTCCTGTATTTGTTGTTTTTAATTGACCCTTTTTCTTCAAGTGCATTGTCTTTGCTGTAGTGTAGCATTTCATGGTATTTTTTTATTTTTGGCCAAACCATCATGACTTTAGGTCTGGGTTCCTGAAATCTACGTAGGATATAGGTATCCACCCCCCCCACCCCCAACAGAATTGGGTTCAGTTTGGCAATTTATAAAACTATTCAGGGGTGTGAAAGAAAGACAATTTCCTTGTCCCTGGTGTGTTACATTATTTGCGTATTCGTGGAATGGGTTCTTCAACTGATGATCACCCTTATGCTTCATGTATGCTTTCTGTTGTACTGTACAAGTCAAGTATTGTGACAGTTTTTGTTTTAGAAAAAAAGTATTGTTGTCGTTTTTTCATATAATTGAAAATGTGAGGTTTTAATCCCTTGTGTTCTTTCAGCTAATACTTCAGTTCTGGCAGGGGTCCTGAGCCTACCAAGTATGAGAGAGACCATGATGAAAAAGCTGCAACATGAATCAGAGAATGCCGACATTTTTGAAGATTTGCCAGCTTCTGTTTCTGCAGTGAGCAGGAGCCCAGATCCAGCAGTCCCTATGGCTACTCCTGTAGCCCCAAACACTCCTGATATTGTGCATATGCCAAGAAGGCAGTTATTTTCTCAGCATAGAATGATAACGCCTGAAACGGCAAAAATTAAATCTTTATCTTCTAAGCTTTATTATCTTAAGAGAAAATACGCAAAGAAAAACATTAAGTGCAGTATTAAAAGTGTTCTGGAATTCATTCAGCCTCTAGTGTCTCAAAGTGTATTCAAATTCATCAAATGTCAAATTTCTGCTGGTAGTGTTTCCCGTCATGGGCGTAGGTGGTCGCTAGATGACAAATTTTTATGTCTTCAGCTCTACCTTGCAAGTCTTAAAGCATATTGCACCCTCAAGAGTTTTTTACATATACCAAGTAAACAAACTCTCTTGAAATGTGTATCAGGTATTGCGATGGAGCCAGGATTTTCAGCTGCTGTGCTGGATTCCATCCGTTTAGTAGCCAGCAAGTTGAAACCACATGACAAGAAATGTATTATATCATTAGATGAAATGAGGCTAAAAAAAGGTTTAGTGTACAATAGGAAAAAAGATTCTGTAGATGGTTTTGAGGATTATGGTTCCAACATTATTGATACTTCTCGTATTGCAACACACGTGCTTGCAGCGGCGTCGGACCCGCCGGGGCAGAGGGGGCAGTTGCCCTCGCACGCAGATGAGTGTGGGGGCAAAATATCATATATTTGCCCCCCCCCCCAGTTTTCTTCCTTTTCAAATTACATATGTTCGTGATAGGAAATCTCAAACATTCGTGTTTTTTTTTTTTTAAGTTCATGTTAAAAAAAAATAAGTGTTGCTCTTCATTTTTTTCATTAACTATCTAGAAATCTGAATTTTTTTTAATGCCCCCATTAAACAGTCCAAAGGGCTGGTTCCTGTTTGAAGACCAGCAACGTTTTGTGTCTTACCAAGTGTAAAAAATTAATCTTCCTCTAAAAAATAAGCAAAAATAAATGGGGAAGTGGGGTGAGAAATGAGACATAAATGTTAATTCAATATTTAATAATAGGTTCTACGGCTACAATTTCTGAGGAATTCGTACCAATCCGGAAGTATCAAAATCCATACTGTAATGCAGTTTGTACGTACAGTTAGTTTACACTGAGAAACTACAGTACATGTATATGAAAGGTTTTTTTTTTTTTTTTTTTGTAGATGAATCTTAAATCGAAAAAATGAATTTCAGCAAATTTTTGTAATGAAGTCAGCACGTCTGCTTTTACAGTAGTAGGATAAATTTTATGCAATGATAAAATACTTTGTTCTGCGACATCTTGCCCCCGCTGTCAAAAAAATGTTCCGACGCCACTGCGTGCTTGCTATTATGGTTCGTGGGCTTTGCAAAAAGTGGAAACAGGTTGTTAGGTACTTCTTATCAGCCGATACCACACCAGCAGCAACTCTGAAGGTGTTAATCCTGGAAGCACTCAGAAAATTGGTTGCTTCCGGGCTAACAACGGGTTAAGTGTATGTATTTTCTGTACTTATTATTGACAACATGTATACCTTATTTGCATGAGAACAAAAAGCGTATGTGTCACAAGTGTTTAGTCAGAGTAATGTGTTGGAAAATGCATAATTTACCTACCAGCAGCTGATTTTTTTTTAAATTTCATTTTGCGATGTATCTATTATTATCTGTACTTATAATTGACGCCATGTATACTTTATTTGTACGGGAAAAAGGAGCGCATGTGTCACAAGTGTTTAGTCAGAGTAATCATAAAATTATTTCATGGTTTTGCATTCCTAATTGTGTTGGAAAATGCATAATTTACCTACCAGCACCTGATTATTTTTAAAATTTCATTTTGCGATGTATCTATTATCTGTACTTATAATTGACGCCATGTATACTTTATTTGTACGGGAAAAAGAAGCGCATGTGTCACAAGTGTTTAGTCAGAGTAATGATAAAATTATTTCATTGTTTTGCATTCCTAATTGTGTTGGAAAATGCATAATTTACCTACCTGCAGCTGATTTTTTTTAAATTTCATTTTGCGGTGTATGTATTGTGTGTACTTATTATTGAACACATCTATACTTTATTTGTATGAGAAAAAGAAGCGCACGTGTCACAAGTGTTTAGTCAAAGTAATGTGTTAGAAAATGCATAATTTATCTACCAGCAACTGATTATTTTTTTATTTCACTTCGCGATGTATCTATTATCTGTACTTATAATTGACGCCATGTATACTTTATTTGTACGGGAAAAAGAAGTGCATGTGTCACAAGTTTTAGTCAGAGTATTCATAAAATTATTTCATGGTTTTTGCATTACTAGTTGTGTTGAAAAATACATAATTTAACACCAGCCGATTCTCAAAAAATGTTATTTTGCAGGGTATCTATTATCGACACTTATTGTTGACGCCCTGTATTCTTTATTGATGCGGAAAATTGCAGCACATGTAACATCTATGATCAATGTAGTAATAAATTATTTAATAATAAATATGTATCTGTTTTATTTTAGAAATAATTTAAGAGCATTGTCTTTTTTTCAATCTTCTTTTCTGACTTAACTTTTTTTTTTTACCAATAACTGAAAGATATTCACAACATGATCGAAAATGCAAGGTAAGTTATTGCTTCATTTTACTTTGGGATCTAAAGCCTAATGGTGTATGTGCAGAATAAATAGGAACTGGGTACCGGATGAAATTGAAATCGCCTGACAGCATTGGAGCCTCAAGCTGTATTTCTGAAGTCTGTTTTAAATCATTTTTGATAAGTAAAAAGTTGTTTGCAGCTTAAAAAAAAAAACCTTCCCAAAAAAGTAGATTTTTTATTTTAAAATCGTTCGGACAGGGCGCGTTTTATGCGTCACTTTATTACAACTTTTTTCGTTAAAATGTTAAGCTGAAGCTACATTTCGTTTAGCATGTTTACGTGAAGTTCGTGTCATTTTATTTTTTAGAGTTAGTATGATTTCTTGATTTTCGAAAAAATACAAGATGTTTCTTTGTTTAAAACAACTTCCAGTTCGGAATTTAACATTTGAGAGAATTTAAAAGTTGTAAGCAATTTTATTTTCCCATTACATTAATTTTGAGGCATTTTGGTACCTACGTATTCAATATCAAGACTGAAAAAGTTGGTGCTTAGAGTGAGAATAAAACTGCTAATATTTCGTTAAAATAATATTAATTGCTATTGTATATATTTGTTTCACCAAAAGAAGGGACAGGAGGGATACTCAGAAAAAAAAAAAAGAACTGCTTTGGTCTCAGACCCAAGGAAACGATCACCGATCAAAGCTTCGCTTCCGTTCTGTCTTTTTGCGCCTGAATGTTAACTTTCTCGCAGAGCATGTTTTCCTTGATGGTGCGGTGGCGCTGCTGTCGCTTGTCTTACATTATCTCTACGAGAGCTGACCTTCACGCGAAGCGTTTATATTCTTTGGTTCAGGGGATAACAACATAGAATATGGATGGCATATACCAAAACTGATTTATTTTGGTACATGCCATCCATCCATATTCTGGCAGTGGATTGATAATGTATGATGATATGAGCAAGTATACTATATACTACGGTTCTCTCACAACTTTTTTCTTTTTCTTTTATTATTTTAGCTCTCGGGGAAGTTGGACCCTTGACCCCTCCTGAAATTATTAGGTTCGGTCGCCCATGCCGCTGAATAAACATGAACCACAGAACATCGCCCCGGTGACACAGTGGTCAAAGCGATGGCCTCTGATCATTCGTCCGAAAGGGGTCCAGGTTCGGATCCCGGTGAGGCATGGATGTTGTGTTTGTCTTACAGCACTGGCTCTTTCCCTTCCCTGGAACCAGTGACCCTAAATTAGGGACGGGCTACTGCTTATAGCCCATTGAGTTGTTCCGTTTTTTTCGCTACTGTACTGTAATTTCTTTGCACCGTGCTTTTGTGAATTGCTCTGTACATACCCTTTGCAATCTTGTTATACGCATTTTGCACGTTTTGTTCTTGTTTATTTAGACCACAAGCTCGTGTGTCCCGATCACTTTTTGTTTTCGTCAAATGTGCTTCTGTATTGTTTGCACCGTGCTTTTCTGCCTTTGATGTCGTGTCTTATGCTTCATCACGGAAACTGATTTGCATAATTATCAGTCTTGTGTTGTGTGTGTCTTCGTGGCACACCCCAGTTCTCCGCTATTGTACTGTAATTTCTTTGCACCGTGCTTTCTGTGAACTGCTTTGTACATACCCTCTAATAATTTGTTATAAGCATTTTTTTTTTTGATTGGAGGTTTAACGACCACCGTGAGCAACTCAATGGGCTATAAGCAGTCGCCCGTCCCTAATTTAGGGTCACTGGTTCCAGGGAAGGGAGAGAGCCAGTGCCGTAAGACAAACACAACAACCATGCCTGACCGGGATTCGAACCCGGACCCCTTACGGACGAATGATCAGAGGCCAGCGCCTTAGACCACTGCGCCACCGGGGCGGCTAAGCATTTTGCTCATTATGTACCTGTTTTTTTTTCTTTCGAACCACAACTCGTGTGTCCCAACTACTATTGTTTTCGTAGAATGTGCTCCTCCTCTTTGCTTGCACCGTGCTCTTCCGCCTTTCTATTTTATCCGGGAACTGTATTGCATAACAATATACATAATACATGCATTACCCATGTTCTGTTCATAAAATGTATGCCTCGGGTGTTGCCGCCCCGGTGGCGCAGTGGTCTAAGCGATGGCCTCTGATCATTCGTCCGAACGGGGTCCGGGTTCGAATCCCGGTGAGGCATGGATGTTGTGTTTGTCTTACGGCACTGGCTCTCTCCCTTCCCTGGAACCAGTGACTCTAAATTAGGGACGGGCGACTGCTTATAGCCCAGTGAGTTGCTCACGGTGGTCGTTAAACCTCCAATCAAAAAAAAAAAAAAATGCCTCGGGTGTTGACACCCGATATTGTCTTTTATCATTCGATTTTTTTTTTTTGTTTTTTGTTTTATGGGACGGTTTCCCACTTGCATCATGTACAGACCATCTCATTGTCACTCATTTTTTTGACATTTTAATTTGCTGTCAAGCGACTCATTGTAACATACCTTGTTTTAATAAAGAATTTGAACTGCTCACAGTGGTCGTTAATATTCAAAAAAAAAAAAAAAAAGCGGAACACCAACCGACGAAACAAAGTGATTGACCTAATTTTCTGAAACGAAGTGGGTCTCCGTACTCTTTCTTCATCTCTTCATAGGGAAGTCGCGAGTATTCCCGACCAACCTATGATGTCACACCAGGGCCGGATGGACCATAGGGGCAAACAGGGCGGTCGCCCCGGGCCCCGAGCTTTCAAGAGGTCCTACAGTTTAGGAACGAACAAAATAAAAACATTTTCGGTAGAATTTTTTATATTAATTTTTTTTGTAAGTTTTCGGGAGCGAGGTCCTTAAACAGATGTTTTTAAAGTTTTTTCTTTTGTTTGTTTGTTTGTTTCCAATTCCCCTATTTCCGAATAACCATCGGCGTATACAGATACTGAGATTTGCAGATTTCCAATGATTATTGTAACGATCTTAATATTTTTCTCATTCATGAAATAGCAAATTAAAGTTCATCATTTTGTTGCCTCTACTGTTATATATTCAACAATTTGTGTGCCAACCAGATACTTAAATTTAAAGAAATAAAAAGAACAATATATCAAAATTGGTTTCGGGCAACACGTGGAGGGTTAATTATTCAGTGACTTTAAAAGCGTTATTAGAAATTATAAAAAAAATCCATATATGAGCACGTATGAAAATTTAAAAAGTCACTAATTTGTCTACTTTGCATTAAAAATCAATCACTGAACATGTATCAGGGGGAAAAACTGTTTATACGAATTTATTTTAGAGGGATCCGTATTATTTACCACACAAAAATGTTTGCAATGTAAAAATATTCACTACGGATGTATCTTTTTATCATTTTGTGAAGAAGTTTTAATGAGAGTCACAATACACTCTCCAGAAAGAAAATCGTAGATTTTTAACACTTTTACTCTCTCTCTCTCTCTCTCTCTCTGAACTTTCAATCTATGTTATGGTCTTTTTCTTAAGCTTAAACCAAATACTTCCGTGAGATAATCATTTTGTCTTTTTGAAAGTTTTCGTTTGTGTGTTCTTTACGAACGGAAATTTTCACGTAACGATTTTATTAAAATACGAAATTTATATTCTAGTGCCCACACTGAAATTTTGCTCCGGGTCCCGCAAATGGAATTTTGTCCCGGGCTACGCAGAAGCTCCATACGGCCTTGCGTCACATCAATGATCAACGAACAGTGTGGTGAAGATTTTTTGGCTTTCTTCCAAAAGTAGGTTCGCGGAAGTCACCAGCGCAAAGGAGAATAGCGACGTCATCAGTTGAAAAGGGAAATGCTTCTCTTTTCTCTTGAGGAAACCGGACTTTGACGCGCGCTCTGATGGACCTCCGTTATTCTGGAAACAGGCTTTGGGTTTCTGCTGACTGTTCCTTTGAGGAAAACATAGGGAGGGAGGAGGGTGAAGTTGTATGTCTGCCTCAAACGGTGGGAAAGGAAAATATATCTTGAATTGTTATAGAATACTGTTTTGAATACGTATATGTGCATACGATGGGGAGATTAAATGGTATGGAGATGGACGGTCAGCTGGGGATGACTGAAATACGAGGCTGAGGGCTGAGCTGAGCTTCGGCATAGAACCTCAAGGTCAAGAAATATCCTGGACCTCAAGGTCAAGAAATATCGCAAAAATTCAAATTATACAAAAAGGTCCAGTTTTCAGGAGTCCGGATAATCGGTTTGATACTGTATATAACTATTAAATTAGTATAATATAGACATTTAACAATTAAATTAGCAACAATATAGACAGATGGGGGTGCATTATTTTTACGGTTTGCCACGGGAGCATAAATGCCTAGTTACGCCTCTGAGTATCACTATTTCACGTTTAAACATTTTTTCCAACAGTGAAAATTTTCTAATTACGGGTTTTATACAAGTAATTTTTAATATATTTGGTGGTTAAACTTTTGAAATATACATTCAATGCAAGTCTAAGAATCACTGCAGTATTTGTATTGACACAATTATTAATTGGCAACATTTACTTATTTTTCTTGACTGCAGCTAATAGAGAGCCCTAGTAAAACTTAATTTAAGAGTAAAATTACTTCTATTTCTGAAGAAATAGACAAGATAAGTTCTCTGAACGAGACTGTAAAATTTTTTATTCAACTCTTATGAATTTTATTACAACAGCTGAATTCGGAATTGTAATAGCTTCTTTGCTTTCAGTGAGAAGGGATATCCAAATATGCCAAAATTATTTTTTTCAAGACTTATCTGTTTAGTAAACAAAATGATTATGTGAAAAAAACTGAAAAACTTCTAGAATTGCAAGAATTTCAGAGCAGATTTATGAAGTGAGAGAAATTGAAGAATGCAAAAATTGTTTATTTAATAACTTTCAAAATGTGAAAAGCCTTTTTGCTATACGTAAAACAGGCTTTCTAAAACGGCACATCAAGAACTTGTGTAAGGCCCAAAATGTAGTGAAATCAAATGCAGATCTCATTAAAAAAAGAAGAAAAAAAGGACATTGTAAGAACGGACATATTAACTATGTTAATTTATAATAATGCTGAACATTATGTTACTTTTTCATGAAGAAAAAGGCATTACAAGCCCAAGATGGCGACAGAAAGTTCGTGAACATTTCTTATTTTTCAGATGTCGAGAGCCTCAAACAAAGGACTTTAGTTTCTAACGCCTTAGAAAAGAAAAGGCCTTTCCGACGAACTGATAACATCTTCAACGATAACGCGAATTTTGCTGTACATTGTCAGCGTCTCCCAGACGCCTAAAAGTCTGGAAAACAGCCATCTACCTTTGTGTAAATGTAACATGTAACAATGTATATTGTGTTAGTGAAAGAATGTACTTCGGCAGTAGGATTACTTACTCAAAGGCTGCACTTACTAACGAACAGATCTGACAGAACCGCGGAGACACAGAAGGTAGTAAAACCCATCAGCGAGGTCGCCGAGCCAACGCCCAGGGTGTGATTGGCGAAGGGCAGCAAAGGTGAACCACATGGCCGGAGAAGGTGAGCCACATCAACAGGTCAGCGCCGAGGTCTTCGCGCGTGCGTAGCGTGGAGGGGAGACGAGCAGGTCTCTTGAAGAGGATCTGTTAGTTGGTCTGCTTTCGTCCAACGGAGAGAGTAGTTCTCCGGTAAAAGGGGACGCGAAGCGTTTGCCTTTTTTTTTGTGTGAGCGGAGGGACGCTCCAAACCACGGAGGTCCGACGCTCTGGTTGAGTTTAGCAAGCATCTATCCTGAAAGAGATAGAGTGCTCAGCTGCAGCGGTATAGGCCCCAGACAGGGATCCCGCTGGCGTATTAGACATTTCTGTACCGTGAATCCAATTTTTGCACAGGCTAAGATTGAAACGTATTGACAGAGTAGTATAGTTAGACTACTATTCATAACATTATCAGAGATATAGATCTACATAATAGTAGGTAGATTCTTTCTGGAACATCAACGCCGAGAGAGATTTTCTTCGGAAGTGGTTATCCTAGCTTTCGTGTTTCACGCCTCTTGTCAGGTCTGATCCTTAGGGAAACCTGATGTTAGAGAAAGAGTAATCCACCGCCGTCAGGAACCTAACTGATTATGTAATAAATGTTTGTGTGTTTTCAATAGTAACTCCTCTCGATATCATTATAGTTTAGTGTGAGTATTATTCTGTCCGTTCAGCTGTTTCGATCCGCCTTCCCGAATCACAGATTTCATATTAAAGTGGGGAAGGCTTCATTTGTTCGCTCGAATAGAGTTCGGGGAGTGTTTCAGAGAGACTCAAACACTTCCTTGTGTCTGTGAGGAGCCCTTTAGCGCAGACGCCTCAGAACCATAAGTAGGAGGCGGAGCTACGACATGCGAACAGTACTTTCGCTCTAACAGACATACATAATGCAACCCATAAATTTTCCCATAGGTGAACTTCAATGCATTAATGTGTACCACAAATTTCGAGTTTATATCCTGGACTACTGATAGCATATTTGATCGCATTGTGTTGATTATTCAACTGCCATTTGCAAAAGTGGGTTAAGATATGTGATATCAGCCAAAAAGGACACAGCTCAAGTTTGAAAGTTGTATCAAAAGGGGTTTAGCTAAATGGAACGTTTGCTAGATATATTGATTATCTTCAATTATTTGAAAATACTTAGCGTTCGCTTTTGCCACGTTATATTCTGGACGTCGGAAGTTAAAAAAATCCTTGCATTTGAAACATGATATTACTATAAAATAGAATAAAAAAGGCTTTTACTCACAATGTTTTTTTGGTGGTCCTCTTCCTTTTATTGCTTTCAATTTTTGAAGTTAAAATATTATGCCAATATTATTCGTGCCAAAAATTTGGTAACATGTTCACACTTGCAGGTACTCTGTTGGTGAGTATGGCTTAAAAAATAAAGTCTTGGTTCTTCTAAGGTGAGTATGGCTTTAAAACGAAGTCTTAGTTAAAAAACTCAGTGAACAAAAAAGTCTTATTTAAAACCTAAAAACCAAATGAAAATATTCGAAAAACCTGGCCCTATATTGACTTTAAGTATTTTTTAAAAAATGAAGTCTTGGTTCTTCTAAGATGAGTATGACTTAAAAACAAAGTCTTGTTTAAAAATCAATGAACAGACGAAGTCTTAGTTAAAACCTAATGACCAAATGAAAAAAAAAAACATTCGAAAGAAACCTGGCCCTATATTGACTTTAAGTATTTTTCATAGAAAATCACATGTGAGCATTCAAGCCTTGAGAAGCAAAGAAATTCTGGTTAGAAATCCTAATGAAACAGATAAAAAATCTTAAAAACCTTGGGACCGCTGTCTCTCAACCTTTCAAACACTTCCGGCCGTTCTCCTCGCTCTTCATGTTGTGTCGCAAAGGACACTCACATGCCATCGTTTTTAAGCCATACTCATCTTAGAAGAACCAAGACTTCATTTTTTTTTAAATACTTAAAGTTAACATAGGGCCAGGTTTTTCGAATATTTTCATTTGGTCATTAGGTTTTAAATAAGACTTTGTTTGCTCACTGAGTTTTTTAACTAAGACATCGTTTTTAAGCCATACTCACCTTAGAAGAACCAAGACTTCATTTTTTAAGCCATACTCACCAACAGGGTACCTGCAAGTGTGAACATGTTACCAAATTTTTGGCATGAATAATAATGGCATAATATTTTAACTTCAAAAATTGAAAGCAATAAAAAGAAGAGGACCACCAAAAAAACATTGTGAGTAAAAGCCTTTTTCATTCTATTTTATAGTAATATCATGTTTCAAATGCAAGGAATTTTTTAACTTCTAATGTACAGAATATAACGTGGCAAAAGCAAACGCTAAGCATTTTCAAATAATTGAAGATAATCAATATACACTGCTGGACAATTGCCAAGGACGGATCATAAACGGCTATATAGCGCATAAAAAAGTAAGTGTGGTTGGATGCCAAGTAAAATAAAATAATGTCAGAATGACAGGACATTACAAGAAAGACAATTTATTGTGCTCTGAAATCCAGAAGGCTTTGGAACGTGTTCAAGGGACAAACAGGCCATTTTGTGCAGAATACGTAAACGTGAAAAAAATGCAATTACCATCCGCAGGCGTTCCGGCGTAAGATGTCAATACGGGATATGGCCACCATGGAGGGCGATGCAAGATTCCACACGTCGTGTCATGCTTTGCACAACATTATCAAGCAGCTGTTGGGGTAATTTATCCCATTCCTCTGTCAGTGCACAGATGAGGGTGTCCTTGTTTATTGGAGGGCATTGGCGACCAGCAAGACTCCTCCCCAAAGCATCCCACACATTTTCAATGGGATTCAAATCTGGAGAACGTGCTGGCCATACGAGGCATTGAATATCCTCGCTCTCAAGACACTCCTGGACAGCGACTGTTCGATGACATGTTGTGTTGTCGTCCATGAAAATGAATCTATCACCGACAGCACCACGGAACATGCGAACATGAGGTAGCAGAACATCATTAATGTATCGTTGGCCAGTCATAGTCCGAGTTGGAAGCACATAGAGGGACGTACGGCCATTGATCATGATGCCAGCCCATACCATGACACTACATGTCGGATATCGGTCCCTTTCCTGTATGTTTGCTGGACAATATGCAGTACCACTATCACGCCAGATCAGTTGTCGTCGACAATCAGACGATAGACTGTATCTACTCTCATCTGAGAAGAGGACAGCAGACCAGTCGTTATCAGTCCAATTTCGATGTTGATGGCACCATTGCAAATGGGCGGTACGATGACGTCTGGACAATGGGATGCACGCAACAGGACGGCGGGCGTATAGTCCTCCTTCATGCAAACGTCTGGCGACAGTTTTTCGGTAGATCCGCTTGCCAGTAGCAGCCATAAGCTGATTTGCTACCTCGCTAGCTGTGCTGCGTCAGTGTCTTTTTGTTGATAGCACTATGTACCGATCTTCTGCAGGTGTCGTACTGCGAACACGACCTCCCCCGTGACGTTTGCTACTCTCTCCATTTGTTTGAAATGATTTCCAAAGCCTTGAAACAACACTGTGGCTGACGTCGAACTCCCTGACATCTGTTATTTTTCGCCCTTCTTCAATCTTGCCAATAATACGGCCACGCGTAAAATCATCTAGGTGATGTCGGGAAGACATACTGAAAATTGCAAGTTCGTCAATTGATTCTTTCCCTTTCAACTTTGCGTTTGAACAACAACGGTCAAAACGCGTCAAATCCTTTATATCTCTTATCAGCGCCATGACGTCACGAACAAGTTCGGCAATCCAAAATTTTCATACGCACAACACGTCTTACTGTATCCCGCACTTATGCTAATTTCCACATTTTCCTGCCTTCCATTTTATGGTTGCTATCGTTGCTATTGTCATCCGTCCTTAGCAATTGTCCGGCAGTGTATTTATAATCAACACGTTTAATTTAAATTTGTTTCCCATCATTAGGAATAAATTACATGGTTGGCGAAGTTTTTATTTTTTTTTAATTTTTACAAATCCTAAAAAGTGGTAAACAAATTTTGCCATTTTAGCATGACTTGGTTTTCTTCTGTAAGCATGGTGAAGCACAAATGTATATATATATATATATGTGTGTGTGTGTGTTTTTTCTTGAGTTAGCATAAGGCTTACTGGCCCAGATTATGGCAGCCCACCAGGAATTCTCCCAGGATCCAGGCAACCCATGTCTGCATTGGACTATACCTTTGCTTTCACACTTTTTCCAAATCTTTCATAAGATATGGGAGGAGGCAAACTTTTTCCAAATATAGTCACTGAGAACAAACACTATTCTAGACTTCAGGAATATCTGAACCTCCAAAATGTTTACTACACAGCAAGCACAAAAATAAAAAATACAGAATTCATTTTGTGCAGTCCATATGGAATTAATTTTAAATTAAGTCCACACTGCATTTTTTTTACTATGATATTTCATGCAGATATTTTTATCAATATGCATAGTTCAAATGAACAAAGAAAGAGTAGGAGCAAAGAAGTCCAGTATGTGCAATTTACTATAACAGTGCTTGAAAAATACCATGCCCGAGATGCTCGGGGCATGTGAATAAAAATCTAGTTGCCCAGACCAGGCAACTAAAATTTAAAAACTTTGAAATAGAATTTCCTACTGCAAGAAAAAAAAAAAATGTCGTCATATATCACGTTTCACTTCACTGGTAATCTCCGGAAGTTCTATTGTTTTTGTAAGCGCCAAGGACAGAAGAATATCCCTTTAAAGGCTGTCTTTGAATGAGTGTTAGGCTTCATCTTCTGCGATAGATGGCGCAAAATATCACTCTTTGGGCGTGGCTTTTATGTCTTGAGGGATTGTCCCAGAAGTTGGTGTCAGCAAATGACTGAAGACCTTACTATATTCACAATGGAAGCGGTCTCTCATTGGCTGCACAATGAAAAGACAAAATATGTGCTGTTACGTTTTGACCAATGACATTGTTTGGGAGCGGAGCTTAGTAGGTAGGCATAGTTTCTGTCTCAAATTCAAGTGTTTTCTGGTAACATACACATTTTCTCTTCAAAAAATGAACGTGCAGTAGAATTTAAGATGATCTATAGAAGACAAGATTCCAGTCTCACTTCAGTGCCCATTCTTTGATTTCTATTTGGCCTAGATAATTTAAAAGTCAGACAGAAGTGAGAGATTTCGTTTCTTCCACACAGAAAAACTGACAAGCTAACTTCTGGCGCCATCTAGTGCCAAACTGAAATACTTTCGAGTCAGATAAATTGAATTTAAAAAAAAAATTCTAGCACATTTTTCGGAAAAATAACTGTGACACATATTAGATATGGGTCGTTTTTATTTGTGCTCAAAATTTCAAACTCTACAAAGTAATAATTTTCGAGAAAATGTGTACAAAAGAATTTGCATTACAGATATAGGACAGAATTCTGTTAAACTCATTCAAAGACAGCCTTAATGGTATTATGCTCCAGTTCCAGAAATTGGAACCATATGTAGTTTTGCTCCAAATTTCGTTTAGTCGACGACGGGATGCATGCCTCTGATACTAGTCTCCGATGTTTAGTGACAAAGGGTGAAAACTGTAATGAAAGGAACATGAGAAATCATGAATATGAGAAAGGAACATGAGAAAGTTTTTCAAGCACCAATTTCATCATCATACTATTTCATACCAAAGTCAGTATCATCATCTTTTTTTTTTTCTTTGATTGGGGGTATAATGACCACCATGAGCAACTCAATGGGCTATAAGCAGTTGCTCATCCCTAATTTAGGGCCGCTAGTTCCAGGGAAGAGAGAGAGAGCCAGTGTGGTAAGACAAACACAACAACATCCATGCCTCAATGGGTTTCAAACCCAAACCTGTCTCAGACGAATGGTCAGCAGACCACTGCACCACTGGGGTGGCGTATCATCATCTTAAAGCTACAGTACACGCAACTGGGAGAATATAAGTTTGGTTACTTCTCACAACACACATAAAAAAATCCTGACAGCTATGATCAAGAAGACCAAAGCATATAATTGCAATTTAAATGTCCCAGTCGAATTATCACTTGCATGGTTGAACATGATAAAACAAGAAAAGCAATGAATAGTCCAAATAAGAAGATCAAGTCGACAAGTGCAAAGAAGATTAAAAAACAGGACGACACTAGATGGTGCCAACGATGTTTTACGTGATGAGCACGAAGATGACACGGATGATAGAGATGGCAGCAACGTCAACTTAGCTAGCAGTTAACGTGCATAGAACAGTATAGCACAAAATGCCGTTGAGAATGGCCACGAAAAATGTGAGCCGAAATGCGCATCGGAAATTCAAAGTCTGGATTCCTTGGTAAAGATGTTTTGCATATCGTTTTCATTTGAAGTTGGACAAATGGATTTTAATTTAATGTTATTATTTCATTAGATTAATTCTTTCAAATCTCTATCGGAAGACAAGTTTTTTCAATTTGAATTTTATTATGGATTTTAGCCATCATAAATATTTTGATCGTCAGTTGTGCCACCCACAAACCCTTTTTTTGCCTACATATTGCTTGAAGGAGACTTTGATTTGTGAAATCTCTTGACTACTCAATTTGTTCTTGAAGAATATCGATCAATCGAAGGTCAAGAGTAATAAAGAATTTCTATCAAAAGCAACTAGTCGGAAAGAAGCTACTGACCGATAAAAGGTAACAAGGCTATTATTTTATCCTCAGTTTTAAGAATTAATTGTTTTTTGGTTCATATTTTAATAAATATATAATTCACTCTCAGTATGACACCCACTGGTTAAATAAGAAGCTGTGGAGTCCGGACATCAGGATTTTTAACGAACTTTTTAAAAAACGTGAGGAACAGAAGAATGACAGGATTTCTGTGATATCTTGCCAAAAATTCATTCTTCATGATATTAGTAGAGTACATGCTTTTGTGCATTGAAGATTTTGAATACAAACTCTTAAAATGGAACTGCAAAACATGTAAAAAAAAGTTCATATTTTTTAATTAAAAAAAAATTAGCATTTTAATTTGTTATCTTAAAAGATAAATTTTCCTGGGTATCCGGCTTTTACTAACTGGGCAGGTAAATAATTTCTGCACATGCCCAGCTAGGCATGTAACTTTTCAGATATTTTTCAAGCCCTGGTTTAATATTTAGGGATACGTAATTTTCATATTTACGAAATAGATGCGAATAAATGCAAATAAATGTGAAATTTGCAATATAAGCGAATAAATATGATTTTAACTACTTTTCCGCGACATCTCGATAATTAACATTTTTAAAAGCGAAAACATGACGTAATTTCGCACAGCACTTGCGCCGTGTGTGTCCTACTTAGCGTTTGTTACCCGGGAAACCTTAGGCCACACCTCTTTCCCTCTCGGCGAGTCAGCCAGCACCGCTTAGTCGCACTGGCTAGCTGGCCTTGAAAGAATACGAATGAGCATATGTTTGTTTTTGCGTTTCGCTAGTAGACTACAAACGTACAATGCTCTGCTCGCAATCTGTTTGATAGAAGTGTATCAATATGGGCAGCCCTAAGAAGAAATTAGTTGATAGAGTGAAAGAGTTTGACCACGAGGGATTGTATCTAAGCGATACAAATATCGTGATGCGCAAAGTTTGTAATGTTCGTCTAGAAGGGCAAATTGACTCTCCACATGACATCCAATGCAACAAATGAAGCCTACCAGCATATTGGCAGACTATTTTGTCCATCTGTAGCTGCGACCACATCCACATCATCTTTAAACACAAATTTATTATTGGAAAGCTTTCCTAAAATACCATTTTTTAAAGACATACCATGGGATGAGCTCATGGATGGATACAATCATTTTCACAGACAGCTACTTACAGTGGTCAACCAAGAGACTCCTGTTGATGTCATACAGATTTTAAAAGCAACAAAATGCTGCTACCTAAACTATGCAAAGGCAGCTATTCAAAGCCTCCATAATTCTGTTAATAGCGTGGATGCTGAGAGATATTTCAGTATGTACAACATCGTTATTACTGACAGAAGGCAAAGACTAAAGGAAGAGAATATAGAGACTACTACAATGTCGTTAGCTTTTAACTAAGTATCCTACCAGTAAGTAAACTTTGAAAAACATTCTAAGTAAACTTTGAAAAACAGTAAACTAAGTAAAGTAAACTTTGAATTTTTTTTTTTTTTGTCTTCAGTTTTTGCGAATAAATGCGAAATTTTGATTTTTTTGGCGAAATTTACGTATCCCTAACAATATTGCATCCGTGCACACGTTAGTAGAAAATTTGACAATTTTTGGATACCTACAAGAATATTGCTTTTGAACTAGTTTTCCTTGCTCTTTTGTTTATAATATGTGCCAAAATGTTGGATTCTTTTGCCTGGATTGTTAATTACGTTGTATCACAAGGTTATGAAAAGCATGCTCTGTTTACCAAAATCACTGCACAGACAAGAAAAACAAGCACTTGCAAGCATTTATATTCACAATGACCCATTCTCTAACAGGAAAAGTGGAGTGGTTGGAATGTACAACTGCAACAAGTTATAAAGCCATGCTAATATTGTGAAGGTAGGAGGGAGGGAGGGAGATACGTTGCTACTGCCCGAGCTGAGGGAGGGAGATACGTTGCTACTGCCCGAGCTGAGGGAGGGAGATATGTTGCTACTGCCCGAGCTGAGGGAGGGAGATACGTTGCTACTGCCCGAGCTGAGGGAGATACGTTGCTACTGCCCGAGCTGAAGGAGGGAGATACGTTGCTACTGCCCGAGCTGAGGGAGGGAGATACGTTGCTACTGCCCGAGCCGAGTGAAGGAGGGCCAGAAAATCTTTGTAAACTGTGTAGGAGCAGATCACAGAAATGAACTGGTAAGCGATTGACTTGAGGTTGCAAACCCTACCTGCATTAAAGAGGGGAGAGGGACATTATAACAAATTAAAATATTGCAGAAGAGTGACCACATTTTTTTTTCCAGATCAAAGTACACTTTCCATATTCCTTAAAGCCCTTTCTTACCATATTCAACATAGCAAGAATTTGTTCCTTTTTTTAAAGTGAAATTCAAGTTGCAAATCGTTATGTACCCTGTTCATGCTAGAAATGACTCCACTTTCATGACCTGTACAGTTGTTTCCATGGTGGAGTAAGGAATGGAAATATCACTTTTCAAAATTTAATTTCTCTGAAAATGAATGTTTTTCGATTCCTTAGACACTCTTTTCTACATCAAGAAACAAAAAGGGTTAACATTTTCTCCTTTTGTTTAGAGATAAATCAAAGTTAAAAATCGGAAATTCAAGTGTCTGTCACCATCTTTAATGACAAGCTGTTTCCTCTGCATGGCATATCTGGTTGAATGGCGATTCAGGCATTTCTGATTGCTAAAATCATGACCTTGTTCTACATAATTTGGGAAGGATATTTCTTCCACGGAATCCATACTATGGTGATGCAATTAATTATGCTATGAGAAAGCAGCATTGGCTTCGACTGGCGAAATATGAAGAGGTTCAGATTCTTCTAACTCAGATGCTTGGAACTTCATTGTCCTGGATGGTGTAACAGATAGCATGCTCAAACAGAAATCAGGAGATGCGGGTTCGATTCCCGCTCCAGGGGAATGTAATTTTCAAGTCTCCTTACATGTTGGCGATTCAGGCATATCTGATTGCTAAAATACCGATACAATTTCAGTTGGCTGTAATGATGATTGGTTCATTTATGATGATGCATTTAGTCACCACAGCTTTTAACTTTTTGATTTCGTGTGCTCAAACAAGTTTGTTCTTTTCATTAAGACATGATAATTAAACAACAATTTAAAAGACAACTATTTTTTGTAATGTTCCTTGAAAAACACAACTGAGGCTCCACTGTGAAGCAAGGAATGTGCTTTATTAAAACAATGTAGAAACAGCAAAAAATGTTTTATTTGCAACTGTTACTACAAATCAAACTGCAAATGCAGATCTAACAGACATTTACAAATTTACAAAAGTTCCACCACACAGTAGTGAAACTGAGCGTGATGAAAAAATACATCTGCTTTTTTTTTTGTTGTAAAAGCAGTCTGAATTTCTCACATATGCAAAAATATAGCTCTTGGGAGAAGTGGACTTTAATTTTACATTAGGCATGTTAAGTTCTGAATACTGGCAAGTTACTGCATCAAGATTACTATCGTGGGACAACAAGAATCAAAAAGATACACCACTGGCAATTGTGTTTTTCTTTTTTCCTTCCACGGGAAAGAATGCTAAAATTCGGTCAACTAGTTTAGTTAGGTTTACCTCATTTAGTTCTACAAGATTTCCACCAATGCTGAAAATGACATAGATGAAACATTAGTTCAAAGGATAACTGGTCAGGACACACACTGTATCAGGTAAGGGACATCACTAGCAAATGTGTTGTTGGTTTCACAGACAAATATGCTAAAAAATAAATTAACTATGAGGTCAAAGTATTTAGGTCTGCCTTGATCGGCTCTACGGGATTTCCATGATGCTGAAAGTGACATAGATGACATGCTGATTCAGAAGATAATTGGTCAGAGCACGCATTGCATCAGATCTTCCATAGTGCTTAGGAATGCAGGATCACAGCATCAGGGTGAAATATTCAGCAATGTAGGGCAGTGCTGCATGTATTCAAGTGTAGCTAAGTGATGACTCATTTTCTTAGAAGTTCAGTCGTTAACTCATCAAAGCTGGTCACAAACCACTTGGCTTCATTTTTCACTTTCTCACGAACTTCATTACCACCAAATCCAACAAACAAGTCCTGCAATGTAAAAAAAGAATCTTTAGTCTATAATACAAAAAGGGCAGTATCTGAATCATCATGGTTAAATGCCTACAAACCTTTGAATAATTCAGAGAAATAAGAAATAGTATGGAAATTAATCAACGTCGGATTTTCTGGACCACAGAAACTCACCTGTCTGTTTTGCCAATAGGAATACCTGCAGCATACTTCAGGTTCATTTATGAAAAATACCACTACTCCTTGAGTCCATCAGAGTATCTCCATATCTGCTCACTCACATCATATGATAGCATAGGCTGAGATGCAGGTTTTCTTGAATTTTCTTTTTTAAATGCCTGTTAAAAGGGCATTTTGTGTGCTGGAGGGGCATAAAAGTACTTCTTATGAAGAAAATCCAACATTTCATTTTTACAAACATAACATGGTGACCTCTGTGGTACGTAATAAAGGAAACAGTTGACCACCAGATAAGAAATGACGAGTACCATGGGTCCATTGATTTCAATGCTCCTGGATGGTAGGCATGTACAAAAGAGGTATGCATAAGTTCTATGTGGAGGTATTCACATGAAGCTCTTGTGGTCTTTTGCCCCCTCATCTTTATCATTTAGAAGCATGTAGCTCCAGAGTTTGTGATAATGATGGATAAATAGGCTACATATCATATGAAGGTGCACCCATGAAGTTCACATTCTTCTGCAGTTCTCATCCCTATCATTCATAAACATATGACCCCAGAATCTGTGATGATGATTGATCAATGGGCTACATATAATATAAAGGTAAGCCCAAAAAACTCAAAAACTCAGTCTTCTACCACCTTCATCTCCATCATACAGAGGCATGCAGCCCCTGAGTCTGCAAAACTGAGGGACCAATGTGCTATATATAATATAGTGTGCCCAGGAAACTCACAATCTTCTGCTGCCCTCACCCTTATCATTCAGAAGCATGAAGCCCTCAAGTCTGCAATAATGATGGATAAATGGGCTACGCATCATATGGAAGTGTGCTCAGGAAACTCATGGTCTTCTACTATCTTCATCCCTATAATTCAAAGCATGTATCTCCCAAAACTGTGATAATGATGGATCAATGAGCTACGTATCACATGAAGATGTGCCCAGGAAACTCAGTCTTCAACCATCTTCATTCCTGTCATTCAGAAGCATGCAGCCCCCGAATCTGTGAAAAAGATGGACCAATCATGTATAACATATAGTGTCACCGGGAAATTCTTTTTTTTTTTTTTTTTATTGGAGGTTTAACGACCACCATGAGCAACTCAATGGGCTATAAGCAGTCGCCCGTCCCTAATTTAGGGTCACTGGTTCCAGGGAAGGGAGAGAGCCAGTGCCGTAAGACAAACACAACATCCATGCCTCACCGGGATTCGAACCCGGACTCCTTTCGGACGAATGATCAAAGGCCATTGCCTTAGACCACTGCGCCACCGAGGCGGCACCGGGAAATTCATGAACCTCTGTTGCCCTCACCTCTATCATTCAGAAGCATGAATTCCCCCACCCCCAGTCTGCAATAATGATGGATAAATGGGCTATGTATATTCCTGTCATTCAGAAGCTATGTATATAGATAAATGGGCTATGTATATGGAAGTGTGCCCAGGAAACTCATGGTCTTCTACCACCTTCATCCGTATCATTCAAAAGCATGTATCCCCCAACATCAATGGGCTACATATCACATGGAGGTGTGCCCAGGAAACTTAGGGTCTTCTACTACCCTTATCCATCCCTGTCATTCAGAAGCATGTAGCTCCGAACTGTGTGATAATGATGAATCAATGGGCTACACATCGCCTGCTGCACAACAGGAGGGATACATACACCCGATGTTCAATCACTCCAATTCTTCTGATCTACAAACTGGGCCTCACAACCAAACATTGAAGGCTCATATCATCCCTTCCCTTAAACACTACTTACCAGAGGTGCAAAGGATTTGAGCCAGCAAAGGAAACCTGGCAGGTACACACGGATTCACTGAGACTGATGAAGCCATGCTATTTGTCATTCCTTACTTAGAAGGTAGTGATTCCTTTATTGCCAAAAAAATTGTCACTTTGCATTTGTAAGAAGCAAAATGTCTGTTTTTGTTTAGATGAATTACTGTTTTTCTCCCCCAACACATAAAATGTTCTTTCAATGGCATACCTGCCAACCACTATTAGCAAAAATTAAGAAAATTAAAAAATAATCCACGATATTTTGTCAAAAATCAAAGAGATATGGTTCATACTTTATTCATGGTGGCATTTTCTAAATATTAAATTCATGATGGCATTTTTCAAATGTTTAAAAGTTACAAAGAAAAACAGCTATTTTTAGTTTTCTTCTAATAAATAACTTTAACATACTGCCCACTGATATTAGCAAAAATCGAGAAAGCTATTTAAAAGAATCCAGAAGATATTTCAAAAATCAAGAAAACATGGAGCAAAATTCAGTTTAGGAGTGCAGTCTAACAATAACCATCAGTAGCTGCCAAAAGTGGCACATCACACATTATATCAGAACAGTAATTTATTAATAATCTAAAGCAACTTATGGGATTTTACTAGGAAATTTTTTCTTTAATAGCAAATTTTCGGAGAAAACTCTTCTCCTTCTTCAGGCTCTCTTGTTGTTGTCACTTTTTGCTTGTCACTATCATGGTTACGGTTTACCTTGACGGTTACGGTTAACCTTGACGGTTTAGGTTATTTTTCAACAAATCCTGCCAGATGTTAGGCAGGGAAAATCCTTTGCAGTCATTGATGATGGAATTTTGATTTTCTCAATCTCTATTCCTTCTTTCAGTTTTCTTTTTTGGAAATTGCTTTGGAAACTGATTACTTTAAGGGAATTCCAATCCATGCTGTGCCCAGTTTCTCTAACATGCCTATCCAATCCAGTCTTGTTTGAGCAATTTTTTATAGCTGCTTTATGCTCAGCTATACGAGTTTCTAGTCTGCGACCTGTTTCACCTATGTAAGATAGTCCACAACTACAATTTACTTCATAAACTACTCCTTGCATTTTTAAAATATCTTCTTCTCTTTGAACTATTTTAGGGAAAATTTTTTTAACTTTGTTCTCTAAACTTGGAGCTAGCCTAATATTGTATTTTTTACTAATTCTCTTTAAAGCCTCAAATAAACCTTTGTGATAAGAAATTTTTCTAGTGAATTTTACTTGTTGCTTTTGTGGGTTCTTCGTACCATTAAAATTCAGAAGCTTCTCAATTTCTTCTTTAGGATAGTTATTTTCTGCAAGTATGACTTTAAGCTCTTCTTTTTGGGCTTCTTTTTTATCTGCAGTAGAAACTATTTTATTAATTTTTTCTAAAAACTGACTTGCTACATTTTTCTTAATAGAAACTGGGTGATACGAATTGAAATCCAGTAGTCTTTTAGTATTCATTGGTTTTTTATACCAACTAGTGAGGAATTTTTCATCTTCATAATAGATAGTAATATCTAAGAAGTTTATTCTTCTTTCTTTTTGAAGTTCAATAGTGAACTTAAGGGAATCATCTAATTCATTTCCAGAAAGAATTCTAGACTCATTCAATGAATTAGATGATTCCCTTAAGTTCACTATTGAACTTCAAAAAGAAAGAAGAATAAACTTCTTAGATATTACTATCTATTATGAAGATGAAAAATTCCTCACTAGTTGGTATAAAAAACCAATGAATACTAAAAGACTACTGGATTTCAATTCGTATCACCCAGTTTCTATTAAGAAAAATGTAGCAAGTCAGTTTGAAAAAATTAATAAAATAGTTTCTACTGCAGATAAAAAAGAAGCCCAAAAAGAAGAGCTTAAAGTCATACTTGCAGAAAATAACTATCCTAAAGAAGAAATTGAGAAGCTTCTGAATTTTAATGGTACGAAGAACCCACAAAAGCAACAAGTAAAATTCACTAGAAAAATTTCTTATCACAAAGGTTTATTTGAGGCTTTAAAGAGAATTAGTAAAAAATACAATATTAGGCTAGCTCCAAGTTTAGAGAACAAAGTTAAAAAAATTTTCCCTAAAATAGTTCAAAGAGAAGAAGATATTTTAAAAATGCAAGGAGTAGTTTATGAAGTAAATTGTAGTTGTGGACTATCTTACATAGGTGAAACAGGTCGCAGACTAGAAACTCGTATAGCTGAGCATAAAGCAGCTATAAAAAATTGCTCAAACAAGACTGGATTGGATAGGCATGTTAGAGAAACTGGGCACAGCATGGTTTGGAATTCCCTTAAAGTAATCAGTTTCCAAAGCAATTTCCAAAAAAGAAAACTGAAAGAAGGAATAGAGATTGAGAAAAATCAAAATTCCATCATCAATGACTGCAAAGGATTTTCCCTGCCTAACATCTGGCAGGATTTGTTGAAAAATAACCTAAACCGTCAAGGTTAACCGTAACCGTCAAGGTAAACTGTAACCGTGATAGTGACAAGGAAAAAGTGACAACAAGACAGCCTGAAGAAGGAGAAGAGTTTTCTCCGAAAATTTGCCATTAAAGAAAAAATTTCCTAGTAAAATCCCATAAGTTGCTTTAGATTATTAATTCAATTAAACTAGGAAGCCATTTCTCAACATGAGCTTTATTCAGTAATTTATTTCAAATCTGGAATTGATAGTCTAATCAGCTTTTGATTAAAATGTGTTGGGCTGCAGATGGCCTAGTGGTCAGCGTTCGTAACTGCTATGGAGAGGTCTCAGGTTCGATCCCATGCAGGTACAAACGTTCGAACCACTGAATATCCGCCATGCGTCGGATGGTCACGTTAAGCCGTTGGGTCTATTGGCCCCCGGTGATAAATTAAGGGCATTTTCCTTCCCCTTTCTACCTCACTTCTGTGTGACTTTCCTATCGGGCACTTTAGCCCAAATCTCCTAGCTTCCTACTTCTAAGGGTTGCATAAAACCTGAGGTCAGGCACTCCCTTCTTAAAATCCCCTATATATGATCTGATCTGATCTGTTAAAATGTGTTGAATCTTGCAGTGAGTACTTTGATTGAATAAACTTCACAGGTGAGTGCTTTAATCAAATAAACTTCACATTATGTAAAATGCAGCAGTTCAACTGTTTTCTCAAAATTCCACAATTACTTGTACAACAACTCAATATGAGGGTCAAAAGCAAAAGCAAAATTTCTCTGCTCTTTCTGTGCATTGAACTACATGCTACACCAAGCAAATTGGAATTAATAATAACACTTCATCTTGGATAAGGTATGTGCCATTGAGTAATGACTTTGTTTTCACACTATGCTCAAAATCTCCACTAACACACAGTTACAGGAAGGCCTAATGAAACCTGTCCCAAATATACCCACCAAGAACACTGTTCTGGACTTTATGAATACCTAAACCTCCAAAGGTAAACAAAGCTTAAATGATAATCACATGCTGTATGCAGTAAAGCTTAAATTCTACTTATTTGGGTTCAGTTCATTGGGGTGCAACAAGCAGCTTCTGCAAAAATTAAAAAATAGATAATTTATTCAATATCCATTCTACACAGCATTCATACTAGAATATGTTCACAGTGAATAAAAATTTCATATTTTGTTTCTGTGATAGTCAGGGCAATAGCTAGCAGGGAGCTATAGAGGGGCTCATCCCCCACCTTTGCAAGGTAAGCAAGTCCCACTCCCCGAAAATGAATGTTGCAAATTCTCTGAACTTCTGTTTTTGGTGATCTATGGAAATTTTCTTTTGTATTTCATAATAGGCATAAATACTTGATCCTATTTAATTGTTTAATAATACTTTTTTTGTAAGCATAAGTCATAAACGAGTGGTAGGCAATGCACGTAACTAACAAACAAATTAAGAAGAAGGTAGTGTAGAACACGCTAAGTTACCTATAAAAAAGTTTAAGGCAAATATATTTCAGCCATTACAATGGCCTTCATCAGTGCGACTACGATTGGTTTTCGTTGCCAGATCGGAAAGGTAAGTTTTGTAATGGTAACTCCGGGTGACGAGATGCAATGAGGCATTTCCAGATGTAAGGAATGAAAATGGGGAGCTCAGAGTTGCAATTTTTTGGAAAATAAAATTTCCAAACTTTCTCTAAACCTCAGAGCATACCGATTTTGGAAGGGAGTCAACTTTTTAGTATCAGACCAAAGTGGAATAGCAGAAGTGTCAGCCATGGTAAGAAGAGACAAGGAAGATGAAGGTTTTCCAAATTGCACATCAGATTTGTGTTCCTGAAGTCTTGAGAGGATTTTCCGGAAGGAACTTCCAATGTACGCGGTTAATCCAGCGTTAGTCTTGATCGGAATTTTATACATTCCAGGCGAAGAAAGCGGAGGTCTTGGGTATCTGTCATTATGGAGGATAACAGAAATTGAAGGGGAAGAACGAATGGCAAGTCTATATCCTTCTCTTTTGAAGATACTGATGAGTTTGTAGGCAGAAGGTTTGTGGTGAGGGATTGAGCCAGCAAACGTTAGTTACCTTTTAGGTGAAACAGGTTGAAGAGCAACAACTGGTTTTTTCTCAGCATTTTGAATTAATTTAGAAACCAGGAGAGGGGGAAAGCCACGTTGAGTAGTGATCAAGCGGATATTTGCTAATACATTTTTTAGATTAACTTCAGTGTTACAAACCAAACGAGCTCAATGAATGAGAGACTTGAGGGCTGACAGTTAATATTGGTGGAAGGTATGAGAATTGTAGGGAATAATGCAATTGATAGAAACTGGTTCTCGGTCATAGCATATTCCTTTCAATTCTATGCTATTGGTAGAAAACCAGTTTCTACCAATAGCATTATTCCTTTCAATTCTCATACCTTCCACCAATATAAACTGTCAGCCCTCAAGTCTTTCATTCATCGAGCTCATTTGGTTTGTAATACTTAAGTTAATCTAAAAAATGAATTAGCAAGCATCCGCTTGATCGCTACTCAACATTGACACTCATACTTACAGGTAATGAAAACCACTTTACAATAGATGCTGGAATTGTCCGCCATTCTGTTGAAGATACAAATTCACCCGACCACACATGTTGGCGGACACTCTTTTCAGCCTGTTGGCTGGTATGTTCCTCACGGCTGTAATGATGTTGTTCCGCAGGTCCTGTACCATCTTAGGGTTGTTGTGGTAAACTGTGTCTTTCAGATAGCCCCACAAATAAAAGTCTGGTGAGCGAGGCGGCCAAAGTTTTTTCGAGATTAATCGATCGTGGAAGAAATCGCGGAGCATCTCCATTGTGTCGTTTGATGTGTGGCACATCAAACGACACAATCTTGTTAAAACCAACAGTAACGTTCGTGTTCTTCCAGAATTGCTACAAATTGATGGATGATGTCTGCATACACAAGGGAATTCACAGTTGTGTTGAAAAAAAAAGGTCCTACAATTCACCGTCTAGACATGGCGCAATACACTCTAACTTTCTGACAGTGAAGCCCAACCTCATGCAACACATGGGGATTCTCCGCAGCCCATATGCGAGCGTTTTGGCTATTGACATATCCATTTAAATGAAACCATGCCTCGTCACTGAAAAGAGTGTTGTTAAGCTGGTTAGTCACATTGTTGCGCGTGAAACTCTTAAACCATTGGCAGTGGGCACTGTACTTTTCTGAGTCCAAAGAATGTAGCTCTTGCACTACTAGAATTCTGTACAGCCGTAGCTTTAGACGTTTAGTTGCCCTCTGGCAGGCTGAATACGATGTCCCTAACTCTTGAGACAGCTGCAGAAGTGACTTCCTGGGAGAGCGCTGCAGGGAAACGTGGTCATCACCATGGACGGACAGACACTTTTAGGCTTATCCTGAACACTGCCTGTCTCACGAAACCGGTTCACAAGGTCATACACAGTTGTTTTCCCTGGTATAGGAGCATCAGGAAACTTCCTTTGAAAGAGCTGGATGCGACGTTGGTAAGACTTTTAGACTTATCCTGAACACTGCCTGTCTCGCGAAACCGGTTCACAAGGTCATCCACAGTTGTTTTCCCTGATATAGGAGCATCACGAAACTTCCTTTGAAAGAGCTGGATGCAACATTGGTAAGACTTTTAGGCTAATCCCGAACACTGCCTGTCTCGCGAAACCGGTTCACAAGGTCATACACAGTTGTTTTCCGTGGTATAGGAACATCAGGAAACTTCCTTTGAGAGAGCTGGATGCAACGTTGGTAAGACTTTTAGGCTTATCCTGAACACTGCCTGTCTCACGAAACCGGTTCACAAGGTCATACACAGTTGTTTTCCCTGGTATAGGAGCATCAGGAAACTTCCTTTGAAAGAGCTGGATGCAACGTTGGTAAGACTTTTAGGCTTATCCTGAACACTGCCTGTCTCGCGAAACCGGTTCACAAGGTCATACACAGTTGTTTTCTCTGGTATAGGAGCATCAGGAAACTTCCTTTGAAAGAGCTGGATGCAACGTTGGTAAGACTTTTAGGCTTATCCTGAACACTGCCCGTCTCGCGAAACCGGTTCACAAGGTCATACACAGTTGTTTTCCCTGGTATAGGAGCATCAGGAAACTTCCTTTGAAAGAGCTGGATGCAATGTTGGTAAGACTTTTAGGCTTATCCTGAACACTGCTTGTCTTGCGAAACTGGTTCACAAGGTCATGCACAGTTGTCTTCCGTGGTATAGGAGCATCAGGAAACTTTCTTCGAAAGAGCTGGATGCAACGTTGGTAAGATTTTTTCATAAAATAAACTTCTAGCAAAGCGACTCTCTGTTCTTGTGTGAGACTCATGGTTGACTAAACCAGAACATTACTGCTTGCCAGCGCCCGCGTAAGTGTAGTGTCACATGGTGCTATCACGTGGCACAGCTCGCTCTCCAAGGTCACACATACCACACCAGCCACAAGCAACAATACTTGGATATCTTTTATGGTTTTACAGCAAATATGTTTTAAAATATAGAGCTCGGGGTCTTTTGAATCACCCTGTATATTTTACCCACACTTGTCAGCAGAAAAATTTAATCTTCCTGGATACTTGTTTTAATTTTCCTTTTTTTCAATGTGCCAGGACATTGGGCATTCTTAGAGATAAAACCAATCGCTAATTAGATTGGTCTAGAAGGTATAAAAGCCATACCCAGAGCATTTTTTCTAAAATAAAGTTTATTGGTACTCTCTCATCCCATCCCCTTATGCAGCTCTATTGTTTTCACCGGTACTATGTAAGAGATGATAATAACAATAATAACAATTATTATTATCATTAAATTTAAATTATTTAGTAATAATACTAAGGAGAAGAAGAAAAAGAAGAAGAACAAATATGAATACCTTATATCAAAGCAGATCCCAAAAAGCCATTAATGCATTGCTACTGCAACTTTCACGTGTCCGTGCCTTGCTTTTAGTATCAATTGCTAGATGTCTACTTATCAGAAACCACGAATTTACGAAAGGTAAAAGTTGAAACACATGAAGAGGATGACTGAGCAGCTTAATGAACATCAGTGAACTTATAGTCTTCAGGTGTATTGATGCCTTTGTTGGTGTTACAATCAAATTCATTTGATTAGCTGAATTGGCATGGGATTGCATGCTGGTCTAACTTTCTGCTACTTAGAGCTAGCCTTGCTAAATTTTCAGAAGTTTTAGTGCCTTCCTTGAAAAAGTTTACTGGGATGCGTACCGGCACATATAAGCCGAAAAAAAGCCCTGGGCATACCTATTCACCAAGTTCACTGCACAGACTAGGAAAATGAAAACTCAACCAGCTGTAGTCATGTGACCTCTAACCTAGTAGGAAAGGGGAAGGGATTGGAATGTGTAACTGTAACAAGTCAAAAAGTTATGCTAATATTGCAAAGATAGGAGCGAAGAAGATATGTTGCTACTGACTAAGCTGAGTGGGGCAGGATATTGGAGCACTTAAAAGTATGAATTGGTTTAGTGGTTTGGAGTGCCAAACACTACTTGCATTAAAAAGAGTGAGGGGAGACAATGAACATAATTGCATAATGTAGCTACACTACAGTGGAATAACTTCATATTTTTTAATAATTTTTTTTAACAAATGCATATTTTTCTTATCCCTTGCAGTCAGCAAGCATTTTTTTCTTCTTTAGAGTAAAAAATTCAAGCTGAAAATCATTACTTATCCTGTATGTGCGCCATTTCTGTGACCCATACAGTTGTCTTCTTGGAACTGTAATGGCAACACAGTGCATTTCAAACTTCAATTTTGCTGAAAATGAATGTTTTCTCATTTTTTAGTCACTGTTTGCCATATCAAGAAACAAATGGCACGAGGTGTCTTTAATTCCTTTTCAGATAAAAAAAAAGTTCAAAATCAGAATTTCAACTGTCTGTCATCCTCTATTTGTGACACACAGAGTCATTTTCTCTGCACAATGTGTTTTAAACTTTAATTTTGTTAAGAAAATGAGAAAATTCCTGCTCTGTTTCTTGGTGTAGCAACAGGTGACAAAAGAATGTCAAAATTAAGTGAAATTAATTAGAAAAACTAATACTGCCATAGCTCACTCTGTCATGAATACAATTTAATGGGTCATGGAAATAATGGAACTTACACAGAGAGATTATGAAACAAATTTACGATTTCATTAAAAAAAATTTTGAAATGTGTGTGTGTGTGGGGGTTGGGGGTGGGGGTAAAACTGCAGGCTCTGTTTACCGATTATGAAAGACTGACTGCAAGAAATAGAGAAATGTGCATTTCATAAGGAAAAATTCTTTAAAAAAATATGAAATCCCTCTATTGCACCATTACAAAAGACAAAAATAAGAAATAGACAACATTATCAGAAAACAATTTAAAATAAGGAATACAATCAAAAAGCGAGAAAAAACACAAAACTTCATCAGAAAAATTCAAAACAACGAAAATCATGGAACATTCTCATCCCAACTAGGATGGACATATCTATTGATTACAAAACAATTCAGCTGGTGGACAAACATCTCACTAGCTTCCAGAAATGTGACAAAATCTGTAAAAAAGTTTTTTACCTGGAAAGCTGGAACACAACAACAAAATAGAAAAAAAAAAAAAGAAAGAAATCCAAAGAATTTGGCACACAGATATGCAATGGCCATTCAAAAAATGAAAACTAAAAATACTGCATCTCAGGCTGTGGATTTGCATGCTGAAAGTGAGTGGATGTGGAGATTATCTAGTGTCATTTGGAGAAGGTGAGAAACAAAAAGAGATCCAGAAGAACAAAACTAAGAAAAGCTGATGACTGCTTTTGACACTAATCACCATAGGAGTAAAAAAACAAAACAAAAAAATAACAAAAAAACTTTTAGCAATAAAAAATAAAGTACAATGCAATATTATATAGAACGTTTTCAATTTGTTGAAGACCCAAAATTCCAAGAGAGATGCACAAGATTTATGAATACTCTATGAAAATTGGTGACATCCAAGTAAGATGACCTTTCACTCACTTTCAACCTGCACCACATGTTTTATTTGCCACAAGCACAATCTCGTTATTTCATAGTCATATCTCACACAGCCTTTGTTACTCCAACAGAAATAATGATATCACACACACACACACACACACACACACCAACCAACACACACACACACCAACCAACACACACACACACACACACACACACACACACACACACACACACACACACACACACACACACACACACACACACACACACACACAAAAGGACCGAAAAATTTACATTTGAAAAGCAACTGCCATTTCATGGCTGGTAATTTAAAATTATGAAAAGGTCAGTTATTGTGTTTGAAGAGATTAAATTTGAAGCACTACTAGAAGAGACCCTTAAAACTTTCACAAATTGCCATGAGTTTTTCTACATCAATAATAAAATTTTTGAATAAATAACCATTCAGTAAGCAGAGTCTTCACAACAAATCGCATGAATCTTTTGTGAAGACTGAGTGTGAAACTGCTTTCACAACTGATCTCGTGGAGTGCCTTCACTACTGTGACAGATGGGACATATATAAAAGGAAGAAAAAAGTTATTGCCTCTTTCTTTTCATAAGACCATCTGTAAACAAAATATTTTTCTTAGCATATCAACATTCTTATATCCACTACATACAGTCATGATTGTCAGTTGCACTGACATTGGTTCGGTTGTCTTTGTGCATCTTCATGACAGAAATTTTGAACCATGTATCAAAAGAGGAAACCAATTACCTATTCATGCCTTTTTCAAAACCTAACAAATTTGTAGAATTTTACCTGTCTTTTACAATTAATAGTTTGTGAATGCTGTATGGCTCACCAAGAACTGAACACACCTATGTTAAGTAAGGCTGTTTCAGTTCAATTCAGTTTATTTAGCTGTTACCAGGGCCGGCCCAAGCTGTGGGCGACGTGGGTCGCGGACATATGTCCACGTCGCGGACACATGGAGGGCGGCTGGCCAGTAGACTGTCCTTATTTTTCTTTAGATTTTTCATATAAATATATATATTTTGTTTAGATGATAATGATGTGAAATATACTGTTTCATAAAATACATATTGTTTGCCCTTTTTTCTTTGTGAATTAATCGCGTTTGTTTTATCCGTATTACTACATAAAAGCGAATTCCTAATTGCAATATTTTATAGCAGTTCTCATTCTCTGCCGTTCTTCTAAGCCAGAATATTTAGCCCTTCTATTTTTAAAGTCTGTATCTTTGTTTCTCTTCCTGGCCCTGAGACAACATTACTCGCCTTAAGGTTACAGTCATGAAAATGTCTCCAAAGTATATGATTGTCCCTCGCTTCTTGACCAACCCCTTGTTTTGCAAAGCAGAAGGGAAACAACCCTAGGCGCTCTCCCCGTTACCCTACCACTATAGCACGGTATCATTTTCAAAGTAACCGCATCCGCAATTTAAACTAATTGCACCATGAAAGGGAGGACGGTATGACCGCTCCAATGGGAATATTTGTTTTCAGAGTGAATATTTTTCTTCCTAGGACAGAGTAGGAAATCAACATGTTTGGTTGGAACAACATGTGATTTAGCAATTCTAATTTTACCCGTATGAGGTGAAGAGACTGAATACAGGAAAAATACTCTAATCATTTAGAGGGAAGAAAAAGAAAATTGAGATTTCAGTGGGGAAGGAAATGCGGTTTTTTTTTTTTTTTTTTTTTTCATTTTCGAAAGATTTTGAATTATTTGTTGTTTTAACCTAATTGCTAATGAAATCCAGATTGCTAATATAATAAAAAGAAAAACTAAATAAAAATGCGTACACTACAAAATTCAGGTAACTCCTCAATCCCTGTTTTTCTTTAGATACCTTTGTGCATACAGTGCTATCTTAATGGGTTGGTCTCGAGCCTCGCATTAGTCAAGGGACTCCAACTTAATGTTTTAATCGAAAGGAAAAAAGAAATTTCCTGAGAATTTAAAGTGTAAAATCAGTATTTGGGAATTTTCCATGTAAGTTAGTTTGACCCCCTCTGGCTGTATGAAGGAAACATATCCCGTCGTCATTTCTGATATACATTCCACAGTCGGTTTTCAACATTTCATTTTTCTGTTGCCTGTTCTGAAACTTTTTGGAAGTATTCCCACAGGAAGTATTTTTTTCCTGATGTGTATTCTTACAGGATTCTCCCTCGAAATACAAACTGGCAATTTGTGCAGGTTTTCATTGAATTTTTGGAAGATAATTCCGTAAATAATGCTATCACTAAATCACTATGTGGATTGCGTGCCTCAAGAAAAGTGTGTAGGGGGAGGGGTGTAACAAAACATCTTAATTTCATCTAAAGGCGGCCAGACCTCCACCTTGCCCACGCATGAGCAATATCACGGGCCGGTCCTGGCTGTTACATTAAAACCAAAAATGCAAAGTAATATTACAACAGTGCAGGTAATTATAACAGCAAGGGCGATCTGGGAAAAGGCCACAAAAGCCCTGACAAGGCCTTGATCTCCCTGTAAAATATAGGCAAGTCAGAGTTACACCTGAAAGCATGGCACGCAACATTTAAAGATAGTAGTAGAAATTAGTGTTAGTCAAGTTGTTCCCTCTCCCCCTTTTTCTCCATCCTCCTCCCAAATTTCCCCACTTTTCCATTACTTCGACCTTTATGTACCAAATTTCCCATTTTATCCATTTGACCTCCCCTTCCTTCTTTTATTTCTGTTTCTTATTAATATGATCTATAGTCTATCTTTACTTTTGTAGGTCATGTAAAATTGGTTACTGGGTGCACCAAATACGTATATGTCTGAAAATAAAAGTGTAGATATTCAACTAAAATCATAGTGCAATATGAATCTATTAAAATGTTAGACCAAGTTAGAACATGCATAACAATTTTCCTTCCGTACATATCGTACTAATGCCTTAGTGCTGCATTTCAAGACAAAGTCACTGAACAGGACAAAATGTGCAACTCAATAATGATAACAATTTTAATCACATACTTTTGCACCTCACACAACCTTTTCTAATACTTCATAAGTGCACCATTTAACATCCATCAATACCATAAGCTAATAATATCTTTATTACATGTCTACTCCTACATCTATACACCAGGCATGATGCTACACTTTTCTTTGAGCCCCCTTTTAGCTCCCCCACAAATATTGGTGCAAAAATAACTGCATACGATCTGATAAAAATTGGAATTGAAACTTTTGCACCAGTTTCTGGTACACCTTTCTGTTGCCATACTTTGTTGTTTGCCCATTTACAGAATTTTCCTATAATATATTTTGCAGTTTTGGTACCCTGGCAGCTTAAAATTAACATTTCTACCTCAAAACATGTAGGGCGCGTTAGTTACTCACAATCAGAAATGAAGGCACAGTTGTTTATACGTTGCAAAATAAGCATGTGGTTTACCTTCTTGAAGATTCTCTGGGGGCAATTCGAATCTTACTACTCTATAGAAATTCGGTCCATTTAATTTGGTACCAAAGGTCCGAACTCTGAAGCAGTTGGGAATCTCATCGCCCTCTTCACCTTTTGTATTTTACAGACCTAAATGGCATTCTGCACCCAGTTCAGCTTCACTACCTAGAACATACTTGATGTAAGTAAGGGCAAAGGACCACCCCCAACTTTCTACCTCCTGATGTAATTAAAGAGGGTAAAATGCCATTCCAATTTAGGATGAGGAATAACACCACTCTAGCACCATAATGCCCTATTTACTGTATTATACCCCAATAAAAATATTTACATGTTAGGCTGTTACACTAGAATGAAACTGGCAGTGAGGGCAGCAGTAACTTTGCAAAGGCCTTCCTCTGGTCCACTGAAAAACTAACCAGTTCCTAAAATCTATTGCACATTTATTGTTAATGAATATTACTTATCATTTAACTACAAGAGAATATGATAAAAAAAAAGCACACAATTCAGTGTGAAGCGAAACATCAGAATCAACTCCCAGTGGCCACTGTTACTTATTTTGAAAAATTGTAATTGCATATGTGCATGGATTCTAAATAATGTAAATTTGTGCATAATCAACACACAAGGCCAGTTTTACTGTCCTAAAAACTCATGCTGCAAGTATGATGCAGATTATAATATTTCAAGCATAATCTGGTAGTTTGCATTTCTTTCTGGAACTAACCTCTGAATCTCAGAGAACACCTTATGATATGTATGTATGTATGTATGTATGTATGTATGTATGTATGTATGTATGTATGTATGTATGTATGTATGTATGTATGTATCTATGAATGTATCTATGAATGTATACATGCATGCAAGGCCGGCATTTGAGCGGGGCACCGAAGGCGTAGGGGAGCCAAAAGTAAAACTCGAAATATGGTAATAAAGAAACAAATCTTGAGATGTGCACTAAAAATAAAAAAAAAGTTATCACTCATCCAAAAATTATTGCAGAAATATCTTTTATTCTAGAACATTTCAAGCCACTCAAGTACATGCCGCCCTTATCAAAGATACCGATGACCAATCCAGGTTGGAGTATTCGTTGCCAGGTGTTAATCTTGAGTACGGCTTTCTTCCATTGATTTCGGGAATTTTTTTCCAACTGCATTGGTTTTTGTTAGCTTTGTGACTTCTTTTGAACAAGGCGCATTTTATACCTTGCATATTTCAGCCTAAAAAGCTGAGGACTATAGGTGTTTGGTTGCGCATACTTTGCGTATTTTGCATGTTTTACAATAATTTTGAGCATATTGTGACGGAAATTTAACGTAAATAGCAAGAATAGAATGAAATAAGAGTTGCATTTATGTGTACGTTATGCGGAGTCTCGAATGAGAATGATCTGTACAGTTTTCTCTCCAATGAACTGAGTTTAGGCTTCTGCGCATGGAATAGAAACAAGCAGTACATTACAATGAAATATAGCACACAGGTACTATATCTATCCGTTTATGGACGTAATAATGCAATATACAAAGGCAAGCTTTTGCTCACTACAGAGAGCTTCCTCAGGCAGTGGAACCTAGACAATAATATAACATACCTCTTGTTTATATACCAGCACTTTACAAAGAGCAGAGAGATTGGAGTTTAGCGAGGTCACATGGCATGTCTTAGCTGAGCTTAGCGAGGGTTGATTCAAATGTGGGATCTAAATAAGTTGATAAAAATTTGCTATATAACAGTATTCTTACAACTGCTCAAATATTTCGGCATTTTGATTCTATATTAGCTTTGATTCAATATCAGCTTCTACATGTATATGGAATAATTTCGAAAATATTTGCACATTTTCAATAAATTTCTGCCATTGTACGGATTTCGAACCTACACGTCCTCGACAAAACACTTTTCGTAAAACATATTTTTTGCTTATGTTATTTGTGATGCATTTTCTTTTAAGCACGTCTTTTGTAAAAAAAATCTTGCTTATGTTATCGGTTTGTCCGTCTGTCCATCTGTACCCACAATATCTCTGCAACTATTAGTCCAATTTCAAAAATTCTTTTTGCATTGGGAAGCTTGAAATATGCGAATGATGATCTTTCATTTCGTTTTTTTTTACGATGTACAATTTCGCCACTAGAGGGTGTAAATGCAGATGATGTCGAATTCAAAAATACGTTTTAATCCACATATTTGCTTCTAAACATCTGATTGAAAAAAATATTTTATCTTTCGATTCCATTTATGTCGAAGAGTATTTTAGATATAGTTACTTTTTCAAATTATGCATAGATTTTCCGCTAGGATGCATAAAAGTAAATTACATTTTCCCCAATAACTCTTCTTCTAAAACTCCG
This sequence comes from Macrothele yani, assembly GCA_039090855.1. Taxonomy (NCBI): domain Eukaryota; kingdom Metazoa; phylum Arthropoda; class Arachnida; order Araneae; family Macrothelidae; genus Macrothele; species Macrothele yani. The sequence continues at coordinate 92,413,778 of CM076993.1, forward strand.
ATTTGAAATTTTTTTCTTCAGCGGATACACCTCCTGATGGAAAATCTTTTGCATATAATTTAAAATTTTTGGTAAAGAATACATTGGCCACCAGGGGGCGTAAGTGCTGATTTTTGTTTCTGATATATTTACCATAAAATCCGAGCTGTCCACGAAAGAATTTTTTTCAATCTGAGCCTCTAAAACATCAATTGAAAAAATTCTTTCGTGGACTGATGCCACTCGCATCGATAAACCTTTTCGGAATATTTTCTTCTTAAAATATTCCACAGTTTCTCCGCCAGGTGGAGTAGATGTATAACCTATTTTTGTCAACAGCTCTACTTCTAGAAGTCCGATTTGAAAAATTTCTTCTTTGTTGGATAGTGTTTTCAGTGTGACATGTTTTTCATATAATTTCAAAATTTTCAAGTAATTCATATACTTTACGCTAGGGGCGTAGAGGTAAATTGCGTTTACCCCTATATCTCTGCTTCTAAATCTCCAATTTGAAAAATTCTTTCTGCACCGGATAGAGCTCCTGATGGAAAATCGTTTGCACATAATTTCTAATTTTTGTGAAAAAATTGTTTGGCCACCACGGGGCGTAAATCTTAATTTCCACTTCTGATGTATTTGCAGCAAAATATGAGCTTCTAAAATCTCAATTGAAAAAAACGTCCTTTGTAGACTGATAGTACTCATGTCAACAAACCGTTTAGAAACATTTTCTTCTTAAAATAATGCATGGTTTCTAAGCCAGGGGGCATAGATGTATATCTTATTTTTGTCAATATCTCTACTTCTAGGAGTCCGATTTGGAAAATTCATTCTTTGTTGGATAGTGTTTCTGATGCGAAATGTTTTTCCTAAAAATACAAAATTTTCAAGTAAATCATAGACTTTCCGCTAGGGGGCACAAAAGCAAATTGCGTTTTCTGCGTTATTTCTGCTTCTAAATCTCCGATTTGAAAAATTCTTCCTGTATTGCCTACAAGACCTGATGGAAAATACTTTTCACATAATTTCTAATGTTTGGTAAAGAATGGTTTGGCCACCAGGGGCATAAGTGTAAATTTCTGCTTCTGATGTATTTGTAGCAAAATCTGGGATCCTGAAAACTCGGCTAAATTTTTTTTCTTAGACCAATACCGCTCATATGGAAAATCCTTTTCAGAATACTTTCTTCCTAAAATAACACATGGTTTTCCCACCAGGAGATGTAAAGTCACATCTTATTTTTGTCGATATCTCTGTTTCTAAGAGTCTGATTTGAAAAATTCTTTCTGTGTTGGAGAGCGTTTCCGGTGCGAAATGTTTCTCATATAAATTCATGTTTTTCTTAACACACAAGTCTGCAACCAGAGGGTGTAAGCTCACGATTCCATTTACAGCAATATCTGAGGGATTAGAAACCCGATTGAAGAACTTCTTTCTTTCGACAGATACTATTGTTTTCCATACCGGCTCCATTGACTTTGAAAAGGTTTGATAAATTTAATTTGCGTCAGACCGGATTCAAAAAACGTGCTTATTACACCCGAAAATTCGGTGTCATCTTTCTTGTTAACTTTTGTTTCTGACATTTTTTTTTATATATTCAGCAAACTAGTTCTTCAGTGCATATGCACTGGCGTCTGGTGACCTTGACCTTGATTGAAGCAAAAACAAGTGCTCTTTTAATTGGCAGAGCTTGGCTTGCTGTGATTGGTCGATGGAAATCACCTACCTGAGTGAAGGTCAAAGAGAAAAGGTGGGGAGAAGATGCCGAGAAGCCCAAGGACGTTTGAGTGCATATGATCCAAGTTTTCTGAGGACGTTTGAGTGCATATGATCCAAGTTTTCTGAGGACGTTTCAGTGCATATTTGGCTGCATATTTTGCCTTTTTTCAAACAGCATGTACGTCGATTTTAAGTATTTCTTAAGTTCTTCCCAGGTGCTGAAATATGAAAAGGGCAAAACTATTTGGTTATCAGCACCGGAAAAGGAAGGCAGAGAGACAAGCAGAAGATCAAAGATCCTCTGAAAGTTTGCCAAGGTTTTTTCAAACACCTCCTGAGGAACAGCAAGCACCTGATCCTGATCACATCCACTGCTTTTCAGCTGATGAACTTGATGTTACTGAGTATTCAACAGATTGCACTCGGATTGCTGCTGAAGAGAAAAACCAGCCGCAAGAATAGTCTTCTGATGCCCACTGCTCGACAAAATATGCTTCAGATCCGGCTCAGAACTTCACACAGAAAACCATGCAGAATGAAAAATATCAAGAGATACATGCCTCCTCTTCTTTGACCAATATTGACTTCATGACCCTGCCAACTGGCCAGGCCATATCACTTCATCATTCATTAACACTCTTCTTATGATCGGAATCGGACTACAAAGTCAAAGTCTTGAGAAGAAAGATTTCCCAGTAGATGACAAAGGTCACCAGTTTTCTGCTGAACACTTCATAAGAAAGTTACCAAACGGTGAAGAGTTGAAAAGGCAATGGCTGGTATATTCAAATCAGACGAACCATGTTTTTTGTTTGTGTTGCAAACTTTTCCCTGCTACAAAACCGTCACAGCTTGAACAACTGGTTACAACGACAGGAAGCACCTCGCTGATCATCTCAAAGAATATCAGCCACCCCGCAGTCATTCTTTAGCATATTGTACGTGGATTGAAACAGAAAAAAGCCTCAAGATCAACAAGGGTGTTGATGCTCTGCATGAGACTATGATAAATTGTGAAGTGGAGCATTTGAAAGCCATCTTAAAAAGACTAATGGCAATAGCTCCTTATTTGTCTGAGCACAATCTTGCTTTCAGGGGCTCGTCAGACAAACCCTTTACAGCTAATAACGGGAACTTCCTTGGACTTGTTGAGCTTTCTGGGCAGTTTATCGATACAGTGAGGGAACACCTGCGGATAATCCAAGATGCTTCTATAGCAGACCATTATTTGGGGAAAACTGTACAAAATGAGATCATCAGTTTGATGGCAGATGAAGTATTAATGAACATCTGTAAAAGAGCCAAGCAATCAAAATACTTCTCTATCATTTTGGATTGCACCAGATGTGAACCAATTGCAAAAGCTCTATGTGATTATGAGGTTTACAGATTTCAGTAACGATGAAATCACTGTAAAAGAACAATTTTTACGGTTTAAAGAAGCAAATGAGGTCACAGGAAAAGGACTGGCTGAACTTCTAGAAACTTTGCAGGAGAACAACCTAGATTTTAATAACTTAAAAGACCAAGGATATGACAATGCTTCAAATATGAAAGGAAAAAATGAGGGCGTACAGGCGAGGATATTGCAGATCAACCCTTGAGCATTCTACCTTCCTTGCGTCTACCATTCCTTAAATTTGGTGATATCTGACACAGCGTCAGTATCCACTGAAGCAATCACTCTCTTTGGAGTGCTCCAAAGAATATGTACCCTTTTATCTGCTTCGACACAAAGATGGAGTGTTCTCTTGAAGCATGTTCCAACACTTACCGTGAAGCCACTCTGTATGAGAAGATGGGAAAATAGAATTGACATGGTCAAAGTTATCTGCATTCAGACAAAACAAGTGCATGATAGCTTGAGAGAGATCTATGAAAACACAAACTCATCTGTCGACGCTGGAGTGCAGCACGAGATTTATTGCCTCACAGAACAATTATGCGATTTTAAATTCTTAGTTGGACTCCATTGTGGTATGATCTACTGTACCAAGTGAATAATATCAGCAAACGCATGCAAAATGCTGACTGTGACCTAATTGTTGCTACAGCTATGATAGAGGGCGCAATTAACTTCATCAAGGGTTTCAGAGACAATGGCAACGATGAAGCAAAACTGAAAGCTGCAAAAAGTGCAGCGAGCCTGAGCGCAGAGGCCGTTTTCGTAGAAACCAGAAGGAGAAAAATACAAAGATGAATTAGTGGAAACTTCAGAAGGAAAGTTTAAAAGAGATTTTTTCTTTGCCACAGCTGACAAAGTTCAAAGTGCCTTAAATGAGCGGTTTGAGCAAATGCTGACCTACACTAAGTTATGGGGATTTCTATTTAACTTAAAATGTCTGCTGGAGAACTTGGAAGCTCATTGCATGGATTTACACCATGCTTTTGGTGACCAAGCCTAATCAGACATAAATGGTGCAGAATTAGCACAAGAGCTAAAACACTTCAAAATCATTATACAATCTAAAACTAAACGTGTCAACCATCAAGAAGCATTGCAGTTTGTTCTCGAAATGAAAATGCAGGATAATTTCCCCAACATTTGGATTGCTTTACGAATCCTTCTGACAGTTCCAGTAACTGTGGCAAGTGCACAGCACACTTTCTCTAAGCTGAAACTATTCCAATATTATCTGAGGTCTACAATGACTGACAATAGACTGTCTTCATTAGCAGTGTTGTCAATAGAAAATGGCATTGCTCAGAAGATTGATCTATCAAAAGCAGTGACAACTTTTGCTGAAATGAAAGCAAGGAAAGTGAAATTATCTTAAATCTGTAATTGAAGGAAGTTTTTAAAAAGTGTTGAATTTCAATGAAATAGTGTAACCTGTATTTCTTTAGTTGAATTGTTCCAAACCAAAGCCACTCCTAGAATATTTATTTGGGGGGATTGAGAGCTGGACCCTGATATGGGGCACCATATTTCATAGGGCCGGCCCTGTGTGTATGTATGTACCAGACATTAAGGTGTTTTTTTTTGTGTGTTAATGACTTCAGTAGAGGGAGGGATGTTTTGTGGTTTGCTCAGGATGCAGAAATGCCCAGTTAGATATTTTTTATATAAAAAATAAAAAAATATAGATATATTTTTCAGCAAGTTCTACCTTCTGCTCCTACACTTGGATATTTTCAGCAAGTTCTACCTGAAATTTCCTGTTTCCCTAACAGCAGTTCTCTCTGCTACTCTTCAATAGTTAAATTTAAACAAATTACTTTTATGGTGATTATAACTATTTGTTACAAACTATATAACACATTTCCAGGGGATATTTCCCAAATTATTATGTATTTTCCCTCAAATCCTCTTCAGGAAAGTTGAAGCTTTTGGGTGAAATCACCAATCATTGTGGGGAGAGACACAGTAAAGTGGCCAGATTACCCTCAAGCTATTTTTACTGTGATACTAGAAATGGTCACCAGTAGAAAATGGAAGTGGATCTTGATGAATTATCACAGGAGTTGTTTGCCAAATGGGATGCTTCATCTGTGGCCAAATAAAAAATTTGTTTCACAAAATTTAATGCAATTAGAGGTATTTTTACTAGAGTAACATTATTAAAAAAAATCAAATCAAGTTTTGAGATAAAACGTACCCTGCATAATATTTTTCTTAAAAACATTTTGCAACTTTTTTTAAATATTTCTCTAAGTAAAAAATATTAAAATTCTTTGAATTGAGTTACTAAAGAAGGTTCATGTACTCTTTTACAGCTAAATTTAAAAATTATTTTTGTAAGTATAAAGAGATTATTTTTTCAAATGGAAATTTAATTTCTAAAATACTGAAAAGCAGCAATACTCACAGCAGGTGGAGATGCCACTAAATCAGTAACACCATCTCCAACCATAACAACTCTCTGGTAGCCATATCTATGCTTCAAGTAAGCTATCACCTGAGCTTTTCCGTCCTGTTCACAAGTTGGCTGCTCTTCATCAAATCCAGCATATTCACCTAGAAGTGCAGTTATGATTAGAAACATTTTCACTAGTTTATATCGATTTTAAATGTTTTGAAATTCTTAAAATACTTCTGTTTTCATAATGCACAATAAAAACTGCATATCATCAATACAAATTCAGGAACTGGCACACAAAGGAAGGAGATCTATGTGCATAGTTTGTTGCATCCCACAATAAAATAAGAAATATAATCATTGGCACTGATCTGCCATATTTTCCCTGTTGTCCATGTAGCCACTCTTTCAGGAAACTTGAAAATTACATTGTTCTGGAGTGGGAATCGAACCGGCACCTCCCGATTACCAGTCGAGAATGCTATCCGCTACACCACCCAGGACATAGAAGTTCCAAGCAACCGAAGCTAAGCAGATGTAACTCAGAAATCTGAAAACACTTCAGATTTGCGCTAGTCGAAGCAACTATAAGCTTCATCGTAGCGTCCCAACAATCTTTTCTCACATCTGGGGTCAGATGTAGGTCTTTTAAGTTCCAGTGCTTCATAGAATATCATACATAAATGGGAAACTAATTTTCCTGATGAATTAATTCTTCACAAATACATGGAAGGTGATACAAATGCAATCATTGGCCCTGATGGGCCATATTTTCACTGTTGTCTGTAGGGGTGGAAGCTCATTATGTTAATTATTGCTTATCAGCTAAACGATCCTGGCTTCCCATGCTGTCGAAAATTCCCCACAGCAGGAAGTAAAAATTTATAAGGTTCTTTTTGTATGGAAACTGTCTATCAATGAAAAGCTGAAGACAGCTCGGTGTTCTTACTCTCCCAGCTTTACTAAAAATTATCTGCTATTCGGGAGAGGGGAAGTAAAATTAATGGCAAGACATTCAAAGCATGAATTCAACCTTAGGCTTGTTTGAAACTTAACAAAAATGTTTAATCAAAGATAATCAATCCTGGCAGCTATTGTTCCATAACCCAAGCTCCTGCAAGTTGCAATTCCGCGAAAAATGCCAGAGTCCCTATTCATTAACGGAACTCTTTTCTGCAAATAAACCTTTGCAAGTTCTTTCCCTACCGCGAATGTGAAAGTCTTTATTGGCCGGAATCTTTCGCTGACCTCACCCTTCTTTTGTTTGGAAAGCTAAGCCTCGTGTTCTGTTCCCGAAACATGTTTCCTCGTGGATAGTTTTCTCCGTACTTCATTACAGACAACCGATGCCTCTCTCCGGCTCCTCCAACAACGAACTTTTTCCCGTGCTCCATCTGGCACGTGTCTTACGACCAACTTTCTTTCCATGCTGCCCTCTGCACCTTCCACGATCCGCTCCAAGCACTAACTGTCTTTCCTCCCTCGAAGTTTTTTCCTAGTCACCTCTCCTCGCCTCCCGATTGGCTCCTGCCTTCTCCGCCAGAGGCGCTAACGCTTTTTCTGAGTGAGAGCATGCGTCCAGCAGGCGACCCACCTGCCTCTCTGGGCCCCCCACCCTTTTTCTCCCTGACCTATGAATTCTGGAGCTGACCTTCCTTCGCTTTGCTGACCTTGCACTTTCCGTGTACCCCGCAACTTGCATCCCCCCCCCGGCCAGGAACAATAGAGGTGCCTCCGCGAGTACATCGTCATTACAATAGGCACATTGGAATGTCGCCTTACTAGTACATTTACAAGGTTTAACATCCGTCCTAAGGAAGATCTTAATACACTTGATAATAAGTGACATCAAATGTCTTGATGAAAACAGTTCATTCTTATAAGATTAATGTAATTTAATGTCCATCACATGAATCTAAAGAGTTTCAATCAAAATATATTATGCCAACAAATGTCTATCACATAATTTACCGATGTGCATTAATTCTTGCCTCTATAGTTGTCCATGTAGCCACTCTTTCAGAAAACTTGAAAATTATATTGCCCTGGAGTGGGAATATGGACAACACCTGCTCCAGGACAACATTGACAACAGTGAACAACATTGACAACAGTGAAAATATGGCATATCAGTGACAATGATTATATTTGTATCTCCTTTCATGTATTTGCAAAGAATTATTTCTTTAGGAATAAACGATTAGCAAGCCATCGTTGCACAATATATGAAGACCAATGGTCAGAGATGGATAATTTAAAAACATTTATTTACAATTAAAATAAATGAAATAAAATGACCACATGAGATCTTTCGACTACCGCTTTGGCGTCATCATCAGACGTTTGACAAAGAGTGGAACGGAGACTAGCATTAAATAAAGTAAATGCGTAACATGTGACCAGTATAATTGCAGAGTGATTTACTTAAAGAGTCATATATTCATAACATCCAGAACTGGGTTTTGTCCATGAGGGATCATAGATCTCCAAGTTTGCAAAACATAACTAGGCACATTATCATTACAGCAAAAAGTAGTATTAGCTAAAATATGTAAACTTTCGCAAAAAAGTAAGGAATTATTATTATAAATGAGTGGTAGGCAATGCACGTAACTAACAAACAAATTAAGAAGAAGGTAGTGTAGAACACGCTAAGTTACGTATAAAAAGTTTAAGGCAAATGCATTTCAGCCATTACTATGGCCTTCACCAGTGCGGCTACGATTGGTTTTCGTTGCGAGATTGGAAAGGTAAGTTTTGTAATGGTAACTCCGGGTGACGTGATACAATGAGGGATTTCCAGATGTAAGGAATGAAAATGGAGAACTCAAAGTTTCAATTTTTGGAAAATAAAATTTCCAAACTTTCTCTAAACCTCAAAGCATACCGATTTTGGAAGGAAGCCAACGTTTTAGTATCGGACTAAAGTGGAATAACAGAAGTGTCAGCCATGGCAAGAACAGATAAGGAAGATGAAGGTTTTCGAAATTTAACATCAAATTTTCGTTCCTGAAGTCTTGAGAGAATTTTCTGGAATGAACTTCCAATGTATGAGGTTAATCCAACGCTAGTCTTGATTGGAAATTTATACACTCCAGGTGAAGGCAGCGGAGGTCTTGGGTCTCTGTCATTACGGAGGATAACAGAAATTGAAGGGGTAGAATGAATGGCAAGTCTATATCCTTCTCTTTTGAAGATACTGATGAGTTTGCAGGCAGAAGGTTCGTGGTAAGGGATTGGGCCAGCAAACATTAGTTCCTTTTTTGGTGAAACAGGTTGAAGCTCCGTAATGACAGAGACCCAAGACCTCCGCTTTCTTCGCCTGGAGTGTATAAACTTCAGATCAAGACTAACGTTGGATTAACCGCGTACATTGGAAGTTCATTCCGGAAAATTCTCTCAAGACTTCAGGAACAAAAATCTGATGTTAAATTTGGAAAACCTTCATCTTCCTTATCTCTTCTTACCATGGCTGACACTTCTGTTATTCCACCTTGGTCCGATACCAAAAAGTTGTCTCCCTTCCAAAATCGGTATACTTTGAGGTTTAGAGAAAGTTTGGAAATTTTATTTTCCAAAAATGGCAACTTTAAGTTCTCCATTTTCATTCCTTACATCTGGAAATCCCTCATTGTATCACGTCACCCGGAGTTACCATTACAAAACTTACCTTTCCAATCTGGCAACGAAACCAATCGTAGTCGCACTGATGAAGGCCATAGTAATGGCTGAAATATATTTGCCTTAAACTTTTTATATGAATTATTATTAAATGCTTTTTGCAGAATAGCTGCTTCCTTCCATAATGGATAATGCTGTCCTTCCTGAACACAACAGGCTAAAGCTGTAGTTAACTTACCATTTTTGTGATTATATTTGTGTTCATTTATTCTAGTCTTTAATGTTCTCCTGGTGGAACCGATATATAATTTCTTGGTTTGTGATGGGTCATGGGGAAATAGAGGAATGGAATAAACTCCATGCATGTTTCTACACTCACCTGGTCACGATCACTCCTGATCAGATGTAAAAGATTAAAGTCTCTGAGCGAAAGATCTCATGTGGTCATTTTATTTCATTTATTTTAATTGTAAGTAAATGTTTTTAAATTATCCGTCTCTGACCATTGGTCTTCATATATCGTGCAACGATGGCTTGCTCCTCGTTTATTCCTAAAGTATGAAATGCACGAATTTTCTTCAAGTCAAGAATTATTTCTTCGGGGAAATTTGTTTCCCATTTACGTAAAATAAGAAATGTTTTCTATGCAAATAAATCTCTTTCTGGTATATACACTGAGTGATCACTGAATTATGACCACCTACTAATACTTCGTAGGTCCTTTTTTTGTCCTCAGTATAGCTGCTATCTGACATGGTATCGATTCAATAGCATGCTAAAAGCAGTTGGGAGGTATGGCCAACCAAGATATATGTAATGCGGCCTTCAATGCAGGTATGTAGGTGATTGGTGTATCCATATGCCTGATATGCTGTTCCATAGTGTCCCACAAGTGCTCTGCGGGATTGAAATCGGGAAGTTCGGAGGCTAATCAATGTGCTGGAAGTCTGAACTGTGTTTGTGAAACCATCCCTGCACAACATTGGACCTGTGGCTCAGCACATTGTCATCTTCGAAGACACTGTCGCCATTCGGGAAAAAGTGCAACATTGCTGGGTGGACACAGTCATCAAGCCCTTCACGATTGTGGAAACTAATCATACATTGTTCCATATGCACTAGGGGTTCAAGTTCCTGACGGGTAAATATGCCCCACACCATACAACTGTCTCCATCTGTGGAGACCATGCAGGATGGATCAAGTGCCTCATGGTGTTTGTGCCAAGTGGAGTAAAAAACATGACTTGTTCAGACCAGTATACTTTTCTCCAGTCATCTGACATCCATCTTACATGATTTTTGCGCCAGGCGAGTCTTTTGTACTGATCAACTGTGGTTAGGAGAGGATGTCTTCGGGTCGTCTACTGTTATAGTCCATGTGTGCAAGCGTGTGATGCATTAATTGTCATGACAGATACTGTTCCAGGTTGACTTCTAATGCATTGGGTAGTCAACTGTTGAACAGTGCTGGGTCTGTTGGCCTGTATGAGTTGTCGAACCCTGTGCTCACCACTCACATCAACCTTTCACTGTCTTGTGCAGTTTTGTCTCAAAGTCTTTGTTTGACCTTTTCGTGCCAGTCCTGATACACTTTAACTATGGCTGATCGCGAACAACCCACCAGTTTAGCTGTTTGGAAAATTGAGGCACCCATTCTCCGAGCTCCCACAATCTGTCCTTCCTCAAAGTCCAATAAATTCTTCGTTTACCCATCACACACCAAATTTTACTACCAGCTGCTCCACTTACACCTTGTACACTGGTGTGCAAAAATTAAGGACGAAGAGGAGAAATTAGCATAACAGTGGAACGAGCAGGCAGAATGGACCGAAAGACCACTAAGGAGATAGACTAGGGTCCAGCACGGTAGGGCATGCGCATATATGCAGCATGACGTGGGGGGGGGGAGTGTCAGAAGGGTATAAAGCACACGGGCAGTGTACGCTCAGCAATTCGGTGAAAGCTATTGCTCGGTGTACATCGGTTTGAACGACGTCAAGTTGCTGCCACCGTGTGATATGGCCAACAGGCAATCCAATAGACAACATCTGGATGACTTTTCCCGAGGTCGCGTCATTGGGAAGCTGGAAGAAGGTCGAAGTGTGACTAGTGTGGCCGAGGAGCTCGGGATCGCTAACAGCATCGTTTCACGAGCTTGGAGAGTATTTCAAACGACAGGAACAGCCGTCCACGAGTTTAGCAGTGGTAGTTCACGAGCAACCACGGCGGCGGACGCCTGGTATATTGTTCTACAGGCGAGAAGAGACAGACGGCAGACAGCGGGAGAAATCGCAAGGCACATGCAACAGACAACTGGACGTCCGTTATCGCGTTTTACAGTGGCCAGGAAACTGCACGAAGGTGGTCTATTTGCACGACGACCAGTACGGTGTGTGCCATTAACGCCTGCTCATCGGAGATGGCAGTTTCTATGGTGCCAGGGACACAAGAACTGGACACATTATCAATGGGGTCGAGTTCTCTTTACGGATGAGAGTCGATTTAGTCTGAGGAGCGATTCTGGACGTATACACATCTGGAGAGAGCAGGGAATACACAATCACACCTCCAACATCATCGAAAGGGACCGGTTTGGAGGTGGAGGAGTTCTCGTTTGGGGCGGTATCATGCTTGGTAGCCGTACTGACCTCCACATCTTCCAAGGAGGTTCGGTCACTGGTGTCCGCTATTGTACCAAGGTTCTCCTGCCTCACGTGCGTCTGTTTAGAGGTGCTGTGGGGCTTGAGTTCCTCTTCATGGATGACAACACTACACCTCATCGTACAGTGGCTGCCGCAGAGCTATTGGAGAATGAAGGTATTCAATGCATGGATTGGCCCGCAAGGTCCCTGGATCTAAATCCAATCGAACACTTGTGGGATCTTCTCGGGAGACGCTTGGCAGCACGTCACCAGCCGCCAGCAACGATTCCACAGCTGCGATTGGCGCTACAAGAGGTATAGCCCTTGATGCCTCAACAGCTCCTGACAACCTCGTCCTCAGCATGGACAGACGTTGTAAATCCTGCAACGCAATCAGGGGTGATCATATTCCCTACTAAAGACTTGATTTTTCTTGGCAGCTGCCTGTGACATGGCCGTTTCTGTCTTGTGTCCAGTTGTGCTCGAAGCTACCTTTTCAATAAAGTGCCTTTGTATCTTTTGGATTCCTTGTTTGGACGGTTTTGCTCACTTGTCCCATATTCTTACATCTTGGGGATCTTATGGTATGATTAGAGTCGATGTGGATCCCTTCTGCACGATGTTACATTCGAAAAACCGTCTCGTCCTTAAGTTTTTCATCCCAGTGTATATGGCACATTGGTCAATTAATCACATCCTCTCAGAAATCACATGCTAAATAGGCCACATCAACTTTTGACAAGGGTGGCCATAATTCAGTGATCACTCGTGTATAATAACTAAGAAAGATATACAGAGGCTTCACACAACTCAAAGAAGCACAGAGAGATGCAGGCTTGGTGTAAACAACAAAGACAGGAAAAGAAACTCTTGGATGAGGAACATGATAAGACCTGATGACATCATTATCAAAGTAAAGACCTTCAAATCATAATGGGCTAGACATAACGCTAGAAAAACTATCATCGTTGAATAACTGAAATTTTAAACTGCATACCAAGAGACAGAAAAAGACCACATGGTAGATGGGCAGATGAAATTCCACAGTATGTGGGAGTGACATAGTAGAGAATGGCTGAGGAGGGAGAGACTTTGGAGGGGCTTCACCCAGCAGTGGATTGAAGATGATTCATGATAGTATATACAGTAGAACTTGCTTATAACGTGCCTGTATTTAGCAAGAGCCGGGATTAAACAAGTAAATCAAGAACTTTTGTTTGGCATAATTTTTATTCAAAGCAAATATGGTCATTTTAATGAACAAAATTTAATGAAGTACCCAGATTTAATGAGGAAGAGAAAGCCAAGAGATGATCAAGTTTATCAAGCAAAGTAATAAAATTTAATAGCATTCTGTATTTAATGAGGCAGAAAACCTGCTGCACAAATGAAATGGAAGAATAGAAATGGTGACATGCAGGATGAAACTGCAATAGCACATTGGAATCTTAGTGTGCTGGAGGAACAATGTCCCCAAGAGGAAGCGATAGCCGATAACAGTTGCAGCCCGCGAGAACCACTGAAATGCCCTACTGACACGGTCCGTGATGGTAGGAGCAAACGTCCCCTAGATGACGGTAACGGAATGTTACCGAAAGTACTCGGGTAAAAAAACGTATTAAAAGAATGTAGAGGCAGCAAAGGAAAAAACTCATTTAGTAACGAGACCAATTAAAGCCAACGGAAAAAAAAACTGAAGAGGACCCAAAACTGAATGAAAAACCCCGTGCCGCATCTACATAACGGAAATACGAAATAATGCCATAAACCACGTGTGGTAAGTGTTAATCGAACTTCACCAACACAAAAGGTAAGTTCAAAAAATGCAATTGCATTAATGCACGTCAAAAAATTAACCTCCAATATCGGAAGTAATTGAAAAAAGTAAATATCAGCAAACCTGTTGGAAGTATACTGTCAGCAGAGTTGAAAATAGGTGACTTATTCCTAGGCAAAAAGTGGATGGGTGGCTATCACACACATGTATTAAGTGGATTTCCGGATTTTTCATTTAAGGGAAAGGGGAGTAATGGAATGCGGTGCAACTTGTGGTGAAACAGATGACAATTCCTGGAATCGTGTTTATTGTTTTTGCATTATTCCTGCCTGTAGGGTTGTGTGGAATCCACCTCCCCCTCCCCCCACAAATTATTTACGTGCATAGTAATATTTTAAGTATTAAGTGAATGTGTCAACTATGCTTTGTGTAATGTGTGGAAGTGCACATGATTCTCGGGCGAGCAGGTGTATCACCTGAAGCCTGGATGGGTCCAAACCTGTGACCTTGCCATCTAAGTTGAGCAGTGTAAGGAGGCAAGGTCACCACCCTCAGCTAGATCGAGTGACCTCTGTGACAGCATAGCTTAAAGAGACAGGGAAATAAAGGAGGATTACGAATGCACCACACACATTATAAAAGGAGAAGGGCTCGTTGGCTCGGGGCTTTCTGGCGGCTTTGGGGTGGGAGCCTTGGTCGGTGCGTGCCTTGGGTTCCTGGAAGTGGACATCATTAGTGTTCGACCGAAAATCTTCTTGGTGCTGAGAAGGTATCCACTTTCTGAGGCTTGCATTTTTCAGAGGTCAGGCGGCTTACAGGAGGTTATTTTCTATGACCTATTAAATCTTGTTGTTCTTGTTACCAAAGACTGGTCATTAGCATTCTCTGCTTAACTCACATGCCACAACTCAACCATTTACAGAACTACAGATGGGAAGAATCTATATCAGGACCGTTGGCATTATGAAATCATCAGGCACAGACTTAGACCAACCCAGCGGGTTCTGACAGTCCCTTTCTCCTTCCAAGTAACCTTTGCATTGGGAAGATCGGTACTGCCATGTGTGTTATTAAACAGTGTTCAATTCAGGTAGCCATCAAGTAGGAAATTCTAAATTTTTGTAAGTGACAAAATATCTAAAAGAAAAATGTTATCTGTAAACGACAAAGTAGACATTGCTAGAGAGCCAGAAAATAGTGAAAAAATAATGCCATATGTTATGATATACTGGGTGTCTCAAAAGATTGAAACAAGATCTTATCTCTTCACCAGTTGATTACAGATACATATTTTCAATTAGAAAAATACTCAAAATGATGTAAATTTGTGACATGGAAGTTGCACCCCCTGTGGATAGCATTTGCATAAAAATAAAAAAAATAAAAATTTTTTATACAGCTGTCACAGAAAAAAAAAGTTGTGTGATGTTCTAATTAGTCTGAAAAAATAAACCCTGTCATTCTGCTTGCAAAACTCTCGGAGATATTTGTGATGAAAATTGTAAAAAATATACTGTCTGGAGCTCTTAGCACTTTGAGTGTTTCAGAGCTATGCAGCAAAACAAGCTACCATTCGCCTAAATGGGCTTTAGACAGTACATTTTTTTACAGTTTTCATCGTGAATATCTACAAAAGTTTTGTAAGAAGAATGATGCAATTTGTTTTTTAGACTAATTAGGACATTGCAGAACTTTTTTCTGTAAGGGCGGTATAAAATATATATTTTTTATTTTAATGCAACTGTCACCCACAGGGGTGCAGCTGCTATGTTGTAAGCCTTCATGTCATTTTCAGTATTTTTCTAATTGAAAGTATGTATCTGCGATCGGCTGTTGAAGAGATAAAAGCTTGTTTCAATATTTTTTGAGACACCCGGTAAATGGATATACAATATAAATGTATATTTTTACATGGTAGGATTTTCCCTTCCAAAAGGAAGATAGAGAGTGGCCGGATTTTACAAGGATTTCTGTCAGTCCCAAGCTGCTCATTATAAGTGGGTTGTACTGTACTTTATATATGTATATACACTATATGGACAAAAGTCACGGGACACCCCTTTGAATGCAAATGAACGGATCCGGTGCATTGGTAAGATGCATGGTACAGCTGCAAACGGTATAAAAACAAGCCTGCAGCTGACCGCGATCATATAACATTGTGAGGTTGTGTGAAAATGTCGTGAAGGGAGAGAACTGACTTTGAGGAAGAAAAGAGTGTTGAGTGTTATATCAGTGGGTTGTCCATAAGAGTGACCGAGAGGTGTTTAAACATTCCCACATCAACTGTTTTTGATGTACCTGATAAGTGGAAGGCACATGTCGTGCCTGAAGCACCAAAATGTACTAGCAGACCAAAGAAAATCAGTGATAGAGGACGTCAAAGCCTCAGGAGAGTCCTTACAGCTAATCGACGGATTACTACACAAGACCTCAGTGTACAGGTGAGTAACAATGCTGGAACCTCAGTATGTACCAGTACCATTCACAGAGAACTTCATTCCATGGGTTACCATGGTCGTGCGGCTGCTCATAAACTTTTCATCTCCACTCAGAATGCTTCTCGTTGTTTAGCATGGTGTAAAGAACATTTATCGTTGACCTTAGATCAATGGAAACAGGTCCTATGGACTGATGAATTCAGATACATGATCCATCAGCCTGATAGCCACGTGTGGGTATGGCGGCAGCCAGGGGAATGCTATTTACCACAGTGTAATGTTCCTAAGCTCAAGTTTGGATCTGGCAGTGTACTCGTGTGGGGGTATTTTTTGTGGTATGGTCCTGGCTCATTGGTTATCGTGGACGAACCTGTTAACCAGCATGTCTACCTTGATATTCTGGACAATTATGACGTACCAACTATGTGGCAATACCGTGGAACCGAGCCTTGTTGGCACCAGCAGGATAATGCACCGAGACATAAAGCAAGGACTGTTACAGTGTGGTTTGACGATAAATCTATATCGTGTGTGGACTGGCCATCACAGAGCCCTGATCTTAATCTCATAGAGCACCAATGGGATGAATTAGAGCACTGCATAAGAAGTTTGGAACCAAGGCCTACTACTAAGCAACAGTTAGTGGCAGCATTGTGTACTGAATGGAAGCGCATACCTATCGCTGTATTCCAAAACCTTGTCGAGAGCATGTCTCGATGGGTCAGTGCATACATTAAGGTGGACCGACACCGTTCTACTGTATACCAATAAATGCTATGCTGTGTTTCTCTTCTAGGTGTCTGGCGACTTTTGTCAATAGTGTATATTAAAAGGCATTTAAAAAAAACATGAAACAAAATGGACACCATAACCTATATACAAAAATACATATGAAATATGGAGGATTAAGCAGAGAACAAATCATGCGGTAAGGAACATTGTGGAACAACTTGTCAAATATCAAACGCAGGAAATCGACAAACACATAATGCTGCACAGTAAATTTCAGAATGGAACTCCCTGAAAACCAGCAAACCAAACAAAACGCAATACAGTGGGGGCTGCACACAGCAGCTGACCCAACTAATTTCAGAACAGGTAAAATGTACATATCAGTTAACCTTAAAGAAACCACAGAGCTCAGCAGTAAAAAAGATAGCAACCATTATCTTGAACCCAATCAACATCGTCAGGGGAACACTCATTGGGTGGAGCGACTTTTTTTGTTTGGCAAAGTAGCTGTTAAACAACAAAAGCTATGCCAAAAGTGTTCCCAAAATCACACACCGTAGCTTCTTTCAAAGTCACGTGTCCAATAAGAAATAAGGCCAGAAGCCACAAAGAGACTAAAGAACAATCACGCCGACAATGGTTATCTCCCTGAGGGCAAAGGTCAACCAGATCGATTACAATTAAATGAAAAGGCAGCCAGAAATTGCAAGGCAATGTGAACCATTGATATAATATAGGAAAATAAGGTGATTTATTGATAGCTATGTGTAAAATGTGTTGGTATTAATATTTACCGATGGCCGTTAGTCTCTTATCGGTTATGCAATTTCAGAAACACTTTCGGCATAGCTTATGTAATTTAACAACTACTTTGCCAAACAAAAAAGTCACTCCACCCAATCAGTGTTCCCCTGAGATGTTGATTGGGTTCGAGATAATGGCTGCTTTCATTTTTACTGCTGAGCTCTGATTTCTTTAAGGTTAACCAGCATGTACATTTTATACAATCAACAACAACTGGTATGTACATTTTATATAATCAAAAACAATTCAGAAGAACAGCAAGTTGTAGAAGAAGAGACTTGGGGAGACCTTTATCCTACAGTGGGTTGAGAATAGTTCATGATCATGATATTGAATATGTTTTTTTTTTCTGTTTTTTTTTTTTGCATATGAAGACTAATCAATAAGTAACTTCCAGTGACCATTGGTGGTGGTTGGAGATATGTAAATCAGTATCTCTCAATGTTGTTACACTCTCTTGATTGGAGGGTGTTGTTTGGCATAGCAATTTCAATGAAAAGGCAATGTGCTGGAAAACACATTCAAGTTCAAATGGTGACCCATCAGGAAAAATGATCTCACTCTACAGTATGCAAAATGATTAGGTTTATCTGGGCATGGAAAATGCTACCAGCAAAGATCAATCACCAACTGCAAGAAATCTATGGTCTTCAAGTCATGAGTATTCCGAGGCATTTTCAGAATGTCGTCTTGTACCAGATCCATAACATAAACATTGCTGTCTGTTATTGAACATCTGTCACTGTTTCTGATTTGTCAGTGCCAATGTGCCCATATGTCAATTTTGAACACCGCTCTGAATGCTCATGACTTTAGGACCATAGATTTCTGGCAGTTGGTGATGATTTCTGCTCCCACAGTGTTTTCCATGCCCACAGAAACCTAACCGCTGTACATACCTCCAAATAGGACCCTGATTCCAGACAAGTAGCCTTGTTCACTTGAATTTATTCTCCAGCACATCACCTTTTTATTCAAGCTCCTGTGCCAAACAACACCCAGTAGTCAAGAGAGAGCAATGATATTGGGAGACACTGATTTGCATATCCCAAATCCACCGCCAAAGGTTATTGGAAGCTATTTACTGATTAGCCTATGTAATTTTCAAATAAAATGCTGGTCCCTAAAAACCAGCACATGCAAATGCAGAATAAATTAGCTTCTTTTCAGTGATATTTAAAAAGGGCAATTAATAAATTACACAGTTTGTGTAGTTAACATGATTGTCTGCACTAGCTGTCAACCAGTTCTCTTAATGGTTTGCATAATGGACTAATCTCACATATTCAAAGAAAACTAGAGATATTGCTTCTGAAGGTTTTCTTCTCTAGTTTGTTAAAAAATACATACTATACACTTTACATGTAGCTCTCCTGCACATGATGACCACATATCAGTAAACAACTATCAATAGTCCAAGGACTGATATAATACATTGAGATGCAAATCTAAAATTAGTTTGACAAATAGTATACAATTAAATGGGGCTTTTAGAAATGTAAATAATAAATAGGATATTGTTAAAAAGTAAAGATCAACATCATTTATTTATTTACCAACTCATAGCAGCAAGTTATGAAAACTGTGTTGAAAAGTTGCCTAAACCCATGTATAATTTACATTTATAAATAAAGATCATGATTATCTCACTGTCTTGAAATAGTTAGTCATCTTACTACCACTAACTTGAAGTAGTTAATTGTCTACCACCTCCCTGTCATGCATCATTAGTATTCCTTTAACAATTTGCTTAATTATTTTTATTTCATTAAGCCAGAGTTATCAACTTTTAAAACACAAAACATTATTAGAATCATTTAGGTAAGGTAGCAGTACCTACAACCTTCTAGATAAAGAAAACTCACATCATATTACCAAAATTCACATAAAAATATTTATGTGCTTATTCCAATTCCTAAAGTTGAAGTGATGCAAAGTTCAAATTTTTTATTGACATATTATTAACAAGGACACCCATCTATGTTCTATATGTTATGTTACTATTTCAGTAACCAAAAAAATTTAGATGAGTCTTATCAAGAACATAACAATAGTAATAACGTTCCTGAAAACGAATTCTTATATTAGCAAAATATAGATATGCTGGAAAAGTTAGAGCATTTTATGGTTTAAAACAACAAAACTGGCAGTTTTGTTTTCCACACTCTTTTAGTGATGAAATTAGAATTACTAAAATCACCTACAACAAATATGGGTCTAAATTCCAAAAAACATGATGTTGCTATCTTCATCTTTCTTAACAGATCATAGAAACCATCTGAACATATGTGTGCACATTTTAGAATGATATACCACTGTTCAATCATTATTCCCTTTGGTAAGTAATCATGATGTATTCATTTTGATCTATGCCTATCTTCATCAAAGTTAAGAAAAAAATCCAACCCAAATGGCAACAATTTTATGTATGAAGGTGTTTCATGGTTGGTCTGGGCTTTTTATTATAACTCGCCATGTTCTGTGCTGATTGTGACAGAATTTGTAGATTATATATGTGTGAGCCATGAGGCTCCCCTTCTTGCTAATAGTGGTTTCATCTATGGGACATGTGTGAGGTGCATTGTGGGGAGGATCGAGTCTGTAGAGGATTTAGCGTGTGTGGAACAGTGTTGTATCATTAAATTTCTTGTGAAGGAGAAGGTGAATCCCAATGAAATTTTTTAAAGATTGCAAACACAGTATGGAGATAAAATGCTGTCAAAGGCAAGCATCTGAAATTGGTACAAGTTTTTCCAAGGACAAGGAGTAGCAAATAAACTGCTTAGACATGCGTCTGCTGCTACTACTGCAATAGAAGGGAACATCACTCATGTGCAACATGTTATTTGGGAAAACAGAAGCGTAAGGGTACATGCCATAGCTGCAATGTTCAACATTAGTGTTAGTAGTGTGCAAAAAATTATTCACGAGCACCTGCTGTTCAGAAAAGCTAGTACACACTGGGTACAGAAGGCATTGACATTTGATCAGAAGTCGATCGGTGTCACCATCTGTACAGAGCTTTCGCATCATATTAAGACTTATGGATATACATTTCTGCAGCAAACTGTAACTAGTGATGAGACTTGAGTTTGTTATTTTATTCCTGAAAACAAGTGAGCCAGCTGTGGCTGGCACCATAAGGTTTCTCCATCTCCAAAGAAATTAAATGCAGTGCCTTCTGCAGGAAAGTTAACAGCTACTGTATTCTGATATGCAAACAAGATACTACTGATGGGTTTTCTTGGGCAAGGAGCAACAATGAATGCACAATATTATTCTCTCCTCACAAAAGAGAAGCTTCAGTCTGCTATCCACAAGAAGAGGCCACGAAAATTCTTGAAACAAGTTGTCCTATTGCATGACAACACTAGGCCACAGATGGCTAACATGACAATGATAGCTGTGGGATCAATGTGCTGGGAGAGAATCAACCATCGTTCCTATGGTCCTGACTTGGTGCCAAGTGATTTCTATTCATTTGGCACACTCAAGGAGCATTTAAGAGGGATGAAATTCACTACAGATGAACAACCACAGGAATGTGTTCCGCAGTGGCTATATGACAGCAACCTGAATCTCAGTAATGACTTGACTCCAAGTGATTTCCACATGTTTGACCCACATAAGGAGCATTTAGGAGGGAAGAAATTCACTAAATATGAACAACTACAGGAGTGCATCCTACAGTAGATATAACAGCAACCCAATCCTTCTACATGGCTGGAATACAGTCTTCCACATATATAGGACAAGTGTGCTATTGTTAAGGGAGAGTACATAGAGAATTATTATTTTATTATTCTCAGTACCCCTTTCGTTACTGAGAATAATAAAATAATAAAGTATTCTGAATACCTCCTCTCAGTGTAATGTTATGGTAGTCAGGGAATGGGGATTCTATAACACATTTTTTCAAGTACAGGAACCTGAGATACTTTAATGTAAAGGAGGGAAATAACTTGTTTGTGCATTTTTACTTGTTTTCATAGTTGTAAAGACAACTCTTATATCTTCATAATCTATTTTTCTTGATGATTCCTTTTCTGTAAATGTTAAAAGGGCTTAAGTCATGGATTTAGCATGGAAGCATGAAGAGTGACCTTTTAAATGGTAGCATTTGTACGATGAATCAGATATAAGCACTTCCTGAATGCCTCAGACATTAGGAAAAAACAGCGCCCAATTTGACTAGTTTTTTAAATAACTTTGGTGCAATAAAGGCTTCAAATTTCTAAAAGTTTTGCAGCCTCCACCATTTCATCTGGAAATCTAAGTGCAAAGATTGGGTGAGAATATCTTTACAACTTGCTGTAGCACTAAGTTTTAAAAATTTTAAAACTGATAAAACACCAAACCCTGTTTCTGTTGATTAATATACACTGAAGTGACAGAAAAACTGGTACACCAGTCTAATACTTGGTAGGTCCCCCACGAGAGCACAGGACTGCAGAAATACGATGGAGATGGACTCCACTAGCTTCTGGAAATATGCTGTTGGTAATGCACACCATACTTCGTGCAGAGCGTTCCACAATTCGGGTGTATTCCGAGGTCTCAGATTCCTGTGTTCGATAGCGCGTTGCATGGCATCCCAAATGTGTTCTATCACGTTCAAATCTGGGGACTTGGGTGGGAATGGCAACATGCCAAACTCAGATGAATGCTCCTCTAACCATAATGTGGCATCCCGACACTTGTGTGGAGGTGCATTGTCCTGTTGGAACAGGCCCAACCCATCAGCATGAATGCAGGACATGAACGGGTGTACCTCGTCAGAAAGGATGCGCACATAGCGTTGGCTGGTCACAGACATTTGTAGACATACCATGGGTCACAGTGAAGTCCAGCTAAACAAACCCCATACCATTACAGACCTCCCCCTCCCCAGCCGATACAGTTCGCTGTTGACAGGCGGGATCCATGGCTTCATGGGGTTTGCGCCACACACGAATCCTTCCATCTGCCGATCCAGTTGGAAACGCAACTCATCAAACCATGCTACTTGTTTCCAGTCATCAAGAGTGCCCAGTGGCGGTGTTGCCATGCCCAAGCATGGCACATAGCTCTGTGTCGTGCACCCATCAAGGGGACTCGAGTTGGGCATCGGCTCCCAAAGCCCATATTGTGCAGGGTACATTGCACAGTCCAGACGCTGATGCTGTTGAGGCTCCAGCATTGAATTCCGATGATACCTGCGAGAGTGTTGCACGCCTATCGCGTGAAATGATTCTTGACAACCGACAATGGTCACATTCACCCAATGTCTTTTTACGGCCACACTGGTATCGTAGGTTGGAGGTTTTGTCAGAATTCTTGTAGTCACGGTACACCCTTGCAATGGTCATCCGTGAAAGTCTGAACTTCGTTTCTACCTCTGAAATACTATGGCCCATCTAACGAGCACCAACTATGACACTGCGTTGGAAATGGCTTAAATCGTTATTACTTGCCATTCTCATGCCGAAAACAGCTCTGACAGCTGGCAAGGATGTCTATCGCTTTATATACACACTGGCAGATGCAACCGAGTATGCGCATAGGTGACATTGCTATGTATTTTGCATAAGCTCGTCTGTGCCAGTTTTTCTGGCACTTCAGTGTACATCAAAATCATTTATCCAAACAAGTACATTCCTAATTTGCCATGAATGATTATAATAATTTTAACCAAATTCTTTCCCACTTCACATGAAAACAACACTTCTGTCTCCTGACAGTCTTATTTTTCTGCTTTATGAACTTTTTGTGATTTAGATGCTAATCAAGCCAGAAAATTTCAATATCTTGACAATGTTGGTAAATTTCAATATCTATCACATTTAGCTTTTTCTTTGTCCCAGAACACCAAATATAATATTCCTGCTTTCTCCAGTTAGAGCAATATGTCATTTTGCACTACTTGCCTAACCTCAGTACTCTTTTTAGAGGAAAATTTACAAAGTTTGAATAAAATTTTACATTTTTTAATGTGAATTTTGTGAAATTCTAATTGACTTTTGAGAAATTACATTCACTTGCACCACATGATATAATTTAAACCACCTCACTGCCTGAGTGATTAGAGGTGCTAGCTATGGCTAACCAACCAAGCTGAGCATGGGTTCAAGTCATGAGTGAGGCACAACTAGTGTGCTTATTCTATAGCATGCAGCATTTTTGCATCAAGATACACATCTTTATTCCTCACATGGTCAGAATGCGTCTTGCCACAACTCCAGAATGCGTCTTGCCACAACTCCACAACATGAGATTCTCAGTGATTCAGCTGATCCTGCGGAAGCAGCTCTCCAAGCACAGTTTCACAAGTGTCATATCTCTAACGATCCACTCAACACACCTCTGTCTCAACAGCAAGTGCTCCATATATTTACCCTTTTTCGTGAACAAGGGTATGATCTCGTTCCTTTTCTGTCCAACTGTCCTTACTTACTCGACGATGTTGTTCATCATTTAAGGACACTTAAGTACGACATCCCACCTTCTCTTGCGACGGAACCTGAACTTCGGCCTTGTTACGCAAGACTTTCTGACATCTCCATTTAGGCTGATCTTGCGGCTCGTACTGTTCGACGCTTGTGTGACACATGAGTCGATTCTTCCAGATATTTTTTCCACATGCTTCATCTAAAGTGTTTAATGTTGTACACTGTGACTTTGTGGAGAATTGTGCTCCTTATATTGGCCTAATCTAAATTTTGACTTTTCTCCTTGACAGTTTTCTTTTGTATCCCACTGATTCTGATGTCTGATGTAGTGGTCTTGACTCTTGCTCACAACTGTGCGTCCGGTGATTTCTGCTTGCGCTGATATTTGATTTTAACATTTTTGCGATTTTTCCTTTCTTGGCTGGTTGAACCCCAATCTTTTGTAAATATTGATATATGTTTTATCTCTTGTTACTCTTATTATTTGTTTCTTTTGCTGAGTGCAGTGAGAATGTATACACTCTTTTCACAATAAACATTTGTTTGACCTCTCCATCACACAAACTACTCTTATGGATATTCTGTAGTACCCAAGCTTCAATACAATACATCAAAGTAAGAACACATCAGTTCTGCAAAATTTTCTTAATAAAGCAGCTAAGAATTTTAAACTGAACACACTATCTTACTAATTTCATTATCTAATCTTTTTTCTCTGTCATATACGCTTCCTAAACACACAAACTCATTTACTTGGTTTAACGCTGTACCATTTAGACTGATCTAGAATTTTGAACTAACAGTTCCTCATTCAAAAACCATAACATTGTTGCTTCCCTTATTTATACTCTGTTTGAATAACATGCAAATTTCATACATCCAGGACAATATACTCTGTAACTCACCTTAACTGACTAATACTGAATTGGAATGTATATCTTCTGACCATCACTGCCAATAATAAATAAATAAAGGTATAATAAATTTATCTACCATTTAAAAAAAATGTTGTTTTGGGGAAGAAATTAGGCTTGTAATATGTTCTACTGCAAATGCATTTGAAATTCCACTGTTCTAAAAGCCAAAGGATATTAAACTGACGAAAATACCTAAAAACTAATCTCAGAATGCTTACATGGAGCAGTAAACTGCAAACTTTTGATTAGGCTACAACAACAAACAATTATGAAAAGTTTCATGCTAGAATGAACTAGTAGATACTAGAATGAACATTTACATACAAATATTCTAGCTAAAACTGTTTCATCCCAAAGAAAAAATTGCACAACATATACATAGAGAAAATGGGAGATACAACTTTATGTACTGACCAAGGATGCTGTTCACTTATTTGAGCTTTATGAGATGTCCCATTTGGATTACAATGATTAATGCAAACTTTTATGATAAATACAACTTTTTGCAAATTTGAATGTAAAGAGGAAATTAAGGAACTTTCATAATCAGACCAAATGCTTTGATACCTTTATATCCCTGACATTTCACATTGAATGTGTGAGTGCTTTCTGTAACTCACATCATATTTTCAAACAAAGAATTATATTTTACGTGTTAACAGGTTTTGAAGACAACAACCATCAGAAAGATTTTAAACCCTTCATTTACAAATTTTCTGGAGAATTTCACTCTTCCCAGAGTGCACAAAAACATACACAAGTATGTCATGCTGATATTTATTCCTAGAAATTATCAGATTTCCAGACTGTGTGTTGATAGCAGAAACTCTCAACCCCCCTCCCACTTAATTTTGAAGTCTATATAATGTATTATGTTATTCAATTTGTGCTGATAGAATAGTGGTTCAGAAAGTTCCAAATTTTGTCAAGTTTCAGTACTTGAACAAATAAATTTTGCATTTCCAAGGCCTAAGACACAAAAGAGTTTTAAGAAAATTCAAACTGGTGTATAAGAAATATATTAAAGTAAAAAATAAAACCACTGAGAAAAATGCAATTAATGTATATCATTTTTTTCAGCATACAATGCAATGACACATTTTTTTTTCTTTAAATTAAAAAAAAAAAAAAAGAGGAAAAATCCTTTGTGGTCATGGGAATATAAAATTTTGTCATCAATATGTTGTTTTAAACACATACCTACAATATGGCCTCAGTTGGCGCAATCAATGCAGTTGTACAATACAATGTTAGTCAATGCTAGGAGTTACAAGTCAAAATGTATTAACTGGTGAATGAAGCCCAGAAACTTACCTTGGTAAAATTGCACAAAATTAAAATTAGTACACTGATCCTTAACAGTCACAGGTTTATAAGCTATTCACAGAAAGTTAAGGTTATTACTGAAAAAGACTGTCAGCAATTAAAAGCGCCATGTGCATTTATTTATGAATAACATAGGATACCAAATGCAAAGCAGACATAAAATGGTCAGACAAAAACTACAGGTCGCTGCTTTTAGCACTCAAATGAGATAACACCAATTTCTCATTTTTCCTGTGTTAGTCAACTCACTGACACAGAAGGAATGAGAAGCACATGAGACTCATTTTGGCCAGTCAGTATGTTGTGATACCACCTTTGCTGTTCACAACTGCTGGATACCCCTGCACCACACTGAAGAAGAAATGGCTCATCTGGTTTTCAGGTTAGTGCCATCCACAGATGAGGCAAAAGGTCACAAATTTCTGAAAGCATTGTACCCCTCCTGCAGTGCATCCCAAACATGCTCAACAGGATTAAGGATCTTGGATATAGAGGCAAGCAGCACGTAATACTGTTATCTTGGAACTTGTGAATCACAATGCGAGCTTGACATGGTAGTACATTACCATCCACAAAGGGGGAACTATGGCTTATTGCATCATCAAAGAGTATCACAGTACTCCAGATGTCATAGTCTCGGTACATGCTTACTTTCATGTGACCTTGACAGACATACAGATCTCTGCTAGCAACCATCAAAGCAGATTATTCATTCTCCACACCATGATGAAGCTGGTGTGGAACATGTGGAAAGGCTGGCGCAAATGCTGACTGTTACATTCTCCTTAGATTCTCAAAAGTTGCCCACTAGTAGAATGTAGGCGAGATCTTCACTTAGAAAGCCACTCTTCCTATCACAATAAGTGCAGTTGCACAAAGTGATATTCAGTACAATGGAAGTCTTGAGCATAGACCTTCCTGATGTAGTCGATTGTGGATCAATTGACAACTTAATGCAATGGTGATGGGCATTCTCAGAGGATCTCGAATGTGTTGGATGGACATTGTGATGTTTCTATGAGTGTTTAAGGTGAGATATCGATCTTGCCAGGCCATCGTTGTCCTTGGTCATTCTGTAACACTTCACTTGGCTCCTCACAATGTACATGGAATCACTGCATCACATTTTGGGATACTAAAGAGCTTTCGCAGCATGTTTGTCTGACCCAAATCATGTTGCAGCATTCCAATGTCCCTGTTGCATTCTACAATCATCAAAGGTTTCCTCCGAATTGTTCACAAACGGACAAGTGGAATTCAAAGGGACAATTATTTCCTGTACAAAATCATCAAATAATTTTTCATTGTGTAAATAACTATTTTACAGGTCTTATAGAGGTAATTATTTAAAAGAATTGGTGGTCAAATTTTCGAACTAGAACCTAGTTCATCATCAGGACTACATCACTGGAGTAGTTACTGCCACTCAGTTGGAAGTTCTCAACCATAGTTATCATTAACTGTGGCACTTCTTCTTCTCGCTATTTCCATCCCTTCTTCCAGCTTCCTATTTTCATATCAATTTTAATTTATTTTTTCATATCATTATTACGTCATCTAATCAAACTCCACATTAATGTAATATAACAGATTTTTCATTCACATCTCTAATAAGAAGGCTTGGAACAAATTACCTCTTCAAAGTTTTCCTCCATAAATTCAAACTTCTTTAGTGCTTAGCTTGCTCTTAACTGTGGCAATGACATTCCCCATATGTACACTGAGTCTCCTGTAGTGGATTTAGATTTTGAGAGCATGAGGGGAATACTTATGTTGAAATGCCCTGGTAATTGATTACCAAACACTATGTATTAGACCAGCTCTTACACCTAAAGACCATGCTTACATTCATCTGTATTCATCTAAGTAAAACATGTAATCTACCTTTTCCACCACTTGGAACACAATGTTCAGCACCAGCGATCTGGGCATTATGACTGCTCAATCTCAGTTAACAGCGCAATTTGTTTTTTCACTTGAGAGAACATACTCAAGTAGAATATACTATATGTAGGCTAAGTAATAAAATAGACACTTTTCATCAAACACGGAATCCAAAGGGGCAATTATTTTCTGCACATCACCAAATCATACTTCATTAATCTATCCAATTTCAATCTAATATAAGCTATTTGTCACCCACATTTATAATGAATTAAGCTAAATACATTTTCTTGGAGTACTTGGTGATTTTTTTTAATACGGATACTTTATTCTTGAACTGCTGAGTACTATGGTTATTCTAATAACATATACATTTTGGTGTTTATTGACCCACACTATTTGCTGTCTTAGATAAACTGCTAACATTGTGTGATTTTAATCGATTTGTTTCTTTTTTTTTTACATTTTTTCCCCCTTTATGGTTTCAATGAAGGTTCTTTGTCAGTTATCTCTTGTACATCTTCCTCATACCTGTGCGTATCTGACAGAAGTACAGAACCTGAAATTTGCATACTGTTGCATTTTGTATTATCCCAACCATTAATCTGACATGACAACATCTGCATGAACATGTGACTGGAGTTCAACATCATAATATACCTAACTTTCTTTGAGCACCTTACTTTTCTTTTCTGAGTGATTGTGGTACTAACTGCAGGAAGTGATTGGTCATGTCACTGGTAAAGGAGACTACTTTTCATACTATTTCCATGCCTGACTAAAACTTCCTGCCTAGTTTCCACAACAATAACATTTCTCACTTTTTCCTTGGTTGTATTCACTTTTGAGTCATTTCAATAAGGCTTTTACAAAGTTTTGAAATGAAAAAACACTGAGTACAGCAGAGAGTTTGACAATTAAATAATCATTAAAGGCAATCATTGATTGACTGAATCCAACCAGAAGTGCTTGGATTAGCTGAAAATGATGTTTGTGCACAGCATTTGCCAAAATGGAATTGCATTACAGGGCCTATTCATTAGTCAAGTGCTATGTCAACCAAGGACCTTCTGTACTTAGCTTTTTGCAAGACTTTGAACATTGATGTTACTCTGGAATGTAATATGTTGACGTGTTCTAAAAAATGATGATTCAACTTAAATATCACAGCGAGTTATGAACAGCTTATCACAATCTAGCAGCTTAAAATGTTGACGCACCTTAATAAGCCAGTAGTAGCAATACTACTACTACCCCCAGTAGTACCAACAATACTACTACCCACAGTTTATGTCCCACAATAGCTGTATATCCACTATCTCATGCAAAAATATAGCCATACTGTGATTTGTTCAAGTTGCAAAATAATACAATTATTGATAAATGACATGTTACATTTTATAACATCTTTGTTCATAAACGAAATTACTGAGCATGTCATCATTTGTATGATTTCACTGTTTTTGACAACAGTTAATTGCATGGAACTAATTAGACAAATACAATTATAGTCCTTAAGCATATGCTCTATGATTTCTTAATGGACTCTTCACACTATGTTCACACTACCTGCAACCGTACATACATTGAAATTAAAAAATATAATTCAACAGCAAATTTTATAAAATGAATGATGTAATTATTTAAAAATTCTTCAAAGCGCTCTTACTGAATAATGCTAGACTACTGGTGAAATTTACACACACTTGCCAATAAAATCCTGTCTCTCATAAGAAGTTATTTCTATATTTCTCCTTGGAACCAATGCTTTGATTTTTAATAACTTTGGTTTGTGATGTGCTTTCAGAAATGAAATGGAATACCCAGCATTACTTGAAAAAGTGGAAACTTGTAAACAACTCCCACTTACTGCAGAAGAAAAGAACATCCCAAACAAGATGGCAAATAAATTACAGAGATACTATAATTCATTTCTGAAAAACAATACTACAATGTGTGTGCATGTGCATATCTCAAAAGAGAATTTCTGTGCAACATATGTCAGTGGGCCTAATGCACCTACTTGTATATAACTGGTAAATCTACTCACTTTAGAGTTATATACTAAAATTTCAGCAGCAACACTTTGACTGCCATGTACAATCAGAGTAGTATACACCATTCTCTCTCTCTCTGTGTGTGTGTGTGTGTGTGTGTGTGTGTGTGTGTGTGTGTACTATATTAACATATGAATTCTACATAAATTCTAAAATTCATTTGTAGTGTACCAAAGACTTAGTGCCAAGAATAGTCCAATCATCAACAAAGGTCACATTGGTCAGAGTTAACACAGAAAGCATGATTTCTAAGGCTCACATCCATGTTTGATCTTGAATGTAAACTTTTATCCAATTTTAATTTTTTTATCGGAGAAAAAAACAAAAACACCTGGATTCCATTCAAGTGAAAACAATTTGGTTAGTTATAAACAAACTCTCTTGAAGGTGTGACAAGAACTTCAGATTTATCTTATGAAAAGATAGGATTTTCCTAACATTTCTTTAATACAATCACAGCAGAAATGTTCTGTAACTTAATGCTTTGTTTTTTTAATTATGTACAAGTTATTAAAGCAGGTATATACTCTTCATATTAAAAATCCTTTGACTGTGTTTTTAATACAGTGTACTTTGATCTGTCAAAAATTACAAGTACACTGATAATAAAGTAATACTAATGATTTAGCAAAAGAATTAGAGATACAATTTGAATAAAAGAAAAGATACAAAATGCCTAAGGAAATGTGGCATGGAAATGAATTTATAACAAGTACATGTACAATGGGTATTGCAATGGACAAAACAGAATAAATACCATATCAGCTTTAACACAGGTCACACTTTTTCTAAATCCAGCACTCATGAAACTGAAATGCAGTCTGTAATCACAACCTTGAAAAATATGTATAACTGATAGATACTTATGGATATAATCTGTACCTCTCAATTTAAAATATAAGGGTTGTCCAAATGAAAGTGAGACTTGTGTAATAGCATCGTTGTGTAATTACACAGAGCCATACATTTGCACCAGTAGAAGGTGTTTCATGTCAAGAATCATGCTGTTATTGGTGGCACGAGTCAGTGTGTTGTTTGCAAGTGCAGAGGCAAGTTGACTACATACAGTCGTGACATGGATTCATCCAAACAGGCTCAGCGGGCAGTTATGCAATTTTTGATGGCAGAAGGTGTTAGAGGAGATGAAATTTATCATCGTATGAAGGATGTGTTTGGGAATGAGTGTCAGTCATGGTGTACAGTGTTCCGCTGGTGTAGTGAATTTTGCAAAGGATGTGTGAGCAAGAAGAACATGCCGAGACCTGGGCAAGCACACATGGCCATCACCATGGAATCGATTGCTGTCATGGACAACTTTGTGAAGAAGAATCGCCAAATCACCACCAGCAAGCTTGCGGCAACATTATCCGTGAGTAAGGAAACTTTTAACACCATTCTCAGTCACCAATTGGGATACAGCAAGGTTTGTGCACAATGTGCCCTCCAGCATCTCCAGGAGGAGCAGAAGACTCGCCAAATGGGTGCTTGCCTGGAGCATCTTCATCATTACCACGCAGAGGAAGGACAGTTTCTTTCCGAGATTGTGGCCGCAGATGAAATTTGGTGCCACCACTTCAATCCAGCCACAAAACGGAGAGTATGGGAGGGTGGCATCCCAACTCTCAATGCCCAAAAAATGTCAGTCCTCCTTAAGAGCTGGAAAAGTGATGCTCACAGTTTTCTTCGATGAGAATGGCCCATTGCTGTTGAATTGGCTGGGCGCAGGCAGTACGATCAAGGCAACCTCAAAATGGTCATCAAGTGCAAGCGATCCAGTATGTTGTAAAATGGGGTAATTCTACTGCATGACAACACACGCCTGCATGTGGTGACAGTGTGCAAGATTTGCTGTAGAGCTTCTACTGGGAGGTCCTCGACCATCTGCCCTCCTATAGCCCCAATCTGTCGCCCTACGACTACCACATCTTTGTGCCACCGAAAAAAGCTCTCAAGGGCCGCCGGTTCGCTAGCGATGCTGAGGTACAGGACGCTGTTGAAGACTGGTTCCACAGCTAACCATGGGCGTTCTTCACTCAGGGTATCCACGACCTTGTACAGTGCTAGGACACTTGCTTGAACTGACAAGGCAACTATGTGTAGCGGGTATGTAGCTCATGTATCACTTTTATTTCTTGCATGTTCACATATTCCAACCTATAAACCCTTACGGCAAAAAACCGGCAGTCTCAGTTTCATTTGGGCGACCCTTATAGACACAATCATTTGTTGCAGCCCTTATTAAATATTAAGTGACCACCTGTGAATGGAAATATCAAACTCTAAAATAGCACCCAAGGATAACTTTTGCCCGAAAACTGTAGAATTACTATACACATGCTGTCTAAACGTACGATTAACACAAACCGTGTCTCCAACTGCAAATTAAAATACATTTATTTACAATTAAAAACACTATTTACAATAAAAAGGCAAATACTTTCAGGGATCTCTTGCCCCCATCATCAGGCCTAAGCGCCACGAATCATGAGGAGCTATCCCATATATATACATCACAAAGTTTCCCCCGCCACACGTCTCTTTTGCATTCCTGTGTTGCCAACTTTACAAACGCAAACTGTAATGTTTAAAATATAATTATACAAGTCAAAGTTACATCTAGATTTCATTCTCGATGGAGGCGGGGGTTACCAGCCGTCTCCATGGGTTTGGTATATAGGTAGGCATGTCAATATTACAACACTTGTTACCATATGAAATGATGTGCAAACTTTCGGACACAAATATTGTACTTCTGGTTACATTTGACCTGAGAATTTTAGCGTTATTCCAGTCGGGGGAGTATCCTCCATGCCCAACAGTGGTAGTAAGTGCTTTGTTAATAGTCCCTGTTCGTAGAGCATATTTATGTGCACTCAATCTTTTATCCAAGGTCCGAAGTGTAGAACCTATATAGTATTTAATATCAGTATTGGGGTCCTCATGAATAAGTGGAATACTATAGACACCATGTTTACAAAAATCTGAAACCTTATCACGATCATTCCTAATTAGTGAAAAGATATTTCTAGTGCATATACCGAATTCCAAATCATATTTTCGGCATGCCTTTTTGAGGATAGAAATAATTGGGGGGGAATATTTCACCTTACCAACATACCTAAGAGTCCCGACCTCCGTAAGCAATGTCGTGAACCTCAAATTTGTGAAGTCTCCCAACCACTTACGGAAAACCCGATCTGCAAATCCAAACGACCGAGCTATAGCCTTAATAGTAGAAAGTTCCTTATTTCTGGCTCTACAAGTAGAAGAATGAGTGAAAGCTCGTCTTATCAGGAAACGAAGGGCTGAGACCTTTTGTTCAGTAGGGTGTGAAGAATCAAAAGGGATAATACATGGTGTAAACGTTGGTTTTCTATAACTGAAAATTTGACTTGGAATAAGACGGAAAATTACCTTTTTTGGATTTTATGTTGTCAAGGGACCCTCCTTCACATTAAGTCAAATTTTCAGTTTATAGAAAACCAACGTTTACACCATGTATTATCCCTTTTGATTCTTCACACCCTACTGAACAAAAGGTCTCAGCCCTTCGTTTCCTGATAAGACGAGCTTTCACTCATTCTTCTACTTGTAGAGCCAGAAATAAGGAACTTTCTACTATTAAGGCTATAGCTCGGTCGTTTGGATTTGCAGATCGGGTTTTCCGTAAGTGGTTGGGAGACTTCACAAATTTGAGATTCACGACATTGGCTACGGAGGTCGGGACTCTTAGGCATGTTGGTAAGGTGGAATATTTTCCCCCAATTATTTCTATCCTGAAAAAGGCATGCCAAAAATATGATTTGGAATTCGGTATATGCACTAGAAATATCTTTTCACTAATTAGGAATGATCGTGATAAGGTTTCAGATTTTTGGTGTCTATAGTATTCCACTTATTCATGAGGACCCCAATACTGATATCAAATACTACATATATAGGTTCTACACTTCGGACCTTGGATAAAAGATTGAGTGAACATAAATATGCTCTACAAACAGGGACTACTAACACAGCACTTACTACCACTGTTGGGCATGGAGGGTACTCCCCCAACTGGAATAACGCTAAAATTCTCAGCTCAAATGTAACCAGAAGTACAATATTTGTGTCAGAAAGTTTGCATATCATTTCATATGGTAACAAGTGTTGTAATATTGACATGCCTACCTATATACCAAACCCATGGAGATGGCTGGTAACCCCGCCTCCATCGAGAATGAAATCTAGATATAACTTTGACTTGTATAATTATATTTTAAACATTACAGTTTGCGTTTGTAAAGTTGGCAACACAGGAATGCAAAAGAGACGTGTGGCGGGGGAAACTTTGTGATGTATATATATGGGATAGCTCCTCATGATTCGTGGCGCTTAGGCCTGATGATGGGGGCAAGAGATCCCTGAAAGTATTTGCCTTTTTATTGTAAATAGTGTTTTTAATTGTAAATAAATGTATTTTAATTTGCAGTTGGAGACACGGTTTGTGTTAATTGTACGTTTAGACAGCATGTGTATAGTAATTCTAAAATAGCATTTAACTAACTAGTATGTGGAATGTTCTTATAAATAATTAATGTGATCTATGTACTGCAAACAAAGGGTTATGCTAACTCTTTGGATTCTGTAAAATAAAATAAAATGGCTGGTCATGAGAACATTCAATAAATTCAAATTCTAAATTCTAGTATGACTCAATAAAACATGGATGATGACAGTGTTTATCCATACTGTATCATCCTTTGATCTTTTGGTAATATAAGAATGAGAAAGCAGCTAACCACTGGACATTTGCCTCTAGGAAACTTTCTGTACTGTGATAATTTGTAGCAGTGAAGAAAACTGCAATTCTGAAATACTTTCTAGAGATAGAATTTGAATTTAACTGTTTTAAGGTATGGATAACACCTATATATATATATATATATATATATGTATGTATGTATGTGTGTGTGTGTGTGTGTGTGTGTGTGTGTGTGTGTGAGAGAGAGAGAGAGAGAGAGAGAGAGAGAGAGAGAGAGAGAGAGAGAGAGAGAGAGAGAGAGAGAGAGAGAGAGAGAGAGAGAGAGAGAGAGAGAGAGAGAGAGAGAGAGAGAGAGAGAGAGAGAGAGAGAGAGAGAGAGAGAGAGAGAGAGAGAGAGAGAGAGAGAGAGAGAGAGAGAGAGAGAGAGAGAGAGAGAGAGAGAGAGAGAGAGAGAGAGAGAGAGAGAGAGAGAGAGAGAGAGAGAGAGAGAGAGAGAGAGAGAGAGAGAGAGAGAGAGAGAGAGAGAGAGAGAGAGAGAGAGAGAGAGAGAGAGAGAGAGAGAGAGAGAGAGAGAGAGAGAGAGAGAGAGAGAGAGAGAGAGAGAGAGAGAGAGAGAGAGAGAGAGAGAGAGAGAGAGAGAGAGAGAGAGAGAGAGAGAGAGAGAGAGAGAGAGAGAGAGAGAGAGAGAGAGAGAGAGAGAGAGAGAGAGAGAGATTGCAATACAACAAAGATGTTTTAAGTGCATCCGAGTTACTGAGAACTATGTCGTCCCCTATATTACCACAATACAAGCTATGGGTATGTAGGCTTAGGAAGTAATCAGCAAGTTAGATCTTACAGTGGAATTCATGCATATGTGCCTACATGAAAAGCTATGCAGATATCACTGTGAATCTTAAATTTCTGTGACCCAGATCCATCAAACTGTTGAGAAAGAGGGAATATCACAAAGGGATAGTTGAAGCATTAAAAAAAGTATGATTATACTAAAATGAAAACATCAGAAGGACCAGGGGTCGAGGCGCCATCACAAATTTTTAGCCTCTGGTGACTACCACTGTACAAAAAAAAGCAAAAAACAAAAAACAAACTGGGAATGATTAAAAGGTGCATGACACTAAAGGTCAATAATGCAATTTCATTGGGGGGGGGATGTGCTTGAATTTATTGAAGGAAATAGAATGAAGGAATACAAATCAGCTGTTTCACTTTAAGACACTGAAAATTGCAGCCACAGAATGTCTTGCAAATATAGTGGATTCGTTGCTAGCAGCTGTAATTGAGAAGTAATCTCTTACTTAAAAGTAGGGTGCTTACTTAGCCTCCTCTTTGCTGCAAATTCAGGCATTCATTTAGTATAAATTTTCTAGTGGAAAAACACACCACTAACACAAAATGACTAGGGTGCTTTCAATGGCACTATTTTATGTATAATGAATTTGTTCCCTCTTTGACATGATACCAAGTGAGAAGAATTGGCAGGAAAACACGTAACACACAAAACATTAAAAGAATTCTTGAAATCGTAATCACACGCGTAAGTTACGTTGAAAAATTATGAGCAAGAGGTTTCGGTAGCGGCTTCTACCTTCATCAGCCATGGAATGAGACACGTGGTAAAAGCGTCAGTTGTTGCCAGATTTCAAAATCGCTTTCAAAATAATAGGGATGTTAAAAAGTGCGTCAGTATTGCAGGTGTTAGGGATAAGGTAGATTTCAATGCTTTCGCAGTATCTGAGGGCATGCCGATTGCTGAACGGGGCAATTCGCTTAACATTGTGCCAATCGGGAGCTGCGGACATATCGCTGATGGTTAAAATTGAAAGGGAGGTGGAAGGGCTACCTTTCTTAACATCAGCGATATGCTCCATCCGAACGCCGGTTTATGCTGCGGTAAGTACAACCGATATAGTGGGTAATGCCTGTGGATAGTGGGTAACGCCTGTTAATGATAGCAAGTTTCTTTTTTTCAGAAATATTTTCATTCTTTTTTTTAAAAAACAAATACTGTTTTCATTTTCTGGAAAGGAAAAGCACTGATCACTCACCTAATCACATTATTAAAAAACTGTGATTCAGAAAATTGGAGCACCTGCTTTCAGTTTCTCTTCTGTTGGGAAATGCAGTTCTATGTTCCTTCACTCTATGTTAGTGCGATTTCAAGAAAGGAAAGTTTTATTCTCCTGTAGCAGAAAACGGAAGCAAAGCAGTCAGGACTTCCCACTGATAAAATCTAGAGAACAGAGGTACTTCCTCAGGCAGCTGCCAAAATCTTTTACACAAAACAATATGAGTTTTGGCATGGTCTGCACTAGTTTAAAGTGTGGCACTTCATGCATCACTGTGTGTGTACATTTGAGGGCTTGGTGGGAAGGGAAGAAGGAATATTTTGTTAGTTCTTTATGTTGGCCAGAAATAAGTTTTTTTAATTAATGCCAAACTGCAAATGACATTTCTACTCCTTTCATATAAAGAAATCCATATTAGAATTGGTGGAATGTTCCAAGCAAAGAAAAGTTTCAACACAATGGAGAGATCTGAATCATATTCTCACAGGGATTATACCCAAGGTAAGGTTTAACCAAAGGACATTCTTCACTTCAAGAGTTTTGGATTGAACAATAAAGCTTAAGTACTGAGATGCAAGTTAAGGTTTCCTCATTAGAAACCAATAGAGAAAGTGAGAGCAAGGTATACAAAATAGAAGAGGTGAGCATGACTGCCATTAATGTGTCTTTTGAAGCATGGCAGCTGTTCAGTGCTATTGGGCCCATGAACTAAGAAACTTATGTTCCACAGCAGAAAGCTTTAGCTACTCTGCCAGCATGACCTCCCTCAATATACAGTGAAATGAAACTTACTGCATTACCTTATAAGCTTTTATCCTAATTTACTAGAAACAATATAAGCATGTAATCTTCAAACAACATGGTTTTCGTTAACTTTCTGGTGAATTTAATACAAGGTCCCAAAAGAAAAGAAACTGCATTTATATATATCTCAATAAATATTTTATTTAATCAATATTACACATACACACACCAAACTTGTTCATTCATGCATCAAAGGTTTTGACATGCCAGCTTGTGTCTGATGCAGACAGTGACATAGCTGACTTAAATATCAGAGGTGGCAGGAGGGTAGTGTAGAAGAAAGGTATAGGGAAGCAGACGATCTTCAACAACCTTCGCTCTATCACAACTGGGGATAGGAATAAGACAAAATGGCTCCATAAATTTTTATAATTAAAAAAAAAGTTAAGATTTTTGGGGTGGTGACAGGGGTGGTGCTGGAAATTATCGGGGAGGTAGTGCCACCCCAGGCTATTCCTTAGCTTTTATCACTGGATGCAGAAGAACATGCCATCTTGTTTTAATTAGTTACAGTTGGCATGCAAAAGATACAGGAATAAGCACATCAGCATAAAATCCTGTGTAAAGCAGGGACATCAACCAGCTGAAAGAAACTTATGGTAATATAGCATTGCCATGCAAATGCGCTCTTGCTAAGTGCTGACACTTTTGTAGTGGAAGGGAAAGTGTTGCAAATGATTACAAGACTGGGTGTCTTTCAGTTGACAGGTCAGACGACCACACTGAAAGATATATAGTGTGGAAGAAATATTCTTCTAATAATAGGTGGAAAACACATCATGATAATTAACATAGCAATCAGACATCTCTGAATTGACTGTATTTACTGTTCTTCACATAATATCAATCACATCAGAAAACATGAAAACTTCATCGCCCTGGAATGGGAATCAAACCTGCATCTCCCAAGTACCATTCAAGATCAATCGGGAGATGCAGATTTGATTTCTGCTTCAGGGCGATGAAATTTTCATGTTTTCTGATGTGATTGATATTATGTGAAGAACAGTAAATACAGTGAATTCATAGATGTCAAACCCATAACAAAAAGACCTCTCGGGCCGGGAGCACGTGCCTCACAGACAACAACGTGCAAAATACTTTGACAATATCAGGTAAACAATACTTTAGATATTATGTATTTTTACACTGAAAGAGTTTGTGCAATTTTGCAAGATCATCATAAAAATAATACTTTGGATGCTAAGAAGCAATATTGGATCTAAGTAAAAAGTGCATGCCTTTAAATTTTAATACAGAACCTGAAAAATAAGGAAGCTATTCTGAAAATTTGTTCACCACAACCTGACACAACAACAGAAGTGGACTTAAGCATTTTGTGCTGATCTTCTGCAGACTGTGAAGCACGACAGAAAAATCCTGACTTCAGTTATCACTAGAGATGAAACATGGAGCTTCCACTATGACCTATGTACGAACAAAATAGGTATAGAGTGAAGAGGGTGTGAGAGGAGTCCACTCTCTTTCCTCAAAGAATGTTTAAGAGCACAAGCCCAACATAAGGTCTATGCTAATTATATTTCAGCCTCAGAGAGGCTGTGGTTTTTGAAAAATCTCTAAAAATGGGGTTTGTACAGCATTTACTAACAAGTGTTCATTGTTACTGCTTGAAGTTCACGTACTTCTCCTTCACTTTCTCCTACGAGTGTTTTATTTTCTTGCAAATGTTTCTGTCCTTCAGGTGACTATCAAGGCCAGTTACCAATGCTTCACTTCACTCCACCTTTGTTTTTGACATAGAATGCATATTAAATATTTAAAATTCACTTTACAGTGGTCACAAAAAAAAGTTAGGGATATTGCAGTTTCAAAGGGAAAATGTGGTGATATGCAAATTCAGCTACTACTGAAGATCAGTTATCAGTGTGGGTAGCTATGTCATATGTCCATTAACATCATTACAATACCGCACATGGAGTGCAAGCTCCAATAAAAGTACTCTGTTGAGAAGTAAAAAATGGGTCGTTTTACCACTTGGTGTAGAAGTTTGCTCAGTGTATTGCCTTCCATGTGGGATTAACCTGAAATGATGTCCAGATAACGTTTAAGCATTGACGACAGA
Source organism: Macrothele yani (assembly GCA_039090855.1). Lineage (NCBI taxonomy): Eukaryota > Metazoa > Arthropoda > Arachnida > Araneae > Macrothelidae > Macrothele > Macrothele yani. The sequence goes on from CM076993.1 coordinate 92,453,608, forward strand.
AATAGGGCAGTTGGCATGTTACAGGCATGTATACGGAAGATCGATGTGACTGCTGCTTTAGAAGTTTCACAAAGTGTAGTAAATCAGTTACATACAAGATTTCTAAAGCACGGAAATGTTGCAGATCATTCCAGGAGTGGTCGCCTGAAGATAACCATTAGAAGGCAAAACCACTACCTGACAGTAAGTGCTTGGCCTAGCATCACCAGCAGCCAACTCCGGAAATCACTTCAAGCGGCTTCTGGTGTCACACAGTATAAACGGCATGAAACCGTCTTCATGAGAATGGACATAGAGCAAGGAGGCCACTGAGACGTATAGAATTGACATTTACTCACTGTTGTCAAAGATGTACCTGGGCCAAACAGTACGTGTCATGAAATACAGAGTGGCACCATGTACTTTTCACAGATGAATCCTGTTTTACTCTTTATCCTGATACCCAATCAAGACATGTGTGAATGAGATCCGGCACACAAATGCAACCATACTACATGCAGTTTACACACCCTTACTAGCAGTAGTCAGTTCTGGTATGGGCAGGAGTGTGTTTTAATAGCTGTACTTCATCGTAAATTTTTCAAGGTAACATGAATGCCTCAGTGTACTGAAACGAGATCATAATGCCCATTGTGACACTGTTTCATGCTGCTATTGGACATGCATTGCATTTTCTCAATGACAATGCAACCTGCCACATTGCCTGGAGCATGCTTCAGGAGCTGGAAAATCATGGGATTGAATTGTTTCAGCAGCCTCCAAGGTCTCCTGACCTTAATGCAATTGAAAACATTTGGGATGCTGAACAGTGATGCCTGAATAACCACGTTCCATACCCCAGTACACTGGCAGACCTCCATAATGTGTTGCCTGTAATATGGGACAAAGTGCCCCAGACATTTGTCAATAATGCCATTGCAAGTACACCTCATAGCTGTCAAGACATTCTTTTCGACACAGAGGTGGTGTTACAAAGTGTTGAAATCAAGAGTTATGGCCATTCTCCTAATTTACCATTTGTCTATATTGCAGTGCTACTTTGTAGTGTGCAGAAATCACACAATAAATTGTTTTTGTAAATGCACTCTTTATTGTTTGTGTTACGTAGCCTTACTAATATTATTTCAGTGCATGTTACTTATGTCAGATACATTTCATGCAATACCTTTAACTTTTTGTGACCAGTGTATATTTAAATTGCATTCTATGTCAACAACAAAGGAGAAGTGAAGTGAAGCATTTGATAACAGGTCTCAATAGTCACCTAAAGGTCAGAAATGCCTGCAAGAAAATAAAACACTCACAGGAGAAAGTGAAGCCTCTGATTCAAGAAAACTTAAAATAATCTCTGAGTGAATAAATTTAAATTTCTAATGTTGTCACTACTATGACCTACAAAAATATGGAAAGTGGAACTTCTTGCAATGACAATGCTCTGTGTCCAAGAGTTTCTTGCTAAACAACAAAGCACTTAAAGCACATGTGTATGTGGATACTGGATATTAAAGAAACTATCCTGCAAGACTTTCAAAACCTATAGCGATGAGGGCAGCAGTGTACTAATCCAAGGATGGCTACTACCAAGGGTGACATGATCTATTAGCCTACAAATTGTTTCATTGCTTTGTAATAAATACAGTCTTGTTCCTTTTAGGATATAAACCACTGCACTGCCATGTATTATGTGCATGAAAACTATAATTTTGTTTATGAGATCTCTTCAAGCAATACCACACTAAATTATAACTTACCATTATAGTAATACTTTATCTTGTTAGCAAATATATGGTTCAATGGTATTTCTAGTTCTTCAGCAACTGGTTCAATGATTGTGTCAAAACCTCCAGAAATCAGATACACTGGAACTTCTTTGTCATTCAATACAGCAACCAAATCCCTAGAATATTCACATCAGAAAATAAGTTGGTTGTTCTACGGAAGCAAAGATTCAGTAGTAATAACCATTTATAGCATAAGTAAGTGATCACAGTTGAGTACTGAATTATCCAGGCAAAAATATTTTGAAGAAATGTTGGGGCAGCACACAATTTTTTTTACTTTCTTTTCCCCAGCATTTTTATAAATTATTACTCTTGTCACTGTTGTGGATGCTTAAACTCAAGAGATGACATTCATTTTTTAATAGTTGCACTTTCAATGCTGAAAACTGAATTTTGAAATGGTACTACACTTTTTTGATTTCTTTTTCTTGTTTATCAATCACACAAAACCCAAAATACTGAGATTTTTCCACATTTAAATCTTCACATAAAAGCATCGGAGGGGCTAATGTCAGCATGTTTATAAATTAGCCTAAATCTCATTATTTTTATGATTCCAAGCCACCAAAAGTGTTTGTAATACAGATTTTTGCTAACATGACAGCATATGACAGAATTTAGTGCATCAACCAATACACATATACATAAAAGGTGATATAAGTGACCTTCTTGTGCCAAATCTTAGTAATCATCAGATGGTGGAATGAAAAACTGAAGCCACACTTCCTGAACTGACTACTTTTGATCACTGATTTGGGTTTCCTATTCCTTTTCAATTCCATATAATCTTCAGTTTATGAAGTAATACTGACAACACAGTACTTTTGACTTATTTCTTGTCATAAAAGAGGGGAAAAAATCACTGTTCTGAAGTGTTGAATTAGAATTCTATCATATTTTTTTTCAGAAATGGACAGCCAAAAAATGTGAAAATTTGAATTTTTGCATAATGGAATCAGCACGGTCCAATTCATACACAAATAGCTTCAGAGGACTTCAAAGCATTCAATAAAGAGGAAATAAAAAACTGATTCTGACAGGAAATAGTTATTCCATTTTAATAATTAATGAGTCAGGAAAAAAAAAGAAAAAAAAGAGATTTGGAAAACCTTGTAACAAAGAAATGCACCAAAGGAAATGGAAACCAGAATATCATGGAACAGTGAATTCATTCTAACCAGTCAATTAATAATGAAAAATTGATTATAGGAATTAAATAAATTTTCAAATGATTACAATGAGTTTTATTTGATGTATCAATGAAACATCTTTAAAATTAGCACTGGGTGTAGTTCCTTACATGCGAAAATACAAGTCCTGAGTTTGAGGTGTACTTGGTCAAAGATGTTACCTTAAAATGTTGACTCAGGCCTATTATATTTCAACTTTGAAGTTGAGGAATGAAAAATGCATGTATCAAGTTAGAGGTCAAGCACCTTCCAATCATGTCCTATGCACATTCAACTGAGCACAGATCTGTTGAATATGTACATTACAGGGAATGATGATTCACATATTGATTAGCAATCTTGCACTGATGGCCATGTGCAGAGGGACATTATTCTTTTGGAACGCTGCATTACCCATATCTGTCAAAAATAAGACGGCAAATGGACTTATGCCATTAAATGGAGCACAAAAACAATATTCTAAAGGAAATTCTAACACCTTATTAGCCACTCTAACTTTGGTGGACATTTCTGCTGAACCTCTATGGTGGGTGACAAATGAATCACCCTGTTCGTCAATTAGTTTTCACTTTGTAATCAGGAAAGTTTGGAATTTTTTTAGCAAACTAAAACTGCAATTCCAATTTTCTTTCTGTATTCAATTAATGTGAAAATCAATTTTAACATAAAAATAATTAATAAAACATTATGGATCTGTCAACTATTTACCATCATCCTTCCTTTTCTAAGTTGAAAAAGGCTGAAATATCTGTTGAAGGTTTCTCTTTTTCAAACTATTTTACCTAACTTGTGTTTCTAAAGTTTTAATTCTTGTTGTTTTATGGTTATGTGTATATGTATAAATTTATTTTCCTCTTTATCTGTTATTCCAATAATCACTTAACATTATCATAACATTTTTTTAAAAAATAGAACCACACTTTAATCCTACAGTAATCTTTTAAGCTGATGCGCAGGGATTGGGACGACCAGCCTGAGAATGGAAAATGTAGTGTGCATTGCATACCATTAAAGGATCTGAACTCAGAGTTCAATGATAGCTGGTATATTGGCTTGACCCTTTGGAGTCTAGGAATTTGTACAGCCGAACACCGATATTCAACACGAACAGGTGCCTCTAACACTGCTTTGGCCCGCACAGTCCAGGAGGGAACCCAAACCCCTTCATGGAATGATGCTTATATTCTACTACGTACCAAAGGAAAAAGATCTACTTTATTTGCAGAAGCACTGTTTATCCAGCACTATTGTAAGCAATGCTGTAACGATGACGCTCCCACTACTTTGCCATATGTTTGGACAAACTATGTAATACAGTTTGTATTAAAGAAACAATTCAAGTTTTAAAACCCCCACTACACATCCAGTTAACTTAACTTAATACCACCTTTCAAAGATGGAACTACGCAGCACTCAGAAATTAGATGGGAGGGACCAATAATCATCAACTAATGAACATCATTGTACATCATGACGTCAAGACACTGATAATATATAACTTTGCACTAAGTATGTTTAAATGTAGTCTTTCGCCTGCTGATGTAAAGGACTCCCTTGTGAAAGATCTTGTGTTCATATTTTTTAACTTGTAAATATTTTATTCATTAAAGATTTTAATTATTGTGCTTCAGACAGCAAATTATACTCGACTTTTAGTTATTCTCAGCACGAAAACTTTTATTGCTTATCGTTCACACTTTAATAGTTTCTAATTTCTATTAGTGCAGTACACACTAAAAAAAGTACGATATAATGAACTGTTTGAAAAACCACCATAAAAAATTGCCAATAAATTCAGAATCAGATTTACACAAGGATTCAATAAAAAAGTATATATGTTTCGTGGAAGCTTACAAAGTGAAAACAAAACCTTGCTGCAAGAAAGACCAATTTTCATCTCGGGAAGCATCTGCAAACTTTCGTCTTTGAAGCAACAGAGAAACACAACTGAAAACCATACAACCTAGATGTAATTAAAAGTGTGCTCATGAAATAGGAATAGATGCGTACAAAAAAAGTTCAGAACATGTGACTAGTTAGTACAATAGCAGTCTCTTCACAGTCTCTTATCATTGGCCATGCTTCTCCAACTGAATTTTGGTTGAAGGCTTAAAAAACTGAAGAGGAGGGAAGGGACCATAATCGATGACTACGACCACAGCTGATCACATATTACCAGCACTAAATACAAACAGTTCTTTGTGCCAGCTTATTTACATACCAGAAAGACAAACTAGTTTCACATCCACACTTACTGAATATTTGTTTATTAAAGTTTAGACAAAAAAAAAAAAAGAAAGTCATCTGATGTTCTACTTTCATGCTTTTCTTTTGATGATCTTCAGTACTCAACTGTAATTTAAAGGCCTTTCATGGTAAAACACATACATATTTACCTATCTTCCACCACAGTTGAAGGCATAAGAAAAAATAAATTGGTCAACACAACTTCCACCATTTATTATGTCAACTCCATTTTTTTGAGGTAACTTTGAAATGAAGGTCCACATATTATAACACCAGCAATAATATTTGTTATACACCACACTTACTTTCACACATAATAAATTTTAAAGCCATCTTTCACCTCCTTTAAAATTATATGAGCCATAAAATTCACTCTAAATGCTTTCTTTGAGGTCACTTATATACACTTTGAATTTGTTTACTTTATAATGAAAAAATCCTGAAATAAAAAGAAAAGTATAGAATTCATTTACATACAAAAATGTTATACTGCCTTTTCAAGGTACCGTAGATCTGTAATATACATACAACCTAACAATCATGTAGTGCAAGAATTTTTTTTATCTCTTTATAGGTTGCATAAACCAACCAGACATTGTACTTTACTGATTAAACAATTTACTTTCAAAAGACTTATATATGATACACCAAATATTTACTAATTTAAATCTAATGAAAAATGTAAACACTTATATCTAAGAACTGCAGTGCAAGATAAATATTTTCTTATGCTCTACAATTGTTAGTCCTCATATATATTCTATCTTATTAAAGTATTTTCCCATGAAAATACGGTGCAAAATATAAAATTAAAACATCCCTTAATACACAAAACAGAAGTTTTGCATAAATTTTTTGGCCATGTTGCTTCACACAATGTGAGCTAATTTTGAAAACCCACAAAAGTCTCTGCGATGCAGATATTACAAAACCTAATTTCTCAAATTTAGGTATAATCACTGCATATGTATTACTTTTTAAGCTCACAACTATTCCCTTTTGTTTCTACATATCTCAACCAATTTCCTTAACATGTTTTCATATGAATTTTGATTTTAAAACAGAATTTCATGCAGTGGGAAATTACAGCAGAATTAGATCAGACGTACCTAGTTAGAGGGCCCAAATTAAGAAAAAAATGCAACACATACATATTACGTTTTGATGGCAGTTTAAATATGATTTAAATAAATCAGAAGTACCGGTATTTTAGAAATGCCAGCACATGTGCCTTGTAGTCAACAATGCAATACCGGATGCTCTATATCAGAAGACCTGTAGTAAAATTTTAGGTATTTCCAAAAGAAAAAAAGAAAAAGACAAGAAAAACGTTTTTTTACATTAAACATACAAGTTATTCTGAAAATCCAGAGCATTTGAGAAATATTTTTTACTTTGTTACTGGCTATAAATAAGTCCTTAAAAAGATTCACTAGAACTAATATTTTTCAGACTTTCAATTAGAGTTTTTGTGGCTCTAGTATTTTTCTGTGCATCAATTTTTCAGTCAGTGTTTGAAATTTAGCTTTACAATAATACATTGCTTACTTATAAAACTCAATATGTAGCCACTACACTAAGTATAATAAGTATAATTTTAGGTATTTCAGCAACAATAACAACAACAACAAATAAAAAAAGATTTCATACATTAAACATATGAGTTATTGTGAAAGAAGAGGGCATTTGAGAAATATTTCTCACTCTGTTATTGGCTATCTGGCTATAAATAAATTCTTACTAAGGTTCACTTGCACAAATATTTTGCAGACTAAGTTTTAGTAGTTATCTTTAAAACAGGAAATTAATATGAATATCTGCTACTTTAAGTATTGTTTCAAAGTTTGATTAATATTAATGTTTTTGTGTATGTGACTACTAGTATTTTTTTTTTCAAAACTAATTTCTATGCAGCAGTTTTTCAGTCAGTGTTTGAAATTTAGCTTTACAATAATACAACATATACTTATAAAGACTCAATGTGTAACCACTACACTGATTCACTTAATGAAAAGCAGTTTTATGCCTAATGAGTTGTGAGTAGAGCTCAACTGTTTTTAAATCTCAGAAAAGAAATTACTGTACTGAAAAACAAAAACTATATCTCATCATGTTAAAATTTCTTGAAATACAAAGAAAAGACTGGCTATGAGTATAATATTCAATCTTAGGAATGCTGTGATATGATAACATTAGTTTTGTTAATATTTCACCAAGGTAACCTCAGAACTATAATCAACCAAAGCAATAGCAAAAGAAAAAATTTTCAAGTACGACAAAAAATAAGTGAGTCACAATTTTTCACTATCAAACTGGTAGAGAATATTATTCAGCAAAATGAGAAAAAAAAAATGTGCTTAAAACCCACACTTTTAGGAAAGTGTAAAATCCAAATGTAAGAATGCTGCCAAATATGCAGCTTTCTGTAACTTGCCTCCTCATGAAAACAAACTGAAGACAAAACTAACTGCAGTTAATGCCTGTTCAGAAAATAAATGAAAAAGGAGAATGGAAAAAAGGAATCAAAGCTGTAATTACCAAACAACAATAAAGAATGAAACACCAAAATAAATTATGACAATGTTATGAAAAAAGGTTTGGCAGAAAAATTGAAATGTAAATTCCATCATCAAAGCAAAAAATTTGGAAAAGCTCCTAATAAATAAATAGTGAAAAACAATCACACATGCACACACAGTGTATAACAACATCGACACACTAAATAAACAGTTGCACATAGCAAAGACTACTTTTCACTTAACATGTCAAATGAAATGCAAATCACACAAATTGCAATTATAACACACGAACAAAGGACCAAAAACTGTAAAATTAATTATGAAAAACATACAAATGTGTATTATTAACTTCCTTAATCAAAGACACAATATAAAAGATCAACTACTCACAAAAGCACTTTTTGCTCTCTGTAAATACAAATGGTGCTGATGAATCTACAAAGGGCATGTCTTCTGGTTCTGACAGGGGAGAGGTTGCTGAGAATGTAGAAACCTTTCCTTAAGGTGCTCCCCACCCCACCTCCACACACAATATGAACATATTATAATTTTCCAAAACTCTGGCTTCTGACAAGAACAAACACCAGCTACCAAAACTTGTTACTTCATTTTCAGCATATTCCAAAGTGAACTTGATGTACAATTCTGCTAAATCAATAAATTATTCAACTAATGGATACATTAAAATTATATGCAGGCAGTTTTTACCCTGCATAAAAGATTTAGATAGAATGAAGAGTATGCTAAAAAACTGAATTTGTTGCATCTGGAATGCAGATGCATTCAATGGAAAGGTCTATTTCCCTCTTAAAAATTTCCAGGTATAAATAGCATTTCAGGTAAAGGAAAAAAATGATAAGTCAAACTGAGAAAAAACTACAAATGAGATAAAAAAAATGTAAACACTAACAGTGTGACTTTCAGTACGGATGACTACTGAGAAAGCACAAAAGATCTATCATTACAGAAATGCAAAATAAATTACTGAAGTTTTAGCTCTCTTGGCATAACCTCATAAGTAGTCAGACATAACTTATGTCAGTAGTTCAAAAGTTTGCAGATGTATACACTCCAGTCTATTTCTTACATTTTTCGCTATACAGTGGTTTCCAAGTTACTGAAGGGCTACGAGGAGCAACAAAAGAAGTCCCCATGTTCCACCCACAGTTAAAAACAAGTATACGAAAGAGTGCCCATGGAAAAAATGCACACAGAAATAATGCTCACAGAAAAAAATTCACCCAGAAAAAATGCCCACTTTTTAAAAATAGGTTTAAGTGCCCACATCGTGAAAATAGGAAAATATGTCAGCTGTTGACTTATGTTTTCTTATGTCTGTTAGAAACATGGGGTTTTTCTTAATTTCATGCAGAAATATTTTAATTTCAACTAAGCAAGTAACAAAACTAGCAGTGGCATAACCATGTTTCAAAATCTGGAGAGGGGGGTCCGATCACACATTATATATATATATATATATATATATATATATATATATATATATATATATGCATTACATATATGAGGATTCCCGACTTTGAAAATCTGGGCCGACTCCCCAGTGGTTACACTTATGCAAAACTAGTAAGAACATTTCCTCTGCTCAATCACATAACATTAACTGGCATTACAAGGACATCGTAGTTTATTTCCAAAATGGCAGAAGAGGCACATTGCTCAAAGGAATATGTGCATGGCTCATCTACGAACAGTAACCACATCTCTAGAGGGAGGTGCAAGGGAGGTGTTAGACATGTGGTCAAATAAAAAAAACACCCACCTCATAAACAAAGCATTGCACGAGTTAATATGGGAGTGAGAGTATATCAGAAAAGTCCTACGCCTACGGACTTTGTAAGCATTTCAGGTTCAACGTGTTATTAACCCTTGATAATATTTTATTCCATGTTATCACATATTAACATTGCTCTGTTCTTTCTAATAATGAGTTTCTTCTGCCATTTTGAGAACACACTATACAATGTCTTTGTAAATCTACCTAGGTAACGAACATTATGTAGTTGAGCAAGAAAAATGTTCTAATTTTGTTGTTTGCTTAGATGAAATCATTTTTCTTCATTAAATTTTTCTTACGTATGTTAGAAACATGAAAGACCTTAAGTTTCTAAGACATAAGAAAACATCAATTGACAACTGGTGTATTTTGCTATTTTCAAGATGAGGGCATTTTTTTTCCTATTTTCAAGGTGGGCATTTTTTATGTGGGTGTTTTTTTGTGGGCAATATTTCTGTGGGAATTTTTTCCTCATGCTGTTAAAAACTGAAAATTATTAAAATTTAAGAAATAATTATACTACTCAAAAATTAATGGCAGTATGAGAATTTTCTCTAAAGCCATTTTGTTACCAAATATCCCAATTTGAGAATTCTTCTTATTCTATGAAGACTCGGAATTATGGCTAAAAACATTAAGGACCCTTTGAATTCTGAACCAAGAGAGTATTAACATAAAAAGCCAGCAATACATATACATATATTTAGCAAGAAACAGTGTCAAAGCCCTAATAATGGAGTTTGGAATTAGTACACAAATTCAAAGCAAATATTTAAAGAGGAAATATACAAATGTATAAAAATATCCTAGTTACATTGAAAAAAATGGAGGGGGGGGGGTATGAAGTCAGATTGTCAGATAAAACCCAACTGGAAAACTGGAAAACTAAGCAGTACTTAAATTAAAGTAAGGCAAATTTCTTTCTAACCGAAAGTTATTGAAAGTTTTGAAATTCAGTTTTGTTGTTGTTCACTGTGATGCTACATTTGACAGATTATAGTAAATGCATTTTTATTTATCACTCACCTATTCCTAATGAAACTAGTGTCAATAATAAACAGCAGTTACATAAGCAGGTGCTATTAACATAGGGAGATGCACTACCACACATTTGAGGAATCCCTGAGTGGTTACTGATATATATATATATATATATATAGGGGTCTCATATTTTTTAAATCTAAAAATAGATTCTCGCACTAAAAAGGTTCAGGCACTGACCCATTACATAATAATACCGAAAATATGGGGGGGGGGGGAAATGAAAAATCTGAATTCTAGAATCAAGTCTGGCAAATGAACACTTGAAATCCCTATATTTGAAACAAAAAACTGCTTGTCCCCATTTTGTGGCTTCCTTGTGTATCAGTTAAACTCAACATAGCACTTTTTCTATAAACCCAAACTGATTATAGGTATCAATGAAAACAAAATCAGGAAACTTGAGGAAAGCTTATATATTCTATAAGAAAATCATGCATGTGGGAGAAAATGAGAGAGAGAGAAAAAAAAAAAAAGAAAGAAGAGGAAGGATCTAGGGATGGAGAAAAATTACAGATTTTCCCACAAATCATCATATCACAAGCATATTACACATTCCTGAAAGAGGTGCCTTTTGAGAAATCCCAAAAGGATTGCTCACTTCTGTATTCTGCAGGCTTATTCATATGGAACTAAATCCATCAGAAATTCCATATGATGGGAAAAGCCTTACTGGCTAACAGATAGATCTCCAACAATCACAAGGATATATTTCAAGCAGAGTGTCTTCTGAAAAATTGGTACTACATAAAGAATGAAGAACCGCTTCAACTGACATGGTAAAGACATAAAACAGATTATGGTTCCAATTTGACAGTATGTAATGGCACTGTTCAAATTTGTACTTTTAAATCCTTTGGCAGAATACTTCGAATTAAATGTTAGAAAACTTTCAAAATAAAACAAAAAAGTTCATAACAATTATACCCCACTTCTCCTGGAAAAAAAAGAAAAACTAATCTGTTCTATGTTGGAACTTCATTTGAGATTTAAATGAAAAACACAGCAAATGAAAAAGAAACATACGAATGAGAGATAAAAGTCACAAGACATTATGTAATGTACACCAAAAAGAATACATGCACAAAACATGAATAAAAAAACCCATCTAACCAAACAAGGAAACGATTCTAATTCAACTAAATGGATTTAATTCTAAAAGCATGACTTGCAATGTTGGATATCTTTAGATAACCAGTAGTTTTTTAAACAGTTAACATAAATTAAAAAGCAAAAGTGTTTAGAAAGTCTTTTAGTAACAAGATACACTTAATTCAGGAAAACCAATAGCAAGAAGAAATAAAATAAACAAATGAATTCAGGAAAAAGAATGTTTAGATTCCAACATTTTTCTTAATGAACCATTAAAAAAGCAAGGTTTTATGCATTCTTTATTTAAAATACATGCAGTTTAAGCAAAAAATATATTCCTGATATTATAGAGTCCAATTGTTAGGATATTAAAATACATGTTTTTTGAGGCAAAATAATGCTAAAATAATTTTCTTTTTTATTATTATTGAGGATTTAATGACCACCGTGAGCAACTCGATGGAACCTAAGCAATCGCTTGTTCCTAATTTGGGGCCACTGGTTCCACAGAAGTAAAATCAACTTGAAAAATGAAATTTGAAATGAAATGGTGCACCTAGTAGCAAGTATACTAAATTATTAGACATGGGAAAAAACATGCTGCTTTTAAACTTAAAAAGTAAATGCAAGTTAGGAGGAAAAATCATTAATCACAAAAGGGTTAATAGAACAATACACCTTAAGGACATAAAAGATGCACAGGAGTGCAAGTAAACTGAAAAAGAAAGTCAGGTAAAACAGTGGTTGTATATCCTAAACCAACAGTAACTGCAATGAACCAATAGCATTAACTCATCTCAATTTTTTTCCATATATGAGGATTAGTAGAAAAAAATGTAGTAATAAAGCACAAGTAATTTCATGTCACTTCAACAAGTACTTTGGAAGGGCATCATCTGACCAACTGCAATTCGGGCAAAAAAAAAAAATGGCCCAGTATTCCATGCACGAGGAACAAAACCAACATAAATTTCAAAATAACCAGCTCATACTGTCTTAGATCTACCCACTTCCAAAGTTGGTCTTTTCTTTATTGTGAATCTCATATCATAAATTTCACCAAACCATATCTAAGCAAAGATGTGTAGAACACACAATCAGAACAAATTAACATTTCACCCCATTCAACTGACATTTCCAAACAACTGATTTCTACATATTTTTCAGTTTATTTGTGAATACACAATGTAAATGAAATACACTGACAGAAAAAAAAAAATCCCAACACCAAGAAGGGGTTGTGTTAGATAAACGACAGTTAGTAGGCGGTGAGAGTACATCTGTAAGATGACGTCTATGCAAATTTCGCGCTCGGCGCATACGTGTGGCGCTAGTAGCGCCTCGGAACATGCAAAGCAGGTTTGCTGTAAATACGCACTGTAACGTTCGTGAGCATTAGTTATCGTTGAGATTCGACGTAGTGTGTTGATGTTAGTCAAGAATGCCTTTAAGAAGACGAAGAAGCCATTATCAGCAGCTCAAGGAGTTTGAACGAGGTCGTGTAATAGGGCTACGAGAAGGTGGATTTTCTATCCGCAATATTGCAGAACGACTTGGCAGGAATGTAGCTACTGTGCATGGTTGTTGGCAGCGGTGGTCAAGGGAAGGTACTGCCTCAAGAAGACCGGGTTCCGGCCAGCCACGTGGCACTACTGAGAGGGAATACCGCCGTGTACGGCGTATGGCCATGGCGTATCGTACCACATCTGCGGCAGCAATTCGAGCTGCAGTTGCCACCACAGTGACACAACGAACTGTTACAAATCGGTTACTTGAAGGACAGCTCCGAGCCAAGACGCCCTGTAGCGTGCATTCCACTTACTCCAAACCACTGCCGTTTGCGACGTCAGTGGTGTCAAGCTAGAGCTCATTGGAGGAGAGAGTGGAGATCTGTTGTGTTTTCTGATGAAAGCCGGTTCTGCCTGGGTGCCAGTGATGGCCATGTGTTGGTTCGAAGGCGGCCAGGAGAGTGCCTGCAACCAACCTGTCTGCGGCCGAGACACACTGGACCTAAACCTAGAGTTATGGTCTGGGGAGCAATTACCTATGACAGCAGGAGCACTCTCGTGGTTATCCCATGCACCCTGACGGCACAGTTGTACATCAGTCTGGTGATTCAACCCTTTTGTGCTGCCATTCATGAACAGCATTCCAGGGAGTGTTTTTCAACAGGATAACGCTCGCCCGCATACCGCTGTTGTAACCCAACATGCTCTACAGAGTGTCGACATGTTGCTGTGGCCTGCTAGATCACCAGATCTTTCACCAATCGAGCACGTATGGGACATCATTGGACGACAACTCCAGCGTCACCCCCAACCAGCATTAACGGTCCCTGTATTGACCGACCAAGTGCAACAGGCATGGAACTCCATCCCACAAACTGACATCCAGCACCTGTACGACACAATGCATGAACATTTGCGTGCTTGCATTCAACATTCTGGAGGTTACACCGGTTATTAATGTACCAGCATTTCACATTTAAAATGGCTCTTCTCACGCTTACAATAAACTGTGATCATGAAACCTTAATCGATTACATATGTTACCTATACAAATGTATTGCCGCCATTTCATTCCTCTACAACTATTTTTTCGTGGTGTTGGGATTTTTTTCTGTCAGTGTATGTTTTAATAAAATGTGCCAAATTAAACAACGAATTTTCTCCCTTCAACATAAGTTTTTTTCTTATATAAACTTATACATTATGAAACACATAATGCAATGTCAATGAAACGCATGAATGCAAATGGAAATAATTTATGTTACCATACTTCTATGGACTGTTTGTCATAATCATCATCATCATCATTGTCAACCATTATCAATCCACTGCTGGACGAAGGTCTCCCCAAGTTTCTTCCACAACGGTCTGTCTTGTGCCAGTCTCCCCAAGTTTCTTCCACAACGGTCTGTCCTGTGCCAGTCTCCCCAAGTCTCTTCCACAACGGTCTGTCTTGTGCCAGTCTCCTCCATGTTACTCCTGCATACTTTCGAATTTCATCCACCCATCTCTCATGTGGTCTTTTTCTGGGTCTTTTCCTGTCCCTTGGAATCCAATCTAAACTTTCGGCTGTCCATCGATGGTCTGTCCTTCTGGCAGTATGTCCAGCCCATTGCCATTTCAGGGATTTAACTCTGATCATGTCTCCACGAGTTCCTCTTCTTATCTCTCCTGGTTACCCCAAGCATGTATTTCTTCATGCTTCTTAGAGTTGTCTGCAGCCTTTGTATGTCTCTTTTAGTTAAGGTCCACGTCTCTGCACCATACGTAAGCACTGGAAGTATGCATTGATCAAACACTTTTCTTTTAAGACCAAATGGCATATTGCTCTTGAAAAATATGCTGTTTCTTCCAAAAGCTCTCCAGGCCAGTTTTATACGCAAATTAATTTCTTTATCAATGTGACCCTCACTTGATATCTGCTGTCCAAGATAAACGTATGTGTCTGTTATCTCCAGCTTTTCTGCATCAATTGATAAATCTTCATTTCTTGTAAAAGCATTGAACATCACTTTTGTCTTCTGAAAGTTCAGTTTTTAATCCCACTTCTTTACTCTTGTCAGTATACATACACAAATAAGTAAAATAATTCCAGAAAATGTACACACATGAGAAGTGAAATGAGTTTATATGAGAAATGCAGTTCACATGCAACAAATAAATATAGGTAGTAAGTTGCTAGCAAGCTATAGTTATGTAAAAAAATTAGAAACACTGAAGCACTTTCAACCTGACTGAGGTCTTGGTCATCTGTAAATGAACAGAGTGAGACTCACTCCATTGTTCACAGGTCTAGACCTCTGTTGTTCAACACAGACTTGCTCCATTGTTTACAACAAATGGCTTGCTCTGCTTGTTTATAGGTGATCAAAACCTCAGTCAGGTTGAAAGTGCTTTTGTGTTTCAAATTTATTTACGCAACAATAGCATGCTAACAACTTATTACCTACAGAAGATGAGTTTGTTTCTGGGTGTACTGCATTGTGAGAAATGAAAGTTCACTGCATGCCCTATAAAATATAGACTAGTAAAAAACTATAAGGGGCCACCCAAACCAAGATATCTACATATGTATTAATTTCACTTTAACACTTATCCTACAGCAGAATTTCTTTTTAACAGTTCCACTGCATAACTGCTGTTCCTTGGTCTTTTAGATATGGTTTCAAAATTACATTTGGTAATCATGAAAAGTGATTGCACCAAACAAATTTTCAAGAACTTGGTGTAATAATTACTTTTTGAACTCGCTATAACATAATTAGATTTTGAACCTGCAATAACAATTAGTTTGAAATGTTAAAATAATTTTTTCTGTCTGGTATTCTATAGCTAAAAAATGTCAACAGTAACAATCCTGATATATAACAGATCAAAAGTCTGAAGCTAAACGGGAATAAAAATTCTGTTAAAGAAAAAAAAAAAAGGACAATTATTCACACAATAGTCAGAAAATGTACAAACATGAGACTTCTGAGTAACTGATGTGTGAATAATTATGATTATCCCATGATTTTAAAAGGAATATTTCTTCCTTAATTTCTATATATACGAAGGAAAAACCTTTATTTTCATAACTTTAAAAGGAAAGCAATTTTACCAATTTCAATGGAACCCATTACACAGGAATTGTTCTGCTTAGTTTGAAAAGATGTAAATAAACAATGCTTTTACCATTTTACTATGCTACATGATTTAACATAAAGATTATAAAGATTTTTCAATTCCTTTCCCAAATATAAAGCCATATATCTACAACAATTAATGTGAGATCTATGATTTATTTTTCAATTGAAGTGACAAACATTTTTTAAATTAATGATGCTGTTTTGAAATAGATACACAAAAACTGAATGCAACAAAAGCAACCACATAGGTATTCTGTTGAAAATTAAAATGTGGTCCCCTTCTGTTCAAAAATTTAATGCCAGAGTACAAACAAAGTGATGTAACCCCCCTCCCCCCAAAGCATGTAGAAACCAGTTGCTTTGAAATTTACTGATCAAACAAAGATAAATAAAATATGAAACAGCTATGAGACAACTGTTACAAGTTATGAAAATTTCTGTTTCAAGTACAGAATTCACTGAAAAGAAAACAATTGTTTTATAAATGAATATAACTTGAAATCCTGTATGAATTATTCTGAAATTTAAAATGGCTTCAAACCAACAAACCAATTTTACTGAAAAACTTGATTTTGGTTCAGGCCATGATTAAAGTAATGTAGCATAATGACCCAAGTTCTAAAAGAAAAGTAGTAATATGAAAAAACAACAACATGCAATTTGATACTAAGAAACAAACTAAATGAAGCAGAACATGTAGAATGCTGTACAAATAAAGAAATAAAGACTAACAACGAAGTTGAATTTCATCAGTCTAAATTCAACATGTTGAGATGGGATTTAAAGAATTTCTATTAGCACTTATGAGAAACTCATGCTCTCTTTCTTTAAATCTTTAAATAAGTTAACAATGCATGCATGTTAGGGAAATCAAGTATGAAAAAAATTAGTCCCTTGGGATAAACTCATATTGAGTTTTATGTAAAAAAATAATAATAACATACACATTCCATTGGTATAAACTATTCATTCCCTATATTTTTGAACTTTGCTTTGCATGCCACACTCCTATGAAAACTAATTGCAAATGAAGCATGAGCTCCTAAAGTTAAAAATATTACATTTACATGAAGAAAAGTGCAAGAAAAAAAGATGAGAAATCAAAAGAAGCAATAGTGAACACACAACAATGGTAAAAACAAGGGGGAGAATTAGTTACTTATTGTTGAAATAAAACAATGAATTTTCTAATCAAGACTAAGGTGGTAAGGAAGAAAACACTAGATTAGGGATATCTGCAAGCAGCAAAAAAAAAAAAAAAAAAAAAAAAAAAAGGAGTTAATGCAGCAACAAAGCAAATAAAAGTAGACAAAAGAACAGGTGGAAAAACTTAAAGTATACAAAATAATGAAACTGCAATAACTTATATTTCAGTTGAGAACAATGTGCATTATACATAATATTTAGATGAATAACACATAACAATTTAAGATTCACACACAAATAAATTCCTGAACATACCTTCAATGACTATTTTTGGTGAAATAAGTACAAATTAGACTGGAAAAAGTTATTTTCATAATTCAAGCTGGGTAGAAAAGAATACTTCAGAAATTAGCAGATATTTTCAAACAGTTATATAACACAAAATCTTTCCGATGAAAACATTAATCAATTTAGGAAACAGAATTTCTAATGAGACATATTCAAAACCAAACTGACTCTCATTCATTAAGCCTGATCAAACTCTCATACACCCAAGGATAGTTCAAGGTTAAACATGTCATGATGAACAGATGTAGATATATATCCAGACAGAATTAAAATGGAAGTATAAACATCTATTTGCCTGACTTGTAGCGTTAGGATATGAAAATAAGACATAACATGCAGAAAATATGAATGAGAACACCTATAAATATTAAAAAGAAAGTATAAACTGAAACTGTGCAAATGAAGGCAGAGTAAAAGCTAAAACACAAAGATTTTGGTTAAAATAAAAATGCTTATTTTAAAGCTTTCACACTGGAATGTTGTGATTTTTAAAAATCAGGTAACTTCAACTGATTCTGTCCAGCAATTTTGGGAAAGTATAAATTTACGATTCAAAAGTCCTCTGTCGGAAAACCTGACTCTGGATAATTCACGTATATGTGAAGTTCAGTTAGTTTTTGTCACACATACAGTATAGATGCTATCACAAATATGACCAATGCTCTTGTATTCAATTTAACTACTGAGTTGTTCAGCACTAAGTTCTTTGACCAGCTGTGTGATCTTTTGCCAATTTCTTGGTAAGGACTGAAAACTTTTAATCATGTACCTCAATATTATCTAAGTTTATTCCAGGATTATAAAAGCATAAGGCATGAATTTGGAAAGCAAATAATAAGTAAAAAAAAATGTACACTTTTCAGCTCAAAAGGACAGGCTGCAGACTGAAAGAAAAAAAGCTACTTTTAAATCCAAAGAGCATTAGCTCCCTATTATTTTCTTATTTTTTAAACTAAGAACAAAGTTGTAGAGATTGTAATATGCAGGTACATAGAGTCATCAGGGCAGGATTTTAAAAACTTAAATACCACTAGTGCATACGACTTCAGCATGGGGGGAAGGTAAGTGAGTTTTTCAAAGGCAGATTTGGCAAAAATTTTGAGAGAAAGAGAGAATGTTTCTAATGTGGTAGTGGTGAGGGCGATGGGTAATGACATTAAGGGCAAAGCTGAAGAAGTTTGGGACAAAGGTTTCATAAATATTTCTTTTCTAGGGACGGAGCAGGTTGCTGATCTGAATTTTCCGAATGGTAGACATTGATGAGCAGAAAACATGAAAATTTTCATACTCATAAGAAAAGAATAAGAAATGAAAATTTTCCTGCACATAAAAAAAGAATACCTTTTTCACCTATAACTGCAGTCATTAGTCTTACACCTTGTTTATTCATCTTTCAGAAAGAAAAATGTTAAGGAAGGTTTCTAAGAGTTGTTCAGATGATTTCATTACAAAAGTTTTAGCTTTTACTCCCCACTTTAATCATGGTACCAATTTGAAGTCACTGTTTTAACTTTTCTTGGATATCCTAATGATGCACAAAATCATTACGAGGCTTGCTGAATTTCAAACATGAGATGACCATGACAAAACTCCAAATGTTTGAAAACTAAAAGATACAAAATCCAATAATAAATTTATGGTTAAGATATCTTATTTGAAAATCCTTAGGTGCAAAATTTTAGATTGCATATCAGTATCTTACTGCTACAAACATATAAATATGTGTGCTGATTACAAAGCATTAAATTTTAATGGACAAAGGAAAAGCTCAAACTAAACAGAAGTAACACAGAAGTTGAAAGTATCCATATGAAGGAAAGAAACTACACAAAGGAACTGATCCAAAATCCTTTGACAATTTACAACCAAACAAAAAAAAAAAAAACTCAGAAAGAATAGTACCATGTTATGCACTTGCACACAAAGAGTTATACCCATAGAACTGACATGAATGAAGTCTGACCAAAAAGTTACACCTGTATTTCAATATGTAAAGAAAAAAAAATAAGTTTAACATGCAGCTAGAACACTTAAGGACAATACTGTAAATATACTGAATACATAAAGCTACAATGATATCGCATTAAGGTATGTTATCCACAAACACAAAAAATAGATTGGAATCCGCTTACTGATTGTCTGACATTGCAGAAGATGGCTTTTTTTAGGGCAGCTGGTATAATGGAATTTTCTCAGTTATTCTCCATATCTCTTTTGAAGAGTGGAGAAGTCCCAGTAAAAAAAAATGGGGGAGAAAAACAAGAAAGATGAGTACAACATTTTATATTACGCATTGCAATAAACAATTACAATTAAAAAAGGAATTCATAATATAATTCCTAGATACTTTTTTTTTCATTCTGTTTTTTCAAGTTTTTACAAGTATAGCCACATTATGAGAGCACAGTAAGATTTCTATTACATTCTCTTTGTAAATATGAGTGAGCTACAAGACATATAAGATGACCAGTCAATGCAAGACACACCTGCAATCCTTTCTGCATCACAAAAGTGAGAAAAAATTCCTTTCTCTTTTTTTTTCTAAATTAAAGAAAGACTGGCCATTACAAAAAAAAAAAAATCAATTTCTATTTCACCTATTCTTCCAAAATTGGAACCAACGTAAATTAAAGTGAAAATTTGTCAATTTTAAATCAAACACTGGCTATTTTTAAAATTTCTTCAATTACTGCTTCATCTGTTCTATTAAAACTGGAACAAATGTGGGTAGACAAAAAGGAAAATTTGTCACTTTTTGACTAATTGTCATACCCTTTTTTCAGGCCATCCAATAAACATTATATGAAAGCCAAAATATGTGTTACAATATAATGTTGCCATTTTAAATCATAAACCTCCATTCATATATTTATAGAAACAGATCTCATTGGCAGAGATCGTGTAATTATTGTTTTTACTCACTGGCACAGATGATGCATTATAACTGTAATGAAGGTACAGTTCAGCAAAAATTTTAGCATTTTTAAGCCTGGGCTTTCATGACATTCAAGATTATTCCAAATTTTTCCTGTTTAAGGAAAATTAATATAACAGGATGAATTTTCTTTCCTTATCACAAAACTGAAGCTGCTATACTTTCGATGGCAAAATAGTGGATGGCTGAGAGTGTAGTAGTCATTAATAATTTTAATTACCATAACTTTGGCCATATATATTTATGCAATGAGACATATTACACACAAGTCACTTTCTTGAGCTATTTATTTACAATTAACAAAGGGTGGAATGTTTGGTTAAAAGTCATACTGAACACCCAAATATTAAAGTAACTGTGTTCACAACAAACCTCACATGAACAGTTGTGGTGGAAGCATAGCAGGCTCTTGACGTATAAGGGAGAAATAACCACTGCTCAGTTAGCAATTAGGTGCTTCACATTTTCAACATTTGCCTTCTCATCCTGTTAATTTTTTAAGAAATTCATAAAATTTTAATGTTAGAATAAAACAGCAGGCACATCATACATTTCAGCAATTTGATAAAACAATGAGCAATAAAACACAAACACAAGGATCAGGTAAACTTATTTTTGCACCTTTGCTCGGAAACATTTACAGCACACAATACACAGAAAGCAGGCAAAGGGCAATACACCAAGGCATTTGGGTTTGCCACAGTTAGAAAAAAATGAGCTCATATTAAATAGACGTTTTTAAGCCATGTAAAACATTAAGCATATTCCGGAGTTAATTGTCTTTAAAACTACTGGCAGTGCACCAATTACTTATAATTAACTAATATTAAGTTATTTTTCAAATTACTAAGTTATCTTCTCCAGAATGCCACGTTTATTGTAAGCCTAAGATGTTAACCCTATACAGTTAAAAACATCTTTTCTCTTATATTATAACAATTAACAGTATAGATTAATTAATAACTTGCAATTTTTAAATGGGAACAGCAATCTTCATTCATAAAACTGAAGTCATTTGGGATGCATATCAAATTTTTGAATTGTAGCTGTAAATTTTAAGAAAACAAAACAAAAAAATGCACACAAAACTGGAACCAATCAAGATCCAACAGTTTCATGAAAAGTTTTAGAGTAAAAAGGCTTTTAAAAGCTATTACTAAGGCTCAAGCAGTCAAACAGCAGATAGAGTAAAAGAGCACAACCTTGTAAAGAGTGAATCAAAGAGTAAGGACAAAGTATAATGTGGTTGACCACATGGTAAAAATTGGCTACAAAAAGATTAGTCCCTTACTGCTGATGTGTAACTATGAAACTGAATTACAGAAAAAAAGAAAGAAAAAACAAAACCCTTTGCATATCACACAGAAGCAATGCAAATCCAAAGATCAAAATAGGACTTTCCTGTATTGATCATCATAGAATGCAAATCCAGAACCATATGGAATATATCAAGTCCAATCACAGTGGATTACATAATAACTGATACTGTTTAATACAGCACTAACCAGTTATTAGACTTTTTTCACTTCCATGTAATATAGCACAAAACAAATATGAATTTTCAAGAACTTTCTACTTTGAAATCATAAGACTAAAGTACTTAGAAATGACTATTTTTTAATGGTACATACCCTTAGGATGTGGAGCAATAATTCATCCCAGTGAATTTTAACATAATCCCAACACAAATTTCTTTCAATCATGGAAACTTCAGAAGACTGATTTTGATAACTCCACATAGTTTAATAACAGTTAAAAGGTACTGTGGTGCTGAATGATTAAACAATGAAAATCAACTGAAGAAAAAACAGCTAGTCTGAACTATCCATCATAATCATGCCATCTTAACTTCTGTGTTGGTAACAACAAATTATCTCAAATAAGATAATTCCTTCCTGGATATAATTGCATCTGAGATCAGCTCTTAATACAAAAAAAAAAAAAAAATAAATATATATATATATATATATATATATATATATATATAAATAGGACATCAATGTGATGCCTACATAAATATTTCCAACAGACACTATTTACTCTAAATTTGTTCTTCAAATTATTTCATTGTCTAGTACAAAAATATCAGGGAAAATAATAACATATTTCTCCAAATGCAAGGTAATTTGTAGACTACTACTGTTAATGGTAAATATATGCAATTAGCAAAACTAGGTGAAGTTTACATGTTGTACACACTAAAGTGTAAAACAGGACACAGATGCAAACTCAATGTGATGGCTAGCTACCATTTGAGCAGTCTTTTGAAATTATAAAAACTGACATTTTGAAAAAGATTTTTTTTATTGGGGGTTTAATGACCACCATGAACAACTCAATGGGCTATTAAGCACTTGCTCATCCCTAATTTAAGGCCACTGGTTCCAGGGAAGAAATACAGCCAGTGCCATAAGACAAGCACAATAT
Source organism: Macrothele yani (assembly GCA_039090855.1). NCBI lineage: Eukaryota > Metazoa > Arthropoda > Arachnida > Araneae > Macrothelidae > Macrothele > Macrothele yani. Next base: position 92,476,765 of record CM076993.1, read on the forward strand.
CCATGCCTCACTGGGATTCAAATCCGGACCCTTCCCAGACAAATGATCAGAAGCCAGTACTTAGACCACTGCACTACCAGGACAGCTTGAAAGAGATAAAGTAATTATGAGGAAAATCATGAACCTCTATACTAGAGTATAAAATGTTGGTTATAATGGAGAAAGTGCAAGAAGCCTAAAAAAGTAGTAAACCCTCTAAACTAGTCATCAGTTACTGAAAATTTGCAACAAACACAGTGCCTACCTAAGGAAAACTATCTTTCACTGCAGCATGTGCATACTAAACTTTTAATCACACTTTTCTTAAATATGGAGTTAATGTGAGCTGTACTGTATAACTCCTGTGAGGATCTTGATAAGGAAAATAGCCACTTTCAGAAAACATGAAAAAACTGATCATGATAAACTGGGTAGCAAGATTCAAGCTTTCAATTTATCACTTATGCTGTCACTCAAGTTTCACTTCATAATCTCACTGATGCTTGATCAAGGTAGTAAAGGCACACAGTACCACTTATGCCAACCTCAATGAATGGGTACATGACATGCAAGTGAATGATTATAAAATTCAGTATGGTCAGGGATGCTACATATAGCATCAACAATAAGCTGAACAAAAAGGAAAAAAATAACAAGAAAGTCACATCAATAATCCGCTCAGTCCAAGAAATAGAATATTTTTATCATGACAATGATTGCATACGTATTAAAAAAAAAAAGAATAGAAAACAGACAAAGAATACAAACTCAAATATATATTGAGAGTTCAATTATTCTACAGATATGAAAGAATATCCCCCCTCACAAAAAATGTCTAACATAGATTTTATGAATATGCTTAGCACAGATTAAAGCAGAGTAGATCTTTCAATTCTTTTTAAACCTAAAAGTATAGGATTGAAAATCTGAATCAGAATACAGCACAATCTGGTTTAAGTGCAAGTATGAAATGATTCTGTAATATGCACAAGAAACTAAAAGGATTTTTTTAATGTACCCCACTGTAACAATGTTATACATTGTTGGATACCAGTGCCTGAAGTTCTGCAGCATATTTAAAATTTACATAATCAGGTAAACAAAACACAGTCTTTAAACAGTGACTAGACTTCACATTTGTTTGAATGCATAAGATTGCTCCCAGACATAAATATTTGTAAGAAAAAAATATACAAATACACTGGATTTAAATAAGGGATTTAATAGTTACATATCATGAAAACTATATGTAATATTATATGCAATTTTTATACTCTCAATAGGTAATTGAAAAACAGAAATTATGAACATGGTGGAATAATATATCACTCAATAAAAGTACAATATACATTTACTCCAGCTTTATGTTACAAAAAGCACTGGGACAGGAGAGGAAAATCAAAAAAGGGGAAGACACTATCTACAATAGCTGCAGTACATAGTTTCTGAACATTTTCTCAGAATGCCTAGGAAATGTACTGTTACACAGGGTAAAACAAGTAGTTAAGGATATATGGTTTTGAAAAACCTTGACTCAGTTGGAATCTTTTACTGCTGTGGTTTTACACCACAAAGGCATAGAATAAAAAAAGCAACCAGAGAATATAAAGCATTGGGTGAAAAAGAAAGCAGCTTATAGTCCCCTGAAGCCTTAATAGCAACCCACTAAGTTAGCGGTAAACTCTTAGCAGTCTGGAATGCTACTAATAGCCTAAATAACATGAAACTGAAACTCTTGCAACAATTTAAAGAAAGTTCAACAAAAGCCAAATCAAACCATAACTAAGCGGACTTGTTTGGCTAAAAGCTCAAAGGCTGACAAATGAGTCAATAAAATAAAAAAATAACATCAGCCAAATACAGTAGAAGTTTGTACGAAATCTGATGAGATCCAAATGGCACTTAAATGGCAAAGTCTGATTCCCATTTGACTACCATTAGATACAAATGTTTAACATCATTCTGCAAGAAATCTAGTGGCAGTCCATTATCAATTTCTTTTAAAAAAATTTATAACCTTCTCTCTTGAACCCTGAAGACTAGGAATCGCTTACTGTCTATCCTAGTTCAATATTTCTCAGACTGATCAGTAAGGGAAACAGAAACAAAACACTGATGAACACTTCATCTGCAAAGCTACTATCTAAGGCATTTGGTCACTGGATGACAATAACAGACTAAAAAAAGCCTATCCTTGGTGTGCTGAAAATCATTCTGCAGCTTAGGAGAAGCCTACTAACAGCATGTACTGATATATCGGCTGGCTAAGCAGCTTTCTTCGCATGACAAAACAATGCGTAAGTTCATCTTGTCATAATTTGGTAAGAAATGGCAAACTGTGTAGCCTGTTGGTACACAGCCATTAGATACATTTTTTTAACATCATTCTGCAAGAAATTTAATCACAGTCCACTATTAATTTTGTTAAATTTTTTTATAACTTTCTCTCTTGAACACTAAAGACTACAAATTGCTCACTGCCCATCCTAGTTCAAGATTTCTTGCTCCAGCTTGATAAGGAAGCCAGAAACAGAAGACTGATGAACACTCTATGTGAAAATCTACCATCCCAGGTGTTTGGCCACTAGTATAACAGACTAAAATAATCTACCTTGGTATACTGGAAATCAGTCAGCAGCTTACTGGAAGACTACTACCAAACATGAAGCATGTACTGATAACCATTGGCTGGCTGAGCAACTTTCTTCTTGTGACAAAACAATGGGTAAATCCGTTTTGTCGTAATTTGGTAAACACTACCAAACTGTAGCCTGTTGATGCCTTCACCTACTGCTGCTCATTCTCCTCCAGGCCCTTCCTTTGGCTCTCTCCCTAAGAATTGATGGACTCATTCTTTCTGCCTGGCTCAGAAGAAGTAATGCTCCATTGTTGTTCACGTTTCTACCATGATGCTACCTCCTGTGCTTATCTTGCTAACGTCCTCATACCTTGTTGGACTGCTCTCGTGACTTTCTTGTGATCTTCTTTGCTCCCGTTATTCCGGATGATTTCGCAGCTCATCCTGTGTCTCTGTGCCAGCTTGTGTTACTGCCCAGCGTTAATTCCTGGGGCCTTTCTTGCCTTCACCTGCTGTTGTGGTTTCTTCATGTACTGTTATTTGCCCGTGTTACTATGTTTCCCTCTACAACTTTTTGCTCCCAGCTTGTCTGCATGCCCCTTGTCATTGTACATATAATCTTTCTCACTTATGTTCTATGTATTGTATTTATGTCTACCTCGACTTATTGTACTTTTTCCCGAAGCCTCATTAAAGCGAATGTTGGCCTGTAGCCTTTTGATACACAAATAAGCTGTGAAAAATGCCTTTTGAAACTTAGTCCAATGAGACTAGCAATCAATCACAGCCTAAAAGTAGCCAGATTTAATCATCTGGTATGTAACAGTAGTATTCAACCACAAACTGCACATAATCCCACATAGAATGGTGGTTTTCATGCTTAATGACCTGTGTGTGTGTGTGTGTGTGTGTGTGTGTGTGTGACTGAGAGAGAGAGAGAGAGAGAGAGAGAGAGAGAGAGAGAGAGAGAGAGAGAGAGAGAGAGAGAGATGGGAAGATTTATAAGATCAGTTCAGCAGTTCAGCAAGTGGTCACCAAATAACTAAGTATTTAGTTGCTCAGCTAGCAATCTACATATCTGCTGTGTGGAACCATGGTGGGTTACAGTATTAAGAGTACAGTAAAAGATGATACAGAGATACATACAGATATTACTTAATTTTTGGTTGTTTATGTTTTGGGGTTCAACAACTACCATGAGCAACTCTAAGTGCTATAAGCTGTAAGCTATCTCAAATTTAGGGCTACTGGTTCCTGGGAGGGAACAGAGCCAGTGCCATTAGAAAAACACACCAACAAAGTCTCTTGCTGTACTTGAACATGGGCCCATCTAGGACAAATAATGTTATGAAGTCAGCATCTCAGACCACTTCGCCATCAGAGTGGCAGAGATTACACAGCACTCATTTGGAATAGCACTAAACAGTGTGAGAGCCACAAGATAAAATAAAATATAAATTGGTAACTCTTCAAATTGAAAATACGATAAGAACAAAATAACTTTGATGATATGGAATATGCAACAATATGTAACATTTTAATACTTTTTTTTTACAACCTAGTGTCACTCAATGGTGCACCAAAAATCAGAGCATGCACATGGCAAGCAAACTATGTAAGTCATCTTTTACTTTGTAGTGCATAAGAAAGACTATCATGCAATCTTATGCAAACTGAAAATGCACACAAATAAGAAAAATTATACTGCTTACACTAGCCATTTTTGAAGCAAATACTACTGGTCAAGATTAACAACACTCAACTTAATGCTACAACCTTTTCTAACATTAGTTATCCAATCAGAGATTTTACCGTCTAGGGGCTACATGTGTGTGTGTGTGTGATTTAGTTTTATACTAAATATTTTCATGATCCTAATTTCTCTAAGAAATTCCATCCTCCTATTTCCCTCGCTTCTAGCTTTCATGCACTAAGGTCTCTTACAAAATAAATTTTTGAATACCATATTGTATGCACGGAGACCATATAAGTATAAGCAAATTTTTGCAAACTTTATGACCACTTGTTTCATGAGTAAATATTTTCACCATTCCAATCAGGCACTATTTTATCCATAAGGAAAACTAGCAGTGTTTACTATCAAGTGAATAAACAATGCTGAAGATACACTTTCTTTCATTTGATGTCAGCCTAACATGATATCAAACAAAATGAACAAACTTTGTCTTCAGCACACAATAATTTTTCTCACTGGAACAAAAGAAACAGTGAAAATAAAAAAAAAAATCCCGAAGAATTCCAATGCATCTACATTAACCCTAGTTTAATGTTCTTCAAATAATTATGAATCTACTTTCACTTATTCAAATTAGTCAAATATATTTTCAAAAGCTAAAATTCTTCCCAATTGAGTACATGTTATGCATCATATATTTAATCACTCATGAAGACAGAACCTAGTTTTTTTTCCAAATTGGCATATTGTCTAAAGCTCATTAAGAAAATCCATAACATTAATGCATTTATTAGGTGCTGGGAAAATTTTTAATCAACTGCTTTGATGATCACAATCACTGCTTCGCAAAAAATGTGAACACCTCTACTGATTTAAAAAAATGAAGGGGTATTTTTCTTGAATGGAGATATATTATCCCTATTCAAGAATTCACTTGTGCAGCTAAGAAGTGGAAAAAATTCTTAAATCCTAATAATTGTTTTTATATTGTCCCAGTACTTCAGTAGCATTCAGCAGTAGTTCATAGTCCAAGAGCTCTGGAAACCTTTATGAGAGGAAATTTCTGTCATACCTGATGCCTGATGTTAGTCTTGGTTCATGTTTCCTGAGGTAGTCAGTCATCATTTGTGCAGATGGTTGAATAAGATCTAATCTTCTTGCAAGAGCCTCTCTAAAAGTCATCCCACCCTTCATCGCTTTCCTGGTCCTGTATAACAAAATTGATGTCACACATTAAGCATAAAACTACAATGTATGACTGTCTCAAAAATACTAAAATAACAAACAGGATTTAATGGCCACAAGGACCAAAATACTAAATCACATTCACACTTTTAGCTTTTGATGTCACTCTTTTACTGTATTAACTAATTATATGTATACACTATATTGACAGAAGTCATTGGACACCTAGAAGAAAAACACAACATAGCCTTTATTGACATACATTAGTGCGGTGTCGATCCACTTTTGGCCTTTATGCATGCACTGGCTCTTCAAGACATGCTTTCGACAAGGTTTTGGAACACAGCAATATATGTGCTTCCATTCCGTACATAATGCTGGCGCTAACTGTTGCTTAGTAGTAGGCCTTGGTTACGAACTTCTTATGCAGCGCGAATTCCTCCCATAGGTGGTCCATGGGATTAAAATCAGATCTTTGTGCTGGCCAGTCCACACACAATACGGAATTATCTCAAACCATGCCATAACAGTTCTTGCTTTATGACTCGGTGCATTATCCTGCTGGTACCAACAAGGCTCGGTTCTAGATAGTATTGCCACAGAGTTGGTAGGGCACAATTGCCCAAAATATCGAGGTAGACGGGCTGGCTAACAGGTTTGCTCATGATAACCAATGGGCCGGGACCATACCTTGAAAAACACCCCCACACGAGTACACTGCCAGCTCCAAACTTGACTATAGGAACAGTACACAGTGGTAAATTGCATTCTACCAGCTGCCGCCATACCCACACATGGCCATCAGACTGGTGGATCGGGGATCTGGATTCATTAGTCAATAGGACCTGTTTCCATTGATCTACAGTCCACGATAAATGTTCTTTACACCATGCTAAATGACGAGTAGCATTCCGAGGGGAGATGAAAGGCTTATGTGCAGCCGCATGACCACAGTAACCCATGGAATGAAGTTCTTTGTGAATGGTACATGTACATACCAAGGTTCCAGCATTTTTACTCACCTGTACACTGAGGTCTTGTGCAGTACTCCATTGATTAGCTGTAATGAGTGAGGCTTTGACGTCCTCTATCACTGATTTTCTTTGGTCTGCCGGTACATTTTGCTAATTCACGCACGCCACTTATTCAGTACATCCAAAACAGTTGATGTGGGTATGTTTAAACGCCTCTCAGTTTCTCTTATGGACAACCCACTAATATAACACCCAACAATATTTCCTTTCTCAAAGCCAGTTCTCTCCTACGGCGACATTTTCACTCAACCTCAAAGTGCGATAAGATCGCAGTTAGATGCAGGCTTGTTTTTATAACATTTGCAGCTATACCGTGCGTCTTAAAAATGCAGCCAATCCGTTCATTTGTTTTTGAAGGGGTGTCCGGTGACTTTTGTCAAAATATGGTGTGTGTGCATTAGAAAATATAATGACAGAAATCCAACCAACCGGTCATGCAGCAATAGACAGGAATTAAAATCTGCAGGATTTGCAGCAAATCAGCACTAATGGTAAATGCTGATATATAAATTGAAAATATAGAATAGAATATTCAAAGCAAACAGAATATAATTCTGAATTTGCTTGTACCACTTACTGTTCATCCATGTGACACCAATCAGAAAACTTGAAAACTTCATTGCCCTGGAGCTTAAATTGAACCCACATCTCCTGATTTCCATTTGAGTATGCAACCATTACATTACTCAGGACAGTGAAGTTCCAAGTATACTCGAACAGAAATCAGGAGATGCCGGTTCAATTTAAGCTCCAGGGCAATGAAATTTTCAAGTTTTCTGAGAGGTGTCACATGGATGACCAATAAGTGGTACAAGCAAATTCAGAATTATATTCTGTTTGCTTTGAATATTCTATCGATATCCCATGTGTTATGAGGAATATTTCTTCCTTTATTGATTTACTTGAAAATATGCTCTGTAACAGATGTCAGATGTTAAAGTTAAAATCACAACAAGAGAAATACTTACAAAACACAATTGCAACTATTCTTTAGGAGATAATGAAAAAGAAAAGGGGAAAGAACATTTACAGCAATAAGAACAAAAGTAAGGCTAGTTCACTAGAAATTTCCTTCAATGTGTGCAGTTCACTACAAGATGTTTTGTCTCAAAAATTTTGCAGTGAACCCCTATCATAAAGCCATTTCAGTTAGTTTTACATTGCATCAAAACTGCATGTTCTAGATTTTGCCATCAGTCTGTGAACAGAAACTTTAGAATGTAACATTTTTATTGCAAGATTTTATTGTATCTATACACCATACATTTACTAAAAATTTCCTTCAATGTGTGCAATTCACTGCAAGATTTGCCTCAGAAAATTTTGCAGTGAACCCCTATCATAAAGTCATTTCAGTTAGTTTTACATTGCATCAACACCGCATGTTCTTGGTCTTGCATCAGTCTAAATTTTGCAGTAAAACCATTTCAGTTAGTTTCCCATTGCATCAACACCGCATGTTCTAGGTCTTGACATCAATCTGTGAACAGAAACTTTAGAATGTAGCATTTTTATTGCAAGATTTTAATGTATCCAAACATAATCAAAATGTCTAAATATATTTTTCATAAAATCTGTCTCCTATACCAGAAGTATGCCTCCCGGCTCTTCTGACACAGTGCCTCTTAGCTCTTCAACCTCCCTTGCCTCTGTGCTGCTCACACCTTCTACTACTGGCACCATACCCAAGAAGCAACACTGCCGCCATCCTAATAAGAAGACCCCTACTCCTTTTGTGGTTCTGGCACCCGTTCCAGTGATCATGGCTCCAATACCCACTTGGTGCCCTCCTCCTCGCCGTGAGGACTTCTTCACTTCCTTTGATTATGGTGAGGACTTCTTCACTTCCTTTGATTATGATGAGGCCTATACTGACTGGATTTACTCTACGCCTTTCCCTGACAACTATGCTTATGACTCTTTTTACAGTAATTTTTGGCAAGCCACAATGTATTTTGATTCTGTTCAGCACTGTATTGCCTGTTTATTATTGTGCTACTCCATGTTTAGGATTGTTACCCACATTTTGTGTTTCTCCCTGACTTTGATGTATTAATAACTCCCTGTTATCACATTAAAGCAAAGTTTGACCTATACCAGAAGTACTAATTTCAGATATTGTTTATCTGCATTGTTGGTACTATTCTACCACTGCATACTGCTATTTTAACCTCCTATCTCTACATCAGCTACTTCAGGATCTCTGAGCCACACCATTACATTTACTTCATAATGTTTATCATTTCAGTATATATACACCAATGTTCACAAAAAACAGAACACCTGAAAGGAGTCGAGCTACAACTTTGATTTTTACAAGATATGTTCCTTAGGCAATACAGAACGAATGATTAGCATCTCAGTGCCATACATACCAGGAATGTCGATGTAGCTAATAATTGGTTTGGCCACCTCTGGCTTGTACATAGTGCGATCAAAAAGTTCTGAGACTAGGTATGTAGCGCATCAACAGATGGTAGTACGCGGATGCGTGAGCAGCGTTGAGGGCAGTGACCTTCATGAGTCATTGTGCCGAGTGGCATTGTTCTGTGAACATCAAGAGCTGTGCTACACGATATTTGGTGACCACATGCGGAACACAGCTGCAATTTCGGTATGGACTGCAAACTAGAGCAGCGAGTGAACATCAAATTCTGAGTCAAGCTCGGCAAATTGGGAACGGAGATGCATGAAATGTTGCGGCAGGCTTATGGCAATGAAGCAATAAGTCGTGCGAGATGTTTTGAGTGGCACTCGCTCTTCAAGAGTGGCAGAACGGCATTGGAAGATGACGAGAGGTCAGAGCGACTGTCCATGAACAAAACCCTCAAAAATGTGAACAAAATTAAGGAACTGGTGCATGAGGATCGTCGGAGAACCATTCAAGACATTACTACCACAGTCAATGTATCATATGGAACAGTGCAAAAAATTATGACGTCGGTTTTGAACATGCACCACATTGATGCAAAGTTTGTGCCAAAGATTCTGAACCCCGAACAGAAGGCGCTCCGTTTCAAACTCTGTCAAGAGCGTTAGCAATATGGCAGTTTTGCAGCCGCAACTGCATGACTACCCTTTCTCACCCACCTTACTTGCCGGATTTGGCCCCCTACAACTTCTTTCTGTTCCCGAAGATGAAGCTGAAGCTCAAGTGTCGCTATTTTGAAATCGTGGACGAGATCCAGCGTGAATCGAAGACGGTGTTTAACATGATTCGCAAACAGAACTTTGAGGGAGCATTCCAACAGTGGCAAAAATGCTGGCAGCAGTGTATCGCTGCCCAAGGACACTACTTTGAAGGAGATCATAGCCAGATTTAAGCAACATAAGTATTTTGTTGTTATCAACCTAGTCTCAGAACTTTTTGATCAGACCTCGTATCACCTGCTGTACTCGTTGAGGCATTGAATCAAATAATGAGTGAATGGTATCCTGTGGAACAGCCATTCAGGCTATATTGACCCACATCCAAAGTTCATCAAGCGTTGCCGGTGGATGGTCATACCACTGCACTGATCATCTGAGCATGTTGTCCCATAGATTTTCTATGGATGATAAATCCTGCGATCTAGCCCCCACGGCAGACGTGGAATGTTATTATCCCTGAAGAAGGCATATGTTGTTGCTGCAATGTGTGGTCTGACCTTTGTCTTGCTGAAATATGGCCCCCGGGGACATCCTCCAGGTAAGGAACAGCGACAGGCCGTAGAATGCCATTGACGTAACAGGCACTCATTACTCTCACAAGAGGTGATCTGCTTTTGTACATGATAGCACTCTGGGTCATAATGCCTCATGTTGGTGCAGTATGCCTGGTGCGAATACAATCTTCCTGATGTCTCTCCTCCTGTTGTTGGCAGTCGCAGATGCCGCCATCATTTTCACCTAAACAGAAGTGTATTGTGGAAACAACTATTTTACGGGTCTTACGGAGGTAATTATTTAAAAGAGTTGGTGGTCAAATTTTCAAACTAGAGCCTAGTTCATCATCAGGACTACCTTGACTGAGTATTCTGTATCATCAACGGCGTTCTCATGTTAGTGACAAACTATGACATGTTCTCCCATGTCAGCTGCAATGATGATACAGAACACCAACTCTTTTAAATAATTACCTCTATAAGACCCTTAAATAAGTGAGAAAAGAAAAGTTATTTCCACAATAAACTATGAATACAGGTGCCATAAATTCATTTACAACCAGAAGTCAATTTCGTACAAGAACACGATATTGTGCCATTCATCATGCCACTCCCTTCGCTCGATGCACCATTGCAGCCTGGCAGTCTGTTGTTGCGGTATCATAGGTATTCTGAAAAGGAGCAGATGAATCTGCAGTCTGAATTGTAACAACCAATGATGTACTGTTACAGCTGACATGGGGGAATGCGCCATAGTTTGCCACTACTGCATATAAATGCTGTTGATGATACAGAACAGTCAGACAAAGACATCTTCATGAGATAACATTGTACTTTGGTGTTGTCTATGTACAATGTTCAGAACCTTCTCTTTGTGTTTCACACACTTCCTTGTACCATTCCCTGCACACTCTTGCCATGATGGACACAACCGGCAATCTCCCAGGAGGAAGCAATGTAGTCTCACATGCCGATAATGTGACCTCTGTTGAACTCGCTGATGTGACTGTACGACTGTCTTACATGACGACAAGGAATCCTTACCCAGTGCTGACTAAGCACTGACATGCTGACTGAGCCATGTTGCACTTATAACAGAACAAGCTATTAAATCATGCAATGCATTGATTATGTTACGCTTTCCAACATACCAGAAATCATTACTCAAGTTATGAGGACAGTGGCTGTGGAATAAATCTCACTCCTGTGCCCTGACCTTTTACCCACTTTTGATGATATTTAACAGAACCGGTTCAGTATACCTCCGGAACAACATGATAAAGTTTTGCAGCAATCAAAGCATTTTTCCATAAGTTATGATGCATAAGGGCAATGGAATGGAATCCCACTCATATATCCTGACCTTTAACCCCATTTCACCCATTTTCAATAGGGTTCATCCCCAGGTGGTCCCCTATCACATACTAAAATTTCATTGAAATCGAATAATTTTTACGCAAGTTATGATGCATAAAGGCAATGGAATGGATCCCGCTCCTGTGTCCTGATCTTCGAGCCCATTTCGCCCATTTTCAATAGGGTTTGTGTCTAGGTGGTCCCCCTACCACATAGTAAAATGTCATTGAAATCGAACCACTTTTACGGGAGTTATCGTGCGGACGGACAAAGCTGGAGCATATAAGCTTCTTCAACCTATGGTTGGAAAGCGTACAAGAACAGCAGGTCTCTTGTCTGTAACATGGTATACATGCACCTAAGATGCCAAAACACTAATATTTTCTGCAATATTGGCCGATTAGCATATCCTGTAAAACTCAAGGTTGTAGCTCGACTCCTTTCAGGTGTTCTGTTTTTTATGAACATGAGTGTATACATTTCACGAAGAGATTGTGTAATTCCACGAAGAAAGGTCTGTTCACTGCAAATTATGTATGTCATGTAAAATATGTATATAAGCACACCGAATTCCATAGTTTGATTCTTCTGTTCTTCAGTTTTTCCTTTTGGTGTTGTAAAAACTTATAAGAGAGAGAGAGAGAGATTATGTTATATGTGCTCTTGTTTTTAGTGATACAAAAAATGAGAATGACCAGGAAAATAATTTAAAGAAGCAGAATTTGGTCAAAAAATTTCTAAATGCATAAAACCATAGACCATTCTCATCTCCATTAGAACTGTGATCTATGAGTTCCATTCTGTGACCTTCACTTTACTTTCAAATGACCCTTTTCCCATTTTGCAACCTTTCCATGACTTTCATGAACACCCTGTGTGTCATTAATATTACTCTGAAATCCCAAGGGCAAAATTCTGCTGCTGGAAGAGATTGTAGTGTTTCCAAAACTTGCCAGGTTTTGGAATGAAACTTAAAAGTGCATAATTGGTTCAATACAATTTGGAAAATACTTCTAATACACCAAAATGACCACACAAAATAAAAGCATACATTCCAGTTAAAATGTAAGAACAGCTAAGGACTTTTAAAGGGGCTGCATTTTTTTCAAGTACTTTTTAAGGATTTTAGGACCTATAAAATCACAGTGCTTTTTTTTTTTTTTTATATCATTTCAGGACATTCAAGGATTTCAAGACCTAATAGTAGTTGGAAGACAGGGCTCAATAAGAATGTGGCACATAGCAGTGATAGAGGGGATGCATGCTCCAAGTAAGCAGGTGATTTCTATACATTTCTAAAATATTCTATATCTTGTAATTTGACTATTTTTGCATAGTACAACAGTCTATACATTAAAACTATAAGAGTTGTGAAAGCACTAGTTCGTCCATGCAGGACTCCGGAGTAAGTCGCTCTCCCAACTGAGTTATGCGGACATGTGCTCTCATTGCTATCTGCCTTTATCTCATGTTCGTCCTGCGGCACAGGCATGTCACATCTCCCCTTCCACTGAAAGAGGGCTGGGGGCATGGCCCACGGGTCAGCCAGGACCATGTGTTGCCGTAGGCAGTCATCCGATGAAGAATGTGCATTTGAGAACTCCCAGACAATTTGGTGTGTGGAACATAACAACATACACATTTATTTTTTCGAAGCACTGAAGAAGGGATTCTAATTTTTCCTGTCCCGCCGTGTTGAAAGAACATTACATCATTGCGAGAAACTTAACAGCCGGGTCGTCCTTGAAGTTTGGGCGCCAATGTGAAAACACAGTTTTGTCCACACCGGGCATCCTCACTCTGGAGTAAGTCGATCTCCCAACTGAGCTACGCGGACATGTGCTCTCACTGCTATCTGCCTTTACCTCATGTACGTCCTGCAGTGCAGGCACATCACAGAGTGTATCATGTGATTAAATTAAAATACAAAGCTACATTTTTGAGTGCAGAGCACACCCTGTATACACACCTATTGATACACCATAGCTTCAATATTTGGTACTATAAACCTATGACTTCCAGTATATCAGATGCAGAAATGTGCCAATGATTACATTAGAAATGTCCTCATCACACTCTGAATTTCTGTGAGATGCTTTTAGAGTGGCAATGCCTAACCTAAATCTTTTTATAGGAGCTCTGGTTTTTTCCTATAAATAATTTTGGCTTCATTTATCTTCTTCATTTTCAATACTTCCCTCAAAATTTTTGTTTGAAAAAAAGTGTAGCTGATCACCAATGATTTTTATTTTCATCCCTTATTCTCTCCCCTTTTTTGTGTTTCTAGCCAGACGTACTTTATTAGCTCCTTTTAAACTACATATTTCTTTCCCAACAGTTTCATCAGTGATATCCTCCTCCTAATGTATATCAATTTACATACGTATTCTACGAAATAGAACTTCCCTTTACAAGTGACTACCTCTTTCCTAGAGAATATTTTTATTCTCATCAACAGCAACATAATTTCTTGTTGCACGTGGCACACGAATGGAATAAGAACAACTGAAAATCCAAGATTGTACTTTTCAACTGAAAATTAGACAAAGCACCGGAAACTATAAAGAGCAAAGTTGCAACACAAGAGAACATGTAAATTGTTTACATAAAGCATCAGCATATAAAATGCATAAAAGCTAAAAGAATATCAAACAAAGATAAAATCTTACAAATCTGAAACTTCTTTCTCTTTTGTTTGCAAACTTGGCTAATTCGTCAATTGCTTCATCCATACAGACGGTAGAATCAACATCAAAGCAAACACAATCAGCTGCCTTCCATACAGCACGGGCTCTATATTCTTGTTGATTCATGACTTGGTTACAAAATGAATAACGGGTATTTTTAAGTGGGTCACCTGTGAAAATTCAGTAAATACAATAATGTAGTACTTAAAATTGTTACAAAACTATGCAACTTATATTACAAATAAAATAAATGCACTAGTTATACATATATACACCGCCACAAAGAAATGAGAGGTAACTGTGTTACAATTTGAGTTTACATTTAATTATTCTTTTTTCACATGTCTGCAATACTTTTCCAATTTTCGAATACAACTAGAAGCTCTAGCAATGTAAACCAGAAATTAAATAAGCCCTAGTGATCGAGCCAGTCATTGTCATGTGAATAATCCAGTGTATCTAAGAGAAATAAAAGCCTACACTTTTTGGATCAAGCAATATCTATCATGACCTAGTTAAAAAATTATGGGGTAATGAGCACTTTTCTAATTGAAAAACTGAGGCACATGAGAGAGAAAAAAATGAAGCACTGTTAACATAGATAATATTATATTAGACATATAGAAATGGCATCAGCAACTGTCATTCATTTAGAACAATTCCAAGAAACATGAAAATTACATTGTCCTTGAGAAGAATTGCCAGCAGTACATTTCAGCTGATTTTGCTCATCATAACACCACTTAGCACAATGAGCATAGGTGGCGACTATACCTTGCCCCCCTAATAATTTTACCAGGGGCGGTGCCCACCCAATATTTTTCGTCCTGTTCAATTAAATAATCGCTTTGGCCTCATAAAGTGGACCAAGCTCCACCATATGAGGCCAAAGCGATTTATTTCCAAAAAATTTATAAATAACAAAGTAAGTAAACTTTTTTCTCATATAAAACATTGCTTATTTGATAAGAAACTTGATTGTCAGCCCCGTATTTTGTTCGACATGTTCTTGTGATGTTTAAAACAATTATGAAAAATAAAATAAATAAAAATACTGAAATGTATAATCTCTAGTGCCTTTATGAATCTATTTATCTTTTGCGCTTTTCATTCTTTGTTTGAGTAACAGCGCTAATTTTTCATATATTTGATAAACGTTTGGAAACAAAATCTCTCTGGATATTAGCAATTACAACTGCGTTTAAAAATATATGTCGAATCCCGTAGTTTATCTTTTTGCCGCCCCCCCCCCTTTTAATTTAAATTTTCCTCCTGGCAAAAGAACAGACGCGCGCCTCCCATGGCCTGATCTCTTCACGCCTGCCCCCTCAAAAATTTGGTGAAGTTGGCGCCCCTGACAATTAGCTTTCATACACATTAAGACTATTTTTATCAGACTAAGCACTACAAATTCTAGTTAATTCTTTAACCAGCTGGAATGAATTAACTTGGGGTTAACAAAATGGGCTGAAATCAGCTTAAACGAATATATTCACTGTCTAAGAAGTTGGCTGTTTGTGGCCAGAACAAGTGAACCTGCACATCAGAAAACATTTTGATTTTATTATTCAATGAGAAACCCTTAGCTTTATAATTCATAGTGGTCATTTAAGGGGATGATTGCCACTAACCCTTAGTGACTCTCTGATTACCTACTAAAAGAGCTATTACAATGGTGACAAACCTAAGAAAGGACAGCTGCTTCTACCGAGTGGCAGGATGTCCACGTCAGGGAGACTAGCCCTTCCCCATCAAGCTTTGGGTCATTGAGCAGAGAATAATGGACTAGAAAGGAATGCTTATCACCATTAACAGGTTTATGATTGGTACTGCTGAGATGAAAGAAGGGTAAGGAATTTATTTGCTTTGCAGTAGCTTTCGTAAAACCCCGCTGTGATGTGATCATTTCTATTTGGGGAGAACAGAAAATTTTGGGCACCATTTGTTTCAGGTACATTGGCTGCTTAAGAAGTTAAGGTACTTACCTCACTTTGATGTAACAGTGCCTGTATGTATGTATAACATACATTCAGGCTAAAAATCATCAAGCCAATTTATCAGTTTACAGTACTTCAGTTTCTTGTTGTTGTTTTTATTGGGAGTTTAATGACCACCGTGAGCAGCTTGGGCTATAAGCAGTCGCCCATCCCTCATTTAGGGACACTGGTTGCAGGCAAGGGAGATAGCCAGTGCCATAAGACAAACACAACATCCATGCCTCATCAATATTCAAACACGAATCCATCTCGGGTGAATCGTCCGAAGCCATCGCTTAGTCCACTGCCCCACTGAGGCGGTGTACTTTAGTTGCATTTAACACAATTGTGACATCATCCTGATGGAAGATTTCTCACTAAATTTCAAGGATACTGGTAGATCAAATCAGATCATATGTACAGGATTTTAGGAAGGGAGTGTCTGACTCCAGATCTTAAGCAACCCTTAGAAATAGGAAGGTAGGAAATTTGGGCTTGAGTGTCTGATAGGAAAGTGACACAGAAGCGAAGTAGAGAGGGAGAGGAAGACAACCTTATTTATTACTGGGGGACAATACCTGGGGCTCGATGGCTTAACATGCCCATCCGACGCACAGCGGATATTTAGTGGTTCGAGCGTTCGTACCTGCCCAGGATTGAACCCGAGGTCTTCTCCGTGGCAGTCACGAACACTGACCACTAGGCCACCATAGCCCAGGATTCTGATATTATTTGATCACATCATTTTATATTAATTCAGCAATGACTTCTTTTTTTTTTTAATTTGAGGTTTAACAACTACAGTGAGCAACTCAATGGGCTATAAGCAGCCACCCGTCCCTAATTTAGAACCACTGGTTCCAGGGAAGGGAGGAGTCAATGCTGTAAAACAAACACAACATCCATGCCTCACAGGGATTTGAACTGGGATCCATCTCAGACGAATGGTCAGAAACCAGAGCTTAGATGACTGTGCCACCAGGGCAGCAAGGTGATAATTTAGGAACTAAGCTTGTACATTATACATTTGCTAGTATAAGTTACATATATACCCATAGATATGCATTGCATGCATACACAAAATATATATACAATACAAGCATACACAGCTGCCCCAGTGGTGCAGTGGTGGAAGTGCTGGCTGCTCATGACCGTTCATCCAAGAGGGTCAGGATTGGAATCCTGGTGAGGCACGGATATTGTGTTTGTTTCACGGCACTAGCTCTCTCCCTTACTTAATAATAGTGACCCTAAATTAGGGACAGGTGACTGCTTATAGCCCCTTGAGTTGCTCAGGGTAGTCGTTAACCCCAAACAAACAAACAAACAAAAAAAAAACAGCAAAAGACAAGCATACACAAAATATATATATATATACAATTCATGCATACACAATACTATATATACATATTTGTTTTGAAGCAATAATAATTATTACTTCACCTTGAATGGAAAAATTAATTTAGACATGTTAAAAATATTTTCACAAAAAAAGTTGACCTAAATAATAGCAAAACTCAGCAAAATCTACCTACTGCACCTATAAAAAATTGCATAGTAGTATTTTTAATTTTTGTTTGGTTTCAGCATTTCATGACTCCTGTGCATGTCTAAGACTGCGAACGAACCAGTTGCCCACCTCTAGTTTGGAGTCACTGGTTCCAGTGAAGGGAGAGAGCTTGGGCAATAAAGATAGTGTTCTACCTTGAGCCTTTTGGCAGCCTGGATTTTTTTTTTTTTTTCGCCACCCAGCTGCTCAGGTTACATGCATATTGGTTTCTTTTTAACTGAGGTAATTATTTTTGTTATTCCTAGATTTTTGGCTGGCCTTCTGAAGTGCTGGGAATGGCGGGTTGTTTATGGTTTTTTTTTTTTTTGATTTAAGGTTTAACGACCACCGACCACCGTGAGCAACTCAATGGGCTATAAGTAAGCAGTCGCGCATTCCTAATTTAGGGTCACTGGTCCAGGGAAGGGAGAGAGCCTGTGCCGTAAGACAAACACAACATCCAAGCCTCACCGCGATTCGAACGCGGACCCCTCCCGGACGAATGGTCAGAAGACATCGCTTAGACCACTGCGCCACTGGCGGGCTTACGTTTTCCACCGTGAACGCACGCACGCCATGTTTTTCATCAACGATGTTCTGGGAATCAGCGGGTTGTTGACGTTTCCATCGTGAACGCGTGCCTGCAAGTAGAGTACTAACGTTCTTCGTTTGTTTGGACACTCTTTAATACGCAGTTGGACTGTCTTTCTAAATTTGCTTGCTGTTAAGTTTACGAGCTTACGAGACAGTGAGGTCACATTTTCGTAAAGCGAATAGCGTCAGCCAGTGGCTTTAGCGTTCTTCGTTAGTTTGGACGGGTTTTACTACGCAGTTTAATGAATTGATAAACATACGTAGTTAAAACAACCGAATAGAAGAAATCAGGTAATTGCTGTTTCAGATATTTGTAACGTTCGTTCATTTGTATTTCATTTGCGTTTCACTGGAATATATTTCTTTATTTTTTAAAATCAGTCTTTTTACTTATGTTTTACACCGACGCTTTCTAGTTACATCCCCAGCTGTATCGCCCCCGCACAGCTCAGAATATAACTCATCTAAAAACGATCAACTTGCGGTCTAAATCGTAAACAAACACGCTGGCAACTGCTGAGGGAGAAGCCTTCCGATTATCAGCGCATCAAGTAGTTCTGTTTCGCGTGAATTTTTGGTTGAATCTGAAACGCTGATAAGTAGTATTATGTAAGGAATAATACGTTTCGTTTTGTAAAAATGAAACATTGAGTAATAAATAGCATTTCTTTTCTAGTTTCTTTACCTCGTTAACGGAACTACTTGATGCGCTGACAATCGGAAAGCTAGCCTTATTGGTTAAGTATTTGCATCACGAATGACACTCCCAATACACGACACGATCTCAAACGTAAACAAATGCGTCGGTAAACGTAGCGGAGACACGCAGGGAATTCCTTTTTCAATGCCATTCAGTTTTAGTGCTCTGCAACATTAAGGCAAGACTTCAACAAATGATCTAGAAGTAAGTCAACTTTGCATTTTGGTTCAACTCAAAAAGTAATTTTAGTGGCTCCTAACTAGTTGTATTACTCTGGAGAGAAGGAGAGAGTTATAACTTATGACCCACAATTACTTTGCAAGCCAAGGCATGAAAGTATTATGCATTACTGTTGCTTTTAAGAACATTTTCGTTTTCACATCAAAAATCATGTTGAGCCTATATTGTAAGTATTCACTTTATGCTCGAAATAAAATATTGTAAGTATTCACTTTATGCTCTTGTTTTTAATGATGGTGTAAGTCATTCATCATCATTTATACAAAAGAGTCAGGAAGTACTTCCAAAGTGCTATTGATGAGTGTTTAGGTTCAAAATCATGGCTTTTGTGATTTAAACCACAGATTGTTAATTTTAAGATGAGTTTATACCCTCAGCTGTCCCCCCACCCCCACCCCCAAGCGTGTGGAGGAGGCAGAGCTGAGATATAACTAGGAAGCCAACAAGTCTTTAATACTTGTGCAAGAAGACCACCCAATCCAACAGAAAACTCCACTGGCTAATGCTATGTCTCCTTGTAAACCAAGTAGCCACCCCAGTGGTGCAGTGATCTAAATGATGGCTTTTGATCATTTATTCAAGATGGGTTCGCGTTTGAATCCCGGTGAGGTATGGATGCTGTGTTTGTCTTACGGCACTGGCTCTCTCCCTTCTCTGGAGCCAGTGGCCCTAAATTAGGGAGAGACAACTTCTTATAGCCCACTGAGTTGCTCATGGTGGTTGTTTTTTTCTTTTTTTTTTAATTGGGGGTTTTAACAACCACCGAAAGCAACTCGGTGGGCAATAAGCAGTCGCCCGTCCCTAATTTAGGGCCACTGGTTCCAGGGAAGGGGAGAGCCAGAGCACTGTAAGACAAACACAACATCCATGCCCCCACTGGGATTTGAACCCGGACCCATCTTGGATGAATGATCAGAAGCCATCACTTAGACCACTACACCATCGGGGCGATAGTGGTTCTTAAACCTCCAATTAAAAAAAAAAAACAAGTTTAGAAAGCCAGTTCAACTGCATATTAAAAACCATCCAAGCAAACATGGGCACCCATACCTTAGTTTCCAGAAGAGGTCAAACAGAAATTGCAACTACGAATAATGTATACAAATACCATGTGCAAATTTCCCTGTGCCCTCTTATCTGTTTGTACCACACTTGGCACATAAATTTAGTTCAAAAGCAGAACACTCAAAGACTACTTAAAAAAAGATGGATAAATGAAATTAAAGGACGGCATGTTACAAAAATAAGGAATTTTTTTTGTCGTTCTTTTGATAATTTTGGCCACTTGCGTGACATGATCCATGAAAACCCAGAGACCACTCAATTGGTCATTAAGAATGCAAAAATGCCTTCAAGACAAATTTCTGGGAAAATTTTCAAGAGATCTTTGTCTAGTAATGAGTAACTCTGCAGGGGATGATATTTTGTTTTCATTTCTTTGCCTTTCATATTTCCCCATGCTGTTCAACATGCAATGGAAGATCTCATTACTTCCTGCTGTAAATTAAGTTTTTCCTGTTTTTTCCCCACATAAATGTGCATCCAGAAATTCTACAGAAGAAATCAGCAATCAGAAAAAGTGTTGTTATGAAAATATCTGTAATACCTTCCAAAGACAGAAAAGACATTGTCCAATTTCCAGGGTAGGGCAAATGCCCCCCCCCCCCCCCCATGCTTCCCTATATGGGTATCCATGCATACAAACAAAGAATACTATTCAACTTTATGAAAGTCTGTTATTATTCTACTCACAAGCACACACGTTCTTTTGCATTTTGTTGTGGAACTATTTATATCGTGTAGTGCACACGGAGAGTCACGATGGGAACCATAAGCCCATAGACATGTGGTAGTACTTTGGAAGTACATCCAAATCTTCACGAATTATCATTCAAATGAATGGTCATTCCCTTTTGGTTGCCCCACAACACTCACTGAGCAAATCGTTCTCTGCACTTCGCAAGGATTCCTGTTTTTATGACCAAAGCACTCAAGAGGACAGAGTGGAATTTGGCAAACTGTCCAAAAGAGCAGGAGCTTAACAGACCCATTTACCATTTATGATGAATTATCTGCTTGTCACAAACAATTCACTCGCACCATTCAAATTAATGGCATTCACATTTCATTCCCATTATTAAGTTTCACCATATTTCCTAGCTCATTGCACACTGACTTAGTGGTTGACACTTATTGATTTTCAACATTACTTTGGGACTTTAAAATACATAATACAAAATGGGGAGCAAATATCGAAAAACATTATATCTCCCTCTCAGTATTTGAAAACCATACCCTCAAAAACTACAATTCTGGGGGGCAACCCTCCTTGCTGCAGCTTCCCATGAAAGCAAGTGCACATGGACTAAAAACAGTTCAAATTAAAAATGAGTTCTGCAATGATTTGCACAGTTCTTCAATTCTGCACAACATTTATAACTGGATAATGATACAGCACTGTGCCTATCAATGGATAATGATGCATATCCATATAAAAATCAACCTAGGTGCAAATTAATGTTTTGTTTTTGAAAATTGGTTTTAAACTTAAAAAGTACATATTTGTATGCATCATTATATACAAAATGAGTCACTGAACTTAATGTATATATACATTAAGCTCAGTGTATATATATATAAGTTCTTAAATGTATATATACATTAAGTTCAGTGTATATATACATAAGTTCTTAAATGTATATATACATTAAGTTCAGTGACTTATTTTCTATATACTGATGCATGCAAATATACCAATATAATACCCTATGTTAATATCTGTCTACAAGCAGTAATATTAATTGATATCACTAGTACATCATTATATACGTATGTTTCTTGGAAAATTATGAATTACATCTTAAGAAAAGTGCATGTTATATTTACAAATCGGATGAAGATCCAATATCTAAACACAGTTTTTTGTGTGAACCAATACCCAGGCCATAAATGTTTGAACTTATAGATAATTCTGAATAATATTTATGTCCTATGTATTTATTCTCCACAACAAATGGAGAAGGAAACTATTATCCAGCTTTGGATACCATTAACCAAATTGATATACAATGATTTTACAAAAATTGAAGATTTATAGGTTGATTGGACAAATTTAGAAGTAACAGATATCTATATCTACCTTGGACAATGAATGTCAAGTGAAGGTCATATTGAAAACAAAATTAATAAACATAAAACTTGGATGCAGTGTCTTTGGAAGAAACAGTATAAGCAATCTATTATTATGTCTTAAAGGAAAAGCATTTATCATGCATCCTTCCAGTTCTCACTTATGGAACAGAGACATAGGCCTCAACTAAACAAGTTAGTAAAATCATGCAATGCATTGATTATGATATGCTTTCCAAAATGCCAGAAATCATTACTCAAGTTATGGAGATAGTGGCTGAGGAATAAAACTCGCTCCTGTGTCCTGACCTTTGACCCCATTTCCATTATATTAAACAGAATTGGTTCAGTATACCTCTGGAACAACATATTAAAGTTTTGTCACAATAGAAGTATTTTTAGTCAAGTTATGAGGATAATGGCTGTGGAATAAATCTCACTCCTGTGTCCTGACCTTTGACCCCATTTCAATGATATTAAACAGAACCAATTCAGTATATCTCCAGAACAACATGAAAAAGTTTTGTTGCAATCAAAGCATTTTTATGCAAGTTATGATGCACAAGAGCAATGGAATGAATCCCACTCCTATGTCCTGACCTTTGACCCCATGTCGCCCATTTTCAATTGGGTTCCTTCCCAAGTGGTTCCTTACCACATACTAAAATTTCATCGAAATCGAACCATTTTTATGTGTTATCGTGCGGACGGACAGACAAAGCTGGAGCATATACGCTTCTTCAACCGACGGTTGGAAAGCTTTGGAAAGGGTAAAAAACATACAGAGGCTTTGGGTAGTTCAAAAGAGCATGGAGAGATGAATGCTTGGTGTAACCCAAAAAGATAGAAAAATTAACTCATGGACCTGGAAAATGACAAGAGTTGATGACATCATGATAAAAATAAGGACCCTCAAGTAGCAATGGGATGGACATATTGCTGAAAGAACCAGAGCCTTAGCTATGCCCTCCTGGAACAGTCATACTAGGGGAGTAATTTCTGCTCTAAGGGACACAAAATAGATATGCACAATGTGTGAATAAATTTACTGAAAATTTAACTAAAAAAAGAAAGTTACGAGTTTTACTATTTCCTTTTTTTAAAGACTAGTTAGATGAATAGACTATTCCGCACAGCTATTTGGGTACAGAGTAGCCTACTCTGTTAGGTGTGGACCTATTATATGCATGAAAGGAACTATCCAGAACAGCAGAGTCACATAAAATGATATGCTGATGTGACTAACCTCCATATTCTTTTTGAATAGAATGACTAGCTAAGTAATCATTTGTGCTGCATTGTAAAAAGCCCCTCTGAGCACTTAGCCTTCAACAGAATTTTTTTCCAAGCCCTACCCCCAAATTGTCTTCTTATTGTTACATTCTCTGTCTGATACTCATTCTCTCTGTGGTAGTTCATTTTGCATTTCTGCAGAATGCTGTGTTTCTGGCATTCACATAACTTTTACATTTTACTTGACTTTTGGATATTTACTTACTTCCCACATTTTTAGTAAAATTATATCAAAAACCAGAAGTTTGATTTTTGAATGATCATAATACTTTCCTATAATAGAGGTATGAGGAAGTAAAAACTGTGTATTATTTGAGTGGAAATAGAAAACTTTTAAACTCAAACATATCACTAAGCTGTTCTCTGAGATTCAGAGGTTAGCTCCAAAAAGAAATACAAACTTCCAGATATTTTTACTTACTGTTGTCGTATCAAACTTCTCCATTTACAGCGATCTTGACATACAACTCGTGCTTCACTGATATCCATTACACGCCGTACACAAGATCTTTTATACTTCATACTCATAATCTTTTTCTCATGCAGACACTCCTGAATCTGATCCACCCATGTCTTCCTTGGCCTTTCTCTGCCTTTCCTTCCTGCCACTTGGGCTGAAAAGATTTTCTTAGTAAGCATTTCATCACTCATTCTTTCAACATGGCCAAACCACCAAAGCATATTGGTCTCCACCTTGCTAACAACATTTTGCTTCACATCACACAACTGCAATACATCTTCATTCCTCACACAATCAGATCGTGTCTTGCCACAAACCCCACGTAAGTAAAGCATTTCTCCAGCACACAAATGACTCCTATGTTTCTTCTGCAGTACCCAGGTTTCACTGCCATACATCAGAGTAGGAACAATTACTGTTTCATACACAGCCATGCGGGACTCTCTAGAGAACCCATCATTCCTGTGAAAACCTACCAGAGCAGCTAGGACTTTCAAAGAAGAATTCACTCGCCTACTGATTTCACCATCCAACTTGTTCTCTCTGTCAAACATGCTTCCTAAATACACAAACTCACTCACCTGGTCAATCACAGTGCCATTTATACTTACATTACATTCAGTGCTACCAGTTCCTCTCTCAAACACCATAACTTTGGTTTTTCCTTATTTATACTCAGTTTGAATTTCATGCAAACTTCGTGTATCCGAGTCAACATACTCTGCAACTCACTTTTGCTCTCTGCCAACAGGACAGTGTCATCAGCATACAGCAATCTGCACACACGGATATCACCAAGACATAAACCACTATTATCTATTTTGGCATCACGCATGCATGTGTCCATAAATATATTAAACAGCCATGGTGACATTACACAACCTTGTCTAACTCCTGCACCAATGGAAAACCATTTTGATAAAACACCATTCACTCGTACACAAGCTCTACTACCAGCATACATGGCTTTTACACTATTAAGTAGATTCCCAGTAACACCATATTCATTCAATACCTTCCACAAAAGTGTCCTATTCACTCGGTCGTAAGCTTTCTCTAAATCTATGAAGGCAGTAAAAACTTTCTTCCCAACAGCCAGATACTTTTCAATCATCGTGCGTAATGCAAAAATCTGGTTAGTGCAGCCTTTACCAGGTATAAAACCACTCTGAACATCCCACATTTTCTCTGATGTAAGACCCCGTACTTTTTCAATAACAACCTTACCAAACACTTTCCCTGGCACACTCAGTAAGCTAATACCACGATAGTTCTTGCATTCAGTCTGATCACCTTTTCCCTTATACAAGGGAACAATAATAGCATCCTTCCAATCCCGAGGGACCATTCCTAACTCCCAGCACAACTGACAAATTTCAGTTAACCAGTCAATTATAGAGTCACCACCATATTTCAACATCTCTGCAGTTATGCCATCAACTCCTGGAGCCTTACCATTCTGAAGAGATTTTAGAGCTTTGCACACTTCTTCTCTTGAGATCCCTCCTCTGCTTTAATCCCTCATTGTGACATCATCTGCGTCTGTCTCAGAATCATTTTTGCTTTCCTGATCTAATAACTCACAGAAGTATTCACCCCATCTGTCACTTAACTCATTGGGCTCTCATATCATTTCCCCAATCTCATTCTTCACACAACTTACAACTTTGTTTGCCCTTTTTTTCCTGAGTCTCATGTACTTCCAGAAGGACTTTCTATCTTTCTAAAAAGCCAGTTCATGCCTTTCCACTTTCTCCTTCCTATCTTTTGCCTTACTGTGGCGAACCAGATTAGCAGCTTCACGCTTCTTACAGCGATATTCATCCACAGAGACTCTACCTTGCAACATCCCCAAATAGGCTTCCTTCTTTTTCTTTACTGCCTCATCAATCTCACTATTCTACCAAGCATCACCTCTATTGTTACCCACTATTGTGGTGCCACAGACCTCTTTAGCAGCAGTGACAACACAGTTCTTAAAATGTTCCCACTTCTTTTCTACATCCCTCTCACCAGAACTTTTAAACTCGAGGGGCATAATTTCAAGCCTCGCCCTCCCAGATAAAATAAAGCTTACTCCGAACCTAAAAAGAACTGACTACTGTTGAACAACTGAAATACTAGACTGTATGCCAAGGGACAAGAAAAGACCCAAAAGTAGACAATGTGGGAAATGTGTGGATGGCACTTGAAAGCATGTCGGAGTGATGGAAGAGAACTGCTCGAGATACAAAGCTGTGAAAGACACTAGGGGTGACCTTCATCCAGCAGTTGAGTGAGAATGGTTGGTGATGACTGTATAATATCATGTATAGCAAACAAAATAGCTTTGATATATGTGTAAGTATAAAAGAATGCTATACAAGTATCCCTGAATGCCATCCATGTTCATGCAGTTAGTCAAACATAAAAATCAACATTCAAGATGCTTCATAGTTAAGCATAGTGATGAAACAAAAAAAAGTATAATATAAACAAAAAGTAATAATAAACAAAAGTAATAATAAACAAAAGTAATAATAAACAAAACGTAATAATGCCAGTTTAATATTATTGTTAATATTTTCAACACCATCAATACTAATGCTATGCAGTAGTAGTAGTAATTTATATAAACATATAAAATTAATACTAAAGTTCTTAACAAATCTGTGATTTCAGCATTACACAAAATCTTAAAATTTAGCATTAAAGTAAAATCAACTTGCATTTAATGGATCCAAAATATATAAGAATTCTGATAATATTTCCCAAGAAAGATCTTAAAAAGATTCCAACTTTTAATTAAAAATTGAGTCCTTCCTAATTTCGTGCAAGGCAGAAAACTTCAAAAAAATTCTACAAACAAGTGGTATTGATTGTCTATGAAACTTTTAATGATAAACTACGTCTTAGTGCTGAAAATATTCTTGCATATTAGTTAGCTATAAGAAACACAATGGAAAGCAATTCAAATGCAAATTAAGTTTTTAAATTACAAATTTACCAAGGGAAAGAAATGAAGCCTTATATAAATTTTTTATTTCTAGTGTTTGTACGATTTTCTTTTATTTATTCCGGGGTTTAACGACTACCGTGAGCAAATCAAAAAACTGTAAGCAGTCGACCATCTCTAATTTAGGGCTGCTGGTTCCAGGGAAGAGCTAGAGTCAACGCTGTATGACAAACACACCATCCATGCCTTCATCGATCCCTGGCCCACCCTGACGAACGGCTATAAAATACATCAAAATAAATTATATCTACACCAGTGTTTCTTTCAGGCATACATCCTGGGGATCAAAGACCTCCCGGAAACGACCATTCGCCCCCCCGAGACATTTTAGGTTACCGAGCCAAATTTTAATAAATTCAGGCTATGATGAAAAAGGAAGTTTCGTTTTTTTTTTATGATAATGATATTTCTTCAATTTTATTTTCTTTAATATTTGCTCAAATGGTACTAGTTATAGTTTATTTTATTAAAAAGTGTATTCTGACGCATGGTATTCTTCAAAATATAATAAGTAGACTAATCATACCTAATTGTCTGGGAATCGTGATTCAAGAACAGGAGTGCCTTGAATGCATTTTAACAGATAAAACTTCCAAGTCTGCAGAACTTCGCCCTTCCCTCCTTTAGCTGAAAACAGTTTGTTATTCCTGAAATGTTTGAAGAAGTAATTACTATATCAGGTATATATATATATATAATTTTTCTTTGGGGGGGGGGGGGAGGAAGTTTTTGAAATCCACCATCTGGAACCAAATTAAAGTTAATGAAAAATTGAAGAAAAATTAAAGCATTTTTTTCCCAATATAAGTTGATGCATTTTTATTAAATTAAGGCATCTTTTTTTCTAATGTAAGTCGCAGTTTAACCAAAAACAAAAAAATGAAGCATTTTGCGGGGAGAGGGGGAGCCCCTCTAAATGCGCCTCTGTGCTAGGTATATAGTAAATATAGTAGTTAAAATTATATATATGTAGCAAATGGAAAACTTGCCTTGCCCCCTCTAAGGTTCCATTTGCCCCCGACCAAAAAGTCCTGAAAGAAACACTAATTTACGCTCGAGTACGAATTAGCACTCAAAAAGTCTTAGTACTACGTAGTACGCTTTTCCGAATGATGATTTCCGGGGTAAATGGTTAAATTCGAAATCCTTCACCAAATAGTTTCGTTTTCACTGTACAGTCTGCATTTCAAAATTTGCGTACACGGGATGCGAAAAATCGCAAGTCACTTGTAACGACCTCATAATTACTTCATTTAACAAAATAACAGAGCACCATATTTAATGCTAACTATTATTACACCAACGGAATTATAATAGAGCTACGGTGAGAGAAATGAAATTTACTGCGACGTATTATCTACGAGTTAAAACCCTAAAAGTTATTCAGTTCTAATTTCAATTAAGCAATAACAACGCGATCATGCAGTTAACTGCGGCAAAGTAGAGCACCTGTAATTGACACAAAAATTAAAAAAATGAGGAAATTGCTGCAACGGAGAGCATACGCACTTAAGGAAATCAATCCAAAAATGTGCCAAGGAAGCAAATATTAAGTCTAATAAGCGAGCATTAAAAGTGATATTAAAATAAATAATTATGAAAGATAAAAATGTTTAACCTTTTTTCGAGGTGAGTAACGAACGCTGATAACACAGCAATAGATAAATGAAGTTGTGAGAAGGTGGATTCCCGGATACCCCAACTAGCTGCATGTGATTTTTGGATGCCAACTGAAGCAGTGCCCATAGCAACAGCAATTTTATACCCCGTTAGTGCCCTGCAGGCAGAACTACCTCTACCTCTCCCCAACGGTTGAATAATCAATGTCAGCAAGAAATCAGGCGATCGAAACTGGCCACTTATTCCAGATACATACGTACGCTTTGGCATTCGACGATGTTTTTTTACCACTCCTGAGTTACGTAAATCATTACAAATATCAGCGCTACGATAACATTATCGCGTACAAAATCGAAGAAATGACTTACGAATCGTCTTAAGCACCACGAGGATATTACCAACGATGTTGGCATCGTGACAAGATATTTCGTGACACACGCCAGTCGGTTTGAAGAGATGGCCTCCGCTTCGTCATCGCCACCCTGCGCACAGACGGCGAAAATAGGCCATTGCACTCTGCTCGCTCTCTAACAAAAAAAAAACAACAACATGAATACGGCTGGACAAGACGGGTTGGTTAGGTTACTCCTCTGCTGTTTCCTAAGAAAGTATTGACCGTTTGGCAAAGACATAATGCGACATAACTTTCGGAAAATCACCCGGAAAAATCTTAGAAACACTGCTTTTGTACTTGCGCGCATATTCCAGAAGAGTATTATTTTCTTTTTTATTTTGATTTCTGTAGTCCGAAATTCATGAGCAGTGTCTTTCTGAATAACGCACATGCTCGGCCGAAGAGAATATAATTAAAGTAAAATTAACAATTCCATTTCATTTTTATGAACTACATGCACTAATTTATCTCAAAAGTTGGGAGGTTGTTATGGTTAAACAAAATATTTCAAGTAATATTTATATAATTATTTTTCATTAATACTAAATTGACCACTACGCCTTGTCGTCTTTCTCACTGCATTTAACGGTAAGAAGATCATAGAACGGAGGGGCTAACTGATGACATGCTATAAAATAGGAGGGTCACTTTGGGTCTGCAGATTGCATAAGATATCCGGAGCAAGCAAGGAGGATTAGGATGGGAACAAGGGCGGAGCTCGGACTCTGCACTGCCCACCCACGTCTGCAGCGCAGGACCCATGCTCACCCTATCTAGTAAATCCAACTCCAAACGATTGCATTACATTCACTGGTATGAAGACAAAACCACGAAACGATAAATTTGGTGTTTGAAAAATGTTAAATGTAGTAGTACTCAATTATTCCAATTTCAATATAAATTCTCGACATAATAAGCTTTTGAAATTGAAAAACCTAGAGAAGCATTGTATGTTGGGTGAGAAAATAGAATCAAAAGCTCAGGAGGACGGTGTGACACGTCTCTCCCTTCCCGTCCCCATTCAATTCTACGCTCCCGTACAGATCCAGGCCCAATCTGATTTTTAAAATGCAGCACCTTTAACCTCTAAGATTTCGGTTGGGTCCTTGACTTTTGGGGGATCTAGTGAAAATTCATGAAATTAATTTTTCTCGACATGCAAAATGAAATCGTAGTTGGTAGAGCATACTGACACAAATGTATACCAGTTTAAAACAGTTTGGGGAGGGCTCAAAACAAGATTTTAGAACCATGTACTTACGTAGTTGACAGTATTTTCGTAGAATATCACACACTGTTACACGACTAAATTTACCCTTCACGATGTTTGCGTTGCCTGTTAAGACAAAAAAAAAAAATCTCACACGATTGGTGTTAGTAAGGAGTACCATATGCTTAGGCGGTTTTACTATATTCCCTGACTGGAAATAGCAGCGAAGAGTGCCAAGATCCAGAATGTCCCCCAAGGAAGATCAGAATGAGAAGCAAAGGAGATCCACAATAATAAGCAATAGTCCAGCCTTGGTTAATTCTCACTGGCTAGGACCTAGGACATCCAGAGACTGCAAACTACTGAAAGAAGCATGGAGAAATAATGCATGCTTGGTATAACCAAGAAACATACGAAGAGGAACTCGTGGATCAGGTAACTGACAAGAATGGAGAACATCATGATCAAAGTAAAATCCCTAAAATGGCAATGGCCTGGACATATTGATACAAGAACTGACCACTGATGGACAACTGAAATATTAAACTGGATACCGAGGGACAGGAAAAAGCCCAGAAGACGACCACGTGGGAGATGGGTGGATGAAATTCGGAAGTATGTCGCAGTGACATGGAGGAGACTTGGTTCAATACAAAAAGTTGTGGAAAAAATCTGGGGAGACTTTCATCGAGCAGTGGATTGATAATGATGGTAAGTGAAGATGTACACACATACACATATGTGACAGGTGTGTGTATCTGGTTGAAGAAAAAAATAATTAATAGACGTATAAAACGTGGGCTGGAGTACGCTTGGAAGAAACAGTACAATTTTCAAGAGCAATTTATCATTACGTCTTAAAAGAAAAGTGTCTAATCAATGCTTCCTTCCAATCCTTACTTTGTGTCAATAAATGCAAATCAACCAACCAACGAACTGACTAATCCTTACCTATGAAACAGGGACCTGGACTTTAAAAGAGACATGCAGAGGCTTAAGACAACTGAAAGAAACACGGAGAGATGCCTACTTGTTGTAAATCCAGGAAAGATAAGAAGAGGAATATAACACTTGTCAAAGTGAACACCTGCAAGTGGTAATGGTTGGACACTCCACTAGAAAAAATGAACACGGCTGGACATTAGAAATACTAGACTGGATACCAATGGGCAGGAAAAGATCCTGAGTAGAGGTCTGCATGGGCCTGGTTTTTTTTAGCTTAGAGAACAAAGCAACGGGCAGGGCCATGTCGACCCATTCTTTTTATCGCAATGATAAAGAAAGATAAAAAGTCGTGTTTCCCAATTTCCTGGTCTGGTTAACCAATTTCCTCGTCTGTTTTCTGTTTAACTAAGCAGTTAAACAGACCTTACTTACTTTTTGACATAGCCCAGGACGTAATCACATAGGCGAGGAGAGGCACTCCTAGTGTTTTTACCATCTGTAGGTATTAAGATGGTGCTTGTTGACAACAAAAAAATTCGACCTCGAGCGAGTGTGTGTGTGTGTTGTGTGGAGTGGAGGACAGGGATGTCTGTAGTGGGGTGAGGTGCGTGTGTGTGTTGTGTGGAGTGGAGGACAGGGATGTCTGTAGTGGGGTGAGGTGTGTGTGTGTGTTGTGTGGAGTGGAGGACAGGGATGTCTGTAGTGGGGTGAGGTGCGTGTGTGTGTTGTGTGGAGTGGAGGACAGGGATGTCTGTCGTGGGGTGAGGTGTGTGTGTGAGAGAGAGAGAGAGAGAGAGAGAGAGAGAGAGAGAGAGAGAGAGAGAGAATAGGATGACATCGATTGTTTCTCCTATTTCTAATCCGTATAGGAATTAACTTTTGTAGTATTACCGCTTGCTAGTTCGGAGAAAGGGAAATTTTGAACGCTCTTAGTCTTCTTTTTTCTCTCTCTTTAAAGGCTATATTCTTCGATAAAAAAATAATTGCCAAAATTTAGTTAATATTTTTGTTTATATTCAACTAAATATTTTCAATATTTAGCTGAATATATTCAACTAAATATTGTTGAATTTTTAGTTGAATATATTCATTTCATTATTTTATTTTCACAATTCAATAAAATACAATAGAAAGAGACAAAAGAGTGCAAAATGGCACTTCATGGGCCGGGCCAAGTATCTAATATTTGAAACGGGCTAGGCCGGGCTCACCAAATAGGGCCTGTGCAGACCTCTAACCCTGAAGAAGACCACGTTTGAGATGAGTGGATCTGGAAGTGACTTGGGAAGACCTTCATCCAGATCCTTAAGCATGCTCCCTCAGAAATGAGGGGACTTGCTCAGCATGTCCTGATTTCTGCAGGGACAACCAAAATTATCTTAACAATTCTTATACTGCAATTAGAACTCATGAAATAAGATGTTTCTGTCAGTTAACAACAGCAAGAGATTACTAAAAATCAAAATTGATACATTCAACACACGCTTTTGAAATACTATATGTTAAACATATTATTTTAGTATAAAAAATTTCTGTAATATATCAGTTATAAATTTATGCTGGATGAATTCAATACAACAAACATTTTTCAGATCCACTGAGAAATGAAACAGTTATTTAGAAAAATATGAAAGAAAACAAGAAGGAGTCGCTCCGGTGGCCAAGTGATACGATCAGTTGCCACTAATACGAGGAGTTGCCAATAAGTGATACGAGGAGTTGCCACTAATCGTTCTCCGAAGATGGGTTCGGGCTTGAATCCCGGCCAAGCGGGTGTGGCATGGACGAAAAACTTTCCTTACAGTACTGGTTGTCTCCATTCCCAGAAACCAGTGGCCTCAAATTAGGGACGGACGACTGCTTATTTAATAAGTATGATGGTTGTCAGACACCCCACCCCCAAAAAATAAGAACAACTTTTGCCCGTAATATATTGTAATTTACACACAAGCATGACGATTTGATGAAAAATGGACACTATTTCAAAAATGTTTCAAAGTTTCCTAACGATTAATCACCACAAACAATATAATTTCCTTTACAATAATGGAATTTACACCTTAGTATTATACAACTTGAAATATTTATTCCGTATTGAATGGTGTAAAAATTTATAAAACATGCAACGACTAAGTGCCGAGCTTTCACACTCCGAACAGGAGGCTTTCTTAAGGCCAGTGAACACAAGAATATTTTCAAGAACAACGATAATTTGAAATCTTGGAGCACGTATCTATTACGTGTCTAGGTGATATTCCGTCACGCGGAAGGTGGTGTCTCGCGACCTACCTTTCAGACGTTCTCTCTCCTTTCCCCCTTAATGTCCTATTTCAGTAGAATCTTCCACGCAGCCGAGAGTTCGAGAGAAGGGCTCTCGTTGCAAGGGTGCGTGAATATTTCGACGCTTTCTCTAGTCGGTGTTCCTCTGTAGTCAGTGCACCGAGCGATCCTCTTCATGTTTTTCCACATCGGTACGGCGTCATATTGGGCTACTTCTTTGCAGACCTCGAGGAATTCCGACAGCGAATCAACACCATCC
This sequence comes from Macrothele yani, assembly GCA_039090855.1. Classification (NCBI taxonomy): domain Eukaryota; kingdom Metazoa; phylum Arthropoda; class Arachnida; order Araneae; family Macrothelidae; genus Macrothele; species Macrothele yani. The sequence continues at coordinate 92,510,568 of CM076993.1, forward strand.
ACCCCTCCATTAAATTCACTTATGAAAAGGAAAAAGACGGGAAGCTTCCGTTTCTTGACGCTGAGTTAAGCAGATCCCAAGATGGCCGCTTATGCTCCACCGTATATTACAAATCAACAACAGCGACGAATTTCATCCCTCCTAAGTCCGTATCCCCTAGCTCATATAAAATGGCGGCATTCCGTGCCCAATTCAATAGGGCAATCACAATTTGCTCCACCAAAGAAACGAGGGACAGGGAAATAACAAATATCATCAACAAAGGGGTTACTGCTGGATTCTCGGAACGAACTCTGCAATCCATATGACACAAGATGATAACCAGGAGCCACAAGACACCACGCCCAGGAGTCGACAACTTGCAGTTTGCTGGATCTATTTCATACATCCCGAAATTTTCGTTTGTGTTTAAGAACCTTATGAAGCGCCATGGATTAGGCATTGGAATTAAATCACCAATGTCTATCGCCACAGCAACAACAAATACACATAAGGACCCTGACGTGAATTCTGAAGCTGGGGTGTATGGGATACCATTAGAATATCCAGATGGCTTGTCTCGATCATACATCGGAATGCCCAAAAGATCCCTTACAATTAGGGGAAAGAACACATAAGGGACATTAAAGCAGAAAAAACACAAACAGCGCTTTGCAAAGAAGTAGCCCAATATGACGCCGTTCCGATGTGGAAAAACATGAAGAGGATCGCTCGGTACACTGACTACAGAGGAATACTGACTACAGAGGAACACTGACTACAGAGGAACACTGACTAGAGAAAGCGTCGAAATATTCATGCACCCCAACCCTTGCAACGAGAGCCCTTCCCTTGAACTCTCGGCTGCGTGGAAGATTCTACTGAAATATGACATTAAGAGGAAAAGGAGAGAGAATGTCTGAAAGATAGGTCGCGACAAACCACCTTCCGCGTGACGCAATATCACCTAGACACGTAATAGATACGCGCTCCAAGATTTCAAATTATCGTTGTTCTTGAAAATATTCTTGTGTTCACTGGCCTTGAGAAAGCCTCCCGTTCGGAGTGTGAAAGCTCGGCACTTAGTCGTTGTACGTTTCATAAATTTTTACACCATTCAATACGGAATAAATATTTCAAGTTGTATAATAATTTCCTTTGTCTGAGCGTTTGTCCCACTTTGGTGGCGCTGTGGAAAGAGCGCTTGCCCGTTTTATTGTTACCGTGGTTACAGAGCTGCCGGCTGCGAGGAATGCTGGGACGACACCTGGGCGTCTGACGACATCGCACATATAAAACAATGCAATTTCCTTTGTCTGAACGTTTGTCCTACTTTAGTGGCGCAGTGGAAAGAGCGCTTACCTGTTTGAACTGTCAAATTTTTGCCTCAACCAATGTACTGTTTTCTTTTATTGTTGTAAGTTATAATCAGGGGCGGATTGGTCCTCCGGGACATTTCCCGGTGGGACACTGGATAAATGGTCCCGCTTTTTCATATTCTTTTGCCTGGATTTTTTGGAACGAAGAAACAATTGTTTTGGTACTTGTGAATAATAATCTTTAGCTTCATTTTAGCTTTATTTCTGTCTGAAACGTTATTTCCTTCAGAAAAAAAAACTTAAAAAAAAACAAACTTAAACGTTTTCTTGTATTTATATATTGGGTGTTTTCTCTGAATGACCTTGAGAAATTCTCTCTACTTAGGTGAGAAAAATGCCGCCGGAACAAGCACTCTGTTTTTAATTAATTTAGCTAAAGCCAACTACAGTTAGACGTACGTAATAGGATTTGGAGACCAGGGTTATTAAGCCCTACCATCCTTTTAAAATTTTGAAGGAGACATTAGCACTTCATTGTGATGCCCCCCCCCCCCCGCCGTTATCCATAGACTGATGCAGAGCACAAAGCGAAAGCGATTCTACGGCAGAGATATTCCAAAATCCATTCCTCAACCTCATTTATCTTGAAGGAAAACTATGATTTACCAGCAGTGGCGCACCCACGGGGAGGGCTGATGGGACCCGGGGGGGCTGACAGCTGAAAATTCTTACGTCGAAGTTTGAAACAAAAAATCACGATACGCGATCTACATATACTTCTTAATCATTATAACATACAATAATTACAAGTTAGTAAAATCGTGCAATGCATTGATACACTTTCCAACATACCACAAAGCATATTACTCAAGTTATGAAGATAATGGTTGTGGAATAAATATGGCTCCTGTGTGTGGACCTTTGACCCGATTTCGATGATATTAAACAGAATTGGTTCAGTATACCTCCGGAACAACATACTAAAGTTTTGTCGCAATTGAAGTATTTTTAGTCAAGTTATGAGGATAATGGCTGTGGAATAAATCTCGCTCCTGTGTCCTGACCTTTGACCCCATTTCGATGATATTTAATAGAATCGGTCCACTATACCTCACAACATGACAAAGTTTTGTCGCAATCGAATCATTTTTACATAAGTTATAACGCATGAGGGCAATGGAATGGATCCTGCTCCTATGTCCTGACCTTTGACTCCATTTCGCCCATTTTTAATATGGTTCGTCCCCAGGCGGTACCCTACACTAAAATTTCATCGAAATCGAACCATTTTTACGCGAGTTATCGTGCGGACGGACAGACGGACGAAACGGGAGCATATACGCTTCTTCAACCTACGGTTGGAAAGCGTAAAAAATAAGTTCTGTTAAATAAATTTAGAAGAATATAACCAGGAAAAGAATTTCGTCTACTGCTTCTTCTAATCATTGAGCTTTCTTGTACTGTAACACTACTAGTAACTGGATAAAAATAAATGTACAAATGTCAACCTCCTTCTTAATTGTTATAGCACTAGACTATTTTTCCCGTTAAATTTAGGGGGTCACCCCCAACTTGGGAAACATTCTGTGCGGCACGGCCCACGCCCCACCCGCTGGGAAATTTCTGGGTCGCTACTGTTTACCATTACTGGCTCATATGGGTCAAAATAATGGGTAGACTTTTAAAAGGCGTCTATTCATGGATGATATACCAATATCTTTGCACAGTATGCGATCGTTGACCAAAATATATAGAATTGATTTCTTAGATAAATTACTATATCGGTATGTGTAAATTTCAACTTTTAGGATGATCTTCATGGTTATTTAGCTAGGAATGGGGGTCTTCAAAAGGTGTATGGTTAAGTTGGAGAGATGAATTGCTGAATTTCAGAAACCAACGTAAGATCGTCACTGCGACACAACTCAAAAGGAATGCCCACTGGGAATGCTGTATTAGTTCGCCATCCTGAGAGAATCAGACAGCTGGGAAAGCGTTTTTCAACTCAGGTGTATAAGCAGTCGCCCGTTCCTAATTCAGTGTCACTGGTTCCTGAGAAGGAACAGAGCCAGCGACATAATACACAGTCGAGTCACATCATTGTGACCCCCTCCTACTTTTGACGTCAACAGCGCGTAGCCAATGAAAGAAGGTACGTGTCGTGAGCTGGCTTGGAGGGTATATAAGGTGTACTGTAGGCAGTCTGAAAACATATCAGATTTGCAAAAAGGGATGATTATCGGCTTTCGGGCCTAGGGTGGCAGCATTTCTGAAACAGCTCAGTTTGTGAACTGTTCGCGTGCTGCTGTGGTTAAAGTGTATCGTGATTGGAGAAATGGCACCATTGCGAATAAGCGACGTGGAAACTGCGGAGCACCACGTGCCATTGATGTGAGAGGTGATCGTCGGTTTCGATGGTGCGTGAGGACCGATCGACACGCTACAGTGGTGCAACTCACTGGCCGAATGAACTAGGGGGCTACCGGAAGTGTGTCTAAAACGACAGTTCAGCGAACTCTGCTGCGTATGGGGCTCCGATGCAGACGGATGGTAACTGCACCTATGCTAACGAAGGTGCACCGGCAGCATCGGAATTGGACCTCCGCTGATTGGCAAAGGATTGCCTTTTCAGATGAGTCACGTTTTCTGCTTCATCGAGCAGATGGACTTTAGTGCCTAAGGCGAGAAACATCGGAGAACAAACACTCCTCACCATTGCTGTAAGAACACACGCTGGTGGGGGCAGCGTTATGGTCTGGGGAATGTTTTCGTGGCATTCTCTGGGTCCACTCATATATGTGGAAGGCACTATGGGCTGAATTCATTATGAATCCATCCTTGCAGATCATTTACTGTTGTACAGTGTACACCCATACATGATTGTCTTCCCTGGGGTGGATGGGATCTTCCAGCACGAAAATGCGACGCGTCACACAGCTAGAAATGTCCAAGAGTGGTTGGAAGAGTACGATGAAGACTTCAAAGTACTTCCCTAGCCCCCTAATTCTCCAGAATTAAACCCAATTGAGCATCTGTGGGATCACCTGGATCGTGTTGTTCGCTTTACGGATCCTCCAGCAACTGTCAGATGCACTGCAGTCAGCATGACTCCACATATACCTGTGAACACCTTCCTGCACCTTATTGAGTTACTCCCAGCCCGTCTAATTGCTCTCCGCGCTGCACACGGTATTTACTTACTCTGGATATTAGCTGGTGGTCGCAATAATGTGACTCGACCGTGTATAAATACAATATGCTTATCGTTGCCTCACACTGAACTCAAACCTGAACCTATCTTGGCCGAATGGCCCGAAACCTGTTCATCAGGTCACTCGAGCACTGGGGAGGCAACAACAGCAGGGGTAACAGCGAATTAACAGCAGGTGGGGTGATAACATTTTCCTGCCAACCTTGTAATACTTGTCATATGCAATGAAAATACGGAAGAAAATTAGGTATGGAACCTGCTTTAAATTTTACGTGATTTAGAATATAACTTTACGTGCTGTGCCATGAAAAAGAAAACATCCTTTAAAAAAATGCAACGAGTAATAAGCAAAATATTATTTACAGGGATCTGTTCATCGGGGCCCTCCCTCCCCATGGTACGCCACTGATATAACACAAAATGTTCTTAATAAAATGACTGATCAGTGTACATCGTTTCAGCAGTGAAAAATCTGATAGCGCTTTTCTCGTAACCTAACGTAATCCCTGGCTGCAAAGAAACACTGGTTTTGGGAACTGCGCAGTACTGCTAACATGACTCATTTTTTGAATAATGAATGCGTTTTTCTCCGCAGTGCAACTACTTCTAATCATTCACCTCTTTCTCCAAACTCTGAATTCTGCATCGTCGTTTCTTTTGATCCAGTTCACAGCAAAACTGTCATCAGAAATACGGGGTGATACATATTTGGCGAAAGTAATATGATGGTTGGCAGTTCCGAATGGAAACCGTCCATCAAGATAAAAAGAGGTCCTTCACGTGTTGCCTCAATGGCGTTATCGATTTACAATTCAATATTTCTGGGAAGCATCACAGAAAAACGTTCACTTAATGGTAAGTGAGGTACAGCGCCATAGCAACAGTAGTAACACAAGTCATGCCTGATTGGAAATACTATTTTCCCCCATTCGTTTCCAAGGTATGCCAGAGTACACAAAACGCCCAAACTGTGCTGGAAAAATCGGGAATCCCCACGGTATACCTCGGGATAATGCACCAATCGATGTCGTTGTGCTAGTTTACTCCAAAAGCAAATTGCTGTCATTGGAAATCTTCACTGCGTTTAGCGTAACTGTTTCCTAGTAAAAAGCATTTGAACGAAATTCTTTTTTTTTTTTCTCCGCGAGTTCTTTGTAAATCTCACTCATTCTTCGATTTATATTTGTGCAATCTTCGTTGTCGATTTTCTTTTCTGGCAGTTAATGCAAATTTTACACAAAGAACTTGCTCGTGAATAATTGATTGAGTCATTGACTGAATTTATTCAGAAACCTTCTGTAGAACCCACGCTATATTTTATTTTTCTCTTTCCTTTCATTCTTTCTTTCTCATTTTCCCCACTTTTTAGGCTGAGCGAGGCGCGTGGTTCCTTGGTATCTAATATTTATCACGCTTGTACTGGAATTAGTTACACGATATCCATGAACGAAGATCCAATTTTTGAATATAACGATGACTGAAGTAAGAACCACCCAGGCATGGGGATATAGAAATACACTACACATTTCAGAAAAAATCCATTTCAGGGTTTTCTGTATTTAAACTGAAATTTTGCAGAATCGACGACACTGCATACCTCATAACATAACCCTTCAGCTGCGACAGGATCGAACCTTCGTCGTCGCTTGGGATGGCTTAACAGGTATCCCACGCCTTAAACCACTGAGCCACACACGCTCGGAAATCGGAATCACGTACAGCCCAAAACAAATTGAGCGACGATGTTTTTTTTTTTTTTTTTTTTTTTTTGTTCTTTGTCATTCATATTAATGCAAGTGATTTTATCTTCTGTTGGAGCTCTTTATTTTTCTGAATATATTTGTAATACTTTTTTTAATGTAGGAGAACTTTTTACAAACTAAGCATTTTTGATCTTGTTTTTTCGAAGCGACAAAATGCTTTGCAACTTGATCTTTTTAAATTGACAATGACTATCAGTTATCTTTAAAAAAAGTGAAATGCCCTCTTTTACAGTATTATTTCGCAAAACAGGACCTAAATATAAAATTTACACATGATAGCTATAATAACTTTTGTCTTAAGTTGTCCAAAGACTGATACATAGGCATCGTGTAATCATCTGTACAATAAGTTAAGTACCCGGTTTCTTATACTAACACAATATATAATAAATAGCTGGTGCACAAAATAGTGGAGAGAAGAAGAAATATCCTGTGCCACAATAAACAAAATTCATGCGATATGTTATCCACAGTATCCGATCTCGCTACGGAAATTCAAAATTCGACAGACGATTGAAAATTTAAAATTAATCAAACCTCAAGTATTCTCACCAATCTCTCCTATTACCGGTAATTTCTCGTCATACGGGTACGGAAAAAGTGAGAACGGAGTTTTCCCGTTAATATATACGAAAGGAATAGCGGAAAGGTTTCGGAAAATTCAGAATTTTCCGTTAATACATCTCTAAAACGGTAGTTTTCCGTCAATATAAGAAAGAAACTGCGGAAAGGTTTCTGAAAATTCAGAATTTTCCTGTGGTACAAAAAATCCCGTTTCGATTTCTTTCCGTCATTTCACGGAAAAGGTTGTAACAGAAATATGCTTCGTTCATTCACGAAAGAAATGACTGAAAGTTGTCCGTGAATTTCAGAATTTTTTTTACCGTGTATAAAAAAGTTTCTGTAATTCACGAGCCACTTCCCGCGATTCCTTTCGTGAATTTACGAAGCGTATTTATGGCACAACTTTTCCCGTGAAATGACGGAAAAAAAAAAAAAAACACACACACACCTGAATTTCCCGGATTTTTCGTAAGGCAGGAAAATTTAGAATTTTTAGAAACCTTTCCGTAATTCCTTTTTTATACTGACCGTGAATTGCCGCTTTTGAGATGTGTTAACGGAAAATTCTGAATTTTCAGAAACCTTTCGTATATTAACGGAAAAATTCTTTTCCCATTTTTTCCATATCCACACGACGGAAAATTTCCGGAAATAAGAGCGATTCGCGGGAATACTTGAGGTTTGATTAACTGTTAAATTTCAATCGTCTGTTGAAGGATCGGATTTTGAAGTTCTGTTGCGAGATCTTATATCGTGAATAGCATATCGCATGATGCTTTGGTTATTGCAGCACCGGATATTCCTTCCTCTCTTCCCCATCTTGTGCACCAGATATTGCATATTGTGTTACCGTAAAAAACCGGGTACTTAAATTATTATTATTATAATTTTTTTTTTGATTGGAGGTTTAACGACCACCATGAGCAACTCAATGGGCTATAAGCAGTCGCCCGTCCCTAATTTAGGGTCACTGGTTCCAGGGAAGGGAGAGAGCCAGTGCCGTAAGACAAACACAACATCCATGCCTCACCGGGATTCGAACCCGGACCCCTTTCGGACGAATGATCAGAGGCCATCGCTTAGACCACTGCGCCACCGGGGCGGCCTTAAATTATTTTACAGCTGATTGTATGATGCCTATGTATCAGTCTGTGGACCCCTTAAGACAATGCAATTTGTGACGTATATTCCAAAATAACTTTCATTTTTAGTTCCTTTTCCTATGTAAATTTGAGTTTGTTCTCCTTTACACTTTCCAAACTTAACGTGATATCTTCTCTCTCACAAGAATGAGGTGACAACACAATTGAGGTCAGAGTGAGTGACGTATGAATGTGATAAGAACTTTAGATAAAAAGGACGATACAGCAGTTGCTGTTCGATCGCTGTTAAGATGAAAGTGAAATTTACAACTTGTAGTGCCATATTGTGAAGTTCTTCAAATATTGCCGGACCAATAAAATTATTGGTTATCGTAAGTTTGACTTCTGTATATGTTTCGTCTCGCCGTAAGATCTTAATTAGGAACTATTGCATCGTATTCTCATTTAGTTTAACATTTCCTTAGTCATGGATTTTTACGCAAATCTTTCACACGAAAAAGGCTTACGTTATAAATTAGAGCTATCAAGAGTAAACTCTATATTTAGGAGATTTGTGAAATAATACAATAAAGCTGTATATTTGACATTTTAAAAAAAAATAATTGAAAATCATTATCAGTTTAAAAAGATCTCAAATTTCAAAGTATTCTCTTGCTTCGAAAAATCACGATGAAAATAAAAATACCTAATTTGTGATAAGTCCTCTTATAGAAAAAATAAAATTATTACAAACCTATTAAAAAAAATAATAAGCTTCAACAGAAAATTAGCTGACTAATTTACTCGCATTAATGACAAGAAACATTTCATCCTCGCGCAATTAGAGTTCTACCTTAAACGTGACTACGATCACTGAGTCTTTCTGTCTCAGAGGTAGAACGCGGCTTCTTTGAGCCAATCCAAACGATCTCGGATCGAATTCCTCCACGAAAAGGGTTCTCTGGTGCAAGGGTTGAAAAATTCAGTCTTCGATTTTGCGAAATTTCTGTATAAATACCGAAGAACCCTAAACGGACTTTTCTGAAATAAACGGAATTACTAAATACAGAATTTAAAAGAAATGGGAACTTTTAAAAACGGAAATTTCGCCAAAAGGCGGTCAGTTACCTGTAACATTTGCTGCACGCTATTATCAGGAAATTTCCTTGAATTCACACCACTTAATTTTTACAGTAAAATTCCTCACACAAATACATGAAACATTGTCGGCATATATATGTTGTACATTTTAGTGTTTCCCATGCAGCCACCCTTAAGAAAACTACAGCGCCCTGATACAGGAATCAAACCCACATCTCCCGATTTACGTTCGAGCATGCTACCGTTACCCCACCCAGAACAACAAAGTTCAAATTATTGAAGCTAAACAGATATAGGGGTCCGAAAAACTTTCCGGATGTGTGCTAGACGAAGCTGTGCCGCTTCATCCTAGCGTCGACGACTGTTATTGGTTTGTGTATGGACAAAGGTCAATTTAATTCCAGTGTTACAGATCATAGAAATTAATTGGAAGCCAATTCCCGGAAGAATTACTTCTTCAGAAATATATGAAAAGGCTGTCACAGTCAACCCTCGATATGCCACTCCCCGATTTACCGCCACCCTTGCACAACGCCACCCCTTGCGTCTGAACAGCGTGCTCTATGTAAAACATTCCTTGCACACTTGATGTATCGCCACAACCTTGGCATCCGCCAGTCGCCAATGTACAGCGTGATTCATAATTATTGTCGGGGTTTTCGTGGCCTGGCATGGTCGAACCGTAACCGACGAAATGAAACTGCCTACAGCATAAACAAGTTCACCGGGGAAATTTTTATGTGGCAACACGGTACCTGCTGAATTGACGTCATACTTCAAAATGGCGACTGTTGAAGAAAAAGTATTTTGTCCAAAGTTGAAGCTGATGAACATTATCTGCGGAAATGGATATTTAGTGATGAAGCAACGTTTTTCGTCTCAGGGAGGTACATCAGCATAACTGCAGAATATGGGGCTCCGAAAACCCTCACGCCATTCGAGAAGTCGAACGAGATAATCAAAAGGTGAACGTCTGGTGCGCTTTGTCATGTTCGGAAGGGCCCTTTTTCTTTGTGGAGAAAACAGTGACCTATCTGGACTTGCTACAGCTGTATCTGTTGCCTCAGTTGGAAGATCGGAAGCCCAATGTGGTGTTCCAGCACGATGGTGCACCTCCGCATTGGGCTGTTATTGTTCGAGAATTTTGTGACCTGTATTTTCCTGGGCTCTGATTTGGGCGTGGCGGATCCATTGCGTGGCCTCCGCGCTCACCCGATATTATGCCACTGGATTTCTTCCTGTAGGGATACGTGAAAAACATCGGTTACCAGACCCTTGTAACCTTGACATGAAGACCAGAATTGGTACTTGCGATAGCAACAGTAACGCCGCAAATGCTGGGGAACACTTGGCGGGTAATTCATTATCGCTTGGATATCTTGCGTTCCGCGAAAGGCGCGCATATCGAAGTAGTTTAGCAATCTGATGCATCGATTCTACAGGTAATAAAACTTTTAGTTGTCATCTGTCATATTTTGTTTGCTGTTTTAGTTTGTTGATTCCCGTTTTCCGATTATACGCCACTGAAACCCCGACAATAATTATGAATCACCTTGCATATTACTGCACCAACATGCTTCTCCCAACACAAAATATACTTGATGTACCGACACTTGCAAGCTGTGTGAGAATTCCCTTTCCGTTTTTAGGACAGTGATTCAGGTGTAGGAAACCTTAATGGTAAATATGCTGATTCAATCAAAGGTGCTGATCAGTGTCTTTTAATATTAAGAAGATTCTTTGAAGCAAACTTGAAGGATGGCAGTATTAAAAAAAACACTTGTTAAATAAGATCATTCTCTGAAAATAGTGGATTCAAATCTAAAACAAAAATTGAGGTTTTTAAAAGAAAAAACTAAAGTATAAAACATTATTTTGTATATAATGCTGTTAATTTTCATTTGATAAAAATGAAGTAACCTAACATGATCTTTTAATTCTTTGAATAAAACTCATGTTGAAAACTGACCCTAGTTTCTTAATTAAATACTTAATTAAACTTCTAATATGGGGTTTTCTTTATAGGAAATATTTATTTTAAATCGCAACATTTCGGAGAAAATTCTTCTCTTTCGTCAAGCAGTCACTTGTTGTCACTCTTTTTCGTCACTATCGCGGTTACTGTTAACTTTGACGGTTACTGTTATTTTTTTACCAAATCTTGTCAGATGTTAGTCAGGGACAAACCTCTGCAGTCATTGATGATGAAATTCTGATTTTTCTCAATTTCTATTCCTGCTTTTAATTTTCTTTTTTGAAAGCTGCTTTGGAAACTGATGACTTTAAAATAATTCCAGTTCATGTTGTGACCAGTTTCTCTAACGTGCCTATCTTTACCTGTCTTGTTGGAGCAATTTGTTATAGCTGCTTTATGGTTTGCTATTCGAGTTTCTATTTAGTCTGCGACCTGTCCAGGCCGGCGTAAGGCATATGCGAAGTGTGCCACCGCACAGGGCGGCAAAATTACCTTTTCTTTGTTTGTTTTTCTTTTTTTTAGCAGCGGAGAAGCGTAAAAAGGAGAAAGCAACCTATCCTATTTGTAAAGGACTTCTTTCCAGGGATGTAGAAGAGCCTTAGCGCGGATTAGCGTCGCTAAGGCACTTTTCATCGTTAAAGCGGGACAGAGGTACTTTTAGGTGGCCATGTAGGCAGAAATGGCAGTTGCTGTGTTTTATAGGCAAACATATTCGTACACAGAGCGTCAAAGAATTTTTAAGACTGGAGCTAGATTTCAGCCTACGGTGGCGCCACCAGTGTAATCGCGAGTGCGTTATAAACCGTGACCATCTGCTTGCTTTCTACCAAAAGTACTGCGCAGTTGTTAAAGTAACTCAAACGAAACGGCCGTTCATTAGAGAAGTAAAATTTTTTTCATGTTGAATTATTAAGATGGAACAAAGGGCTGTTATTAAATTTAACGCGAAACTTGGTAAAAGTGCCTCGAAAACGTACCAAATGATGAAACAAGTTTACGGTGAGTTTTGTTTAAGTAGATCAAATGTTTTCCTGTGGCACAAACTTTTTTTGGACGGAAGAGATAAGCTGGAAGATGATAAGCATACCGGAAGACCAAGTTCATCTAGGACACCTGAGATTATTGAAAAATTGCGTGATTTCGTCGAAAACTATCGATGTGCGTCACTAAGAATGATGGAAGAGTCTTTAAACATCAACAAAGAAACGATTCGAACCATCCTGCATGAAGATTTGGGCAAAACAAAAGTCTGAGCTAAAATTGTTCCACACACGTTAACCAATGAACAAAAATCAAGGAGAAGTGCATATTGCAGAGACATCATTTCAGACGCTGAAAATGATCCAAACTTCTTAAAATCGATTGTTACAGGTGATGAAACATGGTGTTTTCAATATGATCTTAAAACAAAGCGACTAAGTGCGGAATGGAAGTCAAAAAACTCACTACAAGCCAAAATAAACAAGAAAAGTTCCATCGAAAATCAAAACAATGCTCATTACATTATTCGATAGTAAAGATAATTTCCACAAAGAATTTGTTCCAAGTGGACAAACAATTACTGGTGAGCTTTATTTAAATGTTTTGAGGCGTTTGATGGGCAGAATTCGTCGCATTCGTCCAGAATATCGGGATGAAAACAGTTGGTGTTTGTTGCACGATAATGCACCCAGTCACACTTCACTTCTTGTTCGTAGATTTTTGGCGAAAAATAACGTCTGTGTGTTGAATCATCCACCGTATTCGCCTGATTTAGCACCCTGCGACTTTTCTTTATTCCCAAAACTTTAAATAACGTTAAAAGGGTGTTATTTTGATGATATTTCGACCATACAAAGAGCTTCGACGCGTGCTTTGGAGGCAATTCCGCAAAGTGAACTGGAACAGGCATTCGAATCATTATTAAATCGCTGTAACAAGTGTATTGAAGCCGGAGGGCCGCCCCGGTGGCGCAGTGGTCTAAGCGATGGCCTCTGATCATTCGTCCGTAAGGGGCCCGGGTTCGAATCCCGGTGAGGCATGGATGTTGTGTTTGTCTTACGGCACTGGCTCTCTCCCTTCCCTGGAGCCAGTGACCCTAAATTAGGGACGGGCGACTGCTTATAGCCCATTGAGTTGCTCACGGTGGTCGTTAAACCTCCAATCAAAAAAAAAAAAAAAGAGCCGGAGGGACTTATTTTAAATAACAAACCAAAACAAATTATAATTTCTTGTTTCTATTTCATTTTACAGACCCAGTCTTAAATTTTTTTGCCACACTGTGTATATCAAACGAATGATCGTGTTACAGTCGATTCATGCTTTATGGCGTTTCATGAATCACAAGAGTTTTAGTGTGAAAAGAATGGTAATTTCTTTGTTACGACCGCAATCTTCAAAATGACGTTATAGGAGGTAGATTCTCCGTATGTTAAAACTTTACTAACAAGAAATAAATCAAAACAGAAAAATTAAACAAGTATATAGCATAACTGACAAGTGTTTCATGGTTGCAGGGGATTTTTTGCTGAAGTTGTCACTTAGCACATCTCCTGGTTCTTTACGGGTAACGCGAAAGGAAGCCCCGGTAGACAAGTGGTTAGAGGCGTTGGCTTCTGGCTAACCGCTGGAGCTGGTCCCGGACCCAAGACCAGCACAAAACCGGCCCGGGGCTCTCCCCTTCTGGGAACTAGTTGTCCCAAATCAGTGACAGGTGACTGCCTATGGTCCTGTATACTCGTAGGGTTCATCAACCCCCCCCCCCCATCACACGCACAAAAGATAACCATTTTTCTTTTTTGAGTGGGTGTTTAACGACCACCGTGAGCAATTTGATGGGCGGCTACAAGCAGTCGCCCTTCTGTAATTTAGGGCTACTGGCCCTGGGGAAAGGAGAGAACCAGTGCCGTAAGACAAACACAATATCCATGCCTCACTGGATTCGAACCCGGACCCAACTCGGACGAATGGCCAGAAGCCATTGGTTATACCACTGTGCCACCTGGGCGGCAGATATCCATCACTGCCTCCCCTAATTCATATTAGAGGCTGAAAGGCCAAATCAATGAAAAAACACTGAATATTTAAAATCGTTTACAATCACGCTCATCGCGAAGGCACTTCCTTTCTTATAGAAATAAAAAAGAAAGTTATATTCTTGGCATGTGACTCACATGCAGCATTCATTCTTTTGTTTTAAATTGCCTAAATTCAGCAGTTTTAACAAAAATTAATGAAATCATGAATAATAAAATTTAATTAAAAATTATAAATGATTAAAACAAGTCAAACTTCTAAAAACTTTTATGTCTTCTTTCCAGGTTTTTTTTTTTGCCTAATCCATTCACCGCTAAGGCACTTTTTTATTTAGAACTGCATCACTGCTTCTTTCATCTAATATTAAAAATATGAAGAAAGAAAAGAACTGGGTTGTTTATCCGTTCGGTGTTGCTTACATGAAAAGAAGCGATAAGATCATGCGCTTGTCCACAGCAGACGTAGGTGCGTTCCGTTCGCGCCCTTGTTGGCGTGATGAAAGGGGAGAAGGAGCAAGCAGTTTACTTATGAAGGACATGATGAGCCTATTGAAGATCTAACGATGCGTTATAAAGTTGAATTTTACTTCCACCTTTTAGACATTATAGTTACATCTTTGGAAGAAAGATTCATACAATTGAAATCTCACTGTGATACCTTTGCTGTTCTTTATAATATAAGCAAGCTCCAAGATATGACCATTAATCTGTTCAGTGAAAAATGTTCTAACCTTTCCAATGTTTTACAGGACAAAGATTCGAAAGACATAAATTCTGATGAGTTAAAAGATGAACTGAAAGTGCTCTCGACTTTAGTGGCGCCTGGTATTGGTCCTATAGAAACTTTAAAATTCATTAACCAACACAACTTTGCCCCACATGTAAGTGTGGCACTCTGTATCCCTACTGACTCTACCTGTAACTCTAGCTAGTGGGGAGAGACGTTTCTCCAAACTTAAGCTTATCAAGACATACTTGCGGTCAACTATGTCACAGAAACGTTTGAGTGGATTGGCAATTATTTCAATTGAACATCAAAAAGCTAAAAAATTAGACTATACAGAAGCAGTCAAAGAATTTGCAAGATCTAAAGCCAGAAAAGTTCCTTGTATTCGAACATTCGAACTATCTTTACATTATTTTCTTCTTTTCCTGTTTAAACAAAATTATCAATTATTTTGGCGTCATTTATTGATTACGAAATTCTGGGATGTAATGAAAATGTCGTTTTTTTCATCATATCACAGAATTCTATTGGTACGTTTAATTTGTAAGGTGTTAAAAGTTCGATAAATCTGTTCATTAACCAGTTGGCTTATAAATTTTTGTTTTATTCCAACTTTTGTCAAGTACTAAGCTTGCTATCGAGTACTAAGTTTCTCATTTAGAATACTTAGTACTTGACAGCAAGCAGGTTTTTTTTGCAGCTAAAGGAATAAATATGGAAATAAAGTTTAATTGGCTTCCTTATTAATCCGAGAGTAACTTTATATACAATATCATTTTGGGTTTGTGACAATGTTTTCCTCCAATATTTGACTTCGTGTGCTGTAACAATTATAAAATTTTTGGGAAATGTAAACTTTATTTATGATATTTAAGACATTTTGTATTGAAATGTGAAGTAAAGAGGGAAGGAAAAAGGGTCAAACCCATGGTTGGTTATGAGCTAAGAAATATTTGCAATAAGGAAGAATAAGAACAACGAATTCGTGATAATGTTGCGGCAAAGAGGAGAAGGATATAGGCAAAGGTAAAGTGGCACAGGGCGGAACTTTGCCTAGCGTCGGCCCTGGACTAGTCTCACCTATGTAAGATAGTCCACAACTAAATTTTACTTCATAGACCGCTACTTGCATTTTTAAAATATCTTCTTCTCTTTGAACTATTTTTGGGACTTTAAAATTTTGTTCTCTAAACCTGGAGCTAGTTTTATATTATGTTTCTTACTGTAATTCTCTTTAAAGATTCGAATAAAAACAATTGGAATTGAAACTTCTTTTCATTTCTTTGTTAACGCTTTCTTCCTATTATATAAGGAAAACAAATTTTAGCGTTTAACGCATACCGGTAGCTTCCGAGATGGAAACAGACATTTCAAACTGAGTACGTACTACGTGCACAACATATAGCTGCAGTTTTTTTTTCTAATTTACACATTCTTAATTTAATGCTAATTATGATTTTCGATCAAAATTTCGGTTATTTGAAACTGATTGGCAAATTCTGTATAACGCCACAATGCAAAGTAACCAACAGTGGTGCGGTATATCAAGGGTTGGATGTACATATAGCTGTCGGCATCGACGACAATGATATGACAATGCCTTTCAATTGCTTGGAACTTCGTTGTCCTCGATGGTGTAACGACATCCTGCTTTAGAGTGGCGCTTAATGTTACTACTATTGTGTTTATGTTGCAAAAACGCATACTGCTGTATATATCACATGGCATTCTTTTATGTTTAACTGTTAAAGTACACTCACGGACAATGAAATTTGCGCACCAAGAAGGAAGCATCGGATTGAACTGAAATTTTATGGACCTAATGATACAGATGAATGATACACATGATGACAAAAACAGAGCTGCGAGACAATTACAGAGGGGTCTGTGGCACGCAGTCCGGTCACCTTCAATAGCGCGTCGCACCGCGTCGTGCGGCAATACGGTTCAGCATGGAGGCGAACAGACGCCTGATGTTGTCCTGCGGCAGACTGGCCCACACGTGTTGGACGGTGTGCTCCAAATCCCGGATAGTGCGGCAGCCGGCGTTTCAACTGGTCTCACACATGCTCGACAGGAGACATGTAGCGGGCAGACCATGGAAGTATCTGGACATGACGTGAACAGTCCTGGGCAACCCGAGCCGTGTGCGAGCAGGCATTATCCTGCTGGTATAACGCACCTGGAATCCCGGCCAGGAATGGGAGCACATGGAGCTGTAGGATCTCATCCACATAACGCTGGCCCGTCAATGATCCACGTATCACTACTAGGTCTGATCGGCTATCGTATAGGCAATGGCTCCCCAGACCATAATGCCTGCAGTGGGGGAGGTGTGGCGCTCAATAGCGAGGTTAGGATTGTGCCGTTGACTCGGGGACCTCCACACTCGGCCACGATGATAATCTGTCCCCAAAACGAAGCGGCACTCATCGCTAAACACCACACGTCACCAGTCTGTGGCGTTCCACTTCGCTCTGGCCTGGCACCACTGCACACGGAGCCAGCGATGTAAGGGGATATAGTTCATCACGAAATCATTGAACAGGGACAAACGATCAACCAACAATGATATTTAGAGGTGTTGAAAAGGTTACGGGATTCTGTTCGAAGGAAAAGAGCTGAACTGTGGCCTGAAAATGTTATGATGAGCTCAGTGTTCGCGCCTTCCTGGCTAAGAAAGCAATTGTCAATTTGGATCACACACACACACACACACACACGCACACACACACCCCAACTCTATTCAACTGACTTAGACTCCTTGTGATTTCTGGCTCTTCCTGACTGAGAATAAAAACTGCCATGAAAAGACGATGGCCGCCCCAGTGGCCAAGGGCATGGATGTTGTGTTTGTCTTACGGTGCTAGCTCTCTCCCTTCCCTGGAACCAGTGGCCCTAAATTAGGGACGGGCGACTGCTTACAGCCCATTGAGTTGCTCACGGTGGTCGTTAAAAACCTTCAATCAAAAAATAAAATAAAAAAAGAAAAAGAAGATTTTCAGATATTTCTGATATCCAACGTAAGGTGATAAAGGAACCCAAGAGTATTCCAGAAACGAAGTTATAGGTATGTTCCATCAGTGGCAACAGCGTCTAACTAAATGTATAGCTGCTGAAGGGTATCACTTCGAAGGTGATAGTAGTCACTAGTGCACAGCTACGCACACATTTTTTCTACAGGTGCATTTCGCGAATTAAATTATCACACCTCGTGCGAAGTGATCCGCTTGTTTCAGTCATGTATATCCGTTTCTCGCCTGTACACCATAACTCGTTTTTTTTTTAAGTAAAGGTTGGATTAACAAACCTCGTGTGAATATTTCCAGAAGGACATCTCGTCTATAAGTTACATATTTTGTTCCAAAAATGAAAGAGATCTAATGCCAAAAAGTCAAACACAACACTCCCGTACCCCAAAGCACGGAGATTACTAAATCGTTACAAAAATAAACGCAATACGCTTCTGTGCTGAAATGCTTTTAAACTGAAGTTTATGGTAAGTATTTTAATCTGGTTGTGAAAATAAGTGGGATTGATTAATTGACTCTCAAAAGGAATATTTCTCCCAACTGTTTTTTTTTTTAACCTAGGAATAACTTCTCATGAATACGATTTCCTTCTGTAAATTTCCTCCCTGTGTAAAAATCTTTCCATGGACTAAATGTTTACAGGAAACCTTCTCCCACAAGTAGGTGCAGCATTACGGAATACATTTCAGCAAATAGTTACTATAAATAGCCTTCGTCACAGCTGCTTAAAAACAAGCCCACGTAACGTATTGAGGGTTGCTACACATTTTCGCTTTATTCGAACCAAGTGTCCTTCAAACATATTTTTGCCGTTTTTTGATCAGCTTCAGGATTGCTCCAACAGACCATGAACTTTGCGCCTGAATGCACTGTTTAATAGTAAACTTTCGTATATGATTTTATTGGCTTTTGTGGTGAGACTTCAGTTTCCAAGCAACAGATTTTCTGAGTTGCCAGTTTTTCGTTGTGCGCACGGGAAAGGGGAAGTGGGGGGAGGGGGGAGTCCTACGTTCCACCGTTTTTGGTAAGTGATGATGATGCATTTTGTTCCTCTCACATTTTGAACTGGTTCAGCAGTTATGTAGTCTGGGACAGTACTCGAAATGGAAATTTTGAAGTGCCGGTATGCTCATATTTAGCTAAAAATCATCTGGAAAAAATACCCTCGCCAGAAAATCTCCAAACTGAGAAAGTAAAAAAAAAGAAAAAAAGAAAAAGATCTCTGGAGGAAAACCTTCTTTGTTTGAAAATGTTATTGACAATTCCGTGGAACGACTCAGAAACGATGGCGGTCGATTTTAGTTGGTTGGTTTATGGATCCAGCAGGTACTACTTATTCTTCACCGGGGACTGGGGTTAGACTTATTTATAACAAGGAGTCTCTACCCCGGGAGCAACGGATTAACGAGACTTCCGAACCTCTGCTAATCATGAGTGTCTCAGATGGACTTGAACCCAGAGCTTTAAGGTCCCGAACCGAGAAGACCACCCCCTTCCAACAGGGACTCTTATGAAGTAGAAAGTCGGGCAATTAGAATCTCCGCAGTCAGAATGAGTATTCAGTTTTAAATTACTAGCAATCTCACCACCCTCAAAAAAAAAAAAAAAAAAATGTCCGAAGAGGAAAAAGTTTATACTTATTGCTACGAAACTAAAATTTGGGTTTAATTTACTACTCCCAATTCTTCACTCTATGAAGAAGCTCTTAAAATTGAATATATTAAATTAATGATACAATAAAAAGTGGGGTGATTAGCGGCTTGGGCAAGATGTGATCATGCGCTATGGGTAGTTTCATTTCTTCCCTTTGAAGGATTGAACTTATAGCTCATGTGTACACCATTCTCCCCCTTACGGTTCCCACGTACCTATTTCTCAAGGGCTCGAAACATAAGGTTTCTATCAGAGGTGGGACGAATCCTAAATTTTCTCGAATCCGAATCCTAAAAGGTTCTCGAATCCCTCCAATCTCCCGAATCTCTAATCTCTCGAATCCTTCATATAAGAATATTTATAAAAAAAAAAGTGAAAGAAAATACTTTTACTTAAAATTAAAAGTTTTTAATTGAAGCTAAATTTGAAATCTGTGTTTAGTGAAAAACAAATTCAAGAATACAGTTTTCATATAATATACCCATACTTACTAAGATGATACAAATGAAATTTATGATATACATTTACTATCTGAAGTACATTCCTCCAATCCTCCATGCAGAAGTTATATATGCAATTAAGAACATGAAACGGGGAAGAGCTCCAGGAGAAGATGGAATTACCGTGGACATTTTACAAGAAGCAAGTGGAGAAATTGAAACTACACTCGCCCAAGTTTTCACCAGATGTCTTAATGAAGGGAAGATTCCTGAGGATTGGAACAATGCTACAATGATCTTGCTCCATAAAAAAGGTGACATTGAGGATCTCAGGAACTACAGGCCCATCAGCCTCCTTTCAGTGGTTTATAAAATCTTCACTAAGGTTCTTTCCCATCGCTTGAAGGTAACACTGGGCATGGCCCAACCAAGAGAACAAGCTGGATTTAGGAGTGGCTACAACACTATAGATAATATCCATGTACTGAGAGAACTAACTAAAAAAACAAGAGAATATGAACTCCCATTATGCATGGCTTTTATTGACTATGAAAAGGCCTTCGATTCTGTGAAACCATCAGCAGAAACAATGGCTTTGAAATCCTGCGGTATTAAAGATGCATACATTAGCATTATTAATAACATCTATGAAAATGCAAGTGCAAAGGTTCGGATATTTGAGGATACGGCACAAATAAGAATTGGAAAGGGAGTGAGACAAGGTGACACCATATCTCCCAAGTTCTTTAACGCCACATTGCAAAATGTCTTTCAATCATTGAACTGGGAAAACAAAGGTATAAAGATTAATGGAGATTACTTAACTCACCTTCGTTTTGCTGATGACGTAGTCATCTTTGCAACTACCCCTTCAGAGCTGCAGAGTATGATCCAAGAACTTGCTGACAAGAGTAAAGAAGTGGGATTAAAAATGAACTTTCAGAAGATAAAAGTGGTGTACAATGCTTTTACAAGAAACGAAGATTTAGCGATTGATGGAGAAAGCTTGAGACAACCGATTCCTACATTTATCTTGGGCAGCAGATATCGAGTGAGGTTCACACTGATGAAGAAATTAATCGTCATATAAAACTTGGATGGAGAGCTTTTGGAAGAAACAGTACAATTTTTAAGAACAGTATGCCAGTATGTCTCAAAAGAAAAGTGTTTAATCAATGCATCCTGCCAGTGCTTACGTATGGAGCCGAGACATAGACCTTAACTAAAAAAGACGTACAAATACTGCAGACAACTCAAAGTAGCATGGAGAGATGCATGCTTGGTGTAACCAGGGAAGATAAAGAAGAGGAACTTGTGGATAAGGAAAATGACAGGAGTGGACGACATCATGACCAGAGTGAAATCACTGAAATGGCAATGGGCTGGACATGTTGCCAGAAGATCGGACCACCGATGGACTTTTTCTTGATTATTTCACAGATTGTTTTCCCTCTTTAAACTGTAAATTAATTTGTATGATGCATCTCTGATTCTAATGTTACGTAATAATTCTTCAATTAGCAGGTTGTGGTTTCTTTATCGAATGCCTTAAAGAAGCCCTAGAGTTATTTCAGCGAAATAACATTTTTTGTGAAAGTAGATTAAAACTGAACGATGAATGAATCTTGTTGGAGAGGAATTTAGGAAGGGAGTTTCTGAACCTGTACCTTAACAACTCTTAGAAGTAGGAAGCTAGAAGAGTTGACCAATGAGTAGTAAAGAAGACAGCGCGAACGTAAAAATTTCCTCTACAGAGCATTAAAAAAATGACAGCAACATTTAATCACTGATTAAAAGTTTGAGATCAGAACATACAGCACATAATTACGTTAAAGAAAGATGTGGAAACAATACGTACGTAAATTACCATTTGTCTGACCGTCCCTGGCTACCAGTGGCGGACTGGCCACTATTAGCGAGGGACGGTCAGGTTTAAGGAGGCCCGCTTGCCATCGGCAAGCGGGCCTCCTTAAACATTAGACAATATGAGCAAATCATTGCTGTATCTTCTTGCAAATCACTGTTGTATCTTTTAGCAAATCATTGCTGTATCTTCTAGCAAATCATTGCTGTATCTTCTAGCAAATCATTGCTGTATCTTCTAGCAAATCATTGTTGTATCTTCTAGCAAATCATTGCTGTATCTTCTAGCAAATCATTGTTGTATCTTCTAGCAAATCATTGCTGTATCTTCTAGCAAATCATTGTTGTATCTTCTAGCAAATTATTGCTGTATCTTCTAGCAAATCATTGTTGTATCTTTTAGCGAATGTGGAAGCATTGTACTGAGACGATTTCAAAATCACTTCAGTTAGGTCTTCTGGTTCAATCACAGCAATAACCTCGTTATTATTGTTAATAATTGTTGGGTCTTCTCTAACCCAGTTTGGTTCTACAAAACACTCTTCTCGATCGTGGCTCCTTCGAGGTCACCATATATTAGTGGATACGAAAAGCAAGGAGCGGACGAGAACAATAAACATATTTCAAGGGTTGAATATATTCTTAATAATACAAGAACATATGTTTCCTATCAGTTAACGTCAGCCATAGATTATTAAAACTCAAAATTGATATATTCAGAACAGAGAAAATGTTAATGACCTTTTAGTAGCTTGAAAATATAATGGAAGTTCCAGTATTATTACTGTATGCAATAATATTGGAATTCCACTATATTGTACATTTTACTGCCAGCAATATGTACAATTTATGAACGCTAATTATTAAGAAAAATATTTCGCAAAAATTTTAATTGTACCTTTTCCCCACTTAAGTATTGTTTGAAAAATTTATTTATTTCTTATAAAAATTTAATGACAGCCTAGCCTTATAGTTGTGGGTGGGCCCCCTTTATCTTCTGGCAACCAATATTTTTAGACCCAGTCCGCCACTGCTCGCTACCGAGTTCGGCAAACAAACAATTTCCTTTGTACTGCAGGAAATAAGTGGGGTCCGTAGTGTTTCTTTTAAAACGCAAACAACGCAGTTGTTTCCGACATGAATAATCTGGCTTTCTTTACTAATTGTGTGTCATCCAATTTCTTGATTCTGTGTTTCAAAACACACACGGAGGGGTACTGTATTTGTTTCATACCCGCACATAACGACGCCCGTCATAAAATCACAAAACCACGAGTGTCTCTTCCCACTGTAACAAGAGCACTTAATTTTTCAACCTGTTGGTTTCTTTTTCAGCTGCATAACATTAAAAGGCGCTAATGGATTTCCTCACAAAAATATAAACAACGTTCGCCCGAAATGCGAAGATTCTCACGGTAAGAGAAAATAAAACTTGTGGCAACACTAACTCTTGTCATAGCTGCAAGCTTGGCTTCTAATGACACATTTTTTACGATTTCCAACCGTAGGTTGGAGAAGCGTATGTGTTTGTCCGTCTGTATGTCTCTCTGTCTGTCCGCACGATAACTCGCGTAAAAATGCTTCGATTTCGATGAAATTGTATTATAGTACGTGGTAGGGGGTACAACCTGGGGACGAACCCTATTGAAAAATGGGCGAAATGGGGTCAAAGGTCAGGACATAAGAGCGGCATCCATTCCATTGCCCTTATGAGTCAAAACTTACGTAAAAATGCTTCTATTGCGACCAAACTTTAGTATGCTGTTCCGGAGGTACACTGAACCAATTTTGTTGAATATGATCTAAATGGGGTCAAAGATCAGGGCACAGGAGCGAGATTTATTCCACAGCCATTATCCTCATAACTTGACTAAAAATGCTTCTATTGCAATAAAACTTTAGTATGTTGTTTCGGAGGAATACTGAACCAGTTCTGTTGAATATAATCGAAATAAGAACAAAGG
This sequence comes from Macrothele yani, assembly GCA_039090855.1. NCBI lineage: Eukaryota > Metazoa > Arthropoda > Arachnida > Araneae > Macrothelidae > Macrothele > Macrothele yani. The sequence goes on from CM076993.1 coordinate 92,534,255, forward strand.
TGAGGGCACAGGAGCGAGATTTATTCCACAGCCATTATCCTCATAACTTGAGTAATAACTTGAGCAATGATTTCTGGTATGTTGGAAAGCATGTCATAATCAATGCATTGCATGATTTTACTAACTTGTTTTTCAAAACGCCAGCAAAGCACTTAAGAGGACTTCTCGAATTTTTTGTTTTCGCATTCTGCAATAAAAAGGAATTAATTAACTAAGCCATGTAACAATAAAATATTTTTCATTCCTTTGCCTTTCATGCTTTTCCATAGGGTACGTACACTGTACGCTCTGCTCCAACATCTGAGAGTTTTTTTTTTTTTGCTTTGGGGTTTAACGATTACCGTGAGCCACTCAATATGCTATAAGCAGTTGCCGGTCCCTAATTTTAGGCCACTGGTTCATGGAAAAGAAGAGGGCCAGTTCTGAAAGACAAACACACCATCCATGCATTACCCGGAATTCGAATCCGGGCCAATCTCTGACGAATGATTAGAAGCAGGCGCTTCGAACTGCTTAGCTACCGGGGCGGCCAAGCCAAAAATTCAATAACATTACTTTCTACTTAAATTGTCACTTTTCCTATTGTAAATTCTCAACGTTTTTGTCTATTCCTACTGCATACGCACGCATCCAGAAGTTCAATGGAAAAATTAGAAATTAGAAGTTATCGCGAAAATCTTTGCGTTGCCTGCAGAGAACTGAAATGGCAGGGTCAGATTTCCAGGAGAGGGCAAGTGCCCCCTTTTGACCCCCACATAGGGGCCTATGAACACAAACTACACACATCTCCATCTCCTACGTTTTCAACTTCAGTGACACTGTTTACTAAAAAAGCCCTTTTCAAGGCCAACCTACGTCAGTTACAAGAGAAACCAGATCAGTTCTACCAAAAACATAAATCTCATGTTCAGTACACGAACATTTTATCGGGTGCCCTTTCCCCCATTTTCCTTTAGTGCTCCCCTCTGGTACTGAGTTAGGTAACTAACGACTACAACTTAACCCTCCTACATTTTTTAATTTTCCGCTCTTTTCTGCATCTTTTCTATCAGGGTACCCTGCGAGTTCCTTACTTTTGATGTCTGGTCACAACGACCCCGACCACAGGTTAAAGGGCGCATATTAGATCTGGAGCTTTAAAGGGGTAATCATTGTGTTTGTGCATGTGGCTACTTAGAAATTCACAGATTCCTGCCTTTTGTAGTATTACGTAGAGAGAGAAGGAGAGAGAGAGAGAGAGAGAGGAAAAGAGAGAGAGAAGGCGAAAGAGAGAGAGAGAGAGAGAGAGAGAGAGAGAGAAAGAAAGAGAGAAAGAAAGAGAGAGATCTAACTCTGAAGTTGGCGACATTATCTGGAAACTTGCAACACCTATTTTGCCAGAGGCTTTCCAACAGATAAATAGTTCTCAAGATCTCAAGAGCAGGGAGTCACAACAACCACGTGCGTTTATGCAACCCTTTTTTTTTCTTTTCTTATCTTTCTTTACTGTGCGAAGATAAGAACGCTTCGTTCCCATTACCAGCTGATGATTATGAAAGAATTCTTTGACGTTTGAACGTCAGAGATGATTACAGCTTGACACATCACTTTTACTTTTCTGCCTATTTACGATACGGGAAAGCGTTGAACTGATGACCGAGTGACGGCGTCTTACGTTATTTTTCTCTCGTCTTGCGACAGGGGCGCGAATCTCACAATTCAGCACATTTGGAGAGACTGAATGTAACTGAACGATCCTGGTCTCCTTTCGGATAGAGATTGGTGCTTATCTACATTGCTTACAGATAGAGCTGATGGGTTATCATGGCGACAGTACGAACAAAAACATGACGAGTATTCGACGTTGCAACATTGTAATCAGATATGTAAACACTTTCACAGTCGTTGAGCTCTGAGAACTGCTAATTTTATGAAAGCTGCTTCGGAACTGTTGTAGTAGCCGCACCGGTGGCGCAGGCTTCTTAACATTCGACCGAGATGGGCGAGGGTTGGAATATTGGTGAGGCACGGAGGTTGTGTTTGTCTTACGGGCACTGGCTCTCTCGCTTCTCTGAAGCCATTGGCTCTAAATTAGGGACTGGCGACTTCTTATAGCTCATCAAGTTCCTTACGGTGGTCGTTTAAACCCCCAAACAAAAGCCTGTAATAGGTCTGTTCCGGACAGAGAATTGCAGTTATCGATGATATTCAACCGTTGATTCGAAATATAGCATCGGCAGCCAACACATAGTACCTTGCCGTTGAAATGTATCTTGAACATACACGGAGTTAGCTTTGCGTTAGGAACACCTACCCAATAACGCGTTCGTCCACCTTTCTGTCCGATCAGGGCTCACAGACGCCTAGGAACAGATTCTACAAGATGTCCAACATCCTCCATGCATAACTTTACCCATGTCCGCTGAAGCAGCTCCGTCAGTACACACTCATTACGTGGAGAAGCTATATTAAATTAATTACGCTACCCAATACCCGTAACAATACCTTACTTTACTTTCTGAAATCAATATTACTGCTATATATATAATAATTGATTATTAATAATATTGATTTCAATATTACTACTGTACACCGATGAGTCATTACATTTTGACCTCCCCAGCCTAGACAAATGAGCGCGCCCGGACACCGAACGGTGGCCCAGATGAAGTTCACAGAACAGTATATATACAACCCGAGGACCTGCTTTCGGTTTGTAGAGTGTTCGGAGTCAGAATGGGAAAAGCTGCTGATTTATCGGAGTTTGATAAAATACTAATTGTTATGGCACGGTGACTCGGAACTACGATCTCGGAAATGGCGCGGCTTGTGGATTGTTCACGTGCCGCTGTAGTGAGAAAAATGGGAAAAGCTGCCGATTTATCGGAGTTTGGTAAAGGACAAATTGTGATGGAACGGCGACTCGAAACTACGATTTACTAAATGGCGCGGCTTGTGGATTGTTCTGGTGCCCCTGTAGTGAAAAAATGGGGAAAGCTGCCGATTTATCAGAGTTCGATAAAGGACAAATTGTGACGTCACGGCGACTCGGAACTACGAGCTCGGAAATGGCGCGGCTTGTGGCAAATTGTAATGGCACGGCGACTCGGAACTACGATCTCGGAAATGGCGCGGCTTTTGGAAAATTGTGATGGCCCGGCGACTCAGAACTACGATCTCGGAAATGACGCGGCTTTTGGCAAATTGTGATGACACGGCAACTGGGAACTACGATCTCGGAAACGGCGCGGCTTGTGGATTGTTCTCGTGCCGCTATAGTGAAAAAAATGGGGAAAGCTGCCGATTTATCGGAGTTCGATAAAGTATAAATTGTGATGGCACGGCGACTCGGAACTACGAGCACGGAAATGGCGCGGCTTGTGGGTTTGTCACGTGCCGCTGTTGTGAGTACGTATCAAAAGTGGTGCAAGATGACGAATCGTCGTCCGCAGCTCATTGATGCCACAGGGGAGCAGAGATAGTGTCGCGCATTGTTCTGAGCGACCGCAGGGCCACAGGGCGACAAATCAACCGCAATTATAACAGTGGTGATCAGGGCAATGTGTCACAGCACACAATTCATCGCAGCCTTCTGCGCGTGATTCAGCGTAACCAAAGACCCAGCCGGGTTCCCATGCTCACTGCACGTCATCGCGAACAACGTATGAAATGTGCCAATGATTATCGAGATTGGACCGTGGATGATTGGAAGAAAATAGCCTGGTCTGACGAATCACGATTCCTGGTGAATCACTTACAACCCTGGCATAGGGAGTAACTTAACAGTATAATATAATTTAGTTCAATACAAACTCTCAAGGGGCAGCTCCTCCTTTCATCCGCGCCTGATGGTTGCAAGGGTTAAATTAAAGTGTTTCCATTGTACAGATCTGTAATGTGGCCATAGGCGCCGACTATTGGGGGAAGGGGTCAAAGTGAATCTTGTCCCTCCAATAATTTTAGTGGGGGGGGGGGTATCCACCTAATATTTTTCGTCCTGTTTAATTAAATAATTGCATTAGCCTCATAATAGACCAAGCCACCTTATGAGGGCAAAGCGATTTATTTCCAAAAAAGCCGCCCCGGTGGCGCAGTGGTCTAAGGCGTTGGCCTCTGATCATTCGTCCGTAAGGGGTCCGGGTTCGAATCCCGGTCAGGCATGGATGTTGTGTTTGTCTTACGGCACTGGCTCTCTCCCTTCCCTGGAACCAGTGACCCTAAATTCGGGACGGGCGACTGCTTATAGCCCATTGAGTTGCTCACGGCGGTCGTTAAACCTCCAATCAAAAAAAAAAAAAAAAAATTCCAAAAAAAAAAAAAAAATAAAAAAATAAAAAACAACAGCTTTATTTTGCCATATTCACCATTTCTCATTTGACAAAAACACTGGATTGCCAGCCCCGTATTGTGTTTGACATGTTCTCGTGATGTGTCGTAAATGTTTAAAACAATTATCAAAAATAAAATAAGTAAAAATACAGAAACATAGGATCTCTATCGCCTTTATTTATATATTTAATTTTTGCGCTTCGTGTTCTTTGTTTAAGTAACCCAGCTAATCTCTCATTATTATTTTTTCATAAACGTTTGAAAATAAAATCACTCTGGACATTTTTTTATGAAATCATTGGCTGAATTTTATTTTAAAAACATTTAATATTCAACAAAAGAACATTTCTGTTTCTTTGTTAATTTGCTGGTGAGCAATTATAATTATGTTCTAAAATATACTTCGAATCTCGTAGTTTATCTTTTTGCCATTTATTTTTTAGCACGTCTTTTGTAAAAAAAAAAAAGATCGTACTTATGTCATCGGTGTCCATCAATCCGTTCGTCCGTCCCTCTGTGGACACAATATCTCTCTAACTATTAGGCCGATTTGAAAAATTCTCTTTACATTGGGAAGCTTGAAACATGCCAATGACGATCCTTCATTTCGTTTTTCTTTGCGATGTACAGTTTCGCCGCTTGAGGGCGTAAATGCAGATGGAGAGGATATCGAATTCAGAATGCGTTTTATTCCACATATTTCCTTCTAAACATACGATTGAAAAAATTCTTTTACCTTCCGATTTTGTTTGTGTCGAAGAGTACTTTAGGTATACTCACTTTTTTAGGTTACGCATAAGTTTTCCGGTAGGGGGCGTAAAAGTAAATTGCGTTTTCTTCAATATATCTACTTCAAATACTCCAATTTTCAAAAAAAAAAAATCTTCAGAGGATACAGCCCCTGATGGGAAATGTTTGGCATATAATTTCTAATTTTTGGTAAATAATGGTTTGGCCACCAGGGGTGGGGGGAGAAGTGTTAATTAATTTCTGTTTTTGATGTATTCGCCACAAAATCTGAGCTTCTAAAATATCGATTGAAAAAATTCTTTCGTGGACCGATGCCACTGAAGTCGATGAACCTTTTCGAAAAATTTCTTCTTAAATTATTGCATGGTGTTTCCGTCAGGGGCGTAGATGTATGTCTCATTTTTGTCAACATCTCTGCTTCTAATGGTCTGATTTGAAGAATTCCTTCTTTATTAGATAAGTTTCCGGTGCGGCATGGTTCTCATATAATTTCAAAATTTGCAAGTAATTTATAGAACATGTGCGGCATGGTTTTCATGTAATTTCAAAATTTTCAAGTAATTCATGCCACTAGGGGGCGTAAAGGTAAATTGCGTTTCTCCCGTTCTCTCTGCTTCTAAAACTCCGATTTGAAAAATTCTTTCTGCACCGGATACAGCTCCTGATGGGAAATATTTTGCATATAATTTCTAATTTTTGGTGAAGACCAGTTTGGCCACCAGGGGGAGTAGACATATATCTTATTTTTGTCAATATATCTGCTTCTAAGAGTCCGATTTAAAAAAAATGCTTCTTTGTTGGGTAGCGTTTCTGGAGCGAAATGTTTTTCATATATTTTCAAAATATTCAAGTAATTCATAGATTTTCCACTGGGAAGGGGAGGGGGGAGGTAAGGTAAATTGCGTTTTACCCCGATATTTCTGCTTCTAAAACTGTGATGTGACAAAATTCTTCCTGTATCACATACAGCTCCTGATGGGAAATGTTTTTTATGTAATTTATAATATTTAATAACTAATGGTTTAGCCACCACGGGGCATAAGTGTTAATTTCTGGTTCTGATGTATTTGTAGTAAAATCGAGCTTCTAAAAACTCTACTGAAAAATTCTTTTCTGGACCGATACGGCACACATAGAAAATTTTTTGAGAATACCTTCTTCTTAAAATAATGCATGTTTTTTCAACCAGGGGGCGTAGACGCATATCTTATATTTGTCGATATCTCTGCTTCTAAGAGTCCGGTTTCCTCCTGAGAATGGAAGAGACTTGCCCCGCGTTTGATTTCTTCATGTCTGCCTCCCCCCCCCAATAACTTGGCGAATTCGGCACTCCTGAATATGGCTTAAAACTGTTTTCTCGAAGAAGGGCCGCATTCCATGACACTTCCAATTCTTTTTGAAACTGTACATAAAAGCATACGACATGTTTTCAGTGAGGTAGCGATAAAAAGGTTTAAACGCTCACTTTTTGATGCAACAGTTACAGTACAGTAATTTAGTCACCGATATATGCAGAAATGAAGATTTATCAATTGATGGAGAAAAGCTGAAGATAACAGATACGTACGTTTATCTTGGACAGCAGATATCAAGTGAGGGTCACATTGACGAAGAAATTAATCGGTGTATAAAACTTGCCTGGAGAGCTTTTGGAAGAAACAGCATAATTTTCAAGAGCAATATGCCATTATGTCTTAAAAGAAAAGTGTTTGATCAATGCATCCTTCCAGTGCTTACGTATGGTGCAGAGACGTGGACCTTAGCTAAAAGAGACATACAAAGGCTGCAGACAACTCAAAGCAGCATGGAGAGGTGCATGCTTGGTGTAACCAGGAGAGATAAGAAGAGGAACACGTGGATCCGAAAAATGACAAGAGTGGAAGACATCATGAGCAGAGTAAAATCTCTGAAATGGCAATGGGCTGGACATACTGCCAGAAGGACAGACCATCGACGGACAGCCGGAATTTTAGATTGGATCCCAAGGGGCAGGAAAAGACCCAGAAGAAGACCACATGGGAGATGGGTGGATGAGATTCGAAAGTATGCGGGAGTAACATGGAGGAGACTGGCACAAGACAGACCGTTGTGGAAGAGGCTTGGAGAGACCTTCGTCCAGCAGTGGATTGATAATGGTTGACGATGATGATGATGATGATATGTAGAAAGAGATGACAAATTTTATCCGGGACACCTTTTCCCTTTTTTTGACTTATTGTCATTGCAGATAATGAGTTTTCATAGTCACCGCGCGTTTTCTTTTTCCTAGGTTGCACTCATAATTAACATTCTTTTCTTTACCTCCCGCAGATGCATCCAGACCCGTACAAAGACAAAGAAGTTAGGGCGGTTGATGATTGAGGTCGGGCAAAAGATATGAAAGAAGTCCGGCTTGGGCTCTTGTGTGAGTCGTTAGGATGGGCAAAAGAAGCGCAGGTCAGGCGTCCACCCCGGCTGCGAGCGTGGGTGTATCAGGCGCCTTTGCACTCGACTGGAATTACCAGATTGTCTTCACTAACTAATTTCTGCTGAAAACTTTTGTGAACATTTTTACTAAAACATCATTTCATCACTTTTTTCCGTGTCACCGAGCTTGCGACCCAGTTTTGCCAAGATATCAGCTAAAAATAACAAATCGGTACTCGCAGTATCAGGTCACGTCATAATTTGCAAGGTATCTCAGGGACGAAGTATAACTGTCTCTGACAACATGGGCACAAGAAAGACAAGATGCCCCTCCCCCTCACCAAATTTGTTCTTTTGCTAAACGGTGCGGGCTTATGACGTGTATGTGTCTGTTTGTCTGGAGTGTGTTTTACTGCGTTAAGTAATTTTGCAATGATATTTATTATTAATGGAAAATATATTAGGTCTGTTTCAGCGTGTACCAGTGTACGTTTCAAATTATTGACCTTCAGGATTTTGTGAAAAATAAATACATTATGATAATAACATTTATTATTATAAAACAATATAATACACTAGAAAAGACACAATAATGTGGGAAAAGAAGCAAATATTAAAAATTTTTAATGAAGAGTCAACAATGCGAATGATAATTGATTAACACTTACGTAATTCTCCACTTTTCCACCAATATCTGTCTGCACCATAATTATAGCATGATCATTGTTTTTTTACGGGCCTTTGCATGGGCAATATTGTCAATTACTGAAAAGTAGTCTATTCCCAGAGTTATGTCCTTTTCTACACACATTATCACGAGCGAGTTAAGCTGTTTTACTCCCAATCACGTCTTTTTTCATTTTTTACGCTTTCCAACCGTAGGTTGAAGAAGCGTATATACTCAAGCTTTTTCCGTCCGTCTGTCCGTCCGCCCGTCTGTCGGCACGATAACTCACGTAAAAATGGTTCGATTTCAATGAAATTTTAGTATGTGGTAGGGGATCACCTGGGGACGAACCCTTTTGAAAATGGGTGAAGTGGGGTCAAAGGTCACGACATAAGAGCGGGATCCATTCAATTGCCCTTATGCGTCATAAGGTGCGTAAAAATGGTTCGATTTTGATGAAATTTTAGTATGTGGTAGACGACCACCTGGAGAGAAACCCTATTGAAAATGGGACAAATGGAGTCAAAGGTCAGGACATAGGATCCGGATCGATTCCATCGCCCTTATCCCACACTATTAAGGTGGACGTCAAGTAATTTTGCTTCCTATATTTCCAATGGAAAACCTTCTGTACACATTTCCTTCACAATTAGTGTGTTCCCAAGGATGGAAATTTGAACATCGATTAAAATAACTTCATACTGTAACTTGGAATGCTTAACATTTCTAAAACATAAGCATAATTATATTAAGAAACAATAACGTTTCCTTTGGTGGTGTTGAAACCAGAAAAAAGATGGCGCGACCTGTACTTTGATGACGTCAGTGGGCAAATAAATGTTGAATTGCATAATTACGGTTATGGTTTAGAAAATATTAAGTATTCTAAGTCATGAAATGAAGCTATTTTAATCGATGTTCAAATTTTCACCCTTGGGAACGCATTAATTGTGAAGAAAATGTGTACAGAAGTTTTTCCATTGGAAGTATAGGAAGCAAAATTACTTGACGTCCACCTTAAAGTAGCAATTCTTGTATGTATGTATGTACATTTTATTTTGAAAACGGCTCTAAGCATTTTGATGGAAGTCGTTAACCTACCGTTTTCTGGTACTACTAAATCGATTTAGCTTGATCTCGGCTTTAAGAGAATTCGTTTAGTGGGTTTAATAACCTCCCGAATTATAACGTTTTTAGTGTCATGGCGTCGTTCCATTAATGTTACCAATGCTTAGAAATCTTATGACGTCACAATCTCGCGTTTGAGAATGTTGGCGCGAGGTCACGCCATCTGTCTCATTGCATCACGCGTTGTGTGTGGATCCTATTAAAGTTTTATGAGCCGCCCCGGTGGCGCAGTGGTCTAAGGCAATAGCCTCTGATCATTCGTCCGAAAGGGGTCCGGGTTCGAATCCCGGTCAGGCATGGATGTTGTGTTTGTCTTACGGCACTGGCTCTCTCCCTTCCCTGGAACCAGTGACCCTAAATTAGGGACGGGCGACTGCTTATAGCCCATTGAGTTACTCACGGTGGTCGTTAAACCTCCAATCAAAAAAAAAAAGTTTTATGACGTCACACTCCTGCAAGCAGATGGTCGCGATTCCCATCTGCCTCATTACGTCACGCGTTGTGTGCGTAAGTCCGTCTGCACGATCATTCACGTAACAATCGTTCGATTTCGATGAAATTTTAGTATCTGTTAGGGGCTCAGCTCAGCTCATATGTAGAGGATTTTAGGAAGGGAGTGTCTGACCCCAGGTCTTAAACAACCCTTACAAATAGGAAGCTAGGAGATTTGGGCTAGAGTGCCCGATAGGAAAGTGACACGGAAGTGAGGTAGAAAGGGGGAGAAAGACGCCCTTATTTATTACCGGGGAGCCAGTACCCGGAGAAGGTAGGGGATCACCTGGGAAGGAACCCTATTTGAAGTGAACGAAATGGGGTCAAAGGTCAGTACATAGGAGCGGGATCCATTCCACTGCTGTTATGCGTCATAACTAACGTAAAAAAGGTTCGATTTCGATGAAATTTTAGTATATGGTAGGGGACCACCTGGAGACAAACCCTATTTAAAATGGGCAAAATGGGGTCAAAGGCCAAGACATAGGAGCGGAATTACTCCCATCTCCATTATGCGTCATAACTTACGTAAAAACGCTTAGATTTGGATGAAATGTTAGTATGTTGTAGAGGCCTGCCTGGGGACGAATTCTATTGAAAATGGGCGAAATGGGGTCAAAGGTTAGGACACAGGAGCGGGATCTATTCCATAGCCCTTATGCATCATAACTTACGTAAAATGCTTCGATTGCGACAAAACTGTATCATGTTATTTCGGAGGTATACCGAACCGGTTCTGTTGAATATCATCGAAATGGGATCAAAGGTCAAGTCACAGGACCGAGATTTATTCCACAGCCATTATTCTCATAACTTGAGTAATGATTTCTGGTATGTGTGAAAGCGTATTGTAATCAATGCATTGCATGATTTTACAAACTTCTTTATTCTTGAGACTGCTGAAAATGATCTTTCAGCAGAACAATTCGTAACTGGTAAAGTTAAAAACATTCTGAAAGCTATTTCTAAGTTTGTAAATGTACTCTGAAGATTATTATCAATGATGAAAGTGTACATATCCCATGGTGTGTTCAAGTCTTCGGCATTCATATATGACTGGAAATGTAGAAATTCGTTGCTGAGAAAGTTTTGTCTCCTTGGTACCCATGAACAAGAGTATTTGATCTAGCCTCTAGATCACGAGCTCTGGTCTCTTTCAAATCCCTGAAAAGTTCAAACCTTTCCAGAACAACTTCGTATGATTTCCTCGTGTTTGCTAAATTACTGATTAAAGAATCCATATTCTTAAAAAACATATTTACTCTTGCTCAGTTAATGCTCTCCGTCCACGCGTATGGAGTGACGACTATAAATAATATAGGTTTTAAAAATTAATAAATTTTGTAAAATTCAAAAATTTTCTTGGGTGGTGGTGTTAAAATATTCATAAAACAAAAAACTCATCCAAATCCCCCCTCCCCTAAAATTGGCGTCCTGAGCTCGGGCCCACTGCGCCCGTTGCTTAAATCGGCCCTGAGGTATCTCACTACTTTACACGTCGTATGATTAATTATGACCCACTTCAAATTTTTCTTTCTTACCACGTAATAATTCCTTTAAAATTTCGTTCAGGAAGGACTCTTCTAAAGGAGCACGTCAGCAAATGATCAGTTTGTTACAATACTTTCATCAGTCAGAAACTACTAACGACGTCTACTTGGCAGGCCCAATCGTTTAAGCATAAAGAAAATGTTTATGCTGTGTGATAAGAAAATTTGTTAAATACACTGCTAGCCACCCAAAATGCAACACCAAGAAATACACGAGATAGCAAAGCCAGATTTACTGGACACGTAACAACAGATACAAAGATGAAACGATTGAACTCACAGCCCCGTGCGACTTGCGGAACACGCAGACATCAGTAGTTCGTGTGACCCCATGGCTGGCAATAACTGCCGCTACACGTCGCGGCATCGAACGAAAGAGGCTTTGGATGTGGGCTTGGGGTATGTCGGTCCAGGCTGCTTCCACACGTTGCCACAGTTCATCAGGTGTAACAGCGGGTGGTGCTTGCCGGGCCACTCGGTTGCCAATCAGCGACCAGACGTGTTCGATGGGCGACATATCGGGAGAACAGGCGGGCCACGGCAGCAGTGACACCTAGTGGGCCGTGAAGAATTGTTGCACGATGCGTGCCACGTGCGGGCGCGCATTGCCCTGTTGAAACGTGGCCGCTGGCAGATGCTGCAGGTAAGGGAGGACTACAGGCTCCAAAACGTCGGAGATGTAGAGGTGGCTGTTGAGTGTACCGGCGATGCGTACCAGAGGGGTGTGGGTGTCATATCCAATTGCGCCCCAAACCATAACGCAAGGCGACGGACCGGTATGGCGATGCATAATGCAGGCGTCATCCGACCATCGTGGTGTTGAACGCAGAAGCGGGATTCGTCAGAGAAGACAATGCCATGCCATTCCGTAGTCCAGGTGCGGCGTTCAACGGCCCACTGCCGTCGCACTCGCCGGTGGTGTAACGTCAATGGTAATCGGAGCAATGGGCGCCGTGCGACAAGTCCCCGCACCTGCAGACGACATCGAACGGTACGTGCTGACACAGGTTGTTGCGCAACACACCCTAATTCCTGTGCTAACGTTCGTGATGTGGCAGTGCGAGCCGTCAATGCCCGCCGCACAACATGCCGATCCTCTCGTTCGGTGGTGTGCCGCGGCTGCGGCAATCGCTCACGTCGGTCCGTCCGTCCGTCCCTCCTGCACCCACCGAATCCATACTCGCCTACCTGTCGCTGGATGTCGTTCCACACGGGTGCAGATGTCTCGGAACGATAAACCGCTGTCGCGATAAGCCACTATTCGCCCTCTGTCGAACTCCGAAACGTGCTGGAATGACTGCCGTATTCTGCGACGAGGCATCAGGAAGCTTCCCACGCACAGGTCCGGCAGCACAACACACTTCCACTACTTACCCCCGCCTTCTGTGCACCTTTCTTATAGTGCTAATCGGTGGCGTGCCGGGCGCACATGATTTGCATATGCCCTGCAATGCTAATCGTTTGCATGTCCTCTCGCGGGCGATGCATGCTGCGAGTTTCAGGCCAATCGGATGCTTCCATCTTGGTGTTGCATTTTGGGTGGACAGCAGTGTAAGTAAGGATGTTACTATGGATAGTTGAAGCAACTTGACACCCTGTTGAAGAATGAATCTAAGTTAGGATGTTACTGTGCATAGTTGAAGCAATTTGGCATCCTGTTGAAGAATGGATGTAAGTTAGGATGTTACTGTGGATGGTTGAAGCAACTTAGCTTCCTGTTGAAGAATGAATCTAAGTTAGAAGTTATGATGTTTTTCTATCAGTGGGCTAATTTTGATGTATGGGAAATCTTTCTTCGCTGTGGAAATACGGTCGAAATGTTTTCCATTGGAAGTATAGGGAGCAAAACCATTAAGCGTTCACCTTAAGTTTTAAAAATAGTATCAGGTATTCAAGCAGGGGTTAAGGTATTTTATTGCACAAGGTTAAATAAACTGTTTTACAGCAAGTCAGCTAAGAACCTATTGTATTTTTTTTTCAGGTGGCAGAGTGTAACTGAGCACTTAGTGCCAGGGTGAAAAGTTGGTCTGCACTGTCAGCAACAGTCGAGTGTTGCAAATGGAGGAATAGAAGATATTTCGGGATTGAACGTGGCAGATCAGTACGAAGTTTGACATTACCAGCTGTTTTTCGAAAGTGACGTGTCTTCTTCATGCACACACGGCATACATAGTTCTGGACAAGAAAGTGCTGGATGCGATTGACAGCACCAGCTGTTGTTGGAAATTGCCTTTATTTTCACACATGGTATAGATCTGAGAAGGAAGTGTTGGGAAGTGAGACGCGGCAGATGGGTGTCACTCACCATCTTGCCGACTCACACCAATATTCGGATGAACACTGAAGGAAGGATCTCCTCCTTGTTTAAAGACGTCGATCATTTGGGAAACGTTCATTTTCACATTCTCAATTGACAATAAAGAAAGGCCACTTAACCGTTCTTCCGTCATTGTGCTTCGTACATACGTTTTGAGGAGTTTTAGTTTTGAGAAATAACATTCAGCTGACACCGCAGACACGAGAATCGGGAAAAACAAAAGTGTCCGAAAAGAGGGAAATAAAAAGGCAAGGAAAATATACATTTTCGTAATAATAAAAGTAACATTCAACCTGTCGATCGACGAGTGTTCAATAAGCGCAGTAATGCATGATAATTATCGCGTACATCACGTACCTCTACTTAAAAACCCGTCAATAATGACGGGGAAAGATAAGATATGTAGATTAAGTTTTTAATAACCGGGGGAGGGGGGAGAGGCGCTGATGGCCTAGTGGCCAACATTCGTGACTGCCACGGGAAAAGCTCAGGTTCGATCCCCGGCGAGTACGAACGCTCAAACCACTAAATATCCGCCGTGCGTTGGATAGGCACGTCAAGCTGTCGGAACCCGGGTACTGGCCCCCAGGTAATAAATAAGGGCGTCTTCTCCCCCTTTCTACCTTGCTTCCGTGTTACTTTCTTATCAAGCACTTTAGCCTAAATCTCCTAGTTTCCTATTTCTAAGGGTTGTTTAAGACCTCGGGTCAGACACTCCCTTCCTCAAATCCTTTACATATGATCTGATCTTTAATAACCAGGTATTTTTGTTTGTGATGTTCAAATCTGAAAGTATGTTCATGAGCATTATAACAATGAAAAAAAGTACATTCGTTGAGGTAGGGATTCTACAATTAAAACAAACAAGCGTTCTTTCCACTGAGCCACCAAAGTGGGACAAAAGTTCAAACGTTCCGACAAAGGAAATTATATTGTTTGTGACTAGGTGAAAGCCCGTCAACAATAAGATATGTAGAGCAATTTTTTAATAACCTGATATTTTCTTTTTGTTAGTAAACTTAGAATGGCTCAGTTGCAAATGTTAAAATGCTATGGTAGTTCATGCGCAGAATTTCAAACACCTTTATTATGCACAAGAGGTACAGGTGACGTGCAGACTGGCAGCGTTAAAGTAGCAGACAATGATGAAGAATATTTACAGATGAATGAACGTGTATTTACAATGGCATGATTGAGTAATGAAAACTGACTTCGTCAGTCAATAAAGACAAACAAGGCAGAGAATAAGGCATACACAAGGCTGATAAACAACCCCTCCGGGGAAGTAAACAGAAGTGACAGGAAAGAAGTCAGAGCACGAGATGGAGGTCATCGGTAGGTCCAGTGAACCATGGGAAGTGGGAGCCCATAGCCGGAGAAAAGCATCGACTTTGCCTCCGGCCTTTGCCTTGGCGTACTCCAGCCGCAGGCGGGACTTCAGCTGAGCGCGGTAGATGCAACAGAGGTCTGGAGCAGCGTCCTGAAGTGCTGGGACAGATGTAGCCGTTCGGAGCTTTTGGTGAAAACAGTACACGACATGTTTCACCATGATGAACACACACGCACTAGTGTGAGCGAGAGGCACAGGCGGGGTAATGGTGCGAAGCAAGGTAGTGTAAGCCGTGAGTGGAAGGTCGGTGTCTCCAAAATGCCCCACAGTGGTGAAGGCAAGGTGAAGAAGTGGTAGGAGCACCGGGCAATGGATGTAGACGTGATCCACATCAGCAGGTTGATTACAGAAAACGCACAGATCCGACGCCAGAAGCATCATGCGGTGAAGAGTGACTGGAATTCGGAGTCGCCGATGTAGAAACAGCCAGTGAGTGTTGTATTCACGTGGTGAAGATAGCAGAGAGCCCGTCGCTCGCCAGACTGGCTGGAGGGCGGAGGATGGGACCCACAGAATCTCCCGAGGAGGTAAAGTAGAGGAAGTACAGAAAAAGCGATAAAGGAGCTGGACAGACAGAGCGGAAACGGAGAGAACGGAGCCACAGAGCGGGCGAGAGAGAGAAAGGGAGAGGAAGAGAGGCAGAGGAGACCTGAAGGATGCCAGAAGAAGAAGCAAGATCAGGAAAAAGAGAGACAGTGGACTCACGGAGTGAGTCATACAGGGCGACAGAGGCTGGGGTGGATGGAAGAAGGGACGAGAGTGAAGAAAACGGTTTCCACGAGAGATCAGGGAGAAGAAGATCACGGACAGTGATGACCCCTGCAGGAAGCCAGGTGGGATCATCAAAGCATGGACGGTGGTTAGGATGGATAACAGAAGAAAAGAAGAGGGGCTCCGCGAGAAGCTCTGAAGTGGAGGCAGGCAGAGAGCGAAGGAGCGGGAGAGAAGTGAGATAAGAGAGAGCTTCAGAATAAGCGCGTGAGAGGCGAGAGCGGGAGAGAGAGAACTGATCCATAAAAAGGAGGGTGGTGAATTGAAAGGACGGATTCCGGGGAGAAGCCATCACATTACTCACTAAAGTTGCTGAAGGTACCGGGGAGCAGAGGAGTTGTTCATGCGCAGAAGCACAAACAGTATTTTTTGTTTTCTTTTTAATTTCTTCTACAGATAATTTTTATTTATTCTACATAAAAGAATACCTGCTTATATTCTGCGAAAACAATTTAGTTATATTCTGAGAATTTCGTAGTTAAGGAAAAAGAAAGTTCGCAAATCATATTTCTTCAGCATACGCATGAAATAATAATAACATGCTGTTACCTACTGTATTGAAATCCTCAAGTTTTAGACTTAAATGAGAAAAGAAACGTGTGACAATCTGAAATAATCATATTAGGTTCACAAGGAGAATCTTAAATTTCATGCGATGTTTCTAAATGAAATATTTTGTATGTCGTTTATTAACGACAGAGTAGAACCAAAATTTCTGACGTTACGTTTTCCTGTTTCTAAAGAGTTTATCGTGTGATGTAACGCATCGCTGACGTCGTGTCAGAATGATTTGGATTAGATGGCGTCACACCAGCTGCTGTGAAAAATCGGTCTTTGTTGCTATGACAACAAAATAAAGTGGTACACGCATGCGCTGTACGCGTGAAGATGATGACGTCACTTGCACGAAAAGCTAAACGCGACGTCACAAATATTTCTTTCTCGGTGATTGCTGTGGTGACGACTTTCCGCTTGCGCCCCAACAGTGGGACATACTTTCAGACCTCAGACCACAGAGTAGGAGATCCAGAGGTAAATCTTCCATAGAGGCTCATGGCAACAATTTGGTCCCGAAGATCTCAATAGAACAGCGCGCCAGTGGACGGACCTGAAACTAAAGCGTCGAAACCATAACCGTGAGAGTCTACCTTTTTTCTTTGTTATTTTTCAAGAGTTTACAACTCACATCAGATCATATGTAGAGGATTTTAGGAAGGTTTTAGATGATTGTCTTCCCTGAATTTTGTGTTTCATCTTTGTGAATGTCATGCAAAAGTCTTTCTGGAACCAGACAGAAATTGTAAGGTTATTATTTCGTATTATTATCATCAATTTTTTCATTGCTACTTTGCAGTTGACAGGTAATTGTCTCTGATGATGTTCTGTGTTACAGTATGTTTTGTAGCGCATGACATTGCTCGCAGGCTTTGAATGCAGGACTTTGAAAACAACGATAGCGTTGCAGAGAGCTGGAAGGTGCACTGTTAAAAGTTTTGTATTAGGTTGCAGAAAAAAGTGGTGCTACACCAGCTGTACCACTTTTTGGGAAAAAGTAAACCATTGTGAAATGCAGGAAATATACATAAACATGGTGTAATGCGTGCAACTTTGCACCATTTAGGTTTCATGCTACACCATGGTGCATATTCTCATCATGTGTTTGTGAATTTCATGCATCACACAATGGTTCACCTTTGCTCCCAAAGCGGTGCAGCTGGTGTAGCACCACACTTTGGTGCAACCTCATACAATAGTTTTAACAATGTTACGGTCGAGTCAGACCCATCATTAAGTTGGGGTTAATCATGTTCTATACAGTTAGGCTAACGAGCCATTTTGTTAGTTATCTAACTTGTGTCCTAATAGATTTTTACAATTTAATTGTTGTGCCCAACATGAGTAAATTTATTGAACATTTATTATACAGAACTGGACTCAAGGTCATAACAACTTTAGCGACGAGAATGGGATGGAATGTCAATACTTCGTCTGGAAAGAATTTTTAAGTGCGAACCTGCGCAAATGTAGAACATGGCCAGTTTCGGAGTTATAGTTGAGTATGATTCCAAAACGGAATCCTATAGTCAATACATTGAACGTTTAGAACAGTTCTTTATCGCCATCGAGATTACGGATGATCATCGGAAGCGCGCCATATTTCGAATTGTAGTAGGACAGTCCAGATTGGGTCTATTAAAAGACCTTATAGCTTCTGACATTCCTACGTCAAAGTCATTGGGCGATTTAGTGTCAGTTTTATAGACACACTTCAATCCTTTTCCCTCAGAAATCGCGTAACGCTACGAGTTTAATTGTAGAGTAAGAAGACCTGGCGAGTCTATATTGCGGTTTTTATGCTGAACTGCACCGAATGGCAAAGTTCTGCGCCTTTGGAGCAACATTGGATACTATGCTGAGAGATCGAATGGTATGTGACATCGCTGATGAAGCCATTCAAAAGGAGCTTCTGGCGGTACCAGGATTAACGCCGGCGAGTGCCACTGAGATCGCGCTATCAATGGAAGCTGCCATTCGAAATTTAGCAGATTTGAAAACAGCTTCAACGTAGACAGAAAGGAAAATAAATTTATTTTGACAGAAAGGAAAATAGATTTCGAAAACCTGCTAAATTAGTTAAGTCTTCAGAGTTTTCTACGAAGCCTCAGCCAGAACTCGTTAAGCCTACTCTACCTGTTTCGCTCAAAGGGGAGTACTATCGTTGTGGTGGAACACAGCAACGGCAGAGTTGTCGTTCCGTTAACGCTGCGTGCCATTCTTGTGTAAAGCTTGGCCATATTGCCAAGGCTTGTAAATCCAGAATCATCATAGATGGAACGAAATGTTCCAGGAAAAATGCCTTCAAGATTAACCAGTTGCAAGGAACCACTCATGACGCGGAAAGTACTGTTATGAATTGTGTTGAATTTCTTAATGTGAAGCATCACCGCTAACGAGAATAATTTGCAATATATGACAGTGCATGCAAATGGAATTCGACACGTGCTCCGCTTTCTATAATAACTGGCGGTACTTATGAGAGATGTGTGTTCCTGCCTTTACGGAAGACGGATGTCAAGCTAGTCTTTTACGAAGCAACCAATCGATGTTTTGCGAGTATTACAAGCAAATGTCTCTGCAAACATGACACAGAGAAGTCTCCCCTTGCTAGTTGTCAAGCAAGGCAGAGTCAACATCGCGGGAAGGAACTGGACTTCTCAGCTACCTATTATTGTCAAATTGTTTGGCTCCGGAAAAAGTTATTACTCCTCCCGTTGCTGAAATTCTTGCCGCACCTGTGAGCACGACATCAGAAGTGACTCTTCGTTCCGTTTCAGAGAGGTACCTACAGTTTTTTTCTCCTGGACTGGGACGGATAAAGAGAGTTTAAATATCTCTCTCTTTGCTTTCAATGGCGGTGCACAAATTTTATAAGCCCTGTCTAGTGCCTTACGCCTTACGATCCAAAGTCGACGCTGAACTTGAGAGCCTGCAGTCTTCTCAGTGGGCTTCCCCGTGGTGCATGTATTAAAAAGAGACGACAAAGTTCGTACTTCTGAAGGCTTTTAGCTTACTGTAAACCAAGATACGTAGCTGCAACAGTATCCACTTCCAAAAATCGAAGATGTTTTTGCTCAATTGAGATAATAACTATTAAATTGGATCTTAAGGACGTGTATTGTCAACTAGAATTAGATTTAGAATCTCGGGGGGATCAATACGCACCGAGGATTATTCCGTTTTACTAGGTTGCCTTTTGGGGTAACCTCAGCTCCCACCATGTTTCAAAGAGAGTTAGATAAACTATTGCAGGGACAACTTGGTACCTCGTGTTATTTAGATGACCTGCTCGTGACAGGCAGAAACAACGTTCAGCATTTGAATAATTTAGACCAGGTACTTAGTAGACTGGAAGAGCTGCAAAATGTAAATTCCTGAAATATTCAGTAGAATACCTGGGTCATCGTATTGACTGGGATGGTCTACATCTAGTAGAATCCAAGCTCGAAGCGATAGAGAAAGCTCCTGCTCCTTCAAATGTTAATTAAATCCGTTCTTGGATTGTTTTTTCAAAGTTTATACCTTCAATGTCTACACTATTAGCAACGTTATATAAGCTATTGGAGCGTAATCAACCATGGAAATGATCAACGAAAGAAGATAATGCTTTTTTCAAGGCCAATTGAGTTCTAAGAAATTCCTCTATGCTCGTGCATTTCGGTAACGATAAAAAAGTCATATTGGCGTGCAACGTAAGTCCTTATGATCTAGGAGCTGTTTTATCGCACCAGATCGACGGAAGTGAACAACCGATAGCTTTTACTTCTCGTGCACTGACAAAAGCAGGGAAAAACTGTAGCCAAATAGAAAAGGAGGCTTTGGCTCTTGGGTTTGGAGTGATACGCTTCAGAAATTATCTTCTGAGTCAGAAATTCGTGCTTGTGACAGATCACTGCCCATTAATGAGCTCACTTTTGGAGAATAAACCATTGTCAATGGTGGCAGCAGCTCGGATTCAAAGCTGGGCTTTGACGTAGTTAGCTTATTCCTATAGAATTAAATGTCGCAAAGGAACCTCAAATGGTAATGCTGATGCTTGCAGCCGTTTACCTTTACCTGTACAGCAATCTGAGCCTCAGCTTCCAGCAGAGTTGGTTTTTCTGTTGGAGCAGATTAACGATGGTCCTGTTACTTCACACCAGGTTAAAACGGCTATATTAAATAATCAGTTGCTATTTCGGGTGGAGAAGAATGTGCCTGTTGAACTGAAAAATTTCTGGCTGCAGAAACGAACTATCAATGGTGGATGACGTCATTCTTCGAGCTTCTAGTGTGTTTATACTTGAACAGTATCGAAAGATCATGCTCAATGAGTTGCATGACGGACATTAGAGCTTCACTGTAATCAAAGCGATTGCACGTTCATCAGTATGGTGTCCTGGTATTGATAAAGACATAGAAGCCCAGGTCCAAAACTGCAATGCCTGCCGAGAAAATGCTCCCCTTCCTTCTGCGAACCAGGTGTCATGGCTCATTCCTAAATCTCCTTGGGAAAGAATCCATACTATCCATGTAGGACCGCTCAATGGTCAAACCTTACTGGTTCTAATGAATGCCGGGTCAAAGTGGTTGGAATTTGCTCCAGTCCCATCTACATAATCTTCAGCTACTACTGTCGTTCTTGGAACTCTGTTTTCACATTTTGGCCTACCTAAAAGTATAGTAAGTGATAACAGCAATTCATTTTATACTAGTGAGTTCCATTGTTTCATGGTGCATAATGGTATCAATCATATAAGAACTGTACCATTTCATCCAAAATCAAATGGTCTGGTCGAGAGAGCTGTTCGAACAGTGAAAACCGTACTAAAAAAATTTCGGGAGGTACGTTGGTGGAACATCTGGAGCGTTTCGTACTCAACTACCGCCGTGCATCTCTGGATAGTATTGGCATATCACCAGCTGTGGCTATGTCTGGTCGTCTTCTGAGGAGCCGGCTCGATTTAGTTCGCCCGGGGAAGAGTTACAAGGAATTGCATTTAACCTGTAGTCTTGAAAGCAGGTCAATAAAGGCTGGGTAAGGAAGTCTGGACGTGGACCTGCCTGGGTTTGAGACTCTGTAGTCGGACCCGTGGGAAATGTGGTGGAGGTGAGTCCTCCACCTAGAACAAGTGCAAAGTGCAGTGACACATCATATTTATGGAGACAGAAAAGACCCAACAGAAGGAATCTGAGTCACTTCCGGAGAATCTTCCCGCCTCTGTTCTACCAGAACAGGAACATAACCGACAAGGTAAAGAAGTGCTCTTGGATCAGGGACAATCTACAGAATGTGCGTTGCCATTAACTCTGGTATTACGCCGTTCGAGTTAGGTTCGCAAACCTGTGGAACGTTAATTTTTGTAATCGAAGGCTATTATCGCAGAGACTATTTGAATTGTTTACATGTATTATTTTTATTTTTAAGGAGAAAAGGAAGTTTTGTAATTAACACTTAATTGTCTCTGATGATCTCGCGTGTTATACACTCATCGTCGAAAAAATAGTTGCATGCAGAAGGTAGCAACTGACAGGAATGAAACTTTGTGGGTAGGTTTGGCATCGTGAGACATGTAAATGATTGAAGTATCAAGCTCAGCCGCGCATGTGACGAAAGCAAGGAGAGGGTCGTATCGATGTGCTTGACCGGCTATATAAGGTCGTCCCGTTGCTCGTGCTTGCCATTCTGACTCGTGTTGTTGTGCTGGTTGCATCCTTTGCAAGTATGCCTCGGAGAAAAGTTCGGAAGCAATTCGAGCAGTTGGAGGAGTTCAAGAGGGGCCGCATCGTCGGACTCCGGGAAGCGGGATGGTCTTATCGCCATGTGGCGCGCCATACCGGTCGTGCGGATATCATAGCACGCTGTTGACGGCAGTGGATAGAACAAGGCACGTAGCTGCGACAGAAAGGGTCTGGGAGACCTAAACGAACCACGGAGATGACCGACGGGTTGTCCGACATGCACGGAGTGACCCAAACGCCCTGACTGCGGACATTCAAAGAGCAGTGGTGCCCTCCGTGCATCGTCCGATTAGTGCCAGCACCATTGGCAGACGGCTGCACGACGTAGGACTACACGCACGCAGTAACGACGATTGCCGTTACGACGACTGCCCTTAACACCATTGCATCGTCGCCAAAGGCTTCAATGGTGTCGTGCCAGACTATCATGGAGCCACTCAGAATTGCAGCGAGGGATCTTCATTGACGAGTTCCGTTTTTGTCTTCGAGGAGACGACCAATGAATCCGTGTGTGGAGGCACCGTGGTCAGCGCCAAGATGAACGGTTTGTTGTAGAACGTCACACGTCCAGAAGGCCTGGTGTCATGGTGTGGGGTGCAATGGCCTACGATGCCAGATCACCTTTGGTGTTCATTACAGACACTTTGACAGCCCAACGTTACGTTAATGAGGTCCTGCAACCAGTGGCCCTACTTTTTCTGACCGCTCACTCTGGTGCGATTTTCCAACAGGACAACACTCGTCCGCATACTGCTGCTGTCCCGAGAGCTTGCCTTCAAGGAACTGACACTCTGCCATGGCCAGCCGCATCGCCAGACCTATCGTCGATTAAAAATGTGTGGGGTGTTATTGGACGCTCTATCTACCCTTCACCCCTACCTCCCAATCTGCAGGTACTGCGTGGGAAGATTTAAGCTAAATGGGATGGCTTAACGCATGACACAATTAGGAACCTATACAACTCCATGCCGGGACGTTTGGCATGCTGTGTGAGCAAGCATGGCTGCCCGATGTCATTCTAGGTGACACTACTTATTGGCATGTAGCTCAATAGATATTGCCCATTATCAGTCTCATTTTTTAATCATTTATTGTTCCTGATTACCTTTACCTACCTCCCGAATAGCATTGCAATCCGACGCTTTTTTCTGGGTGCACCTATTTTTTCACGATCAGTGTAATATGATATGTAGCACACGAGATTGATTGCGTGCTTTGAATGTACTGACTGTTTGAAAACGATAGTGTTGTAGAGAGCCGGAAGGAAACAGTCGAATTAAGTTAGGGTTAATCATGTTCTATACAGTTAGACTGACGAGACATTTTGCTAGTTATTTAACTTGTGTTCTATAGATTTTTACTGTTTAATTGTTGTGCCCAACATGAGTGAATTTATTGAATATTTATTATACGGAACTGGACTCCAGGTCACAACAGCTGCCTATCGTCCTTTCCATAGCTTATCGTTATCTGGTAATGGGGCCCCTCTAGCAGTTGAGCCCTAGTGCAACTGCCCCATCTCGCCCTATGGTGCATACGCCCTGATGGCATCGTTTCTCACAATCTTCGCATTTCAGAAAAAATTAGAGCATCAGACATGTCTCTGATTTAGCCTCCCATTTCAGTTTCTGTTTCGTTATTTCTCGATTTAAGAATTTCTCACTAAACGGTACAGTACTCCCTTGAACACCTTGTATATTTTGGCAACGCAGACAGTGAGGCAGAATAAAATAAATAGACTACGCTAAATGAAAAAGTGTGGATAGAATATTGATACAGTTGGAATAAAAACAAAACAAAGCAAAGGTGGTAGCTTCTTGAAGATTTATATGAGTCGATGGATAATAACGTGCCATAAAACCATGGCTTCTTTTTTCAGCACCTTTTTTTTAACCCAAAATGTTTGAATTTTGGAATAATTTTTTAATTAAAATAACTAAGTAACAGTAACGTACGAGGGAAGGAGACGGCAGAAGTTTACCCCTTGCGGTTGAATTTTCCCCCAAGCTGAACACGAAAAAGTTTCTTTCCTGTGAATAACTTGCTGTACAACCTTCGTACAGCGATGCATTATATATAAAGGGAAATATATACAGTATAATGCATCGCTGTGCGAACAAGAAATCCGAAAGTTATATATATATATATATATATATATATATATATATATATATATATATATATATATATCCTGAAGAAGAAAATATATATCATCCTGAAGAAGAAATTGAAGAATTTTATGAGGAAATTTGTCATCTAAATAATAAAGGTAAGCAGCACTTGAAAATAATTATGGGAGATTTCAATGCAAAAATAGGGCAACGGCAACAGAATGAAACTTCAGTAGGTAAATTCGGTCACGGCAACAGAAACCAGCGTGGAAATACTCTCGTTGAGTTTGCAGAGGCAGAAGGGTTTTTCATCTTGAACTCCTTCTTCAAGAAAAAGCCACACAGGAAATGGACATGGAGACATCCAAATGGGACGACAAATGGACATGGAGACATCCAAAGGGGGGACGACAAGTGAAATTGATTTTATTATGTGTAACAAAAAAATTCGTCATAGAAGACTGCAGTGTGCTAAACAAGTTCAACACAGGTAGTGACCATAGATTGGTGAGATGTAAGATGCACCTCAACACTAAACTTGAACGTGGCAAGCTCATAAGACAAACAAAATCTATTGACATAACCAACCTTAAAAAACACCATAATACCTTCAAGTTAGAACTGAAGAACAGGTTCTCTGCTTTAGAAGGCCTAACATCGGAAGAAGTGGACATCTCTGAAGTTAACAGAAAAGTAACCAAAGCTCTTATGGAAACAGCAACAAAATTAGCTGGGTCTAAGAACAAGTTGCATGTGAACAAATTATCAGGAAAAACCAAAATGTTGATGCAAAAAAGAAGAGAGATGAGGACAACTAAAGAAGATGTGACTTCCAAAGTGGAATATATAGAGCTATGCAAGACAGTAAGAAAAAGTATCACTGAAGACGTAAGAAAATTCAACTGTGAACTAGTGAGGAAAGCAATTGAAAACAACCAAAGCCTAAAGATAGCAAAGGGACATCTCAGTAAGGGAAGAAAACAGATTATGGCACTGAGAAAAGAAGATGGTTCTGTAACAAGAAATAGAGGCGAAATTTTGACAAGAGTGAAAGATTTCTACTCCAAATTATATGGAAGGGATGATATATGCACTCCAGACATCATGAAAGATACCAGTACCAGAGTTCCTCCAGTCCTTCCAGCAGAAGTTGCACATGCAATCAAGAACATGAAGCGAGGAAAAGCTCCAGGAGAAGATGGAATTACTGTAGACATCATACAAGAAGCAAGTGGAGAAATCGAAACAGTACTCGCCCAAATTTTCACTCGATGCCTTAATGAAGGAAAGATTCCTGAGGATTGGAACACCGCTACAATGATCCTGCTACATAAGAAAGGGGACATTGAGGATCTCGGAAACTACAGACCTATCAGCCTCCTATCAGTAGTTTATAAAATCTTCACTAAAGTTCTTTCACACCGCTTGAAGGTAACACTGGACATGGCTCAACCGAGAGAACAAGCTGGATTCAGGAGTGGCTACAGCACAATAGATCATATCCACGTGCTGAGAGAACTAATTGAAAGAGCGAGGGAATATGAACTTCCATTGTGCATGGCTTTTATCGATTATGAAAAAGCCTTTGATTCGGTGAAACCATCAGCAGTTACAATGGCTCTGAAAACCTGCGGTATTGAAGATGCATACATTAATATTATTAGTAACATCTATGAAAATGCAAGTGCAAAGATTAGGCTGTTTGAAAATACAACACACGTAAAAATTGGAAAGGGAGTGAGACAAGGTGACACCATATCTCCGAAGCTCTTTAATGCTACATTGGAGGGTGTTTTTCAGTCGCTGAGCTGGGAAAACAAGGGGATAAAGATTAATGGAGATTATCTAACCCACCTTCGTTTTGCTGATGACGTAGTCATTTTTGCAACTACCCCATCAGAGCTGCAGAGTATGATCCAGGAACTTGCTGACAAGAGTAAAGAAGTGGGATTAAAAATGAACTTTCAGAAGACAAAAGTGATGTTCAATGCTTTTACAAGAAATGAAGATTTATCGATTGATGGAGAAAAGCTGGAGATAACAGACACGTACGTTTATCTTGGACAGCAGATATCAAGTGAGGGTCACATTGATGAAGAAATTAATCGGCGTACAAAACTTGCCTGGAGAGCTTTTGGAAGAAACAGCATAATTTTCAAGAGCAATATGCCATTATGTCTTAAAAGAAAAGTGTTTGATCAATGCATCCTTCCAGTGCTTACGTATGGTGCAGAGACGTGGACCTTAACTAAAAGAGACATACAAAGGCTGCAGACAACTCAAAGAAGCATGGAGAGGTGCATACTTGGTGTAACCAGGAGAGATAAGAAGAGGAACTCGTGGATCCGAAAAATGACAAGAGTGGAAGACATCATGATCAGAGTTAAATCCCTGAAATGGCAATGGGCTGGACATACTGCCAGAAGGACAGATCATCGATGGACAGCCGAAATTTTAGATTGGATTCCAAGGGACAGGAAAAGACCCAGAAGAAGACCACATGGGAGGTGGGTTGATGAAATTCGAAAGTATGCAGGGGTGACATGGAGGAGACTGGCACAAGACAGACCGTTGTGGAGGAAACTTGGGGAGACCTTCGTCCAGCAGTGGATTGATAATGGTTGACAATGATGATGATGATGATATATATATATATATATATATATATATATATATATATATATATATATATATATATA
Source organism: Macrothele yani (assembly GCA_039090855.1). NCBI lineage: Eukaryota > Metazoa > Arthropoda > Arachnida > Araneae > Macrothelidae > Macrothele > Macrothele yani. Next base: position 92,561,123 of record CM076993.1, read on the forward strand.
TTTAAATATATATATATATAATAATTATATATATTATTTTTTTTTTAACCTTTAGCCTATATATAGTTATATAAAGGTTATATAAAAATATATATATAATGCATCGGTGTATGAACAAGAAATCCAAAAGTTATATAAAGAGTTTCAACTTTTTTAAGAAAGTACGCAATTCATGGTTTTAGAGAGTACCCACAACTTCAAGGAAAATAATATGCATGGTTTATAAGCTGAAAATAAACGTTTACAACTAAACAAACCATTGCCATATCTTCCAACGTATGTGAAAGGAGATTTTCTCAGAAGAATTTGATAATCACACCAGTCCGCTCTTCTCTTTCAGTCACTGAAAGAGAACTGTCATAAAAACTGTTGGGTCTCCGCTAACCCAGTTTGATCCTATAAAATACATCTTATCGTGGCTACTTCGAGGTCACAATTCGGTGGATACGAAAATCAAGGAGCAGACAAGAACGGTAAAAATATATCGAGTTGAACAAAATGTGGACTGCATTTTACACTGTAAAAATAAGTGGTGTGAGTTCACGGAAAATTTCTGAAAATATCGTGCAGCAAAGTTGTCGGCAAATGCCCGTCTTTTAACGAAATTTCCGTTTTTAAAAATGCCTGTCTTTTTTAACTCCCGTATCTTCACAGATTTTCCGTAGTCAGTAAATTCCGTTTATTTCAGAAAAGTTGGTTTAAAGTTTTTCCATATTTTATACAGAAATTTCGAAAAAACGTAGGCGCTGAATTTTTCAGTTCTTACGTCAGACAATCCTTTTGCGCTGGTAGTGAGATTTGAACCAAGGCCGATTGTGTTATGTCTGTACAAGCGGCACGCCTTGACCACCGAGAAAAGAATGTCTTCGGAGTCGCACTCACGTTCAAAGTAAAACTTCTTGCACGAAGATAAAGTTTTTTTCTTTTTCTTCATTAATGCAAGTGATTTAGTCATTTTATTTCCTGTTGGAGCTTAATTTTTTTAATACATTTGTAATGACTAAATTTAATTTTTTTCTGTAGGAGGACTTATCACAAATCAAGTATTTTTTTCACCGTGATTTTTCGAAGCAACAGAGTGCTTGAGAGCTTGAGATCTCTTTAAACAGACAATTATCTTTAAGAAACGGTGAAATGTACTGTGTTTTAGTGGTATTTCATAAAACTTCTAAGTATAAAATTTACTCTTGATAGCCATAATAGCTTTTGTTTTAGGAATTCCACAGACATGCGTAGGCATTGTACAATCACTTGTGCGATAATTTAAATACCCGGTTTCTTACGGTAACACAATATATTATTGCTGGTGCACAAAATGGGGGAAAGGAGAAGAAATATCCTGTGCCACAATAACTAAATTTCATGTGATATGCTGCCCACAATAAACGAGAAATTCAAAATCAGTTCCTTTGACAGACGATTGATATATAACAGTTAATCAAACCTCAAGTATTCGAGCGATTCTCTCCTATTAACATAATGTTTTCGTTAGTAAACCTCAAGTATTCCCGCGAATTTCTCCTATTAACGGAATGTTTTCGTTAGTAAACCTCAAGTATTCCCGCGAACCTCTCCTATTAACGGAATGTTTTCGTCAGTAAACCTGAAGTATTCCCGCGAATTTCTCCTGTTAACGGAGTGTTTTCGAGTATTCCCGTGAATCTCTCCTATTAACGGAATGTTCTCGTTAGTAAACCTGAAGTATCCCCGCGAATTTCTCCTGTTAACGGAGTGTTTTTGTTAGTAAGCCTCAAGTATTCTCGCGAATCTCTCCTATTAACGGAATGTTTTCGTTAGTAAACCTCAAGTATTCCCGCGAACTCTCTTATTAACGGAATGTTTTCGTTAGTAAACCTCAAGTATTCCCGCGAATTTCTCCTATTAACGGAATGTTTTCGTTAGTAAATGTCAAGTATTCCCGCGAACCTCTCCTATTAACGGAATGTTTTCGTCAGTAAACCTGAAGTATTCCCGCGAATTTCTCCTGTTAACGGAGTGTTTTCGAGTATTCCCGTGAATCTCTCCTATTAACGGAATGTTCTCGTTAGTAAACCTGAAGTATCCCCGCGAATTTCTCCTGTTAACGGAGTGTTTTTGTTAGTAAGCCTCAAGTATTCTCGCGAATCTCTCCTATTAACGGAATGTTTTCGTTAGTAAACCTCAAGTATTCCCGCAAACTCTCTTATTAACGGAATGTTTCCGTTAGTAAACCTCAAGTATTCCCGCGAACTCTCTTAGTAACGGAATGTTTTCGTCATGTGGATACGAAAAAAGTGAGAACGGAGTTTTCCCGTAAAAATACGAAAGGGATTGTGTAAAGGTTTCTGGAAATTCAGAATTTTCCGTTAAAACATCTTAAAAACGGCAATTTACCGTCAATATAAGAAAATAATCGCGGAAAAGTTTCTGGAAATTCAGAATTTTCCTCGAGTATCCAAAATCTGTGAAATTCAACTTTCTTTCTCTCATTTCAAGGAAAAGGTTGTATCAGAAATGTGCTTCATTAATTCATGAACGTAATCATGGAAAGTGGTTCGTGAATTTCAGAGATTGTTTTGCAGTGTAGGATCAAAATGCAGTGGCCTTCTGTTCTTCAATGCGATGTAATCCTTAGCGCAAATTTTACCCTCACTTGTGGACAAGCTTGACAATTTTTTTTTTTCAATTTCAGTATTTGCTATGTATTATGAAACTGTCAGGGAGCGCTGTTTTAAAAATATAATAATTTAATGTATTATGAAAAAGTAAATGCAACAGTAATAAAGCTAAAAGAACAACGTTCAAGATATTGATTCACTAATAAAACGCCGAAATCCGTTCTTATTATTACAAAAACTAGAACAAAACGCTAGCTTTCGCCACCATGGGTGGCTTCTTCAGGAAAAAGTATTATTCAAATGCAAAAACGGAGTTCCAGTTATGAATTCAAAAATAGACGTTTGCTATAGATGTTATAGAACGTGCGTGTCGTATTCAAGATGTGTGATTAAGGGCGTGCGTATTCATGAGTGTGCGCCATACATGTGGAAGGTCCATTGATGTTTCCCCGTTGCATATTCCGTGACTGGATAGGATTTCCATAGTTTCTCTGAGGAGGGTGGCTCAGGCGGTTGTGTATCGTACGATTTTCTTTATTTGTCCCCACAAAGGTGTTGCAGAGTTGTTGGCGACTTCACGCGCTAGTGCCGTTGTGAGAAGCCCTCTTTTGACATCTCTGTGGTGTTTCTGTTGTCTTAGTCTTAAGGTGGACGTCTATTGATTTTGATTCCTATACTTCCAATGAGCAAACTTCCTTACACATTTTCTTCACAATTAATGCGTTCCCAAGGATGAAAATTTGAACATCGATTAAAATAACTTCATAATATAACTTGGAATACTTAATATTTTCTAAAACATAACCATAATTATATTAAAAATCAATAACTTTTCCTTTGGTGGTGTTGAGACCAGAAAAAAGATGGCTCGACCTGTTCGTTGATGACCTTAGTAGACAAACAAATGATTGCTTAATTATGGTTATGTTTTAGAAAATATTAAGTATTCCAAGTTATAATATGAAGTTATTTTAATCAATGTTCAAATTTTTATCCTTGGGAACGCATTAATTGTGAAGAAAATGTGTACAGAAGTTTGCCCATTGGAAGTATAGGAAGCAAATTCACTAGACGTCCACCTTAAAGACCTCTTGGTCATGCCCACATAGTTTTTGGTTGTTCCGTCTGGGTACAATATGGGTATAGTGTATACTACCGCTTTTGGTTGTTCTGTCTGAGTACAATATGGGTATAGTGTATACTACCGCATCTTTCAGGTCCACCGCGGCGTTTTTTGTTGATGCGAGACAGGACGCGATTGTCTTAGGTGCTGTAATCCTTATGCCGAAACCAAGTTTTTTTAGGGAATTTTTAAAGATATACGTACTGGCATGAGCCGATGTATTGTAGTGTTTGGCTGGGGCATCCGGTGTTACGGGATGCGAGATTAGGCCTCGTCTGGTGTATGATCTGATCGAGCGTTCTGGAAGAGTACCCTGCAGAAAAGGCTAAAGACCTCACGGTGCCAAGCTCGGCGTGGAGCGTGGCGTTGTCTGATGCGTGGGTGAAAGCTTGCCTGGCCCTGTGTCGGAAAAGAGCTAGCTTTCTCTCCTTGGGGCACGCTTTCTTTCCTTAGGACCATAGGTAGGTTTGTAGTGGACACTAGTGTTGAGGTACCCGGACGGCGACTTCTTGACCAATACATCCAGGAACGGTAGGGATACATTTGTTTCTCGCTCCATAGTGAACTTTATGGCAGGGTGTTCCAAATTGATGGTGGTGAAGAACTGATTTAGTTCTTCCTCGGTGTTTGTCCAGATGAAGAAAACGTCATCTGCGTATCGTAGCCATGGTTGGTCCAGGTGCGCTGAATATCCGGTCTTCTAAGGGTCGTGCTTCTGTCACCAATAAAAACGGATTTCAGTACTGGTGTATATCTACCAAATTTTTCCGTTATTAAATTGATTCACTTTTATTAAGTCAACCCTCCGCCTTTCACAGCAACTTAAGTTTAAGAGTATTGCTGGCACCTTTTACTCCAGCAAAAAAAAAAAAAAAAAAAAAATAGAAAGAAAGAAAAAAGCACTGCGTAAAGTCGTCTGATTGAAATTTTTATATTTACAAGAGCTTCCTATAAGTGTCAGTTGGTAAATAATGACTTAATGATTTTAGGTCACCTGAAAGTTTCACTGCGTGGAAGAAAAAGAACTTTCTGTCAACGTAAATGCTCATTATTTCACTCTGGTCGTTATATTTACTTAGTTGTTTCAAGTGACATATACAGTACATATACAATATACACACACTGAATGGACAAAACATTATAGATATACCTATGTATTCGCGTGTTGGTCATCCTGTAGCTCGAATCAGGGCCGGATTAAGGGGGGGGGTCTACAGGGGCTATAGTCTTGGGGCCCACAATGAGCGAGGGCCCAGGAGACATGGGTGGGAAGATAATAGATTGATAGGTAGAGAGAGAGAGAGAGAGAGAGAGAGAGAGAGAGAGAGAGAGAGAGAGAGCGTTTTGTATGAAATAGTTTTGCTTTTGTCCCGTATGATTTCCACTTTGTCATTAACAGAAGCTGGTAGACGAAGAGATTTCAAGGCTATGTCTTACGAAGGGTAAAGGTTTCATGTCACTGTGTACAGTGGGATGGGCGAGACACAGTTTCAGCTTTCTCACTACCATCCACACATACTTCCCATCACTTGGAACCGTTAATGGGCGAAATCCCCTGTGGCTTTACACTGCATAACAATAAAGATGCTCCAAGAAAAATATACAGTGATAAACCATTAAAAAAATTCAAGACAAAATCTAGGAATCTTAAGCTTTTAACTCATGTTTTCTTATGAGAACAATGGAAAATGTAGTGGCTTATTATGAAAACTCTGCAGATAATTTATTAGTTTGAAGAATGCACTACACGAATTAAGTATCACAAGCATATTGCTACAGTTTGGTGTTTTAACGGATTTCATAATGATTTCCCGTCATAATTCTTTGAGGGCCCACTCAGATATCTTAGCCTTGGGGCCCACTCAAATGTCTTAGCCTAGGGGCCCACTAAGGCCTTAATCCGGCCCTGGCTCGAATAACAGCCTGTACACCCCAAGGGATCGACTCCACCAGATGCCCGATGGTTTTTGGAGGTAATGTCAGCCATGCTTCTTTCAGCATTCTTCACAACTCCGCCGGAGACGTCTCCAGGATCTATGGATTCCGATCCACGGCATCCTAGAGAGCTTCTACAGGGTTTTAATCTGGGGACCTTGGGGGCCACTGGATGGTTTTAAACTCAGATGAGTGTTCTTGCATGAGTGGCTGCGGTACAGTAGGCGATGCATTGTCCTGCTGAAACAGACTATCATGCCCGCAGGATGCGCGAAGGCCATGAAAGCGTGTAGGTGATCAGCCAACACATACTGGTAACGCGCAGCGGTGAATGACCTCTCCAGACGCACTACAGGACCTAATGTGTTCCATGAGAAGGCTTCAAGGCTTCCCAAAACACCACAGAGCCACCACTGCTTTGGACAGAGCCGATCTGGCATGACGGTGCCATGACCTCATGTTTTTGGCGCCACTGCGTCAGCTCGGTACAGCTGAGAAACAGGATTCATCTGACCACACCACGCCGCACCACTCTACAGAGGTCCAGTTTTGATGTTCCCGGCACCAGGTGAGGCGTAATTTCCGATGAAGAACAATCAGTGGTGGCACACGAGTAGGGCGTCGGTTGCCGTAACCTAGGGTTTGCAGGGAACGCTGTACCCTTCGCTTGCTGAAGCCTCATGAGCCTCCGACATTTAACCCGGATGTGATTTTCGCAGCCGTTACCAAGCGGTCTGTCTGTACGAGCCTGGTTAGTCTACGTCGACCGGCGTGTGGTATCAACGGCGTGTGGTCGGTCACCGCTTGCTCTCTGGGCGCTGGTACGTCCGTCGGTGGTATACTCGCGGTACAACCTTGATACGGTTGCCCTCGAGAACCCAAGGGTTCTTACCACTTGGACGATAGAATGGCCCATCTGTTTTGCGCCAACAATGCATCCATTATCAAAATCTCTCACCTCACCACGCTTATGTATCAGGGGCATCCATATTTATTAGAAGTCAGGTTCAGTAGCCATTTTAGAGATAAAGAATTGTAATAATTTTCTCCATTTTTCCGCCATTTTGATGAGCTGAGCAACGAACTGTTAAAGTAATCCTTTTCTCACGCGTCGCAGCAGATGGGGTGTTAGATTTATGGTTACGTGGTCACTTTCCTGCGATTGAGTAAGAGAAGAGGGGGTCAGAGAAGCCAATTAATGGAAACTTTGCGTTTTCAGAGAGAAGGTATTTTAGGGTGTGACTGTGCTTTCTTGGAAAGCGTTGGACTTCACTCTTCGAGAGGGGAGGACTTGAGGGGGGGGTTTCTCAACAAGATGACGAGGGACTCGGTGGTAGGAAGTCGAGGAAGAGGAAGAAGGTTCGGAGGCAAGGAGTGGGGAGAAAAAAGGTGTAAAATCTCGCCTGTCAGTGGGAGGAGGAAATGGATTTCGAGGAGAATCGACGGAGAATGAGAAGATGCGAGGCGAAGACTGGCCGGGAGAAAAAAGGGGAATCGGCGTGCTGACTATTAGACAGAAGAGGAGATTACGACGTGTTAATAAGATATAGAAAGAATGGAGATCAGGACAAGGCTTAGAGACATTCCCCGTAACATCTGAATAAAAGTCTTCCTCACTGCAAGAGCAAAACTTAACTTTAATCGATATACTTTGTATTTTATTTATCTGCATCTGCCGGGAGAAACACGGGTTAAACCCCAGATACAGAGCTTGCGGCAAACGAAGCTTAAAACGAACCCTCCACACAGGGCGCTGTAATATAAGTCAGCACCAAGCCCTGTAACACTTACCCATGTTCGTCGATTGCGATACACTGTTGGAAAGCCCTGCTGTCTGCTTATTCATCGCCTACGTTCAGTCTGAGTCTGTTCTACTCTACGCGTGGGATGCCCATGCAAGCTGCCCATCACTCCTACGTCTAATGTTTTATCTACTGAGTTTATTTAAGAAGAAGTAGCAAGTAACACAGAACGAGCAAGCAAGTGATATCTCATAGGGAGGCCCAGACACCTGGGTCGCCCTCACTGAATGCGTCACTGACACATTTAATGATTTACTGAATCTTTTTTCAAGTTTAGTTTGAGCTCTAAATAGGGCTCGCTTTATTCAAGCGCTTACATGTCCACATTTTTAGGGAGCCCCCAGATTTCTTCAAAGTGCATTGTGCCGAACGAGAACATAATGCTCTACGTGCTTATTGCTTATTTTTTCCTCATTGCCGTCTGAACACGATTAATATTATTAGTCGTCTAAAACTTTGCAGTTGGAAACAACTCTTTTATTATTCACAAACAATTTGGTAACAGACATTTTGCAAGATCTTTCGAAGCGCCTTGCACTTCATCTTCGGGCATATACTAAATAATTTTTTGGAATAGATTTCCTATTTCAATAGAATTCAAAGAAATAAAATTTTTATTACATTTCGACATGTAGACTACTGATTGTAGTCTTGTAATATAACGTGCTGCACATTGTACTGGAAGTTTCAGTCTTCGAAAAGTCTCTTCACGTTGTGCTACCGGAGTTCTCGTCGTGGTGAACAAACTTTAAGAAGATTTTTTTTTTTATATTTCTATTGCTAAGTTAGTTTTTGTTCTATGCTTTATTGTAGAATGTTTCAGTTGAATAGTTTATTGAAATTTTACTAGATACATTATCCAAAAATGGTTGTATTATTGACAAAAAACATTTAACAAAAATTTCTTCTTGGGAAAGCCTTCGTACGTCTGATTAACGGCACGTATTCTAAAAGTCATTATTATTATATACTGTGACTAAAAACATTTAAAAAACACTAAAACACTAAAAATAACAAACCATTTTTAGTGTTATAACAACAAACCATGTTGAAAACAAACAACAAACCATGTGCTTTAGTGTTTTTTAGTCATAGTATGTACCATAATAATGACTTTTAGAATACGTGCATTTAATCAGACGTACGAAGGCTTTCCCAGGAAGAAATTTTTGTTAAATGTTTTTTGTCAATAATACAACCTTTTTTGGATAATGTATCTAGTAAAATTTCAATGAACTATTCAACTAAAACATTCTACAATAAAGCACAGAACAAAAACTAACTTAGCAATATAACTATAAAAAAAAATTCTTCTTAAAGTTTGTCCACCACGACGTGAACTCCGGCTGCACAACGTGCAGAGAGTTAAAAGTCATACCTTTTCGGAGATTGAAACTTACAGTAAAATTTAATTATCAGAATAGAATTCCTATTCCAATAAATTATTCAGTGTATGCCCGAAGATGAAGTGCAAGGTGTTTCGAAAGATCTTGCAAAATGTCTATTTTCAAATTTCTTTGTGAATAATAAAAGAGTTGTTTTGAACTGCATAGTTTTAGACGACTAATAATATTAATCGTGCTTAGACTGCAATTAAGAAAAATTAAGCAGTAAGTATTAATGCAAACACGATAAGTAATCTATATGATACAAATTTTGAAGATGACAATCCAATTTTTGGCGTAAATGTGACAAGGATGGTAAGTCAGATAATATTCGAAAACTTGAAAATTTTCATTGTCCTGGAGCGGGACTCGAACCCACGTCTTCCAGAAAACGCCCGGGTATGCTAACCACTACACCACCCAGAACGACCAAGTTTCAAGTTTCAAGTTTCAGTTTTCTCGACGCGGGTTCGAGTCCCGCTCCAGGACGATGCAAATTTTCAAATTTTCGAATATTATCTGACTTACCATACTTGTCACATTTACGCCCAAAATCGGATTGTCATCTTCAAAATTTGTATTATATGGCGTAATCCCGTATTTCTTTCATGATTTATCTGCTTCTCCGGGCAAACACGGGATAAGATTGTTAACCTCCAGATTCGCTAAACATGAATGCCGGTTGCTTCGACCAGCGAAACCTGTGATGGTTATATTTAAATTGATCGGAAACTTGAAACTTGGTCGTTCTGGGTGGTGTAGTGGTTAGCAACCCGGGAGTTTTCTGGGAGACGCGGGTTCGAGTCCCGCTGCAGGACGATGAAAATTTTCAAGTTTTCGAATATTATCTGACTTGCCATCCATGTAACATTTACGCCAAAAATCGGATTGTCATCTTCAAAATTTTTATTATATGGTGTGATTCCGTATTTCTTTCATACTCTATATGATGTTCTATGTGGTTGAGTAAAATGCAAGGCCCCCGGTTTGTAGCTAGGCCCAGTGGCTCCTCATGTGTAGGTAGGGCTCATCTGACGCGGGAGAAAAATAGAAAGAAATAAAAAAAAAATAATAAAAGCAATAGCAAGAAATTCAGTATAAACTAACTGTACCTTCATAGTTTCCATTCTGACGTTTAATTTTACAAACTGTTCCGGCGAACCGGACCGAACCGGTTAAATATCACCCCTGACTGTGCCATTAGAGCGGCAAATTTTGATGATATGAATGTTTTAAAGCTTATTTTTCAGAGTTTCTGGAATTTTAAACATGTTGCAGAATTCCTGAGAATTCGAAGCTGAATAAAGAAAAATGTGCATCACGCCTAGTTACCGCCTTTGTTTTGAGTAAGAACGAAAAAGCACTATCAAGACAGAAGGAAAGTAATCTTACTATCCGCTGCTATGCAGTTTCAATTACTAATAAACAATTTGGCAAGAGTTGATAATGTTTTATCATTCGATTACTGATGGTTTTTGAATGCTATTGATGAAAGGCAACTCTTGGTAATGACCTTGCAGTTTTCTCCTTGAATGTTGCGTGACCCACTACTCAAGAATCTTATCGTCAAGATAAGAGCTACACGTCCATAAGATGGTTGCAGATAAAAAGAAGATATGATTTAGTTAAGAGGTCATCTTTTTGTCGGTTGCAGTTAGCAACGGGTTCTGATCGAAATTTCTGGATATTCGACTTCACAAAAGCTTTTGTTCTAGTCTGCAGTAAAATGGTTATTTTAAGCTTTCATCTCTTTTTGTTTAAACTTTGAAATGGGTTTTCCCGACGACTCATCGATTTTTCTCGAAGCAGGGAGACTGAATCTACAGCTGTACACTTACAATTACGTGTTCAATCATTTGATAGCCATTTTAATTCGCAGAGTAGCGTGAAGGCCAATTTAAGTAACGAACAAGAGGTCCAATAATCGAAAAGCAGTTTTTCGGTGTTGGTGCACGTAATTATGGACGCAACACGGTTATGCTAGACAATTATGAAACCGAAAATACTCCAACTATACACACAACACACCATCAAAAGTATTCGGACACTCATCCCTAAGTAAAGAATGAGATAGTCTGTCTTTAATACATTGCAAACAAATGCGCTGAATGACCATTTTGTTATGACCAACCTTATTGTGTCTGGGGCAAAGAACCGTGATAAACAGTTTAACATTTTAAGCAGAAATTCTGCGAGAAGAAATGCGCTGACAAGATGATTTTGACGTACACTGTAAAAAATAAATGTGGTGAATTCATGGAAAATCCTGGAAAATAACGCGCAGCAAAGTTGCGGGTAGGCGTCGTCTTTTAACAAAATTTCCGTTTTTTATTTTTAACCCGTGTTTTCACGGATTTTCCGTAGTCAGGAATTCCGTTTATTTCAGAAAAATCCGTTTTGAGTTTTTTCGTATACATACAGAAATTTCGCAAAATCGAAGACCCTCGATTTTTCATCCCTTAACCAAAGAACCCTTTCCCATTTTCTCTTTTAGAATTCCATTTGAGGTCATTTGGGTAGGCTCAAGGGAAATCGCGCGTCTCAATCACTGAGCCAGAAAGACTCTGAAGTCGCAGTCAGAGATGGAAACGGGTCACAGGTCAACGGGTCGACAATTTTTTGCGGATCCTACGGGTTCAAGGTGTTCCTGACCCGATTTTGACCCGGTTTTATTCCCGTTTTATTTCTGAAAAGAGAAAAATATATTCCAAAGAAAAATGCGCGTTGTGGAATTCCGTAGTCGATACTGGTGCCCACGGAGTGAATATAAATATTTGCCATGCAAAAATATTGTCGTCTCTTTCTTAAAGCAACGAAGATTTCCACCGACTGACGTCAAATACACCGACACCATATCGTAAAAAGGTACTTCCTTTGCGTTCTTTAACAGTGAGATTGTCCACTGTAAAAGACAAACGCCATTCGCCTGCTTCTCAGCTGATTCACTCTCTCCGTGCGAAGTTCACTGTATGACTAAGAGTTACTTTTCACATCGGATCTTTTACATTGAGCATTCAGAGGTTTTCGATTGATGTGCTAACATCGCGTTCCCATGACATGTCATGTCGAAATTAACTCCTTATTTGTTAATATGGATGGATATAATATTAAGGAGGTTGAGAAAGGCGTCGAGGCCAACAAATACGTGCTTGTTCAAAAAACCACAAGGGGAAGAGTGAATGCTGGAAATTGTTTCGTCTTATTAAGGAACCAGTGAATAATTCTGTGTTGTTTGATCTTGCTTGTTGTTCAAAATGTAGAAAGTGTATATTTACAAATAAAGATGTCGACGGTGTAATGAGAGATTATGGAACCAAAAATCTAACGGACTATATGAAAGTATCCGCACCTCCAACAAAGCGTGGAAAGAGTGAACAATCTAAAGACATTTAAAATAATACATTTGTGTAATCGTAAATAATGATTCCCATTTGTAATATACTCCATGGTCACGGTCATAGTCAGCAATTACTTCTGGATTACGCAAAATAGCGGCACTAAAAATGGCAGTGAAATTTAGCAAGTAACCAATTTTTATTATTAAAAAAGGATTTCAGTTATTAAATATCAAGCAGTTATTGGGATGAATATATATATTACGTTTATATATATATATATATATATATATATTGAGTTTCGAATTTATAGTTCAAAGCAGATTTGTCCGGGTGAATTACGGGTCCGGGTCGGGTCCGAAATTATTGACCCGTTTCCAACTCTGGTCGCAGTCACGTTCAAGGTATAACCCCCCTTTCGCGGTGATAAAATATTTTTTGTCATTAATACGAGTAAATTAGTCATTTAATTTTTTGTTGGTGGTTATTATTTTTTTTTTGAATAGATTTGTAATAATTTCATTTTTTTCTGCAGGAGGACTTATCACAAATTAAATATTTTTTCCATAATGATTTTTAGAAGCAATAGAATGTTTTGGAACTTGAGATCTTTTTAACTGTTTACGACTTTCAACTATCTTTAAGCAAAACTGAAATGCGCTTCTTTGCAGTATTATTTCACAAAACTTCTAAATATGCAAATATGAAATTTACTCTAGATAGCTAAAGGCCGCGGGTGGCCTAGTGGGCAACGTTCGTAACTGCCACGGAAAGGGCCTCAGGTTCGATCCCAGGCAGGTACGAACACTCGATCCACTAAATATCCGCCGTGCGTCGGATGGGCACGTTAAGCCGTCGGACCCCGGGTACTGCCCCCCGATAATAAATAAGGGCGTCTTCCTCCCCCTTTCTACCTCACTTCCGTGTCACTTTCCTATCGGGCACTCTAGCTCAGATCTCCTAGCTTCCTATTTCTAAGGGTTGTTTAAGACCTGGGTTCAGACACTCAATTCCTAAAATCCTCTACATATGATCATGATCTAGATAGCTATAATAGCTTTTGTCTTAAGTGGTTCAGAGACAGATACATAGACATCGTACAGTCACGTGGACAATAATTTAAGCAGTGCTGTAGTGGTGTAATCCTGAAGAAAGGAGTGGCCTGGCGCGCTCCGAAGACCGGCCGTGGCGATGTGGCGGGGGTAGGGGTGGGGGTGGCAACAAACCTTTGAAATCGAATATATGTATACTTATATATATTGTCTGGTACTTACTTCAGTGGCTATCGTAAAGGTTTCGATAAAAAAAGATCTGCGAATTTCCGAATAGACACCATGAAAATACACTCACGGCCAATGAAATTTGCGCACCAAGAAGGAAGCATCAGATTAAACTGAAATTTTGTGGACGTAATGATACAGATGAATGATACACATGATGGCAAAAACAGAGCTGCTGGACAATTACAGAGCTGCTGGACAATTACAGAGGGATCTGTGGCACGCAGTCCGGTCATCTTCAATAGCGCGTCGCACCGCCTCGTGCGGCGATACATGCTGCAATACGGAATACGGTCCGGCATGGAGGCAAACAGACGCCTGATGTTGTCATGCGGCAGACTGGCTCATACGTGTTGGACGGTGTGCTCCCAATCCCGGACAGCCGGCGTTTGAACTTGTCCCACACGTGCTCGATAGGGAACATGTCCGGGGAGCGCGCATGCTATGGAAGTGTCTGGACATGACGTTGGCAGTCCTGAGAAACACGAGCCGTGTGCGGGCGGGCATTACCCAGCTGGTATAGCGCACCTGGAATCCCGGCCAGAAATGGGAGCACATGGGGCCGTAGGATCTCATCTACATACCGCTGGCCCGTCAATGATCCACGTGCCACTACTAGAGGTGATCGACTATCGTAGGCAATGTTTACCAAGACCATAATGCCTGCAGTGGGGGAGGTGTGGCGCTCGATAGCGCGGTTGGGATTGTGCCGTTGACCCGGGGATCTCCACATCCGGGCACGATGATCATCTGTCTCCAAAACGAAGCGGCACTCATCGCTAAACAGTACACGTCGCGAATTTGTGGCGTTTCGCGTTTCTCTGGCCTGGCACCACTGCAGACGTAGCCGGCGATGTTCCGGTGTTAATGGCAGCACACGTAAGGGGCGCTGGGATCGCAGATTCGCTTCCGCGAGGCATCGGGAAATGGTTCGTGGGCACACAGGAGTCCCTACATCTGCCTGTATAGTGGACCGGGTCCCCGTGGGATCCGTTCGTGCCTGGCGCACGATCCGTCGTTCCTCTATACCGGCGGTCCTCCTTGTTCGTCCGAAGCCGCTCCGCCGTGCGGCAGTGCCGTCACGTGCCCATAGCTCCCAACACAGTAGGTCGGTATGGTCAGAACGATCCACGTGACGGGCTATACGGCGCGCCGACCACGCTGCGGTTTTCAGGCCGTTGATCCGGCCTTTTCCAAAGTCCGTAAGTTGCGTAAATCGACGTCTCTGGCGTCTACCCGGCATTCTTGTCACTCTATATTATTGCTTGCGTCGGCCGGTGCTTTTCGTTTTCATGGGGCATCGACTACACGCTGGTTTATAAGGCTGCCGGTTCGTGCTTGCAGCACCACCACAGGGTGTGCGGTCATGCGCACTTGCACCAAACGTGGGTAATTTGCATACCAGCACGCACTCTAGCTATTTGCAAAGTTTTGCGGTTGTAGCATGCTTTCTTCTAGGTTCCCAAATTTCATTGTCCGTGGGTGTAAATAAAGAAATAAAAAGAAAGAGGGAGAGAAGAAGTAAGAAAAAAAAACTCGGTTAAGATTATTATTTGTGTTAAAAAATATGTGGATTTCGATGGGCGACAATTTAATAAATCATTTTAAAAGAAGCCTGATTCAGTTAAGAAAAAACTAGCCTGGCGGTTCCAGGGCTGGACTGCACCCCTGAATTTAAGTACCCGGTTTTTTACGGTAACGCAATATACAATAGCTGAAGCACAGATTGAAGGAGTGGGGAAATAATATCCTGTGCCACAACTACCAAAATTTTATGTCATATGCTGTCCACAATATCCGATCTCGCTACAGAGCTTTAAAATCAGATCCTTCCACAGACAGGGCCGGATTAAGACCTTAGTGGGCCCCTACGCTAAGACATTCGAGTGTGCCCCCCAAGAACTTATGACGGGAAGCTGTGGCAACACCAGCCGCTCAGAACTGGGTGGGGTATTAGGAGGAGGGGGCTAAGCATGAGGGAGAGGCACAAATTTTGAAATACTTCGCAGAAATTTTGGGAAAAATTCCTTTCATGTACATTTTACCCGACGCTGATAACGTTATCCCCAGTAAAAAAAAGTTTTCAAGTGAATACTGTACGTAGTATTTATTCGATGTATGTAGTATGGGAATCATTAATGCGAATCTCTATGGTAAGCTACTATTTCTTCGTAATTTTAGCTTACTTACGCCTTTTTTCTTTTGTAAGACTGTTTATGAATTTTAGTTTGTAACCTGACAAGGAATATATATATGTATATATATATATATATATCATCTTTTAAACTGTAGTTATAAAAATAGTGTGTTTCTACTACTGTCTTAGAAATTCGCCTAGAGGACTCCCTCCATTTCCCATAAGTACAAACACTAACTTTAACAAAAAATTCATTTTATATAACAAAATTTCAGTGAATTCGGGAAATTCACGAACGTTTATCCAAGTTCCCTAAAATCTTAGATGGTTGCACTCGCCATGTTATGTATGTATTACAGAGGTGAAAACATGTGTCTGCAGCGAGACATTCTGTCTGCGTAGCTTAGTTGGGAGAGCGACTTACTCCGGAGTGAGGGGACACATACAAATTTTTGTTTTCACATTGGCACCTGATTGTGAAAATGGATCCACTGGCCGTTGGGTTCTTCGAAAAATGAGTGATGTTTGTTCCACACATTGTTTGGAATTAATGAAAAATTCCTACTTCGCTTCAAAAAATCGGAGGGAGATGATGTGATGTACTACAGCGGTGAAAACATGTATCAAGACGACAAATCTACAGCGCGACATTCTGTCTGCGTGGCTTGGTTGGGAGAGCGACTTACTCCGGAGTGAGGGGACACGAATTCGATACCCATCGCGGACAAACTGGTGTTTTCACAATGTTCTGCTTAAATATTTGGGGAGAGGGAGTTAAAGGGTCGTCGTGCCTGACGGGGATTCATTACGAAGTCCGTTAAAACACGAAACTGTATAGCAATATACTTATGATAATTAATACGCAGTGCATTTCTCAAACTAATAAATTTCTGCAGAGTTTTCATAATAAGTCACAGTATTTTCCATTGTTCTCATAAGAACATAAGTTAAAGGCTTAACACTCCTGGACTTTCTACACCTCCTTTGCTGAGTTCCGTGGCACCCTGGTGGCCCTCCTCCACTCTACGACTCGTGCAATCCACGCTACCGTTGAATTGTGAATGCTAATGCCATCTCAGTGTATTTTCATGCTTACTCGTGTACTTTACTTACTTTCACCCCGCCTGTATTATGTTGCTTTGATGCCCTCGTTAAATAACTTGCACAATTGTGCACGCTGTGTTTTTATCTCATGTATGTAATGTTTTACCTTCACGGCGGTGTTTGTGCTGTTCTTTTTCTAATTGTGTACTATTGTTTCGCCTGTGTTATCCTGTAAATCATGCCCAGCCAATGTCATGTGACACGATGTGTTTCTCTTTGTCACTTCTGCAATTTTTATTCAATAAGCTTTGCTTGCAGCATTTGTTATTCATCCCCATTGTCATTGCAGTGTATATACCATCATGTTTTTAACAGTTTTGTATTATTTCCCAGTGAGACGCCCAATACTGTACGTCTCCCTCTTATGTTTTCTTATGATAAATTAGAATAAAGCGATTTTGAAACCTAGATTTTGCTTTGGATTTCCAAATGAATTAGTATTGTGTTCTTTTCTTAGTGCACCTTTTTTTTTTAGTGAGAAGCCACAGGGGACTTCGACCATGAACGGTTCCAAGTGCAAATTGGGAGGTGTCGGTGGATGGTAGTGAAAAAGCTGAAACTGTCTCACTGACCCTACTGTACACAGCAAAACGAAACCTTTACCCTTAGTGAGTCACTACCCTGAAATCTGTTCAATTCCCGGCCTCTGTTTCTGACCAAGTGGGAATCATACGAAACAAAAGTAAAACCCTTTTATAAACCTTTCTCTCTCTCTCTCTCTCTCTCTCTCTCTCTCTCTATTACTTGCCCAAGCATGCCTTCTGGACCCTTGGTAATGGTGGGCCTCAAGGCTATAGCCCCCTATAGACCCCTTCCCTTAATCCGGCCCTACCCACTGACGATTCAAATTCAACAGTTAATCAAATCTCAAGTATTCCCGCGAATCGCCCTTATCACCAGGAATTTTTCGTTATATGGAAACAGTGAAAAAGGAGTTTTCCGTTAATATACGAAAGGAATTGCGGAGAGCCTCTGAAAATTCAGAATTTTCCGTTAACACATCTTAAAAACGGCAATTTACCGTCAATATAAGAAAGAAATTGGGGAAAGGTTTCTGAAAATTCAGAATTTTCCGTTAACACACCTTAAAAACGGCAATTTACCGTCAATATAAGAAAGGAATTGCGGAAAGGTTTCTGAAAATTCAGAATTTTCCGTTAACACATCTTAAAAACGGCAATTTACCGTCAATATAAGAAAGGAATTGCGGTAAATTTCTGAAAATTCAGAGTTTTCCGTTAACACATCTTAAAAACGGCAATTTACCGTCAATATAAGAAAGAAATTGGGGAAAGGTTTCTGAAAATTCAGAATTTTCCGTTAACACACCTTAAAAAGGGCAATTTACCGTCAATATAAGAAAGGAATTGTGGAAAGGTTTCTGAAAATTCAGAATTTTCCGTTAACACATCTTAAAAACGGCAATTTACCGTCAATATAAGAAAGGAATTGAGGAAAGGTTTCTGAAAATTCAGAATTTTCGGTTAACCTATTTTAAAAAAAGCAATTTACCGTCATTGTAAGAAAGAAATTGCGAAAAGGTTTCTGAAAATTCAGAATTTTCCTGACGTACGAAATATCCGTGACATTCAAGTTTGTTTCCGTCATTTCGCAAAAAAGCTTGTACCAGAAATATGCTTTGTTAATTCAGAAAAGGCAAGTGGTTGATTGATTGGGGGTTTAACGACCACCATGAGCAACTCATTGGGCTATAAGCAATCGCCCGTCTCTAATTTAGGGCCACTGATTCCAGGGAAGGGAGAGAGCCAGTGCCGTAAGACAAAAACAACACCCATGCCGCACGGGATTCGAACCGAGACTCACTTGGACGAACGGTTATACGCCAGCGGGGCGGCCACGGAAAGTTTTTTTTTTTTTTTTTGATTGGAGGTTTTAACGACCACCGTGAACAACTCAATGGGCTATAAGCAGTCGCCCGTCCCTAATTTAGGGTCACTGGTTCCAGGGAAGGGAGAGAACCAGTGCCGTAAGACAAACACAACATCCATGCCTCACCGGGATTCGAACCCGGACCCCGTTCGGACGAATGATCAGAGGCCATCTCTTAGACCACTGCGCCACCGGGCGGCACGGAAAGTTGATCGTGAATTTCAGAACACGTTTACAGTATTGTGTGATATCCTTTATGTGTTTCTTCACAGATTGTGATGTGGGCAATCTCATCGCCTAATCACATAGATTAGGCGATGAGATTGCCCACATCACAATCTCATCGCCTAATCTATTTTGGCACAGTGAATCAGTCTGTCAGACTACACTACCTGGTTCGGCTGAAGTGGCACTTCTGTATATTTCTGATCCCCTGATTTTTTCTGTGAACATCTGCTTAATGTGTAATCATCATAAGACAAATGAATATGAGAATGCCTGTTGATCATTATTTCCAGAATGATGGTGTTTTCTGCTAAAAGCTATATTTGTTCCCTTATTGCGTTCGTTTTTGTCTCTCGGTAGATATTTCGGCCTCCTAACGCAGGCCCAATTTTTTGTTAGTACCGTAATAAAAGGCATTGAAACGATTTTTGTTAGTACCGTAATAAAAGGCATTGAAACGATCGACTTTTGCGTACCACGGAAACAGTTATGGCATTAAGCTTTGTTATTTTTCTTAGTTGCCTAAATTAAGCCAAATGAGATACCAATAAAACCTTCCTCGCAGTTTTTATGTGGTTTAATATGACACAAACACCGTTTGCATCTTTGCCCTCCTTCGACATATAATTTTATTACGCAAACCTTTTCTTGTGACGCATTTTCTGTAATTAATAATTATGCAACTCTATGAGATAAAATTAGCTACTTCATTCATATTGCATAAGAATTCATTTCTTCCATGTAGAAAGAGAGTTTTAACTATTCTTTCAACATACACGCATTTATGTATTCCCAAAAAAGATAACGCTGATGTTATTTTCTGTGGGCACGATATCTCTACTCCTATTAGTTATATTGGGAAAAAAAGTGTACCATATTAGGAAAGCAAGCAAGCGCAAGAGTTTTTTACGTTGCAAAACTTTTTCGGATGCAGAATTTTTCCATGTAATGACATGAATGTATGGTTACGTTATTTGTCATGCTATTTCAATTTCTTGAGGAAGGGAAAAACAGAACAAAACAGAAAACATTTACTGATGTCGCATGCAGGTAACAATGACCTGAGAATACTAGCCGGCTCTGCCCTCACTCACACGCACAGGCAGATCACGTTTTCTGTCTGTGGATTTGTTATTTCCGTCATCTTTAAAACTTCTATGAGATCTCAAGTTTGAGATTTTTCATACTCTCTCTCTCTCTCTCTCTCTCTCTCTCTTTATTTATTTATATATTTATTTGGGAACATGATTACCGCACTCAAGTTTTGAGAGGATCGTTCGTTTATTGTTAACACGACCTTATGGCATGCTAAGCTTCATATTCTTTGCTTATGGTGCATACTTACTAAATGGCCGCGGTCCATGCCCGAAAGGGAACAGAGGGGAAGTTGGGGTAGAGCAGTAGAGCTGTAAATAATAAAGAGGCAAATGGCTTAATGTGACTTTCAAACCACAACAGGTTTTTGATGTCAACGAGACTGCAAATAATGCTTATAGTACTGAAACTTTTCGAATAACTTTTTAACTCAGAAAAACTTGTAACGGGAAGTTAAAGCAAAGGCGTAGTCAAGGTTGGGGGCGAGGGTGGATTGAGTACGAATTTAAAGCGATATATACTGTATATATATGGATATATGAGGGTTTCACCAATTAACCAAATCCATGGAACCCCCCCCTCCAAGAAATTCCTGGCTACGCCACTGAATTAAATTGAATATAGCCAGTAAAGTACACCAACATTAACTATTAATTGCTTCAGGAGAATATGAAAGTTTGACATACGAACTCTTTTCCAAATTCTTAAAACACACACGTCTCTAAACTATAATTGGAACCTGAAATAGCATGGTTAGCATGTAAAAGGCTCAATTTATCAATTAAATGCTAAGAAGTTTGCAAACGAAGTTATGGTTAAGCTCAAAAACAATGCATTGTCATAAATTTTTAAATATGTTTTTTTTCACTGAAACAATTATTTTCTCACAAATATTAAAGCTATTAAGGAGGCTAAATACATGTATCTTAGCTTTCATGGCGAGGAACTTTCTCATGAAAATGTTATTTCAGAAATCACTGCTGCTCTGAAGTGACAAATCACGAATACGTTTTCATTGTTATTCGACTGTGTGTGTTTAAGAAAAGTGTTGAGGCACATCAACAGTTTCTTCAACCGTGATATCTACAGAAAAACTATGAGAATATCCTTTTGTCCATCAAAACCCTGCTGGCCGGTTTCGTTTATTCACTGGGTTCTTTCCAGTTATGTCATAGTAACTGTAAATATCAAAATTGTAACCTTTTCGTATTGAAGACACCTCATTAATTTCTCTCAACGTTGTTTTCTAAAACGGGATTCTCAAAGTTTTCATGACTACAGTATTTGCGTCAATTCAGTAAGAAGTTCTCATTCTTAGTAGGAAGGAAAACTCCGGAAAAATTAAGTACGCAAATTCATGAAAGTCATATACGTATTAGTGTCGAGGCAGAATACAGAAACGTCGCCAAGGGGATCCCAGGGTGGTCTTTAGCCCATCCTGAAGTTTTTCTTGCCCACCCAGTTCAAGATATGCTGCTTTCAAGTTTTTAACTTTAAAATATAATGTTGACGTTACCAAGGAATAATGAGTCCCTTGATTTCCGTAGTGTAGCCCTACGAATTTTTTCCTCTAGGAAGTGCGTTGTTTGCATCTCCGTAGAAAGGTTATGAAAATAACATCCTCAGCGTCATGAAAATTTAGTTGTTCTGCACACTTACAAATCCTCAGTTTAAGCCTTTTTCTTTCTCATGTTAGTATGGCCAGAGGCGAATGAGGAGAGTGGATAGGAATTCATTGAGGGAAATTATTACTAATTGCTCTGCTATTTGTTCTACTAAGGAAGGATGAGAAGGATTGTAGAGTCCAAATATACCAGCGCTGTAAAGGTCCCCCACCCACACACACACACTTGAGTGTCACGCTAGGGTGGAGAGATTAAGCGCCTACCCCAACCGATGGTTTTGCCTACAGACAGTCGTCAATCTTGAGTGACACTTCTGTGGAACATCTCTCATTTGCATATCATTTAAAGAGTGAAAATGTCTTTTTTCCCCATAAAAATAAACAACCCCACTCGTAAAGTTTCATCTCTGATTATTTTGATAAATGAAAAGCTCAAAACGGATAGAAAGTAGCTCAGAACTGTAGTTCTGTCACTCTCAAGGTCAGGATTTCAGGCAGGCGTTGAAGAGCTTCACTCTTGCTTCACTACGCGGCACATTTCGCCTCAGGCACCAAAACTCGCCCAGTTTCTGGCGTTACATTCAAACGTGACACTCAAGTGTGTGTGTGTGTGTGTGTGTGTGTGTGTGTGTGTGTGTGTGCGCGCGCGCGCCTTCAAGTACACCTCTAAGTCTGCCCCGAGGCACTGAGGGAGCAGAACGTGGCTGACGACTGCTCTGGAGGAAAGAAGTGCAAGGCAAAGTAGCTGACTTGAAGGAAGGGAGTTAGGGAGGGCGGACGTATCGTGTTTGCCTGTCACGACGTTAAAATTTGCTTCAGGTAAACATAAAGAACATTTTCTTTGAATAAACTGTTCAAGTACAATACAATTTTCCTAAGCAAAAATATAATATTTTGAAAAGCAATTAAGACACTGCATTCACAGCAAGAAAAAGTTGGTGATATTCTACCAACACTTATATCTTACACCAGTTACCCACTAGTCATTGTCATGTTGTCTCGTTGGTTTACCAGTGGCGTAACTAGCCAGATCCAGGTGTGTGTCTGTGTGTCCGGGAGGGGGAGGTGCACGAATTCCTTTGGAGCCGGTACTAAAAAGCATTAAAAATTATTTCCTTCGGTGTTTCGTAAATAAAGTTGCGATCAAACTTGCCACTGCAAAAATAACACTTGCCCACCCATCTCCCACCCTGATTTTGAAGTCTAACGACTTCCCTGATATAATGCCGTACTTTTGATTAATTTCCCATGTACCGATCCTTCAGAAAACTTGAAAATTGCATCGACCAAGAACGGGAATCGTACCCGCACCTCCCGATTTAGGTTCGAACATGTTACCGTTACAGCACCTAGGCCACCGAAGTTCCAATCAACTGTAGCTTACGAATTCAAACAACTTCCCGGATGTACGCTAGTGGAAGTAATTCCGCTTCATCGTAGTGTCGACGACCATACCATACCATGCACGGATAACAGTTAATGGAGTGAAGCTTCGGCCGCCCCGGTGGCGCAGTGGTCTAAGGCGTTGGCCTCTGATCATTCGTCCGTGAGGGGTCCGGGTTCGAATCCCGGTGAGGCATGGGTGTTGTGTTTGTCTTACGGCACTGGCTCTCTCCCTTCCCTGGAACCAGTGACCCTAAATTAGGGACGGGCGACTGCTTATAGCCCATTGAGTTGCTCACGGTGGTCGTTAAACCTCCAATCAAAAAAAAAAAAAAAAAAAAAAGCTTCGGTTATACGTATTGCAGTTATACGTTTTTCACCTATATATGGAATTCTGCGTTAGTCTCGATATTTTACGGTAATTTCTATTGCTTTTTCAATTCAGTTATACGTTTCATTTATGCAATTTTTGCTACTATGCGTCAAATTTTTAATTTCAGATTATCACAAATACACGGTTCTTTGATTTTGTTTTCAATGCTTAATTAACCAGGAATGATACAACTTTGACAAAATCGATACAGCGTTGCTGTGTTCCTTCTTAGTGCAGCCAAAATTGAACCGTGACGCCTTAGTGTGTGTTTACTTTCGGTTTGGATGAAAAAGTGATTTCGCATTTCACGACTCATACACACATTATACACTGTTTAAAAAATTGTAAAATCACTGGGACTTAACTTTATGGCTCCAAGATTTCGTGGCGTATTAGAATAAAATCCTAGGTGTATGATCAATATTCACCACTCCGGTTTCAAATGGCTGCACCCAGGTTAAGTAAAAAAAAAAAAAGGCTGTTAATTCATGTGTTGCATATTAAAGTACTGGTGTCAGATTCTTAGTTGTGAGGATTTCCCTTAATCTAGAATCAGAATTTTTATTAACAGATACAGCTGTCGAAAGAACAATTTGATTTTCATAGGTTTTATGATAAAATATAATTTGTAACGTTTTTTTTTCTTTTGCCGCCAATTCGACTAAAAATGAATCATTATGAAAGAATACCCTGCGCTCCTTCAAAGTATAAATTTCACAATACTATTTAAAATTTCTTGTATACGTTTTTTAAGTCCATTCCTTAGAAAAACGTATAACCGAGGTTCCACTGTCTCCCCCTCACCACCCCCTCCCAGTGTTTCAGATCATAGAAATGAATGGGAAGTAGTCATAGAAAGAATTGTTTCAGTTGCTTGGAACTTCGTTGTCCTGGGGTCGGGTAACGGTAGCTCGCTCAAACGCATTGGTGCAGTCCTGAAAAAGAAGTGGCCCCTGGAGCTCTGAAGACCGGCACAGGTGTTATCAACTCTAGTAGGTGTGTGCGCGCGTGTGTGTGTGTGTGTGTGTGTGTGTGTGTGTGTGTGTGGGAGGGGGGGGGGGATCCAACAAACCTTTGAAATCGAATATATGTACATTGAAGTGCCAGAAGTCATGGGATAGCAGTTTGCAAATTTGTTACTGGCGCTGCCGTTGTATAAAGGCTCCGACGCACGCCACGATTTTTATCAGTTGCCAGGTGTAATCTCGTGAGTCAGGTTGAACAACCGCCAGTAGGATTATGGCAAGCCTACTTGAATTATTGTAGTTTGAACGAGGCATGGTAGTGGGAGCCAGACGGATGGAACATTCAATTTCCGAAGTTGTGCGAACATTCAACATTCCTCGATCCATGGCGTCACGTGTGTACCGAGAATACCTCATGGAAGGCATTACCACCCAACATGGACAATAGGGCAGTGTTGCATTCAGGGAGTTTTCTCCTCGGGAAGGGGGAGGGGGATTTCCAAGAGGGCTGAAACTTGACTGATTATATACATATAATCACAATTTTGTTATTTATGTATACATTGATATAACCAAGAGAACAAGCTGGATTCAGGAGTAGCTACAGCACTATAGATCATATCCATGTACTGAGAGAACTTATGGAAAGAACAAGAGAATATGAACTCCCATTATGCATGGCTTTTATTGACTATAAAAAGGCCTTCGATTCCGTGAAACCATCAGCAGTAACAATGGCTTTGAAATCCTGCGGTACTGAAGATGCATAGATTAGCATTATTAATAACATCTATGAAAATGCAAGTGCAAAGGTTCGGATATTTGAGTATACAGCACAAATAAGAATTGGAAAGGGAGTGAGACAAGGTGACACCATATCTCCCCAGCTCTTTAACGCCCCATTGCAAAATGTCTTTCAATCATTGAACTGGGAAAACAAAGGGATAAAGATTAATGGAGCTTACTTAACTCACCTTAGTTTTACTGATGACGTGGTCATCTTTGCAACTACCCCTTCAGAGCTGCAGAGTATGATCCAAGAACTTGCTGACAAGAGTAAAGAAGTGGGATTAAAAATGAACTTTCAGAAGACAAAAGTGATGTACAATGCTTTTACAAGAAGCGAAGATTTATCGATTGATGGAGAAAAGCTTGAGACAACCGATTCCTACATTTATCTTGGGCAGCAGATACCAAGTGAGGGTCACATTGATGAACAAATTAATCGGCGTATAAAACTTGGATGGAGAACTTTTGGAAGAAACAGTACAATTTTTAAGAGCAGTATGCCAGTATGTCTCAAAAAAAAAAGTGTTTAATCAATGCATCCTGCCAGTGCTTACGTATGGAGCCGAGACATGGACCTTAACTAAAAAAGACATACAAAAACTGCAGACAACTCAAAGTAGCATGGAGAGATGCATGCTTGGTGTAACCAGGAAAGATAAGAAGAGGAACTTGTGGATAAGGAAAATGACAGGAGTGGACGACATCATTACCATGAGTGAAATCACTGAAATGGCAATGGGCTGGACATGTTGCCAGAAGAACGGACCACCGATGCACAACCGAAATTTTAGACTGGATTCCGGGGGACAGGAAAAGACCCAGAAGAAGACCCCATGGGAGACGGAAGGATAAAATTCGAAAGTATGCTGGAGTGACGTGGAGGAGACAGCCCCAAGACAGACAGTTGTGGAAGAAATTTGGGGAAACCTTCATCCAGCAGTGGATTGATAATAGTTGTTGTTGTTGTTGATGATGATATAAAATTTTTAAATAGAGTATAAAATTTTTCTTATGTTCGTATATCGCAAATGTAAGTTCCAAGTAATCTACACATACAAGTGATTAAAAATGTAAAAATGTTATACCTTTGCTTTAATTCAGTAATGCACCACGGATTTTACCATGGGGTGGTGTAAAATATTGAGGATGCTACTAAGATAACGCTGTGGCGGAGACCCCCCCTTCCCCTCCTAAAACATTAGGAGTGGTAAAAATGCCTTCGCCTTACTTACAAGCCTGTTTCTTATTATTAAGGAATCATTACAGTGTTACCTGATAACGTATGGTGTAAACCATTCCCCTGGCCGTTTGGTTTCAACCCTTTCACATTATTTAGATTAGCACATAGTAGTAAAAAAAAACCAACTAACTAACCGTTTGGATGCCAGTTTGAAATGTCTCGATTTTTTTTTGCTACTGAGTGTAAACCACCCACCGACAAGAAAAAAAAAAAAAGACTTTTTATGGGAACAATTTCTAATAATTTGCTATTGTTAAAAATTACGTAGCAAATATTTTATTGTATTGGAAGCACTAACGTCACGTTAGCTACACTAAGGCTTAACCGTATACATGGAAAGTTGGCATCCAGAAGAATGAAATAAAGATGAATGCCAGCTTCCAAAATATGATGATGTATTGCTTTGCAAACACCGCTACTTTGTGGAATTAGGTCTTTATTGCGGCAGTAGTCCGAGCTGTCAGTGCTTGAAAATTCACTCCTTCAGCGAGGACTGTTTAATGCTTTATTGAAGGATGATAGAAATTTCAGACTGAAGTCCATGCGGGTGTTATTTTGCCTCATTTCCTTAATTTTTTAAAATTAATTTCTCCAATTATTCAACTATAAACGAAAACAATTTAAATATAAGGGGAAATCACCCAAAAAAATCACCCGTTCATGGATGGATTTTTCGGGGGGGGGCACCCCGGAGAAGATACCTGCATACATCACTGGATGAGGGTGCTAGCTTTTCGGAGCGATGGCCTGACTTGCATTTATTCTGTAATCGTAGTGGTTTTATTTTATCTCGAAGAGAATTTTTTTCGGGCGCTGACAGTTTCTGACGTCAAAATTAAGTCAAAGAATGCATTGTCAATGAAATTATGTACTGTCGATGTCGAAACATCGCACATTTTAATTTACAAAAAGTATTCAGATTTTCTGTCGGTAACGTTTACATTTATTTGAAAGTAGTTGTTCCCTCTATTGGACCCGCGAAGAAACATTCGTAAGGAGAAATAGCCACAGCTATGAGATAAGTGGATGATCTGTAAACGCACAAAAAAGTGATAGCTGTTATTTGAAATTATAATGACTCTAATCACCAATATACTTGTTTTTGATTAAACCATGCCTCTGCTACGATCAAGTATAATAAAAAATAAGTGGGAAAGAATAGGAGTAAAGGGTTTTTCGCGTTGAAAAGCACACACTATTGTATTTTATTTTTCAAATGCTAGAAAGAAACTTACCTAAAAGAAACAAGAAACTTACCAAGGGTGGGTGAGGAGTGCAGACGAACGAAATTCGCTCTGCTAGTAGCTGCCTGCCGCCTTTGGCTTCCGTTAAATTCACGGGAACTGAGAGAGACCGAGGCTCTTGACGGTCCTCACTTTTAATAGGTCGGTGGGTGTGTGGCATTTACGTCACGCGGGGAGGCTGAGTTCCAGTCCTCTCATGAGGCAGACAGGTTGAGTGTTAAAAAAATTGTCAGACTGTGATCCGATGGATAAACAGACATAACAGATTGCGATAGATACCTTTCCTTCCTCTCCCGTCCCCTCCCCCAGATACTGTCTGTAGCTCTGTTTTACGCGAGGTGCTATTACGCATGGTTCTACCGTTATGAAAAAGATCGCTACTTCCATTATTCGTCATTGAGCAAGAAGACAATCATACAGGCACCTCTGCTTTTCGTTACTCGACACTTATTAATCCGTTCTTGGGGTTTCAGTTTTGGATGAAATTCTTCTTCTCTATTTTTTTTTATGTTATTAAAAATTAAAAACACCACTATGATATTTTTTTGTAGGTGAATTCGTTACTTGTTTAAGTCAGCCACCAAGCACGCATTACAGCGCCAAGCTCCGTTTGGGAACTTGCGGGCATAAATTTTGTTAATTAATTCCGATCGTCTAAAGTGGCAACAATGAAATTGGGTTTCCTAGAATAGGCGACCGAGTCTCATTGTTGGGACCTGTACGCGTTGTGTTTCATACGAGCTCATATCAGGTTATCGCAAGAACTCATATGCCGCAGTGAAATTAAGTTTTAAAACTAATATTTCGTGTTTTAAATCGCCGTACCTTCAAAAGAAAAAAACAAACAAAAAAAAAAACTGTTCAGTGGCGCCCATATGAATACTTTTAGGGAGCGGGGAGGGGGGGGGGGGCTAAGAAAAATTCTTAGCTCCTTCAAGGTTGTCAAACATTTTGGTACATGTACAAGATACTAAAATACAAGAAAAATAATTGATACAATCAATCATTAATATCTTATTATTTAAAAAAATGCTTTAAAAATGGTTCGTCTATTTTAGTGTTTTAAATTTATCAAACATTTGGCTATACCAACTGCGGGGGGGGGATAGACATGCTTAGTGCTTACGTTAACATTAAGCACTAAGCATGTCTATCTCATTCACTCTGTAAAAACTTTAATATACAAGTGAACGACACAAGTGAACGACATCCATTTGCAAAATGTCACAAAAGCGTCCAAGTGGAGCACATTATCGGCGAAAGAAAAAACAAGGAGAGAGCACGAAGAAACTTCCAAAACTTGACCAGTTCTTTTTTTTTCTCGCGAAGTTATTTAAGCTGAAGTGCCGTCTCTGATGAAAAGAATGATAATTTTTAGCGCGTCAACTGTTCAAAATTTAGAAGTAGACATTTTACGAAAACCAAACGCTTCAGGAACAAGTGAAAGTAGAATAGTAGATTAAACGTACATGAAATTGCGAAACTTGGCGGTGCGGGCTTCTTCCTGTGACACCTGTGCCGTTGGTCACCGAAGTGTTCATTGCCTACCTGTAGCTGCAAAATGCCGGACAGACTGAGAGCGTTACGATGCTCATGTTCTTGATCCAAAAATTATGTAAACCATGCATTACCTTGCATTATGTACTTCTGTTCCAAAAATTAGTTAAAAAATTAAAACTACAGGGCTGCAGGTACCTCCTCCCCTACTTTTTAGATACTCTCCCTGACTTCCGCCTCCCCCCTCCTCCCCATCACACACACACACACACACACACACCGTAAAAAAACACTCCCTTTCTCGTGTTCGAAATCCTAAGAAAATTACTGTGTGCTTTTAGGGGTGCTAAAGTAAATCTTGCGGAAGGATGGGAGGGGGGGGGGGGCAAGTCATGCTAGTTACGCCACTGGCCAAAATGGATGCACTGAGCTGCGTGAAAATAGCAGAAACAAGTCCGTCCCCCTCCTGCAAAATGACCGTAAAACTACTCCACGAGCACTGTTTCTTTAACAATTAAGAAAAAAACACTACTTACAACAAAATAGTTCACTCTTTTTTGAACAGAAAATTTATATGAAATGCTGTGAAAAATATAATAACACCATTTTGAAAGATTTTCCCGTTAAAATGCACCTGCGAGCTGATATAATATTTACTTTGTCACGTATACGACAATGAAACCATATGTTATTCTTTCTATTATGATTCAGTTGTTTTCATACTAATTCATTATAAGTAAGACCCTATAAATTATGCGGCAATATTTTCGAAATTAGGGACGACATATTTGGTAAGATCAAAGAGAAAATTCCGAATTTCGATCTACCGGGAAAAAATGAAGTAAGATAAAAATTCATCTTTCATTTGGGTGCTATGAATTATTAATAACGGCACAATATGCCGTATTTTTCTTCGCATAATCCTCAGACCGTGAAATTCAGGAGATGAAAAAGAAATTCTTCGTATAGTCCGGGGCGGCACATAATTTACTAATGTGAAATTCAAGAAAAAAAAAATCGCCGTGTAATTCGTACCCGCGATGTTGATCACGAACCGTAATTTCCTACAGAAAAGTCGCGATTCACGGGATGACTCAGCAGTCTAAAGAAATAGCAAAAACTATTAATAAAATTACTGTCATATTTAAATGCTTTTCTTTTACTTTAAAGTGAATAAAGAGCAAGTACGTAGGTCGTTCAGGTAACCAGACTGACTTTATAGCGCTTAAACAAACCCACGCAGAAAAATGCAGCTGCTTGTATAGTAACACAAGGTCAGCCACGTGACGACGCCTCGTTACAGCGCTCCGCTAGTTGTTCCTTGTAATAGACGGCGTAGAGTTCAGACGTGTTTCTGTAAAAACAGTGTGGATTTGAAACTCGCTACAGAAACGCACGAAATGGTTAAAACTAGGGATGGGACATTCGAATTCTCGAATCCCGCGAATTTTGAAAAAGATTCGAGATTCGAAAACTCGAATCTTCGCGCTTTTTTCGTCATTCGAATCTTTCGAATCTTAACCTAAAAAACTTGGCGTTTGGTGCTTGTTGTAGAGCGATATTTGTTTGAATTTTTTGTCAGCATGAATCTCCGTTAAAGGTTTCGGATTTTTTTACATTGCCTTGAAAGATTTCAGTGTTCAGTGTTTTTATTAATTCTGAAAACAAACATGTTTTTGATTCTTCTTAATTTTCTGGAAAGAATTTACTCAATTCAGTGTTCCATGTTTAGTGTTTATCTACATTAAATCTTGAAATAATGCTCCTCACCCCTACACTTACTTTGATTTAAGAAGGTTTTGGAACTTTTGTTATTAAAGAAAAATGTCAAAAATGTGAATTGTTACTCAAATATTTTTCTTTTTGTCAAATTATCTTTAGAAAATGGAAATGAACCTAAAGACTAAAGAGTTATATACTTCATATAGTAAATGTAAATTATAAATTCCATTTGTATCTTCTTAATCATCATCATCATCATCATCATTGTCAACCATTATCAATCCACTGCTGGACGAAGGTCTCCCCAAGTTTCCTCCACAACGGTTTGTCTTGTGCCCGTCTCTTCCATGTCACTCCCGCATACTTTCGAATTTCATCCACCCATCTTCCATGTGGTCTTCTTCTGGGTATTTTCCTGTCTCTTGGAATCCAATCTAAAATTTCGGCTGTCCATCGATGGTCTGTTCTTCTGGCAGTATGTCCAGCCCATTGCCATTTCAGGGATTTAACTCTGATCATGATGTCCTCCACTCTTGTCATTTTTCGGATCCACGTGTTCCTCTTCTTATCTCTCCTGGTTACACCAAGCATGCACCTCTCCATGCTGCTTTGAGTTGTCTGCAGCCTTTGTATGTCTCTTTTAGCTAAGGTCCACGTCTCTGCACCATACGTAAGCACTGGAAGGATGCATTGATCAAACACTTTTCTTTTAAGACATAATGGCATATTGCTCTTGAAAATTATGCTGTTTCTTCCAAAAACTCTCGAGGCAAGTTTTGTACGCCGATTAATTTCTTCACCAATGTGACCCTCACTTGATATCTGCTGTCCAAGATAAACGTACGTGTCTGTTATCTCCAGCTTTTCTCCATCAATCGATAAATCTTCATTTCTTGTAAAAGCATTGTACATCACTTTTGTCTTCTGAAAGTTCATTTTTAATCCCACTTCTTTACTCTTGTCAGCAAGTTCCTGGATCATACTCTGTAGCTCTGATGGGGTAGTTGCAAAAATGACTATGTCATCAGCAAAGCGAAGGTGGGTTAGATAATCTCCATTAATCTTTATCCCTTTGTTTTCCCAGTTCAGTGATTGAAAGACATTTTCCAATGTGGCATTAAAGAGCTTCGGAGATATGGTGTCACCTTGTCTCACTCCTTTTCCAATTTTTATGTGTGTTGTATTTTCAAACAGCCGAATCTTTACACTTGCATTTTCATAGATGTTATTAATAATATTAATGTATGCATCTTCAATACCGCAGGATTTCAGAGCCATTGCAACTGCTGATGGTTTCACCGAATCAAAGGCTTTTTCATAATCGATAAAAGCCATGCACAATGGAAGTTCATATTCCCTCGCTCTTTCAATTAGTTCTCTCAGTACGTGCATATGATCTATTGTGCTGTAGCCACTCCTGAATCCAGCTTGTTCTCTCGGTTGAGCCATGTCCAGTGTCACCTTCAAGCGGTGTGAAAGAACTTTAGTGAAGATTTTATAAACCACTGATAGGAGGCTGATAGGTCTGTAGTTCCTGAGATCCTCAATGTCACCTTTTTTATGTAGCAAGATCTTTGTAGCGTTATTCCAATCCTCAGGAATTTTCCCTTCATTAAGGCATCGAGTGAAAATTTGGGCGAGTACTGTTTCGATTTCTCCACTTGCTTCTTGTATGATGTCTACAGTAATTCCATCTTCTCCTGGAGCTTTTCCTCGCTTCATGTTCTTGATTGCATGTGCAACTTCTGCTGGAAGGACTGGAAGAACTCTGGTACTGGTACCTTTCATGATGTCTGGAGTACATGTAATATCCCTTTCATATAATTTGGAGTAGAAATCTTTCACTCTTGTCAAAATTTCGCCTCTATTTCTTGTTACAGAACCATCTTCTTTTCTCAGTGCCATAATCTGTTTTTTTCCCTTACTGAGATGTCCCTTTGCTATCTTTAGGCTTTGGTTGTTTTCAATTGCTTTCCTTACTAGTTCACAGTTGAATTTCCTTACGTCTTCAGTGATACTTTTTCGTACTGTCTTGCACAGCTCTATATATTCCACTTTGGATGTCACATCTTTAGTTGTCCTCATCTCTCTTCTTTTTTGCATCAACATTTTGGTTTTTCCTGATAATTTGTTCACATGCAATTTGTTCTTAGACCCAGCTAATTTTGTTGCTGTTTCCATAAGAGCTTTGGTTACTTTTCTGTTAACTTCAGAAATATCCACTTCTTCCGATGTTAGGCCTTCTAAAGCAGAGAATCTGTTATTCAGTTCCAATTTGAAAGGTATTATGGTGTTTTTTAAGGTTGGTTATGTCAATACATTTTGTTTGTCTTATGAGCTTGCCACGTTCAAGTTTAGTGTTGAGGTGCATCTTACATCTCACCAATCTATGGTCACTACCTGTGTTGAACTTGTTTAGCACACTGCAGTCTTCTCTGACGAATTTTTTGTTACACATAATAAAATCAATTTCACTTGTCGTCCCATTTGGATGTCTCCATGTCCATTTCCTGAGTGGCTTTTTCTTGAAAAAGGAGTTCAAGATGAAAAACCCTTCTGCCTCTGCAAACTCTACGAGAGTATTTCCGCGCTGGTACTCTACGAGTATTTCCGTAGAGTACCAGTAACTCTACGAGTATTTCCGTGACCGAATTTACCTGTTGCCGTGACCGAATTTACCTACTGAAGTTTCATTCTGTTGCCGTTGCCCTATTTTTGCATTGAAATCTCCCATAATTATCTTCAAGTGCTGCTTACCTTTATTATTTAGATGACGAATTTCCTCATAAAATTCTTCAATTTCTTCTTCAGCATGACTTGTGGTGGGTGCATAAGTTTGAATGATCTGAGCCTGGTATCTTCTCGAGAGTTGGATAACGAGTCGTGCAGCTCTGTCAGAGGAACTTTCAACTTCTACAACTTTATCCTTCAGTTTCTTGTTTATTATAAATCCAACAACACTAGTTCTGCCAGTATCTGTCCCACGATAGTAGAAGAGATGTCCACTTTTCAGTTCAATGAGATCTTCTCCTTTTCTCCTTACCTCACTTAGCCCGACGATATCCCACTTGATCCTTTGTAGTTCCTCTTCCAATTCAAGAAGATAAGTATGGGTATATTTTTTGAAAACTGTATTCTTGAATTTGTTTTTCATTAAACACAGACTTCAAATTTTGCTTCAATTAAAAACTTTAAATTTTGAGTATAGAAGTCTTTTCTTTCCCATTTTTCTTATAATTATTCTCATATGAAGGATTCGAGATATTTGAGGTTCGGGAGATTCGAGGGATTCGAGAACCTTTTAAAAAGATTCGGATTCGAGAAAATTTAGGATTCGTCCGACATCTAGTTAAAACAGCCTATACGCCATGCCAGTCACCTCACCCGTCCTTTCAAGACCTATCACATAAATGAAATACATGAATCTTTTGAAAGCTGTGAATTCGCTAAAACCATTAAAAGCTTTCATCATAAGTTTGATAAGGGATTCAATCCATAGAAACCGATGCCAAAACTTTGATTGACAACAGTAAATTTAAAGATGAAAAATGTCAACAGAAGAAAAGGAGAATGTTTTTTGATGAAACCACAGGAAACGAAGTTGTTCTGCAACACAGAGAACATTTCTTCACAGAAAGCGCTTATCGTTGAGCCATTAAGAGAGCTGGTTATATGTGACACGTTAACATCGGAAATACACCCTAGACGAGAAGTCTATGAAGACTTATTAGGTAATAGGCATGTTTGATGTTTTTTTAACATTCAGATGGTAAGGTCGTGAGGGTTCGTATCCATGGTTTGAGTGCTACATATATAAAAATCCGCGCACCAAGAAAAAAACAGTGCGATTAACGCGAAACTCGGCGAATAGCTACTGGGAGAGCAGACATGCAAATGATTAAAGTTTCGTGCGATTCCGCATGCCCTCACGTCCAAAACCGGCGCTGCAATCGCAATCCTTGGGGCTTATAAGGCGCAGCGCAGAGTATGTATCCAAGCGCACGTATCGGAGCACATTCGCGCCGAAGTGCTCCGTAAGAGTCAAGTGAGATTCCTGAGCGACAGACATGCCGTGGAGCTGCCATAAATTTGCGTACGGGCAACTGACGGAGTTTGAACGAGGCCCTATTGTCGGGACGAGAGAGGCAGGCTGGCCGGCGCGCCGAATCGGCCGCCATCTTGGCAGGTCGGACGGTACGGGCGATCGTGTTGGAAGCAATGGACACGGGAAGGCACCCAGACACGGCTGACTGGCTCTGGACGACCCAGACACACCACCAGCAGAGAGTACCGTGGGATCTTGAGAGAGGCACGCACAGATTCAGCGACGTTCTTGTCCAATATCCAGAGACATGTGGCAGTTGTACAAGGAGCTCCTGTGTCCGCCAGAACCATTTCTAGACGCCTGGCAGAGACGAATCTGCACTCTCAACGGCCCTTACGTTATCTGCCATTAACAACTGACCATCGTCGGCATCGATTGCAGTAGTATCAGCAGCAAGCAACGAGGAATGCTACGGACTGGTGACGTATAGTGTTCAGCGACGAATCCCGCTTCTGTATGGGAACGGACGACCACCGTGTCAGAGTGTGGAGAACCGCAAGTGAGCGCTACAATTCCAACCTCACTGTACAGCGACACACGTCCCGAATTGCAGGCCATCGCGTATGACAGAGGACTCCCTCGAAGTGATCCGAGGGACGTTGATACCCAACGCTACGTGCAGGAGATCCTGATGCCCCATGTGCTGCCTTTCCTGGCGGGGAGGCCCGGAGCCATTTTCCAATAAGACAACGCCCGTCTGCACACGGCTCGGGTTTTCCAGGACTATCTACGTCATGCTTCGACGCTTCCGTGGCCTGCCAGATCGCACGTGTGGGACCAGATGGAACGCCAGCTTTCTCCATGTCCCAGTGTTCGTGATTTAGAGCGTTCGTTGCAAGAAATGTGGGTCAATCTGTCCCAGGATTACATACGGCGTCACTTTGACTCCATGTCGGACAGTATCACCGCATGTATCCGAGCACGAGGCAGTTCGACTCGGTACTAACGCTGACCGGAATGTCTACCGCATGTCCGCAGGAAATTGTCCTGCTGCTGTGATATTGTAATCACTTCTGTCCTTGGTATGTACCATCTCACTACTAAAATCTCATTTTCAATCCAACGCTTCCTTCTTGGTGCGCGGATTTTTATAACAATAAGTGTACACAGAATAAATACTACATACAGTGTGTGCCTGAAAATCATTTTCTTTTACTAGGGATGACATCATCAACGCCGGGTAAACTTTATGATTGATAAGATGTCTTACATGATTTCTTTGTCTTCCTCCAATTTTTCTTTTTCTTTCACTGTTTTGAAATGGCTGTCGTTCGTACAAAAAAAACAACAACAACAAGTTAGTAAAATCATGCAATGCATTGCTTATGATACGCTTTCCAACATACCAGAAATTATTACTCAAGTTATGTGGATAATGGCTGTGGAATAAATCTCGCTCCTGTGTCCTGACCTTTGACCCCATTTCGATGATATTCAACAGAACCGGATCAGTATACCTCAGGAATAACATACTAAAGTTTTGTCGCAATAGAAGCAGTTTTACGCAAGTTATGAGAATAATGTATGTGGAATAAATCTTGCTTTTGTGCAATGACCTTTAATCCCATTTCGTTGACATTCAACAGAACCGGTTCACTATACCTCCGGAACAACATGATAAAGTTTTGTCGCAATCCAAGCATTTTAGGTAAGTTATGATGCACAAGGGCAATGGAATGGATCCCACTCCAGTGTCCTGACCTTCGACCCCATTCCGCCCATTTTCAATAGGGTTCGTGCCCAGGTGGTTCCTTACCACGTACAGAAATTTCATCGAAATCGAACCATATTTACGCATGTTATGACGCATAAGAGCAATGGATTGGATCCCGCTCCTATGTCCTGACTTTTGACCCCATTCCGCCCATTTTCTATAGGGTTCGTGCCCAGGTGGTTCCCTACCACATACTAAAATTTCATCAAAATGGAATAATGTTTACGCAAGTTATGACGCATAAGAGCAATGGAATGGATCCCGCTCCTATGTCCTGACGTTTGACCCTGTTTCGCCCATTTTCAATAGGGTTCGTCCCCAGGTAGTCCCCTACCACATACTAAAATTTCGTCGAAATCGAACCATTTTCACGTGAGTTATCGTGCTGACGGACGGACAAAGCTGGAGCATATACGCTTCTTCAACCTACGGTTGGAAAGCGTAAAAAAGCTATCTAGCCGATCTAGTAGGGACAACAGAAGAGAAGCTACTCATGCTAAAATTGTAAGAACATTTCCAGGGTGCCTGTTGTATGTGTACATATATGTACAACCTTAGAGAAGTGGGCTAGAGAGAACAGTGCAAACCACACTTTGTAATTGAATAAATATTACATGCGCTGTATGCCAGCAAAACATAAAATTTTTTAAAACTTTATAATGGGTTAACTACTTTGCATCTGAACAGTTGGTTTGGCATAAAATAAAAACACGTATTAAAATTAGGCGGGGGGGGGGGGGGGGGGGGGGTTGGCCCCCTTGTTTACTCTGTATCCGCGCTTAATAGTATAATGATACGTAAACCGCATTAAAGTATTGTCATTTTCCTGGGAAGCAGTAACTCAAAATAAAAACCGTACATGAAGATCATTGCAGTAATTTTTTTTTCGACCACCGTGAGCAACTCAATGGGCTATAAGCAGTCACCCGTCCCTAATTTAGGGATGATGGTTCCAGGGAAGGGAGAGAGCTAGGGCCGTAAGACAAACATAACATCCATGCCTCACCAGGATTCGAACCCGGATTCATCATGGACGAATGGTCTCAAGCCAGCGCTATGACCACTGCGCCACCGGGGCGGCAATTACAGTAAAAATGCCTGACAGACAATAAGTGCACTGCCGACTTTTTTATATGTAAAAACTTTTCCGCTGCCCCGCTGTTCCTTTGGTCTAAGCGCTGGTTTCTAAACATTCGTCCAAGATGGGTCCGGGTTCGAATCCCGTTGAGACATGGATGCTGTTGTTCTGACTGTCTTCCTTCCCTGGAACCAATGGCCCTAAATTAGAGATCGGCAACTGCTTATAAACCACTAAGCTGTTCACAGAAAGTTGTTAAACCCTAAAATAAAAAAAAAAATCTTTCCCAATGATGCTTTATTCTGTTCTGAATGATCTGAGGACAATTGGAGACAGAGGCTGGGCAACCTTAATGTACTATCCAGTGTGATTAACAGACAAACGGGCCTCGTTTTCTCTTAGGGACACCTCCTGAAGTTAGATTTAGACCTGACCAACTTAGCCTGAAGAAGATTTGGGGCCAGGTATTAGATTACGAGGTAACGTACGTGCGGGTCATAGAACCTGAAAGGAAAGCCGGAATACATGAATGGCGCAGCAAGTTGAGGGAAAGGGCTCCACCTACATCATGACCTTTTTTGTAACGGGAGATTCTTATCCCGGAATCGACGGCTGGACGTGCTTTTCGAGGCACGGAGGATATTTTGCAGATAGGAAGTCAACATGCGACCAAACTGTTGCCAGCAAGCTAATCTAACTACAGGACTATCAGCTACTTACCTGGCGTTATAGAGTTGGACAGGAGCAATGTTTGTAAGCAGTTAAAGTTTTTCCTTCTAAGAAAACAAAATCACAGTTTCTTATTATAAATATGGAAAATTAATCTTTCGAAATAGCATTTAACAAATCAATTGATAAAGGGGAATTCACAGTTCAGAAGAAACGGATGTTCGACAAAATCAGGCACCCAGTTTCTTCATTTTTTTGACTTGAAGTGCTGTATTTCTGAACCATTAGAGCATCTGCAGTTTTCTTTTCTCATTATAGGCTTAACAACCACCATGGGCAATTCAGTGGGCTACAAGCAGTCACCAGTCCGTAATTTAGGTCCAGGGAATGGATAGAGCCAGTGCCGTAAGACAAACACAACATCCATGCCTCACCGGGATTCGAACCTGAACACTTCTCGGACGAACGGTCAGAAGCCATCGCTTAGACCACTGCGCCACCGGGGTGGAACATCTGCACTTTAACAATGGAAAGTAGGAACAATGTTTTCGAATAGAATGTAGAAACTGTGGATATAGTTATTGAAAAAAATATTTCCCAATAATTGACTGCAACAATGATGTCATCATTTGACAATTGTTTAAAAGCTATATAAGGCATTTTTGTCCGTGTTACTTATGTTTCCAACTCTGAATCCCTTCAAGTTCCTGAACTGCTTGGTTGCCCCATAGTAGTACAGAAATTTGTAAAAACTTTCTGCCTGTGCGAGCGTGTGTGTGTGAACGCAATTTTTCCATTACTCTCAGAAATCAGCAAGCTACTGTATCCAATTTGTATATGCCTAGAAACTCAAGGAGAGACCCCCTCCCCCTCCCCCAGAAAAGGTCAAGGAGGATATCTCCATCTTCCTCTTCTGAAGATTACGAAATCGATGCTGCTTTTGAACAGCTAAGAAACTTCTGTTCTAGGAAAGCTAAAAAAAGACTTATCTCGCAGTAAGCGTAGGCGTTAGTTTTGCTTACTGCCTTCTTGGGTGCTTTTGGGGAATGGGGGAACCAGAGGCGGATTGGGACGACCGAATCAGCCCTGGAAGTTTAGTTTTGGGGATCCACTACAAAAAACACGTACATACAGGGGAACAATACCTCATAGATCCCCTAATGAAATAAATTTTGTTAAGTCTTAGATGAAAGAGAACTGTTGAAATGTGCGTTGTAAAAATTGAGTCGTGAAACAAATTTTAGCAGCAAAAAAAAAAAAAAAAAAAAATCTCAAGTCTCTTGTGAGAGACTACATTTTCAACTAAATCAGAGATTATTCTGAAAGTTAAAAAGTGCGACTATTCCAAGTAAGTAGTATACTATTAGGGAAGCTAAGTATTTTTATGATGAATCACAAATTTTGAAGTGCTTGGCAGAAATGTTTCCAAAAAATTTCGTTCATGTAGATTTTATCCAACGCTGATTATGTTATACCCAATTAAAAAAAAAAGCACAAAAGCGTTACATGTAGTACTTATTCAAAGTATACATTACTAGGTACCCTGGAGACGAACCTCGTACTGCTCAGCAACAAAGTTAAAGATATCCACATGCTTTGTTGGTAAGTACAAAAATCGAATCGTACTTAATAATTTGAAATTCGAATTACACAGCATAGCTATAATCGGATTTCATTCGAATACTGTGAAGTCACTAGATTATGCATTTTTTCCACTAAATGCTTTATCCTTCCATCCTTAAGGACTGCAGTGTTGTTAGAGAGGCCGCAACTGCTGTGAATTAAGGATTTCGCTGATGAGCGGGTTGTCTTGAAATGAAGTAGAGAAATGGAAAATGAATAAAAAAAAGTGCAATGTATAAAGTTTATCAATTATTGATTTTTGTTTATTATATTAACGTAACTTTCCTGTAGCATTTAAAATCTTTCTCTAAACATATTATTTATTTACTCTGTCTCCCTCTCTATGTGCTTTAATTTAATTCTCTTTCATATGTACTTTTCGAGTGTCTAGTTTAATTAAATTTTGCTTTTTAACTCACACAAGGAATCGAGAGGGACGTAGTACGAATAAAGTGCAGTTTTCAGCGACGGCTGAGAAAAAGTCATGAGCCGTAAATCCATTGAATCTAACAGAAAATAAACATTCTTAGGAACTCTCACGAGGCGTGTTTGAGAAATAACAAAATTTATTGATATTTGTCTACACGTTATTTTTAATAGGGCCAAAAGTTATTATAAATTAAATAATTTATCCTGTACATTTCACGAGTTTAAATTGTTTAAATGTTTCTTTACATCACACAAGGAATCGAGAGGGACGTAGTACGTGTAAAAGTACAGTTTTCAGCGACGGCTGGAAAAAGTCATGAGCCGTAAATCCATTGAATCTCGTAGAAAAAATATATTCTTAGGAACTCTCACGAGGCGTGTTTAAGAGAAAGAACGAAATTTAGACTAGTTACGGTGTTATGGCAGTTATCGTTCATATTTTTATATCATATAAGGGGGACGAAATTAATTAAAATTCTTCGATTATCCAAGCATGTTTTAAATTTAAGCGATGGTTCAGAAGAGATAAATTTCGTACATTCGTAGCCACTGAAATTCATTTTATTGCTGAGGATGTCAGAATTTATGAACCAGAACCTCTGAATGTAAAGTTGCAAAATACTTAATCGCGAGGCTAGGTTTAAGGACAGCTAGTTCTAAGTTAACATTCATAAATTTTTCTTGTTCATATTTTCCATTTCTCTATGGGATGTTCTTTCAGCTGCGTTTCTGAAATAACAATGAAGCAAATTAATTAGGCTAATCTTTCGGAGACATCTGGAATTAAATGATGATAATTCCTCGAGGATGAAAGAGAAATAAACAACTGACGATGCATTAGCAATTATAAAGAACTGGGGATTTTTTAACGCCCCTAAAAATATGCACTATATGATCAAAAGTATCCGGACACCTGTAACGTATACTCTATATTCACTTTCCTTTTGATTTTACTATCTCTAGTTATTTTATTTTACTATGTAAATTATCTTCCTACTGAACGAAATATTATTTCACCCGCTGAATGAGATCTGGCAAGGAGTGTAAGTCATGACGTGGTGGTAGCTAGTATATAGGCGCGTTCATCGAGAGAGCTTGTGTGTTGTTATGAGGAGAGCTTGTGGTCGTTAAGAGAGAGCGTGTATAATAGGAGGAGAGATTATTCAGTAGTGTACTAAAAGTGTTGTGTGTGCCTTAGTTGACCAAGAGTCGTTGAAATAAAGAAGTTTTCAGTAAGTTCAGTCTTTCTCAATTCATAGTTTTTGTCAGACCTCTGTCTGGCTGTTAGGTTTATAATATTTATTTGATTCCTATAAATAACCAGCGTTGAGACTTTGTTTACGTTCGTAATTAACTAGTAACAACACCCTTTTGAATTCATTATTTTGAAGCTTAGTACAAGTATATCATTAGCTAGCTGGTAGGAAGAGAATCATTCATAATAATTAGCTTAGCGGAAAGTAAATAAAGCTAATTCATTATAATTGGCGCCCGAACTTTTCTCGAACACGAGATCATGACTATTATTATCCATGTCTTCCTTACCTGAGACAACTTCAAATTTCCACCCTCCGGCAAGTCTCGAGGGTAATGGTGTTTTTGTGGACAATTTGCACGAAGCCTGTGGCTCTGACTTTGATAT
Organism: Macrothele yani; assembly: GCA_039090855.1. Lineage (NCBI taxonomy): Eukaryota > Metazoa > Arthropoda > Arachnida > Araneae > Macrothelidae > Macrothele > Macrothele yani. The sequence goes on from CM076993.1 coordinate 92,603,128, forward strand.
GAATGATCTACATGTACCCAGGCATTCTTCACCATTTCGTAATGCACCGGCTTCCTATCACTCTGAGTCGCGGGTCGTACCAGAGGGAGTTCAATCCTCTCAGCGAAGCAGAATGCTTGCCCATTTCGTGCCGCATGCAGGAACAATTCATTTCAATGGTTTGGAGGGGTCCTTAAAGTTCCTCGAAGATCTGGAAGATCATTTTGATCTATAATATTCCTGAAGACTGCAAGGTTCAAATTGCCGGCACTTGCTTGAGGGATACCGCTAAGACCTGGTATCGGCAGTGGCGAGGGTCGAACCCGGATTCTCATTAAGGAGAATTTCCGTGCAGAATTCTTGGAGGTCTTTCCTTTCGGCCTCAGTCGAGCTAGCCTTGCTCAACAGCTTTTTTCGCGTCAGCAAGGTCCCAATGATAGCCCTGTTGCATTTGCGTTGGAAACTACACGCCTATATAACCTATGGGATCCACATGCCAGTCATGTTGACATGTTGGATACCCCTGTGCAGCAGCTCGACCCATTCTTACAAGATTTTCTTGAGGTTCGACACCCTGCCCCAATTCATGAATGCCTTCGCCTCATACGCACGTATGAAGAGCGACATGGCAAACATGGTTCAACTCACCATGCTCGGGCATCCCGCGAGGCTTATTCCGAAAACCCTCAGCGGCATAATAGACATAACTTTCAGCGCGAGCATACACAAGTGCACACCCAAGCTTCATACGTTCCACCACACAGAAGAGTGGCGAACCAACAGCGAGTTTCTGAACAAGCTTCGGGATATCGTCATAATGCACAGTATGCTCGACCCCGTTTCACTCAACAGCATTCGGAACGTTATCATGCTCAGGGCAATGATAATTTTTCTGCCCGTGCTGAGGGCAGACGTAACGAATATGAAAATGTCAACAGACACGCGGAGTTCCCGACGCAGGGTTCACGCAGTTTTCCTCATCGTGAAAATTTTCCCGATACCCGGCAGGGTCGAGGTTTCCGACCACATGATAACCCCACCAGTATTCCTTTAAACTTCCACAGGAAGTAGACGAAGGGTCGGTCCTGCTTCCTGATACCAAACATTCTGACCCTAAAACAGTATTAGTGACTGTTCAAACTCCTCAGTTGCCTGATGTATTCTTGACACTTGAAGACGTTATTGTCGAGACAAAGTTCGACACTGGGTCTGAAATATCAGCCCTAAATACAAAGTTTTGCACTGACACTTTTCCGGCAATACACGTTCAGCCTGCAACGCAGTATTTGCGAGGTGCAAATAATGAAATCTTCAGTATCTCAGGAACTGTCACATTATCTTTAGGGCTGGGAAAAGCTCGTTTTACACATTCTTTCCTGCTTATAGACGAGCTACCCGTGAAATGTTTAATGGGTATGGACTTTATAAACAAGTTTCAAATAACTTTGAATTTTGTACAACATGTGATTTCCTTTCCGGAACCTGTCGAAATGATTCCTACGGTTCCTGTAGATATCACGGGTTTATTATTGAGTACCCAATTGAATGAGGAGCAACGAGACCAGCTTTCTCTCCTTTTACAGGAAAGCCCTGGTTTATTTTCGGATCAACCTGGTTTCACACAGGTGGTTTATCATGTTATTGACACTGATGGTTCGAAACCCATTGCGACGAAACCTTACCCTTGTGCTCCACATAAGAAACAGGAAATGCAACGTCAAATTGCTGAAATGATTAAGCTGGGCATAATCAGGGAATCAAAAAGCGCCTGGGCTGCCCCTGCCTTTTTGGTTCCAAAGAAACAACCCAATGAATTTCGTTTCGTGACAGATTTTCGCAAGCTCAACCAAGTCACAAAAACGATCAATTATCCCCTACCTGTCATGTCACATATTTTAAATGACTTATCGTCAACCAAATGGATGTCAACTTTGGATTTGGCGAGTGGATATTGGCAGGTGGCAGTACATCCGGACTCTGTCGATAAAACTGGCTTTGTGACTCCTTTTGGGGCCTATGAATATTTACGTATGCCTTTTGGACTAGCTTCTGCACCTGCTACTTTTCCAAAAGCTTATGGACACGGTTCTCAGACCTGTCCTGGGTCCCCATGTGCATGTCTATTTGGATGACATTATTATCACATCAGAGACTTTTGACGAGCACCTTTCTCTGCTCAAACAGGTGTTCCAACTCATATACAATGCTGGCTTGACGTTAAAACCTAGTAAATGCCAGATAGCGAGGGACGAGATTGTATATCTGGGGTTGAAAATTACTCCCACGGCTTATTCACTGATAATGAAAAAATTAGGCCTATTGTTGATTTTCCTCGGCCTAAAACAGCAAAAGAACTATCCCGCTTTCTGGGAATGACCGGTTGGTATCAGCAGTTCGTCCCCGCTTATGCTACAATATGTGAGCCATTGTATGCTTTAAAACGTAAATACAAGAAGTTTATTTGGACACCTGAGGCTAACGCTGCATTCGAAACACTGAAGTCTGCATTGACTCAGCCTCCGGTGTTGGCTTTCCCGGATCATACTAAGGAATTTGATATTTATACTGATGCATCCGGAGTTGGTCTTGGTTGCGTTTTGTCACAAGCTGGGCATCCAATAGCTTTTGCGTCTCGTACTTTAGCCAAAGCTGAACGCAATTATTCAGCTACGGAACGTGAATGTCTTGCTGTTGTGTATGCACTGAATAAATTTCAATGTTATCTTAACGAACTGACAGTTAACATAATTACGGATCATTCTGCCCTTCAGTATTTGAATTCTGCTAAGCACCTATCTCAAAGACTTATGAAGTGGGCTCTGAAGTTACAAGAGAGCAATATCAAAATTTCGTATCAGCCAGGTCATAAGGATCAATTAATGGACGCATTATCTCGCGTTCCGATTAGTGGGGTCCCCACCGAAACTACTCCTGGATGTCAGCCTTTACTTCTAATAGCTGATATAACATCCAGAGAGCAGATAATGGCAGAATTAATAAATGATCCAGATTTTGGGGATATCTACAATTTTTTGCTTGCGGGTTCGCTCCCTACCAAGTGATCCTTCTCTGGCTGGAAGGTCACAACATTTTGAAGTAATAGAGGGTCTTCTTTATTATACAAAATCTAGGACTACTAGGGCAGAGTTTCGCCCATGTATTCCGCGAACCCTTAGAATGGCTCTTTTAAATGAATTTCATGACAAACCTCTTGCAGGCCATTTAGGTATTCGCAAGACCCGTTGTAAATTGCGGGATGTTGCCTATTGGCCTGGCATGTACCAAAGTGTGCTCGCATACGTTCAATCATGTCACCTGTGTCAGATTAATAATTACCGTAATGTAAGACCGGCCGGTCACTTGAAATCTAGTTCAAGTTCTCATGTGTTTGATATTATTTCCATAGATTTATTGGGACCTTATCCATTATCTGTTAAAAATAAAGCTCGTTACGTTTTAGTACTAACTGATAATTTTTCTAAATGGGTTGAAGTTTTTCCCATTAAAGCCGCTACGGCTGAAGTTATTTGTAATGTCTTAGTTAATGAAGTATTTTCTAGATATGGTGCACCTAATAAAGTAATTTCGGATAATGGTCCTCAATTTATTTCTGACATTTTTTGAAAGAATGTGTGCGAGACTACACATTAAACATAAATTCATTTCCAGAGTAATCCTGCGGAACGCGTTAACCGAACGCTAGTGAAAATGATTGCGACTTTTGTAATGGATCATCATGAAAAATGGTATGACCATTTAGAGCTTTTTGCGTTCGCCCTCCGCTCGTCTGTCCACGAGTCTACTAAAATTACTCCTGCAGAACTTTTTCTGGGTCGCAAAATTAAAACCCCTTTTGAAAATTTAACGGGGATTATCGACGAACTAAACCAGCGACCAACTCCGCAATCAGTACACATTATGGCAGAAAAAGCTCGTGTTGCAATGCTAGAGCACAAGCGGCTCAAGCAAGATATTATAATTCTAGGCGTAGGGAACCAGATCTTGTCGTTGGAGATCTCACTCTCGTGGAAACGCACTTCCAGTCTTCTGTTTCGCATACTTTAGTGAAGAAATTTGCACCCAGCGACGAAGGTCCATATCGGGTGGCAAATGTCTTTGAAAATAATATTGTTCTGGAGAAACCGGACAACCATTTTCAATATGTACATGTTGATCAGTGTCGCAAGTATCATGAACGGAATATCGATTTCATTATCAATCCTACTCAACCTTCTGTTCCACAGACTCAAGAATCTATATCTCATGTTCAACCGCCAGAAATTTTGGACGAACCAACAAACATTTTTGAAGAATCTCCAGTGATTTTTCCTTCACCCTCCCCTCCAGACGGGTTTCTACACACGCAACCTGATTCTCCCACGAGACCAAGGCTCGAATCGAGTTCGTCGAATACTAGTATCGTTCCTTTCCCTCCAACCATTGCCAAGACTATTGCTGCGCCGTTTCCGGATAACTCTGCACCAACGCGGGCTACTTCTTCTTTGAATACCTCGTCCGAAAGTATTCCTATCGGCAAATCTAAACATCGCCCTGCACGACCACTGAATTACAGCAGCGACTCAGAGGCTTCGGACATTTCTGACTTATCAGTTATGAATCCTAAATTTCAGGTTCCAAACCGTCCAGCACCACCAAAGGCTGGGCGCAAACGTGGCTTGTCTCCCCAATCTGCTTCGCCGCAACAGCGACGAAGGCAGAAATCTTTGCATCCACCTGGGTTTCGCCCCTGGAACCTACGTTCAGGGCAAACAGGGCCGATGCCTGCTGCTACTCTCATGCCACGTGGGCGTAAGCGAAAGCAAACGATGTGGTCGGAGACACGTCCGTCCAAAAAGATACTGGAAGGACACAACGGGCCCCAGCACAAAGGGACTTCATATCCAAAGCCTGGGGAGCCCGTTCCTATCAGCCGCAGCAAGGATTTCCGGACCGCCAGACTTCGGACGTTCCTGACCGTTCCTATCAGCCGCATGGGATTCCGGACCGCCAGACTTCTGACCGTTCTTCTCAGCCGCAGGGATTTCCAGACCGCCAGACTCCTGACCGTTCTTCTCAGCCGCAGGGATTTCTGGACCCACAGACTTCAGCCGTTTCGGACCGAAGGATTTCCGCCATTTCTGACCGTTCCCGTCAGCCGCCGGGATTTCCTGACCGACAGCAGACCGATGTTCCAGTTCCATTCCAGTCCCGGAAGAGATCGAAGCCACCTGATTTTACCAGTCCAATTAGGCCTGGAAAACGTTATCGCACTAGAGTTTTTTATGCGTCCTCAGGATAAGTAAGTTCTCGTGGGACAGGTTCTTTTCTCAGTTTGTTGTTTTTCCTGCACGACCAGTTGGCGTGTCAGAATTTCTTTTTTTCGTGTGGGCCTATGCATTCTTTTTTGTGTATATATGTGTGTGTGTTTTTTTATATTTCTTCTATGTCCATCTACTAATCCACTTTTTTTATATATATCTATGTGCTTAGGGGTAAAATAATAAAATTGTTACTGTTAGGCAGCTCCAGGTAAATTTCGCTGCTGATACAGTTGGTATGTATTTCAACGAATAATGCGAACGTAATTTGAAATGAAAATAATAAAATTGGTTACCGTTAGGCAGCTCCAGGCAATCTTCGCTGCTGATACAGTTGGTATGTATTCACCGAATAATGAGAACGTCATTTGAAATTAAAAAGTGATTCCTGCTAGGCAGAATAAAAGGAAAGTATGCCGATGCAGGTTTGTTTTGTTCAACAATACACGTTTCACAGTCGAATACAGATTTCGTAAATTGTCATGCCAAGTTTGATAATGTAAATACGGCTACCACCAAACTACAAATCAAAAAAGAGGTCGAGAAACGTCAATCACCGAAATGTAAGACTTACACTCCAAAATTGATAGGTTTTTCGGAAACAAAGAAAAAAAGAAAAGAAAAAAGAAAAAAAGAAAAATTAAGGGGAGATGATGTAACGTATACTCTATATTCACTTTCCTTTTGATTTTACTATCTCTAGTTATTTTATTTTACTATGTAAATTATCTTCCTACTGAACGAAATATTATTTCACCCGCTGAATGAGATCTGGCAAGGAGTGTAAGTCATGACGTGGTGGTAGCTAGTATATAGGCGCGTTCATCGAGAGAGCTTGTGTGTTGTTATGAGGAGAGCTTGTGGTCGTTAAGAGAGAGCGTGTATAATAGGAGGAGAGATTATTCAGTAGTGTACTAAAAGTGTTGTGTGTGCCTTAGTTGACCAAGAGTCGTTGAAATAAAGAAGTTTTCAGTAAGTTCAGTCTTTCTCAATTCATAGTTTTTGTCAGACCTCTGTCTGGCTGTTAGGTTTATAATATTTATTTGATTCCTATAAATAACCAGCGTTGAGACTTTGTTTACGTTCGTAATTAACTAGTAACAACACCCTTTGAATTCATTATTTTGAAGCTTAGTACAAGTATATCATTAGCTAGCTGGTAGGAAGAGAATCATTCATAATAATTAGCTTAGCGGAAAGTAAATAAAGCTAATTCATTATACACCCCTTTTGAGTAGTGGATTTAACTATATACAGTACGTCACAGCCATGGCCCATACAAAGGTCAAATTCTCCCCCAACAACGCAAAAGGAGGAAGGAACCACTGGGTAGCAGAACCGGACCCAGTGGCCTTCAAGGGAGCTCTGTAAAAGGGAAAGCTCAGTCTAGGGTGGACCATCTACCCCATTCGTGAGTACCCGAGGAAAGTACGTTGCTTCAAGTGCAACGGCTCTGGGCATTTTAATAAGAAATACCAAAATGTATTCGAGAAGTGTGGTGAAGCAGGACACAAGCACTTCAAGTGCGAGAGGGCACCTCATGTTCAAACTGTAAAAGTGCTAATGAAAAGTTTAAGCTCAAAGTGGAAGTGGGGCACTCCAGTTTAGACGAGGGTTGTCCGATATTCATTAGGGAAATGAGCCTGTTGAAGTCCAGGACTAACTATAGATCAGTTCGGATCATCAGGCTCGAGGGTGATTCAGTTGAATGCTCATAACGCCAGAGCTGCTACGGTCCAGGCACAGATTCTGGCGGATGAGCACAATATCAGGATTTTGCTCCTGCAGGAGCCGTACTGTCACAATGGCAGAGTTTTGGGGAATTCCCAACTTCCATGGACTGTTTGTTCTACACGCCAGTAGAAAAATATCTGGTAGCCACGGTCATCCTGGATCCTGGCCTAACGGTTTTAGAACTGGGATGTACCTGTCAAGTGGTGATCATAAGTGTCGAAAGCGAAGGAAGTAAAATGCTCATAGTAAACGCATACGGCTCTCGCTCTAAAAGCGTCTTGGAAATGCTGGATGAGATTAATCTCTTGATTGAGAAGTTCAGCGATCACGAGATAGTAACAGGGGGCTATTTTAATGTCAAAAGTCCTCTACGGGGAAATCAGAATGAGGATTTCAAGGACAGATCGAACGTAGACTTCGCCAACTCTGCGGATCTTAAAAATCCTAAGTGGTCCAGAGATTTCACCGACCTTCGTGGGAAACAGGAGTTCCTCTTGGATCGGCCTGACACTAATCAGAGTGTCGAATGAGTCCATAGTCCCAGACTGGCAAGTATTGGATGACGTGAGCTGCAGCCGCCACCACGAGGTGCTCATCTTCGCAATAGGATTGGATAGAGCAGGCCGACAACGAAGCAAGAGGTTCATGCCCCGGAATCTCAACTGTGTGGAGTTAAAAACTCGCCTAGGGGAAAGAACGAATCCAGAATTTGAGAGCATCACCGACCTGAGTGAGCAGTTCAGCTCACTCACAGAGCAGGTGATATTCATTTGCGAAGAAAGCAAAAGACCTGGGACGGGCCCTAGACTCAGGTTGTCGTGGTTGTTGGAAAAACTGAGGATTCTCAGGAGCAGAGCCATGCTCCGCTGAAGAAGAATGAAGATGGCAAGAAAGGACCCTCGAGAGCGTGAAGTACTTAAGCCAGAGCACTCAAAAGCCCAAGAAGAGTATAAGAGAGAAACGATAGCTTCCAAGAATGCTTACTGGAGGAAGCTGTACGAATCTCAGCCCCTGGCAATTCCTTCGGGTCCCCCAATAAGATAGCAAAGGGGTCGTTGTCTTGTCCATTAACCATGACGGCGGTGAGAGTAACCAATGGTCAACAAACATCTACTATGAATGAGACCGTCGGACAAAGTCCTCTTCGACCATCACTTCTCAGCAGACGATAAGAATGAGGGCATTCGGGGACAAAGTCAAATCAGAAGAAAAAGCAGGGTGCCCCCAACACGGAGGACGACCCACCCTTCACGAGAGAAGAAGTTGAGTTTGCCATTAGAACCCTAGACACCGGCAAGGTACCGGGAAAAGACGGGTTGGATCTCAGCATCGTACAGAAAGAGTTCGATGCCAAACCGGGGAACTTCTTGAGACTGCTCAACGAGTGCCCGAAGAGAGGATGTTTTCCGGAAGTGTGGAAAACAGCAATACTGATGCTGTTCAATAAAACGGAGAAAGATAGGGCTGACTTATCGGCCTACAGACCGATCTGCCTGCTCACCGCCTGGAGCAAGGTGTTGGACAAGCTCGTAACAACTCGGGCAATCCAATTTCTCGTGGATCACGGGAAACTATCCGGTAGCCAATTCTGGTTTCTTTCTGAGAAGAGCACCACCGAGGCCTAAAACAGAAGGTAGAAGAGAATTACATAGGTTTCCACACTTAATTCGTTGCTGTAGAGGTGAAGGGGTGCGTTCAACGGCGTTTGGTGTTCCCTGGTCCCACGAGGTTAAAGGAACTGGAATGCCCCAGAAACCTTTTCCTGATTAGTGACTATTTATCGAATAGGAGAATAGAATTCGATACGGGGCTAACCACAGGAGTTATAGCAGTGGCCGTCTGCACTGGCCCAACTCGGGTCCTCTGTGGTGGAATGAAGTCGCAGATACAGCACTTCGAATAACCGTGGAAGAGTACCTGGATATACAGTCTTACGCTGACAATTTTGTATTGGTGGTCTCCGCATCAGGGAGACACACAATCAAGCAAAAACTGTACGGAGCATCGTCGGCATTAGAGGAGTGGAGTAGGGAATGCAAGCTTAGTTTCATACCGGAAACGACGAAGCTCCTAGCAATTGCTAAAAAGGAGAACATGATGTTTCCGCATTGTAGATACCAGGGACGTATGAGAAAGGCAGTGAAGGAAATGACATACCTAGGAATTGTCATAGACTCGAAGTTCTCGGGGATGTCTCACCTGAGAACAATAAGGAAGAGGTGCTCCCAGATGTTTAACAGGATCAGCGGCATGAGGCTGACTAGGCCAGGCAAAGCGGCCATGTACAAGCGGAGAATAGAACGGATTTTGACCTATGTGTATGGGGCATCATGGTCCAATACTGTGAGAATGAGAAGAGACCTGAATCACAACCACAGACAGGCCCTATTAGGGATCACTAGGTATTTCTGTACGACGTCCACGCTGGTATTACAAGGGTTAGCGTGGTGCGAACCGGCGGATCTAGTGGTGGAAAGAGACACGATGCTGCAACGCCTCAAGAGTGGTGTGGATGTAGAATTTCTCGGAGTCACATCGTGCCTCCAAGATAGAGAGACCAAAGGTGGATTCGACAGTCCACGCTGTGACGGATATCTCCCTCTCCTGAGATTCAGACCCTCCGACTGGGGTGTGCAGAGAGCTGTTTACGGAAGGCTCCAAACTAGAGGGGCAGGTAAGTGCGGGGTTTTGCGCGCTCTCGGATGGCAACGAGAAGTATGCAAACCGCACTAAACTCTGAGAACGCGTATGTATTTCAAGCCGAGCTTCTGACAATCAGAAGGCGCTGCTCTGGGAAACCTTCAGCAAGAGTACAGAAGAAATAAAACTGTATTCGGATAACGAGGCGGCATTAAAAGAATCCTCTGGTCAGAGGAATTAAGGAGTTGCTGACAAACCTAGAGGCGGACATGTGCTTCCACTGGGTCCGAAGACAAGCGGGAACCAGCGGCAACGAGCGTGCTGAACAGTTGGCAAAGGATGCCACCAGATTAACAGAAGTGGGTGTTAGGTTAGGAACACCACTGCACAGCGTGCGCACTAGCCTTAAGAATGCCGTATTGGTGGATGGCAGGACAAATATGGTATGCTGGAGACACGGGGAGAAAAACACACACTATCTTTCCAAAGGTCTCGGTGAAAAGGAAAGAAACGAATGAATTCCTCAAACAGGTCCAAACGCGCCACAGTGTTTCTCCCGCGTATATCGCGAGATTTGGAGTGAAGTGTTTCGATCGTCACTGTGGCGCCCAAACAGCAGACATCACGCATATATTTGATTGTCAATTTCTTGCAGCTAGAAGAAAGGTCCTGATCCCACAGGAAAGTAAAACGAAGAACCTTGAATAAAATTTGGGATTACACCATACAATATAAATTTTGAAGATGACAATCCGTTTTTGGATGTAAGTATGACAAGGATGATAAGTCAGATAATATCCGAAAACTTGAAAATTTCGTCGTCCTGCAGCGGGAACAGGGGCGGATTTATTCTGTAGGGGGCACGTCTCACTGAACCTTTTGGGGCCCCTCGTTTTGAGACACATCTGGGTTCCGGGTATATTTACTACAATTTTTAAATCGACTATAATCAATTTCATCATCATCAAATAATACTATTATTATTCTATATTGCAACAATGAGAAACACTATTTCATTTACTACAAACACCGCATCATGTTTATAAGTAATTCCTCCTGGCTTTAATTGCAGCAGAAGTGTCTATGACTTCATCATAATTGACATGATTCAGCGCATTACTCTCTATGTACAATATTGAAAAAACTATTCAAGTGCTCTTGAGAAAGTGTTGATCGTATTAGATATCGGTAAAATAAGAAACATTTTAAGAATGGTTTTCACATTTAAAAATGTCTCTTTCAAACCGTCACTGTCCACCAGCAGTTTGTAGCTACACTGCTGGCCACCCAAAATGCAACACCAAAAAGGACACGAGATAGCAAAGCCAGATTTACCGGACACATAACAACAGATACAAAGATGAAACTATTGAGTTTACAGGCCCGTGCGACTTGTGAAACACGCAGACATCAATAGTTCGTGTGGCCCGCATGGCTGGCAATAACGGCCGCTACACGCCGCGGCATCGAACGAAAAAGGCTTTGGATATGGGCTTGGGGTATGTCGGTCCAGGCTGCTTCCACACGTTGCCACAGTTCATCAGGCGTAGCCGCGGGTGGTGCTTGCTGGGCCACTCGGTTGCCGATCAGCGACCAGACGTGTTCGATGGGCGATATATCGGGAGAACAGGCGGGTCACGGCAGCAGTGACACTTGGTGGGCCGTGAAGAATTGTTGCACGATGCGTATCACGTGCGGGCGCGCATTGTCCTGTTGAAACGTCGCCGCTGGCAGGTCCTTCAGGTAAGGGAAGACTACAGGCTCCAAAACGTCGGAGATGTAGCGTTGGCTGTTGAGTGTACCGGCGATGCGTACCAGAGGGGTGCGGGTGTCATATCCAATTGCGCCCCAAACCATAACGCCAGGCGATGGACCGGTATGGCGATGCCTAATGCAGGCGTCATACAGTCTCTTGCCGCGGTGCCGCTACACGCGGATCCGACCATCGTGGTGTTGCAGGCAGGAGCGGGACTCGTCGGAGAAGACAATGTCGTGCCATTCCGTAGTCCAGGCGTGGCGTTCAACGGCCCACTGCCGCCGCACTCGCCGGTGGTGTAACGTCAATGGTAATCGGAGCAATGGGCACCGTGCGACAAGTACCCGATCCTGCAGACGACGTCGAACGGTACGTGCTGACACAGGTTGTTGCGCAACACACCCTAATTTCTGCGCTAACGTTCGTGATGTGGCGGTGCGAGCCGTCAATGCCCGTCGCACAACATTCCGGTCCTCTTGTTCGGAGGTGTGCCGCAGCTGCGGCAGTCGCTCACGTCGGTCCGTCCGTCCCTTCTGCACCCACCAAATCCATACTCGCCTCACTGTGGCTGGATGTCGTCCCACACGGGCGCCGATGTCTCGGTACGATAAACCGCTGTCGCAATAAGTCACTATTCGTCCTCTGTCGCACTCCGTAACGTGCTGGAATGACTACCGTATTCTGCGACGAGGCATCAGGAAGCTTCCCACGCACAGGTCCGGCAGCACAACACACTTCCACTACTTACACCCCGCCTTCTGTGCACCCTTCTTATAGTGCTTCTCGGTGGCGTGCCGGGCGCACATGATTTGCATATGCCCTGCAATGCTAATCGTTTGCATGTCCTCTCGCGGGCGACGCACACTGCGAATTTCAGGCCAATCGGATGCTTCCTTCTTGGTGTTGCATTTTGGGTGGTCAGCAGTGTATCTTCCGGCCGGACTGAGGATTGATTTTGATCCATGAGATTTGCAAAACGAAGGTAGTGCTGCAGTTCATCACAAAACAGTTTTCCATCTCATTTGAATATACCTTGGAAACATTCCTGAGATCACACTTCGTAGAATGGTCATGTTCATTAGCAAAAACTCCTTTGAATAGGTCGAATATACATTATATATCTTAGCTTTTCTTTTCTCCAGCTCAGCTAGCAGGTTGTCACAGATAGCATTCAGTATCTCCATTCGAATCTTTTCCTTTCCCTCCAGATGAACTTCATTGTCTTTACTTTCATTAGCAAATCTCTTTCCCTTTTTTTTTTTATTCCCCTTTGGTAACTCTCATCATTGTCTGTTTGCTCCACAGATGTAGACAAAGTCGAAGTTTTCATATCAATTCCAGGATTGTCGTTACATACGTCATCAAAGAAGAGTTTCAGAGACTGAAATAGATCTAATAGCATCTACATATTTCCATCTTTCTGCAAGGATTTGCTGACTTTTTCGGTTCGTTGCAATAGCCGGTCCCACAAGACAGTCACGAAGGCAGTTTCATATTTGTCAAACTTTTTTGCCAATGATTTTGCCTCTGTTTTGGCTAAAGGCTTTTCAGTTTCATACTCAAAAGTTTAATTAATGCTTTTGTAATCTCACTATAGGCTCCTCGTAAGGCTGATACAGCATCAGCTCTTGCTGACCATCAAGTATCACTCAACTGTTTCACAATGTGTTGACGTGGTTTGAGGTCGGATTTGAATATTTCCCAACGATGAGTAGAGGCCGAAAATAAGTATATACTTTTTCAACAAAATCAAAGTAAGTTTCAGAATATCTGCAGCATTATTGCCTACTAAATTCTTTTTTTTTTTTTTTTTTTTTTTTTTTGATTGGAGGCTTAACGACCACCGTGAGGAACTCAATGGGCTATAAGCAGTCGCCCGTACCTAATTCAGGGTCACTGGCTCCAGGGAAGGGAAAGAACCAGTGCCGTAAGACAAACACAACATCCATGCCTCACCGGGATTCGAACCCGGACCCCGTTCAGACGAATGATCAGAGGCCATCGCTTAGACCACTGCGCCACCCCTACTAAATTCAAATGGCTTGAGCACGGCATATAAAATGTTGTGGAACTTCTTTCAATTATTTTTGCTTGAAGGCTAGCATATACGCCTGACATGTTCAACGCATTGTCATAGAATTGGCCTCTACAGTTTTTTATATCTAGCCCTAGATCTGAAATCTTTTTCAAGACAGTATCTTTCAAATGCTTCGCTTTGTGAGATTTTATGGGCAAGAAACCAAAGAATCAGCTCAATAGTTTATCCATCAGCTTTTACATACCTCAAAACAAAAGTCAGTTGGTCCACAGGACTTACCCCAGGAATAGAATAGGCGATAATTGAAAAGTACTGTGAATTTTTAACCTCCTCACAAAAACCTCAAGCTTTTCCGCCATTACAGTTAATATCTCATCATACGGTTGGTGAGACAAATAGTTTGTTCTGCCTGAACCACAGTGCTCATTTTTTTCAAAATGATCTTTTAGGAAGTCATTGAACTCTGCAAGACACTCCATACAAGTTAAAAAATTACCATTATTTACATTTTCAGAGCATTCAGTTTCTCTGTGACCTCTGAGTGGATGTCAAAGTCTTGCAAGTAGTTTCACAGTGGGTACTACTCGATATGACTTGCCTCCAATAGCCCTTCTCTTTTTCAATCTCATCATTAGTTGAGAATCAACTCTCCCGGACAGTTTACTCCTTCTAAGCATATTGACTATGGCTGTCAAGTGAGACTTCGAGATTTCATGATTTCCTAAAACTTTTTCTGTACGGGACCAATCAGAAAATCCATTAACAAGAACCTACGTGATTGTTTATGGTCGGGAAAAAGTTTACACACATAGCAGTAAACAGACTTAGAAGTGTCAGAAAAAATAAACCAGTTTCTTTTTCTTTTGTTCCATTTGTCTTCAACCTATAAAAGTGATTTTCATTTATGCTTCTGAAATACGTTTACGTAGAATCAGAAAATACTTTCCTCAGATTTTTTTGTTCTCCTTTGCTTTCTGGTTTGCTTCTAATAAAGTTATCGATCATATCAGAGGTGGGGTTAGAAGGCTATAAAGCTATAGCAGTAGGCTAGCATGAATTCATTGAACAAGTAGGCCTACGCTCTTCCTCTTGATTTGTTGGTTCATGCTGTTGGTTGATTATTTGGTCTGGCTCTGAGGGCTGATAATTAAAATCGTTCAGTTACAAATGGGATGGTCTATCACATGAATCTAAGTAACTGGAGTCAAGATTTGAAATTATTAAACTAGCCTTACCATCGTTATCGTCTAAGCTTTAATAGTGTGGATCCTGTGTAGGTTCCAGTTGCACATTTTCTTTTGAAGCATATGAATCCGGAGGATTTTGCTCAGTTCGCTCATTAGCGGTATGACTCTGCAAAGGCTTCTGTAGAAATACCAATAAACTATCATTTTGCTTTTGAAGACGCTCGTCTTTCTCTTTTATTCTTCTTCTGCTTTTCATAATCTGACTCATAACTTCGTTTCACTGGCTTCATTTTCAGGAGAATCAGTCGCATAAACTTTATGTAAACGAAACAGAAACAACAGCTGTAACGATGCCGATTTTAAGGGCACGGTTAGGTGTTAATATCGCAATATTAAGTGGTTAACACTGTATAATACCACGACGTGAAGATCGAATGGCAACACAGAATTACAGATTAAAGACGATATTTTGGGTTATGTTGCGACGTTACCAGTGGTCAGTGTCGTCACCACCACAAATGAAATTACTCTATAGTTAGCAAAATTTTACCTGCTTGTCAAGCAGGATAGCCAACTTTACAACAGACGACAAGCAGTAATTAAATTTTGAACCACGACTGTTTTTCTATGAATCCGCAAAATATTATATTCACCAACATAAATGTTCTCTCTTTTTCCTTTTCTTTGTTTTCTCCTTGCTTTACTTCTCTTTTCACAGTGAATAGGGGACCTTCCGGGACGCGGGGCCATTCGCGATTGCGACTTGCGCGACGCCATAAATCCGCCCCTGAGCGGGAATCAAATCCGCGTCTCCCAGATAGCGCCCGGGTATGCTAACCACTACACCACCCAGAACGACCAAGTCTCAAGTTTCGGATTAATTTGAATATAACCATCACAGGATTCGCTAGTTGAATCAACCGGCATTTATGTTTAGTGAATCTGAAGGTTAAGAATCCTATCCCCTGACTGTGTAATTATCTGACTTACCATTAAAAAAAAAGTCAGATAATATCCGGTTTTTTTTCGGATATTATCTGACATACCATCCTCGTCATATTTACACCAAAAATCGGATTGTCATCTTCAAAATTTGTATTGTATGGTGTAATCCCGCATTCCATCCATTCATGATTTATCTGCTCCTCCGGGCAATCACGGGATAGAATTCTTAACCTTCAGATTAGCTAAACATGAATGCCGATTACTTCGACTAGCGAATCCTGTGATGGTTATATTCAAATTAATCGGAAACTTGAGACTTGGTCGTTCTGGGTGGTGTAGTGGTTAGCGTACCCAGGCGCTATCTGGGAGACGCAGATTCGATTCTCACTTAAGGACGACGAAATTTTCAAGTTTTCTGATATTATCTGACTCATCATGCTGTATTTTTTTATCATATAAATGTACTGTATTTTTTCATCATCCTGGTCATATTTACACCAAAAAATACACTGAAGAGCAACTGAATTAGAGATACCTGTCTAGTAACGTGTAGCACCGCCTTTCGCCCTGATGACGGCGGCGATTCGTCTCGGCATGGACTCGACAAGACACCGGAAACGTTGGGAAGCCATACGTTTCCACGACCCCTGAACAAGCTCCCACAGTTCACGAAGATTTCATGGAGGGGGATCAGAGCCTCGAACATCTCTCTCGATGACATTCCAGATGTTCTCGATGGGACTGAGGTTAGGTGACCTTGCTGGCCAAGGAAGCGAGGTCACCTCGGTTGAGTGTTCATCCAACCATTCGGGAGCGATGGCACGGTGCATTGTCTTGTTGCAGGATGAGGTCTCCAGTGGGATGTTGAAGACGTACAAAAGGGAGCAAATGCTCGTCCAGGATATCCTGGTAACGTTGACCTGTGAGGGACGAAGTCACACGTACCAGGGGTCCCATTTCAGTCCACGTAAACAGTCCCCAGACGAGAATGCCCCCCCACCAGCTTGAAGAGTACCCTGCTGGCAAGAAGGATCCATCGCTTCACGTGGTTTGCGCTGTACTCGTATCCTGCCATCCGCATGCACCAACGTGAATCTCGACTCATCAGTCCAGGCAACATTTTCCCACATGTCTAGGGTCCAGTGGCGATGTTCCTGCGCCCATGCTAATCTTTGCACCCTGTGATGTGCGGTCAGCAGCGGTACCCTCGTGGGACGATGGCTTCTGTACCCCATAGCGAGGAGATGGTTCTGGATGGTGTGTCTGCTTACACGTTTTTGTGCACCAGCGTTAAATTGCCGAATGGTTTCTTGCACTGTGGACCGTCTATCCGCTGTTACAATGCGAGCTAGTCGACGATGACCCCGCTCATCCGCACGCTATTGTCCACGGCAGTTGGCCTTTGCAGGGATGGTTTTACCGGATTCGATGTACTCACGGTGCACCCGTGACACAGTGACTCGTGAAAATCCCAGTGCCTGCACGACTTCCGAGATGGAGTGACCCATTCGTCGGGCCCCGGCAATTTGCCCACGATCAAATGCGCTTAGATCTTTCGTCATACGGTACCCATACTGCGCCCGACTCTTACTGATTTCCGTCGCATCACTCCTTATATTGTCGGATCGCTACATACGTCATGTCGTTTCCGTTTACAGGGCCGCCCACAGCTTCACATTTGCATAACGCCAGCTGTCTCTAATTCAATTGCTTTTCAGTGTAGATTGTCATCTTCAAAATTTGTAAAACGAAGAACATTGCCATTTTCTTAGGCGTACCAAAAGCTGGAGAAGGCATAATAGAGATGCAAGGGAACTAGCGACGAACCAAAACGACGAACTAGTAAGGAGACGCAATATGTACAAGAGAGGTGTTATCGGACACTGAAGATGGAGAGGAAGCAGAAGACCTCAGCCCAGGTTCAAAAGACTAACGACCACGACCGCCCATTGCTAAGCAAAAATGTAATTAGTGTAGATAATTGTGCTTAGTGATTGTTGCGTTTGTTGAGATTATAGTGTAATTTTTCTATATCGATGTAAAATACTCATGATCGAAGAAGAAAGTATCGTATACCAAAAGAAAATGAATATTCAAGTGAGATAATTGAGAATGTACTGTGGTTTTGTCAAATAAAGGTCCATAGAGACCCAAACAAAGTAACATTGGCGGACGAATCACCTAGTCGCCCGCATTGCCGCCTCAGCCAGGCCCGTAGCCAGACAGAGAAGTTGGGTGGGGCTGCTGATTATTGAGGTCGGGCAAGGGATACAAGAGGTCGGGTACCAGACTGTAGTGTGAGTGTTCAGGACGCGGAAGTGGGGCGCATAATGTTGAGGTCGGGCAAAGAGTATAAGAGGTCGGGCACGAGACAGTAGTGTGAGTGGTCAGGATGCTGAAGTGGGGCGCATAATGTTGAGGTCGAGCAACGAGTATGAAGTGGCCGGGCAAAAGATATAAGAGGTCGGGCACCAGGCTGTAGTGTGAGTGGCCAAGACGCGAAAGTGGGGCGCATAATGTTGAGGTCGAGCAAAGAATATGAAGGAGGTCGGGCAAAAGATGTAGGAGGTCGGGCACCAGACTATAGTGTGAGTGGTTAGGACGCGGAAGTGGGGCGCACAATGTTGAGGTCGGGCAAAGAGTATGAAGGAGGTCGGACAAAAGATATAAGAGGTCGGGCACCAGGCTGTAGTGTGAGTGATTAGGACGCGGAAGTGGGGCGCATAATGTTGAGGTCGGGCAAAGAAAGTGAGGCGCATAATGTTGAGTTCGGGCAAAAGATATAAGAGGTCGGACACCGGACTGTAGTGTGAGTGGTCAGGACGCGGAAGTGGGGCGCATAATGTTGAGGTCGGGCACCAGGCTGTAGTGTGAGTGGTCAGGACGCGGAAGTGGGGCGCATAATGTTGAGGTCGGGCAAAAGATATAAGAGGTCGGACACCGGACTGTAGTGTGAGTGGTCAGGACGCGGAAGTGGGGCGCATAATGTTGAGGTCGGGCACCGGACTGTAGTGTGAGTGGTCAGGACGCGGAAGTAGGGCGCATAATGTTGAGATCGGGCAAAGAGTATGAAGGAGGTCGGGCAAAAGATATAACAGGTCGGACACCGGACTGTAGTGTGAGTGGTCAGGACGCGGAAGTGGGGCGCATAATGTTGAGGTCGGGCACCAGACTGTAGTGTGAGTGGTCAGGACGCGGAAGTGGGGTGCCTAATGTTGAGATCGGGCAAAGAGTATGAAGGAGGTCGGGCAAAAGATATAACAGGTCGGACACCGGACTGTAGTGTGAGTGGTCAGGACGCGGAAGTGGTACGCATAATGTTGAGGTCGGGCAAACAGTATGAAGGAGGTCGGGCAAAAGATATAAGAGGTCGGACACCGGACTGTAGTGTGAATGGTCAGGACGCGGAAGTGGGGCGCAAAATGTTGAGGTCGGGCAAAGAGTATGAAGGAGGTCGGGCAAAAGATATAAGAGGTCGGGCACCAGGCTGTAGTGTGAGTGGCCAGGACGCGGAAGTGGGGCGCATAATGTTGAGGTCGGGCAAAGGGTATGAAGGAGGTCGGGCAAAAAATATAAAAGAGGTCGTGCACAGGACTGAAGTGTGAGTGGCTAAGACCGGCAAAAGGACGCGCAGGTCGGGCGCAGCTCGGCCTGGTCCTTTCCTCGCTAAGGCCCCGGCCTCAGCCCATTAATTATCACGTCACACAGACGTGCCCTGAGTTGAACTGGATGGTGATGGTTCCGTAGGGTCGGCTCGTGTCGGTAGGTTCCCCGACGGATGCTGTCCGAGGACAGACGTCAAGCGGATCCTATCAGGATTGCTTCGCAACTCCTTCGCCAACTAAATTTTCTTAAATGAGTTCCATTACTCCCTGCAGAGTCAGCATATTGACAGCGCACGAGAAGTCGTCTAGGTTTACCCAGCACTGATTATGCCATCCCTAGTAAAAGGAAAAGTTTTTAAGGCACGTATTTTAGGTAGTATTTATTCCTATGCAGCAAATTTCCGCTAGCGCCGAACTGTACCAATTTCTACTCTCGCTTGGGAGAACATGTATGCTCGCGCGGAGTTGTGGTACAAAATTTGAAGCACGGGGCGTACAATTTTTAAGACGCGAAATGGCACATATTTTTAAGCTCTTGGAGGATATTTAGCCAAAAAATTTCTTTCATGTAGATTTTACCCGTCGCTGATAATGCCATCCCTACTAAAAGAGAAAGGTTTTCAGGCACATACTGTATGTAATATTTATTCAGTATATGATATACGAACCGCCATAGTCTTTAATCAGTTATTATTTCCTTGCGGTAGTGTAGCGACTAGTGTCTCGGCTTCTAAAAATTCTATTGATTTTTTTAACTGTAAACCATTCGCTACAGTAAAGATTCGGAATATTATCCCCTTTAAACAATGCACAGTTTTCCCGCTAGTGGGACTTAAATACCAAAACGTTTTCCTCGCTATCTCTGTTTCCAAAAAAAAAAAAAAAAAAAAATTGGGGAAGCAGGGATAGCAAAGTTAGCTTTTGCTACGAAGAACACTTTTTACATATTTTCTAGTTTTCCATTATTTAAAATTTGTCTGGAGAATGTGTCAACGTATTGTTGCGACCCGACTTGCTGAATGCCAGTCGCGTCACAATGAGAGAATGTTGATTCTTTTCATATTGCAGGTGATAGATTGACAATTGACATAATTTTAAAGGACGGTGGGCAGTAATTTTAAAGGGCGATGCCAGTGTGGCCAGGTGGATCGAACACGCCAAAAAAGTGGTAGCCGATAATTTTTACCACAAACGTGGACATTAAATTTAAATATTTCACTCAATAAATTTACAAGGACGGTTTTGAGTAAAAAAAAAAAAAATATGGCTGGAATTTGTGTGCGTGCGTGTGTGCGCGCGCGCTATTTACACATGCCCGTATTCACTAGCCAATAACAATTTCGTGCAAAATAAAGTTCCTTTTACAAAAGTCCTATCGACTAGTTCAAGGCTGAGAAGTTTCAACAAGCCGCGTAAATGAATAGACAGGATTACTGTGGGTGCTATTTCCACATGCTCCTATTTACTAGCCAATAACAATGTCATGCAAATTAAAGCTGCTCCTTTTACAACAGTCCTGTCGACTAGTTCAAGGCTGAGAAGTTTCTACAAGCCGCGTAAATAAATAGACAGGATTACTGTGGGTGCTATTTACACATGCTCCTATTTACTAGCCAATAACAATGTCATGCAAATTAAACCTGCTCCTTTTACAACAATCCTGTCGACTAGTTCAAGGCTGAGAAGTTTCTACAAGCCGCGTAAATGAATAGACAGGATTACTGTGGGTGCTATTTCCACATGCTCCTATTTACTAGCCAATAACAATGTCATGCAAATTAAAGCTGCTCCTTTTACAACAGTCCTGTCGACTAGTTCAAGGCTGAGAAGTTTCTACAAGCCGCGTAAATGAATAGACAGGATTACTGTGGGTGCTATTTCCACATGCTCCTATTTACTAGCCAATAACAATGTCATGCAAATTAAAGCTGCTCCTTTTACAACAGTCCTGTCGACTAGTCCAAGACTGAGAAGTTTCTACAAGCCGCGTAAATGAATAGACAGGATTACTGTGGGTGCTATTTACACATGCTCCTATTTACTAGCCAATAACAATGTCACGCAAATAAAAGCTGCTCCTTTTACAACAATCTTGTCGACTAGTTCAAGGCTGAGAAGTTTCTACAAGCCGCGTAAATGAATAGACAGGATTACTGTGGGTGCTATTTCCACATGCTCCTATTTACTAGCCAATAACAATGTCATGCAAATTAAAGCTGCTCCTTTTACAACAGTCCTGTCGACTAGTCCAAGACTGAGAAGTTTCTACAAGCCGCGTAAATGAATAGACAGGATTACTGTGGGTGCTATTTACACATGCTCCTATTTACTAGCCAATAACAATGTCACGCAAATAAAAGCTGCTCCTTTTACAACAATCTTGTCGACTAGTTCAAGGCTGAGAAGTTTCTACAAGCCGCGTAAATGAATAGACAGGATTACTGTGGGTGCTATTTCCACATGCTCCTATTTACTAGCCAATAACAATGTCATGCAAATTAAAGCTGCTCCTTTTACAACAGTCCTGTCGACTAGTTCAAGGCTGAGAAGTTTCTACAAGCCGCGTAAATGAATAGACAGGATTACTGTGGGTGCTATTTACACATGCTCCTATTTACTAGCCAATAACAATGTCATGCAAATTAAACCTGCTCCTTTTACAACAAACCTGTCGACTACTTCAAGGCTGAGAAGTTTCTACAAGCCGCGTAAATGAATAGACAGGATTACTGTGGGTGCTATTTACACAGGCTCCTATTTACTAGCCAATAACAATGTCATGCAAATTAAAGCTGCTCCTTTTACAACAATCCTGTCGACTAGTTCAAGCCTGAGAAGTTTCTACAAGCCGCGTAAATGAATAGACAGGATTATTGTGGGTGCTATTTACACATGCTCCTATTTACTAGCCAATAACAATGTCATGCAAATTAAAGCTGCTCCTTTTACAACAATCCTGTCGACTAGTTCAAGGCTGAGAAGTTTCTACAAGCCGCGTAAATGAATAGACAGGATTACTGTATGTGCTATTTACACATGCTCCTATTTACTAGCCAATAACAATGTCATGCAAATTAAAGCTGCTCCTTTTACAACAATCCTGTCGACTAGTTCAAGCGTGAGAAGTTTCTACAAGCCGCGTAAATGAATAGACAGGATTACTGTGAGTGCTATTTACACATGCTCCTATTTACTAGCCAATAACAATGTCATGTAAATTAAAGCTGCTCCTTTTACAACAATCCTGTCGACTAGTTCAAGGCTGAGAAGTTTCTACAAGCCGCGTAAATGAATAGACAGGATTACTGTGAGTGCTATTTACACATGCTCCTATTTACTAGCCAATAACAATGTCATGCAAATTAAAGCTGCTCCTTTTACAACAATCCTGTCGACTAGTTCAAGGCTGAGAAGTTTCTACAAGCCGCGTAAATGAATAGACAGGATTACTGTGGGTGCTATTTACACATGCTCCTATTTACTAGCCAATAACAATGTCATGTAAATTAAAGCTGCTCCTTTTACAACAATCCTGTCGACTAGTTCAAGGCTGAGAAGTTTCTACAAGCCGCGTAAATGAATAGACAGGATTACTGTGGGTGCTATTTACACATGCTCCTATTTACTAGCCAATAACAATGTCATGCAAATTAAAGCTGCTCCTTTTACAACAGTCCTGTCGACTAGTCCAAGACTGAGAAGTTTCTACAAGCCGCGTAAATGAATAGACAGGATTACTGTGGGTGCTATTTACACATGCTCCTATTTACTAGCCAATAACAATGTCATGTAAATTAAAGCTGCTCCTTTTACAACAATCCTGTCGACTAGTTCAAGGCTGAGAAGTTTCTACAAGCCGCGTAAATGAATAGACAGGATTACTGTGAGTGCTATTTACACATGCTCCTATTTACTAGCCAATAACAATGTCATGTAAATTAAAGCTGCTCCTTTTACAACAATCCTGTCGACTAGTTCAAGGCTGAGAAGTTTCTACAAGCCGCGTAAATGAATAGACAGGATTACTGTGGGTGCTATTTACACATGCTCCTATTTACTAGCCAATAACAATGTCATGTAAATTAAAGCTGCTCCTTTTACAACAATCCTGTCGACTAGTTCAAGGCTGAGAAGTTTCTACAAGCCGCGTAAATGAATAGACAGGATTACTGTGGGTGCTATTTACACATGCTCCTATTTACTAGCCAATAACAATGTCATGCAAATTAAAGCTGCTCCTTTTACAACAGTCCTGTCGACTAGTCCAAGACTGAGAAGTTTCTACAAGCCGCGTAAATGAATAGACAGGATTACTGTGGGTGCTATTTACACATGCTCCTATTTACTAGCCAATAACAATGTCACGCAAATAAAAGCTGCTCCTTTTACAACAATCTTGTCGACTAGTTCAAGGCTGAGAAGTTTCTACAAGCCGCGTAAATGAATAGACAGGATTACTGTGGGTGCTATTTCCACATGCTCCTATTTACTAGCCAATAACAATGTCATGCAAATTAAAGCTGCTCCTTTTACAACAGTCCTGTCGACTAGTTCAAGGCTGAGAAGTTTCTACAAGCCGCGTAAATGAACAGACAGGATTACTGTGGGTGCTATTTACACATGCTCCTATTTACTAGCCAATAACAATGTCATGCAAATTAAACCTGCTCCTTTTACAACAAACCTGTCGACTACTTCAAGGCTGAGAAGTTTCTACAAGCCGCGTAAATGAATAGACAGGATTACTGTGGGTGCTATTTACACAGGCTCCTATTTACTAGCCAATAACAATGTCATGCAAATTAAAGCTGCTCCTTTTACAACAATCCTGTCGACTAGTTCAAGCCTGAGAAGTTTCTACAAGCCGCGTAAATGAATAGACAGGATTATTGTGGGTGCTATTTACACATGCTCCTATTTACTAGCCAATAACAATGTCATGCAAATTAAAGCTGCTCCTTTTACAACAATCCTGTCGACTAGTTCAAGGCTGAGAAGTTTCTACAAGCCGCGTAAATGAATAGACAGGATTACTGTATGTGCTATTTACACATGCTCCTATTTACTAGCCAATAACAATGTCATGTAAATTAAAGCTGCTCCTTTTACAACAATCCTGTCGACTAGTTCAAGCGTGAGAAGTTTCTACAAGCCGCGTAAATGAATAGACAGGATTACTGTGAGTGCTATTTACACATGCTCCTATTTACTAGCCAATAACAATGTCATGTAAATTAAAGCTGCTCCTTTTACAACAATCCTGTCGACTAGTTCAAGGCTGAGAAGTTTCTACAAGCCGCGTAAATGAATAGACAGGATTACTGTGAGTGCTATTTACACATGCTCCTATTTACTAGCCAATAACAATGTCATGCAAATTAAAGCTGCTCCTTTTACAACAATCCTGTCGACTAGTTCAAGGCTGAGAAGTTTCTACAAGCCGCGTAAATGAATAGACAGGATTACTGTGGGTGCTATTTACACATGCTCCTATTTACTAGCCAATAACAATGTCATGCAAATTAAAGCTGCTCCTTTTACAACAATCCTGTCGACTAGTTCAAGGCTGAGAAGTTTCTACAAGCCGCGTAAATGAATAGACAGGATTACTGTATGTGCTATTTACACATGCTCCTATTTACTAGCCAATAACAATGTCATGCAAATTAAAGCTGCTCCTTTTACAACAATCCTGTCGACCAGTCCAAGGGTGAGAAGTTTCTACAAGCCGCGTAAATGAATAGACAGGATTACTGTGGGTGCTATTTACACATGCTTCTATTTATTAGGCAATAACAATGTCACGCAAATTAAAGCTGTTCCTTTTACAACAATCCTGTCGACTAGTTCAAGGCTGAGAAGTTTCTACAAGCCGCGTAAATGAATAGACAGGATTACTGTGGGTGCTATTTACACATGCTTCTATTTATTAGGCAATAACAATGTCACGCAAATTAAAGCTGTTCCTCTTACAACAATCCTGTCGACTAGTTCAAGGCTGAGAAGTTTCTACAAGCCGCGTAAATGAATAGACAGGATTACTGTGGGTGCTATTTACACATGCTTCTATTTATTAGGCAATAACAATGTCACGCAAATTAAAGCTGTTCCTTTTACAACAATCCTGTCGACTAGTTCAAGGCTGAGAAGTTTCTACAAGCCGCGTAAATGAATAGACAGGATTACTGTGGGTGCTATTTACACATGCTCCTATTTACTAGCCAATAACAATGTCACGCAAATAAAAGCTGCTCCTTTTACAACAATCTTGTCGACTAGTTCAAGGCTGAGAAGTTTCTACAAGCCGCGTAAATGAATAGACAGGATTACTGTGGGTGCTATTTACACATGATCCTATTTACTAGCCAATAACAATGTCACGCAAATTAAAGCTGCTCCTTTTACAACAATCCTGTCGACTAGTCCAAGACTGAGAAGTTTCTACAAGCCGCGTAAATGAATAGACAGGATTACTGTGGTGCTATTTACACATGCTCCTATTTATTATGCAATAACAATGTCACGCAAATTAAAGCTGCTCCTTTTACAACAATCCTGTCGACTAGTCCAAGGGTGAGAAGTTTCTACAAGCCGCGTAAATGAATAGACAGGATTACTGTGTGTGATATTTACATATGCTCCTATTTACTAGCCAGTAACAATTTCGTGCAAATTACAGTTTCTTTTACAACAGTCCTGTCGACTAGTTCAAAGCTGAGAAGTTTCAATGCAAGCTGCGTAAATTAATAGACAGGGCTACTCTCTTTACTATTCTAGAGACGTGATGAATCCAAAGGAGCTATTGCATACGTACCCAGCAATTTCTCGTACAGTTTACACCCACAGAGAAGGTTTTAACGCAACTACTTATTTCCCACGTAGCTTTCGTGCTGCATATCAGAAACAAAATTAGATTAGATTGAACCTAGCTGCTCAGATACGACAGAGAATAGGTAGCTGAGAGAAGTGGGAGGGCCAGACTGAGAGTGAAAGTTGACACAGGTGGGAGGGCCATATTACGACGTCACAACGAGTACTTCCAGGGAGAGAGAGCAAAGTTGTGGAAAAGAACAGATGACTTTACTTACAAGGAGGTGTGCCCCAGAACTGACGGCTTTTCGTGCCCATCTGACGCACGGCTTGTATTCAGTAGTTCAGAGCAACTCAACCTACCTGGGATCGATCCCGAGACCATCGTGTCTGAACGCGGTTGTTCCATCCACTAGGCCACTCGCTGCACCGAAAGAAACTCTCGATTTTACATGCACTAATAAATCGACTAATCACTAAAGGACTGTTCATTTGTCCGGCTCGTGTAACCAGGCAAGTTGCCACAATACATGCGCTTAACTTGAACAGGGGAGGATTCTCATACATGAGCCATTCGCACGAAGAGTAGCTAGGATCCCGGCGACGGTCCTGATACTGTCCAGCGGACAATGGTATAAACTCGTGTGAACGTACAGGTAGCGGTTCCTCGTATGACCGTCACTCTTGATGCTGGGAAGAGAGGTAGAGTTCACAACGCTGCACCTTGCAACCTCCAACACTCATGGACAGCTGTCTTCGGGAATTGCGTTAAAAAGGTAGAATTCAATCTTCCCTGCTCCTCGCTTTGGGCTGCTTTTCTTCGTGTCCGTCTCGGCTTGTTCGCACTGCTGTTTGACATGTATCTCTGTTGGTAGCGTCGGCGCTCAGCAGCCTACATAGTGTTTCTTTTTTGGTGGTATAACATAAGACACTTCTCGGTGAAGATTTCCAGTGTTAATTTCATTTTGGTGGTCAGACTGGACTCGGACCTTCTCCACGCATTCCCCTCCCCTCCCTTATATATTTTCCATGCAACTCAAGGCTCAGAGAGGCACCAGGAAAGCTCTTAAGGACCCTGCAAAGGAAGCCCTTTTTCCTAATATTTTGTTTTAAACAAGCCCAGACACCATTACTTTTCGGCTTTTCAGTTATTCGCAGGTTCTGATTTCTCCGAGTTGCATTACTTCCTATGCACCGCATGGACCATCTTCGGCACGTGTGCTCTCTGCCAAGGTACCCAAAATGACTTCCGAACTTTCTCTGTCTTCTCGTTTTGTCACAAACAGAACACCTGACCTCTGATTTACGAATCAATTTTTTGACTGGCTTTCAAATCAAATTCCTTTTCCTAAGACCCAGACATCCTATTTGCTTTGTTCGCGTCTGGTTTGTAATCAGTCTTCTACTCAGTTACTACGTGTCGGTAATGGCAAAGTACTTAATCAGAACTGTTTGATTGCAGTACATAGTAAAGATTTAATAATCAATTAGTTGACAAAATTTATCCTAACGTGGAAAATTTACTCCAAAGAAGTCACAACTGGATCTGTGAATCGTGTCTTCAAGAATGCATCTGTTGATGAAATAAACGATGCTATTTTACAAAAATTGCTCGGTGAATACAGAATTCACACATCAGCGGTCGATACTGTCGTTAACTTGGAAGATACAGTGCATTAGCCACGTGAATTTTTAAAATCTTTAAATCCCTCAGGACATCCACCGCATTTCCTAAAACTGAAAGTTGGCATTCCTATAATATTATTACGGAACTTGAATCCTCCAAATATGTACAATGGTACAAGATTACAGGTCAAAGCACTGCGTAATACATAACATTATTGAAACCATTGTACTAACTGGGCCAGCATCTGGACAAATGGCACATATACCCAGAATTCCGATGACTGCGACGGACTTGCCTTTCACGTTCAAAAGATCACAGTTTCCTATGAAATTATCTTTCGTTATAACGATCAATAAATTCCAGGGCCAAACTTACAAATATGTGGGACTGGATTTGCGTCAAGAATGTTTCTCGCACGGACAGTTAGTTATACGTCGGCTTATCGAGAACCGGCATTTCAGATAATAAATTTATTTCGATAACGACTAGAAACGAGACAAAGAATGTTATATATACAGAGGCATTATAAATTATTTTCAAAAATAAAATAAAAACTATGTTCTTAAATTTACATAAAAATTAATTATAATTTTCTTTCAAGTGAAAAACTAACTGCCGATCGTTTAATCTTTCCACCAATTCCCTCCATCGGTTGCTATGAAATTCGACTACAGTTCTTATCGATGGATCGGATTACATGTGTTATCATACTGTAGCTATATCTTTTAGTGATATCTTCCACGCAAGCGAAGCCGTGGGCGCCGCCCCGGTGGCGCAGTGGTCTAAGGCGCTGGCCTCTGATCATTCGTCCGTCTGGGGTCCGGGTTCGAATCCCGGTGAGGCATGGATGTTGTGTTTGTCTTACGGCACTGGCTCTCTCCCTTCCCTGGAACCAGTGACCCTAAATTAGGGACGGGCGACTGCTTATAGCCCATTGAGTTGCTCACGGTGGTCGTTAAACCTCCAATAAAAAAAAAAAAAAAAAAAAAAAAGAAGCCGTGGGCGCAACTAGCAAAATATATTTACAAATCAAAATAGTCATTAAGGCATCTGTTATAATGGGATTTTTAAAACAAAATCCGCATAAGATTTATTGTGAACTACTTTCTTTCACGTTGGGTATCATTAGATTCTATGTAAACCAAGCGGAATGATCGGGAACTTCGTGAAATCGTTCTGATTCCGTAGTCCGTCTTATTCATATTACTAAAACACGTTAATATTATTATTAGTATTATTCCGTGTTATTCTCTTCGCAGAAAAAGAATCCACATTATTTCGTATCACAAAAATCCAGTGACGCACTCAACGGGTGTGGCTCAAGGGTCCGGGCCCTCACCATGAGATATCACTTGGTCTTTCGTTCTTTGTAATGGGCTGCTTACTTTTAAATACGTATATTTGTACGTTTTTTAATATATATTTTACGAGTAATTGCGAACGCCCTTGAATATGGCGGAGATATTTTAACCGATTCACGATATTTTGGGAGATGTTTTCTCCGAGGCCCACGTATTACGAGGGTATCGGTCAGAAGACAATAGAGATCAAAGGCGTATACAGGTTGCCGAAAAACCGCCACACAGGAAAACTGCCACACATCGGAAAACGGCCATACAGGAAAACTGCCACACAGGAAAACTGCTATATGTTTTTAATAAAGGGCCCAGGCACAAATTGCTGTCCTCCGAGTAACACTTTGAATGTGTGGCAGTTTTCCAGTGGGGCAGTTGTTCAAGTTTTCGAATTATGTGCAGCAGTTTTCCCAGGTGCCTAACGACGGGAAGGAGCTCCTTGGTTTGTCTGAATTTTCATGCCGGTTCATACCAGTTTAGGGTAAAGCCACAAAAGTTCAAGGGAGGGGGGGGGGGGGTATAAAGATTACCGTTTCTTGGCGTATATTGAGAATTGAATTGATTGGAAACTCTATACAAATATCGAGAAAACGTTCCGTGTAAGCCAAGCGAGAATTTCACTAGAATTCGAAGAAATAAATTGTCGTGACTTAGTATATTTTTTAAACTACAGTGTTCGATGAAACAACGGAATTACAGCATGACTCATGCTGTGTTGAGAAAAGGACAATAAGGTGGGATTTTTAATAACGCTGCACTTTTACTTTGACACTAAATATTTACATAACATCTCAAATTTTTATTATTTAACTTTTACTTAATTAAATCATAGGCACAACACCCAGGCCTGCTTAACAGCTTTTAATCCGCCGACTTCATATTCATAACGTTTACGTATCAAATCAATTTAATAGAATTGCGCTTTTACTTAGGCACTAAATATTGATTCAGAAGCCCTAGGCCTTTTTAGCAGTTTTTAATCCGCCGATTTCATATTCATAACGTTTATAAACCAAGTCAAACTAATAATATTGCGCTTTTACTTAGTCACTACATATTAACTCATAAGCCCTAGGGCTAAGCCTTTTTAACAGTTTTTATTCTACCGATGCCAAATTCATAACGTTTACATACCAAGTCAAGTTAATTGCGCTTTTACTTAGGCACTAAATATTAATTAATAGGCCCTATGCCTTTTAAACAGTTTTTATTCTACTGATGCCATGTTCACAACATTTACGTATCAACTCATGTTAATAATATTGCGCTTTTAGTTAGGCACTAAATATATGCCTAGGCCTGTTAAACAGCTTTTATTGTACTGATGTCATATTCACAACATTTGCGTATCAACTCATGTTAATAATATTGCGCTTTTACTTGGGCACTAAATATTAATTGATATGCCCTAAGCGTGGGCCTTTAAAACAGTTTTTATTCTGCCGATGTCATATTCGCAATATTTACATGTCAAGTCAATTTAATAATGCTAGCATAACTAGGAAGGATAAGAAGACAAAATCTTGGATCAAAAAAATAACCAAAGTTGAAGACATCATGATCAAAGTAAAATCCCTGAGATGGCAATACGCCGGGCATACTGCTAGAAGAATAGACCACCAATGGACTCTGCGGTATTAGACAATGTACCAAAAAACATGAAGGACCCGGAAGAAGACCACGTGGGAGATGGGTGAATGAAATTCGAAAGCATGCCAGAATGACGTGGAACAAAATGGGTCAGACAGACACTTGTAGAAGAAACTTGGGGAGACTTTCATCCAATAGTGGATTGATAGATTTAAATTTAAAATTCATGTTAATTTAGATTTTAATAGTTTATCTGTAGCACGTTCACATGCTATTTTACAAAACACTGTAAGATTTATGATCTGACGAAAAAATTCATATGTTGATATCTTTCCTCCGTTGTCAAAATATTGTTCCGATGCCGCTGATCCTAGAACGACCTGCGCTATAAGTTTCAGCACATAAAATGCGAACAGGGCTGTAAACGAACAGAGTCCTTTTTCTGCTGCAGAAAGAAGTTTTCAATCAATAATAATAATGAAAAACACAACCTTGCAGAATGCATTAGCAAAAGAGCAATATTAATAAATTGACAGCTCAGCAACTGTGTGCTTTAGATGAAATAATTACTTCAAGTTTGCATATTAACATAAAATTATTGGTAGAAAGAAGGAAATGTACTTTCCTGTTCTAAGACAATTCCGCATTGATAGAAGTTGTTGTCTTTACCAGGAAAATTGTATTTAACACTGAAGTACACCAAAATTTAAGCCATTGATACAAAGATTCGCTAATAACTACATCTGGAGAAAAAAATTGCATTTGTTCACATAGTGCATGAAATTTACGTTAATTACGTCTGCGCCCCATTTATAATTTTAATGTTGTATTCAATATTTTATCCATAGACTTACCTGTATCATAGTGAGAAAAGGGAGAGAAAAGATGATCAGCCGAAATGACGTTCTCGATTTGGACACCCAGGAAGATGACATCTTGTGGCGTAGGCTCTAACCTAAGGCAGTTTTCGTGCGCAGAGGAAAGACCATAAGTTGTGGTCAAACGGGATGGAGTCAACACAGTGTAATTCTGTCCCTTCCCTATGGACAATAAACAATTATACTCATGAAAGAAATACGGGATTACGCTATATAATACAAATTTTGAAGATGACAATCCGATTTTTGGCGTAAATGTGACAAGGATGGTAAGTAAGATAATATCCGAAAACTTGAAAATTTTCATCGTCCTGGAGTGGGACTCCAATCCGCGTCTCCCAGAAAACGCATACCTAGGCGTTTTCTGGGAGACGCGGGTTCGAGTCCCGCTCCAGGACGATGAAAATTTTCAAGTTTTCGGATATTATCTGACTTACCATCCTTGTCACATTTACGCCAAAAATCGGATTGTCATCTTCAAAACAATTATACTGTTTTGTAGACAGCGTCTTAGCTTCCATTTAATGACACAATAAAAAGAGCGGAAGCTCTGGGTTATGACTGGAAAGAAAATCTTGACATGCATTTATGACCAACGGACCTTTTCTTCAATTTGATCTAACCAGCTACCCTGCTCAAGATAACCTCGCGGCAAAAAACAATGAAACCGCAGAAAAATCCCATTCTCACTCGCAAGCATCAGCTGTTGGTTTCTTATTCCACAAATAAAACGATTTTTTTTTTCGAATATTTTCGTCGATATCTCTTGAGATACTGATAATTTTCTTGTAAACAAGTTCTATTTTTTGTATTTTCAAATCAAGTAATAAGGAAAAACACATAATATGAAGATATACATCTGAAAGGCATGTTATAATGGCACTAATTGTTTTGCGCTTTTCATTAAAAAATCTGTATTTAATCTCATTTTTCTAACGGTGTGGAAAAAAAAAAACACGCAAATATTTTAGTTTTAAGAAATTTTCCTTCATAAAATGGAAAACGTTGGAGTAACTTTAGGAAAAACTGTTCAGTTTTTTTCTGGAAGCTACCAGGATATGCACTTTTTTTTTGTCAGATCATTAACCTGGTTGTGTTTTGTAAAACAGCATGTGCCATCACATGTGAACGTGCTACAGATAAAACTATTAAAATTTAAATTAACATAAATCTCAAATTTTAAATCTATCAATCCACTGCTGGATGAAGGTCTCTCCAAGCTTCTTCCGCAAGTGTCTGTCTGACCCATTTTCTTCCACGTCATTCTGGCATGCTTTCGAATTTCATCCACCCATCTCCCCACGTGGTCTGTTTCTGGGTCTTTTTATGTTCCTTTGTACCCAGTCTAATACATCAGTAGTCCATTGGTGGTCCATTCTTCTAGCAGTATGTCCGGCCTATTGCTATTTCAGGGGTTTTACTTTGATCACGATGTCTTCTATTTTAGTATTTTTCCTGATCCATGAGTTCCTCTTCCTATCCTCACTAGTTATGCCAGTATTATTAATTTGACTTGATATAAAAACATTCGAAAATAACATCGGTAGAATAAAAATCGTTTAAAAGGCATAGGCATAGGGCCTATCAATTAATATTTAGTGCCTAAGCAAAAGCGCAATACCATTTACGTGACCCGAAACGTAAACTTTATGAATATGAAGCCGACGGATTAAAACCTGTTAGAAAGGCCGAGGCCTAGGGCATATGAATTAATATTTAATGCCTATAAGTAAAAATGCAATATTATTAACTTGCGCTGATACCTAAACTTTGTGAATATGACATCGTATGGCATCGGTAGAATAAAAACTGTTTAAAAGACTAGGCCTAGGGCCTATGAATTAATATTTCGTGCCTAAGTAAACGCCCAATTAGCCGGATTTGCTGTGTAAACATTGTGAATATAAAATTGGTAGAATAAAAACTGTTTAAAAGGCCTAGGCCTGGAGCCTATGATTCAATATTTAGTGCATAAGTAAAAGTGCAATGCTATTAACCTGAATTGATACGTTTACGTCATAAATATGAAGTCGACGGATTAAAAACTATCAAAAAGGCCTGTATAGGGCCTATTAATTAACATTTAGTGCCTAAGTGAAAGCGCAATATTATTAAATTGATATGATGTGTAAACGTTGTGAATATGACATTGGTAGAGTAAAAACTATTAAAAAGGCCTAGGCCTATAGGGTCTATCAATTGGTATTTACTGCTTAAGTGATAGCACGATACTATTACTTAGTTTCATAAGTAAACGTTATAAATATGACATTGGTATAATAAAAACTGGTAAAAGGGCCTAAGCCTAGGTTATGTGAATTAATATTTCGTGCCTAAGTAAAAGTGCAATATTATTAACTTGATTTGATGTGTAAACGTTGTCAATATGACATCCGTAGGAAAAAAATTGTTTAAAATGCCTATGCCTAGGGCATATGAATTAATATTTAGTGCCTAGGTAAAAGTGCAGTGTTATTAAAAAATCCCGCCTGATTGCCCTTTTCTGAAAACAGCATGAGACATGCTGTAAAATACCAGTTTTATTATACCAATGTCGTCGAAAACTGTAGTTTTAAGAAATGTACTAAGTCACAGAAATTTATTTCTTCAAATTAAAGCAAAATTCTCGCTTGGCTTACATAGAACTTCTTTGCTCGAAATTTGTTTGGAGTTTCCAATTCAATTCTCAATATAGGCCAAGAAACGGTAATCTTTATAACTCCCCTTTCCCTCCTTGAACTTTTGTGGTCTTACCCTAAACTGGTATGAACCGACATGAAAATTCAGACAAACAAAAGAGCTCCTTCCCGTCGTTAGGCACCTTTGAAAACTGCCACACATAATTCGGAAACTTGGAAAACTGCCCCACATTCAAAGTGTTCCTCGGAGGACAGCAATTTCTGCCCGGATCCTTAATGAAAAACATATGGCAGTTTTCCTGTGTGGCAATTTTCCTGTGTAGCAATCTTCCTGCGTGGTAATTTTCCTGCGTGGCAATTTTCTTGTGTGGCAATTTTCTTGTGTGGCAATTTTCCTGTGTAGCAATCTTCCTGCGTGGTAATTTTTCTGTGTCGCAATTTTCCGATGTGTGGCAGTTTTCCAAGTTGCTGAAAGACGTGTAACAGTTTTCCTGTGTGGCGGTTTACAATGAACCGCGTATGGTTACAGTTTTTTTTTCTTTTTTTAGTTCGACGAAAAATGCAAGTTTTTGAAATCAACCAGAACAAAATAAAATTTATTTATTTTTTCAAATTAAGTAGCAGAAAAATCAAAGCATTTTTGTCTAATGTAAGTTGACGCATTTTTATTAAATTATCGCATTTTTTGTTTAATGTAAGTCGCATTTTAACCCAAAACATAAGAAAATGAAACACTTTCGGGGGCAAGACTTTGCCCCTCTCCAAATACGTCCCTGCTACAGATTCAGATCAAAAGGTTTAGAATAATACTTCTGGAGATGCCCTGGTCTTTTAACCGTGAAGCCGAAAGGTGTGGGAATTTTCCGCTGTTTACATGATACGTTTGTAATTTCAACTGTTTGTATTTTGGAAGTGCATGGTTTTTGGTTGCAGAAACCGTGTTAATGTCAAACCGGAATGAATTATACTTCTTACACGAGTGAAATTTACAATTTTAATGTCATATTTTGTTTAGAATTCGCACTATTGTTCGTGTACTTCAATTTAAAATGAAAATGGGAAGGACCCTCAAAATAATTAAGAATTTTATAAATTCAGCATTTTCTCACACATTAGCAACAAGTTACGATGCGAAATTGGAAAAATTTGCGACGAAAGAAGGTGATTCGGCCAACACAAAATGCATTCCAATAGCCTTGAAAACCATGAGCTTTCCCACACTTTGACGGCCGTCGCTCGCGGTTATAGGCTTCACGCAAGGTGGTACTGCTTCATTAACAAGGGCATCTCCAGATATCTTATTCTAACCTCCTTGACTCATATATATACTGAAGTGCCAGAAAAACTGGTACAGACGAGCTTATGCAAAATACATAGCAACGTCACCTATGCGCGTACTCGGTTGCTACCGCCAGTGCGTATATAAAGCGATAGACATCCTTGCCAGCTGTCAGAGCTGTTTTCGGCATGAGAATGACAAGTAATAACCATTTAAGCGATTTTCAACGCGGTGTCATATAGTATTTCGGAGGTAGAAACGAAGTTCGGATTTTCACGGACGACCATTGCAAGGGTGTACCGTGACTACAAGAATTCCGGCAAAACCTCCAACCTACGATACCAGTGTGGCCGTAAAAAGACATTGGGTGAACGTGACCGTGGTCGGCTGTTAAGAATCGTTTCACGCGATAGGCGTGCAACACTCTCGCAGGTATGATCGGAATTCAATGCTGGAGCCTCAAGAAGCATCAGCGTCCGGACTGTGCAACGTACCCTGCACGATATGGGCTCTGGGAGCCGACGCCCAACTCGAGTCCCCTTGCTGGGTGCACGACACAGTGCTATGCGCCTCGCTTGGGCACGGCAACACCGCCACTGGACACTTCATAACTGGAAACAAGTAGCCTGGTCTGACGAGTCGCGTTTCCAACTGTATCGGGCAGATTGAAGGATTCGTGTGTGGCGCGAACCCATGAAGCCATGGATACCGCCTGTCAACAGGGGACTGTACCGGCTGGTTTGGGGAGGGGGGTCCATAATGATATGGGGTGTATTTAGCTGGACTTCACTGGGACCCCTGGTACGTCTACAAACGTCTGTGACAGGCCAACGCTATGTGCGCATCCTTTCTGACGATGTACACCCGTTCATGGCATTCATTCATGCTGATGGGTTGGTCCTGTTCCAACAGGACAATGCACCTCCACACTAGTGTCGAGATGCCACATTATAGTTAGAGGAGCATTAATCTGAGTTTGGGGAGTTGCCGTTCCCACCCAAGTCCCCAGATCTGAACGTAATAGAACACATTTGGGATGCCATGCAACGCGCTATCAAAAACAGGAATCCGAGACCTCGGAATACACCCGAATTGTTGAACGCTCTGCAGGAAGTATGGTGTGTATTGCCTACAGCATATTTTCAGAAGCTAGTGGAGTCCATGCCCCGTCGTATTTCTGCAGTCCTGCGGTGCCGTGGGGGACCTACCAAGTATTTGACTGGTGTACCAGTTTTTCGGGCACTTCAGTGTATGTAGAAGTTGGCCCAGGGTCACGTGTATGATAGTCAGGTGCTCGGACAGATGGTACAACCGTAGCCTGCGAAGAACGTGAAAGAAGCCTGCTATTTCTGCCTTCAAAACGAGGAAGCACTTACGCCGGAAAGCTCACCAGGTGGCGGTTTTACCGAGAACAACAACAACGATTAGCCGCTGCTGGTGGCGGGTGGGTGTGTTGACTTATAGAATTAAAACACATAAATTATCTCCATAATCGCTTGAATTTTTTTATTTTTCCTTACGAAAGCGATTAATAATAACATTATACGACTAATAAATAACACTGATGGTATATAGTTTATCAGTTTTCTCCCATAATCTAGCATTCTGTTATGTTCTGCATCAATGAATAAGTTACGCATTTTGGGACACATTAGTTAGGGACATCGACGGCCAGCAATGTAGAATTTTAATAAACATTTTTTAGTAATTCACTGTTCTCAAATCATTTTGAAAGGTAAGATTGCATAACTACCTGCTTTCTTCTTTATTTGAACGCTTTCCACGCTTAAAGGGGTCGTTATGCTCATGCTTTGCTGTCTGCGCAATTTCTTGTGTGAAAATATTTATTTAAGAGGAGCGTAATGCTCTGGCTTAATTGCCAATTTTTAATTATATTAAATCAAGGGAATTGCCCACAATTTCGTTAAAAATTTTACATTATAAAATGAGGCAGAAAGGTAATTCTTCATATTAGAATGCGTGTTATACACAAATGAATATGATGGTATGTGTCAGTCAGTTATACCCAAGGTGGTTAGAATAAGATATCTGGAGGCTGCCGCCATGAAACGTTCGTGAAAGTTCAAAACAAATAAAACGATAATCGGGCAGTACCACTTTGCTTGTAGCCTACTACCGCGAGCGGCAGCCATTAAAATGTGGGAAAGCTAGTAGTTTCCAAGGCTATTGCAATGCAGGCTGTTTTCGCTGAACGCATTTTTTCGTGTTAAATATTCCTAATTGTGTGACGTACCTGCCAGCAGGACGCACACGACATAAAGGCAGATAGGAATAAGAATAATCGTCTGCGTAGCTCAGTTGGTAGAGCGACTTGTTGCGGAATAAGCGGCCTCGGGTTCGAATCCCGGCGTAGACCAAAAAATGACGGAGAAATTTACTTCGTTATAATTGTTCATCGTAATTTGCTGTCGATGTGTGAGAAAATGCTGCTGAATTTTATAAAATTCGTAATTTTTTTGAGGCACCTACCAATTTCTATTTCAAACTTAAATTGATGAAACGTTCGTGCAAATCCAAAACAAATATAACGTTAAAATTAAACACTGCTCGTGAGAATATACCTAGCCGCCCCGGTGGCGCAGTGGTCTAAGGCGTTGGCCTCTGATCATTCGTCCGTAAGGGGTCCGGGTTCGAATCTCGGTGAGGCATGGATGTTGTGTTTGTCTTACGGCACTGGCTCTCTCCTTCCCTGGAACCAGTGACCCTAAATTAGGGACGGGCGACTGCTTATAGCCCATTGAGTTGCTCACGGTGGTCGTTAAACCTCCAATCAAAAAAAAAAAAAACCTACGGCAGTATACTGAAAGCACTAACGTTAAGGCAATGTTGTCCTCGGTAAAAGCGGCCTCTGGCGGCGTTGGAGAGAACCAAAAGTGCTTCCGGTTTTTTCAGGAAATTTGGCCCAAAATAACAGGCTTCTTTAACGATCCTCGTAGGCTACGGTACAACTCTAGAAACAAAAATCGCCCTAATGTAACTTTTCACCAGATGGCACGACCAACATGCGGGCCGATGACTCGGCACAACTTATGCTTTCTTATGAGAGGGAGGGGCAGAAGTATTTTTTTTTTTAAGAATGCTGTTTTTCTTGGAATTGAAAAAACAAAATCTGAAACGCTTCGTGAACATGCATTTTCATGCCCTTCCACGTGGGATGTCGTCAATTATAGCGATATATATGCATATTTATGTTTGATAATTGTATTGATTAGTAGGCGCGCATTGTATTTCACTGTTCCACACTTTTATGTAGGATAATTTCATTTTTTATGTGTAGAATTACAAGTTTAAATCGTCGATCAATAGTTTTTCCATCGTAAAATAGTTTTTTTTATTAGAAAAAAATGTTTATCTATTCGCGATTGTTATAAAAACATGCGGGCCGCCATTTCTACACATTAAATAGCGTCGCGCATACATAATGTAAACTGCTTGCACTGCCAGAGTTCTGCTGATATCAAAGTATAAATTAGTAATCGTTTGTCATCTGTTGGGGCTTTAAAAGTTAATGCATGCTCTTTACGTGTTATAACGAAGTAAATTTCTCTGACATTTTTGGTCTACGCCGGGAATCGAACCCGGGTCTGCTTATTCCGGAACAAGTCGCTCTACCAACTGAGCTACGCAGACGTTCATTCTGATTGCTATCTGCCTTTATGTCGTGTGCGTCCTGCTGGCAGGTACCTCACATCTCCCCCCGAAAGAGGGCCGGGGGCATGGTCCACGGGTCAGCCGTCACCATGAATCGTTGCAGGCAGCCATCCACTGTAGAACGTGCACTTGAGAACTCCCAGTCAATCCGGTGTGTGGAATGCAACGTCACACACACATTTAGTTTTCGAAGCGCTGGAGAAGAGATTCTGTGATTTTTCCTATCTTGCGGTGTGGAAATAACATCACACCATTGCGAGATTTTGAACGGTCGAGTCATCTGGATAGTTCGGGGGCCATTATAACGAAGTAAATTTCTCCGTCATTTCTGGTCTACGCCCGCGAACCCGAGTTCGCTTATTCCGGAACAAGTCGCTCTATTAACTGAGCTACGCAGACGTTCATTCTGATTGCTATCTGCCTTTATGTCGTGTGCGTCGTGCTGGCAGGTACGTCACAGTGTCGAATAATTCGTCTGTTAGTTCGATACAAAACGCTTTCGCCCCATATTTAAAACGCAAGAATTGAACTGATCTAAGCCCGACACACAGCTGCACTATAAATTTTAGTCTAATTCTAAATTAAAAAGTACTGACGTGCTTTAACTCCTGTAGAGAAACTTCAACGCGTTTTTGGAACTTTAATATCACACATCTGCTCTAAGTAATTAATAAAAAATACTTGCGATAAATACAGGTTTAACACTGATGAAATCATAAACGCTATGTATTCCTATGGTGATTAGGGTAAACAATGGACCTTATCCATGTGACGTCAAAAGTGGATTTCTGCGGACCAACATGGCTGCTGATATAATGTCGCTATTTTTTTTTTTTTTTTTTTTTTGTAGGTTTAACGACCACCGTGAGCAACTCAATGGGCTATAAGCAGTCTCCCGTTCCTAATTTAGGGTCACTGGTTCCAGGGAAGGGAGAGAGCCAGTGCCGTAAGATAAACACAACATCCATGCCTCACCGGGATTCGAACCCGGACCCCTTTGGGACGAATGATCAGAGGCCATCGCTTAGACCACTGCGCCACCGGGGCGGCGCTATTTGATTACCCCTTACTGTTGGCCAATTTTTACAATCTTAACGTCATAGAGTATGCCAACGAATTAATCGAACTACAGGGCGAAGAAGAAGAGATTAATTTCTTAGAAGAACAAATCAGGGTTGCAAAAATTTACCAAGACAATTTTGTGTTCGATATTTATTTGGCATGATACAGGCAAAGAATATCTAACTGATAAGAAGGTAAGGCTCAGCGAGACGTAACTAGCGCCACTATATTATGCGGCAAAGAATTACTACACAGAAGCCAACATTACAGGCTGATGCCGCAGGATGCCGAGCAGACTGAGTTAGACTGAGCATGCGTGTTTGTGTTCAAAGAATATAAACGCTTGTTCGTGTTGGCGTTTTGTTCAAAGGCTTTGTTGTTCTCATCTAGATCTGCGTTTATATTACAGCCATGAAATACACCCACTCCATTCCGATGAATAACAATTCATGGAATGGAGTGGATGAATAACAAGAACAAATTTGAAACCGTTTGAAACAAATATCCTGGAAAACCATTAAAACAACGTTTGCTGAAAAAAGCTATCGTTACGTTGAAAAAATTAATTTATCAATTATATGAAACTGACTTTTATGAAAAATACCTCGTAATATTGTAAAATGAAAGAGGGAAGCATTCGATTACACAATGCATACCAAACAGACAGCTTTAAGCATGCACTCAATCGTGGCGAGTTAGTCCGGTCGGTAGAGAGCTCAGCTATCACGCCAGCTGCCCAGGTTCGAACCTACTCAGATACGAACGTATGTTTTTCCGATCTGTTGAGAAAATTTCTCCAGCGCAGTGCGTTTAATTTACAAACTTCGGAAGGGTAGAAAAAAAAATTGTAGCTTTGGGAAACTGCGGTTGTCTTTGCTTTTTTTTTTTTTTTTTTTATTATTATTATGGCTGCTACTGGGAAACCAGCCTCAGCATTTTTGACATTTAAGGTATATTGTAAATATGAAATTCATGCCAAGCAACCTGGTATTACTACGGTGCTTAAAGTGAGAATAAAACTGCTAAAATTTCCTTAAAATAATATTAATTGCTAATGTATATATTTGTTTCACCAAAAAGAAGGGACAGGAGGGATACTCAGAAAAGAACAACAACAAGAAAAAAAAAATGCTTTAGTAGACCCAATGAGACCGAAGGAAACAGTCGCAGATCAAAGCTTAGCTTCCTTTCCGTGAAATAGGCTTCCCGTCCCGTGTCTCCTACGCTTTTTGCGCCTGAATGTTAACTTTCCCGCAGAGCATCTGCTGCCGCATTACATGGTGGCGCTGCTGTCGCCTGTTTTACATTATCTCTACGAGAGTTGAGCTTCTTCACGCGAAGCGTTTATATTCTTTGATACAGGAGGGCAGCACCATTAGTCATGATGAAGTTTTTAATGAAGCATTTCTCATGCACGGTATATTAAATTTGCACGTTCTTATTGTCAGACGTTAGTGAAACATCTGAAACAAACTTGGGAACCTTTTTCTGAAAACCAAAACATTTAGAAGCCCAGACAAGTAGGTAATATGGAAACAAACTAGTGTTAAAAAACGACCAAAAACTTTCCACTATCGCACGCTAGGCAATCTCTTTAAACATTAAATGTATGCATAAAATTAAATAAAATAATAATTATAGATATGTTTGTTTCGTTCAGTGGGGGAAAAACGTAGAATTTAATTCGTAACAGACAGATCCAAACACGCCATCAGTTTTCTCCTTCTACATTTTTTTTTTTAATTTTTGAAATTGAAATTCGAAGGAACACTACGAGATTTTAACTGCTTTTGAATCGCAATGTCATAATACTGTATTATCCAAAATCTTCGTTAAAATGGGCAGAACATATTCACGAACGCACATTCTGATGGATATAATCGCGTTTCATTTCTCACAGCCGTTCCTTTAAGGTGGACGTCTAGTGATTTTGCTTCCTATACTTCCAATGGGGAAACTTATGTACACATTTTCTTCATAATTAATGCGTTCCTATGGATGAAAATTTGAACATTGATTAAAATAACTTCATATTATAACTTGGAATACTTAATACTTTCTAAAATATAACCATAATTAAACAATCCAACATTTGTTTGTCTACTGACGTCATCAATGTACAGGTCGCGCCATCTTTTTTCTGGTCTCAACACCACCAAAGGAAAAGTTATTGATTTTTATTATAATTATGGTTATGTTTTAGAAAATATTAAGTATTACAAGTTATAATATGAAGTTATTTTAGTCGATGTTCAAATTTTTCATCCTTGGGAATGCATTAATCGTGAAGAAAATGTGTACAGAAGTTTGGCCATTGGAAATGTAGGAAGCAAAATCACTAGACGTTTACCTTAACAATTTCGGCCTTTTCAGAGGAAAATTATGAAAAGTTATTCCTTTCTCTATACATTTTAGATGCCAGGCAGGATTTGTTATACGATGATCAAAAGTTAGGCATGTCGTTAATAAATTTACGAAACTCGCGTATTTCCTGAACCTTTGCAACGTAACGCCATGTTAATCAATGGGAAAACGCATGTAAACAAAAATGTTGTTGGTCCGGCGCCACGGAAAACTTTCCCATGATGCAATGCGAAGTGAATAAGGTCCATTGGCTCTCAACTTCTGCACGCCCTCTGGCGAGCTATGACATTAACGACTCCGTTTCTAACTGTTAACTGTATGGGAAGTTGCATCCCTTTACCTAATTATCATACATCCTGCCCAAGGCCGTCTAGAAAGATACCAGGCCATGACATTAGAGAGATGAGCTCCTTCCGTTTGTGACATCACTCTCATGTTACACCGACTAATACGGCGATGTCACGTTTAACATCATGCACGCCAACAGTTGAAACCAATCGGATGGCATGGTTTCCGCGTGACGTCACTAAAAGAGGGAACTAATTTCTAATATCATGGCATGGCCTTGTGTTTTCTAGACGGTCTTGGTTGGTCACATATAACTTTGACTGACCGAATGTTGGAGTTCTTATTTCGATATTGAATCATTTACATCTATTTGATGATTTATAAAAAGGAGGTGATAAAATAGCTCCATTAAATGTGAAAAAAAAAGAACAAACAAGATCACCTCGTTTCAATTTTTTAAAAGTGCACATTTCTGTTCTACTGTTCGTGTATTAAACTGTTCCCCCGCATAATGTAAACCAAAATGCAGAACAAAGGAACACAACAGCTTCGCAGCAAACCATTTCTCATAACATGTCTTTTGTTGATATCGTACATTTCGTTCAAACAACACCAGCTGTGACAGCTATGAAAAGTAGAAACTAATCTTACAGCCTCTTCATTAATAACATTCTAAAATACTAAAAAATCTACTCGGCATGAAATCTTTGTGGAAGAATTTGCTTTGTCCCCTAATGTAAACAATACTTCGATAATGTAATAATAACAACTGCCGCCCCGGTGGCGCAGTGGTCTAAGGCGTTGGCCTCTGATCATTCGTCCGTAAGGGGTCCGGGTTCGAATCCCGGTCAGGCATGGATGTTGTGTTTGTCTTACGGCACTGGCTCTCTGCCTTCCCTGGAACCAGTGACCCTAAATTAGGGACGGGCGACTGCTTATAGCCCATTGAGTTGCTCACGGCGGTCGTTAAACCTCCAATCAAAAAAAAAAAAAAAAAATAATGTAACAAATTTTCTCCGTAAGTGCACTAAACAGATTGATGGGTGGCAAAATATTATCTACGCCCTCTTAAATTCTTTAAATATTGTGTATGATAAACGAGTGCCGTCGCGGTTGCGCAGTGGTCTAAGCGCTGGCTTATGATTGTTCGTCCGAGAAGAATCCGGATTCGAATCCCGGTGAGGTATGGATGTTGTGTTTGTCTTACGGCACTGCCTCCATCCCTTCACTGGAACCAGTGACCCTATATTAGGGACGGCCAACTGTTGATAGCCCATTGAGTTGCTCACGGAGGTCGTTAAACCTTCAATCAAATAACTCATAAAATTATCGCATGCTATCGGAAAAGCCAAGATTGATAATGATAATACGGAAACTATCGATGTATCGGTGTTATCGCCCATCGCCATTGTATATTTCCGTTAGACTTGTGGGCAGTTCTTCCTTTTGTCGATATTGAATTTTGTCCTAGGATTTGTAAGTTGGAATGCCTTTACCTTATAAGTTAGATTTATTTGAGCCCCCTCCAGGAGAGGACGTATTATGCTCGCTCTGCAAAATGGTGCCATTAAACCCCCGGAGAGCTTCATGCTCCCATATATTCTGTTATGGTTGTCTTCAGGGACTAGCCTCATTTGAGTGTCCGCGTTGTAGAGATATTGTTCGCTCGAAATCTTGTAAAATCGCTAAAGATTTGGACAAAACCATTGATGCCTTGACTTTACGGTGTAATAACAATAAAAAAGGATGTTCAGCCATAACTACTGTATTGGAATATGCTGAACACAAGAAGTCCTGTCAGTTCGAAATCATAAAATGTAAGGCGGCAAACTGTGACGATAAAATCCGAATGGTAGATCGTGAAGACCACAAAAAAGTCTGC
Source organism: Macrothele yani (assembly GCA_039090855.1). NCBI lineage: Eukaryota > Metazoa > Arthropoda > Arachnida > Araneae > Macrothelidae > Macrothele > Macrothele yani. The sequence goes on from CM076993.1 coordinate 92,647,776, forward strand.
CGAAGAGCAGAGTGCTTATGCGAATTATGTGGGAAACCTATCATACGTGCTGCAGCTGAGAAGAAACTGTGCTCGTCCGACCTGGCTGAACTTCTTGATAAAGAAATGAAAAAAAATGAAGACTTACAAAGGCAATTAGAAGAAGCAATAGGGGATGGTTTTCGTAAAGAAAAAGCACCAAGGAGTTCCACAATTTAAACAAATGACTAAGCATTCTTTCTTTTCAAGTGCTCGACATCGATTTTTAGAAATATGTTCGATATTCATTTGGAACCTTTTTTGTTTTAATCTTTCAGATTCCTGATGGTAAATCTTGTATGTTTCCCTGCACGACTATAAGCAAATATCGAGCTCTAAATACATTTTCATAGGGAAATTCTAAGTGTTTCTAATAATGTTTTTGCAATGGTTTCTACAAAACAGAATAAAATTTAAGTTTCAACTTTTGAATAACGATTTTGTGTATCATTTGATTGCAAATGCATTATTCCTAATCGCATATTTTTGTGAACCTAGTTAACATCTCCTTCAATCGGACTTTGAAACTATTTAAATAACTTTAGTGGTTATAAAAATCAATAATTAAATACATTTCGGAAAAAAAAGATATTGTCAGTACAATATTTAAACGAAAAGTTAAACTTACCCACATGTTTCTCCACAAATACAAGTACAAAACAAGAAATGCGAAAAATTGCTTTTTTATAGTTACGATTATGTTTTAAATTACTTATAAAAAAAGAATCCTGTGTAACCTTTTCTTTTCCTTGGCGTTTTGCATTTGGAAATTCGAGATGCTCCGTTATATCTGTTAAAATTGCAAGATATCATAACCAAAGGAAATCAGAATCTTCTGAGATTAAATGGTATCAATTCAATTTTATGGATATCTATGGGAGAACTCCCATTAAAAAATAAAAGTAACAAAAACAAAAACTGAAAAACTGAAAATGAAAAAAAAAATAAAGGAAAAAATATATAAAAGCAAAAAAAAAAAAATATATATATATATAGAAAAATGATGAGAATAAAAAAAAACACATAAATGTTAAATATACACTCAGTAGACAACACATTAGAGATAGGGGTGAAGGACAGTTAACATGGGCATACCCCATGCAGACCGGAGCAGACTCAAACCGAACGCAGTCGATAAATAAGCAGACAGCAGGACTTCCCAAAAGTGTATCGCAATCGACGAGCATGGGTAAACGTGGAGATCTGAGAGCATGGCCGTAGCTAGGACCCACAGGGGGGGGGAGGGAGGGGGGAGGGGTCTGAAGGTTCATCAGGTGGGCTTGGTGTTACACCATAAACTAACCTTTTTCAGGAATACAGACGCAAGTCTGTCTTTGTTTTTTTCCGCTGCCTTCGTTAATTTACTTGACTAACGAATGATTTTTTCACACCAAAGAGTGAAAACAGTAAAACGAAATACAAAATATGAAAAACGAGGAAACGACGGGCTAAAAGAAAACTCTTGAAATGCACCCTTCGAAAAAAAAAAAAAACAAAAAACAAAGAAAAGCGCAGCACGCCTAGAAAGTCGTTTGGTCCTGATGAAACTCCGCATGCCAGGACGTGAGGGCCGAATACGCAATTAAAAAATAACGACCAATGACGAAATAATGTCCTGCCACAGGACATAGGAATGGCGCGTCAAGGAGGGTATATCAAGAGTAAAGCTCGCACGCAGGGATACAATTCTGACAGCGGATTGCAGTTGCATTAACCTCCATAGACAGGGAGGATGCCTCGACGTCTAATCCGTGCATACTATGCAAGGTTCGTAGAGCAGTTGAGCGAGTTTGAGAGAGTTCGTATAATTGAGCTGAGAGAGGCCGGTTGGTCAAGTCGCCGTATCGCGAGGCATTTGGGTCAGAGCTACGCGACAATAGGACGCGATGTTGGCGCCAATGGGTCGAGGAGGGCACAACCCAGCGGAAAGCGGGCAGTGGACGGCCAGAGGCAACGGCAGAACGCGAGGATCGAGCGATTCTGAGAGCCGCACGAACAGAACCGATTTCGGGGCTCTCAACCAACTGAGGCCATGTTGCGACGTCTACAAGTACGGATGTGGCCTTCCAGACCGTTGCCAGACGACTTGCTGCACGGGGACTACATTCGCAGAAGCCACTCCGCCGCCTACCACTGACAGGCGAGCATAGCTGGCACCGGGTGCAGTGATGTCGTGTTGTCTTCAGTGATGAGTTGCGGTTCGCACTTGGCGGCGATTAGCGCATAAGTGTCTGAAGTCGTGACGGCCAGCGCACGGATCCTGCCTTTACCGGGGAACGGCACACGGCTCGCACACTGGGAGTGACAGTCTTGGGAGCTGTTTCCTACGATAGTCAGAAACCCTTGGTCACAGCATCACGAGCAATTTTTTATCAGGATAATGCCCGGTCACACACTGCATGGCCCTCCTGATATGCCTCCGTAATGTCGACATTCGTCCACGGCCAGCCCTATCACCCGGCCTCTTACTGATTTAACATGTTTGGGACATGATGGGACGCCACATAAGCCCATCCCGGAATGTCGGTGAACTGACCCTCAATTTCGACACCATCTGGCACGTTACACCTCAGGACAGTATCTGTGAAATGTATGCTTATATGCCAGGTCGAGGAAATGCTTGTATCCGAGCCAGAGGTGGCGCTACAATGTACTGACTTGTTCTACTCGTGTAGCTGTTCTATCCGAATAATAATTTTTTCCCTATACACGTACAGACCTCAAAAAAAAAAAAAAAAAAAAAAAAAACCACCCCCACCTTCACTTTGGAACCATTTGCCGCAGATGAACAAGTAAGGTATAATGAACAAATTTCTCCGACTGGACGTGTAGTGCTGCAGGAAAACTTTCGTTAAGTCACGTTAGGGTTATTGAAAGGTTACTTGACGTAGCTAAAGTGTGCTTAATCTTCAAAGTGCTAGAGTTTGTTTAGGTAAGACACGCACGTGCAATAAATTCCAAGAATATGGAATTTATTTTTACTCAGCGTTCCTCATTATCTTGAATATCAGTAATGTAACTTCGGTTTTAGTACATTAGTACCTTGAAGGCTCCTTATTAGAGCGGTAAACACAATATACCTTGAACTTAACGAAAACACTCAATGAAATAGACTTAACGGCCAGACAGAGGTCTGACAATAAAATGAACTAAGTAAACGTACTCACTTTTAACCTTTTATTGGGGAGCTCCTGGTATTACTCAAAAACACACTCCAAAATAACACAACTACTGTTAGCCCGAACTTTCGTACAATCGTGATATCGTAGAAACGTAGGTAAATCGAATATCAATAATCAGGAAGAACCTATCACATATAAAACGAAGCTCTTTGGTATACTTGAGCGCGCCTATATATACTGCATACCACCACGTCATGACTTACACTCGTTGCCACATATAATTCAGCGGGAGAAACAACATTTCGTTAAGTGAGAAGATAATTTGCATAGGAAAATAAAATAACAAGAGATAGTAAAATCAAAAAGAAACTGAATCTAGAGTATACGTTACAAAGGTACCGTTGGAAAGCACTCGAAGGGAACTATCATGTGATGTGAAGAAAAATGCTAATTAACATGCTAATTAGCTCACTATCTCCGAAATTTTTCCATATAAGGGGTATGTTATTTTATGCGCATTCTATTTAGCACATAGAAAAACCCCTAAATCTTAAATATCGTTCAAATCGGATGATTAATAGCGAAGATATTTGCAAAAAAATTAGAGGGGACATCCATATACCTACAACTGGGAATCACACCTGGAATGTTTCCTTCCCTGCAAGAAGTGTGGTAATGCTGGAAAGTTTGCGGCTTGCCCGAACCTCCGACAAATTGATTGCAGAGTAGAGACGATCGCCCTGACAGTGATTTGTACGATAACCTGGGCCATCCAGGGACGGAATTAATTTATTCTTGCCGTTTCCTCTCTAACAACTCCATTTATTTGTGCTAATGACTTGAATTAGTGTTATAATAAACATTATGTATTTTTCTAATAATGACAAACCTGAATCTGTGCAAGTTGAAATTTGTTTTGAATATTCTTGTTTCCGATCATTATACTTTATCAAGGCACTGAGTATTCGCGTATAACTGAAAGGTTGTTTCATAATAGAAAATCGAAGCAAAACCACGAAATTCGATTTTTAGAACGCCTTTTTAAAAAAAAAAGATCGTATTTGTGTTATTGGTTTCTCCGTAAGTCCGTCTGTGGATACCATATCTTTGCAACCATTAGTCCGATTTGAAAAAATTGTTTTTCATTGAGAAGCTTGAAATCTGCCAATGATGATCCTTTATTTTTTTTAATTTTTTTTTAACGATGTGCTAGTTCGCCTCAAGAGGGCGTAAATGCAGATGATATCGAATTCAAAACACATTTTATTACACACATTTGCTTCTGAAAATCTGATTTAAAAAATTCTTTTACTTATCGATTCCTTTTAGGTCGAAAAACACTTCAGGCACAGTCACTTTTTCAAGTTACCCATGGATTTTACGCTAAGGGGCGTAAAAATAAATTACGTTTTTCCCGATATCTGCACTTCTATAACTCCGATTTGAGAAATTCTTTCTTCAGTGGATACAGCTCCTGATGGAAAGTCTTTTGCATAAAATTTCTAATTTTTGGTAAAGAACAGTTTGGCCACCGGGGGGGGGGGGGCGTAAGTGTCAATTTCTGCTTCTGATGTATTTGCAGCAAAATCTGAGCTTTTAAAATCTGGATTGAAAAAGTTCGTTTGTGGACCGATACCACTCACGTCGATCATTTTTTTCGGAAAATTTTCTTCTTAAAATAATGCGTGGATTCTCCGCCAAAGAGCTACCTGTATATCTTATTTTTTGTTAATATCTCTGCTTCTAAGAGTCCGAATTAAAAAATTCCTCTTTTTTTGTCGCGTATAATTTCTGATGCGAAATGTTTTTCATATAATTTCAAAATTTTTAAGTAATTCATAGACTTTCCGCTAGGGGACGTAGAGGTAAATTGCGTATTCCCAGATATATCTGCTTCTAAAACTCCGATTGGAAAAATTCTTCCTGTATCACATACAGCTACTGATGGGAAATGTTTCGATATAATTTTTTATATTTCCTAAATAATAGTTTGGCCACCAGGAGGCGTAAGTGTTTATTTCTGCTTCTGATTTACACTCACGGAAAAGGAAATTTTTCGCACCAAGCAGGAATCACCGGATTGAACTGAAATTTTATGGACGTAATGATACAGATGATTGATACACATGATGGCAAAAACAGAGCTGCAGGGCAATTACAGAGGGATTTGTGGTACGCAGTCCGGTCATCTTCAATAACGCGTCGCACCGCCTCGTGCGGCGATACATGATGCAATACGGTCCAGCATGGAGGCGAACAGACGCTTGATGTTGTCCTGCGGTAGACTGGCCCATACGTGTTGGACGGTGTGCTCCGAATCGTAATTTCTTTTTCTGGGTGTGCTGTAATCGTAATTTTTTTCTTGCGATGTTGCTTCTGTCCAGTATTGTTGTTAAATATAATTTTATTGCATAAATGTATGTGCCCATTATGAAACTGTGGGTAGCGATTTCCAAAAACGGAACGTAAGATGACACGAAGATTTCCCTGTAGTCTTCAGGCATGAGATTCTTCTGTGGATTCGAGGAATTCCGCCATTTCCGTTATCATTTGGGGCATTCTTGAGATCAATGCACAACTGAGCAGAAAGTTTGGGGGATTGGTGGTGGTGGTGATTCGTTTTCCGTTTGAGGACGGACTTCCGTCTTCCAAAACCTTCTCAAACGGAAGTTAGACGGAGTGAAGGTTTCTCCCGTAATCATAATTTTTTCTCGCGGTGTTTCTTCTGCCCAGTATTGCTGTTAAATATAATTTTATTTCATAAATATTTGTATTTTAGCTTAAAAATGGGGGAAAAGTTCCCGGAAACGAAAGTCGGATGAAGCTAAGATTTCTTCCGTAATCGTAATTTTTTATTTCCTCTGCGATGTTCTCACTGCCTTGTGCTGTTAAATCTTACTTACCCTCATAAATGTTTGCATTTAAGATTGATAAGGGAGAGGGAATTTGTAAGAATTGATGCATGGTTTTCGAAGTAGTTATATTCTCAAAGTTATCTGAAATAGTGAAATCATGCAATAATATTATCCACTCAAGCTGAAAGTTATTTCAGCATGGTGGATAATATTATAGTCATATGAGGGAAGAAAAAAGAAAAGAAAAGCGACAATGCAGAAATGGGAAGGAGAATAATATCAACAGAAAATGAAATTAAGCAACGAATTCTGTGCAGATGCAGAATCAACAAAAGACAAACGCGGTTGTGGAGCTTGATGAGGATAAAGGAATACAAGAGGAAACTTAAGTTGATGTTTTAGCAAGTACGACAACAAAACAACAACAAAAAAAAACTGTTTTTGAAGCAATGTCTTTTAAAACCGTATTATTTTGTTTTGAATTCAACAATTTTATATTGTGAATGCAAAGTAGTGTGCTCCTTTTTAATATTTATATGAATAAATTACATTGAACAATTCCATCTCGTGCTATGTTGTATTCACACTTTCTCATCACATATTCTAAGTTTTCATCCGGTTAAAAGGTTCAGCTTGTTTGTTTCTTGGTCGGTCTCATGTATGCTGGCTACTCGTGGACACAAACAGAGATTTCTTTACCGTATCATTATCGGCGATGAAGTAATGGTGTCTCTGTGTCAATGTGAAGCAGAGGAAAGAATGGCTGAGTCAGCAAGCAACACCTCGAGGCAATGCCGAGGTGCATCCACGCAAGACCATGATCTGCAGTTGATGGGATTGGGAAGGTGTAATCCACTACGAAATGCTTGAAAAGAACACCACAAACAATGCAGAGCTTTATGTTCAGCAAATCCACCGGCCCAACGAGGTAATTCAACTGAAACGACCCAACTGGCGGCACGGTGTGTTTCTTCAACACAACAACGCTCGCACCCACGTCGCTAATCTGACCAAAACTGCTATTCAAGATCTCGGTTGGGAGGTTCTACCGCCTTCACCGCATTCTCCTGATCTAGCGCCCTCAGATTATCACATTTCCCGGTCGCTTTCCAACAGTCTGCGAGGCGTATCGTTTAACAACGACGTTGAGCTGAAACGGTGGCTCGATGACTTCTTCATGTCAAAACCAGAGGGTTTCTACCGTCGAGGCATTGACAGCCTAGTGGAACGTTGGCAAGAGGTCGTGAACAATGGAGGAGAATATATTATTGACTGAATTGTGAAAACTTTTTCATGAAAAATAAGGATTCCAATTAAATGATAAGGTAAAAACGCTGTGTTATGCACGATTAAAACGAAGTCTGAAGATGACAGATGTACTTCGCAAAATTACATTTAATGACAGTTGATGCGTATGACAAATGTCAACTCCGCCTTCTCGTGGTGCATCCTGTTCCCACTAAAGGGGCTCTGACGACCGCCAATAGCGGTATAACTATACTATCGGGATTAGAGGAAATGCTGTCCCACACTCACCAACCCGCTTGGCCAGCGTGGCGAGTTATGGCCAAAACCCCTCCAAAATGACTCCACAACTTAAATCTTGGCCCTCAGTCTCCGGCAGCTGGAATGTACCTGGCCAAGGCAGCGGCCAGTGCGACATGAAGGCAGAGGGTGCTAAGAATCCCCGGAGAACCGGACTAGGCTGCCATCTGATGCTGACCTTGGCTACGTATAATGGACGCTCCCTATCTTCTGATTCAAAGCTTCTTGAATTGGAAGAGGAACTACAAAGGATCAAGTGGGACATCGTCGGGCTAAGTGAGGTAAGGAGAAAAGGAGAAGATCTCATTGAACTGAAAAGTGGACATATCTTCTACTATCGTGGGACAGATACTGGCAGAACTAGTGGTGTTGGATTTATAATAAACAAGAAACTGAAGGATAAAGTTGTAGAAGTTGAAAGTTCCTCTGACAGAGCTGCACGACTCGTTATCCAACTCTCGAGAAGATACCAGGCTCAGACTATTCAAACTTATGCACCCACCACAAGTCATCCTGAAGAAGAAATTGTAGAATTTTATAAGGAAATTCGTCATCTAAATAATAAAGGTAAGCAGCACTTGAAGATAATTTTGGGAGATTTCAATGCAAAAATAGGGCAACGGCAACAGAATGAAACTTCAGTAGGTAAATTCGGTCACGGCAACAGAAACCAGCGTGGAAATACTCTCGTAGAGTTTGCAGAGGCAGAAGGATTTTTCATCTTGAACTCCTTTTTCAAGAAAAAGCCACACAGGAAATGGACATGGAGACATCCAAATGGGACGACAAGTGAAATTGATTTTATTATGTGTAACAAAAAATTCGTCATAGAAGACTACAGTGTGCTAAATAAGTTCAACACAGGTAGTGACCATAGATTGGTAAGATGTCAGATGCACCTCAACACTAAACTCGAACGTAGCAAGCTCCTAAGACAAACAAAATGTATTGACATAACCAACCTTAAAAAACACCGTAATACCTTCAAGTTGGAACTGAAGAACAGATTCTCTGTTTTAGAAGGCCTAACATCGGAAGAAATGGATATTTCTGAAGTTAACAGAAAAGTAATCAAAGCTCTTATAGAAACAGCAACAAAATTAGCTGGGTCTAAGGACATGTTGCATGTGAACAAATTATCAGGAAAAACCAAAAGGTTGATGCAAAAAAGAAGAGAGATGAGGACAACTAAAGAAGATGTGACTTCCAAAGTGGAATATATAGAGCTATGCAAGACAGTACGAAAAAGTATCACTGAAGACGTAAGTAAATTCAACTGTGAACTAGTGAGGAAAGCAATTGAAAACAACCAAAGCCTAAAGATAGCAAAGGGACATCTCAGTAAGGGAAGAAAACAGATTATGGCACTGAGAAAAGAAGATGGTTCTGTAACAAGAAATAGAGGTGAAATTTTGACAAGAGTGAAAGTGAAAGATTTCTACTCCAAGTTATATGAAAGGGATGATGCATGTACTCCAGACATCATGGAAGGTACCAGTACCAGAGTTCTTCCAGTCCTCCCAGCAGAAGTTGCACATGCAATCAAGAACATGAAGCAGGGAAAAGCTCCAGGAGAAGATGGAATTACTGTAGACATCATACAAGAAGCAAGTAGAGAAATCGAAACAGTACTCACCCAAATTTTCACTCGATGCCTTAATGAAAGGAAGATTCCTGAGGATTGGAACAACGCTACAATGATCCTGCTACATAAAAAAGGTGACATTGAGGATCTTAGGAACTACAGACCTATCAGCCTCCTGTCAGTGGTTTATAAAATCTTCACTAAAGTTCTTTCACACCGTTTGAAGGTAACACTGGACATGGCTCAACCGAGAGAACAAGCTGGATTCAGGAGTGGCTACAGCACAATAGATCATATCCACGTACTGAGAGAACTAATTGAAAAAGCGCGGGAATATGAACTTCCATTGTGCATGGCTTTTATCGATTATGAAAAAGCTTTTGATTCGGTGAAACCATCAGCAGTTACAATGGCTCTGAAATCCTTAGGTATTGAAGATGCGTACATTAATATTATTAATAACATCTATGAAAATGCAAGTGCAAAGATTCGGCTGTTTGAATATACAACACACATAAAAATTGGAAAGGGAGTGAGACAAGGTGACACCATATCTCCGAAGCTCTTTAATGCCTCATTGGAAAATGTCTTTCAATCACTGAACTGGGAAAACAAAGGGATACAGATTAATGGAGATTATGTAACTCACCTTCGTTTTGCTGATGACGTAGTCATTTTTGCAAATACCCCATCAGAGCTGCAGAGTATGACTCAGGAACTTGCTGACAAGAATAAAGAAGTGGGATTAAAAATGAACTTTCAGAAGACGAAAGTGATGTATAATGCTTTTACAAAAAATGAAGATTTATCGATTGATGGAGAAAAGTTGGAGATAACCAATACCTACATTTATCTTGGACAGCAGATATCAAGTGAGGGTCACACTGATGAAGAAATTAATCTGCGTACAAAACTTGCGTGGAGAGCTTTTGGAAGAAACAGCATAATTTTCAAGAGCAATATGCCATTATGTCTTAAAAGAAAAGTGTTTGATCAATGCATCCTTCTAGTGCTTACGTATGGTGCAGAGACGTGGACCTTAACTAAAAGAGACATACAAAGGCTGCAGACAACTCAAAGCAGCATGGAGAGGTGCATGCTTGGTGTAACCAGGAGAGATAAGAAGAGGAACTTGTGGATCCGAAAAATGACAAGAGTGGAAGACATCATGATCAGAGTTAAATCCCTGAAATGGCAATGGGCTGGACATACTGCCAGAAGAACAGACCATCGATGGACAGCCGAAATTTTAGATTGGATTCCAAGGGACAGGAAAAGACCCAGAAGAAGACCACATGGGAGATGGGTGGATGAAAATCGAAAGTATGCGGGATTGACATGGAGGAGACTGGCACAAGACAGACCGTTGTGGAGCAAACTTGGGGAGACCTTCATAAAGCAGTGGACTGATAATGGTTGACAATGATGATGATGATGATGATGATGATACAAGGTTAAAAGACACTCATAAGATCTTTCAGACTCCCCTGGAGTCCTTCATCAGATGAAAATGACCGCATAAAAAGTTGTCATGGCATATAAATAAGGTAGTTGTTGCCATTTAATTCAAATCCCAGAAGCAAATAAAAAGTCAAGCAATTTACATACGGAGGCCTGCACCAAACGCAGGTAGTAGGTGACACACACTGTGCCAGACTTCAGGGTGGAATGTAATTCTCTTTACCTTTTACAGGTAAAATGGCTTTCGAGGCCTAGTAAACTTGAGTAGGTAAATCCTGGTTACAACACATATTAAAGAATCTGTGGATGTACAGACTCTCTGTAAAGTGGATTTGAGTCTGACTGGCTGGAGTTGTCAAAATCCTGGCTTCTTCCCAGCGTGGGTAGTAAGTTCCCGAAGTGACGAGGCGAGATAAAGCAGTAGATGAAGAATGCATTTTAATGTTATATTTATGTTCCGAAAAACGCAATTTCACATCCCTAATCGTGGAACCAACATGCATCGGGGGAGGGGGCAATGGGTCTACTGGATTCAGAATAATTTTGTACACACCAAATCGTTCCAGGTGGTTCACCGGATCTCTGTCTTTGCGAACCAAGTTAAAGATAGTGTTGGTTCTAAGGCCGAAATCCAGGTTATTCTTATGACACATGTTTTTTAAGATGTTTGTAACTCCAGGGACAAAGTCCATAGAACCCACAAATCGGTGTTTTGGTTGGTCACCCCTTAAAGTGGTAGATGCCAGTCTTCTAGTTTTTGCGATGATCCTGTTGACAATATGATTGGGATACCCAAACGTTGCAGCAAGGTCAGAAATCCACTGTAATTCTGCCGATAGAAGCGTACGATTGTAAGAGTGAGGACGAGAAAATAAATTCCTCTGCATACCCTAACAGCTACAAACTATCTACCTTTTATTTTCTCGTCCGTAGGGCTTTTACTCACTCTTCCAATCGTACGCTTCTATCGGAAGAATTACAGTGGATTTCTGACCTTGCTGCAACGTTTGGGTATCCCAATCATACTGTCAACAGGATCATCGCAAAAACTAGAAGATTGGCATCTACCACTTTAAGGGGTGACCAACCAAAACACCGATTTGTGGGTTCTATGGACTTTGTCCCTGGAGTTACAAACATCTTAAAAAACATGTGTCATAAGAATAACCTGGATTTCGGCCTTAGAACCAACACTATCTTTAACTTGGTTCGCAAAGACAGAGATCCGGTGAACCACCTGGAACGATTTGGTGTGTACAAAATTATTCTGAATCCAGTAGACCCATTGCCCCCTCCCCCGATGCATGTTGGTTCCACGATTAGGAATGTGAAATTGCGTTTTTCGGAACATAAATATAACATTAAAATGCATGCTTCATCTACTGCTTTATCTCGCCTCGTCACTTCGGGAACTTACTACCCACGCTGGGAAGAAGCCAGGATTTTGACAACTCCAGCCAGTAAGACTCAAATCCGCTTTACAGAGAGTCTGTACATCCACAGATTCTTTAATATGTGTTGTAACCAGGATTTACCTACTCAAGTTTACTAGGCCTCGAAAGCCATTTTACCTGTAAAAGGTAAAGAGAATTACATTCCACCCTGAAGTCTGGCACAGTGTGTGTCACCTACTACCTGTGTTTGGTGCAGGCCTCCGGTATGTAAATTGCTTGACTTTTTATTTGCTTCTGTGATTTGAATTAAGTGGCAACAACTACCTTATTTATATGCCATGACAACTTTTTATGCGGTCATTTTCATGTGATGAAGGACTCCAGGGGAGTCTGAAAGATCTTATGAGTGTTCTTTTAACCTTGTATATAGTTAATTAAACGTAATTTTTTTTTTTTTATTCGAGGTTTAACGACCACCGTGAGCAACTCAATGGGCTATAAGCAGTCTCCCGTCCCTAATTTAGGGTCACTGGTTCCAGGGAAGGGAGAGAGCCAGTGCCATAAGACAAACACAACATCCATGCCTCACCGGGATTCGAACCCGGACCCCGTTCGGACGAATGATCAGAGGCCAACGCCTTAGACCACTGCGCCACCGGGGCGGCAATGTAATTTTACGAAGTACATCTGTCATCTTCAGACTTCGTTTTAATCGTGCATAACACAGCGTTTTTACCTTATCATTTAATTTTTAGCCTGCACGCACCGTCGTAATCATCAAAGGATTCCAACAATTGGAAAAAACCCGAACGGACTTATCTAACAACCCAATACAATCTCTCTGGATATTCTTAGAAAAAATCACGTATTGAATTTTATTTTTTAAAATATTAATGTGCAGCTAAAGAATATTTCTGTTTCCTTGTTCATTCGCTGATGAGGAATTTCAATTGCGTTTTAAAACATGTCAAATCTCGTAGTTTACCTTTTTGCCCTTTTTTTTTCAATTTTTCTGCGACAGTGGAAGAGACGTGGCCCTCTCACGTCTGGTCTCTTAACGCCTGCCACCCAATAATTAAGGCGAAATCTGCGCCCCTGGTTACTGGTTCAACATTCCTCCCTGCGGGATAAAGTACTAAATTATACGAAAGTAAAACAGTTGAATGCGAGCACCCTCTCTGGCTATAGGCCTTTAGCTAAAAGCCCCAAGGACAGAATTTGTTCCTTCGGGTCATAAGCTCTAAAAACTGCAAAATCAGAGGCAAAAGTTCCAAACGTGAAATTATGAATATAATTCATAGATATAAATGAACTGCGAGTCTAAATTTCCTCGGTACAGTTCTTCAGTACCTCCCACCCTCTCCCCAACATTGTGTACTTTAGTTCACCACTATTTAGGGAAACACTGTTCCCCGTATCAATTTCTTAAGGGAACGCCATTCCCCACCGTTTCCTCTCACTTTCACCACTGATAAACATTAAATCATAACATAATTCATTACGACAGTGAATATTTCCCCGTAGCATCAATACGAGTTACATGAATACGATTCAAAACCTCTTGCTGAAACCAGTGTGTTTACATCCCACTGTTAGTTTTGATCGTTACCATGATCATTCTTGATTGTTTTCCAAACAACTTTGATGATACACTCTGTCCTTTGGCGCAAGGTGAACGCACTGTCCATTCCTTAACCTATACAATAGCCACGTGCATACCTACCTGGGAATAACCATCAATTTATTTGGTCATTTTCGCGAAGAGATTTTCCTATCATACAAGAATTTATTTTTAACCGTCATCGACTTCCTGTTCATGGCCAAAAGAGAAATATTAGTTCCTGTTTCTCCTCAGGACAACGGAATTTCCCGTTTTGACTGGCGGAAGAACTGTTACTTTCATCTCTCGCTATTAGTTGTGTAACAACATTGACATGAAATGAACATCAATGATGTCACGCCAAAGTTCATTGCTCTGTGTAACTTTTTGCTCGAGAAATGTTCTTTCATGCTAACATTAGTCGAAAGAAAGAGCAAAATTAAAATTTGTTAAAGCACATTAACAGATTTCAAGTTTGAAATCTTAGAGCGTTTGGGTTTAATATCATTCACATATTAATTAAAATAGCTCCTCGCGATCAAATGTTAATTAACGTGGACTTCAGATGCCTAGAACCATTTGATCCGATTGGGGATTTTCTGAAACACTTGAATTTTAATAAGGAAATGATGGTCTGCTTGCCTTTTTGCATCCCAGCAGCAGTGGAAATTCATACGCATGTCGTAGCTAAACTTCCCAGTCTGTAGCTAGCGGTACAGAGACGGGCTGGAGCCCGAGCCCGAAAGCCAGAAGTTGAGCCCCAGCCCGAACCAGGCTCGGGCGGACTCGGGCTCTGAGAGAGCTTTTTCATTTTTAATGTGTGTTTTTTTTTATGATTTAGCATACTAGACTTTTCTTAGACTATCTTTTAATAGTTGGTAAAGAGAATTCTTCTGCAACTGGGTTTGGATGAGAAGTAGGGACACAGAAGGGCTATTTATTTCGGGCTTTGGTAGCAAATTCCATATGCCACGCAGGGGATTTCTGCAGAGAAGGAAAAGTTTCTTCAAGAATTAGAGGCACTAGATGTTAGATACCATGCCGATGTAAAATTTCCCTTTACCTCCACGCGGCAGCACTCTGCTATTTCTATTGAGCATCGTTACATACACCGATGAGCTATTACATTATGACCACCTACCTAATAAGCTGTAGGACCTCCCTTTAGATCGCAAAACAATGGCCACTCGGCGAGGCATCGATTCGATGAGGTAGCGATAGGTATCCTCGGGTATCTAGTACCATAATGTCAACAGCAGGTCCTGCAGTTTCCGTAAAGTTCTAGATAGTAGTGATTTAGCGCGAATCCGCTTTTCCAAGTGGAACCACAAATGTTCAATTGGGTTCATCTCAGGTGAATTTAGAAGCATGAGCATTAATCGAAAGTCCCCAGCATGTTCATCGGACCACTCCTTGACAATTCTGGCAGTGTGGTGTAGCGTATTATCCTGTTGGTAATGGTCATCACCAGCAGGGAACGCAGTTGCCATGAATGGGTGAACTTGGTCCGCAACGATGTTCAGATACCTGACAGCTGTCAAGTATCTGAACTAGTAAGATAATGGGGCCTAAAGTGTTCAACGCGGCAATACGTTGATGAGTGCTGCATCCCATTTTGTTGCTGTATCCCTCATACCCAGTTTCAACAAGACAATGCCCACCTACACACTGCCAGCATGAGCAGATAGTATCTATATGATATCCAAGTGCTGCTCTGGCCGGCGTGATCCCCAGATTTCTCTCCAAAGTGCAACGTGTTGGATGTTATCGGCAGAAGACTTTAACATGTCTGCACAACCCCCTCTCAGTGCCGAAGAGTTGTAGACACAAGTGAGCAAACCCATGGTCAGCGATACTTCAGTGCACCATTCGGGGACTTTCTACTCGTACCACACTGTGTTGACGAATCTATATCCCAGCATGGTAGTCATGTGCTACCTACTGACTCAGGCTACATTATACTATCACTTGGCAGTAGCCTATCGCCTTCATGTAATCCCTCAGAAATTAAATAACTTCTTCCCCACCTACTTGTTTACATATGTGGTAGGATTCGTCTGATTTCGTGTATTCTTTTATGATGTAACATTTTCTACGTCGAGCAGTGCAAATGCATCATGATGCAATTTAAAGATTCCATGGGTATCAAGTGCTAGGAAGAGTTTTCTTCATGAGGAAGAGAAAGAACGAGAACCGAAGAAAAATTTAAGATTTAAGGATTCCATGGGCATCAAGCTCTAGGAAGGATGTTTCTTCATGAGGAAGAGAAAGAGCAAGAACCAAAGAACAATTTAAGGATTTCCAGGGTATCAAACGCTAGAAAGGATCTATCTTCATGAAGAAAAAGAACAAGAACCAAAGAACAATTTAAGGATTCCATGGGCATCAGGCGCTAGGAAGGATCTGTTTTCATTAGGAAGAGAAAGAACAAGAACCGAAGAACAATTTAAGGATTCCATGGGCATCAAGAGCTAGGAACGATCTTCCTTCATGAGGAAGAGAAAGAACAAAAACTGAGGAACAATATCAGGATACCATGGATATGAAGCCTAGGAAGATTCTTCACGAGGAAGGGAAAGAACGAGAACCAAAGAAAAATTTAAGGATTCCATGGGCATCAAACGCTAGGAAGGATCTCTCTTCATGAGGAAGAGAAAGAACAAAAACCGAAGAACAATTTAAGGATACCATGTATATGAAGCGCTAGGAAAATTCTTCACGAGGAAGGGAAAGAACGAGAACCGAAGAACAATTTAAGGATTCCATGGGCATCAAGCGCTAGGAAGGATCTCTCTTCACGAGGAAGGAAAAGAACGAGAACCGAAGAACAATTTAAGGATTCCATGGGCTTCAAGCGCCAGAAAGGATCATTCTTCATGAGGAAGAGAAAGAACAAGAACCAAAGAACAATTTAAGGATTCCATGGGCATCAAGCGCTAGGAAGGATCTTTCTTCATGAGGAAGAGAAAGAACAAAAACCGAGGAACAATTTAAAGATACCATGGATATGAAGCGCTAGGAAGATTCTTCACGAGGAAGGGAAAGAACGAGAACCGAAGAACAATGTAAGGATTCCATGAGCATCAAGCGCTAGGAAGGGTCTTTCTTCACGAGGAGGACAAAGAATGAGAACCGAAGAACAAATGTAATACCAGTGTCTCACCCGGACATCTACTGCTGGCCATCTCGACATGGAGTTTCAGAATTGTTTTTTGACTAGGCTCAAACATATACCAGCGGGGTTAGCCACCTCATGCTCGGTAAACGAGCAGCCTTAATGTTTTTTTTTGTTTTTTTCATTTTTTTTTCTTGTTGTTAGCCTCATAGCGAATTCTTTTCGTGAATAAATAAGAAACTTATACAGTATTTATTGGCAATAGTATCCATTAATGACGCTGAGGCCGCGGGTGGCCTAGTGGGCAACGTTCGTGACTGCCGCGGAAAGGACCTCAGGTTCGATCCCAGGTAGGTGTGATACTATTGCCAATAAATACCGTCGGACCCCGGGTACTGGGCCCCCGGTAATAAATAAGGGCGTCTTCCTCGCCCTTTCTACTTCGCTTCCGTGTCACTTTTCTATCGGGCGCTCTAGCCCAAATTTCCTAGCTTCCTCTTTCTAAGGGTTGTTTAAGATCTGGGGTCAGACACTCCCTTCCTAAAATCCTCTACATATGATCATTTGATCATAATGACGCTGTTCAAATCCTATAATAGTTGGCGTTTTGTTGGTTCAGCAGTATTCACTTTTCTACATGAATACATTTTATTCATAAACTTCCGAGAAATTTCTTGCTCGTGATTCTATTCATGCACCGTCAACACTGTTGTCGCCTACTTCAGTGCTCAAAATTCAGTAAAGTAGGTAACAAAAAAAAAAAAAAAAAAAAAAAAAGGCGGGTGGGGAGGTATAGTCATGAAAGTCTGAAGGTTGGCAGACATTATAAAAAGTCAAGAGGTCAAGGTATTACTTCATTAGGATGCCGTTACAGTGTGAACAATATCGAACCACGCCTATGTTGCTACCGGAAAAGTGATTACAGATAGACCAGCTCCGTTTTTCTGTTTCGTCTAAGTAGAAGTTGCTAAGTGACTGACTGACCCTTTTCGTGTTTACTTGCTTGCACCGTACCATATTTAATAGCAAAACATATTAGGACGTTACTATTGTTTTATATCCTTCCCCCTGCCCTCCGTAAGATCAGGATTTTCAAACTTTTCTACAAAAGCTGATGTTATTTTGAATACAGGCCTTGAAAGAAAAAAAGATATTTTTCCAAAATCGATCATGCAGAATTGGACTGTATAGGGCATCATTTAGAACACAAAAGCTTGAATATGCACGAGCAGTGATTGCATTTTGCCAGTGTCTGAAAAAATTGGGAAAAGGAGGTCCTCCGTAAATTAAAAAAAAAGTTAAAGAGAGGAATTCTTCAGGCAATAAAATAAAATAAAATAAAATAATTTCAGAAACGCCTTATAAATATAAAGCTAGTTTTATGAACATTTTTGTTTTGGGTTTTGTTTCGAGATTTAACGACTCTCATGAGCATCTGGGGATCCGCCTGCCCGTTATTTAGGACCAATGGTTCCAGGAAAGGGACAAAACCAGCAAAATAGGACAAACGCAAGCGCCATGGCACAAGCCCGCCACTCTGACACTCACTACCTGGGACGGCATTCGATGAATAGGTCATGATATTATGCCAGATTACTTGTTTCCCAGTTTACATATTATACTGACCACACAAATTTCCTTGTCAGGTAACTGCATAGGAAGTATTCCCGTAAAAATATCTTGCAGCTATATGTAGTGCGTAGTTACCCAATAGGCAGGGTCTGCCGGACTATAGGGGCAACCGGCCCTTGACCGGCCCCGCTTTCACGAGATCCCGCAGTTTGGGAAATAAGGACACAAAATCATTTTGGGGAGATTTTTTTACATTTCTTTTTGGTAGATTTTGGGGCGCGAGACCCTTGAAAAATATTTTTTCAATTTTTCTCTTTAGTTTTCAATCGCCCTCACTTTCGAATAGCTTATCGCTCTTCGTTCTACAGATACTGAGATTTGCAGATTTCAGCTTATTATTGTAACCACCTTAATGTTTTTCAGATTCGTGAAATAAGTTAAATTTCATCATTTTGTGGCCCCTATTTTTATATATTCAAGAATTTGTGTGCAAACCAGATACTTAAATTAAAAAAAATATATATATATATCATAGATGGTATTGGGCTACACATGAAGGCCAATTTATTCAGTGACTTTATAAACATTACTAAAAATCTGGAAAAAGGCAATTTTGATGTATGAGCGCGTATAAAAGTTTAAAAAATAACTAATTCGTCAGTTACTCCATCTTGCATTAAAAATCAATCACTAAAATACATGTATCAGGTGGAAAAAATTATTTATGCGAATTTATTTTAGGAGGATCCTCGTTATTTGCTACACAAAAATGTTTGCGACTCAGGTATCTTTTTATCACACAGTATTTGTCATTTTCTTGTAAGACTTCCGTCCACAGTGAGTAGAGTTTAGGTCCCAGCCACCTACAACGAGATCGCCTTTTGGGCAGGAAACAGAAACGGAAGGGATGAGAGCAAGTCTAGCGACTTTGACAGAACAGTTTATAGTGAGATTAGAGTACAGTAGATGGCGCCACCGTACAAGTACAATATTGCACATAGAGGGGGTGAGATAATTTCAGGGGTGGGGGCATAGGAAAGGATACCCGTTTAACCAGTGGGTCCAGCCTGGGGGCCGTCACTTAACGTGCTCGTCCGATGCACGGCGGATATTCAGCGATTGTTAGTAAATCACACCATCTCTGAAAGATCAGCCCAGGTTTGAACCTAAGGACCTGGCATTGATAGTCTGACTCGCTAACCACTAAGCCATCCGCAGCTTAGGTATCTTTTTATCATTTTGCAAAGG
Organism: Macrothele yani; assembly: GCA_039090855.1. Taxonomy (NCBI): domain Eukaryota; kingdom Metazoa; phylum Arthropoda; class Arachnida; order Araneae; family Macrothelidae; genus Macrothele; species Macrothele yani. The sequence continues at coordinate 92,667,291 of CM076993.1, forward strand.
ATGTTTTCATAAGAATCACAACACAACCTAAGCCTCGTCTCTCCGGGAATAAAATCGTAGATTTTAACGCTTCATACTATCTCTCTCCCTTTCTCGCTCCCTTTCTTTCGCTACTCCCCTCTCTCGCGCGCGCTCTCTTTCTCTCGCTTCCTCTATCGTGCGCTCTCTCCCTAGCTCCCCTCTCTCTCCCGCTCTTTCTCTCGCTCCCTCACTCTTTCTTGTTCCCCCTTTCTCTCTCGCTCCCTCACTCTTTCTTGTTCCCCTTTCTCTCTCGCTATCTCTCTCTCGCCCCCTCTCCCTCTTCCGCTCTTTGTCTTTATCTCGATCTCTCTCTCTCGGTTGCTATCTCTCTCTCTCTCGCCCGCTCTCCCTCTCCCGCTCTCTTTCAGTCTCGCGCTCGCTATACCTCTCTCTCTCTCTCTCTGAACTTTCAATCAGCGTTATGGCCCTTCTTTTAAGCTTAAAGCAAATATTTCTTTCAGATAATCATTTTGCTTTATGGCAGTTTTCATGTGTGTTCGTTTTGGGCGACATTTTTCACGCAACGACTATTAAAATATGAGATTTATTTTTTTGGCGCCCACAATGAAAATTTGCCCTTGGCCCTGCAAAAGCTCTATCCGGTCCTGCCAATAGGAGCAGTTGTCTGAAATGTAAATAAACTCGCGAACCTCTTCGGCGGAAGGACACACTTCGGAAGTCTAGCACAGTAAACGGCAAAATCAAATCATGAAACACATATAGCGTATTAAATCCGTTTATTTTTGTGGTGTAGTCAGCACAAAGATTCACCAAGCTTTCGTACTCCACTGGGAGGCTTTTTCAAGTCAATGGTATATAGACATAAAAAATATGAGATCAAGTCAGCAAAAGAATTTGAGGAGCGCCCAAGAAGGTTAAATACATTTGATAATGATATAATGGGAAGTTTCGACATATTGTCTTTATATCCGTCTGTACCCTATACCAGAGGCTTTTGCAAACCTTGAAGAAAATAATCGTCACTTCCCGTGAATTCACACCTACCCAAACAAAGAAAATTATCGGCGCCTTAAATCTGGTTACTAACCACAATTATTTCAAGTTGTATGGAGACATCTACAAACAAACTAAATGAGCACCGATGGGTTCACCTCTATCTTCAGTCCTTGCGGAAGCAGTACTTATACCGCTGGAAGATCTCATCTTTTTAAATTGTATCAAGAAACCCCGAGTGTGGATCCGCTACGCTGACGACATATTATTCATATGGGAAAATGGAGTAGATGAATTAAATGATTACATGCACAAGATAAACAACCTACAGAGTACCATAAAGTTCATCATGGAGCTTAAAGTGAATGGGACGTTGAATAATCTTGACGTCGCACTGAGAAGAAATAGAACATCCAGCTTCGATTTTAACGTTTATTATAAACCGACCGCAATGTCGAACCTTGTCCCTCCTGATTCGCACTGCCCAAAAGATTACAAACTTTGTGCGTTTAAGGCATGGTTCTGTAGAGCATAAAACGTATGCAAAACCAACTACCTAAATAATAAAGAAATCGGGAATATTTTTAGCAAAGGTCTAAAAGCTGGATATAAGAAGAATGACATAGACAGAATAGATAGGACTGTAAGAAATTGTATAATGTCAGCAATAACAAAATCGCCTAGTAAGACGATGGGATACGCAGGATCCATCACATATGTCCCAGGCTTTACATATTGGATAAAGAATTTATTACGCAAATACAGCATATTAATAGCAATGAAGTCCCCGACCCCGTTATCACATATAATATCAAGCTGCAAGGAGAGACAGTGTGAGAAAGAAAAGGCAGGTGTGTACGCTATACCGTTGGTATATCCTGACAACACGGAAAAGATATATATCGGAATGACAAAGCGATCCTTGGACACCAGATGTAAAGAACACATACGAAGTGTCAACCAGGACATGTAGAATACAGACCCAGCCAGAAAAGTCATGCATTGCTCGCACGCTCCTTTATGGGATAGTGTTAGAAGAATTGCCCCCTTACACGAATTTTAAAGAGACAGCCATCAGGGAAACAGTCGAAATCCTATCCAGCAAAATGGCATGCAATGATATAGTCTCTACTGAACTACCAATGGCTTGGCATGCGTTATTAAAAGATGGAAACACATTGCGGCACACCGTATAATTGTGTGATAAAAATTCATGTAATGTGCTATTGGTGCCCCCACGTTATTTTCAAAAATCATCTTCATTTTTTACGTGTTCCTATTCCCTGCATTTTTATGTCTACCATTGCCTTGAAAAAGGCTCCCAGCGGAGTGCGAAAGCTTGGCGAATCTTTGTGCTGACCACACGACAAAAATAAACGGATTTAATACGCTATATGCGTTTCATGATTATTCAAGTCTGGTGTATTTAAAATAAAGCAAGAGCAAATTTCAAACTGTAAATCGTTGCGCATTTTGTCAAGTTCGAAACAATGTTTGAAGCGACCTAGCCAAAATATTCCCGTAAAAATATCTTGCAACAGTATATGTAGTGCGTAGTTACCCAATAGGAGCAGCGGTCTGAAACGTAAATGAACCCGCGGACCTCTTTGGCGGAAGGACACGCTTCGGAAGTCTAACACAGTAAACAGCAAGATCAAATTTCAAATTGCAAATCGTGTGCATTATGTCAAATTCAAAAAATGGTTGAAGCGACCTAGCTAAAATATTCCCGTAAAAATATCTTGCAACAATATATGCAATGCCTAGTCACCCCATAGGAGCAGCGGTCTGAAACGTAAAAATGCCTCCCCGGTAAGCGATGTCTTCTGATCATTCGTCCGAAAGGGGTCCCGGTTCGTTCGAACCCCGTGAGGCATGGATGTTGTGTTTGTCTTACGGCACTGGCTCTCTCCATTCCCTGGAACCAGTGACCCTAAATAAGAGACTGGCGACTACTTATAGCCCATTGAGTTGCTCACGGAGGTCGTTAAACCTCCATTAAAAAAAACAAAAAAACAAAACGTAAATGAACCCGCGGACCTCTTCGGCGTAAGAACACGCTTCGGAAGTCTAACACAGTAAACAGCAAGATCAAATTTCAAATTGTAAATCGTGCGCATTATGTCAAATTTGAAACAATACTTGGGGGAACCTTGTCAAAATATTCCCGCAGGAATAGCTTGGAATTTCTTACAATGCGTGGTACACAGCAAGAGGCGGTCTAAAAACGTAAACAAATCAGCTTGCAACTGCGGGGAAATCATACACGTCAGACTTCCGAAGTGCATCCCAAAATAATTCGGGGCAATATCGTCGCTCTTATTCTCTCACAGGTGTTTGAAATATTAAGTTTGTACTATAATATATAGGCTTGTGGTGTTAGTCTGTCTCGATAAAGCCACGCATAAATCTATGCACTGCCAGATTTAAGGCTTTTGGGGGCCTAAGCCAAATTTTCTATGCGCCCCCCACCCGGCCACCCATATTTGAATTTACTCCTATAAGATGTTCTAATAAACTTATCTTTAAGTTAAGAATATAATAATTGGTAGCATAATTTTATTGTTATATAAGTATTATTTAAATAAAAATTATTTTGATTTAACTTGTTATTAAATTAAAGGTTATAAAAAAATATTTGTAAACATAGTCAAAGAGGTTCATGCTTATCCAGGAACAACACTTTACATTTTGAATGCGCTCTCTATCGCACATTCAAAATGTAAAGAACTACTCTTTACGTCGAATGCGCTCTCTATCGCACTCGTACGAACACGGGTGTGCTCGCAATAGAGCTATTATTGCATTCTTATTTCTTTAGTTATCATTCAAGATAAAATAAAGAAAAATACCACTACTTTGTTTTATACAAGTAAATTAAAATAATGGTACCTCCTTATCTAAGTTTTTCTTCCGGGTACTACCCCCGGTAATAAATAAAGGCGTCTTCCTCCCCCTTTCTGCCTCGCTTCCATGTGACTTTCCTATCGGGCACTCTAGCCCAAATCTCCTAGCTTCCTATTTCTAAGGGTTGTTTAAGACCTGGGGTCAGACACTCCCTTCCTAAAATCCTCTACATATGATATATATGATCTAAGTTTTTCTGTTTTATGCTCTCCGTTTTCCTGGATTCTACACCTGGGGCCCTCTAGAGCCTGGGGCTCCTAGGCCGCGGCCTAGCTGGCCTAGTGGTAAATCCGCCGCTGAATCTATGAAAGTTTGATACATACACTGAAGTGCCATAAAAACTGGTACACCAGTCTAATACTTGGTAGGTCCTCAACGGGAGCGCAGGACTGTAGAAGTACGACGGAGCATGGACTCCACTAGCTTCTGGAAATATGCTGTATGCAATGCACACCATACTTCCTGCAGAGCGTTCCACTATTCGGGTGTATTCCGAGGTCTCGGATTCCTGTGTTCGATAGCGCGTTACATGGTATCTCAAATGCGTTCTATCACGTTCAGATCTGGGGACTTGGGTAGGAATGGCAACACCCCAAACTCAGATGAATGCTCCTCTAAACAAAATGTGGCGTCCCGACACTTGTGTGGAGGTGCATTGTCCTGTTGGAACAGGCCCAACCCATCAGCATGAATGCAGGACATGAAAGGGTGTACCTCGTTAGAAAGGATGCGCACATAGCGTTGGCCGGTCACAGACGTTTGTAGACGTACCAGGGTCCCAGTGAAGTCCAGCTAAACACACATCATACCATTACGGACCCCCCACCAGCCGGTACAGTTTCCTGTTAACAGGCGGGATCCATGGGTTCATGGGGTTCGCGCCACACACGAATCCTTCCATCTGCCCGATCCAGTTGGAAACGCGATTCGTCAGACCAGGTTACTTGTTTCCAGTCATTAAGTGCCCAGTAGCGGTGTTGCCGTGCCCAAGCGAGGCGCATATCTCTGTGTCGTGTACCCGTCAAGGGGACTCGAGTTGGGCGTCGGCTCCCAAAGCCCGTATCGTGCAGGGTAAGTTGCACAGTCCGAACGCTGATGCTTCTTGAGGCTCCAGCATTGAATTCCGATCATGCCTGCGAGAGTGTTGCACGCCTATCGCGTGGAACGATTCTTAACAGCCGACGATGATCACGTTCACCCAATGACTTTTTACGGCCACACTGGTATCGTAGGTTGAAGGTTTTGCGGGAATTCTTGTAGTCACGGTACACCCTTGCAATGGTCGTCCGTGAAAATCCAAACTTCGTTTCTATCTCCGAAATACTATGGCCCATCTCACGAGCGCCAACTATGACACCGCATTAAAAATCGCTTAAGTCGTTATTACTTGTCATTCTCATGCCGAAAACAGCTCTGACAGCTGGCAAGGATGTCTATCGCTTTATATACGCACTGGCGGACGCAACCGAGTACGCGCATAGGTGACGTTGCTATGTATTTTGCATAAGCTCGTCTGTACCAGTGTTTCTGGCACTTCAGTGTATATATATGTAAGTTGCTACGCCAACAAAAAAACACATTTTTGTAATGGCTTTCATCACGTTTACCATCAGGTTCTCGTAATTTACAGAAGAATGAGATTTTGTTACGTTTATGTAAAACATGATGAAGTACTGTTAGACGGTAGTTTAATAAAATATTATTGCGTAACAATGAAATGAAATATTGTTGCTCATGAAACATCATACCGTACGATCAGATTTCAACAATGGTTAAACACTTTAACAACTAAAAAATTAGTTAATAATCAGCAAATTAGTATATCGAAAATAGAGCTCCGAGGTGCACTCTGCCTCCGTGTTTAGTAGTTTCATCTGTAGGCGACTGGCTGACAGACAGACACGATAATTTTTTTTTTTGTATGCTACGCTTACGAATGCTTCTCTTCATGGACATAATACGAAAACGGTCCTTGGCAGTTTGTGCAGATTTGCTCAAAGGCAAAGGAGGGCATTCCTCACCCCCCCCCCTTTCTAGATTTGTACAAATTTTGCCATAGTTTGGAATAAAAATTTTGATTGAAATCTCGGTTTTTTAAACTTATACTTAGAAACAGAGCTCATGGAGTCAAATTTGTTTTTAAATGTTTCAAATAAAAAATTTCTTGTCAAATTTAGGTTATGCAGTGTACGGGTGGCCAGAGTCTTTCATCTAACTGTCGGAGTTCTGGGACCACTTGAAGTTCCGGATTAACTTGTTTCATGACTCTCGCTCTGTAGTACCTGCTCTGAAACCAGAGGGGGAGGTGCTTCTGAAAGTGTTAACGAAATCTAAAATTTCAATGTGTTTCAGAAAGGTTAGTGAAGTTTTACTGTGGCCTTACCAAAGCATGTTTTTCTTCTAGCCAGTTCAAATAATTTAAGTCATCGATTACAAAGCATTGTCAACAAGACAACAAAGCTAAAAAACTAATGAGTGATATTAAATGCAAGCGCACAAACCGGCATCAAACCAGTACATGCAGCCGGCCCTATGTTATCCTTAAATACAAAATGTGCCTGTTTGATCCTTAAACAGAACGCGGCCCTGAATTGTTAGGTGCGGAAAGATCGTCTCCGGAGCTGGTTTGAAATGCGAAATAAATTAATATTCCTCGAATACGTTGGAACTCGCTTAATATTGGCGTGTGAAGCTCCCAGGGCCATCAGGGGTATTTCCAAAGGCAGTTTCCTGATGCTAACGGCATTCCAAATCTCAACAGTCCAGAGCAGTGTGGAATTCAGATTGCAGCGCGCAGCCGCCATCAAGGCTGAGATCTGTTAATTCAGGCTCTGCCTAACTCGTCGCCCTTGAAAGCACTCGGCAGACGATGGAAACGTCTGTTGTTCAACTTTTTAGAATGCAAGTATGTTAATAGTCAAGCTAAATCATATACGAGATCTGGGATAGCAATGTTTTTAAAAGAAAAAGTGTTAAACAAAAATAGTCTTTTCCTTCTGATTTTCCTGACTATGGTAGGTTTACACAACTTCCTCTACCGTTCAAAATAACTGAACAACGACACTTGAACGAGTTTCGCGAACAGCAAAATGCGCCTTCTACAGATAGGCAATCATATTATAGCTAGAAATCTATCAGAAACTGATTTCTGATCAGTTCGTCTGTTTATTTTCCCCTGAGATATTGAAAAAATATTAGCAGAACAACGAAATATAGCACAATATGGATATTCGAACTAAAACACAGTGGTTTTTATAAATTAAGGGGGAAAGAAAAACCAGAAAATCGCAATAATTCAAAATATACATGATGAAATGCTATAAAATTTGGTGAAAACATGTATCGTATCGTACGCTAAAGAAAAACACTGAAACATTTCATAAGAAACGCTTCACCACATACAGAACCAGGCTAAAAATAACGTGTCAAAATGAAATAGCCGAAGTACCTCAATAGGGAGATGGTCACCCCTCATAGCAATCCAGGCCTCGCAGCAAAGTTTCATCCTGTTAATGGTAGTGTCTAGAAGTTCAGAAGGTAGCAGCGACCATTGTTCGTACAAAGCTTGTCTAAGCCCCTCCAGGTATTGACGGGGGTTGAGTGCAGCAACACATCTCCCTAGAGCATCCCAGATATGCTCAGTCGGTTTAAGGTAGGGAAACCTGGCTGGCCATGTCCATACAGACGTTGAGTCTTCTCTTGAAGATATTATTCTACTAGCCTCGCTCGGTGGGACGTACGTTATCGCCTTGTAGAAGAGGTGTATCTACTATGGCACCAGCATGAAGGCGAATATAGAGGTCCGAGACATCATCTCTATAGCGTCGACAATTTATGGTTCCTCTTGGAAGCACATAAAGGTCTGTGCATCTACCTAACGAGAAGCCACCCCAAACCAGCACGCTACCACCACCAAAAGTGTCCCTTCCACGAGTCAATAGTGTGTCCCTCGTTCTCGCCAGATCAAAGCACGCCTAGAAGTCTCTTCCATGGGGCATAGAAAGATGATAGCGTGTCTTTCGTTCTCTCCAGGTCACAGCACGCCTGGAAGTCACTTCCACGGGTCATAGAGGAATGATAGTGTGTCCCTCGTTCTCTCCAGATCATAGCACGCCTAGAAGTCCCTTCCACAGGTCATAGAAAGATGATAGCGTGTCCCTCATTCTCTACAGATCAGAGCACGTATGGAAGTCCCTTGCACGGGTCATAGATGGATGATATGCGTATCCTTCGTTCTCTTCAGATCAAAGCACGGTTAGAAGTCTCTTCCATGGGTCATAGAAGGATGATAGCATGTCTCCCTCGTTCTCTCCAGATCAGAGCACGCCTGGAAGTCTCTTCCACGGGTCATAGAGGAATGATATGCGTGTTCTTCGTCCTCTCCAGATCACAACACGCCTGGAAGTATCTTCAACGGGTCATAGAGAGATGGTAGCGTGTCCCTCGTTCTCTTCATTTCAGAGCACGCCTGGAAGTCCCTTCCACGGGTCATAGAGAGATGGTATGCGTGTTCCTCGTTTTCTCCATTTCAGAGCACGCTTGGAAGTCCCTTTCACGGGTCATAGAGAGATGATATGCGTATTCCTTGTTCTCCCCAGATCACAGCACGCCTGGAAGTCTCTTCCACGGGTCATAGAGAAATGGTAGCGTGTTCCTCGTTCTCTGCAGATCAGAGCACGCCTGGAAGTCCCTTCCACGGGTCATAGAGAGATGGTAGCGTGTTCCTCGTTCTCTCCATTTCAGAGCACGCCTGGAAGTCCCTTTCACGGGTCATAGAGGGATGATATGCGTATTCTTCGTTCTCCCCAGATCACAGCACGCCTGGAAGTCTCTTCCACGGGTCATAGAGAGATGGTAGCGTGTTCCTCGTTCTCTGCAGATCAGAGCACGCCTGGAAGTCCCTTCCACGGGTCATAGAGGGATGGTAGCGTGTTCCTCGTTCTCTCCATTTCAGAGCACGCTTGGAAGTCCCTTCCACGGGTCATAGAGGGATGATATGCGTATTCCTCGTTCTCTCCATTTCAGAGCACGCCTGGAAGTCCCTTTCACCGGTCATAGAGAAATGGTAGCGTGTCCCTCGTTCTCTGCATTCCAGAGCACGCTTGGAAGTCTCTTCCACGGGTCATAGAGAGATGATAGCATATTCTTCGTTCTCTCCAGATCACAGCACGCCTGGAAGTCTCTTCCACGGGTCATAGAGAGATGGTAGCGTGTTCCTCGTTCTCTCCATTTCAGAGCACGCCTGGAAGTCCCTTCCACGGGTTATAGAGGGATGATAGCGTGTCTCTCGTTCTCTCCATTTCATAGCACGCCTGAAAGTCCCTTCCACGGGTCATAGAGAGATGATATGCATATTCTTCGTTCTCTCCAGATCACAGCACGCCTGGAAGTCTCTTCCACGGGTCATAAAGGGATGGTAGCGTGTTCCTCGTTCTCTCCAGATCAGAGCACGTCTGGAAGTCCCTTCCACGGGTCACAGAGGGATGATAGCGTGTCCCTCGTTCTCTCCAGATCACAGCACGCCTGGAAGTCTCTTCCACGGGTCATAGAGAGATGGTAGCGTGTTCCTCGTTCTCTCCAGATCAGAGCACGCCTGGAAGTCCCTTCCACGGGTCATAGAGGGATGATATGCGTATTCTTCTTTCTCTCCAGATCACAACACGCCTGGAAGTCTCTTCCACGGGTCATAGAGAAATGATAGCGTGTCCCTCGTTCTCTCCATTTCAGAGCACGCTTGGAAGTCTCTTCCACGGGTCATAGAGGGATGATAGCGTGTCTCTCGTTCTCTCCATTTCATAGCACGCCTGAAAGTCGCTTCCACGGGTCATAGAGATATGATAGCTTGTCCCTCGTTCTCTCCAGATCAGAGCACGCCTGCAAGTGCTCTGGAATGCAAATCTGGACTCATCTGTGAAGAGCACTGACCTCCATTGTTTTTGAGTCCAACTGACGTGAAGTTTAGCCCAATTCAAATGTTCCTCCCTGTGACGAGGGGTAGGGGATGTAGGGGGGTTGTAAGGGTGATGCAGAATGTTAGTCATCTAGCACAAAGACCTCCTCCTTCGTGAAGGCTTTTGCGCGCAATGGAAGCAGATACCAGTGTTCCTGTAGTCGCATCAAGGGCAGATCGCAGCTATGTGGAAGTAGCCTTCCTGTTCCTAGGCGCAGTTAATCTAAGATATTAGTCATCCACGCATGTTGTAACCCTAGGTCGTCCTTTGCTCTACTTTGGGAAAGATGATTGCATATTTTGAAACTGGTTCCACAGTCTGTGGACCACAAGAGGACTCACGTGCAGCCATCTTGCAACTTCCACCTGACTTTGGCCAGCCTCTAGTCGTCCGATCGCTCTTCACCTCAGTTCATCTGTTAGACGATGTCTCGCAGCCATTACAACAAATCTGCTGCCTCAAAATCCTTTCTTTACACTCCACAAACGTTGTGATGCACACTTCCAGAACAGCCCCGTTTGTGCTGTTGTTCATTTGCATAAACCGATGTCCTGACTGCATTACATTATTTCACGTCATAAACCCAAGTTTCGTGTAATTTTAAATCTTCTTTCACATATAATCGCAATCTTTCTGTTTTTGTCCCTTTATCTATAAAAAAAACAGCAATTTTTTATTTCGCAGTTTAACGTCCACCATGAGCAACTCGTGGGGCTATAGGCTGTCTCTAATTTAGTGACACCAGCTCCAATTATATCAGGCAAGCACGCCACCCATGCCTCATACAGAACTCGAGCCCAGGTCCACCTGGGAGGAATGGCCAGAAGCCAGCGGCTCAGACCACACGTTCATCGGGGTGTCTCACACTAAAATGGAAAGCCTCTAATAAAAAAATAAGCAGCGTGTTTGTTGCGAACTGATTTTTTGTGCCACCTTATATAAAGCATCTTCTTTGCATACCATAGCTGATTTTTTCGTTTTTAATTACACTCTCTCATGCTCGAGAACGGATTTTAGATACACTTTTCAGTAGGAGGTAAAACCACATGCGTGTTCCACGTGCTTGTATTTTACACCACCCCGCGTTAAATTCAAAACAGTTGGATGTTATTTTCTTTGCATCATTCCATACATTTCATTTTTCTTTATGTGTCATATACGTAAAATAAACAAAAAAATTCAAAGCAAAGATTTTTTACTTAAGTCACAGATTATATTTCAGATCTTTTGATATATTCTCAGTCAATCGCAATTCAGTAATTCTGTTACAATGAATCTTAACTATGAAACAGAAAATCCTTGTGTCTGTTTTTTATTTGTCCGAAGCAGCAAAATCTCTCGAACGCCGAACTATGGCATCATGAAATTTGCTCATCTATATTTATGCTTGAATTTCTAGGTCGAGCAACTATTTTCACCTCTACGTCGTACAATTGCCGAGTTATGAGTTAATTATTAAGTTTTGAGGTGATTCAACACCGCATAAATGTATATAAGTGTTTTACACCATGGTGGGATTAATGACAAGCATTGTTAACGAATTTTGTTCAGTCGGAGATTCTTGTAATTGGAAAAGTGTTTTAAATGTTGTGTATACTCAACGCGTGTTAAATAACTCTCGAACGCCGAACTCAAAAACTCTCGAACGCCGAATTCTGGCATTATGAAATTTGCACAGCTTATTGATGCTGGCTGGAATTTCTAAATCAACGCAACTATTTTCAGCTTTCTACGTCGTTCTCTTGCCGTGTTATGAGTTATTATAATTATTACGTTTTGAGGTAATTCGACACCACATAAATGTATAGAAGGCGTAGCGTGTTTTACATCATGTGTGATATAACGACAAGTATTGCTAACGAATTTTGTTCAGTCAGACATTCTTATAATTGGAAAACTTTTCTAATGTTGTGTATTCTCAACGCGTGCTAAATAACTAACACTCGAACGCCGAACTAAAAACCTCTCGAACGTTAAATACTTCTCGAACGCCGAACTCAAAAACTCTTGAACGTTAAATACTTCTCGAACGCCGAACTCAAAAACTCTTGAACGTTAAGGTGGACGTCAAGTAATTTTGCTTCCTATACTTCCAATGGAAAAACTTCAGTACACATTTTCTTCACAATTAATGCTTTCCCAAGGATGAAAATTTAAACATCGGTTAAAATGGCTTCATTTTACAACTTGGAATACTTAATATTTTCTAAACGTTACCATAAATATATTAAAAATCAATAACTGTTCCTTTTGTGGTGTTGAAACCGGAAAAAAGATGGCGCGACCTGTACTTTGATGACGTCAGTAGACAAACAAATGTTGGATTTCAAAATTATGGTTATGTTTTAGAAAATATTAAGTATTCCAAGTTACACAATGAAGCTATTTTAATCGATGTTCAAATTTTCACCCTTGGGAACGCATTAATTGTGAGGAAAATGTGTACAGAAGTTTTTCCATTGGAAGTATAGGAAGCAAAATTACTTGACGTCCACCTTAAATACACTTTAAGGTGGACGTCAAGTGGACATGCAAACGATTAGCATTGCACGGCATATGCAAATATGTGCGCCCGGCATGCCACCGAGAAGCACTATAAGAAGGGTGCACAGAAGGCGGGGTTTAAGTAGTGGAAGTGTGTTGTGCTGCCGGACCTGTGCGTGGGAAGCTTCCTGATGCCTCGTCGCAGAATACGGCAGTCATTCCAGCACGTTTCGGAGTTAGACAAAGGACGAATAGTGGCTTCTCGCGATAGCGGTTTGTCGTACCAAGACATCGGCGCCCGTGTGGGACGACATCCAGCCACAGTGAGGCGAGTATGTAATCGGTGGGTGCAGGAGGGACCGACGGGCCGACGTGGGCGGTTGCCGCAACCGCGGCACAGCACCGAATGAGAGGACCGGCATGTTGTGCGGCGGGCATTGACGGCTCGCACCGCCACATTACGAACGTTAGCGCAGGAATTAGGGTGTGTTGCGCAACAACCTGTGTCAGCAGGTACCGTTCGACGTCATCTGCAGGAGCGGGGACTTGTCGCACGACGCCCATTGCTCCGATTACCATTGACATTACACCACCGGCGAGTGCGGCGGCAGTGGGCCGTTGAACGCCGCACCTGGACTACGGAATGGCACGACATTGTCTTTTCCGACGAATCCCGCTTCTGCCTGCAAAACCACGATGGTCGGATCCGCGTGTGGCGGCACTGCGGCGAGAAACTGTATGACGCCTGCATTATGCATTACCATACCGGTCCGTCGCCTGGCGTTATGGTTTGGGGCGCAATTGGATATGACACCCGCACCCCTCTGGTACGCATCGCTGGTACACTCAACAGCCACCGCACCATCTCCGACGTTTTGGAGCCTGTAGTCCTCCCTTACCTGCAGGACCGGCCAGCGGTCACGTTTCAACAGGACAATGCGCGCCCGCACGTGGCACGCATCGTGCAACAATTCTTCACGGCCCACCAGGTGTCACTGCTGCCGTGGCCTGCCTGTTCTTCCGATATGTCGCCCATCGAACACGTCTGGTCGCTGATTGGCATCCAAGTGGTCCGGCTAGCACCACCCGCGGCTACGCCTGATGAACTGTGGCAACGTGTGGAAGCAGCCTGGACTGACATACCTGAAGCCCACATCCAAAGCCTATTTCGTTCGATGCCGCGACGTGTAGCGGCCGTTATTGCTACCCATGAGGGCCACACGAACTATTGATGTCTACGTATTCTGTAAGTCGCACGGGCCTTGTAAGCTTAATCGTTTCATCTTTGTATCTGTTGTTATGTATCCAGTAAATCTGGCTTTGCTATCTCGTGTCCTACTCGGTGTTACATTTTGGGTGGCCAGCAGTGTACAAAAACACGCATGATAATATGAATAATTTTGTTTTTAGTTTTAGTTTAAGTAAAGGAAGCACTACAACAGGTTCTAGAAGTGTTTTACATAATGGTGTGATTAATGGCAAATATTGTTATCGAATTTTGTTCAGTCGGAGATTCTTATAATTGGAAAAGTGTTTTAACGTTGTGTATCCTTAACGCGTGTTAAATAACTCTCGAACGCCAAACTCACAAACTGTTGAACGTTAAATAACTCTCGAACGCTGAACTTAAAAACTCTCGAACGAACGCCGAATTCTGGCATTTTGAAATTTACACAGCTTATTGATGCTGGCTGGAATTTTTAGATCTACACAACTATTTTAAGCTTTCTACGTCGTTCTCTTGCCGAGTTATGAGTTATTAGAATTATTCCGTTTTGAGGTGATTCGACACCATAAATGTATAGAAGGCGTAGCGTGTTTTACATCACGTGTGTGATTAATGACAAGTATTGTTGACCAATTTTGTTCAGTCAGACATTCTTATAATTGGAAAAGTGTTCTAACGTTGTGTATCCTCAACGCGTGTTAAATAACTCTCGAACGCCGAACTCAAAAACTCTCGAACGTTAAATACTTCTCGAACGCCGAACTCAAAAACTCTTGAACGTTAAGGTGGACGTCAAGTAATTTTGCTTCCTATACTTCCAATGGAAAAACTTCTGTGCACATTTTCTTCACAATTAATGCGTTCCCAAGGATGAAAATTTTAACATCGATTAAAACAGCTTCATTTTATAACTTGGAATACATAATATTTTCTAAAACATTACCATAATTATATTAAAAATCAATAACTTTTCCTTTCGCAGTGTTGAAACCGAAAAAAAGATGGCGCGACCTGTACTTTGATGACGTCAGTAGACAAACAAATGTTGGATTGCATAATTATGGTTATGTTTTAGAAAATATGAAGTATTCCAAGTTATAAAATGAAGCTATTTTAATCGATGCTCAAATTTTGATCCTTGGGAACGCATTAATTGTGAGGAAAATGTGTACAGAAATTTTTCCATTGGAACTATAGGAAGCAAAATTACTTGACGTCCACCTTAAATAATTGTCGAACGCCGAACTCTGGCGTCATGAAATTTGCACAGATTATCAATGCTGGAATTTCTGGGTCAAGCATAATTGCTGAGCCAAATCAACATAAAGTAAAAATTGAATGTTTGCTTGATAAACTCTAAATCCCGGGCAAAGCCGGGTAGTAAAGCTAGTTTATAATATAATTTCAACTGATTCTCTCCATTACTGGGTGAAAACACCGCTTGATATATTAATAGCATATATATTCTCCCTACAAAATTACTCTTACTATTTATTACTTTTTATTTGCTTCCAATATATTATACATGTCATTGGAAAGGTTTAATTCTGTTTTTTTTTGTTTGTTTTACATTACCTTTGCGATTTTCACTCGCCGCCCAGGTGGCGCAGTAGTCTAAGCGTTGGCTTCTTACCATTCGTCAGAGATGGGCTTGGGTTTGAATCCCGGGTGAAACGTGGACGGTGTTTTTCTCACGCCACTGGCTCCCTCCCTTCCCTAAAACCATTAGCCCCAAATTAGGGACGGATCACTGCTTATAGCCTACTGAGTTGCTCACGGCGGTCGTTCAAAGAACAACAATTTGCACTCGATCATCTAGTCCCTTACTCCTTGACCTCAACATCCAGACAAGGTGACTTTAACCTTTTATATACCACTTTGTACTCATTGTATTTGTAGACTCCAAGATGGAGACTGCTGCTTCTGCAAGAATATTAGATTCCAAGATGAGACTGCGTCTTCTCCAATTTGGGGATGGACGACTGCTTATAGCCTACTGAGTTGCTCACAGCGGTCATTCAAAAAACAATTTTCACGCGGTCACGTAGTCCCTTTTTCCTTGACCTCAACATCCAATCACAGTGTGACTTTAACCTTTTACATACCACTTTGTACTCATTGTATCTGTAGACTCCAAAATGGAGGCGGCTGCATCTGCAAAGAGTATAGCTGAAAAAATAGAGAGAATAGGAAGGAGAGAGGGAGAGAAGAGATATTGCCTCCCGATAAGCAGTATATTTCTGCAGGATCTTCTGAAAAGACCGAAGAGGAGCTTCTGGTCTTAAATCCAAAGGAAATGGAATATGAGCAGTTAGCACCCGTTTCTGCTCCATTGCAACAGGCGCTTTTCCATCAGGAAACAGTTAATCAGGAGAAGAACATTGATCTTCCTTCGGATCAGTTATCCACGAGTCTCATGCAGTCGATTAAGATTTTTCAGACTAATCACCTCAAGCTGGATGCTCAGACGGACGCCGTCTCATCTATGAAAACAAGACAACAAATAAACCTTCCTTTCCGGAACACGTCATACAGCCTCTAGGAACTTTCTCAGATTAGCCATGAATTCCCTCCAAATTGTCACCACGAGGCAACAAAGGATGGAGACCAACTTATCTTTCTTGGTTCAAGAGAAGGCGCAAAAGATTTTAACTCCTGAATATCTCAGGAGTTTAATTTTCAAAGAATCAACCTGTGCTTCAGTGGCGTCAGCTGCAAAGGCGTCCCTTCTTCGTCCAGCTTCAATTTATTCTCAGCTGTGAAGTCTCCTAAGGCTACGAAGAAGATGGTTTCTGGGCTTCGCTCAGCTTCTACTTCACAAGCTCCTATTTCTTCTGGACGTGAAAAATATGCTGCTTCTCCTTCACCAGTTTCTGCTAGCATCAGAGCAATTCCTCCTATAGGTAAGGCTCCTGAATAACCAGTGAAAAAGTCTATTCCGGAGTCCTCCCGGCTACCACAGATATTTTTTCAGTTCCTTCTCAAAGTCATGAAAGAATTCAAATTGATCGGAAACTTGAAACTTGGTCGTTCTGGGTGGTGTAGTGGTTAGCATACCTAGGCGTTTTCTGGGAGACGCGGGTTCGAGTCCCGCTCCAGGACGATGAAAATTTTCAAGTTTTCGGATATTATCTGACTTACCATCCTTGTCACATTTACGCCAAAAAACGGATTGTCATCTTCAAAATTTCCTTCTCAAAGTGTTTGATCAATTTGTTTCGTTTGAGGAATGCCTCAATTCTATCAGGACTCAGGGAATCTCTTGCAGCAGAGCGTTCCATATGCGTTATTCCATCAGCCGGAATCTTTCGGGGTTTTTCATTCCTTCAATTTTTAAACCGGCTGCAACGAATTAACTCCGGGTTAGCAAAAATGGGCTGAAATCAGTTCGAACGAATGCATGCCTAAGAAGTAGACGAACACTGCTGGAACAGGATGAGAAAGGGTTGTTTTCTCCTTAGCTTTGTTTTTCAAAGTGGACATTCAGGGGGATGATTGACACTAATCTTTTCTGACTGCTTACTTGCTAAAAGGACTACTATAACAATGACGAACCTAAGAAAGGAGAGAGATGTTTGAGTCATATTTTCTTACTCAGTGGCATGATGTCCGTGGCAAAGAGACTAGCCCTTTCCCCATCATGGTTTGGGTCATGGAGCAGATAACAGAGGACTAGAAGAGAACTCTTATCACTCGTGACAGGTTTATGGTCTGTATTGCTGAGATAGAGGGGAAAAGGTATAGTTTCGCCGTAGCTTTCGCAAAACCCGGTCTCTACTGGAAATTTCTGTTCGGGGAGCGCCTTGGGCACCATTTATCGACCGCTTAAAGGGTATTAACTTTTGAAGCGGTCGACAAACGAAAATCTTGGGCATGTACGTCTACCACTTAAAGGGTTAACACCCGAGAGATTCCTCAAATCTCCGAGTTGCTCGGTTATACCTATCAGTTCGGAGATTTGTGAAAACTGTTTGGCCGAGGACGTTTATTTGCAAGAGTTCCCCCTTTCAAACCTCCACCCTTAGCTTCTCATTCAAGAGATTTTCCAGGAAGCGCTCTTCTACTTCTCCTACTTAAGATGAAGATTTGGGTCCTCATAAAATTAGGAAAATTAAAAGAATTACTGCACGTCAGAAGGAGATATTAATGACCTCCTTTTTCCTTGGCTGGTGCCGGCTTTCCCTTAACTTAGGTTGATTCGTTTTTCTTTCGTTTTTACTGTGTGTGTGTGTGTGTGTGTGCGCATGTTTTTTCCAAACAAATTTCTTGTTTTCCTCCCCTGTTCCTCCTTAAAATTTCATTTTTCTCCCTCTCTTCTGCCTTTTAAGGAAAAGTGTGTTTGCGTGCGTGTGTTTGCACGCCCGCACACACACACACACACCTTTCCTTTATTAGGCAGATTTCTTATTTTCTTTTATTTGTATGAGTGTATGGTTGTGCACGATCCAGATTGCTAGGCTTTTGTGCGCTTTCCCCCCCCTCTGTGCGTGTTAGGTCAAACTTATTAGTTTTCTTTTCGCTTTGTTCAGCAGTCTTTTTTCACGTTTTTCTAGGATTTCATCTTTATTTATCTGAGACATGCTGTGCTCATCCCTAATATACACTATGTTATCAAAAGTATTCGGACACCACAATATTTTCGGACAAATGGCTTTATTATCTCATTAGCAGTTAGTCGGTCCACCTTTTGCTTGTATGACAGCGGCAACATGTCAAGGCACACTATTTGTTTTTTATTGAAGGTTTAACGACCACCGTGAGCAACTCAATGGGCTATAAGCAGTCGCCCGTCCCTAATTTAGTGTCACTGGTTCCAGGGAAGGGAGAGAGAGCCGGTGCCGTAAGAAAAACACAACATCCATGCTTCACCGGGACTCGAACCCAGACTCCTTTCGGACGAATGATCAGAGGCCATCGCTTAGACCACTGCGCCACCGGGGCGGCTAGGCACTCTATCAACCAATTTCCGATAGGTCTCGACAGGAGTGGGTCGCCACTCGTCCTGCAAAGGTGTTGCCAGAGTGGAGAGTGAAGAATTGTCGCTGTGGTCGATTGCGTATCCGTTGCTCCAGTTCATCCCAGAAGTGTTCTATGGGATTAAGGTGAGGACTCTGAACAGGCTAATCTAACAATTCCACCTGATTTTCAAGAAACCAGTCCTGTACACGCCGTGCAGTATGGAAAGGAGTTCGAACGTGCTGGAAGAGACAGCGATCATTTAAATAATACTGTCACATTGTTCGTAGGGCAGAATTATTCAGAAGGTGCACTTCAGAGTTCGTGGTTTGTGGTATACTTACCAACGGGCAGGGTCCCATCCACGAAAAACAACTCTATATCATGATGGAGCCTCCGCCTAACTTAACAGTTGGAAGAACAAAGTCCTACGAAAATCGTTCGAAGGGTTGTCGCCAAATCCAAACACGCCCATCAGATTGGAGGAGGGAAAAGCTTAACCGATCACTCCAAAGAACAGTTTCCTAGTCTCCCACAGTCCAGGAACGACGGGATACATACCACTCCAAACGGCCCTTCGCCTTCACGGTATTGATGGCTTGTTTGCCGATGCTCTACCACAATAATCTACACTGTGCAACTCCCTGAGGATAGTTATGGTACTAATCGAGCCATTACAAGCATTTCCTACTTCAGCAGCGATGGAAATGGCAGAGGGAGAACGGGATTTCTTAACATTTCTTACCATGGCTCTTCTGTCACATTCCGTTGGTTCGTGAGGCCTTCCTGAACGCTTTTGTTGCTGTAGTTGCACCGTCCTGCTTTCATCTCTTCACGACATCACTTACAGTCGATTTTGTTATGTTTAGTTTAGCTGTAATGTTCCATATGGAAACATTTCTCACTCTAAAACTCGGAAAGTTCCGTCCACGCGGCATATCAGCTTCAAAGTTATTGATAACACGATATTTCAAGAATCGAAGATTCAAAACTAATTTGAGGGAAACAGCAATCGAAAACTGAAAACAGTCTTCGATTGCTGTTTCCCTCAAAGGATTTAGTCGCCCGCATGCAATTCAACCGAATCTTAACAAAGGGGGAAAGACGTGACGCCGTAGGACCAACCGTCTTGAAAACAGAAATGAACAGATGTTCAGATTGGAAAGCTTTAAAGTAAAAGTAATGAAAAATTAGAGGTAAAGTGTATGCATTGCCATTGGTTTAATGCTATGTACTTGAAAAGCTAAGTTTACTGATAACACGACATAACATCTCAGATTTATATACGTACCCCTATACTCGCAGCGCACCTTCCCGTGCGACCGTTTCTTCAAACATTTGGTAGTGTCCGAATACTTTTGACAGTATCGTGTATATGTACATATATATCCGATGTCAAGAGCCTTGGGTTAACACCTCTCTTAAGCCCAGTTTATTTAAAACTCATTCATTTAGTGATTTTTATGTGGACTTTTTGGTGTGTGTGTGTGTGTGTGTGTGTGTGTGTGTGTGTGTGTGTGCGTGCGTGCGTGCGTGCGTGTGCGCGCCACTCATCTTTTCTCCTTAACTACACTCTGACATCTAACATGCCATGGCGGCTGCACCTGGGCTACTCAAAAGTCTTTCCTCACCCCCGGTGGCCGAGTGACCAGAGACTTAAATTTCTTATTAGCCGTCCGTTCAGGGCCCTTTCCTTACAACACGGCACAAAGTACTGCTGTACAAGACGATCGTCAGGTCAATGCTCACTTACGCCTCCCCCATCTGGATAGGTATTTGTAGGAATCCGAGAGAGAATCGAGAGGGTGCAGAGCCGAGCGCTTCGTATGATCACTGGGGCTCCATCCACCCGACACCCCACTTCGGAACCTGAGCAACAAGACTTGGAGTTGAGAAAGTACTTGACTTTTCCACCAGACTCGCCAAGAAGTTCTTCAAGAAAGCGGAAGCCCACCCTAATGGATTTGTTACGGGTGCGGTTGACCTCGATCCCAGCTAATTCCTTCGGTATCCCAGAACTAAGGCTGCCGTTCAGAACTGTCTCCTGGGCTCGAGGTCTTGGATCAGATGGAGGACTGGATTGGATGGAGAGCAAGTGTGTGTGAACATTGGTGGGTGTTAGACAGACCCCCCCCCCCCTTATTTTTCAGGTTGGCGTTGAGATGGTGAGTACTGATTGCTGCTCCGGTATCCGGATGTGGTTTCTATTAGTTTAAATCTCCCCCGGGGGCGTCGGCGACTGGGCGGTGTTTAATTTCCTGAGATGGGTGCTGTGGTGCTTGGTTCCCCCTACCCCCTACCGTTTACTCGAAAGATATGCTCTCCTCTCCTTTCACTCATTTTTTCTGTTTATTTTTCGTTTTGAGTTGACTTACTCAGATCTTAAGTTATAGCATGGGATACTTAATACTTGCTAAAACATAACCATTATTATATTAAAAATCAATCATTTTTGTTTAAGTAATGTTCTGACCTGTTAATAGACGGCGCGACATGTGCATTGATGACGCCAGTAGAAAACAAATGTTGGATTGCTTAATTATGGTTATGTTTTAGCAAGTATTAAGTATCCCATGTTATAACTTAAAGTTACACTGGTGGAAAGTGAAAAAAGAACACCAAGAAGGAGACGTCTGATACCAACGGAATTTATACAGCATAATAACGGAATACAGAGGATAACGTGATCAAAACATTATGGCAAAATACAGCTGTATTTGCCGGTAAACTGAAAAATAACATTTCCATGTAACATGGTTAGTACGAGGTTGAACCGCCATGAACTGCGTCACACTGTGCAATTCTGGCATGCAGTCTGTCGTACAGATGTTGGATGTAAGTTTGGGGTATTGAGTTCCAAGCATCCTCAACATGGACGCGTAAATCAGGGATGGTCGTGGCTGGCCGTGGAGACCGGATAAGTCGTTGTCCCATAAAATCCCACACGTGCTCAATGGGGGACGAATCCGGTGAACGTGCAGGCCATGGAAGTTGTCTCACACCCTGAAGTGCATGTTGCGTTGCCCGTGCCGTGTGTGGGCGTGCGTTATCTTGCTGGAAAACACCACGATGGACCGATCTTACAAATGGCACAACAACGGGCTGAATGATGTTATGTTGATGTAGGAGGTGCTGTTGAACGTACCCGGTACAAACACTAGTTGTGTACGGGAGTGATGGCTGATCGCTCCCCACACCTGGAGACCAGGTGTAGGCCCTGTGTGTTGCTGGCAGATGCAAGAAGGGTGGAGACGCTCCCCTGTGCGTTTGCGAACACGCATACGGCCATCGGAGGCTCCCAAGCAGAATCTGCTTTCATCGCTGAACACGACAGATCGCCATTGCGTTCTCCAGTGCAGACGATGGCGACACCACTGCAGCCGTTCCTGACGTGGGGCTGGAGTCAGAGGTACACATGCCAGAGGCACACGTGCACGTAGTCCTGTATCCAGTAGACGGTTGCGGATTGTTCGCACAGTCTCCTCAGGTGCAACGGCAGCTCGGATTTCCGTCGCAGTGGATGTTCTGCTTGACAACGCCGCTCTTCTTATGCGTCGATTGGTCCGCTCATCAGTCAGTCTGTGACTCCCGGTTAAACGTCTTCTCGTGTGAAAATGTTCCTCGGACCATCTACGCCACTATCGTACCACCACCGATACTTCCCGTCCAATTCGCTCCGCAATACGACGATACGACCACCCGGCCTCGCGGAGTCCGACTAGACGACCTCGCTTAAAGTCCGATAACTGCTGAAATCGTACACGTCTTCCATGTCCAGGCATTGCAGCTTCTTCAGGGTCTTCGCACGTGTCCGTACTCCTTAAATACCACCGACGATAATTTGCATATCATGCCGTGCTGTGGCGTAAGCGCTCACCGGTTGGTCCCGAAATTAACATCACACCTGCGTAAACTCGACCCCATTAACATATGTAAATTTCATGATCGTCCGCCAATTCCTTCTTGATGTTCTTTTTTCACTTTCCGCCAGTGTAGTTTTATCGATGTTCAAATTTTCATCATTGGGAATACATTTATTGCGTAGAAAATATGTAAAGAAGTTTTACCATTGGAAACAACAGGCAGAGATTTTAGGTGGAACTACCGTAAGGAGATTGAAAAAAGCGTCAAGAGGCCAACAAATATGTTCTTGTTGAAAACAATAAAGGGGAGAGTGAATGCTGGAAGTTGTTTCGTCTCATTAAGAAACCAGAATATGTTTCAGAGCAACACCAACTTTCACATATTGTGAAACTTGATATGTTATCAAGAAAACAGCGAAAACTGCAATTAAACATGCAACAAGTTACTTAATTAAAAATGCTTGACTGTAGCAGCATCAGAATTAAGTGGAACAGACTATACATTACTGCGGAGGGCCTTTTTAACTCTCGCAGATGTGTTTGAAAATAGGTGTACAACAGTTAGGCTATATGAAAGACGACAGTTTCAACACTTTCTGTAAATGAGTAAATCATATGTATGTTTCCGTAATACTTTTATATGATTTCTATATAACCTATAATACCCACTGCGGAGAGACCTTTTGAACGCCTTGTATACACACACACACACACACACACACACACACACACACACACACACACACACACACACACACACACACACACACGCGCGCGCACACATATATACACAGTCAAGTCACATCATTGTGTACCACCTCCTACTTTTGCCGTCAACAGCGCGTACCCAATGAAAGGAGGCACGTGTCGTGAGCTGGCTTGGAGATATATAAGGTGTGCTGTAGACAATCTAAAAACATATCACTCTTTGCTGTAATGGATAAAAGTAACGATTTGTCAGATTGGCAAAAAGGGATGATTATCGATTTTCGGGCCAAGGGTGGCAGTATTTCTGAAACCGCGCACTTTGCGAACTGTTCGCATGCTGCTCTGGTTAAAGTGAATCGTGATTGGAGAAATGGCACCATTACGAATAAGCGACGTGGAAACTACGGAGCACCACGCACCATTGATGTGAGAGGTGAACGTCAGCTTCGAAGGTACGTGAAGGTCGATCGACACGCTACAGTGGAGCAACTAACTGGCCGAATGAACCAGAGGGCTACCGGAATTGTGCCTAAAAAGACAGTTCAGCGAACCCTGCTGCGTATGGGGCTGCGATGCAGACGGATGGTCACTGCACCTATGCTAACGAAGGTGCATCAGCAGAAAAGGCTTACATTTGGAAGGCAGTATCGGAATTTCTTTGTTTTTATTGGAGGTTTAACGTCCACCGTGAGCAACTCAGTGGGATATAAGCAGTTGCCCGTCCCTAATTTAGAGTCACTGACACCAGGGAAGAAAAAGAGCCAGTGCCGCAAGAGAAACACAACATCCATGCCTCACCGGGATTCGAACCCGGACCCATGTCGGACGAATAATCAGAAGCCATGGCTTCGACCTATGCGCCACCGGGGCGGCGTATCGGAATCGGACCTCCGCTGATTGGCAAAGGATTGCCTTTTCCGACCAGTCAGGCTTTCTGCTTCATCGAACGGATGGACGTTGGCGTATAAGGCGAGAAACAGCGGAGAACAAACACTCTTCAACCATTGCTGGCAGAACACAAATTGGTGGGCGCAGCGTTATGGTCTGGGGAATGTTTTCGTGGCATTCTCTGGGTCCACTCATACCCGTGGAAGGCACTATGGACCGAATTTGTTATGAATCCATCCTTGCAGACCACGCACACTCACATGCTGATTGTCTTCCCTGGGGCAGGTGGAATCTTCCAGCACGACAATGGGACGTGTCACACAGCAAGAAATGTCCGAGAGTGGTTGGAAGAGCACCACGAAGACTTTAAAGTACTTTCCTGACCCCCTAATTCCCCAGACATATACCCAACTGAGCACCTGCGGGACCACCTCGATCGTGTTGTTCTCTATAGATCCTCCAGCACGCACCCTCCAGCAGCTGTCAGATGGCTCCACATACCTGTGAACACCTTACATAACCATATAAATGTTTATATATACAGGGTGTATAGGAAAGTCCTTAAACAGGGAAATAACTTTTGAACGAAAAATGCCAGAATTGGGGAAGTAGTGTGTACATATAGTAAAGTGACTATGTTCTATCAGATGAGACCGATTGCAGCACCCCTAGAGGCGAATTTTGGAAGTTAGCGATCCTATCGCGAGAACCAAGAGAGATAACGAAAATAAGTCAATAGCAAACGTGTAGAGCGTCACCGATTTAGTATGAAATAGCACCCTACAATTACCAAAATCTCCAATAGAAGTCCGGAAATGCAGATCTCTCGGTATCCGATCACCGACATAAATACGTCACTCATCGCGTGCGGAAGTGTGACATTATAAGGTGATGTAAATTTACTAATAAAACTAATACATGTACGTGTCAGCAAGGTACAATTTATTATGTACTGTACAGTAAAGTAGTAGGAAATTCATACAGCAGTAGGACATTATGAAGAATAAAAACACAAAATAATGTTCTAGAAATACAAAATGTCAGTACTAATACTTAAGCATTCGCGATGTGTCCACCATTGGAAGCAATACACATCTGTATTCGAGCTGGAACTTCTTGTTGAACGTTCTGCAGCATTTCAGGTGTTACGTTACTGCATGCTTGGATAATACGGGTTTGTAGATCGTTAACATCGCGGGATGGCAAGCTGAACACCTGGTCCTTCACGTAACCAAACAAGAAGAAGTCCAATGTGGTTAGATCAAGGGACCTCGGTGGCCACTTCACATTTCCTCCATAATCGATGATCCCGTGCTCGAAAGTGTCCGACAAAAAGCTTCGCACTGACGCCAGCTGATGTGGTGGGGCGCCGTCATGCTGAAACCACACAGAACGCAGATGGATTAACGGCAAGTCATCTAGGAAATCAGGTACTGTTGTTCACAATAGCTCCAGGTATCTTCGTCCCGTTAAGGTTCCATCGTAGAACACAGGTTCTATGAGACGAATGTTCCAAATCCCGCACCAGACATTGAGGGACCACCGCACCTGATGACGAACTTCTTGTTGCCAGGATGGGTTTTCAAGTGCCCAATAGTGCGCATTGTGTCGGTTTAAGACCCCACTGCGATCGAATTTCACCTCGTCCGTCCACAAAATGTTAGTGAAAAAATCAGACTGTTCATCCAGTGTGTTCATCAAGAGGTTGCACCAGTCGTAACGTCTCTGATAATCTCCTGGCAGCAACTCTTGCGTTAGTGTTGCACTGTACGGGTGAGCTAGGAATTCACGCAAAATTTGCCATACACGACCAAATGTAAGGCCACACGTCGCACTGATGTCTATTGTACTGCAGTGTGGGTGAGCCAGGACGTCCACTGGCTGCACGTGCACACCTGCTAGTGTCGGCCTACCTGAACGGGAACGACTTGTAATGCTCCCGGTTTCTCTCAGCAGGCGAACGACATTGATGATAGTAGCCGCAGTAGGATGAGAACGATTAGGAAAACGTAATGCATATTGGCGTGCTGCCTCTCTTGCCCGACGACCGCATTCCCCGTACAACATAACCATCTCGCAGTACTCCTCGTTGGAATAACTAGCCATGTGTAGACTCGAAGATCCAGTCCACGCACTGTCTGACAAAATTTCCCTGACCGCCAATTTATGCTTCCCGATGAGGTATGACGTAGTGTTTCTATTTGCGTACTTTCATCCATCCTTTGCTGTTTTGCAGGCAAAATTCGTTTACAGATTTAACGCTTTGCGATGTCATTCGTGACGTATTTATGCCCGTGATCGGATACCGAGAGATCTGCATTTCCGGACTTCTATTGGAGTTTTTGGTAAATGCAGAGCGTCATTTCATACTAAATCGGTGACGCTCTACACGTTTGCTATTGACGTTTTTTCGCTATCTCTCTTGATTCTTGCGATAGGATAGCTAATTTCCAAAATCTGCCGCTAGGGGTGCTGCAGTCGGTCTCATCTGATAGAACATAGTCACTTTACTATATGTACACACTACTTCTACAACTCTAGCATTTTGCGTTCATAAGTTATTTCCCTGTTTAAGGACTTTACTATACACCATGTATATGGTTATGTATTATAATTATACATGATTATGTACACACCTAATTTATAAATTGAGTTTCGAATTTATATTTCAAAGCAGATTTCCCGGATTAGGTCCGGGTTAGGTCCTATTATGTGACGCCCGGGTTGGGTCCGGACCCAAAATGTTTCACCCGTTTCGAACTCTGGTCCGTTTACCTCTGTTCAAAGGTTTCTTGTTTGGAGGTTATCGTTAATGTTATTCCTACGGCAGCTGTTCTGTACCAACCAAAACTTGCCGTTGATCGGAGGTTACCGTTGTTCGGAGGTGTCAATTCATGGAGGTTTCAATGTAATAAATAACAGTAAAAATCCTTGTCTGCGAAGCTTGTTAGTAACCAGTACTATTGTAATATCGACAAATGACAGGCCGCCACGGTGCTCGGGAGGAAAATATTCTAGTTTTGGGCTAGTAGTTTCAGTTGGGCCTGGGCTCCAGTTCTGGATTCATGGGAGCTATATTTGTCCTACGATGCTGTCTCTTTCCCTTTCCTTGAACAAGTAGAAACCACATTAGAGATGGAGAGGACCTCTTATAGACATTAGAGTTGCTCACGGTTGTCGTTAAATCCCAAAGAAGAAAAAGTGACATTTAATAACGTAGACACACGGTCGAATCACATTATTGTGACCACCAGATAATATCCAGAGTAACCGCGGTGTGCACCGCGGACAGCAGCTAGACTAACTGGGAGTGACTCAATAAGGTGCTGGAAGGTACAGGTATGTGGAGCCATGCTGACTGCAGTGCATCTGACAGCTGCTGGAGGGTGCTTGGTTGTGGATCCATAGAGCGAACAACACGATCGAGGTGGTCCCACAGATGCTCAATTGTGTTTAAGTCTGGGGAATTAGGGGGTCAGGGAAGTACTTTGAAGTCTTCATCCTGCTCTTCGAACCACTCTCGAACATTTCTAACCATGTGACATGTCGCATTATCGTGCTGGAAGATCCCATCCGCCCCAAGGAAGACAATCAGCATGTATGGGTGTACGTGGTCTGCAAGGATGGATTAATAACGAATTTAGTCCGTAGTGCCTTCCACAGGTATGAGTATGCCACGAAAGCATTCCCCAGACCGTAACGCTGCCCTCACGAGCTTGTGTTATTCCAGCAATGGTTGAAGAGTGTTTGTTCTCCGATGTTTCTCGCCTTACACGCCATCGATATGACTCATCGGAGAAGGCAATCCTTTGCCAATCAACGGAGGTCGAATTCCGATACTGCAGTGCATATTTAAGCATTTTCTTGCGATGCACCTTCGTTAGCATAGGTGCAGTGACCATCCGTTTGCATCGGAGCCCCATACGCAGCAGGATTCGCCAAACTCGTTTTAGACACCCTTCTGGTAGATCCCTGGTTCATTCGATCAGTGAGTTGTTCCACTGTAGCGTGTCGATCGGCCCTCACGCACCTCGAAGCTGACGTTCACTTCTCACATCAATGGCACGTGGTGCATTGCAGTTTTCACGTTGCTTATTCGCAGTGGTGCCATTTCTCCAATCACGATTCACTTTAACTACAGGAGCATGCGTACAGTTCGCAAAGTGCGCGGTTTCAGAAATACTGCCACCCTTGGCCGGAAAGCCGATAATCATCCCTTTTTGCCAATCTGACAAATCGTTATTTTTATCCATTACAGCAACGAATGAGTGATATGTTTTTAGATTGCCTACAGCACACCTTATATACCCTCGAAGCTAGCTCGCGACATGTGCCTTCTTACATTGGTTACGCGCTGTTGACAGCAAAAGTAGGAGGTGGTCACAATAATGTGACTCGACTGTGTGTGTATGTATTCTGAAATATTTCTGAAAGTGGAAAACAAAAAGTGCTCCCAAATACTGCTCGTAGCTGAAATGCAGAAATTATGGCGTCTAAACACCATGGCCATAGTTACCGGGAGAACCGCCTTTCCCACAGAATGGACACCCACAGGGCGTAAATTCATGCTTTGAAAAAATAAAAATGCATAACATGTGAATAAGTTTACTGAAAATTGTAACTAAAAAATAAATTTTAGTATTTTGTTTTTTAAAGACTTTAGTTATCAGCATACAGTATTCCACGCAGTTAACCAGTGTAGAGGGTAACCCAGTGTTCAAAGCAGATGAACTCACGGACCGGTAACGGTTCGTGAGTTTTTTCTGCCGGTCCTCAAGAAATGAGTTAATTTATTAATTTTTCTTTTGAATCGAAATGGAGTCAAAGTAAGAGGAAATCTAGATGTAAATTTTTTTGAACACTTGTCTCGAAAGCTTAAAGGAAGCTTAGATCGCTAATATCTTCACAGAAGATCTAAACTCCTGCAAGCTAACTCACCAGGAAAAGGAAAGCTTTGTTGAACTTCCTTCTGATGCCAGTCTGGTATCTGAACCCCTGCAAGCTAACTCACCAGGAAAAGGAAAGCTTTGTTCAACTTCCTTCTGATGCCAGTCTGGTATCTGAACTCCTGCAGGCTAACTCACCAGGAAAAGAAAAGCTTTGCTGAACTTCCTTCTGATGCCAGTCTGGTATCTGAACTCCTGCTGTCTAACTCACCAGGAAAAGAAAAGCTTTGCTGAACTTCCTTCTGATGCCAGTCTGGTATCTGAACTCCTGCAGGCTAACTCACCAGGAAAAGGAAAGCTTCGTTGAACTTCCTTCTGATGCCAGTCTGGTATCTGAACTCCTGCAGACGAACTCACCAGGAAAAGGAAAGCTTTGTTGAACTTCCTTCTCATGCCAGTCTGGTATCTGAACTCCTGCAGGCTTACTGCAGGCTTACTGCAGGCTTACTGATCAGGAAAAGGAAAGCTTTGTTGAACTTCCTTCTCATGCCAGTCTGGTATCTGAACTCCTGCAGGCTAACTCACCAGGAAAAGGAAAGCTTTGTTCAACTTCCTTCTGATGCCAGTCTGGTATCTAAACTCCTGCAGGCTAGCTCACCAGGAAAAGGAAAGCTTCGTTGAACTTCCTTCTGATGCCAGTCTGGTATCTGAACTCCTGCAGACTAAACTCACCAGGAAAAGGAAAGCTTTGTTGAACTTCCTTCTGATGCCAGTCTGGTATCTGAACTCCTGCAGACGAACTCACCAGGAAAAGGAAAGCTTTGTTGAACTTCCTTCTCATGCCAGTCTGGTATCTGAACTCCTGCAGGCTAACTCACCAGGAAAAGGAAAGCTTTGTTACACTTCCTTCTGATGCCAGTCTGGTATCTGAACTCCTGCAGGCTAACTCACCAGGAAAAGAAAAGCTTTGCTGAACTTCCTTCTGATGCCAGTCTGGTGTCTAAACTCCTGCAGGCTAACTCACGAGGAAAAGGAAAGCTTTGTTGAACTTCCTTCTGATGCCAGTCTGGTATCTGAACTCCTGCAGGCTTACTGCAGGCTTACTGATCAGGAAAAGGAAAGCTTTGTTGAACTTCCTTCTGATGCCAGTCTGGTATCTGAACTCCTACAGGCTAACTCACCAGGAAAAGAAAAGCTTTGCTGAACTTCCTTCTGATGCCAGTCTGGTATCTGAACTCCTGCAGGCTAACTCACCAGGAAAAGAAAAGCTTTGCTGAACTTCCTTCTGATGCCAGTCTGGTATCTGAACTCCTGCAGGCTAACTCACCAGGAAAAGGAAAGCTTTGTTGAACTTCCTTCTGATGCCAGTCTGGTATCGATATTCAGATCCAAATCTCTGACTCAGTTTTGGAGTATTATGGAGAAAGAATATCCAAGTCTCAGCGACAAAGCTCTAAACTAATTGATAACTTTTTCCGACCACGTATGTATTGCCAGAAAATCTCTTCAGGCGTTTCGGCAATCAAAACACAGCTCAGGAACATAATGGACACGAATGCTGCACTGCGCATTGCAGAAACGACGCTGGAACCACGGCTCGGAAAGATTATCTACAACCAGCAGCAACAGACATCGCATTGACCCCCCAAAATTTGATGTTAACGGTGAGGAGAATATTGTTTGTCGTATATTGACTATGGATTGCACTTATTAATCATTAAAGAATATTAACAGATTAAATGATATTTGGTGTAAGTAGGTGACAAGGAATAATCTGGCATATAAATTGTGGATTATATGCAGTGATCATTATAATATAGAATATTACGAGATGAAATGCTCGAAATTAGTCTAAAGGTTTTGTTCCGGCATCGACGGTCCGCGAAAGCTTCCCCAACGTTTTACCGATCCGCGAATGTAAAGAGGTAGGGAACCACTGGAGTTACCTACAATATGAGGTGTGAACACTGCATATGCGTGAAAAGAATTGTCCGAGAGAGAGAGAGAGAGAGAGAGAAAGATAAAACAATATGCGGACATGCTTAGCCTCAAGACCTTTCCAAACACACTTAGGAACGAAGAGCTAATTAGTTATTTGTGCTATTTCTCAGCGTTTAACGGTGAAATTAATTTCTCCAAGCCCTTTCCCGAAATATCTTTCTGTTGTTAGGTTCATTATCTGATACTCCTTTCTTCCTGTGCTGGTTTCTTTTTCATTTTGCACATTTGCGGTGTTTTGTGTTGTCGGCATTTACATAACTTGTACATTTTACATGAGATAACAACCGTTGGCTCATGGATATTTTCCTAGTTTCTGTATTTTTAGTAAAATTATCAAAAACTGGAACTGAGAGTTTTCAGGGATCATAATAGACCTTATTCACCTGGCATTGCATCATGGGAAAGCATTTCCGTGGCCGAGGACCAACAAGAGTTTGTTTACATGCGTTTTCCCATTGCTTAACATGGCGTTACGTTGCTAGGGTTTAGGAAAAACGCGATTTTCGTAAATTTATTAACGACATGTATAACTTTTGCTCATTGTATGGTTGTGCTAATAAATCCTGCAACCTAAATTGTGTAAACGAAAGAAAAACATTCTTTAATTTTCCGATGAAAAAGACGAAATTATTAAGGGAATGGCTGTGTAAAATGAAACGCGGTGATTTCCATTCCGATGTGCACTCTCCAATATGTTCTGTCAACTTTAACGAAATAGCGTTTGGATATTATGACACTTCGAATCAAAGGCAGTTGAAACCTCGTAGTATGCCTTCGAATTTCAATTTCAAAAAAGGAAAAAAAGAAAAAGAAATAAAAGGTAGGCAAAAATTAATGGAATATTTGGATCGGTAAATTACGAATTAAGTTCTACTTTCCTCAAAGAATAAAACAAACATATCTATAATTTCTCTTTTATTTAATGTTACACATTCATTTAATTTTTGAGCAGATTGCCTAGCGTACGAACCCTAGTTTGTTTCCTTATTACGTATTTGTCTGAGCTTTTAAATGTTTTTGTTTTACAAAACAAGGTACTAAATTTTATGTTTCAGATATTTCGCCAATGTCTGGCAATAAGAACATGAAAATTTAATATAGCTTGTACGAGAAATGCTACATTAAAAACTTCATTATGACTAACGGCGATGCTTTCCTGTGCCATGCGAGATAAACATCGAACAGAAAATGTTCTATGTATATTTTTGCAACCTTGATTTGTTCTTCTAAGAAATTAATTTCTTCTTCTTCGCCCTATAGCTCTATTAATTCCACGGCAGAATCCATGACGTTAGGATTGTAAAAATTAGGCAACAGTAAGAGATAATCAAATAGCGAAAACATTGAATCAACAGCCATGTTGGTACGCATCTGACATCACATGAATAAGGTCCATACAGACCTTTCCTGTTATCTTCCGCCACTGTTTGCTTTTGTTCATTGTTATGTAAAATGACACTATTTGACTTCCGAATAAGAAAGCTTTCAAGATGTTCGCGATTTTGAGTGTATCGTTCCGCTTTGTTTACATGAAACCTGATCACACCAAACACGAGAGAAAGCAGTTCACGATAAATGTTATGGGAATTTTTTTATTGGTATATGAAATGACACCATAAATAGCAAAAACCTACTTATCAACTTTTTAATAAAAGTTTAACTGTTTAAAAATATATACTTGTATATATATATAAAAGAAAAAATATTATACAGTATAAGAAAACAAATGAAAACCAGTAGGTACAAATTATATGACTCCCGAGGGGGAGGGGGAAATACGCTACTATATATTTCATAATTTCTGAAAATTAATCGTCATTAGTTTTCAATCTTTTTCGCCACATAAATTCACATAATTCCAGAGCGCAGACAAACTGTGCCGCCCCGGTGGCGCAGTGGTCTAAGCGATAGCCTCTGATCATTCGTTCAAACGGGGTTCAGGTTCGAATCCCGGTGAGGCATGGATGTTGTGTTTATCTCACGGCACTGGCTCTCTCCCTTCCCTGGAACCAGTGACCCTAAATTAGGGACGGGCGACTGCTTATAGCCCATTGAGTTGCTCACGGTGGTCGTTAAACCCAAGGAGGTTAGAAGTAAGAGGAGGTGGCAACAGCCCCTCTCCCTGTGTTTCTGGCGTGACGCCACTTTTTATCAGCTGATTACGCCAATGCGCTCAACCTAAGAATCTTCTGTATATCTCTATGGGGAAATCGCGATTTTGAACGGGGTTTTCGGACCCTTACTCTACCCATACAGGCATGAAAAAAATTGAGGCTAAAATGTTCATTCCCATATTAAAAAATTTCCAGAAAAAACAGGAAAATATGTGTTGGTATTTCTGTAAAAAATTGAACAAAATAATGATTTTTTGAGCGGAAGTGCATAGTGCCTCATGGTTACTTACTGCCCATGTGCAAGTAACCATGCATACTGCCCATGTGTAAGTAACCATGTTTAAAATAAAACCAAAAGCCTAATGTTAAGAAATAAGAAGTCCGAAATATTCTTTCTTTCCATCCTTGGTTTGCATGCGCTAAGCAAAACTGCTTAAGTCACAGGAAGTGACGTCACGTTCCCGAACTCCCTCAGCGCAGACTCCCACCACCTCAGAGAGATGAGAGAAATAGCTGATCTGTTTTGGCTTCACTCAAAACGGGTCCCTTCACCTCCTCTTCTTCTAACCTCCTTGGTTAAACCTCCAAACAAACAAACAAACAAACAGACAAACTGTTAAAAGAACAGTCCTTCCGAATAACCACACATAATTCCAAAGAGCAGACAAACGGTCAAAAGAATGTGATCACTGCGCACAGGCAGTACGCATAGAGAAGCATGTGATCACTGCGCACAGGTAGTACGCATAGAGAAGCATGTGATCACTGCGCATCTGCTGCCAAAGGCTCGGTGTCCTACTTTCGAAATCGGAAACTACTTGAATGCGTTCTTATTCGGAAGTCAAATAGTATCGGGCAGATAACAGGAATGATCCCATAATACCGTACTTTCCTATAACGAAGGTATAAGAAAGTAAAGAATGTATAGTATTTGAGTGGAAGAGGCGAACTTTTGAACTCGAAGGGGCGTAATTTCAAGTCTTGCCCTTCCAGATAAGAAAAGCTTGCTCCCGCTGTGCTAAACACTCATGTTATCAGAGTAAGTTATACTCAAGGAGGTTAGAATAAGATATCTGGAGATGCCCTTGTTAATGGGGTGATACCACTTTGCGTGAAGCCTATAACCACGAGAGATGACCGTCAAAGTGTGGAAAAGCTGATGGCTTTCAAGGCTATTGCAATGCATCTTGTGTTGGCCGAATCGCCTTCTTTCGTCGCAAATGCAAGGTTATTTGAAGACGGCGCAAATGTTTCCAATTTCGCATCGTAACTTGCCGCCAATGTGTGAAAGAAATGTTGAATTTATAAAATTCCTTATTACTTTTAGGCTCCTTCCTATTTTTATTTTAAATCGAAATACACGAACGTTAGTGCGAATTCTGAACAAAACATAATGTTAAAATTGAAAACTTCATTCGTGCACGAAGTATAATTCATTCCGGTTTGATATTAATACGACTTCTGCAACCCAAATTTACGCAATTCCAAAATACACATTGAAATTACATAGGTGTCGTGTAAACAACGTCAAATTCCCACACCTGGCGGCTTCACGGTTAGGAGACCCGCGACACCTCCAGAAGTTTTATTCTAATCTCCTTGGTTATACTGTATTCATAACTCGCGACAGCATAATGCAACTCACGAGCAGTCGCAACTGTTGTACAGCGGTCACGTGTAGCAAATAATCTTGATGTTAATCTAAATTCCATTCTCGTTACAGCACCACATGGAATCGTTTAAAAATATACAAAGGACGTAAAAAAGACATTCAGAGAAGGGTTTGAAAAGACGAACGAGAAATATATAGGTAACGCATACTTTAGATTGGTTTTCTCGGTTTTTAGAAATGTCCACTGTCGAGTACACCGTCGACCACAACGAATGCGATACGAAAGATAGAGGGGATCTTCTTGACAAAGATTTCCTCTGGAGCTCATTCTCTACAATTAAAGAAATGAAAGAATGCCGAGAACTCTGCGATGTAACCATTAAAGTCGGGGGAAAAGCTTTGAAGTTCATCGCGTCATCCTCTCTGGTGGAATCCCTTTTTTCAGAGCGATGTTCACAAGACCTTTTACTGAAAGCAGCAAGGAGAGCATTACTCTTGACGACAGCATTGATCCGAATTCGCTTGAATGCCTGATTAATTTTGTGTACAGCGGCATATTAAATATTACAGCTGCCAACGTGCGAAGACTGGCCCAAACAGCGGCCTATCTACTTTGTACGAGTGCAGTTGACGCCTGTTTCCGGTTCATGTTTAAGGATTTCAATATCAACACGGTTGTCTCCATTCTCGAACAGGCGAAGAATTGCGATCATTTAAGTTCCATCGAAAAATGTAGTCGCTACATCCGCGAGAACTTCGAAGACGTTTCTAAATCGGAAGCGTTTTTGCACATGCCTTTTGACGATTTGAGAGATTTGATTGACGCCAGTGATTTGTTTGTGATGAGGGAAGACATCGTTTTCGAAGCAGTTATGAGGTGGACAAAAGCGAAAGCAGTGGAGAGACGCGTTTATCTGCCGGAGCTGCTGCATCGCGTTCGAATGCCTCTTCTGACGAAAAAATATCTCATTGAGAATGTGCTTACTGAGGAACTTATTGTATCTTCTGATCTATGTCGGAATGTGCTAAAAGAGATTGAGAATTGTCACTCTGGTTGTTTTCCCGCGACTGAGAGATACCTCGAATCCAAAGAACATTTGAAACGCTCTGAAATGGGACGAGCTTTATTCTCTATTTATGAATCAAAGGGTAAGTTCAAAATTAAGCACTATGACTGCTTACGTGAAAAATGGACCCCATTGTCCTGTATGGAAGACTGTAGATTGGATCACAAGTCTTACGTTGCTTGTGTGAAGGATAAAATATTATTCATTAGCAGAAGAGACGTCATTGCCTTTTGCCTGAAAAAATTGGGATACAGTTTCCGTAGAGATCCACTTGAAATCCCTTTCTCCTCCAGCATCACTTTGCATAATAATATGATATATTTCTTTGGTTCCATTTACGCGGAAGATGGAGATGTTGTTTGTTCACTCTGTCCTGAGAAGTACACCTTCTCTGTAGCTGGTAGGTTGAGAATAAAACGATGGGGAACTGGCATTGCATCTTCAGGTAAGCACATATACATTACCGGAGGACGTAAATCTTCCCTGCAGAACGGATTTTCCATGATCTCAGTGATTAATCCAGGCTCTCGTCAAAATCGTAAGTGGGTAGAACGATACAATCCTGTTACAGGATTTTGTACTGAAGTTGCGTCTATGCTTCAGGCAAGACAAGATCACGCATGCGCCGCTCTTCAATGTAAAATCTACGTGTGCGGAGGATTGGCTAACCACTTTGATGATTTTTCAATCGTCACTGTTCCAGAAGTTTACAACACTTTGACTAACCAGTGGAGTTTCATAACAGCCACAGACCTCGCCCTGAGTGATTGGAAATCATTGATTCCCATTTCGGGGAAACTGTATGCTTCTGTATGGCTCAGACAGTGTAGATGCTATAGCTTTGAAATCTACGATCCACATGCTGACGAATGGAAATGTGGGCAGATAAGAAATGGAAAAAGCATTCGACGTTTCTATCTTGTGGGGACCAACACAGCTTCGGTGTTTTATGGTAATTAATAACCAGGAAAACAAAATCGAGACCAAAATCGACACCTGTTAATGATGTTCTGAAGAATTCTTCTCGTTTAGTTTAACTTTGTTTGGGTAAGTTCCAGAGACAATCTGGCCTCAGAGGATGGAACTTTAGAAACTATTTTTGCATAATTTATATTTTAATTTTCTACAGTAGCATATTCAAACTGTACTATCTGAAATTGAAGCCCATTGAAGTTTGCAATTATTAGTGTCATATATTCAACTGCGACGATTACATCAACAAACCGGAGCTCTGCTTTTAAAATATAATAGAATGTCTAAGTATTTATTGGACTGACTTACACAGTACGGACTTACATATCTCTGAAGTGATCGGTAGCTTGAAGTCCTTTTACCAAAAATAATTCTGGAAGTAGTTCCGAAGTGTTATGTGTATCCTTCCGCTTCAGTTATCTGCATGCTTGTTCGCGCTGTAGGCCGCGGCTTTCAGTGTGCCACTGCGCGATATAAATAGTTCTACAATGAAATTCAAAAGAGGAAAGGATATGTTCAAGAATAAATGCATATGCATTTCAACGAAACGTAAGTAAAATACAAAGAATGGAATATCTGAAATCGTAATTTTCTTCTTCGGTGTAAAATCACCGGGCTATTCTTCCACAGACGGGCGCACGGATCATTTCTCACAGCTAAGACAGCGGAACGCTAGCACAGCCCCGCGAGCATATACCAGAGGCATCAAGTTACTGTTTTCGATGTGGCAACGGATCTGTTGTTGTTTACATTCGAACGCAATCAACATGGGAAGTGGAAAAGTGGTTATCCTTGCATTCTGTGCTTACTTTTTTCATTTCATCATAATGACTGACGTTGCTATAATCAAAGAAAATATTTCATGGACTACATGAAAAACATTAACTGAGATACTGAAAAAGAACTAAAAAAAAAAAAGAATGAACTTACCACTATATACGTTCCGATACTGATAAAAATTTTACTTTCGTATTTACAAGTAGTGTTTTGATTCGTATTACAAATACACTGGCGGAAAGTGAAAAAAGAACGCCAAGAAGAAATTGGCGGACGATCATGAAATTTACATATGTTAATGGGGTTGAGTTTACGTAGGTGTGATGTTAATTTCGGGACCAACCGGTGATCTCTTACGCCACAGCACGGCATAATATGCAAATTATCGTCGGTGGTATTTAAGGAGTACGGCGAAGGGAATGTAATCAGTCGCCGGCGTACGGACACGTGCGAAGACCCTGGAGAAGCTGCAATGCCTGGACATAGAAGACGTGTACGATTTCAGCAGTTATCGGACTTTGAGAGAGGTCGTCTAGTCGGACTTCGCGAGGCCGGGTGGTCGTATCGTCGTATTGCGGAGCGAATTGGACGGGAAGTATCGGTGGTGGTACGATGGTGGCGTAGATGGTCCGAGGAACATTCCCACACGAGAAGACGTTTAACCGGGAGTCACAGACGGACTGATGAGCGGACCGATCGACGCATAAGAAGAGCGGCGTTGTGAAGCAGAACATCCGCTGCGACGCAAATCCGAGCTGCCGTTGCACCTGAGGTGACTGTGCAAACAATCCGCAACCGTCTCCTGGATGCAGGACTACGTGCACGTGTGCCTCAAGCATGTGTACCTCTGACTCCAGCCCACCGTCAGGAAAGGCTGCAGTGGTGTCGCCAATGTCTGCACTGGAGAACGCAATGGCGATCTGTCGTGTTCAGCGATGAAAGCAGATTCTGCTTGATAGCCTACGATGGCCGTATGCGTGTTCACAGACGCACAGGAAAGCGTCTCCACCCTTCTTGCATCCGCCAGCGACACACAGGGCCTACACCTGGTCTCCTGGTGTGGGCAGCGATCAGCTATCACTCCCATACACAACTAGTGTTTGTACCTGGTACGTTAAACAGCACCTCCTACATCAACATAACATCATTCAGCCCGTTGTTGTGCCATTTGTAAGGTCGGTCCATCGTGGTGTTTTCCAGCAAGATAACGCACGCCCACATACGGCACGTGCAACGCAACATGCACTTCAGGGTGTGAGACAACTTCCATGGCCTGCACGTTTACCGGATTTGTCCCCCATTGAGCACGTGGGGGATTTTATGGGACAACGACTTATCCGGTCTCCACGGCCCGCCACGACCATCCCCGATTTACGCGTCCAGGTTGAGGATGCTTGGAACTCAATACCCCAAACTCACATCCAACATCTGTACGGCAGACTCCATGCCAGAATTGCACATTGTGACGCAGTTCATGGTGGTTAAACCTCGTACTAACCATGTTACATGGAAATTTTATTTTTCAGTTTACCAGCAAATACAGCTGTATTTTGCCATAATGTTTTGATCACGTTATCCTCTGTATTCCGTTACTATGCTGTATAAATTTCGTTGGTATCAGACGTCTGCTTCTTGGTGTTCTTTTTTCACTTTCCGCCAGTGTATATAGAAAAAGACAATTTTAAAACAAAAGCATCGACGTTCATTGCCATTCGTGATTTCTTATTATTTGAGGCATTTCTTCGTAGACATCTGTACTCCTGGCACTACATTTCTTACGGAATATGAATTCCATCAATCGATCACCTAGATTGTCTTTATGTACACCTTGTTAAGCGGAGCTCTCCTTACGTGACTCGAGATAATTAGTTGTTCGGGCATAGGTACGAGATGACACATCCGATCACCATGGTTTTTTGCATGCAATTGGACATCGTCCATGGTGAGGTTTTGACGCCTTCTGATTCCCGAAATTCCGTGTCATTGAGGAATAATCGTCCCAAAACTTGCATTTTTAGTGGGTTTTCCGGGTTTTCAAAAGGGGTCGTTTGTTACCTATCTTCTCCAAAGCTCTTCAGCCAATTGCGGTGACACTTGCCACAGAGAAAGGGAAGGACATGGTGAATGACATGGGGCTGGTATCATGGTGATTTGTCGTGTAGTATAAAAATATTGACCATTAAAAAATTGACCAATTTTAATAATAAATGAAAAAATCCGCTTTCTATACGAGACTCGGAACAATTAGTTGTTCGGGCATAGCTACGACATGACACATCCGATCACCGTGATTTTGGCATGCAATTGGACATCGTCCATGGTCAGGTTTTGACGCCTTCCCATTCCCGAAATTCCGTGTCATTGAGGAATTTCAATTAAAACCAGATGGCCTTTTACTTGAACCGTTTAACAAAAGTCGGCTCACTGACATTAATTTAAAAAAATCGTTTGAATTTAAAAACGAAGATATGGAAAAAACTCTGTCTGTTAGCTCAACACATGCTTAATTCTATAATAATAAAAGGAAGGTTGTGTATGTGTGTGTGTCTGTCTTTCGCGATACAAAATGAAAAACGTGGTTCCCGATCTTAATGTGTTTTTCCCCTTTGTTTACATGCAACCTGATCACAACCAACGTGAATGCGTAAAGGAAAGTAGTTCATCATAAATTTTAGGCATTCCTTTTTTTGGAGTGTTTCGTACTTTTGTTCTGGAAGTCATATATTTAAAGCGTTTTTTTTATAGAATTTTTATAATAGACGCCTTAATGAGCTTAGATTTTGCAATAGCTTCACTCAAAATTTGCGAACTATACCCGAGTTATCAGTTACCGTTGGCGGCTTGTCCTTTTAAATGTCTCCAAAAACATGCTGTTTGCGTTCGAATGTAAACAACAGATCCGTTGCCATATCGAAAACAGTAGTTTGATGCTTCTGGTATGGTACATACTCGCCGAGCTGTACTAGGGTCCCGCTTTCTTAGCTGTGAGAAATGAGCCGTGCGCAAGGAGGTTAGAAAAAAGATATCTGGAGATGCCCTTGCTAATGGAGTAGTACCACTTTGCGTGAAGCCTATAACCGCGAGCGACGGCCGTCAAAGTGTGGGAAAGCTGATAGGTTTCAATGCTATTGCAATGCATTTTGTGTTGGCCGAATCGCCTTCTTTCGTCGCAAATGTTTTTCCAATTTCGCATTGCAAATTGCTGCCGATGTGTGAGGAAATGCTGAATTTATAAAATTCTTAATTATTTTGAGATTCATTCCCATTTTTATTTTAAATTGAAATACGCAAATGTTAGTGCGAATTTTAAGCAAAACATAACGTTAAAATTAAAAACTTCACTCGTATAAGAAGTATAATTCATTCCGGTTTGATATTAACACTGTTTCTGCAATCAAAAGCCACGCTATTCCAAAATGCACACAGTTGAAATTACATAGATATCATGTAAACAACAACAAATTCCCACAGTTGGCAGCTGCACCGTTAAGAGACTCAGGACACCTCCAGAAGTATTATTCTAACCTGCTTGGCCGTGCTCCAGTCTGTGGGAAAACAGCCGTAATTAGCTTTACATATAACATAAGGCGCTTCAGGAAAAAAAAAAGTCCGTAGTACTCAATGAGGTTAGAATAAGATATGTGGAGATATCCTTGTTAATAGAGCAGTACCACTTTGCGTGAAGGCTATAACGGCGAGCGACGGCCGTTAAAGCGTGGGAAAGTTAGTGGTTTTCAAAGCTATTGCAATGTATCTTCTTTTGGCCGAATAGCATTCTTTCGCCCCAAATGTTTCTAATTTGCATCGTAACCTACTGCCGATGTGTGAGAAAATACCGGATTTATAAAAATAATTAATTTTGAGGCTCCTTCCTATTTTTTTTTAAACTGAATTACATGAACGTTAGTGGAAATTCAAAACAAAACATAACGTTAAAATTGAAAACTTCACTCGTATATGAAAAATATAATTCATTCCGGTTTAATATTAATACGATTTCTGTAACCAGAAACCAAACAATTGGAACATACACGCAGCTTGAACTTAATGGGTATCATGTAAACAAATAAAAATTCCCACACTTTGCGGCTTCACGATTAAAAGACCAGGGCATCTCCAAAATTATTATTCTAACCTCCTTGCTCTAAATTCGGGAAGGGCGACAGCTTACAACCATTAGAATTGCTCATGGCAGTCGTTAAAGCCCTCATTTCCTCCAAATCGTTATACACAAAAATGTATATACTAATTCATGTATAGATAAAACGACGCTTTGGCTTATCAGTTGATAAAACGTCTTAGTGGGTACGGGTTCGAATCCTGGTGAGGCATGGGTGTTAAATTTGTCTTACGAAACAGTGGCCCTAAATTAAGGACGGGCGACTGCTTATAGCCAATTGAGTTGCTCACGGTGGTCGTTAAACCCTCAACCAAAAAAAAAAAAAAAAAAAAAAAAAATTGTAAAAAGAAACGCAAGACTTTGCAGTTTGTAAGTTACTGTGGAAAGTGGTATCGGTTACGAAGCTTGATTACACGGTCATCTCACATAACAGTCTGCAATATAGATCTGTTGCTACGTGATTTCTTAATACCTAAACAAG
Source organism: Macrothele yani (assembly GCA_039090855.1). Lineage (NCBI taxonomy): Eukaryota > Metazoa > Arthropoda > Arachnida > Araneae > Macrothelidae > Macrothele > Macrothele yani. The sequence goes on from CM076993.1 coordinate 92,709,281, forward strand.
AAACAATGCATATACTAAAAACCATTTTACGTATTATACTATATAATTCATGACTACAAAACTTGTGGTGTTGAGATAAAATAAACGCTCTGAAGGATTCTTTAGAACAACAGTTTATCGAAAAATATTTGCTGTTTCCTTACCCCCACATGCAAAATCAAATCACCCATGGAAACAAAAAATCTCTGTCTTTTACACATGCGTATATCGTGCAATACATACATGTATATGCTCAACTGAGGATTCCTTCCAGAAAGAACTAGATTTTCTTAAACGAATTTCTGTACACAGAGGATATACCATTTCCATTATAGACAAAGCTGTCTAAAAATTTAGGAAATCGAAGCTCTGTTTACTCACGCCAATAGACAACACAATATGACAGAACTGGGCGTTTATCCCATTTGCTTCAGATTTGCTTTGGAATTTCAAAAATTCTCAAGAGTTTTAATTATTTTTCAAACCCATAAACAAGATAAATTTTTACGGATCAAAAAACTACGTCGAAGACATAAATTCCTGGGGAATTTATCAGATACCTTGTGAATGTGGACTTTCATATGTAGGACAGATTCGCAGGGCTTTAAATTTCCGTGTGAAGGAACAGAAGACCTACGCACGGAACTGTGAACTGACGAAATCGTCTATAGCCCAACATTGTCCCGAAAATAACCATACATTTTTGTTTGAAAACACTGCGCTCATTGATAAACCTGATTCGACTCGCAGCCGAAACTGCATGGGCATCATGTAAACAAATCAAAATTCCCACACTCTGCGGCTTCACGGTTAAGAAACGCAGGGTATCTCCAGAAATATTATTCAAATCTCCTTGGTAGCACTATTATTCCACAACCAGAATAAATCCTAAAAAATACAATTTTGGCCACTTTAACTTTACGAACAAAATAGCTTCGAAAAAAAATATGATCTCAGGACAAAAAATAAAAAATGCTGTTACACTATAGATTGCGTTCATAAAATATATTTACCAAAAAAATAATTTAAGCGCCTGTTGTGAAATTCTTAAAAAAAAAAAAAAAAAAAAACGTTGCATGAAATGAACGTGAACTACCTACCTCCTTTGCCGCATCATTATGGGTGTGAACAGATTCTACGTAAACAAAGCGGAACGATATAAACAAAGTCAGGAAGTACTTTAAAAGCGTTCTGATTCGTAAGTTCATCCCCGAGGGGCTCAACATTGAATTAATATTCTATTACAGAGCCGTCCTTAGGGGTGTGCGACAGGTGCGATCGCACAGGGCCCCGCGCTCGCACCCTATGAAAAAAGAGGAAAAGAAAGAAAATGAGAGAGAGAGAGAGAGAGAGAGCGAGGGAGCAAACTTCTTATTTTCAATTATTCTAATTTTATTTTTTTAAAATTCCATGAAGCTGTTGTTGAATTGGTCTGTTGTATTTCATAATGCCTCAATGAAATTTGTATCGTCTCGTTGACGATGTCGTACGAGATAGAAAAACATGCATATCAAGGTGTGAAAAATATATTTTGCTACCCACCCTTGAAATAATAAGGAATCACGAATGGCAATAAATATCGTTGTTTTTCTTCTTAAATTGTCTTTTGCTATATATTTCTCAGTACGAATTAAAATACTTAGTGTAAATACGAAAGTATAATTTTTTGGCAGTCCCCCAACGTATATTAGTGGTAAGATAGTTTTTTTTTTTTTTTTTAGTTCTTTTTCAACATCTCAGTTATTGTTTTCATTTAGTACATGAAATATTTTTTTGTTAGTCATCATGATGAATACAAAAATAAGAACAGAATGCAAAGATAACCGCTTTGTCAATTCCCAAAATGTTTGTATTCGAATGTAAACAACAGATGCGTTGCCAGATCGAAAGCAGTAGATTGCTCGCGGAGCTGTTCTAGCGGTCCTCTGTCTTAGCTGGGAGAAATGAAGAGTGCGCCCGTTTGTGGAAAAATAGCCTTTTACTTAACTGCTGAAAAAAGAAAAAAAAGTCGCAGTGATCTAACAGCTGACTTATGATTATTCGTCAGAGAAAGGTTCATGTTCGAATCCCGGTGAGGCATAGATGTTGTGTTTGTCTTACGGCACTGGCTCTCTCCCTTCCCTGGAGCCAGTGGCCCTAAATTATTGCTTATAGCCCATTGAGTTGCTCACAGTGGTCGTTAAACTATCAATCAAAAAAAGCAAAAAATAAAATTAAAAAAAAAACCAAAAAAAAACGAAAAAGGTGTCCAGGCCGGATTGGGCTTTACGGGCTGAGTCGGACCCGTGCAAACAACAATCAGGATATCCCGACTAGTATGACCCTAAATAAAACCTTGGTCAGGTGACCCATTTCCGAAACCTCTGAATTTAGTGTACACACAGACAAGAGATATACCACGCTTGGATGGAATGGTAGGGAGTGTCACACTTCCACCTTCAGCAAAAAAGAAAAAAAAATTATCGTTAAAGGCTTACCTTATAACATTATTTTTAGCACGTCTTTTGTAAAAAAAGATCGTGCTTATGTTACCGGTTTGTTCGTCCGTCTGTACCAATGATATCTCTGCAACTATTATTCCGATTTGAAAAAATTATTTTTGCATTGGGAAGCTTGAAAAATGCGAATGATGATCCTTCATTTCGTTTTTTTTTTTACGATGTACAATTTCGCCGCTAGAGGGCGTAAATGCAGATGATGTCGAATTCAAAATACGCTTTTATTCCACATATTTGCTTCTAAACATCCGATTGAAAAAATGCTTTTATCTTTCGATTCCATTTATGTCGAAGAGTATTTTAGATATAGTTACTTTTTCAAATTACGTATAGATTTTCCGCTAGGGGCGTAAAAGTAAATTACATTTTGCCCGACAAATCTTCTTCTAAAACTCCGACTTGAAAATTTTTTTCTTCTGCGGATACAACTGATGGAAAATCTTTTGCATATAATTTCAAATTTTTGGAAAATAATACTTTGGCCACCAGGGGGCGTAAGTGTTGATTTTTGGCTTTTGATGTATTTGCCATAAAATCTGAGCTTCTAAAATATCTATTGAAAAAAATCTTTCGTGAACTGATGCCACTCACATCGATAAACCTTGTCGAAATATTTTCTTTTAAAATATTCCACAGTTTCTCCGCCAGGGGGCGTAGATGTATATCTTATTTTCGTCAATATCTCTACGGCTAGAAGCCCGATTTGAAATAAAAACTCTTTGTTGGATAATGTTTTCAGTGTAACATGTTTTCCATATAATTTCAAAAATTTCAAATAATTCATAGATTTTCCGCTAGGGGGCGTAGAGGTAAATTGCGTTTCCCCCTATATCTCTGCTTCTAAATCTCCGATTTGAAAAATTCTTTCTGCACCGAATACAGCTCCTGATGGGAAATCCTTTGCACGTAATTTCTAATTTTTGTAAAAAATGGTTTGGCCAGCAGGTGGCGTAAGACTTAATTTCCGCTTCTGATGTATTTGCAGCAAAATATGAGCTTCTAAAATCTTGATTGCAAAAAAAGTCGTTTGTTGACCGATACTACTCATGTCAACAAACCTTTTAGGAACATTTTCATCTTGAAATAATGCATGGTTTCTACGCCAGGGGCGTAGAAGTATATCTTATTTTTGTCAATATCTCTACTTCTAGGAGTCCGATATGAAAAATTCCTTCTTTGTTGGATAGTGTTTCCGATGCGAAATGTTTTTCATATAAATTCAAAATTTTCAAGTAAATCATAGATTTTCCGCTAGGGGGCACAAAGGTAAATTGCGTTTTCTGCCTTATTTCTACTTCTAAAACTCCGATTTAAAAAATTCATCCTGTATCGCATACAAGACCTGACGGAAAATATTTTTCACATAATTTCTAATGTTTGGTAAAAAATGGTTTGGCCACCAGGGGCATAAGTGTTAATCTCTGCTTCTGATGTATTTGTTGCAAAATCTGGGGTCCTGAAAACTTGACTAAAATTTTTTTTTCTTGGACCGATAGTGCTCATACGGAAAAATCTTTTGAGAATACTTTCTTCCTAAAACAATGCATGGTTTTCCCACGAAGGGACGTAAAGTCACATCTTATTTTTGTCGATATCTCTGTTTCTAAGAGTCCGATTTGAAAAATTCTTTCGGTGTTGGAGAGCGTTTCCGGTGCGAAATGTTTCTCATATAAATTCATGTTTTTCTTAACGCACAAGTCTGCAACCAGAGGGCGTAAGCTCATGATTCCATTTACATCAATATCTGAGGGATTAAAAACCCGATTGAAAAACTTCTTTCTTCCGTCAGATACTATTGTTTTCCATACCGGTTCCATTGACTTTGAATAGCTTTGATAAATCTAATTTGCGTCAGAACGGATTCAAAAGACGTGCTTATTACACCCGAAAATGCGATGTCAACTTTCTTGTTTTGTATGTAACACAGCAATTTGCGAGGAAAATAATGTTGAACAAAACAATGTGAGGAAATAATTTTGATTTGCACGAATAATTTTTCATCATCCTGTCAGGAAGAACCCCGTTTTTGGTGGAATTACCTCATTAACTTTCTGCAAAGTCTCGAACGCTCGGTAGCATAAACTTTATTTCACAGTTGCGGTAACTAAAGCATATCTTGCAATAGCACACGCTCAAAAGCCACGTGCTGTCATATGTACGCATAATTTCTGCGCAGAGGATGTATGAATTAATGAGAACAATATTTTAAGTTGTGTTGTTGTTGCTGCCAGTTTAAATAGATTCTCTTCTAGGAAGCTACGTCGCAGTACTGTAAATATTGGTTTGAGAGAGAAAACAAACTAAAAAAAGATTTCCAAACTACGAAAATGGATGCAGTTGTCCGCAGTAGAACTGACGCAGAAAACGGTTTAGAACGCCCTGATACAGACTTCCTCTGCGATTCATTCACCGCAATCGAAGAACTAAGACAATACGGAGAGCTGTGCGATGTCACCATCAAAGCTGGAGAGAAATCATTTGCTGTTCATCGCATTATCCTCTCTGGTGGAATCCCTTTTTTCAGAACACTATTCAAAAGACCCTTTGCAGAAAGTAGCAAAGAGAGCATTACCCTAGACAACAGCATAGATCCGAATGCGCTTGAACATCTGATTGATTTTGCTTACAGTGGTAGATTGCGCATCACGTCTACCAATGTGCAGAGATTAGCTGAAACTGCGGCCTACCTACTTTGTAACTGGGCTGTTGATTCCTGTTTTCGGTTCATACTTAAGGATCTCAATGCTAACACTGTTCTGTCCATTCTCGAACAGGCAAAGAATTGCGGCCACTTAAGTTCATTTGAAAAATGTGGTCGTTACATCCGCGAGAACTTCGAAGACGTTTCTAAAACGGAAGCGTTTATGCACATGCCTTTTGATGAATTGAGAGATTTGATTGACGCCAACGATTTGTTTGTGATGAGAGAAGACATCGTTTTCGAAGCAGTTATGAGGTGGACAAAAACGAAAGCAGTGGAGAGACATGTTTATCTGCCGGAGCTGCTGTGTCGTGTTCGAATGCCTCTACTGACGAAAGAATATCTCAGTGAGAATGTGTTTACTGAGGAACTCATTCTATCCTCAAACTTCTGTAGGGAATGTGTTGAATGAAATTAAGAATTGTAACTCTGGCTGTTTTTCCGCGACTGAGAGATACCTCGAACACAGAGAACATCTGAAACGCTGTGAAATGGGGTGCGCCTTATTCTCCATTTGTGAATCTGGGGACACACTCAGTCTTAATCATTATGACTGCTTCCGCAAAAAATGGACCAAGCTGTGCTGTTTGCAAAATAATGGATCGGATTATACGTCTTTTGTCGTTTGCATGAAAGAAAACATAATATTCATCAGGAGGAAAAACATACACACACTTTGCCTGAAGAAGTTAAAATGCGCTTCGCACAGACGTAAATTCAAAATCCCTGCGTGTGCCTCCGCCGTTGTTCATGATAATATGATATATTTTTTTGGGTCCTTAGATGAAGAAGATGCAGATGATGTCCATTCCCTGTGTCCTGAACGTTACACTTTCCGTAAAGTAGGCAAAGTGGCGAGAAAACGATGGGGCATTGGGATTGCTTCTTCAGGTGGCTATGTCTACATCACTGGAGGGCGTAGTTCATCAATGGAGAGCGATTTTTCTATTTTCAGCTTGTTCAGAACAACCCCTCCTAATAAACATAGGTGGGTAGAACGATACGATCCTGTGACAGGATTTTGTACTGAAGTTGCACCTATGCTCCAGGCAAGACAAGATCACGCATGCGCAGCTCTTCAGGGAAAAATCTATGTGTGCGGGGGGCTGTCTGACGAGTTGGATGATTCTTCGTTCGTCACTGTACCAGAAGTTTACAACACTTGGACAAATCAGTGGAGCTTACTATCAAGTATGAGTACTTCCCCGGGTTACTGGAAGTCGTTGATACCCATTTCGAGTAAACTGTATGCTGCTAAGTGGTCTAGCCAAGGTAGTGGTTATAGCGTTGAAGTTTTCGACCCTGGTGCTGACGAATGGAAACATGAGAAGCCATATGGTACTGAAAACGTTAAATGTTTCCTTCTTGTGGGAACCAATACCGCTTCAGTATTCAGCTTTTAGAAGCCATTAATCGCCGAATACCGAAAGCCTATATTTGTGACCAAATTTCGCACTTATTGTAACGTTCAACGCAAATTTTTCCAGAAATTGCAATTAAATAGTGTGAGTTCCAGTGAGACATAATTTATAGTGTTCTGTGTTCGTCGTTTAAAATTAGCGGCATATAACTGCCGTTTCCGGTATACATGGCCAAAAACGTACTTTTTTCTGAAAATTGTATTCGTAAAATTTTGGCTATAATTATGTGGCATTAGTGCATATGTGTAAGCAAGCACATGTTTAAACGCTACCTATTGGGACAAAATCGAATGTTGACATAGAAACCGTTAGTAAATATATAATAAGTTCAATACTGATGAAAAATATTTATCGTTACAACGAAATTGTACAAAAAAAGAAAGAAAGTGGAACTCTTTGTTACAAAGAGGTAACTGGAAGCGGATGTAAGTAAATTGTGGCTAAATACAGAGGGTGAGTCGAAAGTTCGACAATCTTTGCATAAACACATGTGCTGCGGCGGGTATGTCACGTGTTTAAACTAGTTCAAGTCGCGCACTGCAGTCAGTCGAAAGGGATGTAAAGTGGTAGTCGTTGATGTGAACAGCATTCCATGTCGTCGTTCTGTCTCTGGTTGGGACGCCTAAAAGATGAACAGCCACAACCAGTTAATCAGGGAACTTTTGCTTTACGAGTTTGAACTCGGCCATAACGCTGCTCAAGCAACACGAAACATTTGTCATGCGAAAGGTGAAGGTTCCGTGGACCACAGCACCGCAACCAGATGGTTCAAGAAATTTCACTCAGGGGACAGAAACCTCGAAGATCAGCCAAGGTCAAGGTAGGCAGCGTACCGTGGATTCGGTGGCCGTGCGCCAGGCCGTGGAGGCAAATCCGACAACCAGTACTCGGAGATTATCTGGTGAGCTGGGCATATCACAGACCATCGTGGTTCGTCACCTTCAGGATCTCGGCAAGGTCTACAGAAGTTGACGCATTGTCCCTCACGAAATGACGCTAGCTGAAGCAAACCGCCGCGTGGAAGTGTGCACGAAACTCCTAGAAAACCCGCGCGATGTATGTTTCACCAAGAGAATTGTTACGTGCGATTAAAAGTTGGTCTATTTCTCTAACCCTAACACACAACGGCAGTGGTTGAGACCGGGCCAGCTTCCCGAACCTGTTGCCAAACGTGGGCGCTTCGAGCACAAGGGGATGCTCTGCACCTGGTGGAATTTCGAGGGAATAATCCATTACGAATTTGTTCCAGACGGTCGGACCACCAACGCCAATCTCTACTCCGAACAGCTGGAGCGGATGTATGCTGTTTTGGAGGAGAAGTTCCCGGCACTGGTGAACAGAAAACGAGCTCTCCTACAGCAGGACAACGCTCAGCCTTATACCGCGCGAATGACCCGGGCAAAGCTCCAGGAGCTTGAGTGCATTGAACTGATGTCACACCCAGCGTATGGTCAGGACCTTGCCCCGTCGGATTATTACTTGTCCGGTCCGTGGCCCACTTCCTTCGCGGGCGGCACTTCAACAACCAGGAGGAGGTGGCAGCTGGGGTGAAGGAGTTCTTCGCCTCGAAGGATAAGAACTGGTACCGCCGGCGGAATTGAAGAACTGGCAGACAGATGGCTAAAGACGGTGCAACACAATGGCCTATCTTTGAATGCTAGTCTGCTTTCGTCGTAAAGGTATGCATGAACACAATAAAGCGATCCAAATATTGCAAAATGTTCGACTCATTCTCCGTAATTTCCTTTAAAGGGGACCTAAGTGTAGTTGTAGGGTTTATCTTCTGCAAGAGATGGCGCAAACATTGCTCTGTAGGCGTTGCTTTCACGTTTTAGGTAACTGCCAGAGACGCGATAGCCACACCTATAAGAATCTGACTTAGCAAATTATATCAGCGCCCTTACAGTTTTCAAATTGGGGGCGGTCTCTCGATTCGCGGGAGAATTTGACTTTGGCCCTGCTTTTGTCAACCATATCATGTATAATTTTTTCACATTTCCCTGTTACATGATTACGTGTATTTTCTGAGTTTAGGAAAAGTGTCCAAAAAAACTGGCCGTATCCACTTTTGGGAAAAATTGCGCTTTCCTTTGAGGTACAGATTGTTGTGCCTATCCCTATAAATACACTGCCAGAAAGTGAAAAAAGAATACCAAGAAGGAATTGGCGGACGATCATGAAATTTACATATGTTAATGGGGTCGAGTTTACGTAGGTGTGATGTTAATTTCGGGACCAACCGGTGAGCGCTTACGCCACAGCACGGCATAATATGCAAATTATCGTCGGTGGTATTTAAGGAGTACGGCGAAGTGAATGTAATCAGTCGTCGGCGTACGGATACGTGCGAAGATCCTGAAGAAGCTGCAATGCCTGAAAATGGAAGACGTGTACGATTTCAGCAGTTATCGGACTTTGAGCGAGGTCGTCTAGTCGGACTCCGCGAGGCCGGGTGGTCGTATCGTCGTATTGCGGAGCGAATTGGACGGGAAGTATCGGTGGTGGTACGATGGTGGCGTAGATAGTCCAAGGAACATTCCCACACGAGAAGACGTGGAACCGGGAGTCACAGACGGACTGATGAGCGGACCGATCGACGCATAAGAAGAGCGGCGTTGTCAAGCAGGACATCCAATGCGACGCAAATTCGAGCTGCCGTTGCACCTGAGGTGACTGTGCGAACAATCCGCAACCGTCTACTGGATGCAGGACTACGTGCACGTGTGCCTCTGGCATGTGTACCTCTGACTCCAGCCCACTGTCAGGAACGGCTGCAGTGGTGTGGCCAACGTCTGCACTGGGGAACGCAATGGCGATCTGTCGTGTTCAGCGATGAAAGCAGATTCTGCTTGGGAGCCTCCGATGGCCGTATGCGTGTTTGCAGACGCACAGGGAAGCGTCTCCACCCTTCTTCCATCCGCCAGCGACACACCGGGCCTACACCTGGTCTCCTGGTGTTTGGAGCGATCAGCTATCACTCCCGTACACAAGTAGCGTTTGTACCGGATACGTTAAACAGCACCTCCTACATCAACAACATCATTCAGTCCCGTTGTTGTGCCATTTGTAAGGTCGGTCCATCGTGGTGCTTTGCAGCAAGATAACGCACGCCCACACACGGCACGCGCAACGCAATATGCACTTCAGTATGTGAGACAACTTCCATGGCCTGCACGTTCACCTGATTTGTCCCCCATTGAGCACGTGTGGGATTTTATGTGACAACGACTTATCCGGTCTCCACGGCCAGCCACGACCATCCCCGATTTACGCGTCAATACGCCAAACTTACATCCAACATCTGTACGACAGACTCCATGCCAGAATTGCATAGTGTGACGCAGTTCATGGCGGTTCAAACTCGTACTAACCATGTTACATGGAAATGTTATTTTTCAGTTTACCAGCAAATACAGCTTTATTTTGCCATAATGTTTTGATCACGTTATCCTCTGTATTTCGTTGGTATCAGACGTCACCTTTTTGGTGTTCTTTTTCGCTTTCCGCCAGTGTATATATAACTAGTTTTTGCACAATTATACGACTTTGAAAGACAATTTACCAGACCCTAGCCTAACAATATCTTTTGAGAAATAATTACTTATCACACTATTTGCATTTCGGAAATGATTTTCCTAACTACTGAAGATAATATCATGACTCGCCGCCCCGGTGGCGCAGTGGTCTAAGCGATGGCCTCTGATCATTCGTCCGAAAGGGGTCTGGGTTCGAATCCCGTGAGGCATGGATGTTGTGTTTGTCTTACGGCACTGGCTCTCTCCCTTCCCTGGAACCAGTGACCCCAAATTAGGGACGGGAGACTGCTTATAGCCCATTGAGTTGCTCACGGTGGTCGTTAAACCTCCAATAAAAAAAATATATATATCATGACTCATGTTTTTAAGTTTGTAAGTGAGTAATAAATCGTTAGGCTATAGGACCATTTGGGCTTTATCAGAAAAGCACACCGGACAAAAAAATTAGTCACCAACTTACCTAATACCGGCGCCTCTTGCCTTAATAACAGCATGAATCCGGTGTGGTAGAGACTCTACGAGGTTGTGGATGATTTTTTTTTTTTTTTTTTGATTGGAGGTTTAATGACTACCGTGAGCAACTCAACGGGTTATAAGCAGTCGCCCGACCCTATTTAGGGTCACTAGTTCCAGGGAAGGGAGAGAGCCAGTGCCGTGAGACAAACACACCGTCCATGCCTCACCGGGATTCGAACGCGCACCCATCTCGGACGAATGATCAGAAGCCATCGCTTAGACAACTGCGTCACCGGGGCGTCGAGGTTGTGGATGTATTGAAGATCTATTTGCATCCACTCGTGCGTCAATTGGTCCAGAAGTTCCGCCAGAGTGCGTGGGTGTCTACTCCGGCGTTTCACCTTCTCTTCCAAATAATCCTACACATCTTCAATAGGATTTAAATCTGGAGATTTGGCGGGTCAGGCGAGGTGAGACAGTGTTGCTGATTGTTCGTCGTGCCACTCAGACACAGTTTTAGCCCTGTGCACACGGCAATTGTCTTCTTGGAAGACAGGAGTGGCAACGTGATGCTGGGCTGCCCCGGTGGTGCAGTGGTCTTAAGCGATGGCTTCTGATCATGCGTCCAAAAGGGGCCCGGGTTCGAATCCCGGTGAGGCATGGATATTGTGTTTGTCTTTTTTTTTTTTTTTTTTTTTTTTTTTTTTTTTTGATAGGAGGTTTAACGACCACCGTGAGCAACTCAATGGGCTATAAGCAGTCGCCCGTCCCTAATTTAGGGTCACTGGTTCCAGGGAAGGGAGAGAGCCAGTGCCGTAAGACAAACACAACATCCATGCCTCACCGGGATTCGAACCCGGACCCCTTACGGACGAACGATCATAGGCCAACGCCTTAGACCACTGCGCCACCGTGTGTTTGTCTTAAGGCACTGGCTTTCCCCAGTGGTTCAGTTCAGCGTGTTCTCCAAACAATTCTCTACAAACGATGTGAATTTCATATTTTTGTGTTCAATACGTTTTGCGCTTCGAGCTGGGAAAGCAAGAGTGTCACGAAATTTCTAAAACAGCGGCGGCAGTTACTTATTTTTAGAATAGAGAGATAAATGTTTGTGTTTCAGCATGAAGCAATGGACAACGATTTCCGAAAACGGAAGTTAAGACGGCGTGAAGATTTCTCCGTAGTCTTCAGGCATGAGATTATTTCGTGGATTCGAAGAACTCTGCCATTTCCGTAACCTTTTTTGACATTCTCCAGATCAGTGCACAACTGAACAGTGTGAGAGAAATTTAGGGAGGAATGGTGGGGGTGGGCAGATTCGTTTTCTGTTTAAGGACGGAATTACGTCCTTCGGAATTTTCGAAAACGCAAGTTAGACGGAGCAATGATTTCTCCCGTAATCGTATTTTTTTTTTCTCGCGATGTTCTTTCTGTCCAGTATTGCTCTTGAATATCCTTTTATTCCACTTAAAAATGGAGGGAAAAGTTGTTTCCAAAAACGAAAGTCCGTCGATGCAAAGATTTCTCCCGTAATCGTATTTTTTTTATTCCCGCTATGTTCTCATTATCCTGTGTTGTTGTTAAATATTACTTTGCCCCATAAATGTTTGCACTTAAGCTTGATTAGGAGGGGAAATTTTCCGAAAACAGAAGGGTCGAAATTTGAAAATTTGTTAGAATTAATGCATGGTGTTCAAAAGTATTCATATTCTGAAAGTTATACCATTTATATAAAGAGGACACACATCCAATATTGCGGTCCTCGAAGAACCAAAATGTCCCGCGATTACTGAGATGCTTGATTCCACCTTTCTCGCACCGATAATAATTATCTTTTTAATTCTAGACAAGTATTTCCCTTACCCCATTGCACGGACTTCGTACTGGTAAGCTGACGAGCCCTGTACGTGTCGTTTATTTATGTTTCAAACCGGTCAGTGACGTCACTGATACGTACTGTCGGACGCGTCCACCCGTAGGGACCGGGTTAGTCAATTAATTGATATTCACTTTTCATATCTGACCATTTCCATCTCAATTCAGGCAGGCATGACCAACATGTGTCAGTTGACCACCTCCAATTTTTTTGAAAAAATTGTGGTAGATACTCTTGCAAAATGATTTTACATGAAAAATTTTTTTGGTCGTGCTACAGCATTTTGAAAATAGGCAAAAAATACACTCGTGACGAAAATCATGTGAAACGCCACATTTTTAAGTGCACACTCCTCCAGAACTATAACAGGTAGAGACTTGAATTTTTTTTTATTTTGAAGCTATTGAATTGGCCTTTCTTCAAATTCACAGAAACTGGTCAAACGAATGTTACCAGATGGCAAAAGAAAATTTATATTTATTACAAAAAAATTTAATTTTCCACAATTTAGGATTTTTTTTTTAAGAAAAAGACTTACCAGGTGGGTAAGTGTGCCAACCTGTACCCCTACTAGGGTTGTCTTATCAGTAATTTTATTTTTATCCTGTGATGCTTGTAACTCATAAAATTAAATTTTTAAAATATACAAAATTTAAAAAAATCAACATTTTTTGAATTGCAATATTTCAAAAACACCATTTTTTAAAATTCTGAAATTTTGTCCAAACAATATCCTAATGGTAGGTAGTTTACTTTGGGAGTCAGGTTACTGGATTTCTGCCTTGAAATTTTCTTACATATTTTTGAAAATGACATTTTTTTTTCAATTTCTTTTTTTTCCAATTTTTGAAAAATAGCACTTTTTTTTCCAAACTTTTGAATTAAGTGAAAAAATGAGAACTGTAAACATTATTTAGTAAATTTTTAATAGCAGGAGAACACAATTCCCGGCAGGGCTTGCACTAAGCATTCACGAAGTAGCCAAATGTGACTAAATCCGAAAATGGCAAGAAAAAATTAGTAACAGAGAAAATGGTGGTGAATGATTTTATGAAACTTGGGCAATTTTTGACTCACGGGTAAACTGCAATTTGCAGTAATTTTTGGGCTAAACTGCAGCTGATATGATTTCAAAGTTAGATTTTCCAAAGCTGTGGCACTGAAAATGGCACTGCCCAGTGCAATTTTTATGGAGTACTGTGAAACACCTATTAAGGCTGCTTGAGAGTCATTGGGGGAGGCAATGAGAATATGAGCTACTGAAGATGGGGGATATCGAGAGGGAAGAAACTCTTCCGTAATTTATAATGATTGGATCCAGAGAAATGGGATAGCAGAAGTTAAAACAGTCTGCAGCACATAGTCCAGTGTTGGTGTTGCACTTTGACTTTGCTCAAAACTGATTAGTATTTCTACCTGATGAAGTGCAAAGTTACTACTGGCAAACAATGTTCAGATCTCACTCTTTACATGCATTGCGTACTTTCCTAATGAGACTAAGTCTTTTGTGGTAGCATGCAATGATATAAGCCATGACATAGCACATGCTCTGTGTGCCATTCTGCTCATAAAAAGTGAAATTCCTAAGACTTGTCCTTTGGAAGAATTTAAAACAATTGTTTACATCTCAGATGGAGCAGCCGGCCACTTCACTTCAAAAACAAATACCAGTTCTGTGAACTTATGAAGGAGGACCCAAATGTAACAAGGAAGTGGATCTTCTCAGGTACAGGCCAATGCAAGAGTGCATGTGATGGTGTGGGTGGCCTGTGCAAACATTTTGCTACTAAATTCAACTTACAGAAAGAAGCTTCACAAGCTATAACAGATGCACCTTCATTTGTTGAAATTGTCTCCCCCTTGATCCCAAAGACTAAACTTCTACTCCTCACAACTTGTGAAGTTCAATCCTATCGAACCAGCAAAGTAGAAGAGTGGGATACAGTTAAATCTGTTGTCGAAATACAGTCACAGCATTTCCTGGTTAGTACAAGGAAATAAAGCATCAATGGCCAGAACAGTCCGGCACCCACATAAAGCAGTGCAATTTTTAAACCAACAAAAAAAGAAACCATTTTCTGTGAATGATTTTCAAATAGGAGAATTTATAGGATGCATTTATGACGATAACTGGTGGATGGATGGGACGGATTACAAACATATCTAAAGAATTTGAGGACATAACAGTATCTTTCATGGACCAGCCAGAGGTTTTTGGTGGCCAGAAGAATGTGGCAAGAAAATAGGTCAAGTGTCCAGTGCCCTTAAAAAATGTACTTCAAAAGAGGAATGCCCAACTCCTATTGGATGTTCTGCACGACTTCATATCTTTGATGAGACGGAAATCGATGAAATCCAGCAGCTTTTCTCAGTTTGAATAATTTTTAGTTATGATGGTGAGCTCATAATGTATTTATTTTTTTGAGGCTTTTTTTCTTATGTAAATAGAAATTGAATCTTAACTGCTACTGAGATAAAGTATTGTATGTGTAAAGACTATGGATTTAAAAAAAATTAAACATGTACATAGGTGACAATTATTGAAAATCATAAAAATGACTTTAAAATATAGATTGAGACTGCAATTTGGAATATATACTTAGGTAAACTTTTCAGAAATATCTTTCGAAGATTTTTTTTTTTTTTTTATAATAACCCAACCGTGAGGTTCGAGCAGGAGAGAAGTGCATTTTCAAAAATTTGTAGGAACATTTCAAGGCAAAAATCCAGTAACCTGATTCTTCCAGTTAACTACCTACCATTAAGACATTGTTTGGACAAAATTTCAGAATTTTAAAAAATGGGGTTTTGAGATACTGCAATTAAAAAATGTTGATTTTTTGAAATTTTGTATATTTTAAAAATTAATTTTATGAGTTTCAAGCATCACAGGATAAAAATAAAATTACTGCTAAGATAACCCTAGTAGGGGTACAGGTTGGCACACGTACCCACCTGGTAAGTCTTTTTTCTTAAAAAAAAAAAAAAAGAATCCCAAATTTGTGGAAAATTAAAATTTTTTGTAATAAACATAATTTTTTTTTTGCCATCTGGTAACATTCACTTGACCCATTTCTGTAAATTTGAAGAAAGGTCAATTCAATAGCATCAAAATAAAAATAAAATTCTAGCCTCTACCTGTTATAGTTCAGGAGCAGTGTGCACTTAAAAATTTGGTGTTTCACATGATTTTCGTCACGAGTGTATTTTTTGCCTATTTTCAAAATGCTGTAGCTCGACCAAAAATTTTTTTTATGAAAAATCCCTTTGCAGTACTTTATCTCTATTAGGAGTAGCTACCATGATTTTTTCAAAAAAATTGGAGGTGGTCAACTGACACCCCCTGCCTGAATTGAGATGGACATCTGTTTGAGGTTTGAGAGTTGCAGCATAGATTCTCAGGATGTTTAGAATTGTGCAAATCGTTAAGTTTCCAGCTATAAGAAATTCAGTGCAGAATGCATTTTGAAATCATGTTTCTTCTACAACTGTGATTTGAGGAAACATTTACTGTATACAGATGTCGTAAAACATGCCAATCTTCCACAATGAGCGAATGGGAGAAAAGATAAAAATCTTGGCATCTAGTTCAAGCTAATCGTGCATTCTTCGCTAGAGAAAAGAACGACGAATTTCGGTTCTTTAGTAAATCCGATGGCTTTCCAACCTCCACGATTTCACCAGCATCCATTACAACGACTCTGTAAAAGAATGTAAAGGAAAGGAAATTAAAACTAAAAAAGAAACCATATTCTGCCATTAACTACACATAATTGAGAAAGTAACATAGCAGCTGCTCTACTTTCGAAGTAGTTATACGGCTGTACCTTAGCATTTGGCAATGCATATTACCAGCCACTTCCCGAAACATATTTTTGGCTCCTCTTCACAACAAGAATTTATTGGGTTGTCGGAAAAGTCATGACGTATTTTCGCACCCGATGGCGGTTGGGCGGTTTTGGAAGTACTAGAGGCATGCGCAGGCAGCTCTGTTATCGATATGGCATTCGACAGGTGCCAGTTCTAGCTGCAGTCTAAAAGGAATAGTGAGCGATGTGGTTGATTTGCGGAGATTTGACATCAAGTTGAAGATGGAAGACCAAACTATGCATTTTCGCCATATTTTACTGTTTTACTTCCGTAAAGGGAAGAACGCGCGTCGACTTCGTGAAAAGTTGCGTAAAGTGTACGGTGATACTGCTCTACAAGAACGTCAGTGCCAGCGGTGGTTTGCAAAATTCCGTGCAGGTGATTTTGACTTCAACGACCAAATCAAGGCATTGATCGAGTCAAACTCACGTTACACGACACGAGAGATTGCAGACACATTGCACATCCATCATTCAAGCGTTCACGACCACCTGAAGGAGCTGGGATACGTAAGCAAGCTAGATGTGTGGGTTCCTCATGAACTCAAAGAAGCTCAATTGACGGCACGTATAAACGTCTGCGATATGCTCATTAAACGTGAGGAAAACGATCCTTTTTTGAAGCGACTGATAACTGGTGACGAAAAGTGGATTGTGTACAACAATGTGCTGCGCAAACGGTCTTGGTCTCGACGTGCTGCTTCGCCTCAAACAACATCCAAAGCAGACATTCATCAGCGGAAGGTTCTGGTCTCAGTGTGGTGGGAATTTAAATGTGTCGTGTTTTTCGAGCTCTTACCACGGAACCAAACAATCAATTGGAATGTGTACTGTCAGCAATTGTACAGTTTGAACGAATCCATCATCCAGAAACGTCCAGAGCTCGTTCATCGTAAAGGTGTTGTGTTCCATCACGAAAACGCGAGACCACACACAAGTTTGATCACCCGCCAAAATTTATTGGAGCTTGAGTGGGATGTGTTGCCACACCCAGCATACTCGCCTGACCTTGCACCGTCAGATTTCCACTTGTTTAGCTCTCTTCAACAGTCCTTACGTGGTATAACGTTCAATTCAGATGAGGCTGTAAATCAGCACCTTGTACAGGTTTTCGCCACGAAAGACAGGTCCTTCTATGAACGAGGCATTCTGCAGCTCACTGACAGATGGCAAAAGGTCATCGAACAAAAAGGGCATTATATCATTGATTGATCTTTGTTCTTTTTATCAATAAATTACCGTTGCAAAACATGGCTAAAATACGTCATGACTTTTCCGACAACGCAATATTTTTGAAATACGTTTTTGGTAGTAGAGACTATAGGTTGGAACGCAAGCAAGCATGAAAATTTTGGTAAGATCGGATTAACTTTAAATATTTGCTAACCTTTCTGTGCATTTGTAGTGTATAGAATATATGACTGAAAATAAAACCCTCCGTATACTTTTAATTGTATTTTAGAAAAGAACATAATTAAAATTGCACTTACAGGTTTCTTTTATAATACCGCTAGAAACGTACCAACACTGAAGTTTGCATAATATCAATGTATGAAAAATTCAATTAACATGAAGCACCTCAGTGGGAAATCTGTTTATTGCAGACACAATGAGACTGACTGCCGTCGATTTTTTTTATTTTTTTTTATTGGAGGTTTAACGACTACCGTGAGCAACTCGATGGGCTATAAGCAGTCGCCCGTCCCTAATTTAGGGCCACTAGTTCCAGGGAAGGTAGAAAGCCAGTGCTGTAAGACAAACACAACATCCATGCCTCACCGGGACTCGAAACCGGACCCCTTTCGGACGAATAATCAGAATTCAAATGGTATTTATTGAGAAACAAATATATACAGGTATTTACACGTATTTACAATCACCGGGTCGTCGTCGTCGCGCGTTGGCGATCCCATCATGCTTTTCACCTGACAAAGCAATTAACAGAAGTAACAAAAAAGTGACGCATATGTTGGACTGTTCATAAAAGTCAGTGAAAGTCAGTAGGGGAATGTTCAAATTTCGGAGGAACAAAACACAAAGTGTACAATTGTTGAAGAAATGTAGGAAAATCACTGATGAAGAAGGAAAAAAAAAGCCAGCTTGATGTTGGGTTCCGGCTTCGCAGAAAAAGTCTGTCGTGGAAAGTGCTATGATCCACTCTGAAGGAAGGAGCTAATCATAGGAGGACGCAAAAAGTTCAGCGGTGACTATGATCCACTCTGAAGGAAGGAGCTAATCATAGGAGGACGCAAAAAGTTCAGCGGTGACTATGATCCACTCTGAAGGAAGGAGCTAATCATAGGAGGACGCAAAAAGTTCAGCGGTGACTATGATCCACTCTGAAGGAAGGAGCTAATCATAGGAGGACGCAAAAAGTTCAGCGGTGACTATGATCCACTCTGAAGGAAGGAGCTAATCATAGGAGGACGCAAAAAGTTCAGCGGAGACTATGATCCACTCTGAAGGAAGGAGCTAATCATAGGAGGACGCAAAAAGTTCAGCGGTGACTATGATCCACTCTGAAGGAAGGAGCTAATCATAGGAGGACGCAAAAGTTCAGCGGTGACTATGATCCACTCTGAAGGAAGGAGCTAATCATAGGAGGACGCAAAAAGTTCAGCGGTGACTATGATCCACTCTGAAGGAAGGAGCTAATCATAGGAGGACGCAAAAAGTTCAGCGGTGACTATGATCCACTCTGAAGGAAGGAGCTAATCATAGGAGGACGCAAAAAGTTCAGCGGTGACTATGATCCACTCTGAAGGAAGGAGCTAATCATAGGAGGACGCAAAAAGTTCAGTGGTGACTATGCACAACACGATGCGACACTGTTAACACAACAAGCGGCATTCTGATCACGAGAAAGAAACACAAGTCACATTTCCTGGTGATGAAAGAAAAAGAAACCACAATAAGCACATACCACAAAAAGACGTTCTTAAAAAAACACAAAAAACAACCTTGGTTCCCCCAAAAAACAAAAAATTGGTGTTCCCGTCCATTTATATGGACAAAAGAAGAGCGTTGAAACTTTGCTACAGGCGTATTTTGCCTGTAGCAACTAAACAAAAAAACAACTGATTTGTATAAAAGGGAGCACCATTGGGGTGGTTGAAGATGGTCTGCAAGTTTAGGCATGAAAACCTTAAGCATATATTTTGTCCGTCTACCATATTGGATGGCCCAAGACGACTGAGAGACATTACTAAAGACTTCCTCGAGCGCTGCGACTGTTGAACCATTTCGGGAAGGCACTGTAAATTCTTCCGCACACATGGTATTTGCATAATGTTGCTCTTTTTCGGACACTGATAGAGAGATATTAATTCAGTGAGAGTAAATGGCAAATTGGGGACAGTGCTGTCCTCGAAAACTTCTGGAAAGTCAAGAAGGGTGCGTGGAGGGGAGCATTCACCTTCTGAAGAAACAGACTGCGATTCACTGTCATGGGTACCTTCCATGCTTTCTTCTGCCGAATCGGTAAGGACGCCATAGATGTTGGATGTGGAAACAGCGTATTGACTGTCCTGGCTAGGTGAAGCAGAAGAACGTCGAGAGTGCGGGTTAAAGGGCGTTTTTTTTGTCGTAAACTGGAACGAGAATACGCACGAGTACATCGTGGTGAAGCTGGGAAAATAGAGCGTTAATTAGCTGTCTGAGACTGGGTGGCCTGTTAAAGTGGTAGCAGATGTGGAAAATTTGAAGTGTCCATATCAAGGGGTTTATGTAAACCCCCTGCAGTAGAGGTCAAAGTCGGACATGGCCAAATATTATCAAATTGACGAGATCCAGGATCTGAAGTAACAGGGTTACCAGTAGAAGTAGAGTCTGTAGAAGGTATTACAGGTTGTTTTCCTGCAGTTCCTGGTTGAGCAGCAAATAAAGCTGATGAAGGTTCCTGTAGGCTGGAAATAGAAGTAACAGCGGCAGCAGAACTGTCCTGTAGAACACTATGTGGGCATTCAGACACGATGTGTCCTTCAGTCTTGCACTTAAAGCACTGGATACCCGCAAACACATTAAAAACGACTGTGCGGGTGCCAATGCTGAGTTCCATGGATGTGGGACGTTCAACAATAGCTTCATCACTGGGGAATATCATGACGTCCTCCTTGCACTGAACTGTAGTGCGAGTCGCGACCTAAAGCTGGTAGAATTTTCGTTTTACCAATCACTCGTCCAAAAGACCCTAGTGCTTTAATTATTAATAGTATTGAATCCGGGATACCGGCGAGAGGGTAACAGTAACAGGCCTGTGTGAAGCAGGAATAGGTTGTAAATGGAAATGTCTAATATCAATTCCTGACTGAAGAATTTTATCAACAGTAGTGGGGTCTCTAAATTGCACTATAATTCTCCCTCCCATACGAATAATAGACACTATCTGTTTTTCGGGAACAACTTTATAAATAGCATCTAGATAAAGTGGGATGGGGTGTCGGACAACGATTGAAAAAAGACACTAAGAAGTAATGCAGAGTTATACTGCTTACCTTCATGAGATTTCTCAGGAACCGAAATCTTCAATACTTTATCCAGTCTGGTTAGTTCAATGTTATCACAAAATTAATTCATAATCCGCTGAGATGAGCCACCAACAACAACCGTAAACGCAAGCGGGGATGAGGGTGGGTACATATCACTAGCCCTAACACTAGAGTTGGTTCCATCGGTATATGGGACTAGTAGGAATATCTGAAAGTATAGGTGAAGATGCAGGCACATTCAATGCTGATGAATACGATATTGTAGAAACTGAAGACGAAGAAGAATCATGTAAAGCGGTAGAGACGATAGCAGAGGTTGCGGCCATCTCGGCCACGAACCCTAACGTGAGCGAGTGCTGCACCTCGCAACACTCAAAAAGAAAAAAACCACAAACCTGTGGCTGTCCACAATCACAGCTTGTGAAGTGGAAAGGAGTGTAGAACACAACAAAATGATACCAGGAACACTTAAACCAACACAAAAATATCCAAGGTCAAGCAAGAATCGACTATCACTCGGGAGCTCTACGAATATGCGACTTGTCCTTATCAGAAGCCCTTAGACCACTGCACCATCGGGACGGCGCTGTCGGAATTAACAAGCAAAGCTTTCGACAAAATTAGTTCAGATTTAAAATACCCAACGAAGTATGATATAGCAATTAGCGCCCAAACTAGTTTTAACCGCTTTCTTTCAGTTCGTGGTGTGACTGCCAAGGTCTAACGTAAGAGGAAAGTTTAAGCTCGATTCGCAGCAAGCTTTGTTTTGTTTTCTTGTCATTATGTACCTAATCGATATCCAGTTTTTCAAATTTAGGAAGATATCTACTATAAAATGCAAAATGGCAAAATACATTCAAATGTTTTAAAGCTGAGATTCTTAAAGTGTAGTCCGCGGACCCTTGGGGGTCTCCGAGATCCTTTCAGAGGTCCGCGAAGGAAAAACTATTTTTACATCAGGTTGTAAAAAAGTTTCCGGAAAAAATCGTATGTAGCGTGTGTAATGCAAGATAATGCAGGCCATCTGTGACGTAAACATCCCAGAGTGCTGGGCGTGAAAGAATAGATCCTAAGGACAGAACGTACGCTGTTATGGTGAAGATTAATTGCACCTGGTGACGATACGATGTTGAGATCGAAGGAAGGTGGTCGTGCAATATTGCTGTATGAATACTTGAATGGCGTGAAAGTTACGGAAAGGCTTGGAAAATTGCGAAAACGTGTTCAGTGATATTATCGGACAGGGTACTTGCTATGACTGGTGCAGGAAATTCGACACTGGTGTACGGAATCTGTCTGATGCGTCTAGAAGTGGCAGACCCAGTAAGGTTGAAGATGATATAACTGCAACTCGTCCTATCGGCCAAGCCTGATGCTACACTACGGGAACTCGCAGAGAAACCGAAGACTTCTCATAAGACCATCAGCACCCGACTTCGGAAGTTGGGGCAACGCTACTCCATTGCCGTTGCTTTGCGTGGAAGAGAAAAACGGGAGGGTTTTTCGCATCGGTTGATCACAGGTGACGAAAAATGGGTCACATACGTGAATGTTAAGCGACAAATGGCATGGATCAAGCAGGGACAACCCCCACAGAAGGTCGCTATGCCACACCTTCATGGACGGAAGGTGATGCTGAGTTGCTGGTGGGATTGTCGCGGTGTGATGTACTGTAGTATGAACTCGTACTACGGAACAATACAATCACAGCGGATGCTTACATCCAAGAGTTGGACCGTCTAATTGCTGCACGGGAAGGGAGAAAAGCGCCCAGCGTTGATTAATCCACATGGACTTGTCTTTCACCACGATAACGTTCGTCCACACGTCGCTTTACGAACCCAGCAAAAATTACATCAGCTGGAATGGGAAATATTGTCGCACCCCTTATTCCACGGATCTTGCCCCTTCGACTTTCACCTCTTCCGGTCTTTGTTGAGTTGTCTTGCTGAGAAAAAACTTGGCTAATGACGATGACGTAAATGTTGCATGGATGAATTTTTCAACTCCCGTTCGCCAAACCTTTATTGCAATGGGACAGTTCAACTCTTTGATCGGTGAAACAAAGTCATCAGAGTTCCAATGGGGACTACCTGGACGAGTAGGTTAAGTCTTTCGTACGATTTTAGAAGCTTCTCTATTTTCCGGGTACTTTCTTTACAACCTGATAATTAATACTAAAACGCTATTACCTTTTTACTCTCATTCTCCTACGAGTGTACAGCGGAATTTTCCAGCGGCTGCATGACGTATAATGACGTCATCGTTCTGATGGTTAAATAAATGTGTGGTAGTATACTCTTGGGATTTCTAGAATTTCCTAAGGTAGTAAGAGTTAGAGAAGAAATTTATACTTTTTCAGGCGTTTTCTCAGTTTCTTCTCAGTACTTCTACTGTGTTGATACCAGTGTAAGACAAACCAATAGATTTTAATGCAACAGAGCATGAAAAGTTTACTGATGTGGTTTGAGAATTCCCACCGCAACTAACCTTTGAAGCCTACCACTCGTTTAATTTTGGTGTAGTATCAAAGAAGTATATCCACTTACCTGAGAAGACTATTAAAATAATCCTTCGTTTTCAATTACACATCTGTGTGAGGCCGAATTTTCTTCATATACTTTAACCAAATTAACATATCGCAACAGACTGAATCCAGAAGCAGATATAAGAATCCCGGTGTTTTTTTTTGTTAAGGCTGTCTTTGAATGAATAATAAGGTTCATCCTAGCTATAGGTTCATTCAGCTATAGGTTCATCCTCTACCGTATATCTACAATGTGAGTTCTGTTTTACACGTTTTCTCAAAGACTTGGTAGTGTTTTAAATTTTGAGCTCAAATAAAAACGACCTATAGCTAATATATGCAACAGTTATTATTCCGAAAAATTTGTCAGATTTTTTTTAAATTCAATTTACCTGACTCGAAAGCATTCCAATTTGCCGCTAGATGGCGGGATATGTTAGCATAGAAGTGTTTTTGTCTGGAAGCAGCGAAATCTCTTATTTCTGGCTGATATTTCTAATTACCGGAGTCAAATAGAAATCAATGAATAGAGGCAAAAGTGAGATTGGAATCTTTCCTTCTATAGATCATCTAAAATCCTACTGTAGTTTGATTTTTTAAAGAGAAAATGCGTACATTAGCAAAGAACCCCTGAATTTGAGCTATAGAAACCCGGCGTACTTACTGAGCTCCACCCCGAAATAAGGTCATTGGTTAAAATGTAACAGTTGATATTTTGTCTTTTCATTCTGGAGCCAACGAGAGACCGCTTCCATTCTGAATGTGGTGAAGTCTGCAGTGATCCGCTGACGCTAACTTCTGGGACAGGCGTAAAAGCCACGCCCTAGGAGGGATTTTTTGCGTCACCTATCACAGAAAATGGAACCATAACATTCATTCAAAGAGAGCCTAAAGAGATGCGCAAAAATTTAAAATAAAAAATACCACACTTCTCAAAAATTTGTTTTGTTTTGGAAAATAGTTACTTTTCATAAAAATCTTATTTATGTTAACATGTAAGGGGTTCATTAATGCTATTTTTAAATGATTCAATAAATAAATATTTCAAAAATTTCTTTCCCCAAATTTTATGACATAGTAGAATGTCGCGACAAAAATCGCTTTAAAAATATTACCGAGGCGTTCAATATTTAATGACATCCGCAGTCTGAAATAGTTCACAATTTTCAGAAGGAACGAAATAGAAATGTTTTCAGTGAAATATTTAACATGAAAAAAGATCGGTTTTAGGGATAATGTTGTTTGCTGTCTCAGGTGTCCTTTTATGGTCCCGGCGTTTCTGTTTATACCATCTCACGTTTCTTCTGGGACCCTACATGAATCTAAGAAGCGAAACATAATGTCGAAGTGAAGTTTTATGAATTTATTTATTATTTTGAAACGGCATAGGAAACGGCATAAAACTGTCTTACGTTAAGAGAACGTAATCGCGTACCATCCTTTTAAGTTTTGAAATTCAGCACCGGCACTGATTTTTAAGGAAATTAATTCAGCATCGGATAACAAAACCTATTAACGGTTGTTTTAACAGAAACAAAATATCAGGTAGGCTCAGTTCTGATTGAGCCATCAGTTTGGAACGTAGGACTACGACTTGCAGATCGGAGAGTTGAAATTAGCTTGTCGAGTATGGTTTCAAAGCGTTTATTTAATTTGTTATAACCAACACAGGTCTATGATATGAAAAGTAGCTTAGATAATTTTTACAAATAATGCTGGATACATTGCAAACACAAAGCAGATCGATACACGAATTACCCAACGTGGCGCTCTGTCTTCTTGGGCTTCTTACATTCCTCATCATTTGCTCTTGCCTCTCGTTCTGATTTTCAACACTTTTGCTTTCGTTCATTCTGCGAATTCCGCGGCATTGTCGAAAATGTTAACCCGTTCAGACGAAAACAATTTTTTTAAATTTTAGTTTAGACCACTGCAATATGTTCTTTATATATTTGAATAGATCTCGTAGAGAGCTTTAAAACGATACCACGCACAGTCGTTCTGAATTCACGATTGTCCAGATAAATCGCGATATTATCAAAAAGGTTCACAAGAAACAGTTTTTAAAATGTTCAGTTCAAACCACTTGCTAAATGTTCTTCGTATATGTGAATAGATCTCGTCGAGAGCTTTATTTTTAAAACGACACCACGCCAAGTCGTGTTGCGCTCACGGTTGCCGAAATAGACTTAGTCAAGTGCGGCAGCACACCTAGAAATATTGCATCATCACCCCCGCGCACAAGGAGCGAGGTGAGCGTCGCGCGCAGGATGTATTACGCAGTACGCGAATTGGACTCCATGCTGTTTACGAATATGCTAACACGATTAGTGTGCGGCACGTATTTTTAACGCTATAATAATTTCAATTGGGACCTATTTTTGTCACAGGCTGTCGGCCGTAAGTCGCCTCATACTATCCGCGGAGTTAGACGTAGTCCTACGTCAAAATATGAGATTCTGATGTATTTATTATTACGGAATTATTTCTAAAAATGCTGCCAATAAAACTTTTGCTACCGTGGCCATGAAATTATGCAGTTCATTGACAAATCGTAAATCCCTACATTTACGTTGGAACATGGAAGAAGAGCTGGTTTGGCAACTTACTTGTCGTAGTCCATAATAGTGTGCAGTCTGTGAGCAATTGTGATGACAGTGTACTTGTCGAACTCCTGGCGAATGGTGTTCTGTATTAGGCGATCAGTCTCCATATCCACTGCAGCTGTCGCTTCGTCGAGGACTAAAATCCGGGTCTTCTTAAGAAGGGCTCTGGCCAAGCACACCAACTGACGTTGACCAACACTGAAATTAAACGAAAGAAAATCAAAGAATTTCCTATCACCACACATAAA
Source organism: Macrothele yani (assembly GCA_039090855.1). NCBI lineage: Eukaryota > Metazoa > Arthropoda > Arachnida > Araneae > Macrothelidae > Macrothele > Macrothele yani. The sequence goes on from CM076993.1 coordinate 92,735,485, forward strand.
ATAAAAACTGATCAACTGAAGCGGTAAAATACAGAAGTTTGTATTGCGGAGATGATGCGAGTATACGGTATGTGGTTTAAATTTGTTCGAAATAGCCTTAAAATTGAAATCACAGTAGGCAAGTAGTACGCTTGCAATACATTCATGCCACATTCAAATATAGATTGCCAGATGCACACATAGAAATGTTGGCCGTCTCAGTGGCCGAGTGATCAGAGGCGCAGGTTTCAGACACGTCGTCCAAACGTGGCCCGGCTCGATTCCTGAATGAGGCATGGATGGTGTGCTTCTTTTTCTACTGCTCTGGCTCTCTCCCTTCCTTGGAACCAGTGGCCCCAAATTAGCGACGGAAGACTAATAATGCTCATGGTGGTCGTTACACCACGAGTAAAAAAACACAACAACAGAAATGTAGAAGGTGCCAGGATGTTCATATGACTTCTTTCACGTAAAACAGGTACAGTGAAACTTCGCTATAATGAATACTAAGGAACCTGGCCATTTTTTCGTTTATATCCATGAGGGAAAAACGATTCAGCTACATACGCATGTTTTTTGTAAAGACTGAGTGCTCATGAAGATTGCATTGACTAATTTAACACGTCCATGAATGAACAGAGCACGAAACAAATCTGTAGAGTCAATAGATATCTATCAGAAAGAGAAAAAAAATCACTATTTGATGTACCCGTCTGCCACGGAATATGATATATGATAAATACAATGAATCTGATCCCTCACTTTCTCCAGCCCCATTCGAAAAAGGTTCGGACGATTGCCCTAGCAGGAACGGATCATTTCATTATGAATTTGTTTCTTGATGAAAGTGACTGAAAAGTCATTTCCTTACAAATTAAATTCAGAAGCTCCTTTATATTATTAAAATTTCCATTGCATTATTATTCAGTTTTGTTTGCAAATGTTTATGCAGTTCCACTCTGGCAGTGCAAACATTGAAATTCCCATCACACAATCAGAAAGGTAGTTGTCCTTTAATATCTTCCTTAGGTGAGGGTAGGGTCGAATTTTTTTAAGATCATTGCTGTATAATCATCGAGCAATAAATGAGTTCAATGAAGAATTTTTTTTATGTTTTTCGATTGGAGGTTTAACGACCACCGCACGTGATAATTTGCATCGAAAAGTTGGCCAAAATTATTATTGTACTTTAATCGCATTTGATTGAGATAATTTATTAGTTTACGAAGTAAGAAGGGGATAAGACCACTTTTAGAAAAGTCAAAAATGTATTTTATGCAATTATTTTGTATACTGACCTTAAACATACATTGAACACGCTGTGTATGAAAGAAACACCCGTTGTTTAAACGTATGTTTTATAGATATGGTTCTACTTCGATTTTCGTTGTTTTCAAATTGTTGACTTTTATCTGTACATAATTTATTTCTTTGTTAATATGTCAGCGGATTCGTTAACAAATCTCATCCTGATCGGTAGACAGTACCGACGAGACGACGGTGTGGGATTTTTTCAAGATAATTTGTCTGTTGTCTGTACCGCAAATTAGTTGTAAAGTAAGCTATTACCCACCATTTCCTTAAATTGTGCCTGCTGAGATCATTCGCATTCCCACTTCGTCATTAATTCCAATGTACCACTGTCACCTTCCATCAGCGTTTGCACTACTTCTTCCAAATGCAGCAATAATCCTGCAGTAGTATGGTCCAATAAGTCTTGCAGATTGATCTCAGCGCAAGCAGCTATCACTCGATAAGATTCAGGAACAGGGTAACAGTATTTTTCAGCATTTTGCAATACGGTGTAACACGGGTAAGCTTTTGTCGCTGGTTCTGATGATCTGGTACTGTCTTCTTGACAAACATGTTTCTACAAATATAGGAAAAGCTTGTAAAGATGATAATTGTTCTCTCACTCTCTCTCTCTCTCTCTCTCTCCTTTTTTTAGATTACTGGAGTACGCTTTCCTGTATTTCATTGCTTTTAGGAGACTCAGTTATTTCCTTGAGAACTTTTGAAGCATGTGCCTTGCCGGAGACTCGCAGCTTCATCTTGATGGCAAAAGTAAATTCGTCGTTGTCTAGTGTTTTTCAGTTTTCTTCCATCTTTGTTTTACTGAGTTCGCTTGAGTTTCTAAAAGACGTCTTTGGTCGCCCCAACTGACTTGTTGCAACGGGTATTTCTAAAGTCCCTTGCAGCCAACTTTCATTCTTTTTTTTTTTAATGTCTCATCTTCCTTGTGCGCAGCCAACTATCTGCGTTTAAACTCTGACTTCATAGGATATTCTGTGCTTAAACGCTTTATATTGTTCCTCCGTATAATTATCTCGACTCTTTTCAATATATTCCAACTTTTTGTTGATATCTTCATCTTTGAGGTGTTGCATAATATCATATGATTGTCTCCGTGTCATTAGTCGAAAAACACATTTCTTGTAAAGTTAACAAAAATGTGAAAGCTAGTATTTGTGACACAAGCGCTTAAATAAATAATACCACGCGATTCCGCGGCTAATTCTTTTGGTTTTATAAACCCAAAGCTTCACTCATTGTAATAACATGAGAAAAAACTTAGGGACACACCCTGAAGTACAACAAAATCATTCGTGGAAACATAAGGACACACTCTGATGTACAACAAAATCATTCGTGGAATAAAATCATTCGTGGAAACATAGGGACACACCCTGAAAGTACAACAAAATCATTCGTGGAAACATAGGAACACACCCTGAAGTACAACAAAATCATTCGTGGAAACATGGGGACACACCCTGAAGTACAACAAAATCATTCGTGGAATAAAATCATTCGTGGAAACATAGGGACACACCCTGAAGTACAACAAAATCATTCGTGGAATAAAATCATTCGTGGAAACATAGGGACACACTCTGAAAGTACAACAAAATCATTCGTGGAAACATAGGAACACACCCTGAAGTACAACAAAATCATTCGTGGAAACATAGGAACACACCCTGAAGTACAACAAAATCATTCGTGGAAACATAGGGACACACCCTGAAGTACAACAAAATCATTCGTGGAAACATGGGGACACATCCTGAAGTACAACAAAATCATTCGTGGAATAAAATCATTCGTGGAAACATAGGGACACACCCTGAAGTACAACAAAATCATTCGTGGAAACATAGGGACACACCCTGAAGTACAATAAAATCATTCGTGAAAACATAGGGACACACCCTGAAGTACAACAAAATCATTCGTGGAATAAAATCATTCGTGGAAACATAGGGACACACCCTGAAAGTACAACAGAATCATTCGTGGAAACATAGGAACACACCCTGAAGTACAACAAAATCATTCGTGGAAACATAGGGACACACCCTGAAGTACAAGAAAATCATTCGTGGAATAAAATCATTCGTGGAAACATAGGGACACACCCTGAAAGTACAACAAAATCATTCGTGGAAACATAGGAACACAACCTGAAGTACAACAAAATCATTCGTGGAAACATAGGAACACACCCTGAAGTACAACAAAATCCTTCGTGGAATGTTGCATTCGTAAAAAAAATCACTGAATTATTGATTATTTTCAAAGCGCGATAACTACATAAAGATAAATGATATAAAAGTAAAATGATTTCAAAGGTATAGTACATGAGTGCCTCAGAAGTTTCCATAATGCAACACTTGACGCTGCTTCTTTAAAATGCATACAAAACGCTAATGTACGTGCGATGTTCCAGAGACAGCCTAGAAGAGATACGTGCACTGTTAGCAAACTTCAATTTTCGACTGAGCGGCGCACCACATCGGCGCACGGGCGTTAAAAAAAAATCCCGTCCCATTGTTCCCTATCTATTCAGCTCCCTCTGTGGCAAGAATTATACGCCTACGTAAAAATTTACGAAACCGACATTTGACCCGGTTTTCCATGCAAATATAGTAGCAATCTGTGCACCAAGAGCAACTCAATGGGCTATAAGCAGTCACCCGTCCCTAATTTAGGGCCACTGGATCCAGGGAAGGATGAGAAGCAGTGCCGTAAGACAAACACAACATCCATGCGTCACCGGGATTCGGACCCGGACCCCTTCCGGACGAATGATCAAAAGCCATCGCTTAGAAAACTGCACCGCCGGCGCTGCGAAAACAAATTTCAGTTACGATCTTGGAAATAGGTTTTAATGGGCATGGAAAGTTTTGCAAATTTTTTTTATGGTCATTAGAAGTTATAATAAACTGACGAAAACAGATTTTTTTTACACTATTCTGGAATGTAGTGTTTATTTATTTTTACGGTCATTCTTGTGAGATATAGGCACTACCGGGCAACTTTATTTTTACTGTAATTTCTATGAAATGCAGACTTCATTGAATAATGTCAAACTTTATTTTACTGACATTGGCCTAAAATGCTTGATTTTATAAGTTTAAACTTTATTTTTCAGTCATTGCTCTGAAATATAGGCTTAATTGATAGTAAATAGTAACACTGTACTAGGCTTAATTGATACCGTCAAATTTTATTTTTACGGTCATTTCTCTGCAAAGTACGGCTCTGTATTTAGGGTTCAGATCTTAATTTCACAGGCTTTCACAAAACCGGGCTAAGTTACTGTATAATTTAATGGCAGATGACCGGAACCCTAGATGCCGGCCATTACCCATTATCCAACGACGAAAATTTCAACAGTGCATATGTTAGGATTTTGCTCTGAAATGCATAGCAAAATTCTCTGTAGTTATGTGATATAACGCCACTGGGCCAAGAACGCTGTTCTAAATTAACTAAGTCAGTATATCAAGTTGAAACACATGGAATAATTACACTCATCGACAAAAATATAGTTGCCCGCACAAAGACGTGTCGGATTGCAATGCTATTCGGGAGGAAGGTAAAGGTTACCAGGAACAATAAATGAATAAACATTGAGACTGATATGGCCAATATTTATTGAGCTACACGCCAATAAGTAATGTCTCTCAGTATGACGTTGGGCCGCCATGTTTGCTTACACAGCATGTCAGACGTCTCGGCATGAAGTTGTACAGGTTCCGAATGGTATCCTGCGATAAGCCATTCCATGCAGCTTGAATCTTCTCACGCAGTACCTGCAGATTGTGTAGTAGGGGTGGAGTGTGGATAGCGCGTCCAATAGCATCCCACACATTTTCAATCGGCGATGCGGCTGGCCATGGCAGAGTGTCAGTGCCTTGAAGGCAAGCTCTCGAGACAGCAGCAGTATGCGGACGAGCGTTTTCCTGGAAAATCGCACCGGAGTGATCGTTCAGAAAAAATAGAACCACTGGTTGCAGGAGCTCATTAACGTAAACGTTGGGCTGTGACAGTGCCTGTAATGAACAACAAAGATAATCTGGCTTCGTAGGCAATTGCACCCTACACCGTGACACCAGGCCTTCTGGACGTGCGACGCTCGACAACAAACCGTTCATCTTGGCGCTGACCGCAGTGTCTCTACACACGGATTCGTTGGTTGTCTCCTCCAAGACAAAAGCGGGATTCATCACTGCAGATCATGCGCTGCCATTCTGAGTTGATCCGTGACAGTCTGATACGACACCATTGTAGTGTTGGCAGACGATGCAATGGTGTTAACGGCAGTCGTCGTAACGGACTGCGTGCGTGTAGCCCTACGTCGTGTAGTCGTCTGCCAATGGTGTTCGGAAGGCAGCGCATGTTCGGAAGCGGACGATGAATAGAGGGCACCACTGCTCGCTGAATATCCGCAATCGTGGCTGTTGGGTCACTCCACTCCATCCGTCGGTCCTCTCTCTCCGTGGTTCGTCTAGGTCGCCTAGACCCTTTCTGTCGCTGCTGCGTGCCTTGTTCTATCCATTGCTACCAACAGCGTGCTATGATGATATCCACACGACCGGTAGGGCGTGCAACACGGCGATAAGATCATCCCGCTTCCCGGAGCCCGACGACGCGTCCCCTCTCGAACTCCTTCCAAGTGCTCGAATTGCTTCCGAACTTTTCTGCGAGGCATACTTCCCTTGCAAAGGATGCAACCAACACAACAGCACGAGTCAGAATGGCAAGAACGCGCAACGGGACTACCTCATATGGCCGGTCAGGCACAGTGCTACAACACCTCCTTACTTGCGTCACATGCGTGGCCGAGCGTGATACTTGAACCATTTGCACGTCTCACGATGTCAAACCTACCCACCAAGTTTTATTTCTGTAGGTTGCTTCCTTCTGTGTTCAACTATTTTTTTGACGATGAGAGTAATACTGACTTAAACCAAGCTGTTGTTTCCCTGTAACATAACCACAGAAATTTGAAAATTTTATCGTGGTGGACGGAAATCGAATCCGCATCTCCCGATTTGCGCTTAGGTACTCAACTATTCATTGCTGGTGATCTAACTTAGCACTACGATGAGACAGGTTTGTTTCGACTAGTGCAGTGAAATCAAAATGTCTGACGTTTCAGATTAATGTCTCAGTTGTTTTGATTTCATTGTACTCGGTGGTGAAATGGTTAGCATACTCGAGCGCAAATCGGGAGATGCGGGTTCGATTTCCGTTCCAGGAAGGGGAAATTTTCAAGTTTCTGTGGTTATGTTACATGGAAAGAACAGCTTGATTTAAATGAGTATTAGGTAAGTCAAAGTTAACTACAGCTACACGTAGATTGCTGGACTTGGTTGGATTCCAGGGTCGTTGGCGTGCCCTACCCTCCTTTTGTAATCTTGAAGGAATCTAGTTTTCGTGATGATGGCGCACACACCCTCTTAACCGCAGATTGAAACACAGAACACAAAGCGATTCCGCCACAGATATATTCCGAAATATCTGTCCCAAGCACATTTATCTCAAAACAAACAATGGTTTACCAGTGGTTCCTGGGTCAAAATAGTGGGTATACTTCGAGGTAATCAACTCAAAGAAGAGATACCAATACCATTACGCCGTAGGCAATACTATAGGTAAAATAACATACGACTCATATACTGTAAGTCTAAAATATTCTACAATGGAGTAAATACAAACACTCAATGTATACCGAGCACGAAAGCTCGGCATATATTGAGTGTTTGTATTCACGCCATTAAAGGAGATTTTAGACTTATATGAGTCGTATGTTAAAACCTAGCTTCAGAAGCGTAACTAGGAGCTACTTCCTGCCTAGAGAGGCAAGAGAGGCTGCTGCTGCCGCCGCCCCGTAACTTTAGAGGCAAGAGGGAATGCTGCCCCGGGCACAGCTCAAGAGAGGGCGCAAACATCCCTTGCAATCTGATTAAACCTGAAATTGAAATATTTTTGCCAGTTTCCAGCGCAGTTTCTTCTTGCTCTATGTTCTACCATTTGTCCATTTACAAAATTTGCTTGTAATGTTTCGACAGCTTCAGTAGCCTTGGCAGCTTGAAATATTTCTTCCTCAAAATGTTCAGGGAATATTAGCTGTTCACATTCAGAAATAAGGGCACGGTTACATCTATGTTGTAAGCTGTGGATGTCGTACACATTCTTGAAAATTCTCCGGGGCTATTCAATCATTACTGCCACTGCGAGCCACAATTGCCGGCTCATTTTGGCTGTTTGATGTGGAATTGATGTACAAATCAGTTAGGAAAAGCTGTACACACTCCAACGTTATTTGTGTATCCTACATAATAACTTTGGAGTGTGTCTTTAATGATTTTTGTCGAGCAGTGTATATTTATGCGTATTATCATCAACCATTATCCATCCTTTGCTGGATGAAGGTCTTCAAGAAGCTTCTTCCATCACTCTCTGTCTTGAGCCAGATAAGCTCCGAATTTTACCCACCCATCTTCCACGTAGTCTTTGATCTTCTTTTGCTCATCACTTGGAAACCAGTCCAATGTTTCACATATACATATATACTGTATATAAAGAAAGAAGGACAGATGGGGTGTAATATTTTGTGGTTTTCCCAGGGTGCAGAAATTCCTAGTTACGCCTTTGCTCAGCTTGTTTCTTGCGCAAGAGTAATTCGCACTGCACACGGATTTTAAAATTTAGAGGAAATAGTGATACTTATTAACAACGGATGTGTATTTACCAGTTCCATGCCAAACATTTTGGAAATCACTGAAAATCCACCATGATAGCACAGTGGTTTAAGTGCTGGCTTATGACCGTTCGTCTGAGATGGACCGAGGTTCAAGTGCCGATGAGGCATGGGTCGTATGTTGGCCCAACAGCGCTGACTCTCTGCCTTCCCTGGAACCAGTGTCCCCAAATTAGAAACTGGCGATTGCCTATAGACCACTGAGTTGCTCATGGTGTTCAGTTAAATCTGATAACAGCAGCACAGTGGTCCAAGTCCTGGCTTATGACCGTTCATCTGAGATGGACCGGGGTTCAAGTGCCGATGAGGCATGGATCGTGTGTTGGCCCAACAGCGCTGACTCTCTGCCTTCCCTGGAACCAGTGTCCCCAAATTAGAAACTGGCGATTGCTGATAGACCACTGAGTTGCTCATGGTGTTCAGTTAAATCTGATAACAGCAGCAAAGGGTATATTTGGTTGTTCCGGGGTCCCACGTACTAAGGCATGCTGCATAACTCCTCCACGATTAACTACTTTTCAAAGTAAAGATAGTGTTCGAGCTTCAGAATTCAAAAGTCCTACCCAGTTTGACTTTATGTAAGACGCGGATGCGACTGCGTGTATGTTGTCACACCTCTGTAACGTACCTCATGTTTTCTCCACCTTCCAAAATGTCGAAGTGTAAGCCTTCCTTGAGAGACGCCACGAAGTTCTTCAAGTGCGCATGCTCTAGACTTCTCCACAGCTCTTCATCAGAATAATCATCATTTGGGTCAAGGTTCGTTCTGAGGGATCCTGTGAATAAAACTGGATCCTGGTAAAATAAAAAAAAAGAATGCATGGAAACTAGGCTTTGGACAAAACATAATTTTTTATTACTCGCACTGCACACAAAACCCAAGACATACACTGAAGAGCAATTGAATTAGAGACAGCTGGCGTTATGCAAATGTGGCGCTGTGAGCGGCCCTGTAAACTGAAACGACATGACGTATGCAGTGATCCGACAACATAAGGAGTGATGCGACGGGAATCAGTAAGAGTCGGACGCAGTATGAGTAAGACGAAGGATCTAAGCGCATTTGATTGTGGGCAAATTGTCGGAGCCCGACGAATGGGTCACTCCATCACGGAAGTCGTGCAGGCAATGGGATATTCACGAGCCACTGTGTCACGGGTGCACCGTAAGTACATCGAATCCGGTAAAACCATCCCTGCAAGGGCCAACTGCCGTAGACAACAGCGTGTGGACGAGCGGGGTCATAGTCGGCTAGCTCGCATTGCTAAAGCGGAAAGACAGGCCACATTGCAAGAAATCACTCGGCAATTTATACGCTGATGCACAAAAACGTGTAAGCAGCCACACCATCCAGAACCATCTCCTCGCTATGGGGTACAGAAGCCATCGTTCCACGAACGAGGGTATCGCTGCTGACCGCACATCACAGAGTGCAAAGATTAGCATGGGCGCGAGAACATCGCCACTGGACCCCAAACATGTAGGAAAATGTGGCCTGGACTGATGAGTCGAGATTCACGTTGGTACATGCGGATGGCAGGATACGAGTACGGCGCAAACCACATGAAGCGATGGATCCTTCTTGCCAGTAGGGTACTCTTCAAGCTGGTGGGGGTGGCTTTCTTGTCTGGGGACTGTTTACGTGGGCTGAAATGGGATCCCTGGTACGTGTGACATCGTCCCTCACAGGTCAACGTTACCGGGATATCCTGGACGATCATTTGCTCCCGTTTCTGCGTCTTCAACATCCCACTGGGGACCTCATCCTGCAACAAGAAAATGCACCGTGCCATCGCTCTCGAATTGTATCCGAATGATTGGATGAACACTCCATTGACGTGACCTCGCTTCCTTGGACAGCTAGGTTACATGACCTCAATCCCAACGAGCACATCTGGGATGCCATCGAGAGAGAGAGAGCTGTTCGAGGCTCTGACCCCCTCCATTAAATCTTCGTGAAATGTGGGAGCTTGTTCAGGGGTCATGGATCCGTATGGCTTCCCAACGCTTCCGGTGTCTTGTCGAGTCCATTTCGCCGCCGTCATAAGGGCGAAAGGTTGTGCTAAACGTTACTAGACAGGTATCTCTAATTCAATTGTTCTTCAGTGTATATCCTAATACGAAAAGTTAAGATATAGTTACAGAACTTTAATAATTCTTAAAATACGAGGGTTGTACCGAAAGTAATGCAAAAGTGGGCATAACTGTTATATTAACTGACCGAGGTCGTTCAAATTGTACATGCTGGTAGAGTAACTCTTCCTCTATACTAACCCTTCTTCTTCATTGCAGGTAAATAGTAGATTCCACGCATAAGCAACGTGCCGTCACTGAGTTCTTGACGAAGGAAGGTTACAGGCTGTTCGACATCCACAGAAGGCTACAGAATGTTTACGGAGATGAACACCATAGACAAGAACAATGGGCACAGATGGATGAAGAAGTATAAAGAAGGGGAAACAAGCATTGAAGACAAACCGCGCAATGGGAAACCATCATCTGCGACTACTGACACGAATGCCACGGCTATATCTTAAACAACTGCGCAATAACAAAACCAGAATCGTCTGCCACGGCTAAAAACTGTTGCCATAGATACTTCCTTAATTCAGTTAGTAGTCTGCGTAGTTATTTTTTCCCTTTGCACTGTTGCCAACTTGTGACGTACCTGCCAGCAGGACGCACACGACATAAAGGCACATAGCAGTCAGAACGAACGTGCACGTAAAAGAAAATTACTCTCAGTTGTTTATGAATAGCCTTTGTAGGTCTATTCCAAGTCGGATTGCTTCTGTTCTGAAAGCCCAAGGTAGGCGTACAGCTTATTACTAAAAAAGGTTTCCACAAATAGTGTTTCCATTATTTTCATAAACTTCCGTAAGTTCGTGTCTCTTAACAGGAAAAAAATTATCAATAGGAAACGCTGGATGACGCTTATATAAATTTCAATATGTTTTTCACCGCGCGATACATAAAAACAGGACTTCTAGAAGTGCAGATACTGTACATTCTCTGCCAGCAGAAAGACCCATGGGCGGCAGGCTGAACAGATGTACAAAACAAACTAGAGAAGGAATCTATACAGAACTAAGCTATAAAATGTTTCTTATGCCATCTTAAGTTGGACGCCAAATAATTTTGCTTCCTATACTTCCAATGGAAAAACTTCTGTACACATTTTCTTCACAATTAATTCGTTCCCAAGAATGAAAGTTATAACATCGCTTAAAATAGCTCCATTTTATAACTTGGAACACTTAATATTTTCTAAAACATAACCATAATTATGCAATCCAATATTTGTTTGTCTACTGACGTCATCAAAGTACAGCTCGCACCATCTTTTTTCTGGTTTCAACACCACCAAAAATAAAAGTTATTGATTTTTAATGTAATTATGGTTATGTTTTGGAAATTATTAAGTATTCCAAGTTATAAAATGAAGCTATTTTAATCGGTGTTCAAATTTTCATCCTTGGGAACGCATTAATTGTGAAGAAAATGTGTACAGAAGTTTTTCCATTGGAAGTATAGGAAGCAAAATTACTTGACGTCCACCTTAAATCTATCGAAGTTTCCCTATTTTTATTAGACATTTATGCTTTTTCGCGAAGGATTTCTGTCAGGGAGATTAAGCTTTCTAACTGAAATTTCTTCACAAAAATAAGGTGTGCATATAAATACACGGTCTTATCAGAATAATATGACCGCCGTCGAAATTACAGTGTATCCGCCCAGGCGTGCCACAGAGTGCACGTGACAATATCGACCGCACGGAGATATAATCGGCCGGTCAAGACAGATGAGCCATAGTGCGTAACATGAGCACAATGGGCAGAGGTAGAGATTTCACAGATATTCAAAAAGGAATGCTCATCGGCTACCGCACACCAAGGGTGGAAGCATTTGAGAAACACCAGCTCCGTGGGCTGTTCGCGAGGTGCTGTAGTAAGGGTGTACCAAGAATGGACCACTGGCACACCGAGTACCTCGTGACGTCATAACTGTGGTGCCACAAAGGCCATCGACACCAGAGGAGAAAGTCGACTCCGTCGACTGGTAAAGGGCAAACGATGAGCAAAAGTACAGGAATTGACCACCACGCAAATAAACGCTGGGACACTCAGGTACGTGTCTCCGATAATAGTAGAGCGAACACTGTTACGCATGGGACTCCGGAGCCGACGCTGCGTCAAGGCGTCCATGTTAACTCAGGTCCATCGGCAACGACGCCTGCAGTTTGCATGGGACAACTATCATTGGACAGTGGAAGAGTGGAAAAAGGTTGCCTTTTTTCCCGACGAATCGAGGTTTTTCTCCACAGAAGTGACGGGCGGTGGCAGAAACGGCGTCAGACACACGAGAACCAACCCTCGGACACGCTTGTCAGTCAAGTACAGGGAGGCGGTGGCAATGAGCATGACTGGGAGGTGAGGATGTTTTGCTGGTATGACCTGGAACCGCTGGTACAACTGGATGAGTACCTGAACATCAATGGCTACCTGTCCATCTTCGCTGACCACGTGTATCTCTTCATGTTGGACGTTTACCCTAGTGGTGACGGTTTCTACCAATAGGACTATGTGGCCTTCCACATCGCTAATGGGGTTCGTGACTAGTTCCGGGAACACCACGGCGATGTCACCATTCTTCCTTGGCCGGCGAAATCGCCCGACCTCAATCCCATAGAGCACTTGTAGGACTATTGGGATCAACATGTTCGACGTGCCAATACACAAACACGTCATCTCCGGGACGTCCGTGCTCTGCTGCAGTCCGAATGGGCGCGTGTGCCTCCGCAACTTTCCAGGGCCTCATTGCGTTCATGCAACGCCGTCTCGGCGCTGTTATGCAGGCTAAGGGTGGTTATATTATTCTGATACGACTGAGTATGCTCACACAGAACCCTCATATCGTCAATAGGAATAAAGAGAACTAGTAATTTACCTGTGGTATGATGGTTAGTTTAGACCTGAGGTCATGCAAACCGATTTTCGCCACATCCACATCATCAATGATTACATTTCCCTCTACGGCTTCAATAATTCTGAAAAGTGCTAAGGTGATGGATGATTTACCAGCGCCAGTGCGACCAACTATTCCCACCTAGAAGGATGGAATCATCGTCGTTTAGAAATACAATGAATTAACATATAAACAAATTCTTGGTCATGAAAATCTCAACAGCACCGGTAATTAGATTAGATTACAATTTAAAAGTCTAAGTACACACACACGTTATTGTATTCTGTCAGGTTATGACATTATTTATAGACTCTGTATTCGGATATTCACTCTCTCTACAATTTTATTCAGTGTTGCACTCAGAACGATCTAGCCGGGAAGAGTACTTCAAGGGAGAAGAGCCAATAATATTTCTTTCATCTCAGTTTTATGAGCGTTTTGTTGATTCTGTTTTTACTGCTAATATCTCAGCACCAACTGTCCTCTCCTCATAAAGTCTTATTAAGGTAAGCCATTGATTATTCCAGCAGAGATGTATGCATTGAAAACTCGGATACAATAACGAAGCCATTCGTGATTTTCTAAGAGAATACATCAAACACCAGTAATATTTCTCTTCTACTTATCATCTATCCACTTGTTTATAGTGTCACTGATTTGCTTCACAAAAGTTCCCCAAAAATTAATCTTCAGACACTGTCTTTAGCATGTAGACGGAGAGGGGGCTTTTCAGGAGACTCACTCCGTCCCGTGGGCGATCCTGTGGGAAGTGAGATGCGTTTATCACCATGTTCACGTCTGGAGAAAAGTCGTCAGTCATAAATAAATGGTTGAAACTGGTATGAGGAATTCCCGAAAGTTTCGAAAAGGGAATATTTTCTGTATTTTCCACCTCAAGCAGAGAGTAAATGGTGCCAGTCGGACAATTTATGGAAAGACTCTCAAAAAGTGATGTGAACTTGAAAACTTTAAAGGCGAACGCTTTCATTCGTCGAAGAGTAAGGACATTCTTCAGACGGCATAGAATTGTCGTGTTGTTGCGAGACCACAGGACGATGCCGACTTCACTGTGCACTACAGGGAGAGCGCTGGGTACTTCAGGGAGACCCACCCCCTCCGCGCCTCCTGTGTACTCCAGGGAGACCCTCCAGCCTCCTCATTTCACCGGGAGCATCCCTCTTCGTGGGAGCGACAGAGTTCGTGAACTGTCTGCCGATGTGAGGACGTTGGTAACTCCTTTTTGAATCCTTGCAATTTTGAGGATGTCGGCAACTCCTTTTTGAATCCTTGCAATTTTGAGGATGTCGGTGACTCCTATTTAAATCCTTGATCTATCGAGGATTTATTTTTTTAAATCCTTGATAGATGTGCCTATATATAGTGCTCCATAACGTAAATTACTTCCTCAACGGCAGTACTTGTAAGTAGACAAGCTTTTGTTTCCGTTTCTCGTTGAGGCGAACTGAAAAATCAAACTAAAGGATCTAAGCAACCAGAAAAACTTTAAGACTGTTGGGAACGGAATTTTAGGCCACCATTTATGCAATCAGTGTTATAAGTAGCTAGTATCACCGTAAATAAAAATGCATGTAAGTAGATTTCGGTCTACATGTTTGAAGTTAGCTGCAGAGAGCTCCTTGTAGTAGAGCCGATGCTTTAATTCAACGAATCGTCACCCCTCGAGAGACGGGCACATTTGTCTTAATTGTATTCGGATATAGTATCCCGGCCACCTAGTAACAATAAGTTTCGGCCGCAATTGGCCTGGTGGTTAGAGCAAGGATCCTCCAAACAGATGGTCGCGTGGTCGATCCCAGTTAGGTTGAGTTGCTTCGAACCAGTGAATACTCGACGTGTGTCGGATGATCACGTTAAACCGTCGTCCCCGGGCTGTTAGATCTCTACTACAAATAAGGCCAACTATTCATTTCCCCGCTCTTGATCTCTCTCCCTGGAAGTGCTCGTTATGACGTCATAGTTTGGCACTCCCTAATTGTTGAATCCCACTTTCAATCCCTTGCAGTATCTGAGTTTCTAGTTTCAATATAATGCAGCTTCGTTTCTGATACGCAACAGAAATGTCCCATGGAACGTAGGTACATACATCTAAAACCTCCCCTCTGGGTGTAGCTCCTACATGAAATTTCTGATAGTGTGTCAAAATAGATTTACAACCTTTTACGAAGGTGTGTCAATATTTTTTTAAGCAGTGCAGTTCAAATTTCTGCTGTGTCAATTAGATTGCTGGTTTTAAGCTCATATGTACACGTGGTACCACTGTCGTAGAGGTTTGATTTTGAGCTGTCAGGTGTTTTTTCCCTTTCCCTTAATTCGGCCATTCCGCTTTACGTATGCACCGAAGAAGAACAGCAAGAAGCGACTCGTTTTTGTGGGCTAATGACTGAAATTCATCGGAGGCTCTCAGCACGGTACGGTATGAGTAGATAATAAAGGCGTCTTCTGGGACAAAGGAAAGGCACACTTACGGCACCGGATGGAGTGGACGTAACACTGTTTTACCACTGCAGACTGTCAGTTTTATTTCCCAGCCACAATCGTACAAATGTAACGCATGGAAACGGACCATGATGCCCATCCACTGCTTATGACAACGTTGAGCAGGTCCCTGCCATTGTTCTGGCAACTAGACGGTTGATTATCGTTGAAGTGGTAAATCATATGAAAATTAGTCACGGTTCTGCGTATGAAATCACCAGCAACAGGCTTAACGTTCATAAACTTTGTGTTATACAGTTCAGAAGACTTCTCACGGAAGCGCACAAAAGCAATCATATTGAACATCTCTATGGTAACGATGACTAATTTTTAAAAAGAGTTATCACTGGAGATAAAGAGTGGATTCAACATTATGAACAGCAGATTTATAAGCACTAGCGTTTGTAATAGTTACATACAGGATTACCAATCAGAAAAACTTTTAAAGTTCAACAAAAATCTGCGAAATTGTTTTCTGGGATTTGCAAATGAGAATGCTGATACATAATCAGGAGAGGGCTCCTGCGTGAACGATGCTCGGAACATGCTACATGACAATTTGAAGGTCGCAGTTCGAAACAAACACCGAGGACTACAATAGGAAGGCACTTTATTGTTGCAGAGTAGCTGGAACTTTGCCATCTTGACATATGCATCACTTCTGAGGTGATATATCATATTCTGAAGATGCTTTTTTTCTAAAATTCGCAAGAAACAACAGTATGTCCGTCCACATACTGCTGCACAAACTGTTGACACTCAACAGAAAGTGAACCTTGACGTATTTTAGTGTCCTCCGTATAGTTCTGACTTCGTCCCTTTAGCACAATTATCTGTTTAATCCACTCAAAGATACCTTAACGCTTGATCATCGATTTGCGACGTGTACAGAAATGAAAGAAGCGATTCATGAGCGGATTCTTTCCCAGCAATTTGTTTTCCGATAGCATGTAGAAGCTCCAACATTGCTAGACCAAATGGGTTGAAAAGCTGAGGAACTATATTGAAAAACAATGTCCTTGCAAGTTCTCAATTGTTGCAATATATTATATGAATAAATTGCGGATAATTGTTGATCTACTCTCGTACACTGCCGGACAATTGCTAAGGACGGATGACAATAGCAACGATAGCAACCATAAAATGGAAGGCAGGAAAATGTGGAAATTAGCATAAGTGCGGGATACAGTAAGACGTGTTGTGCGTATGCAAATTTTGGATTGCCGAACTTGTTCGTGACGTCATAGCGCTGATAAGAGATATAAAGGATTTGACGCGTATTGACCGTTGTTGTTCAAACGCAAAGTTGAAAGGGAAAGAATCAATTGACGAACTTGCAATTTTCAGTATGTCTTCCCGACATCACCTAGGTGATTTTACGCGTGGCCGTATTATTGGCAAGATTGAAGAAGGGCGAAAAATAACAGATGTTGCCAGGGAGTTCGACGTCAGCCACAGTGTTGTTTCAAGGCTTTGGAAATCATTTCAAACAAATGGAGAGCGTAGCAAACGTCACGGGGGAGGTCGTGTTCGCAGTACGACACCTGCAGAAGATCGGTACATAGTGCTATCAACAAAAAGACACCGGCGCAGCACAGCTAGTGAGGTAGCAAATCAGTTTATCGCTGCTACTGGCAAACGGATCTCCCGAAAAACTGTAGCCAGATGTTTGCATGAAGGAGGACTATACGCCCGCCGTCCTGTTGTGTGCATCCCATTGTCCAGACGTCACCGTACCGCCCGTTTACAATGGTGCCATAAACATCGCAATTGGACTGATAACGACTGGTCTGCTGTCCTCTTCTTAGATGAGAGTAGATGCAGTCTATCGTCTGATTGTCGACGACAACTGATCTGGCGCCATAGTGGTACTGCATATGTTTTGGCTTCTGACCAAGTGGTCCAGGGTTCGAGGCCCAGACGAGGCATGCGTGAGTCGTGTGTTTGGCTAAAGAAACTGGCAGGCTCACTTTTCTGGAACTGGTAACCTTAAATTTAAAAAAGCAGATAGACGGGTATTAAAGCAGAGAGACGGGTATTTAAAAAAGCAGAGAGACTACTTACCTCCGATTTGCCCACATACGTGATTATGCAATTTTTTTTTAAGAAATCTACTTGGCGGTGGTAGAATAAAACGGTCATTCATGTACAGTATTTTTAGGTATTGGCTGTGACAGAACTTGCGAATTAAAAAAAAAAGCATCTTCAAGTACGATATATCACCTCAGAGGTGATGCATGTGTCAAGATGGCAAATTTCCAGCTACACACTTCTTCGGTATAGGTTAACTGGGAAATCATTCAGCTCTGGAGCAGGAGGATGCAAATTCGATTACAGCCACTGGCAAATGGATTTTATGCTATATTGACTCCCGAACGTAAAGTCAATCTCCTGGCCATTAGATTCACCAAACACTGTGTGATGTTTCTTCCACACTTGGTCTGGAATTAATAAAAACTTCTTCGCTTCGAAAAATGTGTGATGCTCTTTGCACACATCGTCTGGAATTAATGAAAATTCCTTCGCTTCAAAAATGTGTGATGCTTCTTCCACACATTGTCTGGAATTACTGAGAATTTCTTCTTCTTCGCTTCGAAATATGTGTGATGCTCCTTTCACACATCGTCTGGAATTAATGACCCTTTTTCGCTTCGAAATATGTGTGATGCTTTTTTCATACATCGTCTGGAATTACTGAGAATTCCTTTTTCGCTTCGAAATATGTGTGATGCTTCTTTCACACATCGTCTGGAATTACTGAGAATTCCTTCTTCGCTTCGAAATAATGTGTGATGCTTTTTTCATACATCGTCTGGAATTACTGAGAATTCCTTTTTCGCTTCGAAAAATGTGTGATGCTTCTTCCACACATCGCCTGGAATTACTGAGAATTCCTTCTTCGCTTCGAAAAATGTGTGATGCTTCTTCCACACACCGTCTGGAATTACTAAGAATTCCTTCTTCGCTTCGAAAAATGTGTGATGCTTCTTCCACACATCGCCTGGAATTAATGAGAATTCCTTCTTCTCTTCGAAAAATGTGTGATGCTTCTTTCATACATCGTGTGGAATTAAAGAGAATTTCTTCGCTTCAAAAATGTGTGATGCTTCTTCCACACATCGTGTGGAATTAAGAACTTCTTCGCTTCGAAAACCTGTGTATTGCTTCTTCCACACATCGTCTGGAATTACTGAGAATTCCTTCTTCGCTTCGAAAACTGTGTGATGCTTCTTCCACTCATCCTGTGGAATTAAGAAGAATTTCTTCGCTTCGAAAAATGTGTGATGCTTCTTTCGCACATCGTCTGGAATTAGTGAGAACTACTTCTACGGTGATCTCTCCTTCAAGCGTGGTTTGCTGGTTGACCCGGAAACCTACGAATACGCCCCAGCCCTTTCTGGGGGGGGGGGCATATGGGACGTACCTACCTCGGAGGTGACGCACATGTCAAGACTGAAGGTTGCAACGAGAAACGTCGTCGGTGTGGCCCAATTGGGAAAACATTAGACCCCGGAGCAGAAGGATGCAGGGTTCGAAACCACCACAGGCAAATGGATTTTACGTATAAGAAAATCTTCAAGATTATATATTGTGAAGAAGTACAAGTCGATACAGAGTTCTTAAAAATCAGCGAGGGAGGAATGGGGAGGGAGGGAGTTCAGCACTGACGCAAAAGTGAAACAAACCACCATAACGCAACATGATCCGCTTGAGACGTGGGTGCTGCTCTGAAAAAGATGATATTTATTGATTGTGAAAGTCGTTACTTCGAAAAAGAAGCAGTACTCGTGACTTATTAATCTTAGTATAGACCTTAATGTAAACAACTTATTATTTCTCAAACAAGTCTCGTACTTAAAAAAGTCCTAATTCCGTCTTGAGCCATTGCAAATTTTTTCTATTATCCTCATTCGGTAGAAGCCCTAGTCATTGGACATAGGCGCTAAAATTCTGTTATTTTAATCAGTTCTCTTTTTCAACCTCCCTATCGGAGGTTTTCGGCTTACCACCGTACAAACATTCGAGATATGGAAAACTCAGATATTCGTTTTAAACTAATAATAAATATTTTTCATGACAGAGCTAAACGGAAAAAGTAGATGCCATTTCAAACGAGTCAATAAAGGTAAACATTATTACTCAGAACCCCATGTTGCTGTCATTTGGAGTTATCATTTAGATATTTAATGGTTGGCGTAGTAAGTGTAAATATGACTAACTCTGCAATTAAACTGACCTTCTCGTTAGAAGAAATATCCAGACTTATGCTTCTTAGTATAAGATCAAGGTTTTCTCGATAACGAGTGCTGTAATTCTTAAATGACACATATCCTTTCGCTGGCCAATCAGAAGGCGGTCGACTGTCTTCTATCGTCCATGGTGCCTGAAAATATGCCAGAAACGTACGTTATTGAGAATCTACAAAAGCAAACTATGTGTTGTAACATCTCACAAAAAACATGCACAAAAAACAACAACAACAACAACAACAACTTGTATGAATAATATTAGGTCTTTCGGAAAATAAGGGTCGAATTTCTGAGGTTCCACATTCAACTCACCCATAATGCTTGCAGACCAACCCGCTCGCAGCGTATTCGTACGAGTTGAAGGGGGACTCAGACGCCCCACACACGCCATAATCGGTTGTCCCTCAGTCGTTGCTACTCGTGTGAGAGTGGTCTGTACAACATGTTAGGAAGGAGTGAGTTGCTGGTGATTCTGCTTCATGAGTTAAAATTGAGTCGTAATGCGGCACAAACTTACCGTAACGTGGTCGAGGCGCGCGGCGAGGAGGCAACATCTGAACGGACTGTTCGACGGTGATTTGAAAAGTTTTGTTCCAGTGTCACGAACCTATAAGATGAGGAGAGTCGAGGATGACATTCTGTCATTGCTAACGGCGCTCTGAAGGAAAATAAGGAGGCAAATCCTCGCATCAGTCAGAGAATTCGCCAAACAGTGCAATGTGTCGGTATCAACCATTAACATCTTCATCAAATTGGTAATGTTAAGAACCTCGATACATGAATCTCACACGAACTGACCGAGCACCAGAAACAACAACTGTTTGAGATGTGCAGTAACCTGCTCAAAACCTCGATACGTCGGTCTCACACGAACTGACCGAGCATCAGAAACAAGAACGGTTTGAGATGTGCAGTAACCTTCTGCTCAGAACTTCGATACGTAGGTCTCATACGAACTGACCGAGTATCAGAAACAACAACTGCTTGAAATGTGCAGTAACCTTCTGCTCAGAACCTCGATACGTGGGTCTCACACGAACTGACCGAGTATCAGAAACAACAACTGTTTGAAATATGCAGTAACCTTCTGCTCAGAACTTCGATACGTGGGTCTCGTACGAACTGACCGAGCATCAGAAACAACAACTGTTTGAGATGTGCAGTAACATTCTGCTCAGAACCTTCGATACGTGGGTCTCATACGAACTGACCGATCATCAGAAACAACAACGGTTTGAGATGTGCAGTGACCTTCTGCTCAGAACCTCGATACGTGGGTCTCACACGAACTGACCGACCATCAGAAACAACAACAGTTTGAGATGTGCATTAACCTTCTGCTCAGAACCTCGATACGTGGGTCTCACACGAACTGACCGAACATCAGAAACAACAACTGTTTGAAATGTGCAGTAACCTTCTGCTCAGAACCTCGATACGTGGGTCTCACACGAACTGACCGAGCATCAGACACAAGAACGGTTTGAGATGTGCAGTAACCTTCTGCTCAGAACTTCGATACGTGGGTCTCATACGAACTGACCGAGTATCAGAAACAACAACTGTTTGAAATGTGCAGTAACCTTCTGCTCAGAACCTCGATACGTGGGTCTCACACGAACTGACCGAGCATTAGAAACAACAGCGGTTTGAGATGTGCAGTAACCTTCTGCTCACAATCTCGATATGTGGGTCTCACACGAACTGACCGAGCATCAGAAACAACAGCGGTTTGAGATGTGCAGTAACCTTCTGCTCAGAACCTCGATACGTGGGTCTCACACGAACTGACAGAGCATCAGAAACAACAACGGTTTGAGATGTGCAGTAACCTTCTGCTCAGAACCTCGATGCGCGGGTCTCACACGAACTGACCGATCATCAGAAACAACAACGGTTTGAGATGTGCAGTAACCTTCTGCTCAGAACCTCGATACGTGGGTCTCACACGAACTGACCAATCATCAGAAACAACAACGGTTTGAGATGTGCAGTAACCTTCTGCTCAGAACTTCGATACGTGGGTCTCATACGAACTGACCGAGTATCAAAAACAACAACTGTTTGAAATGTGCAGTAACCTTCTGCTCAGAACCTCGATACGTGGGTCTCACGCGAACTAACGGAGCATCAGAAACAACAACGGTTTGAGATGTGTAGTAACCTTCTGCTCAGAACCTCGATACGTGGGTCTCACACAAACTGACCGAGCATCAGAAACAACAACTGTTTGAAATGTGCAGTAACCTTCTGCTCAGTACCTCGATACGCGGGTCTCACACGAACTGACCGATCATCAGAAACAACAACGGTTTGAGATGTGCAGTAACCTTCTGCTCAGAACCTCGATACGTGGGTCTCACACGAACTGACCGATCATCAGAAACAACAACGGTTTGAGATGTGCAGTAACCTTCTGCTCAGAATCTCGATAGGTGGGTCTCTCACGAACTGACGGAGCATCAGGAACAACAACGGTTTGGGATGTGTAGTAACCTTCTGCTTCACAACGAAAAGGAGCCCGTACTTGATCGCATTGTAACGTGTGATGAAAAGTGGATTCCATACGACAACCTTAAGCGATCTGGACAGTGGCTGAACCATGATGAACCACCAAAACAACATTCTATGCCAAGGCTGATGCAAAAGAAGGTTTTGTTGACAGTGCGGTGGACCGTTCACTGTGTCATACCCTACAGGTTCTTAACTTCTATTGAAAGCATTACATCAGTCACATACTGTGAAGAAATTGACCGAATGCACCAGACGTTGTGTTCCAAGCAGCCATCTTTGGTGAACAGGAAGGGTCCTACCCTCCTCCATGATAACGAGAGACCATGCGTGTCACAAATAACGAAACACAAACTACACCATTTGAGGTTCAAAACCCTCCACATCCAGCCTACTCGCCTGACTTGGTACCAACCGATTTCCAGTTGTTCAAGTATTTTAGCAATTAGATCAAGGACAGGACCTTCAGAAACCGAGAGGAGGCCAAAATTGCATTCCGGTACTTTCTTGCATCCAGGGAGCCAGATTATTCCAGTAAAAACACCCTAACCCTTTTGAAGTAGAACATCTCATCAACTCCATAAAAACCTTGTTTTCCGAACCCATCTACTGCCACAGTTTGTTTCATTACACTGTGGCGTTACATCAAATTTTCCACTTATTTTTGAGTAACCCAAATTTTATTAAATATGGTTCCCCGAAAATCATAATTATCGTTCCACAGACAGCTGAAAGCAGCATGGAGAGATGTGCGCTTGGTGTAACCGGGAGAGATAAGAAGAGGAATTTGTGAATCAAGAAAGAAATGGCAATGGGCTGAACATATTGCCAGAAGGACGAACCAACGATGGGCAATCGAAATTTTATACCGTCCAAAGCACAGGGAAGACCCAGGAGTAGAACACATGCGAGATGGATGAATGAAATACGAAAGCATGCTGGAGTGACAAGAAGAAGACTGGCTCAAGACGGACTGTTGTGGAAGAAACTTATGGAGACCTTCATCTAGCATAGTTGATAGATAATTGTTGACAATGATGACGATAATATATATATATATATATATATATATATATAAGAATTTTTAGATTGGATTCCAAGGGACAGGAAAAGACCCAGAAGAAGACCACATGGGAGATGGGTGGATGAAATTCGAAAGTATGCAGGGGTGACATGGAGGAGACTGGCACAAGACAGACCGTTGTGGAGGAAACTTGGGGAGACCTTCGTCCAGCAGTGGATTGATAATGGTTGACAATGATGATGATGATGATGATATATATATATATATATATACACTATAATGACAAAAGTCACCGGACACCTAGAAGAGAAACACAACATAGCATTTATTGACCTACATTAGTATGGTGTCGTTCCACCTTTGGCCTTAATTCATGCACTGACCTTTCGAGACCTGCTTTCAACAAAGTTTTGGAACACAGCGATAGGTATGCGCTTCAATTCAGTACATAATGCTGCCGCTAACTGTTGCTTAGTAGTAAGCCTTGGTTCCAAACTTCTTATGCGGCGCTCTAATTAATCCCATAGGTTCTCTATGGGAATAAGATCAGGGCTCTGTGCTGGCCAGTCCACACACGATACGGAATTACCGTCAAATCACACAGTAACAGTCCTTGCATTATGGCTAGATGCATTATCCTGCTGGTACCAACAAGAGTCCGTCCCATAGTATTACCGCAGAGTTGATAGGGCATAATTGTCCAGAATATCGAGGTAGACGTGCTGGTTAACAGGTTTGTCCGCGATAACCATGAGCCGGGACCACACCACGAAATACACCCCCGCACGAATACACTGCCAGCTCCAAAATTGATCTTAGGAACAGTACACTGTGGTAAATAGCTTTCCCCCGACTGCCGCCATACCCACACACGACCATCAGAGTGATGGATCATGCATCTGGATTCATTAATCCATAGGACCCGTTTCCATTGATCTACGGTTTACGATAAATGTTTTTTACAGCATGCTAAACGATGAGTAGTATTCTGAGTGGAGATGAAAGGCTTATGAGCAGCCGCACGACCACGGTAACCTGTGGAATGAAGTTCTCTGCGAATGGTACGTGCACATACAGAGGTTCCGGCATTTTTACTCATCTGTACACTGAGGTCTTGTGCAGTTCCCCGTCGATTAGTTGTAACGACTCTCCTGAGGCTTCTACGTCCTCTATCACTGATTTTCTTTGATCTGCCGGCACGTTTTGCTGCTTCAGGCACGCTCTGCGTCTTCCACTTATTCAGTACATCCAAAACAGTTGACTTGGGTATGTTTAAACGCCTCTCGGTTTCTGTTATAGACAACCCACTAATATAACACCCAACAATCTTTCCTTTCTCAAAGTCAGTCCTTTCCCGCCGCAACATTTTCACTCAACCTCACAGTGTGATATGATCGCGGTCAGCTGCAGGCTTGTTTTTATACCGGTTGCAGCTGTACCGCACATCTTAACAACGCAGCTGATCCGTTCAATTGGTTTTGAAGGGGTGTCCGGCGACTGTTGTGAATATAGTGTATATATCCCGTTTAGCTGGCGTGGTGAGTTTCAGCCAAATCCCCCCCCCTCCCTTAAAGAAAAATGATTCCACGACTCAAAACTTGGCTTTCAGTCTCCGGTACGGGGAATGTACCTGGTCAAGAAAAATTTTAGACTGGATTCCGAACGACAAAAAAAAAAAAAAAAAAAAAAAAAAACAGAAGAAGACCACGTAGGAGGTGGATGGATGAAATTTGAAAGCATGCGGGAATGTAATGAAGTAGACTGGCTTAAGACAGGCCGTTGTGGAAGAAATTTTGGTAGACCATCCAGCAGTGGATTGATAATGGTTGACGATGATGACGACATATAATGTTTACATTTGCATTTTAAACTGAGTAAATTTTCTCTAGTTGGCCTAAATGCTTTCTCATTTTCGCTGTGTTTTTCTTCTAAAAATTTTATATTGTTTTACGTGTCGGAAATAACCAAAATACGTGTTCATTACACCTGAGAGTTCGGGGTTATTTTTCTTGTTAAAAGCGTAGCGGCAAAATTTCAACAGGAAAATTAAATAGGTTTATGAAAGTAGGCTGATGACAAGGCGCATCGCATAAGACAGAGAAAATAATCCGCAAAAGACACACACGCGCAGAGAGGGAGACAGAGAGAGGGGGGGGGGAGGTGGAGAGCAATCAAAGAAATATAAAATAAGGGAATTATTGCAATATGTGAAAAAGCACCCCACAGTCCAAAAATAAATGGTCATCACCAAAAATTTAAGAACTGACTGCAATATAGAGAAGCAAATTGGATAACTGGTGATGAGTGAAGGTATTTATTTAACGATTGATAACCGAAGGTGAGAGGTTACGTATCTTGTTCAATAAGTAAGTTCCGATGACTTTTGAGCGCCGATCAGGGATACGTAAATCGTCGTCACCCGACGTCATTACACTCTTTTGAGTAGAGGGCGTTGTTTCGCACAGGTGTTTGAAAAAAGAGTCAAAGTGCTGCGGATCAAATTCAAGTGAAAAAGACGACCCGCCTAGAAACATGGTCTCACTTGGAGATACGCTCTCTGATTGGGTTTCTTTGGGCACGGAAAACGCCGGCAGCTAAAATCCATCGCCAGCTGTAAGAAGTTTAGGATTTTCAAGTCATAAGTGGCAATTACATTTATCTGGGCTCAGAAAAAACGCTAATCCGTCGTCATCTGTAAGAAGTCTATGGCCCTCAAGTCATGAGTGGTGATTAGGTTTCTCTGGGATCAGAGATCGCCGGCTGCTCAGATCCAACGCCAACTACAAGACTTCTACGGTCCGTAGGTCATGAGCATTCGGAGTTTGTCAGAATGGGGATCAAAATTCACACACGAGAGCATTCACGGAAAAGACAGGCCTTCAGCATCAGCAACAGACAGCAACGTGGCTTGTATGGAGGCACTTGTGCAAAAAACAACAACAGACGAGTGACTTTGTGTGAGACTGCTGCAAATGGAAATGTTTCTTTCGGTACCGCGAGTCACATCGTTCAACTTCGTTAGCGCACGTGCCTTCGAGTAAGTCTATGTTTCCAGGCTGGTTGACATTTTCACTCGAATCTGTTCTTCAGCATCTTTTTATTCAAACTCCTGTACCGAAAAACGCCCTCTAGTACGAAGAGTGGAATGGCATTGAGATACACCGATTTACATATCACTAACTCATCGCTTTGCAAATGCCATAGAAATTCATTGATCGGCTCTCGTAGAAGGGATCTAAAGGACGGTATAGTAATTGTCCGATAACACAATTGTTCAAAAGATATGTTTCTAAAGATTTTATAATAAAAGCGATCAAATGTTACGATTAGTAGGCCTTCCTTATGGATATGAGTCATAAGCAATGAAAAATTTGACATCCAGTGTATCAGAAAATACGAAACATAGAATAAATGAATAAAGTCGGAAAGCACAGGTATGTATAACACAAACATGGGTTTACTACAATGCTTCAGAGAGAGCATAAGAAGGAACGTTCTTCCATGTTAGAGCAGCAGTAGCATTTCAGAGCTAGACAGAAATAAACAAAAAAAAAAAAAAACAAGAAAAGGGAGTGAAAATGAACGCAAAAGACAGTCTCGCATAAAAAGAAGAGTGTTTGTACTCGAGGAAAAGGCAAATAAAGAACACTGAAGCATGCGATAAAAGTTACCCATGGTCATGCATCACAACGCTTACGATAATGCGTTTTTTTTCTTTCGGGGTTTAATGAACATCGTGAGCAACTCGATGGGTTATCAGCAGTCGCTTGTCCCTAATTTAGGGCCACTAGTTCCACCGAAGAGAGAGAGCCAGTGCCATATGACAAACGCACACACAACCACCTCACCGGGATTCGAACCCGGACCCATCTCGAATTATTATAAGTCAGCGTTTAGACCGTTGTGCTACCACGGCAGTATTATAATGTTGACGAGCAAAGAATAAAAATATAACAGCAAACGTTCTCGTATTTTTAGTAGTCTTTGGTGTATTCACTGCTTTGTTCACACGTACGCGACGAATGATCAGTCCCAGGCGCGTTACAATCAAGACCCCAATATCAAACAATAAATAAATAAATAAAAAGATATGCCTACTTTTGAAAGAATGTTGAAAATTACTTACTTCTGGGGTCAAGGTTGAATACTCATCAATTCTCTCCACTGATACTAAATGATTTTCTAATTCAGTTCCGCACCTTACTGCCCACAGCAAAGCATCTGTTATCTATAATCAGCGAAAAAAGTGACATTGGCAGATGCAAACTGTTCTGAACTAGAGTAGTTAACAAGACTCAAAATAAACTAAAATAAATTAATGAAAAAAGAAGTACACTGGAGTGCAAAAATTAAGGACGAGACGGTTTTTCGAATGTAACGCCGTGCAGAAGTGCTCCACATCGACTCAAATCGTACCATAAGATCCCCAAGATGTAAGAATATGGGACAAGTGAGCAAAACCGTCCAAACAAGGAATCCAAAGGATACAAAGGCACTTTATTGAAAAGGTAGCTTCGAGCACAACTGGACAGAAGACAGAAACGTCCATGTGACAGACGGCTGCGAAGAAAAATCCAGTCTTTAGTAGGGGATATGATAAACCCTGACTGCGTTGCAGGATTTACAACGTCTGTCCATGCTGAGGACGAGGTTGTCAAAGAGCTGTCGAGGCATCGCGGCCCATTCCTCTTGTAGCGCCAATCGCAGCTGCGGAATCGTTGCTGGAGGCTGGTGACGTGCTGCCAAGCGTCTCTCGAGAAAGTCCCACATGTGTTCGATTGGATTTAGGTCCGGGGACCTTGCGGGCCAATCCATGCGTTGAATATCTTTACTCTCCAACAGCTCTGCGACAGCCACTGTACGATGAGGTGTAGCGTTGTCGTCCATGATGAGGAACTCAGGACCCACAGCACCTCTAAACAGACGCATGTGAGGCAGGAGAACCTCGGGACAATAGCGGACACCAGTGACTTAACCTCCTTAGAAGATGTGGAGATCAGTACGGCTACCAAGCATGATACCACCAAAACGAGAACTCCGCCACCTCCAAACCGGTCCCTTTCGATGATGTTGGAGGTGTGATTGCGTGTTCCCTGCTCTCTCCAGATGTTTATACGTCCAGAATCGCTCGTCAGACTAAATCGGCTTTCATCCGTAAAGAGAACTCGACCCCATTACTGACGTGTCCAGTTCTTGTGTTCCTGGCACCACAGAAACCGCCGTCTCCGATGAGTAGGCGTTAATGGCACACACCGTACTGGTCTTCGTGCAAATAGACCACCTTCGTGCAGTTTCCTGGCCACGGTAAAACGCGATAACGGACGTCCAGTTGTCTGTTGCATGTGCCTTGCGATTTCTCCCGCTGTCTGCCGTCTATCTCTTCTAGCCTGTAGGACAATATACCGGTAGTCCGCCGCCGTGGTTGCTCATAGACGACCACTGCTAAACTCTCGGACAGCTGTTCCTGTAGTTTGAAATGCCCTCCAAGCTCGTGAAACGATGCTTTGAGCGATCCCGAACTCCTCGGCCACACAAGTGACACTACGACCTTCTTCCAACTTTCAAATGACGCGACCTCGGGTAAAGTCATCCAATGGATTGCCTGTTGGCCATATCACACGGTGGCAGCAACTCGACATCGTTTAAACCGATTTACACCGTGCAATAGCTTTCACCGAATTGCTGAGCGTACACAGCTCGTGTGCTTTATACCCTTCCGACCCCCACCCCCGTCATGCTGCATATATGCGCATGCTCTACCGTACCGGAACGTAGTCTATATCCTGAGTGGTCTTTCGGTCCGTTCTGCCTACTGGTTCCGCTGTTATGCTAATTTCTCCTCTTCGTCCTTAATTTTTGCACACCAGTGTACGACAGTCATTCGCATACAAACTGATCATGCAGTAAAGAATTAGATTGTTGCAGATAAAATGTAGGATTTTACAGACTCGTGCAATTGGTAGGTAAATGTACATATAAATACCCAGATCTCTCTCTCTCTTTGTCTGGAACGGTTTGAGACCACACAACGTCTGCATTGTGGCGCCATCCACCCCTTGACTCTGAGTGCAAATGCAGTCAAATACTCCACAGTATCATACAGTTTGCAAAATATTTCGCAACGGGCTTACTTCCAAGTTGAAGTTGAAATCACTCATGGAAGGTCTGACAGGTCATGGTGTTTTGTGAAAATCGACAGCTCATGTCAACACGATTGAGTTTCAAAAGCGCAGTGTCATATGTGAGCATATGACACTCTGTTCATATGACACGAACAAACATGACGCCTTGTATATTTGAATGCAAGTCACCGCGTTCAAATTGTTAAAGCGTTCACTTATTCAGTTTGCTGTCTACCTTCCTTGAAAAGCCATGTGTTGATGTGCGAAAGCTTGGACACTTTGATTTCTATTGCACGCCAATAAATTCGGATTACTAGTACAGTTATACTATTTTGAGTGTACTTTCTTGTTATCAATTAGTTATTAATTAACAACGAATATTTTACACAGAATGTTATTTATCGCGAGGTCTTATAGTACGAGTTTTTACTATATTTCCTTACAGAAATCCGGCTTAATGTTATTATCGCTAGGTCTTATAGTATGAGTTTTTACTATATTTCCTTAGAGAAATCTGACTTTCATTTGATTTGTGATTTATTTTCAATATGCTTCAATTAAAAATTTCACACCGTCCTAGGAAGGGCAACATCCCCCACAAAAAATTATATGTATCAAAAGTTTAAAAACAAGTTGGTAATATCATGCAATGCATTGATTATGATACGGTTGTACTCCTCGGCGACATTCGTTGTGTTTCTTACAGGAGTTGGTTCAATTTCATAAGCAGTCAGGTAAAATGAGTTGCCACGAACGTATTGATGACGGAATGAGGTGGAGAATCGTCGGTAGAGTAGAGGCAGGGCAATCGCAAGTTCAGATTGCTACAGAGCTGAATGTAACGCCCAGTGTCGTCTGCAATTGGTGGAAACAGTTTAAGGACACCGGATCCATATCGAGAAGGCCTGGGCAAGGTCGTCCAAGATCCACGACGGCCAATGAAGATCGTTATTTGGCACTTTCAGTGAGGCGCCACGGGACTTCTAGAGCTGCACAGCTATTTCGTAAGCTGCATGCGGCCACTGGAACCCGAGTTTCAAGGGTTACTGTTTCCCGAAGGCTTCATGAGAGAAGGCTTTTTGCCAGAAAACCCGCTGTTTGCATCCCGCTCACTTCAGCACACTAGAGAGCGCGTTTAGCATGGTGCAGACAACATCAGCCATGGACCAGACTTCAGTGGGGTAACGTTCTCTTCACAGATGAGTCGCGATTCATCCTGGACACTGATTCTCGACGTATCTTTATCTGGAGAGAACCTGGGGCTCGATACTTTCCCTCCAACATCCGAGAAAGGGACCGATAGGGCAGCAGAGGTGTCATGGTCTCGGCAGGCATCATGTTGGACGGCCGCACACCTCTCCATGTGTTTGATAGAGGCTCCTTGACTGCTGAGAGGTATAGGGATCAGATCTTACAGCCTTATTTTTGATTTTTCAGGGGCGCAGTTGGCCCTCGGTTCCTTTTCATGGACGACAACGCTCGTCCACACAGGGCTCACCTGGTCGACGATTATCTTGAAAGTGAGGATATTCACCGGATGGATTGGACAGCCAGATCGCCAGACCTAAACCCAATGGAACATGTCTGGAGCGCTCTTGGGAGGGCAATTGCAGCTCGCCATCCCTCTCCGAGAACCATCCAGGAGCTGAAAACTGCGTTGCTGCAGGAGTGGGACCGACTGCCACAGGGACTCAACTTCCTCGCTTCCAGTATAACGTCGCGCTGTGAGAGCTGTAGGACTGTGAGAGGGAGGGGACCATACCGCATATTAGAGTCATTTTATGTTCGATCTTGCAACATGGTTTTCGGACATTCCTGAGCTGATGAGCCTTACTGACGATCATGAGTGCGTACCATGACTGTTGAATGGTATATTTTTTTCTCTTATATAACTGTGTATCCATACCGAATTTAATTAAA
Source organism: Macrothele yani (assembly GCA_039090855.1). Classification (NCBI taxonomy): domain Eukaryota; kingdom Metazoa; phylum Arthropoda; class Arachnida; order Araneae; family Macrothelidae; genus Macrothele; species Macrothele yani. The sequence goes on from CM076993.1 coordinate 92,766,805, forward strand.
ATGTGTCCATTAGTTTTTCAGAAATTCGATAAAATGTGCAAATTCTCTTAATTTTGAACATCAGTGTATTTGAATTCAGCATAAAATTTCCTTTAAAATGATGTATAATATGTATTAATGACTTTACCATTGCGCTGTATAAGTTGACTTAAAAAAAGAATAAAAAATTTGACTTTCAATCTACTGTTGCAGGATGTTTGGCCACGACTATAGGTTGCATATCGTAAAAGTCACCGGAAGGCACAGGATTCATAAAATACAAGTATTAATCTTACCGACAATGCGTATGTTAGAGAAAGTGCAACTGTTGCTGCATCCATTGTTCCCCGGCTGGTCACAGAAAGAAGCGCGGTTATTAACACAATAATGTTGCCTAAAATTTCAAGTCGTATTCCCAGCCATCTGAAAAGGAAATACACTTTGAATTACAATTATGCATAGATATAGAGAGTGGCATAGAAAGAGAGAGAGAGAGAGAGAGAGAGAGAGAGAGAGAGAGAGAGAAACGACAGGAGTTAAGTAAGAGTGCGGACAGAAAGATAGAGGAGGAAAAGAAAGTGCCAGTGCAATAAAGATGCACAGAGAAAGTCACAAACAACGGGGTAGCTAATAAAATAGAAAGAACGACACAAAGAGAAATAAAAGTGATTGACCCAAAGAGAGCAACGGAGAGAAAGACGCACAGTCTGACGAAATATGACACAAAGAAACGGAGTAATTAAGAAAAAGAAAGAGCGTAACATAAAAAAAATATACAGGCAGGCTCAGTTCCGATTGAGCCGTCAGTTTAGAACGTAGGACTGCTATACTTCCAGATCGGAAAGTTGAAATGAGCTAGTCGAGTATGGTTTCAAAGCGTTTATTTAATTTGTTGTAGCCAACATGATATGAAAAGTAGCTTACATAATTTCTGCAAATAATTCTGGATACATTGCGAACACAAAGCAGATCGATACAGGAATTACCCAACGTGGTGCTCTGTCTTATTGGGCTTCTTGCGTTCCTCATCACTTTCTCTTGCCTCTCGTTTTAATTTTTTCCACTTTTGCTTGCGCTCATTCTGCGAATTCCACGGCGTTGTTGAAGATGTTAACCCGTTCACTCGAAAACAATTTTTAAAAATTTTAGTTTAAACCACTGCGATATGTTCTTTGTATTTTTGAGTAGATCTCGTCGAGATCTTTAAAACGATACCACGCACAGTTGTTTTGCACTCACGGTTGTTCAGATAAATCACGATATTGTAAAAAGTGTTCACCACAAAGCAATTTTTTAAATGTTCGGTTCAAACCACTGCTAAATGTTCTTCATATATACTTGAATAAATCTCGTCGAGAGCTTTAAAACGATAATACGCAGAGTCGTGTTGCGCTCACGGTTGCCGAGATAGACTGATCCAAACGCGGCGGCACAGCCAGAAATATTACATCATCTACTCCGCACGTAGGGAGAGAGGGGAGCGTCGCGTACGAGGTGTTGTGCAGCACGCGAATTGGACTCCATGCTGTTTACGAATATGCTAACACGATTAGTGTGCGGCACGTATTTTTAACGCTCTAATGATTTCAATTGGGACCTATTTTTGTCACAAGCGGTCGCCCGTAAGTCGCTCCATACTATCCGCGGAGTTTGACGTTGTCCTACATCAAAAGACAACGAGGTCGAAGAAAGACACAGACGGGGGAAGGGAGGGGGGGGGGATTGGACAGAACTGAGTCAGAAAGGTAAAGAGGACAAAGAATGAGAAAGACCCAAAAGGAAAATGCTATGAAACACAAGAAAAGCCGCCCCGGTGGCGCAGTGGTCTAAGGCGCTGGCCTCTGATCATTCGTCCGTAAGGGGTCCGGGTTCGAATCCCGGTCAGGCATGGATGTTGTGTTTGTCTTACGGCACTGGCTCTCTCCCTTCCTTGGAACCAGTGACCCTAAATTAACGACAGGCGACTGCTTATAGCCCGTTGAGTTGCTCACGGTGGTCGCTAAACCTCCATTCAAAAAAAAAAAAAAAAAAAAAAAGAAACACAAGAGAGAGACTTTCAGAGAAAGAGAGAGAGAGAAAAGCCCACACGGAGGAAGAGGGAGAGACAGGAACAGTGTGAGGAAACTCTGAAAAACAGATAACAGTCAAATACTGTATTTCACTAATTTCTGTATAACAGAATGGTTTATTCTATGTTGGAATGTGCTACTTCCGTGTGGGTAGGTAGGGATGATACGTTGATTTGGCTGAGTATTTTATGTTGTACGGTCAGTTTCCCCGTTCGTTAAGAAAAATCATCTTTCGTGCGTACATTTTGCAGATGTATGTACACCGGTGAGCCATTTCATTATGACCAGCCTACAGACAAGGGCGCGCCTGGAGACCGAACGGAGACGCGGGTGAAGTTTCCAGAGCAGCATGCATACAATCCGAGAATTAGCTTTCGGTTACTAGAGTGTTCGGGATCAGAATGGGAAAAGCTTCCGATTTATTACAGTTTGATAAGGGACAAATTGGGACGGCACGACGCCTCGGAACTGCGATCTCGAAAACGACCAGGCTTGTGGGTTGTTCACGTGCCGCTGTAGTGAGTACGTATCAAAAGTGGAGCATAAATGGCCGAACGACGAGCCGTCGTCCAGCCATGTGTAGTCCACCTCTCATTGATGCCAGAGGGGAGCGGAGACTCTCGGGCATTGTTCACAGCGATCTCAGAGCTACAGTACGATAAATCACTCACAGCTAAAACAGTGGTGATCAGGGCAATGTGTCACAGCACATAGTTCATCCCAGCCTTCTGCGCATGGGCCTGCGTAGCCGAAGACCCATGCTCACCGCAAGTCAACGCCAACAATGGGCACAAGATAATCGAGATTGGATCGTGGATGATTGGAAGAAAGTAGCCTGATCTGACGAATCAATATTCCTGGTGCATCATGTAGACGGCCGAGCGCGTATACGCCGATTACCAACGGAGGCTATGGCAGCTGGTTGCACTGTTGTGCCGAAACAGGCTGGCGACGCCGGTGTTATGCTGTGGGCGAAGATTTCTTGAAACACTTTATACCCCATTATCCCAATAGCACAATCCCTGACAGCTGTCAGGTATCAGAACATCGTTGCGGACGAAGTTCACCCATTCATGGCAACTGTGTTCCCTGTTGGTGATGGCCATTACCAACGGCATAATGCGCCATACCACACTGCCAGAATCGTCAATTAGTGGTTTGAGGAACATGCTGGTGACGTTCTGTTAATGCCCTCGCTTCCAAATTCAACTGATATGAACCCAATCAAACATGTGTGGCTCGACTTGGAAAAGCGGGTTCGCGCTAAATCACCACCACCTCGAAATGTACAGGAACTGTAGGACCTGCTCTTGACATTATGGTACCAGATACTCCAGGATACCTATCGCCACCTCGTCGAATCGATGGCTTACCCAGTGGTCGCTGTTTTAAATTGTATTTTTAAATCTATGTATATAAACACAGATTAAAATATACAATTTGAAGTTTTACATCAATTTAAGTTGACGATGTACTATGTGTCCCATTTTCTGCCAGAGCTTTTGCAGTTTGTGTAAAGCGGGCTAAAGAAAGTAAGCCTCGTGCTGTATTTAAAACTTGTAAAAAAAATACCGAAAATTCATTCATCACTCTAGTATTCGCACAGGAAATTCAGATTTTCCTTGCAATAAAGTGTATGTAAATATCTAGTTATTAGACGTCAGCTAAATATTGTGTTGATGCATAAGTTCATGCCATTTTATTTCACGAGTGTTTCCCAGGTCAGTAGTGATGGTGCAGATGGCCAGTTATATTTCAAAATGTCGCCAGTAATATCGTGTATATAAATCATATTGCGTTATGTGATTGTGGCTAATGGTTTATTGGTTTTTAGGTCCGTAAGTATGGAGTGTCAAGTAGAGAGGAATGAACGTTTCCAACATTTGCTCCTCTACGGGTGTAACAAGGGATTCTCAGCCGCTCAGGCTACTCGACACGGTATCCAGGATCATGTCGGCATACCAGCAAGAGGGAAGAACCACATCTAATAGGAGTAACTGTGGAGGTAAGAGGAAGTTGCCTGACAGGTACGTCCGCGTTCTAAGACGGATAGTAGCCAAAAAACATAAAACCACAGTTGCACAACTCACCGCGACTCACCTGTTTCCATCAAAACTGTTCGTCGGGAGCTTCACTGTGTCAACATTCACGGTTGTGTTGCTATCGCCAAACCCTAGATCACCAGTATGAACACCAAACGTCAGTTGCAATGGTGCCAGCAACGCAAATCGTGGACGTTGTACGATGTGAAATGTGTATTGTTCTCCGATGAATCATCCTTCACTGTCTTTCCCACAACCGGGAGAGTTTACGCGTGGAGACATCCCTCACAGGGTTATCACCCCGACTGTTTATTGCCTACAGTGAAATACGGAGTTGGATCGGTGATGGTATGAGCCACAATATCGAGGCAGTCTGTCTTCCCGCTGATTGTTCTCGAGGAGCACATCACTGCCAAGGACTATCGGACAGTTCTAGAAGACCAGGTGCACCCAATGGCTCAAACATGATCCCCTGACGGTGGTACCATGTATCAGGATGATATCTGTGAATCGGTGCCGTGTATCAGGATGATATACGGCACCGATACACAGAGCCACACTGGTGGAAGAGTGGTTTACCTAGCAGGAAAGTAAGGTTAAACATTCATGGCCTGCACAGTCACCCGACGTGAACATTATTGAGCCACTCTAGGGTGTCCTGGAGGAGCGTGTCAGGAAACATTTTCCACCACCGGCATCACGTCGTGAACTAGCCACTTTTCTGCAAAAGGAATGGCGTCAAATCCCTCAGGACATTGCACAGGACTTGTATTGGTCCTTCTCACGACGAATTGCAGCTGTATTTGGCCTCCAAGGAGGCTCTACACCGTACTAATAAATTGTTGTGTCCTAAACCCATGTGTTTCAGTTTAGTCGTCCAGCCCCTGTATGCAACACTGTAGCAGGCACTGCTCATAAATCACATAAACACGTATGTATAAACATAAAAGTATAGCATATACAAGCATTCACAATACAATGACGTTGTAGAAAAAAAGTGCAGAAGAATATCAATGACTATACCTAAGATAACGCGATAATATGTTTAACTCATTTAGCAGTCTGTCGTGGTATACATGCATATTCACTTAGTAGACCAAATATTAGAGAAAGGAGTGACGGACAGTTCACATGGGCATCCCCCATGCAGAGTGCAACAGGCCGAAACCGAACGCAGGCGGACAGCATAACTTTCCAACAGTGTATCACAATCGACGAACATGGGTGATCTGAGCGACTTGAATCGACAGATGGGACATTCTATCGCCCAAATGGTAAGAACCCCAAAGTTGCTGAGGGCAACCGCATCAAAGGTGTACTACTAGTATACTACAGACGGACTTACCAGCGCCAAGAGAGCAAGAGGTGGCAGACCACACGCCATTGATCACCGGTACTAAACTATCCAAGCTTGTATAGACTGACCGCTTGGCAACGGCAGCAGATATCACATTCAGTTTAAATGTCGGAGACCCAAGCAGGGTAAGCGAGCAAACGGTACGCACGCTGCATACCTTGTGCTCAAGAAGCCGACGCACTGCTCGTGAGTCGCTGCTGACTGCTCGATGTCGGACATTATGCTTCGCCTGGTGCCGAGAACATCAAAACTGAATCTTTGCAGAGAGGCGCCCTATCGTGTGGTCAGATGAATCCCGTTTTCAGCTGTACCAAGCTGACGGGAGGGTGCGCGTGTGACATCGACAGCATGAGTCCATGGCTCCGTCGTGCCAGGTCGGCTCTGTTCAAGGTAGTGCTGGCTCTATGATAGTTAGGGGATTCTTTTCATGGGACACATTAGGTCCCTTTGTATGCCTGGAGAAGTACTTAACCACTGTGCACTAACAGCATGTGCTGGCTGATCACCTACACGCTTTCATCGCCTTCGTGCATCCTACGGCCGATGGTCTGTTCTATGGTTTGGGTGGTTGCCGCCCCATCGGGCCGCAACCACCCAGGCATAGCTCGAGGAAGACCTATCTGAGTTTGGAGCCATAAAATGTCCCCAAGGTCCTCTTACTTAAACCCTGTGGAAGCCCTTTGGGATGCCATGGAGTGGGACATCGACGTCTCACGTGATGTTGTGGACAATGCTGCAATAGGCACGGGTGGCATTAACTCTGGCATCTGGTGGAGTCGATGCCTCGGGCTGTACAGGCGGGTATTTTTCAGGTAGGTAACTCTAATGTTTTTATCCTTTCAGTGTACATTCATGGCAATGATAATGACCTTCCGTATAGATCTGATCAGATCATATGTAGAGTATTTTAGGAAGGGAGTGTCTCCCCCTGGTCTTAAACAACCCTTAGAAATAGGAAGTTAGGAGATTTGGGCTAGAGTGCCCGATAGGAAAGTGACACGGAAGAGAGGTAGAAAGAAGGAGGAAGACGCCCTTATTTATTACCGTAGGACCAATACCCAGGGTCCGACGGCTTAACGTGCCTATCCGATGCACGGCGGATATTTAATGTTTCGAGCGTTCGTACTTGCCAGGGATCGAACATGAGGTTTCTCCGTGGCAGTCACGAACGCTGAACACTAGGTCATCCGCAGCCCGAACTTCGGTTTATAAGTCGCAAAGGGATTTTAACACTAAGTTTTTAGGAAAAAAGTGCGTCTTATATTCAGGAAAATACGGTATTTATCATTACAAAGATGTACATACAAGGTGCTGGCAAATATGAATTATTATTTGTTCGTAGTTCAACAATGCAGCGCGGTGCGTTGAAAGCGGCAATATGTGGCAGGTGACAGCACTGTTCCAAGATCTTTCACTTACCTCGTGTGTGCTGTTGAGAGTAAGATGAGCGAAGTGAAGGTACATGTTAATGTGAAACAGCGCATTATAATCAAATTCCTGGCGAAAAAGGTTGTAAACAGTCGGAAATCTGTTCACGATTGAGTAGACAGTACGGTGAGAATACACTGTAATGTGAGTGTGGGAGCAGTGCGTTTAAAAGTGGAAGAAAAGCGGTGGGGAATGAACCTCCTGAGCGACACGTTCTCTGCTGGGAAGATTATGGCCACCGTCTTCTGGGACTCTAAAGGTGTAATGTACGTGGAGTTCCTCACAGATTGTTGCGCAATAAACGCTGAATGTTACTCGAAACGTCTCGAAAGCTTAGTAAAGACAGCCATGTGGAACAAGCGAAAAAGGGCGCAAACATCTGTGTCGTTTCTCCAGGATAACGCCTGTCCACACGTGGCCGCTCGGACCATGGATACCACACAGAAACTGAAATGGAACGTTCTACCACATCATGCATACAGTCCGAACCTTGCACTCTCGGACTATCACCTCTTTAGCCCTCTAAAAGCATATCTAGGCGGGAAAAGGTTTGGCAGTTATGAGGATGTGATACAGGCTGTTCGGGAGTGGTTACCCCGACAAGCAAAATACTTCTTCCTGTAGCGGCATCCGTACGCTTCCGGACCGCTAGCGCATGTGCATCGCTAACCAGGGTGATTTTGTTGAAACGTAGCAACTGCAGTTTCGGATAATGCAATGCATCAATGTTTTTGTTCTATTTAGAAATTATAAGTCATATGTGTCTAACCTGGTAGTATTCATGCTTTTCTATTATTCATTTATTGATTCAATTTTATTATCTGATGGAAACTTAACTAGGACATGTAAAGAGTGCAAATATACCTGTTAGCACATATTCCATAAAAAAAGAAAGAAGCATTGGTGTCAATTTTCTCTTCAAAGGCACAAGTAAACTTCTCTTGAACACAGTACGCTCTAATGGAAGACACACCTTGCATGGTCTCTGAGAAATGGCTGTAAACTGGAGATCTTGAAATGCTGTCTAAGCGCTGGATTTGACGAGATGTTATCAAGTACAATTTCTATCAAAAAATTAATGATATTCCAGTATGTGGTACAACGAGTTCATGTCAAACATTTACTTTCAAATGAAAAAATTATAAAAGACAAATTAGAAGCTGATAATGTGAAATTTCAAAAATTTTCAGGTCAGAAACAAATACTATATCTATAAACTCTTTTTCTTTTTTTCCTGCATCAAGAAACTCATGATTAATTACTTTCAGCATTAATACGGGATTCTACACTTTATCACTAAACTCCGTGTTAAAAGTTTAAAGCATAAAAACCGTACTCGACTTATTTCATCTCAAACTGAAGGAAAATCCTTCGGCCGTTTCCTTTTGAAATAGGAAAAGTACTTGCTATTCAAAAGTAAATGTTAAATTCCGAGCTTCAAGTTTTAATTTCAGTTTTAATTAAAAAAACAAATTTTTAATTAAAAATATTTTTTAAATTCAACTATGGAAAAATATTTTTTGAAGCGAAAGATGAAGATTTTTTTAACTGATTTAATCCTCTACAGAAAGGTTGATGTTTTTTGCATCTCCAGAGCTGTATCATTTAGCATCCTGCTCTAAATTCCAAAATCCAGGTTTCAAATTCAGCCTTTGAAGAGTTACAATGCTTTAGTTTGTTCATTCTATTGTTTTACGGCACAAATGGCAGTTTGAACCGTTGCCAGACGATACTGTGTACGAGAGAGCTATGCTATCAAAAGTTTGCAAGCTCGGTTTCATTCGTAATTTAACACCTTTTTTCTTTTCTTTTTTATTTTTCAGAATTGGCTTCTTAGTTGTTGAGAACACTAAGTTAATTTTTTTATTCAGTAAGCTTGCGAATAAATGCATATTGAAGGCTTCTTCTTGACCGATTTCAATCGAAATCAAGCACCAAGTCAGATATTTCTTCTCGAATCATTAAACTTGCTACTACTTCGTGTTCGCTTCATTTCATTTTTTTTTTTACAGAGAGATGATACCTTGTTAAAAACTTTTCTGCTTTTACAAAATTAAAGAAAGGAAACAAAGGCTATTTTAGTAATTAAGTAATAAACTGAAACGTGCTTAACGAATTTCTTCCAAAATTAGTGAGTTTCCTATTCTGGTTTGAAAATCCTGTGTACCAGTCCGAGCTGAAACCTTTGGAACCCTCACCCATGCTGAATTCCATCTTTGGCTTAAGTCTGCTTGATAGCAATGAACTTTTTTTTTTTTTTTTTTTTTTTTTTTGATTGGAGGTTTAACGACCACCGTGAGCAACTCAATGGGCTATAAGCAGTCGCCCGTCCCTAATTTAGGGTCACTGGTTCCAGGGAAGGGAGAGAGCCAGTGCCGTAAGACAAACACAACATCCATGCCTCACCGGGATTCGAACCCGGACCCCGTTCGGACGAATGATCAGAGGCCAGCGCCTTAGACCACTGCGCCACCGGGGCGGCGCAATGAACTTTTACTAACCACAGCCCATAGTGAGACGTCCGGGAACTAACGAGCAGCTGTAGTGGTCCTAGGAGGAAACTTCTTTATGGCCGCCCCAGTGGCGCAGTGGTCTAAGGCGTTGGCCTCTGATCATTCGTCCGTAAGGGGTCCGGGTTCGAATCCCGGTCAGGCATGGATGTTGTGTTTGTCTTACGGCACTTTCTCTCCCTTCCCTGGAACCAGTGACCCTAAATTAGGGACGGGCGACTGCTTATAGCCCATTGAGTTGCTCACGGTGGTCGCTAAACCTCCAATAAAAAAAAAAAAAAAAAAAATAAAAAACTTCTTTATGACGTAGGATGTAAAATCCTACGTCATACCATGAATGCTGAAGAAGGTGGGAATTAAGTGAATTCACGGTGAAAATACTTAAAACAGAACTTATCAAGTACATGAGCGAACACGTCCGTAAAATCCTACGTCATACCATGTGTGCGGCATTATTTCTTACGAATTGACGCTACCGATAGATGGCGGTTCGAGTCAGCAATCATGCTTTACTGGTTGAGACTTGAACTTCTTCTTGACTGGAGAAGATAGTGTAGCTAACTCGGCGGATAGTATGGGGCGACTTACGGCCAACCACCTGTGACAAAAAATAGGGCCCAATAGAAATCATTATAGCGTTAAAAATACGCGCCGCACACTAATCGTGTTAGCATATTCGTAAACAGCATGGAGTCCAATTCGCGTACTGCGCAATATATCGTGCGCGCGACGCTCACCTCGCTCCCTGTGCGCAGGGGAGATGATGCAATATTTCTGGGTGTGCCGCCGCGTTTGACTCAGTCTATCTCGGCAATCGTGAGCGCAACAAGACAGTGAGTGGTATTGTTTTAAAGCTCTCGATGAGATCCATTCAAATATATAAAGAACGTATCTCAATGGTTTAAACTAAAATTAAAAAAAATATATTTTCGTGTGAACTGGATAACATTTTCGACAATGCCGCGGAATTCGCAGAATGAACGCAAGCAAAAGTGGAGAAAATCAAAACGAGAGGCAACAGCAAGGGATGAGGAATGTAAGAAGCCCAAGAAGAAACTAGAATATGGGAAACGCCTGAAAGCAGCCGCCGCTAAACAAAAATCCAACACACCGACCGAACTCGCACAAAGAAGCATAAATTGACAGAAACGACTTCAGATCAAGAGCAGCCAACATCAAGCAGACAAAATACACGGATCGAACTTGTACACGGTCCAACAGAGGAAGCGCTGCCATCTACATGTTCAACATCGAGTACGACGATATATGTCGACTCGTCGCCTGTTGAAACTAGAGAGTTCAAACGTACTTTCATTTTTAAACGCTTTGAAACCATACTCGACTAGTTCATTTCAACTCTCCGATCTGCAAGTCGTAGTCCTACGTTCCAAACGGACGGCTCAATAAGAACTGAGCTTTCCTGTTGTTTTCGGAAGAGATTAGGGGGAGGGGAGTGACGATGACCATGAACAACTCTAAGTCTTCCATATTAAATTAAGGATCGCCAGAGGGTTAGCGCTACTAGGCTAACATACCATCAATGCTTTATCCGGAATCATCTCGGACGAGTGGTGAGACGCAGGGCCTCAGACCACTCGGCCACTGGGGGCGGCAGGTCACTTTTCCCTTCATTTTATGATCATTTTTTTCTTTGAATGGAGGTTTAACGACCACTGTCAGCAACTCAATGGGCTATAAGCAGTCGCCCGTTCCTAATTTAGGGTCACTGGTGCAAGGGAAGGGAGAGAGCCAGTGCCGTAAGACAAGCACAACATCACGCCTCACAGATTCGAACCCTGACCCCTTTCAGACGAATGATCAGAAGCCATCGCTTTGACCAATGCGCCACCGGGGCGGCTTTATTATCATTACTTTATTATCTAAGAACGACTTTCAAAAAGGCTATTTTTTTTTTTTTTTTTGATTGGAGTTTTAACGACCACCGTGAGCAACTCAATGGGCTATAAGCAGTCGCCCGTCCCTAATTTAGGGTCACTGGTTCCATGGAAGGGAGAGAGCCAATGCCGTAAGACAAACACAACATCCATGCCTGACCGGGATTCGAACCAGGACCCCTTACGGACGAATGATCATAGGCCAGCGCCTTAGACCACTGCGCCACCGGGGCGGCAAGGCTATTTTCGACGCCTTTTTGATGTATTACTATTTCTTTTTTCATTTGGGGGTTTAACGAGCACCGTGTGAGCAGCTTAGTCGGCTATAAAAAGTCGCCCGTCTGTAACCTAGTGCCACTGGTTCTAGGGAAGGGAGAGAGGCAGTGCCGTAAGACGAAAACAAAATCCGTGCCTCACCATGATTCGAACCCGGCTCCATCACAGACGAATAAGCCAGCGCTTAGGCCACTGCGCCACGGAGGCAGCTGACACTGGTGATGGTATGAAGGCTGTTAACGCTTGTTAGACCTATCCTTCCTACGGGTTGAACCACGGAAAATAATTTTTTGAAGCGAAAGAGATTAATAACGATCGATTACTTTGTATAAACTACCTCGTGCGTTGAAGTCAGGTTCAATAGGATATGCAAAGATTAGATTCAACGCAACTGTTCAGTCATTGCGTCGGATAGTTGGGAGTACCGGAAATAATACTGAGATTTTCTTGGAAGAACGTATCCAGGGGGATTAACCTGGGGTCCAGATCCCCCACTTTAAATACGCATCTTATAGATAGATAATGTTTTGCAGTAGCACATATGCACTGGCGAAAAGTGAAAAAAGAACACCAAGAAGGAATTGGCGGACGATCATAAAATTTACATATGTTAATGGGGTCGAGTTTACGTAGGTGTGATGTTAATTTCGGGACCAACCGATGAGCGCTTACGCCACAGCACGGTATAATATTCAAATTATCGTCGGTGGTATTTAAGGAGTACGGCGAAGTGAATGTAATCAGTCGTCGGCGTACGGACACGTGCGAAGACCCTGAAGAAGCTGCAATGCCTGGACATGGAAGACGTGTACGATTTCAGCAGTTATCGGACTTTGAGCGAGGTCATCTAGTCGGACGCCGCGAGGCCGGGTGGTCGTATCGTCGTATTGCGGAGCGAATTGGACGGGAAGTATCGGTGGTGGTACGATGGTGGCATAGATGGTCCGAGGAACATTCCCATACGAGAAGACGTGGAACCGGGAGTCACAGACGGACTGATGAGCGGACCGATCGACGCATAAGAAGGGCGGCGTTGTCAAGCAGAACATGCACTGCGACGCAAATCCGAGCTGCCGTTGCACCTGAGGTGACTGTGCGAACAATCCGCAACCGTCTACTGGATGCAGGACTACGTGCACGTGTGCCTCTGGCATGTGTACCTCTGACTCCAGCCCACCGTCAGGAACGGCTGCAGTGGTGTCGCCAACGTCTGCACTGGAGAACGCAATGGCGATCTGTCGTGTTCAGCGATGAAAGCAGATTCTGCTTGGGAGCCTCCGATGGCCGTATGCGTGTTCACAGACGCACAGGGGAGCGTCTCCACCCTTCTTGCATCCTCCAGCGACACACAGGGCCTACACCTGGTCTCCTGGTGTGGGAAGCGATCAGCTATCACTCCCGTACACAACTAGTGCTTGTACCGGGTACGTTCAACAGCACCTCCTACATCAACAACATCATTCAGCCCGTTGTTGTGCCATTTGTAAGGTCGGTCCATCGTGGTGTATTCCAGCAAGATAACGCACGCCCACACACGGCACGTGCAACGCAACATGCACTTCAGGGTGTGAGACAACTTCCATGGCCTGCACGTTCACCGGATTTGACCCCCATTGAGCACGTATGGAGTTTTATCGGACAAAGACTTATCCGGTCTCCACGGCCAGCCACGACCATCCCCAATTTACGCGTCTAGGTTGAGGATGCTTGGAACTCAATACCCCAAACTTACATCCAACATCTGTACGACAGACTCCATGCCAGAATTGCACAGTGTGACGCAGTTCATGGCGGTTAAACCTCGTACTAACCATGTTACATGGAAATGTTATTTTTCAGTTTACCAGCAAATACAGCTGTATTTTGCCATAGTGTTTTGATCACGTTATCCTCTTTATTCCGTTATTATGCTGTATAAATTTCGTTGGTATCAGACGTCTCCTTCGCGGTGTTCTTTTTTCATTTTCCGCCAGTGTATTACTCTTGAATAATCGCAAAACCAATGCATTCAAACATGAGCTTTTGCAAATCATTAAACTAATGTAAATACGAAGATTGTACCGAAAGTAATGCAAAAGTGGGCATAACTTTTTTATTAACTGACATAGGTCGTTCAAATTGCACATGCTGGTAGAATAACTCTTTCTCTATAGTAACCCTTCTTCTTCATTGCAGGTAAGTAATGGATTAAAAGCAAAAGCAATACGCCGTCATTGAGTTATTGATGAAGGAAGGGTGCAGGCTGTCCGACATTCACAGAAGGCTAGAGAATGTTTACGGAGATGACAAAAGCAATGTGCATAGATGGATAAAGAAGTTTAAAGAAGGGAAAACCAGCACTGAAGACAAACCACGCAGTGGGAGACCATCGTCTGCAACCACTGACAAATATCTTCAGCGAGTGGATGAACTGATTCGCTCGGAAAGACGAGTCACAATCCGTGAGCTTGTTGCACAACTGGACTGTGGTCACAATGCCAAACAGAAGATGGTGGAAGACTTAGGGTATCGGAAAGTGTGTGCAAAGTGGGTATTTCGGCAATTGATCCCGATTTGAAGGAAAGAAGGGTGAAAGTCTGCTGTGATTTGCTGGAAGCGTTTGAATCCAACGAAGACTCCTTTTTTTTCAGATCTGGTGACAGGCGATGAAAGGTGGGTGTATCTTTACGACCCGGATGCGAAGAATCAATCCATGGAATGGCGTCACACCTCTTCACCAAGGCCTAAGAAGTTCAAGAGCCAGCAATCAGCACAGAAAGTCATGGTGACTGTATTTTGGGATGACAAGGGTGTCATGCTCCTTATATTTTGGGAGCGTGGCCGTACCGTCTTCAGCGAGCGGTACATTGCGATACGCAAGTAGCTGAGAGAAGCCATAAGGAGGAAAAGACCGAACAAGAATCTGAAAAGGATCCACATTCACCATGACAATACGAGACCACACACATCTTTGGCAACAAATCTGGAGATCAGAAAATTAGGCTGGTCGGTGGTCCTCCATCCACCGTACAGCCCAGATCTCGTGCCCTCGAATTTACAACTGTTCGGTCCAATGAAAGACAGTATCCGGGGACAACGATTTGATGACACAGACGAGATGAAAGTGGCTGTGAAGAAGTGGGTACAACAGTCCACACCTGAATTTTTTCAAAGAGGATTCGGGAGTTGGGTTCAACGATGGCGCAAATGCATCACTTGCGATGGATACTATGTTGAGTAGTACCTTTGTATAGGGAAGGAGTTACTCTACCAACATGTGCAATTTGAACGACCTCTGTCTGTTAATAAAAAAGATATGCCCACTTTTGCATTACTTTCGGTACAACCCTGGAATTTATGGTTTGATGTAGAGATCTGCACTTATCGGGCTTGATTCAGGTACGAAGAGAGTGAAGCATAATGAATCGGGATCCATCGAAGATGAAAAGTAGTTTAACGGGCCAGTTTTTTAACGATGCCGTACAAAATATCGTGCCTTACCTGTTATTTTTTTAAATCTCAATGTGGTTCTGTGTTTTTCTTTTTTCAATGTCCAAGCTTATTTTCAGTAGCCCCATCCGCGCAATATTGGAGACGAGTTAATGATTTGTGTGAGCAATTAGCGGGACATTTCTGGTTACTTGTTCTGCATTTTACGACAGGAGAAGACATCCAGGAAGAGGGAAGCTTTTTCATACAGTTTGTGTAGGGAATGGGAAAGCGAGACATTTTTCGTGAGGGATTACGGAACACCTGTTTCAGTGTCCAAGGATCATTATCTTTTTTTTTTTTATATCTATACCATAAATTTATGTGATAAGCGATTTTTTTTCAAGCTTCATTGATCTTTGATGTCGTACAAAATAGTCTTGTACAAAATTATTAAAATTAATTGAATTACCTGTAAGTAGATAAGCAGTACACAAAATGTATACGTAATGATTGGTTACTATTAAAAGCAACAGGTCGTTTCGTAAAATTTTAAACAACTCAAAAGACTTGAAACTCTTTTTCTCTCCACGTGTTCATGGTTTTAGAAAAACGATGTATTGCACACCCACCCACACACACACACAATAAGTGGTCACATTATTGTGACCACCAGCTAATATCCAGAGTAACCGCAGTGCGGCGCGGACAGCAGCTAGACGGTCTGGGAGTAACTCAGTAAGGTGCTGGAAGGTGTTAACATGTATGTGGAGCCATGCTGACTGCAGTGCAGCTGACAGCTGCTAGAGGGTGCATGGTGGAGGATCCATAGAGCGAATAACACGATCGAGGTGGTCCTACGGATGCTCAATTGGGTTTAAGTGTGGGTGATTAGG
Source organism: Macrothele yani (assembly GCA_039090855.1). Lineage (NCBI taxonomy): Eukaryota > Metazoa > Arthropoda > Arachnida > Araneae > Macrothelidae > Macrothele > Macrothele yani. Next base: position 92,782,665 of record CM076993.1, read on the forward strand.
AGGGTCAGGAAAGTACTTTGAAGTTTTCATCAGCTATGAGTGGACCCAGGGAATGCCACGAAAACATTCCCCAGACCATAACGCTGCCCCAACCAGTTTGTGTTTTCCCAGGAATGATTGAAGAGTGTTTGTTCTCCGATGTTTCTTGCCTTATACGCAAACGACCATCGAAACCGTGACTCATCGGAGAAGACAATCCTTTGCCAATCAGAGGTCCAATCCCGATACTGCTGTGCAAATGCAAGCCTTTTCTGCCGATGCACCTTCGTTAGCATGGGTGCAGTGCCCATCCGTCTGCATCGGAGCCCCATACGCAGCAGGGTTCACTGAACTGTCGTTTTAGACACACTTCCGGTAGCCCTCTGGTTCATTCGGCCAGTGAGTTGCACCACTGTAGCGTATCAATCAGCCCTCACGCATCTGCGAACCCGACGTTCACCTCTCACATCAATGGCACGTGATGTTACGCAGTTTCCACGTCGCTTATTCCCAATGGTGCCATTTCTCCAATCACGATACACTTTAACCACAGCAGCAGGCGAACAGTTCACAAACTGCGCTGTTTCAGAAATACTGCCACCCTAGGCCTGAAAGCCGATAATCATCCCTTTTTGCAAATCTGATAAATCGCTCCTTTTATCCATGACAGCAAGGAGTGACATGTTTTCAAATTGCCTACAGCACTCCTTGTATACCCTCGAAGCCAGATCACGATACGTGCCTTCTTTCTTTGACTACGCGCTGTTGATGTCAAAAGTAGAAGGTGGTCACAATAATGTGACTCGACTCTGTGTGTGTGTATATATATATATATATATATATATACAGGGGTTGTCCAAAATAATGGAAACACCTCGCTGAAAACAGTGACTTCGGTATGTGCTGCTTTTTGAGTAAAACGAACATGTAGCTACAATTGTTTTTGTAAAAAAGTGTTGCTTATAGTCACAAGGGTCTGTGTGATTGCATTGTAAATCGGTGTTTGCATAATTTCGTTCCTGGTGAAGGCACAATGAGTGACCTGTGGGAGCTCCAAAGAGGGAAGATTGTAAGAGCCCGTCTGGTTGGTGCGTCGGTAAACACAGTGGCACAGGTATTGATGGTATCGAGAGGTACCGTGTCGAAGGTCATGACAGCACAACATCAGCTGCGAGACATAACTGTGGAAGGAAAACCAAACTTACTGCGAGAGACAGGAGGGCATTAAAGAGGATTGTGACCGCAAGGAGAAAGACCACGACGACGAGAGTGACTGCTGAGCTTAATGCACGTCTCCAAAACCCAGTGTCGACCCATACCGTGCGAAGGGAATTTCATAAGCACAATATTTACGGCAGAGCTGCGATTGCAAAACCCCTGGTGTCACAGGTGAATATGAAACGGAGACTACAGTGGTGCCAGGAACATAAAACGTGGATTGCGGATCAATGGAAACATGTCTTGTTTTCCGAAGAATCAAGTTTCTTACTATTCCCCACCACAGGACGGCTTTAAGTGTGGAGTACCCCCGCAGAAGCCTACAATCCAGACTGTCTCCTTCCTACAGTGAAGCATGGGGCGGTTCCGTAATGGTTTGGGCCATGATCTGGTGGTTTGCAGCAGGTCCCATTATCACCTTACACGAATGGATCACTACAGTATGGCACTCTTTTGGCCGACCATGTGCATCAATGGCGCAGACATTGTTTCCGTCAGGGATTGCACCTTTCAAGATGATAATGCCCCGATTCACAGAAGTCTAACTGTTCAATCATGGTTTGAGGAACATGAGGATGAAGTTGCACAACTTCCCTGGCCTGCACAATCACCGGACTTACACATCGTTGAGTCCCTGCGGTCTGTGTTGGAAAACAGAGTGCGATCCCGTTATCCTCCTCCGGCGTCTCTCAAGGAAATGGAGAAGTTTCTGTAGAAAGAATGGTACAACATACCACTTACCACCATCCAGCACTTGTATGCGTCCATTCCAAGGAGGATTCAAGCAGTTTTAACTTCTAAGGGTGCTCCCACACCATATTAGGTGCGTAACACCTATTGTTTCAATGTGTTTCCAGTATTTTGGACAACCCCTGTATGTATACGCACACACACACACACACACACACACACACACTCTCTCTCTCTCTCTCTCTTTCTCTCTCACACACACACATACACACATATATACAGGGTGCAAAGTAAAGTCCTAACTCACCCCACGAAGTTCGGAACGAACAGTGCTAGAGACATAAAACTTAGGTGTAGGTATAGCAAAGTTGTAACGTATACTCTATATTCACTTTCCTTTTGATTTTACTATCTCTGGTTATTTTATTTTCCTATGTAAATTATCTTCTTACTGAACGAAATATTATTTCACCTGATGAATGAGATCTGGCAATGAGTGTAAGTCATGACGTGGTGGTAGCTAGTATATAGGCGCGTTCATCGAGACTTAGAGAGAGCTTTTGTTGTTGTTATGAGAGAGCGTTGTTGTTTACGGAAAGCGTTTGTAATACGAGGAGAGATTGTGTTGTTATGAGGAGAGATTCTTCATTATTGTAAAACAAGTTGTGTGCGTGCTTTAGATGACCAAGAGTCTTATAATAAAGAAGTTGCCGTAAGTTAGTCTTTCTCAATTCATAGTTTTTGTCAGACCTCTGTCTGGCTGTTAGGTTTATAACATTAGTTTCTTATCATAAATAACCAGCGTTAAGACTTTATTTACGTTCGTAATTAACTAGTAACAACAACCATTTGGAATTCACTATTTTGAAGCTTAGTACAAGTATATCATTAGCTAGCTGGTAGGAAGAGAATCATACATATTAATTAGCTTAGCGGAAAGAAAATAAAGCTAATTCATTATAAAGTGACCATGCCCGATTCAATGACATTTAATTGGACATGGTCACTTTACAATACCCACACCTAAGTTTTTTGGCTTTAGCACTGTTCGTTCTGAACATACTCGGGTGAGTTAGGACTTTATTTTGAAACCTGTATACAGGATGTATAGGAAAGTCCTTAAACAGGGAACGATAACTTTTGAACGCAAAATGCTACAGTTGTAGAAATAGCGTGTACATTTATAAGGCACAACAACTTGACTATGTTCTATTAGATGAGACCGATTGTGCTCCATCGTCAGGTATATTAGAAGTTAGCGATCTCATCGCAAGAACAAGAGATAGCGAAAAAGAAGTCATTAGCAAACTTGTAGAGCGTCACCGATTTAGTATGAAATGATGTATTACATTCACCAAAAACTCCATAGTAGAAGTCCGGAAATGCAGATCTCTCGGGTTTCCGATCACCGGCATAAATACGTCACTCATCGCGTGCAGAAGTGTGACATTACATAAGGTGGTGCAAAATTTACTAGGATAAAACTAAGTTGACATGTACGTGTCAAAGGTACAATGAATTATTAGGAGTTAAGTGTACAGTAATAGGAGTATGGAAATTCATTAACAGCAGTAGGACATTATGAAGAAGAAAAACACAAAATGATGTTATAGAAATACAAAATGTCAGTACTAATACTTAAGTATTTGCGATGTGTCCACCATCGGCAGCAGATACACATCTGTACGATTCGAGCTAGAACTTCTTGTTGGACGTTCTGCAGCATTTCAGGTGTTACGTTACTGCGTGCTTGGATAATACGGGGTTGTAGAAATTTGCCATACACGATTAAATTCAAGGCCACACGTCGCACTGATGTCTCTCGTACTGCACTGTGAGTGAGCTAGCGCTTAGGGCAGGACGTCCACTGGCTGCACGTTCACACCTGCAAGTGTCGGCCTACCTGGGTCAACGGGAACGACTTGTAATGCTCCCGGTTTTTCTCAGCCAGCGAACGACACTGATGATAGTCGCCGCAGTAGGATGAGAACGATTATAGACACGTAATGCATATTGGCGTGCTGCCTCTCTTGCCCGACGACCGCATTCCCCGGACAACATAACTATCTCGCAGTACTCCTCGTTGGAATAACTTTAGCCATGTGTAGACTCAAAGATCTAGTCCAGGCACTGTCTGACAAACCTTCCCTGACTGCCAATTTATGCTTCCCGATTAGGTATGACGTAGCGTTGCCATTTGCATACTTTCATCCATCCTGATCGCTGTTTTGCATGCAAACTTCGTTTACAGATTTTACGCTTTGCGATCTCATTCGTGACGTATTTATGCTGGTGATCGGATACCGAGAGATCTGCATTTCCGGACTTCCATTGGAGTTTTTGGTGAATGTAGGGCGTCATTTCGGACCATGTAAATTGGTGACGCTCTACACGTTTGCTATTGACTTTTCTTTGCGCTATCTCTCTTGGTTCTTGCGATTGTGTTTCAGGCTTTCTGCTACACTGAATAGGATAAACAATTCGCCGCTATCTGCAATCGGTCTTTCTAATAGAACATATGTCCACTTTACTATGTGCACACACTACTTCCACAATTTCTATGCTCATTTTGCGTAAAAGTTATGGAACTGTAATGTTTTGAGACTCTTCCTAACACCCTGTATATATGTTTTTCTGGGATCCCCCCCCAAACCAGAAATTCTGAAGTATGTGCCTGTTTTCTAATGTAATCAGGCTAATAAAAACAATTGTCAAAATGGCTTTTTTTTTTTTTTTGATTGGAGGTTTAACGACCACCGTGAGCAACTGAATGGGCTATAAGCAGTCGCCCGTCCCTAATTTAAGGGTCACTGGTTCCAGGGAAGGGAGAGAGCCAGTGCCGTAAGACAAACACAACATCCCCCAACAGAAATTCGAATATGTGACCCCGTTCTTGTAATCTAATGATCAAACCAATCGCTTCATTAAATGGCTTTCATTTCGCTTATACCGAAACGTATGCATTTTATTTGCTTTTTAACAGATATATTCGTGGACTGAATTTGAACCAATCCAAAATCATTGCTATGTAAATTCTGGAAAAAAGAATAGTTAATCGAAAGTATGACTGAAAGCAGTCACAGAAATTAATTCAGAAATATGAAATATATGAGTAATAACAAGTCCATCATGATGAAATTTCCGTCCGATGACTTAAAAAGCATTTATTACTTTTTGCTAAAAACAATTTTAAAAATTTCATAGAATAGTGAATCAATGAAGTACCGGACAATATTACTGATTGTAAAGGGTAATACTTACTTGTATGAGGAAATAAACAGCACCAATGGGAATTAAAAACGCTAGGAAGATTGGGGTGTTCATTCCAATTACTACACATGTTGCTAATATTGAAACAAGAAAACATAAATATGCATCCATGTCCAAGGGTACATTCGTATCCACAACATCCATGTCTTTGCCAAACCTAAAAAGAATAAAAGTATTTAAAAGAAACATGGAAAAGGAAAAGTGAAAGGTATTTTCAATCTTGCAGAATTCAGTTACAAGGAGAAATTAGTGAGTTTTCTTGTTTCAATATTAGTGGAAGAATTCGTAAATTCTTCCCACAGACGATTTCCTAATATTACGCAAGCACTTACAGATGATAGTTATCTCGGTAATTCTTCCAAATTACCCCGCTTCTATCTATACCAACTTATGTGCATCAGCTCCGCCCCTATCGCACAGGGGTCTGAGCCCTGGATTCTGGCCATTCTTCCGAGATGGGTCCGGATTCGAATCCTGGTGAAGCACGGGTGTTGTGTTTGACTTAAGCTCTTTCCCTTCATTGGAACTAGTGGCCCTAAATTAAGGCCCGGCGACTGCTTATCTTTTATCGAGTTTACTCACGGTGGTCGTTAAAGCTCCGAAATAAATAAATAAATAAATAAATAAATAAATAATGCCTGCAACCGTGAGAATTATGATACTCACTCACTTCCGGATTTTCCTACATAGCGACTTCTGTCAGGTTGTCTTTTCTTTTTTTTGTTGAAGGTTTAACTACCAACGCGAGCAATTCAATGGGCTATATAAGCAGTCGTTCGTCCCTAATTTAGGGCCACTGGTTCCAGGAAAGGGAGAGAGCCAGTGCTGTCAGACAAACTGTAACGTATATTCTATTTTAACTTTTCCTTTTGAGTTTCTTTTTCAATGTAAAGTTGAGTTCTTTCTCTTAGACATTTAAAAACCTTAGCGTTATGTATTTTCCCTCAAGCGAGAATGACGTTGGCAACAATCTGAGGCCGGAACGAGAGTGACGTATGTATGTGATAAGAACGAGAAGAGATGAATATTTGGCGACGCAGTTGTTTAAAGTGGAGATGTTAGATCGTTGCTGAGTTTGATTGTACGACAGCTAATTAAGGTATGTAGTTGTGTGTGTACGTCGCCATGATATGTTTTGGATTTCGTCTAAAGTTGCTGGACCACTAAAAAGTTTACGTAAGTGAATTGACTTTCTGTATATGTTTCGTCTGGCCCTAAAAACCTTCATTTAAAGTGAGCTATCCGGTACAAATAGTTGCATCGCATTTACTCTTAGTTTAACATCTATTCAGCCGGACATTTGGAACTTTAACATAACAAATCTTACATAACGAAAAAAATGTTACGTTATATTGGCGCCCGAACAGGTAGAATGACTTGACCGTTAAGTTTCTCGCAATGGCGTGATGTTCTTTCCACACCGCGAGACAGGAAAAATGAGAATCCCTTCTTTAGCGCGTCGAAAAAATAAATCAGTGTGATGTTACGTTCCGCACACCAAATTGTCTGGGATTTCTCAAATGCAAGTTCTTCATGGGATGACTGCCTACAGCGACACATGGTCCCGGCTAACCCGTGGGACATGCCCCGGCCCTCTTTCCGGGGGGGGATGAGATGTGACGTGCCTGTCCTGTAGGATGCACATGAGATAAAGGCAGATAGTAGCGCGAGCATACGTCCGCGTAGCTCAGTAGGGAAAGCAACTTATTCCGGAATGAGGAGACCCGGGTTGGATGCCCGGCGTGAACAAAAATGACGCAGAAATTTATTTCGTTATAGCTTCGAAAAATGTGTGATACTCCTTCCACACATCATCTGGAATTAGTGAGAAATCTTTTTACAGAGAGTTACAAACATGGATTGCGTCCGACCCGAAACCTGCGATTTCGTGCCCCAGCCTTTCTGAACGAAGGGGGGAGGGGAGTGATATGTGACGGTGACGTACATGTCAAGACGGTAAGTAGTAGTGATAAGTACTTGTCGTTGTAGCTTAATCGGGAAAGCATTCGGTTCCGGAGCAAGAGGATGCGGTTTTTCCCTTTTAAATTCCTGTTTTCACAAAAATTGCAAGATATAATGAAAGTACACGTTGAAAATATTCCCATGCTGCCCCCCATGGCCGAGTGGTCTGAGGAGACGACTTCTGATCATACGTCCGAGATGGATCTGGGTTCGAGTCCCAGATAATATTTGTCAGATGACGCTGGCTCTGTCCCGTCCCTGGAATCGATGACCCCAAATTAGATTGGGAATCCGCTGATAACCCTGAGCATCGCTAATGAGTGTGTGTGTGTGTGTGTGTGTGTGTGTGTGTGTGCGCGTGCGTGTGTGTGTGTGTGTGTGTGTGTGTGTGTGTGTGTGTGTGTGTGTACTGCTAAACCAGAAAAAATATATTCCAGAATTTATCTGGATTTATTATTATTCATTTCGAGAGTATTGTACCAGAGAAAGATACGGTGAGTACCAAAGCGGTTTAATGCATGCTTTGTTTCAAAGACTCAATTAATCATTAACCCATTGAGTGTCAGAAACGCGTCTAGCACGTGCAAACGTTTCTCCAACTCGTTGTCACGGACGAAGTGTCAGTGACGCATCTTGCTCGTGCAAACGCTTCTCCAATTCAGTGTCATGGACGAAGTGTCAAAGACGTGTCTTGCGCGTGCAAACGTTTCCCCAACTCAGTGTCGTGGACGAAGTGTCGACGCTTCTAACGCGTACAAACGTTTCTCCAACTCAGTGTCATGGACGAAGTGTCAGTGACGCGTCTTGCTCGTGCAAACGTTTCTCCAATTCAGTGTCATGGACGAAGTGTCAACGACGTGTCTTGCGCGTGCAAACGTTTCTCCAACTTAGTGGCATTGACTCTTCGTCCATGACACAGCTGGAGAAACGTTCGCACGTGCTACAGCGTCGCTGCCACTCAAAGAATTAAAGAGATATCAAGAAAATATTCACCTATTGATGATTCGTCCCAGTGGTGTAGTATCGAAGAAAGACATTGGTGACTTCATAACGCTCTCAAGCATTTGCTGATGGAATATTTTCGATGCTTGTGCCGCTCCAAATGCAAGCATAAAACATCCTATTAAAACTGCGATGGCTGAAATGATGCGAAACGTCAGTCTTAGACATTGCAGATTTCAGAAAATTTTTACGTTTATGCAAAATTTGCAAGAAATTGAATGATTTTAAGCCTGAAAAGCCATTAGCAAAGTATAAAAACTAAGTATGAGGACTAAGTTCTTGTAAGAAAAACTACCAAAATATTAAACACACACACACACACACACACGGTAGGGATGAAATGCATTTTTTTTTAGTTTTAAACATGCTATGCAAAATATAACTGCTTCTACATTTGTTTGATGCTGATTACTTCTATTAATTTTTATTTTCAGCGCGGGGATGGAAACTCGCTACTAATAAAAAACACTTCCTAATCACCAAGAATTTAAAGCCTTCATAATCTAGAGTTACAAAAAACGAAGAATTACATGAAAATCTGCAGTTACAAAAAATGCCTTCATAATCTAGAGTTACAAAAAACGAAGAATTACATGAAAATCTGCAGTTACAAAAATGCCTTCATAATCTGAGGTTACAAAAACGCACAATTTCAACCCCGATATACACGTATGAATCAGTTATTTTTCTCGTCTTTTCAAACAAAAAGGGGGCGTGCTTATGTTATCACAGCGTCAGTCTGTTCGTTCACCTGGGGACATCGTATTTATCAAATTTATCACCTATCAACAACATTTGAAAAGTTCTTTCCAGCTTGAGAAGCTTGAAATGCAAGAACTATTATCTTTACCGTCTGTTTGTTTAGAATAGATAACTTTGCTGCTAAAGGGCTTTAAATGCAGGCCTCATCGAATTCAAAATATATTTTATTCCATGTCATTTTTTCGAAAACCCTGATTGGAATAATTGCTTTTTTCCTCCATATCTCTAACAACGAAGAAAAATAATTTATATATCGGCATACAGTTTGTTCTTAAAGTAACGAACAGTTTTACCACTCAGGGATAAAACCCATATCTCTTCTTCTAACATCGGATAGAATTGTGATAAGGAATATTTTGTATAAGATTTCTAATTTTTGGCTAACTTTATGTTAGTGGACACATTCATTAGCACAAAATGGAGTTAACTATGTACAAATCAAGATGATGTAAAACGCTGTATCACATGCTTTTTTCAGATCAAAGAAAGTTAAGCTGAAATTAATTACAGAGATCTCATCAAGGCAGAAAGGATCTGATGGAGATAATATCGTTTTCTTAATCCCTAAATCCAAGATGAAAATATGCACTGTACTCACCAGCAAAGTTATTTGGTCAAACGTTTGTGACCGGATTAGAATTCTTCGAAATATGAATGCCAGCAGTTACATTAAAATCACCGTTATGTCGCCAAGTGCATACATGGGAATGACGAAGAAAAAAAAAGCGGCACTTTTTAACCAGGTGAAAAATCAAAATGCGCTGCGGAACTGTGTAAATATAATGCAGTACCAGCAAGACAAAATTGTTCGCTAACATTTCTTTATGTTAATATTAAACTGGATCACCTCACTGTATTCAAAATATAAAACTACTGTCATTTAACAACACATGATGGAGGAAACATCACGTGGGAAAATTGTGATTACGGGCGAAATCTTCGTTCCGTCTGACTTCCGTTGTAGGCAATTTTTCCTCCATTTTCAAGCTAAAATACAAATATTTAAGGAATAAAATGATTAGTTTAGCTTAAGAATCAAAGTATTCATAATGCTGTATTACGTGGTTATCCATATTTGTAGCTGTGACGACTTAATAAACGTCAAATTTCTGTTTCACACGTTTATTTTAAAGTATTTAAACACCATGGAATGTCCCTGCATCATATGCATCTGTGAGATACACCATCTAAATACATACTGAAATTTGAAAAAAATGATTCATTGAAAAAATCCCATACAAAAAAAACAAAAAAACTTCTGCGATAAGGTGATCAATGGTCAGTCGATATTCAGTAGATGACAAATATACCAATATTTACTGATGGAAAATGAACGTTACATTTTAATATATACATACACATTTGAAAATAATAAGCATGGTTCTGACGTAGAATATCATACATTCATTCCCAATGTTATGGGAGGAATACCAAAGTCGACTGTCTGAGCTTGTTAAAAGTCACCACAACTGGATGAAGATGTATTTTTTATACCTATAATCATCTCATATGTGCCAAAACTTTAATATAATTAACTAAATGCGTCCTTAACATTCACCCCTCAGACGGCTGTCCAACTCGGTTGTAGAAAAACACAGTTCATGCCCAGATGGGAAACAGGAAAGTTCATTGTAGACACCTCACATAACATGTCGATTTGGTGCATGCTGAAGTATCCAAAATATGACTGATGAGCTTTAAAATCCATGAAAAGTTAAAACATCCACTTGACACTAAGCTACGATATATAAAGTGCGCATGCAGCTTTCACTGATTAGTACATCCCAAGAAAGCATGAAACATAGCGATAACGCTGTTTTTTAGATTTACACAAATGTATATGGATGGCTCCCGCAGACTCAAATATCACACAGAGATGCATACGCAGACATAGTGCTTGTTGCCAGACGCGTTTCGTCTCATCTTTTTTTTTCGCTATAACTACTGCTTCAGATATTAAAATCTGTCTGGGACTAATGTGTGATGTCAATAATTTGACACTGTTCCAATCGGGTACTGCGTCATTATTCATACAGTATTGGATAAGGGTTGTAGTTTGTTGATTTTTGTTCGAATTATTTTGGTGTTCCTTCAATCTGATTCTTTAGCTCCGCTTCGTGCTGCCCACATAGATTTTTTCTTTTAAACCTTCTTCGGATTTTATGGGGATCTGATACACTCCCGTCTTGTCTAAACAATGTCTATCACCCGAGTTCTGGGTCAATATCAAACCAATATTTTTGACAGTTTCAGCAATCATGAGGTTAGCCTCACGACATTCATCCTTAAGTATTCCACTAAGGGCAGGAATAAACGGAACTTTGCCGCAGTACCTCATAACTTGGCCGGGTTTTGTCTTTAATGCAATGCCATGAATTTGGCGTTTAATTTGGTTTTACAATTTTTCCATCATATGAATACCATAGCCATGCTATTCTTTTTACCTAGTTAAGTTCTGTAGTTTCAGCAACCTGGCTAGAAGAGTGGGTAATTGCTCTTCTAATGTAATTTTCGTAATTTTCCACGGGTGGTTATATTGTTAGGAATTTATCCAAAAAGCCAGAGCCAAACATTCCAGTCTTCCTGTGCCGCAGCTACGTTATTTTGGCTCAATTCCCTACATACCAAGTGTGTCTTACAAACTCAAAAACGCCCTCAAGAAGATGAACTACGGCGTCGGCATAAGATCCCCTGCATCTTTACATACTATTCTAAAAAGAAATAGTGAAGAACCACCTCTCTCCTGCGAAGCAGGCATTTATGCGATCCCCCTACAGTATCCGAACGGCTCTAAACGATACTACATTGGAATGACCAAGCGTTCGTTTGGAATCAGAGTCAACGAACATAAAAGGGACACAAAATACGGTAAAGTAGCCACGGCACTATCCAGAAAAGTCAAATTCAAGTCACCTACTCCTATGTAGGATGATATAAAGCAATTAGCCAGCTACTCTACCCCTAAATGTACAGCCATTCAGGAAACCTTGGAGATCATTACCAACAGCGATACTTGCAATGATTCTGTCTCGCTCGAGTTGCCACGAATTTGGAACCAATTCTTCAAGTAACACCTTTCCTCTACTAGGATCCCGCGTGCAACCAACGTGATGCCTCGTATCTTTAAATGAATATAACGTCGTATCTATTTATTGTCAAGTTCCCGCGTTCAAATTGTTAAGCGTTCTATTTTTCAGTTTGCAGTTTCTGTCTAACCTCCTTGAAAAAATCATCTGGTTAATGTGCGAAAGCTTGGAAACGCTTATGTGTTTATTTCCTACGCCAATAAATCAGATCACTAGTACAGTGTTACTATGTACTAATAACTGGTACGGTTGTTGGTTTTCTATAGACTTCATAGGTGACACTACAGTTTTCATTTTTTAAACACAAATCCAAGAATGCAAGCTGATTGTTGTGCTCATATTCGGATGTTAGGTGAATAGTTGGATATAACTCAGTAAACGTGTCTGAGAAGTCCTGAAGATCTTCATTACTGTACTTCCAAAAAATCAAGATATCGTCCACGTACCTTAGGTACAATTGTGGCGTTTTTTCTGTATCCCCTGTAAGTATACAATTTTCTATATCTTGCAGTATTACCTCTGCAAGAAGCCGTGATATAGGTGAGCCCATTGGGGCTCCCGTCATTTGCTTATAGATCCTGTTATCATACTGGAAATAGTTACTATCAGAAACAAAATACAAGGCCGCAATCACGCTGTTAACGTCACCAATGGTGATATTCTGTTCTTTAAGTTTTTTTTCAATCAGTACAATAGCGTCTTTGACTGAAGTGGATGGATACAACGACACTATGTCTAAGCTTATGTAACGTACCAGGAGATGTGACGTACCTGCCAGCAGGACGCACACGACATAAAAGGCAGATAGGAATCAGAATAATCGTCCGCGTAGCTCAATTGGTAGAGCAACTTATTCCGGAATGAGGGGATCCGGGTTCGAATCCCGGCGTAGACCAAAAATGACGGAGAAATTTACTTCGTTATACTTATCATATGAAATTTTTCTTGACTTTGAAAATGTTTTAACGCCGTAATAACTTCGATTGAATTATTAATCTGATGTGGATGGTCAGAATAATATTGTTTAAGGTACTTGTATAAGACTCTTTCAATGTTTATTGTGGGAGATAGTGTTTTTGCCACAATTTATCTGACAGGATGGTCTACCTTGTGGACTTTAAGCCTACCGAATATGTTTGGTATGGTAGCACCAACTGGTGGGTAAGCTTAATTCTTAATACGCATAGACAGGTTTCTGTGTTTTTTAAAGCAGCTTGCTTCCGGATAATACTTGCTGTTGAATCCTTGTCCACCACTTTAGTGTTCAGATCTTGTATTGTTTTTTGCATTTTATGGGCATACTCAGTTTTGTTAAGTATGACTAACTGGTGAGACTTGTCAGCCATTATACATGTAATTTGCGGGTTATTCATAATATGAAGCAATACGTGCCTTTCATATCTTAATATATTCGCTATTAACCTTCCTTTATTATTTTTTCTTGTGTTATTAATAGCTCGTACGATCTTGTATCTAGTGGCCTCTTGCCTTGGTCTGGGTAGCTGCCTGACAATTTCTTCTACTTGTGGTATAATAACCTCAGAAGCAGGAACTTGAGCTTAATATGCATATTTAACTCCTTTACTTAAAACTTGCTTTTGTAGAGCTGTTAATTCAACATTCGAGAAGTTATAACGAAGTGAATTTCTCCGTCATTTTTGGTCTACGCCGGGATTCGAACCCGAGTACGCTTATTCCGGAACAAGCAGCTCTACCAACTGAGCTACGCAGACATGTATTCTGATTCCTATCTGCCTTTACGTCATGTGCGTCCTGCTGGCAGGTACGTCACATCTCCCCCCCCCCCGAAAGAGGGCCGGGGGCATGGCCCACGGATCAGCCGTGACCATGAATCGCTGCAGGCAGACAACCACTGTAGAACGTGCACTTGAGAACTCCCAGTCAATCTGGTGTGTGGAATGCAACATCACACACATTTATTTTTCGAAGCACTGGAGAAGGGATTCTCTGATTTTTCCTATCTCGCGGTGTGGAAATAACATCACACCAATGCGAGATTTTGAACGGTCGGGTCATCCGGGTAGTTCGGGCGCCATTATAACGACGTAAATTTCTCTGTCATTTTTGGTCTACGCCGGGATTCGAACCCGAGTACGCTTATTCCGGAACAAGCAGCTCTACCAACTGAGCTACGCAGACATGTATTCTGATTCCTATCTGCCTTTATGTCATGTGCGTCCTGCTGGCAGGTACGTCACAAAGTTAAGAAACCTTTGTCCCAATTCACTATTAAGGTTAGGCCTGTCCGTATTGGTTTTTAGTTGTACATTATTCATCTTTGACAAAAGACATTGATATTTACTTTCATACTTTTTTTTATCAAATTATTGTTTACTTTATCAATGATGACATGTATTTTAGCAAATTCATCATTAACTTCGCTTTCGTGCAAGCAACCAGCTATTAAACAACATGCCTCATATGATTCAATATTTAGTCTATCTACGTATGATCTGTTTGCACGTATCTGGGCTTTAAGTCGTTTAAATTCTGCTACATTAATTATCTGTTTGTCTCGATAAGATAGGTGCACATTATGTATTCTCAAATATCTGGGAATAATATTACTGTTTTTGCATCTTATCAATAACTGCAAGTGCTGCACATCTCTACTCAACCTAATTCTAGCTGTTTTATACTGCTGCAATTTGTTTTCAATATCGATTTGACGGCGGGGGATATATATTCAGGGAATGCGTTGACCAGCTTTGGGGTTTGAGCAGATGTATTACGATCTGGAGCCACTGAAGATGTCCTCGAAAATGAGGACGAAACGCGTCTGGCAACAAGCACTATGTCTGAGTATGCATCTCTGTGTGATATTCGAGTCTGCGGGAGCCATCCATATGCATTTGTGTAAATCTAAAAAACAGGATTATCGCCATGTTTCACGATTTCTTGTGATGTACTAATCAGTGAAAGCTGCATGCGCACTTTATATATCGTAGCTTAGTGTCAAGTGGATGTTTTAACTTTCCATGGATTTTAAAGCTCGTTAGTCATATTTTGGATACTTCCAGCGTGCACCAAATTGACATGTTATGTGAGGTGTCTGCAATGAACTTTCCTGTTTTCCATCTGGGCATGAACTGTGTTTTTCTACAACCGAATTGGACAGCCGTCTGAGGGGTGAATGTTAAGGACACATTCAGTTAATTATATTAAAGTTTTGGCACATATGAGATGATTATAGGTATAAAAAATGCATCTTCATCCAGTTGTGGTGACTTCTAACAAGTTCAGACAGTCGACTTTGGTATTCCTCCCATAACATTGGGAATGAATGTATGATATTCTACGTCAGAACCATGCTTATTATTTTCAAATGTGTATGTATATATTAAAATGTAACGTTCATTTTCCATCAGTAAATATTGGTATATTTGTCATGTACTGAATATCGACTGACCATTGATCACCTTATCGCAGAAGGTTTTTTTTTGTATGGGATTTTTTCAATGAATCATTTTTTTCAAATTTCAGTATGTAGTAATTAGATGGTGTATCTCACAGATGCATATTATGTAGAGACATTCCATGGTGTTTAAATACTTTAAAATAAACGTGTAAAACAGAAATTTGACGTTTATTAAGTCGTCACACCAACGAATAAAATGATGTTTAACAACGATACTGGGCAGAAGAAACATTGGGGGAAAAAAAAAGATGATTACGGGAGAAATCTTTACTCCGTCTAACTTTCGTTCAAAAGGTTTGAAAGTCGGAATTCTGTTGTCAGACGGAAAATGACCACCTTTCCCTACCACCACCAACATCTCCCCCCCCCGCAAAGAAATTTTGTACATTTATGCATCAATCTCGATAACCGCCCAAATGAAGATCGGAAAGCGGAAAGGCGGAATTCCTCGGATCGGAGAAAAAACCTCGCTCCTGAATTACAGGGATATCTTCGCTCGGTACGAGTTCCGTTTTAGGAAATTTGTTCTCCATTTTCAAGCTGAAATACAAATATGTATGGAATAAATTGAAATTAAACAACAATACTGGGCAGAAGAAACATCGGAATGAAAAAGAAATTAAGATAACGGGGAAAATCTTGATTCCGTTGAACTTCCGTTTTCGGAAATTTTGACAGATGAAATACCTTTCCCAGACGAAAAAGCGTCCTCCCCTTCCCAACTAATCCCTGAAATTTCTTTTCAGTTTCGTACCGATCTCGAGCACGATCCAAAAAAAAAAAAAAAAAAAACCAAACAAACCGAAATTCTGTGAATCCTCGGAAGAATATCATGTATGTAAGTGATTGAATGATCTAGAGCGCCTGACCTCTGATTACCTTTAGAGCCTGGGCTCAAATCTAGGATAACACACAAATGTAGTGTTTGGCTTGTTCTCTTTCAGCAAGCATGGCTTGTCTCAGGGCTATCTCAATAGCCCTAGTGTCTTCTACCCCATTTTCTTATACTCTTTGTTAATAACCTCTTGAGCTCGCACAATTCACCTCACCGATGAGTGAGTGTAGTGAATTTGAGCTGTAATCCCAAGGGAGTTTTTGCTGTTGTTCAGTGAGCAATTCAACTATGTTTTTTAGTTTGTTGGGCAATCTCTTCTTCCACGCACTCAACGATCCTATTTGTCCAATATATTCTCGATACGGTTTAGGTCAGGAGTCTAGGTTAACCCAAAGGAAGCTAGACCCCCACCCCTACACACACACAACATTTTCGATTAGCTTATGCATATAAACCAATGTGGAATGACGCAGGGAGTATGACATGTCGCATAGACTTGCTTATGGAAAGTACTGCCACAACGCTGGTAGTGCATAATTGTCCAGGATGCCTAGGTAAAGCTCAGCATTCAGGAGTTTGTCCTTATACATAGTATAATATGGTGCGTTGTCCTGCTGATAAGGTATTGCCCTTTCCCAAAGTACTGCCACAACGCTGGTAGTGTATAATTGCCCAGGATGTTTAGGTACAGATCAGCATTCATGGGTATGTCCTCACAGTATGACATGGTGTGTTGTCCTGCTGATAGAGGTATTGCCCTTTCCCAAAGTACTAACACAACGGTAGTGCATAATTGTCCAGGACGTCTAGGTACAGATCAGTATTCATGGGTTTGCTCCTACAGTATGACATGGTGTGTTGTCCTGCTGAAGGAGCTATGAACCTACTCCAAAGTACTGCCACAACGCTGGTAGTGTATAATTGCCCAGAATGTCTAGGTACAGCACAGTATTCATGGGTTTGTTCTTATAGTATGACATGGTGTGTTGTCCTGCTGATAGAGCTATGAACCTTCTTCCAAAGTACTGCCACAACGCTGGTAGTGTATAATTTCCCAGAATGTCTAGGTACAGATCAGTATTCACGGGTTTGTTCTTATAGTATGACATGGTGTGTTGTCCTGCTGATAGAGCTATGATCCTTCTCCAAAGTACTACCACAACGCTGGTAGTGTATAATTGCCCAGGATGTCCAGGTACAGATCAGTATTCATGGGTTTGTTCTTATAGTACGACATGGTGTGTTGTCCTGCTGGTACAGGTATTGATTGCCCTTTCCCAAAGTACCGACACAATGTTGGTAGTGCATAATTGTTCAGGACGTCTAGGTAGAGCTCAGCCATCAAGGTTTTGCGCAAAACGACTAATGGCTCCAAGCCGAACCTCGAGAAACACAAAGAATATCTAACTGAGAAGAAGTTAAGGCTCGGCGAGAAGTAACTAGCGCCGCCATATCTCAAGACATAAAATGCACTGCACAGAAGCCAACATACAGGCTGATGCCGGAGCAGACTGCGCATGCGTATTTCTGTTGACTTCAATTCTGGTAAAGAACAGTCAGCCGAGCTACTCGCAGCACGCGATTGTTACCTTCTCGGTAGCATAATAACTTCGCAAACCGTATATGTTAGTTTTGTTACTTCAATCGGGTTAGTTAAGGCTTTTGTTTGTTGTTCAGTTTTTCAGAAACATTTTCAGTAATGCCAAATACTAGGGATTGTCTGCATTTTGTAAGAATCCTTAAGGCCTAACTATAATATTTGCTAAAATTTAATTTAAATAGTAATACTAATGTTATTGCATATTTTTCTCAACAAAATAATAGATGGGCTGGATATCAGAAAACAACAACAACAACAACAACACTGCTCTAAGCAAATAGTAATCAGATCGAAGGAAACCATCGTGGATCAAAGAAAAGCTTCACTGCCGTAGTCCCCTAACATGTTTTGGTCCTGAATGTTTGATTTCCGGCAGAACATATTACCTCTTAGGTTGTGGTGGCGCTGTAATCGCCTGTTTAACGTTATCTCTACGAGTGTTGGTGTTCTTCACGCGAAGCTTTATATTCTTTGAGAAACAGCTCTATACCATCACGCTTCCGCCACCAAGCTTCATTGTGAGGACGATACAGTCCAGAAGGTATCTTTCTCCCGGCATCCGCCACACCCAGAAACGACCATTAGATTAGTAGACTCTGTACCGTGACTCGTTAGTCAAAGGGACAGTTTCCCGTTGGTCTGCAATCCAAGATCAACGTTGCCGCCCCGGCGGAGCAGTGGTGTAAGCACTGGCTTCTGACTATTTGTCCGAGAGGGTAGGGATTCGAATCCCGTAAGACATGGACGTTGTGTTTGCCTTACGGCACTGGCTCTCTACCTTCCCTTGAACCAGTGGCCCAAAATTGTGGACGAGCGACTGCTTATAGTCCACTGAGTTGCTCACGGTGGTCATTAACCGCCTCCTCAAAGAAAAAAACAAGAAAGATGACACCGAATTTTCGGGTGTAATAAGCACGTCTTTTGAATCCGTTCTGACGCAAATTAAATTTATCAAAGCTATTCAAAGTCAATGGAACCGGTATGGAAAACAATAGATCTGACGAAAGAAAGAAGACTTTCAATCGGGTTTTTAATCCCTCAGATATTGCTGTAAACGGAATCGTGAGCTTACGAACTCTTAGAAACAGAGATATCGACAAAAATAAGATGTGACTTTACGTCCCCGGGTGGGAAAACCGTGCATTATTTTAGGAAGAAAGTATTCTCAAAAGGTCTGTCCATATAAGCGGTATCGGTCCAAGACAAAAAAATGAGTTGAGATTTCAGGAGCCCAGATTTTGCAACAAATACTTCAGAAGCAGAAATTAATACTTTTGACCCCTGGTGGCAAAACCATTCTTTACCAAACATTAGAAATTATGTGAAAAATATTTTCCACCAGGTCTTGTATGCGATACAGGAAGCATTTTTCAAATCAGAGCTTTAGGAGCAGAAATAACGAAGAAAACGCAATTTACCTCTGTGCCCCCTAGCGGAAAGTCTATGAATTACTTGAAAATTTTGAAATTATATGAAAAACATGTCACACTGAAAACACAATCCATCAAAGAAGGAATTTTTCAAATAGGACTCCTAGAAGTAGAGATATTGACAAAAATAAGATGTACATCTACGGCCCATGGCGGAGAAACTGTGCAATATTTTAAGAAGAAAATATTCCGAAAAGGTTTGTCGATGTGTGTGGCATCAGTTCACGAAGGAATTTTTTCAATCGATGTTTTAGCTCAGATTTTATGGCAAATACATCAGAAGCAAAAATTAACACTTACGCCCCCCAGGTGGCCAAAGTATTCTTTACCAAAAATCTGAAATTATATGCAAAAGATTGTCCATCAGGAGATGCATCCGCTGAAGAAAATATTTTTCAAATCGGAGTTTTAGAAGAAGAGTTATCGGGAAAAATGTAATTTACTTTTACGCCCCTAGCGGAAAATCTGTGCGTAATTTGAAAAAGTAAATATATCTTAAATACTCTTCGACATAAATAGAATCGAAAGATAAAAAAAAAATTTCAATCGGATGTTTAGAAGCAAATATGTGGAATAAAACGTATTTTTGAATTCGACATTATCTGCATTTACGCCCTCTGCCGGCGAAATTGTACATCGTAAAAAAAAAAAAAAAGAAAAAGGAAATGAAGGATCATCATTTGCATATTTCAAGCTTCCGAATGTAAAAAGAATTTTTAAAACGGACTAATAGTTGCAGAGATATCGTGGGTACAGACGGACGTGGACAAACCGATAACAGAAGCACGATCTTTTTTTACAAAAGACGTGCTAAAAACAAGATGGACGTTCCTTACACTACATTAATGGGCGTGGGGCATTAGTTGAAGTGATTAGCGACTTGTGGATTGGCTGCTCAACCGTGGTAACTCATATCATGAAGAGTCCTGCCTAGTGTACTGTTTCTAACATCAGTACTATAAATACACTCGTAGGGTTTTGCAAGTACAGTCCTCTGCAGAGCTCTCTTCTCACGTTCTGTTAACTTCGGAGGTGTAACGGGTCATTTTTTGTCAGATTCAGTTCCTGTCCTCTGCCACTTGCACCACCCACAGCTGTCCTCGGGATCTTCATTGCCGCTGAAATGTCACGTTCAGGCGATTCTTCTTTGGCACGCTATTACCCATCCGAGCTGGTAGTCAGTTAGCTCTATCGATCGTGGCATCTTACATTTAGTCGTGCAACAGTTTCATCATAGCCCTAAGGAAATATTTATAGTTAGATCTGTGGTATGGGGCTTGGGTAGGAAAAAGTTCACTAACAATAGAGGACATTCCGGATGTTAATAGTAGGGCAGCATATATACATGTGCAATATTTTTGCTGTGACGTTATAAATCAATAAAAGTATAAATTGGAATATTGTATGTTTCCTCGTATTTTGCAAGGGAAGCTTCGGAAGAGAAGGTTTGTATCAATTTCGTGCAGAAATGATGCAATGATTTGTTCTTTTCTTTCTGTACAGATATAATTCACTTAAAAAAATATGCAATAAAACGAGTCGATATCAGCGATCCATGAGAAAATCTTAATTCATCTCTACCTCCCGGTCTAACTAAGCTAATACAGACCCAAAGATTCAATGGACACTGATATCTTCTTCTAACACAAGACTCAAGCATCCTTGAGAAGAAAAGACACAAAAACAAGAACTTTGAAAAAGCAGTTGTAGTCTAGGAGCTAAAAAGCAGTTGTAGTCTACGTCCCGTATGCATTTCTACGTCCCTAAGTTTTATTGCCGGATCTCATAACACACCTATAGGAGTGCTTAAAAAAGTTAGTCACATGGTCCAGATCATGGTCGTTTGGCCGCCATATTGGAAAATGACCGCCATGACAATGAATTTTAGTTTATGCGTATCTCCGCTCCTACTTGTCCGATTTTATTTATTGCAAGGTAATGCTTTCGTTTCTACAAATTCTAACAGTTGCGAAGAGCTACAAAATATACTTACCAAACAGAAAATCAATCGTCAAACAAGCAATGATCTTTTAAACTGCATACAAATTGGAGAAAAGGTTCACACTCAGTTCAGAAGGGAAAGATTTGAAGAAAAGTCACTAGGTCTACTGCAATATTTAAAGAGACAAAAAAGCAAACGCATCGCAACCTGATGAAGTGAATGTGGGAAAAGAGACTGCCCATGCTTTGCGGTCAATTGACATAGCTATTCAGTCAGACACAGTGAGAATGCAGGATTTGTCATTTTTATGTAGGACTTCCGTCCACAGGGAGTAGAGTTTAGGTCCCAGCCACCTACAGCGAGATCGCCTTTTGGGCAGGACACAGAAACGGAAGGAATGAGAGCAAGTCTAGCGACTTTGACAGAACAGTTTGTAGTGAGATTAGAGTACAGTAGATGGCGCCACCGTACAAGTACGATATTGCACATAGATGGGTGAGAGAATTTCAGGGGGGACATAGGAAAGGATACCCATTTTACCAGTGGGTCCAACCTGGGGGCCGCCACTTTACGTGCTCGTCCGATGCACGGCGGATATTCAGCGATTGTTAGTAAATCACACCATCTCTGAAAGATCAGCCCAGGCTTGAACCTGGGGACCCAGCATCGACAGTCTGAAACACTAACCACTAAGCCATCCGCGGCAATTGACATAGCTAAGTGCCGATGATATGATGTAAAGTATCTTTTGAGTTATGAACTGACATCTACATCTCTCTTTCTGAGCAGAAATGGATTTTTGTCAAAACCTGACAAGTCACAGCTGTTGGTTCATCTACTGGAATTGAAGTTACGAACTGCAACAGTTACTGAAGTTCCTAAATCCCTTGGCAAAGCAACTGTTGTAGACTTCATGGCATTTGCAAGGAAGATAACAATTAACTCTATGAAGCTGAAGACATATGGAGAGTATAAACTTGAAAAGTTATATGCCAAGCCTGTCACAACAGTGAACGTATGGGTATTATTTTTGACATTTATAAAGAAAAAAGTGTGAAAGAGTTTCACAGATCCAGGTGCTCAAAGAAACCGATAGAATATGGAACAACAAAAAGATAACAGACCGCTTCCTGTGGATACCGATGCATACTGTACTTCGCCTAAAAATAAAGAACTGTTTCAGTCATACTGTATTGATTGTATATCCCGGAAAGAAGATTCTGATAAAAGCTCCTTTACCATATATACGGGAAGAGTTCTGAAGGATAATCAACCAAGATGCTTTAATTTAAGGAATGGAATAATTGAAGAAGTCCGGAGTTTGGCATCTGATCTCGAAGAAGCTGATGACAGGATCCTGTACCATATTTCTCACATCACGATGACTTCAAAATTGAGAGAGGTGGTTATTTGTTATACTGATGTTTTGTTAATGCACTCTTTCACTATCAAGAAACGTGGAAAATTTTTGGGCTTGAAAAAGTTTGAGTCCATTTCGGGGTGGGGAAAACATTTTGGTACATTCCACTTCATTTCTTTTCTAATTAAAACAAAGTATCACACAATATTTCGGCAACTTTACCAGCTATTTATTCTCTAACAGGCTGCGACACTACCAGCGAAGTCAGTACAAAGCTGGCAGCTTTGAAAACGTCAGAAGTTTGTGGTGAAAACCTGTTATTCGATTTTGGAAAGGATCCATAGAATGAGGAGATGGAAAAGAGAGAAAAAGAGTATTTAGTACATGCACTTGAATCAAGCTTACATACAACGGATGAATTGAATTTTCATCAGTATCATCACAAAAGAGTTCGAAACCTTCAAGATTTGACTCCTACGTCAACATCTATCCGCCTTCACATAAAAAGAAGCTAAATGCGATGCTATAAATGGATTCGTGCTTTACAAATGTCTGTAGAGCTCAATCTATTGGATTACGGTTGGAAAGAAAATGGAGGAAATTTGACTCCACATGTGGCAGAGGATTAATTGGAACCTTAATATTTTCCTAAGCCTTGCAATTGTAAGAAGTGCTTCAGAGAATGCGTGTGTCCCCGTAGAAGATTGAAAATAATGTGTTGTGCCTTTTGTAAATGCAAAGAAAGTTTTTTAGACAACTGTAAAAATCCCTATATGTAATCCAGTTGAAATGTTAAAATGAAAATGCATACAACCTTTTTTTTTTTTTTTTTTTTTTTTTTGTGCCACATTATACTTTGCTATCTACTCCATTGTACTAAGTTTAAAATTCAGTAAGAAATGAATATTTGTTTTCGCTTATATACCAAATGTTTTGCTATTTCCCTAATTTCTATAGCAGTTTTACTCAGAAAACCGTAATTTTGTCTCTTATTATTGAACTACACTTCATCTAAAATACTGGTTTTATTAATAAATGTGTAACAACCAAATTTGTGTGCCTTCTAAAAAGGAGTCGAATGAGCTTTGTATAAATAAAATCGGACAACTGGGAGCGGAGATACGCATAAACTAAATTTCATTGTTATGGCGGCCATTTTCCAATATGGCGGCGAAAAGACCATGATCTGAATCCTGTGACTAACTTTTTTAAACACTCCTATAGGTGTGTTATGAGATCCAACAATAAAACTTAGGGGACGTAGAAGTGCATACGGGACATGAGCTAGCTTCTATACTATTGACATAAAACCAGAATCGAACCTTGTGCGCCGCCAAGAGCAGCATAAATACCGATCCTAAGATTTCTTAAGTCAGGATCTTGAGTTCCGTCAGGTAGAATTGGATCACTACTCCATTTGCTTAACCACAGACTCGATCCAACCTGTAATTATTAAAGAAGGGTTCAGAAATATTTATGAAATGCATGTAAGAACAAAAACTTTTAGATTAAAAATAAATATCTTCACTCATGGACCTAAATAGTATTACGTACCTTATAATTCATAGTTGATATGAAGTACATTGTTGGTCTGTCAATTTATTTTCTTTGTGGACACACTGATGACTCCCAACCATGTCGCGATTCTTCCAATTATAACTCCATTGGTAGTTGAAACATCTGGCGTTATTTTCTCATTCATGTACATTATTGCACATTGGTTCCAACCAACGAGATAGAAATACGTTGGTTCCAACACTTAAATGCTAAAAACATATTATGTACATGCCGGTAACATTTCTTATTCAATAAGTAGGAACTGTACACCAATTATACTCAAAACAGTATAACTATACTAATAACCCCAAATTTCTTGGCGTATAATAGAAATAAAACTTTCTAAGCTTTCGCACATAAACCAGATGGCTTTTTCAAGGAAGGTAGACAGCCAACTGCAAATTGGATAATAGAACGTTTCAACAATTTGAACGCGGTGACTTGACTAGACAATAAATGAATAGGTGCAAACGTGATAATTCGAAGAAACGAGGTCACGTTGGTTGGGCACAAGGTAAAAAAAAACAAAAAGCAAAAAAAAAAACAAAAAAAAAAAAAAAAAACACGCGGTACGCATGCGTGCATGTGTGGTCCTAAACCTAAAGATTTCACCATTCCCTTCGTCAATATTTCTAACCGAACACTCTCCCGAGAGAAAACTAAAGTTTTGGAACTTGGACCAAAGTTCTGCTTCCGATCGAGACCGAACCCAAAAAGCGTCGTTTTCGAGTTTGAAACCATAACATCAGGAGTTCCAGAAGACAACAAAGACGAGCTACGCTAACCGTGTTGCTCTAGGTGAAAATCGTGGTACAATCAGAGGCAATCGTTTAATAATTTCAAAATTCCAAGGATGATTTCCAACCTTAGAAATGGCAACTCCATAATGTTGACGCTAACGGACAAATCCGGCCAAATAGCGATAATGGGCGCAACGGACTATAATAAAAAAACTAGAAGAATTTACATCCGATTCTGGATCTATAATCTTAAGAAGGAATACTCTAAATTTTTGGATAGCACAGGTAAAAAGAGCTGCAAGGCTAACCGCTATTCCGGATGATCTCAAGAAATCCGCCAAATTACCGCCTGGCCCTCAGATCCCAAAACTGTTCGGAAGACTTAAGCACCACAAGCCCGGTAATCCATTGAGACTGATCGTGTCCAGAAGATCCGCACCGACGTACCATCTAGAGAAAGTGTTATCCAAATTCCTAACTAATCATCTACCGGAGTCGGACTTTATAATAACTTCCACTCTAGATTTTATCAGGAAAACCAAGCAGCTCACTGTTGAACAACGCGACATTATCGGCAATTTTTAAGTAGTTTCTCTTTATCCATCGATCCCCGTACAGGAAGCCACCTGAACATTGAAATATATTATATCTAATTCATCAGTTTATTCTCAGGAGCCTTGCATCAGCATCTTCAAATTAATGGACTTGGTCTCAAATTCCAGCTACTTCAGTTTCCGGGGGAAAATTTGTAAACAAGTAAATGGCGCGCCGATGGGATCATCATTTTCAGCCATCCATGCGGAAGCAATACTTCGCCCCATTGAGCAACATATATTCACCAACATCACCCCAAGGCCTACCACCTGGTTACGATATGCCCACGACGTATTTTTCATATGGCCACACGGAAAGGAGACTCTCCCGTTTATCCTCGATAAAATAAATTATATACAACCTACGATCAATTTCACCATGGAGCTTGAACACAATGGTACCTTACCTTATCTCAACGTGTTAGAGCAAATCGCATGACAACCGCCTTCATACGGAAGTCTATTATAAACCCATCTCTGTTCCCAAACCTGATGCTCCGCAGTTCATTTTGCCCTGATGATTACAAGACGGCCTTCTTCCGTTCTCGAATTAGAAGAGCCTTCGCTGTCTCATCCGATGTCCGTTCTAGACAATCTGAACTAAAAAAACATCGTCGAATTGGCCACTCAGGCAGGATGTACGTTGAACCAGATGCATAACTTTATCGAGAAATCCAGAACCAGCCGTGCTAATATTTCTATGTCTCAACTTCACTACCTGGGCTCTATTCCTTACACACCAAATGTTACCTATCAACTCAAAAACGCGCTCAGGAAGATAAACTTCGGTGTCGGCATAAGGTCTCCGACATCTTTGTATACGATGCTTAAGAGAAATATTAGCACATCCCCTCTTCTCAATGAGGCAGGTGTTTACGCCATTCCATTACAATATCCGGACGGCTCCAGGCGATACTACATCGGAATGACCAAACGTTCGTTTGGAATTAGAATCAGAGAACATAAAATGGATACAGGAGACAGAAAAATAACCACTGCCCTATCAAGAGAAGTCAAGTTCAAGTCCGCTCATCCTATGTGGAATGATGTAAAGAAATTAGCTTCATACTCCACACCCAAATCAACTGCCATCCGCGAAACCTTGAAAATCTTCACCAGCTGCGAGGCTTGCAATGACAGCGTATCTCTGGAGTTGCCACTTATTTAGAATCAATTCTTCAAATAATGCTGCGTTTTCTACCATGGTACCGCGTGCCCAACCAACATGACCTCGTTTCTTCGAATTATCACGTTTGCGCCTATTCATTTATTGTAGACAATAAAATCAAGTCACCGCGTTCAAATTGTTGAAACGTTGTTGCAATTAGCTGTCTACCTTCCTTGAAAAAAGCCATCTGGTTGATGTGCGAAAGTTTAGAAAGTTTTATTTCTACTATACACCAAGAAATTTCGTATTATTAGTATTTATATATTAATTCTATAAGGTTTTTTACTGTGAGTCCTATTTTGAGAGAACGGCTAAACGTAAAGATATGGTTGTGGTACCAAAATAAAGGACTTGCCATGTAGATGTGCCAGTGGAAGAGAAAATGAGATTGGGGCAACGGTTTGGGCGTTGTGGGGCGGCAAAGTTCCCATGTAAAGTCTATGGGAGAAGCATGCGGTTGACATTCTATCGCCTGCGGTTGACTCACGCGATGTTGAATGCGGTAGATTGGAGGGACTGAGATAGTCCAAAGTCCGAAGTCTTCTCTTTTCTCAGCGAACTGTTGCGCAAAGCAAAGCTAGCAGGCATTCGTATTAAAGTTCTTCTCATCGGAACAGCGAACACTCTCGAAGACCTGTTTGCGTTATGCCGTTGGACTGTGTGATGTGTATATACAATTTAATATTCATTCGATCGCGTTTATTCACGTAGGCTTCCCATTATGTAAAGATGTAAATAAACATTACGTTGACCATTGTTAGTGAAAATATTACGGGCGACTGCTTATAGCCCATTGAGTTGCTCACGGTGGTCGTTAAACCTTCAGTCCACAAAAAAAAAAAAAAAAAAAAATCACGAACCTCGACTAATGTCTTTACTGAAGTGGTTGAAAGAATTTGTCAATCAAATAAAGTTTACATTTGTTGTTTTATATGAGTTTATTTTTTAAATAAAAAAAGAAAAAGCTAACCGCCGATTCCGACGGGTGAAATGCATTCCCAACGCGAATCTCATTCCAACAACATTTACAAATACAGTTGTGACTGAAGATCAGAGCGAAAAAAGTGAGCTATCTAGTTGAATTTTTGCACACGATCGAGATGAGTAGACTTCCGCCTGAAAAAGGGTGCAGCCGTGATGCTCATCACGAACCTGGCCGTCCCGGTGGCGCAGTGGCCTAAGCGCTGGCTTATGATGATTCGATTCGTTCGTGAAGGGTCCGGGTTCGAATCCCGGTGAGGCATGGATGTTGTGTTTGTCTTACAGCACTGGCTCTCTCCCTTCCCTGGAACCACTAACCCTAAATTAGGGACGGGCGACTGCTTATAGCCCATTGAGTTGCTCACGATGGTCGTTAAACCTTCAGTCAAAAAAGAAAAAAAAATTCACGAACCTGGACTATGGTCTTTACTTAGTGTGAATGAATTTGTCAATCAAATAAAGTTTACATTTGTTGTTTCATATGAGTTTATTCTTTTGAAAAAACAAACAAAAAACTAACCGTTGTTTCCGACGGGTTTCGTCTAGTATTGGGTTGTCGGAAAAGTCATGACGTATTTTGGCACCCGATGGCGGTTGGGCGATTTTGAAAGTACTAGAGGCATGCGCAGCTCTGTCATCGCTATGGCATTCGACAGGTGCCAGTTATAGCTGCAATCTAAAAGGAATAGTGAGCGATTTGGTTGATTTGCCGAGATTTGACATCAAGTTGAAGATGGAAGACCAAACTGTGAATTTCCGCTATGTTTTACTCTTTTACTTCCGTAAAGGGAAGAACGCGCGTCAAGCTTGTGAAAAGTTGCGTAAAGTGTACGGCGATAATGCTCTACAAGAACGTCAGTGCCAGCGGTGGTTCGCAAAATTCCGTGCTGGTGATTTTGACCTCAACGATGCTCCTCGGTCCAGGAGGCCAACCGAGGTTGATGACGACCAAATCAAGGCATGGATCGAGTCCAACCCACGTTACACGACACGAGAGATTGCAGACACATTGCACATCCATCATTCAAGCGTTCACGACCACCTGAAGAAGCTGGGATACGTAAGCAAGCTCGATTTGTGGGTTCCTTATGAACGCAAAGAAGCTCAATTGACGGGCCGTATAAACATATGCGATATGCTCATTCAACGTGAGGAAAACGATCCTTTTTTGAAGCGACTGATAACTGGTGACGATAAGTGGATTGTGTACAACAACGTGCTGCGCAAACGGTCTTGGTCCCGACGTGCTGCTTCACCTCACACGACATCCAAAGCAGACATTCATCAGCGGAAGGTTCTGTTCTCAGTGTGGTGGTGTTGTGTTTTTTGAGCTTCTACCATGGAACCAAACAATCAATTCGAATGTGTACTGTCGGCAATTGGAGAGTTTGAACGAATCCATCATCCAGGAACGTCCAGAGCTCGTTCATCGTAAAGGTGTTGTGTTACATCATGACAACGCGAGACCACACACAAGTTTGATCACCCACCAAAAATTATTGGAGCTTGGATAGGATGTGTTGCCACACACAGCATACTCGCCTGACCTTGCGAAGTCAGTCTTCCACTTGTTTCGCTCTCTTCAACAGTCCTTGCGTGGTGTAACGTTCAATTCAGATGAAACTGTAAATCAGCACCTTGTACAGTTTTTCGCCGCGAAAGACAGGTCCTTCTATGAACGAGACATTCTGCAGCTCAGATGGCAAAATGGTATCGAACAAAACGGGCATTACATCATTGATTGATCTTTGTTTTTTGTATCAATAAATGACTTTTGAAAAACATGGCTAAAGTACGTCATGACTTTTCCGATAACCCAATAGTTATACTGTTTTGAGAACATTCTTATGTCGATAACATTTCGATGCTCACGTGCAGGCAACTGTTGCACAACTAGTTAAATTTGAAGTCTAAAAAGATATTTATTTTTAACTATATGATTTTCGTTGTGAATAATCACTGTATTTCCCAGAAACACAAGTGTTGGACTCATAGAAAATATTTTCTAAAAACCTTTAGATATCTGTAGAGGAAAGATATGAATTACCTCTAGAGCTCGACTGATAAAAATTCCAATGATCAAGCCAGAAACAAACCGAACGCTCGCGTTCCGCAGGTAGTTTAAGTAAACGCTTTTCTTCACCTGAAACAGAGATACACATAATAAACATAACATTACTCTCGCTCATAATGAAAAGTTATAGAGATAAAATGAAATGCAGTGATGTGAACTCAAATACACAGCCAACTAAATCTTGTAAACAGGAGTTAGGTTAAACAGAAACGCAACACATATACACAGAAAAGCTAAAATATTATGACCAGCGCGCCTTTATGCAAATCGAAGCAAATACAGGTAAATGACGGGAGCGTATGAAGGTCAAACACCTGATACTGAACTCCGTTAATCAGAGCTATTCTTTTTCTTCAGATGGGAAAAGCCGCGGACTTAAGGCTGTCTCTGAATAAGTGTTAGAGAAATTCTCTCCTATATCTGCAATGTAAATTCTTTTGTACACATTTTCTCGAAGACTATTACTTTGTAGTGTTTCTAATTTTTAGCACAAATAAAAACGGCCTATAGCTAATATGTGCCACAGTTATTATTCCAAAAATATGGTTTGAATGTTTTTTTTTTAATTCAATTTATATGACTAGAAAGTATTCCAATTTGGGTGCCCGATGGCGCGATGTTAACTTAGCAGTGTTTCTGTCTGGAAGAAACGAAATCTCTCTTTTCTGTCTGATTTTTATTAACTATCCAGGGCCAAACAGAAATAATTGAATGGAGCCAAAAGTGAGACTGGGATCTTGTCTCCAATAAAACACCTTAAATCCTACTGTACGTTCAGTTTTTGAAGAGAAAATGTGTACATGAGCAGATAACCCCTGAATTTGAGCTATAGAAACTTCGCCTACCTAGTAAGCTCCACCCCGAAATAACGTCATTGGTTAAACGTAACAGCACGTATTTTGTCTTTTCATTGTGGAGCCAACGAGATACCGCTTCCATTCTGAATATGGCAAGGTCTGCAGTGATTTGCTGACGCCAACTTCTCGAACTGTCCTTATAATGAATATGCTTTCTTCTAAGCTTCTTCTAATGGTTGTTGTTTTGTTAATTATAACATGAATAAACTTTCCTACTAGTAGCGTAGTAATAATAATAAACAAGCTTTTAACTGCTAGTAAGGTTGTAGTAGTAATTAAGATGAATAAAGTCTTATGCTGGTTGTTAATAATAACAACTAATGAAATAAACCTAACAGCCAGACAGAGGTCTGACAAAACTATGAACTCAGAAAAACGTACTTACTAAAACAACTTTTTATTAGGGAAACTCTTGATATGATCCAACATACACTTCAACGGACACACAGCTACTCAATAAAACGTAGCTCCTTGCACATGAACGAAGCTCTCCTTAAGCATATAACCAAAGCTCTCCTTAAGCATATAACCAAAGCTCTCCAAAGCTCTCCATACGCACATCAACAAAAAGCTCTCCCTACGCACATCAACAAAAAGCTCTCCCTACGCACATCAACAAAAAGCTCTCCCTACGCACATCAACAAAAAGCTCTCTCCATATAAACAAAAGCTCTCTCTGGTATCGTTGAACGCGCCTATTTATACTGGCTACCACCACGTCATGACTTACACTCATTGCCAGATCTCATTCAGCGGGAGAAATAACATCTCGTTCAGTAAGAAGATAATTTACATAGTAAAATAAAATAACCAGAAATAGTAAAATCAAAAGGAAAGTGAATCTAGAGTATACGTTACATCCATCAAGACGTAAAAATCACGCCCAAGGAGTGATTTTTTGCGCCATCTATCGCACAGGATGAACCCTAACACTCATTCAAAGACAGCCTTAAGAGAATTTGACAGTTGCCAAATTGAAATAGCCAGACGACTGGGTCAGAGCATTTCCGAGACGGCAAGGCTTGTGGGATGCTCAAAGACAGCTGTTGTTAGTATCCTTAAAAAGTGGCCCGAAGATGGGAAAAACCACGAACCGCCGGCAAGGTTTGGGGCGATCACGACTCATCGATGCCAGAGGTTTGCGAAGTACAAGTGCTGTGATGTGTGCGTATTGTACGAGTGCTGTGTCACATACATCGATCCCTGTTGAAAATGGAGCTGAGTAGCCGCAGGTGGCTCCGAGTGTCCACGCTAACCTGGGTTCCCCGTCGAATGCGTCTACAATGGGCACGGGAGCATCAAATCTGGGACTTTAATGATTGGAAGAAGTTCGTCTGGTCCCATGAATCTCATTTCATGAGATTCATCGGACCAGACGAACTTCGCTATGTGGACGGCCGGTTACGTGTGCGTGATTTACTCGGGGAAGTGTTGGCACCAGGAAACGTGGGCCGAAAACAAGGAAATATTAAGCTTTGGTCAATGTTCTGCTGTGAAATCCTGGGTCTAGCCATTCATGTGCAGGAAACTATCACGCACACCATCTACCTAAACATCATTGCAGACCAGGTACATCCTTTCACGGCAACGATATTTCCCTCTAGTAGTACTTTCTTTCAGAAAGATAATATGCCATGTCACACTGCCCTGATTGTTCGGAGTTGGTTGGCGGAACATGAAGAACATTACCTGATATTGCCTTGGCCTCCAAATTTCCCAAACATCAGTCCAATCAAGCATCTGTGGTTTGTGTTGGAACAGCAAATCCGATCAGCGGCGGCTCAACCACACAACTCACAAGAGTTAAAGAATCTGCTGGTAATGTGTTGGTACCAAATACCACAAAACTCCTTCAGAAATCTTGTGACGTCTACGCCTCGCCGGGTAAGGGCTGTTTTTGCGACACTTGGAAGACCAACATCATATTAGGGAGGTGGTCATGATGTTTTGCCTCTTCGGTGAATAATTCATTAATCTACAGATCTATTTCGGTGCCAATGTCAGCAAAATCATTAGTTAGGAGACCTACAGAAGAAACTGGACATAATAAATGACATATATGAACCTAAAAAAAAATTCGAGTAGTTTTTAGTTCATTGATGTTTCAGATTCTCTTTCTAACAATAGCGTTGCTACCACAAACAACATAATTTCCTTTGTCTGAACTTTTGTCCCACTTTGGTGGCGCAGAGGAAAGAGCACTAGCCAGTTTTAACTGTCGAATCCCTGCCTCAACCAAAATCCTTTTTTTTTACTGTTGTAATGTTCATGAAACATACTTTAAAATTTGGACATCACAAACAAAAAGAATATACCTGGTTATTAGAAATTAACTCTACGTATCTTATTCTCCCCCCCCCCTCATTATTTTTATTTTTGACGGGCTTTCACCGGGTGTATAATACAATATGTTATTTTATCAACTACTTTTACTAATATTATAACATACTTGTAGGAAAGACTGAACGAAACGTGACAGAATATTATTAACTAGCTACCAGGACCGGCTTCGCGTGGTAGCAATTTAGAATTTACGGCGAATCTGAAGAGAGGCGATTATTACGTTCAACAGGCGACTTCCTTTCTCTTTGTAAAGCCATTCTTTGTCTGTCATTTGCCAATCGAGATTCTGTTTCTTGGAAAGTTTCATTATGACGGGATAAACAAATTCTTTTAGCGTCCTATGTACTACTACCTATATTCGATTTTCGTCTCGGCATAATGTTAATACAATATTTAAATTTTAATAAAAGAACTACTCAAAGAAATACATACGTGTGGACGAAAACAACTACGCATTTAGTCTGTGCGAGCGCCGATAAACCAATTCTCTATCAGCGTCCGATGTAACTGCGCATTTAGTCTGTGGCCTTACATGCTGTCCGACCGGCCGCCGCGCATGCGCCTCGCGTCTTTTTCTCAATGAGCAAAAAAGTTTCGTAAGCAGGTCTCCGCGCATCGTTGTTTAGGCAGCGGAAGCCACGAAAGAATGCGAACGGCGATTTTTTCTTTGACTTGTCACTAAAATCGTTACTGCTCAGCTCTCTTTTGCCATAGATTGTTTCATACACCTAAACCTTCCTCGACAAATGTTCTATGGAATGGCGGAAACCGCGTCAAAATCCGTCCAGAGATTCTTGAGAGTAGCCCGAACAAACAGACAGACAGACGCCTACCGGGGACTTTATTTTATATTATATATAGATAAAAAAGCAACGACGTACAGTTCCAACTTCCATTGCTTCTTCTTCAACCAAGCGCTGCATGCTTTTCACGATGGAAGTCTCTAGCGACGTCATCCTTCCAGCTGCATTTATAGACTGAGTGCTCAGCGATCTTTGGAACAAGCTTATGGTACGAACAAATCCAAACGGTTCCATCTCCGTTATCTGCGGGCTACTCCTGAAAAAAGTGCAAAATTCATTCGTGAGAACACTTTTCAACTTGCGAATATAAATGATGTTCTATTCTTCATGGCTTAAGCTCACTAGCGAGTAAATTATCCTAAAAAAAAACCTACTCACTCACTCACTCAAGCACGCACGCACGCACACACACACACACACACACACTCACTAAATTTTGTAAGAACGCTTACCGTTACAATAAAAATCGTATCAAAAGCAAATAATTTTTTCTTGAATAATACTCGACCAATGTTTTGGCCGATTAATTTGTTTATTACGTGCTACAAGCACAGCACACAAAGAACAGACATATTGCAACCATGTGGAATGGAACAAAAGGTACAAAGGAACGTGTAAAATTTTAATTAGACTTAATTGTTGCAATTGTAAGTTTTGCTATAATTGTAATAAATTAAAGCTGTAAGATTTACGTGCTTAAATGCTAACATTACTTAGTCCATGAACTTTGTAAAGCGCTAGTAAATGTACGCAGTGACGTAACTACCACCCCATGCAGCCCCCGAAGCTGCGGGGTGGAAGGGGGGCGCAGGTAACGAAAGGGCGTACTGCAGCTACCAGTTATAGTTTTATGAAGAAATTCAAACGCGCTAATTAATCCAAAAATTCATATTTTGCTTTAAGATATATTTAGCTTTGCCTAAATAAATGCCTAGTTTTACTTTTAAGGTGGACGTCAAGTAATTTTGCTTCCTATACTTCGAATGGAAAAAATTCTGTACACATTTTTTTCACAATTAATGCGTTCCCAAGGATGAAAATTTGAACATCGATTAAAATAGCTTCATTTTATAACTTGGAATACTTAATATTTTCTAAAACATAATCATAATTATATTAAAAATCAATCACTTTTCCTTTGGTGGTGTCGAAACTAGAAAAAAGATGGCGCGACTTGTACTTTGATGACGTCAGTAAACAAACAAATGTTGGATTGCATAATTATGGTCCTGTTTTAGAAAATATTAAGTATTCCAAGTTATAAAATGAGGCTATTTTAATCGATGTTCAAATTTTCATCCTTGGGTACGCATTAATTGTGAAGAAAATGTGTACAGAAGTTTTTGTAATTGGAACTATAGGAAGCAAAATTACTTGACGTCCACCATAAAACACTGAATGCCCTACAGATTGAAAGCGTTCGGCTCTTTGACTTCGGGTTGTAATACGATTGCTCTGCAATGGGTTGTAAATAATACGATCGCTCTCCAATCGCCCTCTCTCTGCGCTGCTGAGGAACAGCGCGAGGCCACGGTGAGATTCCCCCTTTGATGATGTGAGAAAATAGTCAGTTATCTAGGATTACATGCACGACATTTATTCTCAGCAGCCGCAGATCAGCTATGTGTAAGAAGATGATTTTTTTTCAAGAGATTTATTTTAGTTTTGGACAAAGCAATTACACGTATTGTCAAATCTCTAACTTAAAAAATAAAACTACAGGGCTCTAGGTACCACCATTACTTTTGCAGACACTCTCCCCCTGACTTCTTAACTTCTTAACCTCTCCCCCGCCCAACCACCACACACACACCGCGACAAATGCTTCCTCTCACGTGTTCGAAATCCTGGGAAAATTACTGTTCTTAGGGACGTGAAGTAAATCTTGTGTGTGTGTATGGGGGGGGGGGCTCACGTTCTGCTAGTTATGCCACTCAATGTACGAATCATTAACGCCAAAATAATGAATCAGCCAAACAACTTATATAAGTCAAGTTTTATTGTCGGACCACTGGCACTTCAGAACCGGAAGATCAACACCAGCCAAAATATAAACTTTCTGGCTTCAATTCATATGACATTCACAATACTCCGTAATCGTAACATACTGATGCAAATTTTGCCTCATTATTTTGGTTATAATGGGCGGGTCTAATCAGGCTGGTTAATTATTTGTTTCATGGGGTCTGATTGTGTTTTGGGACTGTTCTTACTTTTCGCATTTCTATTCAATTTCGGTAATTAGAGGTATTTATATTGAACTTCTTACCTCTTCCGTGAGTCCGTGCTACGGCTCACCAGTATCTTCTTCTGCTTCTGTTCACAGAGTAGGATGCACATTAACATATTCCAAGAGATTTGCACATCCAAAGTATACTTGATGAGACTAATTTATTGGAGATCATTTTATATGAATTAGATAAAACACACACACACACACACACACACTGAATATTTCGTCGTTTGTTTTTCGCGTCATAAGTCTTAACATCAATTTTCACACTGCGGCCTCTCCCATATCAGCTCCCACGCATCTTCACATGTCCACAATTTTCTCACGTCTACCATTCGCCTCCCCCATGCGCCCTCTGTCGGCGTAGTCCCAACAGGGACAAAGGAAAGAGAAGTCTCGAAATGAAACAGGAACCACCCAAAAAAGTATCGTTTCGTGTGGGGTCCTAAGGCGACAAAAGCAGTCGTAATTCAGCTAATGGTGTCAGGCTGCTAGACTAAACAAAGAGCCGGGGACGCTATTTGCAGGACAGATTTCTAGGAAACGAACATACACTGCTCAACAAAATTAGGGGAGCAGGTGATTTAAGGAGAACAGACAACTGCTGGCAAATATACAACACAATATATATATATATATATTTATGACAAATGACAAGAAAATAAAGAATTGAACAGGTGAAAAAACATATTTTACTGTAACAAAGATCATTTTTACAGGAAACACATCTGGTGCCATAAAAAATCATTATTACCCATATTTTTTGGAGAAGAAAAAATAAGCATTGACGAACTTTCTCATCTGTCTAATAAGGTGTGTGGTCACTTAAAACGTGCAAGATGGCTTCACACCTGTGGGGCATTGAATTGATCAGGTGGTCGAGGAGGTTTTGGGGGATTCTTCCCCACTTTTCAAGAAGAGCATTTGTCAACTGAAGGCGAGTCAACGGAAGTTGTGGTCTAGCAGCAATGCGTCTGCCTAATGTGTCCCAAGCATGTTCGATAGGATTGGTGTGTGTGCCTAATGTATCCCAAAGCGTGTTCGATCGGATTGATGTGTCACACCAAACCAAGCATGTTCAATCGGTTTGGTGTGTGCGCAGTTTTGTGATGTTTTTGGATTACTTCATCGACTGAAAACCGCAAGTCCTCTTTATTTGGTTTATGTTTGCCGTTTGAACGGATCCAGCAGCTTGCTAAATTTTCCTGTGGAAGAACATATAATTAACTGTTTCGGCATCGGGCATTGTGATCCAGTAGAAATTTACATGTTGATCGCAGTGACCTATCTGAAATCATAATTTAATCATCGTAAATTATGTAAAATAGTTGTCTAAATTAAAAGTGTATTTATGGTGGATGCATAAATACACTTTTAATTTAGACAGCTATTTTACATAATTTACGATGATAATTATGAATTGGTGGATGCTCTGCTGATATTAAAATTAATTTTAAGTAAGTGCAACAAATCCTTATTACAGCAATCTTCGCGAGCAAACCTTTACAATCTTAAACTTAAAATAGTATAAGTATACTAGTAATCTGAATTTCTTGGCGCAGATTATAAATAAAAGTTTCCAAACTTTCGCGCATCAAGATGGCTTTTTCAAGGAAGGTAGACAGCAAACTGCAAACAGAATAATAGAACGCTTCGACAATTTGAACGCGGTGACTTGACTTGACAATAAACGAACAGATGCGAATGTAACTATTCATTCAAAGACTCGAGGCATCATGTTCGCTTAGCACGCGGAATCACGGAAGGAAAACAAAAGGCATTCACTCTTTGGAGAACTGGTTTCTAACTTGTGGCAACTCCAGTGAGACCTATCACTGCATGTTTCGCTGCTGGTGATGATCTCCAAAGTGTCGCGAATGGCAGTAGACTTTGGGGTAGAGTAGGAAGCTAATTTCTTTACGTCATCCCACATAGGAGTAGAGGACTTGAACTGGACCTCTCTAGATAGGGCCGTTGTTATTTTGCCGTTCTTTATGTCCCTTTTATGCTCGTTGATTCTAGTTCTAAATGAGCGTTTGGTCATTCCAATGTAGTATCATTTGGAGCCGTCCGGATATTGTAGAGGGATAGAATGAACGCCTGCCTCATTGGAAAGCGGGGCCTTGGCAGAGTTTCCCTGAAGCATTGCATATAAAGATGTCGGAGACCTGATGCCAGCACCGAGGTTTATCTTCTTGAGCGCGGTCTTGAGCTGATAAGAAACATTTGTTAGGTAGGGAATCGAGCCTAGGTAGCATAGTTGTGGCATAGAAAGATTAATACGCCTCGTTCTGACTTTCCTGATATAGCTATGTACCAGGTCCGGGGTGTATCCTGCTTAAGTGGCCAATTCGGTAACGTTCTTTAACTCGAGCTGTCCAGAAAGAACATCGGAGAAGACTACAGATTTGAGAGCGGGAAAAAGCTGTCTTGCAATCAGCAGGGCAGAATAAGCTGCGGAGCATCCAGTTTGGGACGGATGTGGATTTATAGTAGACTTGTGTGCAAAGGCAATTTTCAGGCAATTTGCTCTGTAAAATATCCAGATAAGGCAAGGCACCATTGTGTTCGAGCTCTATAATGAAATTGATCGTCGGGCGAATATCATTAATTTTATCTAGGAAAAGCGGGAGAGTCTCCTTTCCGTGTGGCCATATGAAAAAATACATCATCCGCATATCTCAGCCAGGTAGTAGCCCTAGGGGTGATGTTGGTGAATATATATTGCTCGTTTGGGCGAAGTACTGCTTCCACGAGAACAGCTAAAAGTGAGGATCCCATCGGGGCGCCATTAATCTGTTTGCAAATTAGTCCTTGGAAACTGAAGTAGCTGGAATTTGAGACCAAGTGCATTAACTTGAAGATGTTGAGGCAAGTTTCCTGCGAATGAAGTGTTGAATTAGATATGGTTTGTTTTAACATTCGGATGGCTTTCGGCACGGGGACCAAACGGTAAAGAGAAATCACCTAAAAACTGCTGATAATGTCGCTTTGTTGGACAGAGGTTTGCTTGATTTTCGTGATAAAATCCGGAGTGGAAATTATTATAAAGTCCGATTGAAGAAGATAATTAACCAGAAATTTTGAAAGTGCTTTTTCTAAATTGTTCGTCTGTGCGGACCTCCTTGATACCATGGGTCTCAAAGGATTACCGAGCTGCTTGTGTTTAAGTCTTACACTTCCCGAGAAATGTGGAACGCATTTAAACTTTTCCGACAGCTGAGACCCAAACTGGACAAGGAACGTTCCCACGTAGACTTTTAATCCGCTTGCAAGACATTCGGGTTGATCCCAATGTTTCTTAATTTTAAGACTTCGGTAAAAGGAACATGATTCGAAAAGAAAAAAGACACATTTCTTCGTCAAGAAAACCTGAAAAAAAAAAGGATGTTATGTCTTTGGAAGCCAAATGCTATAGCCTATATATGAAATTGCATATCCTTTGCGACCAGATCACTTTCAACAACCTAACGCTCCGAGTGGACATGTTAGTCGAAAGACTTCAATCTTCCTTATCCTCTATATACAAGAAGTTCGATTTCTTGAAATCATCCCAGAATCCAAAATCTAAAGTTTTCACCGTTTCATTCGGCAGTATTTCTAATCAGACGCTCACGGTAGAGGAAACAAATATTTTAGAACTGGGACTAAAATTCTGCTTCTTAACGAGACCGAATCCTAAAACCATAATTTCTGAGTTTGAGAGGGTAATATCGCGAGTTCGGGAAGACACCAAAAGACGAAATACGCCACCTATGTTGTTCTAGGTTACGATCATGGCTTAATTCAAAACAAAGGCCTAATAAATTTAAAATTCTGAGACCGATTTCGAACTTCAGAAATGACCTCTCCATAGTATTGACTCTAACGGACAAATCCGGACAGTTTGCTATTATGGATGCTGTAGATTACAATCAAAACCTCAAATATTTCATCTCCGCTTCTGGATCTGCAGTGCTGCCGACGAACCTTCTAAATTGTACAAAGAGCTGCGAGTCTGATCGCTATCTCGGACGATCTCAAGAAAGCCGCCAAACTACCACCAGGACTTCAGATTCCGAAGCTCTTCGGAAGACTTAAACACCACAAATCCGGTACTCCATTGAGACCCATGGTATCAAGGAGGTCCGCACAGACGTACCGTTTAGAAAAAGCACTTTCAAAATGTCTGGTTAATTATCTTCCTCAATCGGACTTTATAATAACTTCCACTCCGGATTTTATCACGAAAATCAAGCAAATATCTGTCCAAGAACGCGATATGACAGGCAATTTTGACGTGGTTTCTCATTACCCTTCGGTGTCCGTGCAAGAAGCCATCGGAACGTTAAAAGAGGCCATATTTAATTCATCAATCCATTGGCAGGAGTCTTGCCTCAACATCTTCAAGTTAATGGACTTGGTCTCAAATTCCAGCTACTTAAGTTTTCAAGGACACATCTACAAACACATTAATGGCGCCCCGAAGGGTTCCTCGCTTTCAGCCGTTCTCGCGGAAGCAATACTTTGCCCAATCGAGCAATACATATTCACTAACATCACCCCAAGTCCTACTATCTGGCTGAGATATGCGGATGATGTGTTTTTCATATTCCCACACGGAAAGGAGACTCTCCCGCTTTTCCTAAAGAAAATCAATTATTTTCACCCTACGATAAGTTTCACTATGGAACTCGAACACAATGGTGCCTTGCCTAATCTGAATATTTTACTGAGCAAATTTCCTTAAAATCGCCTTCGCACGCTGTTTCGATTCCCGTCCAGGTAGACGAAATTTTCAAGGCCGCCCCAGTGGCGCAGTGGTCTAAGCGATGATCTCTGATCATTCGTCCGAAAGGGGTCTGGGCTGGAATCCCGGTGAGGCATGGATGCTGTGTTTGTCTTACGGCACTGGCTCTCACCCTTCCCTGGAACCAGTGGCCCTAAATTAGGGTCGGGCGACTGCTTATAACCCATTGAGTTTTTCAGATGGTAGTTAAACCTCCAATACAAAAAAAAATCAAGTTTTTCGGATATTATCTGATTTACCATTCATGTCATATTTACACCAATAAACGGATTCACAACTTCAAAGTTTGTAGTTGCAGTAATTTTTGCGTGCTACTATGAGAATAAAGGTGTCTTACGTGTCGCCATTTTCCGACTCTTTCCGTGTGTGCAGATGCTCTTTGATAAAATTTGCAAAGGGGCCATTTCGTCGCAACAGTTCCTCATACGTACCCATTTCTTCAATTTTTCCGTCCTTCAGTGAGACAATGAAGTCAACATCTGGAAGTACTGCTACGCTGTGAGTAACCAAAACTCTCGTCTGTAACGAAATTTATTTATTAAAATTGTTAAAGTGTATAAACACCTAATTATTGTAAGACTTAAAAGAGAAATACATAAAATGCGTTATTTACTCAATGCATTGAATAATAGAGAGAAAGACCAGGTGAAAGAGTTTGTATATTTAGGAAGCATGGTTGACAGAGAAAACAAATTGGATGGTGAAGTTAATATGCGAAAGAATTAATCTTTGAAAGCCACAGCTGTCTTTGGAGGATTCATCTTTGAAAACCATAGCTGCCTTTGGAAGATTCATCTTTGAAAGCCATAGCTGCTTTTCGAGGAATCATCTTTAAAAGCCATAGCTGCCTTTGGAGGATTCATCTTTGAAAGCCATAGCTGCCTTTGGAGGATTCATCTTTGAAAAGCCATAGCTGCCTTAGGAGAATTTCACAGGACAATGGATTCCCGAGGAGGTACCGAATGACTGTGTGTGAAAGTGTAATTGTTCCTACCCTGATGTACGGCAGTGAAACCTGGGAACTGAAGAAGAGAGATAGGAGTCTTTCGTGTGCTGGAGAGATGCGGTACTTACAGGGGTGTTTGTGGCAAGAAACGTTCTGATCATGTGAGGAACGAAGATGTGTTGCAGATGTGTAATATGAAGCAAAATATTGTTTGTAAGGTGCAGGAAAATTTTCTTAGGTAGTTTGGCCATGTTGAAAGGATGAGTGGGAAGATGTTTACTAAGATAATTTATTCAGCCCACTTGGCTAGAAAGAAGGCCAAGGAAATAAATCATGGGAGGATCAGATTCAGGAATGGCTGCATGAAAAAAAGATAATGAGTATGTACAAGCGGTGGTGTGTGAGACACGTGATGGATATATCAATGAAGCTCGAGTTGTATGCCAAGATGGCTGTAAGTGGAGACATCAACAGTAAGCAAAATTAATATGTGTGATGCATCAACAATAGGCAAAATTAATATGTGTGTGATACATCAACAGTAAGCAACATTTAGTTCCATAAGTTTTGAACTTTAATTTGGTAGATGAGCATTTTCTGAGGAGTTGACCCCTGAATCTCGGAGAGCACCTTAGTGATATGTATGTATGCCTTGAATAATGCTGCGTAATATCATTCTGAGATAATATTCTTCCACATGTAGCTGTTTCTTTCCCTGGTGGTTTCGCTGTAGAAGCTTCATTACATATTTTTTATTCTGTTTTTGCCTTATTTTTTAGCACGTCTTTTGAAAAAAAAAGTACGTGCTTATAATGTACCACTATATCTGTCCATCTGTCTGCAGATACCATATCTCTGCAACTATTAGTCCAATTCAAAACATTATTTTTGCAGTTGAAATCCTGAACTCTGAGAACGACGATTCGTTCATTTTGGTTTCTTTTCGATGCGTAACATCGCTGCTAGGTGCGTAATTTTACTTTATGAAATTATGTCAAAAACCCCGATTCAAACAATTCTTTTTACCTCCCGATACTTTGACCACGAAAACCACTTCACA
Organism: Macrothele yani; assembly: GCA_039090855.1. Classification (NCBI taxonomy): domain Eukaryota; kingdom Metazoa; phylum Arthropoda; class Arachnida; order Araneae; family Macrothelidae; genus Macrothele; species Macrothele yani. The sequence goes on from CM076993.1 coordinate 92,825,384, forward strand.
TACTGTTTCTATTTGAAATAATGCATAATATCACCGCTAGGAGGCGTAAATGTATATTGTATTTTTCTCGAAATCTTTGCTTCTAAAAATGGGATTTTACCATTTTTTTTCGTTAGATAGAGGTCATGACAATGAATATTTTTCATATATTAAACAATATTTTCTGATATAATGCTTTGTCACTATGTATGGGGAAAAAGAGTATTTTTCTATTTTTAACATGTTTGCAATCGAACCTTTCGTTCCCAAAATCTTCATTTCATTTCATTTCATTTCATTTTATTATTTCTGCTGTTACAGGTTATTGAATAATGATAACAATTATTGACAGTTATAAAATAACAGCAAGGAAGCTCCAGAAAAAGGCCTCATTGAGTCCTGTCTGGCCCGGAGCTTCCTGAAGGAAATTTTCAAGTCAAGTACAGCAATCTACATCACCAGCCATTAGTATAACTCTTTCTCTCCCTCCCCCATCCCCGCACCCTGTTATTCCCTTAAAAAGTTAGCTTAATAGGTATGCTTTTAATTTTTTCTTATAAAGGTTAAAGTTATTAATCAATGTCAGTTCTCTGGGTAATGAATTCCAAAACGCCGGCCCACAATAATTTAAACTTTGTTTCATTGTTAAAGTTTTAGGAAGCACTGGTATAAGTGCCTGTTGATTTCTTGTATTATATCGATGCGTATATGTAGATATTTTAATTAATTCCTGCTCTATATTATTTTTTATTCCTTTTGTACATGATTTTACCCAAGTTAAAATTATATAGTTGTTTAATAGTCATTATGTTATATTTGTTAGGGTCAACTCTTGTATATGTATGTATACATGATTGAGAAAAAATGACATTATTACAACTATATTTTAAATCTAATAATCTAATATACTTGTTTTGAAGTATTTGTAATTTTTTAATATTAGATTGAGTTGTTTGACCCCATGTTAATATACAGTAGTTAAGGTGTGTATGAACTAAAGTAAAATATATTAATTTTAATGTTTTAACAGTAAGATTTGTCAGAACATGACTTACAATACCTATGTTTTTTGATAATTTATTCAAGAGATTATCAACGTGTTTATTCCATTTTAAATCATTATTAAGTTTAATACCTAAGTAAGTAAACTCATTTGCTATTTCAATTGATTTCTTGTCGAGAAGTAATGGTATATTAATAAGTTTACTTGTTTGTTGTCTTGAAAAAAAACTGCTTTAGTTTTATCTGTATTTAATACAAGTTCATTAGCAGCCAACCAATTTGTGTATTTTTGCAATTCAATATTACTTAGTAAAATTATTTCGTCTGGATTAGTACCCTTAAATAACAATGTAGTGTCATCTGCATAGAGGATAATGCTAAATTCAGATTCGATGTTAAAAATGTCATTAATGTAGATATTAAATAATAATGGTCCAATTATTGAACCTTGGGGTACACCCAGTTTAATATTTTCCCTTTGTTGAGTAATAATCCTCCAGTTGAGTAAACTGAATTCTGTTTGATAAGTAATTTGTAAAGAGTGCATGAGCAGTACCCCTTATTCCTATATCATGTAGTTTTGATAGTAATATGTTATGGTTTAATGTGTCAAAAGCCTTTGTTGAATCCAAAACAATAGCAACAGTTAAGTTTTTTCCTCAAAATTTTTCTGAATAATATCTTGAATATGGAGAAGAGCAAGATCTGTTGATTTATTTGATTGAAATCCAAATTGGTTTTTGTCAATAACTTTATATTTCTGTTAATAGGATAACAATTTATTGTAAATTAGTTTTTCAAATAATTTTGCCAAAATAGATGCCTTAGATATTGGGCGATAATTATTTTTATCATTGTGTGATCCTGCTTTATATTTAGGGGTAATGTTTGTAATTTTCAGCTTATCAGGAAAAATTCCTGTATCAAGAACAGAATTAAAAATTTGAAGTAAAGGATCAGATATCTCATATGCAATATATTTAATTGCCCGTGAATTAATTTCATCAGATGCTGAACCTGAGGATATTCTTATATTCTGAAATCCCACTAACAATTCAGTTTTTGTAATATCTGTAAAATGAAAATTATTAGGGAGATATGATTTTTGTAAATAACTTGAGTAATGTGTATTAACCCTTTTTAACTTTTGCTTTATTGTAACTGGGGAAGTTGTAAAATGATGATTCAGTTGTGTAGCAATGTCCTGTTGATTGCTTATTTTCATATTATTTATAGTTAGGTGAGATGGTCATATCGTTTTAGGTGTAATTGATTAAGATGCTTCCATGTTAGTTTAGATGAATTTTGTGAGAATATATTAGCATAATAATTCCTTTTAGTAGTTCTTAATTCAGAGTTCAGCCTATTTCTATATTGTTTAAAATAATTAAAATCTGATTGTTGTATAGTTTTAAGGAATTTAGAATATAACTTATTCCTTTTTTTAATGCACTTAAATAATGTATCTATAATCCATGGTTTTCGAAAACTTTTTCTAGATTTATTGCTTAGTACTGAAATAGGAAAACATATGTCATAGATATCTTTTAGTTTTGTAAAAAATATTTCATATTTTAAATTAGGTGATGAATATGTGTCCAATTCGCTCCAGTTTAAATTCTTTAATTTATTTTTAAAGATTTCTAGATTTTTTTTGTTTATAAGTCTCATTTTAGAAACCTCATGTATTTGAGCCTTTTTTAAGTATGTGTTCATGAATAATAAAAATAGGTAAATGATCACTAAAATTAAACTCCAATATTCCCGCAATAATTGGATCTTGTTGAATGTTGGTAATACACAAATCCAAAATTGTTTTAGAATGGGTAGTTATTCTGGTTGGCAATGTGATGGTATTTACAAATCCTGATGAATTTAAAATATAAATTAATTGATTAATTAAAGAATTATCCTGGGAAATATCAATATTTAAATCTTCCATGATAATAGTTTTTCTTAACAAGGTTAGCATAGTTTAGAAATTCACTTATTATATTTAGACATATATTATAATCAGATTTAGGTTGTCTGTAACACACCATTATTATGTACAATTCATTTTGAATAGTTAACATTTCTATGTTAGAGTTTGTTATAGTAAAGTTGTTAACAGTTGAAAAGTCCTTATATTGATTATTAACATATATTGCAATGCCCCCTCCTCTTGAGTAATTTCTATTTAGGTTGAATATGATATAATTAGTTAACTGTGTTGAATAATCCCCACTTGGAAACCATGTTTCAGTTATACAGACAATATCTATCGCTGAATTAAGTAAGTGTAATAAAGACTCCAGAAGTGTAATTTTGTTTGTTAGTGATCCTGCATTAATATGTATAATTTTTAATGAATTATTTAGGTTAGTTGTTATTAAGTGTTTCAACTGTTCAACTGAATAATAGCCATCCATCTTGTCCCCCACACCCCCCATTTTAGCCCTTATAATTTATAATTTAATCAAGTCATTAAGAGGAGTTCATAAATTCATGTAGTTCCTCAATAGTCAGTATTTTCCTTTTTTGAGCTTCTTCATTTTTTTTTATGAATACGTTTCCATTCCATGTCCATGCATACTTGAGCCTTGACTGCTGCACCAGTGTCCTTGCTTCCCAGTACAGATGTTTATTGTAAGGGGTAAGATTTTCGTTTAAGTAGATTCTTGTTGCCCTTAAACCAGGCATTAGATCATTATTATAGGTAAGAGTTTTTTTCTTGGATATCCAAATGTTCCTAGTTGTTCTTGATTTGAACTGGATGAGCACTACTGAGTCTTGAGTCCTTTTATGCTTAGTTGGTAAAGGGTGAACAATATCAATATCTTTTGATAGATCCTTATCTATTTGTAATTTAGTTGCTAAGAGATCAACAAGGTTATTAAGATCTTCCTGAGATGAAATATTTGAAAGATCAATTCCATGTATTTCTATGTTTCTCAGCCTTTGATATTGATTCAGTTCATTTAATTCTTTATTTAATAATTTATTCTGTTGAAAATTATTCCTTTCCTGTATTTGAAGAGATTCTAATTTATTTTTTAGATCTTTATTACTCTGTTCTAGTACAGTACATTTCGAAATAACACTATCATACTGTTTACTCAAAAACTCAACAGAACGTTTGATATCTCTTAATTCCTCCCTAAGTTCTGGAATATGGTTTTGTTTAATTTCACTTATTTCCGTCCTGAGTTCAGCAATAGAATCAAGCTTTAAACTGATATCTGTTAAAGATTGCTTAATAAAATTCATATCAAAGTCATTAGTCAGTTTTAGCTTTACTTGTGTTTATGGTACCTTGGTCTTTTTTGGGACCCATGACAGTAAATTTCAATTAATTTGTACTTAATGTTTACTCAATAACAGTAATTTTGTACTCAATTCACTTAATGTTGTCTTCAGTTTCAGCAGCTGTGCAACAGATGGCAGCAGCGCACTATCTCATCACCTAAATTTCTTTTTTTTTTATTTATTTTAATCAAAATTTTCAATATAATTTTGTTTCGGTTGTCACCCTTTTTTTTTCTTTTCTATTACTCAATAATCCAGTCATGTGGTATTTAGGTTCACAATCAACAGAAGTCCATAGAAAATCAGTCAATAATTTCAATGTTGAAGAAGTAAAAATTTACCTTTACCTCACGAAACACTAATAACCATTAGTTTGCAGACAAAAACACAAATACAGACAGCAATCCCGAACAAGAGCAAACACTTGAAGACAAGACGGCGTAGAACCACACAATTTTTTGGCTCCCCTAATTTCATCTGATAGCCACGAATCCACAGCCTATCTACCTGAGTGACCTGCCTCCAGTAATTACCGCAATTTCCGGAGCTCTTATCTTGCATATGGATGCACAGAACACTCATGAATACGCAATTGTGGATATTTTACTGATTGCGGAGAAATCCGGTTGATATACACTGAAGTGCCAGAAAAACTGGTACACCAGTCTAATACTTAATAGGTCCTCCACGGGAGCGCAGGACTGCAGAAATACGACGGGGCATGGACTCCACTAGTTTCTGGAAATATGCTGTACGCAATGCACACCATACTTCCTGCAGAGCGTTCCACAATACGGGTGTATTCCGAGGTCTCGGATTCCTGTGTTCGATAGCGCGTTGCATGGCAACCCAAATGTGTTCTATCACGTTCAGATCTGGGGCTTTGGGTGGGAATGGCAAAACCCCAAACTCATATGAATGCTCCTCTAACCATAATGTGGCGTCCCGACACTTATGTGGAGGTGCATCGTCCTGTTGGAACAGGCCCAATCCATCAGCATGAATGCAGGACATGAACGGGTGTACCTCGTCAGAAAGGATGCGCACAGAGCGTTGGCCGGTCACAGACGTTTTTAGACGTACCAGGGATCCCAGTGAAGTCTATCTAAACACATTCCATACCATTACGGACCCCCTCCCCACTAGCCGGTACAGTTCCCTGTTGACAGGCGGGATCCATGGCTTCATGGGGTTTGCGCCACACACGAATCCTTCCATCAGCCCGATACAGTTGGAAACGCGACTCGCCAGACCAGGCTACTTGTTTCCAGTCATCAAGGGTCCAGTGGCGGTGTTGCCATGCCCAATGCCCAAGCGAGGCGCATAGCTATGTGTCGTGCACCCATCAAGGGGACTCGAGTTGGGTGTCGGCTCCCAAAGCCTATATCGTGCAGGGCACGTTGCACAGTCCGGATGCTGATGCTTGTTGAGGCTCCAGCATTGAATTCCAATGATACCGGCGAGAGTGTTACACGCCTATCGCGTGAAACGATCTTGACAGCCGACGATGGTCACGTTCACCCAATGTCTTTTTACGGCCAACTGGTACCGTAGATTGGAGGTTTTGCCGGAATTCTTGTAGTCACGATACACCCTTGCAATGGGCGTCCGTGAAAATCCGAACTCCGTTTCTACCTCCGAAATACTATGGCCCATCTCACGAGTGCCAACTATGACACCGCGTTGAAAATCGCTTAAATCGTTATTACTTCTCATTCTCATGCCGAAAGCAGCTCTGACAGTTGGCAAGAATGTCTATCGCTTTATATACGCACTGGCAGACACAACCGAGTATGCGCATAGGTGACGTTGCCGTGTATTTTGCATAAGCTCGTCTGTACCAGTTTTTCTGGCACTTCAGTGTACATTCAGTGGACAAAACACTAAAGATAAGAGTGAAGGGCGGCTGACATGGGTATCCCCCGAGCAGAGTGGAACAAACTATAACCGAACGCAGGCAATAAATAGGCGGACACCAGAGCTTCCCAACAGCGTATCGCAATCGGCGAACATGGGTGAACGTGGTGATCTGAGCGACTTTGATCGTGGAAGCATTGTCGGCGTAAGACAGATGGGTCATTCTATCGCCCAAGTGGTAAGAATCCTAGGGTTCCCGAGGGCAACCCTATCAAGGGTATACCATTGACAGTATATAATAGTTATACCATCCGCAAATCTACAATCGACGGACGTACCAGTGTCCAGAAAGCAAGCAGGATATTCTATGTCACTGGGGTTGACATAGAATATCCAGGCGCGTACAGTCCCACCACTTAGCAACGGCCGTGCAAATCACATCCAGGCTAAAAGTCGGAGGCAAAAACACCAACAGCGAGCGAACGGTACAGCGTACCCTACATACTCTGTGCTACAGTTGCCGACGCCATACTTGTGTGCCATTGTTGACTGCTGGTCATTGGACATTAAGCCTCGCCTGATGCCGGGAACATCAAAACTGGAACACTTCAGAGTGGCGCCGCCTCGAGTGGTCAGATGAATCCCGTTTTCAACCGTATCGAGCTGAAGGGAGTGTACGCGTGTGGCTTCGACATCATGAGGCCAACGTCTCGTCGTCGCAGTTTAGTTCTGTTCAAGGCGGTGTGAGCCTTCTCAAGGGACAATTTACGTTCTTTAGTGTGTCTGGAGAGGTCCTTAACCGTTTCGCGATACCAGACTGTGCTGGCTGCTCAACTACACGCTTTGAAGCCTTTTGCGCATCCCGCGGCCAATGGTCTGTTTCAGCAAGACCATGAGCCATCCCACCGAGCCCCAACTACCCAGGTATAGCTCAAAGAACACTCACCTGAGTTCGGACCCATCCAATACCCTTCAAGGTCCTCAGATTTAAACCTTGCGGAAGTTTTTTCTAAAGCCGTGGTGCGAAACATCAAATCCATGAATATTGGACCGACGTCTTGGGCCGAATTATAGACAATACCACAACAGGCATGTCTAGCATTACCTCCAGCATCTGATGAAGTAGATGCCTCGGCGTGTAAAGCGGATAGGACCAACACGCGATTAGCTAAGTATCTAATGTTTTTTCCATTGAGTGTACATCGCTGTAGCGCTATCGTAGATAAATCTCTCGACGACAACACATCAACTTCGTTGCTCAATTCTCCCTTTCTCTATACACTGAAGAACAATTGAATAAGAGACAGCTGGCGTTATGCAAATGTGGCGCTGTGGGCGGCCCTGTAAACGGAAACGACATGACGTATGCTGTGATCCGACAATATAAGGAGTGATGCGACGGGAATCAGTAAGATTCGGACGCAGTATGGGTAAGACGAAGGATCTGAGCGCATTTGATCTTGGGAAAATTGTCGGGGCCCGACGAATGGGTCACTCCATTTCGGAAGTCGTGCAGGCACTGGGGTTTTCACGAGCCACTGTGCCACGGGTGCACCGTCAGTACATCAAATCCGGTAAAATCATCCCTACAAGGGCCAACTAACGTGGACAACAGCGTGTGGATGAGTGGGGTCATCGTCAGCTAGCTCGCATTGTAACGGCGGGTAGACGGGTCACAGTGCAAGAAATCACTCGGCAATTTAACGCTGGCGCACAAAAACGTGTAAGCAGCCACACGATCCAGAACCATCTCCTCGCTATGGGATACAGAAGCCATCGTCCCGCGAGGGCACCACTGCTGACCGCACATCACAGGGTGCATGGGCGCGGGAACATCGCCACTGGGCCCTAGACATGTGGAAAAATGTTGCCTGGACTGATGTGTCGAGATTCACGTTGGTACACGCGGATGGCAGGATACGAGTACGGCGCGAACCCCATGAAGCGATGGATCCTTCTCGACAGCAGGATACTCTTCATGCTGGTGGGGGTGGCATTCTCGTCTGGGGACTGTTTACGTGGACTGAAATGGGACCCCTGGTACGTGTGACATCGTCCCTCACACGTCTACGTTACCGGGATATCCTGGACGACCATTTGCTCCAGTTTGTGCGTCTTGAACATCCCACTGGGGACTTCATCCTGCAACAAGACAATGCACCGTGCCATCACTCCCGAATTGTATCCGGATGGTTGGATGAACACTACGTCGACGTGACCTCGCTTTCTTGGCCAGCTAGGTCCCCTGACCTCAATCCAATCGAGCACATCTGGGATGCCATCGAGAGAGATATTCGATGCTCTGACTTTCCTCCATCAAATATTCGTGAAGTGTGGGAGCTTGTTCAGGGGTCGTGGATCCGTATGGCTTCTCAACGCTTCCGGTGTCTTGTCGAGTCCATGCCAAGACGAATCGCCGCTGTCATCAGGGCGAAAGGTGGTGCTACACGTTACTAGACAGGTATCTCTAATTCAATTGCTCTTCAATGTATATATACATTAAATGTTGACATACGCTGCTCTGACTCATTGTCAGTGTTGCCAAATTGTAAAAGCTCTTCAGAGAAGTAATGTGCCGTTTAGTCAGAAAACGTTTAACGAGAAATGACTAAATTTACATAAGAGAATAAAAACTCAAATGGAAGATTAAATAAGCCGCCTCTGTGGCGTAGTAGCGTAAGCGCTAGCTTTTGACCATACGTCCGAGATGATGAGTATTGTGTTTGTCTTACGACAGTGGCTCTCTCCTTTCCGTGGAAACAGTGGCCCTAAATTAGGGACTGACCACTACTTACAGTTCCATCGAGTTGATCACGGTGGTCGTTAAACCCACAAATAAAAAAAAATTAAATGGAGATATACATTACATGTCCTTGTCGTATTATTAGCTTAGCTTTTAGGTAGATATCTTGGGTAGAAGTGTCTCCCCCGCAATTTGTTATTTTCTGGATGATCAAACTGCACGTGCAGTTAACAGTTTTTCGTCGACATACAAGGATTCGCCTAAATGTTGCCTTAGATAACTTGGAGGTAATCCCTTAAGCCACTTGTTGAATAGCCGGTATTCTTTCTCGTCAGTTGCACCTGTTGCCACGTGCTCGAAAGCAACAAACCTCTGCGTTATGGAAACCGTTACGGATTGCTGTTGTTTTTCTGTCACTTACCTATATACGCTCTGCTTAAAAGACAAATTAGATCTAGTAAATTTCTAACACAAGTTTTTTCCTGTTTTTTTTTTTTGTTGTTGTTGTTGCAGAAACCACCTGAAGTTTTTATAAAAATCACCTAACATTTGACACTTCGGAAAGTGTTTTTCTAGAAGCAGAAATGTGGTTGGTATAGTTTGGAGGAAGACATAGTTTTCTGAAAATACAGAGCGCAATAAATAGTTTCACGCAATCCACTTAATGGCGTCGTTACTGTCTTTTTCATGGGATTTTGAGAATACTAGGCAAATGAATAAATAACTTCCGCCAATCTTTGGCGGCGGATTAGGAATATGGAAATCGGTGTCTCTTAATATATTTACACTCATCTTACTAGATGGCGTTGTTTGGCACAGGAATTTGAACAAAGAGGCAACGTGCTGGATAACAGATTACGAGTGCTGATCAATACGTAACTTCCGATTACCTTTGGCGGCGGATTAGGGATATGGAAATCGGTGTCTCTTAATTTATTTACAATCACCTTACTAGAGGGCGTTGTTCGGCACAGGAGTTTGAATAAAAAGAAAACGTGTAGGGGTACAAATTCAAATGAAGCTTCCGACCAGCTTGGAAACATGGTCTAACTCTGCGGTACGCGCGACGATTTTCTATGGGCACCGAAAACGACAGCGGGGGGGATGCATTTCACAGCTACAAGAAGTGTATGGATCTCAAGTCATGTGTGTTTGGAGTGTGTCAGCATGGTGTTCAAAATTCGCACACGGGCTCAAGGGTTGACGGATGAAAAACGCAGTGTTAGACCTTCAGCATCAACAAAAAACAGTAACGTGGTGTGCGTGTGGAGACTCTGGTACAAAAAGACAGACGGGTAACTTTGCGTCAGACTGCTACAAACGCAAATGTTTCTTTTGGTACTACGCATCACATTGTTCAACCGAATAACCGCGCGCATCTTCGAGTGAGACTGTCTTTCCAGTGGTTCGCCATTTTCACATGAATCTGTTCTCCAGCACATTGTTTTTTTATTCAAACTCCTGTGCGAAAGAACGCCCTTTACTGAGGAGAGTGTACTGACGTTGGGAAACCGATTTTCATATCTCTTGTCCGCCGCAAAACATCATCGTAAGTTATGGATTAATCAGCCCTCGTACAAAATGTATAGCCAAAAGCGCTTCAAAGCATTTGCATTGCGAATTGTAACATCTGAAATGGGAACGAAAGTGTTGAATGAGGCTACAACGGAGGTTAGCTTTTTTTTTTTTTTAATGGTTGCCTTAAAAGTAGGTTGTTAAGTACTATCTGTAAAAGCGGATCTCTCGGGATCGAAATCAGAGGGGGGGGCGCTCCCTCAGGAACCTAGGAAAAGCTACGATTTGTTAGGTTTTAGTGACAAGTTGAATATTTTTCGGTGAAAGAAAGTATTACTTAAAAGTATATTACTTTCGGCAATTGGAAAAATTTATAGACATACTAAGAACACTTTTTCATTTTGAGGGAAAATATGAAATATCAGAAAGGTGATTCCTCTTACTTACGCCCCCACCTCCTCACGAAAATTCGGGATCCGACTCTGATCAAAATATGTATCAATTTTCTGACGTTGTAGCAGAGGTATTACCTAAATTTAACTCATTATAACCAAATTCTAGCCTATGCGCTTAAACAAAAGAATGAGAGAGAAATGATCATGATCATTTGTAGAGGATTTTAGGAAGGGAGTGTCTGACCCCAGGCCTTAAACAGAGAAACAGGAAACTAGGAGATTTGGGCTAGAGCGCCCCATAGGAAAGTGACACGGAAGCGAAGTAGAAAGGGGGAGGAAGACGCCCTTATTTATTACCGGTGGGCCAGTACCCGGGGTCCGACGGCTTAACGTGCCCATCCGACGCACGGCGGGTATTTAGTGGATCGAGCGTTCGTACCTGCCTGGGATCGAACCTGAGGCCCTTCCCGTGGCAGTCACGAACGCTTCCCACTAGGCCACCCGCGGCCCTAGAGAGAGAGAAACAGTAACTGTGACCAAGAAATAAGGCGATCATATGAAACTGCTATTCTTCGGCAGGGAAAAAAAGTACCATCTATCTGATCTGTTTCACAAAAAAACTTCAGAAGGAAACTGAGCCAACATCACCCGATTTCAATTGGATATATCATCGTAAGAGCACCTGAGGCAACGCATTTGTGAGCAACTAAACTCTGTAAACATCAATAATTATCTGTCTTTTTTTTCCGTTTTGGGGTTTAAAGATTATGAGATTTAGCTAGATTTATGTAGAGGATTTTAGGAAGGGAGTGTTTTACTCCAGTTCTTAAACAACCCTATGAAGTACGAAGCTAAGAGATATGGGCTAGAGTGCCCGACAGGAAAGCTACACGGAAGCGAAACAGAAAGGGAGAAGAAGACGCCTTATTTATATAACCGAAAAGGGGGGGGCAGTACCCGTGGTCTGACTTGCCTGGGATCGATCCCGATACTTTTCCGTGGCAGTCACGAACGTTGACCACGAGGCCATCAGCGAACCTTAAAGACAACAACTCTTAGGGCTATTAGTATTGTCACTCATCCCTAATTTAGGACCACTGGTCCGAGGGAGTAGACCAACCCAAGAACTTCAGTCAAACCCTCCACCCTTGACGCATCTGGACTCGTACCCTGTCCCATCGCGGACAAAATGTGTGCAGCCATCGCCTCCGACCACGCAGCTACCCGGCCAGCTCAAGTCTTAGAATAATTAGTAGTTGCCCGTCGCTAATTTGAGTCATTGGTTCCTTGCAGGGAATAGGGCTAAGGACATCAGACAAACGAAACCTCGATCAGTTGCTTGTACTGATCGAGGTTTCGCTGTAAAACAAAAGATTCACTGCAATGGAGAGTCAAGCAATGCCTTAGCTGGCGCATTTTGTATTTTGATTCAAATTCGTATATGTAATTTGACTCTACAGAAACGTGTTCTCTAGGAAGATGTAAAGACAACATATATACTAACGGTATCTGAGGGACGCGGGGTCAATTCTCCCTCGAAGCTGGTACAATTTAAAAATATTATAGGACGTATATGTCATTTATATAGAAAAAAATAATGGTAAAATATGTGCTGATATAAACCATAAGTGGGGACTTCCAGCAATCCTATGGTTAGTGGAGCTCTTGTAAAGCAGGCCAATCGGGAATGTATTTTCGTGACATGAACAAATGGCTCGGGAAAAAAAGGCAAAGCTTGAATATACTTGTATGCTTAAAGTTTATAATAATGTGTAAGTAGTGTTAAAAACTAAAGAAACTGAAATAGCAGCATTTTTTCATTGCACTCCTATTAAAGTACATAAATTTATAAAAGTTCTGATTATAAGGAAACAGAAATATGTATTAAGTGAAAACATCATACGTGGAAACTGTAAAACGAAACTTTTTTTTCATTCTGGATATTTTCAATTTAAACTTTTTTGTTATCTGATGAGATGAAGCCAAACAAGTGTGAATTTTATGTGAACTCTTGGAACATTTCATAAACGAAGGTATGAGGAGAATGAATAATTAATACACACAATTGAAGTGGATTAGGAACATCAAACAGAAGTCATCGCTCTTTCCACGTTTGTAAGTGAGTCACGGAAAAAGTATCATCGGCCGCCATCGGGAATCAAACCCAGGGTCTTCCAGTTCCGCGCCGGACATGCTACCACTGCACCACAGAGGCCTCGAATTCTCCAGACTCCCATACGACTAACTACCAAACCTCATGGCAGGTTGCTTCTTGGAGCCCCCATTGTGCGGGGCTCCAAGAAGCTGCCATGTTGTTTTGGCAGTTAGTCGTATGCGAGTCTGAAGAATTCGTGGCCGCTGTTGGGGGGGGGGCTCCAAAAAGCAACCTGTCATGTGGTTTGGCAGTTATTCGTATGTGAGTCTGGAGAAATCGAGGCCCGCTGTGGTGCAGTGGTAACATGTCCGGCGCGGAACTGGAAGGCCCTGGGTTCGATTCCCGGTGGCGGCCTATGAGAATTTTTCCGTGACTCACTTATAAACGTGGAAAGAGCGATGACTTCTGTTTGACGAAGGTATGAGTTTTATGCACCAGATTGTGATAGGAGATGATACATGATATTCACTTGTTTCCTAAACTGAAGGAATACTTGAAGGTCCATCACTTTACATCTGTCAAAGAAGTGAAACCAATAGTAATCCATTGGTTTCAAAAACAAAATCCTGAATTTTTTAAGTACAGAATTCAAAAATTACTGACACACTAGAAGCAATGTATGGAAGTACGAGGTGATTATGTGGAGAAGTAATTATACAGTCTTCTAAATAAAAGATGTTTTTAAGGACGGTCTTCAAAACCTATTGACACTTTAGAAGAAATGTATTGAAGTTAGAGGTGATTGCATGGCAAAAGAATTATGCAGCCTTTTAGATAAAACGTACCTTAGCATTTTAGATAAAACATACTTTTTAAGGACAGACCTTGGAAACTATTGACATGTTGAAGCAGGAGGTGATTACACATATGAAGAAGTAATTATGCAACCTTTTAAATAAAAGATAAAAGTAAATTCTTGTTTTTGTTTCATTGAAAAAGCACATTTTTTTTTCAAGTGGTGGCAAAACTTTTCTCCGACCTTTTTTTTATCAATCCGTGGTCAAAATCAGTTAACTCTGCAGGTCGAAGCGTTTTACATTGACATGCGTGCTGTTGCCTCATCGTAATCTTACGAGTATATTTATAGTTGGATCTGTGACGCAATGCTTGCATAGAACCTAATTCAGGGGATATATTAACCCTCTTCCTCCATCACCACCCTAAATTTCCTCACTCCCATAAAGCATTTCAACACCCCTCTCCTTGAAGGTGTGTACTACACACACACACATTGCGACGTATATTCTAAATTAACTTTTCTTTTTAGTTTCTTTCCCTATGTAAATCTTGAGTTTATTCTGTTATACTTCCCTCTTAACGTGATATCTTTTCTCTCAAACGAATACTGTTGGCAACACAATTGAGGTTGAATGAACGTGACGTATGCCTGTTTTGATAAGAACGAGAGATAAAAGTGACGACTAAACTGTTGTAGGAGAGCGATTATTACGAGCGTTGAAAGAGTGCGTTGTAAAGCGAGCGTTGTGTTAAGAGCTGTGAAGCTGTGTGGTGTGTTTAAATATTGATATCGTTCTGTTATGGACGTGCTACAACCTTGAATAAAGCATCTTTTCCCTAAGTTTGACCTCTGTTGTTTACATGTTTCGTCTGGCCTTTAAGGTTTCTTTCATTTAAGAACTATTTCTTAGTATGTTGATGTTTTAAATTAACGTAGAAGTACGAAAAGACTTCTACGTCATAACATACATAGTTTCTAATTTAAGTACATGTGCTTGCATTGCTACCGTTTACATGAATTCCTGAGCTTTACCTAGAACTATCGTTTAGTAATGCAATATTTTTTAAATTTGAAGTTTATACATAGGAATATCATGTTCGTTTTTTAGTCTTTCTTGTTCAAAGCATATGTCTTAAGACATTTTTTGCAACCACAAAAAATATGTACGTATCTCTCCTTTTAGTCTGCTACAAATTTCACAGATATTTTATCTACTGTTCAGACAACCCGTGTTAGTGATTATCTGTTTTAGACATGTTTAAGGTGGACGCGTAGTGGTTTTGCTCCTTATACTTCCAATGGAAAGGCTTTCGACCCTATTTCCTAAGCTGAGAGAGATTTGCCATATACATCAAAATTGGCCCATTGATAAAAAACGTCCTATCTTTGATAGTACAATCGCTGTTTTTTTCCAAAAAACTTTCCTGACCTATATTGAAAATCAATAACTTTACTTCGATGTAGTTATGATACTTGCTTATAGGTGGCGCCATTCTTCCTTATCACTACATCGAAATAAAGTTATTACTTTTTAATATACTGTAGTTCAGGAAACATTTTTGTAAAGAAACACCAATTGCACAATCTGAGTTAGAATGTTTTTTTTATCAGTGGGCCTATTTCAATGAATGGGAAATCTTTCTTCACTGAGGAAAGAGGGTCCAAATTGTTTTCCATTGTAAATATGAGAAGCAAAATCACTGAACATCCACCTTAAGGAAGCATTTAGACATGACAGATGAAAAATAAAAACAGCACAACAGCAAAATAACCGTGTGTAGTTTTGGGAAAACGATTTCGGGTTTTTAATATTTCTAATTATAAAAAAATCACCAGTGCTCCACTATTGGAAGAGTTTCTCAGATTTTGAATCCTAGATTTAAAGCATAAATATCTCACTATAAAAATTTTCGTCCTTCGAAAAATTTGCTTTCATCTAATATCCCCTTAATTTTTTTCACAATACTTTTCCAGCAGTTTGAAATTTCTGGATAAACTCCTGATTTAATTCATTAACAATAGATGGGTTTCCGGATGTCAATGGTACGGGAGTAAATATGTGTGTATTGTAATGCCATTGGATTACCTTCTTTCTGAGCATGCCATTTCGTCCGATTACGTAATCAAAAAGATGTTTTCCAACATGAGCGTCCACAGCACTGAGAGGATCATCAAGTAGATACACATCGGCGTTCTGATAAACAGCCCTAGCTAAGCTGATCCTTTGTTTTTGTCCGCCACTTAGGTTCACGCCCTGGAAAAACAAAAGAAAAAAATTTAAATCAGGCTGTTGACGTCACATGATCACGTGAAACCACGATATGCTATCACGTGTTAGACTATATGCAACACTGGTAGATTTTCACATCAGGACATCAAGTAACACTGTGATAATATAAATGATATGAATATTATGAGTGAACTCCTTGTCATTTCTTAAAAGAATATACTTAAACGAGTTAAGCGGCTTAAGTGACTTTTAGTCTGGTCAATTGCAGATATTCCGTACCACAGATGCTGCCAGTTTTAAGACTTTCGTCTTGTCATCACATCTCCGCCAGTATGAGGGCAGACAGTCTTGCTATAAATGCAATCACTTGAACTCTCTCAAAGGATGCTAACAGTGTTTACAGCAATGTTCACATACATTGCCACCCTCAACAAGTTACTCCTTAATCATTACAGTCTCACTCCTTTAAACGATTAAATCCATTATCGATAAATCATTTAATGACTGACCTTCCGTCATCTAATTCCCAGTGATGAATCCATCAAATACTTCTTAATGATTACTGCACGCCGACGCTAACTTGTACTAATCGAGGAGCTCGAAAATGATCTGCCAATTGCAAATGTAATTTTGTATGCTTTGAAAGTGTAAGCGGCTCTAAAATAAACAGAGCTTATGTCCGAAACTTTAAAGACAACGGGATTTAGTGTCTCAGAAATCCTTTAAATAAGAGAAAGAGAGAGAGAGAGAGAGAGAGAGGAAGAGAGAGAGAGAGAGAGAGACAGAGAGAGAAGAGCACCTTGCAATCAAATCCTGACGATTTCTTCAACAAGAAACCTCGACAGAAGTCATAATCTTCTGATCAGATTATGACTTCTGCCGAAGTTAGTATAATAAAACGTTTTAGAAATCCTTTAAATGAGAGAGAGAGAGAGAGAGAAGAGCACCTTGCAATCAAATCCAGACGATTTCTTCAACAAGAAACCACGACATAAGTCATAATCTTCTGATCAGTCTTCTATAACCAGTTCTTCTGCATTGCCTTACATTTCTTACAACATCCCTCCCACCCCTGTATCACCAGAGGTATTTTATGGAATAATGTTCTCCTGAACTCTTACTTTAAAATTTTTTGTGCTTAAAATGGGAGCAATTTAGTGTTCTTTTATCTCACAGCATTCCTAATTGTATGCTTATACATGTATAAATGTCCATTGAATCAGTGATGAAAAGTAGGCTTTTTGACTTTAAAAAATTTGATTACCTAAGCTTCCGGAACAATTAGAGCATCAGGTGAACGTCTATGGTCCTCTGCTTAACGAGGGATTTTTTGGAGCGGATTCAAACGTTATACGAAATACCAAGGAGGTTAGAAGAAGAGGAGGTGAAAGGACCCGTTTTGAGTGAAGCCAAAACAGATCAGCAGTTTCAATGCTCTCTCTGAAGTGGTGCCGGAAGCGTGACGTCACTACCTGTTCCTGAAGTAGTTTCGCTTAGCGCATGCAAACCATGCAAACCAAGGATGTAAACAAAGAATATTTCGGAGTTCGTATTTCTCAACATTAGGGTTTTGGTTATATTTTAAAAACGGTTACTTGCACATGCGCATTATGCAAGTAACCCTGCACTTCCGCTCAAAAAAATCATTAATTTGTTCATTTTGTTAAAGAAATACTGACAAATATTTTCCTATTTTTTCCGGATTTTTTTAATTATGGGAAAGAATATTTCAGCCTCAATTTCTTTCACGATTGTATGGGTATAGTAAGGGTCCGAAAAACACGTTCAAAATCGAGATTTCGCCATAGAGATATACAGGAGATACTCGAGTTGGGCGCATTGGCGTAGTCAGCTGATAAAAAGTGAGGCGTCACGCCAGAAGAACAGGGAGAGGAGCTGTTGCCATCTCCTCCTTGCGAAATACGACTATTAAAACACATACCGAAAACTCTCCCTTTCTGTACACTCTAAACATGGTCAGCCATCTTACTGAAATTTTTTTTTTTTTGGTTGGAGGTTTAACGACCACCGTGAGCAACTCAATGGGCTATAAACAGTCGCCCGTCCCTAATTTAGGGTCACTGGTTCCAGGGAAGGGAGAGAGCCAGTGCCGTAAGACAAACACAACACCCATGCCTCACCGGGATTCGAACCCGGATTCCGTTCGGACGAATGATCAGAGGCCATCGCTTAGACCACTGCGCCACCGGGGAGGCACTGAAAATTACGTAAACTAATCTACAATGAAGAGCAATTGAATTTTTTTTTTTTTGATTGAAGGTTTAACGACCACCGTGAGTAACTCAATGGGCTATAAGCAGTCGCCCGTCCTTAATTTACGGTCACTGGTTCCAGGGAAGGGAGAGAGCCAGCGCCGTAAGACAAACACAACATCCATGCCTGACCGGGATTCGAACCCAGACCCCTTACGGACGAATGAACAGAGGCCAGCGCCTTAGACCTCAGCGCCACCGGGGCGGCGCAATTGAATTAGAGATACCTCTCTAGTAACGTATAGCCCCACCTTTCGCCCTGATGACGACGCGGCGGCGATTCGTCTCGGCATGGACTCGACAACACACCGGAAGCGTTGGGAAGCCATACGGTTCCACGACCCCTGAACAAACTCCCACAGCTCACGAAGATTTGATGGTGGGGGATCAGAGCCTCGAACATCTCTCTCGATGGTATCCCAGATCTGCTCGATGGGATTGAGGTCAGGGGACCTAGCTGGCCAAGGAAGCGAGGTCAAGTCGGTGGAGTGTTCATCCAACCATTTGGATAGAATTCGGGAGCGATGGCACGGTGCATTGTCTTGTTGCAGGATGAAGTCCCCAGTGGGATGTTGAAGACGCACAAACAGGAGCAAATGGTCGTCCCGGATATCCCGGTAACGTTGACCTGTGAGGGACGATATCCCACGTACCAGGAGTCCCATTTCAGTCCACGTAAACAGTCCCCAGACGAGAATGGCACCTCACTAGCTTGAAGAGTACCCTGCTGGCAAGAAGGATCCATCGCTTCATGTGGGTTGCGCCGTACTCGTATCCTGCCATCCGCATGTACCAACGTGAATCTCGACTCATCGGTCCAGGCAACATTTTCCCACATGTCTAGGGTCCAGTGGCAATGTTTCCGCGCCCATGCTAATCTTCGCACCCTGTGATGTGCGGTCAGCAGCGGTACCCTCGTGGGACGATGGCTTCTGTACCCCATGGCGAGGAGATGGTTCTGGACGGTGTGGCTGCTTACACGTTTTTGTGCACCAGCGTTAAATTGCCGAGTGATTTCTTGCACTGTGGCCCGTCTATCCGCTGTTACAATGCGAGCTGGCCGACGATGACCCCGCTCATCCACACGCTGTTGTCCACGGCAGTCGGCCTTTGCAGGGATGGTTTTACCGGATTCGATGTACTCACGGTGTACCCGTGACACCGTGGCTCGTGAAAATCCCAGTGCCTGCACGACTTCCGAGATGGAGTGACCCATTCGTCGGGCTCCGACAATTTGCCCATGATCAAATGCGCTTAGATCCTTCGTCTTACCTATACTGCGTCCGACTCTTGCTGATTCCCGTCGCATCACTCCTTATAGTGTCGGATCGCTGCATACGTCATATTGTTTCCGTTTACAGGGCCGCCCACAGCGCCACATTTGCATAACGCCAGCTGTTTCTAATTCAATTGCTCTTCACTGTATAAGTAACTTCTGACGACTTTCTACGGCAAGATTAGGGACATCTTAATCCGTGTCTTCCAACGTCAGTACTCTCTGTGCCGCGAATGGCGTAGTAGTCAGCGCTTCTGGCTGTCACGAAAACGACCTCGGTTCGATCCTGGGAAGGTACGGTCGCTCGAATGTCAGAATATCCGCCGTGCCTCGGAAGAGCACGTTAAGCCGACGGACCTCGGGTACTGGCCCATCGGTGATAAAATTAAGAGCGTCTGTTCCTCCTCTTCCCAACCTTGCTTCCGTGTGGCTTTCGTGTCGTGCCCCCTAGCCCAATTCTCCTAGCTTCCTACTTCTAAGGGTTGTTTAAGACCTGGGGTCAGATGTCCTTCCTGCCTAAAACCTCCTATAAGAATTTGTAATCTCTCAATGCGCTCTCCTGACTAGAGGGCGTTGTTTGGCACAGGAGCTTGATAAAACGTCAAAGTGCTGGAGAATATATTCAAGTAAAAACGACGATTAGCTTGGAAACATTGTCTCACTCGGAGGTATGCGCGATGATTAGAATTCTCTCGTCTCGGAAAACTCTGGCTCTGGAGATGTGTCGAAAATTGCAAGAAGTCTATAGTCCTCAAGCCGTGGTATTCAAAATTCGCACACGGCGTAATGATGAGAAACGCAGTAGAAGTCCTTCAACGCCAGCAAGAGACAGCAAAGTGACGTGTGTGAAAGATCTAGTGCAAGATGACAGAAGGGTGACTTTACGTTAGATTGCTGCAAATAAAAATGCCTTTTTCGGTACGGCTCGTCCCATCGTGAAGCGTAACACAGATTTGCCGGTGGCATCCTTCTGCATCCTTCTGCTCCGGAGCCGAATGCTTTTCCAATTAAGATGCACCGACGGAATTTATCGCTGCAACTTTGCGTCTTGGCATGTGCTTCGATTCTGTAGACGTCACATATATCCCCTTCCCTTGAGAAAGCCGGAGATAGGAAATCGCAGGTTTCGAGGCTACCGCAAACCATGCTTGAAGTAACTCTCTGTAGAAGAAGAAATTCTCGCTAATTCCTGACAATGTGTGGAAGAAGCATCACGTATTTTTCGAAGCGAAGAAGGAATTCTCATTCATTCCAGTCGATGTGTGAAAGGAATATCACAATTTTCGAAGAACATAACAGTCAGTAGATCCATTTTTGCGTTCGGGCGCCCTTGTAGTATAACATAAATTTTACGGTGGTGGTTATCAAAGCTTTTCATCCCTCCGCTCTGCAGCCAATGCTTTCCGAATTAAGTTACACCAACGGAATTTATCGCTGCAATTTTGTCGTCTTGACATGTGAGTCACCTCTGAGGTAGGTATGTCGCAATCGTTCAACCTGCGCTTACCTCCGACTGAAACCATGTTTCCAGGCAATTCATCATTTTCACTTGAGTTTGTTTTTGAGTATGTTGCCTTTTTATTCAAACTCCTGTGCCACACAACGCCAGCTCGTCAGAAGAGTGTAAAAACCTTGCCCGACACCAATCTACAAATTCCTATTCCATCGATAATGATAAATGACATAGGAAGTTATTTATCCATCAGCTCGTACAACCCAGTTATTTCATAACACACCATGCCACTAATGATTATGTCCACACGAATCTTTCAAAAGCAAATGAAAAATAGCCACAAGGAGAAATACCTTTTCGCCGATTTCTGTCATGTCTCCTCCAGGTAGTAATTCCAAATCTGGTTCAAGACAACAATTGGATATTACATTCTGGTACTTCTTTTCGTCAAGGGGCTTTGTGAACAGAACGTTTTGCTTTAAAGTCTCGTTGAGTATCCATGCTTGCTGGGGGACATAAGCGATGCCTCCCTAAAAACATACAGATTTTTGATGAACAACAATAAATAAAAAAATTGCACAAAAAAGTTAGAATGAATTGAAAGTCGATTGAGAATATGAAAAATGCATAGCTCCTAATGTTCTAATTAATATTTTTCAGCCAGTGCGTATGAAATAGTTTTTTTAAAGAGAATTTTATGAATGAAGATGAATTTTATTTAAATTTATACAGTATATGACGTACATTCTAATTTAACTTTCATGTTTAGTTTCTTTCCCTGTGTAATTCAAATCTTAACATTATATTTTTCTCAGTCACTGAATGTTATGTGGCAACAGTCTTGATGTCAATCTGAATGGCGTGTGTATGTTTCGACAAGATAAGAACGATGTATATAATGTGAGGAGGGAGCAGTGTATAGTGTGGGTAGATTAATGCAGCCTCGCGGAGCACTAATCTACCCACACTATATATACACTGCCGGACAATTGCTAAGGACGGATGACAATAGCAACGATAGCAACCATAAAATGGAAGGCAGGAAAATGTGGAAATTAGCATAAGTGCGGGATACAGTAAGACGTGTTGTGCGTATGCAAATTTTGGATTGCCGAACTTGTTCGTGACGTCATAGCGCTGATAAGAGATATAAAGGATTTGACGCGTATTGACCGTTGTTGTTCAAACGCAAAGTTGAAAGGGAAAGAATCAATTGACGAACTTGCAAGTTTCAGTATGTCTTCCCGACATCACCTAGATGATTTTACGCGTGGCCGTATTATTGGCAAGATTGAAGAAGGGCGAAAAATAACAGATGCTGCCAGGGAGTTCGACGTCAGCCACAGTGTTGTTTCAAGGCTTTGGAAATCATTTCAAACAAATGGAGAGTGTAGCAAACGTCACGGGGAGGTCGTGTTCGCAGTACGACACCTGCAGAAGATCGGTACATAGTGCTATCAACAAAAAGACACCGGCGCAGCACAGCTAGTGAGGTAGCAAATCAGTTTATGGCTGCTACTGGCAAGCGGATCTCCCGAAAAACTGTCGCCAGACGTTTGCATGAAGGAGGACTATACGCCTGCCGTCCTGTTGTGTGCATCCCATTGTCCAGGCGTCACCGTACCGAAAGTTTGCAATGGTGCCATCAACATCGCAATTGGACTGATAACGACTGGTCTGCTGTCCTCTTCTCAGATGAGAGTAGATACAGTCTATCGTCTGATTGTCGACGACAACTGATCTGGCGTGATAGTGGTACTGCATATTGTCCAGCAAACATACAGGAAAGGGACCGATATCCGACATGTAGTGTCATGGTATGGGCTGGCATCATGATCAATGGCCGTACGTCCCTCTATGTGCTTCCAACTGGGACTATGACTGGCCAACGATACATTAATGATGTTCTGCTACCTCATGTTCGCATGTTCCGTGGTGCTGTCGCTGATAGATTCATTTTCATGGACGACAACGCAACATGTCATCGAACAGTCGCTGTCCAGGTGTGTCTTTAGAGCCAGGATATTCAACGCCTCGTATGGCCAGCACGTTCTCCAGATCTGAATCCCATTGAAAATGTGTGGGGTGCTTTGGGGAGGAGTCTTGCTGGTCGCCAATGCCCTCCAATAAACAAGGACACCCTGATCCATGCACTGACAGAGGAATAGGATAAATTACCCTAACAGCTGCTTGATAATGTTGTGCAAAGCATGACACGACGTGTGGAATCTTGCATCGCCCTCCACGGTGGCCATATCCCATATTGACATCTTACGCCGGAACGCCTGCGGACGGTAATTGCATTTCTTTCACGTTTACGTATTCTGCACAAAATGGCCTGTTTGTCCCTTGAACACGTTCCAAAGCCTTCTGGATTTCAGAGCACAATAAATTGTCTTTCTTGTAATGTCCTGGCATTCTGACATTATTTTATTTCACTTGGCATCCAACCACACTTACTTTTTTATGCGCTATATAGTCGTTTATGATCCGTCCTGAGCAATTGTCCAGCAGTGTATATATATATAGACAGCACGGTCGTATCAGAATAGTATGACCACCTACCAAATAATGGAAATAACCACCCTTGGCCCGGATGACAGCGGCGAGACGGAGTGGCATGGACGCGATGAGGTCCTGGAAGGTTACCCGAGGCACACGTGCCCATTCGAACTTCAGCAAAGCACGGAGATTACGTGGTTGTGGGTCGGCACATCGAACCTGTCGATCCAAATAGTTCCACAAGTGCTCTACGCGATTGAGGTCGGGCGATTTCGCTGGCCAAGGATGAACGGAGACATCGCTGTCCTGGAACCAGTCAGGAACCCCTTTAGCGAAGTGACACGGCCCATTGTCTTCTTGGTAGACACCATCTGGTGATGGTGTCTACCAAATTAAACGCCCAAAATGAAGAGATGCATGTAATCAGCGAGGATAGACAGATAGCCATTGGCGTTCAGGAATCTATCAAGTGGTCCCAGCGGTCCCAGGTCATACCAAGAAAACATCCTCCCAGACACGCACACTGCCACCGCTGGCCTGTACTTGGCCGAAAAGTGTCTCTGGGTGTTGGTTCTCGTGTGCCTGACGCCCTATCCGTCACAGCCCGTCACTTCTGTGGAGTAGAAACCTCGATTCATCGGAAAAAGCAACATTTCCCCCACTCTATCACTGTCCAATGACGGTAGTCCCATGTGAACTTCAGGCGTCGTCGCTGATGGACCTGGGTTAACATGGGCGCCTTGACGCAGCGGCGACTTAGAAGACCCATGCGTAACAGGGTTCACTCTACTGTTATCAGGGACACGTATCTGGGTGCCCCAGCGTTCATTTGCGTGGTCAATTGCTGCACTGTTGCGCGTCGATTGCCCTTTACCAGTCGACGGAGGCGACGTTCTTCTCTGGGGTCGATGGCCTATAACGTAAACGTCTTTTCGTACTTCTACGTTATTTTAAAAAATCACCATACGATGAAATAGTTCCTAAATTAAACCTTAACCGCCTGACGAAACATTTAGAAACAGAAGTCAAACTTACGGAAATGATGCTTTATTTCTCCTGCACATCGTAACATAACATAGCACTTCGCATTTTATACAACAATCAGTATCAACACTCCACATTCAACACACCACACCACGCCACACGAGCAACTGTTTTCTCGTAGCTTTTATCTCTCGTTCTTATCTAATAACAGGAATACGTCACGTTCATTCAACCTCAATTATGTTGCCAAACGTATTCATTTGAGAGAAAAGATATCACGTTAAGTGTGAAATATAACTGAGAGCAAACTCAAGATTTACATAGGGAAAGAAACTAAAAAGGAAAGTCAATTTAAAATATACGTAACAGGCCTTTGGGGCTCCACAGTTATGACGTCAGAAGGTACTCGGTGTGCCAGGTTGGTTGGTTGGTTAATTGAGTTTAATGGCGCAAGGGCCATGGTTGGCCAAAGAGCGCCAAACAAAAGACATCAAAACAAAACTAAAGCAAGAAAAACGTACACAAGGTTAAAAACAGGCTGAGGTAGTAAAAATGAAACATGAGAATGAAGAAGTTAAAATCTAGACGAGTTTATAAAAGTCAATTTCCCGTAAAAATGAAAACACTGCTCTCGTATCGCAGGCTTCACCGATAATAGTTTGCAGCGTAGCTGCTCCTTCGTCCAACAGATGAGAGTGAAAATGACGAAAACGATGAGCACAAAAACGAACACAAGTACACAAAACATGAAGGACGGTGAGACGACAGTCGCACGCCTCACACACAGGGACACTCTCGCCACACAGCAAAAAGCGGTGAGTAAAACGACAGTGCCCAATGCGGAGACGTGCAAGAACAACTTCCTCACGACGGTTCTTCCGCAAACTAGACTTCCATAGTCCGATCCGTGGTTTGATGGCATAGAGTTTATTGCTGCCCTGCTGAGACCACAGGGACTGCCACTCATCCATAACAAAAGTCCGGATCAATGGCCGATAATCTCGGAAAGACAGTGGCAGCCGAGCTGGCGACATGGAGGAAACAGACCTAGCAGAGAGATCTGCCAGCTCGTTACCCCGGATCCCAACATGGCCAGGAACCCAACAGAATCGGACCAGGAAGCCATCACCCTCCAAAGTTCCAAGAAGACGACGGACATCACGGATGACAGGTGAGTCCGTGTCCTCTGGAGAAGATAAAACATGGATGACGGACTGGGAATCAGAGCAAACCATAGCGCGACGATGTGACCGAGACTGTATGTGGCACAAAGCGAGGTGTACCGCACGCATCTCTGCCGAAAAGACGGTAGATTCAGGCGGAAGCCTCTCAGCATGGGAGGCATCGCCACACACGAAAGCGGCTCCAACAACCTCGCCGGATTTCGACCAGTCAGTAAATACAGGCACGAAATCCGGGAAGAGAGACTGTTTCTCGGCAAAGAGCTGCTGGTACACCATAGCAGGAGTGGAAGACTTTGGCCACACACAAAGGGAAAGGTCAGTCGTTGCTTGAACCGGCTGCCAAGGCGGTTCATTGTAGAACCGGGTCAAACCAATCCTTGACAAGTCTAGACCAGCATCGCGCACTATGGCAGACATCCGAATCCCGAACGTCGGAACACAGGAGGGGCGGTTGGAAAATAAGCGGACACAGTCCGGTTGGAAGATGGAACCATACAGTGGATGATCAGGAAAAGATTTCAGTTTTGTATAAAACTGAAGAGACAGCTGCTTACGACGGATGCATAACGACGGCTCATGAGCCTCCGCATACAGGCTATGCACGGGAGAGGTGCGGAAAGCACCAGTACATAGCCGCAATGCCTGGTGATGGACGGGGTCCAAAGGCTGTAAAACCGATGGACGCGCTGAACCGTACGTAATGCATCCGAAGTCTAACTTAGACCGAATGAGAGAGTGGTAAATGCGAAGCATTGAGCACCTGTCAGCTCCCCAAGATGTTCGGGAGAGGACCTTCAGGATACTCAATGACTTCGTGCACTTCACCTTCAAAGACTGAATGTGAGGCCGGAAGGTGAGCGCTCGGTCAAAAGTTAGCCCAAGGAACCTGGCTTCTGACACCACAGGGATGGTAGAACACCCCAGACGGAGGCTGGGGTCTGGGTGAAGACCCCGTTTGCGGCAGAAATGCACGCAAACGGTCTTCTGCGTCGAGAAGCTAAATCCATTTT
Source organism: Macrothele yani (assembly GCA_039090855.1). Taxonomy (NCBI): domain Eukaryota; kingdom Metazoa; phylum Arthropoda; class Arachnida; order Araneae; family Macrothelidae; genus Macrothele; species Macrothele yani. Next base: position 92,851,969 of record CM076993.1, read on the forward strand.
GGGAAGCCCAGTGAGAGATCTTGGTAATGGCAGACTGGAGCTGTCTCTCGATGGTGCGCATGTTAACTGACGCGCAAGAGATCTGCAGATCATCCACGTACATGGTTCCACGAACCGTCGGAGGAAGCAGGTGGAAAATATGGTTGACACGAAGGATGAACAGAGTGACTGATAAAATGGAGCCTTGAGGTACACCCTGTTCTTGCGGGTACACCGCAGAGAGGGTCGACCCGACGCGCACACGGAAACTCCGGTCCTGGAGAAATCCGGCGATGAAAGATGGTAAGTTTCCCCGCAATCCGCACTCGTGCAGATCACGGAGAATGCCGTATCTCCAGGTACGGTTATAGGCTTTCTCCATGTCGAAGAATACGGAGACCATGTGCTGACGTCGGACAAACGCCTCCCTGACAGATGTCTCAAGGCGAAGATGATTATCGGTGGTGGATCGAGATGTGCGAAATCCACTCTGATGAGGTGAAAAAATGTGATGAAACTCCAGATAAAAAATGAGACGAAAATTAATGATACGCTCGAGTACTTTGCAAAGGCAGCTCGTCATAGCAATTGGCCGGTAGTTCAACGGGTTAGTGGGATCTTTACCAGGTTTGGGAACAGGAACGACAATGGCAGTGTGCCAAGATTCGGGAAAGACATGCTCTTGCCAAATCCTGTTAAACAGGATTAGCAGACATTCAAGAGAGGACGGAGAAAGGTGCTTCAGCATTTCGTAATGGATGTTATCCGGTCCGACAGATGTCCGGCCGGACCGATTCAGAGCGGTCTTCAGCTCCACGGCAGTCAGCGGGCTGTTGTAATCTGTGGCAGAAAACGGTCCAAAAGAAATCCTGGACCGTTCAAGCCGCGGCTGTAACTGCCGGAACGAAGCAGGGTAATTGCTGCTGCTGGACACCGAAGAAAAAGCGGCGCCCAGACAGTCAGCAATACCCTGAGCGTCAGCAACCGTCCCTCCACCACTCACAAGAATGGAGATTTCCCCAGATGGGTACTGTCCCCGAATCTTACGAATCCTGTCCCAAACGATCTTAGGGCTGGTATTGGTGTTAATCCCGGATACATATTGTATCCAGGACTCCCGTTGACTACGCCTACGAACCAATCGCGCGTAGGACTTGGCTTTCTTGAAAGCAAGTAGGTTCGCGTCGGTGGGGTACCGACGAAACCTACCCCAAGCCCGATGTTGGGCCCGACGAGCTGCCATACAAGTGGAATTCCACCAAGGTCTCGGGCAAGGTGGAAGTTTAGTCGACGTCCTGGGGATGGTAAGTTCTGCCGCTTGCACAATACAATCCGTTACCGCCGCAACAGCGTCATCGACCGTTCCCGAGGTCACCACAGCTGGAGTAATAATCGCTGAAGCCGTGAATGTGTCCCACTTGGCACGATCAATATTCCATCTAGCAGGGCGAGTAGGGTAACGGTACCCGCCACCCGCGAGACGGAGAAAGATGGGAAAGTGATCGCTGCCTAGGGGATCACCAGACACGCTCCAGGACCAGTCAGGATATAAGGATGGTGAACTCAGAGACAGATCAATGGCTGAGTACGAGCGGGTGGGTTCATGAAAATAAGTGACTGCCCCGGTGTTATGGAGACAGAGGGACGTGTTGGAGAGAAGGGACTCAACAACACGGCCCCTGGAGTCACGAGTGGTAGAACCCCACAACGGATTGTGTGCATTAAAATCTCCTAAGATGAAGAAAGGAGGCGGCAGCTGGTCAACTAAATCTTCCAGATCCGAAAGGCGTACTGCTTCATCTGGTGGTAAGTAGAGGGAACACACCGTGAACAATGTGCTCACAGATAGTCTCACTGCCACTGCCTGCAAAGTCGTCCGAAGGGCAACCGCAGTGACAGGAACACCATGAGGAACAACGACGGCCACTCCTCCGCAGGCGATAACGCCGTCCTGGCGATCTTTACGGTAAAGGGAATGTCTCCGCAGCGAAGGAGTGTCCATCGTGCGAAGCTTTGTCTCCTGGAGACACACGCACACAGGTGTGTGCGAAGACAGTAAACCTTTCAAATCATCAATGCGTGATCGCAGACCTCGGCAATTCCACTGAATGAGCGTGGCCATAAAGAAAAATGAAATGAAATGAGAGAATGAAGACAGACGACTAGAAGGTCTCAGAGTCGTCCATCACCTCCAAGCCATCCGCAGTGTCTGGAGGCAACACAGGGCTGTGTTTGCCCCTGGTGGTAGGAGGTGGTTTTTGCCTGCTCTGTTTCGGGGAGGAAGAACCTGGTTTCATCTTCTCCGGCTTCTTCTTAGCAGTGCCCTGGGTCCCAGTGCTGACAGATGTTTTCGGCATAGAGGAAGGTATCGGCGACGATGTTGATGCCGCCTTGGAGGCAATGCGGCGAGACTGCAGTGCCTCCAATCCAGCAGCAACGATGTCCGCAAAAGCATAAGGACACCGCGCTGGGAAGGGCACCTCAGTCTGGACCGCCACAGAGGCCTTCTGCACCACAACTGAAGCATAGGACCGCCGGCCTGGTTGTAAAGGGGCGATCCGCCGTCTAGCTTCGGGATACGATAGATGCTCAGTTGTCTTCAGGCGTTGGATTGCCTGCTCCTCTATCCACTTTGGACACTGCTTAGAAGATGCAGGATGAGTCCCTTCGCAGTTGACACAATGATCAGACTCTGCTGAGCAATCTGCCAAAGAGTGTTCTGTGGAACCACAGCGACCACACTTAGCAACATTACGGCAAGACTGCTGGGAGTGACCGTAATGCTGGCACCTGAAACAACGCAAGGGGTTCGGGATATACGGCCGAACATCAAGCCGTAAATAACCTGCCTTGATGGTAGTAGGCAGGGTTGGGGAGTCAAAAGTCAGGATGATGTTACGGGAGGGAATAGATTTCCCATCCCGCCTGAAAGGAATCCGTCGAACCCCAATGACATGCTGTTCACCAAGTTCCTCCAGCAATTCCTCATCGCTGCACTCAAGCAGGTCGCGGGAGTTGACAACACCGCGAGAGGAATTGAGGTAACCATGTGGAGAAACCTGGACAGGAATGCCAAGCAAAACGGACGTCTCCAGCAAGGTGGCACTGTGGCGTGGATGAGATGTTTCCACAAGAAGATCCCCTGAAGGGAGCTTCTTCACACTCTTTGGAGAGCCAGCAACAGCTTGCAGAGCCTTGTTGATCCAGAAGGGACTCTTCAAACTGAGTGACTGTGAAGAGTCAACAGATTTGATCAAAAGAAACAGAGCATTGCAATTTGATGTGACAAGTTTCTTTGTGGAGGAAGGTGTACTTTCCTCCACAGGGCGCTTTAAATTGGAAGCATGGGAAACACTTTGTGTTGCCATGAGGGAGAAAAAGATTCGTCCGCCAACCTCCCCACCCACTACCGAGCCCAACGAGGGAGAACCGGAGGTCCGCAAGCCCAAGAGGACGCAGGACACGGCTCTAGGGATAGTCAGCGGATATAGCAAGTTGGTAGGGCAGACACACGCTCAGCGTGCACCCAGACTTTCCCGTGCCCGGAGAACAACCCTTTGGCATGCCCACCCTACCCCCAAACTCACCCAGCCGAACAGAACGACAAGCCGCTAGAAGTCTGGACACCACTCGGCCACAGACTTCCTGACCAGGAGTGGGTTAGCTCCCAGCCTCCCGTTTAGGGTGAAGCAGAGGGCAAAGAGGAGTGTTGGCATCTGGAGGCACTACAACCCGGCCCCCAAATACCTCAGCCTCCAGCATCCACATTTCCACCTGTACGGGTCACCGCACACGGCAAACATGCAGGTAGGTCTAAGCTAACCAGCTCCGGAAAAACAGAAAATGTAACATAAAAGAGAAAAGACAGGGAAGAGAACGAGGAACAAAACCCGGAGCCGGCACCTCATCACAACCGCAGCAGCCTACAACTGAGGCGGGTACATGCCATTATATGAACTGAAGACGAAAAAAGCAAAACAATAAGAGAAAATCGGCTCGGGCCGTGGGGACGCCATCCCCCATCAGCTGGATGAACAGCTGTCCCTTCGGTGATGTTAACGTTCAAGAGCAAACGAAAAGTACTCCGTCACAAGGTGAGCTCGGGCCGTGGGGTCGCCGCTCCCCAAATAACTGGAAAACCAGTTATCCCCGTGCGGGGTCGGTGTGCCAGCGGTCCATTCTTCGCATACCCTTAATGTAGCACCTCGCGAACAGCCCACGGTCTGTTATTTCTGAGATGCTTCCACCCTTGCCACGGTATCCGATGATCATTCCTTTTTGAACGTCCGTCAAACCTCTGCCTCTGCGCATTGTGCTCACTTGACGCACTATGGATCATCTATCCTGGCCGGCCGCTTATATCTCCGTGTGGTCGACCTTTTCAAGTGCACTCTGTGGCGTGCCTGGGAGGTAATTCCGGAAAGGAAGTATCGTTTTACGATGTGGTATCGTCGGTCAGTAGAAATCTTCTTTGCTTTAAGAAAGAGACGGCAATATTTTTGTATGGCAAACCACTGTTAACTCCGCTGGCACCGGCATCGAGCGCAACATTCCACAGTACGCATTTTTTTTAAATATTGTTTTTTATTCTATTTAAAAATAAAACGGAAATAAAGCCGGGTCGGAATCGTGTCAGGAACATGTTGACCCGACCCGTTTAACCGCAAGAAATTGTCGACCCTCTGACCCGTGACCCATTTCTATCTCTGCTGAGCATGCCCCAGATGCCCCTGGAATTCTTTAATACTCCCCGAAAAAAACAAAAGAAATTTGAAAACAATAAGACTCGATCGATTGACTGAAGTGAATTTTCATTTAAGAAAGAGCCTAGCCATCATAATTGATTCTCATACGAATGTCACGTCATAGTGTAAGATGGTACGAGCGACAAGGGAATATTGTCACTAAGACTTCTCGACTTAGAAAATGCCACCCCCGATGAAGGAATATACGAAATAAGACGCAATTCACCACATCTGTAGACAAGAAAATGGAAAGTAGTCATTCAATTTCTGAAGGATTACATGAATGCCATGGCCGAGGAGACAGTTAAGGTGGATTCATCTAAAATATTTGCCTTGTATTTCCATTGGAAAAACCTCTGTAGCCATTTTCTGCACAATTAATGCGTTCCCAAGGATGAAAATGTGAACATCGATAAAAAAAATTCCTTCATATTAAAGCCTAATGTTCTTAATATGTTCTAAAACTCAACCATAATTATATTAAAAATTAATAACTTTTCTTTTGGTGGTGTTGAGACCAGAAAATAGATGGCGCCACATCTACTTGCCACTTCTTAAATGCTATCACGTCGCATTTTATTCAATAATTTCATTAATTTTTGGACTGCAATCAACACTTGTGTCCATCCATGTGATAGTTCAGAATGTTTAGCATATGATTCGAGGCATTTAGATGAAATATTCTAACATTAATTTAGCTGAATATGTTATAGCTTGCTGGTTTATTTCGGAATTAAAAATCAGCAGCATCTACAAGCCTGTTAACATTTTCAGCTAAATTATTATCAGAACATTTAATCTAAGTGGCTCAAATCATTCTAAACATTTCAGACTGTCGCATGGATGCACTCAAATTTTGATTCCATTCCGAAAATTAATAAAATTATTGAAAAGAAAAAATACGTGATAGCATTTAGTAAGTCACATGTAAATGTGGCGCCATCTATTTTCTGGTCTCAACACCACCAAAGGAAAAGTTATTGATTTTTAATATAATTATGGTTGAGTTTTAGAACATATTAAGTATATTAGGCTTTAATATGAAGGTATTTTTTATCGATGTTCACATTTTCATCCTTGAGAACGCATTAATTGTGAAGAAAATGGCTTCAGAAGTTTGCCAATTGGAAATACAAGGCAAATATCTTAGGTGGATTCACCTTAATATGATCAGAGCCAGTAGGTCGTACGACCTCCACGCTGAGATATGTATTCGCAATATGGCATGGCACCGAGTAGGAAAGTCCCTAAATGGTGTCCTCAGGAATCGCTGACCATACGTCGATGACCTATGTCCATTATTTATCGACAATGCAAAGGTATTGTGTAGAGGAGCTAAGTCATCTGCCAATGACACCCCAGACCTTCTCTATTGGAGAGAAGTCTGGGGATCGTGTTGAAAACGACCGCACCTGCGCACATTGTGAGCACTGTCTGCTGATGTTGGCAGTGTGCGTGCGGGCATTATCTTGTTGAAACTGGGTATAAAGGAATACCACAGAGATATGGCAATAAAAGGGAATGCAGCACCTGATCGACGTATCGTCAGACTGCCATTGCATCCACTATGTGTACGCGCGGTGAACGGCTTTTGATACTGAAATCACCCAAACCATGGCACTAGGCTGGTGAACCGCATGGCGTTCACGGATGGAGTAAAATCATCCCGGTAGGTACGTCGTCCCCATATTCTCAATCGGCAATCGTTGGCTCTGAGACAGAAGCGAGACTCGTCGCTGAACACGACATAGTCCCATTCGTCCGTCCGGCCGCACATGTCTGGTACCAAACGTCGCAAATGGCAAACCTGTCTCAGCCAATGTGCGATTCACAGTAGGGTGTGGAGTACAAGTACGGAGTTACTATGGCTTACCGTAGAATATATCGATCAAGATTTTCGGACGTCCGCCTAAGTGCACTAGTCCCACTACGGCGACGTATGTTACCTTTCTTCAAGCACTGTTGTCACATTCAGCAAACAGGTGTTGCATACTGAAGCGTTTCCGCCCGATGAGATGCAAGGACCAACCAGCATTACGCAGCCTCTTTGATGAAACCAACTAGTAAAATTGCTTGCGTGATGGTAGGATTCTCGATAACGTCACCCATGCATCTCACTTCTTACACGAGCTTTCGTCATCGAGATCACTCCGATGAAGTAGTGAGGACGCCCAGGTGAGGACAACCAAACTTAATTACATCGAACCGGTTTTACCTTTTATCTCCATCATCTATCACATGACTGGTGCGAAATTGCAATATTTTACATAACCCAGCTGTAGACACATACCCACCAATTTGCATGACTCTCCAAAAAATACTTCGCGATATGTCGAGCAGTGTACTTGAAAAACTGTGTTCATGCGACTTGTTTATAATAGTAGAGTATCTTATATCCAGTTGAGTCCTTTATTCCATAACTGTTGCTTCTTATAATACTTAAATGTTTGCCTTCCTAATTACTATAAACATTTACATACTGATGTATTCAACACTAAGATCTATTTACATTTTAAAATGCAACTGATGTATTTACAGAACAGACATACCGATACGTCTACGGACCCCGTGAGTTTGTTCATATCTCCCAATATGGCAGAAAGTAGAGAAGATTTTCCAGATCCAACTGATCCAGCAATGGCGACGAGACTTCCCACGGGAATCTGTAAAGCGATTTCCTCCAATCCAGGTTCTCCATCAGTATCCCAAGAAAAATTTGCATTGCGAATTGAAATTGCCTGTCCTGTAACAAAGACACAAAAAAGAAGTTACTCGCATTTAGTGCGAGCACTAGAAAATAATAACAGTGATGCAAAGTTATCAGCAGTTATCTTTTCACATAAAACGGAACATAAAGCAGTTTAAAAAATAAAGGTGAAGGAAAGCGGGGATATGTTGCTTGTCCCAGAAGAATTACCTCGTATATAACCAGTCTCATTCATTTATTTTTGGAAGAAATTTAAATTTCTGGAAACTGCGTTTTCTTACTATGCAGCTATAAAAACAGTCAAGTGATTAAAATAAACAAATCCTCTTTCTAAAGAAATGGCAATTGAACGAGATGTGACTAATTAAACTAATAACATAAATCCGGAAATTTTGTAAATAAAGGGAGTATTGTGGAAAGCTGGAAGCGTTTCAAAACTTCAGACACCTTGATATTGATACGTACCGAGCTTAGCAACAATTTCAGCACTCGTCATCTATGTGTTATGACCGTCTTATACTTCATTGTGGCTATCAACTTATTATGCGACGCCCCTAAGGCGTTTTCATACAACTCAATGAATTTTTATGTTAACCAAAGCAGGCTAGGCTCAAACCGCGAAGAGCTGTGTATTGTGAGCGAGCATTCACTTAAACTTTATTTTGCATAATCAGCATCCTCTGAAAATGACCCATGATGATTTCTGGAACATAAATACACTTTAATTTAGACAACTATTTTACATAATTTTATGATGATAAAATTATGGTTTCAGATAGGTCACTACGACCAAGAAAACATAAGGTCATGACATTAGAGAGATGAGTCCCCTGTTCTAGTGACGTCACATATAAACCAATGCTTCCTATTGGTTTCCCATACTGCCGTGTGTGACGTCATGCACACACGACTCCAACATATCAGTCAGCGTAACATGAGAGTGACATCACAAACGGAGGTAACTTGTCTCTCTAATGTCATGGGCTTGTGTTTTCTAGACGGCCTTGCTACAACCAACATATAAATTTCTACTGGATCATAATATCCAATGCCGAAACAGTTAATTAAGTGTTTTGTCATAAGAAACTATAGCAAGCGGCTGGATTAATTCAAGCGGCGAACATAAATAATATAAAAAAGACGAACTTAACAGTTTTCGTCTATAAAGTGATCCCAAAACATCACGTCGCATTGTCGGGCTGGAAGATCTCATCGGCCCCAGGGAAGACAATCAGCATTGTATGGGTGTACGTGGTCTGCAAGGATGGATTCATAACGAATTCGGTCCATAGTGCATTTCATAGGTATGAGTGGACCCAGAGAATGTCACGAAAACATTCCCCAGACTATAACGCTGTTGCCACCAGGGTGTGTTCTGCCAACAATGGTTGAATAGTGTTTGTTCTCCGATGTTTCTCGTCTTATACGCCAATGTCCATCTATTCGATGAAGCAGAATACGTGACTCATCGGAGAAGGCAATCCTTTGCCAATCAGTGGAGGTCCAATTCCGATACTTCCGCGCAAATGTAAGCCTTTTCTGCGGATGCACCTTTGTTAGCATAGGTGCAGTGGCCATTAGGGCGGAGCGTAGAAAACTTTCTTTCGAATTTCGATATGCCCTAGTGCGGAAAGGTTGTGTATTGCTACGTAAACAATGTGCAAAAAATTTAGCGAAATTCAAATAATATCTTACGGTTCCACTTTACCTCCAAAATTTCGATATTTGGGAAAAAATCGTCACATTTTCATGTCCGTTGTGAGAAAAGAACAGTATTCATTACAGACTTTCCCTAGTGCGAAAAAACTATCTGTTGGTACCTAAAAGATGTACACAATTTTAAAGGCAAAGCAACTAATATCTTATGGTTCCAATTTAATGCAACAATACTCCATGTTTAAGGAAACTGCAATACTTTGACACCTAGTGTTCACCATGTGATCTGTTTCCTAGTTGTGTTAGTGTGTGCACTACTTCACTGAAAGCACAACATATTGTGCAAATGTGCAGTAGTGCACACTGCACGCGGTGCAGCTGTTCACATTTTTCATGTTTCAGAAAAAATCCCAGAACTCATCATGAGGAGGTGGCTGCACAGCGAGTTCCACCCGTGCCCAACCCAACCACCCATCCATTAGGGCAAATCAATGTTCTGTTCTTCTTTAATCTTCAATTTCCTGCTCTTCTTTATTAATTTTTATCCTGAAATCTGATTTACTTTCGAAGGCTGTAAATCTAATTTACTTTCTGCGCAAACAGCAGCAGAAGCTTCTGTTTTCAACTTAACGCATCGCTCCACTCCCTAATTGTGATAAGGGAAGTTTTGTGGGCTCAATCGCTCAACAATGTCCTTACAGTTACTGTTGCATAGTTTCATTAATTCATCGTCGGTTAAATGAGCAGTCAATGGCGGTTCGCTTAAGACGCATGAGTACCAGTCAATGAGGTTAGAATAATCATACCCCTGAACAGTTGCACTGAGGAATTTTGAATACACGGATCGCTTCGCAGTTTTGTGCCCTTGCTCGGAGGATCCTGCGGAAGCCAAGTTCCCCGATATGTTTCTTCTCGTCCGTAATCATAGCCAGAAGTATTGATTCTGGATGTCCAAAGTAGCCATTCCTTTCGATTACGCGGTCCAGAACGCTTTTCAAATCCTGGGTGAGATATCTGGATGTATGGATGGCCTTCCACACATTCCGCTCTCCATCATGGCAATGAGAGTGTGATCTTATAAGTGAACCACATGGGCGCATAAACCTCACAACAAATTCTGCCAGAATTTTAAGAGAATTCTCTCACAGGATTTCTGAGACGTGGGTAGATCCCTTGCAATTTTTTTCATCACGTTCAGGAAAACCCGCTTCAATTGCTTCAAATTTCAAAACCGGTAGAGTTTCGCTGCCCTCCAGCTGTTTGCCGATTTTCCCCTGGAAATATTTTTGGACAACTCGTTTGGCTATCCAATGTTGAATTAAGTGATGGAGTGTCAACTCGTTTCCGTGCAACTGGTATATGCTCCACTGAAGAGGTTTTTGGCAGGCTAGCTCTAGAATGCGAATTGCACCTCCTTTACACCCAGTATTGACGACGGCTTCGTCGCAGCCTATCACCAACAGTTTCTTTAGGTCGATATTCTTGGCATATAAGAAATCCAACTGACATTTGGCAATGTCCTTTGCGGTGGAAGATGTAGGAGGGATATGCCCAAGATATTTACTTCCAGGTTCTTCCAGCATAGTCCCGTATTTTTCAGTATTAGTCTTTTTAACCGCTTTCCTTCCCTTTCTTCATACATTATGGTTTGTTTCTTACGCTCGTCAAAATATAGCCCTTTAATAACTTTGCGTGCAGTCAGATTACCGTTTTGAAGCTGTTTTCCATGTTTTCCCCCCTGCCTTCTAATTTTGTGCCTATCTATAACACTTGAAGTATCAACTTGAGTTATCATTCCCACATCTTCCAAAAGTGCACTTGAAAGAATGTCTCCATACATTCATATATCTCACCCAGGATTTAAAAAGCGTTCTGGACCGCGTAATCCAAAGGAATGGCTATTTTGGACATCCAGAATCAATACTTCTGGCTATGATCACGGACGAGAGGAAACATATCAGAGAACTTGGCTTCCGCAGGATCCTTCGAGCAGGGGCACAAAACTGCGATGCAAGCCGTGTATTTGAAATTTCACAGTTCAACTTTCAGGGGAGGATTATTTTGGCCTAATTGACTGGCAATATGCGTCTTAAGCGAACCGCCATTGACTGCTCATTTAACTGTCGATGAAATAATGAAACTATGCAACAGTAACTATAAAGACATTGTTGAGCGATTGGGCACGCAAAACTTCCCTTGTCACAATTAGGGAGTGGAGCGATGCGTTAAGTTGACAATAGGAACATTTGCTGCTGTTTACGCAGAAGAACAAAGGGAAGGATTTATTAGAGTACGGTTGGAAGCACGGCAAATAATGCAAGCCTTCGAAAGTAAATCAGATTTTAGGGTAAAAATTAATAAAGAAGAACAGGAAATTGAAGAATAAAAAAGAACAGAACATTGATTTGCCCTAATGGATGGGTGGTTGGGTTGGGCACGGGTGGAACTCGCTGTGCAGCCACCTCCTCATGATGAGTTCTGGGATTTTCTGAAACATGAAAAATGTGAAGTGCTGTACCGTGTGCAGTGTGCACTACTGCACATTTGCACAATATGTTGTGCTTTCAGGGCAGTAGTGCACACACTAACACAACTAGGAAACAAATCACATGGTGAACACTAGGTGTGAAAGTATTGGATTTTCCTCAAACATGGAGTATTGTTGCATTAAATTGGAACCATAAGATATTAGTTGCTTTGCCTGAAAAATTGTGCACATCTTTTAGGTACCAACAAATAGTTTTTGCGCACTAGGGAAAGTCTGTAATGAACACTGTTCTTTTCTCACAATGGACATGAAAATGTGGCGATTTTGCCCAAATATCGAAATTTTGGAGGTAAAGGGGAACCGTAAGATATTATTTGAATTTCGCTAAATTTTTTGCACATGGTTTACCTAGCAATACACAACTTTTACGCACTAGGGCATATCGAAATTCGAAAACAAAAAAGTTTTTTACGCTCCGACCTAGTGACTATCCGTCTGCATCGGAGCCCCATACGCAGCAGGTAGCCTCCGGTTCATTCGGCCAGTGAGTTGTTCCACTGTAGCGCGTCGGTCGGCCCTCACGCACCTTCGAAGCCAACGTTCACCTCTCACATCAATGCCACGTGGTGCTCCGCAGTTTCCATATCGCTTATTTGCAATGGTGTCATTTCTCCAATCACGATACACTTTAACCACAGCAGCACGCGAACTGTTTACAAACTGCGCTGTTTCAGAAATACTGCCAGCCCTGACCCGAAAGCCGATAATCATCTCTTTTTGCAAATCTGATAAATCACTCATTTTACTCATGACAGCAACGACTGATATGCTTTCAGATTGCCTACAGCACACCTTATATACCCTGCAAGCTACCTCACGACACGTGCCTTCTTTCATTGGCTACGTGCTGTTGACGTCAAAAGTAAGAGGTGGTCACAATAATGTGACTGGACTGTGTATATTTTAAGAGTAGGTACACAGAAATTGTTACTCAGTGTTAATTGTATCTTTTGGAAATGAATATTTTACATGGCCAGCAAGAATGTCCATAGAAGGAATATCTTGGATCTGTTCTTGAATAATGCGCCCTCTGGAACGTTTTTGCAGAAACTTGCTAAGTCTGTCCTGTCCATTCGTGTAGAACTTTCGAAAAGGAAGTTTTCGTTGGCAGGATATGTGGGTTTGTTGAATTAAAATGTTCGCTTTTAAGACAGTGGGGGAAAGAATAGCAACATTCTTTGGATGACCTCGGCCACTGAACTCTTCAAGGCGCAAGGCGATCTGAATTCGAACAGTTTTTCTTCTCTTAAAAGAACTTGGCTTACTGTTGACTGGATATAGCAACGCTTATGGCAGTTTCTGCTGCAAAGATATTGAAATTACGGATTTGTGAATGCTAAGATATAAGATAAGTATATCCACATCGTATGTAATTACCAAAAGTTTTACCCTTAGCAGTATTAAAACATTTTAAATCTTCGGCTATCACTGTGTTTCAGAAGAACTTGGTCTGGCCATCTGCACTAGAAGACAAAAGTCTTCTTTGCGTAAACATGTTGAAAACGATGCCTGTTTTCAGAGTTTAGGAAAAGTTTTTCAACTTGAATGTTAAAAGTTTACAGAAACTACACTAAAATTTGTGAAACAATAAACTACAGCAGATTTCAGTTGGTTGGAGATTTCAAAGAGTAGAACTTTCATCCCCTGGTGTATCAATAGATCTCGTTTTATTATTGAAAAGTGCTTTTTGTGGTTACCAGGAAGATTCAAAAGTTTTTGCCGTTTGCATTTAAAACGTTTAATGATGCAAACAGGAGAAGCTTTTGTTAAAACTTTAGGAACTTTTAGAAACATTTAATGATGCAAGAATGCCATACACGCTCATCTTATTCTACAAAGTATAGTGCAAGTAGAAATTATAGTACAAAGTACATGACGCTACTTTCTGTCTTCCTTTGCCAACGTTCCACCAGAGCAGCACAGTTGTACCACTCAGCAGGTTTCGATGTACCACACACCAGGTTTCGATGACAGAAATTCTCTGATGCCAGATTCCATATCCACCACTGAAGCGAAGTGTCATCCTTGTTGGAAATGGGCCCTGGAACGAAACAGGTTGTAGTCCGATGGGCCAATTATCCCGTTCAATTTTTTTAATTGAGAGATAATTTATGCTGCGCATCTTTCGCATGCCATGATCTTTGAGGGTGAAAAATAAAACGAGTGATTCGAGAGTATACATTTATTTACATACAACACATTGCACTTATTCGCGTTACTCACGACCACACCGAACCGGTACATAAATGGAATGAAATAATAACACAGCAAACGTTAAGGTTTACTAATTCCTGACATTGTGCATTACTCAGGCAGGTCGATTAATGAATGTTATTGTCGTAAAATCAATTAAAGGAATCATGCTAGTCATAAAAGTAAATAAACTACTGTTTGTAAAAATTGCAACACCATGGAGAAATGGTGGTAATCACATGAAACTTACAGGATATGCAGAGTACGGTATCACATGCAAATAATTAGAAATGCAGAGTCATTGCGATATCTGGGCCCGGCAGAACCCTCCGAACAGTCGAGTGAGGAGTATAAAGAGAGGGCTATTCAGGATACACACCAGTAGTGCATCGCGGACAGCGAGTTGTAAAATGGTCTCCAGGATTCAATAATGCATCGGCGACGACTAAGGGCACAATATCACCATACGACAGAGTTTGAACGGGGACGAATGATTGGTCTGCGTGAAGGTGCATTTTCGTACCGCGACATTGCGGCTCGGACCGAACGTAACGCCACGACAGTGATGCGCGTGTGGCAGACCGAGGAGAACCAGGTGCATCGACAATCCGGCAGTGGACCGAGAAATGGAACGACCCCCCCTGAATGACCGACACCTCGTCCGCATGGCAGTGACGAACCGTTCCGCATCTTCGCAAGTGTTAGCACAACAGTGAAGCACTGCAACAAGTGTGGCATTGTCTGCCTCCACAGTATGACGCCGTCTGCTGCATAGCGGACTGGTTGCACGCATCCTTTTACAGCGGATTCCTTTGACTCTGAACCATGGACGCCTCAGACTGGAATAGGGTTTTAAATACAGACAATGGCGGGATGATTGGTAACATGTCGTGTTTTCGGACGAGTCCCTATTCAACTTGGACTACCATTATGGCCCCATACGCATTAGACGGTATTGTGGTGAGCTTCATCTTCCAGCATGCATTGTCGAACGTCATACGGACCGAACGTCGAGTGTGATGGTGTGGGGTGCTATTGGGTACTATTCACGATCTCGACTGCTGCGACTTGAGGGAAATCTCAACAGCGACCGCTACATCAGGGAAGTTGTACATGCAGAAGCCATACCCTTCCTTCACAGCACTCCAGGCGCTATATTCCAGCAGGACAATGCCCGACCACATGTTTCCAGGAATGTTCAGGCTCTCTTCGCAGCATAACAGATACCGCTTCTTCCCGGGCCTGCACGTTCGCCAGACATACCGCCTATTGAACATGTCTGGGATGGCCCATCAAAGTCCTCCAGCGGTCAGTACCAATGACCTGTGAACTCGCATACATGCCGCCTGGCAAACAATTATCCAGGACATCATCCAACGCTTTTTTGATTCGATACCACGCCGTCCAGAAGCTCTTATTGCAGCTCGCGGGAGCTTCACAAGATGCTGATTTTCGCAAGTAAAAATTGTTGTATTGTTCTGAAATTTAAAGCACTTATATACAATCATATCAGTAATATGTCGTACAAATTTCATTCGAATCGCATGGTTCCTTCTTGGTGTTGCAATTTTCACAAACACTAGTGTATTTAATAAACTATAGCTGCGGCGGAAAGTGAATTTTGGCGGAAAGTGAATTTTGACTGTTTAGTATTTCAAAAACAATATTTTTATTATTATGTATTATTCAGATCTAGATGAACGTAAACAAGTTAGTAAAATCCTGCAATGCATTGATACGCTTTCCAACATACCAGAAATCATTACTCAATACGCTTTCCAACATACCAGAAATCATTACTCAAGTTATTACTCACTTTTTGAGGATAATGGCTGTGGAATAAATCTCGCTCCTGTGCCCTGACCTTTGACCCCATTTCAATGATATTAAACAGAATTGGTTCAGCATATCTCCGAAACAACATACTAAAGTTCTGTCGCAATAGAAGCATTTTTAGTCAAGTTATGAGGATAACGGCTGTGGAATAAATCTGGCTCCTGTGTCCTGACTTCTGACCCCATTTCGATGATATTCAACAAAACCGCTTTAGTTTTCCTCCAGGGACAACATACTAAAGTTTTGTCGCAATAGAAGCATTTTTACGTAAGTTATGACGCATAAGGGAAATGGCATGGATCCCGCTCTTATGTCGTGACCTTTGACCCCATTTCGCCCATTTTCAATAGGCTTCGTCGCCAGGTGGTCCCTTACCACGTACTAAAATTTCATCGAAATCGAACCATTTTTACGAGAGTTATTGTGCGGACGAACAGACGGACAAAGCTGGAGAATATACGCTTCTTCAACCAACGGTTGGAAAGCGTAAAAAACACTTCTGACACCAATGAGATCTGATGCAGCTACAAAAGTCCATCTGGGCATTGGCAAGCTAAATCTGACCTCAAGATAGAAAGAAAAACACAATCGCAAGTGTGTTAGTGAAGGGGATTGGTAACTTTTGGTCTAGGATAACTACAGGTTACAACCATCGTATCGCACATCACTTTAAAGCTCTCTTCAAAGCTGATAATGCTCCGCTTGGAGGGGCTGTCGGGAGGAAACCAATTTTCGCCACGACCGACGCACCGTTTTTGAGATATTTGAGAAAATCAACCTAGGTGGTTCACTGACTACAGCATCAAAAAGCATTTTTGCAATGGGTTTATCACATTTAGCATCAGGTATTTTCTAATAGTGTTACGTTTATGTAAAACGTGATGAAACAATGCTGCAATACTATCATAATTTAGTAAAATACACTGGCGGAAAGTGAAAAAAGAACACCAAGAAGGAATTGGCGAACGATCATGAAATTTACATATGTTAATGGGGTCGAGTTTGCGTAGATGTGATGTTAATTTCGGGACCAACCGGTGAGCGCTGACGCGCCACAGCACGGCATAATATGCAAATTATCGTCGGTGGTATTTAAGGAGTACGGCGAAGTGAATGTAAATCAGCCGTCGGCGTACGGACACGTGCGAAGACCCTGAAGAAGCTGCAATGCCTGGACACGGAAGACGTGTACGATTTCAGCAGTTATCGGACTTTGAGCGAGGTCGTCTAATCGGACTCCGCGAGGCCGGGTGGTCGTATCGTCGTATTGCGGAGCGAATTGGACGGAAAGTATCGGTGGTGGTACGATGGTGGCGTAGATGGTCCGAGGAACATTCCCACACGAGAAGACGTGGAACCGGGAGTTACAGATTGACTGATGAGCGGACCGATCGACGCATAAGAAAAGCGGCGTTGTCAAGCAGAACATCCACTGCGACGGAAATTCGAGCTGCCATTGCACCTGAGGTGACTGTGCGAGCAATCCGCAACCGTCTACTGGATGCAGGAGTACGTGCACGTGTGCTTCTGGCATGTGTACCTCTGACTCCAGCCCACCGTCAGGAACGGCTGCAGTGGTGTCGCCAACGTCTGCACTGGAGAACGCAATGGCGATCTGTCGTGTTCAGCGATGAAAGCAGATTCTGCTTGGGAGCCCCCGATGGCCGTATACGTGTTCGCAGACCCACAGGGGAGCGTCTCCACCCTTCTTGCATCCGCCTGAGACACACAGGGCCTACACCTGGTCTCCTGGTGTGGGGAGCGATCAGCTATCACTCCCGTACACAACTAGTGTTTGTACCGGGTACGGTAAGCAGCACCTCCTACATCAACAACATCATTCAGCCCGTTGTTGTGCCATTTGTAAGGTCGATCCATCGTGGTGTTTTCCAGCAAGATAACGCGCGCCCACACACGGCGCGTGCAACACAACATGCACTTCAGTGTGTGAGTCAACTTCCAGGGCCTGCACGTTCACCGGATTTGTCCCTCATTGAGCTGTAACCGGGGCTTATATATTTATCAGAAGCGAGATTCTGTAGCCATTTTTGTGATGTTGAAATGGAATCATTTCGTTTCAATTCCCGCCATTTGGACGAAAGGCAAAAGAGTATTTCCTTTCCCACGCGACGCAGCAGATGGCAATTAGTGAATCTTGCGTTTTTCGGAGAAGAGACATCTTAGGGTGTAGCCGGAGGGAACGCGGTGGCAGGGGTCGACGAAGCAAGATAGTGTTAGCAGGAGGGCAGTATGCTTCGGGTCGAAAGGGACGGAGGAAGGAATAGTTTTTGAGTGGCCAGGAAAGAGAGAGAAGGATTTTCGGCGGTGTAGAATACTAAGAGAGAACGGAAAGAATGAAAGCACGAAAAGGACAGAAGCTTGGTGACATTCCCCTTATGATCTGAATAAACGTTTTCCTCACTGCAAAATTTAGCCTCAGTCGATTCACTTTTCTACGCTTTGTATTGTTTTTATCTGCTCCAGTTGGAAGAATTACGGATTAAACCACCGATACCGAACTTACTGCTGAACAATATCAAAGGAACCCTCCACGCAGGGTGCTGTAATAGAATTCAGCTCCAAGCCCTGTAACAGAGCACGTGTGGGATTTTATGGGACAACGGCTTATCTGGTCTCCATGGCCCGCCAAGACCATCCCCGATTTATGCGTCCATAGGTTGAGGATGCTTGGAACTCAATACCCCAAACTTACATCCAACATCTGTATGACAGACTCCATGCCAGAACTGCACAGTGTGACGCAGTTCATGGCGGTTCAACCTCGTACTAACCATGTTACATGGAAATGTTATTTTTCAGTTTATCAGCAAATACAGCTGTATTTTGCCATAATGTTTTGATCACGTTATCCTCTGTATTCCGTTATTATGCTGTATAAATTTTGTTGGTATCAGACGTCTCCTTCTTGGTGTTCTTTTTTCACTTTCCGCCAGTGTATATTGTTGAGTAACAATGAAATTAACTATGGTTGTGTCACTTCATGGAACAGCATGCTACACGATCAGATTTAAACAGTGGTTTTGATAATGACGCACCATTACCCATTTCCGTTGCATCGAAATTTTTGGGCTTTAATCGGGAAAGATGCATAGCATCAAAACCCTTTGAATCGGCAGAAATGATAAAGTTTTCATTAGCTGTTTGAATAGCGTAATAAGATAAAGTTCTACCTTTATCTGGAGTTTTTCCAACAGCGAAGTGATCTCTTTCTTTGGCTGTAAGAAACCTCTTCAGGCGTCCTAGTGATATGTTTGTCTGGCAATGAACAGAAGAGAAAAAGTTAAAAATTTGAATATTACATTCATCGCATACAGCAAAAAGTAACTGCTATATACATATTATTCTAATAAAAGCATTCGATCCTCCTTTCTTAAAAACACGGCAGAAGGAAAAAACTGTTTTAAACAATGTGTCCATGAAACTTTAATATAGTGACACTATGCATTCATGTTGATAGGGCTCTTTTCCCCATGGTTGCATACAAAATTTGCGATGTAGGTATTTACAAAATTGTATTTGTTCCGCTGGTTATTAATGGCGGAGAAAACTCTAGATGTTAAGCACCGGTCACTACTGTATTTTCCGAGAATAACGCCGCAATTCTATTCATTTGCCTGGTTTGTTGTCGCGATTAACCCCTCACCGAATTTAAAGCCGCCGGCAAGTGTAGCACAGAAATATTACTTGAAGATATTTAGATACAATATTACTCCTCGCCGATATTTAGATGCAGTCAGCTTTTATTATAAAGCATTTCAGGGGACAATAATATTCAGTTCGCTGAAATTAAATTTCAATTCTTGCCAGTGAAGGAAAACGGGAGGCGGAGGGGGCTAGAAAACTACTTATTTTTTAATACATTTGACTCGCCTGGGCAACTGACATTTGATGGCATCGGACATGAAAGCAATGTAGACACGCAGAAAGTGATGCATTAAAGAGTTCACTTGCTATAATTTTAAAACTCTTCCTCTTAACGGGTAAAAGAGCTTCAGACCATGCTTGAGGGAAAAAGAGGAAGATGAGGTTGAAAAGCCGTGAGTATTTTACAGCGGGATGTTCGTTAACAATCTTGCCGCACTATGATGTCGGGGATATAATGAATATGGCTTCTACTACTAAGCTAATTATCGTGAATATAGCTTTCACTAATATTATAGTGAATTCAAATGGTTGTTGTTACTAGTTAATTAAGATCATGAATAAAGTCTCCTGCTAGTAGTGTAGTAATAGTAATGAACAAACTTATAACTGGTAGTAATGTTGTAGTAGTAATTAAGATGAATAAAGTCTTATGCTGGTTGTTACTAATAAAACTCAATGAAATAAACCTAACAGCCAGACAGAGGTCTGACAGTACTATGAACTGAGAAAGACGTACTTACTTAAAACCTTTTATTATGAACTTCTACTGGTATCATCACACACACTTCACACACAGCTACTCAAATAACACGTAGCTCCTTGCACATGAACGAAGCTCCATACTCATAAACAACAGCTCTCCACATAAACAAACGCTCTCCCTATACAACAACAAACGCTCTCCCTATACAACAACAAACGCTCTCCCTAGTATCGTTGAACGCGCCTATTTATACTGGCTACCACCACGTCATGACTTACACTCATTGCCAGATCTCATTCAGCGGGAGAAATAACATCTCGTTCAGTAAGAAGATAATTTACATAGTAAAATAAAATAACCAGAGATAGTAAAAATCAAAAGGAAAGTGAATCTAGAGTATACGTTACAGGGAGAGAATAACTTTTCTTGTATTATTCACAACGCATTTCATCAAGTTCGTTGTCTTCCAGTTTTACTGAAGAGCACAGAAAAAAAAAGGAAGAATAGGCCTACGTACCAAACATTTTTTCTATAAAATGGTAACTGTTAGAGATGGGTTGGAAATCACGTAATTGTTATTTTGTCAGTGCTACTGAAAAAAAAAAAAACACTGTCACCGTTACGACCAGTGACAAAAAGTAATATAGTATGGGACCCCAAATCCAGAAAGCTTGGGAACAAACGATTTTTGGATTTTCTGGATTGTGGGTCCTCATGCATCAAAGTATTGTATGTACATATGTATATGTTACAGTTGCTGCTCTTTTTGACATGTGTGAAAAATTGAATCAACAACCAAGATTAAAACAATCATTAAAACACCAGCCATCTTATGAAGCTAACCAGTCATTGCCAGCATTCAGAAAAAGAAAAGTTGGAAGTGATGACAAACAGGACTTTTTGTTTTCCCTGCTCAGGGACCAAGTTCACTGGGGGTGCTTGTGAGAGGGGTGGGAGCTAGGTATGTATGTTACTGTAATTTTATTTGGGGCATCTTAATGATAAAAGGTGGAACAAGTTGGACAGAAGAAAACAGGAAGAGAGTTTGCAGTGTGGCACCCTCTCCCCCCAGCAGAGGCAGGTAATTTAAGAAAGATAGGGAGATAACACAGCAAGGGTCCCCTTTTTTCCTCCCTGAGAAGGATGCAGTCTTAGCTGCTGACTACAAAAAGACACACAGGCTATATGTAAGAGAGGGATTCCCCCTTTTAAGCTCATTTTCTTCCTTTCAAATAAACATGATGGTTTACTGAGTTCCTTCACAGATAAAAGCTAGGAGGACTTTTAACGCTGGCACCAGTCTTCAGAAAGAATACATAAAACCCTTGCTAATCTCCCATATTATGGGAACAATACATACCTTATTTATTGCTTTAAAGCACTTCACTTCTAGTGTACAGTAGGTATTCCAATGTCAAAGCGATCTGGGATTTGCGGTTTGCGTTTGAACAGACTTACGATGAAATTTTTATTTTGTTTTTTTCATTTACTGATTTTTTAGTTGTTTCGTTAAAATAGTGAATATAAATAAACAATAACTCTAAAAACCATAAAATGTATGTCTAAAAATACAATGTTAAAAAATTCCCCGAAAAACAAAATCGGCAAAAAAAAAAAAAATGTTTGAAAAAAATTCTGTGTTTTGGGTCCTGGATTTCGGGATTCCGGATTGCGGATCCTGTACTGTAGTTCCAAAGTTAGCCGTGCCCGAGCAATGCTTGGGTCCAAGGTTACCATCATGGAGGTTAGAAGAAAGAGGAGGTGGCAATAGACCCTCTCCCTGTGCTTCAGCCGTGACGCCCCTTTTAATCACCTGACTAGGCCAATGCTCCCAATCCGAGAATCTCCTGTATATCTCTCTATGGGGAAATCGCGATTTCGAACGAGTTTTTCGGACTCTTACTTTTTACCCATACAGTGATGAAAAAAATCGAGGCTGAAGTATTCATTCTCATAATTAAAAAAATCCAGAAAAAATAGAAAAATATGTGTTGGTATTTCTTTAAAAAATTGAACAAATTAATGATTTTTTGAGCGGAAGTGCATACTGCACATGGTTACTTGCATACGGCGCATGTGCAGAAAGAACCATGTTTAAAATATAACCAAAACCCTAATGTTGAGAAATACGAAGTCCGAAATATTCTTTGTTTGCGTACTTGGTTTGCATGGTTTGCATGCGCTAAGCGAAACTGCTTTTGGCACAAGAAGTGACGTCACGTTTCCGAACTCCCACGGACTTCCACCACCACCAGGGCTGTTAGACCACCACAGAGAGAGGATCGGAACAGCTGATCTGTTTTGGCTTCACTCAAAACGGGTCATTTCACCTCGTCTTCTTGTAACCTCCTTGGTTAACCATGTCGTTTCTGTTGAAACATCACAGAGGTCGCTAGTGATGCCAGCTTTCTTCAGAAGAAACCGGTTTTCGTGCTCGTCTCTTCACGAGGAGTCTTTTGGAATGGACGTGAACGATAGCAAAGTTTTAATGCTGTTCAGCATTCAGCGTAATGCTGAGTGATTCACTCGGGACTTTACCCCCCCCCCCCAAGCGCTATAATTTTGAAAAGGTAAAACATTTCAAGCTTAAATTTGAAGACGAAGTACCGCACATTATGACATTCGCATTCATATCTGCGCCGTTTGCCTCGTATGCCAAGATGGCGCCACAATACACGGCATCTGGTGGGAACTGTTTCGCGCCATTCTCTTTGTCCGTCGGCTAACGTCGAGTACGATGGTGTTCACGATTGCTGAGCGCGTGTTTATCGTTCAAAGTTATTGGAATTCCGGCTCTTTCACAGAGTGTCAGAAAGAGTTGAAATTCCCCGGTAAGGAACCATCTTCAAAGCCAGTAATTTCAAATCTTGCGAAGAAACTTGAAACGACACAAAGCCTTGTTGATACACATTCAGGAGGGCGACCCGCAATGTCAGAAAACACTGTGCAGTGTGTGAAAAAGAGGTTGTTACAGTCTCCAAAGAAATTGTTACGCAGGCTGTTGCAAGAAACAGGACTGTCATATTCCACCTGCCTAAGGGCTGCAAAAATGGGTAAACTGAAGCAATATTGTGTAACAGATGTTCATGAGCTGTTACCAATTGACATGCCGAAGCGAATGCATTACGGCTGGTGGTTTAAGGAATTTGTCAGTCAAAATCCAGGCGTATTAGACATTATGTGGTTCACAGACAAAGCCTGGTTTCCCCTCTCAGACTATGTGAACTCACAGAATACACGTGTACAGGCGAGCGACAATCCCCGTATCATTCACGAGGAAAGAATGCATCCCATAAAGATTGGCGCATGGTGCGCCATTTCACGGAACCGAATAATCGGTCCCATTTTGTTTGAACATACTGTCAACACAGAAGTGTATTTCCATATCTTCACGCAGTTCGTGAACCAAATGGATGATATGGAACTGCAGAATGGCTTCTTCCAACAGGATAGTGCTACTTGTCACATTGGCTGAGATTCGAAGTTTCTTCGGCGATCGGGTTATCTCCAAAGATTTGTGGCCGCCCAGGTCTCCAGACGTAACTCCACCCGATATCTTCTTATGGGGTCATCTGAAAGGTACTGTATACAGCAATAAGTCTAAGATTATTCGGCAGCTGAAAAACAACATCACACAGGGTGTTGTTTTCAGCTGCCGTATAGTCCTAGGCTTATGCTGTATACAGTACTTTTCAGATGATACCAATAGTCCTATGCTTGTACTGTATACACCAATAAGCCTAGGACTATTCGGCAGCTGAAAAACAACATCACCTAGGAAATCCAATTACAGCACGGGTGAGATTTGCCAGCACGGCTGAGATTCGAAGTTTCTTCGGTGGTCGGGTTATCTCCAAAGGTTCGTGACCGCCCAGGTCTCCAGACTTAACTCCATCCAATTACTACTTATGGGGTCACCTGAAGGGCACTGTATACAGCAATAAGCCTAGGACTATTCGGCAGCTTAAAAAGAACATCACTTAGGAAATCCAATGACAGCACGGGTGAAATTCGCCAGCACGGCTGAGATTCGATGTTTCTTCGGTGGTCGGGTTATCTCCAAAGGTTCGTGACCACCCAGGTCTCCAGACTTAACTCCATCCAATTACTTCTTATGGGGTCATCTGAAGGGCACTGTATACAGCAATAAACTTAGGACTATTCGGCAGCTTAAAAAGAACATCACTTAGGAAATCCAATGACAACACGGGTGAGATTCGCCAGCACGGCTGAGATTCGAAGTTTCTTCGGTGGTCGGGTTATCTCCAAAGGTTCGTGACCGCCCAGTTCTCCAGACTTAACTCTATCCAATTACTTCTTATGGGGTCATCTGAAGGGCACTGTATACAGCAATAAGCCTAGGACTATTCGGCAGCTTAAAAAGAACATCACTTAGGAAATCCAATGACAGCACGGGTGAGATTCGCCAGCACGGCTGAGATTCGAAGTCAGCACGAGCAGCACGGCTGAGATTCGAAGTTTCTTCGGTGGTCGGGTTATCTCCAAAGGTTCGTGACCACCCAGGTCTCCAGACTTAACTCCATCCAATTACTTCTTATGGGGTCATCTGAAGGGCACTGTATACAGCAATAAACTTAGGACTATTCGGCAGCTTAAAAAGAACATCACTTAGGAAATCCAATGACAGCACGGGTGAGATTTGCCAGCACGGCTGAGATTCGAAGTCAGCACGGCCAGCACGGCTGAGATTCGAA
This sequence comes from Macrothele yani, assembly GCA_039090855.1. Lineage (NCBI taxonomy): Eukaryota > Metazoa > Arthropoda > Arachnida > Araneae > Macrothelidae > Macrothele > Macrothele yani. Next base: position 92,876,717 of record CM076993.1, read on the forward strand.
GTTTCTTCGGTGGTCGGGTTATCTCCAAAGGTTCGTGACCGCCCAGGTCTCCAGACTTAACTCTATCCAATTACTACTTATGGGGTTATCTGAAGGGCACTGTATACAGCAATAAGCCTAGGACTATTCGGCAGCTTAAAAAGAACATCACTTAGGAAATCCAATGACAGCACGGGTGAGATTCGCCAGCACGGCTGAGATTCGAAGTCAGCACGGGCAGCACGGCTGAGATTCGAAGTTTCTTCGGTGGTCGGGTTATCTCCAAAGGTTCGTGACCGCCCAGGTCTCCAGACTTAACTCTATCCAATTACTTCTTATGGGGTCATCTGAAGGGCACTGTATACAGCAATAAACTTAGGACTATTCGGCAGCTTAAAAAGAACATCACTTAGGAAATCCAATGACAGCACGGGTGAGATTCGCCAGCACGGCTGAGATTCGAAGTCAGCACGGCCAGCACGGCTGAGATTCGAAGTTTCTTCGGTGGTCGGGTTATCTCCAAAGGTTCGTGATCGCCCAGTTCTCCAGACCTAACTCCATCCAATTACTTCTTATGGGGTCATCTGAAGGACACTGTATACAGCAACAAGCTTAGGACTATTCGGCAGCTGAAAAACAACATCACACAGAAAATTGAAGCCATAAATACGAACATGCTGAGGTGTACATTAGGCAATATGCAGCGACGAGTTGATATCTGTTTGGATGCAAATGGCGGACATTTTCAACATCTTCTCTCATATCTGTGTGATTGTGAAAAGGTAAGGCACTTCGCCTTCAAAGTGCAGCTTGAAATGTTTTCCCCTTTCAAAATTATAGCGCTTTTTTGGGGGCGAGTGGTTAAGGTCCCGAGTGAATCACTCTCTAGAATACCTGACGCCAAGCGTAGAAAAACCAGTGAGATGTGGAAGTATTACACCGTTGTTGATGACAATTTTGCTTCATGTGAAATATGTAAGCCAAAGCTTTCTTACAAAAATTCGACTCGCCGTTCCGTTACTCCTCCGTCACCGTTGTCGCAAACAGTGATTTTGTCACTGAGGCGGTGACTCACCATCCCGTTACAGCTCCGCCATCCCTCTCGTAAACGGTGATTGTGTCACTGTTTAAAGTCACCGTAACTTCCGTGGAACTGTCACCTTTGTAACTGTGACAGGAAAATCAATGTTAAGCCCACCTCTAACTGTAATTCATCAAATAATAACAAAAAACACAATAAATAACGTTCTAAAATCCACATATGGAAAAACGGACCTCACAAACCTTAGTATCCTACATTTTCCCTCTGTTTTACTTTTTATGGGCTTATTTCCATTAAAGAGAGGTTGTCTTACCTGGGCAAGTTCTGAAAGTGTGTAAGGAATTTCGCTGACAGAGAACCTCAACAAATTCAACAGGCTTAGTGACACAAAAGCTATACTTGGATCTAAGACGTTTTTCTCATCAACTGCTACGTATGTGCCAAAGCAGGCCACTGCTACCTAAGAAACGAAAGAAATCTTCAGTAAACAGTATAACGACATTTAAAAAAACAGGAAATACGCCTTTCTCTCAGCACACACACACACACAACCGCAGAAGCTGAAAATAACTCTGCTTTCAATTAATGTTTTTTCTACTTGCGCTCGTAAAAAGAATTAGTATTTCATTTCCAATTTTCTTAATAAAAAAGGAAATGCAACAAGAAGTTTATATTCATAGTGTAACATCATCTGAAGAGAAAATTATACACTGCTGGACAATTGCTAAGGACGGATCATAAACGGCTATATAGCGCATAAAAAAGTTAGTGGGGTTGGATGCCAAGTGAAATAAAATAATGTCAGAATGCCAGGACATTACAAGAAAGACAATTTATTGTGCTCTGAAATCCAGAAGGCTTTGGAACGTGTTCAAGGGACGAACAGGCCATTTTTTGCAGAATACGTAAGCGTGAATAAAATGCAATTACCGTCCGCAGGCGTTCCGGCGTAAGATGTCAATACGGGATATGGCCACCATGGAGGGAGATGCAAGATTCCACACGTCGTGTCATGCTTTGCACAACATTATCAAGCAGCTGTTGGGGTAATTTATCCCATTCCTCTGTCAGTGCACCGATGAGGGTGTCCTTGTTTATTGGAGGGCATTGGCAACCAGCAAGACTCCTCCCCAAAGCATCCCACACATTTTCAATGGGATTCAGATCTGGAGAACGTGCTGGCCATACGAGGCGTTGAATATCCTCGCTCTCAAGACACTCCTGAACAGCGACTGTTCGATGACATGTTGCGTTGTCGTCCATGAAAATGAATCTAGCACCGACAGCACCACGGAACATGCGAACATGAGGTAGCAGAACATCATTAATGTATCGTTGGCCATTCATAGTACCAGTTGGAAGCACATAGAGGGACGTACGGCCATTGATCATGATGCCAGCCCATACCATGACACTACATGTCGGATATCGGCCCCTTTCCTGTATGTTTGCAGTACCACTATCACGCCAGATCAGTTGTCGTCGACAATCAAACGATAGACTGTATCTACTCTCATCTGAGAAGAGGACAGCAGACCAGTCGTTATCAGTCCAATTGCGATGTTGATGGCACCATTGCAAACGGGCGGTACGGTGACGTCTGGACAATGGGATGCACACAACAGGACGGCGGGCGTATAGTCCTCCTTCATGCAAACGTCTGGCGAGTTTTTCGGGCGATCCGCTTGCTAGTAGCAGCCATAAACTGATTTGCTACCTCACTAGCTATGCTGCGCCGGTGTCTTTTTGTTGATAGCACTATGTACCGATCTTCTGCAGGTGTCGTACTGAGAACACGACCTCCCCCGTGACGTTTGCTACACTCTCCATTTGTTTGAAATGATTTCCAAAGTCTTGAAACAACACTGTGGCTGACGTCGAACTCCCTGGCAACATCTGTTATTTTTCGCCCTTCTTCAATCTTGCCAATAATACGGCCACGCGTAAAATCATCTAAGTGATGTCGGGAAGACATACTAAAAATTGCAAGTTCGTCAATTGATTCTTTCCCTTTCAAATTTGCGTTTGAACAACAACGGTCAATACGCGTAAAATCTTTTATATCTCTTATCAGCGCTATGACGTCACGAACAAGTTCGGCAATCCAAAATTTGCATACGCACAACACGTCTTACTGTATCCTGCACTTATGCTAATTTCCACATTTTCCTGCCTTCCATTTTATGGTTGCTATCGTTGCTATTGTCATCCGTCCTTAGCAATTGTCCGGCAGTGTATTTATTGGCCGGAAAAGAAATTCAGTCACGTAGTTCAACTGCACAAAACAGTAGTAACGACATTACTCAAACAGGCGAAATGGGGAAGATAAGACAAGGAGTGTTTACACCTCAAGAAGCGATACATATGGATTATCTACATAAGGAGCATTTCCGACTCAATCCCATCTATCATTAGCAGTCTGACGCCATTTGTGTTAGAAATTCATTGTCTTAAAGTGGTACTGTAATTTTGTAAAGAGTGTTGCACAGCCCTTTGAAAGCAAGTGAAGATAGAGAAAAATATCGATATTTTTGAGAAGAAAATATAACGATATTACCAGGAGTACAGACTGCGAAAATTTTGGCTTTGAAGGAATGTGGAACAACCAAAACTAAAGTCGCAAAAATTGTCAGTATACATAGCGCAACATTTTAGGAGCAAGTTGGCACTATTCGAAGAACATTTGAAAAGGAATGAAATGGAAGCATTTGAGGAAAATGGCAAAACTGCAGGAATGACGCAGTGGAAGAGGAGACAAAAGCTGTTTTCGTCAAGAATACTTTCTTTCTGGGTTTGTAACGATCCCAATGAACAGCTCGTAGTGCTATAAACATTTGCTCATCTCTATCGTAGAACAACTGGTTGCAGGGAAGGGACAAAGTTAGCGCTATGGTATGGGACAAACACAGCGCCCATGTCTCATCTGGGCCCATCTCTATCGAATGGTTACAAGCCAGCAACTCAAACCACTTGGCCGACGGATTGCCTAAATACACTTACAATGAAATTTGCGCACCAAGAAGGAATAATCGGATTGAACTGAAATTTTATGGACGTAATGATACAGATGAATGGTACACATGATGGCAACAACAGAGCTGCAGAACAATTACAGAGGGATCTGGGGCACACAGTCCGGTCATCTTCAATAGCGCATCGCACCGCCTCGTGGTGCGATACATGCTGCAATACGGTCCGGCATGGAGGCGAACAGAAGCCTGATGTTGCCCTGCGGCAGACTGGCCCACACGTGTTGGACGATGTGCTCCAAATCCGGATAGAGTTGCACGGCGGCAGCCTGCGTTTCAACTGGTTCGACACATGCTCGATAGGGGACATGTCCGGAAAGCAGGCAGGCCATAGAAGTGTCTGGACATGACGTAGGCCGTCCTGGGCAACCCGAGACGTGTGCAGGCGGGCATTATCCTGCTGGTATAGCGCACCTTGAATCCCGGCCAGGAATGGGAGCCCTTGGGACCGTAGGATCTCATCCACATACCGCTGGCCCGTGAATGATCCACGTACGACTACTAGAGCTGATCGGCTATCGTGGGCAATGGCTCCCCAGACCATAATGTCTGCGATGGGGGAGGTGTGGCGCTCGATAGCGAGGTTGGGATTGTGCCGTTGACCCGGGGACCTCCATACCCGGACACGATGATCATCTGTCCCCAAATGGAAGCAGCACTCATTGCTTAACACCACACGTCGCCAGTCTGCGGCGTTCCACATCGCGCTGGCCTGGCACCACTGCACACGGAGCCGGCGATTTTCCGGTGTTAATGGCAGCACACGGATATAAACCCCCTTTTCATCGCACGTAACAATTATCTCAATGAAACGTACATCACACGGGTTTTCTAGGGAGTTTCGTCCACACTTCCACTCGGCGGTTTGCTTCAGCTGACGTCAGTTCGTGAGGGACAATGCGGACCTTACCGAAGTCCTGAAGGTGATAAACCACGGTGGTCCGTGATATGCCCAGCTCGCCTGATAATCTCTGAGTGCTGGTTGTCGGATTTGCCTCTACTGCCTGGCGCACGGCCTCCGAATCCACGTTTCGCGGCTTACCTGACCTTGGCTGATCCCGAGGTTTCTGTCACCTGAGCGAAATTTCTTGAACCATGTAGTCGTGGTGCTGTGGTCCACGGAACCTTCCCCTTTCGCATGAAAAATGTTTCGTGTTGCTTGAGCAGCGTTATGGCTGAGTTCAAACTCGTAAAGCAAAAGTTTCCTAATTAGACGGTTGTGGCGTTTCATCTTGTAATCGTCCCAAACACAGACAGAACGACGACATGCAATGTTATTCACAGGAACTATTACAACTTTTTGTCCCTTTCGACTGACTTGAACTATTTTAAACGCGTGACATACCCGCCGCAGCATATGCGTTTAAGCATGTATGTTTTTCGTATGTTTTTTTTGCGTATATATAATTGATTTTTATATCATACGTAAGGAAAGTAAATCCTACATTTATTTTAGTTAAACTGTTTATATAAAACCACGAAACAATTTTTTTTGAAAAGCTATGATATACTTACAAAGAAAGGCGTGCAGGTCCAGAGGAAGGAAAGCAAGGCATAGCAATACTGGAATGCCTTTATTAATTTCACTTCCCGTTTTCGAATGTCTTGTATGTTCTTCATGAAGGGAATTTCCCATGCACACAGTTTCAGCACCTGGTTGTTAAATTTGTTTTCAATAGTTAGAAACAGTTTTATGATTTTACATACTAGAGTGCATGTCACAATTTAAAATCTAATTCTGAACTAACAGGAGTATTATAAAATACATGTTAAAAGTAAATAGGAAAAACATTATGATCAAATTGGAAAACTTGATAAGAGAAAAGTATCTCCCTTAATCATCGCTGGGCTAAAAACATGGTCGTAGCTGTTCTCTAGATCAATGGTGGAATCGGATCAAGATTTTGTGACTCGGACTCAACCCTAACCCGCACGCACTTCATCCAGACCCGATCTGACCTGACCCGCGACTGTCTGCTTTTAACTGTAAATATATTAAGTTAAATTGGACTTAAACGTGTGTTAGTACACGTACCTAGGAATAACTAGGGAATTGAGTTTTAGTTAAATAAATATCTTCACATAAAAATATATGTTTTCGAAATCTTTGTATGTTACATACATACAGCGAAACCTCGATTATACATTTCTCTAGGGGATGGTCTTAAAAAACATATAAATGTGAAAAACGTATATACGAAATTTCAAAATGTTAAATACTATTGCAAAATTTATACTTTAAAGGGGTGTAAGATGTTCCTTAATAATAATTTGTTTATTTATTTAAAGTCGAATTTGCGACAAAAGAAAAAAAATCGTTACAAATTATAATATCAGTACACCGGACAAAAAATTAGTTACCCCTGTCAGAACTTACCTAATAACTTGTGACGGCGCCTCTTACCTTGGTAACAGCATGAATCCGGTGTGGAAGAGACTCCTCGAGGTTGTGGATGTATTGAATATCGATTTGCAGCCACTTGTGCGTCAATTGGTCCCGAAGCTCCGCCTGAGAACGTGGGTGTCTGTTCTGGCGTTTCACCTCCTGTTCCAAATGATATGACCGATTTTCAATAGGATTTAAATCTGGGGATTTGGGGGGCCAGTCGAGATGAGGCAGTGTTGCTGATTTTTCGTCGCGTCACTCAGACACAGTTTCAGCTCTTTGCCCACGGCAATTACCGTCTTGGAAGACAGGAGCGGCAATGTGTTGCTGCTCCTGGAGTAGTAGGGCAAAGGGCAACACTTCGTCATTCAGAATGCGGAGGTACGCATGCTGGTTCAAATTCATCGTCACTGCAACGAGAGGGCCCGTTTCGTGGTACGAAAAACATCCCCAAAATATCACAGAAACCCTTCCAGCTTGAACAACACCTACGACACAATCAGGATTGAAGGCTTCATTGGGCCTACGATGCACTCTTCGCCTCCCATCATTAGAGTAAAAACAAAAACGGGACTCATCAGACCAAATTACTCGTTTCCAATCCTCCACAGTAAAGTTTTGGTGCCTCTGAGCCCATTGATAAAGTGCGACTTTGTGACTTGCTGTTAAAAGACGTCTCTTCCGTGGTACTCTGCTCCAGATATCCATTGCATACAGTTCTCGTCGTAATGTCCTTTCTGAAATTGGATGGAGTGCGAACCTTCATTGACTGTTTGGAGCAATTGTTGCCTGGTTTGAACCCCGATTTGTAGTTACTAGGCATGAAACATGGCGGCGGGCCCTGTTGGTGAGAATCGCTTTCCGGCCACAGTTACGCCACCGTTTTTCAATTGACTGCGAACTACACCACTGTTTGTAGACCCGCTGGACAGTACACTTCGACACATCAACCAATTTGGTTCATTCATTCATTTTGTGTCCGTGAGCACGGCCAAACACGATGGCTCATTTTTGCCACTCAGTAACGTCTGTCTTACGACCCATATTGCAGACTAAATTCAACACACACGTTGCTCTTCACCACTGCACGAGAGAGAAGTGATCATGTAGACTATGTCATTGCTATTTATCTCCCAACAATGCTATCACGGTGCCCTCTGTGCAACCAGTAACTTCCCACTGTCATTTCTGTTAGGGGTGATTAATTTTTTTTCCGGTGTGCTTATTTTATCGCATTGCAAAAATCAAACCTTACGAAAATCAAACTTTTCTTCTTACGATTTTATCTGTTTATAAAAATCCTGATTCTAGATTAAATCGTCACAACTAAGAATTTGATACAAGTGTTTCAGTATGGAACTCAGGAATTAACATCTTTTTTTATTCTGTGGATTCTGAAGGCATCCATTTGAAACCAGGATGTGAATATTGAGGTTACATTTAGGATTCTATTCGGTTACCCACGCAATAGTGGTGCTACAAAGTTACGTCCCAGACACTTATTACATTTTTAATAGCGCCTATCCGTGTGAGTCATGAAATACAAAACCAATTTTTTCATTCAAAACGAAAGTAAACAGCAAACCCTTTCCTAGGTTCAACTTTGGCTGCACCAAGAAGGAATACAACAACGCGGTCTCAATTCTTTCAAAGTTATAAGATACCTAGTTCGTATAAAAGGATCAAAGAACGGTGTATTTAAGATAATTTGAAATTCAGATTTTAACGTATAATCGCAAAAAGCGTATAAATGAATTGCGTATAATCCAGTTAAAAAAAGTAATAGAAAGTACAGTAAAATATCGGGACTTACGCAGAATTACGTATAAAAGTAAAAATCGTATAACTGAGTAACGTATAACCAAGGTTCCAGTGAACGTATTTTACAAAATTCCGAAATAAATACATTTATTTGAATGTGTCTTCTACCCTTTTTTTTCTATTTTTCAGTGTAAATAAAGCCAAATTAAAAAGTCCTGGCAAAAAAAAAAAAAAAAAAAGTATTGTAATAAGCGCGTAAAATGTTTGCCATCTTCCCCTACACAAAGACTCATTTCATCGGCGCCAGCATATTGGCGAATGACGTCTTCTCTTCCCGCTCGGAGTAGCGCAACTGGTATTTCTCCTATACCCACGAAAACTTAGATAACACACGGATAGGTCTCCAAGTCCAACATGGAGAGTATATATATGCTGTTCGTGTTTTGTCGTTGTTGTTGATGCGCTTCTGTTGAATTCCTGCGGTCAGCATGCTCTTTCTGTGATATTAATCTGCTTCTACATTACATGCTTTTCTAGGAGGTGTATAACTGTGCGTGATAAATTTCTTTCTGTGTTGTGTTTTAAATAGTGTTCTGTCTCTTCATTTCGAGTTTGTGAGTGAGGAAAAAGATTCCTCGAATCCGAAGAACAACAGAGGTAACAAAAACGTAACAAAATCTTATAATAGAAAAATTATAAAAACTAAGGTGGATGCGAAATCATGTGGCTTTATCGTCCACAAGGAAAACAAGTCAAGACCAAAATAATAAGACAATACAAACGTCCACTGCAACGCCAAAGAACTTTTTCCATCAAATGTATAGCTGTGATTAGTAAGTTGAGCACTAACATCATCTTTTTATCACAGAAAAAAAAACTAGTTACATAATCGTTGAAAGAAATATATTTTTCATTTTTAGGAAATATTTTTCATTTTTAGCAAATATTTTTCATTTTCAGCAAATATTTTTCAAATAAATAAATAAATACATCGCTCTTAATCACGTTCTAGAAATACCGAAAAATTGTTTTTCAGCCGCCGCTGTGGAATTGAACCAACAGAACTCTCGATATCTAGCCGAGTGCGTTACATATACGCACTCGGCTAGATATCGTAACGCACTCGGCTAGATATCGAGAGTTCTGTTGGTTCAATTCCACAGCGGCGGCTGAAAAACAATTTTTCGGTGTTTCTAGAACGTGGTTAAGAGCGATGTATTTATTTATTTTCTGTCGCCACGTATTTGGAGTATTTTCAAATATTTTTCATTTTTAGGAAATATTTTTTCACAAAATGTTTTTCTGTTTTTAGGAAATATTTTTGAAATTATCATCATATGAAATAAATATTTTCCCGTTCTTTAGCACCTAAAAATCCGTTTCTTAGAGCGACAATGGAGACTTACTCTTGAAACACCAAACAATTTAGCTGTTACGGTTACAGATGCTCCGGCGAAACAGAATCCATGATTTGTTCTCTTCGGACGTCTAACAGGTCACCCATTTCACCGACTGCTCGTACTAACCGCTGCTGAACACTACTTGCACTACACTGGTATTCAACCTAGAGAATATACACTGAGGTACTAAAAAGACTGGGAAGGGCACTGCCATTTCCATAACATGCCACCACACCCATGCGGTAAATGTTATTCTCCGAAGATGACATACACTATGTTGACAAAAGTCACCGGACACCTAGAAGAGAAAGACATATATGTATTAGTACGGTGTCGGTACATCTTTGGCTTTAATGCATGCACTGACCCTTCGAAGCTCAGTGGTTGGGTTTTAAGCTCCGTGATTTTCGTTGCTATAAGGTGTTTATTGAGTGCTTTAGTTTCTGTGGTTGCGTGTATCTTCAAGTTGAAAGTCCACGCTTTACGTTCGTGTATCTCCCAGGTTGGTGAGTGCCATATTTTTTCATTATTCACTGTTTTATTTTTCAACCGAGCTGGTCTTTTTTCGTTAAAGTCTCGCCATTGCTTCGATGGCGGAGGCAGACAAGGGTGACGCCCACATCCTTATCTTGGCAGATCAGCCAGCACCCTCTTCTTCTTCTACGGCGGCAGCTCCTGCTCAGCTAAATGAGGTGGCTCCCGAGCGTCATTGCGACGTCTAGGATACCTCTTCTTCTCCAGCAATAACTTCCTCCCTTCCCACCAAGTGCGGTGGTGCCAAGTCTCCTATCTACATCTCAGCAGATGATGACGTCTCCGTGATCAGCGATACTGAGCTCATAGCTTCTAATTTTCATCAACTTTCTGATCCGCCCTCACTGCTAGGAGCCGCTTCATCGAGTTCTCGACCCATGCCTGCCCAAGCATCCTATGCTTCTGCAACTTCTGGGGTCCTCACACCCCCAGTTTCATCTGCTATGCCTTTTCCTGAATCTTATGTCACTGTCGTCGGTTCTACTGCTACAATTGACATACCAGAGGATTCCCGAGCTGGTCACCTTTTTTCCTCCACTATGGAACGGGGCGTCTATTTTGATGCGCTTCCCGACACTAAGCTGTGGCAATATAGCCGAGCCCTCAAAACTATCTTACCAAAGGATGCAATAGACTTTGTAGCTCGAAAACCCAGATCTGTCTTGGTCTATTTTAAGGATAAAGCGCATGCTGACCAGGTCCTTACGGAAGGTCTAACCATCAATGACGTGCATCTGTTAGCACAACCGGTTGCGCACCGCCCGGTGCAGGTGACCTTCTACCCCGTACCACCAGAAGTATCCGACGCTGCACTTTGCACCTTGCTCAGCAGGTACGGCAGAGTTGTTGGCTCCATAACAACTCTCTCTGCGGCTCCCAGAGATCCTGAAGACAAATCGATTCGAGGTTTTCGCCGCACTGCTCGAGTCCTCTTTTCATCTGATGCTCAGCTGAAAGCGGTTCCGAATGTTTTGCACATCCGCTGTGGACAGCAACGCCGAAGAGTTGAGATAATCACTTCACAGTATTGCACTATATGTCAGAGCGAAAGTCACATAAGGGCTCAGTGCCCGCGTGCCTCCCTGCATACGGCTCCACACAGTACATCTTCTTCTACTTTGTCCACCAACGCTTCACAGACTTCTACCTATTCGAGGAAAGTCGCGGAATCAAGATCTTCCAAAAGTCAGCTTACTGCCATTGGTCAACAAACGACTTTGATGCCTCCACCTCCTGCTGATCCTAAGAATTTTCCCAGGCTTCCAAAATCGACTCCCCCTTGTACTTTTACAACCACTGCTGATGTACATGTTGACCACTCCTCAGCTTTTACCGTTGGCTCCATGACACGAGTCACAGGTAACGCTTCGGGTTCAGACTCTCCAGACGATCATGAAGCTTTAGTGGTTGCTGGAAAACGCAGTGGTGCTACTCGCTCCAAGACGAAGAAGTCAAAGACTCTGGCGTCCCGAAGATCATCTCGCTCTTCTACCCGCTCATCCTCTCGCTCCGTCAGCTCTCGACGACCGTTCTCCAGGTCGCCTCTACACACTTCCTCTGAGACAGCATGTGAGGGTGCCTTTCCCTCACTAGAAGAATTCACAACTTTTCTTGCTGAAAATGCTTTCCCTGCTGAGCCTCTGCCATACGAAGACGTGCTGGATTGCCTTTTAGGGTCCTCTAGCCCTTCCTCAGCACGCACTTCCATTCAGCAGTATGAAGCAGCTCTTCCACAAGTGCTGGTTCAATTACACTCACTTGAAAACACTCTTCGGCGCACTGAGGACGAGGTCCCGTGGAGTGCTTGTTTTCTCCGTCGACTCCACTCCATCACTACAGCCAGTCAATTCCTACTGCATCCCACAACTAACCTAGACATTCAAGGTGGTGTCACTTAATTGTCGCGGTTTTGCGACACCTCTTGCGAATGCGCTGGTACGAGAGGATCTTGCTCCGCTGAATGCTGATATATTACTTCTGCAGGAAACAAACTGTACTTCCACCACTAAATTTCATCAATGGCGTCAGTGGGATCATACTTTCCATCACGCCTACAGCCAACTGTCGCGTGGTGGCATGGCAGTTGGTGTTCACTCACGTTTTCGTTCAACTCTTTCCTCCTTCTCAGTGAAAAACTTATGTCGAGACTTATTACAACGAGTCTGTTTCACCGTCGCAGCTGAAAAATTTCATGTATTCAACATTTATGTTCCTTGCACTCCTACTCACGTGCCAGAGTTGTTTGCAAAACTTCGACGGGCTCTGTCACGTATTCCCATCACCGACCGGGTACTTATCGGAGGTGACTACAATTGCACTCTACATCCCCTAACTGATCGCTCTTCTTCTTCCAGAGAACACCGTACGGAAGTAGTACATCTCTTACAGTCTATCACTTCAGACTTCTCACTAGTAGATGTTCAACGCCATTTGTCACCAACCCAGACTACACATACATGGCGTGCACCAAGAGCCATTGATCCTCCTACAGCAAGATTGGATCGCTTTTATGCAACTTCTCTTCTTCTACCAGTAATATCAGATTCATGCTGTACACCCACAGCTTCCTCGGATCATTGCGCCATTGCCATAACAGTTTTTGCTACTTCAACACAGCCACGTACAATCCGGCCTTGGACTTTTGACGACACTCTTTTAGATGACTCAGCCTTCTGCTCATTGGTGCGAGATTTTCTTGCGGATTGGCGTACAAGGCTTCATTCTGCACCGTGCCCCCTCAACGTTTGGTTGGAAGTAAAACGCCACCTCATATTACTGGTACGAAACCTGTCATACTCGATCATGACACAACGGAGGATGCGACTTGATCATACTAGGCAAATGCTTTCTTTGCTCAATCTTGCTGATCCCCTATTTCAAGTCTACCAGGCAGAATTACATTCCCTTTTGGTGCCACTTGCAAAACAAGCCCTTCAACGCCTTAAACTACACCACCTGAAACCTGATGCTTGTTCGTACGAATTCCTTACGTCACTTGAGTCAACTCGCCGATCCTCTTCTGTTCTGCAGCACCTTCGTCTTCCAACTGGAGTAGTTTCATCCGAACCAGTTCCAATTTGTTCTATGGTACGTAATTACTACATTTCAAAATTTTGTGAAACTCCTCCTCCCTCCCCTACGGCTTCTGCTCTTCTGTTCTCTTCTTTGCCTCAGGTCCCTTCTCATCTTTCAGCCAGCCTCCTCCATCCTCCCACTTTAACTGAGCTCTCTGACACTTTCTCGTCCCTCAACCCCCGGGCTTCACCTGGCCAGGACGGTCTCCCTGTTTCTTTCTATAAGGCTTTTCTTCCTGCCCTCCTTCCATTTCTCCTCTGTGCCTTTTCTACTGCCATGCATCTTACATCTCTTCCAAGGAGTTTCACGCTCGCACATGTTGTACTTTTCCCCAAGAAGGGTGATCCGCTTGACTTGGGGAATTGGCGTCCCATCTCACTCTTAAATACTGATTATAAACTCTATACTAAATTTCTGTCCCGCCGGCTTAACCCCATACTCCCTCATATTCTCTCCAATAATCAAACCTATACTGTACCCGGGCGCTCCATCTCCCATAATATTCAGCTTCTTAATGATCTAATTCACCTCGCCCGCTCTCGCTCAGAACCCCTTGCTCTTCTTTCCCTCGATCAACGCTCAGCGTTCGATAATATTTCTCATGATTACCTTCTTGCTACATTACTAAATTTCGGATTTCCTCCTTCCTTTGCTTCTCTTCTCATCTCCCTCTACCGGGACGCAGTTTTCCACGTCAAGCTGCTCAACCTTCTCACAGCTCCCATACCCTTTCGTCGCGGCGTGCGTCAGGGTTGCGCCTTATCCGGGCAGCTCTTCGCCCTCGCAATAGAACCTTTTTTACGCGCAGTCCATCGATCCTTCTTTGCTTCACTACCACCGGTGGTAGCCAGCACACGTCATCATGTTGCTACCTATGTTGCCTACGCCGACGATATTACATTCTGCATTCGGCAAGACTCACAATTTCACGATCTCCACAATCTCTACAATACTTACGCCTGATGTTCCGGAGCAGCGCTAAACACAACGAAAAGCACAGGCCTATGGACCGGTTCGTGGACTAACCGCACTGACTCTCCTTGGGGAGCAGAGTGGTCCAACACCTCTCAACGATTCCTAGGAGTCCACCTTGGAAAACCAGCAACTGCTTCACTCGTCACCTGGATGACTCTCCGGCCACGCCTACATCGCTCGGTCGCAATCTGGCGGCGCGCACAATTCTGCACCTCCGTCTTTCAAAGAGCACGTTTAACGCACACTTACCTGCTTTCAATGTGCACGTATTCCTGGTTGGCTTCGAAGCAACCAGCACTACGTCTTCTTGAACTCACCAGCTGTCAAACTCAGGTTATCTGGCCCGGCCATCACTGGGTCGGAGCACCTCAACTCAGCCTGTCTCCTTCCAACGGAGGCATTAGTCTACCCGACGTCAGATCCTATTACAAGGCTTATCGTGTGTCTACGTATTTACGATCACTTGCGGCACCTGCTCCCTCTGCAGTTGCTGCTCGTGATGTCATAGTATCTCCGCATAACCCACGCTTTACTCTCCTTTCGTTCTTACTCATGGACCACTGTCCCCTTCTCACACTTTTCCCTCCTGTCTACAAAGAGGCTATCTCCTTTCTTCGTTCCCTCCCTCTTTCTCGCTCTCTCCCTGCCTCCACAAATGACCTACTTTCCGAACCTCTTTTTTTTTCTTCTCTGCTACACCCTCCCCATCTCCCATGTTTTGCTTTTCCTTCATGGCTCAGAGCTGGAGTCGTTACTGTCAGCGATCTTGTTACCACCGATCTTTCCTGGCTCCCCTTCTCTTCTCTACCCTCTGCTCTCCGTTTCAATGCCAACGCTCACTTTGTTCACAACTCTCTTATTTCTACTATAATCTCCCTGTTCCCTGAGCTTGCTACTCCCTCAGGTCTCATTTCTGTTCACTCTGCCTCTCTCCTTCTCCCATTTTTTCTGTCGTCCATTGGTCCACCTCTTCCTCTTGTCTCTTTCTCAACAGCTGATCTCTACCGTTTTCTCTCTCGCTCTTCCGCACCTCTTCCCATTTCTGGTATTCCACTTTCTTCTACCTCCGCAGTGTGGTCCGCTGCGCTTTCCCCACTTTCAGCACCCCTTGAAGTCAATTCACATTGGCTTTTCTTACACAACCGCCTCCCTGTGCCGTCGATTTTACATCGCATGACCATTTTATCTTCACCCTCCTGTCCGTATTGTGGCGAGGAGGCTGACGTCCAGCATGTCTTCATGTATTGCACAGTATTATTGCCAATACTCCATCTCGCTTTCACGCTAGCGCAACGATCCTGTGAGACCGTCCTCACCTTCAGCGCCTACCGAACACTACTTCTGAACTCTTCTCGCCCTATTCACCTTCCGGCAGTCTGCTCCTACATCTTCGTGCTTGTAAAACATATAATTCACGTGTATCATCTTCAGCGTCCCCCCGAAGCTTCTACTGACATAAATAAAGTCAGTACTGCGTTACTTTGTCATTTTCGTAATCGCCTACTCTCCCGCCTTCGACTAGAACTTACCACTGCAGTTGCACGCTGCAGTGAACCACAGTTCCTATCAACTTGGTCACCAGCAACCACTTGGTTTGCAGGGTCGCCCACAACGCTTCACCTTACAGTCGGAACTTTTGTTTCACCTACCTCCTGATAGATACAATTTTTGCCATGCTGATTTGTCTTCAATCTCTGCTTCATCAGAGACTATTTTTTGTCTTTTCCGACAAATTATCATACATAAACTGTATTCTCTCACCACTATATTGAGCTTTGTGAATAGGTCGTTGCGCCAGCTACAAGTACCTGTAAATCTTCTTTTCATATGTCATTTTGAGACGATTTTTCTATACACATTTCCTGGTTTTTTTTTCTTGCTTCGCAACTGAGTGCAATCTTGTTCCTCAACATTCACTGTACTATATTATTTGTACTCTCTATTTTATCAGAATTTTTTTGTTTGTCTCACTATTGTACATCACTTTTAGTAGATCAATTATTGTATAGAATCCTATGAATTGTTCGAAGCATGAGCTACTTATAATTGTCAATTTCTTTTCACGCTTTTTTTAAGACTCTGTTCTCATCCTCTTCACATGTATCATTTCGTGTATAACTCATGTGTAAATTTTTTTGTTTTTCATTACTCATCTTGCTGAATTATGTATTCTCTCTGCGATGTCAGAGACTATTTCTTTTTACCACCTCTGACAAATCAATATATATACATTGTAACTTCTCATTGTACAGAATCATGTATATAGGTCGTTTCACGAACCACAGACATCTGTAAACTTTGTCGTTTTTACAGTATATTCTTATCTTCAATTCCTGATTCAACAGTGTAATTTTACTTTTCAACTGTGTAAATTTGTGTTCTCCAATACTCACTGTGATGAGTTGTGTCTTCTCTCTGTATTTTCAGAGATTATTTTTTCTTTTGTATTCTCAGGAAAATTATTGTATATAACTATGTTTCATATCACCGTTGTATGTAACATGTAGTACCGCGAGCCACATTCATCTGTAAATTTTTCATCATCTGTCTTTCGAACTTTCGATTTCATGTTTGTCCCTTGATCACCTGCAACCTCCTGGTTTTCCAGGTCACCCACAATGTATCACCTTTCGGTCAGAACTATAACGAAGTAAATTTCTCCGTCATTTTTATCAGCGCCAGGATTCGAACCCGGGTCCACTCATTCCGGAATAAGTTGCTCTACCAATTAAGCTACGCGGACATTTTATTCTGATTCCTATTTGCCTTTATGTCGTGTGCGTCCTTCTGGCAGGTACGTCACATCTCCTAGTACGTTACATCATCTCCCCCTTATTTTTTTTTTCTTTTTTTTCGAAGTGCTGCTCTTATTTTTCCTATCTCGCGGTGTGGAAATAACATCACACCATTGCGAGATTGTGAACGGTCGGGTCATCCGGATAGTTCGGGCGCCATTATAACGAAGTGAATTTCTCCGTCATTTTTATCAGCGCCAGGATTCGAACCCGGGTCCACTCATTCCGGAATAAGTTGCTCTACCAATTAAGCTACGCGGACATTTTATTCTGATTCCTATTTGCCTTTATGTCGTGTGCGTCCTTCTGGCAGGTACGTCACATCTCCTAGTACGTTACAGAACTTTTTTTTTCATCAATATTGTGTAAAATTTATACTCTATAGTGCTCATCATTCTGGATTGATTTTACTCTCTGTATTACCAGAGATTCATATTGCCTCGCCAGATTTCTACTGCACTTAACTGTTGTCATGCAAACGTTGCACCGAATCCTGTAATTAACGTAGCGCAAGCTGCACATTCTGTTAATTTCTCATCACCTGTCTTTTGAATCTATGTCTGCAAGCTCGAATTCTGTATTATTCCTTGCATCAATACTGTGCAAAATTAATATTGTATAACGCTCTTCTAGCTGAATTGTTCCTATTCTTTGCTTTGTCAGAGACTTTTGTTGCCTCACCAGACACTCGAGTGTAATTAACTGTTTTTTTACTATCATCAATGTACAGAACCGTGTAAATAAGCAGTAGCGTAAGCTACAAGCATCTGTAAATATTTTGTTTTTTGTCATACATCATTTGAGATGATTTATTCAAGCACATCTCCTGTATCTTTCTTCTAATAAATACTGTGTGAAAACTGACCCTTCGAGACATGCTTTCGACAAGGTTTTGGAACACAGCGATAGGTATGCGCTTCCATTCTGTACATATGTTGCCACTAACCGTTGCTTAGTAGTAGGCCTTGGTTCCAAACTTCCTATGCGGCGCTCTAATTCATCACATAGGTGTTCTATGGAATTAAGATCAGAGTTCTGTGCTGGCCAGTGCACACACGATACGGAATTATCGTCAAACCACGCCGTAACAGTCCTTACTTTATGGCTTAGTGCATTATTCTGCTGGTACCAACAAGGCTCGGTTCCATAGTATTGCCACAGAGTTGGTAAAGCATAATTGTCCAGAATATCGAGCTAGACGTGCCGGTTAGTAGGTTTGTCCACGATAACCAACGGGCCGGGACCATACCACGAAAAACACCCCCACACGAGTACACTGCCAGCTCCAAACGTGACCGTAGGAAGAGTACACTGTGGTAAATAGCGTTCCCGCGGCTGCCCCCATAGATCGTGTATCTGGATTCGTCAATCCATAGGACCCGTTTCCATTGATTTACGGTCCACGATAAATGTCCTTTACACCATGCTAAACGACGAGTAGCATTCCGAGTGGAGATGAAAGGCTTATGAGCAGCCGCACAACCACGGTAACCCATGGAATGAAGTTTTCTGCGAATGATACGTGTATATACCGAGGTTCCAGCATTTTTACTCACCTGTACACTGAGGTCTTGTGCAGTACTCCGTCGATTAGCTGTAACGACTCTCCTGAGGCTTCGACGTCCTCTATCACTGATTTTCTTTGGTTTGGCGGTACGTTTTGCTGCTTCAAGCACGCCATGTGTCTTCCACTTATTCAGTACAGTATGTTTAAACGCCTCTCGGTTTCTCTTATGGACAACCCACATATATAACACCCAACAATCTTTCCTTTCTCAAAGTCAGTTCTCTCCCCCGCAACATTTTCACTCAACCTCACAGTGCGATATGATCGCGGTCAGCTGCACGCTTGTTTTTATACCGTTTGCAGATGTACCGCGCATCTTAACAACGCAGCGGATCATTCTCAGTTCAGATGGCATCTTACCAGGATTTATGGTATTTCGAACGTGGTATAATAGTCGGCGCCCGGAAGATGGGCCACTCCATCTGGGAAATCACCACAAAATTTGGATTTACACGATCAACAATTTCAAAGATGAAGCTGGACTACACAAGCTCAGTGCGAGACCGGTGTGGCCGTAGAAAGGCCACACAGTCGTCACTTTTGTGTTGCACTCAATTTCTGCCTTTATAAGATCATCGTCCACTGCTGAAGGTCTTCCACATCGACCCCCGTCGTGTAAACGGAGATCGTCGGCTTTGAACTTCGCAAACCACCTGCGAACAGTTGATTCACCAATAGCATTCTCTCCAGACAGTTCACAAATGTTTTTACACGTCTGTGCAGCATTATCCCCCGAAAGGTGTTGCATCAAGTACCTGATATGCAATTTTTGATCATCCATGTTTAACACGTGCTAAACAAACATGACTTCCACTTATCGTCAACCACACGTGGCTGACGCCGCATGGAAAGGCCACCCTTTCATTGTTTCCAACGTCTTACGTGTTTTCAAAAAGAACGAGTGCACACGTCACGCTCAACCAAACACCTGTCACAAGCGCACACAACTTTCCGGACAACCCAATACAATACTGTTTTCCTATTTACTTACAGTGTCTAATCACTTTTGTCCACATAGTTTATACATTCTACGTCAAAAAATACATTATCTACCAACAAGTAATTGGGCACCTGTGATAGCAAAGGAAAATGAAGTTTATTCACCTTCAATAGTTGGTGGAGCCTCCACGAGCGGCGATTACAGATGCGACCCTCCGGGGCATACTCGCAACCAGGCGTTGTACGACGGCTAGCGGTATTTTCTTCCACTCGGCTTGGAGAAGACAGGTCAGTTCCTTCACCGATTTCGGACGGTGGGGGCACCCCTTAAGTCGACGCTCCAACTCGTCCCAGAGGTGCTCGATAGGGTTAAGGTCCGAGCTCTGCGCAGGCCAGTCCATTCGATTAACCCCATTGTCACCATACCAAGCCATGGTGGACCTCGCAACATGACAGGTGGCATTGTCATCCTAAAAGTAACATGGGTCCACCCCGTAAAACTGCCACAACGTAGGAAACGCATGGTCATCCAAAATGGTGCAGTGGGTTTCGGCGTTGAGTCTACCAGGAATTGCGACCAAGGGTTCCATGCCATACCAGGAGAAACACCCCCATAGCATAATTCCACCGCCGCCGAACTTCACAGTTGGCACAATACATTCCGGTAGGAGGCGTTCTCCAGGCAGACGCCAAACCCAGACCCTGCCATTCGAACGGTAGAAGGTGAACCTTGATTCGTCGCTCCAGAGAACCTGTTTCCACTGTTCGGCGGTCCACTGTCGACGTTCTTTGCACCACGTTAGCCGATCAGCGCCATTGGACTTGGTGATCAAAGGCATGTGGGCGGCAGCACTTCCATGATAACCGAGCAGATGGGCTTCCTTACGGATGGTATTCATCGAAAGAACACTCTCGGATGCCTGTTGAAACTTCTCGCGGATGTGGCCCATCGATTTGGTGCGGTTCTTTCGAATTTCTCTGGCCAGCACCCGTCTGTCTCTAACTCCCAGTTCTGTGGGTCTGCCGGGTCGGGGCACATCCCGACAGTCACCTCTCATCTTCCATTTGCCAATCAAGCAGGCCACTGTCGATTTTGGGTACTTCAACTCGCTGGATATGTCACGTATGGATCGGCCATTTCTGTGATACCCGACGATCACACCTTTCTCGAAATCAGAGAGCTCCGAATTGCGTGGCATCTTGCATGCGACTGGTTGCGTTGTTGTTGTTTCCCACACGATATTTAACTGCGGCGGCCGTGACGTGTATCAGGATCGCAGATATCGTCGATTGCAGGCGTGTCCAATTACTTGTTGGTAGATAGTGTAGTTGTACCTAGAAGGAAGCAACCGACAGAAATGAAACTTGGTGGGTAGGTTTGACATCGTGAGACATACAAATGGTTCAAGTATCACTCTCGGCCACGCATGTGACGCAAGCAAGGAGGGGTCGTTGCGCTGTGCCTGACCGGCGTGCTTGCCATTCTGACTCGTGTTGTTATGTTGGTTGAATCCTTTGCGAGTGAAGTATGTTTCGGAGAAAAGTTCCGAAGCAATTCGAGCAGTTGGAGGAGTTCGATGGGGGCCGCATCATCCGGCTCCGAGAAGCGGGATGTTCTTATCGCCATATTGCACGCCATACGGATAGTGCGGATATCATTATAGCACGCTGTTGGCGGCAGTGGATTGAACAAGGTACGCAGCAGCGACAGGAAGGGTCTGGTAGACCCAGATGAACCACGGAGAGAGAGGACCGATGGGTTGTCCGACATGCGTGGAGTGACCCAACAGTCACGATTGTGGATATTCAGCGTGCAATGGTGCCCTCCATGCATCGTCCGATTAGTGCCAGCACCATCGCCAGACGGCTGCACGACGTAGTACTACACGCAAGGAGACCGTTACGACGACTGCCCTTAACACCATTGCATCGTCGTCAAAGACTGCAATGGTGTCGTGCCAGATAGTCATGGAGCTACTCAGAATGGCAGCGGGTGATCTTCAGTGACGAGTCCCGCTTTTGTCTTGGATAAGAGGACCAACGAATCCGTCGTTGTGAACGCCAAGATGAACGGTTTGTTGTCGAGCGTCACACGTCCAGAAGGCCTGGTGTCATGGTGTGGGATTCGATTACCTACGATGCCACATCTCCTTTGGTGTTCATTACAGGTACTTTGACAGCCCAACGTTACGTTAATGAGGTCCTGCAACCAGTGGCCCTACCTTTTCTGAACGCTCACTCCGGTGCGATTTTCCAACAGGACAACGCTCATCCGCATACTGCTGCTGCCTCGAGAGCTTGCCTTCAAGGCACTAACACTCTGTCATGGCGAGACGCATCGCCAGACCTTTCGCCGATCGAAAATTTTGGTATGCTATTGTACTCGCTATCCACACTCTACCCCTACCGCACAATCTGAAGGATCTGCGTAAGGAAATTCAAGCTGCATGGGTTGGACACCACGAGGAACCTGTACAACTCCACGCCGAGGCATCTGGCATGCTGTGTGAGCAAACATGGCGGCCCGACGCGATACTGAGAGACACTGCTTATTGGCGTGTAGCTCAATAAATATTGCCCATGCCAGCCTCAATATTTAATCATTTATTGTTCCTGGTAACTTTTACTTTCCTCCCGAATAGAATTACAATCCGACACGTCCTTAGGGGTGCAACTATTTTTCTAACGTAGAGTGTATTATCAAGAGAATGTGAAAGAAATATCAATTCAATGAATGAAATTTTGGTACCTATGAGAATAAAATTACATATTAGAGTTGTTTGCAAATAAATACACATCCTTCAGATTGTAATTAACAAAAAGGCGTTCTTTGCGGGGACGAGGAAACGGAGACTTATTTCTTTTATAATAGAGTGAAGGTAATTTTTTTTACTCTGTGCAAAACATTCTAATATTATCTGAAGTGTATTTTTTATATTCAAGAGCAAATAATTCAAATAGTTCTGCAGTTTTCATGCCACAATTCATATTGTTATCTATTTGCTTCTTATATTCTGTATTTTCGTATAACTTGGAAAACGTCATCGGACGACATCACACGGTAGTTACGTTTCCTTAGCACGTCTTTTATGAAAAAGATGGCGCTTATGTTATTGGTTTGTCCGTCTTTCCGTCTATGGACACCATATCTCTGCAATTAATAGTCCAATTTAATCCGGCGGAGCATTGAAGCTACAAGGTTTCTAAAGGTGTTCCGTAATGATGTACAGATACCTGACAGCTGTCAGGGATTGTGCTATTGGGATAATGGGGCCTAAAATGACCCAAGAAAACATCGCTCACAGCATAACACCCCCACCGCCGCCGGCCTCTTTCCGCCCAATAGTGTATCCAGGTGCCGTAACCTCCGTTAGTAATCGGCGTTTTCGCGCTCGGCCGTCTACGTGATGCACCGGAAATTTTGATTCGTCAGTCTAGGCCACTTTCTTCCAATCATCCACGGCCCAATATCGATGATCTTCGGCCCATTTCATGCGTTGTTGGCGATGACGTGGAGTGAGCATGGGGACCCAGCTGAGTCTTTGGCTACGCAGGCCCATGCGCAGAAGGCTCTGATGAATTGTGTTCTGTGACACATTGTCCTGATTACCACTTTTGTAGCTGCGCGTGATTTGTCGCACTGTGGCCCTTCGGTCGCTGTGCACAATGCGCGACAATCTCCGCTCCCCTATGGCGTCAATGATTTGCGGACGACACACGGTTTGTCGTTTGGCCATCCGTGCACCACTTTTGATACGTAATAACTACAGTGGTACGTGAACAACCCACAAGTCACGGCGTTTCCGAGATCGTAGTTCCAAGGCGCCGTTCCATCACAATTTGTCCTTTATCAAACTCCGATAAATCGGCAGCTTTTCCCATTCTGACTCCGAACACTCTACTAACCGATAGCCGGTTCTCGGATTGTACACTGGTGTACAAAAATTAAGGACGAAGAGGAGAAATTAGCATAACAGCGGAACGAGCAGGCAGAACGGACCGAAATAGACTAGGGTCCGGTACGGTAGGGCATGCGCATATATGCAGCATGACGGGAAGGGGGGAGTGTCGGAAGGGTATAAAGCACACGGGCGGTGTACGCTCAGCAATTCGGTGAAAGATATTGCACAGTGTACATCGGTTTAAACTACGTCGAGTTGCTGCCAGCGTGATATGGCCAACAGGCAATCCAGTAGACGACATCTAGATGACTTTACCCGAGGTCGCGTCATTGGGAAGTTGGAAGAAGGTCGAAGTGTGACTAGTGTGACCGAGGAGTTCGGGACTGCTCACAGCATCGTTTCACGAGCTTGGGGAGCATTTCAAACGACAGGAACAGCCGTCAGAGGGTTTAGCAGTGGTCGTCGACGAGCAACCACGGCGGCGGACGACCGGTAGGTTGTCCTACGGCCGAGAAGAGACAGACGGTAGACAGCGGGAGAAATCGCAAGGCACATGCAACAGACAACTGGACGTCCGTTATAGCGTTTTACCGTGGCCAGGAGGGTGCGCAATGGTGGCCTATTTGCACGACGACCAGTACGGTGTGGGCCATTAACGCCTGCTCATCGGAGATGGCGGTTTCTGTGGTGCCAGGAACACAATAACTGGACACATCAGCAATGGGGTCGAGTTCTCTTTACGGATGAGAGCCAATTTAGTCTGACAAGCGATTCTGGACGTATACATATATGGAGAGAGCAGGGAACGCGCAATCACACCTCTAACATCATCGAAAGGGACCGGTTTGGAGGTAGCGGAATTCTCGTTTGGGGTGGTATCATGCTTGGTAGCCGTACTGTCCTCCACATCTTCCAAGGAGGTTCAGTCACTGGTGTCCGCTATTGTACCGAGGTTCTCCTGCCTCACGTGCGTCTGTTTAGAGGTGTTGTGGATCCTGAGTTCCTCTTCACGGACGACAACGCTGCACCTCATCTTACAGTGGCTGTCGCAGAGCTGTTGGAGAGTGAAGATATTCAACGCATGGATTGGCCCGCAAGGTCCCCGGACCTATATTCAATCGAACATGTGTGGGACCTTCTCGGGAGACGCTTGGCAGCACGTCACCAGCCGCCAGCAACGATTCCGCAGCTGCGATTGGCGCTACAAGCGAAATGGGCCGCGATGCCTCAACAGCTCCTTGACAACCTCGTCCTCAGCATGGACAGACGTTGTAAATCCTGCAACGCAGTCAGGGGTGATCATATCCCCTACTAAAGACTGGATTCTTCTTGGCAGCCGCCTGTCACCTGGACGTTTCTGTCTTCTGTCCAGTTGTGCTCGAAGCTACCTTTTCAATAAAGTGCCTTTGTATTCTTTGGATTTCTTGTTTGGACAGTTTTGCTCACTTGTCCCATATTCTTACATCTTGGGGATCTTATGGTATGATTTGAGTCGACGTGGAGCACTTCTCCACGACGTTACATTCGAAAAACCGTCTCGTCCTTAATTTTTGCACGCCAGTGTATATATACTGCTCTGTGAACTTCACCAGCGCCACCGTTCGATCTGCTGGCGCACTCATTTCTCTAGGCTAGGGGTAGTCATAATGGAATGGCTCATTGGTTTAGGTCGCACCTAATATTCGAAATAAATTGTTCATCAAAATTGTCTTGGGTATTAATTAGCCGGCTGCTTTAACAGAATAACATCCTGGCAATGAAAAACTTTTAATGCTTAAAAAAGGGATTGCGTTAAATTATTGGAAATTGTTGCTTTTGGAAAAGTAAATATCGTTTCTCATAAAACATTCATAATCACCGGTACAGCAATTTAGCGTATCGCGTATTACTGAAATGATATCTTTGACAAGAGAACAATGAATGATTTTCTGTATGCAGTCTTTTAAACACATATGTCGTTTTACTAAGTACGTAGGTCTTTTTGCTTTTAAGCGTTGGCCTTCAGAAAGCAGCTAAAACACAACTACAAGGAGATTTTTCTTCTTTTAAAGTTTCCTCAACGGAAAAGAACTTTTCAAAGCAAACAATGAACTGACTGTCAGCGACACCTGGGAAAGAATTCCATCTTTATTACTAAAGTGATGTCAGTGAACTAGAAGAAGGCAGGGATCCAAAATTTCTGTTGGGGAGGGGGGGTGAGATGTCCAGAAAAAAATGCGTAGATACATAACTTGTTTCAAGACAACTGAGAATGTTTTTTATAAAAAGTATGCAATACTGCGTTCGACCATGGCACGAGTCTAAATAAAACGGTAGTCGTTGTAGCAACCACAGCCAACCGGCCACACCTGTTTATCGCGCATGCGTCCTCGGTAGTGCCACAGTAGTACGCAGTTCAATAACCTTTGTTTCGTGAGCTCCTAACCCGTGTTTTCGTGCTTTGTTTTTACGAAAAATTAGATGTGAAAGGAACAAAGATATGTTATTCTGTTAAAGCAGCTTGCTCATTCAAAGACAGGGCAGTGATTAAAATATCCAGACTGCTCCAAGAGATACTACAAAGGAATAACCAAGCGGTCGTTAAGAATTAGACTCAACGAACATAACTGAGACACAAGAGACGGAAAAGTAACCAAAGCCCTGTCCAGAGAAGTCAAATTCAAGTCCGTTGATCCTATGTGGGATGATATCAAGAAATTAGCTTCTTACTCCACGCCTAAATATACTGCCATTTGCGAAACCTTGGAGATCATAGCCAACAGTGAGGCTTGCAATGATAGCGTCTCTTCAGAACTGCCACAAGTTTGGAACCAGTTCGTCAAATAATGTTGCGTTTTCTCCTACGATACGTGCCCATCTAACATGACGCCTCGTTTCTGCGAAGGAACAAATACTTTCGTATCTGTTCATTTATTATGTAGTCAAGTCACCGCTTTCAAATTGTTGAAGTGTTCTATTATCCATTTTGCTGTCTACCTTCTTTGAGAAATCATTCTAGTCGATGTGCAAAAGCTTGGAAACTTTTATTTTCTATTCTACGCCAAGAAATTCGGATTACTAGTATAGTTATACTATTTTGAGTATAGTTGGTGTGCGGTTCCTGTTTATTAATTAATATTTGTGCTATTGCAAAAAACTATTTATCTATAAGATGCATATTTATACGGTATATGTCAGCGGGGGATACGTGCCTGACGCTACCGATTAAACTTAGTAAAATGACACTGACATACGATAATAGAACGAGACTTACCTTACGTGCGAACAGTTACGAACCGCAATTAATACACACTAAAGAGCAATTGAATTAGAGATACCTGTCTAGTAACCTGTAGCACTACCTTTCGCCCTGATGACCGCGGCGATTCGTCTGGGCATGGACTCGACAAGACACCGGAAGCGTTGGGAAGCCATACGGATCCACGAACCCTGAACAAGCTCCCACAGTTCACGAAGATTTGATGGAGGGGGGCAGAGCCTCGAACATATCTCTCAATGGCATCCCACATGTGCTCGATGGGATTGAGGTCAGGTGACCTAGCTGGCCAAGAAAGCGAGGTCACGTCGGTAGAGTGTTCATCCATCCATTCGGATACAATTCGGGAGCGATGGCACGGTGCATTGTCTTGTTGCAGGATGAGGTCTCCAGTGGGATGTTAAAGACGCACGAACGGGAGCAAGTGGTCGTCCAGGATATCCCGGTAACGTTGACTTGTGAGGGACGATGTCACACGTACCAGGGGTCCCACTTTAGTCCACGTAAATATTCCCCAGACGAGAATGCCACCCCCACCAGCTTGAAGAGTACCCTGCTGGCAAGAAAAATCTATCGCTTCATGTGGTTTGCGCCGTACTCGTATCCTGCCATCCGCATGTACCAACCTGAATCTCGACTCATCAGTCCAGGCAACATTTTCCCACATGTCTAGGGTACAGTGGCGATGTTCCCGCGCCCATGCTAATCTTTGCACCCTGTGATGTGCGCTCAGCAGCGGTACCCTTGTGGGACGATGGCTTCTGTACCCCATAGCGAGGAGATGGTTCTGGATGGTGTGGCTGCTTACACGTTTGTGCATCAGCGTTAAATTGCCGAGTGATTTCTTGCACTGTGGCCCGTCTATCCGCTGTTACAATGCGAGCTAGCCGACGATGACCCCTCTCATCCACACGCTGTTGTCCACGGCAAGTTGGCCATTGCAGGGATGGTTTTACCGGGTTCGATGTATTCACGGTGCACCCGTGACACAGTGGTTCGTGAAAATCGCAGTGCCTGCACGACTTCCGAGATGGAGTGACCCATTCGTCGGGCCCTGACAATTTGTCCACGATCAAATGCGCTTAGATCCTTCGTCTTATCCATACTGCGTCCGATCTTACTGATTCTCGTCGCATCACTCCTTATAATGTCGGATCGCTGCATTCGTCATGTCGTTTCCGTTTACAGGACCGCCCACAGCGCCAGATTTGCGTTATGCAAATGTGGCGCTGTGGGCGGCTCTGTAAACGTTGTGGGCGGCCCTGTAAACGCTGTGGGCGGCCCCGTAAACGCTGTGGGCGGCCCTGTAAACGCTGTGGGCGGCCCTGTAAACGCTGTGGGCGGCCCTGTCTCTAATTCAATTGCTCTTCAGTGTATATCTGTGTTCCCAACGTCGTTGCACTCTTCTATAGGGCGTTGTTTGGCACAGGAGCTGCAATAAAAATGCAAAGTGCTGGAGATCATATTCAAGTGAAAAGGACGAACCGCTTGGAAACATGATCTCAGTGGGATGTAGCAGTGATTAGATTTCTCTAGGCACGGAAAACACCGGCAGATCCATCGCCACCTGCAAGAAGTCCGTTCCCCAAGTCATGAGCATTCAGAGCGCGTAAAAACGGTTCAAAATTTGCACAAGGAGACAATAGCAGGTCATCAATATCAACAGACAACAAGAAAGATGACACCAAATTTGCTGTTGTAATGAGCACGTCTTTTGAATCTGTTCTGACGTGAATTAAATTTATTAAAGTTATTCAAAGTCAATGGAACCGGTATGGAAAACGGTAACATCTGACCAAAGAAAGAAGTTTTTCAATGGGGTTTTTAAATCCCGCAGATATTGCTGTAAACGGAACGTGAAATTACGCCGTCTGGTGGCAGATTTGTACGTTAACAAAAATTTGAAATGATATGAGAAACATTTTGCAGAGGAAACGCTCTCCGGCAAAGAAATATATATATATTTTTTACTGGGGGTTAGCAACCACCGTGATGAGCAACTGAATAGGCTATAAGCAGTCGCCCTTCCCTAATTTAGGTACACTGGTTCCAGAGAAGGGGGGAGCCAGTACCGTAAGACAAACAGAACATCCATGTCTCACCGGGATCCGAACCCGGACTCCTTTTGGACGAGTGATCAGAGGCCATTGCTTAGACCACTGCGCCACCAGGTGGCAAAATAGTTTTTCAAATCGCCCTCTTAGAAGCAGAATATCGACAAAAATGAGCTATGACTCTACGCCCTCTGGCGAGTAAACCATGCAATGGTTTTAAGAAGAAAGTATTCTTAAAAGGTTTTTCGATGTGAGCGGGATCGGTCCACGAAAGAAGTTTTTCAATCGAGTTTTCAGCGGCTCATAAAATACATGCTGCAAATACATCAGAAGGGGAGATTAAGACTTGCGCCCCCTTGTGGCCAAACCATTTTTACCAAAAAAGTAGAAGTTATATGCAAAAGATTTCCCGTCGGGAGCTGTATCTGCTGCAGAAAGAATTTTTGAGATCGAAGTTTTAGAAGCAGAGATATCGGAAAAACGCAGTTTACTTCTACTCCCTGTAGCGAAAAATCTATGCAAAGCTTGAAAAAGTGACTCTACTTAAAACAGTCTCTGGCATAAATGGAATCGAAAGGTACACCAAAAAAAAAAAAAAAAAAAAATCGGATGTTTAGAAGGAAATATATGGAATAAAATGTATTTTGAATTCGATATCATCGGCATATACGCCCTCTAGCGGCGAAATTGTGCATAATAAAAACAATGAAGGATCATCATTTGCACATTTCAAGTTTCCAATGCAAAAAAAGCTTTTCAAATCAGACTACTAATTAGTTGCAGAGGTATGGTGTCCAAAGACGGACGGACGGACAAACAGGTAGCATAAGCACGAGCTTTTTTACAAAAGTCGCGCTAGCAAAGTGGAGTGCGTGGATGCTCTGGTGCAAGAAGACCGACCGCTGATCTTGTGTTAGATTGCCGTAAATGTTTCTTTCGACACCACGCCTCACATCGTTCAGTCCAATCACAGCGCGTACCTCCGAGTCAGACCCTGTTTCCATGCGAGTTGACATTTTCGCTTGAATCTGCTATCCAGAGCGTTAACTTTTTATTCAAACTCTTGTGCTAAAGAACGCCTCCTAGTCAGGAGAGTACAATGACGTTGGAAGACACTTGCACATCCTTAATCCGCCACCACAGCCCATCCGAAGTTACTCATTGATTAGTTCTTGTAAAACGCATTTGCTTGAGATGTAACTTACTTTGATGCCATTCAGAAGTTCATTCATGTGTTTCAGACGAACATCTTTCGCTTCCATTTGTTTTTCCTGTAGATAAAAGAAGAAAGTTGAAGTCAAAACAGTTTTAAAATAAAAAATGTGTATTTATGAGTTCATATCTGTGAAAGATTTCATGAAATAATCTCATTTCGTAAAAGAGTTTTCATAATCATGGTTTCAATTCTTTAGAATATTTCCTGAGCACCTCCATTTTTCATAATATAGTTATAACTTTTTTTACTACTAGGGTCTGCGCCTTCTAGGCTCGCTACGCTCGTTTCCAGAGTAGCGCTCGGGCCCTGCAGCCCGATCTCCAAGTACATCACATGAAATAAAAACTGGAAAATTCATATAAATTTCAATTTTTATTGCATGTCTAAGCAAATAAGACTTGTTATTCCGAAATTTCAGAGTTTTTCTTACTGTCGTTAATTTTTGGAAGGTCGGACTTTCGTCGTTTGAAATTATAGCACTTACAAAATTTACCACTAAGGAAAACAGAAGCGGTCCCAAAAGCATTTCCGTAAACCGTTCTGCTAAACCGTTAAGGTGGGCGTCAAGCAATCTTGCTTCCTATACTTCCAATGGAAAAACTTTTGTTCATATTTCCTTCACAATTATTGTGTTCCCAAGGATGAAAATTTGAACATCGATTAAAATAACTTCATATTATAACTTGGAATACTTAATATTTTCTAAAACATAACAATAATTATATAAAAAATCGATAACTTTTCCTTTGGTGGTGTTGGAACCAGAAAAAAGATGGCGCGACCTGTACTTTCATGACTTCAGTAGACAAACAAATGTTGGATTACATAAATATGGTTATGTTTTAGAAAATATTAAGTATTCCAAGTTATAAAATGAAGTTGTTTTAATCGATGTTCAAATTTTCATCCTTGGGAACGCATTAATTGTCCATAAAAAAGATGGCGCGACCTGTACTTTGATGACGTCAGTAGACAAAAAAAGGCTGGATTGCATAATTACGGTTATGTTTTAGAAAATATAAAGCATTCCAAAATATTAAATTAAATCTATTTTAATCGATGTTCAAATTTTCATCCATGAGAACGCATTAATTGCTCAGAAAAAAGATGGCGCGACCTGTACTTTGATGACGTCAGCAGACAAACAAATGTTGGATTGTATAATTATGGTTATGTTTTGGAAAATACTAAGTATTCCAAATTATAAAATGAAGCTATTTTAATCGATGTTCAAATTTTCATCCTTGGGAACACATTAATTGTGAAGAAAATGTGTACAGAAATTTTTCCACTGGAAGTATAGGAAGCAAAATTACTTGACGTCCACCTTAAACAACTGAGATAGCTTTACCAACAAAACATATGCATAACAAATTTTCTGTGTCACCATGGCAGCAGGTCACGAGACCAGAACGTTCCTCTGTGGTTATCGTGAAGATAGACAAGCCGTTTTTATTTTATTTTTTTTTTGATTGGAGGTTTAACGATCAACGTGAGCAACTCAGTGGGCTAAAAGCAGTCACCCGTCCCTAATTTAAGGTAACTGGTTCCAGGGAAGGGAGAGAGTCAGTGCCGTATGACAAACACAATATCCATGCCTCACCGGGATTCGAACCCGGACCCCGTTCTGACGAATTATCAGAGGCCATCGCTTAGACCACTGCGCCACCAGAAAATGGCCTATTCACATATATTCTGGTGAAAAGCTAACGGCAGACAAGCCGTTCGTTTCTTTCCTTTGCGTCTTTAAAAATGCTTAAAAATCAGAAAATGACTTTTTCTTAATTTTTTTTTTGTAAAAAAGGGACGATAGTTGTAAGTTTATGCTGTAAAAATTGCAATGCGTTATAATTTATAGTTTGCCATATATCCGTTTTTTTAAATGGATCCCATCGCGAAATAGAGAATTTAATGAAATTTTGAAATTTAATTTCTCGTAAACTAAATCGAAATTCAAAAAAAGTTCGTCAAAGTGCAAAAATTCGGTCATGGCCCTACATGCCTACAAAGTTTCGTGGTTCTGTTGCTGTTAGTGTGTCTGGAACGCGACCTGATAGCACTTTTTTGCTTACCTTAACTTTGAAATACAATAGCTCTTGAAGTTTCGCAAAAATCGAGAAACTGTTTATTTCAGCGTGTTCTTGAAGCAATTCTCTACAAACGATGTAAATTTCCTATTTTTGTGTTCAATACGTTTTGCGTTGCGAACTAGGAAAGCAAGAGTGTCGCGAAATTTCTAAAACAGCGGCAGTTACTTTTTTTTAGAATAGTCAATAGAGAGATGTGGTTTGGACATATTTTTCATGATCCTTTTGTCTGAAGTACGTATTGATACTAAACATCATGCTCAAATTGTGAATGCTAAGATCAGTTAAAATTTAAAGCACTATTATTTATTGGCTTAAAGTGTATAAACAATTTAGGTAAATTGCCTTTAGCATGGAGAACAGATATCACATCTTTAAAATTCATATTACTGAATTTTCATATATGAGAGGAGTTAAATGTTTGGAATTTTTAATGCTGTTTTGTTTTTAAGGATTCTTTTAAGAAAAACAAAACCAAAATTTTTGCGTTGGACAGAAAGCTAGCACTTTTCCGATGTAAAAACAATCCACGAATCTTTCTTTCTCTCTCTCTTGTGTGTGTGTGAGAGAAGAGAGAGAGAGAGAGAGAGATTAGTTGTCTGGTAGAAGCCGCTTATTTCAATTTTTTTTTCTTGCTCCTTGGGAGGGATTGAATCAAAACCGGCGAACACATACAAACTGAATGTCTCAACTGGAAACATAACACGGACCTGCAAAATTTGAGCCACTGAAAATTGTCAGCAAGTATCTGGCAATTCTAAAGGTATTTAGGATGCTGATTTTACAAATGACCACGTTTTTTTCTAAAACGTAAGGACTTTTCACAAAACGGATGTGGAGATATAGAAAATGGCCTATTCACATGTATTCTGGTGAAAAGCTAATTTTTTCCCAAAGTTAAAAAATATTTTATGTGCAAAAGTCTTACAAAAAACCATTTAAAATGTTGTTTATACTTCATCATCAATCCCCTGCTGGATGAAGTTCTCCCCCAAGTTTCTTCTACAACTATCAGTGTCTTCCACTACGACATGTTTTCCAATTTCATGCACCCATATTTATATTTACAAGCCCTTTATATCTTTTTTCTTTTGTCTTTAAAGCTCCGCGCGTTTGGTACTTTTTGTTCTTCACAAAACTTGCGGGTCTTCTACTTACAGCATCCAACAGTTGTCTACTATCATGTTGACGTTCTATCTTTCCTGGTATCGTCGTTCCATCTTCCCTGGTATCGTCGTTCCATCTTCCCTGGTATCGTCGTTCCATCTTCCCTGGTATCGTCGTTCCATCTTCCCTGGTATCGTCGTTCCATCTCGTTTATATCTTGGTGGAATCTTTCTCATTGTTTCTTACTAACGGCTCCAAGGTTTTCAAGAAAGCAGTTCAAGGAGCGCGCAGAGAGTGCACCTTCAGACTCAATGAGTAACCCAATGCTTTCAATTTTTCTAGAATGTTTTCTAAATGTACTATTAGCATGTAGCTGGGATCTTTGTAGTTCCGCAAGAACTCCTTAAAAGCATTCCTTAAACTGTTTCCATTTTTTTCAAGCTCATTGTCTCTTAGTAGTTTTCAAATTTCTAGTCCGACAAAATGTCTTGTTTCAATTTGGATTCTGACAACCCAGAAAAACGTTTTACACAGATAATTAAAATACTGATTCTCTTGGCGAAACTTTTACAAACTGCTTCACATGTGCGAGTTTAATATGAAGAGGAGGTAGGGGGAATTTTGCGGGATCCACCAAACTTTCCGGGATAGCATTTTTGTTTCCTGGTTTTAAAGCAGTTTTGTCTGGCCATTGTTTTTAATGCAGTTTACTTTTTGCAGTGCAAACAAGGTTTCTCCGACCCTAATGTCTTCTTTTTTGAGGCAAACATAATGATATTAGAGTAGAAGCTAAAATTAAAAAAACTAAGTAAAATTTATTATTTTGTGGAAGAACTGTACGGTGTGATAAAATTTTTTAATCATTTTTCCTGAAATCAGCACGAAAAATCTATAAAAAAAAAGTTATCATTTTTCAGGCAATTTTTTCATCGCAGGCATGTGATCAGGGCCGTTGGCGAGGAAAGCTAGTGCATTAATCACTTAGCCGCAGGTTGTTACAAGGAATCTTTATACATAAAATAATGATAGTTCGCAGAAAAGTTATAAACGTTCGAAAACGGATTGGGAAATTTTTAACATATTGAAATGCATTTCAAGGTGATTAATTACCCTCGCGTGCTAGATATACGGCCTGATAAATGGACTACTAAGGTACAACCGTATGATCGTAGATCATCTATTAAGACTCTACAAGGGTCTGCAAGTCTGTCGTTGCGCTTGTGATGTATGTTCTCATTTAATCTTTCCTTTTTAGTTCCTGTCTTCTTATGTGAATTTGGGTTCATTCTCGTTAAACATTTTGTAGCTTGTATGTTACATTTTTTCTCTCGGCGAATTTGTGTTTGGCAACCAAAGTATAATGATGCATGCGAAAGCTGCTAATCAGAGTTGCTGTTTTGAAATGCACCGGGAGTTGATTTGTACGAGAGATTTTATTTGATTTGAAGGTATTCACGAATTCACGTTAACTTGTGTAGTCGGCCACTTGTTCGTCGAACGTTGGTGATATGTTGCGTTTAAGCTATTTCGGAGCAGGACGTTGCAAATTGTTGTGAATTGCTAAAGTATGAAGCAAACTCGGTATTGTGTATTTCTGAAAGAGAGAGGATTGTTGTAATTTGTAAAGCCCCTCCGCAGGAAAAGGCCTCGAAAGGAAAACTTCTCCACAGGAAAAGTCCCCCACCTTTTTCAGTTAGGGACCGTGCACAAATTTCAGTTTACCCAAAATATCGAATGTGGGGGAGATTTTTGGGATCACCATTTCCATTTTAACACTGTTTAAAACATGATGCAGCCGTACAACGAGTACAAATATGTGGAAAAATTTCCGGGGTTGGCATTTCCCTTTTTTTTTAATGCAACCTAAGATGTTTTCCACGTCTACTGTAGTCTCTAATAACAGGTTGACATGGTGGGGGAAATTTTCGGTGTCGTTATCTCGACTTTTACCTCAGTTTATAGTAAAAATCAGTCTTACAAGTAGCTGGATAGAGTGGGGTAAATTTCCGGGTTAATATTTCGACTGTTACCGCGGGTTTTAATAAAAAAAAAACGGTCTTACAATTAGCAGGCTGACATGGTGGGGGAAATTTCCGGGGTCGGCATTTCGATTTCCACCGCAGTTTACAGTAAAAAATGGTCTTACGAGTGGTGTGGGGGAAATTACTGAGATTAGTATTACCGTATTCACCGCAGTTTTTAGTAAAAATTTGTCTTACAATTAGTAGAATGGGGGTGGGGAAAATTTCCGGGGTCGGCATTTCGACTTTTATGCAGTTTGAAACAAGATGAAGGAGTACAAGTAGCACAAATAAGTGGAGGAAATTTCCTAGCTCGGCATTTTTTATTCCATCGTGCTCATTTTCATAACACGTTTACGTAACATGTCAAATTATTAATATTGCTGTATTACTCAGGCAGAAAATATTATTGGGCCTAAAGTCTAGGCCCTTCTAAAAGTTTTCATTCCGTTATTCCCATATTCCTAAAATTTGCATAACAATTAATGTAAATAATATTGCGTTTCTACTTATGCACCATACATTAATTAATGGGCCGTAGGCCTAGGCCTTTTTAACACTTTCTTCTTCGCTTATGTGGTATTCGTAAAGTTTTCAAAAAGTAAAGTTAATAGTTTTTCGCTTTTACTTAAACATTCAATATTAATTACTAGGCCTTAGGCCTAGGCCCTTTTGACAGTTTTTATTCTACGGATGTCATATTAATAACGTTTACAGAAGAAGTTCAGGTGATAATCTTGTGCTTTTACTTAGGCACTAAATATTAGCTCATTGGCCCTAGGCATAGGCCTTTTTAACTTTTTTTATTCTAACGATGTCATATTAATAACATTTATACATGAACCGAAGTTAATCATATTGCACTTTTACTTAGGCACTAATTATTAATTCATTGGCCCTAAGCCTAAGTCCTAGTAATTAATATTGAATGTCTAAGTAAAAGCGCAAAGCTATCAACTTGACTTTTTTGTAAACTTTACGAATATCACATAGGCGAAGAAAAAAGTGCGGAAAAGGACTTAACTATTGTATGGTGCATGAGTAGAAGCTCAATATTATTGGCATTACTTGTTATGTAAATTTTAGGAATATGGGAATGAAAATTTTTAGAAGGGCCTAGACGTCAGGCCTAATAATATTTTCTGCCTGAGTAATATCGCAATATTAATAATTTGACATGTTATGTAAACGTTGTGAATATGAGCACGATAGAATAAAAAATGCACACACCGGAAATCCCCCCCCTCTCCTGCTAATTGTAAGACCGGTTTTTACTAAAAACTGTGGTGAATACGGAAATACCAATCTCGAAAATTTTCCTCGCCCCATCCTGCTACTTGTAAGATATTTTTTACTGTAAAGTCCGGTGAAAATCAAAATGCCGACCCCAGAAATTCCCTCACCCTGTCAGTCTGCTAATTGTAAGACCGTTTTTCACTAAAAACCGCAGTAACAGTCGAAATACTAACACGGACATTTCTCCCACCCCATCCAGCTACTTGTAAGACTGTTGTTTGCTAAAAACTGGCTAAAAGTCGAAATGCCGACCGTGAAAATTTTCCTCACCCCGTCCAGCTAATTGTAAGACTGACTTTTATTATAAACCGAGGTAAAAATTGAAATAACGACGTCGAAAATTTCCCACACCGTGTCAGCCTGTTACTATAAACTACTGTAAAAGTGGAAAACATCGGTAGGTTGCATGAAAAAAAAAAAAAAAAAAAAGGAAATGCCCACCCCGGAAATTTCCTCCACATATTTCTGCTCGTAGTACGGCTGCATCTTGTTTTAAACAGCGTGAAAATGGAAATGATGACCCCGGAAATCTCCCCCACATTCGATATTTTGGGTAAACTGCAATTTGTGCACGGTCCCTTACTAAAAACGGTTGGGAGGACTTTTCCTGTGCGGGAATTTTCCTATGGGGGGACTTTTCCAATGTGGGGGACTTTTCCGAAAGTGGGGGAGTTTTTCTGAGGAGCACTTTTCCTGTGGGGGACCTTTCCATCTACCAGGATTGTATCTCCTCGCGTTTGTGGCTAAGAGATACTTGACAACATGAATGCCCTTTTCGAAAAATTCGGCAGAGTGTTTTACCATGCTACTCCTTGACGAATAAAGAGACCGAACCTTGTAAAAACCAATCATTTTGACATTATTCTGGATGTTTTGGTTTTAGTGTTTAATTAGTTGACTCATATTAGGTGCGCTAGCTAAGTAGTTCAGTAAGCTTTAGTGTGAGGTACTGCAGTAGATTTACGCTTTATAATCAAGAAGAGTGAAGTTTCATGTTAGGCTTTTAGTTTGAACTATAAACATTTATCAAGTAAAACAATTATTACTCCACATTAATATATTATCCCACACGTTGATAGCTGATCTGTTAGCAGTCTCGAATACCTTTGCTATTGTTAGAGATTTTGATTTTCCTCAGTTATAGGTTTTTTTCCATAACTCTGTTGGAAACTAATTTATCTAACAGATCATTTGTTTTACATTGCTGTTGGGCACTTGTCAATCAACATGAAGACCTCTGTTTTATCACCAGTACACTTTTAACCTCCAGAAAATTTATTATTCAGTTTCTGCGACACACTGATTCAACTTCCAGAGAACTTGTCAAATCGCAGCTACATATATCCGTTCATTTATCAGTAAGTTGCTGTTCTAACATCACTAGATACTGGAATTTATTTTTCAATAAGAACATTTTGACAGATAACTGTAGAGTTGCACTGCCTGGAAGTAATCGACGACTGTACTGATAATTCCTCAGCTGCTTCCAAGGTTAAAGGACAGCAGCTTCTAAGCTGTAAAGTCCGCAAAAGTGCTAAGACAGTGCTAAGCTGCAAAATCCGCAAAAGAACAGCGGCCATTTTTGCTTTGCGTCCAAAAGACGGGCGATAATACCAGATCCCCGTGTTTATCACATGACCCCTACGACATACACCTCTCTTTCGGACGTAAAAATCAATGTAATCGTCCATCTGCTCGGCCTTTGAAGATCCGTGCGCAATCCTCAGGTAAGTCAGCCCTAAACAAATTTTGCATGAAGTGTTTTAAAATTCATATTTACATACACACTAAACACATAGGAGAACAAAATCCGTTTTGGACGTCAAGCAGGGAGGACACCTACATAAAAGAAAAGGACGTATGGCAGCCCTTTGTCAGCAGCGCCGCAGCGAGCACTTTCAAACGTGTTTGTTAGAACATAGCAGATAGCCGAAAGAACTGATGCATGTTAGGCTTATATCGCTATATGGCTATGATTTCATACTTCGTTGAAGTGCAACTCACCACGCTGTTGCAATTGTACATGTGGCACAATAGTTATGCTGTTATCGTTTTTCGAGCACGAACAGTGTGCCGTTGCTGACTGGGAGTGCACCGTGACCTTTTCTGAGTCCAGTATGTTTGTTTCCAAATCTGGTTTTGTTCCTTCCCTGGAACCAGTGACACTGAACCAAGATTGGATTAGATGTATTACAACAGCCTTAGATTCTCCCGAGACAAACAAGTAATCTTCGCTTACATCACGCATGAGTTCCGTGATCCCGGTTCTCACGATCTACTGGAACTGGATTGTAGTTTCAGTAAGCAGTACGAGTGTTATCCCGCAGGCAATACGTGAGTAATTGTGGCCACACTGGGTGAGAGGATAAGAGCACCAAGACGTCTGCAACAAGTTCCGTCTTATACACCAATCTACCAAACAGTCTGTCACAAACGCACGAAGAAAATGCCATCACACAGGTTTTATAGTCATTGATACACACAGCTATCAAGAGATGTCGAGAATTCGTAGAGAGGAAAAGAACACAAGAGTGAACAAACACCCTGTACTGTTAGACGAACCACCTGGTTCCAATATACAGCCAAAAATTGCCTGCCTTGTATGGCATGAAAACCAGGACTCTATACCTAATAAACAATGAAGAATTGCTTAAAATAGTATAACTATATTAGTAATCCGAATTTCTAGGCGTACATTGTAAATCAAGGTTTCCAAGCTTTCGCACATCAACCAGATGGTTTTTTCAAGGAACGTAGACAGCAAACTGCAAACTGAATAATAGAACGCTTCAACAATTTGAACGCGGTGACTTGACGACAATAAACGAGCAGATACTAAGTAATTATTCATTCAAAGACTCGAGGCGTCATGGTTGTTAACACGCGGAATCATAGAAGGACCCAAAATGCATTCATTATTTGAAGAACTGGTTCCAAACTCGTGACAACTCTAGCGAGAGGCTGTCATTGCATGATTCACTGTTGGTGATGATCTCCAAAGTTTCGCGAATGGCGGTAGATTTGGGGGTGGAGTAGGAGGCTAATTTCTTTACGTCATCCCACATAGGAGTAGCTGACTTGAGCTGGACCTCTCTGGATAGGGCTGTTGTTACTATACAGTTCTTTATGTCCCTTTTATGCTCGTTGATTCTAGTTCCAAAGGAACGCTTGGTCATTCCAATGTAGTATCGCTTGGAGCCGTCCGGATGTTGTAAAGGGATGGCATAAACACATGCCTCATTGGAAAGCGGGGACGTCAGAGTTTCCCTGAAGCATAGCAGATAAAGATGTCGGAGACCTGAAGCCAACACCCAGGTTCATTTTCTTGAGCTAATAAGAAACATTTGGTATGTATGGAATTGAGCCCAGGTAGCGTAGTTGCGGCGTAGAAAGATTAATATGACTGGTTCTAACTTTCTAGATATAACTGTGTATCAAGTCCGGGGTGTATCCTGCCTCAGTGGCCAATTCTGTAACGTTCTTTAACTCACGTTGTCTAGAAAGAATATCGGAAAACTCTTCTTATTCGAGAACGGAGGAAAGCTGTCTTGTAACTAGCAGGGCAGCATGAGCCGCGGAGCATCAAATTGGGGACGGATTTAAGTTTATAGTAGACTTGGGTATGAAAGCGATTTTCAGGCACCTTGCTCAGTAATACATGCAGATAAGGCAATGCACCATTGTGTTCCAGCTCCATAGTGAAATTAATCGTTGAGTGAAAATCATTAATTTTATCTAGGAAAAGCGGCAGAGTTCCTTTTCCGTGTGGCCATATGAAGAATATATCGCCCGCATATCTCAGCCAGGTAGTAGGCCTTGGAGTGATGTTGGAGAATATATATTTCTCGATTGGGCGAAGTATTGCTTCCGCGAGAATGGCTGAAAGAGAGGATCCCATCAGAGAGCCATTAATCTGTCTGTAAGTTTTTCCTTGCAAACTGAAGTAGCTGGAACTTGTGACTAAGTCCATTAACTTAAAGATGTTGAGGCAAAACTCCTGCGAATGAAGTGATGAATTAGTTACGGCCTCTTTTAATGTCCCGATGGCTTCCGGCACGGGGACCGAAGCGTAGAGAGAAAACACATGGAAACACTGCCGATGATGTCGCGTTGATGAGCTTGATTTTCGTGATAAAAATCCAGAGTTGAAGTTATTATAAAGTTTGATTCAGGAAGATAGTTAGCCAGAAATTTTGAAAGTGCTTCCTCTAAACGGTACGATGGCGCGGTTCTCCTTGATACAATGGGTCTCAGTGGATTACCGGGCTTGTGGTGTCTCAGTGGATTACCGGGCTTGTGGTGTCTCAGTGAATTACCGAGCTTGTGGTGTCTCAGTATATTACCGGGCTACCGAAGAGCTTCGGGATTTGAGGTCTTGGTGGTAATTTGGCGGCTTTCTTGAGATCGTCCGGAATAGCGGTCAGTCTGGCAGCTTTTTGTACCTGTGCAATCCAACAATAGAGGGTTCTTCCGCAGCTCTGTAGATCCAGAAGTGGAGATTAAATCTTCGAGTGTCTGATTGTAATCTACTGCATCCATTACAGCAATCTGGCCGGACTTCTCTGTTAGAGTTAATATAATGGAGTGGTCATTTCTGAAATTCGAAATCGGTCTCGGATTTCTAAATTTATTAGATCTGTGTTTCGAATTGTACCATGATCGTAACATTGAGCAACAGGGTAGACGTATTTCGTCTTTGGCGTCTTCCGGAACTCGCGATATTACGCTTTCAAACTCAGAAATTACGCCTTTAGGATTCTGTTTCTTTCTGAAGCAGAACATAGGTCCAAGTTCTAAAACTTTAGTTTCCTCTACGGCGAGCATCCGTTTAGAAATATTGACGAATGGAATAGCAAATTCTTTTGAATTTGGATTCTGGGATGATTTCAAGAAATTTAGCTTCTTGTTGTGTTTGGAGGATAAGGATGATTGGAGTTGTTGAAAGTGATCGGTCGCAAAGAATATGCAGTTTCATATACGTATAAGGTATAGCACTTGGCTTCCAAAGACATAACCACCTTTCTTTGAAGTTTTACTATCCTCGATAGGGTCTGACGAAGAAATTTGTCCTTTTTCTTTTCGAACCTAGTTCCTTTTAATGAAGTCTTAAAATTAAGGAACTTTGGGATCAACCCGAACGTCTTGCAAGCGGATAAAAAGTCGAGGTGGGAACGTTCTCTCTCCAGTTTGAGCCTCAGCTGTCGGAATAGCTTGAATGAGTTCTACATTAATCGGAGAGTGCAAAACTAAATAATAACGAAGAACTGTACACCAATCACATTTCTAAATTTCTTGGCGTAGATTATAAATCAAGGTTTCTAAGCTTTCGCACATCAAATTCGGATTGAAATTATATAGTTATAATAATTTCAATCCAAATTTGATGTGCGAAAGCTTGGAAACCTTGAATCAGCGATTGCGCCACTCTTCACGTAATCGCTTTCCGTCTCACGCGCAATGTAAAAAATGAATGTTAGCTTAAAGTACACCAGACTGTACACAATCAAAATGCACATATACCATAGTAAAGTCCATCCATTTATTTAGTGGTGTAAGAC
This sequence comes from Macrothele yani, assembly GCA_039090855.1. NCBI lineage: Eukaryota > Metazoa > Arthropoda > Arachnida > Araneae > Macrothelidae > Macrothele > Macrothele yani. Next base: position 92,918,696 of record CM076993.1, read on the forward strand.
GTACACTGAAGTGCCAGAAAAACTGGTACACCAGTCTAATACTTGGTACGTCCTCCACGGGAGCGCAGGACTGCAGAAATACAACGGGGTATGAACTCCACTAGCTTCTGGAAATATGCTGTACGCAATGCACACCATACTTCCTGCAGAGCATTCCACAATTCGGGTGTATTCCGAGGTTTCGGATTCCTGTGTTCGATAGCGCGTTGCATGGCATCCCAAATGTGTTCTATCACGTTCAGATCTGGGGTCTTGGGTGTGATTGAAACACCCCAAACTCAGATGAATTCTCCTCTAACCATAATGTGGCGTCCCGACACTTGTGTGGAGGTACATTGTCCTGTTGGAACAGGCCCAACCCATCAGCATGAATGCAGGACATGAACGGGTGTACCTCGTCAGAAAGAATGCGCACATAGCGTTTGCCGGTCACAGACGTTTGTAAACGTACCAGGTGTCCCAGTGAAGTCCAGCTAAATACACCCCATACCATTACGGACCCCCTCCCCCACTAGCCGGTGCAGTTCCCTGTTGACAGGAGGGATCCATGGCTTCATGGGGTTTGCGCCACACACGAATCCTGCCATCTGCCCGATACAGCTGGAAACGCGCCTCGTCAGACCAGGCTACTTGTTTCCAGTCATCAAGTGTCCAGTGGCGGTGTTGCCGTGCACAAGCGAGTCGCATAGCTCTGTGTCGTGCTCCCATCAAGCGGACTCGAGTTGGTCGTGGGCTCCCAAATCCCATATCGTGCAGGGTACGTTGCACAGTACGGACGCTGATGCTTGTTGAGGCTCCAGCATTGATATTCGATGATACTTGCGAGAGTGTTGCACGCCTATCGCGTGAAACGATTCTTGACAGCCGACGATGGTCACGTTCACCCAATGTCTTTTTACGGCCACACTGGTATAGTAGGTTAGAGGTTTTGCCGGAATTCTTGTAGTCACGGTACACCCTTGTAATGGTCGTCCGTGAAAATCTGAACTTCGTTTCTACCTCCGAAATACCATGGCCGATCTCACGAGCGCCAAGTATGACTCCGCGTTGAAAATCGTTTAAATGGTTATTACTTGTCATTCTCATGCCGAAAACAGCTCTGACAGCTGGCAAGGATGTCTATCGCTTTATATACGCACTGGCGGACGCAACCGAGTACGCGCATAGGTGACGTTGCTATGTATTTTGCATAAGCTCCTCTGTACCAATTTTTCTGGCACTTCATTGTATATAGAATCGCCAAGCTTTCACTCTCCACAGGGAGGCTTTTTCAGGCAATAGGTAATCATTTTAAGCTTTTTCAAAGCAATAGGTAGACAGTTTATGTCTATCTATTGCCTTGAAAAAGCCTCCCAGTGGAGTGCGAAAGCTTTGCAAATCCATATACGTCTTACACCAGAAAATAAACGGATTTTACTACGCTATAAACGCTTTTTGATTTAAACAATGAAAAAAAGTAATTAACATTTACATTTCATTTTTCAAATACCAAATCAAATAATTAATAATTGTTTTTGCTCGGACTTCGTTAAAAAAAGGGTAAACGCCAATATTTTCACCAAACCTTTTTATCAATTGCCAAAACATTTTTTTCCCCACAAATTGTGAAGAATGCGATCGGCAGCGCGACCCTGCGAATAAAAAAAATTTTTTTTTGAGGTTTTTTTTATTTTGACTTTCATAATGCTGTAAGGCTTCTGGAATATGATTTACATTATTTTTTCTCAACTCGGCATTGAGGGGCGGTCCGCAATTCAAATGTTAATTATTTTAACTGCCAATTTGGTCTGGTACCCATGTGGCAATGCATTTATATAATATTCAAGCTATTTAATGAACCTTCACACAATCCCGTTCATCGGGAAGTAATGAGTTTCTCAAACTAAAGTCTCCTTTTACTTACAAAATGTGTTACTTGATTTTAATTATTTCTTTGCCCATAATTTTCCGCGATCGTTCCATCCCCATCACTTGCAAAAAAATCATATGGTATTAACCACTTTGCATAATCTGATATGCTGACTTATTACAAGGGAGTACATATAAGGACCGAAATTTCTGTCATACAACTTTTATGTGTGCTGTGTCCGTATCTTCTTCTGAATCAGAAAACTAACAAATTCATAATTTTGTAGTCTCTCTCAGCCAGCCAATAGTATATATGCTGCCGAGACACATACATGTGTATGCCTAATTATATGTATGACAGCACCCTCACACTCCCGTTGTAACTTTAGCTGATTCTGTTATTACGATCCTGGGACAGAAGTGAAAGAACAGGTTCTAAACTGTGATTCCAATCACGGTTAAAAATCACTGTTACTTTTGAGTAGCAGTCACAGTTTGCGCCGTGCTTATCAAGTAGCAGTTAAGCTCATCTCGAGTTTTCGGGTAAAAGCACGGAATGTGTAACGCCCGCGGCGATAAGCAGCGAGCAGGTTCGCCGATCGTCTCCCAAAGGCGGAGCGTTGGTACCCACCGGATGTGCGCAAGGCGCGACCGGATGTGACTAACTCTGTAGATCTTGTCCCCCAAGCTCAGCGTGTATGGAGGCGAGATTATCCTTGCCGGCTAGGTTGGGTGACTTCTGCGAGAGCCTAGCTTCCAGAGACTGGGGGATCAAGAGGGAAATAGAAGGGATGAGTATAAGTAAAGCAGGGTCTCTTTGTTCGTGGCTTTGGGCCGCGGGTGGCCTAGTGGGCAACGTTCGTGACTACCACGGAAAGGACCTCAGGTTCGATCCCAGGCTGGTACAAACGCTCGATCCACTAAATATCTGCCGTGCGTCGGATGGGCACGTTAAGCCGTCGGACCCCGGGTACTGGTCCCCCCGGTAATAAATAAGGGCGTCTTCCTCCCCCTTTCTACTTCGCTTCCGTGTCACTTTCCTATCGGGCACTCTAGCCCAAATCTCCTAGCTTCCTATTTCTAAGGGTTGTTTAAGACCTGGGGTCAGATACTCCCTTCCTAAAATCCTCTACATATGATCACATGATCACATGTTCGTGGCTTTCGGGCCGGGATGGCCTAGTGGTCAACGTTCGTGACTGCCACGGATAAATCTCAGGTTCGATCCCAGTAAGCACGAAAGCTCAAACCACTAAATATCCGCTGTGCGTCGGATGAGCACGTTAAGCCGTCGGACCCCGGGTACTTATAAATAAAGTCGTCTTCTTCCCCCTTTCTACCTCGCTTCCGTGTCACTTTCCTATCTGGCGCTATAGCCTCAATCTCTTAGCTTCAAATGGTTGTTTAAGACCTGAGGTCAGACACTCCCTTCCTAAAATCATCTACATCAGATCTGTTCGTGGCTTTTCTGCTTTTTGGCATTCGAAGTTTGGTTAGCATCTGTTGCGAGTTTGGAGGGGCAGGCCTTAGTGAAGAGTTGTACGTACGGCTACGGAAATTAGAGGGGTTTAGCAAAAAGCCTCAGGAAGCCGAGCAGCCGGGTGATCGTAGCGAGGCACCGCGGTTCAGCGTCTGGAATCGGATTTTCTTTCCGATAAGGAAGGAGAGGCCTATAGCGACGTCTATAGTTTTCGACAGGAAATCTCTCCAGTGCGAAGGAGTAACACGTTTCGGTAGCTTGGGCTATCCTGAAGTCAGCTACCCTACCGGAGGTCATTTTCGTAACTCATTAAACCTTTTTCGTTATAGTTATTAAAAGACTGATTATTGACGTTCTACGGTTTACGTAAGAGTGACTTATATGCCACGACTCAACAGATTACAGAACGCTTGATACTGCGTACATAACGAAATACTTAATACACGTCAAAAGAATCTGCATCGGGACCGTTGAGATTACAGCACGGTCAGGTTCGGAGTTTGACCAACGCAGCGGGTACCGAGAGGACCTACACTGAAGAGCAATTGAATTAGAGATACCTGTCTAGTAACGTGTAGCACCACCTTTCGCCCTGATGACGGCGGCGATTCGTCTCGGCCTGGACTCGACAAGGCACCGGAAGCGTATGGAAGCCATACGGATCCACGACCCCTGAACAAGCACCCACAGTTCACGAAGATTTGATGGAGGGGGGTCAGAGCCTCGAACCAATCTCTCGATGGCATCCCAAATGTGCTCGATGGGATTGAGGTCAGGGGACCTAGCTGGCCAAGGAAGCGAGGTCACGTCGGTGGAGTGTTCGTCCAACCATTCGGATACAATTCGGGAGCGATGGCGCGGTGCATTGTCTTGTTGCAGGATGAGGTCCCCAGTGGGATGTTGAAGACGCACAAACGGGAGCAAATGGTCGTCCAGGATATCCCGGTAACGTTGACCTGTGAGGGACGATGTCACACGTACTAGGGGTTCCATTTCAGTCTTCGTAAACAGTCCCCAGACGAGACTGCCACCCCCACAAGCTTGAAGAGTACCCTGCTGGCAAGAAGGATCCATCGCTTCATGTGGTTTGCGCCGTACTCGTATCCTACCATCCGCATGTACTAACGTGAATCTGAACTCATCAGTCCAGGCAACATTTTCCCACATGTCTAGGGGCCAGTGGCGATGTTCCCGCCCCTATGCTAATCTTTGCACCCTTTGATGTGCAGTCAGCAGCAATACCCTCGTGGGACGATGGCTTTTGTACCCCATAGCGAGGAGATGGTTCTGGATGGTGTGGCTGCTTACACATTTTTGTGCACCAGCGTTAAATTGCCGATTGATTTCTTGCACTGTGGCCCGTCTATCCGCTGTTACAATGCGGGTTAACCGACGATGATCCCGCTCATCCACACGCTGTTGTCCACGGCAGTTGGCCCTTGCAGGGATGGTTTTACCGGATTCGATGTACTCACGGTGCACCCGCGACACAGTGCCTCGTGAAAATCCCAGTGTCTGCAGTACTTCCGAGATGGAGTGACCCATTCGTCGGACCCCGACAATTTTTCCACGATCAAATGCGCTTAGATCCTTCGTCTTACGCATAGTGCGTCCGATTCTTACTGATTCCCGTCGCATCACTCCTTATATTGTCGGATCGCTGCATACGTCATGTCGTTTCCGTTTACAGGAGCCGGCCACAGCGCCACATTTGCATAACGCCAGCTGTCTCTAATTCAATTGCTCTTCAGCGTATACTGAAAATGATATTGCTTTGCAAAAGCTTGCGATAGCAAGAAGTGCGCTCTGTGCTAATTATTGCTCACCAGATGAAGCGTAAACGATGCTAACATGCAGGTATGTCATATCCAGCGGACCAGTAAAAACACAGCTCTGTTCATCATGATCGAATTCAATATGTACAAAAAGGATGAGCACTTCACATTGTTTTATGATCGCTCATTTATTCCTCATGTTCATCACATTAAAAATACCGGACGACGAAGAAAAGTGTGCAGAATGATTTCACATAAATCACCTACATAGTTTTTTGGGAGTAGACTGTCGGCAGCTAATCTTCAGGGGGGTGGGGGTGAATTCTACCTTAGAGACTGAATAGTTTGTCTACAAAAATTTTTGCTTCTAAAGGAAAATTGCATCAACTAATGAAAGGAATTGTCATGCAAATATCTCACCTGAACAGAATGTTGTTTGGTAAAGGCAAACCATGAAATGCCAATGGATATTAGTATGACGGCTATGCCAGCCAGACATGAAGGTCCCAGGTATTGCTACAAGAGAGCGATGGTGATCACAATCTGGATGGGAGCTCCAAATGTAGATGTGAAGAACTGGGAGAAGTTGAAGATTTTGTCGATGTCCACCGCCATCAGGTTAACCAGCTCGCCTACTGTATACTGTCTGCGCGCATCACTCGATAATTTCATTGCCTGAAATGGAGATAATTTTGTGAAGAGTTACATCTCGAAAATATTCTCAATATGCATAAAACGGCCATCAGGTTAACCAGCTCGCCTACTGTATACTGTCTGCGCGCATCACTCGATAATTTCATTGCCTGAAATGGAGATAATTTTGTGAAGAGTTACATCTCGCTTGGCCATCTGTGCACCACTTTTGATATGTACTCACTACAGCGGCACGTGAACAACCCACAGGTCGCGCCGTTTCCGAGATAGTAGTTCGGAGGCACCGTGCCATTGTACCATCACAGACACTCGATCACAACACAAAACATTTATTACTTTACACAAAAACATAAATTGGAATACACTTCGCGTTACAAACTGAACTTGTTGTCTTAGCCAAAGCTCGCCATGTCGTCCTCCTTCGAATTCTCTCTCGCAACTCTCCTCATCACTCACCACACGCTCAAGTCATTAAATGTCAATGTATCCTTCCGCGCTTTTGTGCGTGGAAGTCGTACTTTACAACCCCTCCTCACTCCAGAGGAACTTTTTCCAGTGGTAAAAAGTTCTTGTCATTTTACAATACAATAGTTATAGTTCACATAATGAGTCATAATCCATTTACAAAGAGAAATATATGAGTTAATTTAACAATCATCTTTACGTGTTTTCCAACAATTTCAATGTAGTATATATCACAACCAAAAAAAAAAAAAAAAAAAAAAAAAAAAAAAAACAATACTAAATCTCCTTCTTGAAATTCACGTTTTACCGCATTTCTGTCATACCAATATTTTCTTTTCAAATGAGCCACTTCCATGTTTTTAATGGCAAGTTCTTGACATCTTTTCATCCTATTTATTAACTCAAATACATATTCAGTGACATAGTTTTCTTCTTCAGGATGACCCATCCATTTTTCATACAATAGTGTCATTGGCGTCCTCAAATTTTTTCCATGCACCAATTTAGCAGGCGTAAACCCTGTGCTTTCATATGTCACAGTTCTCAAAGCAAACAGCGCCGCCGGTAACTGTTTCTCCCAATCCGGAGCAGACTCAAGACATAAAACTCTCAACATCCTTTTAATAGTTCGATGGAATCGTTCTACCGGATTACTTTGGGGATGATATACAGAACTATGAGTAACTTTTGTTCCAAACCGCTCCAGAAATTCTAGTGTCAAAATGCTTACAAAACTGGCTTCTTGATCAGTTTGAATTTCTTTCGGAAATCCCATGCGGCTAAAAATGTGTAACAAAGCGTCAACTACCGACTTGGATCCTATGTCTGGTACTGGTACTGCATCTGGATATTTGGACGACAAACACATAGCTGTAATTATGTATCTATTTCCGCATGAAGTCTCGGGCAAAGGGCCCACAGGCATCAACGTTGATTTTTGTAAAAAATTTCAGGAATAATTGGAACTATTTTTAAAGGTGCTTTCTTTTTGTCCCCAGTTTTTCCAGCACGTTGGCATGAATCACAAGATTTTACAAATTCTTCAATGTCTTTATAACAGTTAGGCCAATAAAAATACTTCGCTAGTCTGCCTTTGGGTTTTGTCACTCCTAAATGCCCCGAAGTTCCCTCATGACACATGTTTTTATTTGTTCTCTATATTGTTCTGGAACAACAATAAGATCTTCCTCTTCGCCAATCTTGTTGATCTTCTTCTTCACCAATATCCCATTTCTTAGTATAGCATAACCATTTGCCTTTTTAAAATCTGTTTTCTCTATTTCTTTGAGAATTTTTTTAATTCCAAACTTTGCCGTTGATCTTCCATGAAACTTTTTGAATCCATTTTTACCAACTCAAACATGGCTTTATCTTCATCATGCCTCAATGGCAGAATTTCTTCTTCTAATTCATCTGATTCTTCGGAACCCACAGCCTCTCCTTCAAGGGCTTGTTTTTCTTTCTTCCCTGAATCATTCTTTACTGAATTTCTCTCTTCGTTGTTTCGTTTTTGTTTTTCTTGATACCGAGTAATCACAACATTTACCTGTTCTGAATTAAGTGGCCACTCCATATCAATTTTTTTAATAAAGCGGCAGTCTTATTTCCAAGTAAATATCTACCTTGATCTAGCGACTTTCTAATCACTGCAGCCTTAGTTACAATATGACCTAATTCACATTCTAGTTCAACTTCTGCCAATGGTAAACAAACCTTTTGTTCATCCAGAAGATGCTGTACCCACACATGTTCTCCAGTAAACTCACCTGGCGACACATACTCTTGACAAATGATATCAACTGATGAATCTGTATCCCGAAGAATAGGCATGGTAACTCCATTTATTTTTCCTTCAAAGGTATAGGGTGCCAAGAGATCCCCTTCAGTTTCCTCTCTGATTCTATTTACGCTTCCTGAGTTCTGTGATTTTAGCTTAGGACACTGAGGTTGAATGTGATCATAAGATGCACACTCGTAACATTGAATCTTCCGTCTGCGATTATACTTTTCTTCATTCTGAGATACATTCCGTTTTGACCACCCTTGTCCTACATCTGACTTAACATAATTTTTGTTATAAAATGCATTTTTCATAAAATTTCTGCGATCATAGTTATCTCTAGTTTTTTTCTCACTGCCTTGCATTTTCTTTGAAGCACAAAATTCATTCGACGAATTTTTCTTGATTCCTCCTCTTACACTTTCATAATTGTCCACCATATCAGCCAAATCTGAAGGTGAGACAATATTTGACCATTTATCAATAAAATGCTCCCTTATTTCTATAGGCACTCTCCGCTTCAATTGATCTGTGATCATTAATTTTTTTAGCCCTTCAAAATCGCCTATTTTAAGTCCTGAAATCCATTCATTAAAATAATTTTCTAACTCGAAGGCGAAATCTCTCCAGGTCTTCTCTGATGTACGCATGTGTTGTACAAATTTCAATCTAAATTTCTCTGGACTTAACTTATATCTTTTAAGAAGTAACCTTTTAACATATTCATAGTTTTTAGCATCTTCCACATTTTCTCTGGCAATCAATTGTGATATTTCGTAGGGCAAAAGTCCTATCAAATTCGTGATCCAATCTTCCCTTTTTATTTCTGCTTGTTGTGCTTGCCTTTCAAATAAAACTAAGTAAATACTTATATCACTGTCTTTTGGGTCAAATGTTTTCATCAAATGACGAAGTTCTAATCTCGGTTTATGAAAATTTCCATTTTGCTCCAAACTACCTCCCAGCGGCTGACGTCCAGCTTCTATTCTGAGTTTTTCAAGCTCCAATTCCATTTGTCTTTCTGTTTCTCTACGCTCTTTTATAACTGCCAAAAGTTCGTTCACGAAATCCTCTTCATATCCTTCAAAGTTGACAATTTTATTTTTTAATTCCAGAATTTTGAGATTTGGCATAACTTCTATACCCAATTCGTCCGCCAACTGCAGAAGTTCTTCTTTTCGAGCTCTTCCTAAGAAAGCCATTTCAACAAGCTCTACGTGTAACCAATGTTTATTTATTATCGTATATGTGTATACGTTCACAGAAATTGTTTACAACAATATTCTACATTTACCTATAATCTAGGCTCGAACAGTTGATCTGAATGTACTATTTCTTGACAGAAATTATTTCCTTCTATTTTCGTATATGCGTATACGTTCACAGAAATTGTTTACAACAAAATTCTACATTTACCTATACTCTAGCCTCAAACAGTTGATCTGAATGTACTATTTCTTGACAGAAATTATTTCCTTCTATTTTCGTATATGTGTATACGTTCACAGAAATTGTTTACAACAAAATTCTACATTTACCTATACTCTAGCCTCAAACAGTTGATCTGAATGTACTATTTCTTGACAGAAATTATTTCCTTCTATTTAATTCCGTGCCCGTTAACTTCTAAAAAACTTGCTTTGATATTTCATTCCTTAGGATAATTCTCTAAGAACAACAACAAAACAGTACTTACAAAAACATCTAATGTGGTGTAAATCCGATACGGAACAAATAATTTCGAAAAAAACAAACTACAGTCACCATCCTTTGTTCTTCCCAACACAAAGAGGAAAAAAATATCCCTGTCGCGTTAGTTCTTTCGCACGCTTGAAGAACTTTCAACTCATCGATTCCCACGGTCATAAAGAACGCCGCTGAAGTTGTTCTGTTTTTCGTAGTTCGAATCTCACAGATGCCTTCACTTCCTGTCTTTCGTCGTTCGAATTTCACAGGTGCCTTCCATTTCTATCTTTCGTAGTTCCAATCTCACAGATGCCTTCACTTCCTGTCTTTCGTCGTTCGAATCTCACAAGTGCCTTCACTTCCTGTCTTTCGTCGTTCGAATTTCACAGGTGCCTTCCATTTCTATCTTTCGTAGTTCGAATCTCACAGATGCCTTCACTTCCTGTCTTTCGTCGTTCGAATCTCACAAGTGCCTTCCATTTCTATCTTTCGTAGTTCGAATCTTGCCGGTGCCTCCAATTCTATCTTTCGTCTGTAACATCACAGACACTCGATCACAACACAAAACATTTATTACTTTACACAAAAACATAAATTGGAATACACTTCGCGTTACAAACTGAACTTGTTGTCTTAGCCAAAGCTCGCCATGTCGTCCTCCTTCGAATTCTCTCTCGCAACTCTCCTCATCACTCACCACACGCTCAAGTCATTAAATGTCAATGTATCCTTCCGCGCTTTTGTGCGTTGAAGTCGTACTTTACAACCCAATGTATCCTTCCGCGCTTTTGTGCGTGGAAGTCGTACTTTACACCATCACAAAATTGTCCTCTCCAACGATAAATCTGCAGATTTTCCCATTCTGACTTCGAACACTCTGCTAACCGAAAGCCGGTTCTCAGATTGTATATATACTGCTTTGTGAACTTCACCATTGCCACTATTCGGTCTCCAGGCGCGCTCATTTCCTTGGCTGGGAATGGTCATGATATAATGGCCCATCAGTGTATGTGCGTAGTTATACAATGTGAGATGTGAAATTTCGTTATTACTCTCAACTACTAGAAATTTCCGCGTTTTGTACAGGAAACTTCCGAAGTTTTTCCTACGTTTTTTTTTTATTTATTTATTTATTTATTATTATTATTATTTTGCATGAGTGTGCATTCAGAAGTTCTACAGAAAAAAAATCAGTTGGATCTAAGCGCATTTGATCGTGGGCAAATTGTCGGGGTCCAACAAATGGGTCACTCCATCTCGGAAGTCGTGCATTCACTGGGATTTTCACGAGCCACTGTGTCACAGGTGCACCGTGAGTACATCGAATCCAGTAAAACCATCCCTGAAAGGGCCAACTGCCGTGGACAACAGCGTGTGGATGAGCTGGGTCATCGTCGGCTAGCTCACATTGTAACAGCGGATAGACGGGTCAAATTGCAAGAAATCACTCGGCAATTTAACGCTGGTGCACAAAAACGTGTAAGCAGCCACACCATCGAGAACCATCTCCTCGCTATGGGGTACAGAAGCCATCGTCCCACGAGGGTACCACTGCTGACCGCACATCACAGGGTGCAAAGATTAGCATGAGCGCGGGAACATCGCCACTGGACCCTAGACATGTGGAAAAATGTTGCCTGGACTGATGAATCGAGATTCACGTTAGTACATGCGGATGGCAGGATACGAGTACGGCGCAAACCACATGAAGCGATGGATCCTTCTTGCCAGCAGGGTACTCTTCAAGCTTGTGGGGGTGGCATTCCCGTCTGGGGACTGTTTACGTGGACTGAAATGGGACCCCTGGTATGTGTGACATCGTCCCTCACAGGTCAACGTTACCGGGATATCCTGCACGACTATTTGCTCTCGTTTGTGCGTCTTCAACATCCCACTGAGGACCTCATCCTGCAACAAGACAATGCACCGTGCCATCGCTCCCGAATTGTATCCGAATAGTTGGACGAACACTCCACCGACGTGACCTCGCTTCCTTGACCAGCTAGGTCACCTGACCTCAATCCCATCGAGCACATCTGGGATGCCATCGAGAGATTGGTTCGAGGCTCTGACCCCCTCCATCAAATCTTCCTGAACTGTGGGTGCTTGTTCAGTATTCGTGGATCCGTATGGCTTCCCAACGCTTACGGTGTCTTGTCGAGTCCATGTCGAGACGAATTGCCGCCGTCATCGGGGTGAAAGGTGGTGCTACACGTTACTAGACAGGTATGTCTAATCCAATAGCTCTTTAGTGTATAATTTCTGTGGATTGTTGAGGTTTCCAAATGCCACCACTAAAATCATACTTAACCACATAGAATGAAGTAAACATTTTATGTAGACACGGTCGAATCAGAATAATATGACCACCTACTTAATAATGGAAATAACCAACCTTGGCCCGGATGACAGCGGCGAGACGGCGTGGCATGGGCGCAATGAGGTTCCGGAAGGTTGTAAAAGGTGCACGTGCCCGTTCGGATTGCAGCAGAGCACGGAGGTCCCGGAGATGACGTGGTTGTGGGTCGGCACGTCGAACCTCTCGAAACAAATAGTCACACAAATGCTCTCTGGGATTGAAGTCGGGCGATTTCGCCGGCCAAGTGAGAACGGAGACATCGCTGTCGTGCTTCTGGAACCATTCACGCATCCCCTTAGCGTAATGGCAGGGAGCATTGTCCTGTTGGCAGACACCCTCACCAGCAGGATAAACGTATAACATGAAGGGATGCATGAGGTCAGCTAGGATGGACAGATAGCCATTGGCGTTAAGGAACCCATCCAGTGGTACCAGTGGTCCCAGGTCATACAAGGAAAACATCCACCAGACGTGCACACTGCTAACGGCGGCCTGCACTTCACCGACAAGCGTGTCCGGGTTTTGGCTCTCGTGTGTCTGACTCCGTATTCGCCATTTCTGTGGAGCAGAAACCTGGATTCGTCGAAGAAGGCAACCTTTTCCCACTTTTGCACTGTCCATTGACGGTAGTCCCATCCGAACTGCAGGCGTCGTTGCCTATGGACCTGGGTTAACATGAACGCCTTGACGCAGCGTCGACTCCGGAGACCCATGCGCAACAAGTTTCGCTTTAGTGTTATCGAGGACACGTACCTGGGTGCCCCGACGTTCATTTGTGTGGTCAGTTGCTCCACTGTTGAGCGTCGATTGACCTTTACCACCCAACGAAGGCGACGTTCTCCTCTGAGGTCGATAGCGTTTAGAGCTCCACAGTTATGACGATGGGAGGCACTCGGTGTGCCAGCGGTCCACTCTTGGTACACCCTTACTACATCACCTCGCGAACAGCCCACGAAGTCTGCTGTTTCTGAGACGCTTCCACCCTTGGAGCGGTAGCCGATGATCATTCCATTTTGAACGTCCCTCAAAGCACTACCTCTGCCCATTGTGCTCACGTTATGTACTAAGGCTCATCTGTCCTGGCCGGCCGCTTATATCTCCGTGTGGTTGATCTGTCACGTGTGCTCTGTGACGTTCCTGGGCGGGTATACTGTGATTCCGGGGGTAGGCATATTATTCTGATACGACTGTGTATTTCATCATCAACATCATCATTGTCAACCATTATCAATCCACTGCTGGACGAAGGTCTCTCCAAGCCTCTTCCACAACGGTCTGCCTTGTGCCAGTCGCCTCCATGTTACTCCCGCATACTTTCGAATTTCATCCACCCATCTTCTACGTGGTCTTCTTCTGGGTCTTTTCCTGTCCCTTAGAATCCAATCTAAAATGTCGGCTGTCCATCTATGGTCTGTCCTTCTGGCAGTATGTCCAGCCCATTGCCATTTCAGGGATTTTACTCTGACCATGATGTCTTCCACTCTTGTCATTTTTTTGATCCACGAGTTCTTCTTATCTCTCCTGGTTACACCAAGCATGCACCTCTCCATGCTGCTTTGAGTTGTCTGCAGCCTTTGTATGTCTCTTTTAGTTAAGGTCCACGTCTCTGCACCATACGTAAGCACAGGAAGGATGTATTGATCAAACACTTTTCTTTTAAGACATAATAGCATATTGCTCTAGAAAATTATGCTGTTTCTTCCAAAAGCTCTCCAGGCAAGTTTTATACGCCGATTAATTTCTTCATCAATATGACCCTCACTTGATATGTGCTGTCCAAGATAAATGTATGCGTCTGTTATCTCCAGCTTTTCTCCATCAACCGATAAATCTTCATTACTTGTAAATTTCTTGTTGAACATCACTTTTGTCTTCTGAAAGTTCATTTTTAATCCCACTTCTTTACTCTTGTCAGCAAGTTCTTGGATAATACTCTGCAGCTCTGATGGGGTAGTTGCAAAAATGACTATGTCATCAGCAAAACGAAGGTGAGTTAGATAATCTCAATTAATCTTTATCCCTTTTGTTTTCCCAGTTTAGTGATTGAAATACATTATCCAATGTGGCATTAAAGAGCTTGGGAGATATGGTGTCACCTTGTCTCACTCCCTTTCCAATTTTTATGTGCGCTGTATTCTCAAACAGCCGAATCTTTGCACTTGCATTTTCATAGATATTATTAATAATATTAATGTACGCATCTTCAACACCGCAGGATTTCAAAGCCATTGTAACTGCTGATGGTTTCACTGAATCAAAGGCCTTTTCATAATCGATAAAAGCCATGCACAATGGAAGTTCGTATTCCCTCGCTCTTTCAATCAGTTCTCTCAGTACGTGGATATGATCTATAGTGCTGTAGTCACTCCTGAATCTAGCTTGTTCTCTCGGTTGAGCCATGTCCAGTGTTGCCTTCAAGCGGTGTGAAAGAACTTTAGTGAAGATTTTATAAACCACTGATAGGAGGCTGATAGGTCTGTAGTTCCTGAGATTTATGCGGTACTATATAACATAAAAAATCCAGTAGAAACAAAAGAGTAGTAAACGGTAGAAACAAAACAAAGTATGTTCGCTTTCGCTTCCAGTTAACCAGGATATTTTGCTATAAAACCACATTAAAAGTTCCAGACTGATTCTTATGTTTTTGCACCAAGCAAATATTTGGTCGACGCGGGCCCAATTCTTTGACGGTTTTTTTCTTCATTCCTTAATAAACTAAAAGGGTATTCCAGTAGAAAGCCCCTTTGTTCATTTTACTTACACGAGCAAACCTTACAGCTTGTTTAACTCTACAAACGAAAATTAGCCGCTCATTGTACGATGACGCGGAAACAAAATTGCTGCTGTTAAACAGAAATGCGACCAGCCCCGAGAGACAGCTTTACGCATGCGCAGTTCAGCGCGCATCTGTTCATTCATTACAGTTCTCCGAAGCTTCGTGAAGAAAGCCAAGGCAACAAGCTGACTGTTGTTTCCTCTACCACCACGCTGTATTCATTGCGCTCTAGTGAACGGATATGGAAGATTGTAATGTGTTACGCAGTTATTCACCTATTGTAGTGGCTCACATTTACATTCGGAAAATCTGGGAACTGATTACTAAGACTGATTTTCTTTCGGAATTTTTCTAATTAAAAAAAAAAAAAAGATTTTGTTTTTTGTTTTTTGAGCCGACGCCACTGCCGGAATGTTGCTTCTTTATTCAAACTGCTGTACCAAACAACGCCCTCTAGTCCAAAGAGTAATGGCGTTGGAGGACACCGATTTACCTACAAGATACAGCAAAAAATGCGATTAATATTTATGTAACAGCTGATATGGGCCAAGCTTACGGTGCCTCAATAAAGCCACCCGTAGGTGTGTGAAGTAGGGTGGAGCGAAAAAACACTTTTTTTAATTTGAAACCTCACCATGTGCAATAGTTGCGATTTTATTACTGAAATGACCCCCGAAATATGGATGACATTATTCGATATCTTAGGCTTCCCCAAGAACCTCGAAGTTATGAAAATTATAGGGAAAAATGCTTTAAAAACACCCGTTTTCTCCATTTTGTAATTTAAAAAAAATGCTGTGTCACCATGTTATTTAATATCAGCTTGGAGTGTATAAACATGGGTAAAAATTCAGCAGACGTGAGTTAATTTCTTAGGTTCATAAGTGAGTCACGGAAAAATTCTCATTGGCCGCCACCGGGAGTCGAACCCAGGGTCTTCCAGTTATGCGCCGGATATGCTTCCGCTACACCACAGCGGCCTCAAATTCCTCCAGACTCACACACGCTAACTGCCAAGCCAATTTGGCAGGTTGCTTCTTGGAGCTCTGCACAATGCTGGGGATTCACCAAAGATGGAAAGCAGCAACTGAAGAAATAATGAGAAGGCGAATGAATAATTAATACAGACATTTAACGTGGACCAGGAACATCAAACAACGATCTTCGCTCTTTCCACGTTTATAAGTGAGTCACGGAAAAATTCTGGAAGACCCTGGGTTCGACTCCCGGTGGCGGCCAATGAGAATTTTTCCGTGACTCACTTATAAACGTGGAAAGAGCGAAGATCGTTGTTTGATGTTCCTGGTCCACGTTAAATGTCTGTATTAATTTCTTAGGCTTCCCCAAAGAGCTCAAAGTTTGTAATATTTCTCTGAAAATGCATAAGTTATGTAAATATCCGTCCTTACTTAGTGCATAAGTTATGTAAATATATATACCAGCCTTACCTAGTAGCATAACTTGAGAAGTGAGGTTATTTCACTAGGAAATCAGATTTTTTTTCAAAACTTGGCATCAACTTCCTATCTAAAGATTTTGCTCTGATGAATCCATCTCTTGCAAGAAGGCCGCACAGATGAGCAGAAAAATCTGTTACAATCTTAACCATCCTCTCTACTGCCTGAGAATGGCAGGGTATTTTTGTAAATTCGTGGCAAGAACTTGGATATTTATCTGACTGTAGTAATTTCAGAAACTCATCGTCTTTCCATTTCCGTGTGATTATAAGCTCAGTCACAATATACTCTTGCCAGTCGATTAGGTTGATATAATCATTGCTCTGGAAATTCAGCGTAGAAATTCGAAACTTCCTTATGGTAGTTGTTTGTTCGGAAGATTTCCCGGCCTTCATGATGCGTCGAACAGCAAGCTCACGGACATACCTTCTGTCGTCAAACAACATTGCAGCGAGCAAGTTTTCTGCATGGGCAAATTATGCGTTGTCTTGGACGACTTTTTTTACAATATCCTTTAAATTATCTGGAAGATACTGAAACCGAGATATAAAAAGCTGCAAATTTCTTGGACCATCTTTACAGGTACCATTACATTTGATCGTGAACCATGATGGTGCTTATACTTTAATTACGAAGGTGGTTAATGAGACAAGTTGTGGTGTTGGATCACTAGTTCCAACATACAAACGCAGAATGAGATTTGCGAGAATCAGCCAATGGGAATGCGCAAGTGTTCCAAGATCCCGATTTCCCAGATCTTGTAGGCAATCACCTGCAAAGACTGCCTTACAAATTTCCCACAAATGAAGTTGGTACGAGGTAAGATCTCCAAAGTTAATGACGGACTGAAACGAAAATTCAATTTTCTGGAAATTAAAGGTAGAAAGGTTTGCGTACGTCTTCAGGCGCTTTCAAATAAATCCACGGAATAATCCTCTTGGACCTGATGTTTTCCCGTCGAGTGCTACAGTGAGGTGGCTTAAAGGCAGTTCATTAAAATGAAGTTGACATATAATCCAGTGCACGGGAGAATGGAGCTTCTTTTCAAGGCGCCTAATTATACCTGCATTTGTGCCGGTATTAGTCACTTCCTATAAAGACTAATTCGTCAAAGGCCTTCTAGTTCAATAAGCTGAAGATACCGTCCAGAAAATATTTCCTTTGCACTCTTGCTCTTCGGTGCATAATGTCCCAAATAGACCGAACCCGGTTCTTCAACAAGTGTAATATGCTTCTCCCATTCTTTTCGCTTGTGCCACTTGCCATCATCTGTCTGTGTATTCGTAAGAGTTTCATCCCTTCTTCCGTCCAAAAATAGAGCTACAATCTTGTGACCAATCAAGTTTACCTCATCTTGAATTGTTTGACGGGTCATTTTCCTTTCTCGTCTTACTTTATGCCGGTTAATAATAGGTGCATTACATTCTTTCGGCTGAACCTGTTCACTTACATCATGAAGCAACGCCGACGCAAGATCAGCTGCCGCTCGATCGCTGATGTCTCGCCTATCGCACTTTCTAGAAAATGCAGACAGTGTCATCTGACGCCTAGGTTTCGAAAAACGACTTGGAGTGAAATCGTAATCTTTCTCCGAGGCCAACGAACGACCAGCACCCGGCTCGTCTGGTTTTGCTGGAGAATTGTATTTGTATCCTCTTCTGAAGTGTCATCCTTGACTCGCAGGGCCGATTTTAATGATGCAGTTTTCTGTAATTTCCTACGGACATGCTCTTCCCTATCACTCTTTCGAGCTGATCTTTTCTGAAGTACACTGGTGGTTTTTGCGTCAAGCCCACCTACTATCATTCTTCTGTTTGTTCTCTGGTCCATTAGAAAGTCTCGCTCTTTCACGGGTACCGTTTTGGCAGAGCTGCATTTGCAGGTTCTAAAATATTTTTTATTGGAGGTTTAACGACCAACGTGAGCAACTGGACTATAAGCAGTCGCCCATCCCTAATTTAGGGTCAGTGGTTCCAGAGAAAGGGAGACCCAGTGCCGTAAGACAACATCCATGCCTCACTGGATTCAAACCCGGACGGACCCCTTTCGGACGAATAATCAGACGCCATCGCTTAGATCAGTGCGCCACCGGGGCGGCTCTAAAACATTTGCACTTGCACGAGCATATGTCAAAGATACGTTACGAATTGTTCCACCTTCTTTCGGTAGGTTTCATCAATTCTTGCAGCGGGTTTTTGTATGCTGTAATACACTTTACAACTGATTTGTGGAGTGATGTCGGAACAGATGCTCAGCACTTTGTCAGCTACAATACTTGCTATTTGTTCTGCACAGGCTCATAATTTGCACCTTCCTGCCTAAGTGTCTTACGCACAAGGTAATAATGGCGCATTACATTTTCGTACGTAGGCAACACACTTCCATGCATCTTCTTATAACTCCCGAGGATAGGACAATCAGCTGTATTTCTTGTTTCAGGCATCTTAAGTAGTTGAACGACAAAACGAAATTGGCAGTACCTCCAATCAACGTTACTAGAAGTGAAAGAAACTGTTACATCTTTATGACGCACCACTCGCCTACACTCTCTCCCAAAAGGATCTGTGGGACTGTGGTGAGATCACTCAGCGAGTTCGCAAAGAGAGCTGCGCTGCGAATGAGAGGGTGGGGTGAAGTGAAGAAAGTAACAAAAACAATGGAGAGCACAAGGTCGCAAGCTATACCTCTGAAAATCAACACGAGGTTTCTAGAAAGTATGAGAGTGGTGATTGTTAGTGTTAAGCCCAAATTGGTAACAGTAAGGCTGATGTTGAACGACATGATAAGTTGTCATGCTTCTTACAAGATGCCATGCTTTTTATCATGCCATTTTTGCCGAAAAATTACATACATTTAGGAATCTGGGGAAGCCTAAGAAATTAACTCACCTCTGCTGAATTTTTACCCGTGTTTATACACTCAAAGCTAATATTAAATAACATGGTGACACAGTATTTTTTTATATTTACAAAATGGAGAAAACGGGAGTTTTTAAAGCACTTTTCCCTATAATTTTCAAGTTTCGAGGTTCTTTGGGAAGCCTAAGATATCGAATAATGTCATCCATATTTAGGGGGGTCATTTCAGTAATAAAAACGCAACTATTGCACATGGTGACGTTTAAAATTGAAAAAAAAAGTGTTTTTGCTCCATCCTAGACTGTGAAGGCTTGACGCTAACGCAATAAAAATGGATTTTCGGAAAAGCTGGCATCACTTTGGTGTAGAATAGTTCTTCTTATTTACTTGTACTGATTTACAAAACCCTTACATAATCGGAAGTTACTTATTGATCAGCCCTTGTTTATTTGCTGTTGCCTCAAAAAATAAATAAACAAGAAAGATAACACCGAATTTTCAGGTGTAATGAGCACGTCTTTTGAATCCACTCAGACGCAAATTAAATTTATCAAAGCTATTCAAAGTCAATGGAACCGGCATGGAGAGCAATAGTATCTGACCGAAGGAAGAAGTTTTCAATCGGGGTTTTTAATCGCTTAGATATTGCTGTAAACGGAATCCTGAACTTACGCCCTCTGGTTGCAGACTTGTGCGTTAAGAAAAATTTGAACTTATATGAGAAACATTTCGCAGCGGAAACGCTCTCCAACAAAGAAAGATTTTTTTTCAAATCGGACTCTTTGAAGCAGAGATATAGACAAATATAACATATGCATCTATGTTCCCTGGCGGGACAACCATGCATAATTTTAGGAAAAAAGTATTCTCAAAAGGTTTTTGGATGTGAGCAGTATCGATCCAAGAAAAACAATTTTTTCGTCAAGTTACAGGAGCTCAGATTTTGCTGCAAGTACATCAGAAGCAGAAATTAACGTTTCTGCCCCCTGGTTACTAAACCATTCTTTATCAAATATTAGAAATTATATGAAAAGCATTTTCCATCAGGAGCTGGATGCGACACAGAAAGATTTTTTCAAATCGGACTCCTAGAAGGAGATATTGACAGAAATAAGATATACATCTACGCCTCCTGGCGTAGAAACCATTCATTATTTTAAGAAGAAAATATTCCTAAAAGGTTTGTCGACGTTAGTAGTACCGGTCCACAAACGAATTTTTTTCAATCGGGATTTTAGAAACTCAGATTTTTCTGCAAATTCATCAGAAGCGGAAATTAAGACTTAAGCTTCCTGGTGGCCAAACCATTTTGTTACCAAAAATTAGAAATTATATGCAAAGGATTTCCCACCAGGAGCTGTATCTGGTGCATAAAGAATTTTTCAAATCGGAGTTTTAGAAGCAGCGATATCGGGAAATACGCAATTTACTTTTACGCTCCCTAGCGCAAAGTCTATGAATTACTTGAAAATTTTGAAATTATATGAAAAACATATCACACCGTAAACTTTATCCAATAAAGAAAGATTTTTTCAAATAGGACCATTAGAAGCAGTGATATTTATAAGAAGAAAATATTCCGAAACGTTTTATCGATGTGAGTGGCATCGGTCTACGAACAAATTTTTTCAATCGACATTCTAAACGCTCAGATTTTATGGCAAACACATCAGAAGCAAAAATTAACACTTAGGCTACCTGGTGGGCAAAGTATTCTTTACCAAAAATAAGAAATTATATGCAAAAGATTTTACATTGGGAGCTGTATCCGCTGAAGAAAATGTTTTTAAAATCGGAATTTTAGAAGAAAAGATATCGGGGAAAAGGTAATTTACTTTTACGCCCGCTAACGGAAAATCTATGCGTAACTTGAACAAGTTAGTAAAATCATGCAATGCATTGATTATAATACGCTTTCCAACATACCAGAAATCATTACTCAAGTTATGAGGATATTGGCTGTGGAACAAATCTCGCTCCTGTGCCCTGACCTTAGATCCCATTTCGACGATATTCAACAGAACCGGTTCAGTATACCTGCGAAATAACACGATAAAGTTTTGTCGTTCAATATCGCTTTATTAGACAACTAATAGTGTACAATAAAACTGGGGTATATAACATGGGGAAAAGGCCAAAAAGACGTGAACAAAATCACAGGCTCACACTTGAGACATTGAGGAGAACAAAACATAAGAAAAAGAACTATGGGCGCACAGGCCACTCTCTCAAACAGAGAGATATTATGAGGAACATGAAATACACAGAACATTAAGCATAGCAATAGTCAAGCAGGAGTCTAAGGGCTCACACTCTGGAAGATACTGGAATAATAAGGAACTGGTGTTAGCGGATACGGGAAGGAGAAGTCTGGATATTTATACACAACACGTTTCACCCAACGCTCATAAGCGCGGCAATAATCACCATAAGAAGCAAAGTCTTGTGGAGGAGAATCTGGAGCAAAAGGCTTACGCCGCCGTCGGGAACGTCGAGCCGTTGAAGATTTACAAGTAAGGGAAGTACTATCAGCAGAAGTCGAGGAAGACAACAATGGAGCATGATGAAGCACAGGTGAATGAGCACTGCCAGGAACAGTCGATGAGGCAGGAACAGTGGCTGAAGCTGATGGAAGGAAGACAGGAACGGCTGTAGAGAAAGATGACACGTCAGAAGGCAAACGAGCACGCTGCGAGTCGGTGGATGCAGGTTCAATGGACATGACAAGAGTTGCTGGGAGTGAAAAACTCACAGAGACGATCGGCATGAGAGAGCTGATAAGAGATGGAGTAGGATCTTCGTCCGGCGACTCAGGAGTTGGAGAAGCAGAAGTGTCTAGAGAAGAAGGCCGAATGGAGACATCAACAGAAGACAATTGCAACCCTGAAGACACTACTGGGCTGTCAGTGGAGGGCCCTGTAGAAAAGAGACTTGCTTGAATGGAACACGATTGTGAACATGAAGTTGTAACAGGAGCATCTAGGAGTGAGGACTGGAGGAGACGAGCAGGAGATTAAGCAACATCAGCCGTCGGTAAAGGAAAGTCAGATGACGTAGTATCTGTAGGCACAGAATCAGATAAGTTGCACTGGGGCGGTGAGGAAGTAGGAGATATAAGGCAACTGGTATACGCTGGCTCCGTGGTGACGAAGAGCGGAACCATAGAAGTAGAGGCCACAGTCGAACATGGAGACAATGGACAGACATGAGTAGGAGATGAAGGCGGATAGGGTGACTGAGGGCATTTCAACAAGATCTGGGCAGAAGACGGGCTCGATGGAGGTGTGCAAAGTGGTGCAGTAGTAGCAGAAGGGAAAACATCCAGGAGTGCTGTCGGTAGTAGATGATCAGGAAAAATATTCTCCGGAGAAACACGTGAAGTAGAAGAATCAGGGGCCAGAAACAAACCACTCGAAACCGGAAGCTGCGAATATATATAAGGAAAAGTCGACAAAGATGTGGATGATAAAGAAAAGTCACACGATTCCGGCAAGGCAGAAAGGGTGAATGGAAGTCGAAAAATTCCGAGTTGGACAAGAAGAACTGTGGTGACCGGGCAATTTGCAAGAAAAACAATGATAGGCGGTAAAAACATTGACAGTACGAGTGTGTGGACCGCAGATAACTTGGAAAGCTGTCGGACATGAAATAATGGACTGTTCGTCGGGAAAACGACGAGAGCTTGACGTCGAAAACTATAATAGGGACGATTCCCTTGGTCGCCTGAAGCAGCAGGCAAAGTCTTAATAGGGCCAATAACTAAACCACATTGTGAAAGGAAAGCATGCAGTTAATCGTTGGAGAGTTCAGGAGGAACTGGAGATAAACTAACGAGAGTAGGGCAATGAGCAAGAGGAATTGAGAACAAACTTTGGTCGCCGACTGAAATTGGAGAAGAGAGAACCAACTCAACTTGAGCGGGATTAGAAAAATAAACCAACACCGAGCGAGGCTTTCGCGCGACGTGCGTGATGGCATCAGGTGGAACAATCTGATGGAGTGCTGAAGTGTAAGCTGTAAGTTTAGTATGTGGGAGCGCGGAATATTTTACTCCGAGAGCTAAAGAAGCGAAGAAAGACTTCCCCGTTGACGGGGACTCTAATAAATGAGCTGTTAAAACGAAGCCGGTACGAGAAAATCAGAAGCCCAAGGCAGTTGAGAGAGGATCCGAGGGGAAGGCAGTGACTGCGGGCGAAGAGAGATGAGTTGAACTGTCAAGTAGGACAACCGGAGGAGGTCGAAGAAATGCAGTAGACATTGTACAAATCAGAAACTGTAAAGCAAAGCAGCACAATCTCGAGAGCGTAAGACGATGGAGATGGCAAAAGGCACGTAAAGAAGGCGGACGATGGGAAATGCGAGGTAATGATGTCACTGGAAGAACGGCGAGAGACAGGTGGAACACAGTAACGATGACGTCACTCAAGGACCACTATCAGAGGGTGACGTAAACAGGAAGGCGTGTAGGTAACAGGAAGATAAGCACAGAAGGCAACTGAATAGAATGCTGGTGAGAAGACAGAAGGAAGTCAAGGCAAGTCACGATGGGCAGATGTAAACATATCCACCGAGATGAAAAATGAAGGGAATATCGGTATAAAATTCACTTACTGGTGCTGAAAAGTAGCTGGGAAGATTGCTGGCAGCCTATTACTTGAACAGGGTAGGGTATACAGGAAAGAAACAGCAGGCACTGGAACATGTACTTGGGGGCACACTTCAGAAACGCAGTAGGGTGTGGTCGGTAGGTAATATTATGATAAAATTCGAAGTAAATATGTACTTTCCGACCCGGAAAAGTAGCAGGAAAAGTAGCAGGAAAAGTAGCACATACACTTATACACACATGGAACTCAGAAATCGGGAGTAATGGACTCTTTGACCGAGCTAACTGGGCGAAAATTGAGGAGCTCGAGAGGGCACGTCCAACGACAGTTTGTCGCAATCGAAGCATTTTTACGTAAGTTATGATGCATAAGGTCTATGGAATAGATCCCGCTCCTGTGTCCTAACCTTTGAACCCATTTCGCCCAATTTACAAAAGGATTCGTCCCCAGGCAGGCCCCTACAACACACTAACATTTCATTCAATTCGAAGAGTTTTTACGTAAGTTATGACGCATAATGGCGATGGAAGTGATTCCGCTCCTATGTCTAGACCTTTGACCCCATTTCGCCCATTTTCAATAGGGTCTGTCCCCAGTTGGTCCCCTACCACATACTAAAATGTAATCGAAATCGAACCTTTTTTACGTTAGTTATACGCATAAGAGCAGTGGAATGGATCCCGCTCCTATGTCCTGACCTTTGACCCCATTTCGTTCACTTTCAATAGGGTTCCTTCCCAGGTGTTGCCCTACCACATACTAAAATTTCATGGAAATCGAACGATTTTTACGCGAGTTATCATGCGGACGGACATACGCACACAACGCGTGACGTAATGAGGCAGATGGGAATCGCGACAATCTGCTAGCAAGAGTGTGACGTCATTAAACTTTAATGGGATCCACACACAACGCGTGACGTAATGAGACAGATGGCGTGACCGCGCGCCAACGTATCAATCGCGAGATTGTGGCGTCATGAGATTTCTAAACATTGATAACATCAATTGTAAGACGCCATGACACTAAAAACGTGTTAATTCGGGGTGGTTATTTAACGCACTAAACGAATTTTCCTAAAGTCGAAATCAAGCTAAATCGATTTCTAGTACCAGAAAACGGTAGGTTAACGACTTTCATCAAAATCCTTAGAGCCGTTTTCAAAATAAAATTTGCATACATACAAGAATTGCTCCTTTAAGGTGGACGTCAAGTAATTTTGCTTCATATACTTCCAATGGAAAAACGTCTGTGCACATTTTCTTCACAATTAATGCGTTCCCAAGGATGAAAATTTGAGCATCGAATATAATAGCTTCATTTTATAACTTGAAATACTTAATATTTTCTAAAACATAACCATAATTATGAAATCCAACATTTGTTTGTCTACTGACGTCATCAAAGTACAGGTCGCGCCATCTTTTTTCTGGTTCCTACACCACCAAAGGAAAAGTTATTGATTTTTTATATAATTATGGTTATGTTTTAGGAAATATTAAGTATTCCAAGTTATAATATGAAGTTATTTTAATCGATGTTCAAATTTTCATCCTTGGGAACACAATAATTGTGAAGGAAATGTGTATTGCAAGTTTTTCTATTAGAAGTATAGGAAGCAAAATTACTTGACGTCCACCTTAATAGTATGGGATGAGGGCGATGGAATGGATCCCGGTCCTATGTCTTGACCTTTGACCCCATTTCGTCCATTTTCAATAGGGTTCGTCCCCAGGTGGTCCCTTACCACATACTAAAATTTCATCGAAATCGAACCATTTTTACGCACGTTATGACGCACAAGGGCAAGGAAATGCATCCTGGTCCTATGCCGTGACTTTTGAACCCATTTCGTCCATTATCAATAGGATTCGTCCCCAGGTAGTCCTCTACCACATAATAACATTTCATCGAAATCGAACCATTTTTACGCGAGTTATCGTGCCAACAGACGGTCAAAGCTGGAGCATATATGCTTCTTCAACCTACGGTTGGAAAGCGTAAAAAAGTATAACTATACCTGAAATACTCTTCGACAAATGGAATCGAAAGATAAAATAATTTTTTCAGTCGGATGTTTAGAAACAAATATACGGAATAAAATGTATTTTGAATTCGAAATCATATGCATTTACGCCCTCTAGCGGTGAAACTGTGCATCGCAAAAAAAAAAAAAAAAAAACGATATAAAGGATCACCATTCGCATATTTCAAGCTTTCCAATGCAAAAATAATTTTTCAAATCGGACTAACGGTTGCAGAGATATTGTTCGTACGTTTACAAACGGACGGACAAACCGATAACATAAGTAATTTTTTTTTTTACAAAAGACGTGCTAAAAAATACAATGATACCTTCATGATAGTTACTCCCACACAGCAGCAGAAATAATGTCGTTGAATAGAGCCACGGCTAATTATTAACTGGAAACTGGTAAGGCAGACTTCGCAGTGTGAGTTACGAAAATTTCAAAATGTCTTGCTTGTTAGGCACAACATTAGAAACCATAGGATTACTGCTTTGGTAATTTGTAGGGTGAAATAACGACAAATGCGACAGCTAAGTGTATTAAATTTAAGTACTCGTTAAACAGTTGTTTAGGAGAAGAGGTTGAAACTGCAATTTACATTTACAGTAGATTCCGGTTAATTGGACCATCGGTTAATGGATGCAGTCGTTTATTTGGGACAATTCTTGAAGAACACCCCAAATTAGCTCTTTGGGATAAAGCTACGCATAATTGGGAGCAGCCGCTTAATGGGGCCAAAGTGTTCTATCCCCGATGTGTGCCAATTAACCGGAATCTACTGTATTCACTTACCTTTGTATATCGGTTGCATTTTGATCACAGATGTAAAACACAGACCATTGCAACAGCATTTGCTCTTAAGAAATTGAACAAATACATCTGATCTAATAAAAGCAGAGGTTTTACTTACTTTTCTATAAACGGCAGATGAAAGAGCCAATTTGAACTGAAGAGCTGCCGACATTGAATGATGCACCGTAAGATGAGTAGTAATTTTCTCCAACACGGATAAGGCAAAGAGCAGCACGCTGTACAAATATCCCCTCCACATGTACTCATTGCTACTGACGAAGTTGATCAATAAGCTGGGGGTTAAAAACGAAAATCTGTGACTCCAATGTAAAAGGATAACAGAAATAAAGCAGGTTGTAATAACTATCTGAAGTTGCAATTTTTAATGTAATTCTGCTGGATTAATATGATAGGTCCATATACTGTAGATAGATGATAGAAAAATTCAGCGGGCTTAAATTCACTTGATATATCAGATGCATTCAAGATTGAATTTGTTGTAGCATAAAAACGGAGGTATTGGGCACACGTATGCGAGGGTTCTTTTTTTACAGTGCGTTTTCAGTGTTCGGAAAATGAATGTGTAAACTGATAGTAAAAAATTGGCTATTAGTTTGCCTGTAACTATTGTTTCAAAGGTTTAACTTCATTTTAGTGCCTTCACTGGTTTGTCACTTTAACTTAAAGGTTGCTGTCCTTTATGATGAGTATCCGTCTTTCGTAGTCGCTGAAAAGTTAATTAGGCATATAAAGTCACTACACGAAAATACGGAGAGGATTCAGAGAAAAACAATGTTACTTATGAGTCTAAATTGTTTATCAATCAGAAATTCAGCCCGTCATCACTTCAAGCATTCACCATCAACAAGTCGTAGAAATTCAATCTTCGAACATAATCCGCTTATACAACAGACTTTCGTGTCACATAAATATAGGTCGCTTAAATTCTCTCTCCACAACAGTGCGATAACAAGTATAATCTCATTACTTTATATAAAACTTCGTACAATAAGTATCCGTGCAAGATTACATATAGCTCATAACATAATTCGTTTCTCTATCATTGCCTAAACAGCATATTACCCTAAACATTGCACACACAACCCTTATCTCTCGAGTCTTATACGTAGTTTAACTTTTACCAGATGAAACCTCCACAACTGGAGACAACGGCAAAAGGGATCTTCTTCTTAGAAAATTGCAAGATAACTGGAGTCAACGGCAAGGGATCTTCTGCTTGGAAAACTACAAGACAACTGGAGTCAACGGCAAGGGATCTTCTGCTTGGAAAATTACAAGACAACTAGAGTCAACGGCAAGGGATATTCTGCTTGGAAAACTACAAGACAACTGGAGTCAACGGCAAGGGATCTTCTGCTTGGAAAACTACAAGACAACTGGAGTCAACGGCAAGGGATCTTCTGCTTGGAAAATTACAAGACAACTAGAGTCAACGGCAAGGGATCTTCTGCTTGGAAAACTACAAGACAACTGGAGTCAACGGCAAGGGATCTTCTGCTTGGAAAATTACAAGACAACTAGAGTCAACGGCAAGGGATCTTCTGCTTGGAAAACTACAAGACAACTGGAGTCAACGGCAAGGGATCTTCTGCTTGGAAAATTACAAGACAACTAGAGTCAACGGCAAGGGATCTTCTGCTTGGAAAACTACAAGACAACTGGAGTCAACGGCAAGGGATCTTCTGCTTGGAAAACTACAAGACAACTGGAGTCAACGGCAAAGGATCTTCTGCTTGGAAAATTACAAGACAACTAGAGTCAACGGCAAGGGATGTTCTGCTTGGAAAACTACAAGACAACTGGAGTCAACGGCAAGGGATCTTCTGCTTGGAAAATTACAAGACAACTAGAGTCAACGGCAAGGGATCTTCTGCTTGGAAAACTACAAGACAACTGGAGTCAACGGCAAGGGATCTTCTGCTTGGAAAATTACAAGACAACTAGAGTCAACGGCAAGGGATCTTCTGCTTGGAAAACTACAAGACAACTGGAGTCAACGGCAAGGGATCTTCTGCTTGGAAAACTACAAGACAACTGGAGTCAACGGCAAGGGATCTTCTGCTTGGAAAATTACAAGACAACTGGAGTCAACGGCAAGGGACCTTCTGCTTGGAAAACTACAAGACAACTGGAGTCAACGGCAAGGGATCTTCTGCTTGGAAAATTACAAGACAACTAGAGTCAACGGCAAGGGATCTTCTGCTTGGAAAACTACAAGACAACTGGAGTCAACGGCAAGGGATCTTCTGCTTGGAAAACTACAAGACAACTAGAGTCAACGGCAAGGGATCTTCTGCTTGGAAAATTACAAGACATTTAGAGTCAACGGCAAGGGATCTTCTGCTTGGAAAACTACAAGACAACTGGAGTCAACGGCAAGGGATCTTCTGCTTGGAAAATTACAAGACAACTAGAGTCAACGGCAAGGGATCTTCTGCTTGGAAAACTACAAGACAACTGGAGTCAACGGCAAGGGATCTTCTGCTTGGAAAACTACAAGACAACTGGAGTCAACGGCAAGGGATCTTCTGCTTGGAAAATTACAAAACAACTAAAGTCAACGGCAAGGGATCTTCTGCTTGGAAAACTACAAGACAACTGGAGTCAACGGCAAGGGATCTTCTGCTTGGAAAATTACAAGACAACTAGAGTCAACGGCAAGGGATCTTCTGCTTGGAAAACTACAAGACAACTGGAGTCAACGGCAAGGGATCTTCTGCTTGGAAAACTACAAGACAACTGGAGTCAACGGCAAAGGATCTTCTGCTTGGAAAATTACAAGACAACTAGAGTCAACGGCAAGGGATGTTCTGCTTGGAAAACTACAAGACAACTGGAGTCAACGGCAAGGGATCTTCTGCTTGGAAAATTACAAGACAACTAGAGTCAACGGCAAGGGATCTTCTGCTTGGAAAACTACAAGACAACTGGAGTCAACGGCAAGGGATCTTCTGCTTGGAAAACTACAAGACAACTGGAGTCAACGGCAAGGGATCTTCTGCTTGGAAAATTACAAAACAACTAAAGTCAACGGCAAGGGATCTTCTGCTTGGAAAACTACAAGACAACTGGAGTCAACGGCAAGGGATCTTCTGCTTGGAAAATTACAAGACAACTAGAGTCAACGGCAAGGGATCTTCTGCTTGGAAAACTACAAGACAACTGGAGTCAACGGCAAGGGATCTTCTGCTTGGAAAATTACAAGACAACTAGAGTCAACGGCAAGGGATCTTCTGCTTGGAAAACTACAAGACAACTGGAGTCAACGGCAAGGGATATTCTGCTTGGAAAACTACAAGACAACTGGAGTCAACGGCAAGGGATCTTCTGCTTGGAAAACTACAAGACAACTGGAGTCAACGGCAAGGGATCTTCTGCTTGGAAAATTACAAGACAACTAGAGTCAACGGCAAGGGATCTTCTGCTTGGAAAACTACAAGACAACTGGAGTCAACGGCAAGGGATCTTCTGCTTGGAAAATTACAAGACAACTAGAGTCAACGGCAAGGGATCTTCTGCTTGGAAAACTACAAGACAACTGGAGTCAACGGCAATTGATCTTCTGCTTGGAAAACTACAAGACAACTGGAGTCAACGGCAAAGGATCTTCTGCTTGGAAAATTACAAGACAACTAGAGTCAACGGCAAGGGATCTTCTGCTTGGAAAACTACAAGACAACTGGAGTCAACGGCAAGGGATCTTCTGCTTGGAAAATTACAAGACAACTAGAGTCAACGGCAAGGGATCTTCTGCTTGGAAAACTACAAGACAACTGGAGTCAACGGCAAGGGATCTTCTGCTTGGAAAATTACAAGACAACTAGAGTCAACGGCAAGGGATCTTCTGCTTGGAAAACTACAAGACAACTGGAGTCAACGGCAATTGATCTTCTGCTTGGAAAACTACAAGACAACTGGAGTCAACGGCAAAGGATCTTCTGCTTGGAAAACTACAAGACAACTGGAGTCAACGGCAAGGGATCTTCTGCTTGGAAAACTACAAGACAACTGGAGTCAACGGCAAGGGATCTTCTGCTTGGAAAATTACAAGACAACTAGAGTCAACGGCAAGGGATCTTCTGCTTGGAAAACTACAAGACAACTGGAGTCAACGGCAAGTTATCTTCTGCTTGGAAAATTACAAGACAACTAGAGTCAACGGCAAGGGATCTTCTGCTTGGAAAACTACAAGACAACTGGAGTCAACGGCAAGGGATCTTCTGCTTGGAAAATTACAAGACAACTAGAGTCAACGGCAAGGGATCTTCTGCTTGGAAAACTACAAGACAACTGGAGTCAACGGCAAGGGATCTTCTGCTTGGAAAACTACAAGACAACTGGAGTCAACGGCAAAGGATCTTCTGCTTGGAAAATTACAAGACAACTAGAGTCAACGGCAAGGGATGTTCTGCTTGGAAAACTACAAGACAACTGGAGTCAACGGCAAGGGATCTTCTGCTTGGAAAATTACAAGACAACTAGAGTCAACGGCAAGGGATCTTCTGCTTGGAAAACTACAAGACAACTGGAGTCAACGGCAAGGGATCTTCTGCTTGGAAAATTACAAGACAACTAGAGTCAACGGCAAGGGATCTTCTGCTTGGAAAACTACAAGACAACTGGAGTCAACGGCAAGGGATCTTCTGCTTGGAAAATTACAAGACAACTAGAGTCAACGGCAAGGGATCTTCTGCTTGGAAAACTACAAGACAACTGGAGTCAACGGCAAGGGATCTTCTGCTTGGAAAATTACAAGACAACTGGAGTCAACGGCAAGGGACCTTCTGCTTGGAAAACTACAAGACAACTGGAGTCAACGGCAAGGGATCTTCTGCTTGGAAAATTACAAGACAACTAGAGTCAACGGCAAGGGATCTTCTGCTTGGAAAACTACAAGACAACTGGAGTCAACGGCAAGGGATCTTCTGCTTGGAAAACTACAAGACAACTAGAGTCAACGGCAAGGGATCTTCTGCTTGGAAAATTACAAGACATTTAGAGTCAACGGCAAGGGATCTTCTGCTTGGAAAACTACAAGACAACTGGAGTCAACGGCAAGGGATCTTCTGCTTGGAAAATTACAAGACAACTAGAGTCAACGGCAAGGGATCTTCTGCTTGGAAAACTACAAGACAACTGGAGTCAACGGCAAGGGATCTTCTGCTTGGAAAACTACAAGACAACTGGAGTCAACGGCAAGGGATCTTCTGCTTGGAAAATTACAAAACAACTAAAGTCAACGGCAAGGGATCTTCTGCTTGGAAAACTACAAGACAACTGGAGTCAACGGCAAGGGATCTTCTGCTTGGAAAATTACAAGACAACTAGAGTCAACGGCAAGGGATCTTCTGCTTGGAAAACTACAAGACAACTGGAGTCAACGGCAAGGGATCTTCTGCTTGGAAAACTACAAGACAACTGGAGTCAACGGCAAAGGATCTTCTGCTTGGAAAATTACAAGACAACTAGAGTCAACGGCAAGGGATGTTCTGCTTGGAAAACTACAAGACAACTGGAGTCAACGGCAAGGGATCTTCTGCTTGGAAAATTACAAGACAACTAGAGTCAACGGCAAGGGATCTTCTGCTTGGAAAACTACAAGACAACTGGAGTCAACGGCAAGGGATCTTCTGCTTGGAAAACTACAAGACAACTGGAGTCAACGGCAAGGGATCTTCTGCTTGGAAAATTACAAAACAACTAAAGTCAACGGCAAGGGATCTTCTGCTTGGAAAACTACAAGACAACTGGAGTCAACGGCAAGGGATCTTCTGCTTGGAAAATTACAAGACAACTAGAGTCAACGGCAAGGGATCTTCTGCTTGGAAAACTACAAGACAACTGGAGTCAACGGCAAGGGATCTTCTGCTTGGAAAATTACAAGACAACTAGAGTCAACGGCAAGGGATCTTCTGCTTGGAAAACTACAAGACAACTGGAGTCAACGGCAAGGGATCTTCTGCTTGGAAAACTACAAGACAACTGGAGTCAACGGCAAGGGATCTTCTGCTTGGAAAACTACAAGACAACTGGAGTCAACGGCAAGGGATCTTCTGCTTGGAAAATTACAAGACAACTAGAGTCAACGGCAAGGGATCTTCTGCTTGGAAAACTACAAGACAACTGGAGTCAACGGCAAGGGATCTTCTGCTTGGAAAATTACAAGACAACTAGAGTCAACGGCAAGGGATCTTCTGCTTGGAAAACTACAAGACAACTGGAGTCAACGGCAATTGATCTTCTGCTTGGAAAACTACAAGACAACTGGAGTCAACGGCAAAGGATCTTCTGCTTGGAAAATTACAAGACAACTAGAGTCAACGGCAAGGGATGTTCTGCTTGGAAAACTACAAGACAACTGGAGTCAACGGCAAGGGATCTTCTGCTTGGAAAATTACAAGACAACTAGAGTCAACGGCAAGGGATCTTCTGCTTGGAAAACTACAAGACAACTGGAGTCAACGGCAAGGGATCTTCTGCTTGGAAAATTACAAGACAACTAGAGTCAACGGCAAGGGATCTTCTGCTTGGAAAACTACAAGACAACTGGAGTCAACGGCAAGGGATCTTCTGCTTGGAAAACTACAAGACAACTGGAGTCAACGGCAAGGGATCTTCTGCTTGGAAAACTACAAGACAACTAGAGTCAACGGCAAGGGATCTTCTGCTTGGAAAACTACAAGACAACTGGAGTCAACGGCAAGGGATCTTCTGCTTGGAAAATTACAAGACAACTAGAGTCAACGGCAAGGGATCTTCTGCTTGGAAAACTACAAGACAACTGGAGTCAACGGCAAGGGATCTTCTGCTTGGAAAATTACAAGACAACTGGAGTCAACGGCAAGGGACCTTCTGCTTGGAAAATTAAAAGACAATTGAAGCCAACGGCAAGGGATCTTGTACTTGGAAAATTACAAGACAACTGGAGTCAACGGCAAGGTATCTTCTGCTCGGAAAATTACTTTAGACATGGCGCAAGTTCTAAAGTTGCTTCGTACAGAACCGACCCTCCCCCTCTCCTAATAAAACCGTGATCAATGCGTCGGTTATAAAATGAAGTCTTATGGGATTGTGGATAAACTCGATGAACAATCAGATGACCATCTAACTTGCTCAGAAAGATCTAAGAAGCGAACAACAGAAATGGCAGAGGCTGTCAGAGAATCTGTTGTAGGGAGTCCAGAATGCTGAATCATACAATCGCTCAGTATCCTTGGTGCAATGAAAGAGAGTCTTGATTGTTGTTATTTAAATCTATACAAAATACAAATTGCACAAACACACACAGTATGACTCAAAAGCCAATTTAAAAACAAACTCATATCAGTCTTCGAAGATTTTGAGTAAGCTCCCCATTCCACGGACCTAAACCACCAGATTTTTATCTGTGGGTTTAACTCAAATTCGTACACGAGAATAAGCCAAGAACCATAACAGAACTGAAAGAAAAGGTCAGAAAGGATACGAGACGTATTCGAAAAGATGTTTAGTCAGTTTCGTGAACAGCTCTATCCGGCGACTAGAGATACACTGCTGGCCACCCAAAATGTAACACCAAGAAGGACACGAGGTAACAAAGCCAGACCTACTGGACACATAACAGGTACAAAGATGAAACGATTGAGCTTACAGGCCCGTGCGACTTGCGGAACACGCAGACATCAATAGTTCGTGTGGCCTGCATGGCTAGCAATAACGGCCGCTATATACACGCCGCAGCATCGAACGAAACAGGCTTTGGATGTGGGCTTGGGGTATGTCGGTCCAGGCTGCTTCCACACGTTGCCACAGTTCATCAGGCGTAGCCGCGGGTTGTGCTTGCCGGGCCACTCGGTTGCCGATCAGCGACCAGACGTGTTCGATGGGCGACATATCGGGAGAACAGGCGGGCCACGGCAGCAGTGACACCTGGTGGGCCGTGAAGAATTGTTGCAGGATGCGTGTCACGTGCGGGCGCGCGTTGTCCTGTTGAAACGTGGCCGCTGGCAGGTCCTGCAGGTAAGGGAGGACCACAGGCTCCAAAACGTCGGAGATGTAGCGGTGGCTGTTGAGTGTACCGGCGATGCGTGTCATATCCAACTGCGCCCCAAACCATAACGCCAGGCGACGGACCGGTATGGCGATGCATAATGCAGGCGTCAAACAGTCTCTAGCCACGGTGCCGCCACACGCGGATCCGACCATCGTGGTGTTGCAGGCAGAAGCGGGATTCGTCGGAGAAGACAATGACATGCCATTCCGTAGTCCAGGTGCGGCATTCAGCGGACCACTGCCGCCGCACTCACCGGTGGTTTAAAGTCAATGGTAATCGGAGCAATAGACATCGTGCGACAAGTTCCCGCTCCTGCAGACGACATCGAACGGTACGTGCTGACACAGGTTGTTGCGCAACACACCCTAATTCCTGCGCTAACGTTCGTGATATGGCGGTGCGAGCCGGCAATGCCCGCCGCACAATATGCCGATCCTCTTGTTCCGTGGTGTGCCGCGGCTGCGGCAATCGCTCACGTCGGTCCGTCCGACCCTCCTGCACCCACCGAATCCATACTCGCCTCACTGTGGCTGAATGTCGTTCCACACGGGCGCCTATGTCTCGGTACGATAAACCGCTGTCGCGATAAGCCACTATTCGTCCTCTGTCGAACTCCGAAACGTGCTGGAATGACTGCCGTATTCTGCGACGAGGCATCAGGGAGCTTCCCACGCACAGGTCCAGCAGCACAACACACTTCCACTACTTACACCCATCCTTCTGTGCACCCTTCTTATAGTGCTTCTCGGTGGCGTGCCGGGCGCACATGATTTGCATATGCTCTGCAATGCTAATCGTTTGCATGTCCTCTCGCGGGCGACGCATGCTGCGAATTTCTGGCCAATCGGATGCTTTTTTCTTGGTGTTGCATTTTGGGTGGCCAGCAGTGTATTTACAGAGCTCAGAGGTGGTCATGTGAATCATGCTGTGTAACTTCTAAGCCGCAAACAGTAGGATTTTGCTGTTTTCCTATAGTTTATTATTGACATCAGGGCCCATATGGGGGACAAGAGGGGCACTTGCCCTATCCCGGAAATCTGACTGTCATTTCAATGCTTCAGAGATATTGCAAAGGTTTACGCGATAATACTAATTCTTATTGTTAATTTTTCAGTTGAACTTCTGGATGTGTGTGTGTGCACAGTAAAAATAGGGAGAATGTTGGGAATTTACAGCAGAAAATAATCACAATTAAATTTTCTATTGCAGGCCAGAGCACATCGTACAGACGTACAAATGAAAAAAATGAAATAAGTAAAAATGAAAACTATGGTAAAGTCCTCTGCAATCAGACATTTACTACTGGATGACAATCTCCAGAAGTTTCTCCCAGAACTTTGACTTCTTTGACTTAGTTTCTTGATAACCGATTGGGTGGTCGCTGGGTCTACTAAGCTCATAGGACACAAATGGCCAAAAAGCGCAAGGCAACTATAAAGATGTTTCCTTATTGCTCCGATAAGCTGCCAAATTAAAATTTTCCAACACTTTTATGTAGCTTTTAGGGTCTTCTGGATTTCAATTTAATTTATGTGTTGTGCGTGCTGTAAAAATGGGTTACGTAAGGCTCAATGGAAATTTGCACATGGAGTTTGTGTATGTCATCTTTGATTTAACTTCATCCTTCTGGCTCTTGAACTTCTTAGGCCTTCGCATCATGCTTGAACAACGCGCTGTAGTGAGATTTCTTTGGGCACAGGCAGCGAAACCTGTTGAAGTTCACCGAAGGATGTTGGCTCAGTACGGAAGTGAAAACAGCATGACTCAACGAAAAAGTTTATGAATGGGAAGGAAGGTTTAAAGCGGGAAGAACAAGTTTAATAGACGCGAAACTCAGTCTGGACGACCATCAAAATCGCGCACACGAGCGTAAATCGACAAGGCAAATGGCTTGAGTAGTGAACAACGACGGATTAACTTTTTCCGCTGTTGCTGCACATTTGGATATCCTCTTTGGATCTGCAACACATACCATAGTGCATGATGATTCCGGGTATCGTAAAGTCTGCGCAAGATGAGTACTCAAACAGCTTACTGATCTTAACAAGCAACAGCGCATGGAGGTTGAGACCCAATTCCTGAAACGTTATGAAGAAGATCTGAGTGTTTACAGCGGAATGTCACCGGCGACGAGACAGGGGTTCATCACTGTGAAGCGGAAAGCAAGAGACAAAGCTTGCAGTGGAAACAACCGTCTTCTTGAGTAAAGAAATTCAAATGACAGCCCTCCGGCAAGAAAATCATGCTGACCTTCTTTTGGGACATGGAGGGTCCTATTCTGGCGCATTTTCAGGAACACGGACAAATAGTGACCACTATAACCTACCACGCTATGCTTAGAGAGAAACTGAAACCTGCAATTTGAAGCAAAAGAAAAGAAATGCTGTCAAAAACAGTCTTGTTGCACCATGACAATGTACGTCCCCATGTAGTGGCAACAACGGAGGAGGCAATACAGCAAATGCGGTCTGGACGTCTTCCACATTCATCCTATAGCACTAATCTGGCGCCATCCGATTATCACGTCTCTGCTCCTCTCAAGTCCACTCAAAGAGGCTCCACGCGGTAGTACGTTCACCTCTGATGATGAGGTTAAGGAAGCGGTGCAGACCTGGATACGGGAGCAGCCTAAAAGCTTCTCCCAGGGAATGAAAAAACCGGTGAAACGATACAAGAAATACATGTACCTGCAGGTGTACTATGTGGAGAAGTGAGATAGCACTTATGTTCATTTGCTCAGTTACCGGTATTAAAGGGTATATCGCCCTTACTTTTCGCTTCTTCATCGTATAAGATCTCGTCCCCTGGTTGCCAGACATCTTTGCTATTCTTCTGATAAGAATTCATCCCACCTACAAGAGGTTGCATAAATAAATATAAATACGTAAACAACGCACGAAACTGTTTGTGTTGTGCCGTCTCTTCAAGTCATAAGACACAAGGTGATGACCTAAACCACATTGTGTTAAACTGATTTTGATTTGTGCATAATCAATTTGTGTAAATCTAATTTAGATTGTTATAACCTGATTTGTGTATAATCGATCTATTAAATGGTAGCACAAGATTGCTACAGGCCAGAAGACACATATTTGCTTGACTTGCCATGTATTAGTAGTTATTTCAGTTGATTCCGGTTGCCGAGAGTTATTAGTAAAAAACAAACAAAAGAACAACAACAAAAAATCTAAAAAAGAACAGGTTGGTTCAGTTCTGATTGAGCCGTCAGTTTGGAACGTAGGTCTACGATAGGTGTGTTGAATTATTGTTTGGAGGTGGCTGCTTTCAGGCGATCTCGATACTCTCTATTTCATTGGGCTGCAATCTTTTCGGGCTTCTTACATTCCTCATCACTTGCTCTTGCCTCTCGTTTTGGTTTTCTCCACAGTTGCTTGCGTTCATTCTGCGAATTCCACGGCATTTTCGAAAATGTTAACCCGTTCACAAGAAAACATTTTATTTTATTTTAGTTTAAACCACTGCGATATGTTTTTATATATTTGAATAGATCTCGTCGAGAGCTTTAAAACGATACCATCCTGGGTCGTTTTGCACTAACGGTCGTCCAAATAAACCGCGATATTTTCAAAAGTTCATCGGTTCACAAGATAATTTTTTAAATGTCCAGTTTAAACCACTGTGAAATGATCTTCATATATTTGAATAGATCTCGTCCAGAGCTTTAAAATGATATCATGCACAGTCGTGTTGCGCTGACGGTTGATGAGATAGACTGAGTCAACCACGGGGGCACCCAGAAATATTGCATCACTTCTTCCGCGCCCAGGGTGCGGTGCTGCTGCCCTCCATACGTAAAAGACTGGACACCCACCCCCAAGCAAGAAGAGGTGACAGGAAGAGGTCAGTTGGGAGAGTGACTTATTCCGGAATGAGGAGACCCGGGTTCGATGCCCGGCGTGAACAAAAATGACGGAGAAATTTTCTTCGTTATACTACAATAGTGATAAAGTAGAAGTTTGTCCGCGCTGGACATCGAAATCGGTTCCCCTCACTCCGGAGTAAGTCGCTCTCCCAATTGAGCTACGCGGACATCTGCTATCTGCCTTTATCTCGTGTGCGTCCGGCGGGGCAGGCACGTCACATCTCCCTCTCCTCCCGAAAGAGGGCCGAGGGCATGACCCATGGGTCAGGGTCAGCCGGGACCATGTGTCGCTGTAGGCAGTCATCCCAGACAATTTATTGTGTGGAACGTAACATCACACTGATTTATTTTTTTCGAAGCACTAAAGAAGGGATTCTAATTTCTCCTGTCTCGCCGTGTGGAAAGAATATCACATCATTGCGAGAAACTTAACAGCCGAGTCATCCAGGAAATTCGGGCGCCAATATAACGTACAAGTTTGTCCGCGTCGGGCAAACTTATCCGGGTCACCTTACTCCGGAGTAAGTCGCTCTCCTAACTGAGCTACGTGGGCATGTGCTCCCAAATCTATCTGCCTTTATCTCGTGTGCGTCCTGCGGGGCTAAAAGTCTGTCCTCAAGACGGAAAGAAAAACTAAATCTGAAGTGTGTTAGTGAGGGGGATTGTAACTTTTGGTCTAGTATACCTACAGGTTACACCCCATTGTGTTATACATCATTTTAAAGCTCTCGTGAAAAGCAGGTAATTCCTCCCTCCTCTGCCACCGGCGATGTCGAGAAGGAACTAAATTTCGTTGCCAAGCACTGTTTTCGAGATATTTGACAAAATTGACTTAGGTGGTTCACTAACAATCTCCGTTACCCAGTTTCGCTACTACAGTCGGGAAAGATGAATAGCATGAAAAAAGTGAAGAAAGGACGCACAAAGGTTACCACTTCGATAATATTTCTTTTCGATTTCGATCTTTTCTCGACTAATATCGCTTCTTGAAACGAAAGATGAATAAAAAAATGACTAGGTTCTTTTCGGGATTTTTTCTCTTCAGTCAACTTTTTGAAAGTTTTACGGAACATACAGGGTATCCATAAAGTTGTCTCCACATTACAAAAATTAATATCAAAACATCTATGTAAATTAAAATAAAATGGTTGACAACATAATATAGCAGCACTCATAAAAAAAATTTTCTGTTCTTTAGGTTAGCGCTACTGCTGAATAAGAGGAGCATTTCATCGAAAATGGCTTCCATGCAAGAAAAAGCGGAGTGCGTGTTGTGGTTCCAGGAAACCAAATCGTCGGTTACTGTCCAGCGTCATTTCAGAAAAGAGTACACACGATCACCACCGGATCAAAAAAGCATAAAAGCTTGGTTTGAAAAGTTTAAAGCGACGAGTAGTGTTGACGTGCGGGCAGACCACCGGTTACACAAGAGACAGCTGCAGCTGTTCAGGAGACATTTCTGCGAAGCCCCAGGAAATCCATTCGTAATGCTTCAGCGGAAACTGAGATTCCCCGTGCCACAAAATTTTACACAAACGTCTTCATCTGTATGCTTATAAGGTACAGATCGTTCTAGCTCTTCAGCCTGATGACCGGCCTCGCCGTGCTGCATTTGCGAAGGAAATGTTACGGCTCATAGCTCATGATAGTGATTATCTGCACCGTGTCTGTTTCTCAGATGAAGCCACATTCCACGTCTCTGGTGCAGTAAATAAGCACAATGTGCGAATCTGGGGATCAGAAAATTCCCATTTTGTCATCGAACAGCAGAGGGCTAGCCCGAAAGTGAACGTATGATGCGACCGGATGCATGACAGAATCATCGGACCCTTCTTTTTTACAGAGCTCACGGTAACATGTAACGTGTACCTGGGCATGCTGGAACATTTTGTAGCACCTCAGTTGCATGCACTCCAACCTTCGGTTATTTTCCAACAAGACGGTGCCCCACCACATGGGTCAATAATGGTTCGTGAGTTCCTGAATGCCATATTTCCGGACAGATGGATTGGCCGCGAGGGTCCCATGACATGGCCACCTCGATCGCCCGACATAACCCCTCTAGGCTTTTTCCTGTGGAGTTATGTGAAAGACCAAGTTTACTCTAGAAGTGTTCCGGATGTTGAGACGTTGAAGAGAAGAGTAACGGACGTCATTGGTTCTATCTCTGCTGAGATATTAAACAAAACATGGCGTGAAATCGAATAGCGCTTAGATGTCCTCCGTGCCACAAATCGCGCCCATGTGGAGGTGTACTGACACTGGAAAAAAAAACTTTACTTGTGCACCATCATTGTCGTGCAATCTCTTTCTTGTACCTGTAATACATTTTTAAGATTAATTTTGTAATGTGGGAAATACTTTAGAACACCCCGTATATTCGGGGGAAGGAGCTTATCTAACTTCTAGGGTGTCTCAGCCCTCTCTCCTGGCCTCCTCCCTGCTGAAAAGTTTTATTGTAGCTACACTGGACACCCACCCCCAAGCAGAAATCCTGGGTGCGGTGCTGCTGCCCTTCATGCATAAAAGACAGGACACCCACACCCAAGCAGAAATCCTGGGTGCGGTGCTGCTGCCCTTCATGCGTAAAAGACTGGTCACCCACCCCCAAACAGAAATCCTGGGTGCGGTGCTGCTTCCCTCCATACGTAAAGGACTGGTCACCCACCCCCAAGCAGAAATCCTGGGTGCGCTGCTGCCCTTCATGCGTAAAAGACAGGACACCCACACCCAAGCAGAAATCCTGGGTGCGGTGCTGCTGCCCTTCATGCGTAAAAGACTGCTCACCCACCCCCAAACAGAAATCCTGGGTGCGGTGCTGCTTCCCTCCATACGTAAAGGACTGGTCACCCACCCCCAAGCAGAAATCCTGGGTGCGGTGCTGCTGCCCTTCATGCGTAAAAGACAGGACACCCACACCCAAGCAGAAATCCTGGGTGCGGTGCTGCTGCCCTTCATGCGTAAAAGACAGGACACCCACACCCAAGCAGAAATCCTGGGTGCGGTGCTGCTGCCCTTCATGCGTAAAAGACAGGACACCCACACCCAAGCAGAAATCCTGGGTGCGGTGCTGCTGCCCTTCATGCGTAAAAGACAGGACACCCACACCCAAGCAGTGTGGGTGTCCTGTCTTTTAAGCATGAAGTCTGTCTGTTAGGTATGGAGGTGCTGCTGCCCTCCATACGTAACAGACAGGACACCCACCCCCAAGCAGAAATTCTGGGTGCGGTGCTGCTGCCCTTGATACGTAAACAAAAAAAATTTCAACGTCATTGCACCAGCAGAAAGATGCACAACTTATACACTTTGTGAATCTATGATATGGGAGAATGATATAAACATAGGTCAATCCATGATATGAAAGAGTCATATGAACATATTTAAATCTGCGATATGAACATGTATTTAGTTCAAACAGGAATTTTAAAATTTATTTCTTGTGAATAAAATACTCACTCTAGTACAAGTGAAGGAAAAAACTTCATTACATCCAACATTAGTTCAAGTACAGCTGCTATTAGAAGCCAAGGCCAAAAAGATTTTGTTAAGGCTAACATCAGGCTAGGTGCGGTGAGTTGGTTCGTACTGATGATATCAGATGATTCTAACTTGCAGTCTTCTACTACCTCCGTACTAAACAAAAAAGAAAGCATGTTTTCAAGAAAGGCAAAACATATATGCGCACTCACAATTCAGATCGCAATTATGGAACGGAGTTAAAAAGAATTGCCAGTAATTCAAAATGGATAAAAAATTTGCACATTTCAGAAGCACTTAATTCTACACGATTGTTCTCAAATATAACTCTAAAAAACACGTGTGTAAGAACTCAGAAAGACTAACGATTAAACTAATCAACACACAGGATGCCAAATTTACGACGGTGGATAACACTGAACTAGGAAAATGAACATGTTATACTCGTGCGGCTTGGATTTGCATTATTTCGTTTAACCCTTTGAGTGCCAACGACGCGTCTAGGGAGTGCAAATATTTCTTGTACCCAGTGTCAGCGACGCGTTTAGCGCGTGCAATGCTTTTCTTTACCCTGTGTCAGCTACGCGTTTAGCGCGTGCAAAGCATTTCTTTACTCAGTGTCAGCGACGCGTCTAGCGTGTCCAAAGCTTTCTTTAGAGCCTGTATCGTGTAAGAACAGTTTTTGAAATTCGTACGGGGGTGTGATGCTTTAACGGAAGAAAACCGCAATGGCAGGATTTCAACATTAGCCAAGACAGAAATGTGGCATGTGTGGAGGTTTGATTCAAGAAGAGAAGTGGGCTATGTGCATTAGATTATTGTAAATGTTTCTTTCGATACCGTGCGTCACACTGTTCCGGATGTGTTGGGAGATCGGAAAGTTTCAGCGAGATGAGTATCTACACAAAAGCCTACAGAACAGAAGGTCTTGTGAATGGGACTGAGACTTTTACAACGGCAACCGTTTGCGTAAGAAGGCCATGAATTCCTCAGTCGCATTGGCACCTCGTGAAACGTGGGTGCACCAATACACTCCAACGTCAAGGTCAATGGATTGAAAACACTCATCATCTCGAGAAAGAAAGAAGTTCAGGACTGTACCATCTGCTGAGAAGGTCATGTTGACAGCATTTTGAGATGCCCAGGATATTCTCCTCTTGGACTTCTTGGATCACGGGACTATTATCACAGCCCCGTGATTACAATTTATGACCACCTGCTGGTATTACGAGATTTCTGTCGATTGCATCAGCTACTGTCTGTATTACTCAACTTCCTGCGGTGTTACATCATCCTACATCGGCAGCTGTTGATAGAGTTGGGGAAGCGTGCGAGCGTCAGTTTGCGCCTGGTTTTCATGCTGAGCAGTTTTGTACGTATTTTCTACACAGCGAAAAATGGGCAAAAAAG
Organism: Macrothele yani; assembly: GCA_039090855.1. NCBI lineage: Eukaryota > Metazoa > Arthropoda > Arachnida > Araneae > Macrothelidae > Macrothele > Macrothele yani. The sequence goes on from CM076993.1 coordinate 92,962,086, forward strand.
CGTCATTAAGTGTTACTCAGAGGGCACAAATAGTGACTTTATCACATCATGAAGGACACTCCAAACGTGACATAAGCAGAAAGGTGAATGTAAGCAAGACTGCTATTCAAAATACGATCATGAAATATCGAGATACACGTGAATTTAGCGACCGAAAGAGAAGTGGACGTCCAAGGAAAACAACGCCACGTGATGACAATACCATAAGGCAAATTATGCGTTTCCCGAGGAGTTCGTGCAAGAAAATCAAGGCATTTCTACATTCAAAAGGGTCTGATATTAATTAGCATTATGACGGTTTCCGGACGTTTTAGCAAGGAATTTGGATTAAAGTCTTATAAACCTACACATAAACCTAGACTTAACCTCCGTCATGAAATGGAAGAGACTCCAGTTTGCGAAGCGTCATCAATCGTGGGCTGCTGAAAATTGGAGCCAAGTTCTTTTTTCGACGAATACTGTGCGTCAATTTGAATCTCGTGAAGCACATATTCGACGACCAAAAGGCAAAGGTTTGATAGAGAATACATCGCTAGCACCGCGAGACATCCGCCTCGTCAGATGATATAAGGGTGTTATGTCAGCATCCGGTACTGCTTCATTTTCCTTTTTGCCGACAGGCACTACCACGACTGGTCCTTTTTATATGGAAATGTTACGGGAGAAGCTGTTAACTCATATGCAAGTGCACAGACAGATGCACAATCTTTATGCATAATGATGCCACAGAATAAAAGACAGTAAATGACTACCTGCAGAGGGAAAACATAACTGTGCTTGGCTAGCCCGGTAATAGTCCCGACCTTAATCCCATCGAAAATTTGTGTACCATTTTAAAAGACAAGGTAACAAAAAAACAATTCCCAAGCTTTGATTGGCGCGATAAAGTACGTGTGGTGGAATGACATTTCACGTGACTACTGCAAATCTATCACTGAGAGTATGCCACATCGTATTCTGTCCGTTATAAAAAACAAAGATGACCACACAAAATACTGCTTTCGGTCTTTTTGTATTCTAAAGAATGTAAATATTCATGTGTGGTGTCATTTTTTCAAATATCTCTGACTAGTAATTAGTTATTTATTTGAAAATCTTAATTTTCAATAAATTGACAGGTGGTCTTAAACTTTTGTAAATGACTGTAGTAACCAATCCCCAGATCTTCTGAATGCAAATTTGAGCCATTACAATAGCTGAAACACTGAGTAACACATTACAGCCTTCCATATCCGTTTTTTGCCGCCCCGGTGGCGCAGTGGTGTAAGGCGCTGGCCTCTGATCATTCGTCCGTAAGGGGTCCGGGTTCGAATCCCGGTCGGGCATGGATGTTGTGTTTGTCTTACGGCACTGGCTCTCTCCCTTCCCTGGAACCACTGACCCTAAATTAGGGACGGGCGACTGCTTATAGCCCATTGAGTGTCTCACGGTGGTCGTTAAACCTCCAATCAAAAAAATATATATATCCGTTTATTAGAGCGCATATCGTAGCCGCGGCTGAATACCGCGTGCGTAGGAGAGACGACTCCAGCAACTCCTCGCAGCTTCAGATAACAGTAACGAATGTAACGAAGCGTCGAACTGCGCATGCGTGAAACTGTCTTTCGGGGCTGGAAGCCTTTCTGTTTAAACAGCAACAATTTTGCTTTCGCGTTGTCCCAGTGATCACGTGATCTTCGTTTATGGGTTCGCTCGTGTAAGTAAAAGGAACAAAGTGGACTTTTTATTGGAACACCCTTTTAATTTAAGGGATGAAGAAAAAAGAAATCGTTAGAGATCTGTGCCCACATCAACTGATTATTTGCATGGTGCAAAAACATAAGAATCTGCTTTGAACCGGACTTTTAAGCGTGAAAAAACTTGCTTACGTAACAAACTGTTGCAAGAACGGTTAAACGCCTTAACTGTTTTATCTGTTGAGGAAAATTTCATTTCATAAATTGACAACTTTAAAATAAAAGCTATCCACCAGAAGTTCGCTGAGCAAAAAAAAAAAAAAAAAAGAAAGAGCTCAATTCCTTTATAAGTGAAGTAAGGCAAAAACCTAAACTTTTATTTTATGTTATATAGCTCTGTATATATGACATAAAATAAAAGTTTAAGTTAATTCAACTGTGAACTAGTTAAGAAAGCAATTGAAAACAACCAAAGTTTGAAGAGAGCAAAGGGACATCTTAGTAAGGGAAGAAAACAGATTATGGCTCTGAGAAAAAAAGATGGTTCTGCAACAAGGAATATAGGTGACATCTAACAAGAGTGAAAGATTTCTATATATGTACTCCAGACATTACGAAAGGTATCAGTACCAGAGTTCTTCCAGTCCTCCCAACAGAAGTTGCACATGCAATCAAGAACATGAAGCGGGGAAAAGCTCCAGGAGAAGATGGAATTACTGTAGACATCATACAAGAAGCAAGTGGAGAACTTGAAACAGTACTCGCCCAAGTTTTCACTCGATGCCTTAATGAAGGGAAGATTCCTGAGGATTGGAACAACGCTACAATGATCTTGCTACATAAAAAAGGTGACATTGAGGATCTCAGGAACTACAGACCTATCAGCCTCCTATCAGTGGTTTATGAAATCTTCACTCAAGTTCTTTGACACCGCTTGAAGGTGACACTTGACATGGCTCAACCGAGAGAACAAGCTGGATTCAGGAGTGGCTACAGCACAATAGATCATATCCACGTACTGAGAGAACTAATTGAAAGAGCGAGGGAATATGAACTTCCATAATGATGGCTTTCATCGATTATGAAAAGGCCTTTGATTCGGTGAAACCATCAGCAGTTACAATGGGTTTGAAGTTCTGCAGTATTGAAGATGCATACATTAATATTATTAATAACAACTATGAAAATGCAAGTGCAAAGATTCGACTATTTGAGAATAAAGCACCTATAAAAACTGAAAAGGGAGAGAGACAAGGTGACACTATATCTCCCAAACTCTTTAATGCCACGTTGAAAAATGTCTTTCAATCACTGAACTGGGAAAACAAAGGGATAAAGATTAATGGAGATTATGTAACTCACTTTCGTTTTGCTGATGACGTAGTCATTTTTGCAACTACCCCATCAGAGCTGCAGAGTATTAACCCAGGAACTTGCTGACAAGAATAAAGAAGTGGGATTAAAAATGAACTTTCAGAAGAAGAAAGTGATGTATAATGCTTTTACAAAAAATGAAGATTTATCGATTGATGGAGAAAAGTTGGAGATAACCAATACCTACATTTATCTTGGACAGCAGATATCAAGTGAGGGTCACATTGATGAAGAAATTAATCGGGGTATAAAATTTGCCTGGAGAGCTTTTGAAAAAAAAGCAGTATAATTTTCAAGAGCAATATGTCATTATGTCTTAAAAGAAAAGTGTTTGATCAATGCATCCTTCCAGTGCTTACGTATGGTGCAGAGACATACAAAGGCTGCAGACAATTCAAAGAAGCCTGTAGAGGTGCATGCTTGGTGTAACCAGGAGAGATAAGAAGAGGAACTCGTGGATCAGAAAAATGACAAGAGTGGAAGACATCATGATCAGAGTAAAATCCCTGAAATGGCAATGGGCTGAACATATTACCAGAAGGACAGATCATCGATGGACAGCCGAAATTTTAGACTGGATTCCAAGGAACAGGAAAAGATCCAGAAGAAGACCACATGTGAGATGGGTGGATGAAATTCGAAAGTATGTGGGAGTAACATGGAGGAGACGGGCACAAGACAGACAGCTGTGGAAGAAACTTGGGAGACCTTCGTCAAGCAGTGGATTGATAATGCTTGACAATGATGATGATGATGATGATATATAAATAAAAATTATATCTCATTCTGTGAGAATATATATGAATTCAGCGGGGCCTGGCGTTTGGAAAACTCACAATACAATGAAATTTCAGAGGCCGCTCCATGAAAACTGAGAGTAATGTTTTTTTTCAGTTGGCAACAGTGCAAAGGGGTAAAATAACCACGCAGACGACTAACTGAATGAAAGAGGTGTCTATGGCAACGCTTATTAGCCGTAGCATGCGATCCTGGTTTTGTTATTGCGCAGTTGTTTAAGGCACGTCTGCGTTTCGCCATACAGTTATGGAGGTGAGTGATTCAGAGTTAAGAAGTGAAATACGTTGTGCGATAAAACTGTGCTTTCGTTTGGGTAAAACGGCTTCAGAAACAGTGGATTTAATGAAAAAAGCTTACAAAGATAATTGTTTGGGTGAGTCAACGATTTTTAGATAGCACCATGATTTCAAAAACTGGCGTTTGTCGGCAGAACTCGCTCCTAGGCCTGGTCGACCTGAAAGTGTTGTTACGGAGCGTATTGTTAACACTGTTTAGGCAATCCTGCAAGGAGATCGACGAATGACGTGTGAAGACATAGCGACGTCAACTGATATTTCAAAAACGTCGGCATTCCGTATTCTAGGCGACAAATTACTGCTGCATCGTGTGTGTTCCAGACGGGTACCTCATCACCTGACGAGAGAACAATTGTTAGCCAGAGTTCAGGTGTGTCATGAGTGGAAACAAATTATTGCAAAGGATCCAAACTTTCTAAACACAGTAATAACTGCCGATGAAACATGGGTCCACTGTTTCGACCCCTTCACAAAGCGCGCAACGAGTGTTTGGAAACACACAGGATCGCCTCCTCGGAAAAAAGTCAGCAAAACCAAATCAGCTGGGAAGGTGATGATGATAATTTTCTTTGATCATAAAGGTGTAGTTTACCAGCAAGCCGTTCCTCCACAAATTGTTGTTAATGCTAAGTATTACATTTCAGTCTTGGAGCGTCTGCGACGACACATATCGATTAAGCGACCGGAACTGGTGGGCAAGTGGACCCTACACCATGATAACGCTCGCCCACACGTGGCTGCTTGTGTTCAACAGTTTCTTACGAAATGCAGTATTGAAATCATGCCACAGCCTACCTACAGTCCTGATCTCGCCTCGTGCGATTTCTGGTTGTTTCCAACGATGAAGGAGAAGTTCCGTGGCGCAACATTCAACACAGATGCTGACGTTATTCAAGCTGTACAGGGGTCACTAAAGCAGTTTCCACAAAATGCCTTCGCCACATGCCTTGAAAACTGAACTGAACGATGGGACCGTTACATATCATCCGAGGGAAGATACTTTGAGAAAGAATAACATATATTTTGCTGTACCAATATTTCTTCATTCTGAGGGATTTTAATCTCAGTTTTTATGGAACGACTATTGCATATTTCACAGTACGGAAGAAGATTGAGAACAATTTAAAAAATATTTGGCCCTGAATAAATTTTAAGTCATCCTGCACCACTGATCACTGCCATCCAATATTGCAGCAGTCTACGGCGTTTGAAGGAACAGTCCGTATACAAGATGCTCTGGTATGGTTAGAAAAGGAGTGGAGTGATCCATTTGGATGACAGTGATCGCCCCATAACGCAAGGGTAACAAAACACAATCGAATCTCTCCATGGAGAGATTCGATTGGTCCTGTCTCTCCCATTTTTTTCCCGTACAGCTCGGATCCTTCATTCTCGAACTTCAACCTGTTGTGCTCTCTCAAAGAGGCACGTGACAGTAAAATGCTCTGTATGCTCAAAAAGCATCCGGACACCCCTTTTGAGTAGTGGATTTACCCATATACGTCACAGTCATGGCCCATACAGGTATAAAAAGACTCATGTGGACTGGAAAAGATCATAGTCGTAGGTAATATTGTATAAATCTATGTTTGGGTCATCTCAAATCGGCAAACATCGTAGACAAGCATGAAGAGTAGAATAAATCGTACGGTAAAGCCCCCTGACTTTCAATATGGCACAGTCGTAGAATGCCATCTTAGCAACAAGTCATTTCGGAAAACTTCTGCCCTACTGCAGCTTCCCCTATCAGCTGTGATGATATTGTGAAGTGGAAACACCTATGAGCAACAACAGCACAATCGCGATCTGGTAGGCCACGTGAAATGACAGAGGGGGACTGCCCAGTACTGAAGCGGGTGGTGGGACAAAATTGCCTGTCGCGGTTGCAACACTCACCACAGATTTTCGAAGTGTCTGGAAGCAATGTTAGTACCATAACGGTTCCTCGAGAACTGAGGGAAATAGGCTTATATGGTTGATCAGCAGCACGTAAGCCTAACACCAGTCATAAGCCTAACATAAGCTTAACATCAGCCAGGTCAACATCAAGTGCCGGTCGGGGTGTTGTAAAGCTGCGTGCCAGTAGATTCTGGAGCAGTGGAAATACGTTCTCTGGAGTGATGAATCGCACTTCACTACATGGAAGTCGTCTCTCGGACTTATAGAAGTAGTGAGCAGAGATGGAAACGGATCACGGGTCAACGGGTCGACAATTTCTAGCGGGTCAAACGGGTCGGGTCAAAGTGTTCCTGACCCGGTTTTATTTCAGTTTTATGTTTGAAAAGAAAAAAAAATCAAAGAACATGCGCACTGTGGAATTTTGTGCTCGATACTGGTGCCCGCGGAATGAAAATTAGTTTGTCATGAAATATGAAAGAAAAAATTTAACTTTCTTCTGTGGAGCAATAATGAAAACAACATCCACATTTTGGAAACCCTCAACTCACCATACACCTGTGAAAATTGGTGTTGCTGTGAAACATATTCTGAAGCTTGATATGATATCAAGAAAACAGCAAAAATTGAAATTAAACATACAACAAGTTGCTTAATTCTAAAATTTTGACGGTAGCGCCATCAAAATTAGGTGGAACAGCCTTAACATTACTGGGGAGGAACTTTCTGAGTCTCGAAAATGTGTTTCAAAACATGTGCAAAAAAGGTGGGTTATAAAAAAGGTGGGTTATATAAGACGAGAGTTTCAACTCTTCCCGTAAGTAAGTGAATAAATTATATAAATATAAATATATCGAGTTCCTCTTCTTATCTCTCTTGGTTGCACCAAGCAAGTATCTCTCCATGCTTCTTTGAGTTGTCTGCAGTCTTTGTATGTCTCTTTTAGTTAAGAGACGTTGACCTTAACTAAAAGAGACATACAAAGACTGCAGACTATTCAAAGAAGCCTGGAGAAATGCATGCTTGGTGTAACCAGGAGAGATAAGAAGAGGAACTCGTGAATCAGAAAAATGACAAGAGTGGAAGACATCATGATCAGAGTAAAATCCCTGAAATGGCAATGGTCTGGAGATATTGCCAGAAGGACAGACCATCGATGGACAGCTGAAATTTTAGACTGGATTCCAAGGGACAGGAAAAGACCCAGAAGAAGACCACATGTGAGATGGATGGATGAAATTTGAAAGTATGCGGGAGTAACATGGAGGCGACTGGCACAAGGCAGACCGTTGTGGAAGAAACTTGGGGAGACCTTCGTCCATCATTGGATTGATAATGGTTGACAATGATGATATATTTCAAAGCATATCCTAGTCGGGTTAGGGTCACTACTTACAGATCCGGGTCAGGTCTGGGTCCAAAATTTTTGACCCGTTTCCAACTCTGGTAATGAGATGAGTCTCTCAGCCTTCCAGAAGATTCCTTTCGCCTGGAGCATGCCAGGCGAACGCAACCTTCCCTACTGTGTTGTGCCAAATGTAAAGTTTGGTAGGGGAGGCATCACATTCTGGGGATCACAGTTTCGGCTGGGTCCTCAGTTTCAGTGCCCGGTAATCGTCACTCTACAGCCTGTAATGACATTATCGACATTCCTGTATTCCCAACATTATGGCAACTGTTCGGTGAAGACCCTTACCTTTACTAATAACACAATGTCCACCAAGCGAGGTAAGCTGCAGGAATGGTTTGATGAGATGGGTGTGGAAGAACTTGATTGGCCTGCACAGAGCCTCGATCTTAACCCGATAGTTTACCTAGGACATGAAACGGAAATGCCAATTTCAAGCCAGGCCGAAACACCGGACATCCGTGGCCTAGTGAATGGAAAGTACACTTTATTAACAAAAGTCACCGGACACCTACTGTAGAAGAGGAACACAACATAACATTTATTGACATACATTAGTACGGTGTCGGTCTACCTTTGGCCTTAATACATGCACTGACCCTTCGAAGCTCGAAGTGGTTGGGTTTTGAGCTCCGTGATTTTCGTTGCTATAAGGTGTTTATTGAGTGCTTTAGTTTCTGTGGTTGCGTGTATCTTCAAGTTGAAGTTCTACGCTTTACGTTCGTGTACCTCCCAGGTTGGTGAGTGCCATATTTTTTCATTATTCACTGTTTTATTTTTCAACCAAGCTGGTCTTTTTTCGTTAAAGTCTCGCCATTGCTTCGATGGCGGAGGCAGACAAGGGTGACGCCCACATCCTTATCTTGGAAGATCAGCCAGCTTCCTCTTCTTCTTCTACCACTCAGCTTAATGAGGTGGCTCCCGAGCGTCATTGCGACGTCATGGACACCTCTTCTTCTCCAGCTATTACTCCCACCAAGTGCGGTGGTGCCAAGTCTCCTATCTACATCTCTGCAGATGATGACGTATCCGTTATCAGCAATACTGAGCTCATAGCTTCTACTTTTCATCAACTTTCTGATCCGCCCTCACTGCTAGGAGCCGCTTCATCGAATTCTCGACCCATGCCTGCCCAAGCATCCTATGCTTCTGCAACTTCTGGGGTCCTCACACCCCCAGTTTCATCTGCTATGCCTTTTCCTGAATCCTATGTCACTGTCGTCGGTTCTACTGCTACAATTGACATACCAGAGGATTCCCGAGCTGGTCACCTTTTTTCCTCCACTATGGAACGGGGCGTCTATTTTGATGCGCTTCCCGACACTAAGCTGTGGCAATATAGCCGAGCCCTCAAAACTATCTTACCAAAGGATGCAATAGACTTTGTAGCTCGAAAACCCAGATCTGTCTTGGTCTATTTTAAGGATAAAGCGCATGCTGACCAGGTCCTTACGGAAGGTCTAACCATCAATGACGTGCATCTGTTAGCACAACCGGTTGCGCACCGCCCGGTGCAGGTGACCTTCTACCCCGTACCACCAGAAGTATCCGACGCTGCACTTTGCACCTTGCTCAGCAGGTACGGCAGCGTTGTTGGCTCCATAACAACTCTCTCTGCGGCTCCCAGAGACCCTGAAGACAAATCGATTCGAGGTTTTCGCCGCACTGCTCGAGTCCTCTTTTCATCTGATGCTCAGCTGAAAGCGGTTCCGAATGTTTTGCACATCCGCTGTGGACAGCAACGCCGAAGAGTTGAGATAATCACTTCACAGTATTGCACTATATGTCAGAGCGAAAGTCACATAAGGGCTCAGTGCCCACGTGCCTCCCTGCAAACAGCTCCACACACTACATCTTCTTCTACTTTGTCCACCAACGCTTCACAGACTTCTTCCTATTCGAGGAAAGTCGCGGAATCAAGATCTTCCAAAAGTCAGCTTACTGCCATTGGTCAACAAACGACTTTGATGCCTCCATCTCCTGCTGATCCTAAGAATTTTCCCAGGCTTCCAAAATCGACTCCCCCTTGTACTTTTACAACCACTGCTGATGTACATGTTGACCACTCCTCAGCTTTTACCGTTGGCTCCATGACACGAGTCACAGGTAACGCTTCGGGTTCGGACTCTCCAGACGATCATGAAGCTTTGTGGTTGCTGGAAAACGCAGTGGTGCTACTCGCTCCAAGACGAAGAAGTCAAAGACTCTGGCGTCCCGAAGATCATCTCGCTCTTCTACCCGCTCATCCACTCGCTCCGTCAGCTCTCGACGATCGTTCTCCAGGTCGCCTCTACATACTTCCTCTGAGACAGCATGTGAGGGTGCCTTTCCCTCACTAGAAGAATTCACAACTTTTCTTGCTGAAAATGCTTTCCCTGCTGAGCCTCTGCCATACGAGGACGTGCTGGATTGCCTTTTAGGGTCCTCTAGCCCTTCCTCAGCACGCACTTCCATTCAGCAGTATGAAGCAGCTCTTCCACAAGTGCTGGTTCAATTACACTCACTTGAAAACACTCTTCGGCGCACTGCGGACGAGGTCCCGTGGAGTGCTTGTTTTCTTCGTCGACTCCACTCCATCACTACAGCCAGTCAATTCCTACTGCATCCCACAACTAACCTAGACATTCAAGGTGGTGTCACTTAATTGTCGCGGTTTTGCGACACCTCTTGCGAATGCGCTGGTACGAGAGGATCTTGCTCCGCTGAATGCTGATATATTACTTCTGCAGGAAACAAACTGTACTTCCACCACTCAATTTCATCAATGGCGTCAGTGGGATCATACTTTCCATCACGCCTACAGCCAACTGTCGCGTGGTGGCATGGCAGTTGGTGTTCACTCACGTTTTCGTTCAACTCTTTCCTCCTTCTCAGTTAAAAACTTATGTCGAGACTTATTACAACGAGTCTCTTTCACCGTCGCAGCTGAAAAATTTCATGTATTCAACATTTATGTTCCTTGCACTATTACTCACGTGCCAGAGTTGTTTGCAAAACTTCGACGGGCTCTGTCACGTATTCCCATCACCGACCGGGTACTTATCGGAGGTGACTACAATTGCACTCTACATCCCCTAACTGATCGCTCTTCTTCTTCCAGAGAACACCGTACGGAAGTAGTACATCTCTTACAGTCTATCACTTCAGACTTCTCACTCGTAGATGTTCAACGCCATTTGTCACCAACCCAGACTACACATACATGGCGTGCACCAAGAGCCATTGATCCTCCTACAGCAAGATTGGATCGCTTTTATGCAACTTCTCTTCTTCTACCAGCAATATCAGATTCATGCTGTACACCCACAGCTTCCTCGGATCATTGCGCCATTGCCATAACAGTTTTTGCTACTTCAACACAGCCACGTACAATCCGGCCTTGTACTTTTGACAACACTCTTTTAGATGACTCAGCCTTCTGCTCATCGGTGCGAGATTTTCTTGCGGATTGGCGTACAAAGCTTCATTCTGCACCGTGCCCCCTCAACGTTTGGTTGGAAGTAAAACGCCACCTCATATTACTGGTACGAAACCTGTCATATTCGATCATGACACAACGGAGGATGCGTCTTGATCATACTAGGCAAATGCTCTCTTTGCTCAATCTTGCTGATCCCCTATTTCAAGTCTACCAGGCAGAATTACATTCACTTTTGGTGCCACTTGCAAAACAAGCCCTTCAACGCCTTAAACTACAACACCTGAAACCTGATGCTTGTTCGTACGAATTCCTTACGTCACTTGAGTCAACTCGCCGATCCTCTTCTGTTCTACAGCACCTTCGTCTTCCAACTGGAGTAGTTTCATCCGAACCAGTTCCAATTTGTTCTATGGTACGTAATTACTACATTTCAAAATTTTGTGAAACTCCTCCTCCCTCCCCTACGGCTTCTGCTTTTCTGTTCTCTTCTTTGCCTCAGGTCCCTTCTCATCTTTCAGCCAGTCTCCTCCATCCTCCCACTTTAACTGAGCTCTCTGACACTTTCTCGTCCCTCAACCCCCGGGCTTCACCTGGCCCGGACGGTCTCCCTGTTTCTTTCTATAAGGCTTTTCTTCCTGCCCTCCTTCCATTTCTCCTCTGTGCCTTTTCTACTGCCATGCATCTTACATCTCTTCCAAGGAGTTTCACGCTCGCACATGTTGTACTTTTCCCCAAGATGGGTGATCCGCTTGACTTGGGGAATTGGCGTCCCATCTCACTCTTAAATACTGATTATAAACTCTATACTAAATTTCTGTCCCGCCGGCTTAACCCCATACTCCCTCATATTCTCTCCACTAATCAAATCTATACTGTACCCGGGCGCTCCATCTCCCATAATATTCAGCTTCTTAATGATCTAATTCACCTCGCCCGCTCTCGCTCAGAACCCCTTGCTCTTCTTTCCCTTGATCAACGCTCAGCGTTCGATAATATTTCTCATGATTACCTTCTTGCTACATTACTAAATTTCGGCTTTCCTCCTTCCTTTGCTTCTCTTCTCATCTCCCTCTACCGGGACGCAGTTTTCCACGTCAAGCTGCTCAACCTTCTCACAGCTCCCATACCCTTTCGTCGCGGCGTGCGTCAGGGTTGCCCCTTATCCGGGCAGCTCTTCGCCCTCGCAATAGAACCTTTTTACGCGCAGTCCATCGATCCTTCTTTGCTTCACTACCACCGGTGGTAGCCAGCACACGTCATCATGTTGCTACCTATGTTGCCTACGCCGACGATATTACATTCTGCATTCGGCAAGACTCACAATTTCACGATCTCCACAATCTCTACAATACCTACGCTTCATGTTCCGGAGCAGCGCTAAACACAACGAAAAGCACAGGCCTATGGACCGGTTCGTGGACTAACCGCACTGACTCTCCTTGGGGAGCAGAGTGGTCCAACACCTCTCAACGTTTCCTAGGAGTCCACCTTGGAAAACCAGCAACTGCTTCACTCGTCACCTGGATGACTCTCCGGCCACGCCTACATCGCTCGGTCGCAATCTGGCGGCGCGCACAATTCTGCACCTCCGTCTTTCAAAGAGCACGTCTAACGCACACTTACCTGCTTTCAATGTGCACGTATTCCTGGTTGGCTTCGAAGCAACCAGCACTACGTCTTCTTGAACTCACCCGCTGTCAAACTCAGGTTATCTGGCCCGGCCATCACTGGGTCGGAGCACCTCAACTCAGCCTGTCTCCTTCCAACGGAGGCATTAGTCTACCCGACGTCAGATCCTATTACAAGGCTTATCGTGTGTCTACGTTTTTACGATCACTTGCGGCACCTGCTCCCTCTACAGTTGCTGCTCGTGATGTCATAGTCTCTCCGCATAACCCACGCTTTACTCTCCTTTCGTTCTTACTCATGGACCACTGTCCCCTTCTCACACTTTTCCCTCCTGTCTACAAAGAGGCTATCTCCTTTCTTCGTTCCCTCCCTCTTTCTCGCTCTCTCCCTGCCTCCACAAATGACCTACTTTCAGAACCTCTTTTTTTTTCTTCTCTGCTACACCCTCCCCATCTCCCATGTTTTGCTTTTCCTTCATGGCTCAGAGCTGGAGTCGTTACTGTCAGCGATCTTGTTAACACCGATCTTTCCTGGCTCCCCTTCTCTTCTCTACCCTCTGCTCTCCGTTTCAATGCCAACGCTCACTTTGTTCACAACTCTCTTATTTCTACTATAATCTCCCTGTTCCCTGAGCTTGCTACTCCCTCAGGTCTCATTTCTGTTCACTCTGCCTCTCTCCTTCTCCCATTTTTTCTGTCGTCCATTGGTCCACCTCTTCCTCTTGTCTCTTTCTCAACAGCTGATCTCTACCGTTTTCTCTCTCGCTCTTCCGCACCTCTTCCCATTTCTGGTATTCCACTTTTTTCTACATCCGCAGTGTGGTCCGCTGCGCTTTCCCCACTTTCAGCACCCCTTGAAGTCAATTCACATTGGCTTTTCTTACACAACCGCCTCCCTGTGCCGTCGATCTTACATCGCATGACCATTTTATCTTCACCCTCCTGTCCGTATTGTGGCGAGGAGGCTGACGTTCAGCATGTCTTCATGTATTGCACAGTATTATTGCCAATACTCCATCTCGCTTTCACGCTAGCGCAACGATCCTGTGAGACCGTCCTCACCTTCAGCGCCTACCGAACACTACTTCTGAACTCTTCTCGCCCTATTCACCTTCCGGCAGTCTGCTCCTACATCTTCGTGCTTGTAAAACATAATTCACGTGTATCATCTTCAGCGTCCCCCGAAGCTTCTACTGACATAAATAAAGTCAGTACTGCGTTACTTTGTCATTTTCGTAATCGCCTACTCTCCCGCATTCGACTAGAACTTACCACTGCAGTTGCACGCTGCAGTGAACCACAGTTCCTATCAACTTGGTCACCAGCAACCACTTGGTTTGCAGGGTCGCCCACAACGCTTCACCTTACAGTCGGAACTTTTGTTTCACCTACCTCCTGATAGATACAATTTTTGCCATGCTGATTTGTCTTCAATCTCTGCATCATCAGAGACTATTTTTTGTCTTTTCCGACAAATTATCATACATAAACTGTATTCTCTCACCACTATATTGAGCTTTGTGAATAGGTCGTTGCGTCAGCTACAAGCACCTGTAAATCTTCTTTTCATATGTCATTTTGAGACGATTTTTCTATACACATTTCCTGTTTTTTTTCTTGCTTCGCAACTGAGTGCAATCTTGTTCCTCAACATTCACTGTACTATATTATTTGTACTCTCTATTTTATCAGAATTTTTTTGTTTGTCTCACTATTGTACATCACTTTTAGTAGATCAATTATTGTATAGAATCCTATGAATTGTTCGAAGCATGAGCTACTTATAATTGTCAATTTCTTTTCACGCTTTTTTTAAGACTCTGTTCTCATCCTCTTCACATGTATCATTTCGTGTATAACTCATGTGTAAATTTTTTTGTTTTTCATTACTCATCTTGCTGAATTATGTATTCTCTCTGCGATGTCAGAGACTATTTCTTTTTACCACCTCTGACAAACCAATATATATAAATTGTAACTTCTCATTGTACAGAATCATGTATATAGGTCGTTTCACGAACCACAGACATCTGTAAATTTTGTCGTTTTTACAGTATATTCTTATCTTCAATTCCTGATTCAACAGTGTAATTTTACTTTTCAACTGTGTAAATTTGTGTTCTCCAATACTCACTGTGATGAGTCGTCTTCTCTCTGTATTTTCAGAGATTATTTTTCTTTTGTATTCTCAGGAAAATTATTGTATATAACTATTTTTCATATCACCGTTGTATGTAACATGTAGTACCGCGAGCCACATTCATCTGTAAATTTTTCATCATCTGTCTTTCGAACTTTCGATTTCATGTTTGTCCCTTGATCACCTGCAACCTCCTGGTTTTCCAGGTCACCCACAATGTATCACCTTTCGGTCAGAACTTTTTCATCAATATTGTGTAAAATTTATACTCTATAGTGCTCATCATTCTGGATTGATTTTACTCTCTGTATTACCAGAGATTCATATTGCCTCGCCAGATTTCTACTGCACTTAACTGTTGTCATGCAAACGTTGCACCGAATCCTGTAATTAACGTAGCGCAAGCTGCACATTCTGTTAATTTCTCATCACCTGTCTTTTGAATCTATGTCTGCAAGCTCGAATTCTGTATTATTCCTTGCATCAATACTGTGCAAAATTAATATTGTATAACGCTCTTCCAGCTGAATTGTTCCTATTCTTTGCTTTGTCAGAGACTTTTGTTGCCTCACCAGACACTCGAGTGTAATTAACTGTTTTTTTACTATCATCAATGTACAGAACCGTGTAAATAAGCAGTAGCGTAAGCTACAAGCATCTGTAAATATTTTTTTTGTCATACATCATTTGAGATGATTTATTCAAGCACATCTCCTGTATCTTTCTTCTAATAAATACTGTGTGAAAACTGACCCTTCAAGACATGATTTCAACAAGGTCTTGGAACACAACGATAGGTATGCGCTTCCATTCAGCACATAATGCTGCCGCTAACTGTTGCTTATTAGTAGGCCTTGGTTCCAAACTTCTTATGCGGCGCTCTAATTCAACCCATAGGTGCTCTATGGGATTAAGATCAGAGCTCTGTGTTGGCCAGTCTACACACGATACGGAATTATCTTCAAACCACGCCGAAACAGTCCTTGCTTTATGGCTCGGTGCATTATCCTGCTGGTACCAACAAGGCTCGGTTCCTTAATATTGCCACAGACTTTGAGAGCATAATTGCCCAAAATATCGAAGTAAACGTGCTGGTTAACAGGTTTGTCCACGGTAACCAATGGGCCAGGACCATACCACGAAAAACACCCCCAACACGAGTACACTGCCAGCTCCAAACTTTGCTCTAGGGACAGCACACTGAGGTAAATAGCGTTCCCCCTGCTGCCGCCATACCCACACACGGCCATCAGACTGATGAATCGTGTATCTGGATTCACCAGTCCATAGGACCTGTTTCCATTGATCTACAGTCCACGATAAATGTACTTTACACCATGCTAAACAACGAGTAGCATTCTGAGTGGAGATGAAAGGCTTATGAGCAGCCGCACAACCACGGTAACCCATGGAATGAAGTTCTCTGCGAATGATACGTGTATATACCGAGGTTCCAACATTTTTACTCACCTGTACACTGAGGTCTTGTGCAGTGCTCCGTCGATTAGCTGTAACGACTCTCCTGAGGCTTCGACGTCCTCTATCACTGATTTCCTTTGGTCTGGCGGTACGTTTTGTTGCTTCAGGCATGCCATGTGTCGAAGCCTCAGGAGAGTCGTCGTTACAGCTAATCGACGGAGCACTGCACAAGACCTCAGTGTTCAGGTGAGTAAAAATGTTGGAACCTCGGTATATACACATATCATTCTGTACATCCAAAACAGTTGACTTGGGTACATTTAAACGCCTCTCGGTTTCTCTTATGAACAACCCACTAATATAACACCCAACAATCTTTCATTTCCCAAAGTCAGTTCTCTCCCACCGCGACATTTTTACTCAACCTCACGGTGCGATACGATCGCGGTCAGCTGCAGGGTTGTTTTTATACCATTTGCAGTTGTTCCGCGCATTTTAACAACGCAGCGGATCCGTTCATTTGTTTTCGAAGGGGTGTCCGGTGACTTTTGTCAACATAGTGTATTTCCTGCGGAAACCTATTAAAATTTGGTGAACGGCCTCTACAGTAGAGTGGAAGGTGTGATAACAGTAAATGTTGGACCAAGTCGATTTTAATTCCTCTCCTAATACAGGGAGCTTGGGGATTAGACAGGAAATTATCCAGACTCTTTTGATCAGATAATGTATTTCTGCAATGACTCCGGGATGGTAGCTCAGGTGAAGAGCTGAATTATTCGCTCAAGGTTTCGTTTCCAAGATTTACTGTATCGATAGGACAAGTGTCTTAACCGATTCGGTGATTAAAGAAAGATTTGGGTTCCATATTCATTACTTTAACTTATTTGCATGTGGCTGTAATACAATTTTTGTAATTTATCTGAGGAAATTATCTATTGTTCATCTCTCGTATTAGCATCTAAAACCTCCTGATATTGTTTAAATATAATATCCTTACCGTTTTTGTTCTCTCAGTACCTCTCAAAAATTCAAGCTGGAAATACAGTACATTAACATCGTCTCAGTTCTCCTTACATCCATATTACTTCGAAAATTTGAATACATTTGAATTTTAAACTATATGAATGTTCTAACTTGTAAGCAATGTCTTATATTTCCTATATTCAATAATTTCGTTGTTTTTTAAACAATTGAGAATTCTGCTGAAACAAAGAAGTGTGGACTTACCGCGCTAATTTCTTAATCTTCCTAAACCACACAGCACTAAACTTAAGCCAAGCATAACGACTTCTCAGTTTGGAAATAAGAGGAGGATAGTCTTCAAATGTCATAAGCTTCTTAGTGCTCTCATAAATAATGCTAGAAATAGAAAAACATGCAGGAGGTTAATATTATAGTTAGCACAAATGTAAGATAGCGCAATTTTGCTCTTATAATAATAGCAGTCTTAGCACGCCTGGAGATGAGACTTTCAAATGAAAAGTTGGTTAACATGTGATGAGCACACGCGCTAACTAACTTTTTATTTCTTTAAAATGCAGGAGCGTCGTTAGACCATTTCAGAGGAGCTGAAGCTCCCCAATCGTATTTGAAGCTCCCTCCCCTCAATAATCTTACAATAATCTCTACATAAGTTTTTCGTTTACCTTAAAAAAATAAATTTGTAAGCCTTTACTAAGTTCGCAATATCATTATCTTAACTCAGCGATATCAAAAAAATAAATAAAAAAAGACAAAATGCAAAGTTACATTTGACCGCTATGTTTTTTTCATTGGAGGTTTAACGACCACAGTGAGCAACTCAATGGGCTATAAGCAGTCTCCCGTCCCTGATTTAGGGTCACTGGTTCCAGGGAAGGGAGAGAGCCAGTGCAGTAAGACAAACACAACATCCATGCCTCACCGGGATTCGAACCCGGACCCCTTTCGGACGAATGATTAGAGGCCATCGCTTAGACCACTGCTGTTTTCTTGGACCGCAGACGTTGAGACGAACGGGAAGAGCGAGTACAAACACAGGGTGAGCTGGGGCGTTTACGCTGTGATTTAGGTGCAGACATTTCCAGCGATGGAAAATCCTCATTGGAGGGCTCCAAATCATCCAGTACGACGACAGGAACCGGGAGGGAAGGAACGACTGGAGAAACAGCAGGCAAAATTGATGAATGTAGAATGTGAGCAGGTGCCTCAGCGGCCTGCACAACATCCGCAGGGACAGCGGCCAACGGAACTGTAGTAGCTAATGAAGAATCAGATCTAGCACCAGGAGTAGCATGAGGACAAGCAGAAGCGAGATGACCTTCCCCTTTACAGCGGAAGCACTGAACCCCTGCAAAAAGATTAAAAATGTACGTCCGGGTATCAGTGACTAATTCCAGAGTTGCAGGGAGTTCCGCAATTGACTGAGAAGTTGGAAAAATAACACAGTACTGGCGGCGCCCACCCTGCACACGTTTCAGGGGGAATCACGGGCTGTAGCTGGAAGAATCTTGGTCACTCCCACAACACGACCCATCGTGTTGAGGGCATCAATCAACAGAGAATCAGGAACAGCCGTTGGTACAGGAGACAGGGTCACCGTAACTGGTCTTTGGGCTGCAGCGACAGGTTGTAGATGAAAGGACCCAATATCAACCCCACGAACTATAATTAAATCTACTGCTTGCTGGTGGGTGAAGTGAACAACCACCCCTCCACCCAAGCGAATAATGGACACAATGCTTTCGGCTGGAACGACCTTCGACA
Organism: Macrothele yani; assembly: GCA_039090855.1. Lineage (NCBI taxonomy): Eukaryota > Metazoa > Arthropoda > Arachnida > Araneae > Macrothelidae > Macrothele > Macrothele yani. Next base: position 92,980,887 of record CM076993.1, read on the forward strand.
CAGCATGCAGATACTGGGGGAGGGGGTGTCACGCAAAGCAGGAATGAAAACATTTAATAATAAGGCAGACGACAATTGCTTATCTTGCGGTGAATCACTTGGAAGAATAATTTTCAACGCCGAAGCTACACGTTTGAAATGTGGTGCAGAATCACTAGAAATATATGAGGTACTTCCCACAGCTTGTGCGAACGACGTTGAAGTAGAACTAGCAGAACCAGGAATATTAGACGCAGCCGGCACACGGGTGGCCAGAAGCACAGTCTCTGGAAGTCCAGCAGCACTAGTCGACTCAACATTCCCCGAAGAAGACACAGAACTATGAAGCGAAGACATATCAGCAATCGACGAAGCAGCTGTAGACGACAGTGACTTATTCACAGTGGTAGTGGACATTCTCGACCACTGGCCCACCAAAACTCATGCGTCGTAACTGACGACACACGAAAATTAAATAAACAAAAACAAAAAATGAGCACCCACTCGGCACTCAGCCTCACTGCTCGTGAAGTGAGGGTACGAAACACTGAAACCAAAACACAAAACGACGAAATACAACAAAAAGAACAAGTAAACAAACGAACGTTGACTTCTACGCAGGAGCCGAAAAAATGCGACTTGTCTGTTCAACGACCACTGCGCCACCGGGGCGGCTGATCGCTATGTGTTACCGAAAAACGAAAAGGGTAAGGAATCGTCTGTTGCTTAAGGACACTCTCACGGATCGTTCAATGTGTAATGTGGCCATATACATGGGCGCCCATAGCTTAGTTTTTAGGAACAGGAAAACAGAAATTGTAACTACGAATAACATACATCGATGAGCCATTATATTATGACCACCTCTGTCTCACAGCGCGCTTAGAGACTGAACGGTGGCTCAGGTAAAGTTCACAGAGCAGTATACATACAAAGCTAGGACCTCGTTTTCGGTTAGTAGAATGTTCAGAGTCAGAATGGGAAACGCTGCCGATTTATCGGAGTTTGATAAAGGACAAATCGTGATGGCACGGGGCCTCAGAAGTACGATTTCGGAAACGCCGCGGCTTGTAGGTTGTTCACGTGCCGCTGTAGTGAATAGATATCAAAATTTGTGCTGAGATGGCCATACGACGAATCCAGATTTCTGGTGCATCACGTAGACGGCCGAGCGGGGACACGTTGCTGACCAACGGAGGCTATGGCATCTCGATGCACTGTTGGGCGGAAACAGGTCGGTGGAGGCCGTGTTATGCTGTGGGCGATGTTTTCTTGGGACGCTTTAGGCCCCGTTATTCTAGGAGCACAATCCCTGACATCTGTCAGATATCTGAACATCGTTGCGGACCAAGTTCACCAATTCATGCCAACTGTGTTTCCCTGCTGATGATGGCTATTTCCAACAGGATAATGCGCCAGAATCGTCAAGGAGTGGTTCGAGAAACATCGTGGTGACTTCTGTTAATGCCGTAGCTTCCAAATTCACCTGACATGAACCCAATCGAACATTTGTTGTTTGTCTTGGAAAAGCGGATTCGCGCTAAATCAACACCACCCAGAAATGTACAGGAACTAGAGGTCCTGCTGTTGATATTGTGGTACCAGATACCACAGGATACCTATTGCCACCTCTTTGAATCGATGCCTCGCCGAGTGGCCGTTGTTTTGCGGGTTAAAGGGGGTCTTACAGCTTATTAGGTAGGTGGTCATAATGTAATGCCTCAGCGATGTACACAAAAGCCATATGCAAATTTCCACTGTGCTTTCTTGTTATATATGCGATTTCACCACACACTCAACACATAAATTTAACTGCAAACCCGAAAACTACTAAGAAAACGATGGATAAATGAAATTAGACAGCACGTTAGGACAAAAAAAGTTTGTTTGTCGTTCTTTTGATCCTTCAGGCCGTTGGGTCACATTAGCCACGAAACTCCAAAAATCACTCAATCGGTCCTCAAGAATGAAAATAATACCGTCAAGACAAATTTCTGGGAACATTTTTGAGAGATCTTTGTCTAGTAGCGAATAGCCGCTGGCCAGCTGCAATGGGTGATACATTTTTCATTTCTTCGCCTTTCATACCATCATCACACTGTACTTTGGTACGTTGTTCTCCAACATGCAATGGGAAATTTCATTATTAAACTTCCATCGCAAATTTTCGTTTTTCCTACTGGAAATTCCCAACATTTTTCTTATTTTTACTGCATACACATGCATCCAGAAATTCTACAGAAAAATTTGCAATCAGAATTAGTGTTATCGTGAAAATCTCAGTAGTATCTTCCAAGAACATAAAGAGCGTGGCTCAATTTGCAGGGGAGGGCAAATCCCCCTCTTGCTTTCCTATATGGGAGCCCATGCTCGTATATGTTATTAATATTTATTCATAGGTGCTTTTCAAGAGTTATTAACATTGTAAGAGCTTGTTGGATGTGAAAATCAATTAGACGATCAGAGACTTTGGTCTCATAAGCTGAATTTGGTGTTAAAGGGATAGTTTTCTTGGATATCTCTCTCTCTCTCTCTCTCCCCCCCCCTCTCTCTCTCTCTCTCTCTCTCTCTCTCTCTCTCTCTCTCTCTCTCTCTCTCTCTTAACTATACTGCGGCACAGCTCCATACTAGTCATCGCAGCAAAGCAACTGAGTACCATCTCCACGTTCTCAAAAATCCACCGAAGGTGGGAAAACGATCAAGATTTAAATAATATTAATGCTAAGCTAAAACTAATCTTAAAACGAAGACTTCGTGTTACCTTTGTTGTAAGAATGCAAATACAATTAAATTAATTTAATTAATTATTTTTGACTTAAAACGCAATTAAATTGAAATCATGAATTTTAAAATTCTGAAGCTTTATTTATTTTTCCTTACGGAAGAGGAAAAATTAATTCTTGTTCAACCCCAGATGTTAAAAAATTAAGTCATGTCTACCCCCAAAACGTCCTTAGTTTAGCGACGTCCCTAACTACACGTTTTGTATTCCAAGATAAATACAAAGAAGGATATACGCTGTTCGACATAGAAAATGCCACATCACGAAATATTTGTCAGAGCACCATGCAAACTGGTGGGTATGTGTCGACAATTGGGTTATGTAAACGATCGCAGTTAAGAAACAATCACGTGATAGGTGCGGGAGATAAAGAGAGAGAACGGTTCGGCCTAGCTAAGTTTAGTCGTCTTCACCTGGGCGTGTGGACTATTTCTTCGGAGTGATCTTCGTGGCGAAAGCACGTGTAAAATGTGCGAACGCGCGGGTGGTTGGCTTTTGTGTCCCATCGCAGAGGAAAACTCATCGGGATGCAACAACTGTCGCCCTCATGGTGCGGTACTGGTTGGAGGGAGGTAGCATACGTCGCAGTACTGCAACTGGTACACGTAAGAGGACTCCTTAACGTTTCGATCGTCGCATGCGACTGCAATCCCTAGCAGGCCTGAAATTCACAGACGACGATATTCGACGAGATATACAGGCAGTGATAGACACGAATTGTGAAATACAGAGTGGATGAGGAAGGCTTGCGCTCTCGCTAGCGATTACGGCGACTACAACTCACTGCCGTACATCATCGCGCAAGGCTGCTGCGGTACGTGACCAAAAATAGGTGTGGGATGAATGGAAACAAGTTGTATTCAGCGACGAGTTTCGCTTCTGTCTCATAGCCGACGATCGCCGATTGGATGTCTTGAAACGACGTGATAATCCAAGACAGGATAAATCGCTAGTCATTTTGCCATCTTAGGTTTTTTGGGGAGGTTCAGCGTTTAATGACCACCGTGAGCAACTCAATGGTCTATAAGCGGTCGCCCGTCCTTAGTTTAAGGCCACTGGTTTCAGGAAAGGGAAAAAGCCAGTGCCGTAAGACAAACACAACATCCATGCCTCGACGGGATTTGAACCTGGACCATGGACGACGGGCAGAAGCCAGCGCTTAGACCACTGCGCCACCGGACGGCCTTTTTGCCATCCGTGTGCGTCTTACGGCTCCACAACCTTGTGTCATTCTTTGCCGCGCTCTCACTTCTCGTACGCATAGTGGCTACAGTATCACCATTCCGATAGATGAATGAGGTGCTGCAGCTCGTTTTGCTGTGCCGTATTTCCGTAGCATCCCTAATGCTCAGTTTCAACAAGATAACCTCCGTCCGCATATTGCCGAAAAGGTATCGAGGTGCGGCAATAGCCAGCGCAATCCCCAGATTTCTCTCCAATAGAGAATGTGTAGGGCATAATTAGCATGCGATTTAATGCCTCTGGACGAGCTCCTTCCCATGTCGATGAACTGAGGACACGCATGGTCAGTGATACTTCAGGACACCATTTGGGGTATTTTCCAATCAATGCCACGCGGTGTTCCCATGGCGACCATACGACGTACTGACTGAGGCCACATTATGTTGTCTCCTCGCCCATAGCGTTCATGCCGTATCTCAGAAATTGGCACGGCGACCATACGACGTACTGACTCAAGCCACATTTGTTGTCTCCTCGCCCATAGCGTTCATGCCGTTTCTCAGAAATTGGCATGGCGACCATACGCCGTACTGACTCAGGCCACATTACATTGTCTCCTCGCCCATAGCGTTCATGCCGTTTCTCAGAAATTGGCATGGCGACCATATGACGTACTCACTCAGGACACATTATGTTGTCTCCTCGCCCATAGCGTTCACGCCGTCTCTCAGAAATTGCATGGCGATCATACGACATATTGACTCAGGCCACATTATGTTGTCTCTTCGCCCATAGCGTTCATGCCGTTCCTCTAAAATTGGCATGGCGACCATACGACGTACTGACTCAGGCCACATTATGTTGTCTCCTCGCCCATAGCGTTTATGCCGTTTCTCAGAAATTGGCATGGCAACCATACGACGTACTGACTCAGACCACAGAGTCTCCTCGTCCATAGCGTTCATGCCGTTTCTCAGAAATTGGCATGGCGACCATACGACGTATTGACTCAGGCCACATTATGTTATCTCCTCACCCATAGCGTTCATGCCGTTTTTCAGAAATTGGCATGGCGACCATACGACGTACTGTCTCAGGCCACATCATGTTGTCTCCTCGCCTATAGCGTTCATGCCGTTTATCAGAAATTGGCATGGCGACCATACGACATATTGACTCAGGCCACATTATGTTGTCTCCTCGCCCATAGCGTTCATGCCGTTTCTCAGAAATTGGCATGGCGACCATACGACGTATTGACTCAGGCCACATTATGTTATCTGCTTGCCCATAGCGTTCATGCCGTTTTTTAGAAATCGGCATGGCGACCATACGACGTATTCACTCAGGACACATTATGTTGTCTCCTTGCCCAAAGCGTTCATGCCGTCTCTGAGAAATTAAATCACCTCTTTCCTACCTACTTGCTTACTAGTGTGGCAAGTTGGTTTCATTTTGTGCATTTCTTCATGTTGTAGCATTTTCTATGGCGATGAACATGAATATGGTGTGTTAAGTTCACAAGTAGAGTCGGATACATCAAACAAATACAGAAGTACCGAAGTTAGATTAAATCCATTACATCAAAACTCTAAGTCAGCTCTTCACTCAGCTGTGAATAGGTAGACTAACAACTGACGTAGATCCGGAACACTTATGTACCTGAACCGAAAATCACATTACAAACTCTTGACTGCATAAGAGCGGTAAATATTCGTGCAGTTAAAATACCAGAATAAAAGACAACACCGTCAATACACGATAAAAATTTATGAAAGTAGAAAACATTTTACAAGTCAGGTAAAACTTTACTAAAAGTTAAAATATTTACAGATTAAAAATTATATCTTTCGGGAATCACTATGTTCCATTCTCAGACTACAATAGTATGTGCTAGTGTGCTGTATATATACACTGACGGAAAAAAAATCCCAACACCAAGAAGGGGTTGTGTTAGATAAACGACAGTTAGTAGGCGGTGAGAGTACATCTGTAAGATGACGTCTATGCAAATTTCGCGCTCGGCGCATACGTGTGGCGCTGGTAGCGCCCCTCGGAACATGCAAAGCAGGTTTGCTCTAAATACGCGCTGTAACGTTCGTGAGCGTTAGTTATCGTTGAAATTCGACGTAGTGTGTTGATGTTAGTCAAGAATGCCTTTAAGAAGACGAATAAGCCATTATCAACAGCTCACGGAGTTTGAACGAGGTCGTGTAATAGGGCTACGAGAAGGTGGACTTTCGTTCCGCAATATTGCAGAACGACTTGGCAGGAATGTAGCCACTGTGAATGATTGTTGGCAGCAGTGGTCAAGGGAAGGTACTGCCTCAAGAAGACCGGGTTTCGGCCGGCCACGTAGCACTACTTAGAGGGAAGACCGCCGTGTGCGGCGTATGGCCGTGGCGCATCGTACCGCGTCTGCGGCAGCAATTCGAGCTGCAGTTGCCACCACAGTGACACAACGAACTGTTACAAATCTGTTACTTGAAGGACAGCACCGAGCCAGACGCTCTGTAGCGTGCATTCCACTTACTCCAAACCACTGCCGTTTGCGACGTCAGTGGTGTCAAGCTAGAGCTCATTGGAGGACGGAGTGGAGATCTGTTGTGTTTTTTGATGAAAGTCGGTTCTGCCTGGGTGCCAGTGATGGCCGTGTGTTGGTTAGAAGGAGGCCAGGTGAGCGCCTGCAACCAACCTGTCTGCGGCCGAGACACACTGGACCTACACCTGGAGTTATGGTCTGGGGAGCAATTTCCTATGACATCAGGAGCACTCCCGTCGTTATCCCACGCACCCTAACGGCACAGTTGTACGTCGGTCTGGTGATTCAACCTGTTGTGCTGCCATTCATGAACAGCATTCCAGGGGGTGTTTTTCAACAGGATAACGCTCGCCCGCGTACCGCTGTTGTAACCCAACATGCGCTACAGAGTGTCGACATGTTGCCGTGGCCTGCTAGATCACCAGATCTTTCACCAATCGAGCACGTATGGAACATCATTGGACGACAACTTCAGCGTCACCCCTAACCAGCATTAAGCGTCCCTGTATTGACCGACCAAGTGCAACAGGCATGGAACTCTATCCCACAAACTGACATCCAGCACCTGTACGACGCAATGCATGAACGTTTGCGTACTTGCATTCAACATTCTGGCGGTTACACCGGTTATTAATGTACCAGCATTTCACATTTAAAATGGCTCTTCTCGCGCTTACATTAAGCTGTGATCTTGGAACCTTAATCGATTAAATATGTTACCTATACAAATGTATTGCCGCCATTTCATTCCTCTACAACTATTTTTTCGTGGTGTTGGGATTTTTTTCCCTCAGTGTATATTATCTAAAAACTTCCATGACGTAGGTCCGATTTTGAAAAGTGCTCACCCCGCACTCTAACGGAAATCAGGTTACAAGAGGAAGTTCGTCAACATTACGCAATTGAATCAACATGATACACACAAGGTAAGTTATGACAAAAATTAAAAAACTTACAGGGTTATTCCGTCTTATTTGGATACTCTCCTGGAAATAACAATTTCCACGGTTGTGGTATTTCACTAGGTAATGAGTCATTTCAACAGACTTGTAACTGGTAGTGGGTGTACAAGCTCTCTGTGAAAAGAAGAGTAGACACGTCTGATGGAGTGAAAAAGATGCTAGCCTCTTTCCAGGCAGGATAATGGGACCAACTGTGTGTAAGTCGAGCTAGGACAGAGTTCATAGCCCCGGTCTTCACACGATAAATGTGTTCTGAAAGGCGAAGCTGTAAAGAGCATTTTGTGGAGCCAATGTACAGTTTTTGTGATGAACTACTGTCCACTGGTTTCATGGGAATGCTTTAAATTCCAAACCTTTCACATGGATCCATGGGATCTCTGCTTTTCTTAATAATTGATAAGATATTTGATGTCCGAATTCCAAATGCCAAGTTGTACCGACTACAAGCATTCCTGAGAATTGACAAGAGGGCAGGGTAATAGTTGACAGACCCTATTTTAATTTTTAGTAAAGTTTTACCAGACTTGTGAAGGGTTTTTTCCTTTCATAAGTTTTTATCGTGCATTGACGGTGTTGTCTTTTACTTTTGAATTCTTGATTACAAATTTGACGCAGATTTGTCTCAGATATGCGTTCATACCACCACATCAAGTAAAACAAAAAAGACATCAGTCACTAAACGGTAGCTCAATTGTTAGCACATAAACACACACACCATTTAATGTATTATAATCGTCAATGCACACTGTAAGGCGCTTTGTATAACCCATAATAACTTCAAAGAAATTGCCTACGCATGCCAACTTAAATTAGTCTTTTCGTGACACAAAATGCCGCTTTATTTAAACACCGAAATGCAAGTAAATGTCACATAACTTGCATTATATTTCTTGGCATAAATTTGTTACACTGCCGGAAAGTGAAAAAAAAGTGATAAAAGAACACCATGACATAATGACGTCACTGCGGGCAACATGCAAATGTACGCAGCGCGTATTTAAGGACTAGGGCGTGCAGAACGAAGTCATTTTTCTGGTGTCCGTGTTGTTCAGTGCTCTTTGAAGAAGACATCATGCCTGGACGACGCAGGCGTGCAACATTTGTTCAGTTATCAGTGTTCGAGCGAGGTCGTATAGTGAGTCTGCGGGATGGAAATGTGTCCTTCCGTCAAATTGAGGATCGAGAGGTATCGGCTGCGGTAAGATGGTGGCGTCGGTGGTCACAGGGGCATTCTCACACTAGCAGACGTCGTTACGGTCAACACAGACTTACGGACTCACGAGAAAATAGGCGTATCAAGAGGGCGGCGTCGTTTGCAGAGCGGAAGGCTATACGGCGTCACAGATTCGATCATCTGTCATATTAAGGGTGTCTACCAGAACGATACGGAATCATTTGTTGGGAGCAGGACTACGGGCACGAGTGCCGCTGGCACGGTTACCACTGACCCCTCGAGCATGCCTGCAACGGTGGCGCCAAAAACAAGTTCATTGAAGGAAAAAATGGCGGTCTCAGATCTTCAGTGATGGAAGCCGATTCTGCTTGGGATCGTCTGACGTCGTGTACGCGTTCGAAGGCGACAAGGTGAGCGGCTTCTGCCATCGTGCATCCGCCAACGACACACACAGGCCCCACGCCGGGCATCGTGGGGTGGGGTCATTGAATAGCAATACGTACGTCAGCGACATGGTGCAGCCGGTCGTCCTGCCGTTTTTGAGTGCAATTCCTAATGCGATATTCCTGCACGATAACGCCCGCCTACACTCCGCCCGAGCAACTCAACATGCTGTTTAGGCTGTGCGTGAACTTCTTTGGCCAGCACACTGTCCGCACTTGTCTCCAGTCGAGCATGTCTGGGATTGGATCGGACAAAGACTTTTCCGCGGACCCCGGCAGGAAGCGATCATCTCTGGATTACGTGTCCAAGTTAAAAACGCATGGAATGCTACCTCCCAGCGTGATATCCAGCATTTGTACAACAGATTGCGTACCAGATTGGAAGGTTGTGTTGCTGGTGGAGGAGGTGCAACACCTTATTAAAATGTACTTTCTGTATACACTGTAATACACATTAAAAGGTAAAATAAACATTGAATCACTTCACACGTGTGATCACTTTCCTTTCTTAACAAGTTGTTGCTGCAACATATAACTCATATAGATGCAGCTGCAATATTTAATAGTGTTATTTTCTCACTTTCCAGCAGTGTATATAATTATGTAATTCTTATGAAAATATAGTTCTCGTGCATCTTCGGCCAAAGGAATAATAACATAATACTTATCGTAGCGTGTATCCGGGCATTGGTGTGACATGCACCAAATCTAAAACTTTTTTCTCTCACAAACTTTGCCAACACTCCAGTTCACTGAAGAGAGAACGCCCAGAATCGAACCGAAGTCCTTCCCGTGATAGTCGGAAACACTAACCACTATGCCACCCGCGGCACTGGAACATCAATCTTGGACTGCAGACCGATGAAAATATGTGCTTCGGACTGACGAGTCGCCATACACAGTTCACAAGCCTGATGGTCGTTCTTGAGTGTGGTGGATGCTGAAAGAAAGGTGCCTTCCGGGCTTTATCGTCCCGACAATGAAGTTTGGTGGAGGTAGACTGATGGTTTTGAGCTGTTTTTCGTTGTTCTGCTTGAACCTATAGCTCGTTTTGGGTAAAACCACGAATAATGAACTTTACCTAAAAGTCCTGGACAATTATGCACTACCAACTTTGTGTAAGTATTTTAGGGAAGGCCCATACCTCTATCAGCAGAACAACGCACCATTTCATACTACTAGCATTATTACACATTGGTTTTTGGCCGCCCCGGTGGCGCAATGGTCTAAGCGATGGCCTCTGATCATTCGTCCGTAAGAGGTCCGGGTTCGAATCCCGGTGAGGCATGGATGTTGTGTTTGTCTTACGGCACTTGCTCTCTTCCCTTCCCTGGAACCAGTGACCCTAAATTAGGGACGGGCAACTGCTTATAGCCCATTGAGTTGCTCACGGTGGTCGTTAAACCTCCAATCAAACAAAAAAAAATTGGTTTAAGGACATGGGCGTACAAAACAAGTTGGACTGTCCAGCTCGGAAACGTGACCTGAACCCTATAGCGAATCTCTGGGACGAATTGGAACGTCACGTGACTTGAAGAATAGATCGCTGAAGCGGTCATTGCTTTTAAGGTACAACGGCAGAACATGTAAGCGGACATTTACCAAAATCGGGTTGAAATTATTCCACAAAAACTACAGGACGTCATAAGGGCCGAAAGTTCAAGCACACCACATTAAATTTTCCATAAATAGAGATTATTTTTAGTCATGCAGGTATCAAGTTATTAATGGTTATATTTCCATAGTTCTTACACATTTACATAAAATAAATTCCAGGACTTTATGAAAAAATTCTAGGAGGTCTAATTTTTGCTACAATCATACTGCTTTACAAATCCTGAAGATGACAATCCGTTCTTTGGTGTACATATTACAAGGATGGTAAGTCAGCTAACATTCGAAAACTTGAAAATTTCGTCGTCCTGGAGCGGAATCAAACCCACGTCCCCCAGATAGCGCCCGGGTATGCTAACTACTACACCACCCAGAACGACCAAGCCTCAAGTTTCCGATTAATTTGAATATAACCATTCATGAACCATACCGCTTTGTTTTGTATTTTACAGATTGGGATGAAATTTGCTCTGCATTTAGAATTAATATAAAGTCCTATAGGTTCCTTTGTTACAGAGTGAGTGTTCTTCAGTGTGTGTTACAGCTTTGAAATGGCGAAATTTCCCCGTATAAAAATTGCTTCCTAGAAAGCTTATTTGAAGAAATCTGGAATTTAGCACAATGGTAATAATACGAAGCAATTTTGCCGTGGCACTGAAGATTCCCTATTCCATAGTCATCTATTCCCATGCATACTGAGGCCATATATCAGCCTCCTTCGGTGAGAAAAGCCCATGCTATAACCCAAGTCAACCTAAAGCACCACTGCGTGAGGTATGAAACAGCTACTTCCGCTACGAAAAATAGTCCCTAGAGTTAAGAGCGAAAAGCAGCAGAATTACGAAGGTCATAACAAAAATTCTGCACACGTTAATCTAAAACGGAAGCGGATGATGCAATCGGGAAAATTATTGCGTCACGTTAAGGCCAGTCTCTGAGCACCGCAGTGGTGTCAGAACGACGCGCTATCATATGCTGTGTGGACGTGGGTGAGTTTGGAAATGTAAGCATGCAGCTCCTCGTACATGAAAATAGAAACTCTGCGGGGGGGGGGAACTCCAACACAGGTCCACACTACCTTGCTTTCATCAAGAGTTCCTTCCCGTGGGAAGGAACTCTTGATGAAAGCACAATTTCTCCCTGGGCATCGCGCTTTCAGGAGGGCCGATGCAGCACCGAAGATGATCACCGCTCAGGCCGACCTCAAACGGCAACAGACAAAAACATCTGTTACCATTGTTGTAACGCTTCTCGAAGAGAATCGACGTTTGACAGTCGAGGAGATTGCTTATCAGGCAAATTTGTCCACCATGCCTATTCACCGGATTTTGATCAACTCACCCCCGAACAGAAGGCAGACAGAGTGAGCATTCACCGGATTTTGATCAACTCACCCCCAAACAGAAGGCAGACAGAGTGAACATTCACCGGATTTTGATCAACTCACCCCGAACAGAAGGCAGACAGAGTGAGCGTCTCACAGGATCACCTCCACAGGTTCGAAAGGAAGGGCGACACCTTCCTGAACAGAATTGTCGCAATTGATGAGACTTGGACCTGTGTTTTTGAGCCACAACTGAAGTCACAATCAGCGGAATGGAGGCATCCAAGTTCTCCATGCCCCCTCAAAGTTTCGTCAGCAACAATTCGAAGTGAAGCAAATGATGATTTTTGGGTACGATGCCCAGGGTGTTGTGGTCTCTGGTCGAGTGACGGTAGGGCAAAATGTCAACGCACAATATTATCGTGACTTTCTGAGAACAAAGTTGAGACCGAAAATTCGTCAAAATCGATCCAACTTGTTTGGAAGCAAGAACGATCTAGCTTCATCACGACGCATCGTATCATGGTGCAGCGTCGGTACGGGGACTCTTGTCGAAATATGGCTGGGAAACTTTCTCCCACCCATCATACAGCCCTGATCTCAGTCCACCCGACTTTGACCTTTTCCCAAAGTTAAAAAATCGGCTCCGTGGCATCCTGTACGAACTGTCATTGGACGAGACCCGAGTAATACATCAGCTGAACAAAGATGGCGTACTATGGGACATCCAGGGCCTACCTCACCACTGGCAAGCTGTCATTAGCAGCGGAGGGGAGTACATTGAACGGCAATAAGGTAAGTTTTCCCTGTTAATTCACACTTTTCTCAAAAATGGACAGCATGCAGAAATTTTGTTAGAACCCCCGCATTGCTCAGAATCCATTTTTATTTGCTCAGCCGTTTATTGGACGAAATTGCTACCTAAAACAAATTTTCCGAAAGTCAGAGTTTTTCGAAAGAAGTGTGATATGAATGAGAAGTTACTCAAACAAGAGCCTCGCACTTTCAGCTGATTCTGTCCAGCTGCGAATAACTTGGTGAGGGGGAAGACCTCTCGCAACATTCACAACACAGAGACAATAAATTGACAATCGGGAAAACTCGAGACAAAGGTTAATTAACCAGGCAGTAGAGAAAGAAATTCGGACTCCATCACACTCTCATTCACAATCTCCTCTGCTTGTGTGATGTGTGATTCAACACCGCTTTATTAATCGACACAAGGGAAAAGAAAATGAGTGTGTGGTGGTCAGGGCCAGAGTAATTGCTTGACAAAATGGAAACAGGAGGGCACTGTAACGCGGATGGATACCGTTCTTGCGTTCCACGGGAAGTAGTGATAAGGCTTTCCCGTCTCCAACAGTTCACTACAACTCGCGCTGTAGCGCGGATGGATACAGTTCTTGCGTTCCACAGAGAGTCGTGATAAGGCTTTCCCGCCTTTAATAACAGTACACTACAACTCGCACTGTAACGCGGATGGATACCATTCTTGCGTTCTACGGAGAGTCACAATAAGGCTTTTCCGCCTTTAACAACATTTCACTGCAACTCGCACTGTAACGCGGATGGATACCGTTCATGCGTTCCGCGGAGAGTCGTGATAAGGCTTTCCCGCCTTTAACAACAGTTCGCTCTTATTGTGACTTGGAGCATAGAAGAAAGGGCCGTCTTGGGCCCGCGGAAAGATTTTCACATACTGTTGTGACTCCAACTGCACTCAACTGCTATGCCCCAAATCAAGGTGGCTGAAAATATGGCACTCAAACATCTTGCACTGTAGCATCACATGAGATGACATCACGTCTCAATGGAAGGAAGTGACGTCATCCCGATTAGAGGCCGCAGTGAGCTAGAACAAAGTGGCGCAATCAATAGAAACATTTCGACCAACGTTTGTTTCATTGCAAGAAGAAATTCCAGGACTATTCAAGGACCTTTCACAAAAATGTGAAAAATCAAGGACCTGGAAAAAGGAAATCCAATTCCAGGACTCCAGGAGCCCTGCTAACCCTGTAAGACGCGCAGGAGATAGACTTAATTATTGTTTTAGAAAACTAAACGGGATCTCCTGCATCCCTTTTTCCAAGAGAAAAATTTAAATATTGTCAAATAGTCATGAGAGTTGACATCACAAAAAATTATGAATAATTAATTACCTGTTGAACCAGTGAAAAGTTATGAAGCTAAAGAATGGTACCTCATCCAGTGAAACTTTGTCCTGAAACAATGACAAAACATCATTTCAAATATCACTCTAAATGAAATATTTATAATTCAAATAATTTTATCGAATACAGTTTCTGTATATTTTTCTAAAAATCTTAGTAAATAAATTATTATCCTAAAACCATAATTTTTAAACAGAAGTGTGACTCAAATACCCGATAAACATTTGTAAATGTTAACAAATAAATCCAATTTAAATCGCCCCGGGGGAAACTCTTCGCATCCCAGCAAAAACACAAGTGTTGGGAAAGTGCTGGCCACCAGCTGGCAGTGATGGATCACTGCTGGCTGAAATATACTGCTCACGGTACGGTAGCAGTTCGTTGATGGCAGTTGGCAACCATTGATGGCCCTACAGCATCTTTGTGGATTAGGGGCCTCCAAGCAAGCGCCATTAGCAACCCGTAGCTGGCAAGTGAAGCAATCCCAACACGAGATGGAAGCAGCGGGACTCCGCATGCGCAGAAGTAACATGTACGCAGTTTCTCGTGGTACCAGTTAGTTGAAGACGACGCCATCGCCATAGTGTTGTTTTAGTGTGTGTTAAGAAACAAAAAAGCTTTATGTAGAGAGGCGAATTAATTTTCTAATGAAATGCCACTTCGACGAAGATTACCGTCGGAGGAAAATTATATAAATAATTAATGAACTGTGAGAAACAGTCAATTACTCTCATGCAGGGGTGTATATAGATTTATTTTTCGGGGGCGGCCGACCGATACTGGAAGTTTTTGAAATCCATTAGAACAAAACAAAGGTTAATGAAAAATAGAAGAAAAACTAAAGCACTATTTTCTACTGTAAGTTGGTGCATCTTTATGAAATTAAAGAATTTTTTCTTATGTAAGTCGCATTTTAACAAAAAAAAAAAAAATGAAATACTTTCGGAGGGAGCCTTTCGCAAAATGCAACAGAATGTGACATGAACACGGGGATAAATATAGTAATTAAACGATCGCCTTTCAAGACCAAAACAACAGCACAAAACTTTGGAAACCGTCTTTAATTTGGTACACTCGTTGAAAATGAGTGAAGTTCCTGCAAGGTAAATAAAAACAATCGTTACGTTGAAAAAATAAATATGAAACGTTAAATAAAATATATAAACGTACGTTTATTTATATATGAATCGTACATTTATGAAAAATAACTCGCAATATTGTAAAATTAAAGATAATCGTTTAACATCGCGCAGGAAAGCGCCTCACCATCAAGAAAAGGCTCGTACTTGGCAAACTAGTATAGTTGCTAAAGTGTCCGCTTCGCAAACAGGACGTTCGGGGGTTCGATGCTACCTTGATCGAAAGGGGTGTTATTCCGGATCTGTTGAAGAAATTTCCACAGCGCCATGCAGAAGTTTAGTTGGGAAAGAAAGTGTTGTGCCTCTGGAGAACTGTGGTTATCTTCTCCGCCCCCTTTTTTTCACAGTAGCTGCTGGGAAATCGGCGGGAAAGATACGGCAAGCCACTAGTGTTACGTCACGTGAGTGCCGGCTGGCACTGCCGTGAAACTGACGCACCACATTAGGCTAGCCATCAGTTGTGGCACGTGCTTGCAGGACCGCTGAAGGGCCACTTGTGGCAACCATTGCCAGCGATGGATAACTAGTTACTCTGTTCTGGCATATGACAACTGATGGAGGTTCCAACTGTTGGCCAGCTGCTGGCCTGGATTGCTGGCCCATGTGATAGCCGCCGGGACATTTTATTGACGGTTGGGCAGCGACAACATTGTGCTGGGCCACTGCTGGTTGCCAGTGCTGGCTTGAGTGCTGGCCCAACAACATTGTTTTTGCTGGAATAGGATTACCGTGTAATTCAACAGCCAAAAATAATCACTCGAAACTTTCACATTTTCTCTGTATCCAAACATGCTTTCTCTTTCCGTCTTCTTTACAAGTGTTTTTTTTTTTTTTTGATTGGAGGTTTAACGACCACCGTGAGCAACTCAATGGGCTATAAACAGTCGCCCGTCCCTAATTTAGGGTCACTGGTTCCAGGGAAGGGAGAGAGCCAGTGCCGTAAGACAAACACAACATCCATGCCTGACCGGGATTCGAACCCGGACCCCTTACGGACGAATGATCAGAGGCCAACGCCTTAGACCACTGCGCCACCGGGGCGGCCTTTACAAGTGTAATACGAGTTCAGCGTTTGTTCCAACGATTTTCTTACCTTTGACGGAAAGTGGAACATTATTCACATTATTCGAAAGCTTATGCCTAGAGGCATGTCTTTGGTATTTACCCTAAAATCCGCGTTAAACCAAGACACTAGCAACCTGAATGCTTGAGGGATGTATACGTATATGTGGGGCAGTCGGCTTTCTCTTGTCCTTGCTGGATATCAGAACAACAGAAACTCTATAAGAAATATATCGATAGAACAACAGAAAATCGATATAAGGACAACAGAAAATGCGGCATGATGGAACATAGATGCCGCATATCTGTTGCGGCATGATGGAACATAACTTCTACACCACGACAGTTGTGAAACCCAAATTCACCGGTGACGCACTCTCACATCCTTCTACTCCGGAGCTGAATGTTTTCCTAATAAAGCTACACCGTCAAGGGCTTATAACGGGTACTTGCCGTCTTGACATGTGTGCCACCTCTGAGGTAGGTAAGTCACATATATCCCAACTCCCTTGAGAAGGGGCTGGGACGGAATCGGAGGTCTCAGAGGCAGCCGGCAAACCATGTTTGAAGTAACTCTTTGTGGAAGGAATTCTAACTAATTTCAGACGATGTGTGGAAGAAGCATCACACATTTTTCGAAGCAAGAAGGAATTCTGGATAATTCCAGACGATTTATTGAAGATGCATCACACATTTTTCAAAGTAAAGAAGGAATTCTGATTAATTCGAGGCCATGTGTGGAAGAAGAATCACACATTTTTCGAAAAGAAGAAAGAATTCTCATTAATACCAGACGATGTATGGAAGGAACATTCCACATTCTTCAAAGCGAAGAAGGAATTCTCATTAATTCCAGACGATGTGTGGAAGGAACATCGCACATTTTTCTGAAAACCTAACGGGCCGTAGAACCATTTTTACGTTCGGGCGCCAATGTGAAATTCCAACCCAAATTTTCAGGTGGAGCTCTCGAACCCACATTTTTCCACTCTGGAGCCGAATGCTTTCCCAGTTAAGCTATTCCGGCAGTGGCTTATCACTTCTACTTGCCGCCTTGACATATGCGTCACCTCTGAGATAAATACGTCACACAGTCACAATTAGGGAAACAGGTTACAGAAAACAGTCCAGTTTCATATTTATGCTTTTAGGAATTATGATGTCGATGCTATTAGATAACATCGGTCGAATGAGAACTGAAATACAGAGGTGGCTCGCTTAAGTGTACGTGAAGTCTCCTTCGTATGAAACAAACGTAATTTCTAGCGACATCAATGTATTTATTTGTATTTCGAATAGCATCAAGTGTGGCAAACGTCTCTCTCAAGTTCGTCTGGTGTTACAAATGACTCTTTCAAATGTTTCAGATGTTTCCCCAAGCTTGATGAACGAGTTTTTCAGATGCATCATGTGTCACTTTTAACCATGACAGATGCTTTTATAAAAAGTGCCGAAACATCTTCAAATGAGATACTCTGCTTGACACAGAAATGCCACACCATGAAGGAATGCACGAAATGAGGCAACACAGATGTAAACAACAAGGTGGGAAAGAAGTGATTTAATTTCTGGGGGATTACATGAATGTGATGGGTGAAGAGACAGTATAATATGACCGGAGTCAAAAGGTCGTATGATGGCCATGCGGGACATATCGCAACAACGCGTGGCATCGAGTGAAAAAGATCCCGGACGGTGTCCTGAGATATCTTTGATCACGCACCTGGGCTTCTGTATCCGCAGTTCATCGGTACTGCGAGGAACCCGTGGAGAGCTGTTAAATCTTATGCCAATAACGTCCCAAACGTTCTCTGTTGGGGAGAAATCTGAGGGATTGAGTTAGCCAGGGCAACACCTCGTCTCTTTGCAAGAACTTTCTGCTGATGTTAGCAGCGTGCAGTGGGCCTTATCTTGTTGAAACTGGACGTCAGGGATACAACAGAGATACGGAAACAAAACGGGCTGCAGCACCTCATCTACGAAGCATCGTACTACCATTGTACCCACTATACGTTCGAGTGGTGAACGGCTGTTGAACCTAATAGCAGACTGAGGAGCTGTATGACGCTCACAGATAACTGCAAGACCAGTTCGGTGACCATCTCGTTTCCAAACTTTCAATAGGCAATCGTCGGAGACGAGACAGAAAAGAGCCTGTCGCTGAATACCATATGGTTCCATTCCACCAGCCACGCATGTCTAAGACAGCAATTCTGCAACTTTGCACTGTGAGTAGCAGTCGTTGCAATGGTTGGCGAGAGCGCAAACCTGCCTCAGCCAATCTGCGATTCACAGTCCGTGTTGATACGGGGATGTCCATAGCTACCTGCACATTTTCATACGACATGTTTCCATTTGCACCGCCACAAATACCTGGTACGGGACTACTGCAACCTTGTGCGACGATGTGCTGCTGTGAGGGGAAGTCCTCGTACGGATATAGAGAACGCAATCCTGCCACATCCATACTTAGCTGTCCATGTATGCCTGTACACCTTGTCGAATGTCGTACACTGTGTATTGCGGGGCTGCTGCGGTTTGTTGCCGCATACCGCGATCGAGACTTTGGAACTTGCATCTGCGTTCGCCGGTCTTACTATGAAGCCGAATGTTAACTTCCTCCAACCGTTGTCGGCAGATTCGAGAGACAGGTGTTGCACTCTGATGCGTTCCGCCGCTCTGAGACTCAAGGACCAACCAGGGTACGTAGCTTTTGTCAATACAGAGAGGATGTCCATGGCTGCTTGTACACCTAGCTTTATGATGAAACCTCTGGTAAAGGTGTCTCTGTGACGGCAGGGTTCCAGATGACATCTCCCCAAGCATTCGTATTTGCTAAGCGTGCTTTCGCCACCGAGATCACTCCTATGTTGTGGTTCACACACCCAGGTGAGTACGACCAAATTTAGCTAAGCCAAGGCTTTTAGCTTTTGATCTTCTTCACCTATCTCGTCGTCACTGGTTCGCAACTGCAATCATATATGTAACCCAACTTCTGACACATACCAACCGATTTGTATGGCGCTCAGAGAAATATAATACGTTTTGGTGTGACATGTTCTATGTTGATCAGAGTAGATATGACTATCATATTTAACAGGCACTCCCTTTCAAGGGAGACAGAAGTCTCTTTCAGGAATGGAGATGTCACTCAATTGCGTTATTTAGATATACACTGATGAGTCATTCCATTATGACCACCCCCAGCCTAGAGAAATGAGCTCGCCTGCAGACCGAACTGTGGCGCAGGTGAAGTTGACAGACCAGTATATATACAACCTAAGGACCGGCTTTCGGTTAGTCGAGTGTTCGCCGTCAGAATGGGAAAAGCTGCCGATTTATCGGAGTTTGATAAAGGACAAATTGTGATGACACGGAGCCTCGGTACTACGATCTCGGAAACGGCGCGGCTTGTGGGTTGGTCACGTGCCGCTGTAGTGAGTACGTATCAAAAGTGGTGCACAGATGGCCAAACGACGAACCGTCGTCCAGGCGTGTGTCGTCCGTAGCTCACTGATGCCAGAGTGGAGCGAACACTGTCCCGCATTGTTCACAGCAACCGTAGAGCCACAGTGCAACAAATCACCTGCAGCTACGACACTGATGATCAGGGCAAAGTGTCACAGAACACAATTGATCGCAGCCTTCTGCGCCTGGGCCTGCGTAGCCGAAGACCCAACCAGGTATCTATGCTCACTGCAAGTCATCGACCCAAGATAATCGAGATTGGACCGTGGATGATTGGAAGAAAGGGGCCTGGTCTGACGGATCAAGATTCCTGGTGCATTACGTAGACGGCCGAGCGCGGATACGCCGATTACCAACGGAGGCTATGGCACACGAATGCACGGTTGCGCGGAAACAGGCCGACGGAGGCGGTGCTATGCTCTGGACGATGTTTTGTTCGGACACTTTAGGCCGCATTATCCTAATAGCACAATCCCTGACAGCTGTATGTATCTGAACATCGTTGCGAACCAAGTTCACCCATTCAAGGCAACTGTGTTCCCTGCTGGTGATGGCCATTAGCAACAGGATAATGCGCCATGCCACACTGCCATAATCGCCAATGAGTGGTTCGAGGAACATGCTGGTGACTTTCTGTTAATGCCATAGCCTCCACATTCACCGGACATGAACCCAATCAAGCATTTGTGGTTCGACTTGGAAAAGCGAGTTCGCGCTAAATCAGCCCCACCCCGAAATGTACAGGAACTGGAGTTCTTGCTGTTGACATGGTACCAGATACCCCAGGATGCCTATCGTCACCTCGTCGAATCGATGCCTTGCCGAGTGGTGGCTGTTTTGCAGGCTAAAGGGTGTCTTACAGCTTATTAGGTAGGTGGTCATAATGTAATGGCTAATCGCTGTACACTTCATGTGTACAAACTGACTTTCAGAAGAATGGCAGTCATCTTAAGACGATTGTAAGCATCTCTTACATGTGTGTCGAAAGTACATCTAAAGCGAAAAGTTTGGATTCTGGTTTTTATTAACAGCGGGCAATCATGAATGAGCAATTGAGTGGTCTAGGACGCAGACTTCTCACTCTTCGTACTACTGAGTCACCGTTCGAGTCCCTGGACAAGACATTAGATGTATTCTACATTTGGCTCTTTTCGTCGTTGGTTCTTGACCTTTCCTAGAACTAAAGTTGAGATGGGAGATTCTTTAAATGCTCGCGAGAGTCATTAACCTCTAAAAGCATAAAAATCATGATGGACAAAGCACCTTTAACTGATAATAAAGCATTCGAATTTGATGCTATGGGTTAATTGACAAATCTTAATAAGAGATGTCGTTCATAACTGCCGTTTTAGAATTTTACGACTTTCAAGACAAATTCTAACACATTTTTTAAATTGTTACAGAGCGATTAATCATTTGTTATTAAGCAATGTGTTCCGAACTGTTCACAGGGATACCACACTATCAATTACAACCAGTCATCCCGCTTCCCGAGTGGTCAGAGATGCAGGACCAGTCGTCTGAACTGGCTCTGGGTTCGAGTCCCGATGAGATATGTGTAGAATGTTTGTCTTGCGGAGCTGGTTTTCTTCCTCTCCTGGAACCAGTGGCTAATTTAGGGACGGGCAACTGCCTTTAGGCCATAGAGTTGCTCACGGTGGTCATTAAACATTCAAACGAAATTTTTTTTTTTTTTAATGCGCTCTTATTAGCAGACGCTTATATCTGACGAGATTCCCAAGCCCAACTTCAGGCGTTTAGTTTTGCGAATAAGCTAATCTGCAATGTAGCATTTCGCCAAATTTTCATAATGAAATCAGTTATTTTGACCATTATGGTCGTCGCATTTCAATCATTTTGGAAATATTTACTACCTAAAGTTCTACTCATGCGTGTTCTTTTATAATATTTCTAGAGAAGCTCGTCGGAGTATTTTATTTTAATCCATAGTTTCCATTATCTCCACGGTCACCAACACAAGCCCACCGCGACCACCGGTCGATCAAACCCATCTGAGTGTATTTTTGCTTTAAGAGATTTCTCTGACAGGAATACACTCAGCTGGAATGACTAATTCCCTTCGCTGCGGGAAAAGAAGGGACAAACATGGCCCTTCCATGTCTACCCAGGGTAGGAACTCGGGGCCTCAACTTCAACAAGGGATTAACAAACTCCGCTGTAGTCCATTCGATCTCATGGCGCCACGAGATCCTTAACAGTACCCCAAAAGAGCAAGTGCTTCTAAGGTGGTACATAATCATCTTCTAAAATTCTTATTTTCAATCGGCATTCCAAGGAAGACATCACTAAAACTCACTTCCATTGTGACACTGAACAGTTCCGGTCAACCGATCGTGGCTCTCTCATTGGGATTTAACCCTTTAAGCGGTCGATGTACCTGAACTAAATGGTGCCCAAATTTCCTGCACTCTCCCAACGAGAAATGTTCATACAGCGGCCGTGTTTTGCGAAAGCTACACTGTAAAAAATAACTGGTGTGAATTCACAGAAAATTTCTGAAGATAACGTGCAACAAAGTTGCCGGTAGGTGTCCGTCTTTTTCAGAAATTTCCGTTTTTAAAAGTGCCCCTTTATTTTAACTTGTGTATTTTCACATATTTTCCGTAACCAGAAAGTTCGTTTATTTCAGAAAAAATCCATTTCAGGTTTTTCCGCATTTAAACTGAAATTCCGCAAAATCGACGGTCTTGCGTTTTTCAGCCCTTACCTCAGATAATTCTTCCGCTGCAATTTGGATCGAACCCCGTCGTTGGGTTGCCTACTCAGGTAACGCACGCCTTTAACCACTGAGCCCCTAACGGTCGGAAATCCGACTCACATAATACACCGTAAAAAAAAATTGCACGACATTATTTTTTTTATTATTTTGGTCATTAATGCGACTGATTTAGTAATTTTATTTTCTGTTGGAGCTTATTATTTTGTAATAACTTTTATTTCTGTAGGAGAACTTCTCACAAGTTAAGCACTTTTCATCGTGATTTTTCGAAGCAACGAAATGATTTACAACTTGAGTTTTTTTTTAATGACAACGACTTTCAGTTATCTTTAAAAAAAAGGTGAAATGTACTTTTTTTATAGTATTATTTCACACAAAAAAAACCCCTCCTAAATATAAAATTTACTCTTGATAGTTATAATAGCTTCTGTCTTAATTTGTCTAAAGAGTGATACATAGACATTGTATAATCATCTGTATAATAAGTTAAGTACCCGGTTTCTTATACCAACACAATATATAATAAATAGCTGGTGCACAAAATAGTGGAGAGAAGAAGAAATATCCTGTGCCACAATAAACAAAATTCATGCGATATGCTATCCACAGTATCCGATCTCGCTACGGAACTTCAACATTCGACAGACGATTGAAATTTAAAAGTTATTCAGGCCTCAAGAGTATTCTCACCAATCGCTCCTATTGCCGGTACTTTCTCGTCATACGGATACGGGAAAAGTGAGAACGAAGTTCTGACGGAAAACTTCTTACCCCGCGGGTCCGGTATGGGGAAACTATATGCGAAAGTCGATGTTGCGTTTTTGTGTATACCAGAGAAATCTTAATAACTTTAAAACTATAACGGATATCGAAATAAGCAATACACGGTTTAAAAGAGCAAGGATGAAAGAATGTCACGCGACATTAGCCTTGAGCGCGTGACGTCACACGCTGTCACAAGATGGTTGCCAAGTTGGAGTCGAAAATTACCGGCTCGCCGCTCGGCAAAATTAGTGTAGCTCGGGAACGGGTGCGCGTTGGACGTTGTGTGAGATTTCGTTTAACAGAGCTCAACGAGTACTATAAAATAAAATACTCATAGTGACAATAGTGAAAGAACTTGAAAAAATATACAGTGACAAAGTGTTGAACTTGGACAAATTTTTGTTAAAATTTCAAAAATGTCGAAATATGTTCAAAACAAGAAATTAAATGCCTATCGTAAACACTTACAATGTGAAAGAAAAGTAAATGGGAAATCCAAAAATGCCCCTATGACAGCAGCAGAACGAATGTGGAGGATGAGGCAGCGTCGACAAGTTGAGGCGAGTACCAGTCGCGCAGACGCCGCCTAACGCCTGTTAACAGGCAATGGATGTCGACAGTGAGATAGAACCGATGGAATGCGACGAAATGCAAGCAGATGAGACGTTTGAGAATCGAGATTTAGCGTTTATAACCCATTGGCGTCTGGCGATGAAGCACTTTGAAAAGTCGTTCTATGGTAACAAGTTGGGTTTTGTTTGTGAAGTTTGTGATCGCATATGGTTCCAAAATGATTTAAAACTGCCCAATGCAGCTCTTTTGCAATTCTTACAACAGGAATTCATAGATGAAGACATTGAACAGTTTATGTTGTGCTCAAACTTCTGGGCATCAGTAAAACAAGGAAAGGTGCCAACGTTGAGTAAGAGTAACGGCTTCACGTATCACTCTCCGACTACTTGGCACTCACGGAGACTTGGATTAATAAAGACAAAACCGTCGACATACCAGGCTTCAAACACATTGAGTATAAAGAGTGCGACAGACACGGCGATGACGACGACCAACAGCCCAGTACGAGTCGTGGCACTGGCAAGAAAAAGCGTAGTGAACTCTACGGTGGCACGGCAGTCTTCAAGAATCAGAAAACGTGCAGGGCTCATGTCGCTAGACCCGTTCCACGACGGCCAATACCCAAATATTCTGGATTCAATTATCTACAGGATATTCATGTCGACGAAGGCGTACTAGTGGAAGTTGAGATATCCAACCAATTCAAATTCGTTCAAGTGTCAGCCTATATATGCATCCACAGACACCACTCAACTACATCGAGATGTTCCTCTTTCAACTAATGCTTTACTACACAGAGCATGTCAGAACAATAGTTAGCGACTGGCCCTGCGATCCCAACATACCGCTTCTTCTCAGCGGGGACTTTAATATTGAGGCTTCGAACGATCGTCTAAAACAGTTTCTGAACGACAAGTTCAGATTGGAGTTGGCCACGGATCCAACTGACTTCACAACTTTTAAGAATACCACGATAGACTTAACGTTTTCTAGAGATATAAGTGTAGCATGTAAGTCTTACATATCGTACTACTCGTACCATTGTCCTGTCTTCAACAAAATTTTACAAATTAGTCAGCATTGTGAGAAATAAATAAAATAAAAGACCTGCAAGTTCGTTGCGCTCATTTCTTTCTTACCAACCCTACAAGCACCCCGCTCTGACAACACCTCCTGGATAAGACGGTTTCCGCCCAAAACCTCAGTGGTAGTGACCCCGACACTACGTACCCCGAATTTTTTCCCGTTAATATACAAAAGTATTTGCGGAAAGGTTTCTGAAAATTCAGAATTTTTCGTTAACGCATCTCTAAAACGGTAATTTACCGTCAATATAAGAAAGACTCTGTGGAAACCTTTCTAAAAGATCAGAATCTTCCATGTGGTGCGAAAAATCCGTGAAACTCAGGTTTCTTTCCGTCATTGGACGGAAACGGTTGTATCAGAAATATGCTTTGTTAATTTGCTTTGTTGACAAAGCATATATGTACAGAATTTTTTATGATATCACTGTACAGAATTTTTTGTGATATGCTTTGTTAATGACGGAAAGTGGCTCGTGAATTACAGAAATTATGTAGTGTACCGCAAAACAATTCCTTCCCACCGCTCATCTCAACAGTACCAGCCATAAACCTGACACGGCTGATCAGTGTCTCCTAGTTCTTTATTCTTTGCTTCATGACCAAAGACACGATGGTAAAGGACTAGTCCTTCTGACTCGTACACCATGCCGCTAGACAGAAACAAGTGTCTCAAAAACCTTCTTCACTCTCCTTTCTCAGGTTCGTCGACATTGTTATATCCTTTTTAACAGTTAATCAGTGAGAAAGTGTCAATCATCCCTCGAAATGACCACTTTGAATAGCAAATCTAAGGGGGAAAAAGCAAGGATTTCCAACTTGCAGGTTCGCTCGTTCCATCCGCGTTCGGCCCACTTTTTAGGCTGAGAATAAATTAGTTCGAGCTGATTTCAACCCGTTCTGCTAACCTCGAGTTAATTCGTTTCAGCCGGTTAATGTGTTGATAAAATAAGAGGGCAAAGCTAATATAAAAGGGCAACTGTGAGTTTAAGAAAAACAACATAAAAATACAAAAATTATACAACAGACAACTGAGTTGAAAAAAGAAGCATTATGTAAACGAATATATGTGATAACAAAAAAGGAACATAACTGTTTTACCGTCATTTTTTGGTAATTCCTTGTGTCCGAAAAAAGCGACATGACAAACTGTAAACATACGAGAGGATAATAGAACATATCCAGGACGAACAGATCTTTAGAAGTCGATATAAAATCCTGTAAACAAAGAGAGAACAATATTGCATGTTGATATTTGGCAGAAAAAGAAACAAAAAAATTGTATTTCTTTTTTTCATACCGCCGTCTAAAGACTTAAATTCAATTTAAAAAGAAAAGTTAAATAAATTTTTGATAAAACACTCATTTGAATCCAACAATCTTAGCACTGTACTTCAAATCTTTCTCTTGTATTCTCGTTTTCTAATATTTTACACTTCGAAAAAAGTTACATTCACTCATTGTCATAAAAATCCGCGCACCAAGAAGGAGGCGTCGGATTGAAATGAGATTTTAGTAGTTAGATAGTACATACCAAGGACAGAAGTGATTACAATATCGCAGCAGCAGGACGATTTTCCGCGGACATACGGTACACATTCCCATCAGCATTAGTACCGCGTTGGACCGCCTCATGCTCGGATGCATGCGGTGATACGGTCCGACATGTTGTCAAAGATACGCTGTATGTTATCCTGGGACATATCGGGCCACACTTCTTGCAACTGACGCTCTAACTCACAAACACTGAAACATGGAGAAAGCAGACTTCCCATCTGGTACCACACGTGCTCGATGGGTGAGAGATCAGGCGATCTGGCAGGCCACAGAAGCATTGAAGGCTGACGTAGACAGTCCTGGGAAACCCGAACCGTGTGCGGATTAGTGTTATCTTGTTGGAAAATGTCTCCGGGCTGCTCCTCCAGGAAAGGCAGCACATGGGGCCGCAGAATCTCCTGTACGTAGCGCTGGGCTGTCAACGTCCCTCGGATCACTGCGAGGGAAGTACGGCTGTCATACGCGATGGCTCCCCAGACCATCACGCCTGTAGTTTGGGACGTGTGCCGCTGTACAGTGAGGTTGGAATTGCAGCGCTCACCTGCGATCCTCCACACTCTGACACGGTGGTCGTCCGTTCCCATACCGAAGTGGGACTCGTTGCTGAACACTATACGCTGCCCGTCCGTAGCATGCAATGTTGCTCGACGCTGACAATGGTCAGATGTTAATGGCAGAAAACGTAAGGGCCGTCGAGAGTGCAGATTTGCCTCTGCCAGGTGTCTGGGAATGGTTCTGGCGGACACAAAGGTCCCTTTTACAGCCGCCACATGTCTCTAGATATTGGACATCTGTCGTTGCATCTGTGCTTCCCACCGTCACGATCCCACGGTTCTCCCTGCTGGTGGTGTGTCTGGGTCGTCCAGAGCCAGTCCGTCGTGTCTGGGTGCCTTCCCGTGTCCATTGCTCCCAAAACGATCGCCCCGTACTGTCCGACCGGCTCAAATGGTGGCCGATGTGACGCACCGGCCACCCTGCCTCTCTCATCCCGACGATACGGTCTCGTTCAAACTCCGTCAGTTGCCCATATGCTCATCTACGGCGGCTCCACGGCATGTCTATCACTCAGGAATCTCACCTGACTCTTACCGTGCACTTCGACACGAACATGGAGTCCCCTGCGGCCTTATAAGTCCAAAGGATTGCGATTGCAGCGCCGGTCTTGGACACGCGGGATCGTACGAAACTTTAATCATTTGCATGTCTGCCCTCTCCGTAGCTATTCGCCGAGTTTCACGTTAATTGCACGGTTTTTTCTTAGTGCACGGATTTTTATGACAGTGAGTGTATATCAGAAACACTAAATTCAGCTCTCGTTACACAGATTAAAAAAAATCACTATTCTTTTAAATAAATAAAGTTTACTGCTTTTCCAACTACTTTCATTATAGAGTTGCAAGACTTTCACTATGCTCTTGGCTGAAAAAAAGAATTATAAATTTCTGTAGTTGCTTTTTACATGGTACAAGGACACTACATTTAGCTGCGCTTTTCATCACATAAATTTTTAACACCTCTATCTTTTTTCAAGGTGCAACAATCATTTTACACTTTTTTCGACAAACGTGTAAGATTTTCTAGTTTCCTTTTATGAAGGCCACAAAATCTTTTCGCTTTACTCTTTGTTAAATAAACTTTAAATCATTTCTAGCCATTTTATGATACTGCAGGAGACAGACAGTTCGTCAGATGAATTTTAAAGCCATTGTATTTATACACTGCTCGACATAAAAATTGCCCCACCCAGAAGGATGACACATGCAAATCTCAGGGAGGGTGTACCCACTCGAGACATGCAAATGATGTTAAACGAGAACCGATGACGTCACACGTTCGTGAGATAAAGGTGCCAGCAGCAACAATGATGGTAATGTGTGGTCGCTAGTGAAAGTATCGCGGACGTTTCAGATTTGTTGTTTGTGCTGGGAAATTGTTCAGCTAAAGCCGAAAATGCCCGGTACACCCCGTCGACGACAGGTTTATCGCCATTTGGATGCGTTTCGGAGAGGACGGATTGTCGGCCTGTGTGAAGTGGGCTGGTCTACACGTCGTACGGCTGCGCATATGCAACGGGATGCACGAACTGTTGCATGCTCTTGGTACCAGTCGCTACAGGAAGGTTCGTACGTGCGTCGGAGTGGCAGTGGTTCAGTCCAACAGACGTCAGCACGCATGGACCGCCGGATATTTGACGTGCTGTGTCATCGGCCATGGACTTCGCCATAACGACCCGAACTTTAAACCGAAGATTACATGTGGCAAACCTGTGCAGTAGGAAACCATTATGTCGACTACCATTGTCGCCCAGCCATCACAGCACTTGTCTGGCTTAGGGCCGAAGTCATGCGAACTGGGGTCACGAATGGACCATTGTGGTGTTCACTAATGAATCCCGTTTCTGTTTGGGTGCTGACGATCAACGGATCAGTGTGTGGAGACACCATGGTGAGCGGACGCATTCGGGTTTCGTTCGCGACCGCCACACCACCGGTCAGGAAGGCATCATGGTATGGGGTGCTATTGCGCATGACAGAAGGTCACCTCTTGTCCGCATCATGCGCACACTGACAGCTGCACGATAAGTAAGAGAGGTTCTGCAGCCCATTTTGATATAGTTCTTGAATGGCCTGCAGCAACCCATTTTTTAACAAGTTAACACCCGTCTACACACTGCTTGGGTCTTCAGACAATGTATCGCCATTTTAGCCACATTTAGCGACAAGGTAAGATCCGAAAATGTCTTAACTCTAAATAATTGTCGGCAAGAGAGAGAGAGAGAGAGAGAGAGAGAGAGAGAGAGAGAGAGAGAGAGAGAGAGTTTCTATTTCCTCCCGATCCTTCATCCCAATGGACTTATGATATTAAGTTAAAAAAATTATTAGATTTCAAATATGCTTTTTCCGTGAGCATAGTACGATAATATAAATTCTGAAGATGTGAATCCGTTTTATGGTGTAAATATGACAAGGATGGTAAGTCAGATAATATCCAAAAACTTGAAAATTTCATCGCTTCGGAGCGGAAATCGAACCCGCGTTTCCCGGATAGCGCCCGAGTATGCTAACCACTACACCACCCAGAAAACTGAAACTTGGGACTCGGTCGGTCTGGGTGGTGTAGTGGTTAGCATACGCGGGACTATTCGGGAGACGCGGATTCGATTCCCGTTCCAGGACGATGGAATTTTCAAGTTTTAGGATATTATCTGACTTACCATCCTTGTCACATTTACACCATAAAACGGATTCACATCTTCAGAATTTGTATTATATGGTGTAATCCCGTATTCCATCCATGATAGTACGATGATGTTTTTGAATAATTAAGTAATCAATTAATTTAAAAACATTGGGAAATGCACACGATACTTCCTTTCTCTCCCTCTCTCGCTCTTAATCTAATACTGACAAGGGAAGCCTTTCAACTGTCGCTCTCCAAAATTGAAGAAACGTGGCTAGAACTAAAGGCAAAAACCAATGGGTGTATTTCCGTTTTGGCCCAAATGAACTGACATACGTGAACGAGTGGTCTGAAAATGGCTTTAGAGCACAAATGGAGAAAATCATTGGACGCATCAATAAGCAATCAATGGCAGTCAGAAAAATTCAACATGTTGTTATATCCGTGGTTAAAAATTGGGTACTGTGAAAGTGATGACGCTTCTTTTGATAATGCTCAACGTATTTGTTTTTCAGATATCAATGACAATGTTCAGTACTGCGATAACTTTGGGATCTAGCGTTGTTCTCATTGTTCCAAATTATTAATAAGTTTTGAGGGATTTGAGGTGATCAAAACACGTTGTTGGAAAACAGAAACAATATTTTAATATTAATCGAAGTATGCTCCCTCTGAAGCTACAACTTTACCCCATATTTCGGGCAGTGAACGTATGCTCCGAAGGAAGATCTCTGGTTCTTTGGAAGAGATCCATTTGTCAAGCCAATTTTTGATGTCTTCATAAGAACTAAACCGTTCTCCAGAAAGTGCTGACTGCATCGACCGAAACAAATGGTAATCCGATGGCGCGATATCTGGCGAATATGGCGGGTGGGGTAAAACTTCCCAGTCGGATACTTCTAAGTACTTTTTCACAGGTCGAGAAACACGTGGTCTTGCGTTGTCATGCTGTAAGATGATTTTGTTGTGTATGTTCTCCCATTCCGACCATTTTTGTGTGAGAGCTCGTTTTAAATGCATTAATTGGGTTCGATACCGATCACCAGTAATAGTTTCTGACGGTTTCAGCAGTTCATAGTGGATCACACCCTTCTGGTCCCACCAGATACACAGCATTACCTTTGAACCATGGATATTGCGTTTTGGAGTTGAAGGACCTGGTTCACCTGGCTTTACCCATGCTTTCTGCCGTTTAGGGTTATCGTAATATATCCATTTCTCGTCGGCAGTAATAACACAATGCAAAAAAACCTTTCTTTTTTGCCTTTGAAACAGCAATTCGCAAATGGTTTTTCGACGTTCAAGGTCTGTTTTCCGCAAAGCATGTGGAACCCAATTCCCTCTTCTTTTTGCACCATTCCCATGGCAGCTAAAAGTTGTGAAATGCATGGTTGGCTAACATTTAATACTGCTGCTAGTTCGTTTTGGGTCTGGCATGGATCCTCGTCGAGTAAAGCTTCCAATTCGGCATCAGCAATTTTTTGGGGTGGTCCAGAACGTTCTTTATCACTGACATCGAAATCGTTCCTTTTGAATCTTCTAAACCAATACTCACATGTTTTTATGGAAGAGGAATGTTCACCATAGATTTCTGACATTAAGCGATAGCTGTCGGCAGCACTTTTCTTGACAATAAAGTAATGCACTAACACTTCCCGCAAATGCAGTTTGCGGGAAGTGTTAGTGCATTACTTTATTAATACGGGACGAAAGTTGCCATTTTCCATCGAGTAAAACAAATACGTCTTCGCACCTCAATTGAACGTCGTATACTGACTCGGACAGCTGGCGTCTCGTACTGCGATATCGCAGTGTTGCCACCTTAAAAAACATGCGAGCAGTAATAATAAGTACGACACCGAACGGAAATCCCCCAAAACTTATTTATATACCTACTTTGCTTCGGTCATGTGTTCTTTGCCACAAATGTTCATTTACACCTGAAATAAAGGTTTTTGTTGCTTTTTGTATGACATGAGCTCATTTTGAGTCATGGGGACATAGCTGATATTTGGGGTTACATATCATGTACCATAACACATGTTAGATGATGTTTCCCACTTGTGCTCTGAGGCCATTTTCAGACCAATCGTTCACCTTTGTCATTTAATTTGGGCCAAAACGGAAATACACCTATTGGGTTTTGCCCTTAGTACTGTCTCCTAGCCACGTTTCTTCAGTTTTGGAGAGTGACAATTGAAAGGCTTGCCTTGTGAGTACATTATTACAATAACTCCGCGCATCAACCATGCACCCGGATATCATTTAACAGAACATGTCAAAAAATCATTACCCCGTAGTATAATTGGAGGAATGTTGACCTGTATACCACTGCTCCACAAAGAGTTAATACAAACCAGAAGATTGACAGTGCTGACGACGTTATGATTCCAGACTTCCTATGCTGGAACAGCATCACGATTATGAGCACCTGTGAAAAAGAAATAAAGATCATATGCTATACAAACATAAAAACATACACAGATCTGTGAAAGCATAGTAACCCTAAAATATTCTAAAGAAATATCTCAGGGAAAGGAATTACTTCCCAATGTTAATTGAGAACACAAATGTAGTACCTACAAGATCTGCTCTCGAATCCAGGTCTGCACCACTTCCCGTAACCTCATCATTAGAGGTGAACCTGCGATCGAGTAAAGCCTCTTTGGACCAAAGACATGATAATCGTATGGCGCCAGATCGGGGCTATAAGGAGGATGTGGGAGACGTTCAAACAGCAGTTGTTGCATTGCCTCAGCGTTGCGGCCGCTACATGGCCACGTACACTGTCATGGTGCATCAAGACTGTTCTTTACAGCATTCCTTTAATTTTCCTGCGAATTGCAGTGTTCAGTTTCTCTCTAAGCATTGCACAGTACGTTGTACTCGTCACTGTTTTTCCATGTTCCTGAAAATGCGCCAGAACAGGACCCCTTCATGTTCCAAACGAAGCTCAGCATGATCTTCTTCGCGGAGGGCTTTCGTTTGAATTTCTTCTTTACTGGAGAAAACGGTGCATGCTTTGTCTCTTGTTTTCCGCTTTACAGTGATAAACCCATGTCCCGTCGCCGGTGACAATCCGCTCCAAAACACTCGGATCGTCTTCCTAATGTTTTAAGAATTGGGTCGGAACCTCCACGAGCTGTTGTTTCTGCAGATCAATAACCTGTTTGGGTATACCCATCTTGCTCAAACTTTACGGTACTCAAAGTCATCATGCACTATGGCATGTGCGGATCCATGTCTGATATACAAATGCGCACAACAGCGGACAACGTAATCCGTCGGTTTGCATTAATCAAGCCTTGTCAATTTGGGCCTGTCTGTGCGATGCTGATAGCCGACGAGATCAAGCTGCGTTGGATGAACTTGTTCTTCCCGCTTTAAACCTTTCTATCCATTCATAACCTTTTCGTTGAGTTGTAACGTACCAGGAAATGTAACGTACCAGGAGATGTGACGTACCTGCCAGAAGGACGCACACGACATAAAGGCAGATAGGAATCAGAATAAAACGTCCGCGTAGCTCAATTGGTAGAGTGACTTATTCCGGAATGAGGGGATCCGGGTTCGAATCCTGGCGTGGACAGAAATGACGGAGAAATTTACTTCGTTATAGAGTCATGTTGTTTTTACTTCCGTACCAAGCCAACATTCTTCGGTGAACTTCAGCAGTTTTCACCTCCCTCTGGCCAGAGAAATCTCTCTACGGCGCGTTGTTCAAAAATAGTGCAATACCGCAGCGGAGCGATCATGTTTATTTGATATTGGCTTCAACTCGACTAACGGCAGAGCCCTGCGATTTGCGTGTTCGAACTACCAATAAGCCATTGCGAACGTGTTGTATTGCGTCAGCTTCTATCCGTTGCGGTTACCGCGTAATTTTTAAATCTTCTCTACTTTTGATCTTCTTATAGCAACGCAAGAAATGTGACATTAAATTTTTCCAACTTGAATTGCTTTTAGGAAATAAACAGTGAAAACGTTTTGAAAGTTATGTTTCTAGAATGTGAGCCCTACCCTCCTCACAAGATTAACGCACTACCATATTCGTAAAATTTACGCAATGCTTTTCACATGTATTTCTGCGAAATCACATTTGCATAATTTTTTCAATATTTTTCTTCGACAATCTAATTCATCGTACGGCATTCTCTATTCCGATTCAATGTAAATTATGTGTTTTTCTCTTCCTGTTTGAGGTAACCATTATTTTTCGCATGATACAGAAATAAGAAATTAATAATACAATTTCATATACACTGTTGTTCAAAAAGTTAAACATAATTATTAAAACGTACAAAGTAAAGGGTTAAAACCAAAAGAACAGCTGGCATTAGTATGTAGATTAATCACACACACCTAAACCAATCGTTATGCACGATCAAATAACGTCCGTTGACGTTCGATATAAAATAACTCGCAGTTCCATAAAAACAGCTTATCCTACCCTAAGTTTCTTATTCCATTTTATTTGCAATCCCCTTGGGAAGAGTTGTTGTCATTGGTGATTGGAAATGTAATATGGAACAACCGTCAGGCTGACCATTTTTTTTTTTTTTTTTTGCAGAGTAGAACAATTGGAAGTCTCATATCAGGACAGTCACAGACAGCGGTCTCCAGAGAGCTGAATGTGCCGCAAAGTATCATCTCCAGGCTTTGGAGAAGGTTCCAAGACAAAGGAGAAGTTACACGCCAACCTGTACAAGGTAGTCCAAGAGTCACAACCTTTCAGCAGGACCGGTATCTCGCATCAACTGCACGACGTCATAGGACGATGTCTGCCAGACAACTCTGCAGAACTTGCGGCCGCCTCAGGACCAAGAGTTTCAAGACAAACTGTTTACAGGAGGCTCAGGGCAACTAGTCTTTATGAAAGACGTCCAGTAGTTTGTGACCTGCTCAACCCTGCGAACAGGACGGCCCGTAGCAACTAGAGTCCGGAACATCAAAACTGGATACTGAATCAATGGAGCAATGTGCTCTTTACTGAGGAGTCCAGATTCAGTATACAGACTAATTCTCGTCGAACCAATCAATGGAGAGAATGGGGAACGCGTTATAATCCCAATAACATCAGGGAAAGAGACCAATTCGGTGGTGGTGGAGTCATAGCATGGGCAGGCATCATGTTGAATGGGAGCACAGAGCTCCACATCTTCGACAAAGGTACCGTTAATGCTCTGAGGTACAGAGACAAGATACTGGAACCTCGTGTGAGGCTTTTCAGAGGTGCAGTGGGTCCAGAACTGGCATTCATGGACGATAATGCACACCCCCATAGAACTCAGCTGGAGGATGACTTTCCCCAAAGTAAAGATTTCTAGCACATGGAGTGGCCAGCGAGGAAACCGGAAATGAATCTGATAGAGAATGCATGATATGCACTAGGGAGGTGAATTGCATCCCGTCAGCCTCCACCAAGGACCATTCCGGAGCTCCGAACTGCACTTCGTCAGGAGTGCTCTTGGACAACCTGATAAACAGCATCAGAAGTCGATTCGAGGCCTTCGTGGCTGCAAGGGGTCACCACATCTCTAATTAATCATGGTGCACCAGCTATTTTTCAATTTTGTGTACTGAACGCGAAAATTGCAATTGTTGATTTTTGAAAATATGCATAAGTAATGTAATAAACTTTGTTTCATAACTTGCTTTGCCTGCTGTTGTACTAGCATTATGTTATTACCCAAGCATACCCAGTTTCGTGATATACACAGTGCGTCGAAGAATTTTTAAGACTGGCGCTAGATTTCAGCCTACAGTGGCGCCACCAGTGTAATCGCGAATGCGTTATAAACCGTGACCATCTGCTTGCTTTCTACCAAAAGTACTGCGCAGTTGTTAAAGTAACTCAAACGAAACGGCCGTTCATTAGAGAAGTAAATTTTTTTCCATGTAGAATTATTAGTATGGAACAAAGGGCTGTTATTAAATTTAACGCAAAACTTGGTAAAAGTGCCTCGGAAACGAACCAAATGATGAAACGAGTTTACGGTGAGTTTTGTTTAAGTAGATCAAATATTTTCCTGTTGCACAAACGTTTTTTGGACGGAAGAGAGACGTTAGAAGATGATAAGCATACCGGAAGACCAAGTTCATCTAGGACACCTGAGATTATTAAAAAAGTGCGTGATTTCGTCGAAAACTATCGATGTGCGTCACTAAGAATGATGGAAGAGTCTTTAAACATCAACAAAGAAACGATTCGAACCATCCTGCATGAAGATTTGGGCAAAACAAAAGTCTGAGCTAAAATTGTTCCACACACGTTAACCAATGAACAAAAATCAAGGAGAAGTGCACATTGCAGAGACATCATTTCAGACGCTGAAAATGATCCAAACTTCTTGAAATCGATTATTACAGGTGATGAAACATGGTGTTTTCAATATGATCTTAAAACAAAGCGACAAAGTGCGGAATGGAAGTCAAAACACTCACTACAAGCCAAAAAAAAAAAAAAAAACAAGAAAAGTTCCATCGAAAATCAAAACAATGCTCATTACATTCTTCGATAGTAAGGGTAATTTCCACAAAGAATTTGTTCCAAGTGGACAAACAATTACTGGTGAGCTTTATTTAAATGTTTTGAGGCGTTTGTTGAGCAGAATTCGTCGCATTCGTCCAGAATATCGGGATGAAAACAGTTGGTGTTTGTTGCACGATAATGCACCCAGTCACACCTCACTTCTTGTTCGTAGATTTTTGGCGAAAAATAACGTCTGTGTGTTGAATCATCCACCGTATTCACCTGGTTTAGCACCCTGCGAATTTTCTTTGTTCCCAAAACTTAAAATGACGTTGAAAGGGTGTTATTTTGATGATATTTCGACCATACAAACAGCTTCGACGCGTGCTTTGGAGGCAATTCCGCAAAGTGAACTGGAACAGGCATTCGAATCATTATTAAATCGCTGTAACAAGTGTATTGAAGCCGGAGGGACTTATTGTGAATAACAAATCAAAACAAATTATAATTTCTTGTTTCTATTTCATTTTACAGACCCAGTCTTAAAAATTCTTTGACGCACTGTGTAGTGATTAGAATTTATACTATCATGCATCAAATACAACAAAATATTTCACGTTTGCAGACTTACAAATGACAATGCCTTGGAGCAACTGGCGCACAGTTGAGCAACCGTAGCACTTCCTCCTATATACATCGAACGTCCATTGAAAGACAGTTCTACGAGAGAAATGAGCTCCAAACAAACTGCAAAAGCCTGGGAAAATAAATGAACACCATTGGCAATTTACATTCGGTAACTTTCTGTCTAAATAAGATAAAAAATGTTCAGTTTTCTATTTAGAAACTACAAGAATGTGTACCCTGTGTTACTGTTTTTATGTATGTAACCCGATAAAACGTAATTTGAATTAACCGCATTTTTCAAAATTTCCGGGCCTGAGCCCAGAAAATTCAAAAATACGCTTAATCCGAATCCGTGTATCCGGGCTCTAGCGTCCCCCAATACACGGATAACTGAAAAATACGGTTAATTTGAATCCGTGCATCCAGGCTCTAGCGTCCCCCAATACACGGATAACTGACGTTTTACTGTGTAGTATAAAACTGTTTTGCTTGAAATATGCATTATTACGAGTAATTTGTGTGTCTTATACATTTATATAGCTAACGTTAAAAGTGGTACACTGAAAAAAACGTTTTGTTAATTCAACAAAAATTTTTGTCGATATACAATCAACAAATTTTTTTTTTTGAATTTGCAAAATTATTTGGTTGAATTTGCAAAATTATTTTGTTGAAAATTGTTGGTGATTTAACAAAATTTATCGTTATCACGACAAAACGTTTTGTTCATTTAACAAAATCATTAGGTCGATTTTTGGGAATTTGTTTGATCCAACAAAACATATTGTTATCATGACAAAATGTTTTATTGCTGCAACAAAACATATTGTTATCGTGACACAATATGTTTTGTTGCAGCAACAAAACATTTTGTCATGATAACAATATGTTTTGTTGGATCAAACAAACTCCCAAAAATCGGCAAATCATTTTGTTAAATGAGCAAAACGTTTTGTCGTGATAATAATACATTTTGTTAAATGAACAAAACGTTTTGTCGTGATAATATTACATTTTGTTAAATCAACAATAATTTTTATCAAAATAATTTTGCAAATTCGACAAAAATGTTGTTGACTCTATATCGACAAACTTTTTGTTGAATTAACAAAACGTTTTTCTCAGTGTATAATTTGCAATATTATAATGATCTAGACGCGAGGCTTGCGTGGCTGCAAGGGGTCACCACATATAAATACCCCTATCACTCATTGGAGAAAGCTGGTGGCCACCTCCTTAGCGCCCGCAACTTGTTCCTAGAAGGTCTCAGGGTTTTTCCCCGCCGTAGCCATCCAAACACTCCTCCGTAGTTCGGAAGCCAATCTACGCCGATGGTCCCTTAATGAGACTCCCTCGTTCTCAAAAAGTTTACCACCCCCGTGTTCGAGCAGTCTAAAGCCCTAGCTTCAGGTCAGTCGCCTAAAATGGGCCCGGGTTCGAGTCCCACATGAAGCCTAGGTAGTCTGTTTTTTCAATGCGACATGGCGCTCACCCTTTTCTAAAACCAATACCCCCAACTTAAGAACGCACTATTGCTCATAGCCCTAAGAGTTGTTCGTGGGGTTGTTAAACCACGAAACAAAATATAAAATGAAAGAAGAGTTTTCCTTCTCTCTCCAACCGGAGTCGTCTGAGCATGATAATATTTACGTAGAAAACTGGGATAATTCTCCCAGGTCATTGATGTACTTATACAACGGGTGTAAAAACAAGTATTGATATGAAAAAAACAAAAACGAAAAAAAAAACAAAAAACAAAGAAAAAGAACAGGAAAGATGACACCAAATTTTCGGGTGTAATAAGCACTTCTTTTAAATCCGTTCTGAAGCGTAATTTATCAAAGCTATTCAAAATCAATGGAACCGGTATGGAAAACACTAGTATCTAATCGAAGAAAGGAGTTTTTTAATTGGGTTTATAGGCCCGCAAATATTTCTGTAAACGGAAATCTGAACTTACGCCCACTGGTGACAGACATGTGCGTTAAGAAAAATTTGAAGTTAAAAACATTTCGCAGTAGAAAAACTCTCCAACCAAGAAATAATTTTTCAAATCGGACTCTTGGAAGCACAGATACCGACAAAAATAAGATATGCCTCTACGGCCCCTGGCGGGAAAACCATGCATTATTTTAAGAAGAAAGTATTCTCAAAATGTTTTTCGATGTGAGCGGTATCGGTCCACGAAAGAATTTTTTCAGTCGAGTTTCCAGGAGCTCAGATTTTGCTGGAAATACATCGGAAACAGAAATTAACACTTACGCCCCGGGTGGCCAAACCACTCTTTACCAAATATGAGGAATTATATGCAAAAGATTTCCCATCCGGAGCTGTTTCCGCTGCAGAAAGAATTTTTCAAATTAGAGTTTCAGAAACAGAGATATTGGAGGAAACGCAATTTACATTAACGCCTCCTAGAGGAAAACCTATGAATTACCTGGAAATTTTCAAATTATATGAAAAATATGTCTTACCGGAAATTATCCAACAAAGAAAGAAATTTTCAAATCAGACCAATAAAAGCAGAGATATTGACAAAAATAAGATATACATCTACGCTGCCTGGTGGAGATACCATGTATTATTTTAAGAAGAAAATATTTCGAAAATTATGATCGACGTGAGTGGTATTGGTCTACGAACGAATTTTTTAATCGAGATTTTAGAAGCTCAGAATTTGCTGCAACTACATCCGAAAAAGAAATTAACCCTTACGCCCCCTGGTGGCCAACCATTCTTTTCCGAATATTCGGAATTATATGCAAAACATTTCTCATTAGGAGCTGTATGTGATACAGGAAGAATGTTTCAAATCGGAATTTTAGAAGCAGAGATATCGGTTAAAACAGAAATTTACCTCCCTAGCAGAAAATCTATGAGGAACTTGAAAAGACTACACCTAAAATAGTATTTGAAATAAATGGAATCGAAAGTTAAAAAAAAAATTTTGCCAAAAAAAAAAAAAAAAAAAAACGAAATAAAGAATCATCATTCGTACATTTAATGCAAAAAGGATTTTTCAGATCGGACTAATAGTTACACAGATATTATGTCCACAGACGGACGGACGGACACGGACGGACCGACGGACAAACCGGTAGCACGATTTTTTTTTTACAAAAGACGTGCTAAAAAGTAAGGTATTGCAATTAACTCACGTGTTAAAAAATATGTAACATGGAAAAGAAACTTTAGATCTGTAGACCATGATGATTCATGGTTCGAAAGTGCACTAAATTAGGACACAGTCAAAAAATGCCGGCCCGGTGACGCAGTGGTCTAAGCGATGGCTTCTGATCATTCGTCCGAAACTGGTCCGCGTTCAAATCCAGTGAGGCATGGATGTTGTGTTTGTCTTATGGCACTGGCTCTCTGCTTATAGCCCATTGAGTTGCTCACGGTGGCCGTTAAGCCTCAAAAAAAAAAAAAAAAAAAAAAAGAGTTGATGTACAGGGATGGACAAAAAATACGGAAACACCTTGTAAAAGAAGCTAATATGGTGTAGGGCCACCTTTTGCACTCAAGACAGCCTGGATTCTCCTGGGAATGCACAAGTATAAGTCTTGGATGGTGTATAAAGGGATGTTATACCATTCTTTCTACAACACGCGTTCAAGTTCCTGTATAAATGCTGGAGGCGGATAGTGCGCTTGAATCTTGTTCTCCAAAACGGCAAATAGGGGAGGAGCTCTATTATATTTAGGTCTAGCGATTGAGAAGGGAAGATGGGAAACCTGATCAGCATGCTGAGCAAACCATGATTAAACGATATGAGCTGTATGAATTGGGGCCTTGTCTTGATAAATGGCATCGCCTGCAAGAAACACCGTTGCACCGTGGGATGAACTTGGTCGCTCAAAATGCTTAAATAGTCCTTGGCAGTGACACGACCTCGCAAGGTAATAATGGGGCAGGATGCATACCATGATATGGCTGCCCAAACCATGACAGACTCGCCGCCATGCTTCACTGTCGGCAAAAGGCACGCCGGATCGTAACTTTGGGCGGGTGTTCGTCACACGTAAACTCGACTACAGGTTGGAAACAATGTAAAGGTCGATTCATCGGACCAGATGACAGTCTTCCATTGCTCAGCAGTCCAAGTTTTATGAGTGTTGCACCACTCTCTCCTGCGTGCTACATTCACGTTATTAACCAGTGGTTTAGCGATTGCAGCTCGACCATAAATTCCCTGCCTATGGAGTTCCTGTAAGATGGCGGATCAAAAGTTAGTTACCGTTGAATAAAAAAAAACAAATAAAGAGATATACTAAGGTGATGTATATTGGTTTCAAGGTACAAAATTTATTCCTTTTTCGACATAGTGGCCTAAGGACTGTAAACATTTAACGGAACGTACAATTAACTTTTCCATACCTGTAAAGAAAAAGCCTACTTCAGTTTGGTGCAACCAGTTAAGGACCGCAGTTTTCACAACCTCATCGGTTTGGAATCGTTGTCCACTAAGGTCCTGATTCATTTTACCGAACCAATGGTAGTCGCACGGGGATAAGTCGGGGCTGTATAGTGGATGTTGCCACACCTCCCACTTGCATGACTGCAGCAATACGCCGATATTCCACTGTTCTACATGAGGTAATGTGGACGACGTGTTGGTTTTTTGACAGCATTCACTCGAAAAGTTATCGTTATTTGCTGAACGTTTGTCAAATCCCCTTTCTTCTGTTAGATTTACCTTCGAAGTTGAAGAAAACCATGCAATCCCTTTCTTGGATTTCCTTTTAGTTCGCGACCCTCGTACCCAGTCTTTGACACATTCTGTGTACCGAAAACCTACGATAAACCCTACAATTATTCCTAGCTCCTCGGCTCATCCTTTTAGTTATAAGCACTCAGCCATCCGCTTCATGGTAAAACGAGCAATCACTCACTCGTCAAGTGGAAAGCTACGTAAAGTGGAGATCCTGAAATCAAAGATATTACAAGAACACATGGGTATGATGATGATGATGTTGTGGATCGCATCTTAAGAAACCTGTTCAATACCACTATCTCTACTCTTTAATGTGGGAGGGAGAGACCCAGATTTGTTGGGTCTGTCAACTATTATCCTGCCCCCTTGTCTATTCTCAGGAATGCTTGTAGTCGGTACAACTTGGCATTTGGAATTCGGACATCAAATATCTTATCAATTATTAAGAAAAGCAGAGATCCCATGGATCCCTGTGAAAGGTTTGGAATTTACAGCATTCCCGTGAAACCAGCGGACATCACAAAAACTGTATATTGGCTCCACAAAGCGGTCTTTACAGCTTCGCCTTTCAGAACACATTTATCGTGTGAAGACCGGGGCTATGAACTCTGTCCTAGCTCGACTTACACACAGTGGATCCCATTATCCGGCCTGGAAAGAGGCCAGTATTCTTTTCACTCCATCAGACGTGTCTACTCTTCTTTTCACAGAGAGCTTGTACACCCACTACCAGTTACAAGTCTGTTGAAATGACTCATTACCTAGTGAAATACCACAACCGTGGAAATTGTTATTTCCAGGAGAGTATCCAAATAAGACGGAATAACCCTGTAAGTTTTTTAATTTTTGTCATAACTTACCTTATGTGTATCATGTTGATTCAATTGCGTAATGTTGACGAACTTCCTCTTGTAACCTGATTTCCGTTAGAGTGCGGGGTGAGCACTCTTCAAAAGCGGACCTACGTCATGGAAGTTCTTATATAATGCATATATATATAAAGCACACTAGCACATACTATCGTAGTCTGAGGATGGAACATAGTGATCTGGAAAGATCTAACTTTTGATTTGTAAATATTTTAACTTTTAGTAGAGTTTTACCTGACTTGTAAAGTGTTTTCTCCTTTCATAAGTTTTTATTGTGTATTGACGGTGTTGTCTTTTACTTTGGAATTTTAACTGCCCTAATGTTCAATTTACCGCTCTTAGACTGCAGAAATTCATTTGTTTTCTGTTATGTTTGGGGTGTGGCGTTGTTGTTCAGCAGAATGACACCTTCGCTCAACTTACCTCGGCGTCTGTCCTTTATTGTCTTTCGCAAATTTCGTAGTGTTTGTCAATGTGACTCAGCACTGACAGTCGGGCCGCCCCGGTGGCGCAGTGGTCTAAGGCGCTGGTCTCTGATCATTCGTCCGTAAGGGGTCCGGGTTCGAATCCCGGTCAGGCATGGATGTTGTGTTTGTCTTACGGCACTGGCACTCTCTCTTCCCTGGAACCAGTGACGGGCGACTGCTTATAGCCCATTGAGTTGCTCACGGTGGTCGTTAAACCTTCAATCAAAAAAAAAGTCTTATGTTTGTAAATGATGTTGTGCAGAACTTCAGTGTTGCCAAATGGTGGCAGCCACCCCGGTGGCGCAGTGGTCAAAGGCGCTGGCCTCTGATCATTCGTCCGTAAGGGGTCCGGGTTCGAATCCCGGTCAGGCATGGATGTTGTGTTTGTCTTACGGCACCGGCACTCTTCCTTCCCTGGAACCAGTGACGGGCGACTGCTTATAGCCCATTGAGTTGCTCACGGTGGTCGTTAAACCTTCAATCAAAAAAAAAAAAAAAGTCTTATGTTTGTAAATGATGTTGTGCAGAACTTCAGTGTTGCCAAATGGTGGCAGCCACCCCGGTGGCGCAGTGGT
Source organism: Macrothele yani (assembly GCA_039090855.1). Classification (NCBI taxonomy): domain Eukaryota; kingdom Metazoa; phylum Arthropoda; class Arachnida; order Araneae; family Macrothelidae; genus Macrothele; species Macrothele yani. The sequence continues at coordinate 93,024,350 of CM076993.1, forward strand.
CAAAGGCGCTGGCCTCTGATCATTCGTCCGTAAGGGGTCCGGGTTCGAATCCCGGTCAGGCATGGATGTTGTGTTTGTCTTACGGCACCGGCACTCTTCCTTCCCTGGAACCAGTGACGGGCGACTGCTTATAGCCCATTGAGTTGCTCACGGTGGTCGTTAAACCTTCAATCAAAAAAAAAAAAAGTCTTATGTTTGTAAATGATGTTGTGCAGAACTTCAGTGTTGCCAAATGGTGGCAGCCACCCCGGTGGCGCAGTGGTCAAAGGCGCTGGCCTCTGATCATTCGTCCGTAAGGGGTCCGGGTTCGAATCCCGGTCAGGCATGGATGTTGTGTTTGTCTTACGGCACCGGCACTCTTCCTTCCCTGGAACCAGTGACGGGCGACTGCTTATAGCCCATTGAGTTGCTCACGGTGGTCGTTAAACCTTCAATCAAAAAAAAAAAAAAAAGTCTTATGTTTGTAAATGATGTTGTGCAGAACTTCAGTGTTGCCAAATGGTGGCAGCCACCCCGGTGGCGCAGTGGTCAAAGGCGCTGGCCTCTGATCATTCGTCCGTAAGGGGTCCGGGTTCGAATCCCGGTCAGGCATGGATGTTGTGTTTGTCTTACGGCACCGGCACTCTTCCTTCCCTGGAACCAGTGACGGGCGACTGCTTATAGCCCATTGAGTTGCTCACGGTGGTCGTTAAACCTTCAATCAAAAAAAAAAAAAAAGTCTTATGTTTGTAAATGATGTTGTGCAGAACTTCAGTGTTGCCAAATGGTGGCAGCCACCCCGGTGGCGCAGTGGTCAAAGGCGCTGGCCTCTGATCATTCGTCCGTAAGGGGTCCGGGTTCGAATCCCGGTCAGGCATGGATGTTGTGTTTGTCTTACGGCACCGGCACTCTTCCTTCCCTGGAACCAGTGACGGGCGACTGCTTATAGCCCATTGAGTTGCTCACGGTGGTCGTTAAACCTTCAATCAAAAAAAAAAAAAAAAAAGTCTTATGTTTGTAAATGATGTTGTGCAGAACTTCAGTGTTGCCAAATGGTGGCAGCCACCCCGGTGGCGCAGTGGTCAAAGGCGCTGGCCTCTGATCATTCGTCCGTAAGGGGTCCGGGTTCGAATCCCGGTCAGGCATGGATGTTGTGTTTGTCTTACGGCACCGGCACTCTTCCTTCCATGGAACCAGTGACCCTAAATTAGGGACGGGCGACTGCCTATAGCCCATTGAGTTGCTCACGGTGGTCGTTAAACTACCAATAAAAAAAAACTGACAGTCGTCTCTTCTGGCAGAAATTCTGCGTAAACAATGTAAACAACACCTTCACAGTCAAAGAAAACAGTCGCCATAACCTTTTCCGCAGACGGTTGGGCTTTGCACTTTTTATTGGAGAGGTGGCATGCTTCTATCCCATGGACGATCGTTTGGTTTCAGGGGTGAAATGATGAAACCACGTTTCGTCACCTCTGATGATTCGACAGGAAAAATTGTGACCCTCAGCAGAATACCATTGCAGAAGAGCCAAAGACGACAAGAAACGTTGCTTTCTGTGCTGGTTGGTGAGTAAATGTGGCACTCATCTCGCAAATAATTTCCGAAATTCCAGCTGCTCGTGAATGATGGAATGCACAGTTCCCGTACGAAATGTGTATCGTACTGGCAATTTCCTTGATTTCGATACGCCTATTACCCTATATCATGGCGGCAACATGCTCCGGAGTGCTAGATATTGGTGGTCTTCCTTCGCGGTATTCGTTCGTCAAATTAGTGCGACCCATTTCAAATTATTTATGAGCACCACTTCATAATGGCCGGGCGAGACATGGCATTTCCTCCGTACACAGTACAGATTTCACAATGGATGTCAGTGCAATTTAGGCACTTAGCCCACGAAAATTCCTCGCACTTCCAATTTGGAGTAAGAATGCAGTTGAAGCGCCATTACGAACTGCCTTCTGCACACACCTATACTGAACTAAAACACCTCGGCAGCTATGACGTACTGTCTACTTCGCTCCCAAGCAGACATGGTTTGACTGTAATCCCTCTCCAAATGGTGCTGAGTGTAACTTACTTTTTTGATTCACCTACCTAATTTTGGGTAACAGTGGCACCACCCGTCCTTCATTATAAACAAATATATCTGTTTGCATGCGCAAAACCTTAAGGATTTTTAGTTACCCATTAATAGTATACAGACTCTTCAAACACGTACTGAAGTTCAATCACAGATATAGCAAGATCGAAGTTCTTAATTACTACACACGTTTCAAGTTCCCTGGTCCCTGCATTTACACCAATAATCATGAATTGACTGAATTCCAGTCATAGCTCAGAAAAGAAAAACTCGTGGGAGTTCAGACGTGACGTCCAATAAGAAAGACATAACGAGGAGCAAACAAAATGTACATACGTGAAGAGTAAATTAAAGGGTTTGTTTACCTAGCCTTACCATAAATACTCCTGCAAAGTATTAAATAAAATAACAGAAGAAATTTAAAGATATTTTAATATACCTGTGATATGACGTAAGTAGTACTCTTGTGAATACATGGCACCAATCACTTTTCAAAATGGCATCGTTTTGCCTTCACACAGTCCTTCAATCTCTGTGGACACTCATCAATAGCTTTACACAGGGTCTCCAGAACGAAAGATGCTACTGCCCGCACGAACGAGTGTTTGAGACTGTCAATACTGAGGTATCTCTTTCTGCAGGCCATGTCATCCGGTGTGGTGGGGCCCACATCTTTTTAGTATATTGGTTTGAGGTCTCGGTTGCTTGAAGGCCAATCAGCTGGAGAAATGGAGCCTGGAAAATTCTCCTGAAGCCACTCCTGGGCTGACTTGGCCTTGTGGGCAGGTGCGGAATCCTGCTGAAGAGGGCGTGACTCACATTTTTGACCAATGGCTCCAAAACCCTGTCCTGGTATGTTTTCACTCCTTTCTCACAGAAATAGAGCTCCGTGGTACCCTCATAGGAGACTCCCCACCAAACCCTGACAGAAGCAGGTTGATGGTCTCTCATGATCCTTGGAACTTTCTCCTGAGCTTCTCGTGAGGTTGACGTACACACCCTGTCATTTTGGCGGTTGAAAGCCTCTTCAATAGTGAAAACGTTTTCATCAGAGAAAAGGATCTGTCTGTCGCGATTGTCTACGTAACGCTACAGGAAACGTTTCGCTTTTAGCGCCCTCTACTGCTACAGTTGTGGGGCGAGAAAGTGCCCTGTACGCCACCGGTAAGCTCTCACCTTTAGGTCACTCCGCAGCACGTGCGTGACATCGACATTCTTGAAACGTTCATCTCACGAGCCATCACCGATTGTTTTCTGACCGAATTTCGTCGAATACGGACTGCCACTGATTTTTCAAGGCGAGCAGTCCTCACGGTACGCGGCCGGGCCCTTTCTGGGGTGGTCAGCGACGGTCCCAGTCTCAAGGAACCTTTTTATGGTCCGGTAGACAAAAATTCTGCAGATTTTCAGCTTATTCAGCATATTGAACATCTCGGCAGCCGATTTTCCAACTTTGTGCAATACAATTACAGCGACACGATTCTCATAATCACCCCACTCCATGGCAAGTACTTCACGAAACATGTTATCTCCTCTGTGACTGAACGCACAATGACTCACTGGCTGATCGGTGACGTTGAACACATTTTGCGCGCCATCTGTCGAAAAATTTGTTACAGTATTTATCCTAAGACTGAGTATAATGGCAGTGCAGATCACAAAATCACAATGCATAAATGTGTATGCATGGAAGATCATATTTTAAAACCTTCAGAAGTTACTGCTGATGTCATTTTGAACATCAAAATCGTTTTAGAATTGGCTTATACGTACCAGTTTGAAAACAAACAGCAACGTCCATGGTAGCGGAGAAGGCAGCCCTTGATTTAGTTTCGATGTTCTCCAAAAATTTATCACGGCTACAAGGCAGAAACAGACGCAAGGCACTAACTCTAAGACAACATTCTGGAAGCACCGGGTGAAGTCTGGAACGCTTGTTTCCCATGTAATATTGACGTTCTACAAGTAAAATTAAATACAATGATTCACTTAGAGTAAGTTTCGAAACGAATTCAGTAGCACTTCATTCGTATCAAGAATATGATACGCGAATCTTTTTCAGAAAGATATAAATTATTAATTACATGCACAAGAGTCCAGTGTTTCATGGTCGAATAGATGTCGTACTTACACAATTAGGTCACATTTAATCATCATGGAAGTATATCTGCGCTTTTTAAGCCGAGAGAGAGAGAGAGAGAGAGAGTGAGATGCAAATCTGCGCTTTGTATCTCCTTCGTCCGTTCGCTACGCTGTTTGTTCTCCACGTTGTTGTAATTATTTATGAACTTCACAGAACACCACACGTGTCACAGATAAATCAATGAAGGAAGAAATATTCCTCATAATGAATGGGAAATCAATAGAATAGAATATTCAAAGCAAACAGAATATAAATTCTGAATTTGCTTGTACCACGTACTGGTCATCCATGTAACACCTCTCAGAAAACTTGAAAATTTCATTGCCCTGGAGCAGGAATCGAACCCGCATATCCCGATTTCCGTTCGAGTATGCTAACCGTTACACCACCCAAAACAGTGAAGTTCCAAGCAACTGAGACTAAGCAAACTTAGCTTAGGAATCTGAACATCCTCAGATTTTCGTTGGTCGAAGCAAGCTTGCTTTTGTTTGCTTTCGTTAGATTTTTGTTAGTCGAAACATGCTTTTTTTTTTCTCTGTTGATTGGGAGTTTAACGACCACCGTGGGCAACTCAATGGGCTATAAGCAGTCGTCCGTCCCTAATTTAGGGTCACTGGTTCCAGGGAAGGGAGAGAGCCAGTGCCGTGAGACGAATGATCAGAAGCCATCGCTTAGAACACTGCGCCACCGGGGCGGCAAACCAGGCTTTGTTTTCGTTTTCGTTCGAAAGCATGCTTGCTTTCAGCAGTGGTTGCTTTTGTTTACATCAAATTTCCATTTCTCCTAGGTTCGTTGTTTTAGTTTCAATTTTATTTTCAGTTGAAATTATTCGTACTGTACTTATTGTTGGTGCGCGCGCGCGCACACACACACACACACACACACACTAGTGTGCAAAACTTAAGAACAAGTCAGGTTTTGACATGTAGCGTCGCTCAGGAGCGGCCTGGATATGTGAAATTCAAACCATACAATCTCCACTACTTACCGAACAGATGGCGGAAAGAACACCGACACAACTGCAGATACTCAAGAATACAGTGGAACTTTATTTAGAATTGGCTACATAGCTCTGGGTGTCATGATACAGATGCATCACTGTCAAAGTCGGTACGAAAGATAGAGGAGGTCCTCAGCAGGGGATATGTGTTGGAATTACAAAGTTTTTTTGTAAACTAAAAAAAACATTATAAAAACATATTTTGGGCCTCGAGGCACAAAACTTAAAAAAAAAAAATAGAAAGAATTCTATCCCAAGTGATTTGTTTTTATTTTCTAAACTGCGGTGTACCGTCAAGCGTCTATAAAGTACGTCCGTGATTTTTTACTATTTTTAGACTTTCCCTCCTCCATGTCGCATTTTTTCTGACTGTTGACACCCCCTAAAAAGTACGTTCTAATTCCCACAACCCCCTTTATTTTTGACGGCTGAAGTCCGTTGTGAAACAGAAAGAAAACATGTAATTATTTAAAGGAATCTATGTATTTACGCGATTGCTTCAGAAAATATTTATTATTTAGGCATTATTAATTTATTCCAAATGCTACGCGAACTTTATCATTCTGAAAGCATCATCATCATCATCATCATTGTCAACCATTATCAATCCACTGCTGGACGAAGGTCTCCCCAAGTTTCCTCCACAACGGTCTGTCTTGTGCCAGTCTCCTCCATGTCACTCCCGCATACTTTCGAATTTCATCCACCCATCTCCCATGTGGTCTTCTTCTGGGTCTTTTCCTGTCCCTTGGAATCCAATCTAAAATTTCGGCTGTCCATCGATGGTCTTTCCTTCTGGCAGTATGTCCAGCCCATTGCCATTTCAGGGATTTAACTCTGATCATGATGTATTCTAAAATAAAGATCTACAAATGAACGCAGGCATTTAAGGTTGCAACACTCCCGATTATACCATCTACAAAGCACGATAGATTTAGTAATACAAATATGAGTACTTAATATCAATATTCTGATTAAGCTATATATCATCAGAACTCCGAAATATTTCATACCTTTTTTTAACTACGTATTAAAAGAAGAAAATAATAAAACAAAACGAAGATATACCATCCACTATATTTTTGCCGCTGGACGTCCGAATGACTAAACCTCCCCTTCCCCCATTTCACATTTGGTCCGGTTATTAGGACCCCCCTTCCCCTTGTAATCTCGGACGTACTTTAGGGACGACCCCCAAGGCGCGATGACCGGGGCGACCGCCCTGGTTGCCCCTATAGTCCAGCCGCCCCTGCAAGAGTAAATAATTTAAGTATTTTAACTTTTTTGTGCGCAATAATTCTTAATTTTTACTTATTTATTTGCTTTCTTATGTTCTGTGTTTCATATAAATCGGAAAACGTCATTAAACACTGTCACATGGCAGTTATGTGTTTTGTGTGTAATCGTGAGGCATTTTAAAAAGGCTGCCCTTAGTTCTCTAAAAGAATTAAATTTGCACGATGTGATTAACTTGGGCAAAGGTGTTTTGTAGTACTTTGTATTGGTATAAAAACAAAGGAAATAATTTTATTTGTAACGTCTACATTTATGTTTCACGCAGTAAGGTGCAATAATTTTGCTTTTACGAAAAATACCAGTAGGCTCCAAAGAATTTCAATATTTAAAAAAAAAACCATAAAACCTAGTCATTAATGTGGAATTTAAAAATTTGAGTAATAGGATAATAGATTTTTGCAAAAGGGCCTCGAAGATATTTTTTGCCGGGGGTGGGGGAGCTTTTCCAGTTCGTCACTGTCTACGAGGCATAAATACACAGTCGAGACACATTATTGTGACCACCTCCTACTTTTGACGTCAACAGCGCGGAGCCAATGAAAGAAGGCACGTGTCGTGAGCTTGGTTGGGGGTTATATAAGGTATGCTGTAGGCATTCTGAAAACATGCTTGGGGGGGGGGGGGCGTGGGTGGCCTAGTGGTCAACGTTCGTGACTGCCACGGAGATGACCTCAGGTTCGATCCTGGGCAGGTACAAACGCTCGAACCACTAAATATCCGCCGTGCGTCGGATGGGCACGTTAAGCCGTCGGACTCCGGGTACTGGCCCCTCGATAATAAATAAGGGCGTCTTTCTCCCCCTTTCTACTTCGCTTCCGTGTCACTTTCCTATCGGGCACTCTAGCCCAAATCTCCTAGCTTCCTATTTCTAAGGGTTGTTTAAGACCTGGGGTTAGATACTCCCTTCCTAAAATCCTCTACATATGATCATTTGATCTAAAAACATATCACTAAAAGGATCTATTAGTGATATATAGGAGCTATTTTTATCAGATTTACAAAAAGCGATGATTATCAGCTTTCGGGACGAGGGTGGCAGTATTTCTGAAACAGTGCAGTTTGTGAACAGTTTGCGTGCTGCTGTGGTTAAAGTGTATCGTGATTGGAGAAATGGCACCATTGCGAATAAGCGACGTGCAAACTGTGGAGCACCACATGCCACTGATGTGAGAGGTGAACGTCGACTGCGAAGGTGCGTGAGGGCCGATCGACACGCTACAGTGGAGCAACTCACTGGCCAAATGAACCAGGGGGCTACCAGAAGTGTGTCTAAACCGACAGTTCAGCGAACCCTGCTGCGTATGAGGCTCCGATGCAGACGGATAGTCACTGCACCTATGCTAACGAAGGTGCATCGGCAAACAAGGCTTACATTTGCACGTCACTATCGGAATTGGACCTCCGCTGAATGGCAAAGGATTGCCTTCTCCGATGAGTCACGTTTTCTGCTTCATCGAACGGATGGATGTTGGCGTATAAAGCAAGAAACATTGGAGAACAAACACTCTTCAAACAATGCTGGAGGAACACAAGCTGGTGGGGGCAGCGTTAGGGTCTGGAGAATGTGTTCGTGGCATTCTCTGGGTCCACTCATATTTGTGGAAGGCACTATGGGCCAAATTCGTTATGAATCCATCCTTGTAGATCACGTACACCCATACATGCTGATTGTCTTCCCTGTGGCGGATGGTATCTTCCAGCACGGCAATGCGACGTGACACATCTATGGGATCACCTGGATCGTGTTGTTCGCTCTATGGATTCTCCATCACGCAGCCTCTAGCACGGTTGTCCAACATAAGGCTCGCGGGCCATAGTCCGGTTTGCCAAAGGTTTTAATCCGGCTCGCCTGCTACTGTTCGGAATTTAAAAAATTCCAGAATTCAAAAAAGAAAAGCAAAAATTGTAGAAAACTAAATATTTGTGACAGGCACGTATCCAGGAATTTTGCTTGGAGGGGGGTCCGATCCGAGCAAAAAACTAATAATAATTTATATATAGCAGATGCAAGTGGCAAGTTGTATTGAACATATTCTGTACTAGCCTGCCGCATGCATAATGCACATTTTACTATGCCACGTCTCTTGGGGGAAGGAGGAGGAACTCTGAGATTACAGAGACAAATTTTCAAACTGATATAATAGAAATAAAATAATAAATTAGGGTTGCTACTAGGAATAAATGAAAAAAATCGAATGCGAAATTTATGGAAATTAATTAAACTGCCATTTTAAATTGCACAGAAACTTGACTTGAAGATCATTCATAAACAAACCGTTCTATATTCATTCATTAATTTTAATAGACTACATAAAGAAGCTTAAGAAGTTATTTACTACCTTTATTTAATGTGTAGGTAACCGTAGGCCCGGGCATGGGTTCAGTGTACGTACACGTACGGAGGGCGCAGGTGTTCCGGTTCCCATGTCCAGTTACAGATTTGTTTATCGCTTGCTTTAAAATAATTCTGTGGGCAATTTTTAAAAAAGTAATAAAAAAAATCCACATTTTTTGTTGTTGGGTAACCCTTTGGGAGGGGTCCGGACCCACTCCTTTAAGTATGTGCCTCATTTCAGAAATAAGAAAAAACCGAGGGAACACTTTGGAACCCCTTTCCTGCGGCAGTCCTTTTCACGCGGGAAACCTTTTTCCTATCACAAGTGAGGAAACAAATAGCCCAGAGAAAAATTGAGGGCAGGAGAAAAGGTTCGGACAGTCACTGGAAGCGTTGTTTTCTCCAGCCAATCAGGTGTCAAATGTCCACCTGTTCCACGCAGATCTGAGCTCCACGTGACGATATGCCTCCTTAGCTTTTCATTAGGAAACCGTCCTTTCCATTGAAAGTTTTTCTCACAGAAGTAACTAAACATCAGTGTGTCTATTAGTTAAATATTCAGCGAAGTTCTTGTTAAAATACGTCACACCAAACATGGCGGCTCCAGTGAATACACGCAAGAAAAGGAAAATCGATTCTGAATGTACTGCTTTTAAGGATGCTTGGACCGATGATTTTTTTTTTGTTATTGAGCATAACGGGGGAATATTGTGTCTGATATGCCGAGAAAGAATCGCCGTTGTAAAAGAATATAATATCAAGAGGCATTACTCTACGAAGCATGCCAGCAAATATGACAATCAACAGGCCAAGAAAGAATCGATTAAGTGAACTCTCTACAAAACAATATTATCGAGCAACAATCTTTCTTTAAAGCTGCAAGCCAAAGTTCTGAGGCGGCTACCAAGATCAGTTATTTGATAGCCGAAAAAATAGCCAAGAGAGGAAAACCGTTATCGGATGGGGAATTTGTGAAAGATCGCTTGTACATATTTACATCTGTAGCATGTCCTGATAAAAAGTAAATGGCAGAAAAATCGAGTCTTTTACACCAGACAGTTACTAGAAGAGTAGAAGATTTAGCAACCAACATTGAAAATGCTCTCATTAAAAGGCTCAAATCTTGCCAATTTTACAGCTTAGCGCTCGATGAAAGTACGGATATAAGCGATCCAGCGCAACTGGCAATCTATTTATGAGGAGTCACAGCAACTTTTGAAATCGTTGAGGAACTATTGGACTTATGTCCACTGAAAGGCACAACAGCTGGAAAAGATATTTTTGATGAGTTAAAACGTGTCTTGGTAAAATTCAGCCTTCCGGAGGATAAACTTTGTGGAATTACAACAGATGGAGCCCCGGCAATGATAGGAAAACATAATGGAATTGCAAATCTCATGCTGAAATCAGTGCCTAATGGATGTCATCACGTACCACTGCATCATTTACCAAGAGCAACTGTGTTCAAAGACCATGGATATGCAACACGTAATGGAAAAGGTTGTTTCAACAATCAATTTTATAAGGTCCAAGGGGCTCAATCACAGACAATTCAAAACTTTTCTTACAGAGTTAGAATCATCCAATGGTGGTGTTATTTACTTCAACCATGTTCGCTGGCTCAGCAGGGCAGCGACCCTGGCCAGATTCTGGACACTGCTTGAAGAAATAAAGATCTTTATTGCAAAAAAAGGGAAAGATGCGAGTTTTATGAATGACGATGGGTGGTTGAACGACTTGGCATTCTTGGTAGATATCACTAAATATCTTGCAGACTTAAATATGAAATTACAAGGAAGGGATCCACTTGCCTATAAACTGTTCGGGCATATCTAAGCGTTCATGCAGAAGTTACAACTGTTTCAGCAACAGCTGAGTGTGAAAAAAGTTGTCCGTTTCATGACGCTATCAATAAGGCCGTCTGAGACAGTGAACCATAAAAAAGTACTCAGAACTGATAGAAAAACTTAGTGATGAATTAACAGAAAGATTTTCGGATTTCAGATAATATACGGTGGTGAATGAAGTTGTTTTCAGATCCTTTTGGAACCGATGTCAATGATACTCCCGATATGTTGCAGATGGAACTAGTCGAGATCAAAAATGACACTGCCATGAAGAGTGCATTCGTAGAGCATGATTTGTTAACATTTTATAAAAATTATGTTCCCCCAGATTCTTATCCAAATGTCTCAAAACACGCCCTTCGATGCATTGTACTGTTAGGTAGCACATATTGCTGCGGACAGCTATTTTCGAGAATGAAAGCCTTCAAAACAAAATCAAGGTTCCATCTGACAGACGAACATCTTACTGGAATTCTGCGCATCGCTACATCAAGTGTACGGACAGACATTGATTACCTGTGTAAGCAAAAGTTATGTCAGACCTCACATTAACTGAGCGTTTGGTTTAACAACAAAAGAAAAGGTAATAAATTACTTTATTGACACATTTCTTGGAAATTTCTATGTCTAATTTTACGGTCCATTTCTAATGTTTTTGCTTTTAATTATATATATATATATATATATATATATATATATATATATATATATATATATATATTATATAAGAAGCATGGAGAGGTGCATGCTTGGTGTAACCAGGAGAGATAAGAAGAGGAACACGTGGATCCGAAAAATGACAAGAGTGGAAGACATCATGATTAGAGTTAAATCCCTGAAATGGCAATGGGCTGGACATACTGCCAGAAGGACAGGCCATCGATGGACAGCCGAAATTTTAGATTGGATTCCAAGGAACAGGAAAAGACCCAGAAGAAGACCACATGGAAGATGGGTGGATGAAATTCGAAAGTATGCGGGAGTGACATGGAGGAGACTGGCACAAGACAGACCGTTGTGGAGGAAACTTGGGGAGACCTTCGTCCAGCAGTGGATTGATAATGGTTGACAATGATGATGATGATATATATATATATATATCATATCAACGTACTGAGAGAACTAATTGAAAGAGCGAGGGAATATGAACTTCCATTGTGCATGGCTTTTATCGATTATGAAAAAGCCTTCGATTCGGTGAAACCATCAGCAATTACAATGGCTCTGAAATCCTGAGGTATTGAAGATGCATACATTAATATTATTAATAACATCTATGAAAATGCAAGTGCAAAGATTCGGCTTTTTGAAAATACAACACACATAAAAATTAGAAAAGGAGTGAGACAAGGTGACACCATATCTCCGAAGCTCTTTAATGCCACATTGGATGTCTTTCAATCATCCAATGTCTTTCAATCACTGAACTGGGAAAACAAAGGGATAAAGATTAATGGAGATTATCTAACCCACCTTCGTTTTGCTGATGACATAGTCATTTTTGCAACTACCCCATCAGAGCTGCAGAGTATGATCCAAGAACTTGCTGACAAGAGTAAAGAAGTGGGATTAAAAATGAACTTTCAGAAGACAAAAGTGATGTTCAATGCTTTTACAAGAAATGAAGATTTATCGATTGATGGGGAAAAGATGGAGATAACAGACACGTACATTTATCTTGGATAGCAGATATCAAGTGAGGGTCACATTGATGAAGAAATTAATCGGCGTACAAAACTTGCCTGGAGAGCTTTTGGAAGAAACAGCATAATTTTCAAGAGCAATATGCCATTATGCATCCTTTGAGTGCTTACGTATGGTGCAGAGACGTGGACCTTAACTAAAAGAGACATACAAAGGCTGCAGACAACTCAAAGTAGCATGGAGAGGTGCATGCTTGGTGTAACCAGGAGAGATAAGAAGAGGAACACGTGGATCCGATAAATGACAAGAGTGGAAGACATCATGATTAGAGTGAAATCCCTGAAATGGCAATGGGCTGGACATACTGCCAGAAGGACAGACCATCGATGGACAGCCGAAATTTTAGATTGGATTCCAAGGGACAGGAAAAGACCCAGAAGAAGACCACATGGAAGATGGGGGGATGCAATCCGAAAGTATGCGGGAGTGACATGGAGGAGACTGGCACAAGACAGGCCGTTGTGGAGGACACTTGGGGAGACCTTCGTCCGGCAGTGGATTGATAATGGTTGACAATGATGATGATGATGATGATGATGATGATATATATAAATTTTAAGTGGCCCTTTACACAAAAATATTGGACAACCCTGCTCTAGCAGCTGTCAGATGCACTGCAGTCAGCATGGCTCCAGATACCTGTTAACACCTTCCAGCACCTTATTGAATCACTTCCAGCCCGTCTAGCTGCTGTCCGCGCTGCACACGGCGGCTACTCTGGATATTAGTTAGTGGTTACAATAATGTGACTCCACCGTGTACATTCTATTTTTTTTGCTGAATTTTTTTCTAAATAGAATTTGCTTTGAAACTTTTTTTTTCGTGTCGGAAAGAATTTAAGACATGCTGATTGCACCCGAGAATTCGGTGTAATTTTTCTTGTACTCTCTGTTCTGAAATTTTATAATGAGACGGGAAGCGGCGTAAATAACCCGGAATTTAGTCCGCAAGGGGTGTAAATATCCTGAAATTTCACTAAGTGAAGGGGCGTGGGAACTATTTTTTAACATCGGTGGCAGATATCAGAATATACATTTTTTTGTTCAGATCATAAAATGTATCGTGCTTTTGTAAAACGGAACGTGATGATGTCGCTTGAGCATGCTACAGATAAAACTTGAAGACTATATCTATATCGTAGTGTTTTTCGATTTAAAACATTTTACTCATACTGTGAACGATGTTAAACTTTACTGATTTGAACACCTCCACATTAGTATGAATTCCACAAGGACCATAGCCCATACGTTATACATCAAGCATCATACGTATATTTATACAGGGTGAGTTAAAAGTCGCAGGACACCCTTGTATTTAAGAAACAGGAAGAAAAATGAAATATCTGAATACCCATACCCCAGCAAAGAATCGGTGAGGGGGCGTATCTTTTAGGCTATTTCCGGAACATGGCCACCATCTTGAAATCAGCCATATTGGATCAAGGTCAAATTTTTCAAATGGTAAGGGGGTCATGTTACATATCAAATAATACCAGAATTTTTTCAGAAATTGAGTGACGTAATGAGATTTGACAGATGTGTTGTGGTTCAGAAGTCATCAACACAGAAAGTTGAAATAACCATTTTTTGTTGCAGAAAACTGTAGATTGCATTGACGAAAGAGGAGAGAATTGAGGTGATCCTAATGTCTGGGGAACGCAGCTGCCGTATCATAGCCGCAGAATTCAACAACCGAAATTCAGAAAGACCACTAATTTCACACATCGATAATAGCCTAAATGCTCAGCGCTACCTGAGAATGCTACAGGAAACAGTGTTCCCTTTCCTTCTGAATGAAAATGGCAGTTTCCCCTGTTATTTCCTACACGATGGGGATCCATCACATTACGAAGCAACAGTTTGTCTATAGCTTGATGTTCCATTCCCTAGTCATTGGATTGGCCGGCGTGGTCCTGCGGAATGGACATCCAGTTCCCCTGACCTCACACCGCTGGACTTTTATCTGTGGGTTCATCGGAAACAACTGGTGTATACGGAATAAATCCGCGACGAACACCACCTTCATTAACGCATCCTGGAGGCCTGAAACCGCATTTCCCCAGATATTCTCGTGCGGGTTCATAACGACTGGATCAAGCGCCTTCAGCTCTCTGTTCAGCAACAAGGACAACACACTGAACACACCAAATAGCTACGCATTACAGCCTACTTTAGAGGTTATTATTTCAACTTTCGGAGTTGATAAATTGTAAAACACAGCACATATGTCAAATCCCATTACGGCAATCAATTTCTGAAAAATTTGTGGTCTAGTATGATATGCAACATGAGCCCCTTACCATTTGAAAAATTTGACCTTGATCCAGTATGGCGGATTTCAAGATGGCGGCCATGTTCCAGAAATAGCCTAAAAGATAGGCCGCCTCACCGATTCTTTGCTGGGGTATTTAGATATTTCATTTTCCCACCCGATTCTGAAATACAAGAGTGTCCTGCGACTTTTGACTCACCCTGTATATCTCATTCATTTCTCGCCGTTCCCCTTCCATTTTCTTTCTTTAAAGAAGGATTGATTTTAATATATTTAAATGAAATAGAAAATGTTCTTGCTGTTTTTATAAAAATACAGTAATAACTTTATTTCTTAAAAGGCTGGTATTTAGAAAAACTTTTTTCTCTCTACTGGACACGCAATGAGAGTTTATTCCGCGTCTTAGGAATGGCCTTAAAAATTCAGAGTTCTAGATGGCCAATAATTAGAACAGAAAACAATATTGTTTTATTATAGAAGGAATTTTAAATAGCAGAAAAGCGAAATATTTATCCGATTTCTGATTACGAACATAATTAAAAAGGAAGCAAAGTGAAGGGTCAAATGTGATGTTTCGTCCTGCATGTAAACGAGAAAGAGGGGAATCGGCCCCCTCTGCCTTAGCGGTTCCAAAGCCTCTGCGATGCCGACATAAAATCATTAATAGCAGCATACCGATTTGTGTTTGATTGATTAAAATACGTTTGTGAACATGCTTGGCATGCTGGTAAAAAAATTTGGAGATTTGGAAGACAGAAGCTTTTTTATGAAATTTACGCTTATTGGGGATCAAATTATCTGCAACTGTGCCTATACATTTCTCAATAAATAGGTCAAGCTTGATGCATTAACTGAAACAGAAATCATTGCACATTTAAATTTAATAATGGTAGAAACTTATACCTGTTCAACACTGCAATGTTTACATGCAGGGAACATGTTAATTCTCAATGTGTTATGTGGAGAACATCTTTTTATTTGCATATGTGCAATTTAAAACGCTCTAAATTGCACTGAGAAAGGTTTAAAAAAGGGAACAAACGGGTAAAAGAACGAACAAAAACCATATTAATAAAGAAAGAAAGTAAAACTCACCCAAAAAGCTGTGTCGCAAAATTGAATAGTATTTCCGCTATCCATGTGCTTTAAAAAGTTCGCTTCATCGGATGTCACATTTCAGTAAAACGAAATTATTATTCCCACTGCCCACTCCATAACAGACGACAAAGCTCTATCTTTTGAATAAAACGGCACTGAAGCTGCTGTGATACCTTCCGTGGAATTTTCGTATCGTTGTGCAATCCCACAAAGAGAACGACTTTGCGGAAAAACATAAGGTGGAGTAACGAGAACACATAACGTATTGTTTGCGTAGTTAATCGACATTCCGATAAGAAATCTCGCTTTTTATAACATGTTGCAAGCGGTTTTCTTTTGCCTCTAACGATAATGTTTTACAAACTGACAATCCTTCGGCTCGGGCTTCGTAACGTACTGATAACATGAAGAATGAGTAAAGCTCGGTGTCTTCGCTAATTAACGCGAATTCCTAGACGTGTGCCACATGCGTATGAAGTCATTCACAGAGCCAAAGCTTTATGACAATTTTTTTCTTGTAACAGACGTATTTCCAGGAATCGTAGAAAAAACAATTTAGTAAAATCATGCAATGCAATGCATTGATTATGATACGCTTTCCAACATACCAGAAATCATTACTCAAGTTATAAGAATAATGGCTGTGGAATAAATCTCGCTCCTGTGCCCTGACCTTTGACCCAATTTCGATGCTATTCAACAACAAACGGTTCAGTATACCTCCGGAACAACATACTAAAGTTTTGTCGCAATAGAAGCATTTGTAGTCAAGTTATGAGGATAATGGCTGTGGAATAAAGCTCGCTCCTGTACCCTGACCTTTGACCCTATTTCGATGAAATTAAGCAGAACCGGTTCTGTACATCTCCGGAACTACATAATAAAGTTTTGTCGCAATCGAAGCATTTTTACGTAAGTTATGACGCATAAGGGCTATGGAATGGATCCCCTTCTATGTCCTGATCTTTGACCCCATTTCGCTCATTTTCAATAGGGTTCGTCCCCAGGTAGTCCCATACCAGATACTATTATTTCATCGAAATCGAACCAACATTTCATCGAAATCGAACCATTTTTCTTGAGTTATCGTGCGGACAGACGAACAAATCTGAAGCATATACGCTTCTTCAACACCTACGGTTGGAAAGCGTGAAAATGAGCACTCACTCATTCTCATAAACTCATGGACGCTTTTTTCTACCTCGAAAGACAACGGTAAAAATGCAAACACTTTGCGATTCGAAAATATTTTGAGCATGAGAGGAATGACTTTATGACCTGGAATTTATAAAACAAGTTAGTAAAATCATGCAATGCATTGATTATGATACGCTTTCCAACATACCAGAAATCATTACTCAAGTTATGAGGATGGTGGCTGTGGAATTTATTTCGCTCTTGTGTCCTGACCTTAGATCCTATTTCGATGATATTCAGCATAAGCGGTTCAGTATATCTCCGGAACAACATACTAAAGTTTTGTCGCAATAGAAGCATTTTTACCTAAGTTATGACGCGTAAGAACAATGGAATGGATCCCGCTCCTATGTCGTGACCTTTGACCCCGTTTCGCCCATTTTCAATAGCCTTCGTTCCCAGGTAGTCCCCTACCACATACTAAAATTTCATCGAAATCGAACCGTTTTTACGCGAGTTATCGTGCGGACAGATAGAATGACAAACCTAGAGCATATACGCTTCTTCAACCTTTGCCGCTGTACAGTGAGGTTGGGATTGTACCGCTCACCTGCGGTTCTCCACACTCTGACATAGTAATCGTCCGTTGCCATACAGAAGCCGGATTCGTCGATGAACACTCTTCTTCGTCAGTCCGTAGCATTCTACGTTGCTCACTGCCGACACAACTGCAATCGACGCCGACGGGGTTCAGGTGTTAATGACAGAAAACGTAAGGGCCATCGTGAGTGCAGATTAGATTCTGCCAAGCGTTTGAAAGCTCAAGGCGGTAAGCATATCGTCAGGGTGCATTCTCTGGAAAGGTGGGGGGGGGGTCTTAGACAACCCAACTCTTGTTAAATTTTAAATGTTCAATAGCCTGTGTGGGAAAAATAAAATAGTTCTCCTTCTCCTATAGCCTTATTTCGTTTTATAGGAGAGAGGAGAGAACAAGGAGTTGTTTTACCCAAAAGTAGTACTGATCAATTCCTCCTCCCTCTCTCTCTCTCTTTTTTTTTTTTTTTTTTTTTTTGATTGGAGGTTTAACGACCACCGTGAGCAACGCAATGGGCTATAAGCAGTCGCCCGTCCCTAATTTAGGGTCACTGGTTCCAGGGAAGGGAGAGAGCCAGTGCCGTAAGACAAACACAACATCCATGCCTGACCGGGATTCGAACCCGGACCCCTTACGGACGAATGATCAGAGGCCAACGCCTTAGACCACTGCGCCACCGGGGCGGCTCTCTCTCTTTGGCCACTAGCTATCTTGCTTTGTCGCACCTGTCAACGCATCTCCTTGCCTCTTCACATCACATCTTTCTTTCTTTCTTTCTTTTTTTTTTTTTTTTTTTGAGGAAAAGAAATACAGTGTTAGTTTGTCTGAAGTCTCCCTCCGTCTGAAGTGCCATATTTTCCATTGAACAAAGAAAGTATTGGGTTGAGGCATAATAAGTTCACGCCATTTTATTCAACCGAGCGTTTCCCTGGTCAAGACCGTCGGTCGTATGCCAAAATGTAGTCAGTAATATCGTGTATCTAAATCACATTGCGTTGTGTGACTGTGGCTAATGTTTTTTTTTTAGTTTTCAGGTCCGGAAGTATGGAGTGTCAAGTAGAGAGGAATGAACATTTCCGACATCTGCTCCTCTACGAATTTAACAAGGGATCCACAGCTGCCGAGGCCACTCGAAAAATTTGTTCTGTGTATGGGGAGGACGCTATTGCTCCGAGGACAGTCCGCAAATGGTTTAGGCGGTTCCGAGGGGGCAAGTTTGACCTCAACGACTCTCCACGCTCAGGTTGTCCATCTCACTTTGATGAGGATGAATTGGCCACTGAGATGGACTGTGATCAGGCCACATTGGTGCTACACCTGGAGCGTATGGGAAAGGTTCAGAAATTGGGGTATCGGGTGCCTCACACTCTCACCGAGGACAACAAGAATCAGCGTGTTGCCATATGTGGTTCCTTGTTTGTCCGTTATCGCGAATGTTCTCAGCAACACAAACCCTTTCTGTCACGTATTGTTACTAGAGATGAAAAGTGGTGCCTATACGTGACTTTCAGGCATCGGAATCGGAGTGAATGGTTAAGCCCAAACAAGACGCCCACACCACGTCCAAAACATGACCTTCATCCTGCGAAGGTCATGTTGTGTGTCTGGTGGGACATGGAAGGCATTATTCACTGGAACATGCTGCCGAGGAATCGGACCATCAACGCTGCACCCTGCTGTGTGGAGGGAGCAATTAACAGCAGAAACGGCCACATCGACGCCATGGTGTCCTTCTCCAACATGACAACGCACTCTCTCACAGTGCAAACATTATCAAAATGACCATTCAGAACATGAAATGGGTGATCCTTCCACATCCGGCCTAGATGTCGCCTCTTCAGACTATCACCTGTTCCGATCTCTGTCGAATGCACTCAGTGGCAGAACGTTCAACAATGATGTTGATCTCCAGAATTTCCTTGATGATTTCTTCGCAGCAAAATCTGCACGTTTTTTCAAGAATGGCATTGCAGACATATCCGGAAGCTCGGGACACCATCGTAAACAATAGGGGGGGGGTACATAGTTGATTGATTCCGTTTTCCTTTCTAATGCAATACATTCCTTTAGTGCGGTGAAAAAAACGGCATGAACTTACGCATCAACCAGATAGTTGCTTGGAGTGGAAGTTAATTGTGGGGACGGAATTTCTATCTCTAAAAATTTCACGGAGCTCTTGTTTTGGGTGTTCTTCTGACATCGCGAATCCTACCGACAACATTGCTTATGACGTTTTTATGACGTAAATGACGAAGCATGTGCATTCGTCATGTACGTCTGCATGTTGAGTTAAGATGGTGTACTGCAATTTTTTCACGTTGTGTACTAAAATTGTCAAAGACAGACAAACACGTATTTCGTGGTGTGAGAAGAAAAGTGTAATCATTGTGACAAGAAAATGTTGAGAACGGCACGACATGAAATTGTATTCCAAAGAACATGGACTTGGAATGTTTAGATGTGCGAAGTCTCGTATTGAAGGCCGTCGTGGAGAATCTGCCTCTAGGGCAAGAGGAAACTGGTTTCTTGAAACAATATTGTCTCCTCAGAAAGTATTGTTAATAACCTACAACTTTTCTTGTAATTTAGATAATTTAGACTACGATTCGGCTGTAAGGGAAACGTCCTTCACGATGGCTTGAAAACCTCCTCGGAAACAATAAGTGAAAACAAATAGACAAACAAAAAATAAAAAAACATTGAGTCCCACTAGCATGCAATGCTCCATGACAAGGGAAGGTGTTCCGAAAAAAACTCTGACCGACTTCTGGAATATCTCAGATGAATACGACTGTTTTGGTTGGGGGTTTAACGACCACCGTGAGCAAGTCAGTGGGCCCGTCCCTAATTTAGGGTCGCTGGTTCCAGGGAAGGGAGAGAGAGCCAGCCAGTACCGTATGACAAACACAACATCCATGCCTCACCGGGATTTGAACCGGACTCATCTCGGACGAATGATCAGAAGCCATCGCGTAGACCACTTCGCCACAAGTTCTCCAAGAACTGTCAACGGTCATCAAAAACACGGACTGGAATTTGTAAAAATTGTACATAAAGAAGTAAAGGCTACGTCAATAGTATAATTAATAGAAAACTAATCCACTTAATGCGGTGGTTTCTGATGATTCGTCCGATCTGGGTCCAGGTTCGAATCCCGTGACACATGGATGTTGTGTTTGTTTTACTGGCGCTGGCTTTCTCCCTTCCCTGGAACCAGTGGCCATAAATTAGAGACGGGCGACTGCTTATAGCCCGTTGAGTTGCTCACAGTGGTCGCTAAACCTCCAATAATAAAAAAAGAATAATAAGAATAATAATCCGCTTAATAGGCGTATATTACATAGATATATGCAAAATTAGCAAGCTTTCACCAGCTCGGATGACTTCATCATGCTTAAACAAGCGTCTATACTAAAACATACAATTATATAAACGATGGAAAAATATTTTGAACATGAACAAAGTCAAGAATGCATTTCACGTGTTACGCACACTATAAATGATGGGTTATCTATTCATTGCGCGTAATAACGTTTTCCATTCGTAAGGCAGTTCCACTGAGATATAGTCATTATAAGGATTCTGGTTTAGCATAATCTCAGGCGATTCTCTAATGCCTGAAAAGCGGACTTTTTCGGAGGAGGCGATCCTGTGTATTTTGCAGACACTCGTTGCACGCTCCGTGAGGAGTCGAAATAGCGGCCCCATGTTTCCTCGGCAGTTATTATCGTTTAGAAAGTTTGGATCCATTGTAATCATTTGTTTTCATTCATGACACACCTGAACTCTGGCTAAAAATTGTTCTCTCGTCAGGCGATGAGGTACCCGTCTGGAACACACACGATGCAGCAGTAATTTGTCGCGTAAAATGCGGAATGCCGACGTTTTTGAAATAATAGTTGACGCCGCTATGTCTTCACACGTCATTCGTCGGTCTTCTTGCAGGATTGCCCAAACAGTGTTAACTATACGCTCGTAACACTTTCAGGTCAACCAGGCCTAGGAGCGACTTCTGCTGACAAACGCCCTGTTTTGAAATCATGGTGCCGTCTAAAAATCGTTGACACACCCAAACACTTATCTTTGTAAGCTTTTTTCATTAAATCAAGTGTTTCTGGAGCCGTTTTACCCAAACGATAGCAACATTTTATCACACAACGCATTTCACTTCTTAACTCTGAATCACTCACCTCCATAGCTGTATGGAGAAATGCAGACGTACCTTAAACAACTTCAGAATAGCAAAACCAGAATCGTCTGCCACGGCTAATAACTGTTGTCATAGATACTTCCTTAATTCAGTTAGTCGTCTTTAATTTATCTGTTTAGCATATAGTTGCAGTAAATTTAGAATTTAAAGAAGCTTTATAGTCATTCTTTCATTTCTTATTATTATCGTGGCATCATTAATCAGAGTAGCATTTTATACGATCCTAGAACGAAAAATTCTGGGCTACATCCAAATCCGAAGGGGGCCCAACAAGGGAAAAATAACCACGTCTGCGTGGTTATTTTCGCCCTTCGCACTGTTGCCAACTCAAAAAATAAAATTACTCTCAGTTGTTATGGAACGGCCTTTGTAGAATTAAAATTGTTTCTCTCTGATATTCTGGAATCAATGCTGTTGTCCATTAACGATATTCTTAAAATAATAGTCCATATCACTATTACGTATTTCATCGTAACTACGTCATAACAACGTCATAACCGATGCTGTTGGTGGGATTCGCGATGCTCCGCGCGTCGGAATAACACCCTTTTTTTTATGAGTAAAATGTAAATGACACTGAGAAATTATTTGCATCTTTTCATCTCTGTATTCTGATTAGAGAGAAGCATCAGGGGGCGCCGATCGATCTAGGTGAATCTAGTATACTCAGTAATTTTACGAGGGAGCAGTTCCTATCCAATTTTTTTTAACGTAAATGGAATCACATTTTACCCTCTGACAATGTGTGTTATTAAGTACTCGAAAGATACTAAAACACCTTAAGTCAATAATCTCTAAAGTTTTGAAAGTGACGTGCGACAGAACAGCCAAAGCATGTCAGTATGTTAAATTCAAAAATATATAAATTGTCTCCTACTAAAAGCTTACAAAGGGGCGCCGAAGTGGCACTTTGTGCATCGGGGCACAAACATGCCTTCAACCAGCGCTGCGTACATAGATATATTCACCTTGCGAAGTAATTTGTAATATTGAATAGCATGGACTGTAAATAATTCCTTGGATTCAGATCATGCGATCTACGTTCGTCAGATAGCGCCACCAGCACGCTTATTTTTATTAAAAGACATGTTTAAGCAATGAGTGCACTTTGGTATGCGGTGCTGGTAACGTGCTGCCATCTATCGGGCCACATGAACTACGAGGCGTAGGTTTCTTTCGTAATGAGTGTTTTTGGGCAGTATTTTGGCTGGCCCTTAAAAGGACCTTTATTGAATGTTAATTTTGTATCTATTCTGAAACCTTTACTGGGACGGAAAAGATGCGTTTCCACCAGAATGAAAACCTGTCTCTTTCTGATACAATAATTAAATTAGATTTATTACGTACCAGGAAAGAACTGTTTGATGATGCGAATCATCACTCTGAGAAAAGACAATCAGAGACTGTTCTGAGGAAAGACAATCAGAGACGTCGCTAGGCTTGGAAATCAGGATGGGCGAGCGAGCATTATTTTGGTAGGGCAAGCTTCATAGCATTTTTATTTATTTTTTATTTTACGAAACAATGAAAGTACGAATTTTTAATGATTTTTTTTCTCTTTTAATTGAAGATTAAACGACCACCGTAAGCAACTCAGTGGCTATAAGCAGTCGCCCATCCTTAATTTAAAGTCACTGCTTCCACGGAAGGTCGGGAGCCCGTGCCGTAAGACAAGCACAACATCCATGCCTCACGGGATTCGAGCCCGGACTCTTCTCTGACGAATGGTCATAATAAGCCAGCGATAAGACCACTGCGTGACCTTCAATGCTTTTCACTACCGGCTACGAAAGATTCATGCAATTCTGACTCCTCCACCTGGACACACATACATATACGGATCTGACTAGTTACGCCACTGGTGTAAGATGCAAATGTTAAAATGTGGCCTTCAACTTTTTGCTTGCTCTGGATACATTGCCTTAAATTTCTGTTCAAAATTTTCCATTTTTGCTTACGAAAACAGTACTGTACCTGAACAATTTGTTTAAAAGAAAATGCCGTTTTTGTTTATCTAAATCAAAATTTAACGTTGTGCCACGCAGACACCTTTCCTTAACTTCCTTCGTTTCCGCCAGCGACTTTGCCTTGCACTCCTCCCCTACAAAGCAGTCGTCAGTCACTTACTGCACTTTCACTGTCCTGGGGCAATCTTAAGAAGGCTAGTATAACTTTAGACTCCACTTGCCGTGTTAGAATCCCCAATTTTGTAAAGAAAACAAACAGCAAAGCAATTAGTAATTACCACCCTCAGTGAATTCCTATCCACCCTCCTCATTCGTCCCCTGCCCATACAAACATGAAAAAGAGAATTATACTAAAGAATTGGAGAAGTGGAGAACAACTGAATTTTCATGGCCCTAGGGATGCTATTTTAATAACTTTTCTACGGAGACGTAAAGAACGCACTTCCTGGGGAAAATACGTACGGCTGCATGAAGTAAAACACCAGACTTGTTGGCGAGTCCTGATTATATTTTAAGGTTAAGTATATTGAAAAATCGCGCATTTTGAACAACGTGGGCGGCAGGGAGGGCGAGACAAATTTTAAGGTGGGCTGAAGCCCACCCTCGCACCCCCTTGGCGACTTTCCTGAAGACAATTCCGTCGGAATAAATATTCCAGAATGTTGTCTGCCAAACGATTTTTCGTGAGACCCATCTAAAAGTGTGAGTTTCAGGGGCCGCCAATTACTCTCTACACCTTGAGTATGAGCACCAGTACAGGGTCCACGAAATTGAGGGATGAACTTACGACTGACTTCCGGGCAAGTATCTGCCTCGAAAATTATTCGTAGGTTTTTAATATTTCTCTAGATAAAATTACCTACAAATAAATAAAAGGCCTTGAGCAAAAATAGCAGAGCAAAGCCATGTGCATTTTTACTGTGCACAACGAACATTCCAGTTCTTAAACAAATGCGCCTACGAGAGTCGGCGGTCGTCCGCGACGTGAGATGCAGTCCCGCCAGCACTTTAAGCCGCGAAGCTCAGCTGCATGCGCCGGTGGATTTCAAAGGTGTCTGTATTAGGACATTATCAACATTTCTGCGAAGAGAAAGTGCAGTAAGATACATAATGCTAAACCATCGCTAATTTTTCTAATGTAAAACATACACCAGCTCTAAACAATCCTGTTTTTAAACATACAGGTCAGTCTACTTTATATGAAAATAAGTCGAATAAGAAACACCAGACACGGTACAAGAACATATCCGGCCATGGAGTTTATTCATGTGGCATGAAAATTCAGAGGTTGCGGACCAACATGGCTGTGGATCTAGAAGAATAGTTGCTACAGGGATTTTTTTTTCTTTTTTGACGTAGGACTACGTCCGACTCCGCGGACAGGTCAGTCTACTTTATATGAAAATAAGTCGAATAAGAAACACCAGACACGGTACAAGAACATATCCGGCCATGGAGTTTATTCATGTGGCATGAAAATTCAGAGGTTGCGGACCAACATGGCTGTGGATCTAGAAGAATAGTTGCTACAGGGATTTTTTTCTTTTTTGACGTAGGACTACGTCCGACTCCGCGGACAGGTCAGTCTACTTTATATGAAAATAAGTCGAATAAGAAACACCAGACACGGTACAAGAACATATCCGGCCATGGAGTTTATTCATGTGGCATGAAAATTCAGAGGTTGCGGACCAACATGGCTGTGGATCTAGAAGAATAGTTGCTACAGGGATTTTTTTTTCTTTTTTGACGTAGGACTACGTCCGACTCCGCGACGGCCTGTGACAAAGATAGGTCCGAATTGCAATCACTATAGCGTTAAAAATGCGAGCCGCACACTAATAGTGTTAGCATATTCGTAAACAACATGGAGTCCAATTCGCGTACTGTGCAATACATCGTGCGCGCGACGCTCCCCTAGCTCCCTGTGCGCAGGGGAGATAATGCAATATTTCTGGGGGTGCCGCAGCGTTTGACTCAGTCTATCTCCGCAACCGTGAGCGTAACACGACTGTGTGTGGTATCGTTTTAAAACTCTCGACGAGATTCTATTCAAATATACGAAGAGCACTGGTTTGAACTGAACGTTTTAAAGCTCTCGTCGAGATCTATTCAAATATACAGGGTGTGCGAGAATTATTGGACACATTACAAAATTATGTAAAAAAAAAAACAAAAAAAACTATGAGCATTGTCTGTTTTTCTATGTCACGTATTATCAACACGGTTTCTATATTTTTGTTTTGCAGAATTGTTATTCCCAGAATCCGATAGATGGCGCTAGGTGTGGCCTCATGAGGAAGGTATGAGAAATGTGCAATCAGTAGTCATGTCATCCGTACAGCAGAAGACGATGTGTGTGTTATGGCTTGCGAAATTAAAGTCTGTCATTAAAGTTAAAAGACGGTACCGTTTAGAGTATGATTGTAATCATCCGTCAACGAATTCAATTAAGCGGTGGATGAAACAATTTAAAGAAACTGGCAATGTGGAACATAGTGGAGGATCCGGTAGGCCTAGCGTCAGCGGTGTGACAGTTGAACAAGTTAATGAAAGTTTCCGACGAAGCCCCAGGAAATCCGTTCGTAAAGCAAGCAGAGAACTGTATACATTCCGAAACCGACAGTTCACGATATCTTGCACAAGAAATTAAAGTTTCATGCTTATAAAATTCAAATAGTGCAAAAGATGCATGTAAATGATCACACTATGCGATACGATTTCGCTGTGGATATACTGAATCGAGTCGAAAACGACGAAAACTTTCTCAGTACTGTAATTTTTAGTGATGAATCCACATTTCATGTATCAGGTATTGTGAATCGTCACAACTGTAGGATATGGGGCAGTGAACCACCTCATGCTGCTATTGAAACTGGAACGTGATGCTCCAAAAGTTAATGTGCGGTGCGCCCTATCAAATAGAGAAGTTATTGGCCCTTTCTTCTTCTGCGAAAAAAAAAAAACCCATAAATGGTGACATTTACTTGGATATGCTAGAAAATTTCGCTATACCCCAGATCAAAAGATATGACAACGTCGTTTTCCAACAAGACGACGGGCCTCCGCATTGGTCAACGTGTGTACGTAAGTGCCTAAATGAGCATTTCTCCAACAGATGGATTGGGCGTGGTGGTCCCATTCCGTGGCCTCCTCGCTCTCCAGATCTAACTCCATTGGATTATTTCATGTGTGGTTATGTGAAGGATCGTGTCTATCAGACGCCTTGTACTGATTTGCAGGAACTGAAGCAGCGTATCACAGCTGCTATTAATTCCATACATCTTCAGATGCTTGCCAATACATGGCATGAAGTCGAGTATCGCTTGGACGTACTACGAGCAACCAAGGGATCTAACATCGAAATTTATTAACTTGTGCAGTTACATTGTAAGTTAGTACAGTCAGTTTCTTTCTATCTGTTTAATGTTTTGTTTTATATAATTTTGTAATGTGTCCAATAATTCTCGGACACCCTGTATATCAAAAGCAGCAAATACATGGGTAGCAATAAATAGCACATGATAAGCATAAGCAAAAACGCATATGATAAACGAAGAATAATATAAGCAAAAACGCAGATGATAAACATAAGCAAAAAAGCATACGATAAACATTACTAAATTTTCCGAAGTATGTTTATCCGGCTATGACCACTGACACATTGCAATTTGTATCTAGTACTTCTATGACTAGACTCAGTGATGCAGAAGGGCCTTAGTGCGCCTTACCAACGCTAAGGCATTACTTTTCTAGGCTTAGCGGCAGAGCGGTAGCTACCGGGAGGGCAGGAAGAACGGTTGCCCTCCCAGAAAGGTCATTCCAAGGGCGTAACTTCATGCTCTGGAGGATGTATAAATTAGAAATTGTAACTAAAAAAGAAAGTTACATCCTTCAGAATTACCTTTTTGAGGACTTTGGTTAGTCTCATACAGTATTCCATGCAATTAACAAGGATACAGAGTAATATACATTGTGAGGTGTGAACATGTCATATCCATGAAGAAAATTTTCCCAAACAGTGAATGGGGCATAGTAAATAATATGCTGATATGTCTAACCTCCATGACCTTTCCGAACATGCGCTGTTTTTTTTCTGTGTTGTTTCCAGTTCCAGAGATCAGATTAACACCAATCCGGAGAGAGTTACACTCCACAGACGAATGAAGTATTAAATTTTTAATATTTTGTTTTGTTTTGAGCTTCCACAAACGCATCATGTATTTTAATTTTAAATGGAAAGATGCCTTAAAGTAATTGAGAAGTTTCTAAATGTAGTATTTTCATACACATCGGCAAGAATTACCGATGAAAAAAAAAAAAACACGAAAAAACAAAATAAGTTATTAAAAATCATGCAATGCATTGATTATAATACGCTTTCCAACATACCAGAATTCATTACTTCAAGTTATGAAAATAATGGCTGTGGAATAAATCTCGCTCCTGTGCCCTGACCATTGACCCCATTTCGATGATATTAAACAGAATTGGTTCAGTATAAATCCGGAACAACATGCTAAAGTTTTGTCGCAATCGAAGCATTTTTACATAACTTATTACAAATAAGGGGAATGGAATGGACCGCATTTCACCCATTTTCAATAGGGTTCGTCCCCAGCTGATCCCCTACCACATACTAAAATTTCCATCGAAATCGAACGATTTTTACTTGAGTTATCGTGCGGACGGACGGACGGACAGACAGACGGACAAAGCTGGAGTATATACGCTTCTTTAACCTGCGGTTGGAAAGTATAAACAAGAAAAAGAAAATGAAGCTGGCTCTCTCTTTCTCTCCTCCCAACCAAACAGGAAACAAAACAAACGGCAAAATTCGATGTTGCTATGGTGAGTCTTGATAAATTCAAGTTTTTTGATCAATATCCACTGTGCATTATTTTCCATCAAAGCAGAAGTAGTTTTCTCCTTCAGATGATGCTTTCAAGGTAATACTACATCTACTGTGCATAATCGATGTATTAAATGGTGGCACATGATTGCTACTGGGCAGGAGTATCACGCTATTTGCTTGACTTACCATGTATTAGTTGTTTCAGTTGATTCCGGTTGTGGAGAGTGGTTAGTAAAAAAAAAAAAATTGTAGACAGAATAATGCCGCGTTCTTAATAGTAACTTACGAAGCATGATTTTTTTTTTTTAATTGGAGTCTTAACGACCACCGTTTAGCAACTCAGTGGGCTTATAAGCAGTCGCCCATCCCTAATTTAGTGCCACTGGTTCCAGGGAAGGGAGAAAGTTAGCGCCGTAAGACATACACAACATCCATGCCTCACCGGGATTCGAACCGGCACCCATCTCGGACGAATGATCAGAAGCCATCGCTTAGGACCACTACGCCACCGGGGCGACAGCATTAATTTGGATCGGATCATGGTTGTAGTATTCGCTGTGATTATTGTCAGTTTTTGGAGAACTGCTAATTCGAAGCATCAAATCTGATGTCATTTGGCTTAAAATACACTCCAACGCAAAAGTTCAACTGCTATTCACGGCGAGGCTTAGTGGCATATATTAGTACCCAGGTCGTAGCTAGTAGGGGGCAGGAGGGAGGTTCACCTCCCCCCCCCAAGGAGGTTAGAAGAAGAGGAGGTGAAAGGGGTCGTTTTTTTTTTGTTGTTTTTTTTTATTGGAGGTTTAACGACCACCGTGAGCAACTCAATGGGCTATAAGCAGTCGCCCATCCCTAATTTAGGGTCACAGGTTCCAGGGAAGGGAGAGAGCCAGTGCCGTAAGACAAACACAACATCCATGCCTGACCGGGATTCGAACCCGGACCCCTTACGGACGAATGATCAGAGGCCAGCGCCTTAGACCACTGCGCCACTGGGGCGGCGGAGCCGTTTTGAGTGAAGCCGAAACAGATCAGCTGTTTCGATACTCTCTCTGACGTGATGCGAGTTTGCGGTAGTTCGGCAACGTATCGTCACTTCCTGTGCCTGAAGTAGTTACGCTTAGCGCATGCAAACCGTGCAAAACAAGGATACAAACAAATAATATTTCGGACTTCGTATTTCTCAACATTAGACTTTTGGTAATATTTTAAACATGGCTACTTGCACAAGCGCAGTATCCAAGTAACCATGCGCAGTAGTATGAATTTCCGCTCAAAAAATCATGATTTTGTTCAATTTTTAAAAGAAATTACCAACGCATATATTTTTTATTTTTCTGGAATTTTTTTAATTATGGGAATGAATATTTCCGCCTCAATTTTTTTCGTGACTGTATGGGTAGAGTAAGGGTCCGAAAAACCCGTTCAAAATCGCGATTTCCCCATAGAGATATACAGGAGATTCTCGGGTTGGACGCATTGGTGTAGTCAGCTGATAAAAAGTGGCGTCACGTCAGCAGCCCACGGAGATGTGCTGTTGCCACCTCCTCCTTCTTCTAACCTCTTTGCCCCCTCCCCTCACACTCCCCTCCGGGGGAAAATACACGCTGTTGTAAATTCTTTGAACTCTTATTTTGGTTGGTATATGAAAATGACTGACTTTTGTATTTCATCATAAGCATAAATGCTTTTCCTTATTTTGTCGTGCATTAAATTTTTTAAAAACAATAAAAATTAACCCTTTTACCGGCTGGAACGAATTAATTCGAGTTTGGAAAATGGGTTGAAATCAGCTCGCACGGATATATTCACTGTCTAAGAAGTGGACCAAAAGCGGTTGGAACGAGTCAACGTGCTCATGAGAAAGATTTGCTTCCCCTTTCAGCTATGTCATTCAAAGTGGTCATTTCGGCAGATGGTTGACACTAAACCTTTCTGCCTCATTACCTTTTAAAAGGGCTGTAACAATGACGAAGAACCTAAGAATGGAGAGAAAAGACCTTAATCACTTATTACAACCCAGTGGTATGATGATGCGGTCATGTCTTGGGTTGGGTTATGGAGCAGAGAATAAAGAACTTCAAACGTTTGTCATCCAAGAAAGCACTAGTGGGATACCAAGGACTATCAACAAGTAGCAGTGGGATGATTATCACTATAGACTAGTGGAATGCCTAGTCTATGGTGATATCATGGTCAGTGCTGGATCACGTGAGAGGGGAAAAGAAATCGTTGTGTGGCAGCTTTCGTAAAACTCGAACGCTATGTGAATATTTCTGTTTGGTAAACGTGGAGTTGTGGGTCAACATTTAGTTCAGATTCATCGGCCGCTTTAAAGGGTTAAAGCGATGCAGCACAAACGATGAATAACTACGGAGAAATTACTTTTAAAAGTGAATCAGTAGGTGCCGCCCAGGTGGTACAGTGGTCTAAGCTATGGCTTCTGATCATTCGTCCGAGATGGGTCGGGGTTCGAATCCCGGTGAGGCATGGATGTCGTGTTTGTGTTTCGGCACAGGCTCTATCCCTTCCCTGGAACCAGTAGCCCTAAATTAGGGACGGGCAACTGCTTATAGCCCATTGAGTTGCTCACGGTGGTCGTTAAACCTCCAATTAAAAAAAAAAAAGAAAAGATTCTCTGCCATGTGGTGACAAGGATTGTTGTCGTTTAGGCTATGGAAGAGAGAAACGCGTTTTGCCGTAGAAATACGCCTTTACCGCACTGGGGTGTGCGTGTGTGTGGTAACATTGGGAGTATGGATGCAACGAAAACGTGTCACACTTTGAACGCTTATATCTTCGAAACTAGTAATCGTAGAGTAACAAATAATACATCATTAGATAGTTTATAGAGTCCCATTTATAACAAAACAAGTTTAAACCCTCCATCCTTAACCCTTCGATACAGTATCGTTAGTAAATTAAGCTAAATTTTGCGTGATTTTGTTTCGCTGCACGCCGTTTTAAGGTTGATAACTAGTGAATACATAATGGTAGCGATGACCTTAGCCCCGCATTACGTAGCTGACGGTCACAGCTAACGGACGTATGTGATAAACCGAAATAAAGTGGATTTAAAATTTATTTATGTTTTAGATAAAAAAAAATGGTAACGAAAATTTAGAAATGCTGCAAAAATTCAGGGAAAATATAAGAACCGATGAAAGTTGAAGAAACAGCTAGAGGAGAACGAGAGCAATCAGAGATGCCCCGCTAAGTCTTCAGAAAGGTATTTATTGAGCGTGAAACGCATTATATAAAAAAATTTCATCACCGGGAAAAGTGTACACGCAGACATCCCGAAAAAAGAAAATCAACAAAAAGGTACACAATGCTAAAAGACCGGCGTAACAGTAAAACAGTGCTGTCAAGCGTGCATAACGTAAAAACAACAGGTGAGCAACAACGACATGACATGAATCTACAGAACGAATAAAGGCGATGAAGACACGGTGAGCACACGTAAAAAGGAATACAGCAGTTTTCCTACGATGATGTGCTGTAAGCTGACGGCAGGAACGAAGAAGCAGTCATCAGTAAGGAACAGTTAATCCACATGTAAAGAACGGAACAAGAAAACGGTGTTTGGTCAGAGAGTCGGCGAGAGGCAACGTAGCAACAGGTGGTAATGGACGGAACACTCACGTGGTACAGGCTACGAAAAACGATACCGAAAACGCAACGCGGGAACCAATGAAGATCGACGAACACACTGAAGATAAAAGACACCCAGGAGAGGTTGAACGCACGGCAAGCACAGCTGGAGAAAGAACGACGAAGCGCGAAGGATCGTGGTGAAGAAGAGACTTAAGCAGACTACAGGAACGAGAAGACGTAACTCATGCATGGGAAAGCCAGAGCACGAAAGCAGGCAAGGGTGCGAATAAGCGACGAGGTAGTGGAAGTAGGCTGAAAAGGAAACACGTCCTAAAACTCAGTGAAAATATAAAGTAGGGCGTTGACAAATAGATGTAAGCTGACGACAGTAACTCCGAGGCAGAACACAGTCAGGAGAAAAAACAAGCAAACCAGTAAGCAGGTGAGCAGACGCGAGACAGGATGACGGCAGTAGGCGGAGTAGAACACATACTACTGATGCAGGTGAGGAAGAAGGCAGCTAAACACACATGGCCAAGGTCTGAATCAGACAGACAAACACGGAATTATTAGTCATTTTTCCCTGTGCTGCGCGCGTACGCGGCTTTGGTTTACAATGAAGATTTCCCCTCTTTTGCAATGCAGAGGACTGTTATTTCTTCATCAACAAAATAAAGGGATTTTCAAAGAAAACAAGATGTAAAGTATAACACCGTACTGTTCCGTTCGCAATACGCCCTATACCTTACGGACCTCAATTTTCTGGTCTTGATCCACCTTCGCAATTGGAAGAATTCGCCCTTCCAGAAGAAGAAACAGAAGGAAAAAGTGAACAATCAACGTTCTTTGATCCATCCTACAGTGCCGGACATGACACGACACTGCATCTGATTCATCAACGGAAACTAAACGACTTATTAAGAAACTTCAATCTTAGCAAACATCAAGCCGAACCTTTAGGGTATAGGCTGCAGCAATGGAACTTGCTGACCCCAAGCACTAGAATTTCATTATACAGAGACAGGCATGAACAATTTTCAGGGTACTTTATAGTGCAAAATTTCATGTGTGTTCAAATATTGACGGATTAAAAGCTGAATTTGGTTTTGAACATATCTCTCAGGAATGGAGGGTTTTCATACACTCCTCAAAAACAAATCTTTGTGTTGCTACACAATAGCAACACTAAACCATCAATACCAGCGATACATTCAGTGGATATGAAAGAAATTTGCGAGTTACGTTGCTGTTGTTAAATGCAATTCAATACAACAACTACTGCTGGCAAGTGTGTATAGATTTGAAAATCATCGCCTTGCTACGCAGACTTCAGGGTAGATTTACGAAATACTGTTGTTTTCTTTGTCTGTGGGACAGTAGAGGAACCAACAAGCACTATAATGTGAAAGACTGGCCTCAGAGAGAGAATTACGTCCATCGGCAACATAATCTTAAGTACGTATCTTATTTGACTGTAAGAAGATATTGCTTCCACCCTTTACACATAAATCTGGATTTGATAACAATCTTCGTGAAGACTTTGGATGACAGTGAAGACGGTATCACATATGTCAGAAGCCCAGTCAATTTATTGAAAACACCTGTCAATTATTGAAAATTAAGATTTTCAAAGAAACAACAACTAGTCAGAGATATTTGAAAAAATGACACCAGAGATGAATACTTACATTCTTTAGAACATAAAAAGACCCAAAACCAGTACTTTGTGTGGCCACCTTTGTTTTTTATAAAGGACAGATGCGATGTGGCATACTATCAATCCGGAATTTGCAGTAGTCACTTGAAATGTCTTTGCACCATACGTACTTCATC
Organism: Macrothele yani; assembly: GCA_039090855.1. Lineage (NCBI taxonomy): Eukaryota > Metazoa > Arthropoda > Arachnida > Araneae > Macrothelidae > Macrothele > Macrothele yani. Next base: position 93,058,303 of record CM076993.1, read on the forward strand.
GCGTCAATCAAAGCTTGGGAATTTGATGGCTGTTTTTCTACTACCTTGTCTTTTAAAATGGTTCACAAATTTTCGGTGGGGTTAAGGTCGGGACTGTTACCAGGCCAGTGAAGCACAGTTATGTTTTTCTTCTGCAGGTAGTCATTTACTGTCTTTTTTCTGCGGCATGGTGCACCATCGTGCATAAAGATTGTGCATCTGTGTACTTGCATATGAGTTAACAGCTTCTCACGTAACATTTCCACATAAAAAAGACCAGTCGTGGTAGTGCCTGTCGGCAAAAAGGATAATGAAGCAGTACCGGATGCTGACAATATCATCTGACTAGACAGATGTTTCACTGTGTTAACGGTGTACTTTTAATCAAACCTTTTGCCATTTTGTTGTCGAACATGTGCTTCACGTGATTCAAAGTGAAGCACAGTTGATTCATCGGAAAAAAGAGCTTGGCTCCAATTTTCAGCAGTCCACGATTGATGACGCTTTGCAAACTGGAGTCTCTTCTTTTTCATGACAGAGGTTAGTCTAGGTTTATGTGCAGGTTTATAAGACTTTAATCCAAAATCTTTGCTAAGACGTAGGGAAACAGTGCTGATATTAATATCAGACCCTTTTGAATGTAGAAAGGCCTTGATTTTCTTGCACGAACTCTTCAGAGAATGCATAACTATTTAGCTTATGGTATTGTCATCAAGTGGGGTTGTTTTCGTGGGACGTCTACTTATCTTTCGGTCGCTAAATTCACCTGTATCTCGACATTTCATGATCGTATTATGAAAAGCAGTCTTGCTCACATTCATCTTTCTGCTTATGTCACGTTCGGAGTATTCTTTATGATACAAAGTCACTATTTGTGCCCTCTGAGTCACTTAATGACGCTTTTTCTGCCCAATTCTCGCTACACAGAAAGGACGTACAAAACCTCTCAGCATGTAAACCAGAAGCAAACTGATGCTCGCACGCTTCTCCCAACTCTAGCAACAGCTGCCTCTGTAGGATGATGCAACACCGACAGGAAAGTTGAGTAATACAGACAGTAGCTAACGCAATCGGCAGAAATCTCGTCATACCAACAGGTGATCTTAAACTTTTGCAAATGATTGTATAAGTAATGCAAAAGTAAAAGGGGGAATATTCGTTTGACTCCAGATCAGGAAATGTTTGAAAGATGACAATTTCGAGAAAGGTTAAATGCTGTGGAACTCGCTGACAGGAAAGCCTTTGCGTCAGTGGTTAAAGGTTTTCAGGGCAATAAAAAAGCCGACAACTATCAAGAGTTAGTGAAAGGACTCCTGCAGTTACCAGAGGCTAGGATGTCGGATGTCATGTGACATACTACAGAGGTGAAAATATGTGTCAAGACGACAAATCTGCAGCGAGACATTCCGTCCGCTTAGCTCAGTTGGGAGAGCGACTTACTCCGGAGTGAGGGAACACGGAAGAACGTGTGCTTTCACATTGGCGCCCGATTGCGGAAAATGGATCCACTGGTCGTTGGGTTCTTCGAAAAATGTGTGATGTTTGTCCCAGACATTGTCTAGAATTAAAGAAAAAATTCGTTCTTCGCTTAAAAACAAATAATAGGGAGATGATGTGACGTACTACAGAGATAAAGCACGTGTCAAGACGACAAATATGCATTGATAAATTTTGTCCCTGTAGCATGGTTGGGAGAGCAACTTACTCCGGAGTGAGGGAGCGCGGTTTCGATTCTCGTCACGGACAAATTTGTGTTTTCACATTGACGCCTGATTGTGGAAAAGGGATCCACTGGTCGTTGGTTCTTCGATAAATGTGTGATGTTTGTTTCACACATTGTTTGGAATTAATAAAAAATTCCTACTTCGCTTCAGAGACAAACAAATTAAGAGGGAGATGATGTGACGTAGTACAGAGATGAAAACATGTGTCAAGACGACAGATCTGTAGCAAGGCATTCTGTCTGCGTAGCTCAGGTGGGAGAGCGACTTACTCCGTAGTGAGGGCACGGACAAACTTGTGTTTTCACAGTCATTCGAAATACGCTTCCTGAACTCCCATTTGGACTTTTGATCAGGAAACGTAGGAGCTGTAAATGACGAACAAGGGGAAAGATTCCATGAAGACAGTCAGAGAATTCAACAACGATACCAAGGAAAATGGGATCCGAACATGATAGGCGACTATTGTTGGTAAGTGAGGATGAAACACAACGTAAGAGAAAGAAGTAGAATTAAGAGTTGATCCAGTTTGTACAAAATTCTCGGCATCATCCTTTATAACGTAATCGTTTTTCCGCTGTAACTTAGTCCTTACGTCATTAATTACGTTACGTGTGCTAAAGTCAATGTAATATTAGAATACGCATTACAAGAATGAGGTCAATTGTAGTACTTATAAATACGTTTATTTTGCTTGCATGGTTTGTACTCCACACTCACATCCGGTTTATTGGCGTACTCAATACAGTATCAGTGATTTTACATCCAATCGCAGTATAACAGCACGTCTATCATCAATAACATCAATCCCAGTAAACAACCCTTGCATTGCCTTTTTATCTATCGTTCTTATCCGGCCACACATACGTTACTCTTGTTCTGACCTCAGTGAGTTGCCAACATCATTCTCGTGATGGAAAAGACATAACGTTAAGGTTTGAAATTGTCTAAGAGAACGAACTCAAATTGACATTGAAAAAGAAACTCAAAAGAAAAGTTAAAATAGAATATACGTTACACCTTCTATATGCTTATTTGTCGCTTGTATGTGGTTTGTTAGTCATTGTATTTGCCTGGCTTTCCAATTCACTCCACAAATGCTTCATTTCTTCTGGAAATACGTAAACATAAATTTCATAACAAAACAGGGTTTTCTTGCAATGAAATGAGGACGAAGGATAATTTTTTTACATCATGACATTTGTTGATATGTGCTGTGATTTTCTTTCCGATAATAAAATGTACCCAAATTACAATTAATACCTTCTTACTTTATTCCATCAGTGAGTTATTTTGAAAAGTAGACGACGTCACTCATTTATGAATGGTTCCTGTCGCACAAACGTGTTGCGTGTTACGCACTTTTCACTGACATTTTCGTAATCAGCAGGTCGATTTAGTAAAAAAACACCCAAAATAACCAATGTAAAAAAGTTAAAATTTGTTGACTAGTGTTATCCATTAATGAAGTAAATTAACAAATGGAGATTAAAAACAAAGCAAAACTTGCATCTGTATTCGTGGGAAAGCGCAGTTTGTAGTTGAACACAGAGGCCACACGAACCTTCAGCCCTCCCATATGACTCTTTTTTTTAGATTGGCGGTTTAACGACCACCATGAGCAACTCAATGGGCAATAAACAGTCGCCCGTCCCTAATTTAGGGTAACTGGTTCCAGGGAAGGAAGAGAGAGAGAGCCAGTGCCGTAAGACAAACACAACATGCATGCCTCACCGGGATTCGAACCCAGACCCCTTTCCGGATGAATGATGAAAAGCCATTCGCCACCGAGACGGCTGTGACTCTTCAGCCCTCCCTGCTCCTGGGGCCTCACTACAGCAGTGTTAGTACAGTGTTAGTACCATAAAAAGTACCGTGATTTTCAGACTAAGCGCCGCATCGGGATTAAAGCCTCACCTGACAAAATAAATATATAAATTAATAAATGAAAATCGCTATTTAGGACACAAATTCGTGGTTAGAGCCGCACACCGGCATAAGCACCTCACTGCAAAATTTTGCTATCCCTCAGTTATCTGTGTAACAGCTTCGACAAATAACTTTGTAATACGTTTGGATGATTACCTCAATTGCCTGCATATCTTTAGTCATTTTCCCACAATTTTCAAGCATTTTAAGTTATTTTCGGTAATTTAATAAACTACTATACACTTGGTTGGTCTCCAAAAGTTAAGCATAATCAACAAAAAGTGTTAACACATAAAACTAAAGTTCGGGTAGATTACGTCAAAGAATCATTATGCAAAGGAAATAAGATATCCGTTTATTGACGTACAAATGTTATGAATAAAGCGTAAGCTTTCAACACCAACGGGTGCCTTCTTCAGACTTGTTCGTGGTTAGGCAAGATAAAAGGAACAAAGAATAGAAATTTTTTAAAATAAAATAAACATGAACAGAATTTGAGAACGTGATATTTTATGTTATAGAATATGTTTCACGGAGGACAGCCCCATCAATCAATCTAGAGCGTCAATTTGCAACATTCCTAAGAGCTTTTCTGCCTGCCTCCACAACAGTCCTGTTATCGTCGGGCGACTTCGTTACAAGGCTGAAGAATTTCACTGTGGCTCCGCACCACATCATCGGTAGTTTTGACGTGGTGTCGCTTTATCCGCCAGTACCAGTCGACGAGGCAGTGGACACTTTGAAGAGAGCACCTGCTGATTCTTCAATGTTCTCACGGGACTCACTACTGGGTATATATATCCTATGCGATTGATGTGGTGACGAAATCAAATTTTTTCTGCTTTAATAACATAATTTACATGCAGTCCAAAGGGGTTGCCATGGGCTCACCGCTATCGGCTGTACTAGCTGAGGCCATCCTTAGACCGCTGGAATCAAAAATTCTTAATGAAGCTAAGCTCACTCCTCTTATTTAGCTGAGATACGCCGACGATGTATTTTTTATCTGGCAGCATGGAGCTGATGAACTGAACACTTTTTTCGCTTTTATTAATTCCCTCCAACGGAACATATGTTTCACCATGAAGTGTAAGGACAACGGCAGTCTCCCGTTTTTGGACGTCCTAGTCAACAAATCTCGTTCTGGATCCCTCCAAACCAAGGTTTATTACAAGCCAACATATGTCCCGAATGTAATACTACCCACATCTATGGGACCAGTTACGCACAAATTAGTCATTTTCAGACATAGGACTAAACGTGCCTTTATTCTCTCCTCGGACACTGCATCCAGACTTGAAGAAGTCGACAACCTAAGAGATCTGGCCTCTTCCTCCGGCTACAGTTTGCAAGTGATTGAGGACATTATCAAGAACGCCGACGCTGTTTTCTCCAACCCGGGTAGCCGTCATACCATGCCTTTGCTGCAATACATTGGGGCTTGCCCTTATGTACCCGGCCTGACCTACTTCTTGCAGAACACTTTGAGGAGACTCGGGCTTAGCTTTGGAATACGCTCACCGAGATCGATATCACGCCACCTGCTATCATCCGGGAACACCCATACCTCTCCGACTGATGCGGGAGTGTACTCCATACCATTGGAATACATGGATGGTACCACCAAGTACTACATCGGAATGACAAAACGCTCTTTTGCTCTTCGACTAATCGAACACAAGCGGGACGTCTCGCACGGAAGACTGACAACCGCCTTATCCAGGGAAGTGGTTACCCATTCCGCCATCCCAAAATGGGACCAGATAAAGTGAATCGCTCCTTATACTACCGCCAGGGGCACTGCCGTCAGGGAAACCATGGAAATTTTGAGTAACCCTGTAGTTTGCAACGATGACGTCTCACTTAAGCTTCCCCAAATATGGCGCACATTTCTTCACGCTTAGCACGTTCCTATTGACATCTCTCGTTGTCGCATGCTCCCGACGCAACATATCACGTTCTCAAATTCTGTTCATGTTTATTTTATTTTAAAAATTTTCTATTCTTTGCTCCTTTTATCTTGCCTAACCACGAACAAGTCTGAAGAAGACACCTGTTGGTGTTGAAAGCTTACGCTTTATTCATAACATTTGTACGTCAATAAACGAATATCTTATTTCCTTTGTATACAAAAAGTGTTAAATTACAAAAACGAAAAGGGGCAATGAAATAGGCTCCTTACTACACTGGTGTGCAAAAATTAAGGACGAAGAGGAGAAATTAGCATAACAGCGGAGCGAGCAGGCAGAACGGACCGAAAGACCACTCAGGAGGTAGACTACGGTCCGGTACGTTAGGGCATGCGCATATATGCCGCATGACATGGGGGTGTCGGAAGGGTATAAAGCACATGGGCGGTGTACGCTCAGCAATTCGGTGAAACCTATTGCACGGTGTACATCGATTTGAACGATGTCGAGTGTCGAGTTGCTGCCACCGTGTGATATGGCCAACAGGCAATCCAGTAGACGACATCTGGATGACTTTACCTGAGGTCGCGTCATTGGGAAGTTGGAAGAAGGTCAAAGTGTGACTAGTGTGGCCGAGGAGTTCGGGATCGCTCACAGCATCGCTTCACGAGCTTGGAGATCATTTCAAATGACAGGAACAGCTGTCCGAGAGTTTAGCTGTGGTCGTCCACAGCGGACGACCGGTATATTGTCCTACAGGCAAGAAGAGACAGCAGACGGCAGACAGCGCGAGAAATTACAAGGCACATGCAACAGACAACTGGACGTCCGTTATTGCGTTTTACCGTGGCCAGGAGGCAGCACAAAGATGGTCTATTTGCACGACGACCAGTACGGCATATGCCATTAACGCCTGCTCATCGGAGACGGCGGTTTCTGTGGTGCCAGGAACACAAGAACTGGACACATCAGCAATGGGGTCGAGTTCTCTTTACGGATGAGTGCTGATTTAGTCTGACGAGCGATTCTGGACGTATACACATCTGGAGAGAGCAGGGAACACGCAATCACACCTCCAACATCATCGAAAGGGATCGGTTTGGAGGTAGCGGAGTTCTCGTTTGGGGCGGTATCATACTTGGTAGCCGTACTGACCTCCACATCTTCCAAGGAGGTTCAGTCACTGGTGTCCGCTATTGTACCAAGGTTCTCCTGCCTCACGCGCGTCTGTTTAGAGGTGCTGTGGGTCCTGAGTTCCTCTTCATGAACGACAACGCTACACCTCATCGTACAGTGGCTGTCGCAGAGCTGTTGGAGAGTGAAAATATTCAACGCATGGATTGGCCCGTAAGGTCCCCGGGACCTTCTCGGGAGACGTTTGGCAGCACGACACCAGCCGCCAGCAACGATTCCGCAGCTGCGATTGGCGCTACAAGAGGAATGGGTCGTGATGCCTCAACAGCTCCTTGACAACCTCGTCCTCAGCATGGACAGACGCTGTATATCTTGCAATGGAGTCAGGGGTGATCATATCCCATACTAAAGACTGGATTTTTCTTGGTAGCCGCCTGTCACATGGACGTTTCTGTCTTCTGTCCAGTTGTGCTCGAAGCTACCTTTTCAATAAAGTGCCTTTGTATCCTTTGGATTCCTTATTTGGACGGTTTTGCTCACTTGTCCCATATTCCTACATCTTGGGGATCTTATGATATGATTTGAATCGAAGTTTCTGCACGACGTTACATTCGAAAAACCGTCTCGTCCTTAATTTTTGCACGCCAGTGTATATACAGATATCTTAGTGAGGAACTAAACGCGAGTACAAAACACATAAAAAATGATGAACCAGGAAAATGTACCAATAGATCAAAATGGTGAAAAACAGCAGGAATTTTCCGGTGGCATTTCTGATTTTATACAATGGTCTAGTAAGGCACACGGCGTTATGTTTCCATTTCAGATATAAAAAGCTATAGTTTGCGCGTTTATTTATTGCACCTACAACTCCTCTTACAGATTAGATTAGATGTGATTTCCCTTGTGTTGTAGGAAGCCCGCTGACTGCACCTCACATTGGAAGTACAGGTAGGACTCGGCTCGCGCCGCTTCAACTAACGCCCGTTTCACATTCGCGCTTATTATATTAGGTGCGCAAATTAATTCTCGGCCCCTAACCGCAAGCGATCATAGAATATCGGCAAATGCAAATAGCAGTGTGCGATAATGGCTGATTGCAGCGCCATCCAACAGCTTTCCAGGCAACCGTAACCGCTCACAGCTGTAGTGGCAGAAGAGACGAAAGTTGACGGTGAAAGCAATGTCGTTCGAGAAGCAGCATTTGAGGCACTGCCTCCTGTTTGCGTTTCAGCTGAAAAAAGGTGCCCAGCAAATTATCTGCGCTGCTTTGGGTGAGGCTTCTGTGTCCTACAGTACGTGTAGGAAGTAGTTCCAGCGGTTTAAGCAGGGAAATTGTGATATCCGTGATGCAGAACGTCCGGGACACCCACAGAAAGTTGACGATGAGGAACTGGAACAACTGTTGGATGCGGATCCCTGTCGCACACAGTAACAGCTCGTTCAGGAACTCGGAGTAAGACGGCAAGTCCTTTCAAAGCGCCTGCACAAGCTTGGACGGTTTCACAAGGAGGGCCGTTGGATGCCCCACCAACTCACAGCTGCGAACAAGTCTAGGCCCTACGATGTTGCTGTGTCCTTGCTCTCCATATTCAAGAAGAAGGATTTCCTCCACAAGGTGATGAGAAATGGATCCTCTACGATGATCCTAAGCGGCGCAAATCGTGAGTTTGTCCAGTTCGGCCTACCACCACCATACCGCCAAACCGAATATCCATGCCAGGAAGTTGTTGCTGTGCATATAGTGGGATCAGCGCGGTGTCGTACACTATGAGTTGCTCAAACCTGGTGAAACGGTCAATGCTGAGCGTTATTGACAGCAACTCATTCGTGTGAGTGACGCACTGGAGGCGAAAAGGCCATACACCGGCAAAGGGCAGGAGGTCGGTGCTGTTGCTTCAGGATAACGCGCGTCCTCACACCGCGAAAACGACTTTAATCACAATCACCGACATGGGATGGGAGATTTTGTCCCACCCGGCGTATTCTCCAGACTTCGCCTCGTCGGCTTATCACCTCTTTTTCTCCCTGCAACATTACCTGAGTGATACGCACTTCACTTCTGTCTAGGAGGTCCACACAAGTGTTGATGACTTTATCAACTCGAAACAGCCCTCTTTTTTCCGCAGTGGTATTCGGCAGCTCCCTGACCGACGGTTGAAATATATCCAACACGACGGGGATTATTTCCCTGATTAGGTACGTATTCGATTTACTATAATTTGCTGTCAACGTGTCGTGCCTGTGGCCGAGAATTAAGTTGCACGCCTAATAGATCACGATTAAAGATTTCCTAGACACTGTAATAAAACTACAATACTAAATGATTAAACTGCGGCTTAAAATTTAACTGCATTCTGGATTTGCAAGAGCACCACACTACACAACAGAGAATGAGACAGAGATAGCCAAGGAAATAGGACAAAATAATGTAGGAGTTGATGGCATAAATGAGCTCCTAAAGGGTCGACGTGAAGAGCTTTCAACGGAAGATTTAGAAGAGCTAGCTGAACATTTGTCTCAAGAAGATACACAGGAAAGTGTAGCTGACTATGCAATGCCGGTCAGGACACTAACAGCGAAATCAATGCAAGAGGCAGTTTCTTTTATTAATAAGGGATGTGAGATCTATAGCAACGACCTGAACTGGGAGTGGAGTTGAACCGTTAAGTGAGGAATTGAGACAGTTCTACAGCCATACTATTGAGTTGATGCATAAGTTCATGCCGTTCTTTTCACCACACTACAGGAATGTATTACATCAGAAGAGAAAACGGAATCAATCAGCTATGTATTCTCCCCCCCATTGTTTACGATGGTGTCCCAACGTCTGGATAGGTATGCAATGCCATTCTTGAAGAGACGTGAAGGTTTTGCTGCGAAGAGATCATCAAGGAAATTCTGGAGATCAACATCATTGTTAAGCGTTCTGCCATGGAGTGCATTCGACTGAGATCGGAACAGGTAATAGTCTGAAGAGGCGACAGCTAGGCCGGAGTCTTGTTTGGGCTTAACCATTCCCTCCGATTCCGATGCCTGAAATTCACGTATAGGCACCACTTTTCATCTCTAGTAACAATACGTGACAGAAAGGGTTTGTGTTGCTGAGAACATTCGCGATAACGGACGAGCAAGGAATGGCAACACGCTGTTTCTTGTTGTCCTCGGTGAGAGTGTGAGGCACCCAAGACCCCAATTTCTGGACCTTTCCCATACGTTCCAGGTGTCGCACCACTGTGGCCTGATCACAGTTCATCTCAGTGGCCGATTCGCGTGTGGCTTGACGTGGATCCAAGTGAATGAGATGGTTCAAACGATCCTTATCAAAGTGAGATGGACGACCTGAACGTGAAGAGTCGTTGAGGTCAAAATTTCCACCTCGGAACCGCTCAAAACGGGCTGTCCTCGGAGCAATAGCGTCCTCCCCATACACAGTACAAATGTGTCAAGTAGCCTCGTCGGCTGAGGATCCCTTGTTAAACTCGTAGAGGAGGAGATGTCGGAAATGTTCATTCCTCTCTACTTGATACTTGATACTTCCGGACCTGAAAACCAAAAAAAAAAAAAAACAAAAAAAAAAAAACGATTAGCCACAATCACACAACGCAATATGATTTAGATACACCATGTTACTGGCTACATTTTGATATACAACTGGCCACCGTCACTACTGACCTGGGAAACACTCGTGAAATAAAACGGCATGGACTTATGCGTCAACCCTGTATAATTTATTATCAAAAAAAGAAGATAACCAAACAGACATGTATACTGTCATTAATGATTGTACAGAGTGTCCCGTATGTCCGGACCCATAGTAGTTCCTCACGTTTGTGTTTCTTCTTTTGCAGGTAAACCATGTCGCTGAGTACGGAGGAACGAACTGATGTTATTTTGTTAGTTGGGAGTCGAAGTTACAGGGAAGTGGCCGAAGAATTCAACAAGCTGCATCCAGACCGCGCACCAATCACACACAGATGTGTTGGCAAGCTGATATCCGAATTCCAGGAAACTGTGTCCATACATGACCGGCCTCGCAGCGGACCACAAAGGAGGGTTACGGACGACGAAATCCGTACCAATATGATGGCTCTCTTCGTTTAGAGCCCCAAGAAGTCGTTTCGACGCATGTCCACCAAAACCGGGATCTCCAAGAGCAGCATCCACTGCATATTGAATCACTGGCATCCATACAAACTGCAACTCCATCAGAGTTTAAGTGAAGATGATCCTGATAGGCGAATTCAGTTTTGCGAATGGGCAGAAGAACAATGCGTGAATGATCGCACGTTTCCATCACAAATTCTGTTCTCTGATGAAGCGAACATTTATATTTCAGGTGAAATCAACCGTCACAACACTCGATACTGGTCAGTAGGAAATCCTTTTTGGTTTCGTACTGACCAGTCAGAACACTCGATACTGGTCAGTGCGAAATCGTATCAACCGTCAAAAGATTCGATACTGGTAAGTACAAAATCGTATCAACCGTCAAAACACTCGATACTAGTCAGTATCGAGTGTTCTGGTCAGAACACTCGATACTGGTCAGTACGAAATCGTATCAACCGTCAGAACACTCGATACTGGTCAGTACGAAATCGTATTAACCGTCAGAACACTCGATACTGGTCGGTACGAACTCGTATCAACCGTCAAAACACTCGATACTGGTCAGTACGAAATCGTATCAACCGTCAGAACACTCGATACTGGTCAGTACGAAATCCTTTTTGGTTCAATCCTTCCAAGGAGCAAGGCGATGAGCGCGTCATGGTGTAGTGCGGGATATCGAAAAACAGAATCGTTGGCCCCCTTCTTCTTTGACGAAACGGTAACAACTGAAACATACCTGAACATGTTGCAAAGGGAAGCATTTCGAAGCCTGTTGAATCCAGCAAGCACATTCCCGGAATGGTTTCAGCAGGATGGCGCCCCTCCGAATTACGCTCTGACAGTGAGACATTACCTTAACACACAGTTTCCCAAACATTAGGTTGGAGGCCGAGGACACGTGGAGTGGCCTCCACGAAGCCCAGAGCTCACTCCTGTAGATTTCGATTTGTGGGGTCACCTGAAAGCCGTGGTGTACGAAGTCAAAATTCAAAGCATTCTACATCTTAAAAAAAGCATTTGTCAGCAAATTCCAGCGAGTGTGATTCATAAAGTGCTGTAAGAGCGTGCAACACTACAACGGACACTTTGAACGTATTCTCTAATTGTATGAGTTTTTCTCCTATGGGTTTCGACATACAGGACATCCTGTAGTACGCATTTGGGATTTTGTACTCTTTCATTCTCTTTTCCACGTTTTTTTTTGTTTGTTTGGGAAAAAGACAATATTCCGAATGCAGTGCTCTTTATTTTGGAATAATTCTATTTATAATATTGATATACGCCGAGTGACCACTAAGTTATGACCATCCGCCCCAGTGGAGCAGTGGTTTAAGCGATGGCTTCTGACCATTCGTCCGAGGTGGGTCCGGGTTCGAATCCCAGTGAGGCATGAATGTTGTGTTTTTCCTACGGCGCTGGATCTCTCCCTTCCCTGGAACCAGTTGCCCTAAATTAGGGACAAGCGACTGCTTATAGCCTTCTGAGTTGCCCACGGTGGTCGTTAAACCCCCAATAAAAAAACAAACAAAGAATTATGACCACCCCTATCAAAAGTCGAGGGGGCTCGTTGACCATGTGATTTGCGACAGGGCGCGGTTGGTTGTAGCATATACACTGACTGGCCACTTTATTATGACCACCTGACAGTTTTAAGCAAATAAGCTATGGCTGCACGCTGTTGCCGCCAGAGGGCGAGGTTAGTATAAAAGGGGAAACCTTAGTGCTTGCGACAGTAAGTAGAAGTGATTTTAGGGTGACGAGATGGGCAAAAAATCCGATTTGACGGACTTTCAACGTGGGATGATTGTAGGAGCTCGGAGCCATGGAGCGAGTTTCACCGAAACCGCCGCATTCGTGAAATGTTCCAGAGCAGCTGTTTTTAAAGTGTTTAAAGACTGGACTGTTAGCCAAAAAACTGCGTCTCTACGTGCGTAACGTGCGGTTGCCGACCATCGACTGCCGGGGCGGAACAGAGAGTGTCCAGACTGGCAACAGACAACAGGAAAATGCTGGGCAACAGTGCAGCAAATTACAGACCACCTTTAACTGGCGATCCCCTCACCATCTCTGTACGCACATTTGCCGTACACTGCATATCCGTTCGTGGGATATGCTGGCATTGCCAGGCCTGTTCGAGCACCTTTGCTGTCTGCGGTTAACATAAGGGGAAAACGTCTCCAGTTCGCACAGGAGCAATGTTGACTGAACAGTCGATAATTGGAAACAACGATGCGTGGTCCGATAAATCACGTTTTCGAGTTGCTACCATGCGCTGGCCGAGTGAGAATTTTGGCGGAAAACAGCACGAAAGCATGGACCCCAAATGCATTGCTGGTTACAACCCTTCAAGCTGGAGTGGAGGCAACGTTATGCTATTTTGGAAGGTTTTTCTGGCATGCTTTGTGCCTTTAATTCGTGCCTGACTGGCTACATCATATCTAAAGATCGCTGCGGGGACCAAGTGCATCATCCTGTGCGATGGTTTATCCCAATGGCGAGTGGCTACTTTCAACAAGAGTAGTGCGTCCCAAGCAGTGCTCGCATTGTACAGGATTCGGTTTCAGGAACATGACGGTGATTTTACTTTGCTTGAGTGGCACCCCATAACTTCCAGATCTCTAGCCCATTGAGAATTTGTGGGATGAAGTTAGAAAAAGCCATCGAGACAGGCTGGATCCACAACCCTGTAATCTCATACCTCCTGGAAAGTGCTATTCATCAAGCATGGTCTCAGGATCTACAAACCACCTATCAACATCTCGTGGAGTCTATGCTACGAAGAATCGACGTGCAGTATTAAAGGCAAAAGGGTGGCCAAACGAAGCACTGGAGGGGTGGCCTATCGAGGTAGGCCCACTCAGTGTATAAGGTGTGACTGGAGCAGTAGGTAGTAAAATTCGAAGTGTGGTGGGTAAATTGAAGGGATTTATCGGACTTTGAGAAAGAAATAGATTGTAGTGAGCCCGGAGGGTTTTAATGACCACTGTGAGCTAATTTTTGGGCTATAAACAGTTGCTCCGTTCCTACTTCAGGGCCAATGGTTGCAGGGAAAGAGAGAGATCCAGACCGTAAGACAGAAACACTCCATCGCGGTGTTCATCACTAGGATAGCTATACTAAAAATAGTAAAACCAACATTAAAATTAATAAGATTCTGATTAATCTATAGAAGCTCACTAAGGTGATTTAATACATGCAAAGATTATTAAATAAACTGCTCGTGTATTTCATAATATTTCTCATGTATTCTGGAGAGTTAATTCTGCTCATTCTGATCATACAGATCCACAGTCTTAAGTTTATATATTTTTTTCTCTGGTTAAAATCTCCGCGCGTTGTTTTCTTGCTGTATGAGGAGGCCATCAGCCCCACCCTCACTGCCCCCCAGCGTCTAGGGAGTGGCAGAAGGGGTCAGCCATGTTCTCCTCTTGTGTGGAGAAAAGTTTTTGTTACACAAGAGGTAAGCTCTCTTCCTTGTTTTTGGGTTCTAGGTTTTATAAGTTCAATGTTTGTACTTTATGTACCTTTTCTCTGTCGTTTTTTAGCTTTTCAGCTTTTAAGCATTGGTTTGTCTGTTAACATTTTTGCGGGTTTTAACTCTTACTTTTCTTTGTAACTTTGAGCGTCTTTTGAGGTACCTAGGAACAGAAGAAGGCTAAGCCTGTTCCTTTTCTATGCGCTGTCTATGCGCTGTTTTTTCAAAGTAGTTAAGTTCTTAATAACTAATTAATTATGCACTTAAAGCACTGCTGAAATACTTTGTACATATTGCAACTAACTGTTTAAGGTATATAACTTTCACAAAGTTTTCTTTAGTTAATATTTATCTTTAACTTATTCTCGTTTTCGTGCTGTCATAAGTTGTAGAGTAGGGGGTTTTAGATCGCTCAAAATTCTTCCCGCTACTAACTGCATTTGTACTTCAAGCATCACACATTCAGGACAAATTCACACACAGATTACTTCACTCGCATTTGTTCAAGTTTGCAAACCTGCTAGTTAAACAGCAGGTCAAAGTTACTCATTCAGACTGCTAGTCAGGCATTTCTGTGAAAATCCTCCAAATATGTGGCGTCAGTGAATAAACAAAGATGTCGCTCTTTCCAGGTTTTAGCAATTAAATGTCATGAAATCTATTCAGTCAAGAAATCTATTTATTAAAAATGTCATGAATAAAATTATTCAGTCATGAAATGTTCATTAAATGTCATGGAAACTATTCAGTATCTAAATAATCATGGAAAATGTGCCTACCAAGTGGTAAAATACATAAAAGAAGTTGTTCCTGTCTTGTTCTTCCTGGAAACACTGCCCTAAAATTAGGGACACATGTGTCTGCTTATGGTGAATCGAGCTTCTACACATTCTGGGAACAACTTTTAGATGCTCATGGAGAGATCAAATACACACACACAAACACACCACTTCACGCATTTTTTTTCCAGTTCTCAGTCCATTTCTTTAATTTCATCTCCATTAAAAACTTGTACACAACAAATATCTGAAGTATTCTTTGTATCAAGTCTAAAACGCCTGAGGAGCTATTCTTCGATATCATATCATTTTTTTTTTTTTTACATTTTAAATGCGCATTATGAGTCTATCCTTAAAATTAAGGAAGTCAGCAGATTTAAAATTTTTTTTACAGTTTTGAACTCAAATGGGATATAACATTTAATGTTTCACTTATTAACACCAAAACAACACAAAAATAAGTACTGATTTCTCACCACCTCTAGTTATATTCAACTTGCTGTAGATGAGGGATTTTCTCAGGCGTACATGCATATATATCACTAAGCTGTTCTCTAAGATCATAGGTTAGTTTCTTGATGAGAGCTTATCTGCTGGATTAAAGTTTAAAACTGATGGCAATACATTTTATTTACTCTTGATGTATCAAACATCTGCATTTACAGTGATCTCAGCTCACAACTTGAGCTTCACTGACATCCATCACACACAAGACCATTTGTACTTCACATTTATTCTCTTTTTTTTCTCATGCAGGAATTCCTGAATCTGGTCCTCCCTTGATCTTCTACATTTTCTTCCTGTCACTTGTGCAGAATAAATTCTCCTAGTAATCATCTCACCACTCATTCTCCAAACCACCAAAGAATATTTGTCCCCACCTTACAAACAATATTTTGCTTCACACTACTCATCTACAAAACATCTTCATTCCTCACATGATCAAAACATCATCTTGCCCCCACCCCCATAAGTAACACACATTCTACAGCCCTCCTCACATGATCAAAACTACTGCTTAACACAATTACTGTACTTTTTCACACACAACTATTAGCAACTAACAGCTACATAAATCAGCTCACTATAAGACTTTCATATCTAGCCTACTAATTTCATGTCCCTCTGTCAAACATGCTTCCTAAATATGTAAATTGATTTACCTGGGTCAATCTCTTTGCACTGACTGCTTCACTGCTTGATTTAATACTAATAATTCATCTGTCAAAAACAATTACTGTACTTTTCATATACTAAGTTTGACAATTCATACAAACTTCATAAGTGGGACTATTATTGGACTTGAACGTCATCAGCATGAGCAAACATAATTGAGCAACTACTCATCATCATTTACATAGTCAAAATCCATATGTGTCCTGAAGACATAAAAATAGCTGTGACTTTCCTTAAAAATTGTTTTGGTATGAATTTACTAGCCCAGGTAATCCACCAGTTTTACCCACTTAATTTCCTGAAACATCAAGCAAATTTTTTCATGCTTCCTGCTAAATATGTAAATTGATTTGTCCTTGGTCAATCTTTGCTTCATTTAGACTGAGCTCTGCCTGATTTAGTGATATGAAAAACACATAATAATTCATCTGTTTTTCAATCCTAAACATAACTTTGGAAAGTTTTGATGCAAAACAAATAAAAAAAATCATGCATATACTAAGTGAGCTTGAAATTCATACAAACTTCATGATTTTCTTGTTTCATGTGGGACAATGAGCAGGGATATACAAGAAGTTTCAAATGTCAAAGGAATGTTTTCATGATTTTTCATCAATGGAGATCATGAGAAATATGTATTTCCAACATTTCGAGAAAAGGTAATGCTGAAGCTTCATCAGCATAAATGAGCAAAAAAACATAATTCGAGTAACTACTAATCCTAGGTCATGCTACTCTACGGAGGACATGACTTATATATATATATTTTTTAACTATTTTAGGTGGGAATGTTACTTGCATCTATGGCCTTGCAGAAACCCATTTCCAACTAGGTCTTTGTGGAAGTGAGAAAATGCAGAGTTTTTGCTGGTCCTTGATAAAGCCAAGGCTCAGTATTCTCGACACCTTCTACATTCAGTTGTTTTATTTTATTTTTTTATCTTTTCTCCTTTTACTCACACAGGTAGATACATAACCTTTTCTATGTTGTATTAGGTGTGTAAAAGTAACGAAATCAATTACACACATTTTTGTTTGATATTAAGCTCACGAACTGTGTACGTATATATATATATATATATATATAATTTTAAAAGTTTCACCACCAAACGAGGGTGGCTGAAGCATTGTCACACAGGAAAATCTATGTAGTAGCTAAGATTTCATTTGACTGGGGTAGGGGCATAACTCTCACATCCATATATGTTTTACCATCAATATGATACAGTGCTTTACTTTCTGTGCAAGTCTTTATCGCCAGGTATATACCTAGCGTTGACTAGGATGTCGAATAAATTCGATCTGTACATGCTGATTTGGGAATTACGTAGGGCAGCATTCTTCGTATGTTTGTAGTCTGAAATGAATTCCATTTTGCAATATAACACGCATAAATATTGTCTTATCGTTTTGTGCTTTTTTTTTTTTTTTTACGGCATAGTGTTCAACTCCTGAATTTAGACAGAATTATTTCTAAAGCACAAACTGGCTGAACAATATGGGTTTTTTTTAAGACTCCTTTTCATTTGCTCATGTACTTAAGAACTTGTGAAGTATTATATTTGCACCAATGAATACAAAGATTAGCTATGGAGTACAGATATGTACAGGCATATTCTTTAATGAAAAGTTTATTCCAGTGTGTTTATGTGGGTATAAAATATATAAAAAATACAAATACACAGGTATATTTGCTAAAATTACATACACTGATGTCACAGAAATTGCACAAATGGCTAAAAAAAAAATCAAATAAAACTGGTCAAGTCATTTGTTTAGTATCAGTAAGATGTATGAGCTCATTTACTCTTGCAAAGTTCATCAATATTTTGAGTTTTCTTGCTTATGTACAAACAAGTTATCTTCAACATCCAGCTTATTTCAATATTTAGTTTTTATGGTGGTTAAGGATAAAACACTAGTTTCACATAAATATGTAGTTGTAAAAGGCAACAAATACTTAAGGCAGTGCTCGACAATGTTGGAAATTCTTTTTCCATTGGAATCCAAAACCTAGTCGCCGCCCCGGTGGCGCAGTGGTCTAAGGCGCTGGCCTCTGATCATTCGTTCGTAAGGGGTCCAGGTTCGAATCCCGGTCAGACATGGATGTTGTGTTTGTCTTACGGCACTGGCTCTCTCCCTTCCCTGGAACCAGTGACCCTAAATTAGGGACGGGCGACTGCTTATAGCCCATTGAGTTGCTCACGGTGGTCGTTAAACCTCCAATAAAAAAAAACAAAAAAAAACTAGTCAGTGATTTCAAAGAACAAATGCTTTTCAAACCAACCAGAGTTAAAAGATGTCTCATAAGTTTTTTATTTGGCAATAGAAGATTACACATTTCTGCATTGTATGTGAATGAGTAACTAGTTCATTCAGTGGGAATGGGAAATACTGCCTTGTAAATGTTTGGAGAGTGCAGAGATGGACGATTATTAGCTGTTTAACATCAAGTTTCCAATTGTTTGCTCATTTTCTGATGATAATGAATTCAGTTATGAAAATTGGTCAGAGCTGTTCCCTGTAATTTGGTTTTCTCATAAAGTTATTTGGTCATTGCTTGTGTTTTGTTTTTTCAACATTGAACAGATTGTTTTCACCCTGTAATGAGAAGTTCCACTAGTTCATTTTTCAGAAATTTCAGCTAAATATGCTAAACTTCACCACACATCCTACCAGCACTAGCCATAAATTCAGATTAATTTTGTTTTGAAAATTGGTTCACTATGTGACTCGGTATGGTTGCTAACAAATCCGCATATGCCCCCCTATTATTTTAGTGAAACCCACTTTGAGAACTATTGGTCTAGAGGATGTTCAAGCCGTTCTGGTATCAGAGTTGGTTGTACATCAAGGTTTTTGGCTAGCAGTCACAATTTAACATATGGTTTGAGTCCCATATGAGGCATTAGTTTTGCCACCCTGGTGGTGCAGTGGTCTAAGCACCATCTTATGATTGTCTGTCCAAGTGGATCCGGGTTTGAATCCCGGTATGGCATGGATGTTGTGTTTGTCTTACAGCACTGGCGTTTTCTCTTCCCTGGAACCAGTGACTCTTAAATTAGGGACGGGGACTGCTTATATCCCATTTAGTTCCTCACATTAGCCGTTAAAACCTTTAAAAAAGAAACCTGTTTTTTACATAACATAACAGCTTTGGCTTTCTCCTTCCCTAGAACCAGTGGCCTCAATTTAGAGGCGGGAAAAAAGTTTCATGTGATGAAATGTCACATTTTCGTTCAGGAAACACATTTGTGATTCTCCCTGACTGCTACATGGTTTTGATTGCTTTTAGGAATACCATTTCACTCACATTCCTTAGTATATAATTATCAATCATTTTGTGACTATGGTATATTCAGTTAACTCATAGGCATCCCTAGCTTAGTTTTCAGCAGGAAGAAGCAAACAATGGAAATCTGCATATATACAAACCCCATATGCCTCTCATTGAAAACAGCGTTTTTACCACTCAACACATAAATTTAATTGGAAATCAGAAGAGCCAAAAAATATATATTTTTTAATTATATCTATAATCACCTCATCATCACATGTATACAGTAATATTTCACATATATGTCAGCGCAAACCAAAGCACGCATAAATAAGAGCGCAGCATAAGTAAAAGTTAGTGTAATTCCAGCCAAAATTAAGAGTAAAAAGTAATTAACATGAGAATAACATGCAAAATAAGAAAAATATCAATGATTGAATTTACTTAGTTAAATTTAACACTTTAAAGCTTAGATTACTCAAAAATGTAAATTACTTGATCTCAAAATTTTAATTACATACCTTTTTTTATATTTATGGCTTTTTAAAGTTATGTAAAATTGAAGACTGTTTCTGCTGTTGCCTCTCATTGAAAACAGCTTTTTCAAGTTTGTTTAAACAGGAATGTGTGGCAATTAGATGTATCGGTGAGTTGTATGTAGTGACAGTGTTTCCAAAGCTTCTACACTGCTTTCGTGACAGTCTGGGGATCTTTTGTTAATTCTTTGTTATGTCTCTTCATCATCATCCTGAATTGCATTGGCTATTTCTTGAATATCCCTCAATTCCCCAATAATGCATTTTCATTGATTTCTACAAACTCTTTAAAACTACTGAATCCACCTGAAATGGCACTCCAATCTTCATCATTGGCAGATTATTCGGTAAATGTGTAGATTAGCGTCCTAAATTATTTTGTCGGAAACTTGTAATATTGACTTGCGAGTGCGACGCTGTGGTAGGCCTAACACATCACTACGGCAACGATGTGAAGATTTGCTTCGCCGTGCAATTCACGTGCGGATGACTACAAGTCCAAGCAAGTACCTTCTTGCCAGGAGAGCGAACCATTTTATACTCATATGCTACACAATATAGTTTGTTCATGTTTTGTAATTGTTTTTAAAGCAGACGTGAAAATTTTTCATTCTTTCGCATATGATTCCCTGATCCGAAATAGAAAGTTTGGTAAATGTGTACTTTAGCGTCTAAATTATTTCGTCGGAAAAATGTAACTGTGTGGGAAAAGTGTGACATACAATATTTTAAGCATGCAAAATAATGCGAAAAGGTGCAAAAATATAGTATTTTTAGATAAAAGGAAATAAGTTTTCCAAAGTATTTACCTGAGAGTGCGATGGTTTGGAAGAGTACGTGCGGTATAGGCATAGGACGAGAGAGCGGCAACGGCATCAAGGTGGAGTCCGGTGAATGGACGCTTCGTTGAGAAGGGCAAGTAACGGGCGGAAGAATTAAGAAGGAAGCGGTTTAGCAGTACGTAGTCATCGAAAAGTCTTGTAGGCATATGCAGAAAGAAAGAGGTTGAATTTGTGCAGCATTGTAAGTTTTTGTTTTTTTTAAGGGTAATTTTGAGAAAGCGGAAGTACAAAATCGTCAGTCATTTCGGATTTCGTCAGGGCTTAAAATTTCATTATCCGCCACAATACAAGAAGCTGTCTCCCTGCCATAGTGCGATATATGAATTGAAGAAAATTGCTTATTTTGAAAAATATCCATGTCACGAGGGAAAAAATGTGAGCTACGATGTACTGAATAACAGCAGAACTGCAAATGAAGTGCTTGAAGAAATCACCTACCTGTGCACATCTTCCAAACCAAAACTAAAACTTTGGGTTCAACCGGAACCAAAACGTCTTCCTCAAAACTTCTGTCGTACATAAATTATTTTACATTCCTTAATTTCTTTCCATTCGGAGACACTGTGAAACCACTAATAACGACATTCTGCACATATCTTTCTCAAAAATGAATAAAACAGGTTTGAACTACTTCTGCGCACAATTACACGATACTCTTCCGAAAAATATACCCTACTGCTGTCGTATTCTTCCACGCATTTGCTACCAACTCGTACTTCGCTCCGTCGCACAGCACCTTCACGTGGTGGCCGTTAGCATCGCTTCAGCCTCCCGCACCACCTGCTACAAACCATCGTACTCGCAGGTTAATACTTCAGAAAAATTATTTCCTTTTTATTTAAAAATATAATTTTTCACCTTTCCCTATTATTTTGCATGCTTAAAAAAATGTGTGCATCGAACTTTTCACCCACAGTTAAATTTTTCCAACGAAATAGTTTAGGACGCTGAAGTACACATTTACCGAAAGTACTAATATGCTTTTCTATGTTGTACAGAAAACTGGGGAACTATAAATTTCGGTTTTGGTTTGAACAGATTTGCTGTGTCTCTGCACTTTTGGTTCTTCTGTTAATAGCTTGTTCGCACGCGAGTTTCTATCTTACTCATATGTATCTTTTGCAAATCGAAAAGGTTTTATCCGGTTTTTCCTGCCAACAACGTACAGGATACAACAAAAGAAAGGGTGGCTGCTGTGGACCTATTTTCTGTAGCGTATCACTACAACATTTATTGCTCTTCTGCCAATAACGTAAGTCCTCTTTCTCTTGTACCCGTCATTTCCACACAGCAACAAACCTTCCTTTTAACGGACCAAAGCTTCACATCTTCACTGGAGCAATGCATTATTCCTATCGCAGCTTCTCTTCACAGTGTCAGACTCACAGGTCCATATTACAATAAAAATCGTTAAAACACGTTTAAAATATGAAATATCTGAAAAAATATGAAATACATTAAAATATGAAAAATATGAAGTTTTAACCCTTTGTCAATAAACACAAGAGGCTAGTTCCATCAGAGGCATGCATTCAGTCGCTGACTTTAAACATTTGGAGCAAAATTACATATGCTTCCAATTTATGGACCTAAAGCATAATAATTAAAGAAGGTGATATTCTTCTGTCCTTGGCACTGCGTAACAATAATACAACTTCCAGTGATTAGCAGTGAAAAGCAGCATGACATGCGATGACTGTCTTTTTCTTGTAGTAGAAAATTATATTCTGAACTTCATTTTTAGATTTAATTACCCAGTCTGGCACCTAGGGCAACTAGATTATTTATTTACCTGCCCAGGTCAATGATTCACACGACTCAGGCATGGTATTTTTCAAACCCTGATATGTATAAGTAAAAATATATACAGTACATAATTTCATACATACATATTAATTAAAGCTTATATATTTCATTATTACTACTTTAGCAAAAACTTCCCATTACAAAAAAAATTATCTTTGCTTGTCTCTGTGGGCACTATTTCACTTTTACAGCATTGCAATCTTATGCGTAATGAAAATTTCTGTAGTACATACTAACTTTTTAATGAAAAATTTGTAATGTTTTAAGAACAATACGTTGCTACAATTTTTTTTTGTCCCCCTTGAATTTCATTATAACGAGTTTCGACGGTTATTCTTTTTTTACTGAATCTGGTAAATGCTGGCCAAGAAAATGACAGTGAAAATATATCATGAACAGTTTCTTTGCTTTGCAAATGTAGTAATTAAAGTTAAATGTAAAAAAGAATTGATTTCATTCTAAATTTCTGCGAGTGAAATCTTTCACCTGTGTCACTTTAAGCAGGGCTTGGAAAATATCTGAAATGTTACATGCGCAGCTGGGTATATACATAAATTATTTACCTACCCAGGTAGTAAAACCTGGATGCCCAGGAAAATTTATATTTTAAGATAAATCAGAAGCCACTTTTTTTTTAAGTTAAAAAATATGAAATTTTTTTACACATTTTGTAATTCCTATTTTAAAGGTCTATTCAAAATGTTCAATATGCAAAGCATGTATTTCATGTTTTAAGATGATAGTGCTGAAATTGGTACAAAATGATGTGATGAAATTGTTTTTTGAGAAATTTAAAGATTCTGTCGTGTTCTTTTCCTTTGTCACTAAACACCTGATTTGCACATCAATAAAAATTGTTTCAGTATCTTCAGGTATTGCCAAGATATTATAAATACAACTATTTAATAGTTTTCCAAAAAAAAAAAAATTTGTGCTCCAAAATGGTTTCCTTGTGGCAACACAACAATGAAAGAACAGGTTTAGTCACTGAAGTCATTTCTAAAACATTCCAAACAGGAAAATTTAATATTTTAGAAATATTGATATGCATTAATGTTCTACAATGACTCAGTTAGAATCAGGGTCTAAACAAGTGTTTCTTCTTTTGGGTCGGGGTCTGAGATTTGAAATTATGCCCTATCAAGTTCAAAAGCTCTCATTTCCATTCAAGTATTTTTTTTTCTTTTCTTTCTGATACCTTAATTATGGGGAAGCAATGTGATCTTTCAAAAGCAGTACTTCCAGTTTTTGACATAATTTTACTAAACATGTGAAAAGTAGGTAAATATCCAAAAATTAGAGATAAGAAACAAGACAGTAAAAGTTCTGGGAACACTGACAACACAGTGCTCAGTAGAATGTAAAATGAACCAGCACACAAGGCAGTGAATGTAAAAACAAAAAAAGCATGATTCAACCCTATGTCAAATGTAATACTAGCCAAAACCTACATGAAAAACCAACTTTGACACCATTGTGGATTGAATACCCTTATAGACGCAATGTACTCGGATGCCAGTTCGTAGTTCTGTTTGTCATTGATATAACATATAAATACAAGAATATGCCTGTACATATCTTTACTACATAACTGCCCTTTGTATTCATTCATGCAAATACTACATAAGTACGTATGTGCAAATTAAAATGTCTAAAAGAAACTAAGTATTGTTCAACCAACTGTGCTTTAGAAATAATTCTCCAATTAAAACATGTCTAAAAGAAACGTAAGTATTGTTCAACCAACTGTGTGTACAGAGTTCGTAAAGCCTAATGTTAAACAAATCTGTGTGTAACTGATGTCATTATTTATCATATTGTAATAAACCTGATTTTAAGATATGAAAATATCATTACTCACATTTAGAACTGAATTGATTCACTTATAATGTAAGTATCCAACAATTTCACACTCACACACTCTTCCACAAAAAACATGCATTTACTTGCACACTCTTCCACAAAAAATGCATTTATGTAAAAGTCGGTGACTACTTGCCGTGAGGCTTAACCGAATATGGCCAAACTTCATATTTACAGGGATTGCATTTCAAATTACAGCTTAAGTTAATACGGTCAAACTTATTTTTTCGGGTATAGCCCTTCAAATTATGGCGTAGCTCAATACGGTCAAACTTACTTTTTTATGGGCAATGCCCTTCAAATTATGGCGTAGCTCAATACGGTCAAACTTATTTTTTTATGGGCAATGCCCTTCAAATTATGGCGTAGCTCAATACGGTCAAACTTATTTTTTTGTGGGCGTTGCTCTTCAGATTATGGGCTTAGTATTTAGGGTTCAGACCGTAATTTCATGGGCTTTCACAAAAATGGGCCAAGCCGTAGTTTTATGGGCAACGGCCGGGCCCCCAGTTGCCGGCCATTGCTCGTAATCTAACTGTGAAATTTTTAACAGTGTATCAGGATTACATAAAAGTGTTCGAATTACCCAGTGGTCCGCTGGTCATTGGCTAGTAAAACTTCTGTCGGACCACTGAACTATTGATTTTACCGGCCCGGATGGCTAGTAAGTTTGTTTTTTCTTCTAATTTGTCAAATGCCAAAAAATTAATTTCTATTTCTTTTAGCTTGCTGTATGGTTTTCTTGTTAGGCTGCAAACTAATGATAGGTTTGAAAACAAATATTGGAGATTATTCTATTGAAGTGATACGTTATTTTCTACATATATTGTAAATGTCTCTAAGGTTTTTTATTATTATTTTATTTTACAGACCAGTGGCCATTTTCGTGGACCGGTGTTTTGCAAATTCTAGTGGTCCGCTGGGCCAGTAGAAGATTTATTTCTAACACTGTATAATATTGTAATAATTTTCATGACTTCCATCACATGCTGCAGAAAATAGCCCTTCTTGTAAAAGTTTCACAACAGCGGAAGTTCGATCTAAAGCCATTTCATGGGCAATCGCCGTCGTTTTGGTCTTCCCACAGCCATAACGTTTAGCAGTTTCATCTTTTGGAAACATCTGCGTAAAAAGTGGTGGAACAGCATGGCTGGCAGCACTGAATGGTACGTTGTGTTGCACATCAAAAAAGACGTAAACAACAATTCGGCACGAGTTACATTTCCTTGACTATTTATTACCCGATGTTTTAAAAAACGTAGTCAGTTTGGAGTTACTATCAGTACACTTCACGTTACCTTTGTGTTTGGGACCATTTGCATGTTGAAAAATATCGTTTTTGCCTCCATGGGCAATGCTAAAATCGTTTTGGCAAATGTCGCAAAATACAAATTTTACACCTTTATTTGATTTCCTGATACACTGGAACTTTGTGGTGTATGCTTCCTTAAAAGTTTGAAAATAACTTTGAAATGGTATAATCTTAGTACTCATCCGTATAGATTTGCATAAAAGCTAAACTAACAACTCGCTCCTCCCGGTAATTCAACTCTACAACAAAGAAACAACACCACACACTAAAAACAACACACATAAGAAAGTATTCTTTTGCTGCTACAACAACATTGCTGAACACTGTGCATGCAGATTTTACCCTTCTTGAGGGGACCAATCAACTGTTACGCTAAACTAGCTTCTACAAGGACTGAAATACCACGGCCGCTCGATCAGCGTTACCACTCGCTCGATTAAGTCAGGCCATGGAAATACAAAATGGAACTGCCACTATCGCAGACTCTGCACGTGCGTCTAGTGTCGGCATTCGGCACGTCACTTGAGCACTCCTGTGGAGAGAGATCTACCGTGCGACGTCACGAAGCCGACGAGTCAAAGATGACATCATCGCAGGGAGTTGAAATATTTCGATTGAGCAATCGAAATATTAAAAATTCCTTAAAAAAACGACCTGTATCCATAAATCAGTAAAATCAAGCAGAAATCCATAAATTTTACAGATAAACCGTAAAAGTTGGCAAGCATGTATTAGTATATTTTGTGTAATTTCTGGACCAATAAAAATGAGGAAACTACCAACTTTTGGTATACACTGGTCACATTTTGTTTTTCAAATTTCTCCCACTTCGTACCATGTTTTGTTTTATTTATTAGAAATATCTTCATGTGTACACGCACACATTATTCTAAATTTGAAATATACTACTCCAATGAAAATGATACCTTATTTTCTTCATATACTGTAAATGAGTACTGTTTTTTTTTCTTTTTTTTTCTTTTTGGCGGACCAGTAATTTGGAAATTCGAGTGGTCCGCTGGGCCTGTAGAAGATTTATTTCTAATTTTAACACTGCAAATGGGTCATTGCTTGCCATTTTTTGAAGGGATGGGACGTTCGCCAGATGGCAGTCGAAAAATTATGAAATGCAGGTATTTGGGAAATTGTTAAAAACAATTATTTAATAAGTTTAGGCTATAAAATAACTATTACAATCATAAGATCGTTCTGTATAAGTGCTTGAAATAAACTTAAAACAACACATTTTAAAACATGCACGGGTCACTTTTTAAGTGACCCGTGACTAACAAATAGTTTAACAAGTAAACTTACCTTTACACACTGTTAAAAATTTCGCCTTTAGATTACGAGCAGCGCTCGGCAGCTGGAGGGTTCGACCGTTGCCCGTAAATTTACGGCTTGACCCGTTTTTTTTTGTGAAAGCCAGTGAAATTAAGATCTCACCCGTAAATACTAAGCCCGTAATTTGAAGGGCAATGCTCGTAAAAATAAAATTTGACCATTTTCGGTTAAATCATAATTTGAAGGGTTATGAATGAATGCCCGTAAAAATAAAATTTGATCGTTTTCAGTTAAGCCGTAATTTGAAGAACAATTCCTTAAAAATATAGTTTGACCGTATTCAGTTAAGACTGAATTTCACAGGCTTAATTAACTGAATACAGTTTTCAGTTAAGCCGTAATCTGAAATTAAAAAGTTTGACCTTGCTCATTTGAATTTCAGAGCAATCCCTGTATTTATAAAGTTTGACCACATTCACTTAAGCCTCATAGCAAGTAGTCACCCGACTTTTACAGTAAATGCACATTTTTTGTGGAAGAGTGTGCAAGTCAATGCATGTTTTTTGTGGAAGTGTGTGAGTGTGAAAGTGTTTGATGCTTGGTTTATTACCAATCAATTCAGTTTTAAATGTGAGTAATGATATATTCATATCTTAAAATTAGGTTTATTACAATTTGATAAGTAATGTCATCAGTTACACATAGATTTGTTTGACACTAGGCTTTACAAACTCTGTACACACAGTTGGTTGAACAATACATTGTTTCTTTTAGACATTTTAATTTGCACATGTACTAATACAGTATTTGCGCAAATGAATACAAAAGACAGTTATGTAATAAAGGCATATACAGGCATATTCTTATATTTACACGTTATACACTGAAGAGCAATTGAATTAGAAACAGCTGGCGTTATGCAAATGTGGCGCTGTGGGCAGCCCTGTAAACGGAAACGACATGACATATGCAGCGATCCGACAATATAAGGAGCGATGCGACGGGAATCAGTAAGAGTCGGACGCAGTATGGGTAAGACGAAGGATCTAAGCGCATTTGATCGTGGGAAAACTGTCGGGACACGACGAATCGGTCACTCCATCTCGGAAGTCGTGCAGGCACTTGAATTTTCTCAAGCCACTGTGTCACGGGTGCACCGTGAGTACATCGAATCCATCCGGTAAAACCATCCCTGCAAGGGCCAACTGCCGTGGACAACAACGTATGGATGAGCGGGGTCATCGTTGGCTAGCTCGCATTGTAACAGCGGATAGATGTGCCACAGTGCAAGAAATCACTCGGCAATTTAACGCTGGTGCACAAAAATGTGTAAGCAGCAACACCATCCAGAACCATCTCCTCGCTATCGGGTACAGAAGCCATCGTCCCACGAGGGTACCGCTGCTGACCGCACATCACAGGGTACAAAGATTAGCATGGGCGCGGAAACATCGCCACTGGACCCTAGACATGTGGAAAAATGTTGCCTGGACTGATGAGTCGAGATTCACGTTGGTACATGCGGATGGCAGGATACGAGTACGGCGCAAACCACATGAAGCGATGGATCCTTCTTGCCAGCAGGTTACTCTTCAAGCAGGAGGGGGTGGCATTCTCGTCTGGGGACCGTTTACGTGGACTGCAATGGGGCCCCTGGTACGTATGACATCGTCCCTCACAGGTCAACGTTACCGGGATATCCTGGACGACCATTTGCTCCCGTTTGTGCGTCTTTAACATCCCACTGGGGACCTCATCCTGCAACAAGACAATGCACCGTGCCATCGCTCCCGAATTGTATCCGAATGGTTGGATGAACACTGCAAAGACGTGACCTCGCTTCCTTGGCAAGCAAGGTCACCTGACCTCAATCCCATCGAGCACATCTGGGATGCCATCGAGAGAGATGTTGGAGGCTCTGACTCCCCTCCATCAAATCTTCGTGAACTGTGGGAGCTTGTTCAGAGGCCGTGGATCCGTATGGTTTCCCAACGTTTCCGGTGTCTTCTCGAGTCCATGCTGAAACGAATCGCCGCCGTGATCAGGGCGAAAGGTGGTGCTACACGTTACTAGACAGGTATCTCTAATTCAATTGCTCTTCAGCGTATGGCAAACTGGAAAGTTCCACTACGAAAGGCCATTGGAACTAAAATAAATATGATGTCCTACGTAATTCCCTAATCAGACTGTACAGATCGAATTGATTCAGCATCATAGTCACCACTAGGTATGGACCTTGTAACGTATACTCTAGATTCAGTTTGTTTTTGATTTTACTATCTCTTGTTATTTTATTTTCCTATGCAAATTATCTTCTCACTTAACGAGATATTGTTTCTCCCGCTGAATTATATGTGGCAACGAGTGTAAGTCATGACGTGGTGGTATGCAGTATATATATATATATATATATAGGGATGTAAGGTCAGGTGATGCGTAACATCACAGCCTCTCCTTGACAAATGTCAACCCCGCCTTCTCGTGGTGCATCCTGTTCCCACTAAAGGGGCTCTGGCGACCGCCAATAGCGGTATAACTATACCATCGGGATCAGAGGAAATGCTATCCCACACTCACCAACCCGCTTGGCCAGCGTGGTGAGTTATGGCCAAACACCTCCAAAATGACTCTACAACTTAAATCTTGGCCCTCAGTCTCCGGCAGCTGGAATGTACCTGGCCAAGGCAGCGGCCAGTGCGACATGAAGGCAGAGGGTGCTAAGAATCCCCGGAGGACCGGACTAGGCTGCCATTTGATGCTGACCTTGGCTACCTATAACGGACGCTCCCTATCTTCTGATTCAAGGCTTCTTGAATTGGAAGAGGAACTACAAAGGATCAAGTGGGACATCGTCGGGCTAAGTGAGGTAAGGAGAAAAGGAGAAGATCTCATTGAACTGAAAAGTGGACATCTCTTCTATTATCGTGGGACAGATACTGGCAGAACTAGTGGTGTTGGATTTATAATAAACAAGAAACTGAAGGATAAAGTGGTAGAAGTTGAAAGTTCCTCTGACAGAGCTGCACGACTCGTTATCCAACTATCGAGTAGATACCAGGCTCAGATTATTCAAACTTATGCACCCACCACAAGTCATCCTGAAGAAGAAATTGAAGAATTTTATGAGGAAATTCGTCATCTAAATAATAAAGGTAAGCAGCACTTGAAGATAATTATGGGAGATTTCAATGCAAAAATAGGGCAACGGCAACAGAATGAAACTTCAGTAGGTAAATTCGGTCACGGCAACAGAAACCAGCGTGGAAATACTCTCGTTGAGTTTGCAGAGGCAGAAGGATTTTTCATCTTGAACTCCTTTTTCAAGAAAAAGCCACACAGGAAATGGACATGGAGACATCCAATTGGGACGACAAGTGAAATTGATTTTATTATGTGTAACAAAAAATTCGTCATCGAAGACTGCAGTGTGCTGAACAAGTTCAACACAGGTAGTGACCATAGATTGGTGAGATGTAAGATGCACCTCAACACTAAACTGGAACGTGGCAAGCTCATAAGACAAACAAAATGTATTGACATAACCAACCTTAAAAAACACCATAATACTTTCAAGTTGGAACTGAAGAACAGATTCTCTGCTTTAGAAGGCCTAACATCGGAAGAAGTGGATATTTCGGAAGTTAACAGAAAAGTAACCAAAGCTCTAATGGAAACAGCAACAAAATTAGCTGGGTCTAAGAACAAGTTGCATGTGAACAAATTATCAGGAAAAACCAAAATGTTGATGCAAAAAAGAAGAGAGATGAGGACAACTAAAGAAGATGTGACTTCCAAAGTGGAGTATATAGAGCTATGCAAGACAACACGAAAAAGTATCACTGAAGACGTAAGGAAATTCAACTGTGAGCTAGTGAGGAAAGCAATTGAAAACAACCAAAGCCTTAAGATAGCAAAGGGACATCTCAGTAAGGGAAGAAAACAGATTATGACTCTGAGAAAAGAAGATGGTTCTATAACAAGAAATAGAGGCGAAATTTTGACAAGAGTGAAAGATTTCTACTCCAAATTATATGAAAGGGATGATACATGTACTCCAGACATCATGAAAGGTACCAGAGTTCTTCCAGTCCTCCCAGGCAGAAGTTGCTCATGCAATCAAGAACATGAAGCGGGGGAAAGCTCCAGGAGAAGATGGAATTACTATAGACATCATACAAGAAGCAAGTGGAGAAATTGAAACAGTACTCGCCCAAATTTTCACTCGATGCCTTAATGAAGGGAAGATTCCTGAGGATTGGAACAACGCTACAATGATCCTGCTACATAAAAAAGGTGACATTGAGGATCTCAGGAACTACAGACCTATCAGCCTCCTATCAGTGGTTTATAAAATCTTCACTAAAGTTCTTTCACACCGCTTGAAGGTAACACTGGACATGGCTCAACCGAGAGAACAAGCTGGATTCAGGAGTGGCTACAGCACAATAGATCATATCCACGTACTGAGAGAACTAATTGAAAGAGCGAGGGAATATGAACTTCCATTGTGCATGGCTTTTATCGATTATGAAAAAGCCTTTGATTCGGTGAAACCATCAGCAGTTACCACGGCTCTGAAATCCTGCGGTATTGAAGATGCATACATTAATATTATTAATAACATCTATGAAAATGCAAGTGCAAAGATTCGGCTGTTTGAAAATACAACACACATAAAAATTGGAAAGGGAGTGAGACAAGGTGACACCATATCTCCGAAGCTCTTTAATGCCACATTGGAAAATGTCTTTCAATCACTGAACTGGGAAAACAAAGGGATAAAGATTAATGGAGATTATCTAACCCACCTTCGTTTTGCTGATGACGTAGTCATTTTTGCAACTACCCCATCAGAGCTGCAGAGTATGATCCAGGAACTTGCTGACAAGAGTAAAGAAGTGGGATTAAAAATGAACTTTCAGAAGACAAAAGTGATGTTCAATGCTTTTACAAGAAATGAAGATTTATCGATTGATGGAGAAAAACTGGAGATAACTGGACAGCAGATATCAAGTGAGGGTCACATTGATGAAGAAATTAATCGGCGTACAAAACTTGCCTGGAGAGCTTTTGGAAGAAACAGCATAATTTTCAAGAGCAATATGCCATTATGTCTTAAAAGAAAAGTGTTTGATCAATGCATCCTTCCAGTGCTTACGTATGGTGCAGAGACGTGGACCTTAACTAAAAGAGACATACAAAGGCTGCAGACAACTCAAAAGAAGCATGGAGAGGTGCATACTTGGTGTAACCAGGAGAGATAAGAAGAGGAACTCGTGGATCCGAAAAATGACAAGAGTGGAAGACATCATGATCAGAGTTAAATCCCTGAAATGGCAATGGGCTGGACATACTGCCAGAAGGACAGACCATAGATGGACAGCCGAAATTTTAGATTGGATTCCAAGGGACAGGAAAAGACCCAGAAAAAGACCACATGGGAGATGGGTGGATGAAATTCGTAAATATGCGGGAGTGACATGGAGGAGACTGGCACAAGACAGACCGTTGTGGAGGAAACTTGGGGAGACCTTCGTCCAGCAGTGGATTGATAATGGTTGACAATGATGATGATGATGATATATATATATATATATATATAGGCGCGCTCAAGAGACGAGAGAGCTTCGTTTTATATGTGATAGGTTCTTCCTGATTATTGATATTAGATTTACCTACGATAGTACGAAAGTTCGGGCTATTAGTAGTTGTGTTATTTTGGAGTGTATATTTGAGTAATACCAGGAGCTCCCCAATAAAAGGTTAAAAGTGAGTACGTTTACTTAGTTCATTTTATTGTCAGACCTCTGTCTGGCCGTTAAGTCTATTTCATTGAGTGTTTACGTTAAGTTCAGGGAATATTGGTTTACCGCTCTAATAAGGAGCCTTCAAGGTACTAATGTACTAAAACCGAAGTTATATTACTGATATTCAAGATAATGAGGAACGCTGAGTAAAAAATGAATTCCATATTCTTGGAATTTATTGCACGTGCGTGTCTTACCTAAACAAACTCTAGCACTTTGAAGATTAAGCACGCTTTAGCTACGTCAAGTAACCTTTCAATAACCCTAACGTGACTTAACGTAAGCTTTCCTGCACTACACGTCCAGCCGGAGAATTCTATTCATTATAACCTGGCCATACACAGAAAAGTAAAGCAGGTATATACCTGGCTTGCACAGAAAAGTAAAACACTGTATCACATTTATAGTAAAACATGTGCATATTTTAGAATAATGTACCCACCCACAGTCAAAGGAATCTTTAACAGTACAACCCACTACATTGATTTTCCCGTGACAAAGCTATTCGACCAGCATTAAGTGGTTTGTCATGAGATAACCCTAACAAAACAGCAAACTGTAACGCTGTTCACAAACGTAACGATTAAAACTAGGCTTTATTTCAAATCGCATGATTTTGCTTGCGCCATTTTTGGTGGGCTCTAACATACATGTACACAGTTTGTGAGCCTAATAACAAACATAAGTAACCGATGTCGTTATTTTTATTATTATAATAAACGTAATTTTAAAAAGTATCTATTCAGGTTTTCTTCACACACATAGCGCATAGTGTGTGTAGGATCAGACATAACAGACGAACCGGAACGACCGAACGGTCGCGGTCGTTCGTTGCCAGTGCCGTAGTCAGAAATTTCTTAAGGGGGTGGGGGTGGGGGTCCATGGGTTTGATTTATTGGTGAAAGCCTCGTATACAAGTATACATCGCTATAAATTAGTGCTCAGTCTCCCCGCAAGGGAGGAGTTCAAACCACGAACCCCCTTCCTCTGGCTACGCCACTGTTCGTTGCTAATTGCTATTCTCCGGCTATCTCCGCCATTGCAAATGATTTCCAGCCGTGCTATTGGTTGAGAGGTTGAACCAAATGTTGGTGCCTGAGTTACTAACAAATACGATTGCACCAAATATTGGTTCAAGTGTTTGCTTCCTTAATTTTGAAATAGCCAATTTTTGGTGGAACTCATTTAATTGAACCATATTATGGTAAAACGTTGAACTGCAATTTGTAACAGTGTGGCTTCACACTGAGAGAGCATCACAGAATAGAAATCTCCTGAAACTTTACAATCGGAGCAGAAATTGACGATCTAACAAGACATTCACGAATAATAAATTTTGAAACTGATAATGGATTCGTACAGGTAAATTTTTTCTTTGATTGATGGCGTGTAAATGAGCGAATTAGAGAGTACAGCATATGTAGCTATTAGCTTCTTCAGGATGTATGGTTTTAAAAAACAAATGATCGTGAGTAAAAACTAAAGATTTGTCATAAATAAAGTGAACACACAGACACACAAAAAATGTTAAATCTTTGTTTTTGTACTTGCTATTTAATATCTTGTTAATGAATAATTGTGCAGGATACAGAACAGAGATGAACTTCCGACAAGATGCATGCTTTTATATTATTAAAACAACACTTTCCATTTGCTTGTTGCCATAACCTTGGTTTGAAAAATTTAGAACATGGAAGCAAAAATATTTTTTGAGAAGCAGCAGATGATGCCACAGAGAGAGAAGGACAAAAGTTTTGTAAAGCAATAAAATCTCTTCAAAATAGTAAAGCCTTAGATGGTATAACTGCTGAAATGTTGAAATGCAGTGATGACTACAACTGCTTTTTTATCTGAAATTTGTCAGTTTTTTCCCCTCAGGAATGGAAAGTAGAGATGGAAACGGGTCATGGGTCAATGGGTCAACGGGTCGGGTCAAGGTGTTCCTGACCCGATTTCGAGCCGGTTTTATTTCCGTTTTATTTTTGAAATGCAAAGGGAAAAAAATTCAAAGCAAAATGCGCGCTGTGGAATTTTGTGCTCGATATTGGTGCCCGCGGACTGAAAAATTATTTGTTATGCAATATGAAGGGATAGTGTCCCTTTCTTCTGAGGAGGTGATAAAACTACATCCACATTTTGGAAACTTTCAACTCATCATAAACTTGTGAAAATTGGCGTTGATGTGAAACGTATTCTGGGGTTTAATATATGTTATCAAGAAAACAGCAAAAACTGAAATTAAACATACAAGTTGCTTAATTCAAAACTTTTGACTGTAGCGTCATCAAAATTAGGTAGAACAGCACAACATTACTGAGGAGGAACTTTTTGACTATCGCAGATGTGTTTGAAAACATGTGTAAAACAATGGTCTTGCAAATCAAGGATGATAGTTTCAATACCTCCTATACGCAAGTGAGTAAATTGTAGGTTCCATAATACATTTGTTTGATTTCTTGATTTCCATATAATCTAAGATACCCACTGTAGATACATATGCACAGGGTGTTTCATAAAGAATGTCCCGATTTGAAAAGTGGATATCTCGGCAAACCACGAACCACCGATGAATGCGACTCGTATCATGTCTACGGGCGTGGCCCAGAGTTTGTTATGACTACCAAGAGATGGAAGCACGAGCGTCCAAACAACCGCTACGCTTAGTGAGTGAGAAGATGGCGTCGAGGCAACAGAAGGCGTTTTGTGTGCTCGAATTTAGCAAGACCAAGTTCGTGATTACGGTGCAGTGTGCGTTTAAACGGCGTTACGGAAGTTCTCCACCAGTAGGCAAAAACATTCGTCGTTGGTATCGACAATTTGAAGAAACAGGGTGTTCTTGTAAGGGAAAGAGTCCTGGACGACCAACCACCTCGGTGACAAATGTGCAACGAATTCACGAGGCGTTTCAACGAAGCCCACCGAAGTCTACTCGTCGTGCGAGCCGCGAACTTGCCATCCCTCATGTGACTGTTTGGCGTGTTTTACGACGACGTTTGCTGCTGAAGCCGTACAGATTGCTACTGGTGCAAGCTCTTCGCGGAGGTGACAAAACACAACGAAAAGATTTTTGTGCAACTCTGTTAGAGGACATGGAGGGAGACACCGTCGTACAAAGGTTGATTTTTAGCGATGAAGCAACCTATCATGTAAGCGGGAAAGTTTCGCACCACAATGTTCGCATATGGGGACTGGAGAATCCACATGAAACTCTCCAACATGAACGTGATTCACCAAAACTGAATGTTTTTTGCGCGGTTTCTCTTAGAAAGGTTTATGGCCCTTTCTTTTTGCGGACAACACGGCTACGGGCAACTCCTGTCTTGCAATGCTGAAGGACTGGCTACTTCCACAGCTGCAGGACGGCTCTGAAGAATATATTTTGCAGCAGGACGGCGCACCGCCACATTGGAACCTCCAAGTTCGTCGGTTTCTAAACGACACATTGCCTCAGCGTTGTATTGGACGCAGAGGACTCCAAGACTTGGCACTACACGCTTGGCCTCCGAGATCTCCAGACATCACACCATGTGACTTTTTTATGGGGATACATAAAAGACCGTGTTTATGTTTCCCCTTTACCAGCTGACTTGGATGAGCTCCGAACGAGAATCACGGTTGCGGTAAATTCTGTGACTGAAGACACTCTCCGACGCGTTTGGGATGAATTCAGCTATCGGCTTGATGTTGTCCGAGCAGCAGGTGGAGGGCACATTGAGCATTTGTAATTGTGGTGAGTGAAACTTCAGACCTTCCTTCATACTTGGCTCTTTGTTTTGAAACTAACTATCCCACATCTGCCTTATTAAATATACTACTTTGAAATCGGGTCATTCTTTTTGAAACACCCTGTACATTATATTTCAAACCAGATTTGTCCATGTCGAGCTCAATTATGTGACGTCCGGGTCTGGGTCCAAAATTTTTGACCCGTTTCTAACTCTGTTGGAGAGACGCTATCATAATAATAATCATCATTGTATCAGCTTATTGACTATTCTATGGAATGTGTTTGGGAAGTTATGTGATGTATACCTCTAAATAACCTTCCATCAGAATTTCTGTTTTCTTATGTAAATTTAGTTATTTCTTTGTTAAACGTTTTCTGACTTAACGGTACATTACTTACCCGAGCAGCTTTTACATTTCTGAAACACCAACAATGAATCAGAGCAAGATAAAATGGCAACACTGAAAGTAATGAGAGATAGTAGAGATTTGTATATATGGTGGGGGAGCTATACAGATGCCGAGAGATTGTGCGCAGATTTTTAAGCGTTGATATTACGAAAGAGTTAAAGTTTGTTATGTACATGGCAGTTATTGATAAGATCGCTTGACATCAAAGAAGGCATGTTAAGTACAGAGTGGTATTATGCCTAGTAAAAGCTGTACTCACTAAGTTTTTGATTTGCTGTGTGTCGATTTAAAAGCATATCTTTTCACAAGTACGTTTCTGCCGCATGTATAGATTTGGAGAAGGCTTATGACAGAGTAAACAGATTGTT
Source organism: Macrothele yani (assembly GCA_039090855.1). NCBI lineage: Eukaryota > Metazoa > Arthropoda > Arachnida > Araneae > Macrothelidae > Macrothele > Macrothele yani. The sequence continues at coordinate 93,095,754 of CM076993.1, forward strand.
TCTGGGATGGTGCTAAAATATTAGGGTGCAAACAATTTATTTGTTTTTATGAAAACTATACACTAAGTGACCAAATTATTATGACCATCAGACCATTTTATGCAAAGTAGATATCCCGCAGATGCTGCTGACGCAAGATGGCTGAATCGGTATAAAAAGGGAATGCTGAAGGCATGCAGAGACTAATGAAGTGCATTGCGCAAGAAATAATGGGCAAAAGATGCGATCTGACGGAATTTGAACCTGAATTGATCGTGGGTGCTCGAAGCATTGGTGCAAGCATTAGCATTAGCAAAACAGCTGATGTCGACGACAGCAACTGTTAAAGTTTACAGAATGGACCGCTAGTCAAACAGACCACGCTAGCGCAAGGCCTGTTGTAGTCAGCGGCTACTGGATGCTCGAGCTGAGCGATGAGTAGACAGACTTTCACAACTGCTGTCGTGAACAGCAGCCGTTTTGCTAATGCTGTTATATATATAATATATATTATATTATATATTACATCATATGGGCTACAGAAGCATACTGCCAGAAGGACAGACCATCGATGGACAGTCGAAATTTTAGATAGGATTACAAGGGACAGGAAAAGACCCAGAAAAAGACCACATGGGAGATGGGTGGATGAAATTCGAAAGTATGCGGGAGTAACATGGAGGAGAATGGCACAAGACAGACCGTTGGGGAAGAGGCTTGGAGAGACCTTCGTCCAGCAGTGGATTGATAATGGTTGACAATGATGATGATGATATAATTTGTTCACATGCAACTTGTTCTTAGACTCATCTAATTTTGTTGCTGTTTCCATAAGAGCTTTGGTTACTTTTCTGTTAACTTAAGAAATACCGACTTCTTCCGATGTTAGGTCTTCTAAAGCAGAGAATTTGTTCTTCAGTACCAACTTGAAGGTATTATGGTGTTTTTTAAGGTTGGTTATGTGAATACATTTTGTTTGTCTTGTGAGCTTGCCACGTTTTAGTGTTGAGGTGCATCTTACATCTCAAAAAGAAGTATACAGTTTCCAAATGCTGTAAAACAGTAACAGTTGAAGACACGGACCACAACTGCGAACCGTTAGGTTGATGTACTCATAAAGTTTGTGTCCTGCTACTGAGGGAAGTGACGTAGGCGATAGCGCGCGTGTTCTAGTCTGTAAAAATGGCAGCGTCTGCAGTGGAAGGAGTTTTGTGTTCTTGAATTGAGCAAAACGGAATCTGTAACTGTTGTTCAACGGCATTTTTGATCACGATTCGGAAAAGAACCTCCAACCAGAAAATCTATCTGCGATTGGCATAAAAATCTAGCGGAGCTGAAACAGCTTATCACAGCCACTATCACTGCACTTGATTCAGATATCGTACCTCGCGTTTGGGCGGAAATGGATTACCGGCTCGATGTGTGTCGTGTGACTAAGAGTTTACAAATAGAACATCTGTGACTGTCTCTAAAAAAACTTGAAACATTCCCCTACAATTCTGTTACGAGTAACATAAAATAGCTTACATTGTTCTTGCTTCATAGTGCGTTGAAACTGTATACTTCTTTATGAATCACCTTGTATATATATATATATTATATCATCATACCCGGGCGCTATCTGGGAGACGCGGATTCGAGCCCCGCTCCAGGGCGATGAAATCTTCAAGTTTTCGAATATTATCTGACTTACCATCCTTGTCACATTTACACCAAAAATCCGACTGTCATCTTCAAAATTTGGAGTAGACAGACTTATTCAATCCAACAGACACTTCGTCAGATTACAGATAATCTGAATCAGGGACCAAGTCCGATAGCCTCTCAACGTACAGTTCACCGCACATTACATCATATGGGCTGCAGAAGCAGACTGCCTGTCCGTAAGCCATTGCTATCTGCAGCGAACAAGAAGAAACGCCTCCAGTTCTGTCAGGAACACAAGAATTGGACAGTAAATGAGTGGAAAGGGGTAATCTGGTCCGACGACCATGTTTTGAGCTGCACCATGCAGCTGGAAGAGTTAGGATATGGAGACAGCAGCACGAAAGCATGGACCCATCTTACATCGTCACTGCTCTTCAAGCTGTCGGAGACAGCATTGAAGAGCAGTGACGATTCACTACAACGCCTGGTTGAGAGTATGCGCAGGAGGGTCGCAGCTCTAATCGCCGTTCGTGGAGGCTCCACCAACTATTGAAAGTGAATAAACTTCGTTTTCCTTTGCTATCACAGGTGTCCAATTACTTGTTGGTAGATAGTGTATAATGATACCAAAAAAAAAAAAAAAAAAATGTTAAAACCAAACTGGCAAAATAAAACACATTTTTAACCCCATAGTGTAGTTATCTGGACACGATATCATTTCGGGTAACTGAAAGAATACCTCAATACTCCGATGTAAGCCCGTCAACGACGGGTAAGCACATGTTTATACAGTAATGTAGAACGACATCGTTAAATTTGTACACGAGTAGTTGAAAAAATTAAAAATTAATGGGAATATTAAGAAAATTTTGTTGTATTTTGTTGTAGTTATCTACACACGATATTGTTTTGTATTGTGTAGTTATGTAGACACGATATCGTTTCGGGTCACTGAAAGAATGCCTCAATACTCCAATAATCTCAACGACGGGTAAGCACATGTTTATACAATAATGAGGAACGTCATAGTTAAATTCGTATACCAGTAGTCGGAAAAATTTAAAATTAATGAGAATATTAGGAACATTTTGTTGTTGGTGACTCATCTTATACACTGCCCATTAATAATTCAACCGTTTATTGTAGTTATCCATTTTATTACGATTCGTGTTATACGACAAGAAAACATTTCAGTCACAGCTTTTTAATGGACGGGTTACGGACTGGTTATGATTAAATCACATCCCACTGAATTTAAGAATCAGGTGTGGAATGAACAGTGCAAGCCTATTTAATACGCATAAACAAAAGAAAAAAGTGACACCATTATTGACTTCCTGATATTCACGACAGTAGCTTCTCATTTAAGGAAACAACTTGAATACAGTTTCGTCCTTTTTTATGTTAATACAATATCAACGGTAGTACAGAAACAGTCGGAATTCATGCGTATTGTTATGCAGAGTGTTGAATTTCGCTATTTAAACATATCTTGTTGTAAGTTAATGTCTTTTCTGAGAAAATTGTGCTTTAATCGTAGTCGCTCATAATTTGTAATGATATTTATTAATACGCTTTAATGATGAATACAAGTGCCAGGGCAGGAGAGAACTTTCGCGGGGCCCGGGGCGTAATTTCATCGTGGGGCCCGGAGCAAAATTTCACTACTGGCTTTAGAAAATACATCTCATATTTTAATAAAGTCGTTTCGTGAAAAATGTCGTCCATAAAGAACACACACGAGAGCCATCATACGGACAAAATGAATTTCTCAAAGAACTATTTGTGTAAGCTTAAGAAAAAGACATATATAAATTGAATGTTGAGAGAGAGAGAGAGAGAGAGAGAGAGAGAGAGAGAGAGAGAGAGAGAGTGAGAGAGAGAGAGAGAGAGAGAGAGAGAGAGAGAGAGAGAGAGACCGAGAGAGAGAGAGAGAGAGAGAGAGAGAGAGAGAGAGAGAGGGAGAATGAGAGTGAGGGAGAGAGTGTGAGTCAAAGAGAGTGTGAGAGTGAGAGAGCGAGACAGAGAGTGAGAGTGAGAGAGGGTGAGAGTGAGTGAGAGAGAGTTGGAGAGAACGAGAGAGTGAGGGTGAGAGAGAGCTAGAGAGAACGAGAGAGTGAGAAAGAGAGTGAGAGAGTGTAAGGGTGGGAGAGCAGAGACAGAGTCAGAGAGAGTGAGAGTGAGCGGAAGAGTAAGGGAGAGTCAAAAGAGAGTGGCACGGAGAGAGTGTGATGGAAAGAGAGCGTGAGAGAGAATGAGAGTCACAGAGAGTCAGAGGGAGGGTGAGGGAGAGAGAGAGGGAGTTAGACTTAGAGGGAGTCAGACTGAGAGGGAGTCAGACTGAGAGACAGAGAGGGAGTCAGAGTTAGAGGGAGTCAGAGAGAGAGAGAGAGAGAGTGAGTGAGTGAGTGAGTGAAAAACGTGTTAAACAAAATCTACAATATTCTTTCCGGGAAGTTCAGTTAGTTTCAGTTACGTTGAGTTCGTATTGTGATTCTCTTACAAAAACTTCTTCACAAAATGTCAACTTCAACTAAACTGCTTAGTGAATAAAGAGCATCCCTTAAAACAAATTCGCATGAATAGTTCTTTTACGGCAGGGCCGTAGCCAGGGAGGGCTATCGAGGGTTTCAAACCTCCCCTAAATATTTAAAATGTCTCGAAAATCAAGTAATTATTTCATAAATTTTGCTAGGAAATCGACAGAGCTCTTCATTTTACACGCACACGTCCAATCACCAAAACCACCGGCGTCCCCCAATAACGATTCTGCCACGTCAGAGATGAATTTGTGGAAAAGAAAATGGAAAACCATACCGAGTAATGAACTTCCTAGTATAGCCATTACGGAATTCTCTCATTGTAACAACAATATTTTCCCGAATGTTCATTTCCTGTTAAAGGTGCTCAGTACTCTTCGTTTCAATTAGTACTCCGGAATGAACATTTTCATCCCTCAGGCATTTGAAAACATACTTACCAAACTCTACTGGGCAAGAGATGTTAACTGGCTTGGCTTTTGTGTGCATGGATAGCGATGTATACATCAGTACAAAAGATGTCATCAACAGGTTTGTTGAAGAAAAAGAACGAATGCTAGCCTTTGTACGATAGGCGGACAGATACGTACTACTTTGAACTTTGTGCTACTGCACTTCATGACAAGCAGCTGTATTACGTCTAAGTAAAGAAAACAAAAAGAATTTAATACTTATATATAATCCTATAATTCTTTACCTAGTCTATACCCATATCAATTTAATGAAAAAAGATATTGAGACATACATCACACTTAAATAAAGAGAGGATAGATAGATCCATACACTTGTGCAAGTAGTATAGCCTATAAGTCAGTATTTCAGAAATGGGTGAGTAATAAATAGAAAAATTTTCGTGTCTAAAAAAAGTGTGATAGAGAACAAACTCGACATATGTATAACGTAGGGTGAACATTCATTTTCAAATTCAGAAACCCTCCCGGAAAATATTTTCTGGTTATGATTTACATGTTTTAGTGATGAATGTTTGATTGCAAGGTAAAGTAACTGAAAAATTAGTGACTTCTTTAAACTTTTATAATCGCTCATACATGAAAACTGCTTTTTGGTTGTCAAATTTCCAAAACTGTTTTTAAACTGAATAATTTGGCCTCCACAGCCCCATAACAACTTTGATATTGCTTGTTTTATTTTTTTTTTAATTTATGTATCTGGTTTACATGTAAATTGTTGAATATATAAAAGCAGGAAAGTAGAAAATGATCTAATTTAATTTGTTAACTTGATGAACGCAGAGAAGATCAAGGTGGTCACAATAATTATTTGTAGTATGCAAATCTCAATATCTGTTAGACGAAAGGCAATAACCTACTTTCAAAGTGAGGGAGATTGGAAACTAAAAACAAAACATCATAAAAAAGATCAATTTAAGTGCCTCGCACCCCAAAACTTAAAACAAAATGATATTAATAAATAAAAAAAATTCCATTGAAGATGATTTTCTTTTTATTTCCTAAACTGTGGGGCCCCGTAAAGGAGCGGGGGCAGTCGCCCCGATGGTCCAACAGACCCTGACAAGTTCCTTGAGTTTCAAGGCTATTGAAGCGCGATTTTTTAAGTGAAATATTTGTATAAGATGGTGCAATACAAACTTATTAACTTTATAGCGGGCTATTGGCGTATTCATCTTACACCTTTCATTAAGAAAATCATCTTGGGGATCAACTTGTCAATGATTAAGCTTTTAAAATGATACTTACGTAGTGAAATAAAGACCTGCAAGTAATGTATTGTTCAGTGTTCTTACATTAGGATGTTTGCCAGTGTTTCTCTTCTATCGTGACAAAACTAAGCAGAAAATTTGCACTCACAGATAAACAACTAAGTCAATTTAAGGTTCAGAGATAGATGAGAGAATTAATGTAAAATATTAAGAGTTTTATCGAATGCTAAGGTCGTTGCTTTACTTTCTCACAAACTTTGAATTTTTTAGAAGGTACTTACTTGTTTGTGGAACTACTTAACGCCTCCCTCTGCCGAAGTTACTATTAATGCTTTGTCATGAGGTTCTTCTTCTTCTTCTTATTATTATTATGTGCTACATTGCTCTAGCATTCTGCGACTTTTTAAACTGATGATACCGTCGTTATACATAGAAACTATTGGAAGTGACATAGCATTTGGAGAAAGGGCATGTAAAGAACAGCTTTTATTACCTGAGCAGCTACCAGAAGCCATGATCGTGCAACAATAATGGCTAAGAATATATCTTTGACAAGTTAATTCAGAGACAGGGATTCACAAAATTTGTTTGCGAAGTAAGAGATATAATCCTCTTTTCTCCACCCTGAGTTGTTTTCATTGCAGGAAAGAGCTGTTTCTGACCTCATGCTGATTTTCAAGGCCTGTGTTCTAAGTCATGTCTGTCTTGGAAACAAAATAACTTACAGAGAAGGACAAAGGATTGTGATTCTTTCATAATTTGCTTAAGGAATAAAGTTAGGTGTTTCACAGACTAACTACTACAGAAACTTCGAAATGTAGGAGAAACATACCATGTCTCCTCCAGAGCGAATAAGTAGAGAACATAACTCTTAAGATTAACATCGCTACCAAAGCGAGGAAGTCGAGAACTTCAAACTGCAGGAGTAACGTAGGTTCTGCAGATGTAGGCAGTTGAAAACTTCAAAATTCAAGTATAACACTGCAGCTGAACAGCGAGGAATTCTAAATTATAAAAAATTGAAGCTGTAGAGCGAGGCAATCGAAAACTTCATAATATAGCAGTAACATTGCAGCTGTACAACGATACAGTCTAAAACTTAAAATTTTAAGCATGTTGCAAAGCAAGGAAGCAAAAAACTTCAAACTGTAGGAGTAAAGCTGTACTGCAATACAGTCGAAAACTTCAAACTGTAGAAGTAACATTACAGCTGCACAGCGAAGCACTCGAAAATTTCAAAATGTAGGACTAACAATGCAGTTGCACAGCGACGCAGCCGAAAACTTCAAATTGTAAGCATGCTATAAATCGAGAAATCCGAAAACTTCAAACTGTAGGAGTAAAATTGCAGCTACACAGCGATGCAGTTGACAACTTCAAACTGTCGGAGTAACACTGCAGCTGTACAGCGATGCTGTCGAAAACTTCAAACTATAGAAGTATTAGTGCAGGTGCTCAGCGATGCAGTCGAGAACTTCAAACTGTAGAAGTAACATTGCAGTTGTACAGCGGTGCACCCGAAAACTTCAAACTGTCGGAGTAACACTGCAGCTGTACAGCGATGCTGTCGGAAACTTCAAACTATAGAAGTATTAGTGCAGTTGCTCAGCGATGCAGTCGAGAACTTCAAACTGTAGAAGTAACATTGCAGTTGTACAGCGGTGCACCCGAAAACTTCAAACTGTCGGAGTAACACTGCAGCTGTACAGCGATGCTGTCGAAAACTTCAAACTATAGAAGTATTAGTGCAGTTGCTCAGCGATGCAGTCGAGAACTTCAAACTGTAGAAGTAACATTGCAGTTGTACAGCGGTGCACCCGAAAACTTCAAACTGTCGGAGTAACACTGCAGCTGTACAGCGATGCTGTCGAAAACTTCAAACTATAGAAGTATTAGTGCAGTTGCTCAGCGATGCAGTCGAGAACTTCAAACTGTAGAAGTAACATTGCAGTTGTACAGCGGTGCACCCGAAAACTTCAAACTGTAGGAATAACATCGCTGTTGCAAAGGGAGGAAGCCGAAAACTTTGAACTGTAAGCATATTGCGAAGCGAGGAATAAGAAAACTTCAAATTGTGAGCTTGTTGCAAAGTGAGGAAGCAGAAAACTTCAAACTGTAAGAGTAACATAGCTCTGCAGAGTGATGAAGTCACTCTGCAGAAGATATTCTGAATGCGGCCAGGTAAGAGTACATTGCAGCTGCAGAGCGAATAAGTCAACCTTCTTTTCAGGTTCTGAGTGCTTGGGCTCCCAATCTCTATCTGGCCGTGCTTTAACTTTTTATAACAGGGATAGTGTAATATTAATTGTTTGAAATTTTGTAGACAGTTTCATGCAGCTCGAGAGCTATTAACATCTCTGCACGTGATCAATGCGTTATCAGAAGAGAAGTTCCATAAGAATACGATTTCTCCTATGTTATTAATGGTCCAGCACAGTGGATGAAGTATGGGAACAAAATAGTACTGTGTGACGTACTTCTGAGATCACCCCCTCCCCGTTGAGAAAGTCGGAGCACGAAATCGCAGGTTTTCAGGTCCGCCGATAACCGTACTTAAAGGATCAGCTGACTCTGTAAGAAGGAATCTTTATTAATTTCATACAACGTATGGAAATATTATCAGACATATTTTTCAAACGTCGCGGCTAGGAGAGTCATTTACGCTCGAGCGCCAATATAACATACATCATTTTTCCCGGTGGTGGGATTAGAACCTACGTCTAAATACTCCGGATGTGGCTATTCCTCCATCTGAACTACGCCGGCAATGCTTATCGATGCAACTTTACTGATCTCGTTCATATGTCACCGTAGCATGACGTCATGTGCGTCGCACGTTATGAAGTATCTCTTTGGATAGGTTGCTGAAGAGATGAAAACCACACCTGCTATAAATTAGCATTTTAAAAATACTGGCGATGAAAGAAATTAAATTTAAGGTATGATTTGGTAATGGCTTGAAACATTTTGTTCTACAATTTCTGAGGTTCTATGTCGTCTTGCTTTTCACTGTTGAAAGAAATCGTCATGCATATATGCTGTCAGAATTTTTCGTGCCATCGAAGCTTGACTCAAATTTACGATGTGATTTGACATTAGCTTGAGAAATTTTAACTGCTTTGTGTTTGCTGTGTTCTCGTGTCATATTGTTTTTCCCTTCTGAGAGAAATCCTCATGTGTTTGTTTTCAGAAGCTTCGTTTGTAGCATTTTTTTTTACGCGTCAGTGAAACTTTAACACAAAATATTACAAGTTTAATAAGTAAAAAAAATAGGTTTTTCGTGTCTGTACACAAATGCATAAAGTCGCCATTTTAGTACCTAGTAGAAATATTCACTGTACATTTGAACCCCAGCGAATGAAATTCAGGTAGACGTGAGCGTTCAACTTCTTCATACCAATTGTATAAGGATCAACCTTTAGTACGGGATGAATAATATTCAATAGGTTGGGAAGGATAGGGATCGTTCCTATGTTTTTTTTGCTCTCCTCCAACTGCAAACATGTAGTCCCCTTGCAAAACCAAAAGAGAAACATTTTTCCTAGTGCAATGCATAGAAGATATGAAACACCACTGATCTGTAAGAGGGTCATACCGTTCGGCTGAATTTAGGCAGTGATCAGAAGACTTTAGACCACCACAGACATACACCTGTGTCATCATGGTGGTGGATCCATGGCTGTACCTTGCTTCAAGCATCGGAGAAATTTCGCACCACTGCCTTGTACCAGCATTGTACTTATCAGCAATTGTTAGAGCAGTAACATTACTTTTATTACTATCTTCTTTCGTATAACCTCCAGTGATATAAATGAACTCTCCCAGAGAGCAGGCGGCTAAACTCGCACGGGGGTTCTGCATACTGAATTTCTTTTCTTTTAGCCATTCATTTTTCTTAGTGTCAAAAACAACTACTTCTCTGATTGCGCCAGGATACTCTGGGTTGATAAAGCAATATATCAATCCATCGTGCAGTACATGGGCATACTCACTTGTTTCTTTGTAATCGTGGCTGGAGTCAACCACTTCCCATTCTGCCAAGAGTGTGTGAAATACTTTTATTGTTCGCTCCAGAAATACGTATATATCATATTGAGTACTTACAGCAAACACAAATCGATCAGTATCTTCAGAAGAATCAACCTCCAGAAGTTGGTCATTATCCATGTCTAAGAATTGTATTGTGATTTTATAATCTGTAGACGCAACGAAACAAAAATTATAGTAACTGGCCTTTCTCGTAGAAACACTTTTACCTGATATTTCTTGTGTTTTTTCCTTCAGTATACTTCGTTTTTGTGAAAAGATTTTCATGCTGGGCGGTGAACCTTTGTGTTTTAGTAACAAGTGATAAGTTTTGACTTCATCTATTAAATCTACACAGGCTGGCGAACACCTAATCAGTTCCTCACAACAGACTTTCTCGATCAAGTAATCAACAGGAAGATGAATCATACGAACTTCGCTTAAAAGTTCTGGCAAAACGTCCTGTTTGTCTAAAAGCTCAGTAGGTGAATCCCTTATCCATTTTATAACAGCCTCGTAAACTGTTTCTTCACGTGTTGCTTTTAAATTATCGTCGGATATAATTTCTTTAAAACTGCTGTACGGCAAACTTAAAATTGCGTCGGATTTTGAAAATTCTTCGAAATCGTGTTTCATATATTGAGTAGAACTTTCGATCAATTTCGAATTTTGAATTTCATTCGCAAACGAATTTACCTCTGCCACATTGTCAAAACGAAGTCTATCCGAAAGAAACTGCGCACAGGCATCGCTAACTTGGTGGACTTGCATAAGTTGCGTCACACGTAAAAGGGAACGCACGTTTCCAGCTGAAATATCTACTTTACCTGTCTAGGCAAAATTAATCACAGATTCAAGAATTTCAGGATCTATGTCGTCCCCTAAGTGAATTTCTTTCTCTTCGTTCCGCACCTCATCGGTTGTCAGCAGTGATCGGAAATACGGAATTCCTCCTGCTACTATTACTCGGTGAGCAATAATTGAGTGATTTAACACTTTTAGTTTTAGATCGCAGAGCTGCCGTGACCTCCTCATTTCCTCAAAAGCAACGAAAGAGGAACTTGGCAAATCAGTCTGACAAAAATTCATAGTATCCGAGGTATCCGTTATGTGAAACAGCGACAGCAAAGAATTATCAGATATCACAAGACGACCTGTCGAAAGCAATTGAAATCATCAACACTCTATGCAGGCAAACAAAACGCAAACACAAAAAAATTATTAGCTTGAACAGCGCCACTGCCGGCAATTACAGCGAACCAGATGTAGGCTACGGCTTGCTTGGCTGCTAAAAGAATTTTTATTTTTCGTAAGTGCCAGTTCACTGCGACACAATTTATTCAGCTTTGAAAACACTGAACATTATAATTCAGAATAGACATACGAGGAGGAAGAAGGGAGGAGGGGGAGGGAGGGGTTGAAGACTTATTGTTGATCCACAAGTACTAGCATAATTTTACCTTTCGTGTCCAGATCTCATCAGACTGATTTTCAACGACCTATATCGGTGTTTCGCTCGAGCACTCATCTGTCATGGTTACTGCATTTGTTTTACTCTTCTGGATACAGAATTGATTAATCATGGCCTTTCCTAGCTCTGGCTAGCTACTGATGTCCTGATGTTTAGTTTAATGGACGCCCGAAGCTTTCTTTTCAGAAGGAAGCAAAACAAAATTCTCACACAGCCTGCCGAATGAAAATTTTGCGGGGCTGGGAGAAAAATAAATTTCACATTCTAATAAAGTTATTACACGAGAAATGTCGTCCGGCAAAAATACACAAGAAAACTATCAAAAAAAATTATTATCTCAAAGAAGTATTTATTTTGGGCTTAACAAAGAAGAAAATAATATGAATTGAAATTTCAGAGAGAAGTAGTCCAAAATTTAAAATGTACGATTTTCTTTCCTGGGGAGGGGAGGTCAAGTTGTACCTGGGTGACTCAAAAGTCATTGCCGTTTTCTGATAATTGATAAAAACATGTATAAATGCATAAACGGAAAAGTTTAATCTTTGAAATAGAGTCCGTCGTGCTCGATGGTCCTCCAATATTGTGATGCCATGCCGTGGATTACCCTACGAAAAAAATTCCTTTGGTTTCGAAGCGAAAATGTCTTAGACCTTAAGAAGTTCAAAATCGTGGATGATTTGGAAGTGTTTCCCACGTAGAAAATGTGCCCTGGACCGGAATAAATGGTAGTCTGAGGGCCAAGATCTGAAATATAAGCAGTGTGGGGTATAACCTCATGCCCTCCAGTTCCTGTATTTTCCTCTTAGTTACGGGCACGATAAGCAGGAATATTATCCTGTTGGAGGATACTTGGTTTACGGTTCACCAAAGTAAGGTACTTTCGGCTTAAAGAAAGGGGCATACATTCGCTCCAACCGCCCACAGTACAGCTGCGCATTAATGCCTCGGCCATCTGCAACAAATTCGTAATGAATCTGGCACTCAAAATTTAACCATATGCACAGCGTAACTTTGTGCTGAAATCTTCTCTTTTTTACGCTTTCCAACCGTAGGTTGAAGAAGCGTATGTGCTCCAGCTTTGTCCGTCCGTCCGCACGATAACTGGCGTAAAACATTTTCGATTTCGATGAAATTTTAGTATGTGGTAGGGGACCACCTGGGGACGAACCCTATTGAAAATGGGACAAATGGGACCAAAGGTCACGACGTAGGAGCGGGATCCATTTGACCAAGTTATCTATAAACAGTGCTCGGGAGCCCCTATGGGGTCCCCCTATCACCCGTTTTGGCAGAAATTTTATTACATGATTTGGAAACTGAGCTGATTGACTCCTTCCCCATCAAGCCCCTTTTTTTCCTTCGATACGTTGACGATATTCTTATTTTTTGGCCCTCCACTCAAGAACAACTTTATCATTTCGTCGACCACCTCTCGTCCAAACACTCTTCCATTAAGTTTACCGTGGAGTTGGAGGTCGACAACCATTTACCTTTTTTGGACTTTAACCTTCACCGTTCTTCTCTCCATCTGTCATTCAGTGTGTTTCGCAAACCCAGTTCTTGCCCCATTATCATTTCGGCCTCCTCCTCCCACCCCGCGGCTTACAAACATTCAGTTTTTAACTTTTTAATCCGTCGTGCTTTCTCGCACTTCTCATCTTATGACATCCGTAGGACAGAACTACAAACCATCCGCAACCTAGCAGAGTCTTGTGGTTATTCCAGGAATTTGATTGGCTGGCTGACCAATAGATATCTTCGCTCCACCTCTTCCACCCTGATTGGTCACAAGTTTGTCGGATCTTTACCTTTTGTTCCCTCCATAGCCAGACCTTTAAAGACCATTTGCCATCGTCATAATTTGAATTTTGGGATCAAAGTTTCCAATTTGTTCACTTGCATTAAGAACGACAAAGACCGACCCACGAATTTTCAAAAACATGGGATTTACCTTGTCACCCTTAAATCCCAATCCCAGACCTTAATGACATCTGTTATATTGGCTCCACAACCAGGTCACTCGGGATTCGTTTAAACGAACATCAATATGACTGTCGCAATGGATCTTGCTCTACTGCTCTATCCCGTCTCTTACTCAAGGGGAATCACACCCCCATTTGGGACGAATCCAAAATCCTCACAACTTCTCACACTAAATCTCAGTTATTGTTCACTGAAAGCCTATACATAGACAAATTTTCTGATACTTGCTGTAATGACGAACTACCCAGAAATATTCCCCGCCCCTGGAAACAGCTGATGTCAGCCACATCCATATTATCTTACCTCTCTGAATCCCCCCCCCCTCATTCTCTCATCCCTCCCACTCTTTTCTTGTGATGACATGTCACACGTGGTTCATTTGATCATTCACGGATACGTCATTTACGCATCATTGTAATTACTCTTCATTCGACCATTCACTATTACGTCATTTGTTTAACTGTGTATTTCTTTATATATGTTGCCTCTTCCATGGTGTGTGGTTCTTTTATCGCGTCTGATGATGGGTACCTGCAGGCAGGACCCGAAAGGTCTCACGCATTTTAAATATTTTTAACTACGTCCTCTTAGTTCAAGTGTGTCATTAAATTCACCTTTTGTATATAGTGTGCAGACGGTCCTAATGTTTATGCTTTTACTCACGTAGCACGAAGTATTCTGCATTGGGGATCCATTCCATTGGACTTATGCGTCATAACTGGCGTAAATATGGTTCGATTTCAATGAAATTTTACTATGTGTTAGGGGACCGCCTGGAGACGAACCCTATTCAAAATGGGTGAATTGGGGTCAAAGGTCAGGACATAAGAGCGGGATGCATTCCATTGCCTTTATGCGTCATAACGTACGTAAAAACTGTCCGATTTCGATGAAATTTCAGTATGTGGTAGGGGACCACCTGAGGAAGAACCCTATTGAAAATAGACGAAATGGGGTCAAAGGTCACGACATAGGATTGCGATGTATTCCATCACCCTTATCCCATATTATTAAGGTGGACGTCAAGTAATTTTGCTTCCTATACTTCCAATGGAAAAACTTTTGTACACATTTCCTTCACAATTAATGTGTTCCCAAGGATGAAAATTTGAACATCGATTAAAATAACTTCATATTAAAACTTGGACTACTTAATATTTTCAAAAACATAACCATAATTATATTAAAAATCAATACCTTTTCCTTTGGTGGTGTTGAAACCAGAAAAAGGATGGCGCGACCTGTACTTTGATGACGTCAGTAGACAAACAAATGCTGAATTGCATAATTATGGTTATGTTTTAGAAAATATTAGGTATTCCAAGTTATAAAATGAAGCTATTTTAATCGATGTTCAAATTTTCATCCTTGCGAACGCATTAATTGTCCAGAAAAAAGATGGCGCGACCTGTAGTTTCATGATGTCAGTAGACAAACAAATGTTGGATTGCATAAACATGGTTATGTTTTAGAAAATATTAAGTATGGCAAGTTATAAATGAAGATATCTTAATCGATGTTCAAATTTTCATCCTTGGGAACGCATCAATTGGAAAGAAAATGTGTACAGAAATTTTTCCATTCGAAGTACAGAAAGCAAAATTACTTGACGTTCACCTTAAAAGAGCAATTCTTGTATGTATGTAAATTTTATTTTTAAAACGGCTCTTAGGATTTTGAAGAAGGTTGTTAACCTACCGTTTTCTGGTACTAGAAATCGATTTAGCTTGATCTCGACTTTAGGAAAATTCGTTTAGTGGGTTAATAACCACTCCGAATTACCACCTTTTTCGTGTAATGTCATGGCGTCGTCCCATTAGATGTTGGCGCGCGGTCACGCCATCTGTCTCATTACGTCACACGTTGTGCGCGGATCCTATTAAAGTTTTATGACGTCACGCTCTTGCGAGAAAGATGGTCGCGATTCCCATCGGCCTCATTACGTCACGCGTTGTGTGCGTATGTTCGTCCGCACGATAACTCGCGTAAAAATCGTTCGATTTCGATGAAATTTTAGTATGTGGTAGGGGACAAACCATATTGAAAATTGGCGAAATGGGAGCCAAAGGTCAGGACATAGGAGCGGAATCATTTCCATCGCCATTATGCGTCTAACTTACGTAAAAATGTTTCGATTTGGATAAAATGTTAGTATGTTGTAGGGGCCTGCCTGCGGACGAATCCTATTGAAAATGGGCGAAATGGCTCAAAGGTTAGGACAAAGAAGCGGGATCTATTCCATGGCCCTTATGCATCATAACTTACGTAAAATTGCTTCGATTGCGACAAAACGTTATCATGTTATTTCGGAGGTATACTGAACCAGTTCTGTTGAATATCATCGAAATGGGATCAAAGGTCAGGGCACAGGAGTGAGATTTATTCCACAGCCATTTTTCTCATAACTTGAGTAATGATTTCTGGTATGTTGGAAAGCGTATCATAATCAATGCATTGCATGATTTTACTAACTTGTTTGAGACTGGTTCTGGTGGCTTTTTGGAATCTAGCCACTGTTTTTTCATGTAAGGATTCTGGGGAAATTTCCGCTTTTCATCACATGTCAGAATTTACCTAAAGAAATGGCTGTCTTGGAGATTTTACAGCAATTGGTGACACACATGCACACGTCGTTAAGCTTGAGCAGCAGTTAGTTCATATGGTACTTGTCGATATCTTGTGTGCGTCTTGCCGAGCTTGTGCAGTTTGCGAACAATTGTGGACTGATGTATTCCCAGCTCATTTGACAGTTGTCTAGCGCTTGTACACGGATTTGACTCTTGGTGTACAGCTTCAGAATTCAAGATCGAAGGTTTCCCAGCTCGCGCTTTATCTTCAAAGCTGCAGCCTCCATTTTTAAATCCCCGAAATCAAAATCTTGCCGTTCTTTCAAACGCTGCTCATTCACCTTCCACAGCACTAATTTTCCTTGCTGGAGAGGTCAACTTTTATTTTTAAAGAAAAACCTTAAGGTGGTTCCACCTAAAATCTCTGCCTTATGTTTCCATTGGTAAAACTTCTTTACGTATTTTCTTCGCAATTAATGTATTCCCAAGGATGAAAATTTTGCAAATCGATAAAACTAGCTTTAAATTATAGCACGGGATGCTTAGTATTTGCTAAAACATAACCATAATTATATTTAAAATCAACCATTTTTCTTTGAGTAATTTTCAGACCTGTTAACAGATGGCGCGACCATCTGTTAACAGGTCTTCCACTGATGACGTCAGTAGACAAAAAATGTTGGATTGCTTAATTATGGTTATGTTTTAGCAAATATTAAGTATCCCATGCTATAACTTAAAGTTAGTTTTATCGATGTGCAAATTGTCATCTTTGGGAATAGATTAATTGCGAAGAAAATATTCAAAGAAGTTTTACCATTGGAAACATAAGGTAGAGATTTTAGGTGAAACCACTTTAACAGCATTTGGATCGTGTATTTCTCATCCATAGCTTTTGACAGCAGAAAATTTTCAAAAAAGTCACGGCAGCGTGTGCACCTGTTTATACCAACCAGACGATACCGGTTTTCCGGTCATGGGTTGTTCTTATCTGCATAACACATGCGCATCGAGTAATTGCCTGATACAGGACGACTCATCAAAACAGCAATGACTTTTGAATCATCCTAGCCACCCCGGTGGCACAGTAGTCTCAGCGCGGGTTTCTGACCATTCGTTCGAGATGGGTACGGGTTCAATACCCGGTTAGTCATGGATGTTGTGTTTGTCTTACGGCATTGGCTGCCTCCTTTCCCTGGAACCAGTGGCCCTAAATTAGGGACAGGCGACTGCTTATAGGCCATCGAGTTGTTCACGGTGGTCGTTAAACCTTCAATAAAAAAATTATCTTAATATTGCAATTCTTGTAAAAACTTCCTTTGAAATCAATAAGAACAAAGATGACACCGAATTTTCGGAAGTAATAAGCACGTCTTTTGAATCAGTTCTGACGCGAATTAAATTTATCAGAGCCATTCAAAGTCGATGGAACCTGTTTGGTAAACACTCAACTGGCTACAACAATTGATAAAAGATCCAGAAATAGAAACATCTACTTAGTTCCACCAGCGGCTAAAAAGTATGTTACAAAAACTAACAAATGGCGAACAAAACGTTTTTCATAGTAAAAGGAAGGTACCAGAGACAGAGCTTTTCAAATCGAACAGTTAAAAGGAGAAATATAGAAGGAAACATGATATAAGTCTACGTCTGCTAGCGGAAAAATTTTGCATAACGGAAAAGTTTAAAATAAGCGAAAATTATTCTTTATGGAAAAGCTATGCTAAGGGAAAAGAACTATTCAAAACGTCTCCTGGAAGCAGAGAGCGAAAAAAAAAAAAAAAAAAAAAAGGTTTAAACCTTACCCAGATAGCTGGAAATCGTTGCCTTATTTAAGAGGATAATGCTCCACATCTCTGTTGTAGTGAATAGAATGCAGTGAAGAAGAAATTTCTCAACAGCCTTTTTAGAAGCGGCAATACAGTTGCAAACTAAAGCACACAAACACCACCTACTGACAGAACTGTGAACTATAAAATTCTTCATATACTAGCCTAAAGTGTTCTACAAGGTAAATGACATCGGGTGTTGAAAGAATTTTTTTAAATCGCACATGTAAAAGCAGTGATATTGAGAAAAAAAAACGATTAACCATTTACACCTCTAGCGGCGAAATTGTGGATTATTTTGAAAAAAAAAAATACACACACAGAGTTTGTACTGTTAGTAGTATCTGACCGAAGGAGGAAGTTTTTTAATGGGGATTTTAGTCCCACACATATTGCTGTAAACGGAAACGTAAAATCACGCCCTCTGGTGGCAGACCAGTTCATTAAGAAAAATTTGAAATTATATGAGAAACATTTCGTAGCGAAAACATTCCCCAACAAAGAAAGAAATTTTCAAATCGGACTCTTAGAAGCAGAGATATCAACAAAAATAAGATATGCGTTTACGCCCTTGGTGGAAAAACCATGCATTATTTTAAGAAGAAAATATTCTCAAAAGGTTTTTCGATGTGAGGGGTATATTCCCACGAAATAATTTTTTCAATCGAGTTTTCAGGAGTTCAGATTTTGCTGCATATACATCAGACGTAGAAATGAACACTTACATCCACTGGTTGCCAAACCATTCTTTATCAAATATCAGAAATTCTATGCAAAACATTTCTCATCAGGAGCTGTATCCGGTGCAGAAATATTTCTTTAAATCGAAGTTTTGGAAGCAGAGATATCAGGGGAAACGCAATTTAGTTTTACGCCCCCTAGTGGAAGGTCTATGCATTATTTGAAAATTCTGAAATTATATGAGAAACATTTTTACACCGGAAACGCTATCTAACAAAGAAGGAAATGTTTAAATCCGACTTTAGAAGCAGAGATATTGACAGAAATATGATATACATCTATGCCCTTGGTGAAGAAACCATGCATTATTTTTAGAAGAAAATATTCTCAAATGTTTATCGACATGGGCGGTATCGGTCCACGAAAGAAGTTTTTCAATAGCGCTTTTAGAAGCTCAGATTTTGATGCAAGTACATCAGAAGCAGAAATTAAGGCTTACGCCCACAGACGGCCAAAACATGTTTAATAAAAAAATTAGAAATTACAATCAAAACATTTCCCTCTAGGAGCTGTATCCGGTGCAGGAAGAATTTTTCAAATTGGAGTTTTAGAAGCAGAGATATCGGGGAAACCGCAATTTACTTTTACTCCCCGTAGCGGAAAGTCAATGAATTACTTGAAATTTTTGAAATTATATGAAAAACATGTCGTACCGGAAACTCTTTCCAACAAAGAAGACATTTTTAAAATCGGACCATTAGAAGTAAAGATACTGACAAAATAAGATATACATCTACGCCTCCAGGTGGAGAAACCATGTATTATTTTAGGAAGAAATTTTTCCAAAAAGGTTTATCGACGCATGTAGTATCGGTGCACGAAAGAATTTTTTTTATCGAGATTTTGAAAGCTCCGATTTTGCTGCAAGTACATCAGAAGCAGAAATTAAGATTTACGTCCCCCAGGTGGCCAAACCATTTTATACCAAAACTTGGAAATTATATGCGAAATATTTCCCATGAGGAGCCGTATGCGCTGCAGAAATAATTTTTCAAATCGGAGTTTTAGAAGCAGAGATATCGGGGGAAGCGCAATTTACTTTTACGCCCCATAACAAAGAATCTATGCGTAAGTGGAGAAGGTGGATATACAGGTAAAATGATCTTCGACATGAATGGAATCCGAAGGTAAAATAATTTTTTCGATTGGATTTTTAAGAGCAAATCATCATCATCATTATCATTGTCAACCATTATCAATCCACTGCTGGACGAAGGTCTCCCCAAGTTTCCTCCACAACGGTCGGTCTTGTGCCAGTCTCCTCCATGTCACTCCCGCATATTTACGAATTTCATCCACCCATCTCCCATGTGGTCTTTTTCTGGGTCTTTTCCTGTCCCTTGGAATCCAATCTAAAATTTCGGCTGTCCATCTATGGTCTGTCCTTCCGGCAGTATGTCCAGCCCATTGCCATTTCAGGGATTTAACTCTGATCATGATGTCTTCCACTCTCGTCATTTTTCGGATCCACGAGTTCCTCTTCTTATCTCTCCTGGTTATACCAAGCATGCACCTCTCCATGCTACTTTGAATTGTCTGCAGCCTTTGTATGCCTCTTTTAGTTAAGGTCCACGTCTCTGCACCATACGTAAGCACTGGAAGGATGCATTGATCAAACACTTTTCTTTTAAGACATAATGGCATATTGCTCTTGAAAATTATGCTGTTTCTTCCAAAAGCTCTCCAGGCAAGTTTTGTACGCCGATTAATTTCTTCATCAATGTGACCCTCACTTGATATCTGCTGTCCAAGATAAACATACGTATCTGTTATCTCCAGTTTTTCTCCATCAATCGATAAATCTTCATTTTCTGTAAAAGCATTGAACATCACTTTTGTCTTCTGAAAGTTCATTTTTAATCCCACTTCTTTACTCTTGTCAGCAAGTTCCTGGATCATACTCTGTAGCTCTGATGGGGTAGTTGCAAAAAGGACTACGTCATCAGCAAAACGAAGGTGGGTTAGATAATCTCCATTAATCTTTATAAGAGCAAATATATGGAATAAAATGTATTTTGAATTGGATATCATCTGCATTTACGCCTAAGAGTAACTGACAAATTGGGGACTTTTTTTTTTTTAACTTTTACACTCTCTCATACAAGAAAATGACTTTTTTAAATTTCCAGTACTGTTTCTAAAGTTACTGAAGTTTGGCCTCTATGTAGCCGTAAAATAACTCTGATATTGTTTTTTTTTTAATTTAAGTATGTGGTTTACACACAAATTGTTGAATTTATAAAAGTAGGGAACTACAAAATGATGAAATTTAATTTGCCACTTAATGAATGCGAAAAAAATTAATGTGGTTATAATAAGTATTGGAAATCTGGAAATCTCAGTGTCTGTACGACGAAGAGCGGTAATCTGTTTAAAAGTGTGGAATTTGGAAACTGAAAAAAAAGACATTATGAAAAATATCTTCTCAAGTGCCTCGCACCCAAAACTAAAAAATGATAATAATAATAATAATAATAATAATAATAATAACAATATATAATCTATCCGCCAAATACAACCAAATACTGAGGAGACTAATGAAGACCAAGCTCAACGCTCGCAACATCACTCGGGCTATTAACACATACACAGTTCCAGTCCTCGCGTATTCCTTCAGAATGATCAAGTGGACCACAACAGAGCTTGAGGAAATAATGCGCAATGCCAGGACAACCCTCATTAAACATCGCCAGCGCCACCCGAAGTCAGCAATAGAAAGTCTAACCATTGGACCTGCAGAAGGAAGACGGGAAATGATTGATCTCCTGGAACACCGAGACAAAGAAATTCGCAACCTCCGAAAATACTTCCATCAGAGCAAGGGACCATTTCACCAAGCGATAAACCAGAGTGACAAGAAGTACACAGCCCTAGACATCTCTACTCAAAACATCCAGATTAGAACGAGGGAGCCAAAAGAAGAAGCTTGGGGCAAGAATGTCCTGCACGGACATTCTTGCCCCAAGCTTATTTGGATAAGACTGCTTCCTATGCATGGCTAACAAACGGATCACTCTTCCCCGAAAGCGAAGGGTTCCTAATGGCTATACAAGATCAAGTTGTAAACACCAGAAACTACCGGAAGCATATCCTGAAGTACACGTCAATGGAAAGCGACACATTTTGACAATGCCATCAAGCGCCAGAGACATCCAACATATTACAGTAGGGTGCAGAGTCCTCACACAGAGTACACGAACAGGCACAATCAAGTACATGGAACTACAGAAGGCAGCTATCCTGAGCACTTGTAGGATAGTAAGGAAGTTCTTAGACAACTGAGAGAAAGAAATTCCACAACCTTCAACCTAACACCTACATGGAACTATAGAAGGCAGTTATCCCGAACACTTGTAGGATAGTAAGGAAGTTCCTAGATTTTTTTTTTGATTGTAGGTTTAACGACCACCGTGAGCAACTCAATGGGCTATAAGCAGTCGCCCGTCCCTAATTTAGGGTCACTGGTTCCAGGGAAGGGAGAGAGCCAGTGCCGTAAGGCAAACACAACATCCATGCCTGACCGGGATTCGAACCCGGACCCCTTTCGGACGAATGATCAGAGGCCATACGCTTAGACCACTGCGCCACCGGGGCGGCTAGTTCCCAGATAGCTGAGAGACAGAAATAACACAACCTTCAACCTAGCACCTACATGGAACTATGGAAGGCAGTTATCCTGAACACTTGTAGGATAGTAAGGAAGTTCCTAGACAATTAGGAGAAAGAAATACCACAACCTACAACCTAACACCTACATGGAGCTACAGAAGGCAGCTATCCTGAGCACTTGTAGGATAGTAAGGAAGTTCCTAGACAACTGAGAGAAAGAAATACCACAACCTTCAACCTAACACCTACATGGAAATACAGAAGGCAGCTATCCTGAACACTTGTAGAATAGTAAGGAAGTTCCTAGACAACTGAGAGAAAGAAATACCACAACCTTCAACCTAACACCTACATGGAGCTACAGAAGGCAGCTATCCTGAGCACTTGTAGGATAGTAAGGAAGTTCCTGGACAACTGAGAGAAATAAATACTACTTCCCAGACTTGGTACGTCGTACCCGACCTGGAAGGTAGAGAAAAAACCTCAGAAAGAGGTGGAATCTCTGAAATTTATAATTATAATAATAATAATAAATATAAAAAAATCTATTGAAAATGATTTTTTTTTGTTTCAAAAATGCGAGGGCCTGTTAAGGCGCGTAGCTCAAGGTCACAGTCCTGGTTGCCCCGACGGTCCAGCCCGGCCTTCTCACATATGTACACACACTCATATTACTGCAGTTAGATAAAAACTCTATCCTTGGAAAAATATAGGGTGTCCCACTTGCTACTTTACCCCAAATTTTGTTAATTAAATAATTACAGTAATTGAATGAAATTTGGTAAGGACATAGCTTTATCCATGGGAAAGCTAATTTAGGTTAAACGATATTCGTTGACCTTTATTTCTTTGCCTTCCCAGTTCAGTTATTGAAAGACATTATGCAATGTGGCATTGAAGAATCTTGGGAGACATGGTGTTACACTATACACTCTCACACCGTTTGCAATGTTTATACACGTTGTTTTCTCGAACAGTCGATACTTTGCACCTGCGTTTTTTCATAGATGTTATTAATAATATTATTGTATGCGTCTTCAATATCGTAGGATTTCTAAAACATTACAGCTGTTCATGGTTTCGCGAAATCAAAGGCGTTTTCATAATCAAAAATAAAAGCTATAAATAGTGGGAGATACATGTGTGTGTGTGTGTGTGTGTGTGTGTGTGTGTGTGTGTGTGTGTGTGTGTGTGTGTGTGTGTGACAGTAAAATTTTCAATTGTAATATGCCGTTATGTCTTAAAAGATAAGTTTTTAATCAGTGCATCATTCCAGTTCTTACGTACGAAGCAGAGATGTAGATCTAAACTAAAAAAGGCATACAAAATCTGCAGATAACAACTCAATATACAGTATACACTGAAGAGCAATTGAATTAGACAGCTAGCGTTATGCAAATGTGGCGCTGTGGGCAGCCCTGTAAACGGAAACGACACGACGTATGCCGCGATCCGACAATATAAGGAGTGATGCGACGGGAATCAGTAAGAGTCGGATGCAGTATCGGTAAGACGAAGGATCTAAGCGCATTTGAACGTGGACACATTGTCGGGGCCCGACGAATGAGTCACTCCATCTCGTAAGTCGTGCAGGCACTGGGATTTTCACGAGCCACTGTGTCACGGGTGCACCGTGAGTACATCGAATCTGGTAAAACCATCCCTGCAAGGGCCAACTGCCGTGGACAACAGCGTGGGGATGAGCGGGGTCATCATCGGCTAGCTCGCATTGTAACAGCAGATAGACGGGCCACAGTGCAATAAATCACTCGGCAATTTAACGCTGGTACACAAAAACGTGTAAGCAGCCACACCATCCAGAACCATCTCCTCGCTATGGGGTACAGAAGCCATCGTCCCTCGCTTCCTTGGTCAGCTAGGTCACCTGACCTCAATCCTATCGAGCATATCTGGGATGCCAACGAGAGATATGCTCGAGGCTCTGACCCCCTCCATCAAATTTTCTCTAACTGTGGGAGCTTGTTCAGGTCTCGTGGATCTATATGGCTTCCCAACGCTGCCGGTGTCTTGTCGAGTCCATGCCGTGGCGAATCGCCGTCGTCATCAGGGCGAAAGGTGGTGCAACACTTTACTACACAGGTATCTCTAATTCAATTACTCTTCAGTGTATATATGACAAATTTGCTTAAATATATGGGAAGAATGCATGGAGAGATGCATGCTTGGTGTAACCAGGAAAGATAAAAAGAACTCGTATATCTGGAAAATGACAAGAGTGGAAGACATCATGCTCAGAATAAAATCCTTGAAATGGCAATGGGCTGGGCATATTGCCAGAAGAACGGATCACTAATGGACCACCGAAATTTTAGACTGGATATACTAACGGATAGGAAAAGACCCAGAAGAAGACTACTTGGGAGATGGGTGAATGAAATTCGAAAGCATACTGGAGTGACATGGAGAAGACTGGCGCAAGACTGAGAGTTTTGGAAGAAACTTGGGGAGACCTTCACCCAACAGTGGATTGATAATGGTTGACAATGATAAAGATATACGCATACACACTGGCGGAAAGTGAAGAAGAACACCCAGAAGGAGACGTCTGATACCAACGAAATTTATACAGCATAATAACGGAATACAGAGGATAACGTGATAAAAACATTATGGCAAAATACAACTGTATTTGCTGGTAAACTGAAAAATAACATTTCCATGTAACATGGTTAGTACGAGGTTGAACCGCCATGAACTGCGTCACACTGTGCAATTCTGGCATGGAGTCTGTCGTACAGATGTTGGATGTAAGTTTGGGGTATTGAGTTCCAAGCATCCTCAACCTGGACGCGTAAATTGGGGATGGTCGTGGCTGGCCGTGGAGACCGGATAAGTCGTTGTCCCATAAAATCCCACACGTGCTCAATGGGGGACAAATCCGGTGAAAGTGCAGGCCATAGAAGTTGTCTCACACCCTTAAGCGCATGTTGCGTTGCACGTACCGTGTGTGGGCGTGCGTTATCTTGCTGGAAAACACCACGATGGACCGACCTTACAAATGGCACAACAACGGGCTGAATGATGTTGTTGATGTAGGAGGTGCTGTTTAACGTACCCGGTACAAACACTAGTTGTGTACGGGAGTGATAGCTGATCGCTCCCCACACCAGGAGACTAGGTGTAGGCCTAGTGTGTCGCTGGCGGATGCAAGAAGGGTGGAGACTCTCCCCTGTGCGTCTGCGAACACGCATACGGCCATCGGAGGCTCCCAAGCAGAATCTGCTTTCATCGCTGAACACGACAGATCGCCATTGCGCTCTCCAGTGCAGACGTTGGCGACACCAATGCAGCCGTTCCTGACGGTGGGCTGGAGTCAAAGGTACACATACCAGAGGCACACGTGCACGTAGTCCTGCATCCAGTAGACGGTTGCGGATTGTTCGCACAGTCACCTCAGGTGCAACGGCAGCTAGGATTTGCGTCGCAGTGGATGTTCTGCTTGACAACGCCGCTCTTCTATGCGTCGATCAGTCCGCTCATCAGTCCGTCTGTGACTACTGGTTCTACGTTTTCTCGAGTGGGAATGTTCCTCGGACCATCTACGCCACCATCGTACCCCCACCGATACTTCCCGTCCAATTCGCTCCGCAATAGGATGATACGACCACCCGGCCTCGCGGAGTCCGACTAGGCGACCTCGCTCAAAGTCCGATAACTGCTGAAATCGTACACGTCTTCCATGTCCAGACATTGCAGCTTCTTCAAGGTCTTCGCACGTGTCCGTACGCGGACGACTAATTACATTCACTTCGCCGTACTCCTTAAATACCACCGATGATAATTTGCATATTATGCCGTGCTGTGGCGTAAGCGCTCACCGGTTGGTCCTGAAATTAAAATCACCAACTACGTAAACTCGACCCCATTAACATATGCAAATTTCATGATCGTCCGCCAATTCCTTCTTGGTATTCTTTTTCACTTTCCGCCAGTGTATTATACGTAGATGCAAATTAGTTTTTGCGGCATTTTATAAATCCGTTCAAGAACTTTAAATATATTTTATTTACATTTTTCTACTGATACAAATTTTTAAATAAGTGCATTTGTCATTTTATAAATCCCAGGTCATGAAGTTGTTATACTTTAAAGATTGAGCAGAGTTTTCTTTTTATATACCCCATCATGATCAAAATATTTACGAATCATTACAGCAAAGTGTTTGCATTTTTACCGTTGTCTTTCAAGGTAGAAACAAAGCGTCCATGAGTTGTGTTATGAGAAGGAGTGAGTGCTCAGTTTTTTTTCTTTCACGCTTCCTCGAAAGGCGTCTGTTAAAAAAAAAAAAAAAAAAAAAAAAAAAAACACCCAGCTTTGGATCTGTGAATGACATCATATGCATATGCCACACACCTAGGAATTCGCGTTACTTAGCGAAGTCACCGTGAATTACTCATTCTTCATGTTATCAGTCTGTTACGAAGACCGAGCCGAAGGATTGTCAGTTCGGAAAACATTATCGGGACAGGTAGAAGGTGAAAAATCGCATAGAACATGTTTTAAAAAGCATGATTTCTTATCGGCATTTCGATTAACTGTGCAAACAATACGTTATGTGTCCTCCTTGATTTGATCTTGTCTTTCATTCCTGTGTTACACCACCTTATGCTTTGCGGCAAACTCGTTCTCTTCGTGGGATTGCACAACGACACGGAAAATTACACGGAAGGTATCACAGCAGCTTCAGTGCCGTGTTATTCACAAGCCGGAGCTCTGTCGCCTGTTACAGTGGGAATAATAATTTCTTTTTACTGAATTGTGACATCCGATGAAGCGAACTTTTTAAAGCACATGGACAGCGGAAATACTATTCAATTTTGCGATACAGCTTTTTGGGTGAGTTTTTCTTTCTTTATTAATATGTTTTTTGTTCGTTTCTGCCCTCATTTGCTTCCTTTCCCACCTTTCATAGTGCAATTTAGAGCGTTTTAAATTGCAAATATGCAAATAAAAAGATGTTCTCGACGTAACACTGGGAATTAACATGTTCCCTACATGTAAACATTGCAGTGTTGAAGAGTTATAAGTTTTTACCATTATTAAATCTAAATGTACATGATTTCTGTTTCAGTTAATACACCAAACTTGACCTCTTTATTCAGAAATGTAGGCACAGATGCAGAGAATGTTTTTCCCAATAAGGATAAATTTCATTAAAAACTTTTGTCTTCCAAATGTCCCAATTTTCTTTACCAGCAAATCATGCATACTGAGAAACATGTTTTAATCAATCAACCAAAAATCGGGTATGCTGCTATCAATGATTTTATTTCAGCGCCACAGAGGCGTTGGAACCGTGGGAGCAGAGGGGCCGGTCGCCCCCACCCCCTTTCTCTTTTACGTGCAAGGGCGAAACATCCCCCCATTTTTCTTTTTTTTTTAATTATGTCCGTAATCAGAAATCGAATAAAAATTTCAATTTTCTGCCATTAAAATTTCTTCTGATAAAACAATATTATTTTCTGTTTTAATTATTGGCCATCTAGAACTCTGAATTCTTAAGGCCATTCCTGAGACGCAGAATAAACTCTCCTCGAGTGTCCAGAATGACAAGGGTTGCGGCCTTTTGAGTGAATCCAAATTTTGCAGAACAAATCCTTTTATTTTTACCAATATGTTTTTGTTTATCTCTTACTATTTTTATTTTAATCTTAAAATGGCCGTATTTAAAACACCAAAGAGTAAATTCAACGAAAGATACAACGAAATAATGCTCCCCGACTGATGGCCACAGTTAAAACATTAGTAAGTCATAAGAGCTATTTTGACACCTGCTACGCTCATGATTTTGCTCTATGGCTACTAAAGAACTGCTGATTGAATTGATTGATCTCTCAAAAGATGGCATTTTAAAGTCCATATTTGACGCTAAGAAAGATCCAGTTGAAATATGGAAAATTACAATAGAATACCCAACCTTCGGCTACATGAACGAAAAATGCTTTCTTGCTTTTCAACTACTTATCGCTGCGAATCAATATTCTCCTACCTAACCCAAATCAAGACACCTTAAGGTCACAAATGACGGATACCCATCTAAAGGATCAGTTAAAAGTGCGAAACTTCATGTGACAACCAAATATTCAAATACTTTCCAACAAAAAGCAGTCACAATTAAGTCATTAAAAGGTTAGTTAACTTTAGAATTAACAAAGTTTTTTTTTCATTTTTGAAGTTAGTTAGTACATAGTAAGATTTTTACAAAGTAATGTATATTTCGAAGTATATCTAATTGAAGTTTCTTGAATGCGGCCTTCCAACATGAAAAGGTTCCCCACCTCTGCAGTATGGGAATAAAATGTTTTTTCCAAGTACCAGCCTTTTTAAGAAACAGTTATTATGATGTATTTATAAAAACAGCAAGAACATTTTCTATTTCATTTAAGTATAACAAGTTAGTAACATCATGCAATGCATTGATTATGATAAGCTTTCCAACATACCAGAAATGATTACTCCAATTATTACTCAAGTTATGAAGATAATGGCTGTAGAATAAATCTCGCTCCTATGACCTGACCTTTCACCCCATTTCAATGATATTCAACAGAACCAGTAACGTATACTTTCGGAACAACATGATAAAGTTTTGTCTCAATCGAAGCATTTTTACGTAAGTTATAACGCATAAGAGTGAAGGAATGGATCCTGATCCTATGTCCAGACCTTTGACCCCATTTCGCCCATTTTCAACAGGGCTCGTCCCCACGTTGTCCCCTACCACATACTAAAATTTCATTGAAATCGAACCATTTTTACGTAAGTTATAACTCATAAGGGCAACGGAATGCATCCCACTCTTATGTCCTGACCTTTGACCCCACTACACCCATTTTCAATACGTTTCGTCCCCCCCAGGAGGTCCCCTACCACATACTAAAATTTCATTGAAATCGAACCATATTTACGCAAGTTATGATGCATAAAGGCAATGGAATGGAAACTGCTCCTATGTCGTGACCTTTGGCCCCATTAGCCCCATTAGCCCCATTTCTAATAGGGTTCGTCCCCAGGTGGTCCCCTACACCATACTAAAATTTCACCGAAATCGAACGATTTTTACGCTAGTTATCGTGCGGACAGTCGGACGGACAAAGCTGGAGCATATGCGCTTCTTCAACCTACGGTTGGAAAGCGTAAATAAAAACGTTCTTTCTTTAAAATAAGAAAATGGAAGAGGAAGGGGAAGAAAGGAATGAGATATATTTTTATACTTATGTGGCTTGACGTATAACGTAAGGGCTATGGCCCTTGTGGAATTTATACTAACGTAGAGGTGTCCAAATCGATAAAGTTTAACATCGTTCACGATATGAGTCAAATGTTTTATATCGAAAACCCCTATGATATAGATATAGTATATCTATATTATCTGTAACGTGCTCAAGCGACATGATCACGTCCTGTTTTACAAAAGCACAGTGCATTTTATGATCTGAACAAAAAATGTATATTCTGATATCTACCCACCGTTGTCAAAACAGTTCCTACGCCCTGCCGCACCTGTATTTAGTGGAATTGCAGGATATTTACGTCCCTTTGCGGAGTAAATGTCAGGTTATTTGCACCACTTCCCGTCTCTTTATGAAAATTCAAAGCAGAACAACAAGAAAGATGACGTCGAATTTTTGGGTGTAATCAGCATGAGTTTTAAATTCTTTCCGACAGGAAAAAATTTAAAACAAACAATTAATTCAGCTAAAAACGAGAATGTATTTATGCCTCCTATACGGTGGCGTATTCCGTGCAAAAATGATTTTCGAAACCCTTTTGCAAAAATCTGTTAGCTTTCAATTACTCAAGATCTTAAATTCCACATTATTAACTAGGTTTCATGGGCGTTTTAAAAATTGAAATTCTTTGGACATGTATTTTTGGTAAAACCGAAATTATTGCATTTTCTTTTTCTTTTTTTTTTTTCAATGAAGGTTTAACAACCACCGTGAGCAACACAATGGGCTATAAGCCGTCGCTCGTCCCTAATTTAGGGTCACAGGCTCCAGGGAAGGGAGAGAGCCAGCGCCGTGAGACAAATACCATATACCTCACGGGATTCGAACCCAGACCCTTCTCGGACGAATGGTCATTTGCTGGCTTATATATTATGTACTGTTTATTTTAGGCTGTCTGCGAGCGCCTGTTCTTTTATTATAAATACTTTTTGCAGGGGTTTTTATACCCTTCTTTTTAGAGCAATAAAGATCTTATGAATGGTAATAAGCCAGCACTTAGACCACTGCGCCACCAGGGCGGCACACTTTACCGCGTGAAACACAAATGTGGACGTTGTAACTAAAATGATTACTCTTGTTTTATACCAATCCAAAGTACTACAGGGCGGTGGCACAGTGATCTAAGCGCGGGCTTGTGACCATTCATGCTAGATGGGTCCGGGTTTGATTCCCGATTAGACATGAATGCTGTGTTTGTCTTGCGGTGATGGCTCTCTCCGTTCCCTGGAACCAGGGACCCTAAATTAGGAACGGGCGACTGCTTATAGCCCATTGAGTTGCTCATGGTGGTCCTTAAACCTCCAATAAAAAAATGCACTACGGAATATTTACGGCAAAGTTAATCATGTTATGCAAATTTTATTACTTTAGAGAACTAAAGGCAACCTCTTTTTGAAATGCCTCACGATCACACACACAAATCACTTAACTTCCATGTGATACTCTCTAATGACCTTTCGATTTATACGAAAACACAGAACATAAGAAACCAAATAAATAAGTAACAATCTAGAATTACTGCACACAAAAAGTTACTTAAATTAATTACTCTTGAATGTGTAAAAAACACACACTTAACATAGTGCTGCAATGTTTTGCACAGAGTAAAAATTTTTCTCTTTACTCTTATATAAAACAAGAAAGATGACACCGGATTTTCGGGTGTAATAGGCACGTCTTTTGAATCCGTTCTGACGCAAATTAAATTTATCAAAGCTATTCAAAGTCAATGGAACCGGTATCAAAAACAATAGTATCTGACGGAAGAAAGACGTTTTTCAATCGGGTTTTTAATCCCTCAGATATTGCTGTAAACGGAATCGTAAGCTTATGCCCTATGGTTGCAGACTTGTGCGTTAAGAAAAACATGAATTTATATGAGAAACATTTCGCACCGGAAACGTTCTCCAACATAGAAAGAATTTTTCAAATCGGACTCTTAGAAACAGAGATATTGGCAAAAATAAGATGTGACTTTACGTCCCCTGGTGGGAAAACCATGCATTATTTTAGGAAGAAAGTATTCTCAAAAGGTTTCCCATATGAGCACTATCGGTCCAAGAAAAAAAAAGCTTCCTTGTCCAGCTGGGTCACCTGACCTCAGTCCTATCGAGCACATCTGGAATGCCATCGAGAGAGATGCTCGAGGCTCTGACCCCTCCATCAAATCTTCGTTAACTGTGGGAGCTTGTTCAGGTGTCGTGGATCTATATGGCTTCCCAACGCTTCCGGTGTCTTGTCGAGTCCATTCCGTGGCGAATCGCCGCCGTCATCAGGACGAAAGGTGGTGCTACACGTTACTACACGTTACTACACAGGTATCTCTAATTCAATTACTCTTCAGTGTATATATGGCAAATTTGTTTAAATATATGGGAAGAATGCATGGAGAGATGCATGCTTGGTGTAACCCGGAAAGATAAAAAGAACTCGTATATCTGGAAAATGACAAGAGTGGAAGACATCATGCTCTGAATAAAATCCTTGAAATGGCAATGGGCTGGGCATATTGCTAGAAGAACGGATCACCGATGGACCACCGAAATTTTAGACTGGATATACTAAGGGATAGGAAAAGACCCAGAAGAAGACTACTTGGGAGATGGGTGGATGAAATTCGAAAGCATACTGGAGTGACATGGAGGAGACTGGCGCAAGACTGAGAGTTTTGGAAGATGCTTGGGGAGACCTTCACCCAACAGTGGATTGATAATGGTTGACAATGATAATGATATACGCATTTACACTAGCGGAAAGTGAAAAAACAACACCCAGAAGGAGACGTCTGATACCAACGAAATTTATACAGCATAATAACGGAATACAGAGGATAACGTGATCAAAACATTATGGCAAAATACAGCTGTATTTGCTGGTAAACTGAAAAATAATATTTCCATGTAACATGGTTAGTACGAGGTTGAACCGCCATGAACTGCGTCAAGCTGTGCAATTCTGGCATGGAGTCTGTCGTACAGATGTTGGATGTAAGTTTGGGGTATTGAGTTCCAAGCATCCTCAACCTGGACGCGTAAATCGGGGATGGTCGTGGCTGGCCGTGGAGACCGGATAAGTCGTTGTCCCATAAAATCCCACACGTGCTCAATGGGGGACAAATCCGGTGAACGTGAAGGCCATGGAAGTTGTCTCACACCCTGAAGTGCATGTTGCGTTGCACGTGCCGTGTGTGGGCGTGCGTTATCTTGCTGGAAAACACCACGATGGACCGACCTTAAAAATGGCACAACAACGGGCTGAATGATGTTGTTGATGTAGGAGGTGCTGTTTAACGTACCCGTTACAAACACTAGTTGTGTACGGGAGTGATAGCTGATCGCTCCCCACACCAGGAGACCAGGTGAAGGCCCTGTGTGTCGCTGGCGAATGCAAGAAGGGTGGAGACTCTCCCCTGTGCGTCTGCGAACACGCTTACGGCCATCGGAGGCTCCCAAGCAGAATCTGCTTTCATCGCTGAACACGACAGATCGCCATTGCGTTCTCCAGTGCAGACGTTGTCGACACCACTGCAGCCGTTCCTGACGGTGGGCTGGAGTCAGAGGTACACATGCCAGAGGCACACGTGCACGTAGTCCTGCATCCAGTAGATGGCGTATTGTTCGCACAGTCACCTCAGGTGCAACGGCAGCTAGGATTTGCGTCGCAGTGGATGTTCTGCTTGACAACGCCGCTCTTCTTATGCGTCGATCGGTCCGCTCATCAGTCCGTCTGTGACTCCCAGTTCTACGTCTTCTCGTGTGGGAATGTTCCTCGGACCATCTACGCCACCATCGTACCACCACCGATACTTCCCGCCCAATTCGCTCCGTAATACGACGATACGACCACCCGGCCTCGCGGAGTCCGACTAGGCGACCTCACTCAAAGTCCGATAACTGCTGAAATCGTACACGTCTTCCATGTCCAGGCATGGCAGCTTCTGCAGGGTCTTCGTACGTGTCCGTACGCCGACGACTGATTACATTCACTTCCCCGTACTCCTTAAATACCATCGAGGATAATTTGCATATTATGCCGTGCTGTGGCGTAAGCTCTCACC
Organism: Macrothele yani; assembly: GCA_039090855.1. Taxonomy (NCBI): domain Eukaryota; kingdom Metazoa; phylum Arthropoda; class Arachnida; order Araneae; family Macrothelidae; genus Macrothele; species Macrothele yani. Next base: position 93,129,137 of record CM076993.1, read on the forward strand.
GGTTGGTCCTGAAATTAAAATCACCAACCACTACGTAAACTCGACTCCATTAACATATGCAAATTTCATGATCGTCCGCCAATTCCTTCTTGGTGTTCTTTTTTCACTTTCCGCCAGTGTATTATACGTACATGCAAATTAGTTTTTGCGGCATTTTATAAATCCGTTCAAGAACTTTAAATATATTTTATTTACATTTTTCTACTGATATAAATTTTTAAATAAGTGCATTTGTCATTTTATAAATCTCAGGTCATGAAGTCGTTACACTTTAAAGATTGAGCAGAGATTTCTTTTTATATACCCCATCATGATCAAAATATTTACGAATCATTACAGCAAAGTGTTTGCATTTTTACCGTTGTCTTTCAAGGTAGAAACAAAGCGTCCATGAGTTGTGTTATGAGAAGGAGTGAGTGCTCAGTTTTTTTTTCTTTCACGCTTCCTCGAAACGCGTCTGTTAAAAAAAAAAATCACACAGCTTTGGCTCTGTGAATGACATCATATGCATATGCCACACACCTAGGAATCCGCGTTACTTAGCGAAGTCACCGTGAATTACTCATTCTTCATGTTATCAGTCTGTTACGAAGACCGAGCAGAAGGATTGTCAGTTCGGAAAACATTATCGGGACAGGTAGAAGGTGAAAAATCGCATAGAACATGTTTTAAAAAGCATGATTTCTTATCGGCATTTCGATTAACTGTGCAAACAATACGTTATGTGTCCTCCTTGATTTGATCTTGTCTTTCATTCCTGTGTTACACCACCTTATGCTTTGCGGCAAACTCGTTCTCTTCGTGGGATTGCACAACGATAGGAAAATTACACGGAAGGTATCACAGCAGCTTCAGTGCCGTGTTATTCACAAGCCGGAGCTCTGTCGCCTGTTACAGTGGGAATAATAATTTCTTTTTACTGAATTGTGACATCCGATGAAGCGAACTTTTTAAAGCACATGGACAGCGGAAATACTATTCAATTTTGCGATACAGCTTTTTGGGTGAGTTTTTCTTTCTTTATTAATATGTTTTTTGTTCGTTCCTCCCCTCATTTGCTTCCTTTCTCACCTTCCAAAGTGCAATTTAGAGCGTTTTAAATTGAAAATATGCAAATAAAAAGATGTTCTCGACGTAACACTGGGAATTAACATGTTCCCCACATGTAAACATTGCAGTGTTGTAGAGTATATAAGTTTTTACCATTATTAAATCTAAATGTACATGATTTCTGTTTCAGTCAATGCACCAAACTTGACCTCTTTATTCAGAAATGTAGGCACAGATGCAGAGAATGTTTTTCCCAATAAGGATAAATTCCATTAAAAACTTTTGTCTTCCAAATGTCCTAATTTTCTTTACCAGCAAATCATGCATACTGAGAAACATGTTTTAATCATTCAACCAAAAATCGGGTATGCTGCTATCAATGATTTTATTTCCGCGCCACAGAGGCGTTGGAACCGTGGGAGCAGAGGGACCGGTCGCCCCCACCCCTTTCTCTTTTACGTGCAAGGGCGAAACATCCCCCCATTTTTCTTTTTTTAATTATGTCCGTAATCAGAAATCGGATAAATATTTCAATTTTCTGCCATTAAAATTTCTTCTGATAAAACAATATTATTTTCTGTTTTAATTATTGGCCATCTAGAACTCTGAATTCTTAAGGCCATTCCTGAGACGCAGAATAAACTCTCCTCGAGTGTCCAGAATGACAAGGGTTGCGGCCTTTTGAGTGAATCCAAATTTTGCAGAACAAATCCTTTTATTTTTACCAATATGTTTTTGTTTATCTCTTACTATTTTTATTTTAATCTTAAAATGGCCGTATTTAAAACACCAAAGAGTAAATTCAACGAAAGATACAACGAAATAATGCTCCCCGACTGATGGCCACAGTTAAAACATTAGTAAGTCATAAGAGCTATTTTGACACCTGCTACGCTCATGATTTTGCTCTATGGCTACTAAAGAACTGCTGATTGAATTGATTGATCTCTCAAAAGATGGCATTTTAAAGTCCATATTTGACGCTAAGAAAGATCCAGTTGAAATATGGAAAATTACAATAGAATACCCAACCTTCGGCTACATGAACGAAAAATGCTTTCTTGCTTTTCAACTACTTATCGCTGCGAATCAATATTCTCCTACCTAACCCAAATCAAGACACCTTAAGGTCACAAATGACGGATACCCATCTAAAGGATCAGTTAAAAGTGCGAAACTTCATGTGACAACCAAATATTCAAATACTTTCCAACAAAAAGCAGTCACAATTAAGTCATTAAAAGGTTAGTTAACTTTAGAATTAACAAAGTTTTTTTTTCATTTTTGAAGTTAGTTAGTACATAGTAAGATTTTTACAAAGTAATGTATATTTCGAAGTATATCTAATTGAAGTTTCTTGAATGCGGCCTTCCAACATGAAAAGGTTCCCCACCTCTGCAGTATGGGAATAAAATGTTTTTTCCAAGTACCAGCCTTTTTAAGAAACAGTTATTATGATGTATTTATAAAAACAGCAAGAACATTTTCTATTTCATTTAAGTATAACAAGTTAGTAACATCATGCAATGCATTGATTATGATAAGCTTTCCAACATACCAGAAATCATTACTCCAATTATTACTCGAGTTATGAAGATAATGGCTGTAGAATAAATCTCGCTCCTATGACCTGACCTTTCACCCCATTTCGATGATATTCAACAGAACCGGTAAGGTATTCTTTCGGAACAACATGATAAAGTTTTGTCTCAATCGAAGCATTTTTACGTAAGTTAACACGCATAACGGTGACGGAATGGATCCTGATTCTATGTCCTGACCTTTGACCCCATTTCGCCCATTTTCAACAGGGCTCGTCCCCACGTTGTCCCCTACCACATACTAAAATTTCGTCGAAATCGAACCATTTTTACGTAAGTTATAACTCATAAGGGCAATGGAATGCATCCCGCTCTTATGTCCTGACCTTTAACCCCACTACACCCATTTTCAATACGTTTCGTCCCCCCCCCCCCCAGGAGGTCCTCTACCACATACTAAAATTTCATTGAAATCGAACCATATTTACGCAAGTTATGGTGCATAAGGGCAATGAAATGGATCCTGCTCCTATGTCATGACCTTTGGCCCCATTAGCCCCATTTTTAATAGGGTTCGTCCCCAGGTGGTCCCCTACCACATACTAAAATTTCACCGAAATAGAACGATTGTTACGCTAGTTATCGTGCGGACAGACGGACGGACAGACAAAGCTGGAGCATATGCGCTTCTTCAACCTACGGTTGGAAAGCGTAAATAAAAACGTTCTTTCTTTAAAATAAAAAATGGCAGAGGAAGGGGAAGAAAGGAATGAGATATATTTTTATACTTATGTGGCTTGACGTGTAACGTAAGGGCTATGGCCCTTGTGGAATTTATACTAACGTGGAGGTGTCCAAATCAATAAAGTTTAACATCGTTCACGATATGAGTCAAATGTTTTATATCGAAAACCCCTATGATATAGATATAGTATATCTATATTATCTGTAACGTGCTCAAGCGACATGATCACGTCGTGTTTTACAAAAGCACGGTACATTTTATGATCTGAACAAAAAATGTATATTCTGATATCTACCCACCGTTGTCAAAACAGTTCCTACGCCCTGCCGCACCTGTATTTAGTGGAATTTCAGGATATTTACAGCCCCTTGCGGAGTAAATGTCAGGTTATTTGCACCACATCCCGTCTCTTTATGAAATTTCAAAGCAGGACAACAAGAAAGATGACGTCGAATTTTCGGGTGTAATCAGCATGAGTTTTAAATTCTTTCCGACAGGAAAAAAATATTTCAAAACAGATTCGCTGAACAATTAATTCAGCTAAAAACGAGAATGTATTTATGCCTCCTAGACGGTGGCGTATCCCGTGCAAAAAGGATTTTGGAGGCCCTTTTGCAAAAATCTGTTAGCCTTCAATTATTCAAGATTTTAAATTCCATATTATTAACTAGGTTTCATGGGCGTTTTAAAAATTGAAATTCTTTGGACATGTATTTTTCGTAAAACCGAAATTATTGCATTTTATTTTTCTTTTTTTTTTTTCAATGAAGGTTTAACAACCACCGTGAGCAACACAATGGGCTATAAACCGTCGCTCGTCCCTAATTTAGGGTCACAGGCTCCAGGGAAGGGAGAGAGCCAGCGCCGTGAGGCAAATACCACATCCATGCCTCACTGGATTCGAACCCAGACCCTTCTCGGACGAATGGTCATTTGCTGGCCTATATATTATGTACTGTTTATTTTAGGCTGTCTGCGAGCGCCTGTTCTTTTATTATAAATACTTTTTGCAGGGGTTTTTATACCCTTCTTTTTTAGAGCAATAAAGATCTTATGAATGGTAATAAGCCAGCACTTAGACCACTGCGCCACCAGGGCGGCACACTTTACCGCGTGAAACACAAATGTGGACGTTGTAACTAAAATGATTACTCTTGTTTTATACCAATCCAAAGTACTACAGGGCGGTGGCACAGTGATCTAAGCGCGGGCTTGTGATTGTGACCATTCATGCTAGATGGGTCCGGGTTTGATTCCCGATGAGACATGAATGCTGTGTTTGTCTTGCGGTGATGGCTCTTTTCGTTCCCTGGAACCAGGGACCGTAAATTAGGAACGGGCGACTGCTTATAGCCCATTAAGTTGCTCACGGTGGTCGTTAAACCTCCAATAAAAAAATGCACTACGGAATGCTTACGGCAAAGTTAATCATGTTATGCAAATTTTATTACTTTAGAGAACTAAAGGCAACCTCTTTTTGAAATGCCTCACAATCACACACACAAACCACTTAACTTCCATGTGATACTCTTTAATGACCTTTCGATTTATAGGAAAACACAGAACATAAGAAACCAAATAAATAAGTAACAATTTAGAATTACTGCACACAAAAAGTTACTTAAATTAATTACTCTTGAATGCGTAAAAAACACACACTTAACATAGTGCTGCAATGTTTTGCACAGAGTAAATATTTTTCTCTTTACTCTTATATAAAACAAGAAAGATGACACCGAATTTTCGGGTGTAATAAGCACGTCTTTTGAATCCGTTCTGACGCAAATTAAATTTATCAAAGCTATTCAAAGTCAATGGAACCGGTATCAAAAACAATAGTATCTGACGGAAGACAGAAGTTTTTCAATCGGGTTTTTAATCCCTCAGATATTGCTGTAAACGGAATCGTAAGCTTACGACCTCTGGTTGCAGACTTGTGCGTTAAGAAAAACATGAATTTATATGAGAAACATTTCGCACCGGAAACGTTCTCCAACATAGAAATAATTTTTCAAATCGGGCTCTTAGAAACAGAGATATTGGCAAAAATAAGATGTGACTTTACGTCCCCTGGTGGGTAAACCATGCATTATTTTAGGAAGAAAGTATTCTCAAAAGGTTTTCCCATATGAGCACTATCGGTCCAAGAAAAAAAAATTTAGTCGAGTTTTCAGGAGCCCAGATTTTGCTACAAATACACCAGAAGCAGAAATTAACACTTAAGACCCCTGGTGGCCAAACCATTCTTTACGAAACATTAGAAACTATGTGAAAAATATTTTCCATCAGGTCTTGTATGCGATACAAGAATGATTTTTCTAATCGGAGTTTTAGAAGCAGAAACCACGCAGAAAACGCAATTTACCTTTGTGACCCCTAGCGGAAAGTCTATGATTTACTTGAAAATTTTGAATTTATAGGAAAAACATTATTTCGCATCGGAAACGCTATCCAACAAAGAAGGAATTTTTCAAATCGGACTCCTAGAAGTAGAGATATTGACAAAAATAAGTTATACTTCTACGCCCCGTGGTGTAGAAACCATGCATTATTTCAAGAAGAAAATGTTCCTAAAAGGTTTGTCGGCATGAGTAGTATCGGTCAACAAAGGATTTTTTTTTCAATCGTGATTTTAGAAGCTCATATTTTGCTGCAAATACATCAGAAGCAGAAATTAAGATTTACGCCCCCTGGTGGCAAAACCATTTTTTTACAAAAATTAGAAATTATGTGCAAACGATTTCCCACCAGGAGCTGTATCCGGCGCAGAAAGAATTTTTCAAATCTGAGATTTCGAAAGCAGAGATATAGGGGAAACACAATTTACCTCTACGCCCCCTAGCGAAAAGTCTATGAATTACTTGAAAATTTTGAAATTATTTGAAAACATGTCACACTGAAAACACTATCCAACAAAGAAGGAATTTTTCTAATCGGACGCCTAGAAGTAGAGATATTGACAAAAATAGGATATACATCTACGCTCCCTGGCGGAGAAACTGTGGAACATTTTAAGAAGAAAATATTCCGAAAATGTTTATCGATGTGAGTGGCATCAGTCCACGAAAGAATTTTTTCAACCGAAATTTTAGAAGCTCAGATTTTATGGCAAATACATCAGAAGCAAAAATTAACACTTACGCCCGCTTTTGGTTAAAGTATTCTTTACCAAAAATTTGAAGTTATATGCAAAAGATTTTCCATCAGGAGATTTATCCGCTGAAGAATTTTTTTCAAATCGGAGTTTTAGAAGAAGAGTTATCAGGAAAAATGTAATTTACTTTTACGCCCCCTATCGGAAAATCTATGCGTGATTTGAAAAAGTAACTATATCTAAAATACTCTTCGACATAAATGGAATCGAAAGATAAAAGAATTTTTTCAATCGGATGTTTAGAAGCAAATATGTGGAATAAAACGTATTTTTGATTTCGACATCATCTGCATTTTCGCCCCTAGCGGCGAAATTGTGCATCGTAAAAAAAAAAAGAAAGAAAGAAAGGATCATCATTCGCATATTTCAAACTTCCCAATGCAAAAAGAATTTTTCAAATCGGACTAATAGTTGCAGAGATATCGTGGGTAGACGGACGGACGGACGGGCAAACAGGTAACATAAGCACGATCTTTTTTTGCAAAAGACGTGCTAAAAAATGCCACAGGTCTCTACTTCTTCGTCCCCGTAAAGAAAACCCATTATTTTATTCTATTCCGAAGGATGTGCAGTTATGTGCAAACAATTGTAATACATAACACCTTATCCTCATTGGTATAAAACTTACTTTTATTTGACTGATTTTTCTTTCACATTCTCTTACTAATGTGCATGTACACTATATTGTCAAAAGTCACCAGACACCCCTTCAAACGCAAACGAACGGATCATCTGCGTTGTTAAGATGCGTGGTACAGCTGCAAATGGTACAAAAACAAGCTTGCAGCTGACCGCGATCATATCGCACTGTGAGGTTGAGTGAAAATGTGAACTGACTTTGAGAAAGGAAAGATTGTAGCGTGTTATATTAGTGGGTTGTTCATAAGAGAAACCGAGAGGCGTTTAAACATACAAAAGTCAACTGTTTTGTATGTACTGAATAAGTGGAAGACATATGGAGTTCCTGAAGTAGAAAAACATACCGGCAGACCGAAGAAAATCAGTGATAGAGGACGTCAAAGCCTCAGGAGAGTCATTACAGCTAATCGACGGAGTACTGCACAAGACCTCAGTCTATAGGTGAGTAAAAATGCTGGAACCTCGGTATGTACACGTACCATTCGCAGAGAACTTCATTCCATGGGTTACCGTGGTCGTGCGACTGCGCATAAGCCTTTCATATCCACTCGGAATACTACTCGTCGTTTAGCATGGTGTAAAGAACATTTATTGTGGACCGTAGATCAATGGAAACGGGTCCTATGGACTGATGAATCCAGATACACGATCCATCAGTCTGATGGCCGTGTGTGGGAGTGTCGGCACTCGGCAGCCGGGGGATCGCTATTTATCACAGTGTACTGTTCCTACAGTCGAGTTTGGAGCTGGCAGTGTACTCGTGTGAGGGTGTTTTTCGTGGTATGGTCCCGGCCCATTGGTTATCGTAGACAAACCTGTTAACCAGCACGTCTACCTCGATATTCTGGACAATTATGCCCTACCAACTCTGTGGCAATACTATGGAAACGAGCCTTGTTGGTACCAGCAGGATAATGCACCGAGCCATGAAGAAAGAACTGTTACGGCGTGGTTTGACGATAATTCCGTATCGTGTGTGGACTGGCCAGCACAGAGCCTTGATCTGAATCACACAGAGCCCCTATGGGATGAATTAGGGCGCCGCATAAGTAGTTTGAAACCAATGCCTACTTCTAAGCAACAGTTAGTGGCAGCATTATGTACTGAATATAAGCGCATACCTATCGCTGTGTTCCAAACCTTTGTCGAAAGCATATCTCAAAGTGACGGTGCATGAAGGCCAAAGGTGGACCGACACCGTACTAAAATATGTTAATAAATGCTATGTTGTGTTTCTGTATAGGTGTCCGGTGACTTTTGTCAGTACAGTGTATATGACTGCGAAAAGGGCCCTCAAGTCCTCTAAATAGTATAGCTTCTTTTCCGTCGTAAAGTTTTTGTAAACTAAAACCGCGAAATATTTTACGTATTTATTGAAAAGAAATATCAAAACTGCTTTTCTTTTTTATATTTCAAACAAAGCTGCCGTCAAAAATTCCTGGCCATTGGCTATTTCTTTAATCAACTTCACATGAAGTTTTGACAAAAAAATTGCCAAATCTTTTTCCTGAGGCTATAGACTCTGTTAGCCGTGAGAACCCCAGCACTGCGGGGGTTGCGGGGGCTATCAGTACGCCCCTACTAATAGAGAAACTTTGCGCATGTGCTATGTAAGCAGTATTCTTTATAGTGTATTGAACCAGCTACGAAAAAAAAGTAGCAACCGGATCTCTACACAATCTGTAAAACATCGACAAATAAAAACAGCTGCTTTCGGCCATTAACGGCTGAAATGCGTGCTACGAAAAATTATAAAATGCGCACAAAACATTTCTCATAACAGAAGGTATCCAAAGCAAAGGGGATTTCTCATACTCGAAACCATATCTTCGTTCTCAGAAACGAAGATACGGTTTCAAGTATGCTACCAACAGAAATGAATACTTACACTTCCTAGTGGCCAAACAGTGTGGTTCAAACATTGGGAATTATATGAAAAAAGTTACTCTCGATTGGCAGCGAATTTTTTTTTTTTAAATCAGATTTTCAGTAGCGGAAATATTATCATTTTAAGAATTTAATTAACGCCCGCAAGCGGGAAAAGTAAACATTATTTTGGGGAAAATAAAACCTATATAATTAGTGACGTCTGTCCCTAACGCCCTGACGTCATTCAATATATGCAGCGCCATCTGCTGTTATCCGGTGGCCGAAATCGGAACTAAGCTGACCTCTGTCGCACGATACGTAAAATCAAGAAGAAATACTGGAAAATAAAATAAAGCTAGTAAGACAAACGACTTCATCTATGGCAACAGCACGTGCTAGAGCAACTGTCTGCGACGTTTGTTTTGTTACGTAGGTGTTGTGTCGTACATTATTTTACTTTTTTCTATACTTTAAGCCACCCACATAGAAAAATCCTAACTGCGCCACTGTGATTGCAAACATGTGAAAAACAGAAATATGAAGTTTTAGTGGCAAAAGCAGTTTCGATATTTCAAGACATTGTGAAATGCATGCAAAATATTCCTTTTTTATCTAACGCAAAAGGAATTTTTAAAATTCGATTTTTAGAAGCAGACATTTTGGGAAAGGTACAATGTACATTTACGACCCTAGCAGTGACGTTATACATTAATTCAAATAAAAAGTGTACGTAAAATAGCTATCCTAGTATTAAAAACACAGTTTTGCCGTCTTTACACGATTTAAAAAATTACGGTTAAAATGATATATACATGAGCACTTTCAAGTCCACTGTGGACCCGTCATCAGATGCTGTGGTTGCACTATGCCCTGGGAGGGTATATATTATGTAGTATGCGCACTGACGAAATAGTATGTTTTGGCATGCGCATGCTCACTACCCAATCATGTCGTTTCATTAGAGCAGCCGGTATTGTCTCTTTCGTTGTAATAGTTACAGAGTAGTTTCCATGGGAACGGTATAATGATAGGGGTATCGTCGTTACAGCATTCAGCCCTATGTTTATGTATCAATAGGCTTTCTAACAGGAGGATAGATGAACATGTAGTTGGCGTATGTAACATAGTAACATCGTCCCAGATAGGTTGGTGTTGACCCTTCAGGCATAGTCTTGAAAGGGCGGTGGAGGTGGAGCATGTTTTAACATTATATCTATGTTCAGAGACACGTAAATTAATATTGCGACGGGTCGAACCTATGTACATCTTGTCGGTTACGTCAGCATTCATAGCTTTTAGTGGGATTGCGTATACACCGAATTTGGAATCATGGGGAATCCGATCCCTGTCATTTTTAACATGGGCGAGAATGTTGCGCGTTTTTATGCCGAAATCAAAATTAAGTGGACGACATGCGTTTTTTAGGATATTTGTGACAGCAGGGACGTATGGTAGCTTGCCGACATATGAAGTGCTTGGTATCGTTCTTGGTAATGTTGAGTATGATGCATTAAAGACACGGCGCATTATGGAATTAACTGTGGTAGATGAATAATTATATAATGCTGCAATATCCATAATTTTTTTTTGCAACTTCTAGGTCTCTTTGATCGGTTGAGGATGAATGTGTAACTGCTCGGTGAAACATAAAGTGAAGGGCTGAGAGTTTTTGCCTGAGTGGGTGGTAGGAGTTATAGGGAATCATAGATAATGTTGCCGTGCTGGTTTTCTATAAACAGAGTGAGTTACTTCGTTCGTATTAGGGTTTCTTTCCAACAAGATGTCCAGATAGGGTAATGCATAATTGGTCTCGAATTCTGTAGAAAATTTTATGGAACTGTATTTTGTAGACAACAAGCTGGTGAATTCGGTAAGGCTTTCAAGGGTGGACTGCCAAAACAAAAGCACATCATCCACGTATCTCAGGTATAAAATAGGTTTCACATGAAAGTTTGCGAGGACTTCGTTTTCCAGGTCTTGTAACAACAACTCAGATAGAACTGCTGAGAGGGGTGACCCCATAGGGGCCCCTTCCCGTTGACGGTAAATAGTTTCATTAAATCGAAAAAATGTTCTGTTGTACACAAGTCTTAAGGCATTAACAATGCCTTGAATTTCATTATGGGTATAAGTTCCGTGGGCTGACATTTCTTCAATGATATAGTGGACAGCAGGTACAGGTACGTTAGGGTATAAGGAAATGATATCGAGTGAGACCATTATAAACTGCGAGCTAGATGGTGTAACAGAATGTATTTTATTTAATGCCTGAGCGGAACTGGTCACCGAGAATATGGATGAAGTGGTTAATGGAACTAGACATTTTGCCAATGCTCCCTCGAGGGGTCTAGTTGGACTTTCATAGGCCGAAACGAGGGGGCGTACGGGATTACCTGTTTTATGGGTTTTAAGTTTTCCAAATAATTCGGGAACACGGGGTCCAGGTGGTGGGTGCATAGCTTTAGTGATATTTGTAAGAAGTAGACCTGAAGATTTTAACCTGGAGAGGGCCGAAATGGTAGCATTAGTGGGATCACGGGTGCAGATGGTATGTGGAATGTTTGCAATTGCCTGGTTCATTTTATCAATGTAGTCAGTTCTATTCATTATAATAACTTGGGAGGTCTTGTCCGCACTGATTATGGAAATATCGGGGTTCTGACGCAGCTGTCTAAGTTGGTTCAGTTCATATTTGAGTTTCTTATATACAGGATTATTGCTAGATTGGTTATGAAGAGTCTTGATGGCTCCAGCTACTTGATGTCTAGTGGAGTCTTGAATAGAATAAGGGAGCGCTTTAACAATTTGTTCAATCTGTGGAATAAGCTGAATATCATTGACAACATTGATAGGGTAGGCATACTTAAGTCCTCTATCGAGCGCACTTTGCAGAACTGGGTGCAGTTGTATACCACTGAGGTTGATGTAGGATGTTGAGTTCAGGCACTGCAGATTAGGTAGTGTTCCACGTTTCACAACTCTATTGTCAACTTCTTGTGCGACCAGTTGTCGGAGCTTTTTAATATGTGTTTCCCGTGTTTTAGCTTCCTCAGATAGGCTAATGGCATTGGTAACTGTCAGGATTCTGTCCAGGACAACTGGGTGTGTCCATTTAGCTAAGTTCAAGTGGGCATCATATGTTCGTCGTTGTAAATAGTCCAAATATCCTCTTTTTTGCCGAATAGTACTGGCGAGTCTTTTTGTTTCGGCCATACGAAGGATAACCGCATCACGGGGGGAGATTGGCTTTTGCCGAAGTATTAGGAACTTTGGCATGATCCTCAGATCCCGACAATTAGGTAGGAAGTCCAAATGCGTCTTCTGAAGAGTCAATGTGTGCTTCCATTTTCTATACACTCTCACCAGGTTGTCCATAATGCAAGAATAAAATGACAAGAAATGATTCTACATACCAAAAAGCGGCTCGGTACCATAGGAAGTAGATTTATCGTGCTGAAGGATATTAAAAACACAGTTTTGCCGTCTTTACGCGATTTAAAAAATTACGGTTAAAAATGATATATACATGAGCACTTTCAAGTCCACTGTGGACCCGTCATCAGATGCTGTGGTTGCACTATGCCCTGGGAGGGTATATATTATGTAGTATGCGCACTGACGAAATAGTATGTTTTGGCATGCGCATGCTCACTACCCAATCATGTCGTTTCATTAGAGCAGCCGGTATTGTCTCTTTCGTTGTAATAGTTACAGAGTAGTTTCCATGGGAACGGTATAATGATAGGGGTATCGTCGTTACAGCATTCAGCCCTATGTTTATGTATCAATAGGCTTTCTAACAGGAGGATAGATGAACATGTAGTTGGCGTATGTAACATAGTAACATCGTCCCAGATAGGTTGGTGTTGACCCTTCAGGCATAGTCTTGAAAGGGCGGTGGAGGTGGAGCATGTTTTAACATTATATCTATGTTCAGAGACACGTAAATTAATATTGCGACGGGTCGAACCTATGTACATCTTGTCGGTTACGTCAGCATTCATAGCTTTTAGTGGGATTGCGTATACACCGAATTTGGAATCATGGGGAATCCGATCCCTGTCATTTTTAATATGGGCGAGAATGTTGCGCGTTTTTATGCCGAAATCAAAATTAAGTGGACGACATGCGTTTTTTAGGATATTTGTGACAGCAGGGACGTATGGTAGCTTGCCGACATATGAAGTGCTTGGTATCGTTCTTGGTAATGTTGAGTATGATGCATTAAAGACGCGGCGCATTATGGAATTAACTGTGGTAGATGAATAATTATATAATGCTGCAATATCCATAATTTTTTTGCAACTTCTAGGTCTCTTTGATCGGTTGAGGATGAATGTGTAACTGCTCGGTGAAACATAAAGTGAAGGGCTGAGAGTTTTTGCCTGAGTGGGTGGTAGGAGTTATAGGGAATCATAGATAATGTTGCCGTTGGTTTTCTATAAACAGAGTGAGTTACTTCGTTCGTATTAGGGTTTCTTTCCAACAAGATGTCCAGATAGGGTAATGCATAATTGGTCTCGAATTCTGTAGAAAATTTTATGGAACTGTATTTTGTAGACAACAAGCTGGTGAATTCGGTAAGGCTTTCAAGGGTGGACTGCCAAAACAAAAGCACATCATCCACGTATCTCAGGTATAAAATAGGTTTCACATGAAAGTTTGCGAGGACTTCGTTTTCCAGGTCTTGTAACAACAACTCAGATAGAACTGCTGAGAGGGGTGACCCCATAGGGGCCCCTTCCCGTTGACGGTAAATAGTTTCATTAAATCGAAAAAATGTTCTGTTGTACACAAGTCTTAAGGCATTAACAATGCCTTGAATTTCATTATGGGTATAAGTTCCGTGGGCTGACAACATTTCTTCAATGATATGGTGAACAGCAGGTACAGGTACGTTAGGGTATAAGGAAATGATATCGAGTGAGACCATTATAAACTGCGAGCTAGATGGTGTAACAGAATGTATTTTATTTAATGCCTGAGCGGAACTGGTCACCGAGAATATGGATGAAGTGGTTAATGGAACTAGACATTTTGCCAATGCTCCCTCGAGGGGTCTAGTGGTAACTTGGGAGGTCTTGTCCGCACTGATTATGGAAATATCGGGGTTCTGACGCAGCTGTCTAAGTTGGTTCAGTTCATATTTGAGTTTCTTATATACAGGATTATTGCTAGATTGGTTATGAAGAGTCTTGATGGCTCCAGCTACTTGATGTCTAGTGGAGTCTTGAATAGAATAAGGAGCGCTTTAACAATTTGTTCAATCTGTGGAATAAGCTGAATATCATTGACAACATTGATAGGGTAGGCATACTTAAGTCCTCTATCGAGCGCACTTTGCAGAACTGGGTGCAGTTGTATACCACTGAGGTTGATGTAGGATGTTGAGTTCAGGCACTGCAGATTAGGTAGTGTTCCACGTTTCACAACTCTATTGTCAACTTCTTGTGCGACCAGTTGTCGGAGCTTTTTAATATGTGTTTCCCGTGTTTTAGCGTCTTCAGATAGGCTAATGGCATTGGTAACTGTCAGGATTCTGTCCAGGACAACTGGGTGTGTCCATTTAGCTAAGTTCAAGTGGGCATCATATGTTCGTCGTTGTAAATAGTCCAAATATCCTCTTTTTGCCGAATAGTACTGGCGAGTCTTTTTGTTTCGGCCATACGAAGGATAACCGCATCACGGGGGGAGATTGGCTTTTGCCGAAGTATTAGGAACTTTGGCATGATCCTCAGATAACGACAATTAAGTAGGAAGTCCAAATGCGTCTTCTGAAGAGTCAATGTGTGCTTCCATTTTCTATACACTCTCACCAGGTTGTCCATAATGCAAGAATAAAATGACAAGAAATGATTCTACATACCAAAAAGCGGCTCGGTACCATAGGAGTCGATTTATCGTGCTGAAGGATATTAAAAACACAGTTTTGCCGTCTTTACACGATTTAAAAAATTACGGTTAAAATGATATATACATGAGCACTTTCAAGTCCACTGTGGACCCGTCATCAGATGCTGTGGTTGCACTATGCCCTGGGAGGGTATATATTATGTAGTATGCGCACTGACGAAATAGTATGTTTTGGCATGCGCATGCTCACTACCCAATCATGTCGTTTCATTAGAGCAGCCGGTATTGTCTCTTTCGTTGTAATAGTTACAGAGTAGTTTCCATGGGAACGGTATAATGATAGTATCGTCGTTACAGCATTCAGCCCTATGTTTATGTATCAATAGGCTTTCTAACAGGAGGATAGATGAACATGTAGTTGGCGTAAGAAACATAGTAACATCGTCCCAGATAGGTTGGTGTTGACCCTTCAGGCATAGTCTTGAAAGGGCGATGTTACTATGTCTATCTGGGACGATGTTACTATGTTACATACGCCAACTACATGTTCATCTATCCTCCTGTTAGAAAGCCTATTGATACATAAACATAGGGCTGAATGCTGTAACGACGATACCCCTATCTTTATACCGTTGCCATGGAAACTACTCTGTAACTATTACAACGAAAGAGACAATACCAGCTGCTGTAATGAAACGACATGATTGGGTAGTGAGCATGCGCATGCCAAAACATACTATTTCGTCAGTGCGCATACTACATAATATATACCCTCCCAGGGCATAGTGCAACCACAGCATCTGATGACGGGTCCACAGTGGACTTGAAAGTGCTCATGTATATATCATTTTAACCGTAATTTTTTAAATCGTGTAAAGACGGCAAAACTGTGTTTTTAATATCCTTCAGCACGATAAATCGACTTCCTAAGCTATCCTAGTAAAACGGATCGGAATAAGAAAAAGAAAAAAAAATTGAAGCAACTGTATATAGTGAATTATATTTTGAATTTAAAAACACGTGCATTTTCGTCCCCAAGCGGAAAAAGACCAAAAGTTAGGGATCATCATCATCAAAGTTCAGGTTTTCTACTGCAAAAAGAATTTTTCAAGTTGGACTAACAGTTGCAGATATATGATGTTGGGTGTAGGTAAGAAAATAAATACGCATTTAAATGTTGACGATGTAACAAAGCACAGTCATGAGGTTCGTTTGATATATACAGGGTGATCCATTTAAACCAGTACCCTGAAAATAACTTACATTTTTGCAAGGGATCGCGCAAGGAACTTCTTCTTCTTTTCAATAGAAGCAGCAACTCCTGGAGAATGAAAACCGCCACCGCGAAGAAGATTGTTAACCGTAACTGTAACTCAGCTCGTTATTTGTTTGTTGTTGCGTTGTCATTCACTTGCGTGCATTCGGAAACATGCAGTACTCTGTTCCAGAGCGTGTTTTTTTAGTGAAATCGTATTGGGTAACCAATTCTGTCATCAAAACGCAACGAGCATTTCGAAGAGAATTTGGAGTTCGAAAAGTGCCAAGCAAGTGAACAATTCTGTCGATGGCAGAAAAACTGGAGTAAACCGATTCTCTTCTCAGCGGTAGCGGTAGATATCACCCTCCGATGCCCCAAACGCTTGTGGACGATGTTCGGCAACGTTTACTTCAATCTCCGACGAAATCGTTGCGCAGATTAAGCCAACAGACAGGATATTCATACGGAACTTGTCAAAGGGCAGCAAAAAAAGGCGAATATTCGACCATTTAAGGTGCACGTAATCCATTAGCTGGAGGAACCGGATAAGGGAAACAGAGTAAGTTACTGCAAATGGTTTCAAAATTTTCTTAATTTGCGATCTGATATTTTCTCCATCACATGGTTTACGGATGAAGCCTGGTTTCACCTGTCAGGCTACGTCAATTCGCAAAACAGCAGATACTGGGCTGCCGAAAACCCACACGTTATGTGTGAAACACCGATGCATTCACAAAAGGTTGGTGTATGGTGTGCCGTTTCATCTACAAAAATTATTGGCCCCATTTTTTTCTCTGAGACTGTCAACACTAACGTTTATTGCCGCATATTCAATGAATTTGTGGAACAACTTGATGACATTGAATTGACAGAGGGTTACTTTCAGCAGGATGGCGCTATACGTGCCACACATCGAAAGTCTCAATGGAACTCATAACCAGCTTCTTTGATGACAGATTAATTTCAAAAAACATATGGCCTCCCCGATCTCCGGACTTAACTTCCCCTGACTTTTTTTTTATGGGGCTACTTAAAGGGATAGAGTTTACAAAACCCATCCAAAAACATTAGACGCATTGCGTGAAACAATCACGACTGAAATTGGCAATGTTACTGCTCGTACTCTACATGAGACATCACATAATATGGTGCAGCGTGTTCAACTGTGTTTACAAGAAAATGGAGGACAATTGCAGCATTTGCTTTGATAAAATGACTCTCCAATACCATATGTATAATTCCCAACTTATTGTATGATTTTGTTGTTATTTATAAAAAGGTTATAAGTACATCACATGGTACTGGTTTAAATGGGTCACCCTGTATAAGGCTACCTTACCATTAGTTTTCTTTTGAACAAATTTTAAACCACGATTACTGTGTAATCTATTTCTTTTAGTACACATAAACGTAGCTTGTTGTTAGCATGTCACTTGTCAGTGACATAGGGTAACCTAAAATTTATCCAAAGCTAAATACTTATTTTTAAAATTGCTCTCAACTTTCTTACGTACTATGATATATAATTTCAGTGGATTGTAAGGTTTCCAAACGCCATCTGCTGAAATCATACTTAACCACGGAAAATGAAATAGAAATTTTATTTATATATAAGTACTGCTGCATAACAACAGCAACAACAAAAAAAAACTAGTAGAAACAAAACAGTTAGTAAGCAGTAGAAACAAAACAGTAGTAAAACAGTAGTAAACAGTAGAGACAAAACAGTTAGTAAGCAGTAGAAACAAGTTAGTAAAATCATGCAATGCATTGATTATGATACGCTTTACAACATACCAGAAATCATTACTCAAGTTATCACTCAAGTTATGAGGATAATGGCTGTGGATTAAATCTCGGTCCTGTGCCCTGACCTTTCATCCCATTTCGATTATATTCAACAGAACCGGTTCAGTATACCTCCGAAACAACATGATAAACTTTTGTCACAATGGAAGCATTTTTACGTAAGTTATGATGCATAAGGACTATGGAATAGATCCCGCTCCTGTGTCCTAACCTTTGACCCAATTTTGCCCATTTCAACAGGATTCGTCCCCAGGCGGTGCCCTACGACATACTAACATTTTATCCAAATCGAAGAATTTTTTACGTACGTTATGAGGCATATGGCGATGGAAGTGATTCCGCTCCTATGTCTTGATCTTTGACCCCATTTCGCCCATTTTCAATAGGGTTTGTCCCCAGGTGGCCCCCCCTACCACATACTAAAATTTAATCGAAATCGAACCTTTTTTACATTAGTTATGACGCATAAGAGCAGTGGAATGGATCCCGCTCCTATGTCCTGACCTTTGACCCCATTTCGTTCACTTTCAATAGGGTTCCTTCTCAGGTGTTCTCCTTCCACATACTAAAATTTCATCGAAATCGAACGATTTTTACGCAAGTTATTGTGAGGACGGACATATGCACACAACGCGTGACGTAATGAGGCAGACGGGAATCGCGACCATCTGCTCGAAAGAGTGTGACGTCATAAAAATTTAATAGGATCCACACACAACGCGTGATGTAATGAGACAGATGGTGTGACCGCGCGCCAGCATTTCAATCGCGAGATTGTAAGGTCATAAGATTTCTGAGCACCGGTAACATTAATAGGACGCCATGACACTAAAAACGTGGTGATTCGGGGTGGTTATTTAATGCACTAAATGAATTTTCCTAAAGTCGAGATCAAACTAAATCGATTTCTAGTACCAGGAAACGGTATGTTAATGACTTTCATCGAAATCTTTAGAGCCGTTTTCAAAATAAAATTTACATACATATAAAAGAATTGTTCCTTTAATAGTATGGGATAAGGGCTATGGAATGGATTCCGATCCTATGTCCTGACCTTTGACCCTATTTCGTCCATTTTCAGCAGGGTTCGTCCCCAGGTGGTCCCTTAACACATACTAAAATTCAATCAAAATCGAACCATTTTACGTACGTTATGACGCATAAAGGCAATGGAATGCATCCCGCTCCTATGTCCTGACCTTTGACCCCATCTCACCCATTTTCAATAGGGTTCATTCCCAGGTGATCCCCTTCAATATACTAAAATTTCATCGACATCGAACCATATTTACGCAAGTTATGACGCAACAGAGAAATGGAATGGATCCGCTCCTATGCCGTGAACTTAGATCCCATTTCGTTCATTTTCAATAGAGTTTGTCTCCAGGTGGTCCCCTACCCCACACTAAAATTTCATCGAAATCGAACCATTTTTACGCGAGTTATCGTGCCGACAGGCGGACAGACGGGGGGGGAGAAGCTGGAGCATATACGCTTCTTCAACCTACGGTTGGAAAGCGTAAACAAAAACAGTAGTAAAGCAGTAGTAAACAGTAGAGACAAAACAGTAGTAAACAGTAGAGACAAAACAGTAGTAAACAGTTGAAACAAAACAAAGTATATTTGCTTTCGTTTCCAGTTAACCAGGATATTTTGCTATAACTCCACATTAAAATTTCTAGGCTGATTCTTATATTTTTACACCAAGCAAATATTTGGTCAATGTGGGGCCCAAGACTTTAGCGGTTTTTTCTATTCATCCCTTAGTAAATTAAAAGGGAGTTCCAATAAAACGTCCCTTTTATTCATTTTACTTACACGATCGAACCTTACACCTTGCTTAACTCCACAAATGAAAATCAGCTGCTCACTGTCCGACTACGCTGAAGCAAAATTTATGCTGTTAAACTTAAAGGAAACCATCCCCGAAAAACAGCTTTGCGCATGGGCAGTTCAGCACGCATCTGCTCACTCATATTACTGTTGTCGGAATCTTCGACATGGCAGCCAAGGCGATAAGCTGGCGGGTATCGCCTCTACCAACACGCGGTATTCAGTGTGCTCTAGTGAACGGATATGAAAATCTGTAATATATTACCCAATTCTTCAACTATTGTAGTGGCTCACATTTGCATTAAGAAAATCTGGGAACTGGTTACTACACTCAATGTCATAAAAATTCGCGCACTAAGAAGGAAGCTTTGGATTAAAACGAAATTTTAGTAGTGAGACGGTACATACACTGAAGAGCAATTGAATTAGAGATACCTGTCTAGTAACGTGTAGCACCACCTTTCGCCCTGATGACGGCGGCGGTTCGTCTCGGCATGAACTCGACAAGACACCGGAAGCGTTGGGAAGCCATACGGATCTACGACCCCTGAACAAGCTCCCACAGTTCACGAAGATTTTATGGAGGGGGTCAGAGCCTCAAACATCTTTCTCGATGGCATCCCAGATGTGCTCGATGGGATTGAGGTCAGGTGACCTAGCTGGCCAAGGAAGCGAGGTCACGTCGGTAGAGTGTTCATCCAACCATTCGGATACAATTCGGGAGCGATGACACGCTGCATTGTCTTGTTGCAGGATGAGGTCCTCAGTGAGATGTTGAAGACGTACAAACGGGAGCAAATGGTCATCCAGGATATACTGGTAACGTTGACATGTGAGGGACGATGTCACACGCACCAGGGGTCCCCTTTCAGTCCACGTAAACAGTCCCCAGACGAGAATGCCTCCCCCACCAGCTTGAAGAGTACCCTGCTGGCAAGAAGGATCCTTCGCTTCATGTGGTTTGCGCCGTGCTCGTATCCTGCCATGAGGACAACTAAAGAAGATATGACTTCCAAAGTGGAATATATAGAGCTATGCAAGACAGTACGAAAAAGTATCACTGAAGACGTAAGAAAATTCAACTGTGAACTAGTGAGGAAAGCAATTGAAAACAACCAAAGCCTAAAGATAGCAAAGGGACATCTCAGTAAGGGAAGAAAACAGATTATGGTACTGAGAAAAGAAGGTGGTTCTGTAACAAGAAATAGAGGCGAAATTTTGACAAGAGTGAAAGATTTCTGCTCCAAATTACATCAAAGGGATAATGCATGTACTCCAGACATCATGAAAGGTACCAGTACCAGAGTTCTTCCAGTCCTCTCAGCAGAAGTTGCACATGCAATCAAGAACATGAAGCGGGGAAAAGCTCCAGGAGAAGATGAAATTATTGTAGACATCATACAAGAAGCAAGTGGAGAAATCGAAACAGTACTCGCCCAAATTTTCACTCGATGCCTTAATGAAGGGAAGATTCCTGAGGATTGGAACAACGCTACAATGATCTTGCTACATAAAAAAGGTGACATTGAGGATCTCTGGAACTACAGACCTATCAGCCTCCTATCAGTGGTTTATAAAATCTTCACTAAAAGTTCTTTCACACCGTTTGAAGGTAATACTGGACATGGCTCAACCGAGAGAACAAGCTGGATTTAGGAGTGGCTACAGCACAATAGATCATATCCACGTACTGAGAGAACTAATTGAAAGAGCAAGGGAATATGAACTTCCTTTGTGCATGGCTTTTATCGATTATGAAAAAGCCTTTGATTCGGTGAAACCATCAGCAGTTACAATGGCTCTGAAATCCTGCGGTATTGAAGATGCATACATTAATATTATTAATAACATCTATGAAAATGCAAGTGCAAAGATTTGGCTGTTTGAAAATACAACACACATAAAAATTGAAAAGGGAGTGAGATAAAGTGACACCATATCTCCGAAGCTCTTTAATGCCACATTGGAGGGTGACCTTCAGTCGCCGAGCTGCGAAAACAAGGGGATAAAGAATAATGGAGATTATCTAACCCACCTTCGTTTTGCTGATGATATAGACATTTTTGTAACTACCCCATCAGAGCTGCAGATCCAGGAACTTGCTGACAGGAGTAAAGAAGTGGGATTAAAAATGAACTTTCAGAAGACAAAAGTGATGTTCAATGCTTTTACAAGAAATGAAGATTTATCGATTGATGGAGAAAAGCTGGAGATAGCAGACACGTACGTTTATCTTGGACAGCAGATATAAAATGAGGGTCACATTGATGAAGAAATTAATCGGCGCACAAAACTTGCCTGGAGAGCTTATGGAAGAAACAGCATAATTTTTAAGAGCAATATGTCATTATGTCTTAAAAGAAAAGTGTTTGATCAATGCATTCTTTTTTTTATTGGAGATTTAACGACCACCATGAGCAACTCAATGGGCTATAAGCAGTCGCACGTCCCTAATTTAGGGTCACTGGTTCCAGGGAAGGGAGAGAACCAGTACCATAAGGCAAACACAACATCAATGCCTCACCGGGATTTGCACCCGGACCCCTTTTGGACGAATGTTCAGAGGCCATCGCTTAGACCACTGCGCCACTGGGGCGGCCAATGCATTGTTCCAGTGCTTACGTATGGTTCAGAGACGTGGACCTTAACTAAAAGAGACATACAAAGGCTGCAGACAACTCAAAGATATATGGAGAGGTGCATGCTTGGTGTAACCAGGAGAGATAAGAAGAGGAACTCGTGGATCAGAAAAATGACAAGAGTGGAAAACATCATGATCAGAGTAAAATCCTTGAAATGGCAATGGGCTGGACATACTGCCAGAAGGACAGACCATCGATGGACAGCCGAAATTTTAGATTGGATTCCAAGGGACAGGAAAAGACGCAGAAGAAGACCACATGGGAGATGGGTGGATGAAATTCGAAGGTATGAGGGAGTGACATGGAGGAGACTGGCACAAGACAGACCGTTGTGGAGGAAACTTGGGGAGACCTTCGTCCAGCAGTGGATTGATAATGGTTGACATCGATAATGATGATCATGATGATACGAAGTCGTGTGACATTATTGTGACCACCTCCTACTTTTGACGTCAACAGCACGTAGCCAATGAAAGCAGGCATGTGTCGTGAGCTGGCTTGGAGGGTATATAAGGTGTACTGTAAGCATTCTGAAACCAAATCACTCGCTGCTGTCATGGATAAAATGAGCGATTTATCAGATTTGCGAAAAGATATGATTAACGGCTTTCGGGCCAAGGGTGGCAGTGCTTGTGAAACAGCATACTTTGTGAACTGTTCACGTGCTGCTGTGGTTAAAGTGTATCGTGATTGGAGAAAATGGTTCCATTGCGAATAAGCGACGTGGAAACTACGGAGTACCACGTGCCATTGTTGTGAGAGGTGAACGTCGGCTGCCGAGGCCCGTGAGGGTTAATCGGCAAGCTACGGTGGAGCAACTCACTGGCCGAATGAACCAAAGGGCCACCAGAAGTGTGCCCCATACGCAGCGAACCCTGCTGTGTATAGGGCTCCGATGCAGACGGATGGTCACTACACCTATGCTAACAAAGGCGTATCGGCAGAAAAGGCTTACATTTGCACGGCAGTATCGGAATCGGAACCTCCGCTGATTGGCAAAGGATTGTCTTCTCCAATGAGTCACGTTTTTTGCTGCATCGAACGGATGGACGATGGCGTATAAGCCGAGAAACATCGGAGAACAAACACTCTTCAACCATTGCTGGCAGAACACAAGCTAGTGAGGGCAGCGTTATGCTCTGGGGAATGTTTTCGTGGCATTCCCTGGGTCCACTCGTACCTGTGGATGGCACCGTGGACCGAATTCGTTAGGAATCCATCCTTGCAGAGTACGTACACCCATACATGCTGATTATCTTTTATCTTCCCCGGGGCGGATAAGATCTTCCAGATCGACAATGCGACGTATCACACAGCTAGAAATGTTCGAGAGTGGTTGGAAAAGCACGATGAAGATTTCAAAGTACTTCCCTGGCCCCTTATTTCCCCAGACGTAAACCCAATTGGGCATGTGTGGGACCACCTCGATCGTGATGTTCCCTCTACATCCTCCACCACGCACCTCCTGCAGCCGCTGTCAAATGCACTGCAGTCAGCATGGCTCCACATACTTGTGAACACCTTCCAGCACTTTATTGAGTCACTCCCCGCACGTCTAGCTGCTGTCCGCGCTGCACACGGCGGTTACTCTGGATATTAGCTAGTGGTCACAATAATGTGACTCGATCGTGTATATATATATATATCACGTTATAGAGGTTCAGTTTCTTGAAATCTTGAAACTATTGAAGTGCTCTGAGGCGTAATTCTCTTGTGCCTTGAAGATAAAATTGAAGATAAAACAAAAACATTCATTTGTAAGTTAAAAACGACGCTTTTCTGCCTGGACTTCATTTTTTTTTCAGCCTAATACTGCTTATTGCGTAATTTAGGATTCTGTGCTACTTTTCCAGAGCATAACATTAAGAAGCTCCAGTATTACAACAACCACCGATAGTACAACACGTAATGTTTTATGTGAACAATCATTTAAAAAATATTACGAAGTGGATACAGAAATATTTTGATAAATAAGTGAAAAGAATTTTTGCGATTCTATAGGAAATTAAACTTCAAGATCATTGTATTTTCCAGTAGTTTAGACATTATGAGTGTCATTGCTCGTCTAAATTGCGCGCTTAAAGGTCAACCAAGACGTGTTGCTGATAGGTCTAACAGTTTTTAGTGCTGAAGTTTTTAAAACTTAATACACTGTTGGGCAGAAGACCGCATGGAAGATGGATGGATGAAATTCGAAAGCATGTTGGAATGACATGGAGGAGACTGTCTCAAGACAAAACGTTGTGGAAGAAACTTGGGGAGACCTTTATTCAGCAGTGGATTGATATCACAGCCCAACACAAAAAACTTTTCTGGTACCTCAGAAGTTAGATCTATTCTTGGGTATAATTGGGGCGCTGATTCCAAAAATGATATTAGTTTTGCCCTATCAGCTCTAGTTTTGGAGATAGGGCATCCAGCCCTATATCCTGATGTGCAGAAATATTGTTATTTTATGTGCGTAAAGTCAGTGTATATTATTATTTTATGAGTGTAAAGCCAGTGTCTGTTAGTCTAATTGGGAGTTTCTATACAACTATGCAACCAGATAATCTGATGTGATCTAATTTTGGTTGCAGATTGAGTAGACGCCATGGCTTCCCCACGAAGAAGTTGCTTGAATCATCCAGATGTCTTTTGCTACATTTGTGGCGTGTACAACCTTAAAGAAAGTAGGAAACCTATTTCTGAGTTTGTGAAGATGACATATCTTGGTTGTTTTGGTGTTCAGCTTGGAGACCAAGATAAGTCGTGGGCTCTCCATATTGTATGCAAAACTTGCATACAAAAACTTGCACGGAGCATTTACGGCAGTGGACAAATGGAAAATGTAGCTCTCTGAAATTTGGAATACCAATGGTGTGGAGGGAACCTAAAAACCACCATGATGACTGTTATTTTTGTCTTGTCAACATCTAGAGCATCAATCGAAACAATCGAAGCAATTGGACATATCCTGACCTCGATTCAGCAAGACGATCGCATCCACACTCAAATGAGGTACCCATTCCATCTTTCATCCACCTACAAGAGCTGCCAGAAGATGAGGAATTAAGCATGTCTGATCACATACGAGATAACAGCAATGTGGAGAGTGACAGTAATTTCGTAGGAACTTCATCAAGGGCTCAACCTTTTAACCAACATGAACTGAGTGACCTCATCAGGAATCTGAACCTCTCAAAGGAGTCTTCAGAATTGCTGGCCTCCAGGTTGAATGAAAAGAATTTACTTCAATCTAGAACCAACATTACGTTTTACCGTGGCAGAGATTTCCTGACCTTTTTCTCTAAGGACAACAACCTAGTGTTCTGCAATGATGTCAGTGGCCTTCTCAGGAAAATGGGTCTATCATCATACATGCCAAATGAATGGCGCCTTTTCATTGATAGTTCCCAGCGGAGTTTAAAATGTGTTTTTTTATACAACGGCACCACATATGGCTCGATTTCAATTGGTCACTCAGCCAGTATGACAGATACGTACGAGACAATATCTCTAGTCTTGGAAAACTTGAAGTATCAAGAACATCAATGGATAATTTGTGTAGACCTAAAGAGGGTGAGCTTTCTCCTTGGTCAGCAAAGTGGCTACACAAAATATCCGTGCTTTATATGTCTTTGAAACAGCAGAGCCAAACACGACCACTGGATAAGAACAGTGTGGCCTCTCAGAAAAGATATGGTGGTTGGAGAACAAAATGTCAAGCATAGATAAAATCATCCTGCCACCTTTACATATCAAGCTAGGCCTAATGAAACAATTTGTAAAGGCGTTAAACACAGAGGGTTTGTGGCTATTTATCACGTGCATTCCTTCGACTGAGCACGGAAAAACTGAACGCAGGGATTTTCAATGGTCCCCAGATAAAGCAGCTTGAAAACGATCCATATTTCATAGATTCAATGGACAACACTGAGTCTTGTGCCTGGACTTCATTTATTCTAGTTGTCAAAAATTTTCTTGGCAAACATAATGCAGACAACTACTTTGCATTAGTTGAGGACATGCTCTCCAATTTTAATATGCTCGGTTGTAATATGAGCATCAAGGTCCATCACCTACACAGCCACCTAGATCACTTTCCAGGAAACCTTGTTGATTTAAGCTAAGGGCAAGGTGAAAGATTTCACCAGGACATAAGGACTATGGAAGCCAGGTACCAGGGTCTTCAGCAAAACCTTCAGCGGGACTGTCCTCGTAGATCTCTCTCTAGAAAGTCCTATAAAAGACGTTTCTTATATGTTGAATGACTGATCAGTTTATATGCTCTTGTGTTGAAATATACAGATTTAGTAATATGTGCTTGTTTTAATAGCATGTGTATAGTATCAATATTTGTCAAGATCATGTCAAAAATAGCAGATCATGCGATGTAGGATCCCGAAATTTGACGGATGACCGGTGGAATCAGCATGTAAGGTGGGTATGTCCTATATCCAAAACTAGAGCTGATAGGGCAAAACTGATGCCATTTGTGAACTCTGCGCCTCAAATATTTCCAAATATATCCAAGATTTTGTAATACACTGAAGTGCCAGAAAAACTGGTACACCAGTCTAATACTTGGTACGTCACCCACGGGGGCGCAGGACCGTAGAAATACGACGAGGCATGGACTCCGCTAGCTTATAGAGATGTGCTATAGGCAATGCACACCATACTTCCTGCAGAGCGTTCCAGAATTCGGGTGCATTAAGATGTCTTGGATTCCTGTGTTCGATAGCGCGTTGCATGGCATCCCAAATGTGTTATATCACCTTCAGATCTGGGGACTTGGGTGGGAATGGTAACACCGCAAACTCAGATGAATGCTCCTTTAATCATAATGTGGCATCCTGACACTTGTGTGGAGGTGCATTGGCCTGTTGGAACAGGCCCAACCCACCAGCATGAATGCATGACATGAAAGGGTGTACCTCGTCAGAAAGGATGCGCACATAGCGTTGGCCAGTTACAGAAGTTTGTAGACGTATCAAGGGTCCCAGTGAAGTCCAGCTAAACTCACCCCATACCATTACGGACACCCTGCTAGCCGGTACAATTCCCGATTGACAGGCGAGATCTATGGCTTCATGGGGTTTGCGCCACACACGAATCCTTCCATCTGCCCGATACAGTTGGAAACGCGACTCGTCAGACCAGGCTACTTGTTTCCAGTTATCAAGTGTCCAGTGGCGGTGTTGCCGTGCCCAAGCAAGGTGCATAGCTCTGTGTCGTACACCCATCAAGGGGACTCGAGTTGGGCGTCGGCTCCCAAAGCCCATATCGTGCAGGGTACGTTGCACAGTCCGGACACTTATGCTTGTTGAGGCTCCAGCATTAAATCCCGATTATACCTGCGAGAGTGTTGCACGCCTATCGCGTGAAACGATTCTTGACAGCCGAAGATGGTCACGTTCACCCAATGTCTTTTTTCGGCCACACTGGTATCGTAGGTTGGAGGTTTTGCCAGAATTCTTGTAATCACGGTACACCCTTGCAATGGTCGTCCGTGAAAATCCGAGCTTCATTTCTACCTCCGAAATACTATGGCCCATTTCACGAGCGCCAACTATGACACCGCGTTGAAAATCGCTTAAATCGTTATTACTTGTCATTCTCATGCCGAAAACAGCTCTGACAGCTGGCAAGGATGTCTATCGCTTTATATACGCACTGGCGGACGCAACTGAGTGCGCGCATAGGTGACGTTGCTATGTATTTTGCATAAGCTCGTCTGTACCAGTTTTTCTGGCACTTCAGTGTATGTGATTGTTTAAATAATATGTAACACTAATAGCATCAATATTTGTCAAAATCATTCCAAAAATAGCAGATCATGAAATGTAGAATCTCGAATTTTGACGGCTGACCGGTGGAATCAGCATATAGGGTGGGTATGCCCTATCTTCAAAACTAGAGCTCATAGGGTAAAAACTAATGCCATTTTTGGAATCAGCATCCCAAATATATCCAAGAATAGGTTTAACTTTCAAGGCACCAAAATGTGTGTTGGGCAGTGTAATGGTTGATGATGATACAACATACTCAGTAGACAAAACATTAGAGATAGCGGTGATGGACAGTTGACGTGCCCAACTCCCAGCGCAAAGTGGAACAGACCAAAACCGAATGCAGGCGATAAATAAGCGGAGAGCAGTGCTTTTCAACCGTGCATCACAAGCGACGAACATAGGTAAGAAAATCTGATGATCTGGGCGACTTTGATCGTGGGCGCGTTGGTTTCGTTCCACGGTCCATCTCGTTACCAATACTTACCCAGGTAAACGATGGACACGCATCCGGCCGTCCACATGGCGCAACAGGAAACAAGATTCATCGGACCAGACGACCTTCTTCCAATCATTCAAGGCCCAGTTTTGATGCTCGCATTCCCATTTTGGGCATTTTCAACATTGAACCGAGGTTAGTGTGGACACTCGGAGCAGCCTGCGGCTACGTAGCCCCATTTTCAGTGGGGTTTGACGTACTCTGTTTTGTGACACATTATTCCCGTCCCTAGCATTCAAATTACTGGCGAGTTGTGCCGCAGTATCCTTTCTGTTGGTTTCTACCATACGGGATAGCCTTCGCTCACCTCTAGCACCGATAAGCCATTGTTATCTCTCCTCGGACTACTTTTTGAAGGTCTAACTTCGGCTGACCGTGAGGATCCCACAAGCCTCGCCGTCTGGGAAATGCTGTGACCAAGTCGTCTGGACATTACAATTTAGCTTTCCTCAAATTCGCCTAAGTCCGCTGCGTTTCTTATCTGAAGAATAAGAATGACACTGATTAATTGAACTTAGTGTCCGGTGTTATTTACACCGTTTAATGACCGCCACGCGCGCCGTCGTTTACCCGTGGTTGCTCCGATGTGAATAAAGACGCTCTGGTCATAATGTTTTGTCTCGTCGGTGTATATAAATATATATTGTTATAACCAGGG
Source organism: Macrothele yani (assembly GCA_039090855.1). Lineage (NCBI taxonomy): Eukaryota > Metazoa > Arthropoda > Arachnida > Araneae > Macrothelidae > Macrothele > Macrothele yani. The sequence goes on from CM076993.1 coordinate 93,158,461, forward strand.
CTTGGGTGCTGATGACCTAAAAATTCCTAAGAAATGCCCTCAAAAATCGAAAAACTTCCCTTGAAATTTAAAGGAAAGATCTTCCTAAAAGAGTTTGTATTATATTTTTTCAATGAATAAAATAACTTCGATCTCGGACAATTCATAAACTAGAATTTTTTCAAATTAATAAAGAGGAACTATATACCAGTTACGTAGAAAATAGAAAAACTATGCTAGTAATGCGATTTATCGGCGTAGGAAAATATTAACAATCGTTACCAAGCTTTCGCACATCAACCAGATGGCCCTTTCAAGGAAGATAGACAGTTTCTGTCCTTGAAAAAGCCATCTGGTTGATATGCGAAAGTTTGGAAACGATTGTAACTCGTGTATTCCTACGCCAAAAAATCGAATTATTAGCACAGTTTTACTATTTTCTAGAATTTTGTCTTTTCTTTACAAAATGCACTATAAAACCTCAGAAGACAAAAAAAAAAAGAAAAAAAAAAAAAGCAAGTGCATACCTACCAGGTAATATATAAGGGATTTGGAATGCCAGCAACAGTAAGAGATAAGAAGTTCTGAATTTGAATTATTCTGTTTGAAAGGGACTGTAGGGAGTACCCTCCCTACAGTCCCTTTCAAAATAAGACAATAAATATTCTCTTTCCCCAAAACTGGATGGCATTCAGTTTGGGGATAGATAATCCCATTCATTCAGGATTTTTTTTTTTTTTTTTTGTTTTTTTTTTCAAAACTGGATTGCATTCAGTTCTAAACAGTGTCCTGCACAGGGTTGCCAGAATGAGCTACTTTTGAAGGTTTTTTGCGTTGGTCATCTGGGAATCCTAGTTTTGAGTGTCGCGATTTGAAAGCGTAATCCTTACGGAAATTTATTTTTTCATTGAAAAAAATGACAGTAAATGCAAAAAAAGACCTAAAACAACAAAAAATGCTCTAAAAATATTTTTAAAAAATGCACCTAAATTTCCAAAAATGCCGTAGAAGTGAAGAAAAGGCTCAAAAATAAAAAAATTTAGAAAAATGCAATATGTAATCAAAGACCGGGCCTTGGTTATAGCAATAAGAACACTTATCAATAATCTCAACTAAAAATGGAATTGATACAAAAAATAGGAACCTAGAAGAAATAAAAACTTCTATCTGAACGAAAGCAAGAAGGTGTTGTATTCTGGGAAGTTCAGAAGTTGTAACTGAAAAGTGGGCCACCCCGGTGGCGCAGTGGTCTAAGCGCTGGCTAATGATCATTCGTCCGAGTTGGGTCTAGGTTCGAATTCCAGTTCGGCGTGGTTGCCGTGTTTGTCTTAAGGCGCTGGCTCTCTCCCTTACCTAGAACCAGTAGCCCTAAATTAGGGACGGGCGACTGCTTATAGTCCATTCAGTTTCTTATGGTGGGCATTAAACCTTAATAAAAAATAAATAAATAAATAAAATAAAATAAAACAATTGCAAAGTGGAGAACAAGCAACGTAACGGACGGCCGAAGGAGATGCAGAGCACAAATTTACATCTCTTAGGGCTTACAAAGCGCAGGTGTACTTCGATGATGATTGAATGTGGCTTACTTGTGAGTCCAATGTCGTGGTCGACATATATTCGACCATGACACTGGGCTCTTGTGCATGTAATTAATAATTTACATCTTTCTGAAAAAGTTTCGCGTATCATATTTTTGATACAAATGAAGTGCTACTGAATGAGTTTTGAAACTTACTCTAAGGGAATGAGTGCATTTATTTTTACTTGTAGAACATAAATACTACATGGGAAACAAGCGTTCCTGACTTCACCCGATGCTTCCAGAATGTTGCCTTAGAGTTAGTGCCTTGCGTCTGTTTCTGTTTAGCAGCTGTGATAAATTTATGGAGAACGTCGAGACCAGACCAAGGGCTGCCTTCTCCGCTGCCATGGACGTTGCTGTTTGTTTTCAAACTGGTACGTATAAGCCAATTCTAAGGCGATTTTGCTTTTCAAAAAGACGTCAGCAGTAACTTCTGAAAAACTAAAAACAAACTTGATCTATACACATTCATGCACAGTGATCTTGTGTTGTGCAGTGCCATTCTAATCTCCTGTTTTAGTTGACTCTTCACATAGGTAAATTTTTGTTGCTTCTCGTTGTTTCCACACTGAACGTCATATCTGAACTAAAATGAGTTTGGCTGCTTTTCCTTTTTGTAGGCTATCATTGGAAGTCAGTCAGTTCGTGATAATTTATATAAATTCAGGGACCACGGAACGTTGAAACGTCTTAGTGATTAGGAACTTCGCTCTCGCTTATCTGCGATTGAACTTCTAGGTTATCAGGAGTTTGTAGTGAGTGTTGTGAAAACACAAGTTTGTATGCAACGAATCCGTGTCTCCTCACTACGGAGTAAGTCGTTCTCTCAACTGAGCTCCGCGGACAGAATGTCTCGCTGTAGATTTGTCGTCTTGTCACACGTTTTCACCTCTGTAGTACGTCACATCATCTCCCTCTTAATTTTTTTTTCTCTCAAGCAAAGTAGGAATTTTTCATTAATTCCAAACAACGTGGGGAACAAACATCACACACTTTTCGAAGAATCCAACGGCCAGTGGATCTATCTTCTACAATCGGGGTCCAATGTGAAAACACAAGTTTGTCCGCGACGGGAATCGAAATCTTGTCCTCTCACTCCGGAGTAAGTCGCTCTCCCGACTGTGGACAGAATGTCTCGCTACAGATTTGACGTTTTGACACATGTTTTCACCTCTGTGGTACGTCGCAGCTCTTCTGCGATTGAACTCTTACGTTATTACGAGTTTGTATTGTGTGTATACATTCAATAGACCAAACATTAGAGATACCTACCTAATAGCGTGTTGGTACCCTTCTAGCGCGAATAACAGCTTGTACATGAAGAGGCGTCGACTCCGCCAGATGCTGGAGAGCTTCCGGATGTAATGCCAGCCATGCCTGGCTGGCATGGCTGGCATTACATCCGGTGTGTGGGTCCTGAATAGATGTTTCTGACGGAGTTGTGGACACTAATATATCAGGACCCATTGATATATTAGTGTCCACAACTCCGTCAGAAACATCTATTCAGGACCCATTGATATTTTGCTCCGCTACATGGCATCTTAGAGAGCTTCGATAGGATTTAAATCTGGGGACCTTGGTGGCCACTGGATGGTTCCAAACTCATGGGAGTGCACCTCGAGCCATTTCTGGGAGGTTACAGCCAGGTGGGGCAGCGCATTGTCCTTCTGAAACAAACTATCGGCTGCAGGATGCAAGAAGGTCATGAAAGCGGATAGGCGATCGTTGGCTACGATACAATTCGTTGACTACGTCAATTTGTCGACTACGACAGTTCATCGCGCGTCAATTCGTTGCGGACCAATTCGTCGACTACGTCAGTCCGTCGCTGTCAAATTCGTCGCGTTTACAAATTAAAAAAAAAAAGTGCCTAAGTGAAAATCTTCGTCAGTAAATAAGCAAAGACATCGCTCTTTCCACGTTTTTTTTCACTTTGGATCTCACCCTTTGGATTTAACTGCTATAATTAATATATAGCCAGTGCCGTTAATGCCCAACCAGATGGAGACACCTCAGTAGCTGAGCCCATCTTACGGATTTAAGATGTTAGTAGCTGACAGAAAACACACATAGCGCCATGGATTGTTGGCCACCGTGGTGTAAGGCGAACGCGCTCGGCCAGATGTCGAGAGATCCGTGGTTTCAATTCCCCGGCGGTGACCGAATAACAGTTTTTCGGTTGCTGTGTGTTGCTAAAACGTGGAAAGACCGATGTCTGTAACGTACCAGATGTGACGTACCTGCCAGAAGGACGCACACGACATAAAGGCAGATAGGAATCAGAATTAAACGTCCGCGTAGCTCAATTGGTAGAGCGACTTATTCCGGAATGAGGGGATCCGGGTTCGAATCCCGGCGTGGACAAAAATGACGGAGAAATTTACTTCGTTATAATGGCGCCCGAACTATCCGGATGACCCGACCGTTCAAAATCTCGCATTGGTGTGATGTTCTTTCCACACCGCGAGATAGGAAAAATAAAAGAATCCCTTCTCCAGAACTTCGAAAAAAAAAAAAAAAAAAAAAATAAGGGGGAGATGATGTAACGTACCTGCCAGAAGGACGCACACGACATAAAGGCAGATAGGAATCAGAATTAAACATCCGCGTAGCTCAATTGGTAGAGCGACTTATTCCGGAATGAGGGGATCCGGGTTCGAATCCCGGCGTGGACAGAAATGACGGAGAAATTTACTTCGTTATATGTCTTTGTTTATTCACTAACGCCACGTATTTGAAGGATTTTTACTTTGACTCTAGTTGATTACTAACTCCTGACCGGGCACCACTTATGCTATAGAACTGGCTAAATGGCCTGGGCCAAGTTCAGGGGAAGGGAGAACGGAAACCCTTTCTTCATTTTATGTTTTGTTTCGGAGTTTACCGACAACGGAACCAAATCTTAGGGCTATAATAAGTCTTTAATTTGGAACTATTGGTTTCAGGGAAGGATGAGCGCCATGTCCCACTGGACAAACAGACTACCTATGCTTCATCTGGGTATGGAACTCGAACCCATCTTTGACGACTAACCTGATGCCAGGGCCTCAGACTACTCGAACAAGGGGGCGGCAAACTGATTTATGACGACCGGAGTCTCTATCACGGGACCATCGGTGCACATTGGCTTCCGAACTACAGGGAGCATGTCGCGGGCGCTAACAAGGAGCTCCCTCGAGTGAGTGATATGGGTATTTATTAGAGTTCGGATTATATACACGGAAGTGCTAAAAGTCGTGGCATGACAATATGCAAATTTTTAACCGACGCTGCCGTTGTATAAAGGCTTCGACGCACGCCACGATTTTTATCAGATGCGAGGTGTAATCTCGCGAGTCAGGTTGAACAACTGCTAGTAGGATTATGACAAGCCGTCATGAATTATCGGAGTTTGAACGAAGCATGGTAGTGGGAGCCAGACGGATGGGACATTCAATTTCCGAAGTTGTGCGAACATTCAAAATTCCTCGATCAATTGTGTCACGTGTGTACCGAGAATACCTCATGGAAAGCATTATAACCCACGGTGGACAGAGCAGTGGCCAACCAGGGATGCCGAATGACCGTGACCAGTGGAGTCTGACCAGGAAACTAACAAGCGACACTGGCTCAAATAACATCCACATTAAATGCAGGAGGTACCAAAGACATATCCATTAGATCAATACAGCATAATTTAGCGTCCATGGGGTATGGGAGCAGAAGACCCACCAGAGTGAGTGCCTTTGCTAACACTACGACATCGGACACAGCGCCTCACCTGGGCTCGTGAACACGGTAATTGGATCCTGGAAGACTGGCAACATGGGGCGTGGTCTGATGAGTCATGCTACTAGCTGTTACGAGCTGATGGTAGGGTTCGGGTGTGGCGCAGACCCCATGAGGCCATGGACCCCAGCTGTCAACAAGGCACTGTGCGAGCTGGTGCTGGTCCCATACATGAGTCTTTAGGTGGCACGGTTTGGGTATTTTAATCCTCGTAAACACGTCATTAACCGGTAATCGCTTTGTTGCTTTGCTGGGTGACCATTTGAAGCCCATCACGGACTTCATGTACCTGAACAACGATGGGATTTTCCAGGCGGACCATGTCATCGGGCCCAGGTTGTCCAAAATTGGTTCGAGGAGCATTCTGGACTGTTCCGGCGGATGGTGGGGCCACCAAGTTCGCCCGACATGAACCCAGTAGAGCACTTATGGGACGTGGTGGAAGGGTCCATTCGCACCCAAGACCCTGCACCTACAAATACCAGGGAACTCTGGGCGGTTGTTGGGACGGAATGACTCGGAATCTTTCCAGAAGTCTTTCGGCCACTTGCGGAATCGATGCCACGTCAAGTTGTTGTACTCCGCCGGGATAGAGGAGGTCCTACACCATACTAGGTATGTATCCCGTGGCTTTTGGCACTTCAGTGTATAATACAAATTTTACCATTTTGACGATAGGTATATAAATGCATAAAACGCACAAATTACCCTTAATAATGCATACTTCAAGCAAAACAATCATAAAGTATACAGTAAAACGTCAGTTATCTGTGTAATTGGGGGACGCTAGATCCAGGAAATTTGAAAAACACTGTTAATTCGAATTACGTTTTATCGGGTCACATACAAAAAAACAGAAATATAGGGTACACATTCTTGTAATTTGTAAATGCAAATCTGAAATTTTTTTAATTCATTTAGATAGAAAGTCTCCGGATATAAATTGCCAATTGTGTTTATTTATTTTCCAGGCTTTTGCAGTTCTTTTGGAGCTTATTTCTCTCGTAGAATTGGCTTTCAATGGACGTTCGATATACATAGGAGGAAGTGCTACCATTGCTCAGCTGTGCGCCAGCTGCTTCAAGACACTGTCATTTGTAAGTCTACAAACGTGAAATTGTTTGTTGTATTTGATGACTGAAACGAATAATAGTATAAATTCCAATCATTACATCCGTATTAATAATTTTTTATTTCTGTATCATCCGAAGAATAATAGTTACCTCAAACACGAAGCGAAAAAACACATAATTTATATTTGATCGGAATGGAGAATCCCTACTGTTGTCGAAGTAAATTATTGAAAAAAAAAAATATGCCAAAGAAATGCAAGTGAAAAAGCATTGCGGAAATTATATAAATATGCTAATGTTGGAACTTCAACTTGTGAGGGATGTAAAGTAAAACTTAACTTTCAAAAAGTTTTCACTATGATAACTATTTCCTATAAACGATTTGAGATGGAAAATTTTAATGCAACATTCCTTGTGTTACTCACGTAGGTAAATCTAAAATTAAAGGCAATTTAAAAATCACCCTCAACGGATAGAAGATGACGCAATGCATTGCGTTCGTATTGGCTTATGGACACGAACAGCGCAGAGCTGTGCTGCTTTTCTAGTTAAAGCCAAGGTCAAATAAATATGGAAGCTCCGCTGCGGGATTGCACCATTGTTGAACAACGCGCTGTAGTGAGATTTCTTCAGGCAGAGGGAGTGAAACCTGTTGAAGTTCACCGAAGGATGTTGGCTCAGTACGGAAGTGAAAACAGCATGACTCAACGAAAAGTTTATGAATGGGAAGAAAGGTTTAAAGCGGGAAGAACAAGTTTATCCGACGAAGCTTGATCTGGTTGGCCATCAGCATCGCGCAGACAGGGCCAAATCGACAGGGCGAATGGCAGCGGCGTACCGGAAAAACCCGAGGCCCTGCCCGCAAAAGAAGTTTTCGAGGTCCTTTTGCAAAAATCCATTAGCTTTCAATTACTCAAAATCTTAACTTGCATATTATTAACTAGGCTTTACGGGTGTTTTAATAAATCAAATTATTTGGAAACTACTAGTATTTTTCGAAAAATCAAAATTATTTCACTTCATTGCGTGAAACACAAATGTGTACGTTATAATTAAAATGATTACCCTGATTACCGACACAAATTACTACAAAATACTTCATCATCATCATCATCATCAACCATTATCAATCCACTGCTGGATGAAGGTCTCCCCAAGTTTCTTCCACAATTGTCTGTCTTGAGGCTGTCTCCTCCACGTCACTCCAGCATACTTTCGAATTTCATCCATCCATCTCCCGTGGGGTCTCCTTCTGAGTCTTTTCCTGTCCCTCGGAATCCAGTCTAAAATTTCGGTTGTCCATCGGTGGTCCGTTCTTCTGGCAACATGTCCAGCCCATTGCCATTTCAGTGATTTCACTCTTGGTCATGATGTCGTCCACTCCTGTCATTTTCCTTATCCACAAGTTCCTCTTCTTATCTTTCCTGGTTACACCAAGCATCCATCTCTCCATGCTACTTTCAAGCGCGTAGAAACAACTCACCAAAAACCGTGACCGTCAGAACTCTGATGATGTCACAATGATTTGAATGTTTACGCTCCATTCGTCCTGATGATGCCGAGCCAGACGCTCTGCGAAACTATAGTCGATGTTAATAAAACATTTAATTGTGAAAAAACGTTGATAATTTATTCTACTTTGAGTTGTCTGCAGTATTTTTATGTCTTTTTTAGCTAAGGTTCATGTCTCTGTTCCATACGTAAGCACTGGCAGGATGCACTGATTAAACACTTTTCTTTTAAGACATAATGGCATACTGCTCTTAAAAATTGTACAGTTTCTTCCAAAAGCTCTCCATACAAGTTTTATACGCCGATTAATTTCTTCATCAGTGTGATCCTCACTTGATATCTGCTGACCAAGATAAATGTAGGTATTGGTTGTCTCAAGCAATCGATACGAGGCTGACGTGCCGTATCCGCTCACTGACAGTCCCCGAAACCATGACACCAGGCTGACGAACCGTATGGAGCTCATGAATAGTAGTCTCCGAAATCATGACACCAGGCTGACGAGCCGTATGGCGCTCACTGACGGTCCCCGAAACCATGTCACCAGGCTGACGAGCCATACGTTACTCACTGACAGTCCACGAAACCATGAGACCAGGCTGACGAGCCGTATGGCTTTCACTGACAGTCCCCAAAACTATGACACCAGGCTGACGATCCGTATGGCTTTCACTGACAGTTCCCAAAAGCATGACGTCAGACTGACGAGCCGTACGGCTCTCACTGTCGGTCCCCGAAACCATACCACCAGGCTGACGAGTCGTATCCGCTCACTGACAGTCCCCGAAACCATGACACCAGGCTGACGAACCGTATGAAGCTCATGAATAGTAGTCTCCGAAATCATGACACCAGGCTGACGAGCCGTATGGCGCTCACTGACGGTCCCCGAAACCATGTCACCAGGCTGACGAGCCATACGTTACTCACTGTCGGTCCCCGAAACCATACCACCAGGCTGACGAGCCGTATCCGCTCACCGACAGTCCCCGAAACCATGACACCAGGCTGACGAACCGTATGAAGCTCATGAATAGTAGTCTCCGAAATCATGACACCAGGCTGACGAGCCGTATGGCGCTCACTGACGGTCCCCGAAACCATGTCACCAGGCTGACGAGCCATACGTTACTCACTGACAGTCCACGAAACCATGAGACCAGGCTGACGAGCCTTATGGCGCCCACAAATAGCAGTCTCCGAAACCATGACACCAGGCTGACGAACCGTATGGCGCCCACAAATAGCAGTCTCCGAAACCATGACATCAGGCTGACGAACCGTATGGCGCTTATGATTAGCAGTAAGACCAACCGGGTGACCACGTCGTCTTCATACTTTCAATCAGCGATCGTCAACGGTGCCATAGAAGAGGGACTCGTCGGTGAGTACGACATGGTTCCCTCACCACGCATGTCGGATGTTTGGTTGCTTATATCAAGTAATCCGTGAGGAATGTAACAATAATGTAGTAACAACAATGAAGGGAAAGGTTGAATAAACTTGTTGAAACCAAGATGTTAAATCAGAGATTCAAGCCCGGATCGGGCGATTAGCCAAAAAGCCCGTGACTCTGACCACTCAGTCACCGGTGAAGCATCAGATGAGTTTAATCATGTGCAAATTACAACTATCAGACAATCCATGTGCAGTGTCAACAACCTCTTTTCGATATCAGTGAAGGGCCATTAATTCATTTTCTGTGCGTTTTCCACAAGTTCCAGAGCAACACACTGTAAAAAATAAATGGTGTGAATTCACTGAAAATAATTGGCAGTAAAGTTGCCGGTGCGTGTACGTCTTTTAACGAAGTTTCCGTTTTAAAAGCTCCCGTTTTTTTAACTTCCGTTTTTGACAGATTTTGATTCCGCTTATTTCAGAAAAGCAGGTTTCCGTATTTAGACTGAAATTTCGCAAAATCTTTGATTTTGAAATATTTCAGAGCCTTTCCGTTTGCTCCAGGTGGGATCGAAACATCCTTTTTCGGCTTCGTCTGAGGACGCGGGTGTTATTTGTTGAGCCAAAAAGAGCGCCTCACGTATCAGGTTGAAATTTAATCGCTCAATGATGAAATGCTTTTTCTTTTAATGTGGGTGAATTAGTAATTTTACTTTCTGTTAAAGCTTATTATTTTTATGAATAGGTTCGTAAGAATTTAATTTTTTCTCTAGCAGGACATTACAAATTATGTATTTTTTTTCATCGTGATTTTTCGAAACAACAGAACTTGAGATTTTTTCAAACTGACAATAATTTTGAATTACCTTTGAGAAAAAGTGCAATGTACTGTTTCATAAAATTATTTAGCAACACTCAGTTAAATGTGTTCTTGGTAGTTATAATAGATTTTGTCTTAAAGGTTCCACAGATTGATACATAGACATCGTACAATCACCTGTACAATAATTTAAGTACTCAATTTGTTACAATAACACTGTAGGAATGAGCGTTATCGCTCGGACGTTTTGACCGGCCTCCGCTCTGGGGGCGTTAGCTTACTTTGCCCGGTACCCACCCGCACACAGCATACTAGAATGAGGTTCTATAATGAATTAGCTTTATTTACTTTCCGCTAAGCTAATTATTATGAGTGATTCTCTTCCTACCAGCTAGCTAATGATATACTTGTACTAAGCTTCAAAATAATGAATTCAAAAGGGTGTTGTTACTAGTTAATTACGAACGTAAACAAAGTCTCAACGCTGGTTATTTATAGGAATCAAATAAATATTATAAACCTAACAGCCAGACAGAGGTCTGACAAAAACTATGAATTGAGAAAGACTGACTTACATAAAACTTCTTTATTTCCACGACTCCTGGTCAACTACGGCACACACAACATTTTTAGTACACTACTGAATAATCTCTCCTCCTATTATACACGCTCTCCCTTAACGACCACAAGCTCTCCTCATAACAACACACAAGCTCTCCTAAGTCTCGATGAACGCGCCTATATACTAGCTACCACCACGTCATGACTTACACTCATTGCCAGATCTCATTCAGCGGGTGAAATAATATTTCGTTCAGTAGGAAGATAATTTGCATAGTAAAATAAAATAACCAGAGATAGTAAAATCAAAAGGAAAGTGAATATAGAGTATACGTTACATCATCTCCCCCTTAATTTTTCTTTTTCTTTTTTCTTTTTTCTTTTCTTTTTTCTTTTTTTTTCTTTTTGTTTCCGAAAAACCTATCAATTTTGGAGTGTAAGTCTTACATTTCGTTGATTGACGTTTCTCGACCTCTTTTTTGTTTTGTAGTTTGGTGGTAGCCGTATTTACATTATCAAACTTGGCATGACAATTTACGAAATCTGTATTCGACTGTGAAACGTGTATTGTTGAACAAAACAAACCTGCATCGGCATACTTTCCTTTTATTCTGCCTAGCAGGAATCACTTTTTAATTTCAAATGACGTTCTCATTATTCGGTGAATACATACCAACTGTATCAGCAGCGAAATTTACCTGGAGCTGCCTAACAGTAACAATTTTATTATTTTCATTTCAAATTACGTTCGCATTATTCGTTGAAATACACACCAACTGTATCAGCAGCGAAATTTACCTGGAGCTGCCTAACAGTAACAATTTTATTATTTTACCCCTAAGCACATAGATATATATAAAAAAAGTGGATTAGTAGATGGACATAGAAGAAATATAAAAAAAAAACACATATATACACAAAAAAGAATGCATAGGCCCACACGAAAAAAAGAAATTCTGACACGCCAACTGGTCGTGCAGGAAAAACAACAACCTGAGAAAAGAACCTGTCCACGAGAACTTACTTATCTCGAGGACGCATAAAAAACTCTAGTGCGATAACGTTTTCCAGGCCTAATTGGACTGGTAAAATCAGGTGGCTTCGATCTCTTCCGGGACTGTAATGGATCTGGAACATCGGTCTGCTGTCGGTCAAGAAATCCCGGCGGCTGACGGGAACGGTCAGGAATAGCGGAAATCCTTCGGTCCGAAACGGCTGAAGTCTGTGGGTCCAGAAATCCCTGCGGCTGAGAAGAACGGTCAGGAGTCTGGCGGTCTGGAAATCTCTGCGGCTCAGAAGAACGGTCAGAAGTCTGGCGGTCTGGAAATCCCTGCGGCTGAGAAGAACGGTCAGAAGTCTGGCGGTCCGGAAATTCTTGCTGCGGCTGATAGGAACGGGCTCCCCCAGGCTTTGGATATGAAGTCCCTTTGTGCTGGGGCCCGTTGTGTCCTTCCAGTATCTTTTTGGACGGACGTGTCTCCGGCCACATCGTTTGCTTTCGCTTACGCCCACGTGGCATGAGAGTAGCAGCAGGCATCGGCCCTGTTTGCCCTGAACGTAGGTTCCAGGGGCGAAACCCGGGTGGATGCAAAGATTTCTGCCTTCGTCGCTGTTGCGGCGAAGCAGATTGGGGAGACAAGTCACGTTTGCGCTCAGCCTTTGGTGGTGCTGGACGGTTTGGAACATGAAATTTAGGATGCATAACTGATAAGTCAGAAATGTCCGAAGCCTCTGAGTCGCTGCTCTAATTCAGTGGTCGTGCAGGGCGATGTTTAGATTTACCTATAGGAATACTTTCGGACGAGGTATTCAAAGAAGAAGTAGCCCGCGTTGGTGCAGAGTTATCCGGAAACGGCGCAACAATAGTCTTGGCAATGGTTGGAGGGAAAGGAACGATACTAGTATTCGACGAACTCGATTCGAGCCTTGGTCTCATGGGAGAATCAGGTTGCGTGTGTAGAAACCCGTCTGGAGGAGGGGAGGGTGAAGGAAAAATCACTGGAGATTCTTCAAAAATGTTTGTTGGTTCGTCCAAAATTTCTGGCGGTTGAACATGAGATATAGATTCTTGAGTCTGTGGAACAGAAGGTTGAGTAGGATTGATAATGAAATCGATATTCCGTTCATGATACTTGCGACACTGATCAACATGTACATATTGAAAATGGTTGTCCGGTTTCTCCAGAACAATATTATTTTCAAAGACATTTGACACCCGATATGGACCTTCGTAGCTGGGTGCAAATTTCTTCACTAAAGTATGCGAAACAGAAGACTGGAAGTGCGTTTCCACGAGAGTGAGATCTCCAACGACAAGATCTGGTTCCCTACGCCTAGAATTATAATATCTTGCTTGAGCCGCTTGTGCTCCTAGCATTGCAACACGAGCTTTTTCTGCCATGATTCTTACTGATTGCGGAGTTGGTCGCTGGTTTAGTTCGTCGATAATCCCCGTTAAATTTTCAAAAGGGGTTTTAATTTTGCGACCCAGAAAAAGTTCTGCAGGAGTAATTTTAGTAGACTCGTGGACAGACGAGCGGAGGGCGAACGCAAAAAGTTCCAAATGGTCATCCCATCTTTCATGATGATTCATTACAAAAGTCGCAATCATTTTCACTAGCGTTCGGTTAACGCGTTCCGCAGGATTACTCTGGGGATGATATGTGGAAATGAATTTATGTTTAATGTGTAGTCTCGCACACATTCTTTCAAAAATGTCAGAAATAAATTGAGGACCATTATCCGAAACTACTTTATTAGGTGCACCATATCTAGAAAATACTTCATTAACTAAGACATTACAAATAACTTCAGCCGTAGCGGCTTTAATGGGAAAAACTTCAACCCATTTAGAAAAATTATCAGTTAGTACTAAAACGTAACGAGCTTTATTTTTAACAGATAATGGATAAGGTCCCAATAAATCTATGGAAATAATATCAAACACATGAGAACTTGAACTAGATTTCAAGTGACCGGCCGGTCTTACATTACGGTAATTATTAATCTGACACAAGTGACATGATTGAACGTATGCGAGCACACTTTGGTACATGCCAGGCCAATACGCAACATCCCGCAATTTACAACGGGTCTTGCGAATACCTAAATGGCCTGCAAGAGGTTTGTCATGAAATTCATTTAAAAGAGCCATTCTAAGGGTTCGCGGAATACATGGGCGAAACTCTGCCCTAGTAGTCCTAGATTTTGTATAATAAAGAAGACCCTCTATTACTTCAAAATGTTGTGACCTTCCAGCCAGAGAAGGATCACTTGGTAGGGGCGAACCCGCAAGCAAAAAATTGTAGATATCCCCAAAATCTGGATCATTTATTAATTCTGCCATTATCTGCTCTCTGGATGTTATATCAGCTATTAGAAGTAAAGGCTGACATCCAGGAGTAGTTTCTGTGGGGACCCCACTAATCGGAACGCGAGATAATGCGTCCGGTAATTGATTCTTATGACCTGGCTGATACGAAATTTTGATATTGCTCTCTTGTAACTTCAGAGCCCACTTCATAAGTCTTTGAGATAGGTTCTTAGCAGAATTCAAATACTGAAGGGCAGAATGATCCGTAATTATGTTAACTGTCAATTCATTAAGATAACATTGAAATTTATTCAGTGCATACACAACAGCAAGACATTCACGTTCCGTAGCTGAATAATTGCGTTCAGCTTTGGCTAAAGTACGAGACGCAAAAGCTATTGGATGCCCAGCTTGTGACAAAACGCAACCAAGACCAACTCCGGATGCATCAGTATAAATATCAAATTCCTTAGTATGATCCGGGAAAGCCAACACCGGAGGCTGAGTCAATGCAGACTTCAGTGTTTCGAATGCAGCGTTAGCCTCAGGTGTCCAAATAAACTTCTTGTATTTACGTTTTAAAGCATACAATGGCTCACATATTGTAGCATAAGCGGGGACGAACTGCTGATACCAACCGGTCATTCCCAGAAAGCGTGATAGTTCTTTTGCTGTTTTAGGCCGAGGAAAGTCAACAATAGGCCTAATTTTTTCATTATCAGTAAATAAACCGTGGGGAGTGATTTTCAACCCCAGATATACAATCTCGTCCCTCGCTATCTGGCATTTACTAGGTTTTAACGTCAAGCCAGCATTGTAGATGAGTTGGAACACCTGTTTGAGCAGAGAAAGGTGCTCGTCAAAAGTCTCTGATGTGATAACAATATCATCCAAATAGACATGCACATGGGGACCCAGGACAGGTCTGAGAACCGTATTCATAAGTTTTTGGAAAGTAGCAGGTGCAGAAGCTAGTCCAAAAGGCATACGTAAATATTCATAGGCCCCAAAAGGAGTCACAAAGCCAGTTTTATCGACAGAGTCCGGATGTACTGCCACCTGCCAATATCCACTCGCCAAATCCAAAGTTGACATCCATTTGGTTGACGACAAGTAATTTAAAATGGGTCTGGTTCATTTGCCCGACGTTTACTTCACCGAAGGGTCACTTGACCGAAAATCACTTCACCGAAAAAATTGTTTCACCGAAAGATCACTTGATCGAAGCGTTCATTTCACCGAAGGGTCACTTGATCGAAAGGTACATTTCACCGAAGGGTCACTTGATCGAAAAGTTCATTTCACCGAAAGGTCTCTTTACCTAAAAGTTCATTTCATCGAAAGGTCATTTCACCGAAGGGTCAGTTTATCGAAAACGCTAGATTTCATTACAGGATCTGTTGAAGCATGGTGCAAGTTTGACAGACAGACCACCGAAACGTTAGGGGATCATACTCAAATTGCACTTTTGATTTCTCCGTGTCACAGAGAACGCAAATATTTAGTTTTAAGGCAAAAATAATTAATTTTAAGTCCCTATGCCTCGGCCTAGGCCTTTTTAGCAAGTTTTATCATGTTCATACGTTTTTCATAAAAATCATGTTCAGTGCTCATGTTCATAAATAGTTTACATGAAAAGTCAAGTTAATAACGTTGCACATTTATTCAGGCAAAAAAGAATCAATATTAGGGCCGTAGGCCTCGCTTAGGCCTTTTAGCAAATTTTAACCGTGCGTGCTCATGTTCATAAGGTTTACATAACAACTCAAGTTAATGATGTTGTACACTTATTTAGGCCAAAAGAATAAGTCACAAAGCCCACGGCCTCGGCTTAGGCCTTTTTAGAAAATTTTAATCCTGCATGCTCATATTTATAAGGTTTACATAAAATGTCAAGTTAATAATGTCGCACATTTATTCAGGCAAAAAGAATCAATATTAGTGCCGTAGGCCTCGCTTAGGCCTTTTTAGCAAATTTTAACGGTGCGTGCTCATGTTCATAAGGTTTACATAAAAAATCAAGTTAATGATGTTACACATTTTTTCAGGCAAAAAGACGTAGGCCTCGCTTAGGCCTTTTTAGCAAATTTTAACCGTGCGTGCTCATGTTCATAAGGTTTACATAAAAAATCAAGTTAATGATGTTACACATTTTTTCAGGCAAAAAGAATCAATTTTAGGGCCCTAGGCCTCCGCTTAGGCCTTTTTAGCAAATTTTAATCGTGCGTGCTCATATTTATAAGGTTTACGCAAAAAGTTAAGTTAATAATGTTGCACATTTATTCAGGCAAAAAAGAATCAATATTAGGGCCGTAGGCCTCGCTTAGGCCTTTTTAGCAAATTTTAACCGTGCGTGCTCATGTTCATAACGTTTACATAACAACTCAAGTTAATGATGTTGTACACTTATTCAGGCCAAAAGAATCAGTCTTTAAAGCCCTAGGCCTCGGCTTAGGCCTTTTTAGAAAATTTTAATCCTGCTTGCTCATATTTATAAGGTTTACATAAAATGTCAACTTAATAATGTCGCACATTTATTCAGGCAAAAAGAATAAATTTTAGGGCCCTAGGCCTCCGCATAGGCCTTTTTAGCAAATTTTAATCGTGCGTGCTCATATTTATAAGGTTTACGCAAAAAGTCAAGTTAATAATGTTGCACATTTATTGAGACAAAAAAGATTCAATTTTAGGGCCCTAAGCCTCGGCTTAGGCCTTTTTAGGAACTCTAAACGAATTTCGCGAAAACGTTCCATGTAAGCCAAGCGAGAATTGTGCTTTAATTTGAAGAAATTAATTGCCGATGATCCGAGGTACACTTGGTTTGAGGGAACTGTACCCCGAACTTCCGTAGTATTATATTCTGTGCCGCTGGAGTCTGTCAGTGTATCCAGGATGTTCCCCTTGAAGTGTCTGCGAAGTCCGTGAGCTTTGGGAGGGGCTTTCCCCCAAAATGTTAAAATGGACGTAGAGCTGTAAACATTAGAACCTTGCTTTATATAATGATTCTGTACACGTTCACGAATTTTCAGGAGGGTGGGACGAATTCACCCTCCCCCAAGTTTCTAAGAGCGCAGACAGGTGTTCAAGGTAAGGGATTTGCTCGCAATTTCTATGCTTCATGTTGTGTTTAGTGCCAAACTATGTATGCCCTTCCACCCTCCCCCAGAAATTTGGTGAAGTCTGTAAAAGGGATACGAGGTGCTTGGTTTTGAGGGCTCTACCCCCAACTTCCGTAATTTTATATTCTGGACCTCTGGAGTCGGTCATCAGTGTATCCTCGATGTTACCCCTGAAGAGCTCTTGGAAACGGGGGGGGTTCAGTTTCACTCCACATTCCTGAAAATTCGTGGTCGTGTACAGAATCATTATATAAAGCATGGGTCTAATGTTTACAGCTCTACGTTCATTTTAACATTTTGGGGAAAGCCAACCCCTCCCCCAAGATGACGGACCTCGCGGACGCTTCAAGGGGAACATCCTGGATACACTGACAGACTCCAGCGGCCCCGAACATAATATTACGGAAGTTGGGGGTACACCCTCCCAAAACTAGGTGTACCTCGGATCCTCGGCAATTTTTTCTTCAAATTAAAGTGCAATTCTCGCCTCGCTTGGCTTACATGGACCGTTTTCGCGAAATGCGTTTGGAGTTCCCAATTCAGTTCTCAATATATGCCCAGAAACGGCAATCTTTAACCCCCCCCTCTTGATTTTTTTAACTTGACATTTTATGTAAACTTATGAACAAGCAAGATTAGAATTTTCTAAAAACGCCTAAGCTAAAAAAAAAAAAAGCCCTAAGGGCAATAAAATTTATTCTTTTTTGCCTTAATAAATGTGCAACATTATTAACTTATTAACTTGACATTTTATGTAAACTTATAAACCAGCAAGATTAGAATTTTCTAAAAACGCCTAAGCTAAAAAAAAAAAAAAAAAAGGCCTAAGGGCAATAAAATTGATTCTTTTTTGCCTGAATAAATGTGCAACATTATTAACTTGACATTTTATGTAAACCTTATGAATATGAGCACGCTCGATTAAAATGTTCTAAAAAGGCCTAAGCTGACCTTGGGCCCTAAAATTGATTCTTTTTTGCCTGAATACATGTGCAACATTATTAACTTGACTTTTTACGTAAACCTTATGAATATGAGCACGCACGATTAAAATTTGCGATAAAGGCCTAAGCCGAGGTCTAGGGCCCTAAAATTGATTATTTTTGCCAGAAAAATGTGTAACATTATTAACTTTACTTTTTATGTAAAGCTTATGAACATGAGCAAGCACGATTAAAATTTGCTAAAAAGGCCTAAGCGAGGCCTACGGCCCTAATATTGATTCTTTTTTGCCTGAATAAATGGGCGACATTATTAACTTGACATTTTATGTAAACCTTATAAATATGAGCACGCACGATTACAATTTTCTAAAAAGGCCTAAGCCGAGACCTAGGGCTTTAAGACTGATTCTTTTGGCCTGAATAAGTGTACAACATCATTAACTTGAGTTGTTATGTAAACCTTATGAATATGAGCACGCACGATTAAAATCTGCTAAAAAGGCCTAAGCCGAGGCCTAGAGCCCTAAACTTGATTCTTTTAGACTGAAAAGTGTGCAACATCATTAACTTGAGTTTTTAGGTTAACCTATGAACATGAGCACGTACCGTTATTATTTTCTAAAAAGGCCTAAGCTGAGGCCAAGGACCTTAAAATTGATTCTTTTTGCCTGAAAAAAATTGCAACATTATTAACTTGACTTTTTATGTAAAGCTTATGAACATGAGCAAGCACAATTAAAATGTTCTAAAAAGGCCTAAGCTGAGACCTAGGGCCCTAAAATTCATTCTTTTTTGCCTGAAAAATTGTGTAACATTATTAACTTTACTATTTATGTAAAGCTTATGAACATGAGCAAGCACGATTAAAATTTGCTAAAAAGGCCTAAGCGAGGCCTATGGCCCTAATATTGATTCTTTTTTGCCTCAATAAATGTGCGACATTATTAACTTGACATTTTATGTAAACCTTATAAATATGAGCACGCAGGATTAAAATTTTCTAAAAAGGCCTAAAACGAGGCCAAGGGCTTTAAGACTGATTCTTTTGGCGTGAATAAGAGTACAACATCATTAACTTTAGTTTTTATGTAAACCTTATAAACATGAGCACGCACGGTTAATATTTTCTAAAAAGACCTAAGCCGAGGCCTAGGACCCAAAAATTGATTCTTTTTGCCTGAATAAATGTGCAACATTATTAGCTGGACATTTTACGTAAACCTTATGAATATGAGCACGCACGATTAAAATGTTCTAAAAAGGCCTAAACCGAGGCCAAGGGCCCTAAAACTGATTTTTTTTGTCTGAATAAGTGTGTTTACATAACAACTCATTAACTTGAGTTGTTATGTAAACTTCATGAATATGAGCTCGGGGGATTAAAATTTGGCAAAAAGGCACAGGTCTATCTATGACTTATAATTAATGTTATATTTCGAAAAACCTACTTATGGGGAGGTGTTTAAAAGAAATTAAAAGTGTATTTTTTATACAATCCAATAATGTTTAGGTGACCAGTTTTTTAAAAACCAGCACCATACTCCAACAGATCTATAACAACAAAATTCTAAGTTTTCGATAAACTGACCATTCGGTGAAATGATCTTTCGATATAATGAACTTTTAGGTAAAGTAATCTTTCGGTGAAATGAACTTTTCGATCAAGTGTCCTTTCGATGAAATGAACTTTTAGGTGAAGTGATCTTTCGGTGAAATGAACTTTTCGGTCAAGTGACCCTTCGGTGAAATGTACCTTTCGATCAAGTGATTTTCGGCGAAGTGATTTTCGGTCAAGTGACCTTTCGGTCAAGTGAACGATACCCATTTAAAATATGTGACATGACAGGTAGGGGATAATTGATCGTTTTTGTGACTTGGTTGAGCTTGCGAAAATCTGTCATGAAACGAAATTCATTGGGTTGTTTCTTTGGAACCAAGAAGGCAGGGGCCGCCCAGGCGCTTGTTGATTCCCTGATTATGCCCTGCTTAATCATTTCAGCAATTTGACGTTGCATTTCCTGTTTCTTATGTGGAGCACAAGGGTAAGGTTTCGTCGCAATTGGTTTCGAACCATCAGTGTCAATAACATGATAAACCACCTGAGTGAAACCAGGTTGATCCGAAAATAAACCAGGGCTTTCCTGTAAAAGGAGAGAAAGCTGGTCTCGTTGCTCCTCATTCAATTGGGTACTCAATAATAAACCCGTGATATCTACAGGAACCGTAGGAATCATTTCGACAGGTTCCGGAAAGGAAATCACATGTTGTACAAAATTCAAAGTTATTTGAAACTTGTTTATAAAGTCCATACCCATTAAACATTTCACGGGTAGCTCGTCTATAAGCAGGAAAGAATGTGTAAAACGAGCTTTTCCCAGCCCTAAAGATAATGTGACAGTTCCTGAGATACTGAAGATTTCATTATTTGCACCTCGCAAATACTGCGTTGCAGGCTGAACGTGTATTGCCGGAAAAGTGTCAGTGCAAAACTTTGTATTTAGGGCTGATATTTCAGACCCAGTGTCGAACTTTGTCTCGACAATAATGTTTTCAAGTGTCAAGAATACATCAGGCAACTGAGGAGTTTGAACAGTCACTAATACTGTTTTAGGGTCAGAATGTTTGGTATCAGGAAGCAGGACCGACCCTTCGTCTACTTCCTGTGGAAGTTTAAAGGAATTCTGGTGGGGTTATCATGTGGTTGGAAACCTCGACCTTGCCGGGTATCGGGAAAATTTTCACGATGAGGAAAACTGCGTGAAACTTGCGTCGGGAACTCCGCGTGTCTGTTGACATTTTCATATCCGTTACGTCTGCCCTCAGCACGGGCAGAAAAATTATCATTGCCCTGAGCATGATAATGTTCCGAATGCTGCTGAGTGAAATGGGGTCGAGCATACTGTGCATTATTACGATATCCCGAAGCTTGTTCAGAAACTCGCTGTTGGTTCGCCACTCTTCTGTGTGGTGGAACGTATGAAGCTTGGGTGGGCACCTGTGTATGCTCGCGCTGAAAGTTATGTCTATTATGCCGCTGAGGGTTTTCGTAATAAGCCTCGCTGGGTGCCCGAGCATGGTGAGTTGAACCATGTTTGCCATGTCGCTCTTCATACGTGCGTATGAGGCGAAGGCATTCATGAATTGTGGCAGGGTGTCGAACCTCAAGAAAATCTTGTAAGAATATGTCGAGCTGCTGCACGAGGGTATCCAACATGTCAACATGACTGGCATGTGGATCCCATAGGTTATATAGGCGTGTAGTTTCCAACGCAAATGCAACAGGGCTATCATTGGGACCTTGCTGACGCGAAAAAAGCTGTTGAGCAAGGCTAGCTCGACTGAGGCCGAAAGGAAAGACCTCAAAGAATTCTGCACGGAAATTCTCATAATGAGAATCCGGGTTCGACCCTCTCCACTGCCGATACCAGGTCTTAGCGGTATCCCTCAAGCAAGTGCCGGCAATTTGGACCTTGCAGTCTTCAGGAATATTATATAGATCAAAATGATCTTCCAGATCTTCGAGGAACTTTAAGGACCCCTCCAAACCATTGAAATGAATTGTTCCTGCATGCGGCACGAAATGGGCAAGCATTCTGCTTCGCTGAGAGGATTGAACTCCCTCAGGTACGACCCGCGACTCAGAGTGATAGGAAGCCGGTGCATTATGAAATTGTGAAGAATGCCTGGATGCGTGTAGATCATTCATATCAAAGTCAGAGCCACAGGCTTCGTGCAAATTGTCCACAAAAACACCATTACCCTCGAGACTTGCCGGAGGGTGGAAATTTGGAGTTGTCTCAGGTAAGGAAGACATGGATAATAATAGTCAGGATCTCGTGTTCGAGAAAAGTTCGGGCGCCAATTATAATGAATTAGCTTTATTTACTTTCCGCTAAGCTAATTATTATGAGTGATTCTCTTAATACCAGCTAGCTAATGATATACTTGTACTAAGCTTCAAAATAATGAATTCAAAAGGGTGTTGTTACTAGTTAATTACGAACGTAAACAAAGTCTCAACGCTGGTTATTTATAGGAATCAAATAAATATTATAAACCTAACAGCCAGACAGAGGTCTGACAAAAACTATGAATTGAGAAAGACTGACTTACATAAAACTTCTTTATTTCCACGACTCCTGGTCAACTAAGGCACACACAACACTTTTAGTACACTACTGAATAATCTCTCCTCCTATTATACACGCTCTCTCTTAACGACCACAAGCTCTCCTCATAACAACACACAAGCTCCTAAGTCTCGACGAACGCGCCTATATACTAACTACCACCACGTCATGACTTACACTCATTGCCAGATCTCATTCAGCGGGTGAAATAATATTTCGTTCAGTAGGAAGATAATTTACATAGTAAAATAAAATAACCAGAGATAGTAAAATCAAAAGGAAAGTGAATATAGAGTATACGTTACAGTTCGTTCTTACGTAACATTCGCATAAGAAACGAATGCCCAGGCGCTCTCTTCCTCAGCTTTACTATGGTTATCTGCTAATCAAGGAAGGGAGAGAAGGTCTAAATAAGGCAATTGACACCCGTTGAAGTAATCACTCAGAATTGAAAACTTAACCAATTTAATGAAAAATGTTCAGTATCTCCAGGTTCGATTCCTTGCGACCGGTGGCCTCGTGAAAAATGACCTGCGGTCTCGGTGGCTCAACACGTGACTCCTACCGTCGTCTATCTCCGCGCATAATAGGCTTAACTTATCAAGCCCAGGACGTCGGGAATCTACTTAGATCTTTCGGCACCTCCTCTATGCCACGACGCTCATCCTTTCTGGAATCTACTGTGGATCTGTACACCTGACTAACATGAGCTATAAAATATTAGAGCCTTCAAACACGAAGCGCTCTCCATCTTTCCTTCTCCTGACTTTCCGTATGAGAGACTTCGCTTCTTACATTCGAACGCTACCGCCACGCGCTACACACTCCTTCTCCCTCTAGATCACGTGCTCCCCCTTCTCGTCCTCCTAATGAGAGAGTACCCATCATACTTTTCGATTCGCTGCCCCGAGGCAATACGACCCGACTCTGCAATTTTTGTTCTTCGAAACATACGCTCCTTCCAGCTCCAATGTCTTCCAACTTGAACCAGCACATTCAGCCAGACTTTCACTATCGCGTACACCTGTCGTTCTTATCTCCTTTCGGGATGACCACGTGTCACTTTCATCTTAGCCGCCGTCTCCTTAAATCGAACCCTACAAAGGTACATCGATACAATATGCACCGATTAGCTACATGTTCGCGTACAATGAAAAAAATATAGTCGACCAGACAGCCTGGCGACTTTTGCCGTTGTGCTTTGTCCAGCTCGACGAGAAAACATCTTAATAGATTGTTTCATGTAGCCGCTAATTGCTCTCTGGAATGCTACGTTTCCGTTGAGATTGTTCTCCTCGTGCTTCGTTGGCGGCATCTGAACGGATCCAGACATTTACAATTTTTATGAAACAATGCCTTCGAAAGAAAGTTAATTTTCTTCGAGAAAAGGCGAAGTCCTTTTCTGAAGTGAAATTCAGTCTCTCACACGTGGAATGTCAGTCTCTTACACGTGAACACGTGGCATATTTTCTTTATGAATAGACATAAATTATACTGAATACATAAAATATAGAATACACTCATGAAAAATTAATTTTCGACCTCACAAACACTATACAATAGCTGGTGCACAAAATAGGGAAAGGGGAAGGCGCTATCAGAACCAACATTTCTTGCGATGTGGTAACCACAATATCCGGTCTGGCTACAGAACTTCAAAATCAGATCATCCGATAGGCGATCGAGATTTAACAGTTAATCAAACCTCAAGTATTCCCGCGAATCGCTCCTATTACTGGAAAATTTCCGTCATGTGGATACGGAAAAAGTGAGAACAGACTTCTCCGTCAATGTACGAAACAAATTACGGAAAGATTTCTGGTTTTTCAGAATTTCTTGGCGTACGCAAGTCCTTGAAATTCAAGTTTCTTTCCGTCATTTTCACGGAAAAGGTTGTATCAGAAATATACTTCGTTAATTCACGAAAGGAATCAGGGAAAATTACTCATAAATTTCACAAAAAGTATTACAGTGCATGTAGCAGCTGAATTCTAGCGCATTTTGTAGGCACTACATCTGTGTTCTCGATGAATATTGGAAAGTAATTCCTTTCCCTTAGATATTTTTTTAGAATATTTTAGTGCTATTATGCTTTCACAGATCTGTGTAGGTCTTTATATTTGTGTGACATGTGATCTTTGTTTTTTTTTCACAGGTGCTCATAATCGTGATGCTGTTCCAGCATAGGAAGTCAGGAATAATAACGTCGTCAGCACTGTCAATCTTCTGGTTTGTATTAAGCCTTTGTGGAGCAGTGGTATACAGATCAACATTCCTCCAATTATACTACGGGGTAATGATTTTTGACATGTTCTGTTAAATGATATATCCGGGTGGATGGTTGATACTCGGTATAAATTATGTACTCAGTATTAGATTTAAGAGAGAGAGAGAGTATAGTGTGCATTTCGCAATGTTTTGAAATCAATGGATTACCTTTTTATTCGAAAACATCAGCATACTATGCTTACAGAAAAAGTACATTTAGAATCTAATAGTTTTTTTAACTTAAAATCATAAGTATATTGGAGTGGAAGATGGGGAGGAAAGAGAAACTCCCTTTTTTTTTTTGCCAACAATTATCTAAACTTAAGACATTTTTACTTCTTACCTTTTCACTAAATGTGGCTAAACCGGCGAAGAAACAATATACTCGTATATACAAGGTTACAACGAAAGTCCTTGATCACGCCAGTATCTCACGAACTACACTGACGGGGAAAAAAAATCCCAACACCAAAAAGGGGTTGTGTTAGATAAACGACAGTTGTTAGGCGGTAAGAGTACATCTGTAAGATGACGTCTATGCAAATTTCGCGCTCGGCGCATACGTGTGGCGCTGGTAGCGCCTCGGAACATGCAAAACAGGTTTGCTGTAAATAAGCGCTGTAACGTTCGTGAGCGTTAGTTATCGTTGAGATTCGACGTAGTGTGTTGATGTTAGTCAAGAATGCCTTTAAGAAGACGAAGAAGCCATTATCAACAGCTCACGGAGTTTGAACGAGGTCGTGTGATAGGGCTACGAGAAGGTGGATTTTCTTTCCGCAATATTGCAGAACGACTTGGCAGGAATGTAGCCACTGTGCATGATTGTTGGCAGCGGTGGTCAAGGGAAGGTACTGCCTCAAGAAGACCGGGTTCCGGCCGCCTACGTGGCACTACTGAGAGGGAAGACCACCGTGTATGGCGTATGGCCGTGGAGCATCGTACCACGTCTGCGGCAGCCATTCGAGCTGCAGTTGCCACCACAGTGACAAAAGGAACTGTTACAAATCGGTTACTTGAAGGACAGCTTCGAGCCAGACGCCCTGTAGCGTACATTCCACTTACTCCAAACCACTGCCGTTTGCGACGTCAGTGGTGTCAAGCTAGAGCTCATTGAAGGACGGAGTGGAGATCTGTTGTGTTTTCTGATGAAAGCCGGTTCTACCTGGGTGCCAGTGATGGCCGTGTGTTGGTTAGAAGGAGGCCAGGTGAGCGCCTGCAACCAACCTGTCTGCGGCCGAGACACACTGGACCTACACCTGGAGTTATGGTCTGGGGAGCAATTTCCTATGACAGCAGGAGCACTCTCGTGGTTATCCCACGCACCCTGACGGCACAGTTGTACGTCGGTCTGGTGATTCAACCTGTTTTGCTGCCATTCATGAACAGCATTCCAGGGGGTGTTTCCCAACAGGATAACGCTCGCCCGCATGCCGCTGTTGTAACCCAACATGCTCTACAAAGTGTCAACATGTTGCCGTGGCCTGCTAGATCACCAGATCTTTCACCAATCGAGCACGTATGGGAGATCATTGGACGACAACTCCAGCGTCACCCCCAACCAGCATTAACCGTCCCTGTATTGACCGACCAAGTGCAACAGGCATGGAACTCCATCCCACAAACTGACATCCAGCACCTGTACGACACAATGCATGAACGTTTGCGTGCTTGTATTCAACATTCTGGCGGTTACACCGGTTATTAATGTACCAGCATTTCACATTTAAAATGGCTCTTCTCGCGCTTACAATAAGCTGTGTTCTTGAAACCTTAATCGATTAAATATGTTACCTATACAAATGTATTGCCGCCATTTCATTCCTCTACAACTATTTTTTTTGTGGTGTTGGAATTTTTTTTTCCGTCAGTGTATGACAGTTAGCGATTTACTTCTTGTGCAGTTGTGTAGAAACCCCCTATGGATCACACAATAACACCACGAGGGATCCCCTCACCCCCTCGCGGGTGAGGGGCTATCACGCCCCCTTTGCTAACAGGGCAATAAAGGCAATTACAAACTTGTTCAGCGAGACAAAAATAGTACATGAATGTTTTTGTCCCATGACAAAAGATGGAAGGGGACCGGGAATGTGGTCCTAAGAAAATCGCAACATCGGGAAGCAACAACCGAGTATTTAGACAAAGCTAAAAGATGCGAATGCATGATACTGTGGAGATTTTATTAGTTTAGGAAATACAATTTACATGTTTGCATACTCAAAATGTTGCCCTTCATCAACGATGCACGCCTGCAAGCGTTCTACGAGCTGATCGTGCATGCGTTGCAGCATATCCCTATCAACAGGGGCACAGGTGGATGTTGTACGCTGTTGCATATCTGCTACATTTAGCGGTGGTGTTGCATACACCTGTGATTTAAGATGGCCCCAAAGGAAAACGTACAGAGGGCTAAGGTCAGGTGAGCGTGGAGGCCATGCTACGAGACCTTTTGGTCTTATCTACCTCCGGTGAAACACATCGTTTAGCCACCACGATACCTGTGCACTCCTATGAGGTGGTGCCCCGTCGTGCTGGTATCGCATGTTCAGTAAAGGTTGTAATGGTATATTGTCCAAGAAATCCGTTACATCCGTTTGAAGGAGATGTAAATATCGTTCACCATGCAGAGTTACACTGTAAAAAAAAAGGTTTTACAAGCTGGTTCCCCCAAATGACACACCAAACGTTGGTGAACCACCTCACTTGATGGCCTGTGTCTCTCGTCTAATAGGGTTTTTCCTGTGCCCAGTAGTGTATATTATGCGTATCCACAACAGAATCTCGTGTGAAGCGTGACTCATGTGTTCATAAAATGTTTGACAGAAACTCTGGATCCTCTTTTAAAGCATTGAACTTGACATTACAAAAATCAAGTCTTTTCTCCGCATCTGCAGGCCACACTTCTGCGAATGAAACGAATATGGATGCATATGGTTCCTGTGCAAAATTTGTAGTAAACGCTGTTGACTTAATCCACTTTCCCGGGCAACCTCACTTGTGCTGCTGTGGGGATGTGCAAATACGTATTCCAGAATATCCGTATGGTCCCGCTATGGCTTGCCTGTACGTGAGCGGTGGCTGACACTACCCGGATACAGCGACTCAGACAGCTTTCCGCTTTTTTCCGCATTTGGACAGCCCCCTTCCACCTTTTGTTATGAGTCAAAAACATATATGTACTGTTTTTGCCTGGCTGAACAAGTTTGTAATTGACTTTTTTGCCCTATTTGCAAAAGGGGCGCTATAGCCTCCTCATCCCTCAAAAAGGGGGTGAGAGGATCCCTCTTGGTGTTATTGTGTGCGCCATACGGTTTTTTTTATAGAACTGCACAAGAAGTAAATCGCTAACTACCATAGTTCGTGAGATGTTGGCCTGATCACGGACTTTCCTTGTAACCCTATATACTTCCTCTCTTTCAATCTAAAACGCAAAGAAGTGGGTTTAAAAATGAATTTACAGAGAACAAAATTAATGTACAATGCTTTTCCAAAAACTGAAGATTTGAAAGTTGACGATGCAAATCGAGAAGTAGGTGAAGGCTACATTTACCGTGGACAACAGCTCGTATAAAGCTAGGGCCACATAGGGGATAAAAATAGCTGCGCATATAAAACTTGGTTGGAGAGCATTTGGAAGGAACTGCAATTTTAAAGAGCAATTTTCCATTATGTCTTAAAAGAAAATTGTTTAATCAATGCATCTTCTAGTTCTTACTTATGGAACAGACACACAGACTTTAACTAAGAAAGTTATTCGGAGGTGCGAACAACTCAAAGAAGCATGGAGACATGCATGCTAGATATAGTCAGGAGAAATAGAAAGAGCGTATATGGATTAGGGAAATGACAAGAGTTGACGACATTATGATCTAAGTTAAAATCTCTAAGTGGCAATGGGCTGGACATATTGCTAGAACTGATCACCATTGGGCAGATCAAATATTAGATTCGGTATCAAGGGGGTAGAATCTAGTAACTGAGCTGCCCAACGGTGGTCAGTTGTAGCAGTTTTTTCCGACCCAGAAGAAGACTACGTGGGAAGGTTTTTTTTTTTTTTTATTGGATGTTTAACGACCACCGTGAGCAACTCAATGGGCTATAAGCAGTCGCCCGTCCCTAATTTAGGGTCACTGGTTCCAGGGAAGGGAGAGAGCCAGTGCCGTAAGACAAACACGACATCCATGCCTCACCGGGATTCGAACCCGGACCCCGTTCGGACGAATGATCAGAGGCCATCGCTTAGACCACTGCGCCACCGGGGCGGCGGGAAGTTTTGGGACGAAATTCGAAAGCACCCTGGAGTGACTTGAAAGGGACAGGGTCAAGATAGAAAATAGTGGAAAAGACCTGGGGAGAACTTCATCCAATAATGAATTGATAATGATGATGATATATAATATCAATTATTACTAGCGTACAGCCCGTCCTAGGACGGTTGCTTTTTAAGCTTTAAATAAATATTAATATATAGGGGATGTTGCCCGACCTAGGATGGGGCGAAATTTTTAATCGAAGCAGTCTGAAAACATATCGAATACACCCTAGATTTCTGGATAAGGAAATATAATAAAAGCTCATTCATGTAAGAGCTGAAAATGTTTTTACAGTCAAATTTGCTCACATTGACATCTCGAAATTTCAGTTTTTATTGTAGGTTAGAGCGTTTCAAATAGATCTAGGCATTTGTATTTATAATAACGCTGATTCCTTTTTATGAAATTACTCTGCAATTTTATTCCTTTTTTTTATGAAATTACTTTGCAATGCGAAGAAAATGAAATAAAAAACGACATAACACCTACGTAACGGAGCAAACGTCGCAGGTAGTTGTTTGAGCACATGCGTGTTGCCACAGATGAAGTCGTTTGTCTTACTAACTTTATTTTATTTTCCGGTATGTCTCCTTGATTTTACGTATCGTGCGATAGCAGTGAGCTTAGTTCCGAGCTCACCGCTATCGCACGATAAAAGCAGATGGCGCTGGATAAAAGCAGATGGCGCTGGATAAAAGCAGATGGCGCTGCACGTACTGAATGACGTCCTAGCGTTAGGGACAGACGTAACCTATTATATAGGTTTTGTACTGTATGTACATATATGAGATAACTGACTAATTCCCTATATTCTTCCGTTCTCTTTCTCTCGCGATGCGTACTTTTGAATATTTTCCCAGTGAGAGTTGTCATTCAGACGGCTGGTTTTGCGCGGGAGGAGGTCATCCTGAGTGTGCTTTTGCATGCTGTCTTTCGCATAGAGTGATAACTGACTCACTCTGATTTTCTTTGTCTAATGCACTGTGTGCTGCCTTACCTATTGGAAAGTCTGGGGGTAGAAGAGTGGAATGTGTTGGTGAGATATCTCACCCTCCAAAGAAATTCCCTTTAAATTGATGAGCTAAAGTCTGATGGCCCTGCTTGTCTAATGTGCGTAATTAATGTCGTGGTTTCATAATATTAATTAATATACAGGTTGTTTCACTAGGTAGTCCTCCCAAAGAACCAACTATTGTTTTCTTCCCACTCTACATAGAAACAGGACGTTTGGTTTACAAATGACCTTGATCCTCGAGAAATGCGCGGGAGAGATTTTCCTGATAAGGCGATGACTCATTGTGACGTCATCCCACCAGGTTGCCGGGCACACTAATTCTATCCGGAGGTAATCTGCATGTTTTGCTGCGTCGTTGGACGTCGTTCAGGATGGCTGTGCATACCGTTGGGGAACGGGTATTTATTGTGAAAAGTTATTGGATAATAAAGTCTATAACGCAGCATGAATTCCTGGAGAGGTTTGGGTGATGAACAGAACCAGACAAACGCGTTGCATCGCCAGGTTAGCGAAGAAATTAGAAACCACAGGCAGTATTTTGAAGCAATACAATGGCAGACGTCCTACTTTACCAAAAGAAAAATTCGACAGGCTGCTGGCATCATAATCGAAGAAGTCACTACGACGTTTGTCACAAGAAATTGGGTATTCTGTATCCACCTGCCGAAGAGCCGCGAAGAAAACGTTGCTTCATCCGTATCACGTGACAGCTGTGCAAGAGTTGCAAGAACCGGATCTTGAAAAGCATGTGTCTCGTTGTCACTGGTCCCTGACACTTTTACTCGCAATTCCGAACATTTTGAATTACACATGGTTCACTGATGAATCATGGTTTCATTTGGACGGATATGTCAGTTCCCAAAACTCCCGCATCTGGGCTACAGATAATGCCCATGAATTACACGAAAGTCCATTGCATCCTGCAAAAGTCGGTGTTTGCCGTGCTGTTGTGTCCCAAACCAGAATAACTGGACTCATTTCCTTCAGGAGCGTAAAAAACTCTGCGTCATATGTAAACATTTTCAGACAATTTGAGGGACCAATTAACCGACACTGATTTGAAACCGGGGTAGTTTCAACAGGATGGAGCAACATGCCACACGTCCCGTGTGAGCATGAGTGACCGAGTAATCTCCAAAGGACTGTGGTCATCTCGTTCACCCAATTTGACTCCTACCGATTCTTTCCTATGATGATATTTGAAGCGTCATGCTTACAGCGATAAGCTATGTACGGTAGAAGACTTAGAAAGCAACATCAATACAGCAATCAGGACTATTGATGAGGACACAATGCGGAGGACCTTCGATAATGTGCAGCGTCGCGTTCGGCTGGATTTGGATGTCGGTAGAGGACATTTCCAGCATTTATTGTGAATGGTACAACATTCCCATGAACTAAAGTACGTTGTAAACTACATGTCATATTTCTAAGTAGTGTGTTGCAAAATGTGACTTATTCTTTGGGAGGGGGGGGCTAGCGAGTGAAACACTATATATGAAAATACAGAGGTTGAACAGAATAACGTTAACACCTAGGAAAAGAAGGTTTTACGTACCTAATAGGGTGTGGGACCACCTTTGGCATTCAAAACCGCCTGAATCCTCTTTGGAATGGACGCATACAAATCCTGGATGGTGGTTAATGGGATGCTACACCGTTTTTCATGCTGAAACTGCCCCAGGTCTTTGAGAGATGCAAGAGGAGGATAACGGGATCTTACTCTGTTTTCCAACATAGACCAGAGTGGCTCGATTATGTTTAGATCTAGTGATTGGGGAGGCCAAGGAAAGTGTGAAAGTTCGTCCTCATGTTCCTCAAACCATGATTGGACATTCTGAGTCATGTGAATTGGAGTGTTATCATCTTGACTGATGGCATCCCCTGCAAGAAACAGTGCCTGAGCCATTGGATGAACTTTGTGGATCAAAATTGTTTCATTCGTCTTGCCAGTCATCTGTCCTTTCAATGTGATCAGGGGATGTCTTTTCAATGTGATCACGATGTGACAGCCCAGAGCATGACAGAACCACTACCTATTGGGAGCATACAGTCTGGGTTGTACGCTTCTGACGGTGTTGTCCACTCGTAAACACGTCCTGCGGTGGAGAATAGTGTGAATGTGGATTCATCCGACCACATTACACGCTTCCATGCATTGGCAGTCCACGTTGTATGCTCCTGGCACCACTGCCGTCGCCTTTGTGCATTCACCCGCGTCACCAGAGGTTTTGCAATAGCAGCTTTGCCATGAATATCTTGCTTGTGCAGTTCCCTGCGCACTGTTTTCGTTGATACTGGGGTCTGAAGATGCAAATTGAGCTCCTCACTAATTTTCGGCGCCGTGGTCTCTTATTACGGGTAACAATCATCTTTAATGATCTCCTGTCTCTATCAGCCAGGGTCGTTTTCCGGCAACTCTTATGTTTCTCAGACGAGGTTTTGCCACGAACACGGTATGCTTCCATGACGCTAGACAGTAGCTCTCGATACCCCCACTACCCTGGCGAGCATTGCCACGGAGGCACCAACTAGCCGGCCACCAACAATTAGTACTCTTTCGAAGTCCGTTAGGTCTCTCATTTTGTCGTCACCCTAAAAGAAATTTTGCAACAAGGCACTTTAAATGCACTTAAACAGCACCTTGAGGTTCTAAAGCAAAAAGTGGTGGATACTTTTGCGTATTGCAACGTACTTAGCTGCATTAAAAGTCACGTCTCTGAGTGTGGTGTTCATATTATTCTGTCCAATCACTGTATATTCTTAAAACAATATTGTTTGTCTTGTTTTGTGCTTTAATGACCGCCATGAGAAACGTTAAGTGCTATAAGCAGTCGCCCATCTGTTTTAGGTCCACTGGTTTCAAGAAGGAAGAGAGACAGTACTTTTACCCGGTCGACTTGAGTAGGACTTTAAGCTGGCTCGCTCGGAGAACGATCAAAAGACAG
The DNA here is from genome assembly GCA_039090855.1 of Macrothele yani. NCBI lineage: Eukaryota > Metazoa > Arthropoda > Arachnida > Araneae > Macrothelidae > Macrothele > Macrothele yani. Next base: position 93,191,210 of record CM076993.1, read on the forward strand.
CGCTTTGACCACTACGCCACCAGAGCGATAATAATATTTCCTATGTTCTTTTAATTGGTTGCTAAAGAGCGAAAATCTAGTTATATTTTACGCAACCTCTAGGTTAGCTGTATTTTGTACTCCGTGAGTTTATTTATAACAGGTTCTGTTAGTAGGGCGCTTGAAAGCCGTCCATGTGGCGGGATGAACGGAGACGCTAGCTTCGGGTAAAGTGTTCGAGCTGGGCTGTGCCTAACTCCCAGATGTGACGTGAGTGCTGCGCCTAACCCGCGGAACTGGTTCTGTCACCTCCACAGAACCAGTGGCCTAAAATTAAGGAGGAGTAATTCCCTTAAAATTCATGTGCTCATGAGGACAATTAAAGCACAAAAGAAAAGAAAAAGTTGTGGCCCATATTTATATTCCTCAAATTCGACTGAAAATACGATCCCCGTTATTAACATCTCGCAGTCTGTTTAAAAAACCCGATCTCATATGCTCGGGCGCGTTTCGCCCGAGAACACGCTACTGTGCCATTTTTGCACGCCAATCTATTCGTTCGATGCACCATTGCAACCTGGTACTCCGTTGCTGCGGTGTCAAAGGTATCCTGAGGGTGAACCGACGAGCCTGTAGTCCGAACTGTACTAACCGGCGACGAACTGTGACAGCTGACATTTTTTTCTTTTTGAGTAGAGGTTTAACGATTATCGTGAGCAACTCAATGGGCTATAAGCAGTCGCCCGTCCCTAATTTAGGGTCACTGTTTCCAGGGAAGGGAGACCGTAAGACAAACAGAACATCCATGCCTCATCGGGATTCGAACCCGGACCCCTTTTGGACGAATGATCAGAGGCCATCCCTTAGACCAATGCGCCACCGGGGCGGCCAGCTGACATGGGAGAACGCGTCACATTTCACCACTACTGCGCCAACGCCGTTGATTATGCTGAACGGTCATTGAAATACATTATTATGAGATGACGGCTTGTCCTTCGGCCTTGTCTGTGTATGACGCCAGAAACTTCTCTTCGCGGCCTACGCCGTTCTTCGCACCATTCCTTAGAGTACTGCCTAAGACCTCAGTGTACAGGTGAGTAAAAATGCTGGAACCTCGTTATGTACACGCACCCTTTGCAGAGAACTTCATTCTATGGGTTACCGTGGTCGTGCGGCTGCTCATAAGCCTTTCATCTCCACTCGGAATGCTACTCGTCGTTTAGCATGGTGTAAAGAACATTTATCGTGGACCGTAGATAAATGGAAACGGATCCTATGGACTGATGAATCCAAATACACGACCCATCAGTCTGATGGCCGTGTGTGTGGGTGTCGGCAGCCGGGGAAACGCTATTTAGCACAGTGTACTGTTCCTACGGTCGAGTTTGGAGCTGTCAGTGTACTTTTATGGGGATGTTTTTCGTGGTAGGGTCCCGGCCTATTGGTTATCGTGGACAAACCTGTTAACCAGAACGTCTACCTCGATATTCTGGACAATTATGCCCTACCAACTCTGTAGCAATACTGTGGAACCGAGCCTTGTTGGTACCAGCAGGATAATGCACCGAGCCATAAAGCAAGGACTGTTATGGCGTGGTTTGACGATAATTCCGTATCGTGTGCGGACTGGTCAGCACGGAGCCCTGTTCTTAATCCAATAGAGCACATATGGGGGGAATTAGAGTGCCGCATAAGAAGTTTGGTACCAAGGCCTACTACTAAGGAACAGTTAGCGAAAGCATTATGTACTGAACGGAAGCGCATACCCATCGCTGCATTCCAAAACCTTGTCGAAAGCATGTGTCGAAGGGTCAATGCATGCATTAAGGCCAAAGGTGGACCGACACCGTACTAATATATGTCAATAAACGCTATGTTGTGTTTCTCTTCTGTGTGAAAACAAGATAAACAGAGCTAAAAACTGTTTCATTGCAAAGATGAATATGAATGCCAATTAGTCACGTAAAAATATTTCTGTTAAATTCGTTAGAAAAAGAGCGAATTGAGCAATTACTAAAAAATCGCTACGAAAAAAAGTATTTGCACACTGCAGGGACATCACTACGTCACCTCTGAAATTTGCAAAAACCTATCTGCAGCGGTATTATAAGTATTGCAAACGTCAAGTGGTTGTTACAGTTGTATGTGTGAATTTCAGACTAGTGGAAGTGTGAGCTCAGCTCGAGTTGTAGTTCAACATGACACGAGTTACCGAAACATATACGGGAAAGAATTTGTTCTTGGCGTACAGGAGGGAAAAGTTATCGAAAAATTGGTGAACTTTTGAATTTGAACTTTTCAACAGTCAGATATCTGGTAAAAAAGCACGAAGAAACTGGTAGCACAAATAGCAAGAGGAGAACCGGTCGCTCAAAGATTCTTACTACCAGGGAGCAACACCGTGTTGTGAAAGAAGTCAGGAAAAAGCCCTTTACTAATGCTCGAACTCTAGCTGTACAACTTGCGACACTATCAGGTAAGACTGTTTGTGCTCAAACGATAAGAAATGTGCTGAATCTTGCACGGTTATACTGCTGAAGGGCAAGGAGAAAACATTTTATTAGTTAAAGAAATAGACAGAAACGTTTGGATTTCGCTAAAGCTGACGTCAGTAAACCAATCGAATTCTGGAAGAATGTTATATTTTCTGACGAAACAAAGATCGGTCTGTTTGGCTCTGACGGTAAAATATTTGTGTGGCGCAGACCAAACACTGACCACCAGCAACAAAATCTCAAAGCAACTATGAAGCATGGTGGAGGTCATATAATGATATGGGGCTGCATGGGTTACAATGGAGTGGGTAAAATTGCCTTTATTGAGGGTATAATGAATGCAAAGAAATATATTGATGCGTTACGCAGCAATTTAGCAGACAGTGCAGCGAAATTAGGCATAAGTGATTGTTATCTCTTTCAACAGGATAACGATCCGAAACACACTGCACGTATCACAAAAGAGTGGTTACTGTATAATGTTCGCGGGAGGTTTGATACTCCTCCACACTCACCAGACATTAACCCTATAGAGAATGTGTGGTATTTATTGGATTTATCTTTAAGGAAAAGAAAATTTTCGGGAGAAAATGATCTGAAACAAGCAGTAACTGAAGAACAGCAGAATATTGCACAAGAAACGACTAAAAAATTAGTAGAGTCTATGCCAAGAAGGCTTCAAGCCATTATTGATGCAAAAGGTATGCATACTAAATATTGGACAATTATTTTGGACTTTATTTATGACATAGTGAAGGTATCACTCGTGTGCAAATACTTTTTTGCCATTCAGAAAATGCCTTTTTCGCCTATGGCTCGTTCCGTATTTTTTCAAAATTCTCAACAGAGTATTTTTTTTGTTTCATTAGCCCATTTGCTGCTAAATAAATATACTTTCCCCCTATTATTATAATTTGTGTGAAATTATTGCTGAAAAACAAGTTGTGTAAATACTTTTTTTACCCACTGTATATCTGTGTTAAAAAGAAGTCTGAAGTAGGTACCTAATATGCCTGCATAGTAGATTTGGGAATTCGAAGTCCGTGTACCTGATATGTACACAGTGCGTCAAAGAATTTTTAAGACTGGGTCTGCAAAATGAAATAGAAACAAGAAATTATAATTTGTTTTGGTTTGTTATTCAAAATAAGTCCCTCCGGCTTCAATACACTTGTTACAGTGATTTAATAATGATTCGAATGCCTGTTCTAGTTCACTTTGCGGAATTGCCTCCAAAGCACGCGTCGAAGCTGTTTGTATGGTCGAAATATCATCAAAATAACACCCTTTTAACGTCATTTTAAGTTTTGGGAATAAAGAAAAGTTGCAGGGTGCTAAATCAGGCGAATACGGTGGATGTTTCAACACGCAGACGTTATTTTTCGCCAAAAAAATCTACGAACAAGAAGTGAGGTGTGACTGGGTGCATTATCGTGCAACAAACACCAACTGTTTTCATCTCGATATTCTGGACGAATGGGACGAATTCTGCCCATCAAACGTCTCAAAACATTTAATTAAAACTCACCAGTAATTGTTTGTCCACTTGGAACAAATTCTTTGTGGATAATACCCTTACTATCGAAGAATGTAATGAGCATTGCTTTGATTTTTCATGGAACTTTTCTTGTTTTTTGGGCTTGTGATGAGTTTTTTGACTTCCATTCCGCATTTTGTCGCTTTGTTTTAGGATCATATTGAAAACACCATGTTTCATCACCTGTAACAATCGATTTTAAGAAGTTTGGATCATTTTCAGCGGCTGAAATGATGTCTCTGCAGTGTGCACTTCTCCTTTATTTTTGTTCATTGGTTAACGTGTGTGGAACAAATTTAGCACAGACTTTTGTTTTGCCTGAATCTTCATGCAGGATGGTTCAAATCGTTTCTTTGTTGATGTTTAAAGACTCTTCCATCATTCTTAGTGACGCACATCGATTGTTTGCCACTAAATCACGCACCATTTCAATAATCTCAGGTGTCCTAGATGAACTTGGTCTTCCGGTATGCTTATTATCTTCTAGCGTATCTCTTCCGTCCAAAAAACGTGTGTGCCACAGGAAAACATCTGATCTACTTAAACAAAACTCACCGTAAACTTGTTTCATCATTTAGTACGTTTCCGAGGCACTTTTACCAAGTTTTGCGTTAAATTTAATAACAGCCCTTTGTTCCATCTTAATAATTCAACATAAAAAAATTTGACTTCTCTAATGAACGCCCGTTTCGTTTGAGTTACTTTAACAACTGCGCAGTACTTTTGGCAGAAAGCAAGCAGATGGTCACGGTTTATAATGCATTCGCGATTACACTGGTGGCGCCACCTTAGGCCGAAATCTAGCGCCAGTCTTAAAAATTCTTTGACGCACTGTGTATGTGAGGTGGGGGAGAACATACCCAAGGTACCAGGACATTAATTTTTCCGTTTCGAAAATGTATCTTTTTTTTTTTTTTATCCATTTTAGAATTTCCTCTGTGAATGTCTATCGGGCGTTAAAAAGCGCTCTGCCAACCTCTGCTGTAGAGGAAGCCATGCGTTATCTCCAATAAGTAGCAGATAAATCTTGATGAAAATCTGAAATGGGTCAAGTCGGTTATTAAACTGAAAATTCAGAACCGAGTCGGGCCCCTAAAATTCAGACCTGGGCACGAACGGGCTTTCAAAATGAAGGCCCGTGCAGGCCTCTAATATGCATCACGCCCGACATATCTTCTTAGTTCGTTTTCTTTGAGCTACTTAAATTCTTTTCTAGCTCATAAAAACGTGCAGTAAAGAGGCAAAGACATAAATAAACAGCCACAGAAGTTGAGAGTGAATGTTGCTATTGCATAAGATGAATAAACCAGCGATTACCTGTATCGGGTTGAACATCGGCACTCGTGACTCATTTTACCACTTTTAGGTTATCACGGTTAGATTACGTGAGATGTTCTTTGTTGATGTGCAAAAGTACTTTACCCAACAAATTTGCCCTGCAGAGAGTCATTGATAAGCAGTAGGAGGTCGGAAGCAGGTATCTTCCACGGTTTCAATGCGAAGCGTTACAAAACTAAGATAAAGATATATCGTCTGCAATTTGTTATCGTAAGTACCAAAAACAGACAAGGAAATGTGCGAAGGAAATTTATCTAGAATCAAAGAGTTTGTGCGAATCATTTTATGCTACCCATTTTATCCGAAAAGTGAAGAAGTTCAGCTAATAAACTACCGGATTCATCTACTAAACTTCCATAATTATTACCTAATCATCATCATCATCATCATCATTGTCAACCATTATCAATCCACTGCTGGACGAAGGTCTCCCCAAGTTTCCTCCACAACGGTCTGTCTTGTGCCAGTCTCCTCCATGTCACTCCCGCATATTTACGAATTTCATCCACCCATCTCCCATGTGGTCTTTTTCTGGGTCTTTTCCTGTCCCTTGGAATCCAATCTAAAATTTCGGCTGTCCATCTATGGTCTGTCCTTCTGGCAGTATGTCCAGCCCATTGCCATTTCAGGGATTTAACTCTGATCATGATGTCTTCCACTCTCGTCATTTTTCGGATCCACGAGTTCCTCTTCTTATCTCTCCTGGTTATACCAAGCATGCACCTCTCCATGCTTCTTTGAGTTGTCTGCAGCCTTTGTATGTCTCTTTTAGTTAAGGTCCACGTCTCTGCACCATACGTAAGCACTGGAAGGATGCATTGATCAAACACTTTTCTTTTAAGACATAATGGCATATTGCTCTTGAAAATTATGCTGTTTCTTCCAAAAGCTCTCCAGGCAAGTTTTGTACGCCGATTAATTTCTTCATCAATGTGACCCTCACTTGATATCTGCTGTCCAAGATAATCATACGTATCTGTTATCTCCAGTTTTTCTCCATCAATCGATAAATCTTCATTTCTTGTAAAAGCATTGAACATCACTTTTGTCTTCTGAAAGTTCATTTTTAATCCCACTTCTTTACTCTTGTCAGCAAGTTCCTGGATCATACTCTGCAGCTCTGATGGGGTAGTTGCAAAAATGACTACGTCATCAGCAAAACGAAGGTGGGTTAGATAATCTCCATTAATCTTTATCCCTTTGTTTTCCCAGTTCAGTGATTGAAAGACATTTTCCAATGTGGCATTAAAGAGCTTCGGAGATATGGTGTCACCTTGTCTCACTCCCTTTCCAATTTTTATGTGTGTTGTATTTTCAAACAGCCGAATCTTTGCACTTGCATTTTCATAGATGTTATTAATAATATTAATGTATGCATCTTCAATACCGCAGGATTTCAGAGCCGTGGTAACTGCTGATGGTTTCACCGAATCAAAGGCTTTTTCATAATCGATAAAAGCCATGCACAATGGAAGTTCATATTCCCTCGCTCTTTCAATTAGTTCTCTCAGTACGTGGATATGATCTATTGTGCTGTAGCCACTCCTGAATCCAGCTTGTTCTCTCGGTTGAGCCATGTCCAGTGTTACCTTCAAGCGGTGTGAAAGAACTTTAGTGAAGATTTTATAAACCACTGATAGGAGGCTGATAGGTCTGTAGTTCCTGAGATCCTCAATGTCACCTTTTTTATGTAGCAAGATCATTGTAGCGTTGTTCCAATCCTCAGGAATTTTCCCTTCATTAAGGCATCGAGTGAAAATTTGGGCGAGTACTGTTTCGATTTCTCCACTTGCTTCTTGTATGATGTCTACAGTAATTCCATCTTCTCCTGGAGCTTTTCCCTGCTTCATGTTCTTGATTGCATGTGCAACTTCTGCTGGAAGGACTGGAAGAACTCTGGTACCTTTCATGATGTCTGGAGTACATGTATCATCCCTTTCATATAGTTTGGAGTAGAAATCTTTCACTCTTGTCAAAATTTCGCCTCTATTTCTTGTTATAGAACCATCTTCTTTTCTCAGAGCCATAATCTGTTTTCTTCCCTTACTGAGATGTCCCTTTGCTATCTTTAGGCTTTGGTTGTTTTCAATTGCTTTCCTCACTAGCTCACAGTTGAATTTCCTTACGTCTTCAGTGATACTTTTTCGTGCTGTCTTGCATAGCTCTATATATTCCACTTTGGAAGTCACATCTTCTTTAGTTGTCCTCATCTCTCTTCTTTTTTGCATCAACATTTTGGTTTTTCCTGATAATTTGTTTACATGCAACTTGTTCTTAGACCCAGCTAATTTTGTTGCTGTTTCCATAAGAGCTTTGGTTACTTTTCTGTTAACTTCAGAAATATCCACTTCTTCCGATGTTAGGCCTTCTAAAGCAGAGAACCTGTTCTTCAGTTCCAACTTGAAAGTATTATGGTGTTTTTAAGGTTGGTTATGTCAATACATTTTGTTTGTCTTATGAGCTTGCCACGTTCCAGTTTAGTGTTGAGGTGCATCTTACATCTCACCAATCTATGGTCACTACCTGTGTTGAACTTGTTTAGCACACTGCAGTCTTCGATGACGAATTTTTTGTTACACATAATAAAATCAATTTCACTTGTCGTCCCAATTGGATGTCTCCATGTCCATTTCCTGTGTGGCTTTTTCTTGAAAAAGGAATTCAAGATGAAAAATCCTTCTGCCTCTGCAAATTCAACGAGAGTATTTCCACGCTGGTTTCTGTTGCCGTGACCGAATTTACCTACTGAAGTTTCATTCTGTTGCCGGTGCCCTATTTTTGCATTGAAATCTCCCATAATTATCTTCAAGTGCTGCTTACCTTTATTATTTAGATGACGAATTTCCTCATAAAATTCTTGAATTTCTTCTTCAGGATGACTTGTGGTGGGTGCATAAGTTTGAATAATCTGAGCCTGGTATCTTCTCGATAGTTGGATAACGAGTCGTGCAGCTCTGTCAGAGGAACTTTCAACTTCTACCACTTTATCCTTCAGTTTCTTGTTTATTATAAATCCAACACCACTAGTTCTGCCAGTATCTGTCCCACGATAATAGAAGAGATGTCCACTTTTCAGTTCAATGAGATCTTCTCCTTTTCTCCTTACCTCACTCAGCCCGACGATGTCCCACTTGATCCTTTGTAGTTCCTCTTCCAATTCAAGAAGCCTTGAATCAGAAGATAGGGAGCGTCCGTTGTAGGTAGCCAAGGTCAGCATCAAATGGCAGCCTAGTCCGGTCCTCCGGGGATTCTTAGCACCCTCTGCCTTCATGTCGCACTGGCCGCTGCCTTGGCCAGGTACATTCCAGCTGCCGGAGACTGAGGGCCAAGATTTAAGTTGTAGAGTCATTTTGGAGGTGTTTGGCCATAACTCACCACGCTGGCCAAGCGGGTTGGTGAGTGTGGGATAGCATTTCCTCTGATCCCGATGGTATAGTTATACCGCTATTTGCGGTCGTCAGAGCCCCTTTAGTGGGAACAGGATGCACCACGAGAAGGCGGGGTTGACATTTGTCAAGGAGAGGCTGTGATGTTACGCATCACCTGACCTTACTTTTGCTTGCGTCGGCTGGTGCTTTTCCCTTTCATGGGGCATCGACAACGAGCCGGTTTGTGCTTGCAGCGCCACCACAGGGCGTGCGGTCATGTACAACCTCATCAAACGTGGATCATTTGCATACCAGCAAGCTCTCCACCTATTCTCCAGCACGCTCTCCACCTATTCTCAAAGTTTCGAGGTTGTAGCACGTTTTCTTCTAAGTGCGCAAATTTCGTTGTCTGTGAGTGTAGAAAGAGTTCTCGGAGCCACTAATGGCCCGCGGGACACTATAAAGAGCTCTAGGAGCCACTAATGGTTCACAGGACACAACAAAAAGCTCCACGAGACACTAATGGCCCGCGGGACACTGGTTGGAGACCCCTGTTCTATGTCAATAAAATACCGAAGCCTCTTAGGCAAGATCAATAAATACCGAAGCCTATTACCTAATAGGCTTCGGTATTTATTGATCTTGCCTAAGAGGCGTCGGTACTTTATTGACATAGAACAGGGGTCTCCAACCAGTGTCCCGCGGGCCATTAGTGTCTCGTGGAGCTTTTTGTTGTGTCCTGTGAACCATTAGTGGCTCCTAGAGCTCTTTATAGTGTCCCGCGGGCCATTAGTGGCTCCGAGAACTCTTTCTACACTCACAGACAACGAAATTTGCGCACCTAGAAGAAAACGTGCTACAACCTCGAAACTTTTAGAATAGGTGGAGAGCGTGCTGGAGAATAGGTGGAGAGCTTGCTGGTATGCAAATGATCCACGTTTGATGAGGTTGCACATGACCGCACGTCCTGTGGTGGCGCTGCAAGCACAAACCGGCTCGTTGTCGATGCCCCATGAAAGCGAAAAGCACCAGCCGACGCAAGCAAAAGTACAGAGTGACAAGGATGCCGGGTAGACTCCAGAGACGTCGATTTACGCAACTTACGGACTTTGAGAGAGGCTAAATCATCGGGCTGAAAACCACAGGGTGGTCGGAGCGTCGTATAGCCCGACACGTGGATCGTTCTGACCATACCTTCCGACTGTGTTGGGAGCAGTAGGCACGTGACGGCACTGCCAAACGACGGAGCGGCTCCTGACGGACCAGGAGGACCACCGGTAGAGAGGATCGACGGATCGTGCGCCAGGCACGAACGGATCCCAGGGGAACCCGTTCCACTATACAGACAGATGTAGCGGCTCCTGTGTACCCCCGAACCATTTCCTGACGCCTCGCGGAAGCGAATCTGCGATCTCAGCGCGCCTTACGTGTGCTTCCATTAACACTAGAACATCGCTGGGGCCGTTTGCAGTGGTTCCAGGCCAGAGCGACGTGGAACGTCACATACTGGTGACGTGTGGTGTTTAGTAATGAGTGCCGCTTCGTTTTGGTGGACAGATGATCACCGTGTCCGGGTGTGGAGGTCCCCGGATAAACGGCACCATCCCAACCTTGCTATAAAACGCCACACCTCCCCCACTGCAGGCATTATGGTCTGGGGAGCCACTGTCTATGATAGCCGATCAGCTCTAGTAGTGGTACGTGGATCATTGACGGACCAGCGGTATGTGAACGAGATCCTACGGCCCCACGTGCTCCCATTTGTGGCCGAGATTCCAGGTGCGCTATACCAGCAGGATAATGCCCGCCCGCACACGGCGCAGGTTGCCCAGGATTGCCTACGTCATGTCCAGACACTTCCATGGCCTTCCCGCTCTTCCGCCGTGCTGCACTATCCAGGATTTGGAGCACACTGTCCAACACGTGCGGGCCAGTCTGCCGCAGGACAACATTAGGCGTCTGTTCGCCTTTATACTGACCCGCATTGCAGCATGTATTGCCGCACGAGGCGGTGTAGCGCGCTATTGAAGATCACCGGACTGCGTGCGACAAATCCCTCTGTAATTGTCCTGCAGCTCTGTTTTTGCCATCGTGTGTATCATTCATCTGTATCAATACGTCCATAAAATTTCAGTTATATATATATATATATATACACTGGCGGAAAGTGAAAAAAGATCACCAAGAAGAAATTGGCGGACGATCATGAAATTTACATATGTTAATGGGGTCGAGATTACGTAGGTGTGATGTTAATTTCGGGACCAACCGGTGAGTGCTTACGCCAAAGCACGGCATAATATGCAAATTATCGTCGGCGGTATTTAAGGAGTACGGCGAAGTGAATGTAATCAGTCGTCGGCGTACGGACACGTGCGAAGACCCTGAAGAAGCTGCAATGCCTGGACATGGAAGACGTGTACGATTTCAGCAGTTATCGGACTTTGAGCGAGGTCGTCTAGTCGGACTCCGCGAGGCCGGGTGGTCGTATCGTCGTATTGCGGAGCGAATTGGACGGAAAGTATCGGTGGTGATACGATGGTGGCGTAGATGGTCCGAGGAATATTCCCAGACGAGAAGACGTGGAACCGGGAGTCACAGACGGACTGATGAACGGACCGATCGACGCATAAGAAGAGCGGCGTTGTCAAGCAGAACATCCACTGCGACGCAAATCCGAGCTGCCGTTTCACCTCAGGTTACTGTGCGAACAATCCGCAACCGTCTACTGGATGCAAGACTACGTGCACGTGTGCCTCTGGCATGTGTACCTCTGACTCCAGCCCACCGTCAGGAACGGCTGCAGTGGTGTCGCTAACGTCTGCACTGGAGAACGCAATGGCGATCTTTCGTGTTCAGCGATGAAAGCAGATTCTGCTTGGGAGCCTCCGATGGCCGTATGCGTGTTCGCAGACGCACAGGGGAGAGTTTCCACCCTTCTTGCATACGGCAGCGACACACAGGGCCTACACCTGGTCTCCTGGTGTGGGGAGCGATTAGCTATCACTCCCGTACACAACTAGTGTTTGTACCGGGTACATTAAACAGCACCTCCTACATCAACAACATAATTCTGCCCGTTGTTGTGCCATTTGTAAGGTCGGTCCATCGTGGTGTTTTCCAGCAAGATAACGCACGCCCACACACGGCACGTGCAACGCAACATGCACTTCAGGGTGTAAGACAACTTCCATGGTCTGCACGTTCACCAGATTTGTCCCCCATTGAGCACGTGTGGGATTTTATGGGACAACGACTTATCCGGTCTTCACGGCCAGCTACGACCATCCCCGATTTACGCGTCCAGGTTGAGGATGCTTGGAACTCAATATCCCAAACTTACATCGAACATCTATACGACAGACTCCATGCCAGAATTGCACTGTGTGACGCAGTTCATGGCGGTTCAACCTCGTACTAACCATGTTACATGGAAATGTTATTTTTTAGTTTACCAGCAAATACAGCTGTATTTTTCCATAATGTTTTGATCACGTTATCCTCTGTATTCCTTTATTATGCTGTATAAATTTCGTTGGTATCAGACGTCTCCTTCTTGGTGTTCTTTTTTCACTTTCCGCCAGTGTATATAGGGTGTCCGAAAAACAACTCTGCACTGAAAGTCACACTCACCATGTCGAACTGGTTCCTACAGTCCTACGGAGGTGTTGGAAATGGGCCCCACCGACGTCCATGCACATGCTTCTGCATGTTGGTGATGACCTTTTTCAGAGTATGTGGTGCGATTTGTTGGATGTGGGTCGTTATTGCAGCCTGTAGCTCTTGAATTTTATACGGATTTCCTGCGTACAACCTTCCCCTTCAGTGCTTCCCACAGAAAAAAGTCAGGCGGTGTCAGATTCGTCCGTATACTTGTCTTTATGGCGAAAGACATGTTCCACCAGAAAGCACTGTTGACTTACTCCCATAATTCTAAGCACTGTTGACTTACTCCCATAATTCTAGGCATTGCTGACTTACTCCCATAATTCATCGAGATCGTGAGCAGGCCGATTCGATTGCAGACGACGTCCAATGTGATCCCACCGGTTTTCGACTGGGGATAAATCGAGCGAACTTGCTGCCTATGGCATTGTTTAAACATGTTGCAAACACTGTCTGGAGACCCGAGCGGTGCGTACATGGACGTTATCTTGCTGGAAAATAGGATAACGTAGGCCGTTCAGAAACTGTATCAAAATGGGCTGCAGAACTTCGGTCACATATCGTGCAGCTGTCATTGTGCCCGTGATGTAGACAAGAGGTGACCTGCTGTCATGCGCAGTAGCACCACATATCATGATGCCTGCCTGACGGGCGGTGTGGCTGTCGCGAACGAAACCAGGATCCGTCCGCTCACCAGGGTGTCTCCAGACACGCATCTCAGACAGAAACGGGATCATCACTGAAGACCGCAGTGGTCCATTTGTGACCCCAGTTCGCATGACTTCGGCACCAATCCTGACGAGCGCTGCGATGGCTAGCTATCAATGGCAGTCGACGTAACGGTTGGCCACTGCGCAGGTTTGCCACATGTAACCTTCGGTTTCCAGTTCGTGCCGTTATGGCAACGTCCATGGCCGATGACACAGGACGTCGAATATCGGATGCAGTGCTTTCTAGTGACGAACCAGCGTGTCAAACAATCCACCGGTCCAAGCGTGCTGACGTCTGTCGGACTACATAACTGCCACTCCGACGCACGTACGAACCTTCATGTATCCACTGGTTCCAACAACGTCCAGTAGTTCGTGTTCGTGCATCCTGTTGCACATGCACGAATTGTTGGACTCAGCGATACGACCCTGGCAGAGACCAGCCCACTCCACACAGGCCTACAATTCGTCCTCTCTGAAGCGCATCCAAACAGCGATAAACCTGCCAACGGCGCGTTCCCAGCATTTTCGGCTTTTGCTGAACAGTTTCCCAGCGCAAACAACAGATCTGAAACGTACGCAACACTTCACCACCCCTGTTGCTGCTGGCACCTTTATCTCACGAACGTGTGACGTCATCGGCTTTGGCTTAACATCATTTGCATGTCTCGAGTGGGTATACCCTCCCTGAGATTTGCATGTGTCATTCTTCTGGGTGGGGAAATTTCTATGTCGAGCAGTGTATAAATACAAATGTTTTAAAATCCATCTAACGAAATGTGTAGTGTCATTCTCCTGCACTATCATAAAATGGCTAAAAATTATTTAAAGTTTATTTAACAAAGAGCACTACAAAAAGATTTCCCGGCCAGCATAAAAGGAAACTAGAAAAGCTTACACATTTGTCGAAGAGAAGAGTAAAAAGATTTGCGCACCTTGAAAACAGATAGAGGTGTTAAGAATGTATGTGATGAAAAGCGCAGTGAAGAATATAGTGTTCTTTTACCATGTAAAAAGTAGCTATAGAAATAACTAGTCAACATTTTCAAACTTTTTTTTTCATAACATGGGTGAATTTAGGTGTTTTTAGCTAATTTCAGGGAGCTGAATTTAAATATGGCTCTAAAAACTCTTCATCACATACAGTTTTTTACGCTTTCCAACCGTAGGTTGAAGAAGCGTATATGCTCCAGCTTTGTCCGTCCGTCCGTCCGCACGATAACTGGCGTAAAATTGGTTCGATTTCGATGAAATTTTAGTATGTGGTAGGGGACTACCTGGGGACGAACCCTATTGAAAATGGGATAAATGGGGTCAAAGGTCACGACGTAGGAGCGGGATCCTTCCATTGCCCTTATGCATCATAACTTGCGTAAATATGGTTCGATTTAGCCGCCCCGGTGGCTCAGTGGTCTAAGGCGCTGACCTCTGATCATTCGTCCGTAAGGGGTCCGGGTTCGAATCCCGGTGAGGTATGGATGTTGTGTTTGTATTACGGCACTGGCTCTCTCCCTTCCCTGGAACCAGTGACCCTAAATTAGGGACGGGCGACTGCTTATAGCCCATTGAGTTGCTCACGGTGGTCGTTAAACCTCCAATCCAAAAAAAAAAAAAAAAAATATGGTTCGATTTCAATGAAATTTCAGTATGTGGTAGGGTACCACCTGGGGACGAACCTTATTGAATGTGGACGAAATGGGGTCAAAGGTCAGGACATAGGATTGCGATCCATTCCATCGCTCTTATCCCATATTATTAAGGTGGACGTCAAGTAATTTTGCTTCCTATACTTCCAATGGAAAAACTTTTGTACACATTTCCTTCACAATTAATGTGTTCCCAAGGATGAAAATTTGAACATCGATTAAAATAACTTCATATTATAACTCGGAAAACTTAATATTTTATAAAACATAACCATAATTATATTAAAAATCAATAACTTTTCCTTTGGTGGTGTTGAAACCAGAAAAAAGATGGCGCGACCTGTACTTTGATGAAGTCAGTAGACAAACAAATGTTGGATTGCATAATTATGGTTATCTTTTAGAAAATATTAAGTATTCCAAGTTATAAAATGAAGCTATTTTAATCGATGTTCAAATTTTCATCCTTGTGAACACAATAATTGTCCAGAAAAAGATGGCGCGGCCTGTATTTTCATGACGTCAGCAGACAAAAAAAATGTTGGATTGCATAATTATGGTTATGTTTTAGAAAATATTAAGTATTCCAAGTGTGCTGTCATGGCGTCGCCCCATTAGATGTTGGCGCGCGGTCATGCCATCTATCTCATTACGTCACGCGTTGTTTGTTGATACTATTAAAGTTTTATGACGTCACACCTTGCTAGCAGATGGTCGCGATTCCCATCTGCCTCATTACGTCACGCGTTGTGTGCGTATGTTCGTCCGCACGATAACTCGGGTAAAAATCGTTCGATTTCGATGAAATTTTAGTATGTGGTAGGGGAACACCTGGGAAGGAACCCTATTGAAAGTAAATGAAATTGGGTCAAAGGTCAGGACATAAGAGCAGGATCTATTCCACTGCTCTTATGCGTCATAACTAACGTAAAACAGGTTCGATTTCGATAAAATTTTAGTATGTGGTAGGAGACCACCTGGGGACAAACCCTATTGAAAATTGGCGAAATGGGGTCAAAGGTCAGGACATAGGAACGGAATCACTTCCATCGCCATTATGAGTCTGAGTCATAACTTACGTAAAAATGTTTCGATTTGGATGAAATGTTGGTATGTTGTAGGGACCTGTCTGGGGATGAGTCCTATTGAAAATGGGCGAAATGGGTAAAGGTTAGGACACAGGAGCAGGATCTATTCCATAGCGCTTATGCATCATAACTTCCGTAAAATTGCTTCGATTGCGACAAAACTTTATCATGTTATTTCGGAGATATACTGAACCAGTTCTGTTGAATATCATCCATGTGAATCAAAGGTCAGGGCACAGGGGTGAGATTTATTCCACAGCCATGTTCCTCATAACTTGAGTAATAGCTTGAGTAATGATTTCTAGTATATTGGAAAGCGTATCATAATCAATGCATTGTATGATTTTACTAACTTGTTTGTGCATGAATATTTGCTGTATTTCCAGATACATACACTCATCGTCAAAAAAATAGTTGCACCCAGAAGGAAGCAACCGACAGGAATGAAACTTGGTGGGTAGGTTCGACATCGTGATACATGCAAATGATTCAAGTATCACACTCGGCTGCACATATGGCGCCAGCAAGGAGAGGTCGTAGCGCTGTGACTGACCGTCTATATAAGGTCGTACCGTTGCGCGCGCTTGCCATTCAGACTCGTAATGTTGTGTTGGTTGCACCCTTTCAAAGTGAAGTATGTCTCGGAGAAAATTTCGGAAGCAATTCGAGCGGTTGGAGGAGTTCGAGAGAGGCCGCGTCGTCGGGCTCCGGGAAGGAGGATGGTCTTATAGCCGCATTTCGCGCCATATCTATCGTGAGGATATCCACACAGCATGCTGTTCGCGGCAGTGGATAGAACAAAGCACACAGCAGCGACAGGAAGGGTCTAGAAGACCTAGACGAACCACGGAGAGAGAAGACCGACGAGTTGTCCGACATGCGCGGAGTGACCCAACAGCCACGATTCTGGATATTCAGCGAGCAGTGGTGCCCTCCATGTATCGTCCGATTAGTGCCAGCACCATTGGCGGACGGCTGCACGACGTAGGACTAAACCGCACGCAGACTGCAATGGTGTCGTGCCAGACTGTCATGGAGCCACTCAGAATGGCAGCGGGTGATCTTCAGTGACGAGTCCCGCTTTGGTTTGGAGGAGACGACGAACGAATTCTTGTGTGGAGGCACCGTCGTCAGTGCCAAGATGAACGGTTTGTTGTCCAACGTCACACGTCCAGAAGGCCTGGTGTCATGGTGTAGAGTGCAATTGCCTACAATGCCAGATGACTTTTGGTGTTCATTACAGGCACTTTGACAGCCCAACGTCACGTTCATGAGGTCCTGAAACCAGTGGCCCTGCTTTTTGTGAACGCTCCCTCGCATGCTATTTTCTAACAGGACAACGCTCGTCCGCATACTACTGCTGTTTCGAGAACTTGCCTTCAAGGCACTGACACTCTGCAATGGCCAGCCGCATCGCCAGACCTAGCGCCGATTGAAAATGTGTGGGATGCTATTGGACGCGGTATCCACACTCCACCCCTACCGCACGATCTGCAGGAACTGCGTGAGAAGATTCAAGCTGCATGGGATGTCTTATAACAGGACACCATTAGGAACCTGTACAACTCCATGCCGAGACGTTTGGCATGCTGTGCGAGCAAACATGGCGGCCCAACGCCATACTGAGAGACACTACTTATTGGCGTATTGCTCAATAATAATTGCCGATATCAGTCTCAATGTTTAATCATTTATTGTTCATGGTAACATTTAACTTCTTCCCGAATACCATTACAATCCAACACGTCGCCGCCCCGGTGGCGCAGTGGTCTAAGCGATGGCCTCTGATCATTCGTCCAAACGGGGTCCGGGTTCGAATCCCGGTGAGGCATGGATGTTGTGTTTGTCTTACGGCACTGGCTCTCTCCCTTCCCTGGAACCAGTGACTCTAAATTAGGGACGGGCGATTGCTTATAGCCCATTGAGTTGCTCACGGTGGTCGTTAAACCTCCAATCAAAAAAAAAAAAAATCCAACACGTCCTTATAGATGCAACTATTTTTTTGACGATGAGTGTATATACAATGCAAGATGTGCACATTACAGTTTCATATTGTAATGTATTACAGCATTTATGTGTTTTGCCAGCTATAGAATTAGTGTTACAAAGTATAAATACCTAATTCATATATCACTCCATATGAGGCAGCAAAGAAAAAAAGAAATAGAGTAAACAATATTAACACAAACGTAGCTGTATACACAGTTACACACATACTCGTATAGGCGTACTGGTAGTTCATTTTTTTCTCTTATGTGTCGTGTTGTCCTCCTTCTGCAAAAACCAGGAGTAATCACTCATCATTGACGGATCCCACCTGCCTTGATACCTCTCCTCCATCGTTCGGATATCTTGGTGGAACTTTTCTCCTTGTTCATCGCTGACTGTCATAGGTTGTCAGGAAAGAAGTCTAGATGCGAATGAAGGAAATGTATTTTTAAAGACATCCGGCACCCAAGGCTTTTATTGTTCTCGAGAAGGTTGTGAATCAACTGTTTGTAGTTGCCCTCTTTGTGGTTAGGCAGAAATCCCTTGATCACAGATGTGAAATCCCTTGATCACAGATGTGTGTGTGCCTTGAGGTGAGCTCTGCGCTGTTTAGCTTTTCGGTAAAAACAGAATCACGCAGCAATTTCCATATCTGAGGACCAACGAAGATGCCTTCTTTGAGTTTTGCATCACTTAATAGCGGAAATATTTGCTTTAAGGGCAAGAAACCTTGGCCAGATTTGTCCGTATCCTTCACAAAGTTTTTCATCGGCCCCAGTTTGATATGAAGTGGTGGAAGCAGCACATCAGAGGGATTAACTAGGGGCTTGTGCCGAACGGTACTCTCTCCAGGAATGAAAACATCTCGCTTAGGTCAGTCTGTCCGTTCCTAGTGTTCTACTGTGGCCCTACTGACCCGCATACAAAGAAAACAACAAAACTTAAGGAAGCCACTTTGAAGCCCGACCAAGAGTGATATCACTTTCAGATCACCGCATACTGACCACCTAAACTGGTCATATTTTATTGCAGTAAGAATTGTGTCCTTGCTTTCATACGTCTCCTTCATTCCTACAGCATGTGTTACTGGAATGGTAGGCTTTTGGTTTACGTTGGACAAAGGGACAGCTTTTAAACTAACCTTGAATGAGTCGATAAATAGACGCCATTCCGTAGGATCGTGAAATATTCCTAATTCTGCCCCAGAATATCTGAACAAAAACACATAGCATGCTGCTTTTCATAGAAAGAACATAGACCCAGATTTCTATTTCTGAACACAGACCGTGTGTACTCTTTGCTAGAGGTTCCACTCTCGCAGTCGGGAACCTAAAAGTTCAGCTTGTTGTTTGGAAAAATGTAGGTCTCGAACTGGATCATTCAGTTCATTATGCTCAATCAAGTGGGGCTCGTCCAAGTACTTAGGAGTGTATGTAGGATCCGGATCTTCATGTGCATTCATATCTTCATTGGATGAGTTTGAATCTATCTTTTGACAGTTTGATGGAGGTTTTGGTATAGGAAGATCTTTCCCATGCGGAACAGGCCTTATGCTGAGGGCAAATTTGGATTCTGTATTTTACTTTTATTATTCTTTGAAAAGCCACTCACTTTGGTTAAAAAAATAACAATCTTCCACGTGATCAGTTGGCTCACGCCAAATAATCGGAACTGCGAAAGGCATGGATTTCAGCTTACCTTTCAACCATTCACTCAGGCCAACAAAACAGAAAATGCAGCAGACATGCGGAGCCCAAGATTTATTTTGATCTTCAACGTGACATCCAAAGTACAAAAAGTAGGCTTTCCTCATAGCCTTTGCGAATAAACGAATCTGCGATTTTATAGTTTACTGTCCGCACACATAGCAAAACTTATCCGGAACATTAATACATCTGCGACGATTCCTTTTCTCCATTTCACCAACTTTTTCTCATAAACATGCAGCACGTGTTTCTCCTTCAATGTAAAAAACAGCAATGGCGATTCGGTTGCGGTTACATATTTTCTACTTGTGAAAAAATCAGTATAACATGTTCGGTGGCGAAATATGCCAAAAACAAAGATCTAGTGTCCTTTTACATGCCTACAAGCGCTAATGTGAAACAACAGTACATATTTAATGCCCCGTAACAAAACAACGTGACGTGGTCGCCATTTGTTAAGGTCAAATATGAAAACAGCTCCCAAATATTAATTTAAAACAGCTACATCTGTTCATGTTTTAAAAACCTTGTAAACCAGTGAATTCATAATTCTTTTTTTCAGCCAAGAGCATGGTGAAAGTCTTGCAGCTCTATAACAGTAAAAGTAGTTGGTAAAGCAGTAAACTTTATTTCATTAAGATAATTCCGAATTTTGTTTTAATCTGTGTAACGGGAGCTGAATTTAATGTTTCTGATATATATCTATTGCTGAGCTTTTTTCGAAGTTCGAAATATTAGAAAAGGAGAATACAAAAAAAGGCTTGAAGTGCAGTGCTGAGATTGTTCGAATCAAATGGGTGTTTTATCAAAAGTTATTTAATTTTGATTTTAAACTTGAATTTAAGTCTCTAGACAGCGGTATAAAAAAGAATAAAAACAAATGCAATTCTTCGTTTCTTTTTCTGCCAAATATCAACATGCAATATTGTTCTCTTTTTCGTTTACAGGATTTTATATCGACTTCAAAAGAATTGTTCATCCTGGATATGTGCTATTACCCTCTCGTATGTTTACAGTTTGTCATGTCGCTTTTTACGGACACAAGGAATTACCAAAAACTGACGGTAAAACAGTTATGTTCTTTTTTGTTATCACATATATTCTTTTACGTAATGCTTCTTTTTTTTTAACTAAGCTGCCTGTTGTATAATTTCCGTATTTTTGTGGGTTTTTTTTTCTTAAACTCACAGTTGCCCTTTTATATTAGCTTTACCCTCTTATTTTATCAACTTATTAACCGGCTGAAACGAATTAACTCGAGATTAGCAGAAAGGGCTGAAATTGCATCGAACGAATTTATTTTCTGCCTAAAAAGTGGGCCGAATGAGCCTGGAACGAGCGAACCTGCATATTGGAAAACCTTGCCTTTTCCTTACCTTCGCCATTCAAAGTAGCCATTTAGGGGAATAATTGACACTTTCTGACTGATTAACTGTTACAAAGGATGTAACAATGTCGACGAACCTGAGAAAGGAGAATGAAGAAGATGTTTGAGACTCTTGTTTCTGTTTAGCGGCATGGTGTACGAGTCAGAGGGACTAGTCCCTCTCCATCGTGTCTTTGATCATGAAGCAAAGAATGAAGAACTAAAAGAAGACACTGATCAGTAATGACACGTTTATGGCTGGTACTGTTGAAATAAGGGTTTGGGAAGGAATTGTTTTGCTGTAGCTTTCGTAAAACACGGCCGCTCTATGAACATTTCTTCTTGGGAAAATACAGAAAATTTGGGCACCATTTTGTTCAGGTGCATTGACCATTTAAAGGGTTAAAGCCCAGTGAGAGAGCCATTACCTGTTGACCGTAACTGTTCAGTGTCACAATGGAAATTACTTTTAGTGATGGTTTATTTTGAATGCAGATGGAAAATGACAATTTTATAAGATGATCATGTACCACATAATGTTAAGGATCTCCTGGCGCCATGCGACCGAATGGACTACAGTGGAGGTTGTTAATCTCTTGTAGAAGTTGACCCCGAATTCCAACCCTGGGTAGACACTTAAGGGGCATGTTTGTCCCTTCCTTTCCAGCAGCGAAGGAAATTAGTCATTCCAGCTGTCTATTCTTGTCAGAAAAATCTCTTAAATCAAAGATACACTCAGATGGGTTTGATCGACCGTTGGTTGCGGTGGGCTTGTATTATTGACCGTGGCGATAATGGAAATTATAGATAAAATACTCTGACGAGCTTCTCTAGAAATATTATAACAGAACACGCATGAGTAGAACTTTAGGTGGTATGTACACTTAAGGACAATGAAATTTGCGCACTAGAAGAAAACATGCTATAACCACGAAACTTTGCAAATAGTTAGAGTGCATGCTGGTATGCAAATTATCCACGTTTGGTGCGAGTGCGCATGACCGCACACCCTGTGGTGGCGATGCAAGCACGAACCGGCAGCCTTATAAACTAGCTTGTAGTCGATGCCCCATGAGAGCGAAAAGCACCAGCCGACGCAAGCAAGAGTACAGATTGACAAGAATGCCGAATAGACGCCAGAGACGTCGATTTACGTAACTTACGAATTTTAAGAGAGGCCTGATCATCGGGCTGAAAACCGTAGGGTGGTCGGCGCGCCGTATAGCACACAACATGGATCGTTCTGACCATACAGTCAGACTATGTTGGGAGCGGTAGACACGTGACGGCGCTGCCACATGGCGGAGCGGCTCCGGATGGACGAGGAGGACCACCGGTAAAGAGGATCAACGGATCGTTCGCCAGGCACGAACGGACCTCACACGGACCCGGTCCACTATACAAACAGATGTAACGGCTCCTCTGTGCCCACAAACCATTTCCCGACGCCTCGCGGAAGCGAATCTGCGATCCCAGCGCCCTTTACGTGTGCTGCCATTAACACTGGAACATCGCCGGCTCCGTGTGCTGTGGTGGTGCCAGGCCGGAGCGACGTGTGGTATATAGCGATGAGTGCCGCTTCCTTTTGGTGACAGATGATTACCACACCTACCCCACTGCAGGCATTATGGTCTGGGGAGTCATTGCTTACGATAGCCGATCATCTCTAGTAGTGGTACGTGGATCATTGACGGGCCAGCGGTATGTGGGTGAGATCCTACAACCCCATGTGCTCCTATTCATGGCTGGGATTCCAGGTGCGCTATACCAGCAAGATAATGACCGTCCGCACACAGCTCGGGTTGCCCAGGACTGTTTACGTCATGTCCAGACACTTCTATGGCCTGACCGCTCCCCGCACGTGTCCCTTATTGAGCATGTGTAGGACCAGTCGAAACGCCGGCTGCCGCCGTGCCGCACTATCCGGGATTTGGAGCACACCGTCCAACATGTGTGGGCCAGTCTGCCGCAGGAAAACATCAGGCGTCTGTTCGCCTCCATGCCGGGCCATATTGCAGCATGTATTGCCCTACGATGCAGTGCCACGTGCAATTGAAGATGACCGGACTGCGTGCTAAAGATCCCTCTGTAATTGTCCTGCAGCTCTGTTTTTGCCATCATGTGTATCATTCATCTGTATCATTACGTCCATAAAATTTCAGTTCAATCCGATGCCTCCTTCTTGATAAGCAAATTTGATTGTCCGTGAGTGTATTTCGAAAAGCATTATTTTGATTTAAATGCGGCGACTGAAATATACTCAAAATATCCCATTTCATTATGAGAATTTGTCAAAATGTTACATTGCAGATTAGATTATGTGCATAACTAAACGCCTCAAGTTGGGCTTGGGAATCTCGTCAGATGTAAGCGTCGGCTAATCAGCGCGTATTAAGAAATGATTTTTTTCGTTTGAAGGTTTTACGACCACCGTGAGCAACTCGATGGCCTATAGGCAGCCGCGCGTCCCTAATTTAGGGTCACTGGTTCCAGGAAAGGGAGAAAGCCAGCGCGGTAAGACATAAACTCAACTCATGTCTCATCGGGACTCGAACCCAGAGCCAGCTCGGCTCTCGGCCACCTTGACGACTGATTGTCGTTGATCGTGAGGTATCACTGAGTACAATTCCGAACATTGTCTAATAAGAGATAATTGAACGTTTTGTAACCATTTCAAAAATATTGAATTTGTTTTGAAAGACGTAACATTTCGAAACGGCAGTGAGCCGGATGGAGCAGTTGACTAAGCAATGGCTTCTCATCATTCGACCGTGATGGGTCCTGGTTCGAATTCCGGTGGTTCTGTCCGAGTTCGAATCCCTTTGGCTCTGTCTCTTCCCTGCAAAACCAGTGGCCCTAAGTTAGGGACGGGCGACTGCTTATAGCCCATGGAGTTGCTCACGATGGTCGATAAACCTTCAATGAAAAAAGAAAAGAAAAAAAGAAACGGTAGTTATAAACGACACCTATTATTGCGATTTGCCCACAGCATCAAATTCGAATACTTTATATTCAGTTAAAGCCGCTTCGCTTCGTCCATCATGATTTTCATTTTTTTAGAGATTAACGACTCCCGAAAGCATCTAAGTAATCTACCATCTCAACTTTAGATCCACTGGTTCTAGGAAAGGGGAAGATCCAACGATGAAAGAACCAAATTTAAAATACATCCATGTATTGTCCAGCGATTCGAACGCTGACCCAGTAGTACGAAGAGTGAAAAGCCTGAGTCCTAGATCACTCAACTTCTCATTCACGATTGCCCGATATCAATTACAAATACAGGATCAAACGTTTGACTTTAGATATACTTTTGACACATATGAAAGAGATGCTTGTAATCATTTTAAGATGACTGACATTCTGCTGAAAGTCATTTTGTACACTTGAAACATGTACACCGATGATCCATTCCATTATGACCATCCCCAGCCTAGAGAAATGAGCGCGCCTGGAGAACTAACGGTGATGCAGGTATAGTTCACAGAGTAGTATATACAGGGTGCATCAGAAATGATGGTCAAAACTTTAAGGGGTGATTGAACACGGCACAAAGAAAAATATTTGTAACACAAGGCGTGGTCGGAAGCCACGTGGTTAGCCAGTAAAGGGTGCTTCCCGACGCGTTTCGCACACACACACATACCGTCGTTCTCAAGCTATACGGCCACCGAGATGCAGTGGTATTCGAATGCTGAGAAGACCGATATCCGATTCATGTACGGAGCCGCAAACGGCAACGTCATCGAAGCTCAACGACTGTACCGGGAGCGTTTCTCACATCGGCCAGTGCCCGATCGCCGAACCTTTCAGCGCTTGCAGAGACAACTGTGTGAGACGGGGTCGTTCCACGCCCACAGACAGGATGCAGGCTGTTCATGGACGGTGAGAACACCGAATAGGATAGAGGCGATTCTGGAAAATGTGGAAGATCGGCCGGAAGGCAGCACTCGAACGATGGCACGTATCCACGGATTGAGTCATATGACGGTATGGCGTGTGCTTCAAGAGGAACACCTCCACCCTTACCATCTCCATGGGATCCAGGCCTTACAAGAACCGGATTTTCCTCGCAGTGTGACATTTGCGCGCTGGTTCCTGCAACAGTGCACAGCCAGAGTTTGCAGCATCTGTTCTGTTTAGCGCCGCTGCTGGCGAAGTACGTGCCATGCCGGGAATCCCTCAAACTGTATTCCAATCGCTCCGTCGCCGCTGTGAAGCATGTCTTACGGTAGGTGGACGTTCCTTTGAACAATTATTGTAAAATATCCGTAAATCCCTTTTTGTACATGATCCGTTCATAAAGATTATTCCTTTGCCGTGTTCTTCGTCCTTTATGTGTTGCGCATTAACATTTCACCTTCGACCATGTCTTGTATAACAAATATTGTTCCTTGTGCCGTGTTCTATCACCCCTTAATGTTGTCACCATCATTTCTGATACACCCTGTATACAAACCTAGGACCTGGCTTTCGGTTAGTAGAGTGTTCAAAGTTAGAATGGGAAAAGCTGCCGATTTTTCGGAGTTTGATAAAGGACAAATTGTAATGGCATGGGGCCTCGTAACTACGATCTCGGAAACGGCGCGGCTTGTGGGTTGTTCACGTGCCACTGTACTGTGTACGTATGAAAAGTTGTACAGATGACCAAACGACGAACCATCGTCCAGCCGTGTGTCGTCCGCAGTTCATTGATCCCAGAGGGGAGCGGAGACCATCGCGCCTTATTCTCAGCAACCGCAGGGCCGCAATGCGACGAATCACCAGTAGCTACAACTGTGGTGATCAGGGCAATGTGTCACAGTACACAGTTCATCGCAGTTTTCTGCGCATGGGCCTGCGTAGCCGAAGACCCAGCCGGGTCCCCATGCTCACTGCACGTCATCGCCAACAACGCATGAAATAAGCCCAAGATCATCGAGATTAGACAGTGGATAACTGGAAGATAGTGGCCTGGCCTGACGAATCAAGATTCGAGGTGCATCACGTAGACGCCCGAGAGCGGATACGCCGATCACCAACGGTGGCTCTGGCACCTGGATGCACTGTTGGGCGGAAAAAGTAGGCGGCGGCGGTGTTATGCTGTAGCCGATGTTTTCTTGGAACACTTTAGGTGGCTCCATTATCCCAATAGCATAATCCCTGACAGCTGTCAGGCATCTGAACATCGTTGCGGACCAAGTTCACCCATTCACGGCAACTGTGTTCCCTGCTGGTGATGGCCATTACCAACAGGATAGTGCACCAAGCCACACAGCCAGAATCGTCAAGAAATGGTTCGAGGAACATGCTGGTGACTTTTGCTTAATGCCCTGGCTTCCAAATTCACCTGACATGAACATAATCGAACATTTGTGGTTCGACTTGAGAAAAGCGGGTTCGCGCTAAATCACCACCACCCGGAAATGTACTGGAACTTGAGGACTTGCTGCTGACACTATGGTACCAGATACTCCAGGATACCTATCTCCACCTCATGGAATCGATGCCTTTGCCAAGTGACCGCTGTTTTGCGGGCCAAAGGGGGTTTTACAGCTTATTAGGTAAGTGGGCATAATACATAATGGATCATCGGTGTATGTAAATAATGCAAATGAGAAACTTCTGACATGACTGAAAGAGACGTCTGTCTCCCTAGAAGGGGAGTACCTGTCACATGCGATAGTCATGTCTACTCTGATCAACATAGAACATGCCACACCAGAAAGTATAATATTTTTCTGAGCGGCGTACAAATTGGTGGGCATGTATCAAAAGCTGGGTTATATAAACGCACCAATCTTGTGATAGGTGAAGAAGATAAAAAGATAAAAGGCTCATCTTAGCTAAGCTTAGTCGTCCTTACCTGCTTGTGTGAAACACAGCATAGGTGTGCTCTCGGTGGCGAAAGCACGCGTAAGAAGATAAATCCTGCCATCACAGAGACACCTTTACCAGGGATTTCGTCATAAAGCGAGGCATACAGACAGCCACGGACATCCTCCGTATCGACAAAAGCTACTTACGCTGGATGGTCCTTGCGTCTTATAGCGTCGGAACGCATCAGGACGCAACAACTGTACCTCGGATCTGGCGACAGCGGTTGGAAGAAGTTACCGTGCTCCGCCGTAGTGGGGTTGGTGCATATAGGCACATTTCCAAAGCCTCGATCGCGGTATGCGTCAACAAGCCGTAGCTGCCCCGCTGTCCACAGCGGACGACATTCGACGAGGTGCACAGGAATGCACATCTCCGTATCGACACGTACTGTAATCGCAGATTGGCTGAGGCAGGTTTGCACTCTCGCCAACCATTACGACGACTGCTACTCACCGAGCAAAGTGGCAGAAGTGCCGTCCTAGACATGCGTGGCTGGTGGAATGGAACCATGTGGCATTCAGCGACAGGCTCTCTTCTGTCTCGTCCCCGACGATTGCTTATTGAGAGTTTGGAGACGAGATGGTCACCGAACTGATCTTGTAGTCATCTGTGAGCGCTATACGGCTCTTTAGCCTGCTATTAGTTTCAACAGCCGTTCTTCGCTCGAATGCATAGTGAGTAAAATGGCAGTACGATGATAAGTACATGAGGTGCTGCAGCCCGTTTTGTATCCGTATCTCTGTTGTATCCATGACGTCCAGTTTCAACAAGATAAGGCCCACTGCACACTGCTAACATCAGCAGAAAGTTCCCGTAAAGAGTCGAGGTGCTGCCCTCGCTAACTCGATCCCTCAGATTTCTCCCCAACAGAGAACTTTTGGGACGTCATTGGCATAAGATTTAACAGCTCTCCACGGGCCCCTCACAGTACCGATGAATTGCGGAAACAGAAGCCCAGGTGTGTGGTCAAAGGTATCTCAGGACACCGTCCGGGATCTTTTCCACTCGATGCCACGCGTTGTTCCGATATGTCCCGCATGGGCCATCATACGATCTTTTGACTCCGGTCATATTATACTGTCTCTTCACCCATCACATTCATGTAATACCTCAGAAATTAAAATCACTTCTTTTGCACCTGCTTGTTTACATCTGTGCTGCCTCATTTCGTGCATTCCTTCATGGTGGGGCATTTCTATATCTAGCAGTGTATTTCATTAGAACATGTTTCTGCACTTTTGATAAAAGCATCTGCCACATTTAAAAGACACATATGACGCGTCTGAAAAAACTCATTCAGCAAGCTTGGAGAAACATCTAAAAACACTTGAAAGGCTCATTTGTAACACCTGAGGAACTTGAGATAGACGTCTACCACACTTGATACTATTCGAAAACAAATATATCGGTGCCACTAGAAATTATACTTATCACATACAAAGGAGACTTCAGGAACACTTAAATGAGCCCCCTCCGTTGTATTGCAGTTCTCATTCGACCGATGTGACCTAATATCATCGACGCCATAATTCCTGAAAGCATAAATGTAAAACTGGATTGGTTTTTGTAACCTATTTTCCTAATTATGACTGTGTGACGTACTTACCTCAGAGGTGACGCACATGTCAAGACGGCAAGTAGCAGTGATAAGTCATTTCCGGCCTAGCTTTGTTGTGAAACATGCGGCTCCGCAGCGGAAGGATGGTGGTTCGAGTTCACTACCCGCAAATTTGAATTTGAATTTTACATTGGCTCCCGAACGTAAAAATAGACCTACTGGCCTATAGGTTCTTCGAAAAATCTGTTTTGTTCCTTCCATACATCGTCTGGAATAAATGAGAAGTCCTTCTTCGCTTCGAAAAATGTGTGAGGCTTTTTCCACAAATCGTCTGGAATTAGTGAGAATTCGTTTT
Organism: Macrothele yani; assembly: GCA_039090855.1. Classification (NCBI taxonomy): domain Eukaryota; kingdom Metazoa; phylum Arthropoda; class Arachnida; order Araneae; family Macrothelidae; genus Macrothele; species Macrothele yani. Next base: position 93,219,870 of record CM076993.1, read on the forward strand.
TTTTAAAGCGAGTTACTTTAAGCATGATTTGCGGTAGACCTGAAACTAGCGATTTCGTGTCCCTGCCTTTCTTACCTTGAGCTGACGCACATGTCGAGATGGCAAGTAGTAGTGATAAGTCCTTGCCAGCATAACTTAATTAGAACAGCATTCGGCTCTGGAGCGGAAGAACGTATATTCGAGTTCCGTCACCGGTAAATTTGGGTTTGGATTTCACGTTGGCTGAATCTGCTGACCGTTAGGTTCTTCGAAAATGAATCTACTGGCCGTTAGGTTCTTCGGAAGTGGATCAAGTGGTCGTTAGCTTCTTCGGAAATGGATCTACTGGCTGTTAGGTTCTTAGGAAGTGGATCTACTGGCCATTAAGTTCTTCCGAAGTGGATCTGCTGGCCTTTAGGTTCTTCGGAAGTGGATTTACTGGCTGTTAGGTTCTTATGAAGTGGATCTTCTGGCCTTTCAGTTCTTTGGAAGTGGATCTGGTGGCCGTTGGGTTCTTCGGAAATGTTTTTACTGGCAGTTAGGTTCTTCGGAAATTGATCTACTGGCCGTTAGGTTCTTCGGAAATGGCCTGGCTGTTAGGTTCTTCGGAAATTGATCTACTGGCCGTTAGGTTCTTCGGAAATGGCCTGGCTATTAGGTTCTTCGGAAATGGATCTACTGGACGTTAGGTTCTTAAGAAATGGATCTACTGGACGTTAGGTTCTTAAGAAATATATCTACTGACCGTTAGGTTCCCCGAAAAATGTACGATGTTCCTTCCGCACAGCGTCTGGAATTAATGAAAATTCCTCCTTCGCTTTGAAAAATGTGTGATGCTTCTTCTACACATTGCCTCGAATTAATCGGAATTCCTTCTTCACTTCAAAAAATATGTGATGTTCCTTCCGCACATCGTCTAGGATTAATGATAATTCCTTCTTCGCTGCGAAAAATGTGTGATGTTTCTTTCACACATCATCTGGAATTGGTTAAAATTCCTTCTACAGAGACTTAACTTCAAGTATGGTTTGCCGGCTGCCCCGGTGACCTACGATTCCGTCCCAGCACCTTTTTCAAGGGCGGTGGGATATATGTGACGTACGCACCTGAGAGGTGACACACATGACAAGACGGCAAGTACCAGTGATAATCTTTTGACGGCGTAGCTTGATTGGGAAAGCATTCAGCTCCGGAGTAGAAAAGCATTCAGCTCCGGAGTAGAAAAGCATTCAGCTCCGGAGTTCGGAAACGTCACTGGTAAATTTGGGTTTCACAACTGTCATGATGTAGTAAGTTTTACTATGTTCCATCAGCTTTTCTGTTGTTCTGACATCGAGTGAGTGCAATAGAAAGGCGGACATTCCCCGCTTATATGTCCCTCAAGCATTCAGATTGTTTGTGTCTGGGTTTTATGTGGATTTTAGCGTAAATACAAGAGATATACCTCGAGGCATAAGCTTTCGAATAATGATAAGAATGTTCCTTTCTTTCGTCACAGTTAAGAAAACCGTTGACACAAACACTGGACTCGTATTACACTTGTAAAAAGTCGGAAACAAATAACACATTTGGATACAGAGAAACTGTGAAGATTTCGAGTGACTATTTTTTATTGTTGATTTGTACACTAATCATATATGAAGTGTTTCTCCCCGGGGTGATTTAAATCGTACTTATTTGTTAACATTTACCGATGTTTAGAAAGTATTTCAGTCACACTTTTATTAAAAAACGATGGTTTTTGGATAATAATTTATTTACTAAGAATTTTAGAGAAACATGCAAAAAACTGTATTAGATAAAATTATTTGAATAATAAATATTTCTTTTCGAGTGATATTTGAAATGATGTTTTGTCATTATTTCAGGACAAAGTTTTGCTGGATGAGGTACCATTCTTTAGCTTTATCACATTTCACTGGTTCAACAGGTAATTATTCATAATATTTGTGATGTAAGCTCTCATGACTACTTGAAAATATTTTAATTGTTCTGTTGCATAACGGTATGTAGCAGATCCCGTCCAGTTTTTTAAAACAATTATTAAGACTATCTCCTGCGCGTCTTACAGGTTTCGCAGGGCATCTGGAGTCCTGGAATTTAATTTCCCTTTTTTACCAGGACCTTGATATTTCATATTTTTTGCGAAAGGTCTTTGTATTTTGTAAGTTTAAGATCATATACACGCGCAGGAAAATGAAAAAAAGGAAAAAAGGAATAATTAAGGGTAGAAATATTTTCCAGTTAAGCTGTATAAGAAGATCAAATCGAAATCGGGATAGTGTGCCCCGGATTCAAAGAAAGGAGAACGCTAAAAGACATATCAAACTCCAGGAAAAAGAAAGGTTGAGGGTCCCCCTGATGTTTTTTTATTATTTCTTCTTGCAATAAAAAAAAACATTGGTCGAAATGTTTCTATTGATTGCACCACTTTGTCCTAGCTCTCAGTGGCATCTGCTCGTGATGATATCATTTCAGACGTGATGTCATCTCATGAGTTGCTGCAGTGCAAGCTATTTGAGTGCCATATTTCCAGCGACCTTGGTTTGTGGCATAGCAGTTGTGTACAGTTGTAGTCATAACAGCGTGTGAAAACCTTTCCGCGGGTTCAAGATGGCCCTTTCTTCTATTCTCCAAGTCAGTTTATGAGTGTACTGTTATTAAAGGCGGAGGAGCCTTATCACGACTATCCGTGGAACCGAAAAACGGTATCCATCCGCGTTGCAGTGCACTCGCTGCTCGTTCCTTTTTGTCAAGCAATTACTCTGGCCCTGACCCCCACACTCGCATTTTCCTTTCCCATGTTTTGACTAATAAAGCAGTGTTGATTGAACCACACATCACACAAGCAGTGGCGATTATGAATGGGAGTGTGGTGGAGTCCGAATTTCTCCTCCCTACTACCTGTTCAATTAACCCATTTTTTTTTATTAGGGGTTTAACGGCCACCGTGAGCAACTAACTCAAAGGGTTATAAGACTTAGTCGTCCGTCCCTAATTTAATGGAATAACTGACATATTAGTGACAGTTTTTTACCTTTTATGCGCGCTCATATGTGAAAATTGCGTTTTTTACGTTTTCCAACCGTAGGTTGAAGAAGCGTATATGCTCCAGCTTTGTCCGTCTGTCTGTCTATCCGCACGATAACTCGTGTAAAAATGATTCAATTTCGATGAGTTTTTAGTATGCAGTACGGGGCAACCTCGGGGACGAACCCTATTGAAAATGGACGAAATGGGGTCAAAGGTCACGACATAGGAGCGGGATCCATTCCATCGCCTTTATGCGTCGTAACTTGCGTAAAAATGCGTCGATTGCGACAAAACATTATCATGTTTTTCCGGAGATATACTGAACCCGTTCTGTTGAATATCATCGAAATGGGGTCAAAGGTCAGGGCACAGGAGCGAGATTTATTCACAGCTATTATCCTCATAACTTAAGTAAAAATGCTTCTATTGCGACAAAACTTTAGTATGTTGTTCGAGAAATATCCTGAACCAATTCTGTTTAATATCATCGAAATGGGATTAAAGGTCAGGGCACAGGAGCGGGATTTATTTCACAGCCATCATCCTCATAACTTGAGTAATAGCACAAATTTTGAAGATGACAATCCGATTTTTGGCGTAAATGTGACAAGGATGGTACATCAGATAAAATCCGAAAACTTGAAAATTTTCATCGTCCTGGAGCTGGATTCGAACCCGCGTCTTCCAGAAAACGCCCGGGTATGCTAACCACTACACCACCCAGAACGACCAAGTTTGAAGTTTCCGATCAATTTGAATATAACCATCACAGGATTCGCTAGTCGAAGCGTTTTCTGGGAGACGCGGGTTCGAATCCCGCTCCAGGACGATGAAAATTTTCAAGTTTTCGGATTTTATCTGATTTACCATCCTTGTCACATTTACGCCAAAAATCGGATTGTCATCTTCAAAATTTGTATTATATGGCGTAATATCGGATTTCTTTCATGATTGAGTAATAGCTTTTCTTTTTTTTTTATTGGAGGTTTAACGACCACCGTGAGCAACTCAGTGTGCTATAAGCAGTCGCCCGTCCCTAATTTAGGGTCGTAGGGTCACTGGTTCCAGGGAAGGGAGAGAGGCAGTGACGTAAGACAAACACAACATCCATGCCTCACCAGGGTTCGAACCCGGACCCCTTTTGGACGAATGATCAGAGGCCATCGCTTAGACCACTACGCTACGGGGCGGCAGTAATAACTTGAGTAATGATTTCTGGTATGTTAGAAAACGTATTATAATCAATGCACTGCATGATTTTACTAACTTTTTATTCTTTTAAATTTAAGTATCTGGTTTACACACAAATTGTTGAAGATATAATAGGGAGTCACTAAAAAGATGAAATTTTATTTGCTATATCATGAATGTAGGAAGGTCTCAGTGTCTTTACGACGAATGCCGGTAACCTATTTGAAAGGGGGGTGGAATTATAAACAAAAAAATATTATGAAAATATCTTTTTGAGGGCCTCGCGCCCCAAAAATTTAAAAAATAGCAATAATATAGAATTCTGAAAAAAAAATATTTTGTTTTTTTTTCCTAAACTGTGGAGCCACTGAAAACGCGAGGCTCTGGGCGATAGACCCGGTTGCTTCTGTGGTCCAGCCGGCCCTGAGAGTGATATATGGCTTCCTTTCTGTCAATATGCGTGTAAATAGATGATTCCGTTATAGGGAATATTCAGTGTCAAGGCAAAATTGCTTTTAATTATTATCATTGTGCTAAATTCTGGATTGCTTCATATGAGTTCTATACAAAACCATTTTTATACGGGGAAATTTTGCCGCTTCGTTGAAGGTGAAACACCCACACTGAAGAACACTCACTCTGTAACAGCGGAACACACAGGACTTTCATAAGAACTCTAAATGCATAGTAAATGTCACCCCAATTTGCAAGATATAAAACAAAGCAGCATGGTTCTAACAAAATTTAAGCTCCTGGAATGTTTTGATAAACTCCCGGAAAACCCCTGGAAACGTCCTGGAATTTATTTTCTGTAAATGTGTACGAACCATGGAATTACAATCATTAATGACTGGATACCTGCATGACTAAAAATGATCTCTATTTAATATGGTGTGCTAGAACTTTCGGCCCTTATGACATCCTGTAGTCTTCGCCAAATAATTTCCACTAGAGTTTTGTAAATGGCAGCCGACATGTTCCACAGTTCTGCCTTCAAAGCAGTGGACCAGTTCAGCGATCTATTCTTCCAGTCTCCTGACGATCTAGCTTGTCCCAGAGATTCGCTAAAAGGTTCAGGTCAAGAATCTGAGCTGGCCAGTCCAACTTTTTTACGCTCATGTCCTAAAAATACGAGTAGTATAATACGGTGCGTTGACCTGCTGATAGAGGTCTGATCTGAAGTACTGCCACAATGTTGGCAGTGTGTAATTCTCCAGGACTTCTAGATAACGTTCAGTATTCATTGTTTTGTCCAAAACGAGTAATGGGCCCAAGCAGAACAACGAAAAACAACTCCACACTACGACGCTGCCCCCGCCAAACTTCATTGTCGAGACGGTAAAGCCAGGAAGGTACCTTTTTTCCAGCATCCACCACACTCAAGAACGACCATCAGCCTGGTAGACTGTGTACCGCGACACATCTGTCCGAAGCACGGATTTCCATTGGTCTGCAGTCCAAGATCGACGTTTCAATGCCGCGAGTGGCATAGCGGATAGCGCATCCGACTATTACGGGAAGGACCTCGGTTAGATCCTTAAAGTTCTCTCTTTAGTGAATGGAAGTGTTGGCAAAATTCCTGAGAGAATGAAGTTTTAGATTTTGCTGCGTGTCACGCCAATGCCTGGATGCATGCTATGATAATTGTCATGTTGCTATTCCTTGCGCTGAAGATGCACCAGAATTATATTTTCATAAGAATTAAGTAATTATATAGTAGCAAATTTATGCCAAGAAATGTCTTGTGACATTTACTTGCATTTCGGTGCTTAAATAAAGCGACATTTTGTGACACGAAAATAATTTAAGTAGGCCTGCGTACGCAGTTTCTTTGAATTTATTATGCGTTGTACACAGCGCCTTACAGTGTGTGTGTGTTAACGATTATAATAAACTAAATGTTGTGTGTTTATGTGCTAAGAAATGAGCTACCGTTTTGGTTGCTGACGTGTTGTTTGTTATACCTGATGTGGTATTATGAATGCGTATTTAGGACAAATTTGTAATCAAGAATTTGTAATGTGATTTTCGGTTAAGGTACATAACAGTGTTCCGGATCTACGTTAGTTGGTACAGTCTATCTGTTGACAGCTGAGTGAAGAGAGCTCATTAGTGTTTTGATGTAATGGATTTAATCTAACTTCGGTACTTTTGTAGATGTTTGATGTATCAGATTCTACTTGTGAACTTAACACACTATATTCATGACCATACACTGATCGCCATAGAAAATGTATACCATGAAGATATGCACAAAATGAGACTAACTTACAACACTAGTAAGCAAGTAGGTGGGAAAGAGATGATTTAATTTCTGAAAGATTGCATGAATGCTATGGGCGAGGAGATGTGGACTGAGTCAGTACGTCGTATTGTGGCCATGCCAATTTCTGAGAGACGGCATGAACGCTATCGGCGAAGAGACAACATAATGTGGCCTGAGTCATTACGTCGTATGGTTGCCATGCCGATTTCTGAGAGACTGCACGACTGCTATGGGCGAGGAGACAACATAATGTGGCCTGAGCCAGAACGTCGTATGGTTGCCATGCCAATATCTGAGAGACGCCATGAATGCTATGGGCGAGGAGACAACATATGTGGCCTGAGTCAGTACATCTTATGGTTGCCATGCTAATTTCTGAGAGACGGCATGAACGCTATGGGCGAGGAGACAACATAATGTGGCCTGAGTCAGTACATCTTATGGTTGCCATGCCAATTTCTGAGAGACGACATGAACGCTATGGGCGAGGAGACAACATAATGTGGCCTGAGTCAGTACGTCGTATCGTCGCCATGCCAGGCTATACATTTGGCAACACCGCGTGGCGTTGAGTGGAAAATACCCCGAATGGTGTCCTGAGGTATCGCTGACCATGCGTGTCCTTAGTTCATTGACATGGGGAGGAGGTCGTGCTGAGACATTAAATCGTCTCCTAATGACGCCCCACTCACTTCCTATTGGAGAGAAGTCTAGGGATGGCGCTGGCTAGGGCAGCACCTTGATACCTTATTGGCAATGTGCGGACGGGGGTTATCTTGTTGAAACTAAGCATCAAGGATACTACGGAGGTACTGCACAACAGAATTGGCTGCAGCACGTGAATACCTTGTTATCTTGTTTAAACTGAGCATCAGGGATTCTAAGGTGATACGGCTCAACAAAACTGGCTGCAGCATCTCATCGATGTATCGTCATGGTGACACTGTACCCACTATGCGTACGAGCGGGAGTCGGCTGATGAAACTGTTAGCGCCGCGAATCATGACACCAGGCTGTGGAGCCATAAGACGCTTACGGACGGCAAAAAGATTAACCTGGTGATCACGTGGTTTCAAAACTTCTAATCGGTGATCGTCAGCGCTGAGACAGAAGCGTGACTCGTCGCTGAATGCAACATGGTTTCATCCATCCCACCACCTATTTCTGGTCACTTACCACTGAAACCTAGCGTCAAATGGTTGACGAGAACGCAAACCTTCCACAGCCACTCTGCATTTCACAATTCGTGTAGGTACGGGGACGTTTACCGCTGCCTGTTTATCTCGTCCAGTGTCGTTCCTTGTGGACTGCAGGTATGCTAGGGCTTGCAGTCGTAGGCGACGATCGAGGCGTCGGAGCGTCCGCTTACGCGCAGTAGTCGCACTACTGCGACGTATGATACCTCCCCCAAACCAGTACTGCCCCATGAGGCCGACAGTTGCTGCATCCCGATGCGTTCTTTCTGCGATGGGGCGCAGAAGCCAACCAGCCATACGTAGATTTATGATAAAGCCTATATTAAAGGTGTGGGTGTGGTAGTTGGATTCCTGATAACGTCGCTTAGAAATTCGCTCTTCTTACACTTGCTTTCGCCACTGTGATTCCTCCTATTGGAGTACTCCACACACCCAGGTGAAGACGACCAAACTTAGCTACGCACTTTCTTCTCCCTTACCTATCACGTGCTTGGTTCTTAACTGCGATCGTTTACATAACCCAACTATCGGCACATTCACACCAGTTTGCATAGTGCTCTGACAAATATTTCCTGGTGTGGCCTTTTCCATGTCGAACAGTGTAAGTATATCCTTCTTTTTATTTATTTTGGAATACAAAACGTGTAGTCAGGGGCGTCGCTACACTATTTAGCTATGTCTACCCCGAAAGGGGTAGACATGGCTTAATTATTTAACATGGGGGTATCAATAGGGCTTAATTTTTCCTCTTCCGTAAGGAAAAAATAAATAACACTTCAGAATTTTAAAATTGATAGTTGTCACTTCCAATTTAATTTCATTTTAAACTAAATATAGTTAATTTAATTATACTTTCAGCCAATGTAACACCGATATCTTCAGTTTTAGCGCTGTATTAATATTATCTGAATGTTGATTTTTTCCACACCCTTCGGTGGGTTTTTGAGAACATGGAGATGGTCTGCAGTTGCATTACTGCGGTGAGAAGAATTATTCAGCAGTGTTGCAGTGAAGTTAAAGGTAAGGAAGGAGAGAGAGAGAGAGAGAGAGAGAGAGAGAGAGAGCCCCACTACTTGTCAAGAAAACTAACTCTGTAATACCAAATTCAGCGCACGGGACCCAACCCGAAATCTGTGATCGTCCAGTTGATTTCCATATCCATTAAGCTCGTATGGTGTTGCTAACTCTTGAAAAGAACTTATGGATCAGAAGTTAAATCGTAAATGATCCGTATAACAACACACCCGACGAACCACAAGACGTGTACTTAAGCAGCAAACGATTCCCACCCGACGAACCACAAGACGTGTACTTAAGCAGCAAACGATTCCTTAGCCTTTCGTCCTCCGATAGTATATAATGGTCAAATCTAAATGTGTTCTTGCATTATTTGTTTTTCTTTCTTTATATTTTGATAATTCATCACATATTTAAAATAATAATATTCCGAACTTAGTAAAGGCTTATAAACTTATTTGGAGATTATTGCGGGGGGGAGTTTCAGCCCCCTGAAATGGTTTAACGACGCCCTGCTTGTTGTTATTTCATCACGCGTTAACCAACTTTTAATTTGAAAGTTTCATCTCCAGACATGGTAAGATTTCTATTATTATAAGAGCAAAGAGTGATATCTTACATTTGTGCTAATTATTAACCTCCTGCATATATTTCTATTTCTAGCATTATTTATGTGAGCACTAAGAAGCTTATGACATTTGTAGACTATCCTCCTCTTATTTCCAAACTGAGAAGTCGTTATGCTTGGCTTAAGTTCAGTGCTGTGTGGTGTAGGATGACGGCGAAAGGATCATCGTAAGTCTACACTTATTTGAAAACATTCATAGTTTATTAAAATCTCAATGTATTCAAAGTTCTGAAGTAATATGGATATAAGAAGAACTGAGACAATGTTGATGTATTATAAGCTGATCAATAAATAACTTCCGATGCTAAGTTACAAAAGTTGTATTAGAGCTACATGTAAATAAGTTAAGATAATGAATATAGAACCCAAATCCTTCTTTAATCACCAAATCGGTTAAGACACTTATTCTATCGATACAGTAAATCTTGGAAACGAAACCTTGAGCGAATAACTGAGCTCTTTACCTGAGCTACCTCTCTGGAGTCATTGCAGAAATACACTTTCTGATCAAAAGTATCGGGACAATTTCCCATCTCCAAACTCCCTGTATTAGGAAATGAATTGATATCGAGTTGGACCAACGTTTGTTGCGATCACACTCTCCACTATGCTAGTAAGGCTGTCCACCAAATTTTGATATGTTGCTGCGGGAAATACCTTCCAATCTGCTACAACAGCATTATTCAGTTAGGTCACGGATGTCCGGTGGTTCCACCAGGCTCGAAATCGGCATTCCATTTCATACCTAAGAAAATTATGGGGATCGAGGCTATGCAGGCCAGTCGAGTTCTTCCACGCTCATTTCATCAAATTATTCCTGCATTGAACTCACTTTGTCGGCAAGGGCATTGTGCCGTTGGTAAAGAAAAGGACCTTCACCTAACGGTTGACATAATGTTGGGAGCACAGAATTGCCGAGAATGTCATTACTGGCTGTTGACTAAACGATTAACGGTCACTGCAACTAGGGCCTAGCCCAAACTGTGAAAAACAGCCCGGATCATGTCACCGCCACCAAACTTAAAAGTTGGCACAGCCCAGTAGGGAACATAGCGTTCACCTGGCATCTTCCACACTCAGACTCTGGACTTGCAGGTAATGAAGCGCGATTCATCACTCCTGAGAACGCGCGCTTCGACACCTCCAGAATCCACTGGTGCCGAGCTTTACACTACTTCTTTATTGACGTTAGGCTTGTGTGAGGCTGGTCGGTCATCTAAGCCCATTCTCGTCTGCTCTCGACGAACCGTTATTGTGCTGGCGTTACTTCCAGTGGCATTTTGGAACTCGGTGGTAAACGTTGCAATGGAGGACCGGCGATTATGTCACACAATCCTCTTCGGCACTAGGCGGTCATGCTCTATCACTTTACGTGACCTACCAGGGCGCAATCCCGCTGCTATTGCACCTTGGTATTTCCACTTCACAATAACATCACTTACAGTTGATCTTGGCAGCTGCAGCAGGGCAGAAATTTCCTGGACTGACTTGATGCTAAGATGGTATCCTATGACCATGCCACGTTGAATGTCACTGAGCTCCGCTGTACGGCCCATTCTATTGTTCATGCTTGTCTACGATGTTTGCGGATTTGATATGACCCAAACATAGATTTATACCATATTACCTACGACTATGATGTTTTCCAGTCCACACGCGTCTTTTTATATCTGTATGGGCCATGACTGTGACGTATACGGGCAAATCCACTGCTCAAAAGGGGTGTCCGGATGCTTTTGATCATACAATGAATTTTCCTTTCACGTGCCTCTTTGAGAGGGCATAACATGTTGAAGTGCGAGGACACAGGATCCGATCTGTACGGGAAATGGGAGAGACAGGACCAACCGAAACTTTCCACGAGGTGCTTTATCACACTTGCAGCATGGGAGAGAGCATTTTTATGCAAATACATCCTCTTACGAGCATAACGGAGCATCTTCTACGGACTGCTTCTTCAAACCCCGCACAGTGGTGCAATATTGGAGGGAAGTATGGTGGTCCAAGAAGTCCAGGAGGAAAATATCCCGCGCATCCCAAAATGCAGTCAACATCGCCTTCCCGGAAGACTACACAGTCTTGAATTTCTTTCTCTCGGGAGATGATGGATGCTTTCATCTCTTCTGGAAAGCGGGGTTTTGCTGTTTTGGCTGAGAGGAGGCGATTCCTTTCTTTTTGATTAGGTCTAAATTTCGGCTAAATTTATTCTTAGGTTTCAAATACCTTTGTTTGCATTTTTCTAGGCTTTTTTACCTTTATTTAATTGGGACTTCTGAGCTTACCTTCAATGTTTTACGCTTTCCAACCGTAGGTTGAAGAAGCGTATATGCTCCAAGCTTTGTCCGCCTGCCTGTCCGCACGATAACTCGCGTGCAAGTGGTTCGATTTCGACGAAATTTTAGTATGCAGTAGGGGACCACCTAGGAACGAACCCTATTTAAAACAGACGAAATGGGGTCAAAGGTCAGGACATAGGAGCAGGATCCATTCCGTCGCCCTTATGCGTCATAACTTACGTAAAAATGCGTCGATTGCGACAAAACTGCATCATGTTGCTCCGGAAAGATATTGAACCGGCTCTGTTGAATATCGTGGAAAGGGGGTCAAAGGTCAGGGTACAGGAGTGATATTTATTCCACAGCCATTATCCTCATAAATTGACTACAAATGCTTCTATTGCGACAAAACTTTAGTATGTTGTTCCGGAGGTGTACTGAACCAATTCTGTTTAATATAATCGAAATGGGGCCATAGGTCAGGGTACAGGAGCGAGATTTATATCACAGCCATTATCCTCATAACTTGAGTAATGATTTCTGGTATGTTGGAAAGCGTATCATAATCAATGCATTGCATGATTTTACAGACCTGTTTTTTTTTATTTCTGGTGCAGAGAGCCTTGTGATAGCACCGTTCTAGCCCGCTTCTTTGAATTTAAATTTTTGCTATTCATTTATTGGAATTTTGAGTCGCTTTTGGGGGAGTGGGATGTGACAGGTTTAGATTTTTTCTTTTTTTTAATTTTTAAAATCGATTTTATAACATAACATAACATGACATGACATAACATAACATAACATAACATAACATAACATAACATAACATAACATACCATACCATACCGTTTACCATACGCCCCCGTATATCTCTGTAGGAAAACGTTTCCAGCCCTATGTTAATATCACATGCTTTCATCAGAATTGGAGATAGAACAAGTTCCCAAAGTTTGGCCAAAAGAAGCACCCTGCATATTTAGCTTTTATCTTATTATTTGATCTATCGTGCGCTTTTTTTGGTTAGGGTTGAGCTGAGAAATGGACGGTACATCACATTTTTGTTGAAAGTAAAGTCCTGGAAGACGAGCGTGCACAGTATCCTGTAGGGACATGTACCAGTATAAAAGAAAATGAAAAATTCTACGCATGCTTCGGATTCCGTACTGCACGCCAGCTTGAAATAATCCAGCTGCTTCTCCTTGCACTCGTCAGTGTTTCGTGTGAAAACGCAATGGAATTACTTGGCCTTAAACGATATACGCCAAAGAACCAAAACATTATAACCACCTGTCTAATATGATATTGGTACTACACGTGCAGTCAAAAAAAGCTCTTATCCAGCGAGGCATAAACTTTACGAGATTCCTAATCGTGTCTTGTATCTGGTTCTAAACCGTGACCAGCAGATCTTTTAACTCTTTTAAGTTACGTGGTTGAGCCACCGCAGATCAAATTTGCTGTTCCAATACAAACCACAGATGTTCGATTGGATTGTATAACGTATACCTTTTTACGTTATGTAAGATTTCCGGCTGAATAGATATTAAACTAAAGGTAAATGCGATGCAAATAATTGGGCCGGATAGCTCACGTTAGAGTAAGGCTTTTACAAGGGACAGACGAAACATATACAGAAGTCTAACTTAGGTCAACTTTTTATTCGTCCAGCAACAATAGACGAAATCCAAAGCACACCATTTCACATACAAGTATCTTAGTCAAGAAGTCCAACTTACGTCAACATTTTATTGGTCCAGCAACATTAGACGAAATCCAAAGCACACTATTTCATATATCTTAGTCAAGAAATCCAACTTAGGTCAACTTTTTATTGCTCCAGCAACATTAGACGAAATCCAAAGCACACCATTTCACATATCTTAGTCAAGAAGTCCAACTTACGTCAACTTTTTATTGGTCCAGCAACAATAGACGAAATCCAAAGCACACCATTTCACATATCTTAGTCAAGAAGTCCAACTTACGTCAACTTTTTATTGGTTCAGCAACATTAGACGAAATCCAAAGCACACCATTTCACATATCTTAGTCAAGGAGTTTACAATCAAAACCCAGTTAACGATCTAACATCTCCACACACAAAGCAGTTCAGATCAGTTCACATGTACAGGATTTTAGGAAGGGAGTGTCTGACCCCAGGTCTTAAACAACCCTTAGAAATAGGAAGTTAGGAGTTTTGGGCTAGAATGCCCGATAGGAAAGTGACACGGAAGCGAGGTAGAAAGGAGGAGGAAGACGCCCTTATTTATTACCGGGGGTGAGGGGCGCAGTACCAGGGGCCCGACGGTTTAACGTGCCCATCCGACGCACGGCGGATATTTAGTGGTTCGAGAGTTCGTACCCGCTTGGGATCGAACCTGAAGTTATCTCCGCGGCAATTACGAACGTTGATCACTGGGCTACCCGCGGCCCAACACACGAAGCAACCTCTGCATCGTCTTTTTATCTAACGCTCTTATCACATGCAAACATCACCTTTGTTACGACCTCAGTGTGTTGCCAACATTATTCTCGTTTGAGGGAAAAGACATAACGTTAAGGTTTGAAGATGTCTAAGAGAACGTACTCAAATTTAAATAGGAAAAGAAACCCAAAAGGAATGTTAAAATAGAATATACGTTACAATTGATAGCTGGGGAATTTAGAGGACCGGGAAGTCTTCCTCGTATTCCTCTACCCATTCTCAATCAGTCCTAGCAGTGTGGCATGGCCCATTATTCTCCTGAAAAATGCACTACTAGAGCAGAATACTATTGCCATGAAAGAGTGTGTCTGGTTTAGGTAGGCACACTAGGTCTAAAGGTGTGATTTAAAGGTGTAGGTTTAAAGGTATGCCTGGTTTAGGTAGGCACACTAGGTTCAAAGGTGTGGTTTAAAGGTGTGCCTGGTTTAGGTAGGCACACTAGGAGGGGTTTAAAGGTGTGCGTGATTTAAATAGGTGATAGACGGCATACTTTCCTGCACATGAAAGACTGGACCCAGGATTTTCCAGCAGAGCATTACCCAAAGCATTACACTTCCTCCGCCGGCTTGTTTTCGTCCGGCGGTGTATCCTAGTGCCAACACTTTCCCGGGTAAACGACGCACACATACCGGGCCGGCAACATGGTGGAGCAGGAAACGAGATTCATCGGACCAGACAATCTTCTTCCAGTCATCCAAGGTCTAGTTTTGATGCTTGCATGCCCATTGTAGACGCTTTCGACGGCATAAAAAGTTTTGCATGGGCACTAGGAGCAACCAGCCGCTACGCCGTCCCATCTTCAGCAGGGTTGGATGTACTGGGTGTTGTAACCCATTACTCCCGTCACCAGCATTCAAATTATCATCGAGTTTTGCCACACTATCCCTTCTGTTGGCTCGTACTGTGTGTTGTGACACATTACTCCCGTCACCACCATTCAAATTGCCGGCAAAATGCGCCACAGTATCCCTTCTGTTGGCTCGTACTGTGTGTTGTGACACATTACACCCATCCCCAGCATTCAAATTACCGGCGAGTTGCGCCACAGTATCCCTTCTGTTGGCTCGTACTGTGTGTTGTGACACATTACTCCCATCTCCAGCATTCAAATTACCATCGAGTTGCCTCACAGTATCCCTTCTGTTGACTCGTGCTGTGTGTTGTGACACATTACTCCCATCACCAACATTCAAGTAACCGTCGAGTTGCCTCACAGTATCCCTTCTGTTGGCTCGTACTGTGTGTTGTGACACATTACTCCCATCAACAGCTTTCAAATTACCGGCGAGTTGCGCCACCGTATCTCTTCTGTTGGCTCGCACTCCACAGTATCTCTTCTGTTGGCTAGATCTCTTCTGTAGGCTTGATAGCCTTCGCTCGGCTCTAAAATCGATGAGAAGTGATCTGCCCACATCTTTACGGCGGTTCACTGTTTGCTCTCCTCGGACCAATTTTTGAAGGTACTAAATACGGCTGACTGTGAGGACCCCACAAGCCTTGCCGTCTCGGAAATGTTCTCACCAAATCGTCTGGCCATTACAATTTGGGCTTTGTCAAACTCACTTAAGTCTGCTGCCTTTCCCATCTGAAGAACAAGAATAACACTAATTAACAGAGCTCAGTATCAAGTGTTATTTATACCGTTTCATGACTTTCACACGCTACGTCTTTTACCTGCAGGTGCTTCAATTTGCGCTGGTCGTAATATTTTGTCTCTTCCGTGTAATGCAAATCCAAGCCGCACCAGTATAACATGTTGATTCCCTTGTTCCAAGTTATCTGCTGTCGTAATTTGGCATTCTTTGTGTTGATTAGTTCTATCGTTAGACTTTCTGAGTTCTTGTACACATGTTTGAGAGTTATATTTGAGAACAATTATACACTTATTGTCATAAAAATCCGCGCTCCAAAAAAAAAAAAAAAAAAAAAAAAACAGTGCGATTACCGCGAAATTCGGCGGATAGCAACGGGGAGGGCAGACATGCAAATAATTAAAGTTTCGTGTGATTCCAAATGCCCGCGCGTCCAAGACCGGCGTTGCAATCGCAATCCTTGGGGCGTATAAGGCGCCGCGCAGGGGACTCCATATTCGTGCCGAAGTGCACGGTAAGAGTCAGGTGAGATCCCTGAGCGATAGACATGCAAGGAGCCGCCCTAGATGTGCGTACGGGCAACTGACGGAGTTTGAGCGAGGCCATATCGTCAGGATGAGAGGAAGGGTTGCCGGCGCGCCGAATCGGCCGCCATTTCGGCCGGTGGCACAGTACGGTGCAATCGTGTTGGGAGCAATGGACATGAGAAGGCACCCGGACACGGGAAGGCACCCGAACGACTAAGACACTCCACCAACATAGAGGATTCTGAGAGCGGCACGCACAGATGCAACGATGTCTTTGTGCAATATCTAGAGACATGTGGAGGCAGTACAGGGGACTCTCGTGTCCGCCAGAACCATTTTCAGAAGCCTGGTAGAGACGAATCTGCACTCTCGACGGCCCTTACGTTTTTTGCCATTAACACCTGACCATCGTCGGCGTCGATTGCAGTGGTGTCAGCAGCGAGCAACGTAGAATGCTACAAATTGGCGACGTATAGTGTTCAGCGACGAATCCCGCTTCTGTATGGTGACAGGCGATCACCGTGTTAGAGTGTGGAGAACCGCAGGCGAGCGCTACAATCCCAACCTCACTGTACTGCGGCACCCGTCCCTAACTCTAGGCGTGATGGTCTGGGGAGCCATCGGGTATGACAGCCGGACTTCCTTCGCAGTGATCCGAGGGAGGTTGACAGCCCAGCGCTACGTACAGGAGATCCAGCGGCCCCATGTGCTATCTTTCCTAGCGGAATGGCCCGGAGCTATTTTCCAGCAAGATAAAGCCCGTCCGCACACGGCTCGTGTTTCCCAGGACTGTCTACGTCACGCTTCGACGCTTTCGTGGCCTGCAAGATCGCTTGATCTCTCGCCTATCAAGCACGTGTGGGACCAGATGGGCCGCCAGCTTTCTTCATGTTCTAGTGTTCGTGATTTAGAGCGTCAGTTGCCAGAAGTGTATGCCAATCTGTCCCGGGATAACATTCGGCGTCTCTTTGACTCCATGCCGGACCGTAACACCGCATGTATCCGAGCACGATGCGGTCCGTCGCGGTACTAACGCTGACTGAAATGTGTACCTTATGTCCGCGGGAAATAGTCCTGCTGCTGTGATATTGTAATCACTTCTGTCCTTGGTATATACCATTTCACAACTACTAAAATCTCATTTTAATCCGATGCCTCCTTCTCGGTGCGTGGATTTTTATGACAACGAGTGTAAATTCCACTGAAATCTGCAAAATTTTTATCCATTTTAAATTATTGCAATTCTTTTTAACTTACGTCCCACAACTGCGATCTGAATTGTGCGTGCGATGTGTGTGTTTTGTCTTTCTTGAACACATCCTCCATTTTTTTTCATAGCACCGAGCAAGAAGAAGACTGCAAGCTGGGATCATCTGATATCAGTACGAACCAACTCACCGCACCTAGCCTGATATTAACCTTATCCAAATCTTTCTGGCCTTGGCTTTTAATAGCAGGCGTGCTTGAACTACTGTTGGATGTAATGAAGTTTTTTCCTTCACTTATACTAGAGTGAGTATGTTATTCATAAGAAATCAATTTTAATTCCTGCTTGAAGTAAAGATATTGCTCTTTCATATCACAGGTTTACAAAATATATAAGTTGTACATCTTTCTACTAGTGCAATGATATTAAAATCTTGATTTTTTACGTAACGATGGAAGCAACACAGCAGTCAGCATTTCTGCTTGGTGGTGGATGTTTAGTCTATCTGCAATCAAGACCGTGTCTAGCAGGGTGGAACCAGGAGAGACAGCAGAGACACCCTAGAAGTCCCCAAAAAATGGATTGAGGGGGGGGACAAAAAAAACGTCATTGTTTTTTTCCGCCTTGGTTTCATGAAACGACTATAGTCCGGGCAAAGATCAAAGTGTCGAAGTAGAAACTTCTGTGCGTTCTTTTTTCTTTTTTTTTCTTTTGTGCTATGCATCAGCAAAGTGAATCCCAATTAAAAAAATTTGATGTAACGAAAATGGGTAACGGAAGTAGTCAAAACCATTGTTAAAATTTGGTTGTACTGTTCCATGCAGTGACGCAACAATGATTAATTTCATTGTTACTCAACAATATATTTTACTAAACTATCGCCGAACATTATTTAATTGTGTTTTACAATAACGTAACAACTAGACGAAACCCATCGGAACCGACGGCTAGTTTTTTTTTTTTTTTTGGAAAAACTAAACTCATATGAAACAACAAATGAACAAATGTAAACTTTATTTGATTGACAAATTCATTCAACCACTTCAGTAAAGACAATAGTCTAGATTCGCAACTTTTTTTTTTTTTTTTTTTTTGGCTGAAGGTTTAATGACCACCGTGAGCAACTTAATGGTCTATAAGAAGTCGCCCGTCCCTAATTTACGGTCACTGATTCCAGGGAAGGGAGAGAGCCAGTGCCGTAAGACAAACGCAACATCCATGCCTCACCGGGTTTCGAACACAGATCCTTCACGAACGAATTATCATAAGCCAGCACTCAAACCACTGCGCCACCGGGGCGGCCAGGTTCGTGATGAGCATAACGACTGCACCACCGGGGCGGTCAGGTTCGTGTTGAGCATCACGACTGCACCCTTTTTCTTCTCGTAAAATGTGAGGCGGAAGGCCACTCATCTCGATCGTGTGCAAAACTTCAAATGGATAGCGCACTCTTTTACTCTCAGCTTCAGTCACAACTGTGTTTGTAAATGTTGTTGGAATGAGATTCGTGTTGCGAATACTCTTCATTCTCTCTTGTCAGAGACATAGTTGCGACCCATTGACCGACCACGTCGTTTTCCAGTAAGGTCTTACGTTTTCCTTTTTT
The DNA here is from genome assembly GCA_039090855.1 of Macrothele yani. Lineage (NCBI taxonomy): Eukaryota > Metazoa > Arthropoda > Arachnida > Araneae > Macrothelidae > Macrothele > Macrothele yani. The sequence goes on from CM076993.1 coordinate 93,238,873, forward strand.
TTTTTTTTTTTTTTTTTTGCGGGAGAGACATTCTGTTAAGGGTAATTATGCAATAAAGTATTTACTTACTTTAGGACTGATCATAGAACACCATGCACACAACAAGTCTGACAGTGAACTGAGAACCTAGTGTAAATAAGGGCCGCACGCTTCTCTCATAGACTTTACATGGGAACTTTGCCGCCCCGCCACGCCCGAACCATTGCCAAAATCTCAGTTTTCTTTTCGCCTGGCACATCTACATGGTAAGACCTTTATTTTGATACCTCAACCATATCTTTCCGTTCAGCCGTTCTCACAAAATAGGACTCACATTCAGTAAAAAACTTTATAAAATTAATATGTATGTAGATATCTTATTGCAATCTGTGTAAATTACGAGAGTCTGATGCTACATCCCAGCAAAAACAGTCTTGCTGGGCCAGCACTGGGCCATCTCTGGCAGCCAGCACTGCCAACAATGGCCCAGCACTATGTTGCCGCTGCCGAACCGTCAATAAAACGTCCGGGCGGCCAACAGAAGGGCCAGCAGTTCAGGCCAACAGCTGGCACCTCATCAGTTGTCATATGCCACAACAGGGCCATCAGTGGTCCATCGCAGGCAGTAGCTGCCACAAGGGGCCTTTCAGTGGCCCTGCAAGCACGTGCAAGAAATGATGGCTAGCCTAATGTGGTCCGCTAGTGGCAGCCAGCAACCACGTGACGTAACTGGTGGCTTGCCGAATCTTGTCCGCCAATTTCCCAGTAGTAGCCATAATAATAATAAAAAGCAAGGATAACCGCAGTTTCCTAAAGCTACAATTTTTTTTCCACCCTTACGAAGCGTGTGAATTAACGCACTGGGATGGGGAAATTTTCTCAACAGACCGGAAAAACGCCCGTTTGCATCTGACTAGATTAGATCCTGGGCCGTTTGCGTAGAAGCCGCACTCGCTACCGACTGGACTAATTCACTACGCTCGGACATGTGCTGGAAGCTATCTGTTTGGTATGCGATTTGTAATCGAATGCTTCCCTCTTTCATTTTACAATATTGAGAGGTATTTTTCATAAAAGTCAGTTTCATATAATTGATAAATTAATTTTTTCAACGTAACGATAGTTGTTGTTTTTTTTTACCTTAAGGGAACTTCACTCATTTTCAAGGCGTGTACATACTTAGAGTCGCTTTCCAAAGTTTTGTACTGTCCTTGCCGTCTTGAAAAGAGATTGTTGAACAAATATATATTTACCAGGGTTCATGTCACATTCTGTTACATTTTTAACGTTGTGTCTTTCCTTTCCGTTGTCCGAAGCTGCATTTGTTTTAAAGAGTAAAAGATATTTTATTTTACTTCTTGTTATTTTTAGAAGCGAATTCCTCCCAGTCTTGTGTATTCAACCCATGGATGAGTACACCACATAGCGTTGCTTTTTTTTTCTTTCAAATAATTAATAAATTATGCACGCGTATAATTCTTTTTTTTTTTCAACAAACGCTGTTTTAATGGTTATCCAGGATATGCGTTTCAAACGGTTTCAAATTTTTTCTTGTTATTCATCCACTCCATTCCATGAATTGTTATTCATGGGAATGGAGTGGGTGTATTTCGTGGCTGTAATCTAGTATTTCACGGCTTAATCTGATATCTTCGTCGACGTAAAATTTCATTAGGAAATTAATTCGCCTCTCCACATATGGATTTTGTTCTTAACATCCACTAAAATAACACGATGGCGATAGCGTCGTCTTCAACTAACTGGTACCATGACAGACACAGCAAGTGTTGCTTCTGCGCATGCCTGATGCTTCCACCTGCTGTTGGGGGTTGCATTGGTTGCCAGCAACGGGCCACTAGTGGCACTTGCTTGGAGGCCTACAATTCACGGCGATGCTGCAGGGCCATCAATGGCTCGCCAACTGATAGCGCTGCCACCAACGGACCACTACCGGGCCGTGAGCGGTAGATTTCAGCCAGCAGTGACCCATCACTGCCAGCTGGTGGCCAGCAGTTTCCCAGCACTTGTGTTTTTGCTGGGATGTGGTAAAAGTCATTACAAAAATGTCTTTTTTGATACTATGCATCTTTCGGGACATGAAGTAAATCCTAAGTTAAAAAAAAATGATGCAACGAAAATGGTAACGGAAGTTGTCGATGATCCCCCCTAGGTTGACTTTTTCAAATATCTCGAAAACGGGCTGTGTCGTTGCGAAATTTAGCTTCCTCTCGACACCCTTCGGGGAAGGGGGGAGCTTACCTGCTTTGACGGTAGCTTTAAAATCATACATAACACCTGGCGAAAAATTGCCTAGGCGAAAAATTGCCAATCCCTCTCACTAACACTCCTCCGATTCAGATTTTCTTTCTTGAGGTCGGATTTTAGCTTGCGCATGCGCAGATGGACTTTCATAGCTACACCATATTTCATCAGTGTCAGGGTCGGTTCTTACGTTCGTCTAAATCGCAATATATTGCTGCATTCGTCTCTCAAGAAGCCCTTGCCTGTATCATGAAAATGGGACCATTAGACTCAACAGCATGGGCAAAATTATTTCTTTGTCATTTTAAACCTATATAATAGGCTACTTCTGTCCCTAACGCTCTGACGTCATTTACTACTTGCGCCCATCTGCTTTTATCCGGTGGTCGAAATCAGAACTAAGCTCACCGCTATCGCACGAGACGTAAAATCAAGCAGAAATACCGGAAAATAAAATAGAGTTAGTGAGACAAACGACTTCGTCTGTGGCAACACGCACGTGCTCGAAGAACTGTCTTCGACGTTTGTACTGTTACGTAGGTGTTATGTCGCGTGTTTTTTTTTACAAAGAATCTCTCTCTCACTCTCTCTCTGTCTCTCTCTCTTTCATATGTTTAAACATGAGCGTCCGCTGGGGGGGGGGATCACTTTACCCCCTCTTGGATCAGGCCACTGTAACTGGGTAAAAGTCACGAACAAGTAACGAATTTCGTTCAAAGGTCAATAATTTTGTGTGTGTGTGTGTTGGCGGCGGTGGTGTCAATTTTAGTGAAAAATTTTCTAGAGCTGATTTGGCAAGCACTGGTGGAAAATTCTCCCAAGCTGATTTGGCAGCTCTGGAGAATTTAAGTTTTTTCGTGAGAGTCCATAGAGAAGATGTCTTATTCCAAGTGTGCCATTACTACGTGAAACACGCTGGACTGCAAAAAAGTAAAAGTATTAGAGTTTTTTCCAATAAATTTGAAACGATTTTTGATCAGTTGTGTATACTGGCCACTACAACTTCAGGTAAAACACGCCAAGAAGCTCATCAGTTGGAATCTGCTTCAAGTACAGCAAGATTTGTCGTCTGTCTGATTATAATTTCAACCTATTCAGCACGACTGTAATCGGTAACACAAGCTCTCCAAACTATTCAGCTTGATGTAATGAAAATATATAATCATGTCTCTTAAGTGTATTTCATAGCCACAGACAAAAAGCAAAACAAAAATTCAAGGAATGTTTTTCGAAAGTCGAACAACTGGCAGAAAAATTGGACATTCAGCTAACCCTTCCCAGACAGTGTGGCCGACGAAAATTCCGTTCCGATGTTGGTATCTCAACAATCGAAGAATATTTTCGTAGATAAGTCTATGTGTCATATTTAGACTCTATCATATCATCACTGGAAAGCCGATTTACTGCGGAAAATTTGCAAACTTTTAGCCTCTTTTCACTTCATCCACTACAAATGGCGAAGCTAACAAAGGCATGCTCAAACACACTGATCTATTTCTTTCTGTTCGACGGGCTATACTTATTACTCTAACATTACCAGTAACAACCTGCCCAGTGGAGTGGTCCTTCAGAACTATGAGAAGGGTAAAAACATGGTTAAGGTCAACAATGGCAGATGAACGTTTATCTGGACTGTGCGTGATGAGTGTTCATCGAGAAAAGTTTCTTGAGAATAAACATGAACTCATTCCATAACTTTCGTAGAAATTCCTCCATTGCGACAAAACTTTATCATGTTGTTTCAGAAATATACTGAACCGGTGCTGTTTAATATCATCGAAATGGAATCAAAGGTCAGGACACAGGAGCGAGATTTATTTCACAGCCATTATCCTCATAACTTGACTAAAAATGCTTCTATTGCGACAAAACTTTAGTATGTTGTTCCGGAGGTATACAGAACCGGTTCTGTTGAATATCATCGAAATGGGGGCAAAGGTCAGGGCACAGGAGCGACATTTATTTCACAGCCATTATCCTCATAACTTGAGTAATGATTTCTGGTATGTTGGAAAGCGTATCATAATCAATGCATTGCATGATTTTACTAACTTGTTTGATTTACGATCTTAATAAATTTAAAAACGCTCGACGCATTGAACCGCAGCAAAATGTATTCTCGATTCCGTAGAGTGCGAGTTTTCGTGCTTGTGGGAAAACGGTTTCGTGTTCTACGAACAGCAATTTTTCCTTCTCCTTCGACCATGCAATATTTGTGACACCTACGTCAGTAGTCAAGGTCGGCGCGGTTGCAAACTCTGAATCGAATCTTTATGTCTTCCTTCATTTCTTGCTTTTCTCAGCATGTTTTACTTGATTTTTTTTCCAGTAATTTGTGTCTTCGTGTAAAAGGTCGGAAACACAAAGAAATATACCCTACTCGTTCAATGGAATCAGGAAACGATTGACACAATTCTAGGATCTTGCAACGATATTCGGTATCAATGCCGTAACTGCCAACGTTGTGAAAGGTAACAAGAAAAATATTTGACACAAAAATCTTAGAAAGCAAATGAACGTTATTGTTACAGCAGGCTACAGAAAACCGCCGTTTTTTTCCTTTCCTTCTTCACGTAGTTGATAAATGAAGTTATCTTTCATTTTCAAAGTAATTCACTGCGTACTGGAATTTAAATTTATGAAATATTTAAAATATAAAGCAAATTAATCAAATTCACAATATTTAATCAATAGAATGTGTGTAATGTGTGTGTAATGTACCTACCTCAGAGGTGACGCACCTGTCAAGACCACAAAGTTGCAGCGGTAAATTCGATAAATTCCGTCGGTGTAGCTTAATTGGGAAAGCATTCGGCTCTGAAGCGGAAGGATACGGGTGCGAGCAGTTGTCAACGGCAAAATGTTTTTTCACTATAGGTGACAAAGAACCATAAACAAACTTTGAAATTCTATAATTTCATCTGTTCTTATCAAAACACAATATAACTTTGACGCACTGTAGATAAAATATCAGTAGAGAAAACTAAGCCCATAGCTTAGTTTTCAGGAGGGGGTCAAACAGAAAATATAGTTACACAAACTCCAGAGCGAATTTCCATTGCACCTTATGTAACCCATTTTTACAGCACACACTACACATAAATAAAACTGAAATCCAGGAAACCTATATAAAATCCTCGTAAAATTGATGGAAAAATTTAATTTGGCAGCTTACTGTGGCAATAAGAAAACGTCTTCATTGTTGCCTTTTGGCCATTTGTGTGTCCTATGAGTCTCGAAACTGCAGCGACTACCCAATTGGTTATCAAGGAACTAAAAATATCCTAAAGGCAGGGTCTGGGAGAAACTTCTGGAGATCTTTATCCAGTAGCGAATGGCTGATTACATAAGACGATAACATAGTTTTCATTTCTACTGATTTCATGGGTTTGTTTTTTTTCATTTCTACGTCTGTATGCTGTGCTTCGGCAAGTAATGGGAAATTTCAGTGCGATTATTTTCTACTGTAAATTCCCAACATTTTCCCTACTTTTACTGCACACGCGCACAGACACATCCAGAAGTTCAACAGAAAAATTAACAATCAGAATTAGTTTTATCGCTTAAGGTGGTTCCACCTAAAATCTTTGCCTTATGTTTCCAATGGTATAACTTCTTTACATACACTGGCGGAAAGTGAAAAAAGAACACCAAGAAGGAAACGTCTGATGCCAACGACATTTATACAGCATAATAACGGAATACAGAGGATAACGTGATCAAAACATTATGGCAAAATACAGCTGTATTTGCTGGTAAACTGAAAAATAACATTTCCATGTAACATGGTTAGTACGAGGTTGAACCGCCATGAACTGCGTCACACTGCGCAATTCTGGCATGGAGTCTGTCGTACAGATGTTGGATGTAAGTTTGGGGTATTGAGTTCCAAGCATCCTCAACCTGGACGCGTAAATCGGGGATGGTCGTGGCGGGCCGTGGAGACCGGATAAGTCGTTGTCCCATAAAATCCCACACGTGCTCAATGGGGGACAAATCCGGTGAACGTGCAGGCCATGGAAGTTGTCTCACACCCTGAAGTGCATGTTGCGTTGCACGTGCCGTGTGTGGGCGTGCGTTATCTTGCTGGAAAACACCATGATGGACCGACCTTACAAATGGCACAACAACGGGCTGAATGATGTTGTTGATGTAGGAGGTGCTGTTTAACGTACCCGGCACAAACACTAGTTGTGTACGGGAGTGATAGCCTATCGCTCCCCACACCAGGAGACCAGGTGTAGGCCCTGTGTGTTGCTGGCGGATGCAAGAAGGGTGGAGACGCTCCCCTGTGCGTCTGCGAACACGCATACGGCCATCGGAGGCTCCCAAGCAGACTCTGCTTTCATCACTGAACACGACAGATCGTCATTGCGTTCTCCAGTGCAGACGTTGGCGACACAACTGCAGCCGTTCCTGACAGTGGGCTGGAGTCAGAGGTACACATGCCAGAGGCCCACGTGCACGTAGTCCTGCATCCAGTAGACGGTTGCGGATTGTTCGCACAGTCACCTCAGGTGCAACGGCAGCTCGGATTTGCATCGCAGTGGATGTTCATTTTGACAACGCCACTCTTCTTATGCGTCGATCGGTCCGCTCATCAGTCCGTCTGTGACTCCCGGTTCCACGTCTTCTCGTGTGGGAATGTTCCTCGGACCATCTACGCCACCATGGTACCTCCACCGATACTTCCCGTCCAATTCGCTCCGCAATACGACGATACGACCACCCGGCCTCGTGGAGTCCGACTAGACGACCTCGCTCAAAGTCCGATAACTGCTGAAATCGTACACGTCTTCCATGTCCAGGCATTGCAGCTTCTTCAGGGTCTTCGCACCTGTCCGTACGCCGACGACTGATTACATTCACTTCGCCGTACTCCTTAAATACCACCGACGATAATTTGCATATTATGCCGTGCTGTGGCGTCAGCGCTCACTGGTTGGTCCCGAAATTAACATCACATCTACGTAATCTCGACCCCATTAACATATGTAAATTTCATGATCGTCCGCCAATTCCTTCTTGGTGTTCTTTTTTCACTTTCCGGCAGTGTATTTTCTTCGCAATTAATGTATTCCCAAGGATGAAAATTTGCACATCGATAAAACTAATTTTAAGTTATAGCATGGGATACTTAATGCTTGATAAAACATAACCATACTTAAGCCATCCAACTTTGGTTTGTCTACTGACGTCATCAGTGTACATATCGTGCCATCTATTAACAGGTCTGAACATTACTCAAAGAAAAATCATTAATTTTTAATATAATTATGGTTATTTTTTTAGCAAGTATTAAGTATCCCATGCTGTAACTTAAAGTCAGTTTTATCGATGTGCAAATTTTCATCCTTGGGAATACATTAATTGCGAAGAAAATATGTAAAGAAGTTTTATCATTTTAAACATAAAGCATAGATATTAGGTGGAACCACCTTAAACCTTCACAATATCTCTGAAGCATTGAAATGGCACAATCAGATTTCCGGGGAGGGCAAGTGCTACTCTTGTTCCGCATATTGGCTCTGATGTCAATAGCAAAATATTGACAAACATCAAGATCCTGACTATTTGCTGCTTACAGAGCATGATCCAAATAACCACCTCCGAGCTCTGTAAATATCTCTAGTCGCCAGACAGAGCTGTTTACAAAACTGACACAAACATCTTTTAGGAATTGGTCTCATCTCGTCCACCTTTTCCTTCAGTTCTGTGATGGTTCTTGGCTTTTTCTCATGTATGAAATCTTTGAGTTAAACCCACAGATAAAAATCTTGGGTTATGGTCCGTGGAATGGGTAGCTTACTCAAAATCTTCGAATGTTTTTAAATGGGCTTTTGAACCATACTGTGAGTGTTTGTTTAATTTGTATTTTGCAGAGATTTAAATAGCAACAATTAAGACTTTCCTTAATTGCACGAAAGATACTGAGCGATTGTCTGATTCAGCGTTCTGGGTTCTATGCAACAGATTCCCTGACAGTCTCTGTGACCTCTGCTCCTTGCTTCTTAGACCTTTCTGAGTAAGTTAGATGATCACCTGATTGTTCACTGAGTCTAGCCGCAGTCTCATAAGACTTCACTTCAGTAACAGAAGCATTGATGACGGTTTTATTATGAACCTTCCGAACCATGTCTAAAGAATCTTCCACACAAGAGATTCCTTGTCGTTGACTCCCGTTGGCTATTTCTGTACGCTGAAGGTTTTACCTGGTCAAAGTTCAACTCGAGAGATAAGAGCTTGTGTGCGCAATGTTCAGAGTAATACATGCTGTTTAGGCGATGATAGAGGAACGACTTTAAATTTTGCGCCATATGTAATCTTGCACAAATACTTATTGTTCGAAGTTCTATACACGGAGGAGGAAAAGTAGAGATTATACTCGTTATCGCACTTTTGTGGAGAGAGAATTTGAGCTACCTATATTTATGTGCTATTATGTGAAAGACTGTTCCAGAAGCAGATTATGTTCGAAGATTGAGTTACTACGACTTGTTGATAGTAAATGTTTGAAGTGATGACGTGATAAATTCCTGATTATGTATAATAAAGAATTTGGACTGATAAGTAACACTGTTTTTCTCTGAATCCTCTCTGTATTTTTGTGTAGTGACTTTATATGCCTAATTAACTTTCCAGCGGCTACGAAAGACGGAGACTCATTATAAAGGACAGTAGCCTTTAAGTTAAAGTGACACTCCAGTGAAGCTAAATCTTCGAAATAATAGTTACAGACAAACTAATAGCCAATATTTTACTGTTAGTTTACACATTCATTTTCCAATGACTGAAAACACGCTAGGGAAAAAGAAGCATCACATACGTGTGCCCGATACCTCCGTTAATTGTGCTACAAGAAATTCAGTGTTGTATGCATATGATATATCAAGTAAATTTAAGCCTACTCAATTCTTCTATCATCCATCTATATGCATCTATCATACTAATCCAGCAGAATTGCATTTAATAATGGCAACTTCAGATAGTTATAACAACTTGCTTTATATTTGTTATCCTTTAGCATTGGAGTCACTGATTTTCGTTTTTAACCCCTAGCTTATTGATCAACTTCGTCAGTAACAATGAGTACATGTGGAGAGGATATTTGTACTGCGTGCTGATGTTTGCTTCATCCGTATTGGGAAAAATTGCTTTTCATCTTATGCTGTATCATTCAATGTCGGCAGCTCTTCAGTTCAAATTGGCTCTTTCATCTGCCGTTTATAGAAAAGTAAGTAAAACATCTGCTGTTATTAGATCAGATGTACGGTATTTGTTCAGTTTTTAAGAGCATTTGCTGTTGTGATGGTCTGTATTTTGCATCTGTAATCAGGATGCAACCGATATACAAAGTTAAATGAATACAGTAGATTCCGGTTAATTGGGACACATCGGACAGCAGATTCCGGTTAATTGGGACACATCGGACAGCAGATTCCGGTTAATTGGAACACTGGCCCAATTAAGCGGCTGCCGTAATTATGCGTAGTTTTCTTTATCCCAAAGGGCTAATTTGAAGTTTTCTTCAAGAATTGTTTAAAGTAAACGGCTGCGTCGATTAACCGATGGCCCCATTAAACGGTCTAATGTGAATGTAAATAACAATTTACCCTCTTCTCCTAAACAACTGTCTAACAACTACTTAAATTCAGTACAGTTAGTTGCCATATTTGTCATTTCATCCCACAAATTACCAATGCAGTAATTCCTGTGGTTTCTAATGTTGTGCCTAACATGCAAGACATTTTGAAATTTTCGTAACGCACACTGCGAAGTCTGCTTTACCAGTTCCCAGTTGATTATTCGCGGTGCTCTATTCAATGACATTATTTCTGCTGCTGCATGAGAGTAAGTACCATGAAGGTATCATTATCTTTTTTACGCTTTCCAACCGTAGGTTGAAGAAGCCTATATGCTCCAGCTTTGTCCGTCTGCCCGTCTGTCGGCACGATAACTCGCGTAAAATAGGTTCGATTTCGATAAAATTTTAGTATGTGGTAGGGGACCACCTGGGGACGAATCCTATTGAAAATGGACGAAATGGGGTCAAAGGTCACGGCACAGGAGCGAGATCCATTCCATTGCCCTTATGCGTCATAACTTGCGTAAATATGGTTCGATGTCGATGAAATTTTAGTATATTGTAAGGGTCCACCTGAGAATAAACCCTATTGAAAATGGGTGAAGTGGGGTCAAAGGTCAGGACATAGGAGTGAGATGCATTCCATTGCCTTTATGCGTCATAACGTGCGTAAAAATGGTTCGATTTTGTTGAAATTTTATTATGTGGTAAGGGACCACCTGGGGACGATCTAATGACGTCAGAATCTCTCGCTTGATATGTTGGCGCGCGGTCACGCCATCTGTCTCATTACGTCACGCGTTGTGTGTGTAGATCCTATTAAAGTTTTATGACGTCACACTCTTGCGAGCAGATGGTCGCGATTCCCATCTGCCACATTACGTCACGCTTTTTGTGCGTATGTTCGTCCGCACGATAACTCGCGTAAAATTGTTCGATTTCGATGAACTTTTAGTATGTGGAAGGGGACACCTGGGAAGGAACCCTATTGTGCGTGAACGAAATGGGGTCAAAGGTTAGCACATAGGAGCGTGATCCATTCCATTGCTATTATGCATCATAACTACCGTAAAAAAGGTTCGATTTCGATTAAATGTTAGTATATAGTAGGGGATCAACTGGGGACAAACCCTACAGAAAATGGGCGAAATGGGGTCAAAGGTCAGGACATAGGAGCGGAATCACTTCCATCACCATTATGCGTCATAACTTACGTAAAATGTTTCGATCTGGATGAAATGTTAGTATGTTGTAGGGGCCTGTCTATTAAATGGGCGAAATGGGGTCAAAGGTTAGGACACAGGAGCGGAATCTATTCCATAGCCCTTATGCATCATAACTTACGTAAAAATGCTTCCATTCCGACAAAATTTAATCATGTTATTTCGGAGCTATACTGAACCCGTTCTGTTGAATATCATCGAAATGGGATCAAAGCTCAGGGCACAAGACCGAGATTTATTCTACAGCCTCATAACTTGAGTGATAACTTGAGTAATGATTTCTGGTATGTTGGAAAGCGTATCATAATCAATGCATTGCATGATTTTACTAACTTGTTTGTTTTTTAAGGCAACAGCTAATATACAATGGGTGATCAATAAGTAACTTGCGATGATATTAGGGATATGTAAATCAGTACAAATAAATACGAAGAACTATTTTACGTCAAATTGGTACAAGCTATTCCAAAAATCCGTTTCTTATTGACGTTATACGCCAAGCCTTCACACATCTACGGGTGGCTTTACCGAGGCACCGAACGCTTGGCACATATCAGCTGTTACGTAGAAATGGTATAAGGCGTAATTTTTTGTAGTACCTTGTATGTAAATCGGTGTCTCTCAAGGCCATTACACTCTTCTAGCTAGAACGAGTTGTTTGGCACAGCAGTTTGAACAAAAAGGCAACATGCTGGTGAACAGATGACGAGGGTTGATCTATACGTGGCTTCCTATGACCTTTTGCGGCGGATTAGGGGCTATGGAAATCGTTGCCTCTTAATGCATTTACATTCACCTGATATGAGGGTGTTGTTTGGCACAAGAGTGTGAATAAATATGCAACATACTGGAGAATATGGGTGCTCATAGGTGGGGGCATTTGCCCTTCCCTGGAAATCGCACCATACATTCCTATCCTTTGAAAGTACTACAGAGGTTTTCGAGATAACACTAATTTTAATTGCTAATTGTTTTCTGAAGAACTTCTAGATGCACGTTTATGCAGAAAAAATAGGAAAAACTTTGAAAGGTTTCTGTAGAAAAAGCGGAAATTTGTAGTTGGGAATAACAAAGAAATTTCCCATTTCACGTTGGATAACTGCGTACATACTTAAAGTATGGGAAAGTATGGCGAAGAAATGAACAATATATCCTCTACAGCAACTGTTCACTACTGGATCAAGAAATTATCTTGAGGGTATTTCTTTCACTCTTGATGACCACTTGAGTAGTCTCTGTGGTTTTGTGGTTCACGTGACACAAGTGACTAAAACGATAAAAGAACGACAAAAAATTTCCTTATTATCTTAACATGCTGTCAAATTTCATTTATCCATCTTTTTCATGTGTGTGTGTGTGTGTATGTGTGTGTGTGTGTGTGTGTGTGTTTTGCCCCCTTCTGAAAACTAAGATATGGGCGCCCATGTTGGAGGAGAGACTCAAGTGAAACTAACGACCCCGTGGCGACATTGAGCTGGACGATTTGACGCGCGATACCGAAAGAAACATTCACATTTGTAGCAATCTGACGCAAAGCCACTCACCCGCCTTCTGTCAGTTTTTGATGTTAAGGGCCAGGCGCTGTGTTTCTCATCCGTAAATAAATTTCTTCCATGTGCGAATTCTGAACACCATTCTGACACACATCGAACCCTTCCGACCTGAAGACCATAGAGTTCTTCGAGTTGGTGATGGAATTCTGCTACTGGCGCGCTTTGGTGCCCAGAGAAATCTAATTGCAGCGCGTACCTCCGAGTGAGAACATGTTTACAGACACGTCGTCATTTTCACGTGAATCTGTAGTCGAGCACGTTGCCTTTTCATTCAAACTCCTGTAGCGAACAACGTCCTCTAGTCTGAAGAGTAAAATGACGTTGGAAGACGTCATTTACTCTTCAATTTGCATAACCCCAATCCTCAGCCAAAAATACTCGGGACGTAATTATTGTCCAAACTACGTATTTTATTTAAATTGCAGTTTAGTTTTCATAAAGGGAGAAAGCGCCTGTATACACTGAGGGAACAAAAATCATGAAATACCTCACGTGTATGCCAGCATTTCGCCCGTATATGGGTAGTTACACGGCGAAGCATTAAGTCCACTAGGTAACGAAAGAGTTTTACAGGTAACTCCTCCATTGGTTGTAGAATAGCTTTTCCTAATTCCGCCGCACTCCTGGGTGGAGGACCCAAAGCTCGAAGGGACCTACCTTTCCATAGGATCCCAATATTTTCCACAGGGTTCACGTCCGGTGAACGGAAAGGCCATTCCAAGGTGGGAACTTCTGCAGAATGCTCTTCTAGCCATGTTCTAGTTCACACGGCTTTGTAGGGAGGCGTTTCATCTTGCTGGACAGTCCATTTCCCTGTGGGTACATGGTGACCATGAACGGATGCAAATAGTCTCCAAGGATGGACCGGTAGCGCGGACCGTTTAGAGAATCATTTAGACGAACCAGATGTCCGACGTGTGTCAGCGGACCACGCACCAAACCATAACCAACGGGTCTATCCACTAGACTGTAGAGATCCTTGCTGATATACCGGGTCCATTGCTTCGTGCGGTTTGTGCCAGATCTGCATTCTCTTGTCTGCATGGAATAACTGGAAACGGGACTCATCGGACTAGCAGACCCATCTCCAATCATAGAAGGTCAGTGTGTATGTTTTGTCGCCTAGTTGGGGATAATGTCCGGTGATGTGGCGGTAGGAATGGGATTCTGCTGGGTCGGCGTCCCCCATAACCTATTACGACTCAAGATGTCCTGATGGTCTTGGTGGAAACGTTCCTGGCACCACTCTCGTTGAACTAAGAGGTGATTTGTGCCACTGTTGCTATCCAGTTAATTGCAACTACGCGAGACAGACGGCGAGTGTCACGTTTGTCCATCACCTTTCTATCCCGATTGGATGTTATTCCCGGAAATTGCGCATTCTTAATATCCTCTTGATATTGTCGAAGGGGGTACTGCAATTCCTGTACCACGTCCGTGATATTTACCCATGCGGCGGAAACCCCTGTCATCTCTCTTTTAAACTTTGTTAACTCAAGACTTTTATCCATACTGATATCGAAATACTGTCCACGTAATAGCAGTGATGTCCTCGTACATATGGCCCTGACGTGATATGGGTCTGTCCACTAGCGAGAGGGGTGACAACGGCGCGTTGCTAAGGAACCAGGTGTCCCATGATTTCTGTCCTCTCAGTGTATTTTAAACATTTCAGAATAATTGGAGCTAAGACTATGAAGTATAACTTTCCTACTTTGACAGTTAAAAAGATAAATAGCAAGAGAATGGTATCGATTTTTTTGAACGTAAGGCGGCTTGTTCTTTGATTGAAAAGTGTGCAGTGCGATACAAATCAAAATTTGGAAATCGGTCTTTTAGAAGCGGAGGAATACCTATTTGCACCCCCAGTAAGGAAACTAAACTATAGTAGCAGAATATTTATGCAAAACATTTTTCATAAAAAAATCTATCTGAAGCAAATAAATTACTTTCAGCCCGACTTTAAGAAAAGGAAAGATAGTAGCCAATAGGGATGTACACTATATTGACAAAAGTCACTAGACACCTAGAAGAGAAACACAACATAGCATTTATTGGCATACATTAGTACGGTGTTGGTACACCTTTGGCCTTAATGCATGCGCTAACCCTTCGAGACATGCTTTCGACAAGATTCTGGAACAATAGGTATGCGCTTCCATTCAGTACATAATGCTGCCGCTAACTGTTATTTAGTAGGAGGCCTTGGTTTCAAACTTCTTATGCGGGGTTCTAATTCATCCCATAGGTGCCCTATGGGATGAATTAGAGCGCGGATCTCTGTGCTGGCTAGTCCACACACGATACGGAATTACACGACGTATCAGTCCTTGCTTTATGGCTCGGTGCATTATCCTTCTGGTACCAACAAGGCTCGATTCCATAGTATTGCCACAGAGTTGGTAGGGCATGGAATATCCAGAATATCGTGGTAGCACGTCTACCTCGATGTGCTGGTTAACAGGTATATCTATTATAACCAAACGTGCTGGTTAACAGGTATGTCTACGATAACCAATGGGCCAGGACCATACCACGAAAACCACCCCCCACACGAGTACACTGTCAGCTCCAAACTTGACCGTAGGAACAGTACACTGTGGTTAAAAGCGTTCCCCGGCTGCCTCCATACACACACACTGCCATCAGACTGATGGATCATGTATCTAGATTCATCAGTCCATAGGACCCGTTTCCATTGAACTACGATCCACGATAAATGTTTCTTACACCATGATAAACGTCGAGTAGCATTCTGAGTGGAGATGAAAGGCTTACGAGCAACCGCACGACAAAGGTAACCTATGGAATGAAGTTCTCTGCGAATGGTGCATATACATACCGAGGTTCCAGCATTTTTACTCACCTATACACTGAGGTCTTGTGCAGTAGTACTCCGTCGATTAGCCGTAACGACTCTCCTGAGGCTTCGACGTCCTCTATCACTGATTTTCTTTAATCTGCCGGTACGTTTTGCTGCTTCAGGCACGCCATGTGTCTTCCATTTATTCAATACATCCGAAAGAGTTGACTTGGGTATGTTTAAACGCTTTTCGGTTTCTCTTATGGACAACCCACTAATATAACACACAACAATCTTTCCTTTCTCAAAATCAGTTCTCTCCCGCCGCGACATTTTCACCCAATCTCACAGTGCGATATGATCGCGATCAGCTACAGGCTTGTTTTTATACCGTTTGCAGCTGTATCGCGCATGTTAGCAACGTCGCGGATCCGTTCATTCGATTTTGAAGGGGTTTCCAGTGACTTTTGTCAATATAGTGTATATTTATGTTCCCTAGTGGAAAACATGTTCATCGTTAGAAATAACAAAATATACGTAAATGTTGACATCTTCCGTGTTAGGTGTTTATATACACTGGTGTCCAAAAGTTAAGCATAAAAAGTAAAGAGTTAAAATCAATAGAACATCGGAGATTGGTATGTAGATTAGTTACACACTTAAACCAATCGCAGGGCATGGTCAAAAAACGTCAACTGACGTTCGATATGCAAATATCTCGCAGTTCCATAAAAACAGCTTACCCTACCTTGAGCGTCTTATTTCCTTTTCTTGCAATCCCCGTGAGAAGAGTTGTTGTCATTAGAAATCAGGAATGTAATATGGAACAAAGACGCCAGAGGTTGACCATTTTTTGTAGGATAGAATAATCGGAAGGCTCGACATCGAGACAATCCCAGACAGAGCACTGAATGTGCCGATGCCGCCCCGGTGGCGCAGAGGTCTAAGCGATGGCCTCTGATCATTCGTCCGAAAGGGGTCCGGGTTCGAATCCCGGTGAGGCATGGATGTTGTGTTTGTCTTACGGCACTGGCTCTACCCCTTCCCTGGAACCAGTGACCCTAAATTAGGGACGGGCGACTGCTTATAGCCCATTGAGTTGCTCACGGTTGTCGTTAAACATCCAATCCAAAAAAAAATCCAAAGAATGTGCCGATAAGTGTCTTCTTGTTTTAGCTTTTGATGACAAGAATTACTTTGAGGTAAAATAGTTTAATAAGTGGTTATAAATTGTTCATTCTGCTTATTTGTAGTAGTACTTTTTCGCGAATCAGTCGGCTTTTACAATGACTCCCTAATTCATTTTTTTCATTGCTTTGCTTATGGTATGCAAATTATGTCTGCTTCATTTTTACTTTACTTAGTGCAGGCAAAATATCATTTCTTGGGTTACTTATTTTATGTTATGACATTTCTATGCTTTATTTGTGTTACCTGGTACACATTTAGTGTTCGCTGGGTATTATGTGTTTTGCTTATCTATTGATCAGTATGCTTTTCAGGCCGCCACGGTGGCGCGTCTTGAAAAGCATACTAATCACATGGCTAAGCGCTGGCTTATGACCATTCGTTCGTGAAGGGTCCGGGTTTGAATCCCTGTGAGGCATGGATGTTGTGTTTGTCTTACGGGAGTGGCTCTCTCCCTTCCCTGGAACCAGTGGCCCTAGGTTAGGGATGGATGCGTGCTTACAGTCCATGGATTTGACTTACAGCCAATAGCTCACGGTGGTCGTTAAACCTTCAACAAGTTAGTAAAATCATGCAATGCATTGATTATGATACGCTTTCCAACATAGCAGAAAAGATTACTCAAGTTATTACTCAGATTATTAGGATAATGGCTGTGGAATAAATCTCGCTCCTGTGCCCTGGTCTTTGACCGCATTTTGATTATATTAAACAGAATAGGTTCGGTATAACTCCTGAACACCATACTAAAGTTTTGTCGCAATAGAAGCACTTTTAGTCAAGTTATGAGGATAATGGCTGCTGAATAAATCTCGCTCGTTTGTCTTGAACTTTGACCCCATTTCGATGATATTCAACAGAACTGGTTCTGTATATTTCCGGAACATGATAAAGTTTTGTCGTAATAGAAACATTTGTAGTTAAGTTATGAGGATAATAGCTGTGGAATAAATCTCGTTCCTGTGCCCTGATCTTTGACCCCATTTCGATGATATTCAACAGAACAGGTTCAGTGTACTTCCGGAACAACATGATAAAGCTTTGTCGCAATCGAATCATTTTTACGTAAGTTATGATGCATAGGGGCAATGGAAGGGATCCCGCTCCTATGTCCTGACCTTTGACCCTATTTTGTCTATTTTCAATAGGGTTTGTCCCCAGGTGGTCCTCTACCACACACTGAAATTTCTTTGAAATCATACCATTTTTACGTGAGTTATCGTGAGGACACAGAGACAGACGGACGGACATCGATGGAGCATATACGCTTCTTCAAAAGACGGTTGAAAAGCGTAAATAAAACAATGTTTTTCAATACTGTAAGTTTTGTTTAATGCCCAGTCAGTAGTTGTTTACGCTTTCAAACCGTAGGTTGAAGAAGCGTATATGCTCCAGCTTTGTCCGTCTGTCTGTCTCTCCGTCCTCACGATAAGTAAAAATGGTTCGATTTCGATGAAATTTTAGTATGTGGTAGGGCGCCACCTGGGGACGAACCATACTGAAAATGGGCGAAATGGGGTTCAAAGGTCAGGACACAGGAGCGGGATGCATTCCATCGCCCTTATGCGTTATAACTTATGTAAAAATGCTTCGATTGAAACAAAACTTTATCATGTTGTTCCCGAAGTATACTTAACTGGTTCTGTTGAATATCATCGAAATGGGGTCAAAGATCAGGACATAGGAGCGAGATTTATTCTACAGCCATTATCCTCATAACTTGAATAATAACTTGAGTAATTAATTCTGGTATGTTAGAAAGCGTATCATAATCAATCCAGTGCATGATTTTACTAACTTGTTTTTATGCATATTGAGAATATTTCCGAGATGTAACTCTTCACAAAATTATCTCCATTTCAGGCAATGAAGTTATCGAGTGATGCGCGCAGACAGTATACAGTAGGCGAGCTGGTTAACCTGATGGCCGTTTTATGCATATTGAGAATATTTTCGAGATGTAACTCTTCACAAAATTATCTCCATTTCAGGCAATGAAGTTATCGAGTGATGCGCGCAGACAGTATACAGTAGGCGAGCTGGTTAACCTGATGGCCGTTTTATGCATATTGAGAATATTTTCGAGATGTAACTCTTCACAAAATTATCTCCATTTCAGGCAATGAAGTTATCGAGTGATGCGCGCAGACAGTATACAGTTGGAGAGCTGGTTAACCTGATGGCCGTTTTATGCATATTGAGAATATTTTCGAGATGTAACTCTTCACAAAATTATCTCCATTTCAGGCAATGAAGTTATCGAGTGATGCGCGCAGACAGTATACAGTAGGCGAGCTGGTTAACCTGATGGCGGTGGACATCGACAAAATCTTCAACTTCTCCCAGTTCTTCACATCTACATTTGGAGCTCCCATCCAGATTGTGGTCACCATCGCTCTCTTGTGGCAATACCTAGGACCTTCATGTCTGGCTGGCATAGCCGTCATACTAATATCCATTGGCATTTCATGGTTTGCCTTTACCAAACAACATTCTGTTCAGGTGAGATATTTGCATAACAGTTCTGTTCATTAGTTGTTACAATTTTCGTTTAGAAGCAAAACATTTCGTAGACAAAGAGGAAGAATCCCCCCCCCCAGAAGATTATCTGCAGACAATCTAGTATGCACAACCTTATAAACTTACGAGCCAATTTCAGATTGACTGAAAAACGGCGAGCCGCACGAGTACCAGCAACAAAAGATTAAAAAAAGATGCCCGAACCAAATTTCAGGTTTTCATTCAAGTGTTCACCAGTTACTGGGATCATAACAAAAGTTTTGCACGCTGTCTATTTTTGAAAAAAGTGTGAAGTAACGGAGAAATCTTACTTTATTGCCGTTCAATGTACTCCTCCGGTGCTAATGACAGCTTGCCAGTGGTGAGGTAGGTCCCGGATACCCCGTAGTACGCCATCTTTGTTCAGCTGTCGTATTACACGGGTCACGTCCAATGACAGTTCGTCCAGCGATTCGTAACGGGTGCCACGGAGCTGATTTTTTAACTTTGGGAAAAGATCTGGTTGACTGAGATCAGTGCTGTATAGTGGGTGGGATAAAGTTTCCCATCCATATTTCAACAAAAGTCTCCGTACCGACGCTGCACCATGACACGATGTGTTGTCATGCAGCAAGATCGCTCCCGCTTCCAACAAGTTGGGGCGATTTTGATGAATTTTGTCTCAACTTTGTTCTCAGAAAGAAATTGCGCTTAGATCAACAGTTCCTTCCCCACAAACTTCTTGCAAGGCAGTCTGCATCTGTGTTGGAATTTTTCCCCGCAGAGTTTCCATTTATTTTTACGTACGAGCGCTGGTCTAACTTTGTGACTCGACCTCAGGAGCTGCACGTTACCATTTCCAAACCATCCCACGTCCACACAGCAAATGATAGCGCGTCGTTCTGACACCCCTGGGTTGCTGAGAGTCTGACCTTGACATGACGCAATCATTTTCCCAATTACATCATCCGCTCCCGTTTTAGATTAACGTATGCAGAACTTTTGTTATGACCCTCGTATAAGTCTGATCTTGACATGACGCAATCATTTTCCCAACTGCATCATCCGCTTCCATTTTAGATTAACATGTGCAGAACTTTCATTATGACCCTCGTATAAGTCTTATCTTGACATGCCGCAATCATTTTCCCAATTGCATCATCCGTTTCCACTTTAGATTAACGTGTGCAGAACTTTTGTTATGACCCTCGTATAAGTCTGATGTTGACATGACGTAATCATTTTCCCGATTGCATCATCCGCTTCCTTTTAGATCAACATATGCAAAACTTTTGTTATGACCCTCGTATAAGTCGGATCTTGACAAAACGCAATCATTTTCCCAATTGCATCATCCGCTTCCGTTTTATGTAGATTGACGTGTGCAGAACTTTTATTGTCACCCTCGTAGACCAGAGCGACTTCTTCATTTCACCTGTTTTATTTCAGAAAATGATTGTTTGCATAAGTGCTTCCGAATAATGTTTCCGTTTTCTGAAAGTAGATTTTCAATCTCTTCATTTCACAAGGCAAGTACACGTGTTATTCTAATAAAGAAACTTCTGCAAATTTAGCCTTCATTTCGAAGTTGTTTTGAAGGTCAGAAAGCTCCATTTGAAATCGACGGGCGACTCAAATAACATCCACTTTCAATGCAGGAGATACCAGTGATATATCCATCAGGTCAGTGCAGCGGAATTTAGCGTCCATGGTGTATGGGAGCAGAAGACCCACCAGTGTGCAGCACCATGACGTCAAGCAGAGCGCCTCGTCTGTACTTGTGAGCACAGTAATTGGACCCTGGAAGTCTGGCAACATGTGGTGTGGTCCGATGAGTCACGCTACCAGTTGTAAAGAGTTGAATGTAGGGTTCGGGTGTGGCGCAGACCCTATGAGGACATAAACCCATGCTGTAAACAAGGCAATGTGCAAGCTGGTAGTGGTTCCATACATATGTAGGTGTCTTTACATGGCACAGTTTGGGTCCTCTGCTCCTCGTAAACACGTCATTAACCGGTAATCGCTTGTTTTGCTCCTCTGGGTGACCATTTGCAGCCCTTCATGGACTTCATGTACCCCAACAACGATGGGATTTTCCAGGCTAACAATACACCATGTCATCAGCCCCAAGTTGTCCAAAATTTGTTCAAGAAGCATTCTGGACAGTTCTGACGGATAGTCTGGCACTCACGTTCGCCCTATATGAACACAATAGAGCACTTAGGGATGTCGTGGAAAGGTCCATTCGAACCCTAAATACTGCGCCTACAAATAACAGGGAACTGTGGGTGGCTGTTCAGACGGCATGGCTCAACACCTTTCCAGGAGTCTTCCGGCCACTTGTGGAATCGATGCTACGTCCAGTTGCTGCATTTCTCTGGGCTAGAGGAGGTTCCACACGATACGATACTACGTACGTATCCCATGACTTTCATGACTTTTGGCAATTCAGTGTATATATTTGTGCGTGTACCTACCAGTGCCTCATAAAATTTTCATATCCCTATCATTTTTCTATAAATGTTTGACTAATTTCCATTTTGTGTTCCTTTGTGCGTGCGGGCCACGTACAATCAGGCCGTGAGCTGCAGGTTGTGTGTAAATCATCTATATATGCATGCATAGCCTCAAAAATATATGGATGATTTACGTAACATTATTCTGCTCACTTTTCTCCTTCGTCTGTTATCATTTTTTTAATGCGATGATGAATATGAGGAATAAATAGGCGAACATAAAACAGTGTGAACTGCTCATCCTTTTTGTACATGTTGAATTCAGTCATGATGAACAGTGCTGGGTTTTTAATGGTCCGCTCGATATGACATACAGCACCTGTATGTCAGCATCGTTCACGCTTCATCTGGTGAGCAAAATTTACACAGCCGCAATCGTCTAAGCGCTGGCTTATGACTATTCTTCCGAGAAGGGTCCGGGTTCGAAACCCGGTGAGGCATGGTTGTTGTTTTTGTCTTACGGAACTGGCTCTCTCCATTCCTTGGAGTCAGTGACCCTAAATTAGGACGGACGACTGCTTATAGCCCATTGAGTTGCTCAAGGTGGTCGTTAAACCTTTAATCAAAAAATAAATAAATAAATAAAAATTAGAGCAGAGCTTACGAAGCTTTTACTATCGCAAGCTTTTGCAAAGCAATATGCCGCCCCGGTGGCGCAGTTCGTCCGAGAAGGGTCCGGGTTCGAATCCCGGTGAGGCATGGTTGTTGTGTTTGTCTTACGGCACTGGCACTCTACCTTTCCTGGGACCAGTGACCCTAAATCAGGGACGGGCGACTGCTTATAGCCCATTGAGTTGCTCACGGTGGTCGTTAAACCACCAATCATAAAAAAAAAAAAAAAAAAAAAACCCGCCCCGGTGGCGCAGTGGTCTAAGCGCTGGCTTATGACCATTCCTCTGAGAAGGGTCCGCGTTCGAATCGCAATGAGGCATGGATGTTGTGTTTGTTTTACGGCACTGGCTCTCTCCCTTCCCTGAAACCAGTGACCCTAAATTAACGACAGGCGACTGCTTATAGCCCATTGAGTTGCTTACGGTGGTCGTTAAACCTCCATTCAAAAAAAAAAGCGATATCATTTTCAGTATAGGTCCCATACTGTATTCACATTCGACAGACTTCGGAAATAATAATGCCGATACGTTCGAATTACTTTCCTGTAGTTATTTATTCCTTAATATTCACACGATAAAAACACTGAATAATATTTCACTACTAACGAAAACAAGAATATATTAATCGAAGGACGAAGGGGTTCTAAATCAACGCTGTCAGTCTCCATTTTGGCGTATTATTCCTTTTTACAGTTCTTTGAACTGACCTAAATTTACCGGGAATTATTTTTGTTTATCACAGGCATCATGGCTTTTACACTTTCGTATAACACAAAACAACATAAGGAAACAGATTTTTACATCTTCGATAGAATTTCTTTAGAAGAACAATTCACACGCACTCCAAAGTTTCCTTTAGAAGAATCAACACTCGAAGAAGAACACTTCTCCTCTGGCATCGTAAATAACACGCATAGGTCTTCTCAGGATTCCTTGGTACTAGAAGCTTGGTTTCCGTGGTAACCACAGTTCGCAAACGAACGGGTGTGCAGGTGCGTTACTTTAAACTCAATGACGCGAGCCAACAGTTGTGATATTGATGAAAGCGCTATATGAACTGTACTTACATGCAACATCGATACGCACGGTCGAGTCACATTATCGTGAACACCAGCTAATATCCACAGTATCCGCCGTGTGCAGTGCGGGCAGCACCTAGACGGTCAGTGAGTGACTCAATAAGGTGCTGGGAAGGTGTTCACAGGTATGTGGAGCCATGCTGACTGCAGTGCATCTGACAGCTGCTGGAGGGTGCGCGGTGGAGGATACATAGAGCGAACAACACGATCGAGGTGGTCCCATAGATGTTCAATTTGGTTTAAGTCAAGGGAATTAGGGGGCCGGGGAAGTACTTTGAAGTCTTCATCGTGCTCTTCCAACCACTCTTGGACATTTTTACATGTGTGACACGTCGCATTGTCGTTCTGGGATATCCCACCCGCCCCAGGGAAGGCAATCAACATGTATGCGTGTACGTGGTCTGCAAGGATAGATTCATAACGAATTCGGTCCATAGTGCCTTCCACATGTATGAATGCACCCAGGGAATGCCACGAAAACATTCTCCAGAACATAACGCTGCCCCCAACAGCTTGTGTTCTTCCAGCAATGGTTGTCGAGTGTTTGTTCACCGATGTTTCTCGCCTTATACGCCAACGTCCCTCAGTTCGACGAAGCAGAAAACGCAACCCATCGGAGAAGGCCATCCTTTGCCAATCAGCGGTGGTCCGATTCCAAGACTGCCGTGCAAATGTAAGCCTTTTCTGCATATGCACCTTCGTTACCATAGGTGCAGTGACCATCCGTCGGCATCGGAGCCCCATACGCAGCAGGGTTCTCTTAACTGTCAATTTAGCCACACTTCCGGTAGCCCCCTGGTTCATTCGTCCAGAGAGTTGCTCTACTGTAGTGTGTCGATCGGCCCTCACGCACCTTCGAAGCCGACGTTCACCTCTCACATCAATGGCACGTGGTGGTACTCCGCAGTTTCCACATCGCTTATTCGCAATGGTGTTTTTTCTCCAATCACGATACACTTTAACCACAGCTGCACGCGAACAGTTCACAAATTGCGCTGTTTCAGAAATACTTGCCACCCTTTGTCCCGAAAGCCGGTAATCATCCCTTTTTGCAAATCTGATAAATCGCTCCTTTTACCCATGACAGCAACGAGTGATACGTTTTCGGAATGTCTACAGTACACCTTATATATCCTACAAGCCAGTTCACGACACGTTTCTTCTTTAATTGGCTACGCGCTGTTGACGTCAAAAGTAGGAGGTGGTCACACTAATGTCACTCGACTGCGTATTATCGATATCTTTGGAAAAAAGAAATGTTTGTATCAATTTGTATCACTGGATATTTAATTGGTATCATCAAAATAAGTATCATTATTGAGCGAATTAAAATACGGAAATTAACAAGGTGATTTATAATAAAAAAAGGATGAAATAATACACTGCCTGACAAGGAAAATACCACACCATGAAGGAATACTCGAAAACAGGCCACAGATAGCCAAGTACATCCCGAACAAATGATTTGATTGTCACATACAGACTACGCTCCAGTGGCCGAATATAGAGGATGATCAATAAGGACTGTGGCCCCCAAAATTTGGGCGATGCAGCGTTGCATCCGACGTGGCATCGAGGCAATGAGAGTCCGAATAGAGTCTTGTGGTATCGTAGACCATGAGGTGTTAATCCGAGTCCGCAGTTCATCTTCATTTTTCAGGGATGGGAGGGTATTCAACGAACTTCCAATCGTGTCCCACAGATGCTCCATGGGCCAGAGGTCGGGGGATCGTGCTGGCCACGGAAGCATCCACACACCGTGTAAAGCATTCAGGATGCTCCGAGCTGTATGCGGCCGGGCGTTATCCTGTTAAAAAACGACGTTTGGCATGCCTTGCATATACGGTAGTGCCACGGGCCGAAGCAAATCGTCAACATAGTGGCGTGCCGTCAATGTGCCCGTAATGCGTACCAGCGGTATGCGGCTGTTGGAGCTGATAGCCGCCACACCATGATTCCACGTTGTCGGGCGCGTCCACAGTGGCGGAAGACTCCGCCCGCTGGCCACGTCGCTCCCAGACTCTCACACGGCGATCATCCGTGATGAGACAGAACCGCGATTCGTCTCGAACACCACACTGTTCCATTCGGAACCCCACGCAGCTCTGAAGCGACACCACGCAAGCGGTGACGACGATAGCTCGCTGTTAAGATTATCCTACGGCTGGACAGCAAACTAGACGCAGCCAATCGGCGCCACAGTGTTCAGCCAATGGCGCGACACTGTTTCCCGACACTGTTCGCGATGGCTTCTGATCATTCGGACGAATAGTCAGAAGCCATTGCTTAGACCACTGAGGGCCCGGGTTCGAATCCCGGTAGGCAGGGATGATGTATTTTATTTCGGCACTGGCTCTCTCCCTTCCCTGGAGTCAGTGACCCTAAATTAGGGACGGGTGACTACTTATAGCCCATTGAGTTGCTCCCGGTGGTCGTTAAACCTGCAATTAAAAAAAACTCATCCGTCTGACGAAATCGCGTACGACGGCGTCTTAACGGCATTGGCACCCCTTGTTCGTTCTCCAGACACAGTTACAGCAGAACCACTCACTTTTTGCGGCCGTGACGACGTCTGGACTGATGACCTCTAGGGGTTGGTTGTCTGCGCTTATATCCCGCGCGCCGTTAGTGCGATTGGCCTGCAAATGCAATCATTTGCGTAACTCGTACGTGTGCACCCACCCTGCAATTTTCATGGCGCTGGGTTCACGTCTTCGTGGTGTGACATTTTCTCTGTCAGGCAGTTTATATTCCATTTGGAATAATCAGAAAAATAATGCAAGTACTTTATAGGAAACATAACTGCAATATGAAGGCACTACACTCTGAAGAAATGTATTTACTGTCTGAGGTATTTCTGTCTGAATGATGGATGGCGACTTTCGTTGAAAGCTCAGTTACTTCCAGAAAAGGGGGAACGCCGGTCATGGACTTGGGAGCTTGAAAAGAAAAAAAGAAAGCAAGAAATTTAAAAAACTTAAATGAAAAAAAAAGAAAGAAAAAGAAAGAAAGAAATTAAAAAAAAATTAAATGAAGAAAGAAAAGGAAAGAAAAAAAAAGAAAAAAAGAAAGAAAGAAATTTAAAAAAAATTAGAGCGAAAAAAAGAAAAGAAAAAAAAAGAAAAAAAGAAACAAAGAAATTTAAAAAAATTAAATGAAAAAAAAAAAAAAAAAAAGAATTTTGAAAAAAATTAAATGAAAAAAAAAAACGTACTCGAGGGGGTTCTAACCCTTAAAACACTAACTATCCTGGTTGCGCCCCTGCAAACAAAGCAGGTAACTTTTCCTTGTATATTGAACAAAACGTGCTTGTTTTCATGATATACAAGGTATGCAAATTTTCCCTTGTATTGAACATAGGATGTCAGTCTTCATGTTAGATTTGTATATTGGGTATAGGATGCTGCTCTTCATGTTAAATTTGTATATTGGACATAGGATGCTGGTCTTCATGTTAGATTCGTATACTGGATATAGGATGCTGGTCTTCATGTTAGATTCGTATACTGGATATAGGATGCTGGTCTTCATGTTAGATTCGTATACTGGATATAGGATGCTGGTCTTCATGCCGTACAAGGCAGACAATTCATCTTTATCATAAATTGGTTATAGGGTACTGATGTTCATGACATAGGAAGCAAACTATTCTTCCTTATTTATTATCTATAGAGTGCTGGTCTTTATGCGATACATGGAGGTAGGCAATTCCTCCTAGCATATTGTTCATAGGATGTTTGTCTTGATGCCATACAAGGCAGGCAATTCTTTGTTGTATATTGGAACCAGTGATTCGTCTGACAGCACAGGGTGTTTGTTCACTCTTGTGTTCTTTTCCACTCTACGGATTCTCGACATCTCTTTACAGCTGCATTTATCAATAACTATAAAGCCTGTGTGGTGGCACTTTCTTCGCTTCGTGCGTTTGTGACATACTGTTTAGTAGATTAGTGGATAATATGGAATTTGTTGCAGACGTCTAGGTGCTCTTATCCTCTCACCCATGTAACCATATTTTCCCACGTATTGCTTCCGGGATAACACTCATACTACTTACAGCAACTGCTACCCAGTGCCGTTAGATCGTGAGAACAACCGGGATCACGGGACTCGTGTGTAATATAAGCACAGATTATTTGTTTATCTCTGGAGAATCTAAGGCTGTTGTAATACATCTAATTCAATCTTGGTTCAGTGTCACTAGTTCCAGGGAAGGAACAGAACCAGATTTGGAAACAAACATACTGGAAGGGTCACGATGAACTCTGTTCGCACTCAAAAAACGGCAACAGCATAACTATTGTGACACATATTCAGTTGCAACAACGTCGTGAGTTGCACTTCAACTAGGCATGAAACCATATGAAATGATAGCTTTGTAGCGAAATAAGCCTTACTTACAAATGCATCAGTTCTGTCTGCTGTCTGCTATGTTCTAATAAACACGTGTGAAAGTACTCGGTGCTGCTAACGAAAGGCTGACATACGTCCTCTTCTTTTATGTAGGTGTCCTCCTGCTTAACGTCCAACGCAGATTTTGTTCTTCTGTGTGTTTAGTGTGTAGATAAATATGAATTTTAAATCACGTCTTGCAAAATTTGTTCAGGACTGATTTAGACTGATTTACCTGAGGATTGCGCATGGATGCTCCTCTCTTCACGGACGGAGCAGATGGACGATGACATTGATTTCCATGTCCAAAAGAGAGGTAGGGGTCATGTGATAAACACGGGAATCTGGTATTATCGCTCGTTTTTTGGACGCAAAGCAGAAATGGCCGCTGTTATTTTGCGGATTTTGCAGCTTAGCACTGTCTTAGCACTTTTACGGATGTTGCGTTTTAGAAGTTACTACATGTATCTTTTAACCTTGGAAGCAGCTGAGAAAGTAGTACAGTCGTCGATTACTTCCAAGCAGTCCAACTCTATGTCTATCTGCCAAAACGTTTTTATTGAAAAATAAGTTTAACTATCTAGTGACTTTAGAACAGCAATGATCTCTCGAAGTTAAGTCAGTATGGCGCAGAAACTGAACAAATCTTTGCTGATGGTTAGAAGTGTACTGGAGATAACATAGAGGTCTTCAGGTTGGTTGACGAGTCCCCAACAGCAATGCAAAATAAATGTACTATTAGATGAATTAGTTTCCAACAGAGTTATGAATAAAATCTATAGCTGAGGAAAATCAAAATCTCTAACAATAGCAAAGGTATTCGAGCCTGCTAACAGATCAACTATCAACGACACGGACAATAGTTGAATGTGTTAGTACACATTCAACTTATGTCCGTGTCGTTGATATGCTCTACGTGATAAGTGTTTATGGTTCAAACTAATACCCTTACATCAAACTTCACTCTTCCTGTCTAAAGCGTAAATCTTCTGCAGTATCTCACACTAAAGCTTACTGAATTACATAGCCAGCACAATTAACATGAATCAACTAATTAAACACTAAAACCAAACCGTCCAGAAGAATATCAAAATGATTGGTATTTACAAGGTTCAGTCCCTTTGTTCGTCAAGAAGTAGCATGGCAAAACAGTCTGCTCAATTTCTCGAAAGGAGCATCTCATGTAATCAAATATCTCTTAGTCAACGACGCAACGAGATACAATCCTCCCTCTTTCAGCAATACACAATACTCAGTTTGTTTGACACTTTAGCAATAATTTCAACGTTGTGCTCCGAAATAGCATAAACGCAACATATCGCCAACGTTCGACAAACAAGTGACCAAGTTAACGTGAATTCGTGAATACCTTCAAATCAAATCAAATCTTTGGAACAAATCAAACCGTCTTTCTCAAATCCCCTGATACATTTCAAAACAGCAACTCTTATCTCAGCTTTCGCATACATTATTGTACTTTTACTTGTCAGGCTGCCAAACACAAATTCGCTGAGGGTGAAAATGCAGCGTTAAGGCTACAAAATGTTTAAAGAGAATGAACCTAAATTTGCGTTAGAAGACAGGAACTAAAAAGGAAAGATTAAATTAGAAAATACATCATAAGCGGAACGGCAGACTTGAAGACCCTTTTAGAGTCTTAATAGATTATCTACGATCATACGGTTGTACCTCAGTAGCCAATTTATTAGGCCGTATTTTTTAGCACGCAACGGTAATTAATCATCTTGAAAAGCATTTCAATACGTTAATAATTTCTCAATCCATTTTTGAACATTTATAATATTTCTGCGAACTATAATTATTTTATGTATAAAGAACCCTTGTAACAACCTGCCGCTAAGTGATTAATATACTAGCTTTCCTCGCCAACGGCCCTGACCACAGGCCTGCGATAAAAAATTGCCTGAAAATGTTCACACTTTTTCATAGATATTTCGGTGCTGATTTCAGGAAAAATAATTAAAAATTCTGTCACACATACCATTTTTCCACGAAATAAAAATTTAATTTCGCTGTCTATTAATTCATTTGTTCTTACCTACGAAACTATTATTTTAATTTTTGCTTCTACTGTAAAATGATTATGTTTGCTACAAAAAAAGAAGACATTAGGGTCGGAAAAACCTTGTTCGCATAGTAAAAAGTAAACTGCATTAACAACAATCGCCGGGCAGAGCTGCTTAAAAACCAGGAAAGAAAATTGTTATCCCGCAAAGTTTGGTTGATCCCACAAAAGTCTTCCTATCTCCTCTTCATACGAAACTTTTACTTGCTGAAGCATGAAAGTTTTACCAAGAGAAGGAGTATTTCAATTATCTGTGCCAAAGAATTTTCGGGACTGTCAGGTGCCAAATTGGAACAAGGCATTTTTTGTCGGACTAGACATTCAGAAACTCCTAAAAGGCAGAGTCCGAAAAAAGTGGGAACTGTTTAAGGATAAGCTTGGAATGCTTTTAAGGAGTTCTTGCGGAACTACAAAGATCCCAGTTACATGCTAATAGTACATAAATGAGTCAAATGAGATTCTTAATGCTGTCCAGACACGATTAATAATGGAAATAACTGCAACTTTAAAAGACGATACTTTTATTTACAATTAAAACCATCTAAAAACAAGTAACAAGACCTTTCAGATCCACTGTGGTCTGAAAGATCTTGGGCATAGGTCATAGTTGGTCCGAAAGATCTTGCTACTTGTTTTTAGCTGGTTTTAATTGTAAATAAAAGTATCGTCTTTTAAAGTTGCAATTATTTCCATTATTAATCGAATCTCATTTATTTTACAACTGGCACGAATTTGAAAAAGAAGTCTTGAACGCTAATAGTACATTTGGAAAACATGCTAGAAAAATTAAAAGCATTAGGTTGCTCATTAAGCTTGAACGTGCACTCTCTGAACGCTGACTTGAACTGCTTTCCTGAAAATCTTGGAGAAAGAAACAATGAGAAAGATTCTACCAAGATATAAATGAGATGGACACACGATACCAGGGAAGATGGAACGAAAACACGATAGTAGACTACTGTTGGATGCTAAAAGTAGAAGACACGCAAGTGTGCAAAGAACAAAAAGTACCAAACGCGAAGTTTTGAAGGCAAAAGAAAAAACTGTAAAAGGCTTGTAAATATAAATATGGGTGTATGAAATCGGAGAGCATGTCGGAGTGGAAGACACTGATAGTTGTGGTAGGAACTTGGGAGGAGACCTTTATCCAGCAGTGGATTGACAATGATGATGATGAAGTCTTAACAATATTTTAAGATGGTTCTTTGTAACATTTTGGAAAATAAAATATTTTTTAAGTTTTTGTGGAAAAATTAACTTTTCATCAGAATACTGGTGAATAAGCCATTTTCCTATATCTCCATATCGGTTCTGTGAAAAAATCCTTACGTCTTAGAGAAACATCGTAGTCATTTTTGAAATCATCACCCTAAACACCTTTAGAATTGTCAAATACTTGCTGAAAATTTTCAGTGACTCAAATTTTGCCGGCCTGTTATGTTTGCTGTTGAAACATACAATTTGTATGTTTTCACCCGTTTTGATTCAATCACTTTCCAGGAGCTAGAAAAAAAATAGGAATGCGCAGCTTCTACTAAACAACTACTCTCTCTGTGTCTTTTCTCTCTCTCTCTCTCTCTCTCCCTCTCTCTTCTTTCTGTCTTCTCTCTGTCTCTCTGTCTCTCTCTCTCTCTCTCTCTGTCTCTCTGTCTCTCTCTCTCTCTCTCTGTCTCTCTCTCTCTCTCTCTCTCTGTCTCTCTCTCTCTCTCTTCTCTCTGTCTCTCTCTCTCTCTCTCTCTCTCTCTCTCTCTCTCTCTCTCTCTCTCTCTCTCTCTCTCTCTCTCTCTCTCTCTGTATTCTCTCTCTGTCTCTCTTCTCTTTCTCTCTTCTCTCTCAACTCTCTCTTCTCTCTCTCTCTCTCTCTTCTCACACAAAAGAGAGAAAGAGAGAGAGAGATTCGTGGATTGTTTTTACATCGGAGAAGTTTCTGTCCAATGCGAAACTTTTGCTTTTGTTTTTCTTAAAAGAATCCTTAAAAACAAAACAGCATTAAAAATTTCAAACGTTTAATTCCTCTCATATATAAAAATTCAGTAATATAAATTTAATCAGTTCTACATACAAAACGCAATTTACCTAAATTGTTTGTACACTTTTAAGCCAATAAATAATCGTGCTTAAATTTGAACCAATCTGAGCATTCACATTTTAAACATCATGTTTAGTATCAATATGTACACCCATTGTCATAAAAATCCGCGCACCAAGAAGGAGGCGTCGGAATGAAACGAGATTTTAGTAGTGAGATGGTACATACCAAGGACAGAAGTGATTACAATATCACAGCAGCAGGACGATTTCCCGCGGATATACGGTACACATTCCGATCAGCGTTAGTGCCGCGTCGGACAGCCTCGTGCTCGGATACATGCGGTGTTACGGTCCGGCATGGAGTCAAAGAGACGCTGTGTGTTATCCCGGGACAAATTGGCCGACACTTCTTGAAACTGACACTCTAAACCACGAACACTGGGACATGGAGAAAGCTGGCGTCCACACGTGCTCGATGGGCTAGAGAGATCAAACGATCTTGCACGCCACGAAAGCATCGAAGCATGACGTAGACAGTCCTGGGAAACACGAGCCGTGTGCGGACGGGAGTTTTCTTGTTGGAAAATGGCTCCGAGCCGTCCCGCCAGGAACGGCAGGACATGAGTCAGCAGAATCTCCTGTACGTAGCGCTGGGCTGTCAACGTCACTCGGATCACTGCGAGGGAAGTCCGGCTGTCATACGCGATGGCTCCCCAGAACATCACGCTTACAGTTCGGAACGTGTGCCGCTGTACAGTGAGGTTGGGATTGTAGCGCTCACCTGCGGCCCTCCACACTCTGACACGGTGGTCGTCTGTTCCCATACAGAAGTGGGATTCGTCGCTGAACACTATACGTTGCCAGTTCGTAGCATTCCACGTTTCTCACTGCTGACACCACTGCAATCGACGCTGGCGATAATCAGGTGTTAATGGTAGAAAACGTAAGGGCCGTCGAGAGTGCATATTTGCCTCTACCAGGCGTCTGCAAATGGCTCTGGCGGACACAGGAGTCCCTTGTACAGCCGCCACATGTCTCTGGATATTGAACATGGACGTCGTTGCATCTGTGCGTGCAACTTTCAAGATCCCACGGTCCTCTCTGCTGTTGGTGTGTCTGGGTCGTCCACGGCCAGTCCGCCGTGTCTGGGTGCCTTCCTGTGTCCACTACTCCCAACACGATCGCACTGTACTGTCCTATCGGCCCAAATGGCAGCCGACTCGGCGCGCCGGACACCCTTCCTCTCTCATCCCTACGATACGGCCATGTTAAAACTCCGCCAGTTGCCCGTAAGCACATCTACGGCGGCTCCTCGGCATGTCTATCGCTCAGGGATCTCACCTGACTCTTACCGTGCACTTCGTCACGAATGTGGAGTCCCGTGCGCGGCGCGTTATGAGCCTCAGGGATTGCGATTACAGCGCCGGTTTTGGACGCGCGGGCACTCGGAATAGCATGAAATTTTAATCATTTACAGGTCTGCTCTGCCCGTAGCTATTCGCCGAGTTTCGCGTTAATCGCACGCTGTTTTCTTGGTGCGCGGATTTTTATGACAATGAGTGTACCTCAGGCAAAGAGATCATGAAAAATATGTCCAAATAGCTAGCCGCATAGTAAAAAGTGATAACAATATTATGAAAAATGGAGGTGCTTAGGAAATATTCTAAGGAATTGAAACCGTGATTATGAAAACTCTTTCATGAAATGCGATCATTTTATGAAATATTTCACAAATACGAATTCATGAATACACATTTTTTTTTATTTTAAACTGATTTGACTTCAACTTTCTTCTTTTATCTACAGGAAAAACAAATGGAAGCGAAAGATGTTCGTCTGAAACACATGAATGAACTTCTGAATGGCATCAAAGTAAGTTACATTTCAAGCAAATGCATTTTAGAACTGAGCAATGAATGACTTCGGATGGGCTGCGCGTGGCGGATTCAGAGTGTGTAAGTCGATGTCTTCCAACGTCATTATAATTTCAGGGGGCGTTGTTTAGCACAGGAGTTTGAATAAAAAGCTAACGCTCTGGGTAGCAGATTTAAGCGAAAGTGACAACTCGACTGGAAACAGGGTCTGACTCGGAGGTACGCGCAGTGATTAAACTGAACGATGTGAGGCGCGACATCGAAAGAAACGTTTGCATTTACGGCAACCTAACGCAAGATCAGCTTTCAGTCTCCTTGCACCAGAGCATCCACACACTCCATGTTGTTGTCTATTGATGTTGAAGGCGCGCCATGTCTCCGTGTGCGAATTTTAAACCGTTTTTACGCGTTCTGAATGCTAATGACTTGAGAACCAGATTTCTAGAAGGTACCAATGCATCTGCTGGTATTTTCCTTGCCTAGAGAAAACTAATCACTGCTACCTCTCGGTGAGACCATGTTTCTAAGCGGTTCGTCATTTTCACTTGAATATGATTTCCAGAACTTTGTCTTTTTATTAAAGCTCCTGTGCCAAACAGTGCCCTATAATCAGGAGAGTGCAACGACTTTGGGAACACCGATATACATTTCTCTAATCCTCTGCCAGGCCATAGAAATTACTTATTGATCAGCTTACGAACATATGATATGACTGATAGCGACATTATGATTGGAGCGCTTGAGTTCGGGAATAAATCGTTGGAGAATGATAATTGCGGTTCGCAACTGTTCGCAAGTAAGGTAAGTTTCGTTCTATTATCGTATGTCAGTGTAATTTTACTAAATTTCATCGCTCGAGTTAGGCAGGGATGCCCCGTTGCTATGTTTAAATATACATCTTTCAGATAGATAGTTTTTTGCTGTAGCACAAACATGATTGCTGAATTGTTTCAAAGCCCATGCATTTAAACATGAGCTTTTGTAAATTATTAAACTGATGTGAATATTTATTGTTCGATGTAGAGGTCCGCACTGATCTGGCTAGGTTCCGGTACGGAGACGGTGAAGCATAATGAACCAGTTTAGAAGATGAAAACCAGTTAAACGGTCCATTTTTCTAACTGTTATGCTAAAAATTGTGCCTTACAGCTATTTTTTAAAAATCTCACTGTGTTTTTCTGTTGGACTTTTTTAACACATATACAGGGTGCATAGGAAAGTCCCTTTAGCCTGTAATAACTTGCGAACGGAGAGAGGTATTGTGAGATAAAGATATAGTAAAGCGACTACGCCCGATCGAATGCAACCAATAGCAGCGCTCCTAGTGGCGCAACCAATAGCAGCGCTCCCAGCGCTCCTAGTGGCGAAAAGTTAGCCATTGCAAATCGAAAACGAAAAGAGATAGAGTAAAATTTCCAATTACGAAGTTGTACAGCATTAATTAATTAGTACAAAACGACATTTGTTTTACACGGATAAGATAAATTGTCGCCTGAATACCCTAAAATGTCCGAAATCGATGCGCGACCTTTTGTGTGAATGTTTGAAGGGAACAGGCATAGGTATAAGCAAAAACACAAAAAATTTATTGCATAATTGCGTACTTATGTCAATACAGTTTGATGTCGTCAGACAAAACAAAAACAAAAAAAGGCAAACTGGCGCACAGAGATAAAAAGTTAATGTCGAGTATGTTCGAATAGTTCGCCATGGCCCACGATACACATTTGTATTCGTGAAAATAACTCTGCATGCACATTCTTCAGCATGGAAGGTGTCACACTATTGCAAGCATCTGTAACACGACGACGTAGATCCAGCAGACTTGTAGGCGCTGTTTGCATACACCTGCTTTTTTACGTAACCCCAGAAATCCAAGCTCGCCATTCTCACACATCGTACATAGACCTAAACTTCTGATCAGGTTACATCCTGCTACTGGTTTTTATATCGTAGTTACGATACAACGTCACAATCTGCATTTGCATACGGCTACAATTGCGAAATGTGTATGCAGATTCGAATCGTCGCGCATCGATTTCGGACGTTGTATGGTGTTCAGGCGACAATTTATCTTATCCGTGTAAAACAAATGTCGTTTTGTACTAATTAATTGATGCTCGACAACTTTGTAATTGGAAATTTTGCTCTATCGCTTTTCGTTTTCGATTTGCAATGGCTAACCTCCGCATTTCGCCACTAGGGGCGCTGCTATTGGTTGCATTCGATCGGGCGTAGTTGCTTTACTATACCGTTATCTCACTTGCATAACTGTGCCTCTCTCCGTTCGTAAGTTATTCCAGGCTAAAAGGACTTTCCTATGCACCCTGTATGTATACAAGGTTTGTCCCCAAGCAACTGAGAATGTTTTTATATACAAAATACGCGTAATTTAATTTTCAAGGAAGTGGTCATCTTTTTCAAAATGCTGTTTGTTGCATCGAATACAGGTGTTCCAACGTTCCTCCCGCTTTTTGAATGTCTTCTGGATATCTTCTTAAATGCTGTTGAAGCACCCCTGCGCAGCTGCAATAAGTTTTTGATCAGTTTTAAATTGTCGTCCCCGTAATGTCTTTTTTAAAATGGGGAACAACCAGAAGTCACATGGTGACAAATCTGGACTATATGAAGGTTGGAACGTCAAGTTAATATATTCTCACCAAATAAGGAATGCCGTCCCTGTGGCGCAGTGGTCTAAGCGATGGCTTCTGATCATTCGTCTGAAAGGGGTCCGGGTTCGAATCCCGGTGAGGCATGGATGTTGTGTTTGTCTTACAGCACTGGCTCTCTCCCTTCCCTGGAACCAGTGACCTAAAATTAGGGACGGGCGACTGCTTATAGCCCATTGAGTTGCTCACGGTGGTCGTTAAACCTCCAATCAAAATAAAAAAAAAAAAAAAAAAAAAAAAAATAAGGAATGACAGAACTGTCCATTTGCGGCCCAACGCAAGGCCACACATGAAAAGAAATGGGGATCCCAAGTTGAACAAACTCGTTTCATACCAGGATGCTCGGTTAACCTTCTGTGGATTGTTGATTTTGAAATGTGAACCATATCTTCGCGATATATCTCATTGATAGGTGTCTGTCTACCCATATAATGACATCTATTGTGTTGATATTGACTTCTGTAACACTCCTTGAAAGTCATCCTACATGCGCTATTAAAGTTGCCGACGCACGACCATCCATAAATTCTTTATGCCATCTGTAAATTATTGATTTTCCTAGACATCTTTATAAGCCTCTTGCATAAGACGGAAGGTCTCTCCGGCATATTTCAAGTCAACAGCAAAATTTAATGGCGCGTCTTTGTTCCTCTTTCACATCCATTTTTTCGAAAAATCAGAGCGCGAAAACACGTGTTAGGGGTTCACGAAACAAAGGTTATTAAACTGCGCACTACCTATGACGCATGCGTGATAAACAGGTGTAGCCGGTTGCTCTGGTTACTACAACGACTACTGTTTTTTCGAGATTCGTGCCGAGGTCGAACGCACTATTGCACATTTTTTATAAAAACATTATCAGTTGTTTTGGGACAAGCTATGTATGTACGCTTAGTAATAGAGATGGAGTTCTTTCCCAGATGTCGCTGAACAGTCAGTTCATTGTTTGCTTTGAAAAGTTCCTTTCCGTTGAGGAAACTTTGAAAGAAGAAACCCCTCTTTGCCATTGTGTTTTAGCGACTTTCTGAAGGCCAACGCTTGAAAAAAAAGAGACCTACGTACTTAGTAAAACAATATGTGTGTTTAAAAGAGTGTATAATGAAAATCGTCCATTGTTCTCTTGTCAAAGACACCATTTCAGTAATAAGCGATATGTTAAATTGTTGTACCTGTGATTTTGAATGTTTTATGAGAAACGATATTTATTTTACCAAAAGCAGCGTGGTCCAAAAATTTAACACATTCCCTTTTTGAAGCATTAAACGTTTTTCATTGCCAGCATGTTATTCTGTTAAAGCAGCCGGCTAATTAATATCCGAAACAATTTTTATGAACAATTTATTTCGAACATTGGCTACGACATATACCGAAGATCCAAAACATTATGACCACCACGTCTTTATGCAAATCGAAGCAACTGCAGGTAAACTGGTGGCGCATGGTCATGAAACGATAGAAATAACGCCTCTGTTAATCA
Source organism: Macrothele yani (assembly GCA_039090855.1). Lineage (NCBI taxonomy): Eukaryota > Metazoa > Arthropoda > Arachnida > Araneae > Macrothelidae > Macrothele > Macrothele yani. Next base: position 93,276,700 of record CM076993.1, read on the forward strand.
GTGTTATTTTTGTTCTTCACATGGGGAAGGCCTCAGACTTAAGCGAGTTTGAGAAAGGCCAAATTGTAATGGCCAGAAAACTGGATCAGATCATTTCCGAGACGGAAACGCTTGTGAGGGGTGCTCACAGTCAACGGTGGTTAGTATCTTCAAAAAGTGGTTCGAGGAGGTGAAAACCACGAACCGCCGATAACGTGTGGGCCGATCACGGCTCATTGATGCAAGAGATGAGAGAATGCTATCCCATATAGTATACGACCCAACAGAAGGAATACTGTATCGCAACTCGTTGGTAATTTGAATGCTCGTGACTAGAGTAATGTTTTACAAACACACAGTACATCGATCCCTGCTGCAAATGGAGCTGACAGGATGCTCCGATTGGCCACATCGACCTCGGTTAACCGTTGAAAGCTCCTACAATGGACACGCGAGCATCAAAACTGGATCTTGAATGACTGGAAGAAGGTCGTCTGGTCAGATGAATTTCGTTTCCTGTTGCACCATATGGACAGCCGTGTACATGTGCGTCGTTTACCTGGGGAAGTGTTAGCATCAGGATGCACCGTGGGACGAAAACAAGCCGGTGCAGGGAGTGTAATGCTTTGGGCCATGCTCCGCCCGGAAAGCCCTGGTCTCAGACATACATGTGCAGGAAACTATGACGTCTAACACCTACCTAAACATCATTGCAGACCATGTATATCCTTTCATGGCAACGATATACTCCTTCAGTTGTGCTTTCTTTTAACCGGATAATGCGCCAGCCACACTGCCCGGTTTGTTCAAGAATGGTTCATGAAACACGAGGAAGACTCTCGGGTATTGCCCTGCCCTTCAAAATCCTCAGACACGAATCCAATCGAGCATCTATTTTTTGTGCCGGAACAGCAAATCCAATCTGTGGCGTATCAAACACGTAACTTACAAGAGTTAAATGATCTCCTGGTAACGTCTTGGTACCAGACACCACAAGACACCTTTAGAAATCTTATAGTTAAAGGATCTATTTGGTAACTTGTTGGTACAAGACACCACAAGAAACCTTTAGAAATCTTGTTGTTAAAGGATCTATTTGTTAACTTGTTGGTACAAGACACCACAAGACACCTTTAGAAATCTTGTTGTTAAAGGATCTATTTGGTAACTTGTTGGTACCAGACACCACAAGACACCTTTAGAAATCTTGTTGTTAAAGGATCTATTTGGTAACTTGTTGGTATCAAACACCACAAGACACCTTTAGAAATCTTGTTGTTAAAGGATCTATTTGGTAACTTGTTGGTACCAGACACCACAAGACACCTTTAGAAATCTTGTTGTTAAAGGATCTATTTGGTAACTTGTTGGTACCAGACACCACAAGACACCTTTAGAAATCTTGTTGTTAAAGGATCTATTTGGTAACTTGTTGGTACCAGACACCACAAGACACCTTTAGAAATCTTGTTGTTAAAGGATCTATTTGGTAACTTGTTGGTACCAGACACCACAAGACACCTTTAGAAATCTTGTTGTTAAAGGATCTATTTGGTAACTTGTTGGTACCAGACACCACAAGACACCTTTAGAAATCTTGTTGTTAAAGGATCTATTTGGTAACTTGTTGGTACCAGACACCACAAGACACCTTTAGAAATCTTGTTGTTAAAGGATCTATTTGGTAACTTGTTGGTACCAGACACCACAAGACACCTTTAGAAATCTTGTTGTTAAAGGATCTATTTGGTAACTTGTTGGTACCAGACACCACAAGACACCTTTAGAAATCTTGTTGTTAAAGGATCTATTTGGTAACTTGTTGGTACCAGACACCACAAGACACCTTTAGAAATCTTGTTGTTAAAGGATCTCTTTGGTAACTTGTTGGTACCAGACACCACAAGATACCTTTAGAAATCTTGTTGTTAAAGGATCTCTTTGGTAACGTGTTGATGCCAGACACCACAAGACACCTTTAGAAATCTTGTAGCGTCAATGCCTCGCCGGGTAAGAGCTGCTTTGACTACACGTAGAGGACCAACATCAAATTAGACAGGTGGTCATAATGTTTTGGCTCTTTGGTGTATACTCGTGTCATGATTCTCAGTCCACTGCTGAATGAAGATCTACCTCTTATACTTCATGGACCGCCACCCTGTTCGGCATCGACTGCACGAGATGTCTGAATAGTTGTGTGGGAATCTGCAACTAAGCTATTTGTATTGCGGTCCACAGTTCCGGTATCAAGCGGGATGGTGTGTCCAACTGTCTCACCTACAGTTCCACAACATCCCACATATGTTCAACTGGGTTGAGATATGGCGAGTTTGGAAACCATTCGAGAGGTCCCTTATTAGCCAGTAGCGGATCTAGAGGTGGAGAAACGGGTTGATCGCCCCCTAAAGCCGGTTTTCCCTTTTTAAACGGCCAATATCTAAATAATTAATGCATTTATTTTTGTAAAATTATAGTAAGAAATTCACAGGTTTTCGTAAAAGTTTTCATAACAACTAACATTTGGAGATAAAATGCTCTGTTCTCGCTTCAGCAGAAAACAAAGAAACGAAAAAACAGAAAAAAAGAAAGAAACTAGAGGTTCAGAAACAGGAAGATAGAGAGGAAGCGAAAATAGATTTTGTGTGATCATGAAAAGCAGCAACTGGACCATTAGTAGGAAAAATCACCGTGCGGGGTAGACTTTGAAGTGTGTGTGTGTGGTTGGGTGGGTGGGTAACAGAGCGAAGTACGTACCTCGACTGGGCCATAAAAAAAAAATTAGTAACAAATTTCGAAGCGCGAAATTTTTCTATTAATTTAATCCATCTGAATACAAGGGATAAAACTTTATTTTCAAAGATTTTATCCACACGTGAGATTTAAAAAGCATGAAGTTGGTTTCCTGGAAAAGTTGGCAATTAAACACCATGAAAACAGTGCTGGTTTTTTCAGTTCTCGTTCGATTTAAAAATTTAGAGCACCTTTTTTAATGGAAAATTTTAAAAAGCCTTGCGATGCTAGGAATGAGCAACGCTGCAAGTTTTTAGTGTGTGTCCTCCACAAAGTATCTTTCCTTTTTTTAGACAGGAACAACCGCCCCCTCAGATGAGCTTCTAGATCCGCTACTTTTATCAGCAGTGTGCTTCTGGAACCATTCGTTTCGTGCACGAGGCGGTCCCGATGTCGTGGGACATTATCGTCCAGGAAGAAGTGGTGGAGGAAAGACATGTCCCTAGTAGTAGCCGGCGTATATACCTTGATCTACTCGACCCAGGAATTCCAGTTCGAGCCCCTTAAGCACGTCCCATATTCAGAACCGCATTTAGACCGGAGCAAGTGGTGCACCTATCCCGGGATCCGCGTCTTGGAGGGACTCATCGCGCTTTGAAAGACTCCTATCATCAATAGGCACAAAATTATTAAGGTAATATTTAAATATGAAGAATAAAACAAAATAATTAAGAATGACCCGCACAACCATGCGAAGGTTACCATATATCACCATCATCATCATTGTCAACCATTATCAATCCACTGCTGGACGAAGGTCTCCCCAAGTTTTCTCCACAACGGTCTGTCTTGTGCCAGTCTCCTCCACGTCATTCCCGCATACTTTCGAATTTCATCCACCCATCTCCCATGTGGTCTTCTTCTGGGTCTTTTCCTGTCCCTTGGAATCCAATCTAAAATTTCGGCTGTCCATCGATGATCTGTCCTTCTGGCAGTATGTCCAGCCCATTGCCATTTCAGGGATTTAACTCTGATCATGAAGTCTTCCACTCTTGTCAATTTTTGGATCCACGAGTTCCCCTTCTTATTATATATATATACCAGCCTCTCCTTGACAAATGTCAACCCCGCCTTCTCGTGGTACATCCTGTTCCCCCTAAAGGGGCTCTGACGACCGCCAATAGCGTTATAACTATACCATCGGGATTAGAGGAAATGCTATCCCACACTCACCAACTCGCTTGGCCAGCGTGGTGAGTTATGGCCAAACCCCTCCAAAATGACTCCACAACTTAAATCTTGGCCCTCAGTCTCCGGCAGCTGGAATGTACATGGCCAAGGCAGCGGCCAGTGCGACATGAAGGCAGAGGGTGCTAAGAATCCCCGGAGGACTGGACTAGGCTGCCATCTGATGCTGACCTTGGCTACGTATAACGGACGCTCCCTATCTTCTGATTCAAGGCTTCTTGAATTGGAAGAGGAACTGCAAAGAATCAAGTGGGACATCGTCGTGCTAAGTGAGGTAAGGAGAAAAGGAGAAGATCTCATTGAACTGAAAAGTGGACATCTCTTCTACTATCGTGGGACAGATACTGGCAGAACTAGTGGTGTTGGATTTATAATAAACAAGAAACTGAAGGATAAAGTTGTCGAAGTTGAAAGTTCCTCTGACAGAGCTGCACGACTCGTTATCCAACTCTCGAGAAGATACCAGGCTCAGATTATTCAAACTTATGCACCCACAACAAGTCATGCTGAAGAAGAAATTGAAGAATTTTATGAGGAAATTCGTGATCTAAATAATAAAGGTAAGCAGCACTTGAAGATAATTATGGGAGATTTCAATGCAAAAATAGGGCAACGGCAACAGAATGAAACTTCAGTAGGTAAATTCGGTCACGGCAACAGAAACCAGCGTGGAAATACTCTCGTAGAGTTTGCAGAGGCAGAAGGGTTTTTCATCTTGAACTCGTTTTTCAAGAAAAAGCCACACAGGAAATGGACATGGAGACATCCAAATGGGACGACAAGTGAAATTGATTTTATTATGTGTAACAAAAAATTCGTCATAGAAGACTGCAGTGTGCTAAACAAGTTCAACACAGGTAGTGACCATAGATTGGTGAGATGTAAGATGCACCTCAACACTAAACTCGAACGTAGCAAGCTCATAAGACAAACAAAATGTATTGACATAACCAACCTTAAAAAACACCATAATACCTTCAAATTGGAACTGAAGAACAGATTCTCTGCTTTAGAAGGCCTAACATCGGAAGAAGTGGATATTTCTGAAGTTAACAGAAAAGTAACCAAAGCTCTTATGGAAACAGCAACAAAATTAGCTGGGTCTAAGAACAAGTTGCATGTGAACAAATTATCAGGAAAAACCAAAATGTTGATGCAAAAAAGAAGAGAGATGAGAACAACTAAAGAAGATGTGACTTCCAAAGTGGAATATATAGAGCTATGCAAGACAGTACGAAAGAGTATCACTGAAGACGTGAGGAAATTCAACTGTGAACTAGTAAGGAAAGCAATTGAAAACAACCAAAGCCTAAAGATAGCAAACGGACATCTCAGTAAGGGGAAAAAACAGATTATGGCACTGAGAAAAGAAGATGGTTCTGTAACAAGAAATAGAGGCGAAATTTTGACAAGAGTGAAAGATTTCTACTCCAAATTATATGAAAGGGATGATACATGTACTCCGGACATCATGAAAGGTACCAGTACCAGAGTTCTTCCAGTCCTTCCAGCAGAAGTTGCACATGCAATCAAGAACATGAAGCGGGGAAAAGCTCCAGGAGAAGATGGAATTACTGTAGACATCATACAAGAAGCAAGTGGAGAAATCGAAACAGTACTCGCCCAAATTTTCACTCGATGCCTTAATGAAGGGAAAATTCCTGAGGATTGGAACAACGCTACAATGATCTTGCTACATAAAAAAGGTGACATTGAGGATCTCAGGAACTACAGACCTATCAGCCTCCTATAAGTGGTTTATAAAATCTTCACTAAAGTTCTTTCACACCGCTTGAAGGTGACACTGGACATGGCTCAACCGAGAGAACAAGCTGGATTCAGGAGTGGCTACAGCACAATAGATCATATCCACGTACTGAGAGAACTAATTGAAAGAGCGAGGGAATATGAACTTCCATTGTGCATGGCTTTTATCGATTATGAAAAAGCCTTTGATTCGGTGAAACCATCAGCAGTTGCAATGGCTCTGAAATCCTGCGGTATTGAAGATGCATACATTAATATTATTAATAACATCTATGAAAATGCAAGTGCAAAGATTAGGCTGTTTGAAAATACAACACACATAAAAATTGGAAAAGGAGTGAGACAAGGTGACACCATATCTCCGAAGCTCTTTAATGCCACATTGGAAAATGTCTTTCAATCACTGAGCTGGGAAAACAAAGGGATAAAGATTAATGGAGATTATCTAACCCACCTTCGTTTTGCTGATGACATAGTCATTTTTGCAACTACCCCATCAGAGCTACAGAGTATGATCCAGGAACTTGCTGACAAGAGTAAAGAAGTGGGATTAAAAATGAACTTTCAGAAGACAAAAGTGATGTACAATGCTTTTACAAGAAATGAAGATTTATCGATTGATGGAGAAAAGCTGGAGATAACAGACACGTACGTTTATCTTGGACAGCAGATATCAAGTGAGGGTCACATTGGTGAAGAAATTAATCGGCGTACAAAACTTGCCTGGAGAGCTTTTGGAAGAAACAGCATAATTTTCAAGAGCAATATGCCATTATGTCTTAAAAGAAAACTGTTTGATTAATGCATCCTTCCAGTGCTTACGTATGGTGCAGAGACGTGGACCTTAGCTAAAAGAGACATACAAAGGCTGCAGACAACTCAAAGATGCATGGAGAGGTGCATGCTTGGTGTTACCAGGAGAGATAAGAAGAGGAACACGTGAATCCGAAAAATGACAAGAGTGGAAGACATCATGATCAGAGTTAAATCCCTGAAATGGCAATGGGCTGGACATACTGCCAGAAGAACAGATTATCGATGGACAGCCGAAATTTTAGATTGGATTCCAAGGGACAGGAAAAGACCCAGAAGAAGACCACGTGGAAGATGGGTGGATGAAATTCGAAAGTATGCGGGAGTGACATGGAGGAGACTGGCACAAGACTGACCGTTGTGGAGGAAACTTGGGGAGACCTGCGTCCAGCAGTGGATTGATAATGGTTGACAATGATGATGATGATGATGATATATATATATATATATATATATATATATATATATATATATATATATATAATATATATATGGGAATGTCTGAATGCCCCAAATGGAGCTAGACAATTGTGCTGGATTAAGGTTGTCACACACTACGCCGGAACGGAAACAAACTTTTCGCATCGGAACGGAAACTAAGATTCTCCACACACAGGTCAGAAAACACATAAACGGAGTGAAAATCAGACTGCAACTGCGCTGGAAATAACATTTCACTTACTGTAATTACAAGTGTTATATTATCTGTTTAACTTAACTGATATAATTGCAAGTTGTTTATTTAGCAAACAATCAGATCTCAGCACCAAACTTTTTGCTTAATTTCCTACGAGCAGTGGCGTACCGAAAAACTCGACCCCCCCCCCTCCTACCGCAAAAAATCGGTTCCGGACAATTCGTCCAATGACGATTGGTACAATGCCGATTAGTCCAATGGCGATTGGTACAATGCTGATTGGACTAATCGGCATTAGTCTAATACTTCTGTTAGTTTAGAATTAGATTTTAAATTGTATCATCTATTTATGCACACTAGTATGTAAAATCATAAGACTGTTTTTAACCATTGAAAACTAATCTAACAACCAGGTGCTGAAACTGTGTGCATGGGAAATTCCCTTCATGAAGAACATACAAGACATTCGAAAACGGGAAGTGAAACTAATAAAGGCATTCCAATATTGCTATGCCTTGTTTTCCTTCGTCTGGACCTGCTCGCCTTTTCTTGTAAGTATATGTTAGCTTTTCAAAAGAAAATTTTTTCGTGGTTTTATGTAAAGCATTTACCTAAAATAAATACAGGACGATTTACTTTTTTACGTGTAACATGAAAATCTATTTTCATTTCTTATCTCAACCTCGCCTTATGACGTATACTCTAATTTAACTTTCATTTTTAGTTTCTTTTTCTAAGTAAATTTTGAGTTCATTCTCTTTAAGCTTTTCAACCTTAACGTTATATTTTTCTTCCTCACCGAATGTATGTTGGCAGCAATCTTGAGGTTAGGCTGAGTGACGAATCTGTGGACTTAACGAGCAGCGAAAAAGTGTGGTGAGATGTGGTAGCGTGCTACTGATAAAGTACTGTAGCAAACTGTTATGTTACGGGGGTCATAACGAAAGTTCTGCTGTCCATTTTTGAGAAAAGTGTGAAGTAACGGAGAAAACTTACCTTATTGCCGCTAATGGACTACCCTCCGCTGATAATGACAGATTGCCAGCGGTGAGGTAGGTCCCGGATGCCTCGTAGTACGCCATCTTTGTTCAGTTGTCGTATTAGTCGGGTCACGTCCAACGACAGTTCGTCCAGCGATTCGTAGCGGGTGCGAAGGAGCCGATTTTTTAACTTTGGGAAAAGATCAAAGTCGGGTGGACTGAGATCAAGGCTGTATGGTAGGCGGGGAAAAGTTTCCCAGCCATATTTCGACAAAAGTTATCGTTCCGACGCTGCACCATGACACGATGCGTTGTCATGAAGCAAGGTCGCTCCTGCTTCCACCAAGTTGGGGTGATTTTGATGAATTTTTGGTCTCAACTTTGTCCTCAGAAAGAAATTGTGGTTCGATCAAGAGTTCCTTCGCCACAAACTTCTTTCGAGGCAGTGTAGAACTGTGCAGGAATTTTTCCCTGCAGAGTTTCTATTTTAACGTACGAGCGCTGTGATAACGCCGTGACTTCACCTGAGGAGCTGCGCGATTCAAGTTTTAAACATTCCCACGTCAACCCAGCAAATGATAGCGCATCGTTTTGACACCACTGCATTGCAGAGAATCTGATTGATGTGACGCAGTCATTTTCCCGATTGCAAAATCCGCTTCCGTTTTAGATTATGTAACGTGCCTGCCCAGCAGGACGCACACGACATAAAGGCAGATAGCAGCGAGAACGAACGTCTGCGTAGCTCAGTTGGTAGAGCGACTTGTTCCGGAATAAGTGGACTCGGGTTCGATTCCCGGTGTGGACCCAAAATGACGGAAAAATTTACTTCGTTATAATGGCGACCGAACTTCCCGGATGACCCGGCCGTTAAATATCTCGCAATGTTGGGATGTTCTTTCCACACACCACGAGATAGGAAAAATAAGAGAATCCCCTCTCCAGCGCTTTGAAAAATAAATGTGTGTGACGTTGCATTCCACACACCAGATTGAATGGGAGTTCTCAAGCGCACGTTCTTCAGCGGATGGCTGCCTGCAACGATTCATGGTCACGGCTGACCCGTGGGCCATGCGCCCGGCCCTCTTTCGAGGGGGGGGGAGATATGACGTGCCTGCCCCGCAGGACGCTCACGACATAGCAGCGAGAACGAACGTCTGCATAGCTCAGATAGTAGAGCGACTTGTTCCGGAATAAGTGGACTGGGGTTCGATTCCAGGCGTGAACCCAAAATGATGGAGAAATTTACTTCGTTATAATTAACGTATGCAGAACTTTTGTTGTGACCCCCTTAGATCAGATGTAAACCTGTTGAACCTAAGTTGATAGAGGTTCAAAATTGCGAACGTGTGCAGAGCTTATGTTGTGACCGTCTTAGATCAGATGTAAACCTGTTGAACCTAAGTTGATAGAAGTTCAAAATTGCGAACGTGTGCAGAACGTTTGTTGTGACTCTAGTAGATCAGATGTAAACCTGTTGAACCTAAGTTGATAGAGGTTCAAAATTGTGAACGTTTTGCTGTGTCCCTCTTAGATCAGATGTAAACCTATGGAACCTAAGTGGATAAGAGGTTCAAAATTGTGAACGTGTGCAGAACTTTTGTTGTGATCCTCTTAGATCAGATGTAAACCTGTTGAACCTAAGTTGATAGAGGTTCAAAATTGCGAACGTGAGCAGAACTTTCGTTGTGACCCTAGTAGATCAGATGTAAACCTAATGAATCTAAGTTGATAGAGGTTCAAAATTGCGAACGTGTGCAGAGCTTTTGTTGTGACCGGCTTAGATCAGATGTAAACCTGTTGAACCTAAGTTGATAGAGGTTCAAAATTGCGAACGTGTGCAGAGCTTTTGTTGTGACCGGCTAGTAGATCGGATGTAAACCTGTTGAACCTAAGTTGATAGAGGTTCAAATTTGCGAACGTGTGCAGAACTTTTGTTGTGACCCTAGTAGATCAGATGTAAACCTGTTGAACCTAAGTTGATAGAGGTTCGAAATTGTGAACGTTTTGCTGGGTCCCTATTAGATCAGATGTAAACCTATGGAACCTAAGTGGATAAAAGGTTCAAAATTGTGAACGTGTGCAGAACTTTTGTTGTGACCGGCTTAGATCAGATGTAAATCTGTTGAACCTAAGTTAATAGAGGTTCAAAATTGCGAACGTGTGCAGCGCTTTTGTTGTGACCGGCTTAGATCGGATGTAAACCTGTTGAACCTAAGTTGATAGAGGTTCAAATTTGCGAACGTGTGCAGAACTTTTGTTGTGACCCTAGTAGATCAGATGTAAGCCTATTGAACCTAAGTTGATAGAGGTTCAAAATTGCGAACGTGTGCAGAACTTTTGTTGTGACCCTAGTAGATCAGATGTAAACCTGTTGAACCTAAGTTGATAGAGGTTCAAAATTGTGAACGTTTTGCTGTGTCCCTCTTAGATCAGATGTAAACCTATGGAACCTAAGTGGATAAGAGGTTCAAAATTGTGAACGTGTGCAGAACTTTTGTTGTGATTCTCTTAGATCAGATGTAAACCTGTTGAACCTAAGTTGATAGAGGTTCAAAATTGCGAACGTGAGCAGAACTTTCGTTGTGACCTTAGTAGATCAGATGTAAACCTATTGAACCTAAGTTGATAGAGGTTCAAAATTGCGAACGTGTGCAGAGCTTTTGTTGTGACCGGCTTAGATCAGATGTAAATCTGTGTAACCTAAGTTGATAGAGGTTCAAAATTGCGAACGTGTGCAGTGCTTTTGTTGTGACCGGCTTAGATCAGATGTAAACCTGTTAAACCTAAGTTGATAGAGGTTCAAAATTGCGAACGTGTGCAGAATTTTTGTTGTGACCCTAGTAGATCAGATGTAAGCCTATTGAACCTAAGTTGATAGAGGTTCAAAATTGCGAACGTGTGCAGAACTTTTGTTGTGACCCTAGTAGATCAGATGTAAACCTGTTGAACCTAAGTTGATAGAGGTTCAAAATTGTGAACGTTTTGCTGTGTCCCTCTTAGATCAGATGTAAACCTATGGAACCTAAGTGGATAAGAGGTTCAAAATTGTGAACGTGTGCAGAACTTTTGTTGTGATCCTCTTAGATCAGATGTAAACCTGTTGAACCTAAGTTGATAGAGGTACAAAATTGCGAACGTGTGCAGAGCTTTTGTTGTGACCGGCTTAAATCAGATGTAAACCTGTTGAACCTAAGTTGATAGAGGTTCAAAATTGCGAACGTGTGCAGAGCTTTTGTTGTGACCGGCTTAGATCAGATGTAAATCTGTTGAACCTAAGTTGATAGAGGTTCAAAATTGCGAACGTGTGCAGAGCTTTTGTCGTGACCGGCTTAGATCAGATGTAAACCTGTTGAACCTAAGTTGATAGAGGTTCAAAATTGCGAACGTGTGCAGAGCTTTTGTTGTGACCGGCTTAGATCAGATGTAAACCTTTTGAACCTAAGTTCATAGAGGTTCAAAATTGCGAACGTGTGCAGAACTTTTGTTGTGACCCTAGTAGATCAGATGTAAACCTGTTGAACCTAAGTTGATAGAGGTTCAAAATTGTGAACGTTTTGCTGTGTCCCTCTTAGATCAGATGTAAACCTATGGAACCTAAGTGGATAAGAGGTTCAAAATTGTGAACGTGTGCAGAGCTTTTGTTGTGACCGGCTTAGATCAGATGTAAACCTGTTGAACCTAAGTTGATAGAGGTACAAAATTGCGAACGTGTGCAGAGCTTTTGTTGTGACCGGCTTAAATCAGATGTAAACCTGTTGAACCTAAGTTGATAGAGGTTCAAAATTGCGAACGTGTGCAGAGCTTTTGTTGTGACCGGCTTAGATCAGATGTAAATCTGTTGAACCTAAGTTGATAGAGGTTCAAAATTGCGAACGTGTGCAGAGCTTTTGTCGTGACCGGCTTAGATCAGATGTAAACCTGTTGAACCTAAGTTGATAGAGGTTCAAAATTGCGAACGTGTGCAGAGCTTTTGTTGTGACCGGCTTAGATCAGATGTAAACCTTTTGAACCTAAGTTCATAGAGGTTCAAAATTGCGAACGTGTGCAGAACTTTTGTTGTGACCCTAGTAGATCAGATGTAAACCTGTTGAACCTAAGTTGATAGAGGTTCAAAATTGTGAACGTTTTGCTGTGTCCCTCTTAGATCAGATGTAAACCTATGGAACCTAAGTGGATAAGAGGTTCAAAATTGTGAACGTGTGCAGAGCTTTTGTTGTGACCGGCTTAGATCAGATGTAAACCTGTTGAACCTAAGTTGATAGAGGTACAAAATTGCGAACGTGTGCAGAGCTTTTGTTGTGACCGGCTTAAATCAGATGTAAACCTGTTGAACCTAAGTTGATAGAGGTTCAAAATTGCGAACGTGTGCAGAGCTTTTGTTGTGACCGGCTTAGATCAGATGTAAATCTGTTGAACTTAAGTTGATAGAGGTTCAAAATTGCGAACGTGTGCAGAGCTTTTGTCGTGACCGGCTTAGATCAGATGTAAACCTGTTGAACCTAAGTTGATAGAGGTTCAAAAGTTGCGAACGTGTGCAGAGTTTTTGTTGTGACCGGATTAGATCAGATGTAAACTTGTTGAACCTAAGTTGATAGAGGTTCAAAATTGTGAACGTTTTGCTGTGTCCCTCTTAGATCAGATGTAAACCTATGGAACCTAAGTGGATAAGAGGTTCAAAATTGTTAACGTGTGCAGAACTTTCGTTGTGACCCTAGTAGATCAGATGTAAACCTATTGAACCTAAGTTGATAAGAGGTTCAAAATTGTGAACGTGTGCAGAACGTTTGCTGTGACCCACGTAGATAAGATATAAGCCTGTCGAACCGAAGTTGATAGAGGTTCAGAATTCTGAATTGTGTTGATGAGATCGTTTGTGCATCCGTTGTGTTCCTAAACAACCGGGAAGTTTTGACAACAAAGATAATTTTTTCGTAAATGTTTTAAAGACTTCTATCTTCTGGCCGTTAGGCCATCTGATTTTGGTCAGTGTGCAATTAAGAATTGTTTGTGAGCTAACTATCCGACGCTTAATAGTACATATATATAGTTCGAGTGATATGAGAACAACCGACTAATGGTATGAAGGTAATGTTTAAGGAGCGGCGTATTAAACAAAAAAACATTACAGCCTTTAGTCTTAAAGAAAACACAAAAACTCCGACGTTCATTGGTGATCCCTGCAGCTGGCGAGGGACAAAGCGAAGGGGGAGGGTGGCAACCAGGTAAGTAATGACTTCCGAAAGAGAAGCGTTTATCATGCAGCGCCGGATGTACAAATTTTCCACAAGGGAAGCCAGGATTTTGACAAGTTTTTTTTTTTTTTTTTGGGTACAGACCAGAGGTGGACTATGTGGTTTATGATGTACAATATAAGTACAATTCTTCAAATAAATTTTAATACTTAAAAATCGGAAAATAATTTTTCCTCTTGCTCAAACGAACGGCGTAAACTAAATTAAGGCGAGAGAGATTTTGAATGTGTACCTCCCCGATGGCCAAGTGGTCTGAGGCGCTGGCGAGACATTGGTGCCTGAGATGGGCCCAGGCCCGAGTCCCCAATGAAGCATGACTGCTGCTCTTTCCTGATGGGGATGGATCTGTGTCCCGCCTGGAATCAGTTGTTCCAAATTAGAAACTGACGACCACTTACAGTCCTTTGAGGTGATCATGGTGGTCGTTAAAACCTCAGAACGAAAACAAAATGGCGTGTATATACACCTATGAGGCATTACATTATGACCACCTACCTAATAAGCTGTAGGACCCAATTTAGCCCGCAAAATAGCGGCCACTCGGAGAAGCATCGATTCGATGAGGTGGCGATAGGTATCTTGAGGCATCTGGCACCATAATGTCAACAGCAGGTTTTCCAGTTCCCATACATTGAGGGGTGGGGTGATTTAGTGGGAACTCGCTTTTCAAAGTCGAACCACAAATGTTAGACTGAGTTCATATCAGGTGAATTTAGAGGTCAGGGTATTAACAGCATGTCACCAGCATGTACTTCCAACCACTCGACGATTCTGGCAGTGTGACATGGCGCATTATCCTGTTGGTAATGACCATCACCAGCAGGGAACACAGTTGCCATGAATGGGTAAACTTGGTCAGCAGCGATGTTCAGCTGTCAGGGATTGTGCTATTAAGATAATGCGGCCTAAAGTGTCCCAAGAAAACATCGCCCACAGCAAAACACCCCCACCGCCGGCCTGTTTCTGCCCAACAGTGAATCCAGGTGCCATAGCCTCCGTTGGTAATCGGCGTTTCCGCTCTCGGTTGTCTACGTGATGCACCAGGAATCTTGATTCGTCAGACCAGGCCACTTTCTTCTAATCATCCGCGGTCCAATCTCGATGATCTTGGGCCCATTTCATGCGTTGTTGGCGATGACGTGCAGTAAGCACTCCACCGGCGTGACCTCGCTTCCTTGGCCAGCTAGGTCACCTGACCTCAATCCCATCGAGCACATCTGGGATGACATCGAGAGAGATGTTCGAGGCTCTGACCCCCTCCATCAAATCTTCGTGAAATGCGGGAGCTGAGCTTGTTCAGGGATCGTGGATCCGTATGGCTTCCCAACGCTTCCAGTGTCTTGTCGAGTCCATGCCGAGACCAGGACGAAAGGTCATCAGGACGAAAGGTGGTGCTGCACGTTACTAGACAAGTATCTCTAATTCAATAGCTCTTCAGTGTATACTACTCGCTGGAACGGGTCGCGAATTGCTTGGACGTAGAGTTCGAATTGCAATGCCTAGTTTTATTTCGGCAGCTCTCAGCAACTATTTAGGCAATCCGGTGGCCGAGTGGTTTAAGGTGCTGGCTTGCAACCATTCGATCGAGATGGGCCCAGAGGAGACACTGGTGCTGTGTTTGCCCAATAGCGCTAACTCTGTCCCTTTCCTGGAACCAGTTATCCCATGTTATGGATGGGCGAATGTTTATAGCCCTACGAGCTGCTCATTGGGATCGTTATAATAATCCCAAAAGCAAATTGCTCTTGATGCAAACAAGCGTTTTCTTCAGCGTTTGTCTCTTCTTCCACTGCATTATTCCTACAGTTTTTTCATTTTCCTCAAATGCTTCCATTTCCTTCCTTTTCCACCGTTTTTTGAATACTGCCAACTTGCTCCTGAAATATTGCGTTATATATACCGACAATTTTTGCGAATTTAGTTTTGATTGTTCCACATTCCTTCAGATCCAAACTTTTCGCAGTCTGTACTCCTAGTAATATCGATATATTTTCTTCTCAAAAATATCGTTATTTTTCTTTATCTTCACTTGCTTTCAAAGGGCTACGCAATAACAACTTTCACAAAATTCCAGTACCACTCTGAGACGACGAATTTCTAACATAAATGGCCTCGGACTGTTACTGATAGATGCGGATAATTCATCTGTATTGATTTTGAGGTGTAAACACTTCTTGTCATATGTTCGTTATTTCGCCTGTTTAAATAATGTCGTTTCTACTGATTTGTTCAGCTGAACTATGTGACTGCATTTCTTTCCCTGCAAATAACTATATTTTTTTCAGACAATGTTATACTATGAATATAAACTTCTTGTTGCATTCCCTTTCTTATTAAGAAGGTTGAAAAAATATTAAATGAAAGGAGAATTATATTCAGCTTCTGCTGCACTGTGTGTGTGTGTGTGTGTGTGTGTGTGTGTGTGTGTGTGTGTGTGTGTGTGCGTGAGTCAAGAGAAAGGCGTATTTTCTGTTTTTTAAATGTCGTTATACTATTTTCTGAAGCTTTTCTTCCCCCGTTTTTTAGGTAGCAGTGGCCTGCTTTGGCACATTCGTAGCAGTTGATGAGAAAAACGTCTTAGATCCAAGTATAGCTTTTGTGTCACTAAGCCTGCTGAATTTGTTGAGGTTCTCTGTCAGTGAAATTCCTTACATACTTTCAGAACTCGTCCAGGTAAGACAACCTCTCTTTAATAGAAATGTGCCCATAAAAAGTAAAACAGAGGAAAAATGCAAGATACTAAAGTTATTGGGGTCCGTTTTTCGATATGAAGACTTTAGAACTTCTGTTATTATCTGATGAATTACAGACTTACCATTTCATACAGTGATGAAAGGAGATGATCTGTTTTGAATGAAAGTACTGTTCAGCTTTTCTAGTCTGGGCGAATTTACACAAACACATACGCACACATATTTTATACGTCGTATATACACTGCTGGCCACCCAAAATGCAACACCAAGAAGGAAGCATCCGACTGGCCTGAAATTCGCATCATGCGTTGCCCGCGAGAAAACATGCAAACGATTAGCATTGCAGGGCATATGTAAATCATGTGCGCCCGGCACGCCACCGAGAAGCACTATAAGAAGGGTGCACAGAAGGCGGGGTGTAAGTAGTGGAAGGGTGTTGTGCTGTCGGACCTGTGCGTGGGAAACTTTCTGGTGCCTCGTCGCAGAATACGGCAGTCATTCCAGCACGTTTCAGAGTTCGACAGAGGACGAATAGTGGCTTATCGAGACAGCGGTTTATCGTACCGAGACATCGGCACCTGTGTGGGATGACATCCAGCCACAGTGAGGCGAGTATGGATTCGGTGGGTGCAAGAGGGACGGACGGACCGACGTGAACGATTGCCGCAGCCGCGGCACACCATCGATCGAGAGAACCGGCGTGTTGTCCGGCTGGCATTGACGGCTCGCACCGCCACATCACGAACGTTAGCGCAGGAATTAGGGTGTGTTGCGCAACAACCTGAGTCAGCACGTACCGTTCGACGTCGTCTGTCGGAGACTTGTCGCCCGGCGCCCATTGCTCCGATTACCATTGACGTTACACCACCGACGAGTGCAGCGGCAGTGGGCCGTTGAACGCCGCACCTGGACTGCGGAATGGCACGACTTTGTCTTCTCCGACGAATGCCGCTTCTGCCTGCAACACTACGATGGTCGAATCCGCGTGTGGCGGCACC
Organism: Macrothele yani; assembly: GCA_039090855.1. NCBI lineage: Eukaryota > Metazoa > Arthropoda > Arachnida > Araneae > Macrothelidae > Macrothele > Macrothele yani. Next base: position 93,293,801 of record CM076993.1, read on the forward strand.
GCAGCGAGAGACTGTATGACGCCTGCACTATGCATCGCCATACCGGTCCGTCGCCTGACGTTATGTTTGGGGCGCAATTGGATATGACGCCCACACCCCTCAGGTACGCATCGCCGGTAACTCAACAGCCACCACTACATCTTCGACGTTTTGGAGCCTGTAGTCCTCCCTTACCTGTAGGACCTCCCAGCGGCACGTTTCAACAGGACAATGCGCTCCCGCACGTGGCACGCATCCTGCAACAATTTTTCACGGCTTACCAGGTGTCACTGCTGCCGTGGCCCGCCTGTTCTCCCGATATGTCGCCCATCGAACACGTCTGGTCGCTGATTGGCAACCGAGTGGCACAGCAAACACCACCCGCGGCTACGCCTGATGAACTGTGGCGACGTGTGGAAGCAGCGTGGACCAACATACCCCAAGCCCACATCCAAAGCCTCTTTCGTTCGATGCCGCTGCGTGTAGCGGCCTTTATTGCCAGCCATGGGGACCACACGAACTATTGATGTCTGCGTGTTCCGCAAGTCGCTCGGGCCTGTAAGCTCAATCGTTTCATCTTTGTATCTGTTCTTATGTGTTCAGTAAATCTGGCTTGGCTATCTCGTGTCCTTCTAGGTGTTGCATTTTGGGTGGCCAGCAGGGTATATGTCATCATCAACATCATCATCATTGTCAATCATTATCAATCCACTGCTGGATAAAGGTCTCCTCAAGTTTTTTCCGCAATTCTCTGTCTTGAGCCACTGTCCTCCATGTTACTCCGGCATGCATTCGAATTTCATCCATGCATCTGCTGTGTATTCTTCTTCTGGGTCTTTTTCTATCCCTTGGAATCCAGTCTAAAATTTCACTTGCCCTTCTGTGGTATGTTCTTCTGGAAAAATGTCCAGCCCATTTTACACTATCTACCAACAAGTAATTGGACACCCCTGCAATCGATGACATCTGCGGTCCTGATACACGTCACGGCCGCCGAAGTTAAATATCGTGTGGGAAACAACAACGCAACCAGTCGCATGCAAGATGCCACGCAGTTCGGAGCTCTCTGATTTCGAGAAAGGTGTAATCGTCGGGTATTACAGAAATGGCCGATCCATACGTGACATATCCAGCGAGTTGAAATACTCAAAATCGACAGTGGCCTACGTGATTGGCGAGTGGAAGATGAGAGGTGACAGTCGGAATGTTCCCCGACCCGGCAGACCCACAAAACTGGGAGTTAGATACCGACGGCTGCTGGCCAGAGAAATTCGGAAAAACCGCACCAAATCGATGGGCCACATTTGCGAGGAGCTTCAACAGGCATCCGAGAGTGTTCTTTCGATGATTACCATCCGTAAGGAAGCCCATCTGCTCGGTTATCATTGACGTGCTGCCGTCCACAAGCCTTTGATCACCAAGTCCAATAGCGCTGCTCGGCTAACGTGGTGCAAAGAACGTCCACAGTGGACCGTTGAACAGTGGAAACAGGTTCTCTGGAGCGACGAATCAAGGTTCACCCTCTACCGTTAGGATGGCAGGGTCTGGGTTTGGCGTCTGCCTGGAGAACGCCTCCTGCCGGAATGTATTGTGCCAACTGTGAAGTTCAGCGGCGGTGGAATTATGCTATGGAGGTGTTTCTCCTGTTATGGCACGGGACCCTTGGTCGCAATTCCTGGTAGACTCAACGCCGCGACTTACTCACCATTTTGGATGACCATGCGCTCCCTACGTTGTGGCAGTTTTCCTTGGTGAACCCATGTTACTTTCAGGATGACAATGCCACCTGTCATGTTGCGAGGTCCACCATGGCTTGGTATGGTGACAATGGGATTAATCGAATGGACTGGCCTGCGCAGAGCCCGGATCTTAACCCTATCGAGCACCTCTGGGACGAGTGGGATCGTCGACTTAAGGGGTGCCCCACCGTCCGAACTCGGTGAAGGAACTGACCTGTCTTCTCAAAGCCGAGTGGAAGAAAATACCGCTGGCCGTCGTACAACGCCTGGTTGAGAGTATGCCCCGGAGGGTCGCAGCTGTAATCGCCGCTCGTGTAGGCTCCACCAACTATTGAAGGTGAATAAACTTCGTTTTCCTTTGCTATCACAGGTGTCCAATTACTTGTTGGTAGGTAGTGTATATATATATATATATATATATATATATATCAAAGGAAAGTTAATATACTACTCATGTAATATAAACTACAACAAAACGGCGTAGATGTAGATACTGCATGCAAAAGAATATTAACACACAAGCAACCAACCCTCATAAAACAACTAGGTCCTTATGACTTCCAGATGAAGAAAACCACAATAAAAGAAATAATAAAATGACAAAATAATGTAAACTAAATTATTATGAATATACACTCAGGACTCCTGGACCACTCTTCAGGGAAAGACATCCAGAAGTCCTGAGCAAACAAATTCAGCTCAGGTTTCGTGAGAATGCTAAAAATCTCAAAAAAAGCAACAACAGACGTACACATTAGACTTTTGTGTAATAAATTCAATGCATTCTGTCTTCCCTACCTGAACTGCAGTATATACAAACAAGAAAGATGACACCGAATTTTCGGGTGTAATAAGCACGTCTTTTGAATCCGTTCTGACGCAAATTAAATTTATCAAAGTTATTCGAAGTCAATGAAACCGGTATGGAAAATAATAGTATCTGACGGAAGAAAGAAGTTTTTCAATCGGGTTTTTAATCCCTCAGATATTGCTGTAAACGGAATCGTGAACTTACGCCCTCTGGTTGCAGACTTGTGCGTTAAGAAAAACATGAATTTATATGAGAAACATTTCGCACCAGAAACGCTCTCCAACACAGAAATAAGTTTTCAAATCGGACGCTTAGAAACAGTGATATCGACAAAAATAAGATGTGACTTTACGTCCCCTGGTGGGGAAACCATGCATTATTTCAGGAAGAAAGTATTCTCAAAATGTTTTTCAATATGAGCGGTATCGGTCCAAGAAAAAAAAATTTAGTCGAGTTTTCGGGACCCCTGATTTTGCTACAAGTACAACAGAAGCAGAAATTAACACTTATGCCACTGGTGGCCAAACCATTCTTTACCAAACATTAGAAAATATGTTAAAAATATTTTCCATCAGGTCTTGTATGCGATACAGGAAGAATTTTTCAAATAGGAGTTTTAGAAGCAGAAATAACGCAGAAAACGCAATTTACCTTTGTGCCCCCTAGTGGAAAGTCTATGATTTACTTTAAAATTTTGAATTTATATGAAAAACATTTCGCTTCGGAAACACTATCCAACAAAGAAGGAATTTTTCAAATCGGACTCCTAGAAGTAGAGATACTGACAAAAATAAGGTATATATATATATATCTACGCCCCCTGGCGTAAAAACCTTGCATTATTTCAAGAAGAAAACATTCCTAAAAGGTTTGTTGACATGAGTTGTATCGGTTAACAAACGACTTTTTTTTCAATCGAGATTTTAGAAGCTCATATTTTGCTGCAAATACATCAGAAGCGGAAATTAAGACTTACGCCACCTGGTGGCCGAACCATTTTTTTCAAAAATTAGAAATTATGTGCAAAGGATTTCCCATCAGGAGCTGTAACCGGTGCAGAAAGATTTTTTCAAATCTGAGATGTAGAAGCAGAGAAATAGTGGGGAACGCAATTTACCTATACGCCTCCTAGCGGAAAGTCTATGAATTACTTGAAAATTTTGAAATTATATGAAAAACATGTCACACTGAAAACCTTATCCAACGAAGAAGGAATATTTCAAATCGGATTCTAGAAGTAGAGATATTGATAAAAATAAGATATACATCTACGCCCCTGGCGTAGAAACAATGCATTATTTTAAGAAGAAAATGTTTCTAAAAGGTTTTTCGACATGAGTAGTATCGGTCTACAAACGACATTTTTTTCAATAGAGAATTTAGAAGCTCATATTTTGCTGCAAATACATCAAAAACGGAAATTAAAATTTACGCCCCTGGTGGCCAAATTATTTTTTTTACAAAAATTAGAAATTATGTGCAAACGATTTTTCATCTGGAGCTGTATCCAGTGCAGAAAGAATTTTTCAAATCGGAGATTTAGAAGCAGATATATAGGGAGAAACGCAATTTACCTTTACGCCCCCTAGCGGAAAGTCTAGGAATTACTCTAAAATTTTGAAATTATATGAAAAATATGTCACACTCAAAACCCTACCCAAGAAAGAAGGAATTTTTCAAATCGGACTCCTAGAAGTAGAGACATTGACAAAAATAAGATATACATCTACGCCTCCTGGCGGTGAAACTGTGGAATATTTTAAGAAGAAAATATTCCGAAAAGGTTTATCGATGTGAGTGGCATCAGTCCACGAAAGAATTTTTTCAATCGATATTTTAGAAGCTCAAATTGTATGGCAAATACATCAGAAGCAAAAACTAACACTTACGCCCCCTGGTGGCCAAAGTATTCTTTACCAAAAATTTGAAACTATATGCAAAAGAGTTTTCATCAGGAGGTGTATCCGCTGAAGAAAAAAGTTTTCAAATCGGAGTTTTAGAAGAAGAGTTATCGGGAAAAATGTAATTTACTTTTGCGCCCCCTAACGGAAAATCTAAGCGTAATTTAAAAAAGTAACTATATCTAAAATACTCTTCGACATAAATGAAATCGAGTGATAAAATAATGTTTATAATCGGATGTTTTGATGCAAATATGTGGAATAAAACGTATTTTTGAATTCGACATCATCTGCATTTACGCCCTCTAGTGGCGACATTGCACATCGTAAAAAAAAAAAACGAAATAAAGGATCATCATTCGCATATTACAAGCTTCCCAATACAAAAAGAATTTTTCAAATCGGACTAACAGTTGCAAGGTTATCGTGGGTACAGGCGGACGGACGGACAAACCGGTAACATAAGCACGATCTTTTTTTACAAAAGACGTGCTAAAAGGAGCCACTGAAACTAAAAATGAACTATAAAACTCCTTACCAAAACTGTAATTCTACCTGAACTCTTATATATCCGAAGAAGAACCACTGAAACTAGAAATGAACCATAAAACTCCTTACCAGATTGTAATCCCTGTGAAAAATAGTAACAGTAACATAAATCCTTCCACTAAACCTTTGCTATTTTTCAAAGGGATTACAATTCTAGTAAGGAGTGGTATGGTTCATTTTTAGTTTCAGTGGCTCTTTTTTGTATTTTTGTATATACTACAGTTCAGATAGGGAAGACAGAATGCACTGAATTTATAACACCAAATTTTAATGTGGATGTCCGTTGTTGCTTTTTTTCGAGATTTTTGGCATTTTCACGAAACCAGGAATGACTTTGTTTGCTCAGGGCCTCTGGATGTCTTTCCTTGAAGAGTGGTCCAGGGGCTCTGAGTGCGTATTTATAATAATTTACTTAACATCATTTTGTCATTTTACAATTTATTTCATTGGGCTTTTCTTCATCTGGAAGTCATAAGGACCTAGTTGCTTTATGAGGGTTGGTTGCTTGTGTGTTAATATCCTTTTGTGTATATATATATATCATCATCATCATCATTGTCAACCATTATCAATCCACTGCTGGACGAAGGTCTCCCCAAGTTTCCTCCACAACGGTCTGTCTTGTGCCAGTCTCCTCCATGTCACTCCCGCATACTTTCGAATTTCATCCACCCATCTTCCATGTGGTCTTCTTCTGGGTCTTTTCCTATCCCTTGGAATCCAATCTAAAATTTCGGCTGTCCATCGATGGTCTGTTCTTCTGGCAGTATGTCCAGCCCATTGCCATTTCAGGGATTTAACTCTGATCACGATGTCTTCCACTCTTGTCATTTTTCGGATCCACGTGTTCCTCTTCTTATCTCTTCTGGTTACACCAAGCATGCACCTCTTCATGCTACTTTGAGTTGTCTGCAGCCTTCGTATGTCTCTTTTAGCTAAGGTCCACGTGTCTGCACCATACGTAAGCACTGGAAGGATGCATTGATCAAACACTTTTCTTTTAAGACATAATGGCATATTGCTCTTGAAAATTATGCTGTTTCTTCCAAAAGCTCTCCAGGCAAGTTTTGTACGCCGATTAATTTCTTCACCAATGTGACCCTCACTAGATATCTGCTGTCCAAGATAAACGTACGTGTCTGTTATCTCCAGCTTTTCTTCATCAATCGATAAATCTTCATTTCTTGTAAAAGCATTGTACATAACTTTTGTCTTCTGAAAGTTCATTTTTAATCCCACTTCTTTACTCTTGTCAGCAAGTTCCTGGATCATACTCTGTAGCTCTGATGGGGTAGTTGCAAAAATGACTATGTCATCAGCAAAACGAAGGTGGGTTAGATAATCTCCATTAATCTTTATCCCTTTGTTTTCCCAGTTCAGTGATTGAAAGACATTTTCCAATGCGGCATTAAAGAGCTTCGGAGATATGGTGTCACCTTGTCTCACTCCTTTTCCAATTTTTATGTGTGTTGTATTTTCAAACAGCCGAATCTTTGCATTTTCATAGATGTTATTAATAATATTAATGTATGCATCTTCAATACCGCAGGATTTCAGAGCCTTTGTAACTGCTGATGGTTTCACCGAATCAAAGGCTTTTTCATAATCGATAAAAGCCATGCACAATGGAAGTTCATATTCCCTCGCTCTTTCAATTAGTTCTCTCAGTACGTGGATATGATCTATTGTGCTGTAGCCACTCCTGAATCCAGCTTGTTCTCTCGGTTGAGCCACGTCCAGTGTCACCTTCAAGCGGTGTGAAAGAACTTTAGTGAAGATTTTATAAACCACTGATAGGAGGCTGACAGGTCTGTAGTTCCTGAGATCCTCAATGTCACCTTTTTTATGTAGCAAGATCATTGTAGCGTTGTTACAATCCTCAGGAATTTTCCCTTCATTAAGGCATCGAGTGAAAATTTGGGCGAGTACTGTTTCGATTTCTCCACTTGCTTCTTGTATGATGTCTACAGTAATACCATCTTCTCCTGGAGCTTTTCCCCGCTTCATGTTCTTGATTGCATGTGCAACTTCTGCTGGAAGGACTGGAAGAACTCTGGTACTGGTATCTTTCATGATGTCTGGAGTGCATGTATCATCCCTTTCATATAATTTGGAGTAGAAATCTTTCACTCTTGTCAAAATTTCGCCTCTATTTCTTGTTACAGAACCATCTTCTTTTCTCAGTGCCATAATCTGTTTTTTCCCCTTACTGAGATGTCCCTTTGCTATCTTTAGGCTTTGGTTGTTTTCAATTGCTTTCCTTACTAGTTCACAGTTGAATTTCCTTACGTCTTCAGTGATACTTTTTCGTACTGTCTTGCATAGCTCTATATATTCAACTTTGGAAGTCACATCTTCTTTAGTTGTCCTCATCACTCTTCTTTTTTGCATCAACATTTTGGTTTTTCCTGATAATTTGTTCACATGCAATTTGTTCTTAGACCCAGCTAATTTTGTTGCTGTTTCCATAAGAGCTTTGGTTACTTTTCTGTTAACTTCCGAAATATCCACTTCTTCCGATGTTAGGCCTTCTAAAGCAGAGAATCTGTTCTTCAGTTCCAATTTGAAGGTATTATGGTGTTTTTTAAGGTTGGTTATGTCAATACATTTTGTTTGTCTTATGAGCTTGCTACGTTCGAGTTTAGTGTTGAGGTGCATCTTACATCTCACCAATCTATGGTCACTGCCTGTGTTGAACTTGTTTAGCACACTGCAGTCTTCTATGACGAATTTTTTGTTACACATAATAAAATCAATTTCACTTGTCGTCCCATTTGGATGTCTCCATGTCCATTTCCTGTGTGGCTTTTTCTTGAAAAAGGAGTTCAAGATGAAAAACCCTTCTGCCTCTGCAAACTCTACGAGAGTATTTCCACGCTGGTTTCTGTTGCCGTGACCGAATTTACCTACTGAAGTTTCATTCTGTTGCCGTTGCCCTATTTTTGCATTGAAATCTCCCATAATTATCTTCAAGTGCTGCTTACCTTTATTATTTAGATCACGAATTTCCTCATAAAATTCTTCAATTTCTTCTTCAGCATGACTTGTGGTGGGTGCATAAGTTTGAATAATCTGAGCCTGGTATCTTCTCGAGAGTTGGATAACGAGTCGTGCAACTCTGTCTGAGGAACTTTCAACTTCTACAACTTTATCCTTCAGTTTCTTGTTTATTATAAATCCAACACCACTAGTTCTGCCAGTATTTGTCCCACGATAGTAGAAGAGATGTCCACTTTTCAGTTCAATGAGATCTTCTCCTTTTCTCCTTACCTCACTTAGCCCGACGATGTCCCACTTGATCCTTTGTAGTTTCTCTTCCAATTCAAGAAGCCTTGAATCAGAAGATAGGGAGCGTCCGTTATACGTCGCCAAGGTCAGCATCAGATGACAGCCTAGTCCGGTCCTCCGGGGATTCTTAGCACCATCTGCCTTCATGTCGCACTGGCCGCTGCCTTGGCCAAGTACATTCCAGCTGCCGGAGACTGAGGGCCAAGATTTAAGTTGTGGTGTCATTTTGGAGGGGTTTGGCCATAACTCACCACGCTGGCCAAGTGGGTTGGTGAGTGTGGGATAGCATTTCCTCTAATCCCGATGGTATAGGTATACCGCTATTGGCGGTCGTCAGAGCCCCTTTAGTGGGAACAGGATGTACCACGAGAAGGCGGGGTTGACATTTGTCAAGGAGAGGCTGTAATGTTACACATCACCTGACCTTACATACCATATATATATATATATATATGCATATATATCCTAATAAATTTGAAGTTAGAAGGAGTTTCGTTTTTCTTAATTGCGTAGCCAAAAAACAGTGAAAACATTTGGAATTTACTAGCAGTTTTCCTACTTAATGTGCATAGTAATTATTCAGTTCATCGACATAATGCGGCATCAAAACGACAAGAACTATACATCCTGGTAACTTAAACTTACAAAGGAACACCTCATAGGCTGTTCCTTTCAAAGTTACTAAAGAAACCGCTGCTGTTAGACACCGCTTTAAACGATTAGAGGATGCGTCTTCCCCAGAAGTCAGTGTGGCTTTGTTCAGCTGCTAGGTACCAAACAGTGATGTAGTTCGAAATAAAAAAGTGCATTAGCGGTGAACGAATTAGTAAAAAGAAAAACAAACCGCAAGGAAGACTTTCGAGAGTCTTTTAAAGTTTGACTTGTTTTAATCATTTACAATTTTTAATTCAATTTTATTATACACGATTTTGTTAATTTTTGTGAAAACTACTGAGTTTAGGCAATTTAAAACAAAAGAATGAATGTTACGTGTGAGTAACATACCGAGAATATGTATATACACTGCTGGCAACCCAAAATGCAACACCAAGAAGGACACAAGACAGCAAAGCCAGATTTACTGGACACATAACAGATACAAAGATGAAACGATTGAGCTTACAGGCCCGTGCGACTTACGGAACACGCAGACATCAATAGTTCGTGTGGCCCCCATGGCTGGCAAAAACGGCCGCTACACGCCGCGGCATCGAACGAAAGAGGCTTTGGATGTGGGCTTGGGGTCCAGGCTGCTTCCACACGTTGCCACAGTTCATCAGGCGTAGCCGCGGGTGATACTTACCGGTCCACTCGGTTGCCAATCAGCGACCAGACGTGTTCGATGGACGACATATCGGGAGAACAGGCGGGCCACGGCAGCAGTAACACCTGGTGGGCCGTGAATAATTATAGTACGATGCGTGCCACGTGCGGGCGCGCATTGTCCTGTTGAAATGTGGCCGCTGGCAGGTCCTGCAGGTAAGGGAGGACTACAGGCTCCAAAACGTCTGAGATGTAGCGATGGGTGTTGAGTGTACCGGCGATGCGTACCAGAGCGGTGCGTGTGTCATATCCAATTGCGCCCGAAACCATAACGCCAGGCGACGGACCGACATGGCGATGCATAATGCGGGCATAATACAATATCTCGCCGCGGTGCCGCCACACGCGGATCCGACCATCGTGGTGTTGCAGGCAGAAGCGGGATTCGTCGGGGAAGACAATGTCGTGCCATTCCGTAGTCCAGGTGCGGCGTTCAACGGCCCACTGCCACCGCATTGGCTAGTGGTGTATAACGTCAATGTTATTCGGAGCAATGGGCGCCGTGCGACAGGTCCCCGCTCCTGCAGACGACGTCGAACGGTACGTGCTGACACAGGTTGTTGCGCAACACACCCTAATTCCTGCGCTAACGTTCGTGATGTGGCGGTGCGAGCCGTCAATGCCCGCCACACAATATAGCGGTCCTCTCGTTCGGTGGTGTGCCGCGGCTGCGGCAATCACTCACGTCGATCCGTCTGTCCCTCTTGCACCCACCGAATCCATACTCGCCTCCCTGTGGCTGGATGTCGTTCCACACGGGCGCCGATGTCTCGGTATGAGAAACCGATGTCGCGATAAGCCACTATTCGTGCGCTGTCGATCTCCGAAACGTGCTGGAATTACTGCCGTATTCTGCGACGAGGCATCAGGAAGCTTCCCGCGCACAGGTCCGGCAGCACAACACACTTCCACTAGTTACACCCCGCCTTCTGTGCACCCTTCGTATAGTGCTTCTCGGTGGTGTGCTGGTCGCACATGATTTGCATATGCCCTGCAATGCTAATCGTTTGCATGTCCTCTCTCTGGCGACGCATGGTGCGAATTTCAGGCCAATCGGATGCTTCCTTCTTGGTGTTGCATTTTGGGTGGCCAGCAGTGCATATTTATTTCTATAAGAAAGAAAGTGCCTTTGCGGTGAACGTGATTCTAAAGGATTTCAAATATTCAGTATTAATAATATTTTAAATATTCAGAGTTTTTTTTATTGATTTGACCTATCAGCCTGTCCTATGAATTAGGGGAGGCAGTAACGGATATATGCCGCCCCGGTGGCGCAGTGGTCTAAGCGATGGCTTCTGACCATTCGTCCGATTGGGTCCGGGTTCGAATTCCGATGAGGCATGGACGTTGTGTTTGTCTTACGGCACTGGTTATTTCTTTTCCCTGGAGACAGTGGCTCAAAATTAGGGACAGGTGACTGCTTATAGCCCATCGAGTTGCTAATGGTGGTCGTTCACCCCCTCAAAGCATATTTTTGAGAGGGGGCGTTTAATTAACACCATGAGCATCCAGTGCCATAGGCAGTCGCCCGTCACTGATTTAGGGCCACTGATCCCGAAAAGGGGACAGCCCCAGGCCTACTTCTTGCTGGTCTCGGGTCCGGAACCAGCTCCAGCGATTAGCCAGAAACCAAAGCCTCTGACCACTTGTCTACTGCGGCTTCCTTTCGCGTTACCTGTAAAAGAACCAGGAGATAAGCTAAGTGACGACTTCAGCAAAAAAATCCCACTGTAACCATGAAACACTTATCAGCTGTGCTATATACTTGTTTAATTTTTTTTTGTGTTGATTTATTTGTTGTTAGAAAAGTTTTAACATACGGAGAGTCTACCTTCTATAACGTTATTTTGAAGATCGCGGTCGTAACAAAAAAGTTATCATTCTCTTAACACTAAAACTCTTGTGATTCATGAAAAGCCATAGAGCGCGAACCGACTGTAACACCATCACATGCGAATATGTTTGCTTATAAAACACAGCAATTGCCATTTCTGCCTACATGGCCATCTGAAAGTAACTTGAAAAGTGCCTTAGCCGCGCTAAGCCTAGAAAAAAGTGCCTTAACGCCGCTAAGCCGCGTTAAGGCCCTTCTACATCCCTGGTACCAAATTGTGCCTACAAATGAATTTGCTTTCGGTATTTCAAAGCTAGCCTGCAGCACTAGTGCTTAACAACTGTTCCTAGTTCAAGACTCCGCCACCTTGGGAGAACATACGGGACGATATGAAATCAAAACAGTTGAAAAAATTTGGCAAAATTTGTTTTCTGGGTTTAAAAGCTCTGAAAACGGCAAAATCTGAGAGAGAAATTGTCAAGCATAAAAGTCTTGCATAAATTACGAATAGAATTCATATATGTAAAGAACCAGAAAGCCCGAATCTCCTGTTTATAGTTCAGAAGTATATTTGATTTTTTAACTTCTTTTTTTTTTTTTCAAATTTCTATGTACTTTTGTTCACAATTATTTTTTTCGGGGAAACGTAGCCCCCCCCTCCAACCACCTTACCAATTTCCTAAGGGAACGCCTTTCCCTACCTCCCACTTTTACCACTGATTTATAGAAAAGCTGTTTGGTACGTCATCATTGTCAACCATTATCAATCCACTGCTGGACGAAGGTCTCCCCAAGATTCCTCCACAACGGTCTGTCTTGTGCCAGTCTCCTCCATGTCACCCCTGCATACTTTCGAATTTCATCCACCCATCTCCCATGTGGTCTTCCTCTGGGTCTTTTCCTGTCCCTTGGAATCCAATCTAAAATTTCGGCTGTCCATCGATGATCTGTCCTTCTGGCAGTATGTCCAGCCCATTGCCATTTCAGGGATTTAACTCTGATCATGATGTCTTCCACTCTTGTCATTTTTCGGATCCACGAGTTCCTCTTCTTATCTCTCCTGGTTACACCAAGTATGCACCTCTCCATGCTGCTTTGAGTTGTCTGCAGCCTTTGTATGTCTCTTTTAGTTAAGGTCCACGTCTCTGCACCATATGTAAGCACTGGAAGGATGCATTGATCAAACACTTTTCTTTTAAGACATAATGGCATATTGCTCTTGAAAATAATGCTGTTTCTTCCAAAAGCTCTCCAGGCAAGTTTTGTACGCCGATAAATTTCTTCATCAATGTGACCCTCACTTGATATCTGCTGTCCAAGATAAACGTACGTATCTGTTATCTCCAGCTTTTCTCCATCAATCGATAAATCTTCATTTCTTGTAAAAGCATTGAACATCACTTTTGTCTTCTGAAAGTTCATTTTTAATCCCACTTCTTTACTCTTGTCAGCAAGTTCCTGGATCATACTCTGCAGCTCTGATGGGGTAGTTGCAAAAATGACTACGTCATCAGCAAAACAAAGGTGGGTTAGATATTCTCCATTAATCTTTATCCCCTTGTTTTCCCAGCTCAGTGACTGAAAAACACCCTCCAATGTGGCATTAAAGAGCTTCGGAGATATGGTGTCACCTTGTCTCACTCCCTTTCCAATTTTTATGTGTGTTGTATTTTCAAACAGCCTAATCTTTGCACTTGCATTTTCATAGATGTTATTAATAATATTAATGTATGCATCTTCAATACCACAGGTTTTCAAAGCCATTGTAACTGCTGATGGTTTCACCGAATCAAAGGCTTTTTCATAATCGATAAAAGCCATGCACAATGGAAGTTCATATTCCCTCGCTCTTTCAATTAGTTCTCTCAGCACATGGATATGATCTATTGTGCTGTAGCCACTCCTGAATCCAGCTTGTTCTCTCGGTTGAGCCATGTCCAGTGTTACCTTCAAGCGGTGTGAAAGAACTTTAGTGAAGATTTTATAAACTACTGATAGGAGGCTGATAGGTCTGTAGTTTCCGAGATCCTCAATGTCACCTTTCTTATGTAGCAGGATCATTGTAGCGGTGTTCCAATCCTCAGGAATCTTTCCTTCATTAAGGCATCGAGTGAAAATTTGGGCGAGTACTGTTTCGATTTCTCCACTTGCTTCTTGTATGATGTCTACAGTAATTCCATCTTCTCCTGGAGCTTTTGCCCGCTTCATGTTCTTGATTGCATGTGCAACTTCTGCTGGAAGGACTGGAGGAACTCTGGTTGGTTGGTTGGTTAGTGGATTTTAGTGGCGCAAGGGCCAGGTTTGGCCAAAGAGCGCCAGACAAAGAACGAACAGCCACAGAAACGTAAAAGCGTGGAAAATGAGTAAGAGCAGACAGGCTTGTTAAAAGTTGAAAAAGAGTATGATGAAAGCTGGGAAGACAAGGTAGTTAATCAGATTTATAACGAAATTCACTAATTGAGGGACACGAAAAGTCACTCTCCTCCCCCCACACTCCTCTGCAATGCTGGCAGAGGGCGGGGACGAACTGTCACTCTCCTCCCCTCCATGTTCCTCTGCAATGCTGGTTGAGGCTGGGGACGAACTGTCACTCTCCTCCCCCATGTTCCTCTATGATGTTGGTTGAGGGTGGGGACCTCGCTGAGGCCGAGACAGTTTGATGGACACTGCACACCTTTGCGGATTGAGGGCCGGGTCTTCCGCACGTGCAGGCTGGCTGCTGGGAACCGGAAGAGGCGGGTGTCTTCAAAAGAGAAGGCGCAGACTCAGCTGGTCGAATAAGCTGGAGCTCGGTGAAATCCACCTGTGTCGCCTGTTCAACGGTAGATCTCTTGGCAAGTGCGGCGAGAGCCACAGGGCGCGGAACAAAGGGCTGCACGGGTGGTGGCAGAGACTTAACCACTGCGGCAAAACTACGCTGACGGACGGTGGGTATACCCAACCTGGCTTTGGCAGCAGGGTACGAGAGGCCTTCCAGGGTCTTGAGACGCTGGATCGCCATCTCGTCCTTCCATTTCATACAGTTGCGGGAGTAAGCAGCATGGGCCTCACCACAGTTAACACAGCAGGCCGCAGAAGTGCAACCCCTCCCCGTCATGTTCACCGGAGCCACAAGTAGCGCAACGAGCGGAACTCTTACAGAATCGTTGTGAATGCCCGTACCTCTGGCACTTGAAACAGCGCAGAGGACTGGGAATGTACGGGCGAACTCCACAGACCAAGTAGCCAGCCTTGATTTCGGTCGGAACTTTCGGGGAGTTAAAAGTCAAGATGACATTTTTAGACTTAATTAAAGAACCATCACGCCGGAACATCATACGACGTGCAGCAATAACACCTTGGTCTGCAAGTTCAGTCACTAATTCTTCTTCACTGCATGGCAAGAGATCAAACTCCGAAATAACACCCCGAGAGGTGTTAAGAAACGGGTGAGGTGTCACTTTGACAGGAATGCCTTGAAGACTAGAGAGGTGCAGAAAAGCGTTACTCTGAGAAACACTGCAAGTTTGAACAAGCAGGTCCCCAGAGCGAAGCTTCCTCACAGACTTCAAGGGGCCAACCGCAGCGTCCAAAGCTTTAGAAATGAAAAATGGAGATCTGGTGGACAGTCTCTCATTCGGATCGATGGATTCTACAAGTAAGTGTGTAGCATGCGTAGTCACAGCAATCGAGGGGAGACGACGCTTCGGAGCGACTGGTACAGCAGCCGAAGAAGAGGTTCCACATTCTTGGTCAAGGTCTAAAGGCCGTTTAAGGGTATGAGACTTGGTAGGTTGAGAAGACGAAGGAGAGTCGTTATCAACGACCATTTGCTCAGGTGACTTAAAGTTGGAGTTTTTCTTTTTGTTTTTGCCCATGGAAAAAGGAGGAAGATTCGTCTGCAAACTACTCCACCCACCACCGAGTCCTACAAGGGAGAACTGGAGGTCCGCAAGCCGAGAAAATGACGCAGGACACAGTTCTGGAGCTTATACGTTGCAGATATAGTCCGTTGGCTGTGATCACACGCACTCGGCGGACACTTCGGCCTCCTGGTACCGTCATGCCAACGCCTTTGGCATGATCCCACAGCCCCAGGGCTCACCCTGCCGTGCCATACGACAAAAAAGCCGCTAAAGCCCTGTACACAACTTGGTACATGACTTCTGACTAGAGGTGGGTTAGTCTCTAGCCTCCCGTTTACAGCGAAGCCGGGGTCGAAGAGGAGTGTTGGTACACAGGAGGCACTTATCCGGTCTCCTGCGACCTCAGCCGCCAGACATCCCATTTCCGCCTCACGGGTCTCCGCACGCGGCAAACATGCAGGTAGGTCTAGTACCCAAACCAGCTAAAAGGAAAAAAAAGAAATCCAAAGAAGACAAATCCTGGCAGGGAACCTAAACGGAATCTCAGCAACCTACGAACTGAGCGGTTAATATAAATCAGTTAGTGGTGGAGGGTAACAAAACCACAAGACCGGGGTGTTAGTACATAACGTGGTAGCGATTAGGTAGAGAATACAACACGGGCAACTAGCCAGTGGAGAAAATAATTAAAACGAAAAAGCGAGACACAAGACCAGCTCGGGAACGTGGGGACGCGACTCCCCAACAGCTGGATGAACAGCCGTCCCTGCAAACACCAACAGCACCAAAATAAGAAAAAAACAAGCTGTGGCATGACATCAGATGTTGACCAGTCGCAAGGTCAGCTCGGGCCGTGGGGGCGCTGCTCCCCAAATAACTGGAAAACCAGTTATCCCCGTGCGGGGGAGGAACTCTGGTACTGGTATCTTTCATGATGTCTGGAGTGCATGTATCATCCCTTTCATATAATTTGGAGTAGAAATCTTTCACTCTTGTCAAAATTTCGCCTCTATTTCTTGTTACAGAACCATCTTCTTTTCTCAGTGCCATAATCTGTTTTCTTCCCTTACTGAGATGTCCCTTTGCTATCTTTAGGCTTTGGTTGTTTTCAATTGCTTTCCTCACTAGTTCACAGTTGAATTTTCTTACGTCTTCAGTGATACTTTTTCGTACTGTCTTGCATAGCTCTATATATTCCACTTTGGAAGTCACATCTTCTTTAGTTGTCCTCATCTCTCTTCTTTTTTGCATCAACATTTTCGTTTTTCCTGATAATTTATTTACATGCAACTTGTTCTTAGACCCAGCTAATTTTGTTGCTGTTTCCATAAGAGCTTTGGTTACTTTTCTGTTAACTTCAGAGATGTCCACTTCTTCCGATGTTAGGCCTTCTAAAGCAGAGAACCTGTTCTTCAGTTCCAACTTGAAGGTATTATGGTGTTTTTTAAGGTTGGTTATGTCAATAGATTTTGTTTGTCTTATGAGCTTGCCACGTTCAAGTTTAGTGTTGAGGTGCATCTTACATCTCACCAATCTATGGTCACTAATTGTGTTGAACTTGTTTAGCACACTGCAGTCTTCTATGACGAATTTTTTGTTACACATAATAAAATCAATTTCACTTGTCGTCCCATTTGGATGTCTCCATGTCCATTTCCTGTGTGGCTTTTTCTTGAAGAAGGAGTTCAAGATGAAAAACCCTTCTGCCTCTGCAAACTCAACGAGAGTATTTCCACGCTGGTTTCTGTTGCCGTGACCGAATTTACCTACTGAAGTTTCATTCTGTTGTCGTTGCCCTATTTTTGCATTGAAATCTCCCATAATTATTTTCAAGTGCTGCTTACCTTTATTATTTAGATGACAAATTTCCTGATAAAATTCTTCAATTTCTTCTTCAGGATGACTTGTGGTGGGTGCATAAGTTTGAATAATCTGAACGTATTCTTCCTTTTTTCTGTGCTCTTCAGTAAAAATGGAAGACAACGAACTTGATGAAATGCGTTGTGAATAATACAGAAGTTCTCCCCCAACACCCTAGTGTTGCAGGATTGTTAACAAACGTCCCGCTGTAAAATACTCACGGCTTTTTAACCCCATTCCCCCTTTCCCTTCAAGCATTGTGTGAAGCTCTTTAACCCGTTAAGAGGAAGAGTTTTAAAATTACAGTAATGAAATTGTTGTGACGGTTCCTATTTAGTGCATCGCTTTCTGCGTGTCTACGTTGCTTTCATGTCCGACGTTATTACATGCCAGTTGCAAAGGCGAGTCAAATTTACAGTATTTAAAAATAAGTAGTTTTCTGCCCCCCCCCCGCCCCTTCTCGCCTCCCGTTTTCCTTCACTGACAGGAATTGAAATTTAATTTCAGCGAACTGAATATTACTGCTCCCTGGAATTCTTTATATAATAAAAACTGACTGCATTTAAATATCTTCGAGAAGTAATATTGTATCTAAATATCATCTGCATCTAAACACCCTCAAGGCATATAAATATATCCTCAAGTGATATTTCTTTGTGCTACGCTTACCGGCGGCTTTGAACTCGGTGCGGTGTTATTCCCGACAACAAACCAAGGAAATGAATGGAACTGCCGCAATATTCTCAGAAAATACGGTAGGTACCGGTGCTTAACATCTACAATAGTTTTATCCGCCATTATTAACCGGCGGAATAAAACACATTTTTGAATACCTACATCTCAAACTTTGTATGCAACCATAAGAAAAAGAACCCTATCAACATGAATGCATAGTGTCACTATATTAAAGTTTCATGGACGCATTGTTTAAAACAGCTTTTTCCTTCTGCAGTGTTCTTCAGGAAGGAGGATCGAATGCTTTTATTAGAGTGATATACACTGAGTGGCCTCTTTATTATAACCACCTGACAGTTTTGAGCAAATGAGCTATGGCTGCACGCTGTTGCCGCCAGAGGGCGAGGCTAGTATAAAAAGGGAAATGCTTGCGACAGTAGTAGAAGTTATTTTTGGGTGACGAGATGGGTAAAAAAATGCGATTTGACGGACTTTCAACGTGGGGTGATTGTAGGAGCTCGGAGCCATGGGGCGAGTATCACCGAAACCGCCGCATTCGTGTAATGTTCCAGATCAGCTGTTGTTAAAGTGTTTAAAGACTGGACTGTCAGCCAAAAAACTGGGTCTCTACGTGCAACGTGTGGTCGTCATCGACTAGTAGAACGGAGAGTAACCAGACTGGTAACAGACAACAGAATGGCAACAGTGCAGCATATTACAGACCATCTTAATCAAGGATCCCCTCAAATGATCTCTGTACGCACTGTTCGCCGTACACTGCATCGGATGGGATATGGCAGCTGAAGGCCTGTTCGAACACCTTTGTTGTCTGCAGTTAACAAGAGAAAACGTCTCCAGTTCGCACAGGAGCACAAGGATTGGACAGTCGATAATTAGAAACAAATTATGTGGTCCGATGAATCCCGTTTTCAGTTGCACCATGCCGATGGCCGAGTGAGAATTTGGCGGAAACAGCACGAAAGCATGGACCCCAAATGCATTGCTACAACCCTTCAAGCTTGGTGGAGGCAACGTTATGGTTTGGGGAATGTTTTCCTGGCATGCTTTGGGCCCTTTAATTCGTGTTGATTAACGTCTGACTGGCACATCATATCTAAACCTCGTTGCGGACCAAGTGCATCCTGTCATGTGGATGGTTTATCCCAATGGCGATGTCTACTTTCAACAAGATAATGCGTCCTGCCATTGTGCCTGTATTGTACAGGATTGGTTTCAGGAACATGCCGCTGAGTTAGTTTGCTAAGGCGGCCTTCACAATCTCCAGATCTTAACCCCAATGAGAATGTGTGGAATGAAGTTGAACGAGCCATTAGACAGCGGGATGCACAACTCTGCGATCTCACACTCCTGGAAAGTGCTATTCATCAAGCATGGTCTCAGATTTCACAAACCACCTATCAACATCTCGTAGAGTCCATGCCACGAAGAATCGACGCAATATTAAAGGCAAAAGGTGGCCCAACGAAGTACTGAGGGGGTGGTCATAATAAAGTGGCCACTCAGTGTATATAGCAGTTACTTGCTTCTGTATGCCATGCATGTAATATTCAAATTTTTAACTTTTTCTCTTGTGTTAACTGCCAGACAAACATATCACTAGGACGCCTGAAGAGGTTTCTTACAGCCAAAGAAAGAGATGAGTTTGCTGTTGGGAAAACTCCAGATAAAGGTACGCTATTAAAACAGCTAATGAAAACTTTATAATTTCTGCCGCTTCAAATGTTTTTTTTGATGCCATGTATATATCCCGACAGTAGCAAAGTAACTTCCAAGAAAAAATTTCGATGTAACGAAAATGAGTAATGGTGCGTCATGGTCAAAACCACTGTTGGAATCTGATCATGTCGCATGCTGTTCCATGAAGTGACGCAACAATAGTTAATTTCATTGTTCCTCAACAACATATTTTACTAAATTATCATAGTATTATAACATTATTTTATCACGTTTTACATAAACGTAATAATATATCATGGCAATCTGCGTAAATTACGAGAACCTGATGCTGAATGTGATAAAAGCCGTTTACAAAAATGCATTTTGATGCTGTATCAGTGAGCCACCTAGGTTGATTTTCTGAAACATCTCGAAAACGGTGCGTCGTAGCAAAAATTGACTTCCTCTCAGGAACCCCCTCCAAGGGGAGGATTATCTGCTATTAATGAGAACTTTAAAGTGATGTATAACACGATGGTGTAACTTGTAGATATCCTAGACCAAAAGTTACCAATCACCCTCGTTAACACATTCGCTATTGAGCTTTTCTTTCTATCTTGAGGTCAGATTTAGCTTGCGCATGCCCAGATGGACTTTCGTATCTACATCACATTTCATTGGTGTCAGGAACGTTTCTTTACGTTCGTCTTAATCTGAATCTGAATCATCATCATTGTCAACCATTATCAATCCACTGCTGGACGAAGGTCTCTCCAAGCCTCTTCCACAACGGTCTGTCTTGTGCCAGTCTCCTCCATATTACTCCCACATACTTTCGAGTTTCATCCACTCATCTCCCATGTGGTCTTCTTTTGGGTCTTTTCCTGTCCCTTGGAATCCAATCTGAAAATTCGACTGTCCATCGATGGTCTGTTCTTCTGGCAGTAGGTCCAGCTCATTGCCATTTCAAGGACTTAACTCTGATCATGATGTCTTCCACTCTTGTCATTTTTCTGATCCACGAGTTCCTCTTCTTATCTCTTCTTGTTACACCAAGCAGGCAGCTCTCCGTGCTGCTTTGAGTTGTCTGCAGCCTTTGTATGTCTCTTTTAGTTAAGGTCCACGTCTCTGCACCATACGTAAGCACTGGAAGGATGCATTGATCAAACACTTTTCTTTTAAGACATAATGGCATATTACTCTTGAAAATTATGCTGTTTCTTCCAAAAGCTCTCCAGGCAAGTTTTATACGCCGATTAATTTCTTCATCAATGTGACCTTCACTTGATATCTGCTGTCCAAGATAAACGTACGCATCTGTTATCTGCAGCAGTTCTCCATCAATCGATAAATCTAATCTGAATAATATATAATAAAAATAAATATTGTTTTTGAAATGCTAAAGAGTCGAAATATTGTACTTATTATTGCCGCAGCCACAGTTTATTGAATATTTACTTTTATGACTCGCATATTTTCTCTCATTGGTTTTACGACAATGGCATTCATTAATCCACCTGCCTAAGTACCGCTCAATAACAGGATTTAGTAAATCTTAATGTTTCTTGTGTTATGATTTAATTCCACTTACTTATGTACAGAAGGAAGAAAGAACCAGTTGTTACCTAAGTCTGCGAGAAAGAAAGCTGGCAGTATCCTCGTGTCCAGAAAACATCTGGAAAGAGAATCGAACCATCGGTAAAGAAACACCAATGAATCTTCGCGTACAAGGATCTTCCCACAAAATCGTGGCCAGGAGAACCGTTGCGTTGGTAAACTGCGCTGGTTAGCCTTTCAACTTAGCTTTCCCAGAGCATTCACGTAGAAGTGCAGTGCCGCCAAAATAAGGGGTTAGAGAGTGGCCTCCCTTTTGTCGTCGCCTCCACGTGAACAGAATCCGTCCGAAGGAGCTTAAAATCGCTGGTCGGTGAGAAATGCTTACCCAGTGAAAGTCGTCCTTGTGCCTAGTGTCTTGTTTTGTATGTGTTCTCTAAAGGAGCGAAACCGCTGCCAATGCAAAACCCATGAATGGTTCGAAGAGAATTTGTGGTGCGGCTGAGAGCTGTGCGCTGTTACAGGTGGGTGCATTTTCGTGATGTTTGGGGATTACTTCATCGACGATAAATGTTCGCCACTTGAACTGATCCAGCCGCTTGCTAAACTTTCTTATGACAGAACATTTAATTAATTGTTTCGGCATTGGACATTATGATTCAGTAGAAATTTAGACGTTGGTCGCAGCGAGGCCGCCTTGAAAACACAAGGCCATGGCATTAGAGAGACGAGTTCCATCCGTTTGTGACGTCACTCTCATGTCACGCTGACTAATACGTCGTTGTCGTGTGTGACGTCACGACAGCGTTGGAAACCAATAGGAAGCATTGATTTCAGCGTGACGTCACTAGAAGAGGGGACTCATCTCTCTAATGTCATGACCTTATGTTTTCTTGGTCGTAGTGACCTATCTGAAAACATAATTTTATCATCATAAATTATGTAAAATAGTTATCTAAATTAAAGTGTATTGACGTTTCAGAAATCGTTATTTTTAGAGGATGCTGATAAAGCTAATTACGTAAAATTAAGTTTAAGTGGATGCCCTCTCACAATACACAGCTCTTCACGGTTACAGCCCAGCTTACTTTGGTTGACATAAAAATTCATTTAAGTTGTATGAAAACGTCTCAGGGGCGTCGCATAACAAGTTGGTGGCCGCGGTGAAGAATAAGACGGTCATAACACATGGCATTGGACATTTTAGCGACGAGCGGTTGAAATTGTTGCTGAGCTCCGTAGTATGATGTCTGAAGTGTTTGAATGCTTCCAGCTTTCCATAAAACTCCCTTTATTTACAAAATTTCCGGATTTACGTTATTAGATCAGTTAGTCACATCTCGTTCAATAGCCATTTCTTTAGAAAGAGGATTTATTTCTTTTAATCACTTAACCCTTTTTACAGTTGCACTACAGGAAAACGCAGTTTCCAGAAATTAAAATTCCTTCCAAAAATTAATGGAGACTGGTTACGCGGTGATTCTTTTGGGATGAGCAGCATCTCCCCGCTTTCCTTCAGCTTCATTCGTAAACTGCCTTATGTTCCGTTTTATATGAAAAGATAACTGCTGATAACTTTGCATCACTGTTATTATTTTCTAGTGCTCGCACTAAATGCGAGTAACTTCTTTTTTGTGTCTTTGTTACAGGACAGGCAATTTCAATTCGCAATGCAAATTTTTCTTGGGATACTGATGGAGAACCTGGATTGGAGGAAATCGCTTTACAGATTCCCGTGGGAAGTCTCGTCGCCATTGCTGGATCAGTTGGATCTGGAAAATCTTCGCTACTTTCTGCCATATTGGGAGATATGAACAAACTCACAGGGTCCGTAGACATAGCGGTATGTCTGTTCTGTAAACACATCAGTTGCATTTTAAAATGTAAATAGGTCTTAGTGTTGAATACATCAGTATATAATTGTTTATAGTAATTAGGAACGCAAACATTTAAACATTATAAGAAGCTACAGTTATGGAATAAAGGACTCAACTGGATATACGATTCTCTACTAATATAAACAAGTCAGTCGTCTGAACACAGTTTTTCTATTACACTGATCGACATAGAAAGTACCATGACAGGAGCGCCTCATAAATTGGTGGGTATGCGTCTGCAGCTAGGTTATGTAAATTATTGCAATTTCGCACCAGTCACGTGATATATGCCGGAGATAAAAGATAAAAACGGTTCGACGTAATCAAGTTTGGTCGTCCTCACTACTGCATCGGAGTGGTCTCGGTGGCGAAAGCACGTGTAAGAAGTGAGATGCGTGGGTGACGTCATCGAGAATCCTACCACCACACGAGATCCGTTACCAGTTGGTTTCGTCAAAGGGCTACGCAATGCTGTATGGTCCCTACATCTTATTTCTGGCGGAAATGCTTCGGTATGCAACACCTGTCTGCTTAATGTTACGACAGTGCTTGAAGAAAGGTAACGTACGTCACCGTAGTGGGACTAGTGCACTTAGGCGGACATCCGAAAGCCTCGATCTATACATTCGACGGTAAGCCATAGTAACTCCGTACTCCACAGAGGACGACATTCGTCAAGATGTACAGGCAGCCATGGACAACACCCTACTGTGAATCGCAAATCAACTGAGACAGATTTGTCCTTTGCGACGTCTGCCACTCACAACAGCAGCGCATCGTTGCGTACAGTTGCCGTGGTTCCGTACCAGACATGCGCGGCGGAATGAATGGAACTATGTCGTGTTCAGCGACGAGTCTCGCTTCTGTCTCAGCGCCGACGATTACCGATTGAGCATACGGGGACGACGTACCTACCGGGATGACCTTGCTCCATCCGTGAGCGTCATACGGTTCATCAGCCTGGTGTCATGGTTTGGCACGATTTCAGTTTCAAAAGCCGTTCACCACACGTACGCACAGTGGTAATAATGACAGTCTGACGATACGTCAATGAGGTGCTGCAGTCCCTTTTACTGCCATAACTCTGTGGTATCCCTGACACGCAGTTTCAACAAAACAATGCCCGCACGCAGACTGGCAACATCAGGAGACAGCGCCTACAAGATGCCCGGGTGCGGTCGTTCTCTACGCGATACCCAGACTTCTCTCCAATAGAGAAGGTGTGGAGTGTCATTAGCAGATGACTTAAGGCCTCTGCACACCTTTGCAATGTCGACAAATAATGGACATAGGTCATCGACGTATGGTCAGCGATACCTCAGGACACAATCCGGAGACTTCCACTCGGAGCCACGACGTGTTGCGAATGGGTAGTTCAGTATGGATGACGTACGACCTATTGACTCGGATCATATACTGCTGGAAAGTGAAAGAAGAACACCATTAAAAATTGCATCTGTATCTATGAGATGTATGTCGTAGCAACAACTTGTTAAGAAATTAAAAGTGATCACACGTGTGAAGTGATTCAATGTTTATTTTAACTTTTAATGCGTATCACAGTGTACAGAAGGCACATTCTAATAAGGTGTTGCACCTCCTCCACCAGCAACACAAGCTTCCAATCTTGCAGGTAATCGGTCGTCCAAATGCCGGATATCAGGCTGGGGAATAGCATTCCATACGCTTTCAACTTGGACGCGTAATTCAGCGATGGTCGCTGCCTTTCGGGGTCCGCGGAAGAGTCTTTGTCCGATCCAGTACCAAACATGCTCGATTGGAGACAACTCCGGAGAGCGTGCTGGCCAAGGTGAGTTGCATCACAGCCTGAAGAGCATGTTGAGTTGCCCGGGCGGAATGTGAGCGGGAGTTATGCTGTTGAAATATCGCATTGGGGATCGCACTCAATAATGGCAGGATGACCGGCTGCACGATGCCGCTGACGTACGTACTGCTATTCAATGTACCCCGTACAAACACCAGACTCGTACGAGACTAATAGCTAATCGCTCCCCACACCATGATGCCCTGCGTGGGGCCTGTGTGCCGTTGGTGGATGCACGATGGCAGAAGCCGCTCACCTTGTTGCCTTCCCAAGCAGAACCGGATTTCATCACTGAAGACCAGTGAACGCCATTCTTCCCTCCAATGAACTCGTTCTTGACACAACCGCAAACGTGCTCGACGGTGACCAGGGATCAGTGGTAACCATGCCAGCTGCACGTGTGACCGTAGTCCTGCTTCCAACAAACGATTCCATATCGTTCTGGTAGACACCCTTGGTACGACAGAGGATCGAATTTGCGACGCCGTAGCCCTCCGCTCTAGCAACGCCACATTCCTGATACGCCGATTCTCTCGTGCGTCCTTAACTCTGTGTTGGCCGGAACCACGTCTGTGAGTGTGCGCATGCTCCTCTGAGCACCGTCTCCACCATCTTACCACCGCCGATACACCTCTTGTTCCACAATCTGACGGAAAAGACCTTCCCGCAGACCCCCTATACGGCCTCGCTCGAACTCCGATAACTGAACAAATGTTGCGCGCCTGCGTCGTCCAGGCATAGTAGCTTCTTCAACGAGCACTGAACACGACGCCAGACAAATGAATTCGCTCTGCACACACTAGTCCTTAAATGTACATTTGCATATTGTCGTCCGCAGTAACGTCATTATTTCATCCAATGGCATTCTAACGTGAATCACAGTTTCTGCTGCTCTTAACAATTAGCATAATATAATATAATGTTCCTACCGGCATTCCTTCCGGGTGTTCTTTTTTCACTTTCCGGCAGTGTATTATACCGTCTCCTCGGCTATCACATTCATGTAATCCTTCAAAAATTGAATCACTTCTTTTCACGTTCTTGTCTACATATGTAAAAACTTGCTTTTTATTGCGTGTATTCCTTCATGGGGTGGCATTTTCTATGTCCAGAAGACTTAGGGACAATATTCCTTTTGTCGCTCGTACGACATTACATTATGATGTGACCTTCGTATAAGAATCAATAAGTGTTCAAAGATAATGTCAGATTCTGAAGATGACAATCCGATTTTTGGTGTAAATGTGACAAAGATGGCAAGTCCGAAAACTTGAAAATTTCATCGTCCTGCAGCGGGATATTCAAATTAATCTGAACTTGAGACTTGGTCGTTCTGTGTGGTGTAGTGGTTAGCATACCAGGGCGCTATCTGGGAGACGCGGGTTCGGGTCCCACTCCAGGACGATGAAATTTTTTAGTTTTCGGATATTATCTGACTTATCATCCTTGTCACATTTACACTAAAAATCGTATTGTTATCTTCAGAATTTGTATTATATGGTGTAATCCCGTATTTCTTTCATGATTTATTTGCTCCTCCGGGCAATCACGGGATAGGATTCTTAACTTCCAGATTCGCTAAACATGAATGCCGGTTGCTTCGATTAGCGAATCCTGTGATGTTTATATTCAAATTAATCGGAAACTTGAGACTTGGTCGTTCTGGGTGGTGTAGTGGTTAGCTTACCAGGGCGCTATCTGGCAGACGCGGGTTCGTGTCCCGCTCCAGGACGATGAAATTTTCAAGTTTTCAGATATTATCTGACTTACCATCTTTGTTACATTTACACCAAAAATCGGATTGTCATCTTCAAAATTTGTATTATATGGTGTAATCCCGTATTTCTTTCATGATACGGTCAGAATGATCTAGGGCAGCGATTCCCAACCTTTTCTACAGTATTCCTCCCCCATTGGGGCTAGCTTGCCATGACGCTCTCCCCCTCTCCCCCAACATTCGCGTAGGTGTTCATTGCTCTATAATCAGTATTTATTTTCTTTTGTTACGAATTCAACGATACCGGTAGCAGTATTCCTTCTAAGTGGCCATGGGAAATGCGCCCCTAACCCAATGAGCTGGGCAGGCATCAAAACCACTTGGGCAAAAAAATTTATTTTCTCAGCTTCTCTTACTAATGCAGTACAAGTTGGAACTTGGATTGGAACCCTTATTTTTTCAAATCCACCCATTTTTATCACCGTTTTTTACGCAATTGATTTTAATTTTTTTTTAAATACTAAAACCATGAAAGAAATACGGGATTACGCCATATAATACAAATTTTGAAGATGACAATCCGATTTTTGGCATAAATTTTTGGCAAATTGATCGGAAACTTGAGACTTGGTCGTTCTGGGTGGTGTAGTGGTTAGCATACCCGTGCGCTATCTGGGAGACGCGGGTTCGTGTCCCGCTCCAGGACGATGAAAAATTTCAAGTTTTCGGATATTATCTGACTTACAATCCTTCTGACATCTACGCCAAAAATCGGATTGCCATCTTCAATATTTATACTAAAACCATTTCATTAATTAAAATTTTTATTTT
This sequence comes from Macrothele yani, assembly GCA_039090855.1. Lineage (NCBI taxonomy): Eukaryota > Metazoa > Arthropoda > Arachnida > Araneae > Macrothelidae > Macrothele > Macrothele yani. The sequence continues at coordinate 93,321,086 of CM076993.1, forward strand.
ATAAAAAGTGAGAATCTTAAACTTACTGGAATAAAAACACTGGAAATTAGGAAAAGCATGCTTACGCATAATACACAGTTTCTTGACATATCAAATCACCGAGGAGAATAAGAAACAAAATAACAGCTAAATGCAAAAATAATTAGTTCAAATAGAACAAGTGCAAAATCGTTCTGATCTGACAGTCCTTCCAAGGAATAAATTGCCTCTTAATTTTTCCACCCCAAACCGAAGATTCGACCGTGGGAATTCTCGGCGTGGGGAAATCACTAATCCGCATTCTCGCGTTCACTATCTGCTCGCACGAGGATACTTTGTAAAAAGCCTTTGAGAATGCAGAGGACAATGAGACGAACTTAGAAGGAGGCGAACGGCATTTAAGAAAAGTGTTGTTTTGGCATTTGAGAGCACAAATTTTGTTTATTTATTATTTTTTGCAGGGAATTGATTTTCGATGTATGAGAATTAATTAGGAATTTGAAAATTTTAATCTAAAATACTTACTCTGCGCGGAAGATGTTTCACATGCGCAGAAGAAGTAAAATCGCTGCGCCACCACGCGCGTGAGCACCTCAGAGGGAACGTTGCCGGTAAGGCTCGATTGAAAATATTAAGCAAAAATGCAACTGCTCTATACTAAAATTACAAATATACCAATCTAAAGCACTTTGCACAAATAAATTGGGTAATATCGGTAAATAGTACATAACCAGGAGTTTTCCTCAATAATAAAGTTATAATAATGTAAATTAAAAAAAAAATTCCGAATTTTCACAAACTGTACACATCAATGTGAAGCTTGGGCTTATTTTGAATTGCAGAAACAATCAATGTACAGTTCTAACTGTTTCTGTCATACACGCAGGTCGTTCTCCACATTAAGACGATTTTTCTGTACTTCGTTTTAACTGCAGCCATTGTCAAAAATCAGCTTCGCACATTGGAAATTGAAGGATCATTTTCAGAGCACTTTTTGCAAGTTCTTTATACTCGCTTCGAACTGAAAGCCAAAATTCTGTAAGTGGGGTTTTGTGGAACGCTGTTTTTAGTCTCTGGTAGCTCGAAAGTTCAAGTAATTGCTCTTGACAAACCATATTTAATTCTGGCACACCACTCACTGTTACGGAGAATGGATCTCGAATCCAATCGTGAGTGTAGCTGTCGATCTGAGGACAGTAGTCTTCAAACTGGTTTTTCAGTGCTGATAGGTACATCGCTACTCTTTTCACAATGGAATTTATAGTAGAGTTATCACCAGCTTTCACTGCTATGAATTTTGTAAACAATGGAAACAGTTTAATAACCTCACAGTCGATACGACCTTTCCAAAAATCTGACATCTTCACGAAGCCTTCCCTTTTTTCTTGCGTATCCAGAATAGTTGAGTTCTTTCCTTGCAGTGACACATTCAAACTGTTTAGTTTTTCAAAAATGTCCTCCAAATAGGCCAGTGTTGCTAAAAAAAAATCAGCATTACACAAATGTTCTGTGCTAATTCCGTTTTCCTAAGCAGAAAAACTCTAATTTCATCACACAACTCGAAAAGACGCTGCAGAACCTTTCCACGAGACAGCCATCTGGCTTCACTATGAAAAGCAGATGCTTAGATCCCATTTCTTCACGAAATTCAGTAAAGCAACAAACCTTCACTGGCCGAGATTTGATGTAATTAACAATCTTAACAGCATCCGTAATAACACTATGTATATCTGGTTGCATTTTTTTTGACAGCGAAAGCTTCGCGATGTATCATACAATCAGTATATTTTACTGCTGGAGCTACAGCTTTCACTTGAGTTACAGGGACACTGTTTTCCCCTGTCATACCTGCAGCGCCGTCGCGGTGCATAAACTTATATAGTTAGTCCAAGTCAAGCCTTTAGCACAAATTCGTTAAGTACAGCGAATATGTCTTCACCAGTAGTTGTTGGGATCGTTTTACAAAACAGTAACTCTTCAATTATATTTCCTTCATTGGCATATCTGACGTAACAATTAAGCTGAGCCTGTGATGAAATATCGGTTGATTCATCGAGTTACAACGCAAATATTTGACTTTCTTTTACTTGTTGAATTAACTGCGTTTTCAAATCCATCCATAGCCAAGCCAAGTAATCGATTCGCGGTGAAACCGTATTATTTGACAGTGGAATAGTTTGTAATGTCTACGCAGCTGCTTCTCCATTCATAATGCGACACATTTCTACAGCTGCCGGAAGCAACAAATTCTCGGCAATGCTGTGTGATTTCTTACATTTAACGATTTTCAAAGCCACTATATATGAAGCTTTCAACGCTTTCTGCAACAACGTAGCTTCTTTTGACATAACAGTCTTCTGTCGTTTTAATTCCATCTCTTTTCGAACAAAAACCGCACGATCCTTGTGTATATAAACTTCATGCATAGTTTCCAAATGTCTTTTAAGTTTCGCAGGTCTAAGGTTGTCATTGGCGAGAACTTGAAAACAAATTACACACTGCGTCTGTTGAACGCCGGATTTGCTACTAAAACAAGAAAATGCGAACCTGATATAACTTGCGTCATATTGCCTGCACTTTTTCTTTCCTTTATCCGGGGCTGTACTTGTGTCGTCAGTAGTAATCCTGCTACGATATTACTAGGTTCACTTTGGTCTGCAGATTCTGCCCTACTCATTGTTCTCTTCAAATAGCGGTCCGTTCTCAATGTCAAGTAGATTAGTTTAGTTCTAGATTAAGGAGAATATATGGCCACAGTCACAACGAACGTTATTTGGGTGATGGCAGAAAACAAATGAGAGAGTGACGGAAAAAACACCATGTGCGTGTAAAGAACTATCACATTGTGTTTGGAGAGGTCCGTTTTCATCCACGTACAGTGAATAACATTGCGCGCATCGGCTCGGCCTCACCGGTTGGGAACATATGATCTAGAGTCTTTCGTAAATGAAAATTCACTTCAGTCAACTTACCGAGTCTTATTGTTTTCAAATATCTTTTGTTATTTTCCAGGAGTATTAACGAGCTCCATTTCATCTGGGGAGACGCACGTCCCAAACATTGCTCGTCTCAATGTTTGAGACGCCCGTCCCAAACATTGTTGCCACATAACATTCAGTGACTGAGAAAAATATAATGTCAAGATTGAAACCCATGATGAGAATGACTTCATGATTTACTTAGGGAAGGAAACTAAACATGAAAGTTAAATTACAATATACGTCAATATCAATTTAAATCAAATTCATCTTCATTCATAAAATTCTCTTTAATGAAATTAATTTCATACGCACTTGCTAAAAAATATTACTTAGAATATTAGGAACTACGCCTTTTTCATATTCCCAATCGACTTTCAATTCTTTCTAACTTTTTTTGTGTTATTTCTTTATTTATTATTGTTCAAAAATCTGTATGTTTTTAGGGAAGCATCGCTTATGTCCCACAGCAAGCATGGATACTCAACGAGACTTTAAAGCAAAACATTCTGTTCACAAAGCCCCTTGACGAAAAGAAATACCAGAATGTAATCTCCAATTGCTGCCTTGAACCAGATTTGGAATTACTACCTGGAGGAGACATGACAGAAATAGGCGAAAAGGTATTTCTCCTTGTATCTATTTTTCATTTGTTTTTGAAAGATTCGTGTGTCATGCCGTGATATGAAATAGCTATGCTGTGCGGTAGCTGATGAATAAATAACTTCCGATGTCATTTAGCGGTGGAATAGGAATGTGTAGATTGGTGTCGATCAACATTTTTACACGCTTCTGACTAGCTGGCGTTGTTTGGCACAGGAGTTTGAATAAAAGGCAACGTACTGAAGAAAAAATTCAATTGAAAATGATGACTCGCCTGGAAACATGGTTTCCCTCGGAGGTAAGCGCAGTGATTAGGTTGAACGATTGCGACATACCTACCTCAGAGGTGACGCACATGTCAAGACGACAAAGTTGCAGCGATAAATTCCCTTGGTGTAACGTAATTGGGAAAGCATGGGCTGCGGAGCAGAGGGATGCCGATTCGATAGCCGCCACCGTAAAATTTATGTTGCACTACAAGGACGCCCGAACGTAAAAATGGATCTACTTACTGGCCGATAGGTTCTTCGAAAAGTGTGTGATATTCCTTCCATACATCGTCTGGAATTAATGAAAATTCCTTCTTCGCTTCGAAAAATGTGTGATGCTTCTTCCACTCATCGTCGGGAATTAATGAGAATTCCTTCTTCGCTTCGAAAAATGTGTGATGCTTCTTCCACACATCGTCTGGATTTAATGAGAATTCCTTGTTCGCTTCGAAAAATGTGTGATGCTTCTTCCACACATCGTCGGAAATTAATGAGAATTCCTTCTTCGCTTCGAAATATGTGTGATGCTTCTTACACACATCGTCTGGAATTAATGAGAATTCCTTCTCCGCTTCGAAAAATGTGTGATGCTTCTTCCACACATCGTCGGGAATTAATGAGAATTCCTTCTTCGCTTCGAAAAATGTGTGATGCTTCTTCCACACATCGTCTGGATTTAATGAAAATTCTTTCTTCGCTTCGAAAAATGTGTGATGCTTCTTCCACACATCGTCGGGAATTAATGAGAATTCCTTCTTGGCTTTGAAAAATGTGTGATGTTCCTTCCACACATCGTCTGGATTTAATGAGAATTCCTTCTTCGCTTCGAAAAATGTGTGATGCTTCTTCCACACATCGTCGGGAATTAATGAGAATTCCTTCTTGGCTTTGAAAAAAGTGTGATGTTCCTTCCACACATCGTCTGGATTTAATGAGAATTCCTTCTTCGCTTCGAAAAATGTGTGATGCTTTTTCCACACATCGTCTGGAATTAGTGAGAATTCTTTCTTCTACAGAGAGTTACATCAAGCATGGTTTGCTGTGGACCCGCAACCTGCGATTTCGTGCCCCAGGCTTTCCCAAGGGGTGGGATATACACTGTCCTATCAGAATAATATGATTGCCTACAGCGGCTGCTCTGGCGTTTTTAAAGTTTTCGCCAACCCATTCGCCAAATTCAATTTTTTTCGCCAAATGTAATTAGAAGTCGCCAATTTTTTTAATACTTTATTGGAAATATAAAAATCATAAAGTGTTGTAAATCCTGTTCCCACTAAAGGGGCTCTGACGACCGCAAATAGCGGTATAACTATACCATCGGGATCAGAGGAAATGCTATCCCACACTCACCAACCCGCTTGGCCAGCGTGGTGAGTTATGGCCAAACACCTCCAAAATGACTCTACAACTTAAATCTTGGCCCTCAGTCTCCGGCAGCTGGAATGTACCTGGCCAAGGCAGCGGCCAGTGCGACATGAAGGCAGAGGGTGCTAAGAATCCCCGGAGGACCGGACTAGGCTGCCATTTGATGCTGACCTTGGCTACCTACAACGCACGCTCCCTATCTTCTGATTCAAGGCTTCTTGAATTGGAAGAGGAACTACAAAGGATCAAGTGGGACATCGTCGGGCTGAGTGAGGTAAGGAGAAAAGGAGAAGATCTCATTGAACTGAAAAGTGGACATCTCTTCTATTATCGTGGGACAGATACTGGCAGAACTAGTGGTGTTGGATTTATAATAAACAAGAAACTGAAGGATAAAGTGGTAGAAGTTGAAAGTTCCTCGGACAGAGCTGCACGACTCGTTATCCAACTATCGAGAAGATACCAGGCTCAGATTATTCAAACTTATGCACCCACCACAAGTCATCCTGAAGAAGAAATTGAAGAATTTTATGAGGAAATTCGTCATCTAAATAATAAAGGTAAGCAGCACTTGAAGATAATTATGGGAGATTTCAATGCAAAAATAGGGCACCGGCAACAGAATGAAACTTCAGTAGGTAAATTCGGTCACGGCAACAGAAACCAGCGTGGAAATACTCTCGTTGAGTTTGCAGAGGCAGAAGGATTTTTCATCTTGAATTCCTTTTTCAAGAAAAAGCCACACAGGAAATGGACATGGAGACATCCAATTGGGACGACAAGTGAAATTGATTTTATTATGTGTAACAAAAAATTCGTCATCGAAGACTGCAGTGTGCTAAACAAGTTCAACACAGGTAGTGACCATAGATTGGTGAGATGTAAGATGCACCTCAACACTAAACTGGAACGTGGCAAGCTCATAAGACAAACAAAATGTATTGACATAACCAACCTTAAAAAACACCATAATACTTTCAAGTTGGAACTGAAGAACAGATTCTCTGCTTTAGAAGGCCTAACATCGGAAGAAGTGGATATTTCGGAAGTTAACAGAAAAGTAACCAAAGCTCTTATGGAAACAGCAACAAAATTAGCTGGGTCTAAGAACAAGTTGCATGTAAACAAATTATCAGGAAAAACCAAAATGTTGATGCAAAAAAGAAGAGAGATGAGGACAACTAAAGAAGATGTGACTTCCAAAGTGGAATATATAGAGCTATGCAAGACAGCACGAAAAAGTATCACTGAAGACGTAAGGAAATTCAACTGTGAGCTAGTGAGGAAAGCAATTGAAAACAACCAAAGCCTAAAGATAGCAAAGGGACATCTCAGTAAGGGAAGAAAACAGATTATGGCTCTGAGAAAAGAAGATGGTTCTATAACAAGAAATAGAGGTGAAATTTTGACAAGAGTGAAAGATTTCTACTCCAAATTATATGAAAGGGATGATACATGTACTCCAGACATCATGAAAGGTACCAGAGTTCTTCCAGTCCTCCCAGCAGAAGTTGCACATGCAATCAAGAACATGAAGCGGGGGAAAGCTCCAGGAGAAGATGGAATTACTATAGACATCATACAAGAAGCAAGTGGAGAAATTGAAACAGTACTCGCCCAAATTTTCACTCGATGCCTTAATGAAGGGAAGATTCCTGAGGATTGGAACAATGCTACAATGATCCTGCTACATAAAAAAGGTGACATTGAGGATCTCAGGAACTACAGACCTATCAGCCTCCTATCAGTGGTTTATAAAATCTTCACTAAAGTTCTTTCACACCGCTTGAAGGTAACACTGGACATGGCTCAACCGAGAGAACAAGCTGGATTCAGGAGTGGCTACAGCACAATAGATCATATCCACGTACTGAGAGAACTAATTGAAAGAGCGAGGGAATATAGACACTTCCATTGTGCATGGCTTTTATCGAATTTATGAAAAAGCCTTTGATTCGGTGAAACCATCAGCAGTTACCACGGCTCTGAAATCCTGCGGTATTGAAGATGCATACATTAATATTATTAATAACATCTATGAAAATGCAAGTGCAAAGATTCGGCTGTTTGAAAATACAACACACATAAAAATTGGAAAGGGAGTGAGACAAGGGGACACCATATCTCCGAAGCTCTTTAATGCCACATTGGAAAATGTCTTTCAATCACTGAACTGGGAAAACAAAGGGATAAAGATTAATGGAGATTATCTAACCCACCTTCGTTTTGCTGATGACGTAGTCATTTTTGCAACTACCCCATCAGAGCTGCAGAGTATGATCCAGGAACTTGCTGACAAGAGTAAAGAAGTGGGATTAAAAATGAACTTTCAGAAGACAAAAGTGATGTTCAATGCTTTTACAAGAAATGAAGATTTATCGATTGATGGAGAAAAACTGGAGATAACAGATACGTATGTTTATCTTGGACAGCAGATATCAAGTGAGGGTCACATTGATGAAGAAATTAATCGGCGTACAAAACTTGCCTGGAGAGCTTTTGGAAGGAACAGCATAATTTTCAAGAGCAATATGCCATTATGTCTTAAAAGAAAAGTGTTTGATCAATGCATCCTTCCAGTGCTTACGTATGGTGCAGAGACGTGGACCTTAACTAAAAGAGACATACAAAGGCTGCAGACAACTCAAAGTAGCATGGAGAGGTGCATGCTTGGTATAACCAGGAGAGATAAGAAGAGGAACTCGTGGATCCGAAAAATGACAAGAGTGGAAGACATCATGATCAGAGTTAAATCCCTGAAATGGCAATGGGCTGGACATACTGCCAGAAGGACAGACCATCGATGGACAGCCGAAATTTTAGATTGGATTCCAAGGGACAGGAAAAGACCCAGAAAAAGACCACATGGGAGATGGGTGGATGAAATTCGTAAATATGCGGGAGTGACATGGAGGAGACTGGCACAAGACAGACCGTTGTGGAGGAAACTTGGGGAGACCTTCGTCCAGCAGTGGATTGATAATGGTTGATAATGATGATGATGATGATATAACACTGCCAAACAAAGAATTATTGACAGGATAAATTCCAAATTAATTGAAAAAATTGGATATTAAATTTATTCTGTGGCTTGGTTCTGAAAGGGCCAAAAAATCTAGTGTAAAAGAAAAAAAAAAAAAAAAAAAAAAAAAAAAAAAGGGAGAAGAGATGTTGAGAAAACTGCACTTTATTACCTACAGAACTTTCCCCTAATAACTATTTTCATGTGAATCGAGCAATATTGGTTGATGGTTCACATCAAAAGATAAGAAATGCACACATGCAACCGCATTTAAATGATTCTATATGAATCTTTCAGATATCCTTGGCATTGCCGAAGCAAAATTTCACATGACGTTCGAGCAAAAGCAATCGATGCCAATATTTTCGCCAAACCTTTTTATTCATCGCCAAAACGATTTTTTTTCCGCAAATTGCGAAGAATGCGATCGGCAGGGCGACCCATGACCTACCTAATCTCTCTAGTCTAAAAAAAAGTAACTGCCGCTGTTTTAGAAATTTCTCGACACTCTTGCTTTCCTAGCTCGCAGCGCAAAACGTATTGAACACAAAAATATAACATTTACATCGTTTGTAGAGAATTATTTGGAGAACACACTAAAATAAACCGTTTCTCGATTCTAGCAATACTTCAAGAGCTATTGTATTTCAAAGTTAAGGTAAGCAAAAAAGTGCTATCAGGTCGCGTTCCACGAAACTTTATAAGCATGTAGTACCATGACCGAATTTTTGCACCTCGTCGCCCTTTTTTTGAATTTCGATTTCGTTTACGAAAAACTAAATTTCTAAATTTCACAAAATTCTCTATTTCGCGATGGGATCCATTTAAAAAAACAGATATATGGCAAACTATAAATCATAACGCATTGCAATTTTTACAGCATAAACTTACAACTATCGTCCTTTTTTTTCCAAAAAAATTTTTTTTTAAGAAGAAGTCATTTTCTGATTTTTAAGCATTTTTTAAAGACGCAAAGGAAAGAAACGAACGGCTTGTCTGTCTTCACAATAACCACAGAGGAACGTTCTGGTCCCGTGACCTGCTGCCATGGTGACGCAGAGAATTTGTTATACATATGTTTTGTTGGTAAAGCTATCTCAGTTGTTTAAGGTGGACGTCAAGTAATTTTGCTTCCTATACTTCCAATGGAAAAACTTCTGTATACATTTTCTTGACAATTAATGCGTTCCCAAGGATGAAAACTTGAACATCGATTAAAATAGCTTCATTTTATAACTTGGAATACTTAATATTTTCTAAAACATAACCATAATTATGCAATCCGACATTTGTTTGTCTACTGACGTCATCAAAGTACAGGTCGCGCCATCTTTTTTCTGGTTCCAACACCACCAAAGGAAAAGTTATTGATTTTTATATAATTATGGTTGTTTTAGAAAATGTTAAGTATTCCAAGTTATAATATGAAGTTATTTTAATCGATGTTCAAATTTTCATCCTTTGGAACACAATAATTGTGAAGGAAATGTGTACAAACGTTTTTCCATTGGAAGTATAGGAAGCAAAATTACTTGACGTCCACCTTAGCGGTTTAGCATAATGGTTTAGGGTTTACGGAAACGCTTTTTGGACCGCTTTTGTTTTACTTAGTGGTAAATTTAGTAAGTGCTATAAGTTCAAACGACAAAAGTCCGACCTTCCAAAAATTAACGACAGTAAAAAAAACCTGAAATTACGGAATAACAAGCCTTATGCATGCAATAAAAATAGAAATTTATATGAATTTTCCAGTTTTTATTTCATGTGATATGCTAGGAGATCGGGCTGCAGGGCCCGATCGCTACTCTGGAAACGCGCGTAGCGAGCCTAGAAGCGCAGCCCCTAGTAATGGAAATTACCACACTTGGCGCGGATAATAGCGGCGAGACGGCGGCGTGGCATGGACACAAGGAAGCCCTGGAAGGTTGCCCGAGGCACACGTGCCCATTCTGACTGCGCCAGAGCACGGAAGTCCCGAAGATGACGTGGTTGTGTGTCGGCACGTCAAACTTGTCTATCCAAATAATCTACACAAGTGCTCTATAGAATTGAGCGGCCAGGAGGGCAGCCAGGGCGATTTCGCCGGACAGGAGAGAACGGAGACATCGCAGTCGTGTTCCTGAAACCAGTCACGCATCCCCTTAGCGACATGGCACAGACATCATCATCACCAGGGTAAACGTCCAACATGAAGGGAGGCATGTGGTCAGTGAGGATGGAAAGGTAGCCATCAGCGTCCAGAGACCCCTCCAATGGTACCAGCGGTCCCAGGTCATACCAGGAAAACATCCCCACACATGCACACTGCAACCGCTAGCCTGAATTTGACCGACAAGCATGTCCAGGTGTTGGTCCTCGTGTGTCTGACGCCGTATTCCCCACCGCCCGTCACTTCTGTAGAGTAGAAACCTCGATTCGTCAGAGAAGGCAACCTTTACCCACTCTTCCGCTGTCCAATGAAGGTAGTCCCATGCGAGCTGCAGCCGTCGTTGCCAATGGACCTGGGTTAACATGGGCACCTTGACGCAGCTCCGACTCCGGAGACCCATGCGTGACAAGGTTCGCTCTACTGTTATCGGGGACATGTACCTGGGTGACCCAGCCTTCATTTCCGTGGTCAGTTGCTGCACTGTTGAGCGTTGATTGCCCTTTACCAGTCGACGTTTTCCTCTGGGGTCCATGGCGTTTGGAACTCCACAGTTATGACGTCGGAAGGTACTCGGTGTGCCACCGGTCCATTCTTGGTACACCCTTACTACAGCACCTCGCGAACAGCCCTCAAAGTCTGCTGTTCCTGAGATGCTTCCACCCTTGGCGCGTTAGCCGATGGTCATTTAGTTTTGAGCGTCCATCAAATCACTACCTCTACCCATTATGTTCACGTGACGCGCCATGGCTTATCTGTTCTGGCCGGCCGCTTATATCTCCGTGTGGTTGACCTTGTCATGTGCACTCTGTGATTCGCCTGGGCACGGGTACACTGTGATTCCGGGGGTGGTCATTTATTCTGATACGACTGTGTTTGTGACGTCTACAGAATCGAAGCACATGTCAAGAAGCAAAGTTGCAGCGATTAATTCCGTCGGTGCAGCTTACTTGGAAAAGCATTCGGTTCCGGAGAAGAAGGATGCTGGTTCGTTTTGCGCCACCGGTAAATTTGTGTTACGCTTCACGACGGGAGGAGCCGTACCGAAAGAGGCATTTTTATTTGCAGCAATCTAGCGTAAAGTCCCCCTTCTGTTATCTTGCACGAAATTTTCCACACACGTCACTTTGCTGTCTCTTCTTGCTGGTGTTGAAGGCCTTCTGTTGCGTTTCTCATCACTACGCCCTGTGCGAATGTTGAATACCAAGGCTTGACGACCACAGATTTCTTGCAGTTTGCTGTAGATCTCCAGAGCTGGAGTTTTCCGTGACCAGATAATTCTAGTCATCGCACATACCTCCGAGTGAGACAATGTTTCCAGGCGGGTCGTCGTTTTTACTTGAATATATTCTCCAGCACGTTGACGTTTTATCAAATTCCTGTGCCAAACAACGCCATCTAGTCAGGAGAGCGTTTTGGGAGATTAGAGATTTACGTAAAGGATTTTAGGCAGGGAGTGTCCGATCCCAGGTCTTGAACAACCCTTAAAAGTAGGAAGCTAGGAGAATTGGGCTAGAGTTCCCGACAGGAAAGTCACCCGGAAGCAAGGTTTGAAAGAGGAGGCAAAGAGGCCCTTAATTATATTAGAGGGAGGGGTACCCGGGGTCCGTTGGCTTAACGTGCTCTTCCGGGGCACTCTGATCAACTTTGATGATCAACTTTGAGCGTCTGTACCTGCCCAGGATCGAACCGAGGTCGTTTTGGTGACCAGAAAGGACTCGGTTCGATCCTGAAACGCTGGCCACTATGCCATTCGCTGCACAGAGCGTATTGACATTGGGAGACGCCGATTTTTATGCCCCTAATCTGCCGCCGAAGGTCGTAATTCGGCCTTTTTTACAAAAGACGTGCCAAAAATGTGTGAGAAATCGTAGTTCTATTTGTAGCAATGAAAACAAGGAGTTGGAAAATAGAAGTTTCTGGCGATGAGATATAGGGAGAAATGGAAGTATATTGTTACGCCCCCTAGCAGATAAAGAGTCCATGCGCAATGTTAAAGAAATTATTCGAATTCGATCTGTGGCAACTGAGTTGCTAGAAAACTAAAAATTGAGATATAATTAACTCGTCAGAACATTTTGTATCAAGAAAGTAAAAAATACACGGAGAATTTTGGCTTTGGTCACAACAATTGGAATATTTTTTTTTAAATGAGACTTTCAGAAACGCAGATACATTTCCAAATTTAAATAATCCACACAGCCAAGTAGTATGTGGATTATGCTTATAACTGATGTTTGACAATGAGAAATTAATTTTTCTACTTGGAACTGCAGAACATCAGTCATCCCTGAATAAAAAAAAATCAATATTTACGCCATTCAGGAGCTCATTTTTTACCTGAAAATGCTAGGAAATGCACGAAAGCTTTTTTGGTCTTTATTACAGAAATTATTTGCGTAAGTAATATCTTAAACCAATATACATTTACTTATCTTCGAAATAACTTGTTGAAGGGAGTCGTATAGTTACTCGTGAGAAAAGACAGGTTCGTTTAAATAAAAAGTGTGTTTTGAAGAGATTGCAAATCGTCACTGAAATTTCTTAGATGTTTAAAGTACATTCTTTTAAGAAAAGATGAGGAGTTCATTCATAGTATTAAAATTATTTATAGTGTTACAGTGTGACTTGATGTGATGTGAAAATCAATCAGTGTTGCATATAGTCTAACACGTGATAGCATATCGTGGTTTCACGTGATCATGTGACGTCAACAGCCTGATTTCAATTTTCTTTTGTTTTTCCAGGGCGTGAACCTAAGTGGCGGACAAAAACAAAGGATCAGCTTAGCTAGGGCTGTTTATCAGAACGCCGATGTGTATCTACTTGATGATCCTCTCAGTGCTGTGGACGCTCATGTTGGAAAACATCTTTTTGATTACGTAATCGGACGAAATGGCATGCTCAGAAAGAAGGTAATCCAATGTCATTGCAACACACACATATTTACTCCCGTACCATTGACATCCGGAAACCCATCTATTGATAATGAATTAAATCAGGAGTTTATCCAGAAATTTCAAACTGCTGGAAAACTTTAGCGAGGGTGGTGTAAAAAAAATTTAAGGGTATATTAGATGAAAGAAAATTTTTCGAAAAACGAAAATATTTATTGTGAAATATTTAGACTTTATGATTCAAAATGTGAAAAACTATTTCAAAAATGGAAAACTGGGGATTGTTTTATAATTAAAAATATTAAAAACCCGAAATCGTTTTTCCAAAACTACACACGCCTATTTTGCTTTTGTGCTGCTTTTATTTTTCATCTGTCATGTCTAAATGCTCCCTTAAGGTGGTCGCCTGGTGATTTTACTTCTTATACTTCCAATGGAAAAAAATTCGACGCTATTTCATCAGCGAAAAAAGATTTCCCGTACATCAAAATTGGCAAACTGATAAAAAACATCCAAACTTGGATTGTACAATCGGTGATTTTTAATAATGTATATTTCCTGAACTATATTAAAAATCAATAACTTTACTTCGATGTAGTGGTAAGGAAGAGTAGCGACGCCTGTAAACAAGTATCGAAACTACATCGAAGTTAAGTTATTGATTTTTAATATAGTTCAAGAAAGTTTTTTGCAAAAAAACACCGATTGTACAATCCAAGTTTGGATGTTTTTTATCAGTTAGCCAATTTTGATGTATGGCAAATTTCTCTCCGCTTAGGAAATAGGGTGGAAAGTTTTTTCATTGGAAGTATAAGACGTAAAATAACTAGACGACCATCTTAAACATATTTAAAGCAAAGAATCATTAATTAACACGGGTTGTCTAAACAACAGATAAAATATCTGTGAAATTCGTAGCAAACGAAAAGGAGAGATACGTACATATTTCTTATGGTTGCAAAGACTGTCTTAGGACATGTGCTTTGAACAAGAAAAACTAAAAAACAAACATGACCTATGTATAAACTTCAAATAAAAAAAAATATTGCATTACTAAAAGATACTTCTGTAAAGCTCAGAAATTCATGTAAACACTAACTGTGAGGACATGTACTTAATGTGTGTGTGTGTGTGTGTGTGTGTGTGTGTGTGTGTGTGTGGTACACACCTTCAAGGAGAGTGGTGTTTAGATGCTTTATGGGGGGTGAGGAAATTTAGGGGGTGTTGGGGTGTTGGGGGTATATATCCCCCGAATTAGGTTCTATGCAGGCATTGCGTCACAGACCCAACTATAAATATACTCGTAAAATTACGATGAAACAACAGCACCCATGTCAATGTAAAATGCTTCGGCCTACAGAGTCAACAGATCTGCAACTGACGAGCAATATTACTGGATACTCAGCAGGTGGTTTAAGGGATTACCCTCAAGTTCTCCAATGCAACATTTAGGCTAATCCTTGTATGTCTACGGAAAACTGTTAACTGCAGGTGCAGCTTGATCGTCCAGGAAATATCAAACTGTAGCGGAGACACTTCTACCAATGATATCTACGTAAAAGCTAAGCTGGTAATACGAAAAGGACATGTTATGTAGATCCCTATTTGATTTATTTTTATTTGTGGGTTTAACGGCCACCATGAGCAAGTAGATGGACCATAAGTAGTCGCTAGTCCCTAATTTAAGGCCACTGGTTCCAGGGAGGGAAGAGAGCCAGTGACGTAAGACAAACACAACACGCATACCTCACCGGGATCCGAACCCGGACTCATTTCGGACGACTGGTCAGAAACTAGCGCTTAGATTAATGCGCAACCAACGCGGCTTGTTCGATAATCATCCGTTTGAGTTTCTGTTCTCTTATGTAAATTTAGTCATTTCTCGTTAAACGTTTTCTCACTGAACAGCACAATACTTCCCCGAAGAGGTTTTATAGTTTGGCAACACTGACAGTGAGTCACAGCAGCATACACCGATGGCCTATTTCATTATGCCCACCTACCTAATAAGCTGTAGGATCCACTTTAGCCCTTAAACAGCGGCCACTCGGCGAGGCATTGATTCGATGAACTGGCGATAGGTATCCTGAGGCATCTGGTGCCATAATGTCAACAGCAGGTCCTCCAGTTCCCATACATTTTGGGGTGATGGTGATTTAGCGCGAACCCGCTTTTCCAAGTCGAACCACAAATGCTCGATTGGGTTCCTGTCAGGCGAATTTGGAGGCCTAGGCATTAACAGAAAGTCGCCAGCATGTTACTCGAACTACTCTTTGACAGTGTGGCATGGAGCATATCCTGTTGGTAATGGCCATCACCAGCAGGGAACACAGTTGCCGTGAATGGGTGAACCTGGTGCGCAACGATGTTCCGATACCTGATAGCTGTCAGGGATTGTGCTATTGGGATAGTGGGACGTAAAGTGTCCCAAGAAAGCATCGCCCACAGAATAGCAGCGCCGTCGCCGGCCTGTCTCCGCCCAGCAGTGCATCTTGGTACCATAGCATCCGTTGGCAATCGTCGCATACGCCCTCGTCCGTCTACGTGATGCACCAGTAATTCTGATTCGTCAGATCAGGCAACTTTCTTCTAATCATCCACGGTCCAATCTAGATGATCCTGGGCCCATTTCATGCGTTGTTGGCGATGACGTGCAGTGAGCATGAGGACCCGGCTGGGTCCTCGGCTACGCAGGCCCATGCGAAGAAGGCTGCGATGAACTTTGTGCTGTGACACATTGCTCTGATCACCACACCGTTGTAGCTGCTGGTGATTTGTCGCACTGTGGCCCTGCGGTCGCCGTGAACAATGCTCGAGAGTCTCCGCTCCTCTCTGGCGTCAACGAACTGCGGACGACTCAAACGGATGGACGACGTTTCGTCGTTTGGCCATCTGTGCACCACTTTTGATACGTACTCACTACAGCGGCACTTGAACAACCCACAAGCAGCTCCGTTTCCGAGATCGTAGTTCCGAGGATCCGTGCCATCACTATTTGTATTTTATCAAACTCCGACAAATCGGTGGCTTTTCCCATTCTGACTCCGAACATTTTACCTACTGAAAGTCGATCCTCGGGTTGTATATATACTGCTCTGTGAACTTCACATGTGCCACCGTTCGGTCTCCAGGCGCGCTCATTTCTCTAGGCTGGGGGTGGTCATAATGTAATGACTCATCGGTGTGTGTTAACATTCATTGTATAAGGAGAGTGTTCAGAGAGAAATAGAATTGAGAGACGAAGTTGATGTGGAGTTGTCGAGAGATTAATGTACGATAGCGTCACAGCGATTGGACAAAACAGAGATACTTACCTCGTCGCGTGTTATTCCTCCTCTAGCGCGAAAAACACCACTACACGCCTAAACATCGACTCCACCATATACCGGAGGGTTTCCGGAGGTAATGCCAACCATGCCTTTTGCAGCATAGTCCACAACTAAGTTCGAGACGTCGCTCCATGATCCATGAATGCCACGCTCTGCTCCACGGCATTATAGAGAGTTTCCGTTAGGTTTAAATCTGAGGACCCTGGAGGCCATCAGATGGTTCAAACTCAGATGAGTGTTCTTCGAGCCATACCGGGGTAGTTGCGACCCGTGGGGCGGCGCGTTGTCCTGCTGAAACAAACCGTTTGGCCACAGGATGCGCGAAGGGCTTGAACGCATGTACGTGGCCAGCCACACATGCTCGTACCACACAATGGTTAAGGACCTCTCTGGACACACTAAGGGACCTAATGTGCTCCATGAGAAGGCTTACACCGCCTTGAACAGAGCCAACCTGGGACGACGGGTCATGATCTCATGCTGTCTACGCCACACCCGTACCCTCCCGTCAGCTCGGTACAGTTGAAAACGGGACTCATCTGACCACACGAGACGGCGCCACTATGAAGTGGTCCAGTTTTGATGTTCCCGGCATCCGGCGAGGCTTAATGGCACACAAGTAGGGCGTCGGCTCCCGTAGCGCAGGGTATGCTGTACCGTTTTCCTCACTGACGCTTGTTGGGCCTCCGACATTTAAACTGGATGTGATTTGTGCCGCCGTTGCCAAGTGGTCGGTCTGTACGCACCTGGATACTTTACGTCGACCCCGGTCATCAATGGCGTGTGGTCGGTCGCCGCTTGCTCTCTGGGCGCTGGTAAGTACGTCAATGGTTACTCGCGGTACACCCTTGACAGGGTTGCCTCGGGAACCCTAGGATTCTTACCACTTGGGCGATAGAATGACCCATCTGACTTGCGCCGACAATGCGTCCACGATTAAAGTCGCTCATATCACCACGTTCACCCATGTTCGCCGGTTGCGATACACTGTTGGGAAGCCCTGATGTCTGTCTATTTATCACCTGCGCTCGATATGGGTCTGTTCCACTCTGCTCGGGGGATGCCCATTTTTTATGCCCTTCACCCCTATCTCTACTGTTTTGTCTACTGAGTGTATATCAACCGGATTTCTCTGCAATCAGTAAAGTATCCACACATGGAAATAACTGCTTTCAGCCACTAGTGGCTGAGAGGTATGTTACGAAATATCACAAATTGTAAGCAAAGCATTTCTTACAATTGAAGATATTCAAGGCTAAGGGGATTTTTCAAATCAAGTTCTCAGAAACGAAGATATGATTGCCGCCCCGGTGGCGCAGTGGTCTAAGGCGTTGGCCTCTTATCATTCGTCCGTAAGGGGTCCGGGTTCGAATCCCGGTCAGGCATGGATGTTGTGTTTGTCTTACGGCACTGGCTCTTTCGCTTCCCTGGAACCAGTGACCCTAAATTAGGGACGGGCGACTGCTTATAGCCCATTGAGTTGCTCACGGTGGTCGTTAAACCTCCAATCAAAAAAAAAAAAAAAAAAAAAGAAGATATGATTCCAAGTACGGGACAAGTAGAAATGAGCACTTACACCTCTTAGTGGCAAAACTGTGAGGAATAAATATTGGCATATACAGGGTGCATAAGAAGTTCCTTTAGCCTGAAATAACTTGCGAACGGAGAGAGGATGTCATAACAATAAATATAAATGGTAAGATCCCATTTTTAGAAGCACCAATTTTGAGAAAAATACGATATACATTTACGCTTCCTAGGGATGATATTATGCATTATTTCAAATAGAAACAGTATGTAAAACGGCTTTTTGTATTGAAAGTATCAGGAGGTGAAAAGAATTGTTTGAATCTGGTTTCTGAAACAATTTCATAAAGTAAATTTGTGCATCTAGCAGCGATGTTACGCATCTACAAGAAACCAAAATGAACAAATCATCGTTCTTACAGGTCAGGTTTTCAACTTCAAAAATCATTTTTTGAATTGGGCTAATAGTTGCAGAGATATTGTATTCGCAGACGTATGGACAAACATGGTGGTACATTATGAACACGTACCTTTTTTTTTCAAAAGATGTGCTAAAGAATAAGGCAGAGACAAAAGAGAAAAAATTATAATAAAGCTTCTACAGCGAAACCACCAGCGAAAAAAATAGTTACATGTGAATGAAGTTTATCTCAGAATGATATTACGAAGTATTATTCAATACATGCATACGTATGACTAGGCTGTTCTCTGAGATTCGGGGTTAACTCCTCAGAGAAAGCTCATCTACCAAAATAAAGTTCAAAACACATGGAACTAAATTTTGCTTACTGTTGATGTATCACACATATTAATTTTGTTTACTGTTCATGTCTCCATTTACAGCAATCTTGGCATACACCTCGAGCTTCATTGATGCATCCATCGCACCACCTCTTGTACATACTCATTACCTATTTTTCACGCAGACATTCCTGAATCTGATCCTCCCATGATTTCCTTGGCCTACTCTCCAGCCAAGTGGGCTGAATAAATTATCTTAGTAAGCATTTCCCCACTCATCCTTTCAACATGGCCAAACTACCTAAGAAAATCTGTCTCCACCTTACTAACAATATTTTTCTTCATATTACATATCTGCAACACGTCTTCGCTCCTCACATGATCAGAACGTGTCTTGCCACAAACACTCTCCGGCACACAAAGGACTCCTATGTCTCTTCTTCAGTTCCCAGGTTTCACTGCCGTACATCAGAGTAGAAACAATTACACTTTCACACACAGCCATTCGGCACCTATTCGGGAACCCATCAGTCCTGCGAAATCCTCTAAAGGCAGCCATGGCTTTCAACGATGAATCCTCCAAAGGCAGCTATGGTTTTCAAAGATGAATCCTCCAAAGGCAGCTATGGCTTTTAAAGATGAATCCTCCAAAGGCAGCTATAGCTTTCAAAGATGAATTCTCCAAAGGCAGCTATGGCTTTCAACGATGAATCCTACAAAGGCAGCTATGGCTTTCAAAGATGAATCCTCCAAAGGCAGCTTTAGCTTTCAAAGATGAATCCTCCAAAGGCAGCTATAGCTTTCAAAGATGAATCCTCCAAAGGCAGCTATGGCTTTCAAAGATGAATCTTCCAAATGCAGCTATGGCTTTCAAAGATGAATTCTTTCGCATATTAATTTCACCATCCAATTTGTTTTCTCTGTCAACCATGGTTCCTAAATATACAAACTCATTCACCTCCAAAGGCAGCTATGGCTTTCAAAGAGGAATTCTTTCGCATATTAACTTCACAATCCAATTTGTTTTCTTTGTCAAACATGCTTCCTAAATATACAAACTCATTCACCTTGACTTGCTCTGTATTATTCAATGCATTGAGTAAATAGCGGATTTATGTATTTTTCTTTTAAGTCTTCCAATAATTAGGTGTTTATACTACTTAAAAAATTTAATAAATACATTTCGTTACAGACGAGGGTTTTGGTTACTCACAGCGTCGCAGTACTTCCAGATGTTGACTTCATTGTCTCAGTGAAGGACGGAAAAATTGAAGAAATGGGAACGTATAAGGATCTGCTGCGACGAGATGGCCCCTTTGCAAATTTTATCAAAGAACATCAGCACACACGGAAAGCGTCGGAAGATGGCGACACGTAAGGCACTTTCATTCTTATAGTTACGTTAAAATTATTGTAACTACATTCATCTGTGACCTACACAGAAGTAGAACATTATCCGGGGCACGTGTCTAATAATGTGTTGGGTCGATGTATCCGTAACCCTTTAAGCGGCCGATGTATCCCTAACCCTATAAGCGGCAGATGTATCCCTAACCCTTTAAGCGCCCGATGTATCCCTAACCCTTTAAGCGGCCGATGTACTTCTAACCCTTTAAGCGGCCGATGTATCCTTAACCTTTTAGGCGGCCAATGTATCCCTAACCCTTTAACCGGCCGATGCATCCCTAAGCCCTTAAGCGACCGATGTATCCCTAACCCTTTAAGCGGCCGATGTACCTGAACCAAATGGAGCCAAAATCTTTCTGTACTCCCCAAACAGAAATGTTTACATAGCGGCCAGGTTTTACGAAAGCTACCGCAAAACAACTCTTTTCCCTCGCATCTCAGCGGTGCCGACCATAAACCTGCTACTAGTGGTAAGCGCTCCCTTCTAGTCCTTTGTTATCTGCTCCATGACACAAGGCATGATGGGGAAGGGCTAGTCTTCCTGATATCATTCTATTCGATGGAAACAAGTGACTCAAACATATTATCTCTCCTTTCTAAGGTTCATCATTGTTACAGTAGTCCTTTTTAGCTGGTAATCAGTCAATAAGAATTAGTGTCAATCATCCTTCTGAATGACTACTTAGAATAACAAAGCTAAGGGGAAAAGCAAAGCTTTTTGATGCGCAGGTTCACTCGTTCTAGCCGTGTTCGGCCCCCTTCCCAGACAGCGAATATATTCGTTCGAGCTGATTTCAGCCCATTTTGCTAAACCCGAGAATTCAATCCAGCCAGTTAAAGAGTTAAATTTCACAATCGCATTATAGATAGTAGTCTTACTAGCGTGCAACATTGGCTTATTTTCCATTCAGAGTATTCTTCTTGGTATAAACAGGTCACCACTTGTGTCTTCCGGACTATGCTCAGTGATGGTGTTTTTCCCGTTATGCAAGATAAAGAAAATGCAAATCACAACCTCTCTGCATAGGAATCAACCACCAACTAAACTTCAGATGGTTGTCCAATTCGATAAATCTTTGTTGTAGACATATGATGCGATTGCAAAATGAAATCGAGCAATCATGAACCGATACGATGTAATGTCATGAAATAGAAGAATGCTTGGTAGTAGGCGCAACGTGTGTTAGAACACATGGCGAGTGTAACCGTCTAAGATTTTTAGAAAATTTGGGTTAACGTATATAAATATTTCCAATTCCCACACATTTTGTTATTAAAGTGATTTTCTTTTTAATTTAGTGTTTAGTGAAGTGGAAAGAGTACTCTGAGCGAACGTCTAAGAGAATTGTAGAAAGACAACATGTTCGAATTTTTTTCTTTGGAAGTTTAACGACCACCGTGAGCAACTCAATGGGCTGCAAGCACTCGCCCGTCCCTAATTTAAGGTCACTCGTTCCAGAAAAGGGAGAGAGCCAGTGCTGTAAGACAAAATCAACATCCATGCCTCACCCATTACGGACGAATGGTCACAAGCCAAAGTTTAGACCACTGCATCACCCGGGGTGTCTTTCATAATTGTAGTTTAAAAAGAAGAGAGAGATTTTCCTTCTCAGGTTACAAACTGTAATGAATAAACAACCTTACGACAGTGTGACGTATATTCCAAATTAACTTTCCTTTTTAGTTTTTTTCCTATGTAAATCTTGAGTTTATTCTCAGTTATACTTCACTCTTAACGTGATATCTTTTCTCTCAAACGAATACTGTTGGCAACATAATTGAGGTTGAATGGACGTGACGTATGCCTGTTTTGATAAGAACGAGAGATATAAACTACGAGTAAACTGTTGCAAAAAAGAGCGTTGTGTTGGAGAGCGATTAATGTGGAACGTAGCGTTGTTGGTGTGTGGTTTGTTTAATGTTGATACCGATTTGTTGTGGAAGTGCTACAACCTTGAATAAAGCATCTTTTCCGTAAGTTTGACTTCTGTTTTTTTAAGTGTCTCGTCTGGCCGTTAAGGTTTAATATAGGAACTTTTTCATCGTATGGTGATGTTTTAACATAACGTAGAAGTACAACAAGACTTTTACGTTATAACAGCAAGTATTAAAAAAATTACTTAAGTAAGCTAAAATTGCGAAGGATTGGCCATTTGGTAAAGCCCGTAGAAGTTCGTATCCGCGTGGTTCCCAGTACTACATACATTTAATATACAGATATACTTCATACAATATGTACATGAAAACATTCTTTTTTTATTGGGAATAACATTAGCAGCGTCGCATGAAATCTACATGAATGGAATTTTTTGGCAAAATTTCGGCCAGCACTTCAAAATTTGTGCACCCCCCCCCCACCATCACCACACACACACACAACCTCCTTCCTTCAAGTTTTAAACTGCTGATGTCGCTACTGATTGGTAGCCTTAAACTTTTTTAAATGACGGTATATGATAAAGTTTTATGACTTCTTTTTGTAGCTTAATTTGTATTTAAGTGTTTGTAACCGATACCTCTAATTTAACCTTTCTTTTAAGTTTCTGTGTTCTTATGTAAATTCAGTTTCGTTTCGTAAAACGTTTCCTGACTTAACGACGCTTTATTTTTCCCGAAGATTTGGTGTTACTAACATAGGGTCAGAAGCAGCAGTTGATTCAGCGGAGAGCTACTATGGCACCTCCCCCCCTAAAGGGGCTTTTTCTTTGGGTCAAGATTGTAAAAAATAAAATGTTTGTAAAAAACTATATAACAATTAAAATTTGCTGTAAATTTCGAGAATAAATATTCAGTTCTAGCTTGAGAGAGAGACAGAGAGATAGAGAGAGAGAGCAGGAAAGAAAAAAAGCTAGAGTTTCAGAAACTGAGGAAACTTAGTGTCGAAGGGAAAAGAAATTTTGATTGATCATGAAAAGCAATGGCTGTGTTTTGTTTAATGTAATATCTCCACAAATGTTGGAGGGAAAGTAGCTAGTCAGACAATGAATGGCCCAGGAATGACTTAATGAAATGAACTAAACGGAAGTTCTTTTCAACAGAAGTGGGATCATGAGTTGCGAAAGAGCAAAAGATTATTTTAATGAGGAATTACCGGTCATATTGCGTAGGCATGATTCATTTTTTGATTGGGAGTTTAACGACCACCGTGAGCAACTCAATGGGCTAAAAGCAGTCGCCCGTCCCTAATTTAGGGTCACTGGTTCCAGGAAACGAAGAGAGCCAGCGCCGTAAGACAAACACAACATCCATGCCTCACAGGGATTCGAAACCAGACCCATCTCGGACGAATGATCAGACGCCATTGCTGAGACCACTTCGCCACAGGGGCGGCTAGGCAGGATTCGATTATTCCAGCTGGAAATGTTTCTATTAAATTAAGCAGTCGGAATAGAAAGGCTTAAATTTATTTTGAAATATTCTACCCCGACTTGACATTTAGCAAGCTAGTAAAATCATGCAATGCATTGATTATGATACGCTTTCCAACATACCAGAAACCATTATTCAAGTCATTACTCAAGTTACGAGGATAATGTCTGTGGAATAAATCTCGCTCCTGTGCCCTGACCTTTAACCCCATTTCGATGATACTCAACAGAACCGATTCAGTATACTACCGGAACAACATGATAAAGTTTTGTCGCAATAGAAGCATTTTTAGTCAAGTTATGATAATAAGAGCTGTCGAATAAATCTCGGTCCTGTGTCCTGACCTTTGACCCCATTTCGCTTATATTCCATAGAACCGGTTCAGTATATTTCCGGAACAACATGATAAAGTTTTGTCGCAATCGAAGCCTTTTTACGTAAGTTATGATGCATAAAGGCCATGGCATGGATCCCACTCCTATGCCCTGACCTTTGACCCCATTTCTTCTATTTTCAATAGGGTTCATTGCCAGGTTGTCCCCTGCCACATACTAAAATTTCATCGAAATCGAACAATTTTTAGGCAAGTTATCGTGAGGACGGACAGACAGACAGACGGACAAAGCTGGAACATATACGCTTCTTCAACCTACGGTTGGAAAGCGTAAAAAAGCACGGAACTCCTTTCCTCGCAAAGCAGGCAATTGAACGCCAAGAAAATAATGCTCATTTTTCAGTTGTTTTTCCCACTTTGTGTTTTAAAAATTTAGCACATTTTTTTTTTTTTTTTGTGGATTTTTCTTTTTTTTTTTTTTTTTTTGAAAAACCGTCCAATGCGTCGGAGGGGCAGCTCTTCCGGTTTAAGTGTGCGTGTATGACCCCTCCACAAAGTCTTTTTATAAATTTTTTGGGAGGACCAGCGCAACTTCTCCCCCTCCCTCCCACCAAGGTAAGCTTCTGGATCCGCTTCTGGTCAGGGGTCAATATAATGCCAAGGTTGAATGTAGTAGGTGTGCATTTGTGAGCGCGATATGTTACTTAGAAGTTGATTTTGTTGTAACGTCTTGTTAGAAACGTATGAATACGAACTGAGGGTAATTCTTCGAAAAAAATTGTGCAAGTTCTCTCGCGAAGATTGCTGTAATGAGAGCTTGTTGCACTTACTTAAAATTAATTTTAACATCAACATAGCATCCACCAACTAACTGAGAGGATTGCCGGCTCATAAATGTACTTTTAATTTAGACCACTATTTTACATAATTTATGGTGACCAAAATGTGATTTCAGATAGGTCACTATGACCAACATGTAAATTTCTACTGGATCACAATGCCCAATGCCAAAACAGTTAATTAAATGTTCTTCCACGGGAAAATTTAGCAAGCGGCTGAATCCCTTAAAGCGGCGAACATAAACAAAATAAAAAGAAACTTACGCTTTTGTCGATAAAGCATCCCGTTCATGCGGTGGCGACAAACAAGAGGGAGATCACTCTCTGACCCCTTATTTTGGCACTTCTCTTCTCCGCGAATGTCCTGGCAATGCTAACTAAGGAAGACTGATCAGCGCGGTCAGTCAGCGTTTCTCCTGGCTATGATTTTGCGGGAAGTTCCTTGTACACGAAGAATTATGGTGTCTCTTTACCGCTGGTTCGATTCTCTCACCAATCCGTGTTTTCTTGTCACGAGGGTACTGCCAGCTTTCCTTCTCGCAGATTTGGGGAACAACTGATTTTCTTCATCTTTCGATTTCAGCTCTTCGGTAGCCCATCGCTTTGCTGTTCTACCCTAGGGCAAACAAAATCAAGGAATGTATTTTCAACTTTTCTGCTTTATTGACACGCATTTACGAGAGTGTTTTGACCAAACCGTGTTCGTGTCCTATAAATCTACCCTGCAAACGGCGTCAACGACTCTTTGTTTAGTCTACGAACCTGACACCATTGGCTGAATTACGACTGTTTTTGTCGCCTTTGGACCCCACACGCAACGATACGGACTTTTGGGGTGGTTCCTGTTTCATTCCGAGACTTCTCTTTCCTTTGTCCTAAAACCCACTCAGACCCCACGAATCAATTAATTAATCAGCCTGATTAGCCCGCCCACTGTAACCAAAATAATGAGGCAAAATTTGCATCAGTGCATCAGTATGTTACGATTATGGAGTATTGTGAATGTTATATGAACTGAAGCCAACAAGTTCATATTTTGGCTAGTGTTGATCTGTCGGTTCTGAAGCGTCAGTGGTCCGACAATAAAACTGGACTCATGTGAGTTACTTGGCTGATTCATTATTTTGGCGTTAGTGATTTGTACATTTACTAGTACCTTTATATTTATGTTCACAAGTTCATAGACTAAGTAATGTTAGCATTGAAGCACGTAAATCTTACAGCTTAAAATTACTGCAATTAAAACAATTAAGTCTAATTAAAATTTTACACGTTCCCTTTGTTCCATTCCAAGTGGTTGGAATATGTTCGTTCTTTGTGTACTGTGTTTGTGGCACGTAATGAACAAATTAATCGGCCATGACACTGGTCCAGAGTCATGCAAAAAAAAAAATGATTTGTTTTTATGCGATTTTTATTGTAACGGTAATAGTTGTTACAGCATTTAATGTGCGTGTGTGTGCATTTTTTAGTATAATTTACTCGCTAGTGCGCTTAAGCCATGAAGAATAGAACATCATTTATATTCGCAAGTTAAAAAGTATTTTCACGAATGAATTTTGCACTTTTTTCAGGATTAGCCCACAAATAACGGAGGTGGAACCGTTTGGATTTGTTCGTACCATAAGCTTGTTCCAAAGATCGCTGAGCACTCAGTCTATAAATGCAGCTGGAAGGGTGACATCTCTAGAGACTTCTATCGTGAAAAGCATGCAGCGCTTGGTTGAAGAAGAAGCAATGGAAGTTGGAACTGTATGTCATCGCTTTTTTATTAATATTACTCTAACTGCCACGTTTCGTTCAATATTTCCTACAAATGCGTTATAATCTTGTTTCTGCTCTTAGTGAAAGTAGTTGATAAAGTAACATATTGTATTATACACCAGATTAAAGCCCGTCAAAAACAATGAGGTGTGAAAAATAAGATAGGTAGAGTAAATTTTTAAAAACCACGTAACAAAAGTTCTGCACACTGTCCATTTTTGAGAAAAGTGTAAAGTAATGGACGAAACTTACCTTATTTCCGTTCAATGTACTCCACTCGGCTGCAAATGATTGCTTGCCAGCGGTGAGGTAGGTCCTAGATGCCCCGTAGGGCGCCATTTTTGTTCAGCTGTCGTATTACTCGGTCCACGTTCAATGACAATTCGTCCAGTGATTCGTAGCGGATGCCACGGAGCCGATTTTTTAACTTTGGGAAAAGATCAAAGTCTGGTGGACAGAGATCAGGGCTGCATGGTGAATGGGACAAAATTTCCCAGCCATATTTCGACAGAAGTCCCCGTACCGACGCTGCACCATGACACGATGCGTTGTCATGCAGAAAGATCGCTCTCGCTTCCAAAACGTTGGGGTGATTTTGACGAATTTTTGGTCTCAACTTTGTCCGCAGAAAGAAATTGTGCTTCGATTAAGAGTTACTTCCCCACAAACTTCTTGCAAGGCACTATGGATCTGTGTCGGAGAGCTGCACGTTTCCATTTCCAAATCCTTCCACGTACACACAGCAAAGGATAGCGCGCTGTTTTGACACCACTGCGCTACTAAGAATTTGACCTTGACATGATGCAATCATTTTCCCGATTGCATCATCAGCTTCCGTTTTAGATTAACGTGTGCGGAACTTTCGTTATCACCCTCATATAAGTCTGACCTTGACATGACGCAATCATTTTCCCGATTGCATCATCAGCTTCCGTTTTAGATTAACGTGTGCGGAACTTTCGTTATCACCCTCATATAAGTCTGACCTTGACATGACGCAATCATTTTCCCGATTGCATCATCAGCTTCCGTTTTAGATTAACGTGTGCGGAACTTTCGTTATGACCCTCGTGTATTTTCTTTTTGTTTATGATGTCCAAATGTGAAAGTATGTTTCATGAACGTTACAACAATACAAAGAAAGTATATTGGATAAGTCAGGGATTCGACAATTAAAACAGGCAAGCGCTCTTACCACTGCGCCACCAAAGTGGGAAAAACGCTCAGACAAAGGAAATTGCATTGTTTTATATTAGATATCTGATGACATCAGACGTCCAGGTGTCGTCCCAGCATTCCTCGAAGCCGGCAGCTCTGTAACCACGGTAACAATAAAATAGCCATGCGTTCTTTCCACTGCGCCACCAAAGTGGGACAAACATTCAAACGTTCAGACGAAGTAACTTGTATTGTTTTAGATTAGATATCTTATGACGTCAGACGTCCAGATGTCGTCCCATCATTCCTTGCAGCCGGCAGCTCTGTAACCACGGTAACAATAAAAGAGGCAAGCGATCTTTCCACTGCGCCACCAAAGTGGGACAAACGCTCAGACAAAGGAAATTCATGTTCATTCTTTGTGGTAGCAACGCTGTTATTAGAAAGAGAAACTGAAACTTTCAATTTTTATTCAGTATTTTGTGAAACTTTGGAACTGAAAACTACTTGAAATTTTATTATGTCCATACACTGTTAAAAATTTGTGGTAGGTTGCACCAAAAAGTGGTACTACATCAGCTGCACCACTTTCTGAGAAAACATACACCATTCTGTGGTGCAAACAAAACCCAACAACATAGTGCAACTTCGCACCAAGTTATGGTACAAGGTTGCACCATGTTGTTGGTTTTGTTTGCCCCACATAATCGTGTATCTTTTCGTAGAAAGTGGTGCAGCTGGTGTAGTACCATTTTTTGGTGCAACCTATCAGAAAATGTTTAGTAATTATGAAGCTATTCTTTTTACATCCCTTTATGATTATTTTTAAAACTGAGTTTCTGTAGTTTATTTATAAATTGTAACATTTCTTTTTACGTAATTAATTTACGGAAAAGAAAGTTCGGTTATCTTTTTTTAAGTTTTTCTTTTACACTTGCGGACAAAGATTTCAGTCGGCATTGCTTATGTTAGTTCATTGCCATATTCTCAAGATTAATGCCAAGGGCAAAGTGGTGATGCAATCTGGACATGTTACACCACATTTGGAACTATTTCTGTGTCAACAACTTCCTCAGAAAATACGGAGCTGGAAGACAGATGAAATTTTCATTTGATGCTTACACGTCAGTTTGATACAACGTTTACAACACTAACTTCTGTTGACAAGCAATTTTCACACACGCAATTAAACTTCCTAAAATTTTTATACGACTGAACTGTTTCTAACTATAGATTAATTATTAAACTCGATATTTGTGAGCTTTAACATTTGCGTTCAGAGCTATACCAACCAACAAAAAGGCTATTTAGTTACTCTATGCAAAACCTACCATTGGAAACTCCCATAATCTGGTGAAGCATTACACACAGAGAGAGACGTGTATATTTTCATTAAAGAATTACAGGATTTTTTTTTATTGAAGGCTTAACGACCACTGTGAGCAACTCAATGGACCATAAGCACTCACCCGACCCTAATTTGGGGCAACTGGTTCCAGGGAAGGAAGAGAGCCAGTGACGTAAAACAAACACAACATCTATGCCTCACCGGGATTCGAACCCGGACCCACCTCAGACGAATTGCCATAAGCCAGCGCTTAGACCAATGCGCCACCTGTAGGTTTTACGCCTGTAATTTTAAGATTTCAAGAAATCTGTGCAATACTTTGTTTCATTCCAACAACTAAAGAGCATAATGACTGACCTGTAAAGTAAAAGTACTATTTAAAAATATCTGTAAAATACATGCCTTTTCCTAGAAAACATTTTCAACTGCAAGTCTCATTTTGCCTAACAAAGTGCTGAGATGTTTTCAGTGCATTCAGTATGTCCAATTTTTCATCAGTTGAAAGATAGTTCGGCAGTTTTCAATTGAAAAAATAAAAGATAAAAAGGCAATTCAACTTGATGTAATGAATAGCTTATATTGAAGTTATGCAATTGCTTGTTAAAGTACTCGATAACTGAGAGGAGACATGTCATGCAATAAAGTAACAGACACAGCGAAAAGCAGACACGCACAGTGTTTCCGATCTCAAACTTTTCACTCCTAAGAAAGCAAGAGCATTTACTAAGGTACAACGGCGAAGGCTGAGCCATATGCTATTACTTTAGACAGCTAATGTAATAGCATGCCTCACCCAGTCTCATCGAGAAAATCCCGTTACCATGCTATTTCATTAGACAGCTTAATATGAAGACACAACTAACCTCGCAATATTATATTTGGTCCTACATTTATAATATTGAATTAAAACTTCAAAATTACCCAAACGATCTCTTGTCCTACATAAAAGTCCATGGCAGAATAATACATATACTTCTTCTCGCCCACTGCTTTGATCACGAAGACACGCGTCTGTTTTTTTAGTTGCGCTCAAAAGTGGGGCAAGGTTGCACAACTTTCGCTGCATTTTGTCCTTTGCACGAAAAAATAGTGCAAGGCAAGCACCAAGTGCCAAAATTGCATTACATTATGGTGCAAGTGCCTGAAATTGCACCATAATGAGGGTCAACGCTGAACCAAAATTTTAAACAGTGTATATGTCATTTATTGTGTCCACTTTATTCTGTACGTCTTTAAACTATTGATTTTGGTGATACTCGCACCGAAATAGATCTGTAGATCAGTAAATTATTCTCCGAAGAGCCAAAACAAAATGATCACCTTCCTAATATGATGTTGGCCCTCCACGTGCCACCAAAACAGCTCTTACACGGCGAGGTCTAGAAGCTTCAAGATTTCTCTAAAGG
This sequence comes from Macrothele yani, assembly GCA_039090855.1. Classification (NCBI taxonomy): domain Eukaryota; kingdom Metazoa; phylum Arthropoda; class Arachnida; order Araneae; family Macrothelidae; genus Macrothele; species Macrothele yani. Next base: position 93,351,567 of record CM076993.1, read on the forward strand.
TGTTTTGTGGTATCTAGTACCAACACGGTACGAGCAGATTCTTTAACTCTTGTGAGTTGCGTGGTTAAGCTGCTGCAGATCGGATTTGCTGTTCCAACACAAACCACAGACATGCTGCTTGATCGGATTGATGTCTGGGAAATTTAAAGACTAAGGCAATACCTGGAAGTGTTGTTCATGTTCCACCGACCATCCCCGAACAATCACGGCAGTGTGACATGGGCATTATCCTTCTGGAAGAAGGTACTACTAGAGGGGAATATCGTTCCCATGAAAGGATGTACCTGGTCTGCAATGATGTTTAGGTAGGTGGTAGATTCCATAGCTTCCTGCACACGAATGACTGACCCAGAGTTTCACAGCGAAACATTAACCAAAGCATTATATTTCACCCACCGTCTTGTTTTCGCCCCACGGTGCATCCTGGTGCCAGCACTTCCCCTAGCAAACGACGCACACGTACCCGGACGTCCACATAGCGAAGTTTGTCTGGTCAGATGAATATCAGGAAACGAGATTCTTCTGACCAGACGAACTTCTTCCAATCATTCAAGTCCCAGTTTTGATCACACTATTAGTAACAAACGTTACGCAACCTTCTGTTCTTCACGTTATGAAGGATTTTAATTGTTAAGAGGAGCTGAATTATACTGTCATACTAAAATATTATTTTACAAATAAAATCTGAATAACCGATCATTCAAGAGTTATGCATGTTCAAAGTTCCTACCTTGTTGATGTGTTGTCCTGGAACACTATATTGCTGTCATCCTTTCACCCAGCGATATTACGGATCAGCCTTGAATGTACCTGCACTAGGTTTCATCCATATACGAATATGTTGGCCAGCACTGCTTGAAAGTTAAAATCCTCTGAGAACAGTTTTGAACTTAATGCCGACGCAATCTTGAAGGTATCCTGCATTAGACTTTAAATTATAAGGTTTGCTCATTAAATAATAAAAAAATTATATAATTGGACACATTACAAAATTATATAAAACAAAACATTAAACAGATAGAAAGAAACTGACTGTACTAACTTACAATGTAACTACACAAGTGAATAAATTTTGATATGAGATCCCTTGGTTGCTCGTAGTACGTCCAAGCGATACTCGATTTCATGCCATGTATTGGCAAGCATCTGAGGAGTTATGGAATTAATAGCAGCTGTGATATGCTGCTTGAGTTCCTGCAAATCAGTACAAGGCGTCTTATAGACACGATCCTTCACATAACCCCACATGAAATAATCCAATGGAGTTAGATCTGGAGAGAAAGGAGGCCATGGAATGGGACCACCACGCCTAATCCATCTGTTGGGGAAATGCTCATTTAGGCACTTACGTACACACGTTGACCAATGCGGAGGCGAGCCGTCTTGTTGGAAAACTTCGTTGTCATATCTTTTGATCTGGCGTATAGCGAAATTTTCTAGCATATCCAAGTAAATGTCACCATTTATGGTTTTTTCGCAGAAGAAGAAAGGGCCAACACTTCTCTTTTTGATAGGGCGCACCACACATTAACTTTTGGAGAATCCCGTTCCAGTTCAATAGCAGTATGAGGCTGTTCACTGCCCCATGTCCTGCAGTTGTGACGATTCACAATACCTGTTACATGAAATGTGGATTCATCACTAAAATTTACAGTACTGAGAAAGTTTTCGTCGTTTTCCACTCGATTCAGCATATCCACAACGAAATAGTATCGCAGAGTGTGATCATTTACATGCATCTTTTGCACTATTTGAATTTTATAAGCATGAAACTTTAATGTCTTGTGCAAGATATCGTGAACTGTTGATTTCGGAATGCACAGTTCTCTGCTTGCTTTAAGAACGGATTTCCTGGGGCTTCGTTGGAAACTTTCATAAACTTGGTCAACCGTCTCACCGCTGACGCTAGGCCTACCGGCTCCTCCACGATGTTTCACATTGCCAGTTTCTTTAAACTGTTTATTGAATTCGTTGACGGATAAAAACAACCATACTCTAAACGGTACCGTCTTTTAACTTTAATGACAGACTTTAATTCCGCAAGCCATAACACACACATCGCCTTCTGCTGTACGGATGACATGACTACTGATTGCACATTTCTCATACATTCCTCATCAGGCCACACCTAGCGCCATCTATCGGATTCTGGGAATAACAATTCTGCAAAACAAAAATATAGAAACCGTGTTAGTAGTACGTGACATAGAAACACAGACAATGTTCATAGTTTTTGTTGTACATAATTTTGTAATGTGTTCAATAATTTTCGGACAACCCTGTATATCGAACTCAAAATTAGCTATGACGAGTATATTACAATGATGAGTCGCATGATAGCTAACTTTGAGTTTGATATATTTTTTATTATTTAATGAGCAATCCTTATAACTTAGAGTCCAATAAAGTATACTTAATGCACACAGTTGACGTGGATTAGGAACATCAAATAGAAGACATCGCTTTCTTCACGTTTATAAGGGAGTCATGGAAAAATTCTCATCGGCCGCCACCGGGAATCGAACCCGGGTCTTCCAGTTACGCGTCGGACAGGCTTCCACTGCACGGTGGCGGCCGAGGAGAATTTTTCCATAACTCACTTATAAACGTGGAAAGAGCGATGACTTCCATTTGATGTTTGATAATAAAGTATACCTTCAAGATTGCGTCGGCATTAAGTTCAAAACTGTTCTCAGAGGATTTTAACATTCAAGCAGTGCTGGCCAACATATTCGTATGTGGATGAAACCTAGTGCAGGTGCACTCAAGGCCGCGCCGAGGTTAGCATAGGCACTCGGAGCGGCCTACAGGTACACAGCCCCATTTTCAACAGGGATCGGTGTACTATGTGTTATAACACAGTTCTCGTACAAAGCGGGATAACCTTCGCACACTTGTCGCATCGATGAGTTGTGATCGGTCCACACTTTGTCGGTGGTTCGTGGTTTTGCCTTCCTCGGGCCACTTTTTAAAGATACTAACAACGGCTTCAGTGAGCATTCCACAAGCCTTGCCGTCTCGGAAATGATCTGGCCCAGTCGTTTGGCCATTACAATTCGGCCATTGTCAAATTCACTTAAGTTTCCCATCTGAAGAAAAACAATAACACTGTTTAACGGAGTTGAGTATCAGGTGTTATTCATACGCCCTCGTCGTTTACCTATAGTTACTGCGATTTACATAAAGACGAGCTGGTCATAATGTTTTGGCTTTTCTATGTACTTGTGACGCGTTTCTGTTTAACCTGACACCTGTTTACAAGAGTTTGCTGGCTGTTTATTTGAGTTAACATCACTGCATTTCATTTGATTGCTATAGCTTTTCATTAAAGTGGATCCACCTAAAATCTTTGCCTTGTATTTCCAATAAACAAATTTCTGTAGTCATTTTCTTCACAATTAATGCGTTCCCAAGAATGAAAATTTGAACATCAATAAAAATAACATTATATTGTAGCCTAGTATACTTGATATTTCCTAAATTTTAACCGTAATTAAGCAATCCAACATTTATTTGTCTACTGACATCATCAATGTACAGGTCGCACCATCTATTTTCTAGTCGCAACACCACCAAAGGAAAAGTTATTGATTTTTAATATCATTATAGTTACGTTTCAGAAAATATTAAGTATACTAGGCTATAATATGAAGTTATTTTCATTGATGTTCAAATTGTCATCTTTGGGAACGTATTAATTGTGAAGAAAATGGCTACAGAAGTTTGCCCATTGGAAATACAACGCAAAATTTTGGTGGATCCACTTTAAGAGAGAGAGAGAGAGAGTGAGGAAACGCCTTATGTTATGCTTATTGCGTCTATTTCTGTTTCAGGTGAAGAAAAGTGTTTACTTAAACTACCTGCGTAATGCAAGCGTTCGGTTTGTTTGTGGCTTGGTCCTTGGAATTTTTGTCAATCGAGCTCTAGAGGTAAATCATATCTTTCCTCTACAGATACCTAAAAGTTTTTGTTCTTACATACATTTCAGTACTGTTTCTAAACTCTCCTTTAATCATTACAGGTTGGATCGAATCTGTGGTTAAGCAAATGGAGTAGTGATCCAATTCTACCTGATGGAACTCAAGATCCTGACCTAAGAAATCTTAGGATCGGTATTTATGCTGCTCTTGGCGGCGGACAAGGTTTGATTTGGGTTTTATGTCAACCATTTTGCCAAAGTTCTCTTTGTTTTTATCTTTCTTTTTTGTCAAGGATGCCTCTGTCTTGCGTTAAAAGAAGATATCTGTGTTCATCGAATTATTGGTGCTGTATCAGCTCAGTTAGACCTCGACATAGATATGGATTAAAACTTTCTCATGGATCGCTGATATCGACCCGTTTGATTGCTTTTCTTTTTTTATTAATCACATCTATGCAGACAGAAAAGAACAAATCATTAGATCATTTATGCACGAAATTGCTACAAGCCATCTCTTCCGAAGCTTCCCTTGCAGAATACGAGCAAACATGAAATATTCCGATTTATACTTTTATTGGTTTATAACGTCTCAACAAAAATATTGCACATGCATGTACACTGCGCTTGCATTGACATCCGGAACCTCTTTTATTGATAGTGAATTTGGTCCTACCCATGCACCATGCCACAGATCTAACTATAAATATTCCCTTAGGGCTATGATGTGAGAATAGCACGACTATGAGTGCAAGGGTAGAGTTGATTGTCTTCCAGTGCAGATTGGTAATAGGGTGCCACAGAAGAACCGCTCTATACGTGACATTTCAGCGGCAATGAAGATCATCCCGAGGTCAACGGTTCGATAAGCAAGTGGCAGAGGACTGGACTGAATCTGACAAGAAATGACCCGGTACACCCCGAAACTTACCGAACGTGGAAAGAGAGCTCTGCAAAGGACTGTACTCGCAACCCCCGACGAGTATATTAATAGGACTGATATTAGAGCCAGTACAGTACGGAGGACACTGTAGGACATGTGTTACCCCGTTTGAGCAGCCATCTGCAAGTAGCTAAACACTTCAACTAATGCCCCACGCCCATTGACGTGGTGTAATGGACGCCCATCTTGGGGTTTTTGTTCTTTTCTTGGGGGGGAGGGGGTTAACGACCACCGTGAGCAACTCAGAGAACTATAAGCAGTCGCCCGTCCTTAATTTTGGATCACTGGTTCCAGGGAAGGGAAGAGAGCCAGTGCCGTAAGACAAACACAACATGCCTCACCGGAATTCGTATCCGGACCCTCTCGGACGAATGGTCAGAAGCCAACGCTTAGACAACTGCGCCACCGAGGCGACAACGTTGATCTCGGATTGTAGACCAAATGGAAGCTGTACCTTTGACTGACGAGTCACGGTACAGAGTCTGCTAATGGTCGTTGCTGGGTGCAGCGGATACCAGGATAAAGATACCTTCCAGATCGCTTCGTCTTGACAATGAAGCTTGGTGGCGGCAGCGTGATGGTATGGAGCTATTTCTCGTGGTTCGACTTGGACCCGTTAGACCTTTTGCACAAAACCATTATGGCTGAGCTCCACCTAGACGTCCTGGACAATTATTCACTACCAGCGTTGTGGCAGTATTTGGGGGAAGGTCCATACCTCTATCAGTAGGACAACACCCTATGTCATACTATAAGGACAAACCCATGAATGCTGAGCTCTATCTAAACATCCTGGACAATTATGCACTACCAACGTTGTGTCGGTACTCTGGGAAAGTACAATACCTCTATCAGCAGGACAACACACTATGTTATACTATAAGGACAAAACAGTGAATCTGTACGTCCTGGACAGTTATGCACTGTCAGTGTTGTGGCAATATTTGGGGGAAGGCTCATACTCTATCAGCAGGACACGCACCATGCCATATTATAAGGGCAAACCCATGAATGCTGAACTCTACCTAGACATCCTGGGCAATTATGCACTACCAGCGTTGTTGCAGTACTTTGGGGTAGGTTCATACCTTTATCATCAGGACAGCACACCATGTCATACTATAAGGACAAACCCATGAATGCTGAGCTGTAACTAGACATCCTGGGCAATTATGCACTACCAATGTTGTATCGGTACTTTGGGAAAGGGCAATACCTCTGTCAGCAGGACAACACATCATGTCATACTATAAGGACAAAACAATGAATGCTCAGCTCTACCTAGGCATCCTGGACAATTATTCACTACTAAGGTTGTGGCAGTACTTTGGGAAGCTCCATACCTCCATCAGCAAATCTACGCCACATGTCATACTTCCTGCGTCATTACACATTGGTTTATGAGCATGGGCTAATCGAAAAAGTTGTGTGTGTGGGGAAGGGGTCTGACTTCCTTTAGGTTAGACTAAAGTTCTAACCTAAACCCTATTGAGAATCTCTTGGACAAATTGGATTGTTGAATGCCTGGAAAAGATCGCCCATCAAACCAACAAACAAAGTTGAACTGGTCACTGTACGACAACAAAAAATTCTTTGAGATTACAGCTCAAACTCAATACACTCACTAATCGGTGAGGCGAATTTTGAGAGCTCAAATTATTATAAACAAAGAGTACAAGGAAATGAGGTTGAAGACAATAGGGTTAACCCTGAGACAAGTCCAGCTTGCTAAAAGGGAACAGGTCAAACACTACATCTGTGTCTTACTAGATTTGAGCTCATTCCCTGAAAGTAATCAGAGGTCGGCGCTCTAGACCATTCGATCACTTGCATACATGAAATTGTTCCGCGGATTCTCGGAATTCCGCTTTTTTTTTTCATCATTTGGGTCATCCTCGAGATCGATACGAAACTGAAGAGACATTTTGGGAGATTAGTTGGGGGGGGGGGGGGGCACTTTTTTGTTTGGGAACGGTATTTCATCTGTCAAAACTTCCGAAAATGGAAGTTCAACGGAGTGAAGATTTTTCTCGTAATCTTAATTCCTTTTTCCTTCCGATGTTTCTTCTACCCAGTATTGTTGTTAAATATCATTTTATTCCCTAAATAGTTGTATTTCAGCTTGAAAATGGAGGAAAAATTGCCTAAAATGGAAGTCGGACGGCACGAACATTTCCCTATAATTCAGGTGCGAGGTTCTTCCCACCGATTCGAAGAATTTCGCCTTTTCCATCATCATTTGGGTGGTTATCGAAATGGATGCACAACTGAAAATAATTTTTTTTTTTTGGGGGGGCTTTTTCAGTCTGAGAACGGAATTCCGACTTTCAAACCTTTCGAACGGAAGTTAGGAGTGAAGATTTTTCCCGTAATTGTATTGTTTTTTCCTTTCCGATGTTTCTTTTGCACAGGATTAATGTTAAATATCATTTTATTCCATAAATAGCTGTATTTCAGCTTGAAAATTTAGGAAAAGTTCCCTAAAATGGAAGTCGGAAGGCCCGAAGATTTTCCTATAATTCAGGTGCGAGGTTCTTCCACCGATTCAAGGAAACTTTACCATCATCATTTGGGTGGTTATTGAAATTGATGAATAACTAAACTGATTTTGGGAGGAGGGGATCTTCTTCTGTCTGAGAACGGAATTCCGTCTCTTTCAAACCTTTCGAACGGAAGTTAGCTTGAAAATGGAGGGAAAACTACCTAAAATGGAAGTCAGACAGAGCAAAATTTCGCATATAGTCGCAACTTTCCTCCGTGATGCTTCCTCCATCCTGTGTTGTTAAGTGACAGTGATTTTATATTTTGAATACAGTGGCGTGCTTCAGTTTAATATTAACATAAAGAAATTCAGCGAACAATTTTGTCTTGCTCGTACTGATTTATATTCACACAGTTTTGCAGGGCATTTTGATTTTTCACCTGGTCAAAAAGTTCCGCTTTTTTCCTTCGTCACTCTCATGTATGCACTTCGCGACATAACTATGATTTTAATGTAACTACCGGCATTCATATTTCGAAGAATTCTAATCTGGATCAAATCTGGTCGCAAAAGTTTGAACAAATACCTTTGCTGGTGAGTATAGTGCATATTTTGATCTTGGATTCAGGGATTTGGATAATGGTATTACCTCCATCAGGTCCTTTCTGCCTTGATGAGATCTCTGTAATTAATTGAAGCTTAACTTTCCTAGATATGAAGAAAGCATGTGATACAGCGTTTTACACCATCTTGATTTCTCCATAATAAACTCCATTTTTGTGCTGATGAATGTCTTCATTAACATAAAGTTAGCCAAAAATTAGAAATGTTATGCAAAATATCTTACCACAATTCTCTCCAATTTTGGAAGCAGAGATATCGGAGAAATGTATGCATTTATGCCCTCTAGTGCTAAAACTGTTCGTCATTTTAGGAACAAACCGTATGCGGACATATGAATTTTTTTTTCGTTATAAGAGATATGGAGGTGGGAAAAGAATTATTCCAATCGAAGTTTTAAAAGCAATGATACGGAATAAAATATATTTTTAATTCGATGAGGTTTGCATTTAAGCCCTTCAGCAGCAAAGTTATATATTCTAAACAGACCAAATGACAAAGATCATCGTTCTTGCATTTCAAGCTAGAAATAACTTTTTAAATTTGACTGAGAGGTTATAAATTTTATAGATATGATGATCCCAGATGGACGAACGGACTGACTCAGTGATATAGCATAAGCACGTCTCTTTTTGACGCAGTCATAACGTAAGCACGTTTCCTTTTGTTTGAAAAGACGAGAAAAATAATTCGCATGTTGGAGTGAAAGTGTGCGTTTTTTGTATCTCCATATTATGAAGGCATTTTTGTAACTGCAGATTTTCATGTAACTTTTCGTTTTTTGTAACTCTAGATTATGAAGACGTTAAATTCTTGGTGATTAGGGACTTTTTTCATTAATAGCAAATTTCCATCCACGCGCTGAAAATAAATAATAATAGAAAAAGTAATGAGTATCAAACAAATGTAGCAGCAGTTATATTTTGTGTTGCATGTTTAAAACTTTTAAAAAATAGCATTTCATCCCTACCGTGTTGTGTGTGTGTGTGTGTGTGTGTGTGTGTGTGTGTGTGTGTGTGTGTGTGTGTGTGTGGGTGCGTGTGCAGGGCCGGCTTTACTACTTCGGTGGCCCTAGGCAAAGATTTACTTCGGCGGCTCGTAATAGTATTTTTAACTGAAAAACGCGCATGATGCTTAATTGTTAAAATATCAGTTTTCAATCATCTTTGAGTAACATATTTTTCCCTCAATGACAGGAAACTAAAATTTAAAAAATGCTCAAAATTGTTATTGAGTATATGAACTTAAGGCTTAGCGGAAATCTAGTGAACTTCTTTATTTGAATGATGCCTACAATATGCTTATTTGTAAATATTGTTACGACCCACCGCCGCCATTAATCAGGGAATTAATGGGCGTGGTGAATGTGTGAAATTAATTAAGTATTAATTATGTTCGAGGCTTCATTGGAGTTTAAAAGTGTAAACAGCAGAGAAAGTTCTATCTGGGGATTTGGAAAGAAAAGAGGCGAAGATTTCTCCCTCTGGCTGGGTGGTCTCAGAATAGCTCTGTTAGGTCATCAATCGAAGGTTGCAGCTGACGGCCAGTCTAAACAGGGAAGGAGTTACATTTCGAAAAGGGGCCACTTGAGTAGAAATGAATGAAGATGGGGGACAAAAGGTTTAGCGAATAATCGTAAATTCGTCGATTGTTTGGGGCATTTTCGAGAACAATTGCTCTCTGTGTGGTCCGTGCAGAAAAATAAGATTTCGCACTTAGCGTGAAAATAAGGAAGAAAGTTCAGTTGTCTGTACGCTCTCCGATGTAAAAGGATGGGTTGGATGCCTTGGATATGCTATATGAATTGGGCGATGAAGAGCGAAACTCCCTGCATTTGGTAGGAAATGGAGACGACAACTCGAGGTAGTTTGTCATAAAGACAGCGGAATGCCTAATTCCGCGTGATAAAGCAACAATTTCTACGCTGGGAGCCTATTGGAAATCAACGACTGATTGGCCCAATGAAAGCAAAGTTACAGAGGAATTAAGAAGTCTGCGATTGGACGTTGGTCGAAGCGAAGCCAAGCCGAAGATCGGGTTCGAGTCCAACTACGGCAGTGTGTAATCACCATCCTCTCCCTGAAGCGGCGAAGGAAGCGAGCTGGTCCTGTGGGGCGAAGCGATGCCCCACCCATACATGTGTGTGTGTGTGTGTGTGTGTGTGTGTGTGTGTGTGTGTGTGTGTGTGTGTGTGTGGCTACGTAACAGCGCAGCTACTACGTGTAAGTGCGACGTGATAAAGCCGGCGCAAGGGAAAATTGTAGCGTAAAAGCGGTGGCTTGGATACCTAACGAAAATACAGGTGAAAAGTCAAATCACAATTTGGATTTATTCTTAACAGCATCCATGTAAGTAGAAACGTTTTGGTTTTATTGTTACATCTGCTATGCAATTAGTTGAGGAACTGAACTGATATATTGCAAGAACTGAACTGTGGAATTTAAGTTCATTAAAACTATCTCGCGAGAACTGATTTAGGTCAAAGTTGACCCAATACTTATGTTCAGAAGACAGCTAAATTTTATTCATAGGTGTGCCATTGTTATGTTTTTATAGCCAATTAAATATTTGTTTAGGCAGTCAGCGCAGTCATAGAACACATTATTTATGTGTACGCATGTGATTGGTTCAAATTGTTTAAGTGCATGCCTATATAATACAGTTTTCGCGCCAAGAACTACGTCGAAGAACCTCAGAGAAGAAATATACTAATTGCTCGGCTACGGTTGTTAAATTGATTGACCGCGGTGGGAGAATGACCCACTGTCGTAACATTTTGGTGGCGAGCGGTGAATTCATAACCTAGCTCGGCCTGGTATCGTAACATTTTGGTGGTCAGCGGTAGGATAACGACCCACGAGATCGCAACATTTCTTTGCCAGCGGTGGTAACATTTTGGTGGCAACTTATGGGATGGCGTATGGCAAGAAGATAACGGCAAGTTTAGCCAAGTATTTAATGCCGAAGAAGACTGGGGGCACTTAAACGTTAAAGTAAAAGAAGAACAAGAAGAAGACGCTCTTGACAGTACAGATTGGGATTAAATCCTGCTGTATAGCAAAGTTACAAATTAAAGAATCTGTAGTGAATCAGAATGCTGAATAGATTGATCCAACAGATGATATATTCGATCAGCTGACTGCAAGAGTAAAATAACACCAGAAATGGAGGACATAAGAACAGCGTTAGCTGACGAGAAGCAAAGGTTGGAGGCCCTCACGGAAAAGCTACATGCGGTGGAAGAGAAGGTTACGGCGTGAAGAGGAGAAATAAAAGCTCTCATAGAACAGATGGAATTACGCAGACGGGAACAAGCCCCAAAAGAGAGATTAATTAAATTTGTAACAAGAGAGCCCGAAGCAAGCCGGACTCACACAAAAATTGAGCAAACGCATGACGTATTGAGAGAGGAGTTAACCAAACAATGTTTAGGGGATAAAGATAATTTGTTAGGAGAGATTGGGATCAACAGGCAGGAGCGGGACGAGATAGAGAACATCCGTGTGGCCTGAGAACAAATGTGCTAGTGCAAAATGCAGATCAAATAGCAGGGGAGGTAGTTGGTAACCAATGCGCTGGGGGATCTTCAGATATTAAAGAAAATAATGCATGTGAGGTTGTATGGGATCCGCAGTTGAGACTTCGCGGCGAGTCAGGGCTCAGAGTGAAATGCGGGAAAGAAAAGGATAAGGATTTGCGCACGAATGGGAATGAGAAAACTGGGAATTTGAAGGTTGTGGGAGAAAAAGAAATCAACCTGTTCCCGAGTGTGTAAAAGAAAATGTTGCATGTAGGGTTACAAGGAAGTGTTCTGATGGGAGAGAACGTAGAGTTCAGTGAGAAGGAAAAATGCAAGAATTGGGCAGCTTTACTGGAACTCGGGAAACAGGAAAACATGGATCGTGTTTTGTTATGTTCCATGTGTATTTATGCTACAGGTGTTAAATGCAATAATGCTTGGTTTCTTTCAGTTCTTGCTATGGAACTTGAAAGGTATCCGCAGAATGGGAGGTTTGCGTGTAGCAGTTGAGTGATAGGAATTTTTATCAATCGGCAAGAATTCAGGTTAGGGACAGGAATGGAATACCGAGATGATTTATAATTTTGGAATTGTAAATAGCATAAAAATGTGTTGCATGTGTTATGTAGGCAAGTATCTCACGTCTGTCACGGAGCATAGCCAAAGGGTTAAATTCTTGAAAAGATGGCGCAGGGGCTGGGATTATAATTTTTGAAGATATAATCCGGATGTACTGAGTAGCAGTGGTAAGCCTATTCGAGATAATGTACTGAGTAGCAGTGGTAAGCCTATTCGAGAAAATGTACTGAGTAGCAGTGTTAAGCCTATTCGAGAAAATGTGCGTGAGCTATGTAGAGAGAGAAATGTTCTTCGTCTTGGCAGACGTCAGCCCGAGAGAGAACGTAGTTCCCAAACTGAATAGCAGTGGTAAGCCTGTTCGAGAAATGAGAATCGGTAGTCGCGGAGCGGAGTTGTCAGTCGTTCGACTTACCAGTTGTGGACTGAAAGAATTTGTTGTGAAACGTATAAGGTCATTGCAGTTAAGTGAGGAGAATTTGTTTCGGTTTCGACACGTAACGAACAGTTATGCGCCCCGTGCCATAGTCACTGTTCGAGAGAAATTTTCATGCATTGGAAATTCGTGTCCTGTACGCAAAGTTTGCTGATTCGATGCCCTGCTAATGCAAATGTGCTTGAGATTTTTCTTTTCGTTGGAATGGCTGGACGCCAATATCTGTAGCTATGAAAGTCCGGTCGGTATGGAAAGGAGATGGAAGCGAGGTCACTCGATTCGCAGCGTTCAGACAAACGAGGGGCTATAAAATTTTCTCCCTGGGCATCCGACGGTGAGCTAAGGTGAAGATGAGCACGCATCTCCGGAGTTTCGGTTTCAGCATTCCGACGTGGGGTGAAATTCAAGGGACATTGGCGGCGCGTCCGAGCGTACTACTAAATTTTCATTCTCGCCTCAGAACTCAGTGGCTGAATCATTCCTCAGCAAAAAGTTTTCTTTCTGGCGTGCGCGTGCAAGGGATGCACGGAGGGCAACGTCGCCCTGTATAGAAATTTCAGATGATAAAATATCTGAGTATCAGGGACCGATTGATTCCCTGTGATTTTTGAAACATTGGCTGAGTGAAAGCTAAAATGTTTGTGTATCTTTTCCTGGTGGCTGTGTAACCAAGGAGGTTAAGGTTACGACAAAAGGTAGGCGATGTGGTTTGCCAGGTGTTGGTAATGTAGATGTTGCGCCAGTGGTTCAGTGAGAGTACTGTGGAAACCCGAATGTTTGAATTTTTTTCCCTGATTGCTCCGGGGGTGAAGGCGTTGAGATGCAGAATTCCAGTCAAATAGGAAAGCGTTTCTTTTGCTGTGACGTGATATGAACTTCGCCTAGTGCGGTATTTGCTTTCAGTGTTTGTATAGTGCTGGTGTAGTGCTTGTAAAGTATGTGTACAGTGCCTGTACAGTGTTGGTGTACTATTTGTGGAATGTGTATAGTAAGTAATGGTTTAGTGATAGTTTACTGTGTAGTGCTTTGCACCACAGTACAGGTACGGAAGGGCAGATGTTGTTGAGGTATAGGTCAGATGACCTTGGTGAGGCCTGTCGAAATTACAAAAGATATTTGAGGAGGAGCCGTAGGCGCCCAAATGTGAGCGAATGAGAGCTGATTAGGCTAATGGTGTTTGATTGAGTTGGTTCTACCTGTGGCAAAAGGTAGCACTCAATGGTTGCATCGGGAATGGTTAGGAGCAAAGCGATGTGCCCAGAAGAGGACTTCTGGATTTCTTGAGGAGGGGCCGATGTTACGACCCATCCCCGCCATTAATTAAGGAATTAATGGGCGTGGTGGATGTGTGAAATTAATTAAGTATTAATTATGTTCGAGGCTTGATTGGAGTTTAAAAGTGTAAACAGCAGAGAAAGTTTTATGGGGGGGGGGTTGGAAAGAAAAGAGGCGAAGAATTCTTCCTCTGGCTGGGTGGTCTCAGAATAGCTCTGTTAGGTCATAAATCGAAGGTTGCAGCTGACGGCCAGTCTAAACAGGGAAGGAGTTACATTTCGAAGAGGGGGCCACTTGAGTAGAAATGAATGAAGATGGGGGACAAAAGGTTTAGCGAATAATCGTAAATTCGTCGATTGTTTGGGGCATTTTCGAGAACAATTGCTCTCTGTGTGGTCCGTGCAGAAAAATAAGATTTCGCACTTAGCGTGAAAATAAGGAAGAAAGTTCAGTTGTCTGTACGCTCTCCGATGTGAAAGGCTGGATTGGATGCCTTGGATCTGCTATATGAATTGGGCGATGAAGAGCGAAACTCCCTGCATTTGGTAAGAAATGGAGACGACAACTCGAAGTACTTTGCCATAAAGACAGCGGAATGACTAAATCCGCGTGATAAAGCAACTATTTCTAGGCTGGGAGCCTAATGGAAATCAGCGACTGATTGGCCCAATGAAAGCAAAGTTACAGAGCAATTAAGAAATCTGCGAGTGGACGTTGGTCGAAGCAAAGCCAAGCCGAAGATCGGGTTCGAGTCCAACTACGGCCGTGTGTAATCACCATCCTCTCCCTGAAGCGGCGAAGGAAGCGAGCTGGTCCTGTGGGGCGAAGCGATGCCCCACCCATACATGTGTCTGTGAATGTGTGTGTGTGTGGCTACGTAAGCAGCGCAGCTACTACGTGTAAGTGCGACGTGATAAAGCCGGCGCAAGGGAAAATTGTAGCGTAAAAGCGGTGGCTTAGATACCTAACGAAAATACAGGTGAAAAGTCAAATCACAATTTGGATTTATTCTTAACAGCATCCATGTAAGTAGAAACGTTTTGGTTTTATTGTTACATCTGCTATGCAATTAGTTGAGGAACTGAACTGATATATTGCAAGAACTGAACTGAGAAATAGTAAGACTGAACTGTGGAATTTAAGTTCATTAAAACTATCTCGCGAGAACTGATTTAGGTCAAAGTTGACCCAATACTTATGTTCAGAAGACAGCTAAATTTTATTCATAGGTGTGCCATTGTTATGTTTTTATAGCCAATTAAATATTTGTTTAGGCAGTCAGCGCAGTCATAGAACACATTATTTATGTGTACGCATGTGATTGGTTCAAATTGTTTAAGTGCATGCCCATATGATACAGTTTTCGCACCAAGAACTACGTCGAAGAACCTCAGAGAAGAAATATAGTAATTGCTCGGCTACGGTTGTTAAATTGATTGACCGCGGTGGGAGAATGACCCACTGTCGTAATATTTTGGTGGCGAGCGGTGAATGCATAACCTAGCTCGGCCTGGTATCGTAACATTTTGGTGGTCAACGGTGGGATAACGACCCACGAGATCACAACATTTCGGTGCCAGCGGTGGTAACAATATCATTGTAGTTTGTTGTTTCGTTATTATTTCTGCTTAAACTTTTGGGCACATAACTTAAGGTTTAATGTTGATCACACTGTTTACAACTCTTGTGGAAAACTCAAACAAAAAACAAAATGCTTTCCTAGAGTGTAATAATTTTTAAAATTTGCTAAAATTACATTAGTCAAAAGTGTGGGAATTGTTATCCGGTTAAATTAGCAAATCTCTGACTTTCTGCTTTTCACTCATTCCTGGAAATTTTTGTCTGGCGTTTTGTTTACTGCCTACACATTCCTCCTTTGTTATTAGGTATATGTAAAGCCGGAGGAAAGAAACTAAAATTCACTGCAAAGCATAAAGAGCCGCCCCGGTGGCGCAGTGGTCTAAGGCGTTGGCCTCTGATCGTTCGTCCGTAAGGGGTCCGGGTTCGAATCCCGGTCAGGCATGGATGTTGTGTTTGTCTTACGGCACTGGTTCTCTCCCTTCCCTGGAACCAGTGACCCTAAATTAGGGACGGGCGACTGCTTATAGCCCATTGAGTTGCTCACGGTGGTCGTTAAACCTCCAATCAAAAAAAAAAAAAAAAAAAAAAAA
The DNA here is from genome assembly GCA_039090855.1 of Macrothele yani. Lineage (NCBI taxonomy): Eukaryota > Metazoa > Arthropoda > Arachnida > Araneae > Macrothelidae > Macrothele > Macrothele yani. Next base: position 93,367,507 of record CM076993.1, read on the forward strand.
AAAAAAGCATAAAGAAGTTATATAGATTCACTTAGCGGCATCCCCCCAAAACACTAGTGGGACAAGAGAAAAGGCGTACTTCAACTGTTTATCTTTTTAGTGATTTCATTTATTTATTTATTTATTTTAAAGATATAACAGATTAAAAATTGGATGATGACAGAAAATCGATATATGATTAAAATCCGCGGCTCCTAGAATTGGCGGACCTAGGCAGCCGCCTTGCTCGCCTATGCGAAAGGCCGGCCCTGTGTGTGTGTGTGTGTGTGTGTGTGTGTGTGTGTGTGTGTGTTTCAAACATGGAATCTTTTTCTGTCATTTTAATTTTTTGGTACTTTTTCTCACGAGAATTTACCCGTCATATTTATTTTGTTATGATATGTTGATAATGGCTTTTTCAGGCTTAAAATCATTTAACTTCTTGGAATTTTTGCATGTATGTAAAATTTTTTTGAAATATGGAATGTCTAAGACTGACATTTTGCATCATTTCAGCCATCGCAGTTTTAGTAGGATGTTTTATGCTTGCATTTGGAGCTGCACAAGCATCGAAAATATTCCATCACCAAATGCTTGAGAGCGTTATGAGGTCACCAATGTCTTTCTTTGATACTACACCACTGGGACGTATCATCAATAGGTGAATATTTTCTTGATATCTCTTTACAACCTGAATACCGACAGGACAAACGATTGTCACGTCATTTTCATTTCACTCTTTTCATCGCAAAGTTTTAAGCTTCAGGTTTATTATTCTGAAAACAGTTGGTGTTGTAGTAGGGAATCTCTCTCTCTCTCTCTCTCTCTCTCTCTCTCTCTCTCTTTGGGTAAAATATTATTACTTCATTATGCTATGGTAGATGAATCTCTCTCATAGGGCAAATGCTTCATAAATAACCACCGTTAATACTATAATGGTTATCTGTGCCCTCTAGTGAATCAAAGAAATTGATTCATTCACCACAGCATATTTTTTATAATTAAAGGTTTAACGACCATCGCGAGTAACTCAACGTGCTAAAAGCAGTCGCCCGTCCCTATCTTAGGGCCACTCGTTCCGGAGAAGGAGGAGAACCATGGCCGTAAGACAAACACAACAACCATGCAGAATAAAAAATAAAAATAGCAACGTTTTTCACAATAAAATATTTATTACTACATCGACTATAATTTCGCAGAGCGTTTGGCTCGGTATCATCAGGACGAATGGAGAGTAAACATTCAAATCATTGTGACATCATCAGAGTTCTGACAGTCACGGGATTTTGGTGAGTTGTTTAACCCTTCCGTTACAGGCACATCTGTCCAAAAATTTAGGAAACCGAAGCCTGTCTGCTCGCTCACGCCAATAGATTTTCCAATACGAAAGAATTGGGTGGTTATCCCATTTTTTCCTCAGATTTGCTTCAGAATTTCAAAAATTCCCAAAAGTTTGAATTTCAAAGTTATTTTCAAAACCATAAACAAGATGATCTTTAACGGATCAAAAGACTACGTCGAAGACATGAATTCCTGGGGTATTTATCAGATACCTTGTGAATGTGGACTTTCATATATAGGACAGACCCGCAGGGCTTTAAGTTTCCGCGTGAAGGAACACAAGACCTACGTACGGAACTATGAACTGAAGAAGTCGTCTATAAAACAACATTGTCACGAAAATAACCGCAAATGTTTGTTTCGAAACGCCGTGCTTATTGATAAACCTGATTCGACTATCAGGCTTAATATGTTAGAATCTTTCCACATATACCGGAACACTTCACAGCTTATCAACGACATGACGTCGACTCCATTTCTTTCAAGCGCGTAGAAACAACTCATCAAAATCCGTGACCGTTAGAACTCTGATGATGTCACAACAATTTGAATGTTTACGCTCCACTAGTTTTTTTTTTTTTTTTTTTTTTTTTTTATTGGAGGTTTAACGACTACCGTGAGCAACTCAATGGGCTATAAGCAGTCGCCCGGCCCTAATTTAGGGTCACTGGTTCCAGGGAAGGGAGAGAGCCAGTGCCGTAAGACAAACACAACATCCATGCCTCACCGGGATTCGAACCCGGACCCCTTTCGGACGAATGATCAGAGGCCATCACTTAGACCACTGCGCCACCGGGGCGGCACGCTTCATTCGTCCTGATGATGCTGAGCCAAACGCTCTGCGAAACTATAGTCGATGTATAGTAAACATTTTATCGTGAGAAACGTAGCTATTTTTATTCTATATTAATACCATAGTCATAAATTATTTGCAACAACCATGCCTCACCGGGATTCGAACCCGGAACTTTCTCGACCGAACGGACATGAGCCAGCACTTAGAACAATGCGCCACCGGGGCCATAGCATAATGAAGTATTAATAATACTTACTATTATTATAAGCAGAAGTAACATTAAAAAGAATAAAAGTAATGATGATAGTGTCTTTATGTATGTGGCGTTGCCACTTTCCAGTGGATAAATAAAGAAATTCTTAAAACATATTTTTTTTACATTCTGAGGGACACAATCAGCGGCGCATTCAGTGGGGTGGCCCAGGGGCCATGGCCTTCCCTATGAGATATCACTCGGTCCTTGATTCTTCGTTATTGCCTTCTTAATCTTAAAAATACTAGGAATGATACCCGTTCTCCGAACGGCGAATCTACACTGGCGGAAAGTGAAAAAAGAACACCAAGAAGGAGACGTCTGATACCAACGAAATTTATACAGCATAATAACGGAGTACAGAGGATAACGTGATCAAAACATTATGGCAAAATACAGCTGTATTTGCTGGTAAACTGAAAAACAACATTTCCATGTAACATGGTTAATACGAGGTTGAACCGCCATGAACTGCGTCACACTGTGCAATTCTGGCATGGAGTCTGTCGTACAGAGATGTTGGATGTAAGTTTGGAGTATTGAGTTCCAAGCAACCTCAACCTGGACGCGTAAATCGGGGATGGTCGTAGCTGGCCGTGGAGACCGGATAAGTCGTTGTCCCATAAAATCCCACACGTGCTCAATGGGGTACAAATCCGGTGAACGTGCAGGCCATGGAAGTTGTCTCACACCCTGTAGTGCATGTTGCGTTGCACCTGCCGTGTGTGGGCGTGCGTTATCTTGCTGGAAATCACCACGATGGACCGACCTTACAAATGGCACAACAAATGGCTGAATGATGTTGTTGATGTAGGAGGTGCTGTTTAACGTACCCGATACAAACACTAGTTGTGTACGAGAGTGATAGCTGATCGCTCCCCACACCAGGAGACCAGGTGTAGGCCCTGTGTGTCGCTGGCGGATGCAAGAAGGGTGGAGACGCTCCTCTGTGCACCTGCGAACAAGCATACGGCCATCGGAGGCTCCCAAGCAGAATCTGCTTTCATCGCTGAACACGACAGATCGCTATTGCGTTCTCCAGTGCAGACGTTGGCGACACCACTGCAACCGTTCCTGACGGTGGGCTGGAGTCAGAGGTACACATGCCAGAGGCACACGTGCACGTAGTCCTGCATCCAGTCACGTAGTCCTGCATCCAGTAGACGGTTGCGGATTGTTCGCACAGTCACCTCAGATGCAACTGCAGCTCGGATTTGCGTCGCACTGCATATTCTGCTTGACAACGCCGCTCTTCTTATGCGTCGATTGGTCCGCTCATCAATCAGTCTGTGACTCCCGGTTCCACGTCTTCTCGTGTGGGAATGTTCCTCGGACCATCTACGCCACCATCGTACCACCACCGATACTTCCCGTCCAATTCGCTCCGCAATACGACGATACAACCACGCGGCCTCGCGGAGTCCGACTAGACGACCTCGCTCAAAGTCCGATAATTGCTGAAATCGTACACGTCTTCCATGTCCAGGCATTGCAGCTTCTTCAGGATCTTCGCACGTGTCCGTACTCCGACGACTGATTACATTCACTTCGCCGTACTCCTTAAATACCACCGACGATAATTTGCATATTATTCCGTGCTGTGGCGTAAGCGCTCACCGGTTGGTCCCGAAATTAACATCACACCTACGTAAACTCGACCCCATTAACATATGTAAATTTCATGATTGTCCGCCAATTCCTTCTTGGTGTTCTTTTTTCACTTTCCGCCAGTGTATATATAAATCATTTTTTGAACATAAAATTAAAGAAAGGGAAAAGTAATTAAGGGAAAGAAAAGTAATTTAAAATCCGTAACTGTTTTACGATTTAGAACAGTGCCGTGACGTCAATAATTCAAACTTTTGGTTTGACGTAAAACGGAGCAGGCTTTGGCGCCCCTTTAATTTTAAATCAAAATTTGAAATTTTCAAAGCATTTCGGTGATTCTGACAAAATTATCTTTAAACCTATCAGCTTTTGAAACAGTAAAGGTAAGCCACATTTTTGAGTTTTTTGCTTTTCAGAATTTTTTCTAGGTGTAGAAGTAATAGAAAAATTCAAGCAGGCAATGTTTCAAAGCGCTGTTTTTTTTTGTTTTTTTTTTCGTGCATTTGCAGGTTTACGGACTTTAAGACCTACCAACATCCAAATTTTCAGATCACTAGGTCATTGAAAAGTGGCCGAACAATTCGCGGACGAACACACTCGTATTTCCCCTCTCTGCTTTTTATACACGAGGCGAAAGCCTATATTTACATAGGTATTCACGTCGGCCTGCGGAAAACACCGAACTTTAAAAGCGTCGCTACGTCATTAAGCATTGCGTCATTACTAACTTGATTGTAGCATGTCCTTTCACCCAATGAGAAGAGAGTGCTAAAAATAGCTGCGTCACCATGGCATCAGGTCACGGGACCAGAACTCCTCTGTGTGGTTAAGATGGATGTCAAGTAATTTTGCTTCCTATGCTTCCAATGGAAAAATTTCTGTACACATTTTCTTCACAATTAACGCGTTCCCAAGGGTGAAAATTTGAACATCGATTAAAATAACTTCATATTATGACTTGGAATACTTAATATTATCTAAAACATAACCATAATTATATTAAAAATCAATAACTTTTCCTTTGGTGGTGTTAAAACCAGAAAAAAGATGCCGCGACCTGTACTTTGATGACGTCAGCAGACAAACAAATGTTGGATTGCATAATTATGGTTATGTTTTAGAAAATATTAAGTATTCCAAGTTATAAAATGAAGCTATTTTAATCGATGTTCAAATTTTCATCCTTGGGAACGCAGTAATTGTGAAGAAAATGTGTACAGAAGTTTTTCCTTTGGAAGTATAGGAAGCAAAATTACTTGAGGTCCACCTTAACGCTGAAGGCAAAGTAAGCCGTTAGTTTCTTTCCTTTGCGTCTTTAAAAAATGTTTAAAAATCAGAAAATGACTTAAAGATTTTGTAAAAAAGGAATGATAGTTGCGAGTTTATGCTGCAAAAATTGCAATGCGATATGATTTATAGTTTGCCATATATCCGTTTTTTTAAATGGATCCAATCGCGAAACAGAGAATTTTGTGAAATTTAAAAATTTAATTTCTCGTAAACTAAATCGAAATTAAAAAAAAAGGGCAACAAGGTGCAAAAATTAGGCCACGGCCCTACATGCCTACAAAGTTTCGTGGTTCTGTTGTTGTTAGTGTGTCTGGAACGCGAACGGATAACACTTTTTTGCTTACCTTAACTTTGAAATATAATAGCTCTTGAAATATCGTCAGAATCGAAAAACGGTTTCTTTCAGCGTGTTCTTCGAACAATTCTCTACAAACGATATAAATTTCATATTTTTGTGTTCAATACTTTTTGCGCTGCGAGCTGAAAAAGCGTGAGTGTCACGAAATTTCTAAAACAGCGGCGCCGGCGCCAGCGGTAGTTGCTTTTTCTTAGAATAGAGAGATGTTTATACGTTTTGAAGTATGCATATATTTTACGAATAATTTTTTTGTTTGTTTGAGAGTTTAACGACCACCGTGAGCACCTCATTTTTACGAATCATTTCAAACGCACTTTAATATGGAGGAGATATTTTACTGCTTCTCAGTGTTTTGGGAGATGTTTTCTCTGAGGTATTTTTATTTGCATCTTCAATATTTTGGGACGATCCCACAAAGAAATCCTAGGTGCGCTACTAGGTACAACCATTTCTCTTTCTTTTCGAATTAAAATCCTGTATAATCATTCGTGGTTTCTGCTGGAATTAATAAACAATGCAGAGGTTAGTAGGCTTACATAACTGAAAAGCGAATGTATTAAAACAAAAAAATTCTGATTTTACAGGAGCTGTCATACTTTGTTGGTAAGTGTATGTAGCTGACAGGGGAAACGCATAGCAGAAGAGGTTCCATCCATTTAATAGCTTCTCTAAAGACCAGAATGCTAAAACTTGGCTCTTAGATTAACGCATTCGATAAAAGAGGAATGAATTAGGAAAATTCCCATTCTAGGGGAGCAAATACACCCAAAAAAGCTGCTGCTGATTACTTTTTCCCTTCATGTAGTAGATGGCAGACGGACCATACTACAGAAAACTCTATATTTCAAGGTTGCGCATCTAACACCCGAAGCATTATACACTGACGGAAAAAAAAATCCCAGCACCACGAAAAAATAGTTGTAGAGGAATGAAATGGCGGCAATACATTTGTATAGGTAACATATTTAATCGATTAAGGTTTCGAGATCACAGCTTATTGTAAGCGCGAGAAGTGCCATTTTAAATGTGAAATGCTGGTACATTAATAACCGGTGTAACCGCCAAAATGTTGAATGCAAGCACGCAAACGTTCATGCATTGTGTCGTACAGGTACCGAATGTCAGTTTGTGGGATGGAGTTCCATGCCTGTTGCACTTGGTCGGTCAATACAGGGACGGTTAATGCTGGTTGGGGGTGACGCTGGAGTTGTCGTCCAATGATGTCCCATACGTGCTCGATTGGTGAAAGATCTGGTGATCTAGCAGGTCACGGCAACATGTCGACACCCTGTAGAGCATGTTGGGTTACAACAGCGGTATGCGGGCGAGCGTTATCCTGTTGGAAAACACCCCCTGGAATGCTGTTCATGAATAGCAGCACAACAGGTTAAGTCACCGGACCGACGTACAACTGTGCCGTCAGGGTGCGTGGGATAACCACGAGAGTGCTCCTGCTGTCATAGGAAATTGCTCCCCAGACCATAACTCCAGGTGTAGGTCCAGTGTGTCTCGGCCGCAGACAGGTTGGTTGCAGGCGCTCACCTGGCCTCCTTCTAACCAACACACGGCCATCACTGGCACCCAGGCAGAACCGGCTTTAATCAGAAAACACAACAGATCTCCACTCCGTCCTCCAATGAGCTCTAGCTTGACACCACTGACGTCGCAAACTGCAGTGGTTTGGAGTAAGTGGAATGCACGCTACAGGGCGTCTGGCTCGGAGCTGTCCTTGAAGTAACCGATTTGTAACAGTTCGTTGTGTCACTTTGGTAGCAACTGCAGCTCGAATTGCTGCCGCAGACGCGGTACGATACGGCGTACACGGCGGTCTTCCCTCTCAGTAGTGCCACGTGGCAGGCCGGAACCCGGTCTTCTTGAGGCAGTACCTTCCCTCGACCACCGCTGCCAACAATCATGCACAGTGGATACATTCCTGCCAAGTCGTTCTGCAATATTGCGGAACGAAATACCACCTTCTCGTAGCCCTATTACACGACCTCGTTCAAACTCCGTGAGCTGTTGGTAATGGCTTCTTCGTCTTCTTAAAGGCATTCTTGACTAACATCAACACACTACGTCGAATCTCAACGATAACTAACGCTCACGAACGTTACAGCGCGTATTTACAGCAAACCTGTTTTGCATGTTCCGAGGGGCGCTACTAGCACCACACGTATGCGCCGAGCGCGAAATTTGCATAGACGTCATCTTACAGATGTACTCTCACCGCCTACCAACTGTCGTTTACCTAACACAACCTCTTCTTGGTGTTGGGATTTTTTTCCGTCAGTGTATTTTATCCCCTTTGGATGCCAGAAATTCTAAACCTGGTGATTCATAAAGTTTAAAAAACCTAGGAAACCTCCATTTTGAAGAACTTACACCTCTAAAAGATATAAATGTCTAAATTTCAGTCTTTCAGCTTTTTGGAAAGTTTAGGAATCAAACTTGAACATGGTCATGGATCTGACAAAAATTATTTAAGAAGTGTTTGTCTGCCGTTTATTTGGAGTTTTATCTCGTCGCGTTTTGTTCTGTTCGGTCCGCCACCAGAAATAAGAAGTGCAAATGTAGGAAAATCCAGAAATGTAAGTGTCATCATTCTCACCGTTACACGCATTCGATGAAAAGAAGTTTTCACAATTTGACTTATAGATTCAGAAAAACCGTGACCACGTGTGAACAAAATGAAGCCACATTCACGTCTGTTATGCCAGAAGCGTTAACATGTGCACCTGCAGCAATAAATTACGATTATTATTGTTTGTGGGTATAACGACCACCGTGAGCAATTGGATAGGCGGTAAGCAGTCGCCCGGCCCTAATTTAGGGCTACTGGTTCCAAGGATGGGAGAGGACTAGTGTCACTCTAATTTAGGGCCACTGGTTCCAAGAAGGGAAAGAGCCAGTGTCTTAAGTCAAACACAAAACCCGTGCGTTCTCAGGATTCGAATCCGGAACCATCTCGAAAAATGGCCAGAATCCAGAACTTAGACCCCTGTGCAATAAGGGTAACAACGTTTATTATCACTGAGCTGATGCACATAAGTTGGTATAGATAGAAGCGGGGTAATTTGGAAGAATTGCCGGGATAACTACACTGGTGTGCAAAAATTAAGGACGAAGAGGAAAAATTAGCATAACAGCGGAACGAGCAGGCGGAACGGACCGAAAGACCACTCAGGAGATAGACTAGGGTCCGGTACGGTAGGGCATGCGCATATATTCAGCATAACCTAGGGGGAGGGGAGTGTCGGAAGTGTATAAAGCACACGGGCGGTGTACGCTCAGCGATTCGGTGAAAGCTATTGCACAGTATACATCGGTTTGAACGACGTCTAGTTGCTGCCACCGTGGGATATGGCCAACAGGCAATCCAGTAGACGATATCTGGATGACTTTACCCGAGGTCGCGTCATTAGGAAGTTGGAAGAAGGTCGAAGTGTGACAAGTGTGGCCGAGGAGTTCGGGATCGCTCACAGCATCGTTTCGCGAGCTTGGAGAGTATTTCAAACGACAGGAACAGCAGCTGTCCGAGAGTTTAGCAGTGGTCGTCCACGAGCAACCACGGCGGCGGACGACCGGTATATTGTACTACAGGCGAGAAGAGACAGACTGCAGACAGTAGGAGAAATCGCAAGGCACATGCAACAGAAAACTGGACGTCCGTTATCGCGTTTTACCGTGGCCAGGAGGCTGCACAAAGGCGGTTTATTTGCATGACGACCAGTACGGTATGTGTCATTAACGCCTGCTCATCGGAGACGGACGTTTCTGTGGTGCCAGGAACACAAGAACTGGACACATCAGCAATGGGGTCGAGTTCTCTTAACGGATGAGAGCCGATTTAGTCTGACGAGTGATTCCGGACGTATACACATCTAAAGAGAGCAGGGAACACGCAATCACACCTCCAACATCGTCGAAAGGGACCGGTTTGGAGGTGGCGGAGTTCTCATTTGGGGCGGTATCATGCTTGGTAGCCGTACTGACCTCAACATCTTCCAAGGAGGTTCAGTCACTGGTGTCCGCTATTATACCAAGGTTCTCCTGCCTCACATGCGTCTGTTTAGAGGCGCTGTGGGTCCTGAGTTCCTCTTCATGGATAACAACACTACACCTCATCGTACAGTGGGTGTCGCAGAGCTGTTGGAGAGTGAAGATATTCAACGCATGGATTGGTCCACAAGGTCCCTGGACCTAAATCCAATCGAACACGTGTGGAACCTTCTCGGGAGACGCTTGGGAGCACGTCACCAGCCGCCAGCAACGATGTCGCAGCTGCGATTGGCGCTACAAGAGGAATGAGCCGCGATGCCTCAACAGCTCATTGACAACCTCGTCCTCAGCATGGACAGACGTTGTAAATCCTGCAACGCAGTCTTAGGTGATCATATCCCCTACTAAAGACGAGATTTTTCTTGGCAGCCGCCTGTCACATGGACGTTTCTGTCTTCTGTCCAGTTGTGCTCGAAGCTACCTTTTCAATAAAGTGCCTTTGTATCCTTTGGATTCTTTGTTGGGACGGTTTTGCTCACTTGTCCCATATTCTTACATCTTGGGGATCTTGTGGTATGATTTGAGTCGATGTGGAGCACTTCTGCACGACGTTACATTCGAAAAACCGTCTCGTCCTTAATTTTTGCACGCCAGTATATTATCTGTAAGTGCTTGCATAATATTAGGAAATCGTCTGTGGGTAGTGAATATTATTTATTTTCACTTTCTTACTCGTGTTTCGCTTGAAATACCTATATTTTACAATATCGAAACTCACTACTAATTTCCTCTTGTAACTGAATTCTGAAAGACTGAAAGTACCTTTCACTTTTCCTTTTCCATGTTTCTTTTAAATACTTTTATTCTTTTTAGGTTCGGTAAAGACATGGATGTTGTGGATACGAATATACCCATGGACGTGGATGGATATTTAAGTTGTCTTGTTTCAATATTAGCAACATGTGTAGTAATTGGAATGAACACACCAATTTTCCTAGCGTTTTTAATTCCCGTTGGTGCTGTTTATTTCCTCGTACAAGTAAGTATTACGCTTTACAATCAGTGATATTGTTCAATACATGTATTCCACTATTCTATGAAATTCCTCAAATTTCTTTTAGCAAAAAGTAATAAATGCTTTTTAAGTCATCGGTTAATAAATGTTTTTTTAAGTCCTTTTACTCATATTTGGTAATTTTGAATTAATTTCTTTGACTGCTTTCAGTCATAATTTAGATTAACTATATTTCTTCAGAATTTACATAACAATAGTTTTGGATTGGCTCAGATTAAGTTCTCGAATATCAGTTAAAAAACCAATAAGATGCATATATAAGCGAAATGAAAGTCATTTAATGAAACTGCTTTTAATTGATTACAAGAAAACAGGCAGGTATTCAGGATTTCTGTTTGGGGTGGTCCTATAAAAATTGCATATATATATATATATATATATATATATATATATATATATATATATATATATATACACTATCTACCAACAAGTAATTGGACACCCCTACAATCGACGATATCTGCGGTCCTGATACACGTCACGGCCACCGCCGTTAAATATCGTGCGGGAAACAACAACGCAACCAGTCGCATGAAGATGCCACGCAGTTCGGAGCTCTCTGATTTCGAGAATGGTGTAATCGTCGGGTATCACAGAAATGGCTGATCCATATGTGACATATCAAGCGAGTTGAAGTACCCAAAATCAACAGTGGCCTACGTGATTGGCAAGGTGGAAGATGAGAGGTGACTGTCGGAATGTGCCCCGACCCGGCAGACCCACAAAACTAGGAGTTAGAGACCGACGGGTGCTGGCCACAGAAATTCGGAAGAACCGCACTAAATCGATGGGCCACATCCGCGAGGAGTTTCAACAGGCATACGGGAGTGTTCTTTCGATGAATACCATCCGCAAGGAAGCCCATCTGCTCGGTTATCATGGACGTGCTGCCGCCCACAAGCCTTTGATCATCAAGTCCAATAGCGCTGCTCGGCTAACGTGGTGCAAAGAAAGTCGACAGTGGACCGTTGAACAGTGGAAACAGGTTCTCTGGAGCGACGAATCAAGGTTCACCCTCTACCGTTTGGATGGCAGGGTCTGGGTTTGGCGTCTGCCTGGTGAACGCCCCCTGCCGGAATGTATTGTGCCAACTGTGAAGTTCGGCGGCGGTGGAATTATGCTATGGGGGTGTTTCTCCTGGTATGGCACGGCACCCTAGGTCGGAATTCCTGGTAGACTCAACGCTTAGACCTACTGCACCATTTTGGATGGCCATGTGCTGCCTACGTTGTGGCAGTTTTACGGGGCGGACCCATGTTACTTTCAGGATGACAATGCCACCTGTCATGTTGCGTGGTCCACCATGGTTTGGTATGGTGACAATGGGGTTAAACGAATGGAATGGACTGCGCAGAGCCCGGACCTTAACCCTATCGAGCACCTCTGGGACGAGTTGGAGCGTCGACTTAAGGGGTGCCCCCACCGTCCGAAATCGGTGAAGGAACTGACGTGTCTTCTCCAAGCCGAGTGGAAGAAAATACCGCTAGCTGTCGTACAAAGCCTGGTTGAGTGTATGCCCCGTAGGGGTCGCAGCTGTAATCGCCGCTCGTGGAGACTCCGCCAACTATTGAAGGTAAATAAACTTCGTTTTACTTTGCTATCACAGGTGTTCAATTACTTGTTGGTAGATAGTGTATATACAGTGGTTGCTCTGGCTTTTTCAAAGTTTTCGCCAAATTCAATATTTTTTCGCCGAATGTAATCTGAATTTGCCAATTATTTTTTTACCCTCCACTGAAATCACAAAAACCATAAAAACGTAAAGAAAGTGTTATAGGTCTTACGTGAGCGATTGCTTCACTGTTTCCACGTAAGCACTTTCCTTCCCACGCGCAATGTGAACAATAAAAAAAAGTAACTACCATTCGAATTTCATTTTTACAAATACCAAATCGAAAAAAATAAAAGAATGTATTTTGCTCGGGCGTCATTAAAAAAGATAATCGCCAATATTTTAGTCAAACTTTTTATCAGTCGCCAAAACGATTTTTTTTTAGCAAATTGCAAAGAATGCGATCGGCAGCGTTCCCGTACATTTCGGCGCGGTGGTGTTTTAGCGCGAACCCACTTTTCCAAACCGAACCACAAATGTTCGATTGGGTTCATGTCACGTGAATTTGAAGGCCAGGGCATTAACATGGAAGTCACCAGCATGTTCCTCGAATCACTCCTTGACGATTCTGGAATTGTGGCATGGCGCATTATCCTGTTGATAATGGCCATCACCAGCAGGGAACACAGTTGCCATGAATGGGTGAACTTGGTCAGCAACGATGTTCAGATACCTGACAGCTGTCAGGGATTGTGCTATTGGGATAATGGGGCCAAAGGTGTTCCAAGAAAACATCGCCCACAGCATAACACCTCCGCCGCCGGCCTGTTTCCGCCCAACAGTGCATCCTGGTGCCATAGCCTCCGTTCGTAATCGGCGTATCCGCGCTCGGCCATCTACGTGATGCACCAGGAATCTTGATTCGTCAGACCAGGTCACTTTCTTCCAATCATCCACGGTCCAATCTCAATTATCATGGGCCCATTTCATGAGTTGTTGGCGATGACGTGCAGTGAGCATGGGAACCCGGCTGGGTCTTTGGCTACATTGGCCCATGCGCAGAAGGCTGCGATGAAACGTGTACTGTGACACATTGTCCTGATCACCACTGTTGTAGCTGCGGGTTATTTTGTCGCACTGTGGTCCTGCGGTCGCTGTGAACAATGCTCGACAGTCTCCGCTTCCCTCTGGCATCAATGAGATGCGGACGACACACGGTTGTACGACGGTGGACGACACACGGTTGTACGACGGTGGCCGACACACGGTTGTACGACGGTGGACGACACACGGCTGTACGACGGTGGACGACACACGGTTGTACGACGGTGGACGACACACGGTTGTACGACGGTGGACGACACACGGCTGTACGACGGTGGACGACACACGGCTGTACGACGGTGGACGACACACGGTTGTACGACGGTGGACGACACACGGTTGTACGACGGTGGACGACACACGGTTGTACGACGGTGGACGACACACGGTTGTACGACGGTGGACGACACACGGTTGTACGACGGTGGACGACACACGGTTGTACGACGGTGGACGACACACGGTTGTACGACGGTGGACGACACACGGTTGTACGACGGTGGACGACACACGGTTGTACGACGGTGGACGACACACGGTTGTACGACGGTGGACGACACACGGTTGTACGACGGTGGACGACACACGGTTGTACGACGGTGGACGACACACGGTTGTACGACGGTGGACGACACACGGCTGTACGACGGTGGACGACACACGGTTGTACGACGGTGGACGACACACGGTTGTACGACGGTGGACGACACACGGTTGTACGACGGTGGACGACACACGGCTGTACGACGGTGGACGACACACGGCTGTACGACGGTGGACGACACACGGTTGTACGACGGTGGACGACACACGGTTGTACGACGGTGGACGACACACGGTTGTACGACGGTGGACGACACACGGTTGTACGACGGTGGACGACACACGGTTGTACGACGGTGGACGACACACGGTTGTACGACGGTGGACGACACACGGCTGTACGACGGTGGACGACACACGGTTGTACGACGGTGGACGACACACGGTTGTACGACGGTGGACGACACACGGTTGTACGACGGTGGACGACACACGGTTGTACGACGGTGGACGACACACGGCTGTACGACGGTGGACGACACACGGCTGTACGACGGTGGACGACACACGGTTGTACGACGGTGGACGACACACGGTTGTACGACGGTGGACGACACACGGTTGTACGACGGTGGACGACACACGGTTGTACGACGGTGGACGACACACGGTTGTACGACGGTGGCCGACACACGGTTGTACGACGGTGGACGACACACGGTTGTACGACGGTGGACGACACACGGTTGTACGACGGTGGACGACACACGGTTGTACGACGGTGGACGACACACGGTTGTACGACGGTGGACGACACACGGTTGTACGACGGTGGACGACACACGGTTGTACGACGGTTCGTCGTTTGGGCATCTGTGCACCACTTTTGATACGTACTCACTACAGCGGCACGTGAACAACCACAAGATGCGACGTTTCCGATATCGTAGTTCCTAGGCGCAGTACCATCGCAGTTTGTCCTTTATCAAAGTCCGATAAATCGGCAGCTTTTCCCATTCTGACTACAGACACTCTACTAACCGAAAACCGATTCTCGGGTTATATATATATACTTCTCTGTGAACTTCACGTGCGCCACCGTTCGGTCTCCAGGCGTCATAATGGAATGGCTCATCGGTTTATATATACATATACCATCATCATTATCAACCATTAAAAATCCACTGCTGGATGAAGGTCTCCCCAAGTGTCTTCCACAATTGTCTGTCTTGAGCCTGTCTCCTCCATGTCACTCTGGCATGCTTTCGAATTTCACTCATCCATTTCCCATGGGGTCTTCTTCTGGGTTCTATTCCTTTGAATCCAGTCTAAAATTTCAGTTGTCCATCTGTGGTCCATTCTTCTGGCAACATGTTCAGCCCTCAGTGATTTCACTCTGGACATGATGTCGTCCACTCCTGTCATTTTCCTTATTTACAAGATCCTCTTCTTATCTTTGCTGGTTACACCAAACATGCATCTCTCCAGGCTTCTTTGAGTTGTCTGTAGTCTTTGTATATCTTTTTTAGTTAAGGTCTATGTCTGCGTTCCATACGGGAGCACTGTCAGGATGCTTTGATTAAACACTTTTCTTTTAAGACATACTGGCATAGGGCTCTTAAAAACTGTACCGTTTCTTCCAAAAGCTCTTCATCCAAGTTTTATACGGCGAGTAATTTCTTCATCAAGGTGACCCCTCACTTGATATCTGCTGCCCAAGATAACAGTAGTTATCGGTTGTTTCAAGCTTTTCTCTATCAATCGATAAATCTTCTATCCTTGTAAAAGCATTGTACATCACTTTTGTCTTCTGAAAGTTCGTTTTTAATTCCACTTCTTTACTCTTGTCAGATCATACTCTGCAGCTCCGAAGTGGTAGTTGCAAAAATGACTACGTCATCAGGAAAACGAAGGTGAGTTAAATAATATCCATTAAACTTTATCCCTTTGTTTTCCCAGTTCAATGATTGAAAGACATTTTGCAATGTGGCAATAAAGAGCTTGGGGGATATGGTGTCACCTTGTCTCACACCCTTTCCAATTTTTATTAGTGCTGTATCCTCAAATATCCGAACCTTTGCACTTGCATTTTTTAGATGTTATTAATAATGTACACATCTTCAATGCCGCACGATTTCAAACCCATTGTAATTGCTGATGGTTTCACGGAATCAAAGGCCTCTTCATAATCAATTAAAGCCATGCATAATGGGAGTTCATATTCTCGTGTTCTTTCAATTCATCTATCAGTACATGGATATGATCTACACTGCTGTAGCCACTCCCGAATCCAGCTTGTTCTTTTGGTTGAGCCATATCTAGTGTTACCTTCAAGCGATGTGAGGGAACTTTAGTGAAAACTTTATAAACCACTGACAGGAGGCTGATGGGCCTGTAGTTGACGAGATCCTCAGCGTCACCCTTTTCATGTAGCAGGATCATTGTAACATTGTTCCAATCCTCAGGAATCTTCCCTTCATTGAGACACCTGGTGAAAACTTGGGCGAGTGTAGTCTCAATTTCTCCACTTGCTTCTTGTACAATGTTCATGTAATTCCATCTTCTCCTGAAACTTTTCCCAGTTTCATGTTCTTAATTGCATGTGTAACTTCTGTAAGAAGAACTGGACAGACTTTAGTACTGGTACCTGTCGTGATGTCTGGAATAGATGTATCATCCCTCTCATACAGTTTTGAGCGGAAATCTTTCACCCTTGTCAAAATTTCGTTTCTATTTCTTTGTTACAGTTCCATCTTCTTTTCTCAATGGCATAATCTGTTTTCTTCCCTTACCGAGATATCCTTTTGCTCTCTTCAGGCTTTGGTTGTTTTCAATTGTTTTTCTCACTAGTTCACAACTGAATTTCCTTGTGTCTTCAGTGACACTTTTACGTACTGTCTTGCGTAGCTCTATATATTCCACGTTGGTGGTTTCGTCTTTATTTGTCCTCGTCTTCCTTCTCTTTTGCATCACCAATTTTGTTTTTCCTCAAAATTTTCTTCATGTGCAACTTGTTCTTAGTACCGCCTATTTTTGTTGCTGTTTTCATAAGAGCTTTGGTGAATTTTCTGTTAACTTCAGAAATATCCACTTCTTCCGATGTTAAGCCTTTTAAAGCAGATAATCTGTTCCTCAATTCCAACTTGAAGGTATTATGATGTTTCTTAAGGTTGGTTATGTCAATACATTTGTTTGTCTTATGACCTTGCCACGTTCGAGTTTTGTGTTAAGGTGCATCTTACATCTCACCATTCTATGGTCACTACCTGTGTTGAACTTGTTCAGCACATTGCAGTCTTCGATGACGAATTTTTTGTTACACATAATAAAATCAATATCACTAGTCGTCCCATTTGAATGCCTCCATGTCCATTTCCTGTGTGGCTTTTTCGTGAAAAAGGAATTCATGATGAAAAACCTTTCTGCTTCTGCAAACTCTACGAGTGTATACATGTAATATCAAGGGAGAATATTCGGTGTGTGCTACGTGTGCGGCGAACATCCACACAGAGTCGCAATTAAGCCTATATTATCCATATTATTTATCCGGATTTATTTCCAATAACACTCATCACAATTCGTCCTAAGGCTTCGAGTGGGGGTAAAATTAATTTCCCCACATAATGTTTTCATTAAGAAGAAAAGGTTCGTTCAGTAAACGTATGGCATTCGCGCTAAGATTGTCGGGTGTGCGGTTACGCGTCCGCTCATCCGACGATATTCGAGCAACCGTGGTACCCGCGCTCCCCAGATGACGCTGCAAATCGCGTTCTGATTTCCCTGTGGTTTCAAACGTAACAGCGGAACTCTCAGGGTGTGCTAGC
Organism: Macrothele yani; assembly: GCA_039090855.1. Lineage (NCBI taxonomy): Eukaryota > Metazoa > Arthropoda > Arachnida > Araneae > Macrothelidae > Macrothele > Macrothele yani. The sequence continues at coordinate 93,385,229 of CM076993.1, forward strand.
CAAAATGAGCACCGCTTGCAGTTCCACGGAGCATTGCAATTCAGCGTTGTGATACGAGTTGCTGTTTTAATGGATTTTTGGTTGTTTTTTTTTTTTTTTTATGTATTTCAAATAAGACCTGCCGAAGTTTGTCCTAAAACTTTGCGTGTATGGCTAAAATTAATTACCTTGTGCAATATTTTCGGGAAGAGCAGAAGATTCGTTGCGTCGTTTAGTAAATAAAGCGTACTAAAATTTACAGCTGAAGCGGTGCTATTTTACCACACTTCATACACCACTTTTTTACACCTCAGGTCTTTAAAACAACTGTAATACAAAGCTCTCCAGATGGCGCTACAGGTCATGTTTTAATTTCCTCGCGGTTTCAACGCAGCTAAACTTCCCAGGGTGTGCGTGCTTAAAAAAGCTCCACTAGTCATAGTTGTTTGCGTTTGGAATAGCGTGAAGTCAGAAACATATTCAACGTTCTGCTACGCGAGTTACTGTTTTTTCTGTCTTTTCATCGCTGTTTGAATCGATGTGTTTATGAGCACAGATTTAAATCCACAATTTGAATTTAGATATCCATTTAGGTTGATGTACTAAGCGTCCCATTTCCTGCCAGAGCTTTTGCATATTGTATAAAGCGAGTTAAAGAAGGTAAGCCTCGTGCGGTATTTAAAACTCTAAAAAAAAAAAAAAATACCGAGAATTCGTTTATCACTCTAGTATTTGCACAGGAAATTCAGATTTTTCTTACAATTAAGTGTATGTAAATATCTTTACCATTAATAATTAGACGATAGCTAAATAAAAAAAATGGTTTCATATGTTCAAAATCAATGCATGAATTTTGCAACTCGGGATACATATTAGAACATAATAAAATGTTTGCGTGTATTTTCCCATAATAGCGCACACTCAACCTAAACGGGCATGCAACGCCAATGATATACACTATATTGACAAAAGTCACCGGTCACCTAGAAGAGAAACACAACATAGCATTTATTGACATACCACCTTTGGCCTTAATGCATGCACTGACCCTTCGAGACAGGCTTTCGACAAGGTTTGGAACACAGCGATAGGTATGCGTTTCCATTCAGTACATAATGCTGCCGCTAACTATTGCTTAGTAGTAGGCCTTGGTTCCAAACTTCTTATGCTGCGCTCAAATTCATCCCATAGGTGCTCTATGAGATTAAGATCAGGGCTCTGTGCTGGCCAGTCCACACACGATATGGAATTATCGTCAAACCACGCCGTAACAGTTCTTTCTTCATGGCTCGGTGCATCATCCTGCTGGTACCAACAAGGCTCGGTTCCGCAGCATTACCAAACAGTTGGTTAGGCATAATTGTCCAGAATATCGTGGTAAACATGCTGGTTAACAGGTTTGCCCACGATAACCAATGGGCCGGGACCATACCACGAAAACCACCACCTCACGAGTACACTGCCAGCTCCAAACTTGACCGTAGGAACAATACACTGTGATAAATAGCGTTCCCCCGGCTGCTGCCATGCCCACACATAGCCATCAGACTCATGGAGCGTGTATCTGGATTCATCAGTCCATAGGACCCGTTTCCATTTACCTACGGTCCACGATAAATGTTCTTTATACCATGCTAAACGACGAGTAGCATTCCGAGTGGAGATGAAAGGCTTGAGAGTAACCGCACGACCACGGTAATCCACGGAATGAAGTTCTTTGCGAATGGTACGTGTACATACCAAGGGTCCAACATTTACTCACCTGTACACTAAGGTCTTGTGCAGTACTCCGTCGATTAGCTGTAACGACTCTCCTGACATTTCGACGTCCACTACCACTGATTTTCTTTGGTCTGCCAGTACGTTTTGCTGCTTCAGGCACGCCATGTGTCTCCCACTTATTCAGTACATCCAAAACAGTTGACTTGGGTATGTTTCTCTTATGGACAACCAACTAATATAACACCCAACAATCTTTCCTTTCTCAAAGTCGGTTCCCTACCACTGCGACATTTTCACTCAACCTCACAGTACTATATGATCGCCATCAGCTGAAGGCTTGTTTTTATACCGTTTGCAGCTGTACCGCGCATCTGAACAACGCAGCGGATCCGTTCATTTGTTTTTGAAGGAATGTCCGGTGTATTTTGTCAATATATTGTATATATATATAGGGATCAAAAATATGATACTTGTCTACTACTCAGAAATTTTGGCATTTCCCTCCTCAGTAACAAGACTGTGCACTCCCCATCAACTTCTTGCATTTCCCAATCCCCCCGTGACATTCTGCTTCCCAGCCTTAACGTTTCACGTACGCGCCCTTTGTTTCACGTGCCTGCCCTTTGTTTCTACATTCCACGACTAGCCCTACCATTTCACGCCCGCCACGACCTAACTCCTCCTGCACAGCTCAGGACGCCAGGCAACTCGCTAGCTCTTCAGGCACAGAGGTTAGTATTAGTATTGATAGAACAGAGCTTACACTTCTATTCTTTGTCTTAACCGTTTAACCGTCTGGAACGAATTAACTCGAAGTTACCAAAATGGGCTGAAATCAGCTTCAACGAATACGTATATTTGCTTTCTAAATATATACTGCAACAAGCGAACCGGCACATCAGAAAACGCTGCTTTCCCCTTATCTCTGTTGTTCAAAGAAAATGGTCATTTTCGGAGATAATTTACAAAAATCCTTTCTGACTGATTACCTGCTAAAAGGCTACAATAATAGCGAAGAAACTACCAAAGAAGAGAGATGCTTCGGTCATTTGTTTCTGCCCAGTTGCACGGTGTCCGTGTCAGAGGGACTATCCCTTCCCCATCATACATGAAGCAGAGAATATAGGACTAGATGTGATATATTCTCGCGAATGACAGGTTTATGTTCCGTAGCGCTCAGATAAGTAGAGACAAGTTAGTAAAAACATGCAATGCATTGATTATGATACCCTTTCCAACGTACCAGAAATCATTACTCAAGTTATGAGGATAATGGCTGTGGAATAAATCTCGCTTCTGTGCCCTGATCTTTGACCCCGTTTCGATGATATTAAACAGAATTGGTTCAGTATACCTCCGGAACTACATACTAAAGTTTTGTCGCAATAGAAGCATTCTTAGTGAAGTTATGAGGATAATGGCTGTGGAATAAATCTCGCTCCTTGCCCTGACATTTGACCCCATTTCGATTATGTTCAACAGAACCAGTTCAGTGTACCTCCGGAACAACATGATAAAGTTTTGTCGCAATCGAATCATTTTTACGTAAGTTATGACGCATAAGGGCGATGGAATGGATCCCGCTCCTATGTCCTGACCTTTGACCCCATTTCGTCCATTTTTATTAGGGTTCGTTCCCAGTTATCCTCTACCACATACTAAAATTTCAACAAAATCGAACCATTTTTACGCGAGTTATCGCGCGGAGAGACAGACAGACTGACAAAGTTGGAGCATATATGCTTCTTCAACCTACGTTTGGAAAGCGTAAAAATGGAATCGTTTTACCGTTGGTTTCGTAAAACCCGGCCGCTTTGTGAACAGTTCTGCTTGGAAAGTGCAGAAAATTTTGGGCACTGTATGGTTCAGGTATTTTGGCCGTTTAAAGGGTTAAAGCAAAACACTAATCTATTCTCAAAAGTGCAGGCGTATTATAACGTTACCCTTTACGTTATGCTAAGTTCCAATGTCCGGCTGAAGAAATGTTGAGCTAAGTGTAAATGTGATGCACTAGTTACACCGGATAGCTCACTTTAAATTAACAACACATAAGGCTTTTTAGGGCCAGGCGAAACAAAGACGGAAAACAGAATCTCTTACGTATACTTTTATTTTATTCGTCCAGCACAGCACTTTCACTTTAAGTAACTTGAGACAACACCACTACGTCGTCTATTTATACGCAATCACATAACTCTATACAGCGGGATGCTAAGACATTAAACACATATCACAGCGAGTTTCACCCATACACCATACGCACAGATCAGATCAGATCACATGTAGAGGATTTTAGGAAGGGAGTGCCTGACCCCAGGTCTTAAACAACCCTTAGAAATAGGAAGCTAGGAGATTTGGGCTAGAGTGCCCGATAGGAAAGTGACACAGAAGCAAGGTAGAAAGACGCCTTTATTTATAACCGGTGGGCCAGTACCCGGGGCCCGACGGCTTAACGTGCCCAGCCGACGCACGGCGGATATTTAGTGGTTCGAGCGTTCGTATCTGCCTGGGATCGAACCCGAGGTCTTCTCCGTGGCAGTCACGAACGTTGACCACTAGGCCACCCGCGGCCCACCATACACACATCTGCTTCTTAGTCATTACACAGGGTGATTCATAAAGAAGTATACAGTTTCAAAGCACTATAAAACAAGAGCAATGTAAGATATTTTATTTTACCTGTAACAGAATTGTAGGGAAATGTTTCAAGTTTTTTTATATATATAGACAGTCACAGATGTTCTATGTGTGCACCCTTAGTCACACGACACACATCGAGCCGGTAATCCATTTCCGCCCAAACGCGAGGTAAGGTATCTGAATGAAGTGCAGTGATAGTGGCTGTGATCATATTCAGTGATCGTCTTGTATGGAATCATTTTCAGCTTCTTTCTAAAAATTCTCCAGACAGTGGGCTGCAAAATCTGCACTTCACGACTCACCCTCCGCGTTGATTTTCTCGAGTTTCGTTGAATGGCGGTGCAAACACTATCGACGACTTCTTTCGATACACGCGGTCGTGCAAATTTTTTTTGTGCAAACTTTTAAGTTTGCACAAACAGCCCTTAGTTTCAAATTTTTTATGCCGATCGTAGACAGATTTTCTGGTTTGAGGTTCATTTCCGAATCGTGATCGAAAATGCCGTTGCATAACAGTTACAGATCCCGTTTTGCTCAATTCAAGAACACAAAACGCTTTCTCTACTGTAGACGCTGCCATTTTGACTGACTAGTGACGTGACACGTGCGCTATTGCTTACGTCACTTCCCTCAGTAGCAGGACACAAACTTTATGAGTACATTTACCTAACGGTTTGCAGTTGTGGTCCGTGTCTTCAACTGTTACTGTTTTACAGCATCTGGAAACTGTATACTTCTTTATGAACCACCCTGTATATCTCTTGTCCCGTTTTTATCACCACAAGCATACGCCACTCTCACAGACCTCAAGTGTTGCCAACCGTATTCATGTGAGAGGGAAGATATGACGTTAAGATTGAAAGTTGCTAAAGAGAACGATCTCAAATTTACATAGAAAAAGGAACTAAAAGTGAAAGCTAAATTAGAGTATACGTCAGAACATATGTCTAATGACTAATTATGTTCTTGCTCTGACGCACGTCACGGAAGAAAAGCAGGAAAATCAAAAATAAAAATTATGCCAACAATTCAAACCAGTGGATTTAACTCGGCTGGGAATTTTAAAAAGAGCTTGCCTTGTTCACTCGTCAGCTACAATTTTTGGCTCGTCATAGACAAGTGTAATTTTGGACCCCTGTACACAGGGCCGTAGCTACCGGGAGGGCAGGGAGGGCGGTTGCCCTCCCAGAATTGTCATTCCATGGGCGTAAATTAATCATCTGGGGGATGTGAAAAATAGAAAGTGTAACTAAAAGGGAAAGTTAGACACTTCATATTTTCTTTTTATAGAGTTTAGTTAGTCTCATATAGTATCCCGTGCAATTAGCCGAGGTACAGAGTAACGTACACTATGAGGTGTGAAAATCACGTATCTAGGAAGGGAATTTTCCAAAACAGTGAATGGAGACATAGAAAACAATATGCTGATATGCCTAACCCCCATGACCTTTCCGAACATGTCGTTGGGATGAAGAGCTAATTAATCATTTGTGTTCTGTCTCAGAAAGTTCTCTGAGTGTTTAACCTTGAATGAAATGTTTCCAAGCCCCTACCCATAAAGCTTCTTCCAATTGTTACATTCACTACCTGATGCTCATTCGTTCTACATTTCTGTAGAGTGTTGTGTTGTGGAAGTTCACATAACGTGTACGCTTTATTTGGTATTTAAAAGCTGTGGTTCTTGGATATTTACCTAGTTTTTACATTTTTAATAAAATTATGTCAAAAACCTGAAGTGCGATTCTGAACGATCATAATACTTTTCTATAACGGCGGTGTTCGAGACAGTAAAAACTACATATTATTTGAGTGGAACTCGAAAGGGCGTAATTTTGAACTCCAATGGGGCGTAATTTTGAACTCGAACCGGCGTAATTTCATGTCTCACCCTCCCAGATAAAAAAAAGCTTGCTCGGTCCTACCTGTACACATACTGCATATGTATGTGAGTGAGTGTGTGTGTGCATACATTACACACTGATGAGCCATTACCTTATGACCACCACCAGCCAAGAGAAATGAGGGCGCCGGGAAACCGAACGGTGGAGCAGGTGAAGTTCACATAGCAGTATATATACAACCCTAAGAACTAGCTTTCGGTTAGTAGAGCGTTTGGAGTCAGAATGGGAAAAGCTGGCGATTTATCAGTTTGATAAAGGACAAATTGTGGATGGCAGCGCGGCTTGTGGGTTGTTCACGTGCCACTCTAGTGAGTACGTATCAAAAGTGGTGCACAGATGGCTAAAAGACTTTGGCCATTCTTCCTGGATGTCTTCTCCTGTCATAAAATGTAGAACAAGTAAAGAGAAATGCACCGCTAATTGCTCGCACAAATCACTAATCCGTCTCCAATATCGCGCGGGTGGGTCTACTGAAAATATGCTTGGTCATTGTAAAGAGAAGAATACGGAACCACAGTGTGATTAAAAAAAATAACAGGTAAGGCACGATTTACGGCATAGTTAAAAAACTGGCCCGTTAAACTACTTTTCTTCTTCGATGGATCCCGATTCATTAGGCTTCACTCTATTCGTAAACGAATCCAGTCCGATAAGTGCAGACCTCTACATCAAGCCATCAATATTTACATCAATTAAATAATTTGAAAAAGCTCATGTTTAACCCTTTAACGACCATAACGCCCAAATCGCCCGTACATACAAACGACCATGGCAGCCCGAAACGCCTGTGCCTTACCTGCTCTTCAAATTTGAACGACCTATGAAGGATCAGCAGGTGTCACGCTCAGTCACTATTGTTGTTACTAAGCAAAAAAGGAACCAACAGACAGTTTCGGGCGTTATGGTATTTAGAGTGATAGAAGATTTTTGGGTCATGGTCGGTAAAGGGTTAAAAACATTGGTTTTGCGATTATTCAAGAGTAATGTTTGTATGTTTGCGCTACTACAAAAAAAAATTATATCGCAGTGGCGTATCTTGGGTCCGAGACCTGGGCTATTTAACCCCCTCCCCCCTCCCCCCACAGTACTGTTTTTTAAAAATTGCGAAGTTTATTTCTTAATTGTTAAGTAATAGAAGTAACATTTTTTTTTCTAAATTTTAGATACATGCTATTGCTAACATGATACCAAATAATTATGAGGATTAGGATTTGAACACTTATTTGTACATAAACTCCTTTCTTCTTTCCTTTTGTGTGAACTTGTGTGTTGCGTTTTCACAAAAATGTTTCTTCCGAGTACTTTTTCATTTTTTAAAATAATGTTTTTCTCTATTAACAAAACAGCCAAGTTGCTCGAATGTACATGTTCTTGTGTGGCTCTAAGATACATCTTGATTCTTTTTAATACGGAAAAACTTCTTTCGGCAGTTGCAGTTGTTGATGAACAGTTTAATATTGATCTGCTAATTTGTACACCTATGTCCAATTATTCAACTTTATGTAACAAGTAATGTTTCTTACTGACTTGTTTTGTATTCATCAAGGGAATTAAACACCTTCAGTTCATTTTTTAATCGAGCTGTATCTAAATTTGAAGCATAGAGTTCTTTAAGCTCTGATAGTAGATGTTCAGGGAAGCTTTCACAAAATTTATCAAAACAGTTAGAATCCAACAAAGCGACGAATTTAAGATATAATGTTACTGATTTTAATTCATTGACACTTCACACAAACTGAAACAACTCTCGCGAAACACGCGCTGGAAGCATGGAGGGACTGAGGTAGTCCGAAGTCTTCTTTGTTTCGGAGCGAACTCTTGGCCAAAGCAATGGCCACTCACGAGCTCCGTAGCTCATTCATGTTGTCATGGTAACGCTAGCAGGAGATAGTATTGGAGCTCTTCGCATCAGAACAGCGAAGTCTGTCGAAAACCTATTTGCGTTACGTTGATGCCCTTGATCATCGCTCGCCAGACTGATTGCCATAATCGAAACAAGCAAATCCGCTCGTGTTTCTTTCGCACCGAAAGCATTGGCATATCTTAATAACGTTGATAATTGACTTTTATTTGTGTATATTTAATTGACTTTTATTTGTACATTCTCTGGACTTCGCAGATAGCCCAGCTAGCCTCGAATATACGCCACTGATCTATCTATAAAATGCGTATTTAAATACTCAAGAGACGCATACAGCGTATTAAATCCGTTTGTTTCTGTATTGTAGTAAGCACAAAGATTAGCCAATCCATTGCATTTCTCTGTCCACTATTGCCTTGGAAAAGCCTCCCAGTGGAGTGCGAAAGCTTGGAGAATCTTTGTGCTTACTACACCACAGAAATAAACGGATTTAATACGCTATATGCGTCTCTTGAGTATTCACAGTCTGTTGTATTTATAATAACGTTGCATATTTAAATTTGAGGGGGATCCGGACCTCCAGGTTCCTTCACTTGGATACGAGCTTCCAAGAAAATCTCAGCATTACTTCCGGTACTCCCACCTAACTGATGCAATGACTAGAAAGTTGCTTAAAATCTTTGCATATCCTATTCACCCTGACTTTATAACCCACAATGTCGCGTATATACAGAGTAATCGATGGATGGTAATCTCTTTCGGCATTTTTTCGTAGTGCAACCTCCTTCGGAGCAACCCATAGGAAGGAGGTGGTGCAACCTCCTTCGGAGCAACTCAAGGAAGGTAGACAGCAGTTTACCTTCCTTGAGAAAGCTATCTGGTTGATGTTCGGAAGCCGGAAAACTAAGTGATTAATCATAGGTTTCTTGATGCAGGAAAAAAGAAAATTAGCTTACAGATGTATTATTTGTTTCTGAGCAGAAAATGTTTAAAAATTTCACATTATGAGTTTCTAATTTGTCTTTTATTATTTTTTCATTTGAAAGTAAATGTTTGACATGAACTGCGTTACACGACATATTAGAATATCCTTAAATTTTTGATAGAAATTGTACTTGGTAACATCTCGTCAAATCAAGCGGTTAGACAGTACTTCCAGATCTCCAGTTTACAGCCATTTCTCAGAGACCATGCAAGGTGTGTCTTCTATTCGAGCGTATTGCGTTCAGGAGGAGTTTACTTGTGCCTTTGAAGAGAAAATTGACACCAATGCTTCTTTCTTTTTTTATGGAATAATCGCTAACAGGTATATTTGCACTCTTTATATGTCGTCTCTTAGTTAAGTCACCATTTAATAATAAATCAATAATTGAAAAATAGAAAAGCATGAATACTATATAATAATAAGTACGTATGTTTAGGAATTACGCACTTTTGATGTAGGACTACGTCGAACTCCGCGCATAGTATGAGGCGACTTACGGCCGACTGCCTGTGACAAAAATAGGTCCCAATTGAAATCATTATAGCGTTAAAAATACACTGACGGAAAAAAAAATCCCAACACCAAGAAGGGGTTGTGTTAGATAAACGACAGTTGGTAGGCGGTGAGAGTACATGTGTAGGATGACGTCTATGCAAATTTCGCCCTCGGCGCATACGTGTGGCGCTAGTAGCGCCCCTCGGAACATGCAAAGCAGGTTTGCTGTAAATACGCGCTGTAACGTTCGTAAGCGTTAGTTATCGTTGAGATTCGACGTAGTGTGTTGATGTTAGTCAAGAATGCCTTTAAGAAGACGAAGAAGCCATTATCAACAGCTCACGGAGTTTGAACGAGGTCGTGTAATAGGGCTACGAGAAGGTGGATTTTCTTTCCGCAATATTGCAGAACGACTTGGCAGAAATGTATAGCCACTGTGCATGATTGTTGGCAGCGGTGGTCAAGGGAAGGTACTGCCTCAAGAAAACCGGGTTCCGGCAGGCCACATGGCACTACTGAAAGAGAAGACCGCCGTGTACGGCGTATGGCCGTGGCGCATCGTACCGCCTCTGCGGCAGCAATTCGAGCTGCAGTTGCCACCACAGTGACACAACGAACTGTTACAAATCGGTTACTTGAAGGACAGCTCCGAGCCAGACACCCTGTAGCGTGCATTCCACTTACTCCAAACCACTGCCGTTTGCGACGTCAGTGGTGTCAACCTAGAGCTCATTGGAGGACGGAGTGGAGATCTGTTGTGTTTTCTGATGAAAGCCGGTTCTGTCTGGGTGCCAGTGATGGCCGTGTTTTATTTAGAAGGAGGCCAGGTGAGCGCCTGCAACCAACCTGTCTGCGGCCGAGACACACTGGACCTGCACCTGGAGTTATGGTCTGGGGAGCAATTTCTTATGACAGCAGGAGCACTCTCGTGGTTATCCCACGTACCCTGACGGCACAGTTGTACGTCGGTCTGGTGATTCAACCTGTTGTGCTGCTATTCATGAACAGCATTCCAGGGGGTGTTTTCCAACAGGATAATGCTCACCCGCATACCGCTGTTGTAACCCAACATGCTCTACAGAGTGTTGACATGTTGCCGTGGCCTGCTAGATCACCAGATCTTTCACCAATCGAGCACGTATGGCACATCATTGGACGACAACTCCAGCGTCACCCCCAACCAGCATTAACCGTCCCTGTATTGACCGACCAAGTGCGACAGACATGGAACTCCATCCCACAAACTGACATCCAGCACCTGTACGACACAATGCGTGATTGTTTGCGTGCTTGCATTCAACATTCTGGCGGTTACACCGGTTATTAATGTACCAGCATTTCACATTTAAAATGGCTCTTCTCACGCTTACATTAAGCTGTGATCTTGAAACCTTAATCGATTAAATAATTTACCTATACAAATGTATTGCCACCATTTCATTCCTCTACAACTATTTTTTCGTGGTGTTGGGATTTTTTTCCGTCAGTGTACGTGCGCACACTAATCGTGTTAGCATATCCGTAAACAGCATGGAGTCCAATTCGCGTACATCGTGTGCTCGGGGAGATGATGCAATATTTCTGGGTATGCTGCCGCGTTTGACTCAGTCTATCTCGGCAACCGTGAGCGCAACACGACTGTGCTTGGTATCGTTTTCAAGCTACCGACGAGATCTATTTAAATATACAACGAAATTTTCGCAGTGGTTTGAACTGAACATTTTAAAAAACGTTTTCTTGTGAATGAGTGAACACTTTTGACAATTTACCAGGACAACCGTGAGTGCAAAACGACTGTGCGTGGTATCGTTTTAAAGCTCTCGACGAGATCTATTCAAATATATAAAAAACGTATCACAGTGGTTTAAACTAAATTTTTTAAAAATCGTTTTGGTGTGAACGTGTTAACATTTTCTACAATGCTGCAGAATTCGCAGAATGAACGCAAGCAAAAATGGAGAAAATCAAAACCAGAAGCAAGAGCAAGTGATGAGGAATGTAAGAAGCCCAAGAAGACTGCAACCCAACGAACTAGAAAGTATCGAGAACGCCTGAAAGCCGCCACCTCCAAACAAAAACCCAACACACTGATCGAACCCACACATAGGCCCATCTCGAACTCTGCTTTGTGTTCGCAATGTATCCAACGTTATTTGTAAACATTTTGCAAGCTACTTTTCATATTAGAGACCTGTGCTGGCTATTACTAATTAAATAAACGCTTTGAAACCATACTCGACTAGCTCGCTCATTCGTAACAAAATTCCCTTGTGCTTTACATACCGAAAGTAATTGTAATCGCCCTGAATGTGCACTATATTGACAAAAGTCACCGGACACCTAGAAGAGAAACACAACATAGCATTTATTGACATACATTAGTACGGTGTCGGTCCACCTTTGAACTTAAGGCATGCACTGAACCTTCGAGATATGCTTTCGACAAGGTTTTGGAACACAGCGATAGGTATGTGCTTCCATTCAATACATAATGCTGTCTCTAACTGTCGCTTAGTAGTAAGCCAGGGTTCCAAACTTCTTATGCGGCGCTTTAATTCATCCTATAGCTGCTCTATGGGATTAAGATCAGGGCTCTGTGCTGGCCACTGCACACACGATACGGAATTATCGTCAAACCACGCTGTAACAGTCCTTGCTTTATGGTTCGGTGCATTATCTTGCTGGTATTGCCAAAGAATTGGTAGGACATAATTGTGCAGAATATCGAGGTAGATGTGCTAGTTAACAGGTTTGTCACGATATCCAATGAGCCGGGACCATACCACGAAAAATACCCTCACACGAGTACACTGCCAGCTCCAAACTTGACCGTGGGAACGGTAGGTAAATAGCGTTTCACTGGCTGCCGCCATACCCACACACGGCCATCAGACTGATGGATGAGATGAAAGGCTTATGAGCAGCCGCAGAACCACGGTAACCCATGGAATGAAGTTCTCTGCGAATGGTACGTGTACATATCGAGGTTCCAGCATTTTTATTCACCTGTACACTTACGTCTTGTGCAGTACTCCTTCGATTAGCAGTAACGACTCTTCTGAGGCTTTGATGTCCTCTATCACTGATTTTCTTTGGTCTGCCGGTACGTTTTGCTGCTTCAGGCACGACATGTGTTCTCCACTTATTCCGTACATCCAAAATAGTTGACTTGGGTATGTTTAGACGCATCTTGGTTTCTCTTATGGACAACCGACTAATATAACCACCCAACAATCTTTCCTTTCTCAAAGTCACTTCTCTCCCGCCGCGACATTTTTACTCAACCTCACAGTGCGATATGACCGCGGTCAACTGGAGGCTTGTTTTTATACCATTTGCAGCTGTACCGGGCATCTTAACAACGCAACGGATCCGTTCATTTGCTTTTGAAGGGGTGTCAGGTGACTTTTGTCAATATAGTGTATTTTCAGTAGACAAAAACATTAGAGGTAGGAGTGAGGAACAGCTGGCATGGGCATCCCCCAGGCAGACTGAAACAGGACCAAACTGAAAGCAAGCGATTATCGGCGGACAGCAGGGCTTCCCAACAGTGTATCGCAATCGATGAACATGGGTAAACTTGGAGATCTGAGCGGCTTTGATCGTGGACGCGTTGTCAGCGCAAGACAGATGGTTAATTCCATTGCCCAAGTGGTAAGTATCCTACGGTTCCGGAGGATAACCGTATCAAGGGTGTACCGCGAGTACACCATCGACGGACGCATCAGCACCCAGAGAGCAAGTGGTAGCTGAACATACACGGTTGATGACCGAGGTCGACGTAGACTATCCAGGCTCGTACAGACCGGCCGGTAAAATGTCGGAGGCCCAAGCAGCGTCAGCGAGTGAACGATATGGCGCACAATGTATATCACGGGCTACGGGGGCCAAGGCCCTACCCGTGTACCACTGTTGACTGCTCGTCATCGGAAATTACTCCTCGCTTGGTACCGGGAACATCAGAACTGGACCTCTGCAGAGTGGCGCCGCGTCATGTGGTCAGATGAGTCCCCTTTCTCAGCTGTACCGACCTGATGGGAAGGTGCGGGTGTGGTGTCGACAGCATGAGGCCATGGCCCCATCTTTCTATGTCGGCTCTGTTCAAGGAGTTGGAGAGCCTTCCCATGAGACACATCAAGTCCTTTGGTGTGTCTGAAGAGGTCCTTAACCGCTGCGCGCTCCCAGCATGTGCTGGCTGATCTCCTACACGCTTTCGTGGCTTTTGCGCATCCTGCGGCGATGGTTTGTTTCAGAAGAAAAATGCGCCTCCACACCAGGCCGCAACCACCCAGGCATGGCTCGAGGAACACTCATCTGAGTTTGGAACTATCCATTGAGCCGGAAAATCACCGAATTTAAACCCGTGAGGGAGCTCTCTGTGATACCGTGGAGAGGGCTATCAGATTCATGGATCCTGGACCGACATCTCGGGCGACATTTTGAGCAATGCTGCAAACGGGCATGGCATTACCTCCGGAACTCCTCTGGTATATGGTGGAGTCGATGCCTCGGCGTGAACAGGCTGTTGTTCGCACTAGAGGCCGACCAACACGCTATCAGGCTGGTTTCTCTAATGTTTTGTCCATTGAGTGTACATGCATTTATGCAGCTATAATGACCACGAAATGAATTTAAAATATAATTAGCCACAGTAATTAGTATTTTTCTGCACTTTTTCTGCAGTGTCATTTATTGTGAATGATTGTACACAGAAGAGCAATTATATTAGAGACAGCTGGCGTTCTGCAAATGTGGCGATGTGGGCGGTCCTGTAAACGAAAACGTATGCAGCGATCCGACAATATAAGGAGTAATGCGACGGGAATCAGTAAGAGTCGGGCGCAATATGGGTAAGACGAACGATCTAAGCGTATTTGATCGTGGGCAAATTGTCGAGGCCCGACGAATGGGTCACTCCATCTCGGAAGTCGTGCAGACACTGGGATTTTTACGAGCCAATGTGTCACGGGTGCACCGTGAGTACATCGAATCCGGTAAAACCATCCTGCAAGGGCCAACTGCCGTGGACAACAGCGTGTGGATGAGCGGGGTCATCGTCGGCTAGCTCGCATTGTAACAGCGGATAGACGGCCCACAGTGCAAGAAATCACTCGGCAGTTTAACGCTGGTGCACAAAAACATGTAAGCAGCCACACCATCCAGAACCATCTCCTCGCTATCGGGTACAGAAGCCAATGTCCCACGAGGGTACCGCTGCTGACCGCACATCACAGGGTGCAAAGATTAGCATGGGCGCGGGAACATGGCCACTGGACCCTAGACATGTGTAAAAATGTTGCCTGGACTGATGAGTCGAGATTCACGTTGGTACATGCGGATGGCAGGATTCGAGTACAGCGCAAACCACATGAAGTGATGGATTCTCCTTGCCAGCAGGGCACTCTTCATGCTGGTGGGGGTGGCATTCTCGTCTGGGGACTGTTTTATTTTTATTGGAGGTTTAACGACCACCATGAGCAACTCAATGGGCTATAAACAGTCGCCCGTCCCTAATTTAGGGTCACTGGTTCCAGGGAAGGGAGAGAGACAGTACCGTAAGACAAACACAACATCCATGCCTCACCGGGATTCGAACCCGGACCCCTTACGGACGAATGATCAGAGGCCATCGCTTAGAACACTGCGCCACCGGGGCGGCAGGGGAACTGTTTACGTGGACTGAAATGGGTGGGACCCGTTGTACGTGTGACATCGTCTCTCACAGGTCAACGTTACCGGGATATCCTGGACGACCATTTGCTTCCATTTGTGCGTCTTCAACATCCAACTGGGGACCTCATTCGGCAATAACACAATGCACCGTGCCATCGCTCCCGAGTTGTATCCGAATGATTGGATGAACACTCCGCCGACGTGACCTCGCTTTCTTGACCAGCTAAGTAACCTGACCTCAATCCCATCGATCACATCTGGGATGCCATCGAGAGAGATGCTCGAGGCTCTGACCCCCTCCATCAAATCTTCGTGAACTGTGGGAGCTTGTTCAGGGGTCGTGGATCCGTATGGCTTCTCAACGCTTCAGGTGTCTTGTCGAGTCCATGCCGAGACGAATCGCCGCCGTCATCAGGGCGATAGGTGGTGCTACACGTTACTAGACAGGTATCTCTAATTCAATTGCTCTTCAGTGTATATACTATACCTTCATGTTTATTCATTGTGAACTATGGGTGTGTGTGTGTGTGTGTTTTAATGAGCTGGGCCTGCTATCGTGTTAGACATGTGTATTTGTGTTCATGTGCATAACCGTGTATTTGTGAGTTAATGATGTAAAATACAGTTTATGCACATACCTCATATGTTGTACATAGCAATCAGTAACGGACATAAAACGACTATCATATTTACTAGCCTGCCCCCGTCCTAGGACGGCTGCTTTTAAGCTTTAAATATTATAAATATTCTTGTATAGGGAATGTTGCCCGACCTAGGACGGGGTGAAATTTTTAGTTGAAGCAGATTAAAAACATATTAAATACACGCCGGATTTCTGTAAGGAAATACAGTAAAAACTCATTCATGTATGAGCTGAAAATGTTTTTAGATGCAATTTTACTCACTTTGACATCAGTTTTATTGTAGGTTAGGGCGATTTAAATAGATCTGGGTATTCATATTTACAATTGCGCTGATTCCTTTTATTAAATTACTCTGTAATGCGAATAAAATGAAATAAAGCACGACATAACACCTACGTAACAGAACAAACGTCGAGCCCGTGCGTTTTGCCACATATGAAATCGTATGTATTACTAACTTTATTTTATTTCCCGCTATTTCTCCTTCATTTTACGTATCGTGCAATAGCAGTGAGCTTAATTCCGATTTCTGCCACAAGATGGCGCTGCAGGCACTGAATGACGTTAGAGCGTTAGGGATAGAAGTAGCCTATTACATGGATGAAATTTTCAAAAGCAAAGCAAAGTGATAAAAAATAGAAGGGAAAGAACCACATCTCAGGACAAAACATCATAACAGACTCTTAAGGTTGTCTTTGAATGAGCGTTAGGGTTCATCTTTTGCGATAGATGGCGCAAAAAATCACTCCACTCCTTGGGCGTGGCTTCGACGTCTTCAGTGACCCAGAAGTTGGCGTCATGGAATCACTGACGACTTCACCATATTCAGAATGGAAGCGGTCTTCCGTTGGCTCCACAATGAAAGGACAAAATATGCGCTGTTACGTTTTAACCAATGGCATTATTTGGGGTGGAGCTCAGTAAGTAGATGAAGTTTAGTAAGTGAGCGGAGTTTATATAGCTCAAATTCAGAGGTTCTCTGCTAATGTACACATTTTCTCTTCAAAAAATGAACGTACAGTAGGATTTATGATGATCTATAGAAGACAAGATTTAAATCTCACTTTTGCCCCTATTGATTGGTTTCTATTTGGCTCAGATAATTAGAAAAATCAGGCATAAATAAGAGATTTCGTTGCTTCCAGACAGAAACATTGCTATGCTAATGTATCGCGCCATTTAGCGCCAAATTGGAGTGTTTTCGATTCAGTTAAATTGCATTTAAAAAAAATTCTAACAAATTGTTTGCAATAATAACTGTGACGTATATTAGCTATGGGTCAGTTTTATTTGTGCTCAAAATTTTAAACACTAAAAAGTAATAGTCTTCGAGAAAATGTGTACAAAAGAATTTACATTGCAGGTATAGGGTAGAAGATGAACCCTTACAGCCATTCAAAGACAGCCTTCATTAAGACATCCACCAACTAACAGGAGACGCAAAAGTATTACTGTGGTTGTAAATTCTTCAGTTTACGCATAATTTATGTAGACGGACATTAAAATAATATTCATTCACATTAACATAAATACTGTGGAGTCGTAATTTTGAAGTAATGTTTGAGAAAATTCAATCGTGAAACATGAAATCTTGCTTTAACTGGGGGAACGCACTTTTATTTGCAGTTTGCGACAAAAGATGTCGCCGCATCTGACAGCCTTTCTTTCTTACTGTTTTCCAAAAACATGCATATCTTTGGCGATATTTCTTATTCTGAACGGTTCTTGGCGAGCTTCAAATTAAAAAGAAAATCCTCGTCCCCAAGAATTGTTAGTATGCAAAATACAGAATGCCGATAGATTTCGAACAGGCCATCTTTACTTACCTTCACATATCAGCCATGCGGCGGGGATGACCATCCGAACCAATAACGAAAACCTTTGGCTGTATGAAAGTGACACCGCGGGCGAATCCTGAAGCGCTTGTACGCCATTGGCTGATGGACTGAGTAGTGCTTCTCTATGTTGTTTTCATCAGCGGTATCACACATTGCCAATTTCACAAATCGCAAGGATTAAATGATTCATAAGTTGATGTTTTTACAAATAGAATTTAATTTTTTTTCTTATTAAAAATCTTTAAACTATAATTTGTTCTTAGTTAGTTAATATTAAATCCAGGGCCGATTTAAGCAACGAGCCCAGTGGGCCCGGGCGCCAGACTTAGGGGGCGCCAAGCTGGAAGAGTTTTTTTTATGAATATTTTAGCACTACCACCCAAGAAAAATTTTACTTAAAAATTTTACAAATTTTATTAATTTTTAGAACTTATATTTTTTTTGTAGTCATCACTCCATATGCGTAGACGGAGAGCATTAACTGAGTAAGAGTAAACACGTTTTTTTAAGATTATGGATTCTTTAATCAGTAATTCAGCAAACAGGAGGAAATCCTACGAAGTTGTTCTGGAAAGGTTTGAACTTTTCGGGGATCTGAAAGAGACCAGTGCTCGTGACATAGAGGCTAGATCAAATAAGCTTGTTCATAGGTACCAAGGAGACATAGAAAACTTTCTAAGCGACAAATATCTACATTTCCAGTCATGTATGAATGCCGAAGACTTGCACACACCATGGGATATGTACACTTTCATCATTCACAACAATCTTCAGAGTACATTTCCAAACTTAGAAATGGCTTTGAGAGTGTTTTTAACCTTACCAGTTACGAATTGTTCTGCTGACCAGTCTCCAGAATAAACAAGTTAGTAAAATTATGCAATGCATTGATTATGATACGCTTTCCAACATACCAGCAATCATTACTCAAGTTATGAGAATAATGGCTGTGGAATAAATCTCGCTCCTGTGCCCTGACCTTTGAGCCAATTTCGATGATATTCAACAGAACCGGCTCAGAGTACCTTCGGAACAACATGATAACGTTTTGTCGCAATCGAAGCACTTTTACGTAAGTTATGACGCATAAGGACGATGGAATGAATCCCGCTCCTATGCCCTGACCTTTGACCCCATTACGCCCATTTTCAATAGGGTTCGTCTCCAGTTCCCCTAAAAATTTTTATCGAAATCGAACCATTTTTACGCGACTTATCGTGCAGACAGACAGACAGACAGACGGACGGACAAAGTTGGAGCATATACGCTTCTTCAACCTACGGTTGGAAAGCGTAAAAAATGGAAAAAAGAACTTTATTGGGAGAAAAAAAAAAGGTTTACTCACTCGTGATAACGTATGTAGAAAAAGACATAACTCTGGATATAGACTACCCTTCAGTAATTGACAATTTTGCACATGCAAAAGCCCGTCAAAAATCAATGATCATGCCATAATTCTGGTGCCGTCAGACATTTGGGGGAAAGTTGGAGATTACGTAAGTGTTAATCGAATTTTCATTTGCATCATTTGCATCATAAGTGTTTATTAAGATTGTTTTAATATTTGCTTCTTTTCCCACATTATTGTGTCTTTTCTGGTGCATTATACTGTATTGTTTTATAATAATAAATGTTATTATCATAATGTATTTATTTTTCACAGAATCCCGAAGGTTAATAAATTGAAACGTACACTGGTGCACTACGAAATAGAACTACTATATTTTTCATTAATAATAAATACCATTGCAAAATTGCTTAACATAATAAAACACACTCCAGACAAACAGACACATACACGTCATGAGCCAGCACCGTTTAGCTAAAGCACAAACTTGGTGATGAGGGGCGCCATCTTGTCTTGTCCTCATGTCGTCAGAGACATTTTTTTTTTTTTTTGATTGGAGGTTTAACGACCACCGTGAGCAACTCAATGGGCTATAAGCAGTCGCCCGTCCCTAATTTAGGGTCTCTGGTTCCAGGGAAGGGAGAGAGCCAGTGCCGTAAGACAAACACAACATCCATGCCTGACCGGGATTCGAACCCGGACCCCTTTCGGACGAATGATCAGAGGCCATCGCTTAGACCACTGCGCCACCGGGGCGACTCAGAGACACTTCGTCCCTGAATAAATCTAAGTACCACTAGGGTAATCGTTTTTATGTCCACTGAGTTAGCTTTGAAATAGGATAAACACAAATTTGCCTGGCCGCCCCGGTGGCACAGTGGTCTAAGCGATGACCTCTGATCATTCGTTCAAAAGGGTCCGGGTTCGAATCCTGGAGAAGCATGGATGTTTGTTTGTCTTACGGCGCTGGCTCTCTCCCTTCCCTGGAACCAGTGGCCCTAAATTAGGGACGGGCGACTGCTTATAGCCCATTGAGGTGCTCACGGTGGTCGTTAGCCCTTTAACGACCATAACGCCCGTACAGGCAAACGACCATAGCCTCCCGAAACGCCTCTCTAGAGGGAGCCAGATTTCCTGCCTTTACATTTTCTTTAAATTTGCACGACTTATGAGGGATCATCAGGGGTCACATTCAGTCATCATTCTTGTTACTAAAGAAAGAAGCGAACCAACAAACAGTTTTGGACGTTATGGTATTTTAGAGTGATATAAAATTTTAGGGTCATGGTTTTTAAAGGGTTAAACCTCCAATAAAAAAAAAATTTGCCTTTGGTGGAACTTGATCCCGCATCCTTCTCCTCCGAAGACGAACGCTTTCCCATTTCAGCTGCACCGAAAAGTGCTTTTCACTGCTACTTTGCCGTCTTAACATGTACGTCACTTCTGTAGTACGCCCCTTATATCCCTTCCCCTGGTAAAGGCGGGGGCACGAAATCGCAGGTTTCGAGTCCGCCGCAAACCATGCTTGAAGTAACTATCTGCAGAAGAAGGAATTCTCATTAATTCCGCATGATGTTTGGATTGTGGAAGGAACATCACACATTTTCGAAGAACCTAACTACCAGTAGATCCATTTTTACATTCATTTTTTACATTTGTGTTTTCACATCGGGCGCCAATGTGAAAACACAAATTTGCCTGTGGAGACACTCGAATCAGCATCTTTCTGCTCCGGAGCCGAATGCTTTCCTGATTAAGCTACACCGACAAGTGCTTGCCACTGCTGCTTGACATGTACAAGTGCGTCACCTCTGTAGTACGACACAGCTGAAAGTTGTCGGTATTGGTTTTTCTGCTGGAATGCGTTGCTTCTCGATTGAGTTCAAATACGGAGAGTGAGAGTGACATTCGAGGGTTGCGACTTGACCGAAATGCTCTTCCGTCCAGACTTTCAACAAACAGGAGTGATGCGACGGGTTGTGGGTCTTGCTGAAACATGACACCCTGCTGTGGGAAACGGATAGCCATGAACAGATTTAGGTGGCCGGCAAGTGCGTCAACATAGCCTTGTGCGGTGATGGTAGTCTCAATAGGCACAAAAGGGGCCGGCAAGTGCGTCAACATAGCCTTGTGAGGTGATGGTAGTCTCAATAGGTACAAAAAAGGCCGGCAAGTGCGTCAACATAGCCTTGTGCGGTGATGTTAGTTTCAATAGGTACAAAAGGGGCCGGCAAGTGCGTCAACATAATCTTGTGCGGTGATGGTAGTCTCAATAGGTACAAAAGGGGCCGGCAAGTGCGTCAACATAGCCTTGTGCGGTGATGGTAGTCTCAATAGGTACAAAAGGGGCCACCAAGATGGCCCATGTAAACACGCCCCAGAACATTGCACCCCACTGTCCTGTAACATCCGACTTGACAGTTAGGGTACAGGGCCTCGTATGATTTACGCCATACACGCATCCTGCCGTCAATGTGTTGTAGGTAGAACCTAAATTTGCCAGACTAACTCACCCGTTTCCATGGTCTAGTGGTGATATTACTTTACCTCCTACAGCCTCATTGCCCGGTGACGTGTTGTCAACAAGGGTACTCAATGTGGGCATCCGCTACCATAGCCCAGTAGTGTCACGTGCGTCCAAAGGTCTTCGCAGAAACATTCGTGCGTGCTCCGCGGTTGAATGGCAATGTCATCTTCTTCACTGTGGTCCTTTGTTCCGACGTCACGATATGCGAGAGGAGGTGTTTATCTCGGATATTAACAGCCTCTTTACTGTATATACCCCCCCCTCGCCCTCCTCCGTTACAGTTTTTTGGCTTTGATGTTGCCCTGGTACGCAGGTGTGAGAGCCGCATGCGGAAATCCCATACGTTCTGCAGTCTCGGAAATGTAGTACCTCATCTTCGGACCGATTGTCGGCTCACAGTGGAACTTGCTCATTACGCCGTGTTAATCTTTTATCACAGTCACAGGTATTCTATGTAGTAGAAGTATCTGAACTATTTATAGCCTGTAAGAGAGAGAGAGAGAGAGAGAGAGAAAGAGAGAGAGTATTTCCTGATAAAGTGTTTGTTAAAACACGAAGTACTTGAAAAAATCGTTTTACGTTTGCTCTTGTTTCGCAAAACCACAAGCATCTGTGTCTCTTCGTCAAGCCAAATTTGCTTATCTTATACGGCATCGGGAGGGACGGAGACATGTTGCTTATGCATCCACTTGGAACATGTCCTTCTGAGTGCATAAGCAACATGTCTCGCCCCCCCTATGCTTATGTTCTTTCCAAACCTAAGACTGGACTTCCAAATTTTGAGGGCACTCAAATTTATTCGTGGATTAAATTACATTGGAAAAAAAATTATGCTTACCAATGTTGCCCAGGCTACCAATAATACAAGGTCGCCGGGACTAAATTCGGCAGAAATAATGGTACCACTACCGCAAATTTATCCCGAGAATTCGATGGAATCCGTCTTGCCGTCTCTCAGGAAGCTTTCTGGCTCTGAAATTTTATCTAACTGAAACTTATGGAATCAATTACATAAACAAGACAGGTTTAACCATGGTTGACAAATGTACATGAGATGTTAATAAGAAAGAATCATAGTGTCGAATTTTGGTGTTTGCGTTCAGCTGTCCTTAAGCATCGAGATAACAATCCCTGAGCTCTACTTATAGTCTGGTCAAAATAGGGTTTTCAGATGAAATAAATATGAAAGTTTTGAAACTTGGCACACTTGCTTATAGGTATCTAGTGAAGATTATATCAAAAGTCCTGACGAATCAGAGGTGAGCTCTAGCCGCCATCTTGAAAAATAAGTACTTTTTTTGGTTTTTCGTGAATATCTCGAAAACGTTTGGTCGTAGCCCAAAAATATTATTTACAAAATTGAAGCTTACAAAATTTGCTACAAAAAAGGTTTAATTCACTTTTTTGTATCTTTAATAGTTTTTGAGATAATCGGGTGTCAATGTTGTACTGTTAAGCTGATTGCTACGTTATCACTAGCTTATTTGTATGAAAAATCGTAGTGATAACTTAGCGATCAGCGAAACAGTACAACATTGACACCCGATTCCTTCTAAAACTATTAAAAGATACAAAAAAAGTGAATAGAAACTTTTTTGTAGGAAATTTTGCAAGCTTCAATTTTGTAAATAATATTTTTGGGCTAGGACCAACCGTTTTCGAGTTATTCACGAAAAACCAAAAAACGTACTTATTTTTCAAGATGGCAGCTAGAGCTCACCTCTGATTCGTCAGGACTTTTGATATAATCTTCACTAGATACCTATAAACAAATGTGCCAAGTTGTAACTTTCATATTTATTTCTTATATTTGCCCATTTGCAGCCTTCGTTGACTGGACTATACACAGTTGGAACTGATTCTTTTGCTGATAAATGGCGGCAAGCGATTGCTGGTGATGTACCGACAGGTGGCACTTTATCTGACAGTGAATACTAAAACAACAAAACTCGGAACAAGAAAATACGAGAGACGGGGTTTAGCTATTTTAAACCATTCTTTTACACAGAAATTAATGATATACAGTTCAATATTTGACTATCATCTTTTTTTCTCAGTGTTTCCTAACACTATTCCTGTCTCTTCCTCAGTATGTGCCTTTCTGTCTCTCTTTCTCTGAATGTCTCTTAATTGTCTTCTTTAGCATTCTGTTTTGAGCCTCTCTTGTTATTTGTCCTCTTCAGCTTTCTAGCCCAGTTTTTTATCACGCCTCCCCCCAACCCTCTCTGTCTTTATTCGATCGCGTTGCTTTTTATGTTACGCTCTTTTTTTTCTTAATTACTCTGTCTCTTTGTGTCATATTTCGTCAGACTGTTTCTCTCCGTGGCTCTCTTTGTGCCAATCACTTTTGTTTCTTTTGGTGTCATTCTTTCTATTTCCTTAGCTGCTCCGTTGTCCGTCACGTTTTCTCTGCATCATTGTTATCTTTATCTCACTGACGCTTTCTTTTCTGCCGCTATCTTTCTGTCCGCACTCTTACTTAACTTCTCTGGCTTCTCCCTCTCTCCTCCGCCTCTCTCGCGCTCTCACTATCTCCCTATCTTTCTGTGCCTCTCTCTATATCTATGCATCATCGCTTCTCCCTCCCTTCCTCTCTCTCTCTCTCTCTCTCTCTCTCTCTCGCTCTAACTATCTCCCTATCTTTCTATGCCACTCTCTATATCTATGCATCATCGCTTCTCTCTCTCACTATCTCCCTACCTTTCTATGCCACTCTCTATATCTATGCATCATCGCTTCTCTCTCTCTCTCTTTCTCACTATCTCCCTACCTTTCCATACCACTCTTTATATCTATACATCGTTTCTCCCTCCCTCCCTCCCTCCCTTCCTCTCTCTCTCTCTCTCTCTCTCCGTCTCTCCGTCTCTCTCTCTCTCTCTCTCTCTCTCTCTCTCTCTGTCGTTATCTTTCTATGCCACTCTCTATATCTGTGCATGATTGTAATTCAAAGTGTATTTCCTTTTCAGATGGCTGGGAATACGACTTGAAATTTTGGGCAACACTATTGTGTTAATAACCGCGGTTCTTTCTGTGGCCAGCCGGGGAACAATGGATGCAGCAATAGTTGCACTTTCTCTAACATACGCATTGTCGGTAAGAATAATACGTACTTGTATTTTATGAATCTTGTGCCTTCCGGTGACTTTTACGATATACATATATTTTGTTCACTTTCCCTATAGAGCTCAAAGTGTCGCAACGGATTTTCTACTTATACTCGCATCAGGACTATCGAGGAAGCAATTCCATCGATTCGAGCGAACTGGCCATCGCTGCACTATCAATCCATCTTATTCTTGGTCTTCATCTTGGCCAGCTGTTCTAGAACATCCTACCTATCTCAGTAATGTTTCATCTCCCAACACTCGTACATGTTCAAACCATCTAAGTATGCTTTATTTCCTTTGCCTTCTGCAGAAAAAATTATCCGTCTCAGATCTGATGCTCGCATTATACACCATCGAGTCCACCAAATCTTTCCTCATATTGTCGTTACTATTTTCATATCAGTTACATTTAACCGCCGCCTAATGGGACATCGCTTCCCACCCAACCATCCCTGCCATGGATTAGATTCCGTTCAGGGTGTTCCATGTAGATTGGCACCACGTAAATGAGCTATAGACATTGAAAATGAAAACTACTTTAACTGGACTTTTACTGTTGCACGGAAAACCATTTGCATTAATTTATACATAGTACTGTCAAACAATTATGACCACCTATTACTATGAGGTATGACCTCCTGGTGCCGCCAATTCCGAAGATATACGGCGTAGCATTGAATCAATGAGGCCTCTGAACGGTTCTGTAGGAATAATATACCACGCAGACACCAGAGCTTCTCGCAGATCATCAAGAGTCATCTGTAGTGGATCCATACGTCGAACCTGTTGGTCAAGATAGTCCCACAGATGTTCAGTGCTACACCACAGACACCAGAGCTTCTCGCAGATTATCAAGAGTCATCTGTAGTGGATCCATACGTCGAACCCGTTGGTCAAGACAGTCCCACAGATGTTCAGTGCTACACCACAGACACCAGAGCTTATCGCAGATCATCAAGAGTCATCGGTAGTGGATCCATACGTCGAACCTGTTGGTCAAGATAGTCCCACAGATGTTCATTGCTACACCACAGGCACCAGAGCTCCTCGCAGATTATCAAGAGTCATCTGTAGTGGAACCATACGTCGAACCTGTTGGTCAAGATAGTCCCACAGATATACAGTGCTAC
Organism: Macrothele yani; assembly: GCA_039090855.1. Classification (NCBI taxonomy): domain Eukaryota; kingdom Metazoa; phylum Arthropoda; class Arachnida; order Araneae; family Macrothelidae; genus Macrothele; species Macrothele yani. Next base: position 93,411,079 of record CM076993.1, read on the forward strand.
ACCACAGACACCAGAGCCTCTCGCAGATAATCAAGAGTCATCTGTAGTGGAACCATACGTCGAACCTGTTGGTCAAGATAGTCCCACAGATGTTCAGTGCTACACCACAGACACCAGAGCTTCTCGTAATCTGTAGTGGGTCCATACGTCAAACCTGTTGGTCAAGATAGTCCCACAGATGTTCAGTGCTACAACACAGACACCAGAGCTTCCCGCAGATCCTCAAGAGTCATCGGTGGTGGATCCATACGTCGAACCTGTTGGTCAAGATAGTCCCACAGATGTTCAGTGCTACACCACAGACACCAGAGCTTCTCGTAATCTGTAGTGGGTCCATACGTCGAACCTGTTGGTCAAGATAGTCCCACAGATGTTCAGTGCTACACCACAGACACCAGAGCTTCCCGCAGATCCTCAAGAGTCATCGGTGGTGGATCCATACGTCGAACCTGTTGGTCAAGATAGTCCCACAGATGTTCAGTGCTAGACCACAGACACCAGAGCTTCCCGCAGATCCTCAAGAGTCATCGGTGGTGGATCCATACGTCGAACCTGTTGGTCAATGTACGAAGGTTGCACCGAAAGTAATGCAAAAGTGGGCATAATTTTTTATTAACTGACAGAGGTCGTTTAAATTGCACATGTTGGTAGTGGAATTATTCTTCTACAGGGTGTTTCAAAACTAAGAGAACAAACTTCATGGAGTGATAAAACACACAGAAACAAGCACTTTTCGTCATAGAATGCATGGTCGCAAGTTACGCGGTTAGGCGCTGGAGGGCATTTCCGTTTCCCCACACACGCCGTCTTTCGCAACGCAAAGACCCATATCTTTTACCGGAACGTCTGGACGGGAGGACATACCTTATTTTCCTTCAAAACGTCTTGCCTGGATTGATCCAGCATGTACCAGCAGCCGTCTGCCGTCAAGTGTGGTTCCAGCATCATGGAGCGCCAGCTTATTTCAGCACTCAGGTGCGTGATTGCTTGAACGCCACATTTCCAGGCCAATGAATCGGCCGAGGTGGACCCATCGCTTGACCTCCATGATCACCAGATCTGTCCGCTCTGGATTTCTTTTTATGGGGACATCTTAAGTCCGTAATATGTAACACTCCCATTGATTCCGATGAGTAACTAGTCGCAAGACTTTCAGTCACTGCTGCAGCTGTCCGGGAAATGCCTGGTATTTTCCACAACATACGGGCATCATTACGTCGATGATGCGAAGCATGTATCAGGAGTGGCTGTCGCCCTTTTGAGCAGCTTTGGTAAATGTAATTAGTTTCAGTATTTACTTATTAATGTTTGCAAATTTGATGTAATTTTGTGATGTCACGTTTTGTTTTTTATTTTGTCTGCGATAAAGCTTTGTTTTGATTTGTTGTGCCATTCCCGTCTTTGCGTTGCGAAAGACGGCATGTGTGGAGAAACGGAAAGCGCCCTCCAGCACTTAACCGCGTAGTTTGCGACCATGCATTCTATGACGAAAAGTGCTTGTTTTGATGTGTTCTAACACCCCTTAAAGTTTTTTCCATTAGTTTTGAAACACCCTGTAAAATAGCCCTTCTTCTTCATTGCCGGTAAATAATGGATTTCAAGCAGAAGCAACGTTCCGTCATTGAGTTCTTGACGAAGGAAGGGTGCGAGCTGTACCACATCCACAGAAGACTACAGAATGTTTACGGAGATGACACCAAAAGAACAGTGTGCACAGATGGGTGAAGTTTAAAGAAAAGAAAATCGACATTGAAGACAAACCACGCAGTGGAAGACCATACACTGAAGTGCCAGAAAAACCGGTACACCAGTTTAATACTTGCTAGGTCCCCCACGGGAGCGCAGGACTGCAGACATACGACGGGGCATGGACTCCAATAGCTTCTAGAAATATGCTGTAGGCAATGCACACCATACTTCCTGCAGAGCGTTCCACAATTCGGGTGTATTCCGAGGTCTCGGATTCCTGTGTTCGATAGCGCGTTGCATTGCATCCCAAATGTGTTCTATCACGTTCAGATCTGGGGACTTGGGTGGGATGGCAACATCCAAACCTCAGATGAATGCTCCTCTAAACATAATGTGGCGTCCCGACACTTGTGTGAAGGCTCATTGTCCTGTTGGAACAGGCCCAACCCATCAGCACGAATGCAGGACATGAACGGGTGTACCTCGTCAGAAAGCATGCGCCCATAGCGTTGGCCGGTCACAGACGTTTGTAGACGTACCAGGGGTATCAGTGAAGTCCAGCTAAACACACCCCATACCATTACGCATCCCCCACCAGCCGGTACAATTCCCTGTTGACAGGCGGCATCCATGGCTTCATGGGGTTTGCGCCACACACGAATCCTTCCATCTGCCCCATACAGTTGGAAACGCGACTCGTCAGACCAGGCTACTTGTTTCCAGTCATCAAGTGTCCAGTGGCGGTGTTGCCGTTCCCAAGAGAGGCGCATAGCTCTGTGTCGTGCACCCATCAAGGGGACTCGAGTTGGGCGTCGGCTCCCAAAGCCCATATCGTGCAGAGTACATTGCACAGTGATGACGCTGACGCTTGTTGAGGCTCCAGCATTGAATTCCGATGCTACCTGCGAGAGTGTTGCGTGAAACGATTCTTGACAGCCGAGGATGGTCACGTTCATCCAATGTCTTTTTACGGCCACACTTGTATCGTAGGTTGGAGGTTTTGCCGGAATTCTTGTAGTCACGGTGCACCCTTGCAATGGTTGTCCGAGAAAATCCAAACTTCGTTTCTACCTCCGAAATAATATGGCCTATCTCACGAGCGCCAACTATGACACCGCGTTGAAAATCGCTTAAAACGTTATTACTTGTCATTCTCATGCCGAAAACAGCTCTGACAGCTGGCAAGGATGCCTATCGCTTTATATGCGCAGTGGCGAACGCAACCGAGTACGCGCATAGGTGACGTTGCTACGTATTTTGCGTAAGCTCTTCTGTACCAGTTTTTCTAGTACTTCAGTGTATATTGAAGACAAGCCACGCAATGGGACAGCAGATATCTAAAGTTACATCTGTTTATCTTCAGTTGCTTGGAACTTCCTTGTCCTGTGTGGTGTAACAGATAGCATGCTCGACCAGTAATCGGGAGGTGCGGATTCGATTCCCGCTTCAGTGCAATGTAATTTTCAAGTCTTCTGAAAGAGTGGCTACATGGACAACAGTGAAAATGCGGCAAATCTGTGCCAATTATTGCATTTGTATCGCCTTCCATGTATTTGCGAAGAATTATATCTTCGGGGAAATTCGTTTCCCATTTATGTATGATGTTAAGATATAATTTTCACCTAAGATCAATCTGGGACAACCTGCACGTATAACGTGTGAGTTAATAAACAATTTGAGACTACAAGTTGCTCAACTATTCATTTGCTACATATTTTCCGTAATGAGTTGCAACAAGGCATAAACCTCGAACGCGAAAGTGTAAAATACAATTCGATTTCATAACAGAAGACTAATCGTCGTAGTTTGTGCTGTTCTGTCAACTCATGTGGGATCCATTTATCCATCTTCTTCACTTGGCCTATGGCCCTTAAATGTGTAGAGATCGTTTTGTTGTGTACTCCAAGTTTCTCGCCAAGTTCTCGTACAATTTGGGGTGGATCGGATTCAATCAAGTCTCCTGCTCGGCACCCCTAATAGCTCCTTCTGGTACACCGCGTGGTTCTCCTTCTGGTCCACCGTGTGGTTGATTTTCGAAGCTCAAATCACCGGACCGGAATTTGGCACACCAAAGTTGTGTCTCATTCAGTAACGGTGCCTTTCCCAAATGCTGTATTGATGTAGTGAGCTGTTTCCGATGTACGGTGTCCAAGTTAAAATTCTTGTGAGAAAATGACACGAAATTTTCTTTAAGCCATAGTCATATTCACCGTAGCAAAATCCCCTCAAAATGACGCCACTGAAAAAATGATAGGTGCTTTATAGGCAGCAACACTGACGCTCTAAATTTACACATCACAAGTCACGTCGCGCGATGTGTTAATTCGTAGACCAGCCTGTAGCCCGTCCTAGCCGATGCTTTAAATTTACACATCACAAGTCGCATCGCGCGATGTGTTAATTCCTAGACCAGATTGTAGCCCGTCCTAGCCGATGCTTTAAATTTACACATCACAAGTCACATCACGCAATGTGTTAATTCCTAGACTAGCCTGTAGCCCGTCCTAGCCGATGCTTTAAATTTACACAAGTCACATCGCGCGATGTGTTAATTCCTAGACCAGCCTGTAGCCCGTCCTAGCCGATGCTTTAAATTTACACAAGTCACATCGCGCTATGTGTTAATTCCTAGACCAGCCTGTAGCCCGTCCTAGCCGATGCTTTAAATTTACACATCACAAGTCACATCGCGCGATGCGTTAATTCCTAGTCTAGCCCGTAGCCCGTCTTAGCCGATGCTTTAAATTTACACATCACAGGTCACATCGCGCGATGTGTAAATTCCTAGACTAGCCTGTAGCACGTCCTAGGACGGTTGTTTCAAAGCTTTAAATAAATATTAATATATGGGGTATTTTGCCTTTTCTATGACGGGGTGAAAATTTTAATTGAAGCAGATTGAAAACAAATCACAAATCAAACCGACGCCAGATTTCTGTAAGGTAACATAATAAAAACTTATTCGTGTAAGAGCTGAAAATTATATGCTATTTATTTCCGTTTTCTAAAATACCTCGCGATAAATAACATTCTGTGCAAAATATTTGTTGTTGTTTAACAATTTTCCTTGTAGTCCAGTTATTTTTATGTTCGTTTGTAAATATGTTTAACTGCACGCAAATAAGTGCAAACTTCGACGGTAATGTGCGCATCGTACTTAAACAGCAGATGCGAATTTGGGGGCAAATCGAATCTGTTGTTCGTTGTCGTTCCTCGTACTTCACCTGTGACACCTAAGTGTCTAGAATACAACAGATAGCTATTCATATTCTATGCCGTTTCCGGCTGAAATTGCTTCGGAAACATTTTCTTGCACTTACCTCCTTCCATGCACGGTGCTCCAGGATTGTTAATGGCACATGGCCTATGCATCTTGTTACGATTTCATGGAAGCCCGGATTTTGATCAGTTGCTGGAATCTCAGCACACACAAATTGATTGATACGTTCAGTAGTTGAAAATTTGTGTTCGGCTGGTAGAACAATTAAATGTGAATTTCGCTTTGCTAGACATGAGCGGTCGAGTTTCCCAGGACACCGTGACCTGTCAGATCTTCCATGAGCGATTTCAATTTCGACTTGTAAGCCCGTTACGAAATCTTTTGCAAAATGTATGTTATTGTAACGTATTTGACTGCGCTTTCTCTCAGCTTCAAAAGATGGCGCCACAACGCAGACGTTGCTGTAATCTCAAAGCGTTCTAGACAGAGAATAGATACGCAGATAGATCTGGATATTTACATGTATCATTATCTGCCCACTGCGTGAGTCTTCAAAATCCTACATTTCATCTGCAACAACCTAATTCTTCACAGCGTGAACAATTTGTATGCGAAAGACTGTTGCAGTTCATTTTTCATGAGTTTTTTGTAGTTTATTTTGAGTCTTGTTAACTACTCTAGTTCAGAACAGTTTGGATCTGTTAATGTCGCTTTGTTTCTGATTATAGATAACAGATTCTTTGCTATGGGCAGTAAGGTGCGGAACTGAATTAGAAAATCATTTAGTATCAGTGGAGAGAATTGATGAGTATTCAACCTTGACCCCAGAAGTAAGTAATTTTTCAATTTTCAACAACATTCTTTCAAAAGTTGACACTTTATTTTGTATTTTCTTCTTTTTTTTTCTTTTGGTATTGGCGTCTTGCTCGTACAACGCCTGGAAATGATCATTCGTCGTGTACGAGTGACCAAAGCAGTGAATACACGAAAGACTACAAAAAATACGCAAACGCTTGCTCTTTATCATTGTAAGGCTGCCCCGGTGGCGCAGTGGCCTAAGTGCTGACTCATGATCATTCGTCCGAGATGGGTCTGGGTTCGAATCCCGGTGAGGTATTGATGTTGTGTTTGTCTTATGGCACTGGATGTCACTCTTTCCTGGAACCAGTGGTCCTAGATTAGGGACATGCGACAGCTTATGGCCCATCGAGTTGCTGGCGGTGGTTGTTGAACCCCGAAAGAAAAAAAAACAAGTTAGTAAAATCATGCAATGCATTGATTATGATACGCTTTCCAACATACCAAAAATTATTACTCAAGTTATGAGGATAATGGCTGTGGAATAAATCTCGCTCCTGTGTCCTGACCTTTGACCCAATTTCGATGATATTCAACAGAACTGGTTCAGTATACCTCAAGAATAACATACTAAAGTTTTGTCGCAATAGAAGCAGTTTTACGCACGTTTTGAGAATAATGGCTGTGGAATAAATCTTGCTTTTGTGCAATGACCTTTGACCCCATTTCGTTGATATTCAACAGAACCGGTTCCCAATACCTCAGGAACAACATAACGTTTTGTCGCAATCGAAACATTTTTAGGTAAGTTATGATGCACAAGGGCAATGGAATGGTTCCCACTCCAGTGTCCTGACCGTTGACCCCATTTCGCCCATTTTTAATAGGGTTCGTCCCCAGTGGCTCCCTACCACATACTAAAATTTCGTCGAAATCGAACCATTTTTACGCAAGTTATGACTCATAAGGGCAATGGAACAAATCCCGCTCATATGTCCTGCCTGACCTTTGACCCCATTTCGCCCATTTTCAATAGGGTTCGTGCCCTACCACATACTAAAATTTCATCGAAATCGAACCATATTTACGCATGTTGAAATTGAAATCGAACCATATAAAAATCAAAATGAAATCGAACCATATTTACGCAAATTTCATCGAAATCGAACCATATTTACGCATGGATCCCGCTTTTATGCCCTGACCTTTGACCCCATTTCTCCCATTTTCAATAGGTTTCGTTCCCAGGTGGTCCTTTACCACATACCAAAATTTCATCGAAATCGAACCATTTTTACGCAAGTTATGACACATAAGGGCAATGGAATGAATCCCGCTCTTATGCCCTGCCTGACCTTTGACCCCATTTCACCAATTTTCAATACGGTTCGTGCCCAGGTGGTTCCCTACCACATACTAAAATTTCATCGAATTTTTTTTTTTTTTTTTGATTGGAGGTTTAACGACCACCGTGACCAACTCAATGGGCTATAAGCAGTCGCCTGTCCCTAATTTAGGGTCACTGGTTCCAGGGAAGGGAGAGAGCCAGTGCCGTAAGACAAACACAACATCCATGCCTCACCGGGATTCGAACCTGGACCCCGTTCGGACGAATGATCAGAGGCCATCGCTTAGACCACTGCGCCACCGGGGCGGCTCATCGAAATCGAACCATATTTACGCATGTTATGACGCATAAAGGCAATGAAATGGATCCCGCTCCTATGTCCTGACCTTTGACCCTGTTTCGCCCATTTTCAATAGGGTTCGTCCCCAGTCTGTCCTTTACCACATACTAAAATTTAGTCGAAATCGAACCATTTTCACGTGAGTTATCGTGCGGACGCACGGACAGACAAAGCTGGAGCATATACGCTTCTTCAACCTACGGTTGGAAAGCGTAAAAAACCGCATGATTGTAATCGGTGAGATGCATGACCAAGGTTAACTTTTATCACATGCTTCAGTGTTCTTTCCTTTTTTTTTTTTTTTTTTTTTTTTTGCTATTTTTAATATTTTTATTGGAGGTTTAATGACCACCGTGATCTATAAGCAGTCGTCCGTCCCTAATTTAAGGCCACTGGTTCTAGGGAAGGGAGAGAGCCAGCGCCGTAAAACTAACTCAACATACATGCCTCACCGGGATTCGACCCCGGAGCCATCTCGGACGAATGATCTGAAACCATCTGTTTTTTTTTGTTTTTTTTTATTGAAGGTTTAACGACCACCGTGAGCAACTCAATGAGCTATAAACAGTCGCCCGTCCCTAAATTAGGGTCACTGGTTCCAGGGAATGGAGAGAGCCAGTGCCGTAAGACAAACACGACATCCATGCCTCACCGGGATTCGAACCCGGACCCCTTTCGGACGAATGATCAGAGGCCATCGCTTAGACCACTGCGCCACCGGGCGGCCTTTGTTATTTGTCTTTTCCTCGAGTACAAACACTCTTCTTTTTATGCCAGATCGTCTATCGCGTTCATTTTCACTCACTTTTCTTGGTTTTCTTGTCCCTTGAAAATTTCTAACTGCCTCTGAAATGCTGCTGCTGCTCTAACATGGAAGAAAGTTCCTTCTTATGCCCTCTTCATGACTCTAAGGATTCTAATAAACTCGTGCTTCCACATACCTATGCTTTCCGGCTTTATTCATTTATTCTATTTTACATATTTTCTGATACACTGGATGTCAAACTTTTCATTGCTCATATCTCAAATCCATAAGGAAGGCCTACTGTTCATTACATTTGATCACTTTTACTGCAAAACATTTAGAAACATATCTTTTGAACAACTGTGTCATCGGAAAATTACTTTACCGTCGTTCAGGCTCCTTCTACGAGAACTGATCAATAAGTAGCGATGGCTTTTGCAAAGCGATGGGTTAGTGGTATGTAAATAAGTGTATCTCAATGTCGACGCCCCAATGGCACAGTGGTCTAAGCGATGGCTTCTGATCATTCATCTGAGATGGGTCCGGGTTCGAATCCCGGTGAGGCATTACGTTGTGTTTGTCTTACAGCGCTGGCTCTCTCCCGTCCCTGGAGCTAGTGACCCTAAATTAGGGACGAGCGACTGCTTATAGCCCATTGAGTTGCTCGCGGTGGTCGTTAAACCTCTAATAAAAATAAAAATAAATATCTCAATGTCATTCCCCTCTTCATCCCAGAGGACGTTGTTTGGCACAGGAGTTTGAATAAGCGTGCCGAAGAACAGATTCAAGTGAAAATGCCGACCAGCTTGGAAGCATAGTCTTACTCGGAGGAACGTGTAAGAAAGACTATGTTTCCATATAGTTATACACGTGCCTCCCAGTAAGACCCTGGCTACTGCTTTTTTACGATATGTGTTGCCTTGCGGCCAAATGTCTTTTCTGGCGGCTACGTAACGAAGTGGAGCGATGTGACTCGCGGTACCGAAAGAAACATTTGTATTTGCAGCAATCTCACACAAAGTCACCCGTCTGTCTTTTTGCACAAGTGCCTCCTTACACGCCACGCTGGTGTCTGTTGTTGATGCTGAAGGCCTGTCTTATCCGTAAATGCTCTCGTGTGTGAATTTTGAAACCCATTCTGACGAACTCCGAGTGCTCGTCACTAGCGGACCGTAGGCGTCTTGTCGTTGACGATGGATCTTAGCTCCCGGCGTTCTTTGAGCCCAGAGAAACCTAATCGCCGCCCATGTGGCGCAGTAGTCTAAGCGATGGGTTATGACCATTCTTCCGAGTTCGGTTCGGGTTCGAATTCCGGTGAGACATGGATGTTGTGCTTGTCTTACGGTGCTGGCTGTCTCTCTCTTGGAACTAGTGGCCCTAAATTAGGAATGGGCGACTGCTTACAGCCCATTGAGTTGCTCGTGGTGGTCGTTAAACCTTCAATCAATCAAACCTAATCATCATTCATGACGTGAGGGCCATAGACTTTCTTGCAGTTGGCGATGGATCTCGGCTCCAGCTTTTCCCGTGCCCAGAGAAACCTAATCACAGCGCGTACCTCCGAGTGAGATTATGTTTCCAGGTGGGTCGTCATTTTCCCTTGAATCTGGTCTGAAGCACTTTTCCTTTTTATTCAAATTTCTATGCCAAACAACGCCCTTTACTCAGAAGAGTGTAATGGCGTTGGGAGATACCGATTTAGATATCCCAAACCGGTGCTCAAAAGTAAAAGTCATCGGAACTTACTTATTGATCAGGATACGTAAACTTTCACGTACGGTTATCAAGCGTTAAAAACCTTCACTTATCACCTGTTATCTCATTTTTTTCTCAATATTGCAGTCAGTTCTTTAATTTTTGGTGATGATAATTTATTTTTGGACTTTTAGGGGCGTCTTTTCTCATACGCCAATAATTCCCTCCTTTTATATTTCTTTGATTGCTCCCTCCCTGTGTGTGTGTGTTGCTGATTATTTTCTACGTCTAATGGGATGTGCCATGTCGTCAGCTTACTTATATAAACGTATTTAAGTTTCCTGCTTAAATTTTGGCATACGTGTTTAACAAGAAAGATGACACCGAATTCTGGGATGTAATCAGAACGTCTCTTGAATCCTTTCCGACGCGAAAAAAAAAAAAAAATTCAAAGACGATTTTTAGAAGAAAAACTGAGCGAAAATGAGAGTGCATTTAGGCCTACTAGGGAAAATGTACGCATAATTTAAAATGCAAATGTAAACACTTGTAACGTATACTCTATATTCACTTTCCTTTTGATTTTACTATCTCTGGTTATTTTATTTTACTATGTAAATTATCTTCTTACTGAACGAAATATTATTTCACCCGCTGAATGAGACCTGGCAATGAGTGTAAGTCATGACGTGGTGGTAGCTAGTATATAGGCGCGTTCATCGAGACTTAGGGAGAGCTTTTGTTGTTGTTATGAGAGAGCGTTGTTGTTTACGGAGAGCGTTTATAATACGAGGAGAGATTCTTCATTAGTGTAAAACAAGTTGTGTGTGTGCCTTAGATGACCAAGAGTCTTATAATAAAGAAGTTTGTGTAAGTTAGTTTTTCTCAATTCATAGTTTTTGTCAGACCTCTGTCTGGCTGTTAGGTTTACAATTAGTTTCTTATCATAAATAACCAGCGTTAAGACTTTGTTTACGTTCATAATTAACTAACAACAACTATTTTGAGTTCACTGTTTTGAAGCTTAGAATAAGTATATCATTAGCTAGCTGGTAGGTAGAGCATTATTCATTCATATGAATTAGCTTAGCGGAAAGAGATAAACAAAGCTAATTCATTATACACTATATGTCATCACCGTCGCCAAACATTATCAATCCACTAAGGGATGAAGGTCTACCCAAGTTTCTTCCACAGCGGTCTGTCTTGAGCCAGTCCGGGCGACTGCTTATATCCCATTGAGTTGCTCACGGTGGTCGTTAAACCTCCAATCAAAAAAAAAAAAGAAAAAAAAACTTGAGCCAGTCTACTCCATGTCACTCCTACATGCTTTCGAATTTCATTCACCCATCTCCCATGTAGTCTTTTTTTCTTTTCTTTTCTCACCGGGATTCGAACCCGGACCCCTTTCGGGCGAATGATCAGAGGCCATCGCTTAGACCACTGCGCCACCGGGGCGGCCCATGTAGTCTTTGCCTGTGCTTTGGGCGGTCTAAAATTTCGATTGTCCATCGATTGTCCGTCCTTCTGGCAAATATGTCCAGCCCATTGCCATTTCAGGGATTTTACTCTGATCATGATGTTTTCCACTCTTGTTATTTTCCTGATCCACGAGTTCCTCTATTTATCTTTCATGGCTACACCAAACATGCATCTCTCCATGCTTCACAGAAATGTTAACTTTGTCGTCCTACTAAGCAAAGTAAATTTTCTTATTCAATGCACACCCGAAGTTTCTGAGATCGAAATGGGCTCTTCGAACTACAGTAAGCAAGTACGCAATGGATGTATAACTGCATTTTTCCAATTACCATGTTTTTAACTTAACGATAATTATGATTTTCGGGGAACCATACTTAATAAAATTTGGTTTACTTAAAAATAGTTGGTAAGTTTGATATAATGCCACCCTTGATGCAACGCCACAATATAATGGAACAAACGGTGGCAGTAAATGGGTTCGGAAAACAAGGTTTTTATGGAGTTAATGGGATGTTCTAGTTCAAGAGGGTTACAGTGTTAAAAAAATCTACTTAAAACTGAGAACCTGAACCTACTCGTTTTATTTTAAGTACAATCGTATCATAAACGAGTGCATGACATGCTCAAATATAAGTAACCATACGTACTTCTAAATAAGTGCGTCAATAAATATAATCTCGTATTACTTCATTTTAGATATTACAGATTTCAAGAGAAATTGTTTAATAAATGTGTAAAGTGACACATAAATAATTAGTACAACAAAGTCACTGATCACAAGTAATTTAATTATGCATAAAGTATCTTCGTGTACGTTTTTACATTAACTCATTAATAATATATTGTCGCTTCATCAATATATTTTTTATAAAATCGTGCGGTCCATTTACCCAGCATGTGACAACGAGTATATCTATTATCCCAGAAGTGCCATCGAATACATCTAGTTGATTCTATGAATAAATGAGTATGTATCGAGCCACTAATGGCTTAGTGGTTAGAGATTCAGACTACTGATGGAGGAACTCCAGGTTCAAACCTAGCCTAGTAGGCTTGATCCTGGGGCCCTGCGTTGTGGTGTGAATTTCTAACAATCGCTGAATATCCGCCGTGCATCGGACGAGCACGTTATGTGACAACCCCCGGTTACATATAAAGGTGTTCATTCCTAAGCCCCCCTAATTTCCCTCTGCGTTCTATGTGCAAAATCGTACGCTTGTACGGTGACGCCATCTAGTGTGCTCTCTCTCACTTACAAACTATCCTGTCAGAATCGCTGGATTTGCTCTAACTTCCTTCAGTTTCTGTGCCCTGCTCGGAAGGGCACAGAAACTGAAGGAAGTTAGAGCACATATATTTGAAATATGTGTGCTCAAAAATGAGTACACATATTTCAAATGAGAAATACCAGATATACTCACAATTGATTCCTTGTATGTACCCAGAAATAAGTACGTGTCTTTTCCAATAATGAAACACAAGTACTCGGAGCTATTATAAGCCCAGATTATACTCAAAAACGAGTACACTTTGAGTACTTAGTGGATTGATAATGTTTCAAAAACGAGTACAATTGATTCCTTGTATGTACCCAGAAATGAGTGCGTGTCTTTTCCAATAATGAAACACAAGTACTCGGAGCTATTATAAGCCCAGAATATACTCAAAAACGAGTACATTTTGCTCATTTCTAAGTACCAATTTTTAATAGTGTAGGGTGTATTTACTAGGAGAATCTGGCTACCTGGACGTAAGAAAGTTCCGGAATTCAATTTCGGCCTCCTCTCCGTTTCTGAAGGTCTTGTCCTTGAGGTAATTGCCAAAATGCATGAATAGGTGGAAATCAGAAGGTGGCAAGCCAGACGAGTAAACTGGATATGGGAGGGTTTCGAACCTCCGTTCGTGAAGTTTCTGTTCGGTCATTTGTGACACGTGTGGTCTCCTCGAGTTATCGTGGAGGAGGATAGGACCCTTCCTGTTCACCAAAGATGGCTGCTTGGAACACAACTTCTGGTGCATTCGGCCAATTTCTTCACAGTGTGTGACTGATGTAATGCTTTCACCGGCATTCGAAAACCTGTAGGTTTAACACCGTGAACAGTCCACCACTCTGTCAACAAAACCTTCTTTTGCGTCAGCCTTGCTTTAGGATGATATTTCGGCGGTTCATCACGGTTCAGCTACTGTCGAGATCGCTTAAGGTTGTCGTATAGAATCCACTTTTCGTCACAGGTTACAATGCGATGAAGTAGGGGCTCCTTTTCGTTGCGAAACGGAAAGTTACCGCACATCTGAAGCCGTTGTTGTCTCTGATGCTCCGTCAGTTCGTGTGAAACCCACTTATCGAGCTTCTTAACCTTACCGACTTGATGAAGATGTTAATGGTTGATAGCGACACATTGTACTGTTTGGCAAGTTCTCTGACTGATACGAGGATTTGCCTCCACAATTGTCTTCAGAGCGTCGTTAGCAATGAAAGAATGTCATCCTCGACACTCCTTATCTTGTAGGCTCGTGTCACCAGAACAAAAATTCTCAAATCACCGACGAACAGTAAGTTCAGATGTTGCCTCCTCGCCCCATGCCTCGACCACATTACGAACAATACTCCTTGACCACCGACGAACAGTACGTTCAGATGTTGCCTCCTCGCCCCAGGCTTCGACCACATTACGAACAGTACTCCTCGACCACCGACGAACAGTACGTTCAGATGTTGCCTCCTCGCCCCAGGCTTCGACCACATTACGAACATTACTCCTCGACCACCGACGAACAGTACGTTCAGATGTTGCCTCCTTGCTCCATGCCTCGACCACCGAAGAACAGTACGTTCAGATGTTACCCCCTCGCCCCATACCTCGACCACATTACGAAAAGTACTCCTCGACCACCGACGAACAATACGTTCAGATGTTACCCCCTCGCCCCATGACTCGACCACATTACGAACAGTATTTCTCAACCACCGACGAACAGTACGTTCAGATGTTGTCTCCTCGCCCCATTTCTCGATCACATTACGGTACATTTGTACCGCATTACGACCCAATCTGAACTCATGAAGCAGAATCACCTGCAACTCACTCCTTCCTAACATGTTGTATACAGACCACTCTCACACGAGTAGCAACGACTGCAGCTCAACCGATTATGGCGTGTATGTGGCGTCTGAGTCGCCCTTCAACTCGTACGCGAATGCTCTGCGAGCTGGTTGGTCTGCAAGTATTGTGGGCGAGTTGAATGTTGCACCTCAGAAAATCGACCATTATTTTCCGAACGATCTGATATTATTCATACACGTTTTTTTTTTTTTTTTTTTTTTGGTGCATATTTTGCTTTTGTCGAGTCTTAGTAATGTACATTTCTGGCATATTTTCAGGCACCTTGGACGATAGATGACAATCGACCGCCTTCTGATTGGCCAGGGAAAGGATATGTGTCGTTTAAGAATTACAGCACTCGTTATCGAGAAAACCTTGATCTTGTCCTAAAAAGCATAAGTCTGGATATTTCTTCGAATGAGAAGGTCAGTTTAGTTGCAGTTAGTTATATTTACACTTACTACAACAACTATTAAATATTTAAATGATAACACCAAATCACAGCGATATGGGGTTATGAGTAATAATGCTTACTTTTAGTGACTCGTTTGAAATGGAATCTACTTTTTTCGTTTAGTTTTGTTATGAAACCTGTATTTATTATTAGTTTAAAAATAATACTTGATTTTTCGATACCCCGAATATTTGTACGACGGTAAGCAGAAATCCTTTGATAGGGGGTTGAAAAAGAAAACTAATTAAAATAACAGAATTTTAGCGCGTATATCCAATGATTAGGGCTTCTACCGAATGAGGATTATAGAAACAAATTTGCAATGGCTCAAGACGGAATTAAGACTTTTTTAAGTACGGGAGTTGTTTGAGGAATAATAAGTTATATACTTACAGTAAGCTCTATACTAGGATTAGTAAGTCATGGGTACTGCTTCTTTTTTGAAGTAACGACTTTCACAGTCGATAAATATCTTCTTTTTCAGAGCTCTGCCCACGTCTCAAGCGTTTCCTGTTGCGTTATGGTGGCCTGTTGCACTTTTGCGTCAGAGCATAACTTTACCCTATCTCTTCCTCACTGATTTTTAAGAACTCTGGATGGACTTCTGCTTCTTCACAATGTATAATCTTGAAGATTTCTTATAGCGTAAACTCCATTTGCCTGTGGCGGATTCGAACGCGTATCTCCGCATCCTTCTGCTCCGGAGCCGAATACTTTCCCAATTAAGCTACACTGACAAATTTTGTCGCTGCAACTTTGCCGTCTTGAAATGTGCATCATCTCTGAGGTAGGTACGTCACATATACGACCCCCCCCCTCCTTCCTGAGAAAGAGCTGCGACTGAATCGTAGGTTTCCGGGTTAGCCGACGAACCACGCTTGGAGGAGAGATCACCGTAGAAGAAGAAGTTCTCACTAATTCCAAACGAAGTGTGAAAGAAACATCACACCGCTTTCGAAGCGAAGAAAGAATTCTCATTACAATACTGATGAGTCGTACAAACTATATCTCACGAGTAAAAACCGTCTTTGTGCGGATAATTGAAAGTAAAATAAAACTCGGCTTAGCTTAAATCAAATTAACTCATATCAAGAGACATCAATTTAATAAAACCTTATGATATTTTAAAAACCTTAGGATATTTTAAAAACAGATTAAAAGACATCTAGCAATGTCTTTTAATCTGTTTTTAAAATATCATAAGGTTTTATTAAATTGATGTCTCATGATATGAGTTAATTTGATTTAAGCTAAGCCGAGTTTTATTTTACTTTCAATTATCCGCACAAAGACGGCTTTTACTCACGAGATGAGGAATTCTCATTAATTCCAGACGATGTATGAAAGAAGCATCACACATTTTTCAAAGCGAAGAAGGAATTCTCATTCATTCCAGATGATGTGTAGAAGAAGCTTCATACATCTTTCGAACCGAAAGAGGAACTCCCATTAATTCCAGACGATGTGTAGAAGAAGCATCACACATCTTTCGAAGCGAAGAAGGGATTCTCGTTAATTCCAGACGATGTGTGAAAGAAGCATCACACATTTTTCGAAGCAAAGAAGGAATTTCCGTTCATTCCAGACGATGTGTAAACGAAACATCACGTATTTTTGGAAGAATCTAACGGCTATGAGATTCATTTCGTTTGGGAGCCAATATAGCGTAAAATCCATTTGCCGGTGGCGGATTTCGAATCCGCATTCTTCTACTACAGAGCCGAATGCTTTCTCAATTAAGCTACGCCGACGAAGTTTGTAGCTGCAACTTTACCGCTTTGATATTTGCGTCACCTTTGTGATAGATATGTGATATTCCGAAGATGATTTTTTCTAAATTCAGCAAGTTCTATCACAGCCAATATCTAAAAATACATGAAAGATAGTTTTATTCTACTACCGCCAAGTGGATTTCTTACAAGAATTTGTATAATCACGCATATGTTTTGGAAAATTTTGATTTTTGCCTTAGCAGCTAAAAAATTTTAGGGAAAAAACAGCGCATATGCAACTCGAAGGTAAGTGGTATTACCCGTCTCGTTGCTTTCTAAATTTAAGGCCACCGGTTGCAGGAAAATCAGCGAGCCAGTTTCGTTAGACCAACACACGACTCATGCATGCCTCGTCTGGGACTCGAACCCAGGACCACTCTGTCAGAAGCCAGAACATAAACCATTGCGCCACCGGTGTCGCACAAATGAAAGACTCCTACAGCTTGCTCATACGAGAGTGAGTCAACAATCATCCGCAATGTGTTTATAAAATATATTGAAACAATTGAGAACCTACAAGAGCATTATTTTTCAATATACACTGGCGGAAAGTGAAAAAAGAACACCAAGAAGGAGACGTGTGATACCAACGAAATTTATACAGCATAATAACGGAATACAGTGGGATCAAAACATTATGGCAAAATACAGCTGTATTTGCTGGTAAACTGAAAAATAACATTTCCATGTAACATGGTTAGTACGAGGTTGAACCGCTATGAACTGCGTCACACTGTGCAATTCTGGCATGGAGTCTGTCGTACAGATGTTGGAAGTAAGTTTGGAGTATTGAGTACCAAGCATCCTCAACCTGGACGCGTAAATCGGGAATCGTCGTGGCTGGCCGTGGAGACCGGATAAGTCGTTGTCCCATAAAATCCCACACGTGCTCAATGGGGGACAAATCCGGTGAACGTGCAGGCCATGGAAGTTGTCTCACACCCTGAAGTGCATGTTGCGTTGCACGTGTCGTGTGTGGGTGTGCGTTATCTTGCTGGAAAACACCACGATGGACTGACCTTACAAATGGCACAACAACGGGCTGAATGATGTTGTTGATGTAGGAGGTGCAGTTTAACGAACCAGGTACAAACACTAGTTGTGTACGGGAGTGATAGCTGATCACTCTCCACACCAGGAGACTAGGTGTAGGCCCTGTGTGTCGCTGGCGGATGCAAGAAGGGTGGAGACGCTCCCCTGGGCGTCTGCGAACACGCATACGGCCATCGGAGGCTCCCAAGCAGAATCTGCTTTCATCGCTGAACACGACAGATCGCCATTGCGTTCTCCAGTGCAAACGTTGGCGACACCACTGCAGCCGTTCCTGACGGTGGGCTGGAGTCAGAGGTGCACATGCCAGAGGCACATATGTACGTAGTCCTGCATCCAGTAGACGGTTGCGAATTGTTCGCACAGTCACCACAGGTGCAACGGCAGCTCGGATTTGCGTAGCAGTGGATGTTCTGCTTGACAACGCCGCTCTTCTTATGCATCGATCGGTCCGCTCATCAGTTCGTCTTTGACTCCCGGTTCCACGTCTTCTCGTGTGGGAATGTTCCTCGGACCATCTACGCCACCATCGTACCACCACCGATACTTCCCGTCCAATTCGCTCCGCAATACGACGATACGACCACCCGGCCTTGCGGAGTCCGACTAGACGACCTCGCTCAAAGTCCGATAACTGCTGAAATCGTACACGTCTTCCATGTCCAGGCATTGCAGCTTCTTCAAGGTCTTCGCACGTGTCCGCACGCCGACGACTGATTACATTCACTTCGCCGTACTCCTTAAATACCACCGAGGATAATTTGCATATTATGCCGTGCTGTGGCGTAAGCGCTCACCGGTCGGTCCCGAAATTAACATCACACTTACGTAAACTCGACACCATTAACATAAGTAAATTTCATGATCGTCCGCCAATTCCTTCTTGGTGTTCTTTTTTCACTTTCCGCCAGTGTAGTTCCCCAGCTTTTCAACCCATTTAATCTAGTATTGTAGGAGCTTCTTCATGCCATCGGAAAAAAAATTACTGAAAATGAAGCCGCTCATGAACTACTACCTTCACTTCTGCACACGTCGAAAATTGATGATCGAGTCAAGGTGTCTTTGAGTGGATTAACCAAGTGCTGAAAAAGGGGCAAAGAGAGAATTATACGGAAGACACTCACTTATAAGCGTGGAAAGAGCGATGACTTCTGTTTGGTGATCCTAGTCCACGTCAAATGTCCGAATTTACTATTCATTTCGCCTTCTAATTATTTGGTTCAGTTGCTGCTTACCACCACTGGTGAATCTCCAGTATTGTGCGGGGCTCCAAGAAGCAACCTGCCAAATTGGCTAGGCAGTTAGTGTGTGTGAGTCTGGAGGAATTCGAGGCCGCTGTGGTGCAGTGGAATCATATCCGGCGCGTAACTGGAAGACCCTAGGTTCGATTCCCGGTGACGGCCAATGAGAATTTTCCGTGACTCACTCATATACGTGGAAAGAGCGATGACTTCTGTTTGATGATCCTAGTCCACGTCAAATGTCTGTATTTATGACACTTTAATACTTTAAGGTTCACTTTCTGTTGAGTTTCAACAGTTTGTGCAGCTGTATGTGGACGGGAATTGTCCTGCACCAATACAGTGCCTTCGTACTGTAGTCCTCGGTGTTTGTTTCGAACTGCAACCTTCAGCTTGTCACGTAGTATGTTCCGAGCACCGTTTACTCTGGAGCCTTATCCTTATTATGTATCAGCATTGGCATTTGCAAATCCTAGAAAACAATTTCGCAGATTTTTGTTGAATTTTAAACTTTTTTCTGATGGGTAATCCTGTAGGTAAACATTACAAACGCTGACGCTTACAAATCTGCTGTTCGCAATGTTGGATCCACTCTTTATCCCCAGTCATAATTCTTTTCCAAAATTTGTCATCTTTACCATATAGAACCTAATTAGCATTTGTTCAAAACAATTGCTTTTGTGCACTTCTGTGAGAAGTCTTCGGACCCGTATCACACAAACTTTACGAAAGTAAAATCAATTGCTGGTTATTTCATACCAGTGCTGAGACAGGCCGAGCCCGAAAGCCCGAAATAGAGTCCGGGCCGGAATCGGGCTCCGTAATACTTACTGGAGTTCGGGCTCTGAGAGAGGGAGAGAATTTTCGTCCTTTTCCTTTTAATGTGATTTTACATGATTTATCACACGAGACGTTTTTACACTTTCCAGTTGTTAAAGAGATTTCTTCGGCAACTGGGTCTAGATATGGCGAGTATGAATTCGGCAGGGCTATCCATTCGGGGCTTGGGTAACAAAATACCATAGACCATGAGTTACAGGATTCCTGCGAAGGATAAGTCTCTTTAAGAACTATAGATCTGAGGAAAGTTTGCTCCCTACCTCAAAGGCGCAACTCCCTGCTAATTCTATTGAGCAACGTGCGCCGTTTATTGTTGTACCTCCCGATTTTTCCTGATTTCCTGATACCCTCTTCACCCAGAAACATTTCAGGAAGAAATGAATGGTCAAAGAAACTATAGAAATAGATAGACATACATTTCCCACTCCGCAGTTGAGAAAGACATCGGTTAATTGCACGGGTAAGAAAGAGAAGAATTCTGGAAAAGAAGACCTTTTTTTAATGCCTAAACAGGTTAATCATAGTTTTCGGGCTCGTTCGGGCCCGGGCTCTGTCTTGCAATACGAAATTCGAGCTCAAGCGGGCTCGGGCTGACATACTTCGGGCTCTGACCGGCTCGGGCTCTTAAAATTGAGCCCGAACTCAGCTCTGTTTCATACGCACAACCGTCACTAATTTTCATATGATTTACCACTTCAATAATAGTCACCCGTCTGGTTGCCGAAAAAATGGCAGGAACTCGCTCAATTGACGTTGTTATAAGCAGTGAACGGGTATCATGCTCGATCTCCATGCATTAAATTTGTACGATTGTGGCTTGGAAATAAAGTTGACAGTCTGCTGTGGTAAAACAGTGTTACCCTATCGTGCTGAGAGCCTTCGAAGAATTACAGTCATCAGCCCACAAAAACGTGTCGTTTCTTGCTGTTCTTCTTCGGTGCATACGCAAAGCTGAATGGCCGAATTAAGGGCAAGGGAAAAGAACACAAGTTAGTAAAATCATGCAAAGCATTGATTATGATACGCTTTCCAACATACCAGAAATCATTACTCAAGTTATGAGGATAATGGCTGTGGAATAAATCTCGCTCCTGTGTCCTGACCTTTGACTCCATTTCGATGATATTCAACAGAACCGGTTCAGTATACCTCAGGAATAACATGATAATGTTTTATCTCAATCGAAGAATTTTAACGTAAGTTATAACGCATAAGGCCGATGGAATGGATCCCGATCCTATTTCCGGACCTTTGACTCCATTTCGTCCGTTTTCAATAGGGTTCGTCCCCAGGTTGTTCCCTACCACATACTAAAATTTAATCGAAATCGAACCATATTCACGCACGTTATGACGCATAAGGGCAATGGAATGCATCCTACTCCTATGTCCTGACTTTTGACCCCAGTTCACCCATTTTTAATAGGGTTCGTCGCCAGGTGGTCCCCTACCACATAGTAAAATTTCATTTAAATCGAACCATATTTACGCAAGTTATGACGTATAAGGGCAATGAAATGCATCCTGCTCCTATGTCGTGACCTTTGACCCCATTTCCAATAGGGTTCGTCCCCAGGTGGTCCACTACCACATAGTAAAATTTCATCGAAATCGAACCATTTTTACGCGAGTTATCGTGCGGACAGACGGACAAAGCAGGAGCATATACGCTTCTTCAACCTACGGTTGTAAAGCGTAAACAAACAAGTTAGTAAACTCATGCAATGCATTGATTATGATACGCTTTCCAACATACCAGAAATCATTACTCAAGTCATGAGGACAATCTCGCTGTAGAATAAATTTCGCTCCTGTGGAATAAATCTCGCTCCTGTGCCCTGAACTTTGATCCCATTTCGATGATATTCAACAGAACTGGTTCAGTATACCTCCGAAATAACATGATAAAGTTTTGTCGCAACCGAAGCAATTTTACGTAAGTTATGATGCATAAGGGCTATAGAATAGATCCCGCTCCTGTGTCCTAACCTTTGACCCAATTTCGCCCATTTTCAATAGGATTCGTCCCCAGGTTGTCCCCAACTACATACTAAATTTTAATCAGAATCGGACCTTTTTTGCGTTAGTTATGACGCATAAGAGCAGTGGAATGGATCCACTGCTCTTACCTTTGACCCCTCCTTCCCAGGTGTTCCCCTACCACATACTAAAATTTCATCGAAATCGAACGATTTTTAGGCAAGCTATCGTGCGGACGAACATACGCACACAACGCGTGATGTAATGAGGCAGATGGGAATCGCGACCATCTGCTCGCAAGAGTGTGGCGTCATAAAACTTTTTTTTTTTTTTGATTGGAGGTTTAACGACCACCGTGAGCAACTCAATGGGCTATAAGCAGTCGCCCGTCCCTAATTTAGGGTCACTGGTTCCAGGGAAGGGAGAGAGCCAGTGCCGTAAGACAAACACAACATCCATGCCTGACCGGGATTCGAACCCGGACCCCTTACGGACGAATGATCAGAGGCCAGCGCCTTAGACCACTGCGCCACCGGGGCGGCAATAAAACTTTAATAGGATCCATAAACAACGCGTGACGTAATGAGACAGATGGCGTGACCGCGCGCCAGCATCTGAATTGCGAGAGTATGACGTCATAAGATTTCCAAGCATGGATAACCTTAACGGGGCGACGCCATGACACTAAAAAATTGGTAATTCGGAGTGGTTATTTAACCCACTAAACGAATTTTCCTAAAGTCGAGATCAAGCTAAATCGATTTCTAGTACCAGAAAATGGTAGGTTAACGACTTTCATCAAAATCCTTAGAGCAGTTTTCAAAATAAAATTTACATACATACAAGAATTGCTCCTTTAAGGTGAACGTCAAGTAATTTTGCTTCCTGTACTTCGAACGGAAAAATTTCTGTACACATTTTCTTCCCAATTAACGCGTTCCCAAGGATGAAAATTTGAATATCAATTAAAATATCTTCATTTTATAACTTGGAATACTTAATATTTTCTAAAACATAACCATAATTATGCAATCCAACATTTATTTGTCTACTGACGTCATCAAAGTACAGGTCGCGCCATCTTTTTTCTCGTTTCAACACCACCAAAGGAAAAGTTATTGATTTTTAATATAATTATGGTTATGTTTTAGAAAACATTAAGTACTCCAAGTTATAATATGAAGTTATTTTATTCGATGTTCAAACTTTCATCCTTGGGAACACATTAATTGTGAAGGAAATGTGTACAAAAGTTTTTCCATTGGAAGTATAGGAAGCAAAATTATTTGACATCCACTTTAATAATATGGCATAAGAGCGATGGAATTGATCCCAATCCTATGTCCTGACCTTTTACCCCATTTCGTCCATTTTCAATAGGGTTCGTCCCCAGGAGGTCTCCTACCAAATACTAAAATTTCATCGAAATCGAACCATTTTTACGCACGTTATGACGCATAAAGGCAATGGAATGCATCCCGCTCTTATGTCCTGACATTTGATCCCACTTCACCCATTTTGAATAGGGTTCGTCACCAGCCGGTCCCCTACCACATAGTAAAATTTCATTGACATCGAACCATATTTACGCAAGTTATGACGCATAAGTGCAATGGAATGAATCCCGCTCTGACGTCGTGATCTTTGACCCCATTTGTCCCATTTTCAATAGGGTTCGTTCCCAGGTGGCCCCCTACCACATACTAAAATTTCATCGAAATTGGACCATATTTACGCCAGTTATCGTGCGGACAGACGGACGGACGGAAAAAGCTGGAGCACATACGCTTCTTCAACCTACGGTTGGAAAGCGTAAAATCTGACAGCTCAAGGTCAAACCTCCAAGACAGTAACGAAAGCGATATCACGTGTACACATGAGCTCAAAACAAGCAGTACAATCGACAGAGCAGAAATTTGAACCACAATGCTGAAAAATATTGACTCACCCTCGTAAAAGGTTGTAAACCTATTTTGACACACTATCAACAATTTCTCGTAGGACTTACTCCTACAGGAAGGTTTAGATGCATCTACCTACGTTCTATGGGACATTTCTGTTGTGTATCAAAATCGAAGTTGCATTTGATTGAACCTAGAAACTTAGATATGGCAAGGGATTGAAAGTGTGATTCGACACATTAGGGAGTGCCAGACTATGACGACACAACGAACACTTCCAGAGAGAGAGATCAAGGGCGGGAGAAGGAACAGATGATTTTATTTGTAGTGGAGGAGCACTCCGGGGGCAACGGTTTAACGTGCCCATCCGGTTATTCAGTGGTTCCGAGCAACCATCTAGTCGGAGGGTCGTTGCTCCAACCACTAGGCCAATTGCGGCCCAAATTTATTGTTACCAGGTGGCTAGGCTACTATATCCGGGTACAACTAAGACAATGTGCCCATCTCTCGAGGGGGACGATTCGTTGAATTAAAACATCGGCTGTACTACAAGGAACTCTGCGTAGCCAACTTCAAGCATGTAAACGAGTCTATTTACAGGCATTTTTATTTACGGTGATACTAGCTACTTACAGCACTAATTGCTTAAATGGTGGCCTTAAATTTTGCGCCCTACGGTCTTAAAGTGTTTCTGGTTGCACAGATCCTTTATTTTGATTTTTCAGTTCGCCTGAACGAGAAATGGAAATAAAAGATTGTCTACTTACAGGTACTCTCCTGAAGAAAATAATCTACGGTTGGGAGTATACTGTATGTAGGCATGTCTATCAAGGATTCCATTCCCTCACTCGGTCCGACGACTCAAAAAGAAGTCACCGACGTCCTCACATCATCAGGCGGTTCACACGAACTCTGTCGCTCCTGCGAAGAGAGATGCTCTCGGCGAGAAAATGCGGCGCGGGTGGTGAATAACCCAGCGTTCTTCCTGGAGTATATACAGTGTAACTCGGCATCGTCCTGTGGTCTCGACACATCACTGTAATCCTATGCCGTCTGAAGAATGTCCGTACTCTTCGACTGATGCAAGCGTTCGCCTCTAAAGTTTTCAGAGTTCACAGCACTTTTGGGATCTTTTCATATATTGTCCGGTGGCGTCATTCACATTCTGTCTTTTTTGAAACTTTTAGGAATTCCCATTACCAGTTTCAATCATTCATTTACGACTGATGATCTTTCTCCAGACGTGAACATGATAAGAAACGCATCTCACTTCCCACAGGGTCATCCACGGGACGGAACGAGTCCCCTGAAAAGCCCCTCTCCGTCTACTTGCTAAAGACAGAGTCTGAAGTTTAATTTTGGGGAACTTTTGTGAAGCAAATCAGTGACACTATAAATAAATGAATAGGTGATAAGTAAAGAAGAGAAATATTGCCGGTGTTTGATGTATTATTCTCAGAAAATCACGAATAACTTCGTTATTGTATTCGAATTCTCAATACAGAGACTTCTACTGGAATAATCAATGGTTTACCGTAACAAGACTTCATGAGGAGAGGACAGTTAGTGCTGAGATATTAGCGGTAAAAACAGAATTTACTGGACGCCCATAAAACTGAGATGAAAGAAAGCATGTTGGCTCTTCTCCCGTGAAGTACTTTTCCCGCTAGATCGTTCTGATTGCAACACTGAATGAAATTGTACAGAGAGTGAATAGAGTATCCGAGTACACAGTCTCCAAATAATGTCATAACCTGATAAAGTATAATAGTGTATGTGTGTGCTTAGACTTTTAAATTAAAATCCAATTACCGGTGCTGATGTGATTTTCATGCTCAAGAATTTGTTTATATATTAATTCATTACACGCATATTTCTAAACGATTATGATGTCATCCTTCTAGGTGGGAATAGTTGGTCGCACTGGCGCCGGTAAATCATCCATCACCTTAGCACTTTTCAGAATTATTGAAGCCGTAGAGGGAAATGTAATCATTGATGATGTGGATGTGGCTAAAATCGGTTTGCATGACCTAAGGTCAAAACTGACCATCATTCCACAGGTAAATTACCAGTTCTTTTTATTCCTATTAATGATGTGAGAGCTTTGTATGAATATATTTATGTGCATACTTTAATTTTGCAAAGATATTTCATTTGGAAAGCTTAATCTCCCGGACAGAAGCCCTTGGAGAAAAAACATAAATGCCATATAAAAATAGGGAAACTTCAATAGATTTAAGATCGCATAATAAACGTTATTTACCTTAGTTCTATATAGATTGCCTCTCTTTCTCGTTTTGTCCGTCTGTTGATCCTGCCCTCTATGGGTCTTTCTGCTGGCAGACAATGTCTCTGCATTTCTCGAAGTCTAACTGGAAAACCTGTTTTTAAGCATCGCATTGTGGAAAGCATATTAAGGTTTATATATGCGTTACCCAGCATTTCCCATTGATAATCTTTCCTATTAAGTGACACGAACGTACAGGTGCTTATCAAAATAATGGAAACACTTACTGTATGTGGAGATCTTTTATCAATAAGCTATAGGCCCACCTTGGGCTTTCAGACTGAAGCAATCCGATTTGGATTAGACGTATACAAATCATGCTCATACGATAATGGAATTTGGAACCATTCTTAATGCAAATTATATCCTAACTGTGCTAGTGATGCTGGAGGTGGAAAGTGTAATCTGACCTTTCGCTCCAGATATTCATATTCCCATAAATGTTCAATTATATTGAGGTCTAGAGATTGAGGCTGTACCATGTCTGTGTTGGGCTTGTCAGAATTCTTTTTTTCCGTGTTCTGCATGTCAGGTTCCTTTTTGTTGGCACTCAGCTTGTCTTGATTCTCTTTCTTTCTTCGTTCTGCTTGTGAAGATTCGTCTTTTCTGGGTTCTGCTTTTGGTCAGGATTCTTTCTTTCGTCGTTCTGCTTGTCAAGATTCTTCCTGTCTGGGTTCAGCTTTTCAGTATTCTTTCTTTCGTCGTTCTAATTGTCAGGATTCCTTTTTTTCGTCGTTATGCTTGTTGAGATGCTTCATGTCGGGGTTCTGCTGGTTAAGATTCTTACTGTCGGGTATGTCAGGATTCTTTCTGTCGACATTATGCTTTTCAGGGTATTTTCAGTCGGAGTTTTATCTTGCAACTGTCTTGGGTGCCTGTAGTTTGACTCAGACCTGCCTAGATACCGAGCCCTGCAGAATGTATCTTCTATAAGAAGTATTCGTCATCCTTCTGTGACGTTTTTGGTTGCAGTAATACTTAATTTATCCATATAGAAAGGAGAACGAAAACATGTCACGTGCTCGTAAGTAGGTAAAGCACATACTTATACTTTTGATGAGTATGATGTCACACTACACTATAATTAAAATCAGTTTTAATATAGGAGCGAGGATTCCAATTTCAGCTGTCTTTTTCTTTATATTTCTAATGTATTAATGGTAGAAATTAAAAATGACAAACATAAACGATCTACAGTCATCGTGGCAGATAGGTACCTACTGCTTTCGACAGTTGTTTTTTTTTTCAATATTTTTAAGCAATGTTTTTTGCATATGACAATAAATCATAACTAGCCCTCCACAGCAAAACGAATTTTGCATTCCTGGTCTAGGGAGATAAGAAAATAAGAACGTGTGGGATGTGTGGAGCAGATTTTGAGTCATTCACCACTCCTTATGTTACACTGCTGGCCACCCAAAATGCAACACCAAGAAGGAAGCATCCAATTGGCCTGAAATTCGCAGCATGCGTCGCCCGCGAGAGGACATGCAAACGATTAGCATTGCAGGGCATATGCAAATCATGTGCGCCCGCCACGCCACCGAGAAGCACTATAAGAAGGTTGCACAGAAGGCGGGGTGTAAGTAGTGGAAGTGTGTTGTGCTGCCGGACCTGTACGTGGGAAGCTTCCTGATGCTTTGTCGCAGAATACGGCAGTCATTCCAGCACGTTTCGGAGTTCGACAGAGGACGAACAGTGACTTATCGCGACATCGGTTTATCGTGCCGAGACATCGGCGCCCGTGTAGGAAGACAGTCAGCACAGTGAGGCGAGTATGGATTCGGTGGGTGCAGCAGGGACGGACGGACGAACCGACGTGAGCGATTGCCGCAGCCGCGGCACACCACCGAACGAGGGGACCGGCATGTTGTGCGGCGGGCATTGACGGCTCGCACCGCTACATCACGAACGTTAGCGCAGGAATTAGGGTGTGTTGGGCAACAACCTGTGTCAGCACGTACCGTTCGACGTCGTCTGCAGGAGCTGGGACTTGTCGCACGGCACCCATTGCTCCGATTACCATAGACGTTACACCACCGGCGAGTGCGGCGGCAGTGGGCTGTTGAACACCGCACCTGGACTACGGAATGGCCCGACATTGTCTTCTCCAACGAATCCCGCTTCTGCCTGCAACACCACGATGGTCGGATCCGCGTGTGGCGACACCGCGGCGAGAGACTGTATGACGCCTGCATTAGGCATCGCCATACCGGTCCGTCGCCTAGCGTTACGGTTTGGGGCGCAATTGGATATGACACCCGCACCCCTCTGGTACGCATCGCCGGTACACTCAACAGCCACCGCTACATCTCCGACGTTTTGGAGCCTGTAGTCCTCCCTTACTTGCAGGACCTGCCAGCGGCCACGTTTCAACAGGACAATGCGCGCCCGTACGTGGCACGCATCTTACAACAATTCTTCACGGCCCACCAGGTGTCACTGCTGCCGTGGCCCGCCTGTTCTCCCGATATGTCGTCCATCGAACACGTCTGGTCGCTGATCGGCAACCACCACCCGCGGCTACTCCTGATGAACTGTGGCAACGTGTGGAAGCAGCCTGGACCGACATACCCCAAGCCCACATCCAAAGCCTCTTTCGTTCGATGCCACGGCGTGTAGCTGCCGTTATTGCCAGCCATGGGTGCCACACGAAATACTGATGTCTGCGTGTTTCGCAAGTCGCACGGACCTGTAAGCTCAGTCGTTTCATCTTTGTATCTGTTGTTATGTGTCCAGTAAATCTGGCTTTGCTATCTCGTGTCCTTTTTGGTGTTGCATTTTGGGTGGCCAGCAGTGTATATATTCCAAGGAGATAAATTTCCAATCACCAACGCCTTCCTAAAATGGATAGGAGAAAATATTTTTAGTCACCTGCAGTATGTATGGATTCAAGGTGAAAATCCTCCAAATACGTGGCGTCAGTTAATAAATAAATGCATCACTCTTTCCACGTTCCAGAAACACATAGCAACCGAAAAATTGTTTTCAGGCGCCGCAGTGGAATTGAACCACGGATCTCTCGATATCTAGCCGTGCGCGTTAGCTTTACACCACGGTGGCCAACAATCCACGGTGCTATGTGTATTTTTAAGTCAGCTTCTGACATCATAGATCCGTGGGCATTAAAACAATTTTTCGGTTGCGATGTGTTTCTGGAACGTGGAAAGAGCGATGTATTTATTTATTTATGTATGGATTCTCTAGGGAGAGATATCAAGTGCTGGTAAAAAGAAACTCCTCGATACTCTTCTTAAATAATAGTCTTGAGTATTTAGTATATTACTGGGTATTATATCCTCTTGCCCGCCTATTAGCATCTATGATGAGATCTGCCGTATAATTATTTTAATTTCCGCATAAGCTAATTTTCATAACCAGCTATCGGTATAATGTCCCACTCGATGCTATTCATTGGGCTGTAAGATAGTATTTTTATTTTTACCTTACAGCCTAACGAAGAGTACATACTTAAAAGGCTGTAAGGTAATATTTTTGCCTTACAGCCTTTAACCCTTTAATGACCAGGGCACTGAAATCTTGTGTCCTTTTTTAGAATACCATAACACCCGAAACTGTTTGTTGCTCCTTTCAGTATTTCACCCCTCTCATTTACAACTTAGAGAAAAAAGATTAGTGCTCTCTCACTACACGAAACTTCCGATCAGTAGTCTTGATATGCGTTGACCTTCAGACGTTTCTCGGGAGTGATCACTGCATTATTCCACGGAGAAGGCTTGCGATGTCATGAGAGTAAATAATATCAGCCCGGGAGACAGCAACGCCTGCTTCACTTATTTGTACAGAGACAACAGAGCTGACAAAGATTGACTTCTGCTAATACTGTAGAGGCAATGCACTGTCAAAGAACAGATTGGGGTAAGAAATCGTACTCACTATACACAGGCGTTTTTGGGCGGTCATGGTTGTCTGGACGTTCGGGCGTTTCGGGCGTAATGGTCGTTAAAGGGTTAAACATGAGGGCAAATTAATTTGAATCGTTCCCGTTCTGCATCCACATACTCCCGAGCTCTTAGTTTTTCTCGTTGACCTGGACGTCGTCAGACCTGTTCGCGTGGCCACAATCGCACACCATATTATTCTGAGTATTTTTGTAGTTCCGTAACTGTAACTAACTTTTTGTATTAGGATACATATGCTGCGTAAGTAATACAAAAACTTTGTTTTGTCCACTTCCTAATTTCCGTGAATCTTTCTTTTACCAGGATCCAGTTTTATTCACGGGATCTCTCAGAACGAACCTTGACCCAAATGATGAATACTGTGATGAAGAGCTGTGGAGGAGTCTCGAGCATGCGCACTTGAAGAACTTCGTGGCGTCTCTCAAGGAAGGCTTAAACTTCGACATTTTAGAAGGTGGAGAAAACATGAGGTACGTTGCAGAGGTGTGATAACTTACACGCAGCTTCTTACATAACGCAGACTGGGTAGCTCCCTTGAATTTTGAAGCTCGAACGCTGTCCTCATTTTCAGAAGTAGATAATCGTGGAGTTATACAACATACCTGGGTTAGTGGGATCCCAGAGCAGCCGAATCCTTTTTGCTGTTGTTATGAGGTTTACCGAACACCGTGAGCAACTCAGTGGGCTACCACCAGTCACCCGTATGTAGATAATGCTTTTGCGCTCATGGATATATATAGATAGCTTGTCCTAAAACAACCGAGAATGTTTTTACAAAAAAATGTGCAATACTGAGTTTGACCATGAAACGAGTCTGGAAAAAACGGTAGTTCTTCTAGTAACCATAGCAACTGGGAACACCTGTCTATCACGCATGCGTCGTCGGTAGTGCGCAGTTTAATAAGCGTTGTTTCGTGAACCCTTAAAAAATGTTGCGCTGCGATTTTTCGAAAAAAATGGATGTGAAAGAGAAACAAAGATGCGCCGTTAAATTTTTCAGTCGACTTAAGAAGTCTGTCAGAGAGACTTTCCGTCTTATGCAAGATGCTTATAAAGATGAATGTCTAGGAAAATCAACAATTTACAGATGGCATAAAGAATTTATGAATGGTCGTGAGTCGGCGGGTTTAATCGTGCATGGAGGATGCTTCAACGAGTGTTACAGAGGTAAATATCAATACAATAGGTGTTATATGGGTAGACAGACACCTATCAATTAGAGATATCGAAGATATGGTTCACATTTCAAAATCATCAATTCACAGAATTTCAACTGAACATTATTTGTGCATGAAACGAATTTGATCGATTTGGTTTCCCCATTTCTTTTCGTGTGCGGCCCAATGCAAGGCCTCACATGGCCAGTTTTGTCGTTTCTTATTTGGAGAATATTAATATTAAGTTGATGCTCCAACCCGCATATAGTCCAGACTTGTCACCATGTGACTTCTGGTTGTTCCACATTTTAAAACAAGTCAGTAAAATCATGCAATGCATTGATTAAGATACTCTTTAACATACCAGAAACCATTACTCAAGTTATGAGGATAATGGCTGTAGGATAAATCTCGCTCCTATGCCCTGAGCTTTGACCCCATTTCGATGATATTCAACAGAACCGGTTAAGTATACCTCCGGAGCAACATGATAAAGTTTTGTCTCAATCGAAGCAATTTTACGTAAGTTATGACGCATAAGAGCGATGGAACGGATCTCGCTCCTTTGTCGTGACCTTTGACCCCGTTTCGTCCATTTTCAATAGGGTTCGTCCCCAGGTAGTTCCATACCACGTACT
The DNA here is from genome assembly GCA_039090855.1 of Macrothele yani. Lineage (NCBI taxonomy): Eukaryota > Metazoa > Arthropoda > Arachnida > Araneae > Macrothelidae > Macrothele > Macrothele yani. The sequence goes on from CM076993.1 coordinate 93,442,745, forward strand.
AAACTTTCATCGAAATCGAACCATTTTTACGCAAGTTATGACACATAAGAGCAATGGAGTGGATCCCGCTCCTATGTCCTGACCTTTGACCCATTTCGTCCATTTTCAATATGGTTCGTCTCCAGTAGTCCCATACCTCGTACTAAAATTTCATCGAAATCGAACCATTTTTAGGCACGTTATGACACATAAGAGCAATGGAATGGATCCCGCTCCTATGTCCTGACCTTTGACCCCCATTTCGTCCATTTTCAATAGGGTTCGTCTCCAGGTGGTCCCCTGCCACATACTAAAATTTCATCGAAATCGAACCATTTTTTCGCGAGTTATCGTGCGGACGGACAAAGCTGGAGCATATACGCTTCTTCAATCTACGGTTGGAAAGCGTAAAAAAGACATTATGTGGATGACAATTTGAGACTGATCAATAACTTATTGCAACTGCGCAGGAGTGCTTCAATATCATTCCAGAAGAAATCCGGAAGACATTTAAAAAGTAGGAAGAACGTTGGGACAACTGTGTTCGATGCAAAGGACAGTATCTCGAAAAACTTGAGCACTTCCTGGATAATTAAGGTACGCATATATATTTTTTTATGAAAACATTCTTAGTTGTTTTGGGGGCAACTCTTGTATAAACGAATGAAACTGTTAGATCCTTTAGTACAAGGTGTTTCACTCGGTGTCGGCCCCTGAATTTCCTTTATAACTTGCAAACTAATGGACGTAATTCAGTGAAATGTGACTCGGACCTACCTTGGTGTACGAGAAGTATGATGACCTCAGAGCAAGTGTTGAAAGTGGCCGCCATTAGAATCAAGGCATGCCTGCACGCGCCTCTCCATGTTACGGAAGGTATTCACCAACACATCGGGAGTCCCTGCCTCAATTTCCAGCAGAATGTTTTCCTACAGTTCCAAGAAAGTCGTTGGCTTGTTGCGATACACTTTCCCTTTCACCATGCCCCATAAGAAGAAATCCGGTGGGGTGAGATCAGGCGACCTTGGTGGCCAAACTCCTTTAAAAAAGACACGATCTTCAAAGAAGGAAATAATTTCAGCCATGCTGACATTGGAGGTGTGGCAGGTGGCACCATCCTGCTGAAAATAGCCGGTGCGGAGTTCCACGTCGTCCAACGGATTCACAAACTCATGGAAGATTTCTATGTAGATTGCGATATCCACCGTTGTATAGGAGATTGGGGCAATGACGCGGCGCCGTGACAAGGCACACCACACCTCAATTTTTTAATCATGAAGCGGTGTCTCATGCACGGTGTTAGAATTCTCACTTGCCCAAATACGGCTATTCTGGGAATTGAATTGCCCACTTAGGTGGGACGACACCTCGTCGGAAAACCACATGTACTCCAGCATTCCAGGATGTGCATTGACAAACTGCTGGAACCAGTGACAGTAATTCAGTCTCTTCTGCTCGTCGGGAGGTTTCAATTCTTGCACAGCAGTAACTCGATATGCATTCAGCTTTGTTATTTTTCCAGCTCGTTGACATGTGATTGTGGAAATCCCCTATATCCTGCGACAGTTTACGCAAGGACTTCTGTATAGAGGCCAGTAGTCTGTTTTTCACTTTTTACACCGTGCTTCTGGAAGTTTCGGACGTCCTCCTTCGTGGACATCCAACAATGTTCCTGTGGATTCCAGTTTCTTCACCAGACACAGAATGGAAGACTTTGCCGGTGGTTTCCGAACCCCAAACTGCGTAATAAATTGTCCTTAGCACTCCTTTATGCACGCAGTTTTCCAGTACGTGCGGGCAGTAAACAAGCGCTAATGTGTCGGTTCATACTGTAATTGCTCGGAACAAAAAGTCACGATGACTGTTGACGATCCCGGGACAACAGATGATAACAGACTGTGCGTCACACCAGCGGCCAAGAACAGCGAACACGCAATCGGCCTTCACATTGCGCAGGCGCCACACACGGGCTAGAGAGTAGCGCACCCACTCGCTACTATCTAGCCCGAGCGTCGCGCTTGTGCAGGCCCACTGCGTGTTCACTGTCCTTGGCAGTTAGCTGACCATGCTTCTCATACACCAAGGTCAAATTTCACTGAGATACGTCCATTAGTTTGCAGGTTATAAGGGAAAATCAGAGGCCGAGAGCGAGTGTAACACCCTGTAGTTCAGCCAGCATAAATTACGTTCATTAGGGTGCAGGTTATAAGGGAAAATCAGGGGCCGAGAGCGAGTGTAACACCCTGTAGTTCAGCCAGCATGAATTACGTTCATTAGGGTGCAGGTTATAAGGGAAAATCAGGGGCCGAGAGCGAGTGTAAACACCCTGTAGTTCAGCCAGCATGAATTACGTTCATTAGGGTGCAGGTTATAAGGGAAAATCAGGTGCCGAGAGCGAGTGTAAACACCCTGTAGTTCAGCCAGCATGAATTACGTCCATTAGTTTGCAGGTTATAAGGGAAAATCAGGTGCCGAGAGCGAGTGTAACACCCTGTAGTTCAGCCAGCATGAATTACGTCCATTAGTTTGCAGGTTATAAGGGAAAATCAGGTGCCGAGAGCGAGTGTAACACCCTGTAGTTCAGCCAGCATGAATTACGTCCATTAGTTTGCAGGTTATAAGGGAAAATCAGGGGCCGAGAGCGAGTGTAAACACTCTGTAGTTCAGCCAGCATGAATTACGTCCATTAGTTTGCAGGTTATAAGGGAAAATCAGGGGCCGAGAGCGAGTGTAAACACCCTGTAGTTCAGCCAGCATGAATTACGTCCGTTAGTTTGCAGGTTACAAGGGAAAATCAGGGGCCGAGAGCGAGTGTAACACCCTGTAGTTCAGCCAGCATGAATTACGTCCATTAGTTTGCAGGTTATAAGGGAAAATCAGGGGCCGAGAGCGAGTGTAACACCCTGTAGTTCAGCCAGCATGAATTACGTCCATTAGTTTGCAGGTTATAAGGGAAAATCAGGTGCCGGGAGCGAGTGTAACACACTGTAGTTCAGCCAGCATGAATTACGTCCATTAGTTTGCAGGTTATAAGGGAAAATCAGGGGCCGAGAGCGAGAGTAACACTCTGTAGTTCAGCCAGCATGAATTACGTCCATTAGTTTGCATGTTATAAGGGAAAATCAGGGGCCGAGAGCGAATGTAACACCCTGTAGTTCAGCCAGCATGAATTACGTCCATTAGTTTGCAGGTTATAAGGGAAAATCAGGGGCCGAGAGCGAGAGTAACACTCTGTAGTTCAGCCAGCATGAATTACGTCCATTGGTTCGCAGGTTATAAGGGAAAATCAGGGCGGAGAGCGAGAGTAACATCCTGTAGCTCAGCCAGCATGAATTACGTCCATTAGTTTGCATGTTATAAGGGAAAATCAGGGCCGAAAGCGAGAGTAACATCCTGTAGCTCAGCCAGCATGAATTACGTCCATTAGTTTGTAGGTTATAAGGGGAAAATCATGGCCGAGAGCGAGAGTAACACTCTGTAGTTCAGCCAGCATGAATTACGTCCATTAGTTTGCAGGTTATAAGGGAAAATCAGGGGCCGAGAGCGAGAGTAACACTCTGTAGTTCAGCCAGCATGAATTACGTCCATTAGTTTGCAGGTTATAAGGGAAAATCAGGGGCCGAGAGCGAATGTAACACCCTGTAGTTCAGCCAGCATGAATTACGTCCATTAGTTTGCAGGTTATAAGGGAAAATCAGGGGCCGAGAGCGAGAGTAACACTCTGTAGTTCAGCCAGCATGAATTACGTCCATTGGTTCGCAGGTTATAAGGGAAAATCAGGGCGGAGAGCGAGAGTAACATCCTGTAGCTCAGCCAGCATGAATTACGTCCATTAGTTTGCATGTTATAAGGGAAAATCAGGGCCGAAAGCGAGAGTAACATCCTGTAGCTCAGCCAGCATGAATTACGTCCATTAGTTTGTAGGTTATAAGGGGAAATCATGGCCGAGAGCGAGAGTAACACTCTGTAGTTCAGCCAGCATGAATTACGTCCATTAGTTTGCAGGTTATAAGGGAAAATCAGGGGCCGAGAGCGAGAGTAACACTCTGTAGTTCAGCCAGCATGAATTACGTCCATTAGTTTGCAGGTTATAAGGGAAAATCAGGGGCCGAGAGCGAGAGTAACACTCTGTAGTTCAGCCAGCATGAATTACGTCCATTAGTTCGCAGGTTATAAGGGAAAATCAGGGGCCGAGAGCGAGAGTAACATCCTGTAGCTCAGCCAGCATGAATTACATCCATTAGTTTGCAGGTTATAAAGGGCAATCAGGGGCCGAGAGCGAGAGTAACACTCTGTAGTTCAGCCAGCATGAATTACGTCCATTAGTTTGCAGGTTATAAGGGAAAATCAGGGGCCGAGAGCGAGTGTAAACACCCTGTAGTTCAGCCAGCATGAATTACGTCCATTAGTTTGCAGGTTATAAGGGAAAATCAGGTGCCGAGAGCGAGTGTAAACACCCTGTAGCTCAGCCAACATGAATTACGTCCATTAGTTTGCAGGTTATAAGAGAAAATCAGGGCCGAGAGCGAGAGTAACACCCTGTAGCTCAGCCAGCATGAATTACGTCCATTAGTTTGCAGGTTATAAGGGAAAATCAGTTGCCGAGAGCGAGTGTAACACCCTGTAGTTCAGCCAGCATGAATTACGTCCATTAGTTTGCAGGTTATAAGGGAAAATCAGGTGCCGAGAGCGAGTGTAACACCCTGTAGTTCAGCCAGCATGAATTACGTCCATTAGTTTGCAGGTTATAAGGGAAAATCAGGGGCCGAGAGCGAGAGTAACACTCTGTAGTTCAGCCAGCATGAATTACGTCCATTAGTTTGCAGGTTATAAGGGAAAATCAGGGGCCGAGAGCGAATGTAACACCCTGTAGTTCAGCCAGCATGAATTACGTCCATTGGTTTGCAGGTTATAAGGGACAATCAGGGGCCGAGAGCGAGAGTAACACTCTGTAGTTCAGCCAGCATGAATTACGTCCATTAGTTTGCAGGTTATAAGGGAAAATCAGGGGCCGAGAGCGAATGTAACACCCTGTAGTTCAGCCAGCATGAATTACGTCCATTAGTTCGCAGGTTATAAGGGAAAATCAGGGCCGAGAGCGAGAGTAACATCCTGTAGCTCAGCCAGCATGAATTACGTCCATTAGTTTGCATGTTATAAGGGAAAATCAGGGCCGAGAGCGAGAGTAACATCCTGTAGCTCAGCCAGCATGAATTACGTCCATTAGTTTGCAGGTTATAAGGGGAAATCATGGCCGAGAGCGAGAGTAACACTCTGTAGTTCAGCCAGCATGAATTACGTCCATTAGTTTGCAGGTTATAAAGGGAAATCAGGGGCCGAGAGCGAGAGTAACACTCTGTAGTTCAGCCAGCATGAATTACGACCATTAGTTTGCAGGTTATAAGGGAAAATCAGGGGCCGAGAGCGAGTGTAAACACCCTGTAGTTCAGCCAGCATGAATTACGTCCATTAGTTTGCAGGTTATAAGGGAAAATCAGGTGCCGAGAGCGAGTGTAAACACCCTGTAGTTCAGCCAGCATGAATTACGTCCATTAGTTTGCAGGTTATAAGGGAAAATCAGGGGCCGAGAACGAGAGTAACACTCTGTAGTTCAGCCAGCATGAATTGCGTCCATTAGTTTGCAGGTTATAAGGGAAAATCAGGTGCCGAGAGAGAGTGTAAACACCCTTTAGCTCAGCCAACATGAATTACGTCCATTAGTTTGCAGGTTATAAGGGAAAATCAGGGGCCGAGAGCGAGTGTAAACACCCTGTAGTTCAGCCAGCATGAATTACGTCCATTAGTTTGCAGGTTATAAGGGAAAATCAGGGGCCGAGAGCGAGTGTAAACACCCTGTAGTTCAGCCAGCATGAATTACGTCCATTAGTTTGCAGGTTATAAGGGAAAATCAGGGGCCGAGAACGAGAGTAACACTCTGTAGTTCAGCCAGCATGAATTGCGTCCATTAGTTTGCAGGTTATAAGGGAAAATTAGGGGCCGAGAGCGAGTGTAACACCCTGTAGTTCAGACAGCCTGAATTACGTCCATTAGTTTGCAGGTTATAAGGAAAAATCAGGGGCCGAGAGCGAGTGTAACACCCTGCACTTTTTATAGCCGAGTTTGATTAAATCTGTTTTACAACGAAAAAAGCCTTAAGAACATCCTGGTACCTTCTTCATTTCTGTTGGGGGTTTTTTTCATTCGTGGTTTAGCAGCTACCATGAGCAACTCTAAGTACTGTAATAAGTCGTCCGTCGTCGCTAATTTTGGGCCATTCGTTCCAGGGAAGGGCGAGAGACAGCACCGTAGAACAACCACACCATCCATTCCTCATTCAGGAATCGAGCTGGGCCAAATTTGCATGACGAGTCAGAAACCTGCGTCTCTGATCACTCGGTAACAGAGGCGGCAAAAATTTCTGTGCGTGTATGTGGCAGTCTATATTTAAACATGGCGTGGATGTATTACAAGTGTGCTACTTGCCTGCTGAGATTTAAATTTTAAGGATATTTGGAACAAATTTAAACCACACACCATATACTCGCATCATCTCCACAATACAAACTTTTGTATTTTACCGCTTCAGTTGATCAGTTTTTATTTTATGTGTGGTGATAGGAAATTCTTTGATTTTGTTTCGTTTAATTTCAGTGTTGGTCAACGTCAGTTGGTGTGCTTGGCCAGAGCCCTTCTTAAGAAGACCCGGATTTTAGTCCTCGACGAAGCGACAGCTGCAGTGGATATGGAGACTGATCGCCTAATACAGAACACCATTCGCCAGGAGTTCGACAAGTACACTGTCATCACAATTGCTCACAGATTGCACACTATTATGGACTATGACAAGTAAGTTGTCAAGGCCGGATTTTTTTCCACGTTCCAGTGTAAATGTGGGGACTTGAGATTCACCTATGAACTGCACAGTCTCATGGCCAGAGATGGAAACGGGTCACGGGTCAGAGGGTCAGCGGGTCTACGGGTAGATTATTTCTTGCGGGTCAAACGGGTCGCGGTAAAGGTGTTCCTGACCCAATTCGACCCGGTTTCATTTCTCCGTTTTATTTTTGAAAAAGAAAAAATATTTCAAAGAACCTTTCAGAGGTCTTTGAAATAATACTTCAGAGCTGCAGAGTATGTTCCAGGAACTTGCTGGGAAGGGTAAAGAAATGGGTTTAAAAACGAACTTTCAGAAGACAAAACTGATACACAATGATTTTACAAGGAATGAAAATTTTGTGATTGATGGGAAAAAGCTTGATGTTTTACCTTAAGCAACAGATATCAAGCAAGGGTCACATTGATGAGGAAATTAATTGGCGTATAAAACTTGGTTGGAGAGCTTTTGGGAAGAACAGTACAATTTTTAAGAGCAATGTGCCATTATGTCTTAAAAGAAAAGTGTTTAATCAATGCATCCTTCCAGTGCCAGCGTACAGAGCAGAGACGTGGACCTTAACTAAAAAATGTACAAAAACTGCAGACAACTGCAAGAAGTATCGACAGATGCATGCTTGGTGTAACCTAGAAAGATAAAAAAAGGAACTCGTGGATAAGGAAAATGACAAGAGTGAAAGACATCGTGTTCACAGTAAAATCTCTGAAATGGTAATGGGCTGGACATATTGCCAGAAGAACGGGCTACCGATGAACAACCGAAATTTTAGACTAGATTCCAAGGGACAGGGAAAGACCCAGAAGAAGACCACGTGGGAGATGGGTGGATGGGGAAACCGACCCAAGACAGTCCTTTTTTGAAGAAACTTGGGGAGACCTTCATCCAGCAGTGGATTGATGATGATTGACAATGATGATGTTGATGATGCATTCGAATTTATAGTTCAAAGTAGATTTGTCCGGGTCAGGTCCGGATAGGGTCCAATTATGTGACGACCAGGTCCGGACCCAAAATTTTGGACCCGTTTCCAACTCGGCTCATGGCTACAGTAGCAAAGTTTTATTGGCAACATTTTTAGAAATAATTCAGTAATAATAAATATTTCAGAATCTCGTATTTGCTGTTAAAACAACCGCTAATAGGTTTTGTTATTCCAATGCTGTATTAATTTCCTCGAAAATCAGTGCCAGTGCTAAATTTCGAAACTTAAATAGATGATACACGATTACGTTCTTTTAACTACTAGTAGTAAAGTAAGACACTTTTAGGATGTTACCTATGTCGTTTCAAAATAATAGATGAAAATTAATAAAACTTCAGTTCGATATTATGTTTCGTTTCTTAGATTCATGTAGGGTACCAGAAGAAACGTGAGGTAGCATAAACAGAATCGCCGTAACCATAAGAGAAGAAACAACCTAATCCCTAAAACCGATCTTTTTTCATGCTAAATATTTCACTGAAAAGAGTTTTATTTAGTTCCTTCTGAAAATTATGAACTACACTGGCGGAAAGTGAAAAAAGAACACCAAGAAGGAACTGGCGGACGATCATGAAATTTACATATGTTAATGGGGTCGAGTTTACGTAGGTGTGATGTTAATTTCGGGACCGACCGGTGAGCGCTTACGCCACAGCACGGCATAATATGCAAATTATCGTCGGCGGTATTTAAGGAGTACGGCGAAGTGAATGTAATCAGTCGTCGGCGTACGGACACGTGCGAAGACCCTGAAGAAGCTGCAATGCCTGGACATGGAAGACGTGTACGATTTCCGCAGTTATCGGACTTTGAGCGAGGTCGTCTAGTCGGACTCGGCGAGACCGGGTGGTCGTATCGTCGTATTGCGGAGCGAATTGGACGGGAAGTATCGGTGGTGGTACGATGGTGGCGTAGATGGTCCGAGGAACATTCCCACACGAGAAGACGTGGAACCGGGAGTCACAGACGGACTGATGAGCGGACCGAGCGACGCACAAGAACAGCGGCGTTGTCAAGCAGAACATCCACTGCGACGCAAATACGAGCTGCCGTTGCACCTGAGGTGACTGTGCGAACAATCCGCAACCGTCTACTGGATGCAGGACTACGTGCACGTGTGCCTCTGGCATGTGTACCTCTGACTCCAGCCCACCGTAAGGAACGGTTGTAGTGGTGTCGCCAACGTCTGTACTGGAGAACGCAATGGCGATCTGTCGTGTTCAGCGATGAAAGCAGATTCTGCTTGGGAGCCTCCGATGGCCGTATGCGTGTTCGCTGACGCACAGGGGAGTGTCTCCACCCTTCTTGCATCCGGCAGTGACACACAGGGCCTACACCTGGTCTCCTGGTGTGGGGAGCGATCAGCTATAACTCCCGTACACAACTAGTGTTTGTACCAGGTATGTTAAACAGCACCTCTTACATCAACAACATCATTCAGCCCGTTGTTGTGCCATTTGTAAGGTCGGTCCATCGTGGTGTTTTCCAGCAAGATACCGCACGCGCACACACGGCACGTGCAACGCAACATGCGCTTCAGGGTGTGAGACAACTTCTATGGCCTGCACGTTCACCGTATTTGTCCCTCATTGAGCACGTGTGGGATTTTATGGGACAACGACTTATCCGGTCTCCACGGCCAGCCACGACCATCCCCGATTTACGCGACCAGGTTGAGGATGCTTGGAACTCAATAACCCAAACTTACATCCAACATCTGTACGACAGACTCCATGCCAGAATTGCACAGTGTGACGCAGTTCATGGCGGTTCAACCTCGTACTAACCATGTTACATGGAAATGTTATTTTTCAGTTTACCAGCAAATACAGCTGTATTTTGCCATAATGTTTTGATCACGTTATCCTCTGTATTCCGTTATTATGCTGTATAAATTTCGTTGGTATCAGACGTATCCTTCTTGGTGTTTTTTTATCACTTTCCGCCGGTGTATTTAAGATCGTGAGTGTCTTCAAATATTGAATGTCTCTGCAATATTTTTAAAACGATTTTCATCCCGACATCCTACTGTGCCGCATTTTTTTGGGAAAGCAATTTTTGAAATATTTATTTATTGATTCATTTAAAAATTACAATAAGGAGCCCCTTACACGTTAACATAAATAACATTTGTATGAAAAACTACTGTATTTTCCAAAACAAAACCAAAAATTGTGAGAAGAGTGGCACTTTTTTTAACATTTTTGTATACCTCTTTAACCCTTTAACGACCACAACTCCCAAAACGCCCGTACATACAAACGGCTATAGCCGTCCAAAACGCCTGTCTAAAGTGAGTCAGATTTCCTACTCTTACCTGTTCTTCAAATTTTCTCGACCTATGAGGAATCAGCAGGAGTCACCCTCAGTCGCTATTGGTGTTATTAAACAAAGAAGTGAACCAACAGGACAATTTCGGGCGTTATGGCATTTGGAGTGATAAAAGATTTTTGGGTCATGGTCGTTAAAGGATTAATCCCGGGCTTAACAGGAAACACCTGGATTCTTATATCTGCTTCTGGATTCGATAGTTTTGCCCTCGCGGACCCCCTATAAGGATCTGGGGGACCTCCAAGGGTCCGCGGATCACATTTCGAAAGCAGCTGCTTTAATAGTAGCTGTCTTGCTTGAGTTTGGAACACTTAATATCCATTCCACACATAACAACAAGAAAACAAAACAAAGCTTGCTCCGAATCGAGCTCAAACTTTCTTCTAACGTTAGACCTTGGCGCTCACATCACGAACTGAGAGAAAGCGGTTAAAACTAGTTTGGACGCTATATCATTCTTCATTGAGTATTTTAAATCTGAACTAATTTTGTCGAAAGATTTGTTTGTTAATTCCGACAGGATTCAGTCGTATTTTGTCTGCAGCAGACACGCATTTCCCACTGAAGTGCTTGACATTAATTAAATTTCTTCAAATATGAAAACATTAGTGTCGGTACATTTTTAGTGATATTATAAAAGAACCCTGCAAGTGCAATTTTCATGGTATTCTTTACAGCACAACTAAAAATACACGAAGTGTTTCATTTTCGATGCATTACAAATGCAGAGAAACTTTAGCAAATATTTAAAGTTAATCCGATCTTACCAAAATTTTCATGCTTGCTTGCATTCCAACCTATAGTCTCCACTACCAGAAATGCATTTCAAAAATAAATTCTTGTTGTGTAGAGGAGCCAAAAATTTGTTTCGGAAGTGGCTGGAAATATGCATTGCCGAATGCTAAAGTACAGGTGTATAACTACTTCGAAAGTAGTGCAGGTGCTATGTTACTTACTCAATCGTGTGTAGTTAATGGCAGAATATGGTTTCTTTTTTTAGTTTTAATTTCCTTTCCTTTACATTTTTTTACAGAGTCGTTGTAATGGATGCTGGTGAAATCGTGGAGGTTGGAAAGCCATCGGATTTACTAAAGAACCGAAATTCGTCGTTCTTTTCTCTAGCGAAGAATGCACGATTAGCTTGAACTAGAAGCCAAGATTTCTCTATTTTCTCCATTTCGCTCATTGTGGAAGACTGACGTGTTTTACGACATCTGTACAGTAAATGTTTCACTCTAAGATCACCAAATCACAGTTGTATAATAAACATGATTTCTAAATGCATCTGAATTTCTTATTTTCCTATAGCTGGAAACTCAACAATTTGCACAGTTGTAAATATCCTGAGAATCATTGCTGCAACTCTCAAAGCTAAAACAGATATGAAAAGTGAATGTCAGTTAATTGACTACTCTGTCTCCACGGGTGAACGCGTCCGACAGCATGTAGTAGGGTCCTCACTGACCAGTTTAAAACATATATAGACCACACGTACAGAGCTTGTCAGCTTACCAGTACGAAGTCCGCGCAATTGGGAAAGGGAAATACTTGTCTAGAATTGAAAAGATAATTATTATCGGTGTGAGAAAGGAGGAATCAAGCATCTCAGCAATCACTGGACATTTTGGCTGTTCGAGGGCCTCCGTAGTGAAGACGTTGTGCACATTTATTCGATGTGTGTCCTCTACTCTACGTCCAGACAACATGCCAGAAAGGGAAGACCACCACTGGTCAGGGCCCAGGTGAACGCCTGTTGGTAAGCGCTGTCCTGTATAACACACGACTCACGATCTCTCAGTTAGCATCAAAATACAACCAAAGTGCCATAGAAATGAACTCTTGGGGACAGGCTTAAGGCGTAGTCGACCCTTTCATGTGTCCATGTTGACCAGCTGTCATTAACAGTTCCGCCTGCAGTGGGCTAGGGAGCACTTGGACTGGTCATTGGAAGATTGGAAACAAGTTGTCTGGTCCGATGAGACTAGATTCCATCTCCAACATGCCCACGGACGGATCCATATTCGAAACCACGCGGATGCACAGCTGAAACCAGACTGTGCAGTTGGAAAGAAACGAGTGACTTTATCATGATAAAGAGATGGTTTTCATGAACATTAACGAGTCCCCACTTCCCTGTTGAACACACCCTCACCACCAGATCTTACCTGGGCATTATATAAAACAAAGTGTTGCCGTATATGGAGACATCGCACACGGATGGCAATAGAGACTTCCAGAAAGACAACGCTCCGTGTTGCGGGACTTGAATTATGCAGGAATAGCACGAGAATCGTGTCCAAGCATTTTGAGGGCTTCCCTGACCGTCGAATTTTCCCGATTTGAATCCCATCGAGTTTTTGTGGATTACAACGGAAAGCAACATTCATCGGTGCCTCGCTCCGCCGTCATATTTCAGGACTCCATTCTATCCAGCTAGTACAGAACATCTGAGAACACTTTCTGCGATCTCTTCCACACCATGCCAGATGTCAGCAGCTGAAATACCTGTAGCTTTTGCAGTTTCCTCGCATGTTGCTCGATGGTCTTGCTCGACACAATTCGTGACAAATTTCACATTTCGCTCATCCGTTGACATCTTCGGCCTCCCTGACTTCGGGTCGTTCTTTTGTGCTTAAACGTCCTTCACGAAAGCGAGTAGCCTAGCGGGAAACTGTACTCCAATATACTACACTGCTGGCCACCCAAAATGCAACACCAAGAAGCACACGAGATAGCAAAGCCAGATTTACTGGACACATAACAGATACAAAGATGAAACGATTGAGCTTACAGGCCCGTGCGACTTGCGGAACACGTAGACATCAATAGTTCGTGTGGCCCCCATGGCTGGCAATAACGGCCGCTAGACGCCGCGGCATCGAACGAAAGAGACTTTGGATGTGGACTTGGGGTATGTCGGTCCAGGCTGCTTCCACACGTTGCCACAGTTCATCAGGCGTAGCCGCGGGTAGTGCTTGCCGGGCCACTCGGTTGCCGATCAGCGACCAGACGTGTTCGATGGGCGACATATCGGGAGAACAGGCGGACCACGGCAGCAGTGACACCTGGTGGGCCGTGAAGAAATGTTGCACGATGCGTGCCACGTGCGGGCGCGCATTGTCCTGTTGAAACGTGGCCGCTGGCAGATCCTGCATTTAAGGGAGGACTACAGGCTCCAAAACGTCGGAGATGTAGTAGCGGCTGTTGAGTGCACCGGCGATGCGTACCAGAGGGGTGCGGGTGTCACATCCAATTGCGCCCCAAACCATAACGCTAGGCGACGGACCGGTATGGCGATGCATAATGCAGGCGTCATACAGTCCCTCGCCGCGGTGCCGCCACACGCGGATCCGACCATCGTGGTGTTGCAGGCAGAAGCGGGATTCGTCGGAGAAGACAATGTTGTGCCATTCCGTAGTCCAAGTGCGGCGTTCAACGGCCCACTGCCGCCGCACTCACCGGTGGTGTAACGTAAATGGTAATCGGAGCAGTGGGTGCCGCGCGACAAGTCCTCGCTCCTGCAGACGACGTCGAACGGTACGTGCTGGCACAGGTGGTAGCGCAACACACCCGAATTCCTGCGCTGCCGTTCGTGATGTGGCGGTGCAAGCCGTCAATGCCCGCCGCACAACATGCCGGCCCTCTCGTTCGGTGGTGTGCCGCAGCTGCGGCAATCACGCACGTCGGTTTGTCCGTCCCTCCTGCACCCACCGAATCCATACTCGCCTCCCTGTGGCCGGATGCGTCCCACACTGGCGCCGATGTCTCGGTACGATAAACCGCTGTCGTGATAAGCCACTATTTGGCCTTATGTCGAACTCCGAAACGTGCTGAAATGACTGCCGTATTCTGCAACGAGGCATCAGGAAGCTTCCCACGCACAGGTCCGGCAGCACAACATACTTCCACTACTTACACCCCGCCTTCTGTGCACCCTTCTTATAGTGCTTCTCGGTGGCGTGCCGAGCGCACATGCTTTGCATATGCCCTGCAATGCTAATCGTTTGCATGTCCTCTCACGGGCGACGCATGCTGCGAATTTCAGACCAATCTGATGCTTCCTTCTTAGTGTTGCATTTTGGGTGGCAAGCAGTTTATTTCATCACCACAAACCTCACGCAAAGCACTTGATTTTTGCCCCGTAATGTTTCAATCTTGAGTACCATTGTACCATCGTTGATGTTCACGTTTCACAGTACTTGAGGCGTCTTCATGGGGCATTTCTAACTCTCGTCAATCCACAACAGCACGCACTGCGGGAGTAAGGAGCTCACATGTCGCTTTCTGAAGCCCCACACTACAACTTAAGTGTTAAAAATAGTCGAGCTGCCCCGGTGGCTCAACGATTTTTTGAAGCTCCGGCAACGACCCACATTCGACATTTGATTGTGCAGCACATTGGCATGACATCAGCAGGTAGGTGACTTAAGTCAGTGGCAGTTAGCTGTCAGAAGGCGAAGAGTGTAGGCGCCAGCCAACATGGAAGTGGGCGAGGAGCACATCCGCGATATTGCATGCTGTATGAGTTTCGTCGCGGTAGCACCCCGCAATTTCTGTAAGGAACATTGCCAGTGTGTCCCCCAATGCCGTATCACATCGTTAGTGCTGCAGCTGGTTCGAACGGTTTCGAAAGGGAAATTTTCATCTGACAGACCGTTCCAACACCGTAAGACCCACAACAATACATATGAACATCCTAAAGACCTTAGTGGAGACCAATCCACGTGTCACCACGCGGAAGTTGCCCGAACAGCTGGAGACTACGCACACGAGCATTATCACGCACCTGCGTCAGCTTGGGGAGGTGCACAAGAGGGGAGTTTGGGTACTCCATTAACTCACAGTTTAACAGAAAGCAAATCGCATGAACGCATGCGTTTCCCTACTTGCACGTGAACAAGTTGAACCGTTCTTGGATGGCATTGTGACTGGTGACGAGAAATGGGTCCTGTATAACAATGTCAGCGCCCGGAAACAGTGGTTGGACCCAAAACAGAGAGAAGCCCATGCCGACCCTCAACGCTAGTTTACACCCCCGTAAAGGCGGTGTAAACTGGCTTTGAGATGACAACTGCTTTCCTTGAGGGTCCGCAGAAAAAAAAACTGCTTTCTTTGATGGTCCACAGAAAAAAAACTGCTTTCTTTGAGGTTCCACAGAAAAAAAACTGCTGGCTTTTTTTTTTTTTTTTTTTTTTGATTGGAGGTTTAACGACTACCGTGAGCAACTCAATGGGCTATAAGCAGTCGCCCGTCCCTAATTTAGGGTCACTGGTTCCAGGGAAGGGAGAGAGCCAGTGCCGTAAGACAAACACAACATCCATGCCTCACCGGGATTCGAACCCGGACTCCTTTCGGACGAATGATCAGAGGCCATCGCTTAGACCACTGCGGCACTGCTGGCTTTGAGAGGACAACTGCTTTCTTTGAGGGTCTACAGGAAACAAAACTAAGAATCGACAGCAAAGACCCTCAAAGAAAGAAGTTTTTGGTCGACTTTCTTTCTTTTAGGCGACAGCAAGCAGTTCTTTGGTCGACTTTCTTTCTTTTAGGCGACTCAAAGCCAGCTTGCCACCGCTGTCTGTTTGGTAGGATATACGTAAATCGTGTTTTTTTTTGTTTTTTTTAGCTGCTGCCGAAGAGCACCATTATCACCGCCGATGTGTACTGCCGTCAGCTCGACGATCTCCACGTATCGCTTACGGCGAAATGACCAGCACTGCAAAACAGCAAGGGCGTCCTCCTACAGTAGAATGGAGCGTGACCTCACGCAGCACGAGTAACCTGTCACAAGATCAGAGACCTGACATCAATGCCCGGGGGATATGCTGGTTGCTCCCGCACCCAGTCTATTTCCCGGACATTGCCCCAAGCGAATACCACCTTTTTCCGGTCGTTGCAGCATTTCCTGGACGGACAGCGGTTAAGGAAATACTGACCCACTAGGTGCAGTGACCATGCGTCTACATCAGAGCCTCGTACGCAGAAGGGTTCGCTGAACTGTCGTGTTAGACATACTTCGTGTAGCCCCCTGGTTCATTCAGCTAGTGAGTTGCCCCACTGTAGCGCGTCGATCGGCCCTCACTCACCTTCGAAGCCGACGTTCACCTCTCACATAAATGGCACGTGGTGCTCCGCAGTTTTCACGTGGTATATTTGCAATTGTGCCATTTCTCCAATCACGATACACTTTACGCGAACAGTTCAGAAACTGCAGTGTTTCAGAAATACTGCCACCCTTGGCACGAAAGCTGATATTCATCCCTTTTTGCAAATCTGATAAATCGCTCCTTTTATCCATGACAGCAACGAGTGATATGTTTTCATATAGCCTACAGTACATCTTATATACCCTCCAAGCCAGCTCATGACACGTGCCTTCTTTCATTAGCTACGCGCTAGAAGAGGTGGTCACAATAATGTAACTCAACTGTGTGAAATAGCAAGTACACCAACTGGGAGGTGGGTATTTCATATTAAGATTCTAATTTACACAATTTTTTCAATCTCTGTCGCTCTCTCTTTCCGGTTCTGAGCGACCCCTTTGATTTTTTTATTTTTTATTTTTTTTTTTTTGATTGGAGGTTTAACGACCGCCGTGAGCAACTCAATGGGCTATAAGCAGTCGCCCGTCCCTAATTTAGAGTCACTGGTTCCAGGGAAGGGAGAGAGCCAGTGCCGTAAGACAAACACAACATCCATGCCTCACCGGGATTCGAACCCGGACCCCGTTCGGACGAATAATCAGAGGCCATCGCTTAGACCACTGCGCCGCCGGGGCGGCCCCCCTTTGATTACAGAAGACTAGGACAAGTCGCGCATTCGTAATGTAGGGTTCGTTAGGCAATAGCAAAAAAAAAAAAAGTTCCGATAAACAAACGTAGCATCAGTACCTGAGGTAGTTGGTATCAAATTCAACAATATGATTCAACAAGAAATATACAACCCTTGCCTTTCTACGTAAACCTTTTTTGAGGAGGAATCAATGTTTTGATTTCATTTTTCTCTTCTGGTATTATAAATGTATCTAAGTTGGCAGCAATTCTAAAGTAAGTGGGATTTCAGTTCAAAAGCAAAATTTACAATACTACTTATTTATACTGATTACCTTATCACCGCCGCAGTCGATTGCGTAACGGAAGCCACTAAAACAGGTTAAGAAACCTTAATTCCAGTGATTTAATTTAAGTAAACACTTTATCGCGGTCCTGTTTTTTTTTTTTTGTTTTTTTTTTTTTCTACTGCCTCTAGAACCCATTATGAAGTTCTCACTCCTTTAAAAAGTAAAATTAGAGTGGCACATGCGCAGAATATTTGCTAAACCGGACCTAATAGCGCAGCTACGAACTAACTTGTCGCACATAAAAGTAGTCATGTTTCAGAAAATCTGATTTTCGAACTCTAAGGAGATTAAAGCGCAGTCCTTCGTATAATCTCCATTTCACGCGCTGCCCAAAGACTTAAAGCCAGACGCAATAAACAAATGCCCAGTGAGTAGCGTAATACTGGGCCATCAAAACTTGCAACTGTTTGCCGCCTTATCATTTCTCAAACCACATTGTCGTTCGAACCATTTTTTGAAAATAAACGGTTTAACCCTTTAAACGGCCTATTTACCTTAACGAAATCGTACGCAAAACATTTCTACGTGTTCCAAACGGAAATGTTTACGCACCTACGGCAAAACAATTACTCTACCCTCTCATCTTAGCAGTACCGACCGTAAACCTGTCACGGGTGACAAGTGCTCGCTTCTAGTCATTTATCCCTACTCCATGACCCAAAACATGATGCGAGATGGCTAGTCTCCCTGACAGTGACATCGTGCAACTGGACAGAAACAAGTGACTCAAGCAACTTTTCTCTCCTTTCGTCGTCAGTCAGAAAGGAGTACTGTCAATCATCCCCCTAAATGACCACTTTGAGTAACGAAGCAAAACTAACGCTTTCTGATGTTCACTCGTTCATTTTTTTTTTATTGGAGGTTTAACGACCACCGTGAGCAACTCAATGGGCTATAAGCAATCGCCCGTGCCTAATTTAGGGTCACTGGCTCCAGGGAAGGGAGAGAGCCAGTGCCGTAAGACAAACACAACATCCATGTCTCACGGGATTCGAACCCGGACCCCTTTCGGACGAATGATCAGAGGCCATCGCTTAGACCACTGCGCCACCGGGGCACACCAACTGGGAGGTGGGTATTTCATACACACTCGTTAGTTCACTCGTTAAGACAACGAATATATTCGTCCAAGCTAATTTCAGTACAGCATGTTGCGAACTCCAAGTTAACTAGCTACTGCTGGTCAAAGGGTTGAGTTAATGTATCGCCAAAAAAAATCCTAACTGATTATTATGAAATGTGTGTTTGCTATCAAAATCCTGTTTCCTTCAGAGACGTTCAATTTTTCTTTCCCTAATATATATTGTTACATACACAAAGAGTTTAAGAAAGATGAGAACTTGAATGTTGCAAACGGTTGCGGAAAAAAGAAAGCGATTATTTCATCAGGATATTTCAACAAAGGGGAGAATTATCGTTTTCAATTAATAATTCTACGTAATGGAACAGTTATGCCTCTTTTTATTGGTAGATTTTACTAGGACGAGTCTCGAAAATAAAGAACACAAATATTATAGCTAAAATGCCAGCGTGTGAAAATGACTTCACTTCCTCGGGAAAAACCGCAACAATGGTTACTAGGACGAGTCTCGAAAATAAAGAACACAAATAGTGTAGCAAAAATGCCAGCGTGTGAAAATGATTTCACTTCCTCGGGAAAAACCGCAACAATTGTTACTAGGACAAGTCTCGAAATAAAGAACACAAATATTGTAGCTAAAATGCCAGCGTGTGAAAGTAACTTCACTTCCTCGGGAAAAACCGCAACGTCTTTCTAAAGAGTTAACTACACTCACGGACAATGAAATTGGCGCACCAAGAAGAAAGCATCGGATTGAACTGAAATTTTATGGACGTAATGATACAGATGAATGATACGCATGATGGATAAAACAGAGCTGCAGGACAATTACAGGGAGATTTGTGGAACGCAGTCCGGTCATCTTCAATATCGCGTCGCACCGCTTCGTGCGTCGATACATGCTGCAATACGGTCCGGTATGGAGGCGAACAGACGCCTGATGTTGTCCTGCGGCAGACTGGCCCACACGTGCTGGACGGTGTGTTCCTACTCTCGGATAGGGCGGCACAGCGGCACCCGGCGTTTCAACTGGTCCCACACATGCTCGATAGTGGACATATCCGGGGAGCGGGCAGGCCATGGAAATGTCTGGACATGAAGTAGGCAGTCCTGGGCAACCCGGCATTGTGCGGGCGGGCATTATCCTGCTCGTATAGCGCACCTGGAATCTCGGCCCGGAATGGGAGCACATGGGGCCGTAGGATCTCATATACATACCGCTGGCCTGTCAATGATCCACGTACCACTATAGAGATGATTGGCTATCGTAGACAATGCCTCCCCAGACCATAATGCCTCCAGTGGGGGAGGTGTGGCACGCGATAGCGAGTTTTGGATTGTGTCGTTGACCTGGGGACCTCTACACCCAGACACGATGATCATCTGTCCCCAAAACGAAGCGGCAGTCATCGCTAAACACCACACTTCGCCAGTCTGTGGCGTTCCACGCCGCTCTGGCCTGGCACCACTGAACACGGAGCCTGCGATGTTCCGGTATTAATGGAAGCACACGTAAGTGGCGCTGGGATCGCAGATTCTCTTCCTCGAGGCGTCGGGAAATGGTTCGTGGGCACACAGAAGTCACTACATCAGCCTGTATAGTGGACCGGGTCCCCATTGGATCCGTTCGAGCCTGGCGCATGATCCGTCGATCCTCTGTACCGATGGTCATCCTGGTCCGTTCGGAGCCACTCCGCCGTGTGACAAGCCGTCACGTGTCCACTGCTCCCAACACAGTTGGACGTTATCGTCAGAGCGATCCACGTGGCGGGCTATACGGCGCGCCGCCCACGCTGCGATTTTCAGCCCGATGACCAGGCCTCTCTCAAAGTCTGTAAGTTGCGTAAATCGACGTCTCTGGCGTCTACGCGGCATTCTTGTCACTCTGTACTCTTGCTTGCGTTGGCCGGTGCTTTTCGCTTTCATGGGGCATCGACTACACGCCGGTTTATAAGGCTGCCGGTTCGTGCTTGCAGAGTAACCACAGGGTGTGCGGTCATGCGCACTCGCATCACACGTGGATCATTTGCATGCCAGCATGCACTCTAGCTATTTGCAAAGTTTCGCGGTTGTAGCATGCTTTCTTCTACGTGCGCAAATTTCATTGTCCGTAAGTGTACTACATTTTCACCATTTGAGCTTTGATAGGTTTTATACAGCTTTTGTATATCTAGGTGGTATGGGAATGCCGAAACGAAAAACATCAAGAACTGAAGTTGAGCTTTGCAAAATGACTGGCTTTCACTTTTTTTATCAACCTCGCGGTCTGCACGCAATCTCTGCGTTGTATCAATTTGGATATGCAATCTATTCAGAAAGAATTACAGAGATTGTTCGCACATTTTTAGAACGATTTTCCAGCAATATAATTAATGTTTAAAATAAAGTTTTTTCTTTCTTAAATGTTCTATCTGATAGCCCTTTCTCTGGAATGAACCTACATCTAGATTTCCAAGACAAAAGGGCATTTCTTAAAATTGGTATTGGTATTTTATTCCACTCTTCTTCCAATGCTTTCCATAGTGCAATCGTTGTTTTAGGTCAGCGTTAAGAACGCGCTCTTTCTAGTAGTCCCAAGGCACAACAGTCCATTGGTGATAGATACATCAGGGGTCTTTGAACGAATGTGAGCAAAGGGTATATCTAATAGGGGTTCGCATAAGTTTCCGCCGCCCCCGCCAGTGGGCGCTTTTGGAGACTAATCGGCCGGCGACCCATGCTGTCAGTTCGTACATGAAGCCAAGCATGGCGGTCGATAAAGTTCATTTGCGGCTCTTTTTGTTATTCATATTTAATTTAGGGGAAAGTGCGAGTGAAGCATACGGTTCAATATGTCAGGCGTATGGCGAAACGGTTATGGGTGAGCGGAGGTGTCGAGAATGGTTTACCAGGTTTAAGAAAGGTGATCTAAGCTTGGAAGACAAGCCACGTGCAGGTAGACCGCAGGAACTCGTAGACGAGGACCTGGAATCGCTGTTGCAAAAGGATGCCAATAATCGACCACACAACTGGCGAAACGTTTGAAAGTGGCTCAATCGACGGTGGTACGGCGTCTACAGGAATCGGGGAAGATTCAGAAGATTGGTAAGTGGGTTCCGCGTACTTTGACGGAGCGTAATATTGGTCAACGATTGGACATCTGCATGTCGTTGCTGAAGAGGTTTCAAGAAAAGAATGTCTTGCGGAAGGTTGTCACCGTGGATGAAAAAATGGGTCTGTTGCGACAACCCCGTACGCAAGCGATCCTGGGTTGACCCAGGCCAGCCATCAGCACCCACTGCAAAACAGGATAAGCACGGGAAAACGGTGCTGTTGTGTGTGTGTGGTGGGATATGCATGGAGTGCTGTACTTCAAACTGTTGAAACCGGGCGAAACAATCACTGCACAACGATATAGCGATGAGTTGATGAAACTGAAGGCCGCAATCGAGCAAAAACTCCCATGGACAGGCAAAGGACGCCGCCCAGCCATCCTGTTACACAATAATGCCAGACCACATGTCGGTGCCCCTAGGAAATCAACCCTTGAAGAGCTACACTGAGAGGTTTTACCGCACCCAGCTTTCTTCCCGGACATTGCACCCTCAGACTTTCATCTGTTTCGCTCTATGCAACATTCCCTAGCCTAACAGCGGTTGACCACAGTTCCAGAGGTGGAAAATTTCATCACTGCGTTCTTCAGCTCAAAACCCGAGTCCTTCTATCACAGGGGCATTCATTTGTTGGCTAAAAAATGGTTAAAGTAATTGATGTCAACAGCCAATATTTCGTTGAAAAAATTTGAACTGGTTTCTTGATTGTTCCTGTCTCCTTTCTCCTTAAAAAGGCGGAAACTTTTGCATACCCCTAATATCTAGACTTGATACCCGTCTGTCTCTCTTTTCATTTTTTGGAGAAATAGAGTTGTAGTTTTGGATGTATGGATCTGTAGCCTTATCCTGATGGAGTTCTACTCTTCGATGGCTCTGTGAATGGTATTTCCTCTTTAAATATAAAAGTTAAAAAATCATTTTGGTAATACGTAGAATTGATTTTAACATTCTTTTAAACGTTTCTTAACTTTAATTTCCGATTTTACGAGAAACCAGCAATAATCATGAATCCTTTACTGAAACTTTTTTTGGAACCAAGCTTGTAAGTCTTTTTCTGATTTTTTGCGATAATAAATCGACCTTTTTTTTTTTTTTTTTTTGTTACAGTCGTTTAGGTAGATCCATGTTTCATCAATAGTCACATTAAGTTTTCATCTGTTTCTGGCTGAATGATTTTTTACGCTCTCCAACCGTAGGTTGAAGAAGCGTATATGCTCTAGCTTTGTCCATCCATCCGTCTGTCTGTCCGTCCGACCGCACGATAACTCGCGTAAAAATGGTTCGATTTCGATGAAATTTTAGTATATCATAGGGTATCAACTGGGGAAAAACCCTATTGAAAATGGGTTATAGAAGCGGGATGCATTCCATTGCCCTTATGCGTCATAACTTGCGTAAATATGGTTCGATTTCGATGAAACTTTAGTATGTCGTAGAGAAATAATCATGAATCCTTTACTGAAACTGGGGATGAACCCCATTGAAAATGGGTGAAGTGGGGTCAAAAGTCAGGGCATAGGAGGGAGATGCATTCCATTTCCCTTATGCGTCATAACTTGCGTAAATATGGTTCGGTTTCGATGAAATTTTAGTATGTCGTAAAAGGCCACCTGGGGACGAACCCTATTGTAAATGGGTGAAATGGGGTCAAAGGTCACGACATAGGATCGGGATCCACTCCACTGCCCTTATGCGTTATAACTTACGTAAAAATGCTTCAATTGAGACAAAACTTTTCATGTCCTTCCGGATGCATACTTTACCGGTTCTGTTGAATATCATCGAAATGGCGTCAAAGGTCGGGTCATAGGAGCGAGATTTATTCTACAGCCATTATCCTCATAACTTGAGTAATGATTTCTGGTATGTTGGAAAGCAATCATAATCAATGCACTGCATGATTTTACTAACTTGTTATAAAGAAGTCTACGCCGTCTTCTTCGCTCAGCCACGTGGGTAGGTATAAAAGGCTTAAAGGATTACATTAAAGGATAATAAACACGGTGTATACTGCATTCCGCTTAAAATTCTAGATGAAGATATACCTAGTAGTTTATACATAGGATCAACACAACGTTCCTTGGGGTCGAGATTAAAGGAACATATAAAGTACGATGTCAAAAATGGATAAACCAGGACCTCATTTGCACGAAAGTGGGGGAAGGAACGCATTATCGTACTTGGGAAGAAGCTAATATTCTAGTGACACTGTACACGAGATCATCTCTGCTGTTTACAGAGAGTCTGGTTATAATCAGCAAAGGATTCACCTGTTGCAATGATTATACACCTATTTTCGTCCCGATGCCGTGGCGACAATTGGTTATACCTCCTCCCACCGAGAAGCATGATGAGAACAGCCGTTAAGTGTATTCGACATCGTGTCCTCCACATGGATTCACAACACTTTGCAAATTTGGAGCCGCCCGGGTGTTTGGACTCTTTTGTGGTGGTAACTGGGAACTGTACATTGATATTATATGGACTTTGAATCTTAAATAATTTATGCTGAGGGCAATCATGAATTGTACTCAACACAATGGCTTCCGCGTGAATTACAGCATTTCGAAAAATTTTAAGTCCCCCGTGGGACATAAAAACTCTTATGTGAAGTGACTATGAACTTTCCTTTACCCTTAATATAGTATGACCTGTAATTACTAAACAATTTAAACTGTTATATTTCTCTTGTGCTAATTTAGGCTGTCTTTGAATGAGTGCAACAGAAATTCTGTCCTATATCTGTAATACGAATTCTTTTGCACACATTTTCTCGAAAACTATTACTTTGAAGAGTTTGACATTTTGAGCACAAATAAAAACGACTCATAAGTAATACGTGTCGCTGTTATTTTTCCGAAAAAATTGTTAGATTTATTTTTAAATTCAATTAATCTGACTCGAAAGTATTCCAATTTGGCGCTAGATGGCGCCAGAAGTTAGCATGGCAGTGTTTCTGTGTGGAAGAAACGAAATCTCTCATTTCTGATTTTTTTAATTAACTAGGCCAAATAGAAATCAAAGAATGGGCACTGAAGTGAGATTGGAATCTCGTCTTCTATAGATCATCCTAAATTCTACTGTACGTTCATTTTTTGAAGAGAAAATGTGTACATTACCAGAAAACACTTGAATTTGAGACAGAAACTACGCCTTCTTACTAAGCTCCACCCTCCAAACAATGTCATTGGTTAAAACGTAACAGCGCGTATTTTTTCTTTTCATTGTGGAACCAACGAGAGACCGCTTCCATTCTGAATATGGTAAGGTTTTCAGTCATTCGCTGACGCCAACTTCTGGGACAATCCCTCAAGACGAAAAAGTTATGCCCAAGGAGTGATATTTTGCGCCATCTATCGCAGAAAATAAAGCCTAACACTCATTCAAAGACAGCATTAATATTATAGACTTTGAATACCGTACAATTTTAACTGTTTTATCCTCTTTTGTATTAATTGAAGTATTCCTCTTCGGTTTGTGCACAGGACTGGTATAACTATAACTTTCATTTAATTTCCATCAAATATCTTTTTATTAACAAACAATGATTCATTGGATGTGCATGCTTGCTACTGTGTACACGGCGCACTCAGAACCTGCTCGTTTTTCTACGTGATGAGTTACACTCACTAATGTATACTTAAGTCTTCCCCATATGTGCTATTGTTTCATTCATCTGAGGATGGGTTTGGTGGAAGTCCGAAAGATCTCATGTTTTAAGGTTTTAGGTTTTAGTAATCAAATAAAAATCCTTTTGGACTTGAGAAGGTTTTAACTCCTTTGGGTTTTTTAATGTATCCTGCAACGAAGACAGCCGCCTGATATATTTTTCACTCTTACTTTAGGTAAAAGGCGGTGAACATTATGTCAAGGTTTCTTTTACAGATTCAAATCTTTGTATGTTACCTTGTTTACAGTTGATACAGGGATTGCTTTTTGGGTCGGGGGATTTTCTTTTAAGATCAGAGACCTTACTTTTGAAATAGTTGTAAAATGCTTGACCCCTTTTCCCTCTACTATGAATAATATTGCTTATTTTATATTTCGAAATGCTAATTCCACGACTTTCGCAGGGTTTTTTAATTGCAGAATATGAATATTTCTCTTCGTAAAGAGCAAATACGTAAACTGCTATCCACAGCTTGTTTATGTGCGCCATTTTCTTAACAGACGATATTTAACTGTAGCAGATGTTTCTTTCGTGTTTATCTAACACGCGGTTGCCAGTTTCAATTCTTTGAACTTCTTTTATTTTCTGTAATTTCTTATCAAAACGTCCTAAAAAAATTTATATACAGGAAAACATGACATAAGTTTACGCCACCTAGGGGAAAAATTTGAATAACGGTAAGGTAGAAAATATTTGCAAAAGTATTCTTCATAACAAAAGCTACGTTAAAGAAAAGGAATTATCTAGATACGTCTCCTGAAAGCAGAGTTTCGGAGAAAAAGGTTTCTACATTTACGCTTCCTAGCTGGAAAACAGTGCATTATTTAATAAGGATAATGATCATCATTCTTACTGTAGCGAATGGCATAAAGTAAAAAAAAAAAAAATTACAATACGATTTTTAGAAGCGGAGGTACAGCTGCAAAACGAATGCCAGAAAAACTGGTATACCAGTCTAATACTTAGTAGGTCCCCCACGGGAGCGCAGGACTGCAGAAATACGACGCGGCACGGACTCCACTAGCTTCTGGAAATATGCTGCAGGCAATGCACACCATACTTCCTGCAGAGCGCTCCACAATTCGGGTGTATTCCGAGGTCTCGGATTCCTGTGTTCAGTAGCACGTTGCATGGCATCCCAAATGTGTTCAATCACGTTCAGATCAGGGGACTTGTGTGGGAATGGCACTACCCCAAACTCAGATGAATGCTCCTCTAACCATGATGTGGCGTCCTGACACTTGTGTGGAGGTGCATTGTCCTGTTGGAACAGGCCCAACCAATCAGCATGAATGCAAGACATGAACGGGTGTACCTCGTCAGAAAGCATGCGCACATAGCGTTGGCCGGTCACAGACGTTTGTAGACGTACCAGGGGTCCCAGTGAAGTCCAGCTAAACACACCCCATACCATTACGGATCCCCCACCAGCCGGTACAGTTCTCTGTTGACTTGCGGGATCCATGAGGTTTGCGCTACACACGAATCCTTCCATGAGCCCGATACAGTTGGAAACGGGACTCGTGCTACTTGTTTCCAGTCATCCATTGGCGGTGTTGCAGTGCCCAAGCGAGGCGCATAGCTGTGTCGTGCACCCATCAAGGGGACTCGAGTTGGGTGTCGGCTCCCAAAGCCCACATCGTGCAGGGTACGTTGTACAGTGCGGACGCTGATGCTTGTTGAGGCCCCTTCATTGAACTCCGATTATACCTGCGAGAGTGATGCACGCCTATCGCGTTAAACGATTCTTGACAGCCGACGATAGTCACGTTCACCCAATGTCTTTTTACGGCCACACCGTTATCGCAGGTTGGAGGTTTTGCCGGAATTCTTGTAGTCACGGTACACCCTTGCAATGGTCGTCCGTGAAAATCCGAACTTCGTTTCTACCTCCGAAATACTATGGCCCATCTCACGAGCGCCAACTATGACACCGCGTTCAAAATCGCTTAAATCGTTATTACTTGTCATTCTCATGCCGAAAACAGCTCTGGCAGCTGGCAAGGATGTCTATCGCTTTATATACGCACTGGCGGACGCAACTGAGTGCGCGCATAGGTGACGTTGCTATGTATTTTGCATAAGCTCGTCTGTACCAGTTTTTCTGGCACTTCAGTGTATATTCCACAAGGTAAGTAAATCGGACTTTTGGTAGTAGAAACATAAAAATATATATATAAAATTTTTGCCCGCCCCGGCGGGGAAATTTTGCATTATTTTGGGAAGAAAATGCCCATAAATATACCATATTTCGTAGTTAGTGGTATCTGACTAAAAAAGATTTTTTCAATCGGGTTTCTAGAAGCGTAGATATGGTTGTAAATGATCTACTGTTTATGAATATTGTAACACCATGAAGAACTACTCGTATTAGCTTGAAACGTATACAGGATATGCACAATAGGTCCGGACATGCAAATGATTAAAGGCTCAATAAAAAAAGCTCATGTCGTTTTGGAGCACCGAGCTCTGAACGGTCCGGGCTTGTGTATAAAGAGCTGGCTCAAACAAGATGTTGCAATCAGTGAAAAGCCGATAATGAGTCGAAATAGTGTTTCCTGCGTCTCACTATGCCCCGTCACAGAAAAAGGTCGCATTATGAGCAACTGACGGACTTTGAGTGAGGAAGGATAATCGGGATGAGAGAAGCCGGATTTTCCTACCGCGAAACTGCTACTCGTACGGGACAAAACGCCAGTGTATTGAAGCGAACGTGGCGTCAGTGAACAGATGAGGCTCGGAGGCACAGAAATCCGGGAAACGTACCGCAGAATCACACGACTGCACGGGATGATAGACACCTCTACCTCATGGCAGTGACCTCAGGCTCTAATGTGGTCTCGAACACAGACACTGGAGCTCTGTCATACATCTGTGACAACATACTACGGAACTCACTCTTGCTCTCTGCAAATAGGACTGTGTCATCAGCATAGAGCAATCTACACACACGCATATTACCAAGACACAAACCAGTATAATCAATTCTGGCATCAAGCATGCATGCATCCATAAATATACACTGCCGGACAATTGCTAAGGGCGGATGACAATAGCAACGATAGCAACCATAAAATGGAAGGCAGGAAAATGTGGAAATTAGCATAAGTGCGGGATACAGTAAGGCGTGTTGTGCGTATGCAAATTTTGGATTGCCGAACTTGTTCATGACGTCATAGCGCTGATAAGTGATATAAAGGATTTGACGCGTATTGACCGTTGTTGTTCAAACGCAAAATTGAAAGGGAAAGAATCAATTGACGAACTTGCAATTTTCAGTATGTCTTCCCGACATCACCTAGATGATTTTACGCGTGGCCGTATTATTGGCAAGATTGAAGAAGGGCGAAAAATAACAGATGTTGCCAGGGAGTTCGACGTCAGCCACAGTGTTGTTTCAAGGCTTTGGAAATCATTTCGAACAAATGGAGAGTGTAGCAAACGTCACGGGGGAGGTCGTGTTTGCAGTACGACACCTGCAGAAGATCGGTACATAGTGCTATCAACAAAAAGACACCGGCGCAGCACAGCTAGTGAGGTAGCAAATCAGTTTATGGCTGCTACTGGCAAGCGGATCTCCCGAAAAACTGTCGCCAGACGTTTGCATGAAGGAGGATTATACGCTCGCCGTCCTGTTGTGTGCATCCCATTGTCCAGACGTCACCGTACCGTCCGTTTGCAAATGTGCCATCAACATCGCAATTGGACTGATAACGACTGGTCTGCTGTCCTCTTCTCAGATGAGAATAGATACAGTCTATCGTCTGATTGTCGACGACAACTGATCTAGCGTGATAGTGGTACTGCATATTGTCCAGCAAACATACAGGAAAGAGACCGATATCCGACATGTAGTGTCATGGTATGGGCTGGCATCATGATCAATGGCCTACGTCCCTCTATGTGCTTCCAACTGGGACTATGACTGGCCAACGATACATTAATGATGTTCTGCTACCTCATGTTCGCATGTTCCGTGGTGCTGTCGGTGATAGATTCATTTTCATGGACAACAACGCAACATGTCATCGACCAGTCGCTGTCCAGGAGTGTCTTGAGAGCGAGGATATTCAACGCCTCGTATGGCCAGCACGTTCTCCAGATCTGAATCCCATTGAAAATGTGTGGGATGCTTTGGGGAGGCGTTTTCCTGGTCGCCAATGCCCTCCAATAAACAAGGACACCCTCATCCGGGCACTGACAGAGGAATGGGATAAATTACCCCAACAGCTGCTTGATAATGTCGTGCAAAGCATGACACGACGTGTGGAATCTTGCATCGCCCTCCATGGTGGCCATATCCCGTATTGACATCTTACGCCAAAATGGCCTGTTTGTCCCTTGAACACATTCCAAAGCCTTCTGGATTTCAGAGCACAATAAATTGTCTTTCTTGTAATGTCCTGGCATTCTGACATTATTTTATTTCACTTGGCATCCAACCACACTTACTTTTTTATGCGCTATATAGCCGTTTATGATCAGTCCTTAGCAATTGTCCAGCAGTGTATTATGAACTATTGGAACAGGGTCAAACTCTTACTGCCGATTGTTACAAGCAAACATTGCTGCGATTGAACAAGGAAATCTGTCGGAAACGTCCATTCACAGGCAAAGGATTGCGTCCTGTGAAATTACTGCATGATAACGCTAGGTCGCATGTCAAGAAATCGGTCAAGGAAACGTCATTGACGCTTGGCCGAGAAGTTTTGGAGCATCCGGCGTATAGTCCCGACATAGCCGCTTCAGACTATCATTTGTTCCGATCGATGCAACATGGTTTGTCTGTCGTACGGTTCCGGACATGTGACGAAGTGCAAAAATGAGTTAACAACTTCTTCGCGTCACACGACGATGTATTCTTCATGGCTGGAATCCGTCAGCTGCCCAACCGATGGTGGAAGGTGATAGATAATGACGGCGCATATTTTGATTCGTAAAGGTATTGTTGTTTTCTCTCAAATTACGTGTTGCGTTGTCTTAAAACGCTTTGAAACTTATTTATATACCTAGTACAATAACGCATTTCTTACTGACGCCATATTTGTTGTAGAAGTCTTGCCACATAATTGCGTCACAGTTAGAGAAAATACTTACTTATTGATAGGATACACAGATAAAAAAAACAAAAATAGTGTAGCGTAACGGAGTCTAATGATCGGGAACATTACATTTAATAAAGTTGCTTCCTTTATTCAGGAGCAGTTAGTTCTATTAATAAACAACACACACAGACATCATCGTAACACACGACCACGCACAAGGATTAACGAGAACACACAAACAGTTTTCTACCCAACCGCGCTCACATCAGTGAGAGAGAGGGAGAAAGAGCCAGATGTGTGGTTTCAAGGTACACGACGCTTCTCTTGATGGGTGAACAACAGCTGCACCTGCCACGCAGTGATGTCGAAATCCATCTGGAGCGACTGCAAATCTTCTCTGACGATCTGCTTTTTTTTTTTAGCTCTGGGAGGCTATAATTCCAACAACACGAACATCATGCCACTGGGTAGGAAAGAAAGTAACTCAAATATCTTCCAGCTCATTTCCTAGGTTCGTTGCTATTATTTATATCCATTTTAGTTGGTCAATAATCCCCCAAAATGACCAGTATGAATAACAAAGCTGAGACGAAATCAACGATTTCTAATGTGCAGCTTCACAGGTTCTAGCCGCGTTCGGCTGACTCCTTACGGGACAGCGAATATATTCGTTCGAGCTGATTTCTGCCCATTTCGCTAACCCCGAGTTAATTCGTTGCAGCCGGTTAATGGATTAAACTTCCAAACGATAAACGTGATGTCTTACAAACGAAAGATACACTTCATCTTACGTACGAAAAGGAAACAAAAACTTCAATTCCATTTTGAACGAGGGAAGCAAAATGTTCACAGGCTGCAAGACATATGAAGATGCACCAGGTTTTGCCCCATATATGTACACTGAGGTGCCAAAAAAACTGGGAAGAGCGCTACCATTTCAATTACATGCCACCATACCTATGCGATAAAGGGTATCGTCCGCAAACGACGAACATATGAAGGCAAATATCTCCGCAAGCTCAAGGAGTAGCGCAGTTCAGATGGCAGCTTATCAGTATTTAAGCGATTTCCAACGTGGTATAATAGGCGGCGCCCGGAAGATAAGTCACTCCATGTCGGAAATTACCACGGAATTTGGATTTACACGGTCAACAATTTTAAGGATGTACCTGGACTACACAAACTCAGGGGGGGGGGCGAAATCCAGAGTGTGAGGCCAGTGTGGCAGTAGAAAAGCCCTGGAAGATCATGGAGAGAGGAGTCTGGCACACGTCGTAACATCCGCCGGGGGTGCAACATTGCTGCAAATCACAGCGCAATTCAATGCTGGGGCCAGTAGTATAGCATCAGCGTTGGGACAGTGCAACGTTCCATGTGTTCTATGGGGTTCCGGATCCAACGGCGCACCCGGATGCCATTGCCGACCGGACGACACAAGGCTGTGTGCCTCGCCTGGGTTCGGTAACACCGCAATCGGACGAAAGATAACTGGAAACGTGTAGCGTAGTCCGACGAATCGCGGTACCAACTGTTTCTGGCAGATGACCGACACCGGGTGTGGCGTCGACCCCACGAGTTAATAAATCCTGCATGCCTACAAGGGACAGTGCACGCGGGTGGTGGCTCTGTTATGGTGTGGGGTGTTTTCAGTTGGCACACATTAAGACCCATTAAACGTCTGCAGACCACTCTGACCGGTGGATGATGCGTAACCATCCTTGGGGATCATTTGCACCCGTTTATGTCATGCAATCACTCCGACGAGTACAACCTCTTTCAGAACGGCAATGCGCCATCACACACGTCCTCCACAATCGCCCAATAATGGCTGGAGGAACATTCCACGGAGTTTGGCATCCTGACTTGGTCCCCTGTTTCGCCGGATTTAAACGCCATCGAACACATTTGGGATGCTGTTTAATGCCAGGAATCTTTCACTGGCGAATATTACAGAACTGTGGACGATCTTCAGGAAGCATGGTGTGCACTGCCTCTACAGTACTACAGAGAGCTCATGGTGTCAATGCCTTGTAGCGTTGCTGCAGTTATACGATTGCAAGGAGTACCAACGCGAGGTACCAGCGTTTTTTTTTGGGCACTTCAGTGTATGCAAGCCTGTTGAAGAAAAGTTGATATAATCAGATTTTAAAAGATAGCTACTATGATTTTATGCTTTATTAAATTCTTAAACTCCGAAATGAAGCCATTTTTAAATTAGCAAATTGGAAGATGTTGCCTTCTGTACGTTGTTTCGGCAACGATTTATGTGCCGTAACATCATTTTCGCATCGTTCTCTCTTTCAGTCCTCGCGGAAATCGGAAGAGACACAATGATTCCTTCATTGGACAATAAATCGTCGAGCGCGGCTATTGCAGGATGGATGATGGTGTTCATGGAGACTGGGTCCGGCATCAGGTGGATGAATTTGATCGAAACTATTCGGAGCAGGCAGTCGAGTGTCGAGTACTCTTGGGCTTTCTTCCTCAATCTTCTGAGAGAAACGCAAGGCAACAAGTGCGTCGAATGGATCCCGCTCATGCAATATCTCTCCCAGAGGGTAAGATTAATAAAACAACAAAGTCGCCATTTTTTGTCCCCGCAAAGGCCGGCGTCACTACCTTTGGCTTAGTTATTTCCATACACCCGCCTTAATCTCCTTTGACACGCATGTTAATTTTGTTTTATATGACCTTTCCATAGAGCCCCCGCCGCATCTTTACATGAATCACTGGAAGAAAGCTCATAGAAAAAATGCCCACTTTTTGAAAATAGGAAAAATGCCCACTTTTTGAAAATTGGAAAAGTGGCCACTTTGTGAAAATTGGAAAAAATGCCCACTTTGTGAAAAATAGGAAAAATGCCCACTTCTTGAAATTAAGAAAAAATGCCCACTTTTTGAAAATAGGGGAAATTCTCACTTTCTGAAATCAAGAAAAAAGTTTTAAACTTTTTTGAAATCAAGGAAAATAGAAAATACACCAGCTGTTCATTGGCGTGTTCTTGCGTCTTTTAGAAACATAGGTCTTTTTTTTTTAATTTCATGAGGTATCCTTATTTCAATCAAGCCATCGAGAAAACTATTTTCATCTTCTCAACCACATAAGCTAATTACATTATCGTATTTTGTTCCCAAGATGGCAGGAGCGGTTCATTGTCTGTGGATGACTCAAGATTCATCCACAGAGAGTAACTACCCACAAGGCAATTCTTTTCACAGGAAATTAAAAGAATGGCGCATTACAGGGGAAGCAACTAAGCCCACCAACTGAATGAATCTTAAACACATGGTAAAATAACTCCCACATCACACACACACACACACAAAAAAAACAAGAAAGATGACACCGAATTTTCGGGTGTAATAAGCACGTCTTTTGAATCCGTTCTGAAGCAAATTAAATTTATCAAAGCTATTCAAAGGCAATGGAACCGGTATGGAAAACAATAGTATCTGACGGAAGAAAGAAGTTTTTCAATCGGGTCTTTAATCCCTCAGATATTGGTGTAAACGGAATCTTGAGCTTACGAACTCTTAGAAACACAGTTATCGACAAAAATAAGAAGTGACTTTACGTCCCCTGGTGGAAAAACCATGCATTATTTTAGGAAGAACGTATTCTCAAAAGGTTTATCCGTATGAGCGGTATCGTTCCATGAAAAAAATTTAGTCGAGTTTTCAGGAGCCCAGATTTTGCTACAAATACATCAGAAGCAGAAATTAACACTTATGACTCCTGGTGGCCAAACCATTCTTTACAAAACATTAGAAATTATGTGAAAAATATTTTCCATCCAGGTCCCTTTATGCGATACAGGAAGAATTTTTCAAATCGGAGTTTTAGGAGCAGAAAACGCAATTTACCTTTATGCGCCCTAGCGGAAAGTCTTAAATGATTTACGTGAAAATTTTTGAATTTATAGAAAAAATATTTCGCATCGGAAACACTATCCAACAACGAAGGAATTTTTCAAATTGGACTTTTAGAAGTAGAGATATTGACAAAAATAAGATATATATCTACGCCCCTTGGCGTAGAAACCATGCATTATTTCAAGAAGAAAGAGTTCCTTACGCCCGCATCGGTCAACAAAAGACTTTTTTTCAATCGAGATTTTAGAAGCTCATATTTTGCCACAAATACATCAGAAGTGGAAATTAGGACTTACGCCACCTGGTGGCCATACCATTTTTTTTTCACAAAAAATTCGAAATTACGTGCAAAGGATTTCCCATCAGAAGCTGTATCCGGTGCAGAAAAAAATTTTCAAATCGGAGGTTTAGAAGCAGAGAAATAGTGGGGAACGCAATTTACCTTTACGCCCCCTAACGGAAAGTCTATGAATTACTTGAAAATTTTGAAATTTTTAGGAAAAACATGTCACACTAGAAACACTATCCAACAAAGAAGGAATTTTTAAAGTCTGACTTCTAGAAGTCCAGATATTGACAAAAATAAGATATACGTCTACGCCCCCTGGCGCAGAAACCATGCACTATTTTAAGAAGAAAATGTTTCTAAAAGGTTTGTCGGCACGAGTAGTTCGGTCTACAAATGACGTAACGACGTTTTTTTCAATCGAGAATTTAGAAGCTCATATTTTGCTGCAAATACATCAGAAGCGGAAATTAAGATTCCCCCCCCCCCTGGTGGCCAAACCATTTTTTTACAAAAATTAGAAATTATGTGCAAACGATTTCCCATCAGGTGCTGTATCCGGTGCAGAAAGTTTTCAAATCAAGGATTTAGAAGCAGAGATATAGGGCGAAACGGAATTAACCTTTACGCCCCTAGCGGAAAGTCTATGAATTACTTGAAAAAATTTAAAATTATATGAAAAACATGTCACACGGAAAACACTATCCAACAAAGAAGGAATTTTTCAAATCGGAATCTTAGAAGTAGAGATATTGACAAAAATAAGATATACATCTACGCCCCCTGGCGGATAAACTGTGGGATATTTTAGGAAGAAAATATTCCGAAAAGGTTTATCGATGTGAGTGGCATCAGTCCGCGAAGAATTTTTTCAATCGATATTTTAGAAGCTCGGGTTTTATGGCAAATACATCAGAAGCAAAAATTAACACTTACGCCACTTGGTGGCCAAAGTATTCTTTACCAAAAATTCGAAATCGTATGCAAAAGATTTTCCATTAGGAGATGTATATACTGAAAAAAAAGATTTTTCAAATCGGAGTTTTAGGAGAAGAGTTATCGGGGTGATGGGGTGATGTTGGTGAATATATGTTGCTCAATGGGGCGAAGTATTGCTTCTGCAAAAACGGCTGAAAGCGGAGATCCCATCGGAGCGCCATTTACTTGCTTATAAATTTGCCCTCGGAAACTGAAGAAGCTGGAATTTGAGACCAAGTCCATTATTTTGAAGATGCTGAGGCAAGACTCCTGAGAATAAGCCGATGAATTAGATATAGCCTCTTTCAATGTTCTGATGGCTTCCGGTACGGGGATCGATTTATAAAGAGAAACTACGTCGAAACTGCCGATAATGTCGATGCTCAATGGGGCGAAGTATTGCTTCTGCAAGAACGGCTACCACCTACCACCTGGCTACGATATGCAGACGACGTATTTTTCATATGGCCACACGGAAAGGAGACTCTCCCGTGTTTTTCTCGATAAAATAAATTATATACACCCTACAATCAATTTCACCATGGAGCTTGAACACAATGGTACCTGACCTTATCTCGACGTCTCAGTGAGCAAATCGCATGACAACCGCCTTCATACGGAAGTCTATTATAAACCCACCTCCGTTCCCAACCTGATGCTCCGCAGTTCATTCTGCCCTGATGTTTACAAGACCGCCTTATTCCGTTCTCGAATTAGAAGAGCCTTCGCTGTCTCATCCGATGTTCGTTCTAAACAATCTGAACTAAGAAACATCGTCGAATTGGCCACTGAGGCAGGATATACTTCGAACCAGATGCATAACTTTATCGAGAAAGCCAGAACCAGCAGTGCTAATAACATTTCTAAGCCGCAACTTCGCTACCTGGGCTCTATTCCCTACATACCAAATATTTCCTATCAACTCAAAAAACGCGCTCAGGAGGATGAACTTCGGTGTCGGCATAAGGTCTCTGGAATCTTTATACACGATGCTTAAGAGACATATTGACAAGCCCCCTCTTCTCAATGAAGCAGGTGGTTTATGCCATACCACTAAAATACCCGGTCGGCTTCTGGCGATACTACATCGGAATGACCAAACGTTCGTTTGGAATTAGAATCAGCGAACATAAAAAGGATACAAGAGACGGGAAAATGACCACTGCCCTATCAAGAGAAGTCAAGTTAAAGTCCGCCGATCCTATATGGAGTGATGTAAAGAAATTAGCTTCATACTCC
Organism: Macrothele yani; assembly: GCA_039090855.1. Lineage (NCBI taxonomy): Eukaryota > Metazoa > Arthropoda > Arachnida > Araneae > Macrothelidae > Macrothele > Macrothele yani. The sequence continues at coordinate 93,479,315 of CM076993.1, forward strand.
ACACCCAAATCTACCGCCATTCACGAAACCTTGGAAATCTTGACCAGCTGCGAGGCTTGCAATGATAGCGTTTCTCTGGAGTTGCCACGTATTTGGAATCAGTTCTTCAAATAATGCTGAGTTCTCTACCATTGTACCGCGTGCCTAACCAACGTGACCTCGTTTCTTCGAAATATCACGTTTGCTCCTAATCATTTATTGTCTAGTCAAGTCATCGCGTTCAAAGTATTGAAACGTTCTATTATCCAGTTTGAAGTTAGCTGTCTACCTTATTTGAGAAAGCCATCTGGTTGATGTGCGAAAGCTTGGAAACTTTTATTTCTATTCTACGCCAAGAATTTTCGGATTTTTAGTATAGTTATACTATTTTGAGTATAATTTGGTGTACAGTTCCTACTTTTTGAACTTATAAATTGCTTTTGAAAATTTTAATGCCCTTCTTTCTGAGTTTGTTTCATCTTACCGCTAAGGTATTTTTTTTTCTTAGAACTACATTAATGAAAAAAACTACAAAATGGCCTGCAACCTGTGCCTGGGCTCATTTTAAGTACCTGATGATTGATATATTGCCTCCTATCAATTGCTTTCTCTTAATTACACTCATCGTCAAAAAAAATAGTTGCACACAGAAGGAAGGAAGCAACCGACAGAAATGAAACTTGGTAGGCAGGTATGACATCGTGAAACATGCAAATGATTCAATTATCATGCTCGACCACGCATGTGACGCAAGCAATGAGGGGTCGCAGCGCTGTGTCTGACCTGCTATATAAGGTAGCCCCGTTGCGTGTGCTTGCCATTCTGACTCATGCTGTTATGTTGGCTGCATATTTTACAAGTGAAGTATACCTCGGAGAAAAGTTCGAAAGCAATTCTAGCACGGAGGAGTTTGAGAGGGGCCGCATTGTCGGGCTCCGGGAAGCGATATGGTCTTATCGCCGTATTGCTCACCATACCGGTCGTAAGGATATCACCATAGCACGTTGTTGGCGGCAGTGGATAGAACAAGTCACGTAGCAGCGACAGAAAAAGTCTGGGAAACCCAGACGAGCCACGGAGAGAGAGAAAGAGGACAGACAGGATGTCCGATATGCGCGGAGTGACCCAACAGCCACGGTTGCGGATATTCAGCGATCAGTGGTGCACTCCATGCATCGTCCGATTAGTGCCAGCACCATTGGCAGACGGCTGCACGACGTAGAACTACACTGCTGGCCACCCAAAATGCAACACCAAGAAGGAAGCATCCGATTGGCCTGAAATTCGCAGCATGTGTCGCCCGCGAGAGGACATGCAAACGATTAGCATTTCCTTTTTTTTTTTTTTTTTTTTTTTATTGGAGGTTTAACGACCACCGTGAGCAACTCAATGGGCTATAAGCAGTCGCCTGTCCCTAATTTAGGGTCACTGGTTCCAGGGAAGGGAGAGAGCCAGTGCCGTAAGACAAACACAACATCCATGCCTGACCGGGATTCGAACCCGGACCCCTTACGGACGAATGATCAGAGGCCAGCGCCTTAGACCACTGCGCCACCGGGGCGGCCATTTTAGCATTTCAGGGCGTATGCAAATCATGTGCGCCCGGCACGCCACCGAGAAGCAATATAAAAAGGGTGCACAGAAGGCGGGGTGTAAGTAGTGCAAGTGTGTTGTGCTGCCTGACCTGTGCGTGGGAAGCTTCCTGATGCCTCGTCGCAGAATACGGCGGTCATTCCAGCACGTTTCGGAGTTCGAAAGAGGACGAATAGTGGCTTATCGCGACAGCGGTTTATCGTACTGAGACATCGGCGCCCGTGTGGGACGGCATCCAGCCACAGTGAGGTGAGTATAGATTCGGTGGGTGCAGGAGGGACGGACGGACGGACCAACGTGAGCGATTGCCGCAGCCGGGGCACACCACCGAACGAGAGGACCAGCATATTGTACCGCGGGCATTGACGGCTCGCACCACCACATCACGAACTTTAGCGCAGGAATTCGGGTATGTTGCGCAAAAACCTGTGTCAGCACGTACCGTTCGACGTCATCTGCAGGAGCGGGGATTTGTCGGACGGCGGCCATTGCTCCGGTTACCACTGACGTTACACCACCGGCGAGTGCGGCGGCAGTGGACCGTTGAACCCCGCAGCTGGACTAGGGGATAGCACGACATTATCTTTTTCGACGAATCCCGCTTCTGCCTGCAACACCACGATGGTCGGATCCGCGTGTGGCGGCACCGCGGCGAAAGAATGCATCTCCATACCGGTCCGTCGCCTGGTGTTATGGTTTGGGGCGCAATTGGATATGACACCCGCACCCCTGTGGTACGCATCGCCGGTACACTCCACAGCCACCGCTTCATCTCCGACGTTTTGGAGCCTGTAGTCCTCCCTTACCTGCAGGACCTGCCAACGGGCACGTTTCAACAGGACAATGCGCACCCGCACGTGGCACGCATCGTGCAACAATTCTTTTTTTTTTTTTTTTTGGAGGTTTAACGACCACCGTGAGCAACTCAATGGACTATAAGCAGTCGCCCATCCCTAATTTAGGGTCACTGGTTCCAGGGAAGGGAGAGAGCCAGTGAAACAACAATTCTTCACGGCCCACCAGATGTCACTGCTGCCGTGGCCCACCTGTTCTCCCGATATGTCGCCCATCGAACACATCTGGTCGCTGATCGGCAACTGAGTGGCCCGGCAAGCACTACCAGCGGCTACGCCTGATGATCTGTGGCGCAACGTGTGGAAGCAGCCTGGACCGACATACCCCAAGTCCACATCCAAAGCCTCTTTCGTTCGATATCGCGGAGTTTAGCGGCCGTTATTGCCATCCATGGGGGCCACACGAACTATTGATGTCTGCGTGTTCCGCAAGTCGCATGGGCCTGTAAGCTCAATCGTTTCATCTTTGTATCCGTTGTTATGTGTCCAGTAAATATGGCTTTGCTATCTCGTGTCCTTCTTCGTGTTGCATTTTGGGTGGCCAGCAGTGTGTATACACGCACTCAGACCGTTACGACGACTGCCCTTAACACCATTACACCGTTGCCAACGACTGCGATGGTGTCGTGTCAGACTGTCATGGAGCCACGCAGAAAGGCAGCGGGTGATCTTCAGCTACGAGTCCCACTTTTGTTTTGGAGGAGACGACCACCGAATCCGTGTATGGAGACACCGTGGTCAGCGCCAAGATGAACGGTTTGTTGTCGAGCATCACACGTCCAGAAGGCCTCATGTCAGAGTGTGAAGTGCAATGGCCTACGATGCCAGATCACCTTTGGTGTTCATTACAGGCACTTTGACAGCCCAACGTTACGTTAATGAGGTCCTGTAACCATTGGCCCTACCTTTTCTGAACGCTCACTCCGGTGTGATTTTCCAACAGGACAACGTTCGTCCGCATGCTGCTGCTGTCTCGAGAGCTTGCCTTCAAGGCACTGACACTCTGCCATGGCTTACCGCATCGCCAGATCTATCGCCGATTGAAAATGTGTGTGATGATATTGGACGCGCTATCCACATTCCCCACCCGTACCGCGTAATCTGTAGAAACTGGGTGAGAAGATTCAAGCTGCATGGGATGGCTTATCGCAGGACACCATTAGGAACCTGTACAACTCCATGCCGAGACGTCTGGCATGCTGTGTGAGCAAACATGGTAGCCAGACGCCATACTGGGAGACACTACTTATTAGCGTGTAGCTCAATAAATATTGTCCATATCAGTCTCAATGTTTAATCATTTATTGTTCCTGGTAACCTTTACCTTCCTTCCGATTAGCATGGCAATCTGAGAAATCCTTTTGGGTGCAATTATGTTTTTGACGATGAGTGTATCTAAGCATACCAAATATTAAGACTGGAACCAAAATTCTACTGAAAATGCATGAGCTAGGTGCCTTGCATGAGTGTCTTGATGAATGTTTTGTATACTTTTTATTAGTATTTATCCGGGGGCGACTCCAGGTGTTTATGGCGTGTAGGATGTAAAGGGACAGAGCTCTGGGAATAAGACTCGGGGGTATATGAAAATCCTAAAATTAAATGCTGTATATCCTAAAGCTAAACGCATAGAAACCATACAATAAATTTAAATAAATAACAACAATAAAACGAAATAAATAAAAATGTACTTTACTAAAGGCCGTTATTTGTACTTGAGGTCAATTCTATTCTTCTTGGAGGTAAAGATATGGATGATTCCGTCATGAAAGTTGTGGCAATTTTTCAGCTCCTTGCAAAATTATCTGTATGGATATTAAAGCTAATCCATTGAGACGATCTCAGCTGTTGAATTTGACAGTCAGTCTTGATACGTTTCAATACAGGAAAACTCCTTTCTTTACCAGAGCACATCAAAAGATATGAAGAGTAAATTAAAACACAAAATAGAACAAGCTGAAACTTCAAAAAGCTAGCGGAACATAGTCTTCCTTTCCCTTATAGAACTCTCATTTTTGCTGTGCGTTCATTAGTGGGCGTCACGTGACACTACTAATGTTGTATGTATGTTGTTGTTGTTGTTTTTTTATTAGAGGTTTAACGACCACCTTGAGCAACTCAATGGGCTATAAGCAGTCGCCCGTCCCTAATTTAGGGTCACTGGTTCCAGGGAAGGGAGAGAGCCAGTGCCGTAAGACAAACACAACATCCATGCCTCACCGGGATCCGAACCCGGACCCCATTTGGACGAATGATCAGAGGCCATCGCTTAGACCACTGCGCCACTGGGGCGGCATTGTATGTTTCGGAAGAGGGGGCATCGAACATAGGAACGAGAGTAAGCAATGTCTAGAGGCTCATACGATGACTGGAGACGTCCTCAGTATCCCGTTCAATCCTGTGACCTTTTTCCCTGCGTATACCCTCGACCCAGCCACCCGTGCACTCAATGGACAAAGCTGGTAAGTGAGGACGGTTGATAGAAATCCTCAGTCTCTGTTCAAAGCAGAGCTTTCACACACGACCATCTTGCGCCGCTTTGTGCGCACGTAAACGGCTCGAGGATGATCCCCACTGCAGTTGTGCCTCATTTTTGTTTTTTCTTCCATGTTTATAAAATGAGTCTTTTGAAATATTTCATTATGAGTGTAATTACCTAACGTTAAAGTGTAGGATGATCCTCAAATCCTACATGGCAGAGTCGATAATGTATTTATCACCCGTGTACATAAACGAAAACTAAGCAGTTAACTGTAAATTGCCACAAAGCCTGAGGACTATAGGTGCCTTGTAAGCACCTAATGATATTCTGTAGATATTGAGGAACCCGAAACCCACCAAGAAGCACCGTCTCCACCAACTTGTACAGTTAACGCTAGGCAGCTAGGGCCCATCTATTCGTGCTGCTGAAGTCATATTCTGAGGTGATTCATAGCACCAGGCGAGTGGCGACCATTTTCCAGTCTTCAATAGTCCAGTTATGGAGCTCCAAAGGATGTACACATGAGTGGTCTGCTGTTATAGTCCATTCGCGTTATTATGCGGTGGGTGGTGTATGCTGAAATTCTCTTTATACTAAGACGGCCGTATGTCCTCATTTTCTGGGGACAGTCCTCAATTTCACTGTTTCGCCCTTAATTCCGTAAAAACTGACTGAGGACTTCGAATGTCCTCAATTTCTTATTCCCTGTCCTCAATTTTTGAAATTTCCCTCCAAAAATTTAAATAGTGGCAATTAAACAAATTTAGACTTTCGGGATGCTCAGAGAAGTCGGAACATCTTCACCGAGGTCATAACCTGCAGTTCAAAAGTAACATGTAACAATTTCCCACAAGTTAGCATTTTGAAGTAAAAGTATTAAAACGAATGGTCCGTAACGTAACGCTGAACTTCTAATTCTTAATTGAATAGTTTTCATTGTTCTACATGTAGGCTTTTGTGTTTCATTCAATCCAAGTAAGATACCCTCTATCCCTAAGTTTTAATTCGTTAGAGCGGTTGCTAGAAGTTAATTTTGCCAAAAGTACTCATAAAGTTATCGAACTATTTTCTGAAGCGAATGAATTTTTCCTTAAATTAAGTTACAAATCACGCAATATTCATGGGAGAACAGTCATTTCAATAATAGTGATGTTATTTCTTTTCTATTATAACTAAATGTAACCGAAATATTTATGGGATAGGGCATAAATCTCTTTTTCAACATCCACTTTTGTGCAATTAAATGAGTAATTGATGCTAAATTTTGTTGCACTTGGTAGATTCCATTGAGATTTCTACAACTTTTGTTCAGAATTTTTTTCCTCAAATCGTTTCTTCAAGTGAAATTATTGGGCTTGGAATATTCCTTCTCATAGAGATAACATACAGATAACCCGTACTTTCTGTCCGCTTTGTGTATAGTAATTTTCTGGTTTCAGATATTTTTTCTTGTACAGAATCACAACGAGATTTCAATACAAAATCAAGATGTAGCTTTGTTTGCAAGTGCTGCCCCCTATGTGCAACATTTAAAATTTATCAGAAGAAATATTCTGCATGATTGTACTTTATTGCTATTCTGTACTTACTTCACATGAAAATCATCCTTCAGATTCATCGTATGTTTACATTGATACGAACGTGGCGTCAGTGGACAGATGAGGCTCAGATGCCCAGAAATCCGGGAAATGGACCGCAAAATTGCACGGGATAACAAACACCTTTACCGCATGGCAGTGACCGATCACAAAGCGACATTCAAGGTGTTGGTGCATCAGTGGAGCATTGTCACAGGTTAAGCTTTGTCCTCCAGTACTGGTCGACGTCGTCTGCTTAACAGAGGACTGGTCGTTAGCAGCCCATTGCTGCGCATTCCTTTAACACTTAACCACAGACTATCAGGCTGCAATGGGGTCTCGAACATAGACATTGGCTCCCTGATTGGCAACAGGTCGTGTTTTCTGACGAGTCACGATTCAATCTGATACATCACGATGGTAGCATGCGTGCTCGAAGACATCGTGGTGAACGGCACCTTTCCGCCTGCATTTTGCCGTACTAATTGAGATTTACTGGTAAAAAATCATATTTGCTGTCTTAAGCAGGAAGAACAAAACGAAACCCATTTCAACACAAAATAAACCAAGCCGAATCATCGCAAACCGTGAAAACAACTTTACTTACGAAAATTAAAACTTGTCTAAAAGGTTAAAATGATTAAAACAGTGTGCGAGATCTTTTACAGACCCATCCTCAGGCACAACGAGAAACTCACACGGGGCACGCTAGCTTATATACACACCTATGTGCATCAGCGAGATACAACGCATGCGCCGTACTACAAGGTCGAGTATGCTTTACACAGAAAGTAACAAAATGAAAATATGTACAAATGCATGAAAAGAAATACAAATGGCAGTAACTAAGCAATCAAAAAATATTTACAGTAGAAGGGGGATTCTCCAGCAGGAACCTACAAGGAGCAGGTATGATTTACGGGGTTTCTTCATTACATTGTTTGGCAAAATCATAAATATACAAACTCTCCAAAAAGAGCACTGCAGTTTTAGTTCTCGCCGAACACAATAATTTTAACATCATTCCATTGTGGTAAATAATCGCCTTTGTTGACTGTACGGGCTACGGGCATTGCGGATGAATGGGTGCGAACATTGTATTTATTTTCGGAGATTCTCACCCCGAGTGACCGACAAGTCGATCCGATGTAGGCTGTCATAGGGAGAGAGTCATCAACAGATAGTATAGGCTCAGAATATACACCATATTTTGCCATGATTGAAACATGGTCACGATCAGGCTTGACCAAGTTGAAAAGGCGTTCGGAAGAAAGGCCGAAACTTACGGCACGTTTTGTAGAGTGTGGATACTATGGTGGAGTGGTAAGGAATGGAGACAACAAACCTGATGACAGGAAATTCACGTTGGGTTCGAAGTGTGGTGGAACTATGGCGCTGAAACTTGCGAAGAGTTTTAATGAAATATCGGTGGGGGTATCCGGATGACTCGGCCATGTTGGAAATGTGCTGAAGTTCTAGAGAGAGATAAAGAGTTTCATGAGGAAAGTGTATAGGCTCGACGAATCAGAGAATGACGTGAACCAGATTTGTAACTGTTAGGAGTGAACGAGTTATATGGGATCATCACTGGAAGGAACGTTGGCTTGCGATAAACTGAGGTATGAATGCGACCCCTTGGGGTGCGTTTCAACAGTATCTCCAGGTAAGGCAAGGAATCAGAAGATTCAATTTCTAAGGTGAAGGTAATCGAAGTGAGAACGGAGCAAAGACATTCTGTAAAGGCACGTAAATCGGGAAGGGAGTATTACCAAAGTAACAAAACATCAACAACGTATCGGGTGTAAAGCAGGGGTTGGAAAGGTCCATTGGTAAGTACAGTATTTTCAACATGTTGTAAAACAATCTCAGCCAATACGGAAGAAAGAGGTGACCCCATTGGTGTACCATAATCTTGGCGGTAAATGATATTATTAAACTTAAAATACGTTCGGTTTTTAATAAGAGTGAGGGCTGATACAATGGCATTGCATTCAGAAGGTTGTAAGCCCAGGCTAGGTAGCTGTGGGGTAATTAAATCTATGGCTGTGTCCACAGGGACGTTGGGAAAGAGGGAAACAACATCAAGGCTTGCCATTAAGAATGGTAAGTCAGAATGAACACTATGTATTCTATCTGGGGCTTGGGTAGAACTGTGAATTGAATACCTGGATTGTTGAGTTAGTGGGGTGAGGAGGGATGCAAGTGACTTTTCCAAGTTACGTGTTGGGTTTGCATAGCCAGACACTAAAGGTCGGACTGGTTGATTTGGTTTATGTAGTTTAACTTTCCCGAACAATTCATGAGTGCGTGGTCCAAATGGTGGGTGCATATGATCAGCAATAGATAGTGGAATATACTTGTTGTTTTTAAGTTTACTGAGTGCTGTGACGGTAGCGGGTGTTGGGTTACGCGTGATAACAGTATGCGGGATTTGATTAATAGCTTCTATTATTTTTGAATGGTAAACAGGTATATCAAGGATAACTATTTGGTGAGATTTATCTGCAGAAGTAATGGCCAGTGAAGAATCTTTTGCTAATAACAGCAGCAAGGATCTGTTATACTGTAACAATTTTTGGTGTTCAGTGGGTTGTTGTATACTTTCGAGCGCAATGGTTCGAGCTATTTTAAACCGCAAAGGGTCTTGAGCTGGTTTTGCTAAGGTTTTGATGATTTGTTCAACCTGGGTAATAAACTGGAATGATTTAGGGTTAAGTACCGGGAAGGAAAACTTGAAACCTCTGTTAAGTGCATTTAACTCCTCTTCAGATAACTAGCGTGAACTCAGATTCACAACGGCACCGGGTGAGCTCCCAAGAGTGGGTTTAAAGCCTGAGGGTCTATTGCAAGTAGATTCATGGACTAAAAGTCGTAATTTTTGCAGTTGTCTGTGCTGATAATGCTGTACTTCACATTCCACCTTGGCGAAATTTACAATATTGAGTTTATCGAGGATCACAGGCGGATCATATTTTACCAGGAAACCATATGCGTTGTAAGACCTCCTTTTAAAAAGGTCAACCAGGCTGTATTTCGCACGGATTTCTGCAGAAAGGCGTCTGGACTCCGCACAGGATAAAATTCTGGAATCTTGTTAGGACGTTGGCGTGGTTCTGAGGCGCAAAAATTTTGGAGTTAGACAAGTTTTAATTTTCGTAAGTAAAGGTGTTTTCACGGTTTGCAATGATTCGACTTGGTTTATTTTGTGTTGAAATGGGTTTCGTTTTGTTCTTCGTGCTTAAGACAGCAAATATGAATGTTTACCAGTAAATCCATGGATGTTTTGGAGGCAGAGGGGTTGTCCTGGCGCTTTATTCCAGCAGGACAATGGTCGGCCACATGCGGTGCGGAATGTTCAAGATCTCTTCCATGCACGGCAGATACCGCTTCTTCCGTGCCCCTCACGTTCTCCGGATATGTCCCCGATCCAACATGTCTCGGACATGGTAGCTTAGCGACTGACCCTTCAAGCCTGGCAGGCTATTCCGCAGGATGATGTCGAAAACCTCTCTCTTTCAATGCCACTTAGTGTAGAGGATGTTATTGTTGCTTGAGGTGGATTCACACGATACTGAGTTTTGAAGCGAAGAAATCTTGTAGAGCTCCTCAAATGTATTCAGTTTTGTTCTGTTTTTTAATTGAAGGTTTAACGACCACCATGAGCAGTTAACTCAATGGGCTATAAGCAGTCACCCTTCCCTAATTTAGGGCCACTGGTTCCAAGGAAGGGAAAGACCCAGTGCCGTAAGACAAACACAATATCCATGCCTCACCAGGATTCGAACCCGGACGCTTCTCGGACGAATGGTCAGCGCTTAAACCACTGCGCCACCGGGGCGGCATTCAGTTATCTCCTGTAACATGAGGATTCTGTGATATAAAAAATTTCACTTGAATAGCGGGATTCTTTCCTGGTGTTACAATTTTCACAAACACTAGTGTACTACGCTATAAGCGTTCTGAACTAACACATTTTAGGGTACCCTTAACCTTCATTCAGTTGACACTATTTATTGCGTTTAGTATTAATTTTCTGCGAAACTTTAAGCTAGGAAGCATATTAGTGAACCACCCTTTTTCCTTTTTTAAACCTTTAGGAAGCTCTAGTGTCAGTTACCTGGCTTCACTATCTGTCTTGTGCTTGTTCTGGCTTGGGCACTTATGCAACGGATTTGGCTCTCGTCTTGACGCAGGTGAACCTCACAATGAGTCCCGAAGAACAGGACAAGACTTTCGATACTCTCACCCAACTTCACATCGGGTTTGGCCGTCCGGAGACCTTAACTGCCTGGGCCGCACTTCTGCAGATGTTGAAACTGAAGACGAAATTTCCAGCGGAGAGCCCGATCAAGCGCCGCAATAGGCGCCTTGTGAAGCCACCACAAAGAGAAGCCTCTGCAACAGCAACGGAAATGAAACACGACGTTGAAAGTGGTGGTGACGCAAAAGTAAGTACATACACTGTTTAAAATTGGTACTTAGAAATAAGAAAAATGTACTCGTTTTTGAGTACATTCTGGGCTTATAATAGCTCCGAGCACTTCCGTCTCATTTTTGGAAAAGACACGTACTCATTTTTGAGTACATACAGGGAATCAATTGTGAGTATATCTGGTATTTCTAATTTGAAATATATGTACTCATTTTACAGTACATATATTTCAAATATATGTACTAAAAAAAATCCATATATTATCTGTAAGGGCACAGAAACTTCAGAAACTGAAGAAAGTTAGAGCGAATCTAGGAATTCTGACAAGACAGTTTGTAAGTGAGAGCACACTAGATATAATAGATGGCGCCACCGTACGATTTTGCACATAGAAGGCGGAGAGAAATTAGTGGGGCTTAGGAATGAGCAACTTTATATGTAACCGGGTGAACTTAACGTGCTCGTCCGTCGGATATTCAGCGATTTTTTGAAATTCACACCACCACGCCAGGTTTGAACCTGGGGTCCATCCATCAGCAGCCTGAATCTCTAACCACTAAGCCATCGGCGGCTTGATTTCAAATTTGGAATACGTGTACTTCATACATATTCACAGTGGTGGAAATGGGCCGGAATGCACCGGAACGCCGATCCGGGAGCGAAACCCCGCGTTCCGGAAGCAAAACCCTGCGTTCCGGGGTTCCGTTATCGACACCAAAAGAAAGGGAGCATTTAATTTTCATAAAACATTTCGTAATGCATTATACATTTCAATTAATGACACCATCTTGTATTAATTGTTCGTCGTTTCAAATTTTTTTTATTTTCCTCTAATAAAGCTCACTCGCTATTTGTGTTGGCACCACCGGAGTTGTAGCTGTAGTTCTAAAAAATGTTTCTCTTCGCCGTCTGGCGTCATTCCTTCGCGATTTCCCGCCATGGTGCGACTGCAACGCCGTTTAATTCCACGATGAGTGCGAAGTGCTTGCGTGAGAGCGAAGGTCATGACAGGAGCTGATTGCTCGAAGACCTTACAACCTCTCTCCGCTCTTGGAATAAAATGACTTCGCAGTTCTTGTAACCTGGCAACGAGGTTAATTACTACACTCTACACATGCTGTCACTTCAACTCTATCTCCTGTCGTGGTAGGACGTGACATTTTAACTGATATTGTAGTCGTTGTTGTAAGTTTTAATTTGTTCTTGTGTGAGAAAAGAAAATAATGAAAAGAACACTAACAGATTTCTTTGGGAAAAAAGATGAGTCAAACGAACAAAAACAGAACTCGGGAATTTGAAAACCTTCTCCCCCTGTTCAAGCTCGGACTCCGAGTGAATTATCACCAAAAAAATCGCCGAAAATACAACAGTCAAAGGAAATCACTGCATCAGGAAGTTCATTAGAAGAATCTGAATCTCGGCAAAGCTCAACAAATGGTAAACCCGAGTGTTGGACTGGGGATCAAAGTAAGTATTTTTTGAAAGAGTACTCTTGGCTTGTTTTAAAAAATGGGTGTTTAGGATGTGCCGTCTGTAAAACCTCCGGGAATATGAACGTTTCAGAATTTTTAACTGGTGCAAGGCTTTCTAAGAAGTGGATAGATTGCACAGTTAGATCTACGGCTGACGATAAGAAGCAAAATACGGCTCTAAGGGGAAATAACGGAGCACAGAGAAAGTCACGCTCCTAAAGAAGCTTCTAAAATGAACGCAAAACGTTCTGAAGGCGTCTTCGAAAATATTGTTGAAAAAATAAATAAAAATAAAGTGGACAATACGTACAAAATATTAAATACCGCATATTTCATTGCGAAGAACAATAGACGTTTTGCCGATTTTCCTGGTTTGATTGATATTCAAAAGAAAAACGGCACTGAGATGGGGAGGATATTGCAGTCTAGGAAGACATGTACGGATATTTGCGATTCTATAGGAAATGACATGCGTAAAAAGCTCTGTGAAGAAATCGTCTCCCAAAATATAAAATTCAGTATCTTGGTTGATGAGTGTACAACTGTTTGCCGACTCTCAGTACTCATAATCTGCATAAGAATGTCCATAAATCCGGATAATATAAATGCCCGAACTGTATTTTTTGACTTGGTTGGATTACACAATTTGAAAGCAACAGCAATAACTGAATCGATTATAAACTGCTTGGTGAAGTGCTTTCCAATAGAGCTTATTAAAAATAATCTGATATCTTTCACTTCCGACGGAGCTGCAAACTTCGCAGATTCCATATCTGGTGTGGCGCAACAGCTTAAAAACAAATTCCCGAACTTATTATATGGCACTGTGCAAATCATAAGTTAGAACTTGCTGTCGGGGATGTAATTAAAGAGGTTTACGGCATACAGAGTTTTAAATTATTTTGCGATAAATTATACTCTTTGTATCACGCTTCACCAAAGAACGCCCGCGAGTTGCATCACTGTGCTGAAGAAATTGCAGTTCTGTTTTCTTCAGTCGGGAGAGTTCTTAGAACAAGATGGGTCGTATCTAGTGAGCGAACAGTATCTGCTGTCAGGAATATGTTTCCAGTCTTGGCTTTGCATTTTAAAGCTGCATCTGCTGATGCTTCAAATGATAGTAAAGAAAGAAGCATGTTTTCTGGCTTACTGAAAAGATTTACGAGCACATGCTTCCTGGAAAATTTGGCACTAATGAAAACCGCCTTAGAGGAACTTAGTTCATTGTTACTACGTCTTCAAGGAAATTCTGTATCGTTACCAGAAGCACATTCGAATATTTCCCTTACAGTGAAAGTTTTCCAAAGTTTAGCTGATGGTGGTTTTGACGAGTTTTATTTAGTAGCATCAGATGCCGTAAAAAATATGGTGTTCAAAGGGGTGAACTTACATTCAAGGGGATATAAATCTGACGGGAAAATAAACCGTGTTCAGTTTTTTCGGAGTGTTGCCAACAATTTATCTGACAGATTATTCAGCAGCGAGGACATTATAAAACAACTTCAGGTTTTGTATCAGTCTTTTTGGCCGACCGACATAGATATTTTATATGGAGAAGGAGAGGTTCTAAGTTTATGCCGAATATTCGGATTGGAGGAAGAAAGGTAAATCATTGAAGAGTTCAGAAATTTCAAGGAAACCAAAAAAGTTTCACATCATTTAAAAGTCTTATTAAAATCTGTTGCTGCGGTTACTATATCAACAGCTGAGTGTGAAAGAGGTTTTAGCACCATGAATTTGATTATAACTGATTTCAGGAACGCTTTAAACGTTACACACGTCAGCAACCTCATGTTCATAAAAATAAACGGACCTCCTTCAAAGATATAGATTAAGATAATACAACGTAGTTGTCACAAATGTTTATTTTTTTATTTCTCAAGCCGACCATGGTTTCGCTGGGTATTGACCTAGCTTCATCAGGACGAATGGCACGTAAAAAAAACCGTGCCATTCATCCTGATGAAGCTAGGGTCAATACCCAGCAAAACCATGGTCGGCTTGAGAAATAAAAAAATAAACATTTGTGACAACTACGTTGTATTATCTTAATCTATATATAATCGTCACAAGACTGTTGTCGTTGAGATAAAGACTCCTTCAAAGATCTTCAATCCCGAGCCGTACTTACGGAAATGGTTGATGACGGAAGGAGAAATGCGGACTTTTTGGCTTGCAGAGAACGTGAAGAAAAGATGCAAGAAGACTTGTTGAAACAAAAACTTTGGAGATTATTTTAGGAGATAATTTTTTCTCAAATCGAAGTTATAATAGATATTGTAGCTACATAAATGGATATTTCAGACAAAGCCGAATTTCTTTACTTTGCCACCCCATATAGAGTACTTACATATCTATGCCTCAAATACGAGCTGACGTTTTTTCTCCGATGTTTGTTATTTGAGGACACCTCCAAAAAATGTGACACCTTTAATTGCATCGGCACACATTCGCGTGGTCTTTCTAATAGGAAACGTACTTCTGAATAAAGAAAACAGCTCTGACTTTATTTAGCTAAATGTGACTATTTCATTTTAAAGTTTAATAACGAAATTTCCTTGTATGGTTTTATGTGTACAGCAAATGGGTTTGCGAATATTAAATTTTTAATGCATTCACTTGTACCGTTCTAGTGTTGTCGCCAAAACCCGTCAAAACTGCGTTAAGTCTTTTTGACGAATTCTGACTATGGAGTCAGAAATAGACAAAACGTTGCGACGTCATTTTGACGGGTTTTGGCGACAGCACTACAAGTTGTACGTTGCGTTCCGGCAGCGAAAACTTCCCATTTTCACCACTGCATATTCATGTATTCATAGAAAAAACTAGGGGTATATTACTCGATGCCACATCTGGGATAATAAATATACTCATTGTCACATGGTGGGCAAATGGACCGCACAATTTTATGATAAACAAAGTGATGAAGCAACAATATATTATTTATGAGTTTGACACAAAGATACCTTATGCATAAATAAATTACTTGTGATCAGTGACTTCGTTGTACTAATTATTTATGTGTGTCACCTTACACATTTATTAAACAATTTCTCTTGAAATCTATAATTATTATTAAACAATTTCTCTCGAAATCGTATGGTTACTTATATTTGAGCATGTCATACACTCGTTTATGATACGATTGTACTTTTAAAAAAACGAGTAGGTTCAGTTTCTCATTTTTAATTAAATTTCTTTTAAAAGTGTAGACTTCACGTTGTGTAGTACGCGAAACATGGTCTAATTAGTGTGACAACACGATTCGAAGGAACAAAGAAAAACTCGAGGTGGAGCAGTTAGGGTGCCGAATCTTTGCCTTGAGACACTGGATCCAACTCTCCTGCAAGAGATGGTTGTCGTGCTCGCTTCTCCTGTTTTGGTGATACTTCGTCTGTGGTGCGATTCACCCTGCTTTAGATATGAGAGAGACTGGCAATTTAAATAAATCCTCCTCCCTAAAAACATAAATCGCAATGAACAGGGTTCAAGAATTGAATTTTTTCATCAGACGGGAATCCTACTTTGATTTCTATTTCTACCCCACCTGTTCCTTCCACCGGTTCGCCAGACAGCAGTCTTGCTATCATTTTTACTTATATCTCAGTCTGTCCTTCCATCCAAAGGCAGCCCTGTGTGAAAAAATTGTTTTGCCTCTGACGCAGATCTAATACGCGCCCCAGTGTAAGTTGCTCTCCCAACTAAGCTACACGGACAGAATGTATGGCTGCAGATTTGTAATCTTCACTCGTAGTACGTCACATCATCTCCCTCTTAATTTTCTTTTTTTTTTTTTTTTCCTTTCTGAGGCGGAGAAAGAATTTTTCATTAATTCCAGACGTTGTGTGGAACAAGCATCACACATTTTTCGAAGAACCCAAAAGCAAGTACATCCATTTTTACACTGAAGAGCAATTGAATTAGAGATACCTGCCCAGTAACGTGTAGCACCACCTTTCGCCCTGATCACGGCGGCGATTCATCTCGGCATGGACTCGACAAGACACCGGAAGCGTTGGGAAGACATACGGATCCACGACCGCTGAACAAGCTCCCACAGTTCACGAAGATTTCATGAAGGGAGGTCATCTCTCTCGATGGCATCCCAGATGTGCTCGATGGGATTGAGGTCAGGTGACCTAGCTGGCCAAGAAAGCGAGGTCACGTCGGTGGAGTGTTCATCCAACCATTCGGATACAATTCGGGAGCGATGGCACGGCGCATTGTCTTGTTGCAGGATGAAGTCCCCAGTGGGATGTTGAAGACGCACAAACGGGAGCAAATGGTCGTCCAGGATATCCCGGTAACGTTAACCTGTCAGGGACGATGTTACACGTACCAGGGGTCCCATTTCAGTCCACGTAAACAGTACCCAGACGAGAATGCCACCCCAACAGCTGGAAGAGTACCTTGCTGGCAAGAAGGATTCATCGCTTCATGTGGTTTGCGCCGTACTCGTATCCTGCCATCCGCATGTACCAACGTGAATCTCGACTCATCAGTCCAGGCAACATTTTCCCACATGTTTAGGGTCCAGTGGCACCCATGCTAATATTTGCACCCTCTGCTGTCCGGTCAGCAGCGGTACCATCGTGGGACGATGGCTTCTGTACCCCACAGCGAGGAGATGGTTCTGGATGGTGTGGCTGCTTACACGTTTTTGCGCTCCAGCGTTAAATCGCCGACTGATTTTTTGCACTGTGGCCCGTCTATCCGCTGTTACAATGCGAGCTAGCCGACGATGACCTCGCTCATCCACACGCTGTTGTCCACGGCAGTTGGCCATTGCAGGGATCGTTTTATCGGATTCGATGTACTCACGGTGCACCCGTGACACAGTGGTTCGTGAAAATCCCAGTGCCTGCACGACTTCCAAGATCAAATCGCTTAGATCGTTCGTCTTACCCATACTGCGTCCGACTCTTACTGATTCCTGTCGCATCACTCCTTACATTGTCGGATCGCTGCATACGTCATGTCGTTTCCGTTTACAGGGCCGCCCGCAGCGCCGCAATTGCATAACGCCAGCTGTCTCTAATTCAATTGCTCTTCAGTGTACGTTCGGGTACCAATGTGAAAACACAAATTCGTTCGTGACGGAGATCGAATGCGCGCCCGCTCACTCCAGAGTAAGTTTGTCTCCCAACTGAGCTACACGAACGGAATGTATCGCTGCAGATTGGTCGTCTTGACACGTGCTGTACCTCTGTAGTACGTCACACCTTCTATAACTCCTACTGTATATCAGTGTTTCCTCCCATCAGGCGGCAGATCTCTACCGAGTTCTATTTCAAGTCCGCGTTTCTTTTCACCAGAGCACAAACCTACTCTAACTCATTTTTTATACTAAACGTTTCCTTCTGTCTGAAGGTAGGTTCATGTTCTTCTCCCCCAAAATACACAAGTTATCTTTTCAACATGTCCTGAAGAGATTTAGAAAGATTTATGTAGAGGATTTTAGGAAGGGAGCATCTGACCCCACGTCCTAAACAACACTTAGAAGTAGGAAGCTAGGAGATTTGCGATAGATTGCCCGACAGGAAAGTTACACGAAAGCAAGAGGGAGAAAGACACCATTATTTACAATCGGGAGGCCAGTACCCGAGATTCGACGGCTTAACGTGCCCATCCGACTCACGGCGGATATTTAGCGGTCCGAACGTACGTTAACTACAAGATGATCCGCAGCCCACACTTGATGTTAGAAATAATAGCTGAAATACATATATATATTTTTTTTTTAGTAATTACTGCTACCTAATACGAAAGAAATTCTTCCGGTGGCCTGTTTACTCGGTTATGAGCTTTCTTTAAATCTATAAAGGAAGCAAAAACTTTCTTACCAGTGGACGATACTTTTCGATCATCATACGTAATACAAAAAATTAGGCTAGTGCAGTTGTTTATATTCTTTCTAGCAAATTATGACACCAACAATTTCCAATGCCTGATGCAAAATAGCTTCAGCTTACGAACTTAACATATGTGGTGACAGAATGCGGCCTTACTGGGCACACACACTCCGTTAATGCATTTTTTTTTTTTTTTTTTTTTTTTCTTTTTATTCGGGCTTTAATAACCCCGGGAGAATCTGAGACAGCAAAGGGTCGCGCGACGCTAATTTAGATTCATCGGTTTCAGGAAAGTGGGAGGACCATCGCCTGTCGCAAACTCATATTCCATATCAACCTAAGAGTACGTATATGCACTATTGTAGAAAATGCGGAACAGTTTCGTCCGTTACAAAAAGTAATTCCTAGCGTTTAGAGCGAAAACGCAACAAGCCGCCCCGGTGGCGCAGTGGTCTAAGGCGCTGGCCTCTAATCATTCGTCCGTAAGGGGTCCGGGTTCGAATCCCGGTCAGGCATGGATGTTGTGTTTGTCTTACGGCACTGGCTCTCTCCCTTCCCTGGAACCAGTGACCCTAAATTAGGGACGGGCGGCTGCTTATAGCCCATTGAGTTGCTCACGGTGGTCGTTAAACCTCCAATAAAAAAAAAGAAAAAGAAAACGCAACAAAATTATTGCTAAGGATCTATTTTTGATGAGGCAAAATTACTATTTAAAAGAAATTTTCTAAATGGCAGAGCGTTTTAGGAACAGATTTGAAATCAGAAGTTACTCAATCAAGAGCCTCACACTTTCGGCCGCTGACTGTCCAGCTGAGAAATGCACGTATCTTGGAAAGGTGGAAACTAAGTGGAAGGGATAAAAGACTTCTCAGAAACATTCGCAACACAAAAACAATAAACTGACAATCGGGTAAATGCGAGGGAATGTACATAAGCAATCGTAGGCGAGAGAGAGAGAGAGAGAGAGAAGGAAAAAAAGAAAGGTCGATGCCACGAGCTTTGCTTAGTTTATAAATTCGTTATTGAGGTGCTAGGGCGGGGGTAATGCTTAATAATAAAAACGCAGCAGGAGTGAAGTGTGACGTGGACTGATACGGTTCATGCGTTCAACAGAGACTCTGAGTTGGTTACCCGACCTTCCACAAGAGTACATTCTTAAATTGACTTGAAGTAAAAATCTACAGCTTCCGGGGAAGGACGTTTTTGTTTCTGTTTCTGGGTTTAACGACTACAACGAGCAGTAATTGTACTTGTCGATAATTTAGAGAAACTTATTCCAGGAAAGCAATAGAATAAGTGTTTTAACGACTCCTTCCACCGACATTGAAATTTGGTGAAGGTAGAGTGGTTGTACGGAGCTGTTTTTCGCAGTTCAGCCTGGGTGTATGTCTTTTTGGTCAAAACCAGAAGTGATGAGCTCTGTCTAGACGTTCTGAACCATTATGCACCCCCAACAGTGTTGCAGTACTTTGGAAAAGCACCCGTAACTCTATCGGAGAGTTGACGCACCGTGTCATACTGCTTGCGCTGTTGCAGATTGGTTTGAGCGCATGGGCGTCGAAATGTTGGTTTGACTTCGGGGAAGACCTGTACTTCTATCGGCAAGACGACGCACCGTGTCATACTGCTTGCGTTGTTACAATTTGGTTTGAGGGCACCGGGGTCGAAAAGTTGGTTTGACTTTGGACGACGGACCCTGACGACGCCCAGAAGTACAGGTCTTCCCCAAAGTCTATCAGGAGGACGACGCACCGTGTCATACTGCTTCGGTTGTTACAGTTTTGTTTTTAGGGCATGGGCGTCAAAAAGTTGGTTTGACTTTGGACGTGGACCGTGAGGACGACGCACCGTGTCATACTGCTTGCGTTGTTGCAGACTGGGGTGAGGGAATGGGCGTCGAAAGGTTGGTTTGACTTTGGGGAAGACCTGAACTTCTATCAGGAGGACGAAGACCCATATCATACTGCTTGCGTTGTCACAAATTGGTTTGAGGGCATGGGCGTCGAAAAGTTGGTTTGACTTAAAAAAAAAGTTGGTTTGGGGAAAATCTGAACTTCCATCAGGAGTACGACGCACCGTGTCATACTGCTTGCGTTGTTGCGGATTGGTTTTAGGGCATGGGCATCGAAAAGTTGGACTGGTCAGCCCAGCGTCCTGATCTGAACCAGATTGAGAATCCCTGGGAAGAATTGGATCCTCAAGGGCGTGGAAGAAGACACAGTCCAACAAACAAAATTGAACTGATCACTGCTTTGCAGGCCAAATAACGAATTATCGGCTGACATTTACAAAAAAGTGAAGTGTATTCCACGAAAATTAGAGACCGTCAGACTAAGGGGCAAAGGTTTGATCACACAATATTAATTTTTGCTGTTAAATGAAAATTATTTGTAGATATGCAAGTGTCCGGATATTAATGGCAGGGCAATGTATTTTTCTCTGAGAAATTCATATTCGGCAAATTATGTTTTCGATTAATATGTTATGTGATTTCACCAGAAACTGCTATTTTTCTGCACAGGTAACACAGGTGGCAGTTCAGCATGAGACTCAGGATGCAGGAGATAAATCCACACGGCCAAAGAGGATCATGATACAAAACACCGATGGGTCCGTGGTAGATATAAACACCACCAAATGTGAGGGTAATGAGGACTGCAACAGAAGTGAAATGGATCAGAGCGGCATTAAGTGTGAAGGGGATCAGAACATTTCTAAATGTGACGGAGATGAGTACATCAAAAGAGGTGAAGTGGATCAGAACATGGAAGACTGGATGAACCACTCCTATCAAACAGAGGCTTTTAACGAAGTCCCCGAGAACATATATCGTTGCTCAGCTTCACCTCAAGTCCCACCTATTGCGAAAGCTGACTGCCGCTACTGCAATGATTTCAACACTCGTGATTTGCGTTGCAGGTTTTCTGAGCCTGCACTACCAGGATCAAGCAGCTTCCGAGAATGTCCACCAAGATCCAAATCCCTTCTCAGTCCCTGTATCGTATCTGATTACAGTGAATATCCTGAACTGGCTACCGAAGAGAGCGATACGTCGATTCTGCTCGCTGAAGTACTACAAGATTCTTCGGGGAAAATACTGGACGACATGACAAGAGATGGCAAGAAAGATGACTCTCATTGTGAATCATATCCTAGATATGAAATATGTTATACGCCGCCGAGAGCTGATTTCAGCAGTGAGCCGGGGTGCCAGAGACAAACCGTAAGTAATGTTGTCAGCGATGGGATCTCTTCTTTATACTCCAAAACCTAGATTTTCTTTCATCTGCATTAGTTTAATAGGTGGCTTTTTTTTTATTGGTTTAACGACCACCGTGAGAAACTCAATGGGCTATAAGCAGTCGCCCGTCCCTAATTTAGAGTCGCTGGTTCAAGGGAAGGGAAAGAGCCAGTGCCGTAAGACAAACACAACATCCATACCTCACCGGGATTCGAACCCGGACCACTTCATGCAGGTAGCTATAGCCATGGGTATTTCAAAATCGGCAGTTTTGGTACTTCATATTTTCCCAGCCACAACCAGTCACAAAAAGGAAACGTGGTCATTCATGATTATTCACCCCAGTAAAATCGAAGGCACCTGTATTCCATTGCAGCTCCTTATAATAACAGTTTCCAAGTGTAATTGTAACTGTACCCATTCATTAACCCTTCAAGCGGCCGATGTACCCAAACAGAAATGTTTGCATATCTGTCGCGTTTTGCGAGTTCTACGGCAAAACAATTCCTTTCTCCTCTCATCACAGCAGTATTGACTATAAACCTGTCAAAAATGAAAAGCACTGGCTTCTAGTCCTTCATTCTGTGCCTCATGGCACATGAAATGGTGGGAAGTTGCTAAGGCCGCTGACACATGCCACAGGTGACTCATTAGCATATCTCTCATTTGTTAGGCTTCTAGTAATTGTTATAACTCTCTTTTAGCAGATAATTAGAGTCAATCATCCCTCTAAATATCTAGTTTGAATGACGAAGCTAAGGGAAAATCCATTCTTTTAAATGCGCAGTTCACTCATTCCAATCGCATTCGGCTCACATCTTAAGCATCGAACATATTTCGGCCTATTTTGCTAACGCCTAGTCAATCCGTTCCAGTTGGTTAAACAGAAACACGATTGTGAATCTGATTATACGACGTGAATTTGTGTCTTTCCGCATATATTTTATATATACTTCCGCAGTGCATATACACTCAGTAAGATTAAAGTTGCAACTTCCATAGGCGGCGGAAAAATTCTAGTGATGTTCACGAGTGCATGGAGCCATAGGCGCAGACTTCGTGGGTTCGAGACACTTTTCGAACCCCCAAATGATTTTTTGTGGGTTCCTCGAACCCCTAATATTTCTGCGCGTATTTCGTAGGAAAATACACGTATGTATATGTGCATAAATTTTGTTTTTCGTTATCAATTCTTCAAGTTTTTTATTATTCATTCCCCTTTTACTACTGTATTCGTCGGGCTAAGTGAGGTAAGGAGAAAAGGAGAAGATCTCATTGAACTGAAAAGTGGACATCTCTTCTATTATCGAGGGACAGATACTGGCAGAACTAGTGGTGTTGGATTTATAATAAACAACAAGAAACTGAAGGATAAAGTGGTAGAAGTTGAAAGTTCCTCTGACAGAGCTGCACGACTCGTTATCCAACTATCGAGAAGATACCAGGCTCAGATTATTCAAACTTATGCACCCACCACAAGTCATCCTGAAGAAGAAATTGAAGAATTTTATGAGGAAATTCGTCATCTAAATAATAAAGGTAAGCAGCACTTGAAGATAATTATGGGAGATTTCAATGCAAAAATAGGGCACCGGCAACAGAATGAAACTTCAGTAGGTAAATTCGGTCACGGCAACAGAAACCAGCGTGGAAATACTCTCGTTGAGTTTGCAGAGGCAGAAGGATTTTTCATCTTGAATTCCTTTTTCAAGAAAAAGCCACACAGGAAATGGACATGGAGACATCCAATTGGGACGACAAGTGAAATTGATTTTATTATGTGTAACAAAAAATTCGTCATCGAAGACTGCAGTGTGCTAAACAAGTTCAACACAGGTAGTGACCATAGATTGGTGAGATGTAAGATGCACCTCAACACTAAACTGGAACGTGGCAAGCTCATAAGACAAACAAAATGTATTGACATAACCAACCTTAAAAAACACCGTAATACTTTCAAGTTGGAACTGAAGAACAGATTCTCTGCTTTAGAAGGCCTAACATCGGAAGAAGTGGATATTTCGGAAGTTAACAGAAAAGTAACCAAAGCTCTTATGGAAACAGCAACAAAATTAGCTGGGTCTAAGAACAAGTTGCATGTAAACAAATTATCAGGAAAAACCAAAATGTTGATGCAAAAAAGAAGAGAGATGAGGACAACTAAAGAAGATGTGACTTCCAAAGTGGAATATATAGAGCTATGCAAGACAGCACGAAAAAGTATCACTGAAGACTTAAGGAAATTCAACTGTGAGCTAGTGAGGAAAGCAATTGAAAACAACCAAAGCCTAAAGATAGCAAAGGGACATCTCAGTAAGGGAAGAAAACAGATTATGGCTCTGAGAAAAGAAGATGGTTCTATAACAAGAAATAGAGGCGAAATTTTGACAAGAGTGAAAGATTTCTACTCCAAATTATATGAAAGGGATGATACATGTACTCCAGACATCATGAAAGGTACCAGAGTTCTTCCAGTCCTCCCAGCAGAAGTTGCTCATGCAATCAAGAACATGAAGCGGGGGAAAGCTCCAGGAGAAGATGGAATTACTATAGACATCATACAAGAAGCAAGTGGAGAAATTGAAACAGTACTCGCCCAAATTTTCACTCGACGCCTTAATGAAGGGAAGATTCCTGAGGATTGGAACAATGCTACAATGATCCTGCTACATAAAAAAGGTGACATTGAGGATCTCAGGAACTACAGACCTATCAGCCTCCTATCAGTGGTTTATAAAATCTTCACTAAAGTTCTTTCACACCGCTTGAAGGTAACACTGGACATGGCTCAACCGAGAGAACAAGCTGGATTCAGGAGTGGCTACAGCACAATAGATCATATCCATGTACTGAGAGAACTAATTGAAAGAGCGAGGGAATATGAACTTCCATTGTGCATGGCTTTTATCGATTATGAAAAAGCCTTTGATTCGGTGAAACCATCAGCAGTTACAACGGCTCTGAAATCCTGCGGTATTGAAGATGCATACATTAATATTATTAATAACATCTATGAAAATGCAAGTGCAAAGATTCGGCTGTTTGAAAATACAACACACATAAAAATTGGAAAGGGAGTGAGACAAGGTGACACCATATCTCCGAAGCTCTTTAATGCCACATTGGAAAATGTCTTTCAATCACTGAACTGGGAAAACAAAGGGATAAAGATTAATGGAGATTATCTAACCCACCTTCGTTTTGCTGATGACGTAGTCATTTTTGCAACTACCCCATCAGAGCTGCAGAGTATGATCCAGGAACTTGCTGACAAGAGTAAAGAAGTGGGATTAAAAATGAACTTTCAGAAGACAAAAGTGATGTTCAATGCTTTTACAAGAAATGAAGATTTATCGATTGATGGAGAAAAACTGGAGATAACAGATATGTATGTTTATCTTGGACAGCAGATATCAAGTGAGGGTCACATTGATGAAGAAATTAATCGGCGTACAAAACTTGCCTGGAGAGCTTTTGGAAGAAACAGCATAATTTTCAAGAGCAATATGCCATTATGTCTTAAAAAGAAAAGTGTTTGATCAATGCATCCTTCCAGTGCTTACGTATGGTGCAGAGACGTGGACCTTAACTAAAAGAGACATACAAAGGCTGCAGACAACTCAAAGCAGCATGGAGAGGTGCATGCTTGGTGTAACCAGGAGAGATAAGAAGAGGAACTCATGGATCCGAAAAATGACGAGAGTGGAAGACATCATGATCAGAGTTAAATCCCTGAAATGGCAATGGGCTGGACATACTGCCAGAAGGACAGACCATAGATGGACAGCCGAAATTTTAGATTGGATTCCAAGGGACAGGAAAAGACCCAGAAAAAGACCACATGGGAGATGGGTGGATGAAATTCGTAAATATGCGGGAGTGACATGGATGAGACTGGCACAAGACAGACCGTTGTGGAGGAAACTTGGGGAGACCTTCGTCCAGCAGTGGATTGATAATGGTTGACAATGATGATGATGATGATGATGATGATATAGAAGTGTGTATAGAAATTTACCCCTCAGACTTGATTGTGCCTGAAAAAAGAATTAGTGTTTGTCCGTGCTCATTAGATTTGCCGCGACAAACAATACCTTAAGTGCCGTTGTTTAAGGGCATTTAAAACTGCCTCCCTTAAAAAAGAAAATTCTTCGGTTTGTCTGGATTCACACTAAATAGAAAAATCTAGCTCTACGTTCGGAGATGAGAACCTATTCGAGATCATAGTGATAAAGGCGGAAATATGTTGTACAGTCAGTTGACTCATCCTATCTTCGGGCAGTCGGAGACCAAAGAGGTTAGAAGAGAGAGAAGATGGCATCAGCAGCCGCTGGTGAAGCCAAATCTGATCATCTAGTTTGTTGCGCCCTCCAGGTGGGAGGGTTCAATGACGTGACGTCACTTACTGAAGACCTGTGCTGGATCACAGGTTGATAGTGGCAGTCTCTTACTCTCTGCAGCAGGCCCGGAAAGTCAACAAGGCTCCCACAGCTTTAGCAAGGCCGTGATTGGTTAATAAGCAATATGCACTTCCGCTCGACGAAGCATAATTTTGTCTAATTTTTTCGAAAATACTAAACAGTATTTCTGTAACTTTTTGCAAATTTTTAGTTATGTGTATGTATATTTCGGCCTCATTTTTTCCTGACTGTACATACTGCACAAGTGCCTCTAAAACCTCTTCAAAGTCAACGATTTCCCCATAGAAAAGTACAGAAACAGCCCAAGTTGGGCATACACAGCTGATACGAAGTGGAGCCCACGGAAAACGCAGGGCGTGCGGCTAATGCCATGTCCTCTCCCTTCTAATCTCCTATTTTAACTCAGAAATCATCTGAAGAAAAAAATTTTGGCATTTTCAAAATTAGTAAAACAAATCTTAAAGTTTATTTTTAATGTTTTTGTTACTTCTATAAGACAATTGAGTTAGAAAGTCAATATCTGTGTATTGTATATAATAATGTCGCGTCTACAAAAGCAAAATAAATGAAAAAAATAATTATCTTGAGAAAAAAAAAGCTGTAATTAACTATAATTTGCTTCATTTTAGTATTGTGTCAGATAATCTGACTGAATGAAATTTAAATTAGACTTAAATACTTTGAAACATGCATGGGTAATTCGATCAAAAATTTCCGGAACCCCCAATAATTTTCAAGTCAGCGCCTATGCATGGAGCAGTATGGGAGACAAGAAAGGCATGATTAAGTTTTAAAAACTAATTAACAATTTTGTAGAGGCACATCAGTGACAAGTACAACCACCTCTGTTGGTAATATGTACATTCAGCAATGTGTCGTGGCATTGAGTCATAGAGACGTCTGACGGCCTCCTGAGGCTCTGCCCACCATGATTCCTGCATTGTTCCAGGGCGATCGTTGTCCACGTTAATTGCGCGCGGGTGTTGAGATTCCGTCCACACATGTTCCATATACCCTGAAAAGGCAGAAATCACGGAATACCGGGTTCCTGGGCACCGTGACGATGTC
Source organism: Macrothele yani (assembly GCA_039090855.1). Classification (NCBI taxonomy): domain Eukaryota; kingdom Metazoa; phylum Arthropoda; class Arachnida; order Araneae; family Macrothelidae; genus Macrothele; species Macrothele yani. The sequence goes on from CM076993.1 coordinate 93,506,286, forward strand.
ACCCCTCTTGCTAGTAGGCGAACACACCGCTAGGTAGGTACAGGTATATAGGTAGGAGGACATCACTGCATTCACATAAACGGTAATTCCATTTCAGTATGGATAAAGCTCGTGAGTTAACGGAGTTTGGAAGAGGAATTATAGCGGGTGCCCGACACGTGGGTCACTCTACCGCGGAAGTGGCACAATAATTACAGTATCCCCGTTGGACATTATCAAGAATGTACCGGGAATACCCCAATTTCGGAATAACATTACATCGTGGACAGCAGTGTGGGAGCAGAAAGGTGATGGATGAACATGGCCGTCGACGTCCGTCTCGCATAGTTGCAACCAACCAGACAGCGACAGTGACACATATCACCTTCGACTTCAACGAGGGAGGGGTCAAAAACATCTCCACCAAGACCATCAGGTGATCACTAGCCGCAATAGGTTATGAGAGCCACCAGAGTCCCACTGCTAACGTCTCGACTGGACGAAACAACATCGGCACTGGACCTTGGATGTTTGTAGGCGTGTTCCCTGGTCCGATTAATCCTATTTCCAATTATTCCATGAAGGCGGGAGGTTGCTGTTCTGGCGAAATCCGTATGAAGTGATGGAAACAGCAGGTCAACAAAGAACTGCTCAGGATGGTGGAGTCTGTGTTATTGTCTTCAACTTGCACACGTAACGACCACTGTTGCATCTACCTAAGTCATTTCAAAAGTTTTTCACACTGCGCAGGCGCTGCCCGTATGATGACGCAGTCGCTCCAATCGTTGCGCCAGTTGTGAGTCAGACTTCAGTATACAAAGTTTCGTCTACGTTTACTGGCTCATTTGTTCCTGTTCCGAAAAATTCTGCCTAATAATGGAGGAAGAAAGTGATCAGATCTCGCGTAGCGACCAGCGATCCTCCATTAAAATTGAAACTTTGCGAGAAAAATCCCCTACCAAAATTCATAAAGCTTTGTGTAAAGTTTGTGGGGTTAGTGTAGTGGATCGCAGCACAGTGTGACGGTGTGCTTCTCGTTTCCACCAAGGTCACGAAAGCATCGAAGACGACCCAAGTAGCGGTCGGTCATCAGAGGCAACGGATGACACTACTGTACGGGCAACGTGTGAGGCCGCATGTTGTCCGCACAGTAAGAAACATTCTGGGAAAGTATGGGTATCAACCTACGTACCATATACTCGTATATATATCCCCACGTGCCATATAGTCCTGACATGAGCCCAACAGACTATGACTTGTTCCTAAAACCAAAGCAGCCATTCCGCGGAAAACGATTCAGTACGATTCAAGATGTTTCTAATGAGGTCACCAGAGTAATCCGACACCTCAACAATGGAGGTGTGCTGACTGGAATACAAGACTTGCCCAAAAGTTGGGCCGCTGTCATAAAGAAACATGGAGATTACTTCGAAGGCCTGTAAAGGTATCTTGTGAAATAAATTCGTTTTGTAAGGGATAACCCCAAGTGTGCAAAACTTTTGAAATGATCCTCGTACATGCATCCCTGAATAGTCCACGCTACTTGCCCATCCTCGCAGACCATATGGGCATCATGCACCCACAGGCTAATAGATTCTTCCAGCAGGACAATGCATCTCCCTACAGAGCCGTGGTGACGAGAACATAGAAGAGCATTCTGTAGAAGTTCCCATCCTGGAATGGTCTCCCCGTTCACCGAACATGAACCCTGTTGAAAATCTTTGGGATGCTGTGGAAACGTCCGTTCGAGCTTTGAATCTTCCACCCAATAAAGCGACGTAATTATCGACAGCGATGAAGCGAGCACGGGTGGAGATAACTGTGGAACACTTCCTTGACCTAGTGAAATTAATGCCTCGCAGTGTGACTGCCCTTATTCGAGCAAAAGGTGGGCCTACCTTTTACTAGATAGGTATCCCGTGATTTCTGTTCACTAGGCATATGTACTATTGGAAACATATGGCCATTCCAGAAAGTTGAAAGCGCGTAGGCGTACCGTACAGATGTTCAAGGTATCCGGACGCACATTAACTTGATGAAGCATGCTGCCAGTAGACTTCCTTACTTAATGTATAGCAACAGTATCTAGGATACTCTACACGCACCACCGATCTGTCAAACTGCCTGTGAGGGATACTAGAGATATTCAGCTGTCATGGCTGATTGCTTCTCAGACAGTGATCAGTGCCATTCGCGCTATATACGCCACTGGACATTTATTTTTTGAACTGGTCTGTTCTCTCCGTCGTCTCAATAGGTGATCCCGGCGATCGTCGGACCGCAAACAAAATCCATGAGCAACTCTAAGAGCTATAAGCAGTAACCCTTCCCTAATTTAGGGCCACTGGTTCCAGGCACATCACCCATGCATCACCCGGAACTCAAACCCGGACGAACGGTTGGAAGTCAGTGCACAGACCACTGCACCACCGGTATAGCCACTGAAAATCGCACGACGCTGTCCTGTCTACTAATTCACTCGAGCACGGTTCCACTCCAGACGATGATCATTGGATACCAGCAAGCAAAGCTGTGCATGCCATAGGTGAATGCCTGCATCCGCCAGTCTGCGAGATAGGTTCTGTCTAACAGAGCAGACTGGCGTAAGCAGGACTGCAAGATAGAACAGGATGATACGATTCAAAGCAACGTTTGCCGCTTTACTGATGGAAGAGAGAGTTGCTGTAGTGGCGGTGGAATTGGTGACGCCTTATTAGGAAGACTACCGTACTGCTATTAAAGACGCTGTGTCGTACTACAGGGGACACGAATTTTGAAGTGCTTGGCAGAAATTTTGCCAAAAAATTCAGTTCATGTAGATTTTACCTGACGCTGATGATGCTGTCATCCAGTAAAAGAAAAAGTTTTTAGGTACATATTGTACGTAATATTTATTCAGTGTATGTAGTACTTGGAACCATGGATAGGAACCTCTATGTGCTTTAACAGGAATTACTATTCCTTCGCAATTTTATTTTACTTACGTCATTTTTTAATCTTTTTTTAATATTTGATGTCATAAAGCTGTTATGAATTTTAATTTCTAAGCCCTAACAAGAATGTCTCTTTTGCCCTCTCTCTTTCTCAGCTCTCTCTCTTTCTCATTTTTTAAAACTATAGTTACGAAAGTGGTGTCTTCCTACTACTCTCTCAGACATTCTCTCAGAGGATTCCCTCACTCATCACTTCACAGAATAGTACAACACTAAATTTAACAAAAAAATCATTTTACATAACAACATTTTGGGGAATTTGAAAAATTCACATACGTTTATCTAAGTTCCCTAAAATCATAGATGGTTACATCCGCCATGTGTTCTAACTGCTGAAATGTTTAAGGGAAAAGGCTAGGCTCAAATAAAAGTTGGGTGGGCTAAAGCGCACCCTAGCCCACCGTAGCGTAGCGCCTTTTTACCAGATCAAAAGGTCTTCCTATAGTGTGGCGATCCTGCGTGCTTCTGTTCCAAGGATCCTAATTTGCACTCCTCTCCTCCGAAGCAGTCGTCAGCCACGTCCTGCTGTCTCACTGCCCTGAGAAAGGTTTACGAGCATTAGTAAATATCTTTTTTCTTCGCGGGTTTAACGACCACCGTGAGCAACTCTTGGATGGGCTATAAGCAGTCTCCCGTCCCTAATTTAGAGCAACTGGTTCCAGGGAAGGGAGAGAGCCAGTGGCATAAGACAAACACAACATCCGTGCCTTATCGGGATTCGAACCCGGACCCATCACGGACGAATAGTCAAAAGCCAGTGCTTAGACCATTGCGTCACCGGGACGGGATAGTATACTAGACTCCACTTTTCGTGTTGAGATCTCCTATTTAGTAGCACAAATAAAGAGCAGAGGAATTATTAGTAATAACCTCCCTCAGTGAATTCCTATACACCGTATCCATTTAGCCCTTGCCATACTAACATGAAAAAACGCTTAAATTAAGGATTCGGAAGAGTGGAGAATAATTGCATTTTCATGGCACTAGGGATGCTATTTTGATAACCTTTCTACAGAGACGTAAACAAAGCACTTCCTGTGGAAAATAGGTAGGGTTATACGACGAAAAACACGAGACTTAATATTACTCGGCAAAGTCCAGATTATATTTTAAAGTTTACAAAAATGAAAAATGGCACATAGTGAACTGGGTAGGTAAGACAAATTTTCACAGCCCGTTGGCGACGTCACTGTTCCGAGGCCGAAGAGAAGTCCCGCCTTTTCTCAAAAACCACTGCCAACATTGAAGCACTGCTGAGTTGTCACAACTCAAATACTGAGTAACACGGAAAGTCAACCATCAACTCTCTCGGAGTGGAGCAGACAGTCTCTTCTCAAAAACACCCAGCTGTCGTTATCATCGGCAAATTTGGTACTTCGGAATTCTGCAAGAAGTTCGCTTCCTTCCAGAAATAGCATCTCGAAGCCTCTCGTCTTACGAGGAACCCAGTCTTTGTTGTGTCGTTTCGGTAAGGGAACAAAGTCATACAGTGACGCTACGGTAAAGGAAACAAGACTTAGTTCTGACGTTACGCTAAAAGAATAAAGTCATAGTCGTGACGCTACGGTAAAGGAAACTAGCCTTAGCTCTGACGTTAGGGTAAAGGAACAAAGTAATAGTTGTGGCGCTATGGTATAAGAAACCAGCCTTAGCTGTGACGTTACGGTAAATGAACAAAGTCATAGTTGTGACGCTACGATAAAGGAAACCAGCCTTAGCTGTATCGTTACGATAAAGGAACAAAGTCATAGTTGTGACGCTACGGTAAGGAAACCAGCCTTAGCTGTGACGTTACGGTAAAGGAACAAAGTCATAGTTGTGACGCTACGGTAAAGGGAACCAGCCGTAGCTGTATCGTTACGTAAAGGAACAAAGTCATAGTTGTGACGCGGTAAGGAACCAAGCCTTAGCTGTGTCGTTACGGTAAAGAAACAAAGTCATAGTCGCGACGCTACGGTAAAGAAAACCAGCCTTACCTGTGTCGTTACGGTAAAGGAACAATGTCATAGTCGCGACGCTACGGTAAAGAAAACCAGGCTTAGCTGTGTCGTTTCGGTAAGAGAACGCTTACTTATATCGGTATACACTGCAATGAGAATGGACCCATATTTCAATCATTTTCACATCTCGTCTCAACTTAGCCACCCAGCGAATTGGATGCGCATCCGATCATTTATTTCTTCAGGGTGTTGAAAGTTCAGTGTTACAAAGTGTATGAACTACTACCGGCATAGCACAATTCGTTAAGTCACTGTGCACAGTGCTGGAGGCGGACGTTTCTGACGGGTGTCCGAATCCTGGTCCTGCCGGCCATCTAGTCTGCAGTTTTTCCGAAGTTTTCCACAGACATACCGTGTTTGGGGACGCGAATGCGTGGAAGATTCCCTGTCAAGTCGGGCCCCTGACGCACCTTGTCCCTTTATAAATCCGGAGACCTGCTCCTCCAGGTTGGACTAACAACCCCACCCCATTAAATCTCTCATTGTTACGTAACTTCAAGAAGACCGTGCCGTAATGGCAAAACCTGTTGTGGAGGCCAAGGTTCACACTGAACAATAGGGATACACAAGAAGAGGAAAGTGTATAAACTCACGTAGAATAAGGGTGTACAAACAGCTCACTAAGACAAAATCTTTCAGTAAGATGTTTTCACATGTAAATACAGATGGAGAATTTTCTTAAGCACATGGTGAGTGGTAACTCCTGGCACCGTGTCCCTAAATGGAGAAACTTCTCCATTTAGAGACACGGTCTCAGGAGAGACCACTCACGCCTCACCTAGGATTCCGAACCCTGAGCAAGGAGAATTTGTCATTTTCATGTAGGACTTCCGTCCACAGGTATAGAGTTTAGGTCCCAGCCACCTACAGCGAGATCGCCTTTTGGGCAGGACACAGAAACGGAAGGAATGAGAGCAAGTCTAGCGACTTTTGACAGAACCAGTTTGTAGTGAGATTAGAGTACAGTAGATGGCGACACCGTACAAGTACGATATTGCACATAGATGGGTGAGAGAATTTCAGGGAGGACATAGGAAAGGATACCCATTTAACCAGTGGGTCCAGCCTGGGGGCCGTCACTTTACGTGCTCGTCCGATGCACGGCGGATATTCAGCGATTGTTAGTAAATCACAATATCTCTGAAAGATCAGCCCAGGCTTGAACCTGGGGACCCAGCATCGATAGTCTGAAACACTAACCACTAAGCCATCCGCGGCTCCGAACCCTGAGCCCAATTCGGAAGAAATATCACTAGAAAAATAATAATAAAATAGTGGTCACAAGCACCATTCGACCCCCGGGCCAACTCAGATAAAATGCCGTCCTCGTAACTCAGTGGTCTCAGCGTTGGCTTCTGACAGTTCGTCTTCGTCCGAATGAGCCCGGGTTGGAGTCCCTGGAGAGGCATGGGTGGTGGTTCGCACTTCAGTACTGGCTTTCTTTCTTCCTTGAGACCACTGGCTATAAATCGTTAAATCTCCTTCCCCTCACCTCCAAGAAACACCCGCTTGAAATATAATAGGAAAATAATGAAAACTCTGTGTGCGACTGTTAGTGATTATACCTAGCTGCTTGTGCCGTATTAAATTCCAACATTCACTCACTGATTGGATATTTCTCAGAAAAACATACAGCAAAATTAAAAATACAAATGTGCAGTTACGCTACAAAGCCGGAGACTTTCGTACCTTTGGGAAGGAAGGAGATTAGGAGAACGGTTAACGACCACTGTACGCAACTCTATCGGCTATAAGCAGTCGCCCATCCCAAACATTACACCTCTGCCTCACCGGGATTCGAACACGAGTCCATCTCGGACGAATGGTCAGAAGCCAGCGCTTAGACCACTGAGCTACCGAGCCCGGGCAGCTTGGGGATTTAACGACCACTGTAAGTAACTCGATGGGGTACAAGCAGTCGCCCGTCCCTAATTTGAGGCTGCTGGCCTCGGGTACGGGAGATAGCCAGTTCAGTAAGACAAACGCCTCATCCGGGGATCAAGCCCTAGTCCACTCTGGCGAATGGTCAGAAGCCAGTGCTCAGACTACCGCGCTTAATTGTTTATGTAGGCATGGACCCCGCAAAAATATTTGCCCGTGGCCTCGCACACAATAGCAGCGGCCCGGAGTCTAGCATTTTGTCTGTGACAGGTTTCAGCCATCCAGGTAAAATGAACGCTTTCATTTTTTCCGTTTCGGGGCTTTACGACCCATATGATCATCAAAGGCTATAAGGGGTCTTCCGTCCCTAATTTAGATCCACTAGTTCCAGGGATGAGAAAGAACCATAACCGTAAGGGAAGCCCGCCACTCATGTCCTCATCGGGAATCGAACGAGGACTCAACTTGGACGATTAGTTAGAATCAACCGTGCCACCGAGAGAACCCAAATAAAAAAAATAAGCGAATTAAAAATAATAAAAAACAGGGCACAAAGGAAAATAAATTTACAAGTCAAAAGTTCGACATTTGTAGATACTTACCCCTCAAATCATAGAACATAACATAAAGATATTTAAGATTTAAAATGCCTAGCATGCATATAACATGGTTTTTTCCTGCTGTAGATTATCTCGAGACAAGAGTTATGTGAACTTGTGGAAGATGGAGTGTCTGCAAAGTCTTCGTTCTCTTCACTGGACTCCAGAGTAAGTCAGTCGTATGGATCTGAAAATGGAGCCACGCCCAGTCCCAGCAGTTACCAAGCCGACGCTTTGGAGAGTCTGGAATGTTCGAAAGCCTGTTTTGGCTTAAGACGCTTTTGCAAAGACCGCCCAAATCATGACAAATATGAAAGCACCCTCTACAATGACCGCAAAGATCTCGTCAAAACATTTGTTAAGAAGCAAGCAGAAGTCGATGCAAAACAGAATGAGTATAAAACGGAAATGGTAAGATTTCTTTCCTCGTCTACATTACAAAGAAAAACAGCCTCGTAACATCCCTCTCCAGCAAACTTCAGAAATTGACGGATGCCACCACATAAGTTTTAGGAAGAACAGAACTTTAACTAGAAGTAGTAAATCTTAGGGAATATTACAACGTTCAGAATCACAACGCGCACAAGCACTGAAACAAAAACTGTAGAACTACTGCATTGTTTTCTATCTGCGGTCAGCAGTGGATTTACGGCGGGAGGCCCCACGATGTTAGAGGGCCCACAAAATAACGATTTTTTAATGTTCTTTTCATTTTGCCTTTTAAAAAATGTGTGTGTGTGGGGGGGGGGGATAGTGAAGGATAATTTCGCCGTTCTTGGTTGGTTTTGGCGAGCAGATGACATTCTTCGCCCGAACTCGAAGTATGCCATCTACCACACGCATGGAGTTTTTCTTTTTGCTTGATTAGAGATTTAACGACCACCGTGAGCAACTCAACGGGCCATAAGCAGTCGCCCGTCCCTAATTTAGGGTCACCGGTCCCAGGGAAGGCTGAGAGCCAGCGCCGTAAGACAAACACAACATCCATGCCTCATCGGGACTCGACACCGGACCCCTTTCGGACGAATGATCAGTAGCCGTCTCTGAGACCACTGAGCCACCGGGGGCGGCCGTGGAGTTTTGAAAATCTCAGGGCATGCTCGACAAATAAGAGCAACTTCTGTCGTATGTATTCCCAAAATTTTAGCGTCCCGCAATATGCAGCGCTCTGGGCCATGGCTCAGGTTCCAATGCTAAACCCACCTCTGCAGAATATTACTTAATATTACATTACAAATAAGCTAAGAGACCGGGGTGTTATTACTAGCAGATTTACGTAGAATGTATAATGAACAGTTTCCCTTTAATGATCGGAGTTTAATGTGATTTCATTAAACCTCATTCAGTCCAGTTTAGGATAAGGTGACCAGACGTCCTTATTTTCTGGGGACAGACAGTCCTCAATTTCAATGCTTCATCAATTCCATAAATACTGATTTGACGTCCTCAATTTCTTATTATTATTTTTTTTTGTCCTCAATTTCTGAAATTTCCCTAACAAATAAAAAAGGAAAAAATGTGCTAAATACAAGGTCGTAAAATTCAATTAAATCTACCAAATGCAACCAAATTTAGCATCAATTAACCATTTAATTACAAGAAAATAGACTCATACAGGTATGGAACTATTTTTTAAAGCGGATGAATTTTCCCTTTAATTAAGTTAGAAATCACGCAATATTAATGGGAGATATGTCGAAGCAACGAACAAAGTCATCTCGATAATCGTGGTGTTATTTCGTTTCTGTTTTAACTGAATTTAACCAAAATATTTAAAGGGTGGGGAATAAATCTCATATTTTTCAGCATCCACTTTCTTGCAATTAAATAAGTAATTGACGCTAAATTTGGTTGCATGTAGCAGATTCCATTAAAAGTTCTGCAACTTTTGTCAGTACATTTTTTTCATTAAACTGTTTCTTCAAGTGAAGCTATCGGACTTTGAATATCCCTTCTCACAGAGAAAACAAACAGGTATCCCATGATTTCTGTCAGCTCAGTGTATAGTAAATTTCTGGCTTCAGGTACATTTTCTTGTACAGAACCACAATGAAATTTTAGAACAAAATCAAAATGTAGCTTTGCTTGTATGTGCTGCCCCATACGAGTAACATTTAAAACTTATCAGAATTAATATTCAATAGTATTGGTATTTTATGCATATTTCACAAGAAAATCATCCTGTAGATTCATAGTATGTTTCCCCATGAAATTGAACAATTATGATACGGTTCATAACATTCATTGGTAGCTTTCGGCTTTACCATAATGTGTCACAGGTTGTCCTCAATCATGTCCTCATTTCGAAACGAAATTGAGGGCATCATGTTATTTTGTCCTCAATTTCGTTCCTAAATATCTGGTCACCTTAGGTAAAGAGGCAATCACAAGACAGTTATACAAATCACATGACAATAGGAAAGCTTGTTTTACGAGACATGCTTACTGATTTCATCCATGTTCAGACTCTTTAGGGGAATTGTCGGTGTAGTAGAATCTGATGATATGCGACAGCAGATGTCATACGGCATATAGCATAAATGCCAATTAAAGCAGCTCCATGAAACTAGTTGTATGTAACAAGCTAAATGAAACTAGTTGTACACTGAAGAGCAATTGAATTAGAGACAGCTGACGTAATGCAAATGTGGCGCTGTGGGTGGCTCTGTAAACGGAAACGACATGACGTATGCAGCGATCCGACAATATAAGGAGTGATGCGACGGGAATCAGTAAGAGTCGGACGCAGTATGGGTAAGACGAAGGATCTAAGCGCATTTGATCGTGGGCAAATTGTCGGGGCCCGACGAATGGGTCACTCCATCTCCGAAGTCGTGCAGGCACTGGGATTTTCACGAGCCACTGTGTCACGGGTGCACCGTGAGTACATCGAATCCGGTAAAACCATCCCTGCAAGGGCCAACTGCCGTGGACAACATCGTGTGGATGAGCGCAGTCATCGTCGGCTAGCTCGCATGGTAACCGCGGATAGACGGGCCACAGTGCAAGAAATCACTCGACAATTTAACGCTGGCGCACAAAAACGTGTAAGCCGCCACACCATCCAGAACCATCTCCTCGCTATGGGGTACAGAAGCCATCGTCCCACGAGGGTACCGCTGCTGACCGCACATAACAGGGTGCAAAGATTAGCATGGGCGCTGGAACATCGCCACTGGACCCTAGACATGTGGGAAAATGTTGCCTGGACTGATGAGTCGAGATTCCCGTTGGTACATGCGGATGGCAGGATACGAGTACGGTGCAAACCACATGAAGCGATGGATCCTTCTTACCAGCAGGGTACTCTTCAAGCTGGTAGGGGGCGTTCTCGTCTGGGGACTGTTTACGTGGACTGAAATGGGACCCCTGGTACATGTGACATCGTCCCTCACAGGTCAACGTTACCGGGATGTCCTGAACGGCCATTTGCTCCTGTTTGTGCGTCTTCAACATCCCACTGGGGACCTCATCCTGCAACAAGACAATGCACCGTGACTCCCGAATTGTATCCGAATGGTTGGATGAACACTCCACCGACGTGACCTCGCTTCCTGGGCCAGCTAGGTCACCTGACCTCAATCCCATCGAGCACAACTGGGATGCCATCGAGATAGATGTACGAGGCTCTGGCCCCCTCCATCAAATCTTCGTGAACTGTGGGAGCTTGTTCAGGTGTCGTGGATCCGTATGGCTTCCCAATGCTTCCGGTGTCTTGTCGAGTCCATGCCGAGACGAATCGCCGCCGTCATCAGGCCGAAAGGTGGTGCTACACGTTACTAGACAGATATCTCTAATTCAATTGCTCTTCAGTGTATGTAGCATAAAATGATATAGTACTGTGCTTCAGTCACCCTCCTTATTATAATAGTTCCGACCAGGAGCGCAGCCAGGATGTTTCCTTAGGGGGTGACTGGCCAGCAAAAAGAGCGCGAGATTTCGATTGAAGTAGAAAAACAAATTATAATTATCATTATACGCAATAATTAAGGAACAATTTATGACAGAAACTGGAAGCAAAAACTAAGCCTTAAATATTTAAACACATTTTGGATTGGATTTCCTACCAATACGTTTATTTTTAAAAGAAGACGAATGCTTTTGATTCATGCTCAACACTGGTGGAAAATTCCCCCACGAAGGATCCCCTATGTTTTCAAGTAATGGACTGTACACAAAATGGCCAGCTCTAGGAAAAGCTCACTATATTTTTGCTTAGGACTGATTTTCAAAGGAAACAATACAAAATGTAAACACAAATTAATGCTTACCTTGTAATATCATTTGACCAGGGGTGGATTGTGACGAACAAACCAGGCCGGGATTTTAGACTTTTGGTCCACTACAAGAAGGAAAAGAAAAAACTCGTACGTTTTGGAGAAAAACTCGATTTAAAGGGAAACTCTTCATAAATTCCCTTTTGAAAAAAAAAAAACTGTTAGATCCTGAATGAAAGGTAGTTGTTAAAATAATCATTGTACAATGAATTCAATGATGAACAGATTTTAGCAATTTAACGGTGAAAGAATTTTAAAACGGCACTTATGATTGAATGTAGAGTCAAAACTACACTACATTCAACCATAGGCGGATTTTTAAAATCCCAGATAAGTATTTTTCATCAAAACTTCGACAAAAAAAAAATAATAATAGTAATAAAAAATCTCGAGTCTTTTGAAGAACCGATTTCAGGGACGAAAGTTGACGATGAAAGCAACGTCATTTGAGAAGCAACATTTGATGCACTTCCTCCTGTTAGCGTTTCAGCTGAAAAAAGTGCCGCGGACGCCCAGCAAATGATCTGTGCTGCTTTGGGTGAGGCTGCTGTGTCCTACAGTACATGTAAGAAGTTGTTCCAGCGGTTTAAGCAGGGAAATTTCGATATCCGTGATGCAGAACATCCGGGACAGCCACAGAAAGTTGACGATGAGGAACTGGAACAACTGTTAGACACGGATCCCTGTCGCACACATTCAGAGCTCGCCCAGGAACTCGGAGTAACACGGCAAGCCATTGCAAAGTGCCTGTCACAAGCTTGGACGGATTCACAATGAATATTCGTTGGGTGCCCCACTAACTCACAGCTACGAACAAGTCTAGGTGCTACGATGTTGCTGTGTCCTTGCTCTCCGGATTCAAGAAGAAGGATTTCCTCCACAAGATTTTGACCTGTGATGAGAAGTGGATCCTCTACGATAATCCTAAGTGGCGCAAATCGTGGGTTTATCCAGGTCAGCCTACCACCAGTACCGCCAAACCGAATACCCATGCCAGGAAGTTGTTGCTGTGAATGTGGTGGAATCAGCGCGGTGTCGTAAGCCTACATCATGAGTTGCTCAAACCTGGGAAACGGTCAATGCTGAGCATTATTGTCAGCAACTCATTCGTGTGAGTGACACAATGGAGGCGAAAAAGGCCATACACCGGCAAGGGCAGAAGGTCGGTCTTGTTGCTTCAGGATAACGCGCGTCCTCACACCGCAAAAACGACTTTAAACACGATCACCGACCTGGGATGGGAGATTTTGTCCCACTCGGCGTATTCTCCAGACTTCGCCCCGTCGGATTATCACCTCTTTCGCTCCCTGCAACATCACCTGAGTGATACGCACTTCACTTCTGTCGACAGCTCCCTGACCGATGGCTCAAATGTATCCAATACGACGGGGATTATTTCCCTGATTAGGTGCGTATTCGATTTGCTATAATTTAGTGTCAACATGTCGTGCCTGTGGTCGAGAATTAAGTTGCACACCTAATACATAGAAAGTGTTTAATTTTTTTAAGGAAATAAACGTTTCAGACAGAAATAATGCAAAAATGAAGTTAACAATAATTATTCATAAGTACCAAAACAATTATTTGTTTGTTCCAAAAAATCCATACAAAAGAATATGAGAAAGTGGGCCATTTTTCGAGTGGTCCACCGGAAAATGTCCCAGTGAGCCAATCCGCCCCTGCATTTGACATTTGGTTATCAACGGAAGGCACACATAAAAGATCCGTTAACATTTTAAATTTAAAAATCTAAGATTATTAACCCGCCTTCAGAAACACACACAGACAGAAACGTTTTATCGCATGGGCATACCCGACTTTCGCCGGGGGCCTCAGACCCTGGGTGGGCTTCTGTCAAACATCGTTTTGACTGAGTCGCCTATGATAGCTGTGTTACGCCATTTTCCCACTTCGACTTACACTGCAGAGAGCACGTTTTCTACTTCCTGTTTAAGATTTGACGAATCATAGAGCCAGCCTTGTTCACGATTTGCATCGGTGTCCGACCTGCTTCATCTTGCTTCCCCAAAAAGTACGCTTGCTTTGACCCCTCTTCTGGAAATTATCCAAAGATGTTTAGTGAAATAAATTAAGACTGAGGTGGGATCTCACACTCTGTCTTCAAGCAGGCAAAGTAAATTCGGAAGTGCTGGTTGTGGGCTGTAAAATAGAAGGGTGGTTATATTTATATGGTGGGTCTCTCTCTAGTACTTTCCTGCTGAACAGCAGTACATTGCTACTATATAGTCGGTGCTATTTTACGTTTTCCAACCGTAGGTTGAAGAAATGTATATGCTCCAGTTTTGTCCATCTGCCTGTCCGCACGATAACTCACGTAAAAATGGTTCGATTTCGATGAAATTTTAGTATGTTGCATGGGACAACCTGAGGACAAACCCTATTGAAAATGGACGAAATGGGGTCAAAGTTCAGGACATAGGAGCGGGATCCATTCCATCGCCCTTATGCGTCTAACTTAAGTAAAAGATGCTTCGATTGCAACGAAACTTTATCATGTTGTTCCGGAGGTATACTGAACCGGTTCTGTTGAATATCATCGAAATGGGGTCAAAAGCATAGGAGCGAGATTTATTCCACAGCCATTATCCTCATAATTTGACTAAACATGCTTCTATTGCAACAAAACTTTAGCATGTTGTTCCGGAGCTATATTGAACCGGTTCTGCTGAATATCATCGAAATGGGGTCAAAAGCATAGGAGCGAGATTTATTCCACAGCCATTATCCTCAAACTTGACTAAAAATGCTTCTATTGCAACAAAACTTTAGTATGTTGTTCCAGAGGTACACTGAACCAATTCTGTTGAATATCATCGAAATGGGGTCAAAGGTCAGGGCACAGGAGCAAGATTTATTCCACAGCCATTATCCTCATAACTTGAGAAATGATTTCTGGTATGTTGGAATGCATATCATAGTCAATGCATTGCATGATTTTACTAACTTGTATTTTGAAAGCCAAACTTTTTCATTTATGACAGGTTTATATTATCTACTCACACCCATTGATTCCAGAAGGCAGAAATTTCTATTTGTACGGAATTGGTTTACACAGGGCAGCCAGAGAAAAAAATCTCGATGTTTGCGTCCCATCTCAATTTCAGCTAAGTTTGGTGAGACAGTGGGAGTGAAGACAATGCTTTATGACATTGCTTTAAATATGGCAGGGCATTATTCCAGTTTACACAACTGAATTAAGTAAATAAATGAGTTTGCTAAATGTGTGCCATGTGCAGGGCATTCCATTAATTTAGTCGGTGTGCAAGGCAAGAGACAGAATGTAGCACAGATACTTTGATTTTATTCACCAGTTATATAATTTTTCCCCTCTTCAACAACACATTGTTGGGAAGTTTTGATATGAATATTAGGTCAAAAGCGGAAGGGGGTAAAATCTGCGGATACACGGCTTGTTACAAACAGTTTATGAAAAAAAGGGGAGGGAGGATAAATTCGAAACTATTTTTTTTTTTTTTTTAATTTTATGGAGCGAAATGTTATCATGTCTCAACACAACCAGCATATTTTTGCAGTGCCAGAAAGTGGACCTCTGTAGCTGTTAAAATAATCAAGTCTTTGACATCATACATAGAAGACAAGAGGCCTTTTTGATGAATATGAAGCTGGAGCGAAAGGGAAATCTCCAACAGCTGTGTATAAAGATGTCAATAAGCAGGTAAAAAAAATTAGCAGCCGTATCTACAATTTAAGCAATGATAGCAAAGATACCCCGTATGAGCTTCCAGAAGGAAGCAAAAAGTGTAAAACTGAAACTTTTTTACCTGTCATTGATTCGCTAGGGTGTGGGTTAAAAAAGAGGACTGCGTCATACAACATGATTTTTGAAAGATTTGATTTTCTGGAATAGTTATATTTTGAGGAAAATGAATTCAGAAAACACTATAGTAGATGGATGATAAACATAGTTCATCATCCATCTACTATATGGATCTTAGTAAAAATGAACTTCCCTCTGAATGTCTCCGTTTGAAATCATATATCGTGCATGAGAAGGATGCGTTGCTGAATTCAACTAACATTAACATCTCAGAAGGAGAAGAAAATGTTGAAAAGGGGAAGGAGGAGTAGGAGGCAGAAAGTGAAGCAGTAAGAAAATATTTTAGGATTAATATCCAAAGTTTTCACGGGCACTTACATGAAAATGCACTCCTGATGATATTCCTTAACATTGAGATTGCGATGCGGATTTTTTTAGCACTATGGTAACAAATGCGAGTGCAGAACGTTCGTTTTCCAAACACAGATTAATAAAGTTTCATTTTGAATACCTTTATCATTTAATTCAGAATTTTCGGGTACTTGCCGTAAATCTGATTCCATGAATTTGAAAATAAAACAGTGTTCTTAGCACTGTCTGCCATGAGATGTTTTAATTTAGTTTGATAAAAATCGTTGCCAGATGGCTTTTTCTTTTCATCTTTCTTTTCCCGATACAGGCTCGTGCCGTGCGCACTAAACAATTGCTGAAACTAGATACTATTTTCTTCTGTTTGAGCGCTGGATAGCAAAGGTTGTCATCCACTGAGTTTTCGAGACCTACATTTCTGGCGTGGGGAGGAGAGAATGTGAAATTAATGGGCGGGTTTGTGTTGGTAGAAGCAAGGAATTTCTTCAAGAACTCTTGTCCTTGACTAATCACTTGTACATATTTCAATGCGAGTGAAGAGGATGCAAGGTCTCGTTGATGATGGCGAGTGAGCTTGGCCGGAGGTGACAGCTTGTCCAGTGGGATGGGGGGGGGGGGGTTAGCTGACAAACAAAACTGTGATCTCAGGTACAACAAAGGGACCACAGTGTGAGAGAAAGGGCAAATCAACCACTCAGAGCATTATCGTTTTCCTGTCTTTTTTTAGCACATCTTTTGTAAAAAAAAGATCGTGCTTATGTTATCTGTTTGTCCGTTCGTCTGTAAACACGATATCACTGCAATTAATTGTCTGATTTGAATTTTTTTTTTTCATTAGGAAGCTTGAAATGGGCGAATGATAATCCTTCATTTTGTTTCTTCTTTACGAGGCACAATTTAGCCGCTAGAGGGCGTAAATGCAGATGATAAATTCAAACACATTTTATTCCATATATCTGCTTCTAAGCATCCAATTCAAAAAATTATTTTGCCTTTCAATTCCACTCATGGCTACGATTATTTTAGGTATAGTCAATTTTTCAAATTACACATAGATTCTCCGCTACGGGGCGTAAAAGTAAATTCCGTTTCCCCGATATCTCTGCTTCTAAAACTCCGATTTGAAACATTATTTCTGCAGCGGATACAGCTTCTGGTGGGAAATACTTTGCATATAATTTCTGATTTTTGATATAAAACGGTTTTGCCACCAGGGAGCGTAAGTATTAATTTCCGCTTCTGATGTATTTGGAGCAAAATATGAGCTTCTAAAATCTCGATAGAAATTTTTTTTTCCTGGACCGATACTACTCACGTCGACAAACCTTTTTGGAATATTTTATTCTTAAAATAATGCATAGTTTCTCCGCCAAGGGGTGTAGATGTATACCTTATTTTTGTCAATATCTCTGCTTCTGAGAGACGGATTTGAAAAATTTTTTCTTTGTTGAATTGAATTTCTGGTTGATGTTTTTCCTATAATTTTGAAATTTTCAAGTAATTCATTAACTTTCCATTAGGGAAAGTACAGGTAAATTCGATTTCCTCGATATCTCCGCTTCTAAAACTCTGATTTGAAAAATTCTTCCTGCACCGGATACAGCTCCCGGTGGAAATGTTTCGATATTTTTAATAAAATATGGTTTGGCCATCAGGGGACGTAAGCGTTCATTTCTGCTTCGTAGGTATTTCCAGCAAAATCTGAGCTTCTAAAAGCTCGACTGAAAATCTCTTTCGTGGACCAGTACCGCTCCTGTCGATAAACATTTGACAATATTTTCTTTCTTAAAATAATGCATGGTTCTCTGCCGGGGGGGGGGGTAGATGTATATCCTTTTTCTGTGAATATCTCTGCTTCTAAGAGTTATACTTAAAAATTCCTTCTTTGTTAGATAGCGGGTCAGGTGTAAAATGCTCTGATATAATTTCAAAATTTTCAAGTAACACATAGACTTTCCGCTAGGGAGCATTAAGGTAAAGTGTGTTTTCCCCTATATCTCGGCTTTTAAAATTCCGATTAGAAAAATTCTTTCTACACCAGATACAGCTGCTGATAGGAAGAATTCCTAATATTTGATAAAGAATGGTTTGGCCACCAGGGGGCGTAAGTGTTAATTTCTGCGCCTCATGTATTTGTAGCAAAATCTGAGCTCCTGAAAACTCTATTGAAAAAAATTCTTTCGTTGACAGATACCGCTCAAAGCGAAAAAAAATGTGAAAATGTTTTTTTAAAAAAATACTGATACCGCTCAAAGCGGAAATTTTTTTAAAAATGTTTTCTTAAAATAATGCATGGTTTTTACGCCAGGGGTGTAAACGCATATCTTATTTTTATCGATATCTCTGCTTCTAAGAGTCTGATTTGAAAAATTCTTTCTTTGTTGAAGAGTATTTCTGTGGGGAAATGTTTCTCATATAATTTCAAATGTTTCTTAGCACACAAGTCTGCCACCAGAGGGCGTAAGTTCACATTTCTGTTTACAGCAATATCTGCGGGACTAAAAACCCAATTAAAAAACTTTTTTCTTCGGTCAGATACTATTAACTATGCAAACTGTGTGTGTATTTTCTTTCCAAAATAATGCAGAATTTTGCCGCTAGGGGCGCATATGCTTATTCTGTTTTTCTCAATGTCACTGCTTTTACATGTACAATTTAAAAAATTATTTCAACACCGGATGCCACTTATCTTGTAGAACACTTAAGGCTAATATATGAAGAATGTTGTAGTCAGGGGTGATTGATTGTGAGGTGACCCAAGAAACCCTGAAACTCTCAGCTCAGTTCCAATATACATGTAATGCATAGTACAAATATTTACATATATTACGCACATATAAACTAGCTACACAACAAATAGGCCCTAGTGCTTGTGCAGTTAAACTTCGCATCTTTTCTTGTACCCAATTTTCTTTCACTGTGCAAAATCCTTCAGGCATGGAATCTTTGAAATCAAATTTCGCACTGCATATTATATATTAATTGAGCAGTCTATGTGGATCAGTTTTACTTGAAGACTATACAATGGATTCCATTGAATTTCTAAAAGCAGCTCATTGGATTAACTGAATCTAATATAAACAAATTATTTGATGTAGATGCAACTTCCAAAATAATGATAAAAAAAAGCCTTCCTTTCAGCAGGCTGTTATCTTGAGAGCTTGTTTGATAACAAAGAAACACTCAAGATGTCACAAATCATCTACATTCAAACACTGCAATTCCCAAAGAAAATGGGACTTGAACTCTTAGTTATCATTTCGTAGCATTTTTAAAAATGAAATGTCCGAAGCATCTCAAATTCTTCTAAAACTTAAAAACCCTGATTTATGGGGTTGGAATGTGACAAAACCCGGAATTCCGGGCTACACCCGGATTACAAACAGGTCTTGGTAGTTCACAGTTCTGTCGGTAGGTGGCGTTTGGTTACTTCAGTTTGCAACTGTATCGCCACTTCTAAAAACGCTATTGAAAAATTTCTTCTTCACTGTCTGCCATTCGCTACAACAGAGATGTGGAGCATTATCCTCTTTAAGTAACGCAAAGATTTCCCACTTGCTGCGTAATGGTCGAACGTTTTTTCCCTGAAGAATAGTTTTCACCTTTTTTCAACTTTTCTGTTATGCAAATTTTTTCCGCTAGCAGATGTAGACTTATATCATGTTTCCTTCTATATTTCTCCTTTTAACTGTTTGATTTGAAAATCTTTTTGTCCCTGGTACCTTCCTTGTAGTATGAGATACTTTTTGTTCACCATTTATTAATTTTCATAACATGCTTTTTAGCCGCTGGAGGAACTAAGTAGATGTTTCTATTTCTGGATGTTTTATCGATTGTTGGAACCAGTTGATTGTTTTCCAAACAGGATCCATTGACTTTGAATGGCTTTGATAAATTTTATTCGCGTCAGAATGGATTTAAAAGACGTGCTTATTACATCCGAAAATTTGGTGTCATTTTTCTTGTTTTCTTTTCTTTGTTGTGCGTAAAAAAAGTCAGAATGGGAATAAGCAGGAAGAAGTGCTCCTAGAGGTAGTTATGTTCTGCAAAGGGCACTTTAATGGGCATCTGGAGGGGGCTTGAGCCCCCTGAGCCCCCTATGTGGCTGCACCAATGGTTCTGACTTTACCTTACTTACAAAGCCTTATTCATTTATAACGTCAGCTATTTCTTCCCCATCAGGGTATCCCCCTAAATATCAAAACAGAAATGTCAAATGCACGTAAGAACAGATAAACATAATTTATTACTGCATTCATGAAAAATAGAAATAATACTGTTCAATTATGCCATAAACTTCTAATTTTTTACTTTCTTACACAGGATGACAAGTTTCTCCCATTTAAATAAACACAGAAGATGATGGGCCGAAAAATGAAAATTAAGCGCACAGGAAACCAACAAGTTGCAAATGGTGACTTTGGAGCAGAATATAAGTAAGAGTGTCAATGCCAAACATATGGAGCTGTCTGATAAATAAACTATACTTCTGCCAAACTTGGATCAACTGTGATCAGTTATTTTATGGGAGTCAATGACTCACATGGATAAAATGTCAGCCAGAAGCAGCTGATTGCTAGTAAAACTTACAAGGTGTGATCAAAAAGTACCTAGAATGGATTTATTAATAAAAAAAAAAAGTACAAGACTTACAGATTTGGAATTTTATTGCCTTCAAAGCAGTCCTATTTGCAAGCCACACACTTAGCCCAGCGCTGTTTCCACTGCTCAAAGCATTTTTCGGAGTCATCTTCTAAAATAGCGAACAGCTGCTTCGTCGCATTCTGTTGTATCTCTTTTTTCTTTTATTGGAGGTTCAACGACCACCGTGAGCAACTCAATGGGCTATAAGCAGTCGCCCGTCCCTAATTTAGGGTCACTGGTTCCAGGGAAGGGAGAGAGCCAGTGCCGTAAGACAAACACAACATCCATGCCTGACCGAGATTCGAACCCGGACCCCTTACGGACGAATGATCAGAGGCCAGCGCCTTAGACCACTGCGCCACTGGGGCGGCGTTGTATCTCTTCAACATCTTGCAATCTTTTTCTTTCAAGTCGTATTAGATTTTGAGGAACAGAAAAGTCACAGGAAGCAAGATCTGGTGAATAGGATGGCTGCCAGACCAGTGCAGTGTGGTACTTAGCAAAAAACTGCTGCACAAGTTGCAATGCATGGGCAGGCGCGTTGTCATAGTGGAGTTGTTACTCGCCATTCTCATGCTATGCCGGCCTTTTGCGACAAACTGTGTCCCTGAAACGCCGCAAAGCTTGATAGTAGCACTCCTTGTTGATTGTCTGTCATGATGCACAATTCCCTGGTGATTGAAAAAAAAAACAGCATTGTCTTGACATTTTACAACTCTGTCATGCTTTTTAGGTCTCGGAGAGTTTGGGGTCCTCCACTGTGAAGACTGGGTTTTAGTTTCGGGGGTCATACCCATAATCTCATGATTCATCACCAGTTATGATAGTTTTTTAAAAGTTTTTGACGCACTCAAGCAGGTCACTAGCAGTGGCTGATCAGGGGTGATTGTGAAATGAAACAAAAATCCCTGAACCCTGACCTCAGTACTACATCTATAAATAATGCATATTACACTGGTCAACAACAACAAAAAAATTTTTTGACCTGGACTTTTGCAGCTGTTTTAGACTAATTTCAGGGTGCTGATTCCAAATCTGATCTCAGATTTGCTCTATCACATCTCATTTTCATGCTATCGGCATACCCCATTTTCATTGATTTTACCCAAAATTAACTCTTTGTCACTTATGATTGCAAGTTGTTGCGAGTCAGTGACTGCTTTAGTGTTAAAATATGGTGTTGTATTTTTAGGGTAGTGTGTTTATAATATCATTTTATGTAGATATCCACATTTATTTAATATTTTGCTCCTGCAGGTCGTGATCTAACAATGGCTACAACATCCGAAAGAAGGAAATGCAGTAATGACCCAGATATCTTCTGCTACATCTGTGGCAGCTTCACTTTGCAGGATCAAAGGCACAACATCAATACCTTTGTCAAGAAGGTTCATCTTGCCAACTTTAAAGTACGACTTGGAGACCAAGACAAATATTGGGCTCCTCACAAAGTGTGTAAAACCTGTGTTGAAACTTTGCGATCATGGTCGAAAGGAAAGAATGCTAAGCTGAAGTTTGGTGTGCCAATGGTTTGGAGAGAACCTACAAAATATTTGGATAACTGCTACTTCTGCCTTGTCATGTAAAAGGTTTCAATAAGAAAAACAAACACCACTTACAATACCCAGATATCCCATCAGCCAGACAACCAGTTGAGCACTGTGAGGAAATACCTGTGCCTGTATTTACTGAGCTACCAGAGATTGATGTTGAATCCCTCAGTTTACCTGCTTCTACAGATGATGATGATGATGCTCAGATCGAATATATGCCATCTGATGCAGATTGTGATAAAATTTCTCTGTTTAGTCAGCCTGAATTGAATGATCTTGTAAGAGATTTGTATTTGCCAAAGCAGTCTGCTGAATTGTTGGCTTCCAGGCTGCAAGAGGAAGAACTACTCAGACCTGGCACTAGTGTCTCCTTTTATCGTAACAGAGAAGCAGCACTGCGAAAGTACTTTCATTCAGATGGTCAACTTGTTTATTGTAATGATGTTACAGGGCTTCTTCTCAAAATGGGACTGCCCGCACACGATTCAAGTGAATGGAGACTTTTTATTGACAGTAGTAAAAGGAGTTTGAAATGTGTGTTACTTCACAACAGAAATATATATATGGTTCAATCCTAATAGGACACTCTGTAAAAATGAAAGAAGAGTATGCCAATATCAATATTGTTCTGGATAGATTGGAATACCATGTTCATGGATGGGTAATTTGTGTTGATTTGAAAACGGTTAATTTTCTGCTGGGTCAGCAAGGAGGTCACACCAAATACCCTTGTTTCCTGTGGTACTGGGACAGTAGGGCTACATTAGAACACGGGTTAAAAAGAACTGGCCACCAAGAATCAATTTGACGCCTGGTGACAAGAACATCAAGAACGAGCCTCTGGTTGATAGTCTCGAATAAAATTGTATTTCCCCCACTGCACATAAAACTTGGGTTAATGAAGCAATTCGTCAAAGCTCTTGATCACACTGGAGACTGCTTCAGCTATATATGTTCTACCTTTTCAAGTCTCAGTGACGAGAAGAAAAAGGCAAGAATATTTGATGGCCCTCAAATAAGAACACTCATCAGGGATCCACACTTTGTTACAACAATGACTGTGGCAGAGGCTAGAGCTTGGAATGCATTCTCTGATGTGGTGTGGAATTTCCTTGGGAACAGGAAAGCGGACAACTATCGAGAGATTGTGGAGGAGCTGCTCTTGAGTTTCCAAGCACTTGGGTGTAGAATGAGCATTAAGGTTCACTACTTGCATAGTCACTTGGCCCAGTTTCCAGAGAACATGGGTCACGTGAGCGAAGAGCAAGGTGAACGCTTTCATCAAGACATTAAAGTTATGGAAGAACGTTACCAAGGCCGATGGGATTCAAGCATGATGGCAGATTACTGCTGGTCCTTGATGAGAGACATTCCACAAGCTGTACATTGGAGATCGTCAAAGAAGAGGTTGTTTATGCAGATATAACATCACTATTGTTAATAACCTTTTTGTAGATATTTTTCTTATCTTCACAATTCAATTCTTACATGGTAATATGCATTCACTCACATTGATATGCAGTCACTCTCACAACTTTGTGCTACGGCTCATTAAATGTTTGTTTCATTATTATTGTATATTGTATCTTATCTTATTCTTGTATGTATGTCTGTTTAGCTATTCGTATATGAGCATAAATTTGCTGTTTTTATTGAAAATGCAATATTTGATATCTCAAAAACCTGATGTGATAGACAAAAACTGATGTCAGATTTGGAATCAACACCCCAAAATTACCTTAGAACCGTTGGAATACCTTATGCCAGAAAAAGTGTGTTGGCCAGTGTTATTTATATATTATATTGTGTAATGTAATGTACAATACAGATACACATTGTTTACGTACTACACACACATTATACTAATTAGCTGCACAACAATTAACCGTTAGAGCCTGTGAAATTCAACTTTGCAGCTTTTTTGTACCAATTTTCTTTTTTCCAGTATTTAGAAATCTTTCAAAAATTGCATTTTTGAATTTCACATGTGATGTTAGAGATCTGTCAAAAATTGTGAAATTCGACTTCAAAAACTCCAGTTTTGAAGTCGAATTTACACTTTAGAATATTTAGACAAACTATGGAGATCAATTCAGCTCTGGTTGCTTAACATGGTGATTTTTGTCAATTCTATAACTAGCCCATTGCATTCATTGAATCTCATATAGTGAAATTATTTGATAATCTTTCTTTCAGCATGTACAGCAGTTTTGAATTTGGAAAGGCACTTTTAATTACCACTTCATGGCATTTTCAGAAATGACATGATTGAGGATTCCCAAATTCCAACACAAAACTTGAAAACTCATATTTCCAGGCTCAGAACATTACAAAAATCCAAAATTCTAGGCAACATTCAGATGACAAACAGGCCTGGCTGATGTACCAGAACCAAATGGTGCCCAGAATTTCCTGTACTCCTTAAGCAAATGTATTTACATAGCTACAAGAATTCATGAAAGCTACTGCAAAACAATTCCTCTCGACATCATACCGCTGAAAAGAAGCATAAGTGACCCAGACATATTTTCTCTTGTTTCTTAGATTCGGTGCCACTGCCAAAACCCTTTTAGCAGAAAATCAGTCAGAAAGGATTATTGTCAATCATTTCTGGCTTGATGATGATTGTAAATAAAATTAAAAAATTTGTTACTGGTCTGTGTTTGAACATCAGAGCACCAACTAACCAGAATTACTCATTGAAACAAAAAATAAAATCTCACACTTATTGCGCATGCTGTTAAAAAAATACTTAAGTTGAGATTGAAAAGAAAACAAATGACTTTATTTTTGCCTACATATAGTATAACATGACATTTCTTTTTACAAAAAGCTCAACATCACAGACAAATAAAACTTTTGAAGGTAACAATATGGCTTTAAAACGTTTCAAATCTGATCTTCATATAGTGGGATGGTGAACACAGTTTTAATCACACTATATGGTTAAAAGGAAAACAAAAGCTTCAGTAGTACCTAAACACAACTTTACATAGTACCCAAAAAGCAAGTGCATGTGATGTTAAAATGCCAAAGGCTTTTTTTATATATATACAGAGCTCACACAAACAGAAACCAAAACAAATTTATGGCAAATGTATAATACAAGTGTAACCAGTGGCATTAACTGCTCCATTAAACAGAAAGAAGTGAAGTTATTCTTAAAACGTGAAAAGATGTCTGCAGATCAAAGTTCAAAACATTTTATGAAATACTTCAACAAAAGAAATACTTTAACTGGGAAACATGGGTCAATATCTTGTTCTGAAAATAGCTTGTGTGCACTGAGTAAAAAAACATAACTTCATTATAGAAGTCTCTTGCTATTTACCATATCTAAGCATACATCATTGCCAATAAAAAATTAATCCAAAAATGTCCTAAATTCACACAATGTGCTATTTTACAGACATATTTACAGTACCAAATGGTAACTCCTGCATCTCCCCATCAGCTTATATGCATTACCAGTATGCCATGACATCAATTCACTTCTTCATTTACTGGTAAAAGAATCTCATTTTCAAAGTAAGTATAGTGTATTACAGATTCATACACATCTGGAGGGGGGTGGAAGGGTGGATTCAAGAACAGGAAAGTAAAAAGGAAAATCAAGATCTTTGCTAGCAAAGCCCACATAAATAAATTATACAATAGCTTTAACTTGGCATACTTTTATTTCTTTTTTTCAGTACTTTTTACAGTCAAGTCTTGTTAAACAAGGAGCAGGACATGTTAGTTAAATTTTAAAAAATGGGACATTTAGTGAAATTTCTGCCCTTAATATAGTGTTTTCAACCTTTTTTTTTTTTTTGTTTAAGTTCACAAAGATGAAAGTTCTCATCCTGAAGGCAGTGCAGTGACCTTGAATATGAAGAAATATGAATTCCTACTGCTGAATTCAACCTTATGTGACAGGGAATGATTCTAAATAAGTTCACCAGAGGAAATCTAGAATCACTGCATATATTGTTAAATTGCATCCAGCAAGGGTGCATTACTACAATAAGAGAAAAAATAAGCACAGTTCTGTTCGCAGTAGTGCTGTGCCAGATTCTGTGTTTTAGATTCTATCTTTTTTATTCTTTTTATAGTTAAAACAAATGGAAATTTGCGAATTTCACTGTTCAAGAATCGTCAAGACATTTATCAGAAAACAGAATATTCAACACCTTGAAAATTCCCAAATATTCAATGCCTTGAAACATAATATTTTTATTTCAAGGTTTTTAAGGCCATGTGCGCACCCAGTGATATATCTGTATTGTGATTTGTCAGTGCAATGCAAGCAACATCACAGTCCAGAAATTTTTAATTCAAGGTTTTCAAGGCCATGTGCACACCCTGGTGATATAATTATGTGTATTGTGATTTGTCAGTGCAATGCAAGCAACATCACAGTCCAGAAATTTTTAATTCAAGGTTTTCAAGGCCATGTGCACACCCTGGTGATATAATTATGTGTATTGTGATTTGTCAGTGCAATGCAAGCAACATCACAGTCCAGAAATTTTTAATTCAAGGTTTTCAAGGCCATGTGCACACCCTGGTGATATAATTATGTGTATTGTGATTTGTCAGTGCAATGCAAGCAACATCACAGTCCAGAAAATTTTAATTCAAGGTTTTCAGGGCCATGTGCACACCCTGGTGATATAATTATGTGTATTGTGATTTGTCAGTGCAATGCAAGCAACATCACAGTCCATAATTTTTTAATTCAAGGTTTTCAAGGCCATGTGCACACCCTGGTGATGTATCTGCATTGTGATTTCTCAGTGCAATGCAAACAATATCACAGTCCAGAATTTAAAAAAAAAACAAAAAAAAAACTGAAGTTACAAGTATAAGTATGAGCAACATAATCCTACTCAATAAAAATCAGAGTCAATTAAACTACCTAAAAATGGTGAACATGCTTCTGAAGAAAGCAACATTTCCAGAGCAACTGTTGAGGCAATTGTAATTTTTTATGTAATTACAGTGGAACCTCGATTATACATATTTTACTTTTATATATAATTTTGCACTAGCCCTAATGTTTTACTGCAGTTTCTATTGCTTGTTCAATTCGGCTATATGTAATTCATTTAATTGTTTTTTGCAATTATACATTGAAAATTTAATTTTAGTTCTTTGATTCTTTTGTGTGTAACTCGGTATGTTACAACTTTAAGAGAATTGAGACATTTTTTTTACAGCCATGAAATTAATGAATGCAACTAAAAATTTACTAAATAATGCTCACAGTTTTCTTTTTTCTCCGAATTCAAAGAATTTGAAACAAACAAAGATTAGTGAATATTTACTGGCACTAATGCTAAATCAACTAATGGACAAACTGCTTTGAAAAGAGTGATGCTCATAAGTAAAGAATGTGTAATATGGATATTGAATATAAAACAAAATCCCAGAAAAACAAAAACTAATGAGGAGATCATTTTATTATCTCCTATTTTTGAATGAGACCCTCATTTATCATCAGAAGAGATTCCAAAGAACTGGTGATTACATGGGAAGGATTTGCCCACCTGCATGATTGTTGATGCTGCCAGTTTTAAAGTGCAGAATTTCAAGCTTTCAGATAATTGGGCTGACTTGACGCTTAATTATTTAAGAGAGCACCAGTCTATTTTGTGGCATGTTTGTTGAACATATCGATCCAGATCGTCTTGTTGGAAACATTCCTAATAGCTGCTTTATGTTTTTCCAACCCAGTGTGTAATCTGTGTCCTGTTTCACATATGTAAGGGAGATCACACTAGCATTTAGTACTATAAATGACTCCTTCTTGGAGTAAAATATCTTTTTCAGATTGTTTCAAAGAGGGCAAGTATTTTCGTTTTGTTTTTTGTTTAGGCCTGGAGCTATTAGAACATAGTATTTTTTGCTCATGTTTCTTAGCTTCTCAAATAGACCTCTATAATAACTTTCCTTTTGAATTCTAATAATTAATGACTTTAAGGCTTCCTCTAATTACTTCAGTATTATAAATACTGAACGAGAATTTAAATCAGGCTTGGTTGCCAGACCTGTGGAAGTAGTAAGACGCTAGAACTCCTGAAGATGATCTAGTGTCTAGATCGAAAATTTGAGAGGTAAAGTACCTTAAAATTTTATCTTCTATAATTTCATTTTGAATACAGTGTTGTTGTTGTTTGATATGTCTGAAGAGCTTGAATTTTTCCTAGAGGTGTTCCTCTTCATTATCATGTTAATCACAGTAAATGGATATTTGTTAGCCAACAAGATTGACCTCAGAGCATTTTTACGCTTCTTTTTACCATTTAAAGATGAGTTCACTTTTTCTATTTTTGTTAAGAACTACAAAGCTAATTTTTGTTTGATGTTAGAGGAATGCTTAGAGTTGTAAACCAAAAGTTTATTGGTATTGGTAATTTTCTTGTAAAATTCTGTTGTAAGTTTGTTGTTTTCCCATTTAAGAGTGACATCCAGGTGATATAGAACTCTGTTTCACACGTTTGTTTTAAGTAGTTGAACACCGTGGAACACCCATGCACAATATGCATCTGCGAGGTATACCATCCAACTAAATACTGTGAGTAATTTGAAAAATTGAAAAACTTCTGCAATAAGGTGATTAATGGTCAGTCAATCTTCAATAGTGGACAGATATACCAATATTTACTCATGATAAAATGGATATTACATTATGATATTATACATTGAGTAACATATACACATTATGAAATGTTAATGTGTATTGTTTTCATAATGTGTATATGTTACTCAATGTATAATATAATGTAATATCCATTTTATCATGAGTAAATATTGGTATATCTGTCTACTATTGAGGATTGACTGACCACTAATCACCTTATTGCAGAATTTTTTTAATTTTTCAAATTACTCACAGTATTTAGTTGGATGGTATAGCTCGCAGATGCACATTGTGCACAGGTGTTCCACAGTGTTCAACTACTTAAAACAAACGTGTGAAACAGAAACATGATTTTTATTATTTCATCACAGCTATAGTACGGATAACCACATATGACAGCATTGTGAATTCTGCGATTCCTGAGCTAAACTTACAATATATAACTCTTTTATACCGAATGTTCACTGTAAAATACACTGATTCCATTGAATTAAAGATAGCAGAAGTTATGCAAATGCTTGGCTACTACTTCCACATGATCACGCATGCTCCTTTGAAACTGTGGTTAAATATAACCATCATCCACAGCTTTGCCAACACAGGTGTGATGGATACGTTTCATGATTTGGATGCTTTTGACAGAGGGCAGATTGTAGGTGTCCACAGAATGGGTCTTTCCATCTTGGAAGTCATCAACACATTGAGATTTTCTTAGGCTACAGCATCCAGTGTTTCAGGAATAAAAAAATTCTGGCAAAAGAACAAGCCCCTCAAATGAATCACAGAGGTGTACCAGCCTTGACAGCTTGTGGTGTTTGTCATTTGGACCACACTGTTCAAACTGATAGGTGGAAGACAAGATCACACATCACGATCGATTTGAACAATGGATTAAATCATTATGTCAGAGCAAGGATAGTGTAATGCACTCTTAAACATTTCAGGTTTGGGAGTCACCAGCCCAGAAGGGTCCCACTGTCAATGTCATGGCACCGAGATCAAAGCCTTGCCTGGGCAAAAGCACACTGACACTGGACAACAGAGGACTGGAAGCGGACAACCTAACGTGATGAATCCAGATTTAAACTGCATTGGGGCCAGTGGGAGAGTGAGGATCTGGTGTCAACCTCATGACCCCCCAGGATACTTCACGTCAAGTTGGAATAATACAGGCTGGTGGTGGGTTGTCTTATGCTGGAATGCCTTGGCATGTGTACAGTCAACTTTTATTGTCCTTGAATATGTGGACATCCAAGCCAACCATTTTTACGTAGGGTCCCACCTGGCTACTACATGGTTACAACAACATTGTAGTGAATTTGAAACACTTCAGTGGCCACCTAACACCCTGGATTTAAACCCCATAGAACATCTTTTGGATACGTCAAACAGGCTGTTCGGGCATGTGCCCCATCACCTATGAACCGAGTACATTATGGGTAGCTTTAGAGGAGGAACAGCTGGTGATACCTGCACAACATTTTCGTAAGCATGTGGAGTCCATGCCTTATCATGTGGTTGCTGTCACTAGGACAAGTGGTGGCCCATTATGTTACTAGGTAGGTATCTCTAATTCATGGCACTTCAATGTATTATTATAAGTCCTGTTTAATGCTAATTATCAGCTGGAGAAAAATGAACATGTCAGTAAAGTGGCAATTTCTTTCCTTTTCATTGCAAATATAACATAACAAAATAACCCTCAAAAGCACAGCATCAACATCAGATACAGCCTTCTTATATAACATCCATTACAGAAATTAAAAAAAAAAAAAAAAAAAAAAAAGGAATCAACTGCTTTCCTGTCTTACCTGCCTGTATGTCAATTTGATCTGTTCCCAAAATCAACCAAATTTTTGAAGTTGCCTTACTTTTTCTGTTAAATTTTAAAATAGCTCTTTTTAATAGTAATATTCAAATAACATAAATTATATTTTAATTTGAAGAACTTTCCATTATTCTTCACATCTTCTGAGTTTTGTATTTACAGATATTTCTGGCCTCTAGTTCTTTATCAAGGCCGTTTTCACTGATTAGAAACCATATCAAAAGTTTTGTTTTCACTACAAGAATTTAATTTTTTTTATATTTGTATATGAATCTGAGTAAGAGGGGTTTTTTTTTTTTTTTGTATTTATGTGTAAAATTTTGTATATTAGTAATTAATCTGAGCAAGTGTTTATTCATATTTATGTGTTAATTTTGTATATTAGTATAGTAATCTAATCTTGAGTAAGTGTTTTTAATTTATATTCACCCAAAGTCATGCTAATAATTTAGCAAATGCTTTACTTCTATTTTATTTTAACTTGAAGAACTTTCAAATATTTGTCACATCTTCTAAATTCCTTTTCATTTACAGACATTTTTAGCTTTGTGTTTATCAAGGCCTGCTCTCAATTTTTTTAGACTTTGAGAACAAGTCTTGGTAAAAAGTTAGAGCCCAGAAACATCTGTAAAAACAAAAGAACTCAGAAGATGCAAAAAATAATTGAAAGTTCTTCAAGTAAAAATAGAATTAAGTATATTAATCTGAGCAAAGCCTTAAGTGTTTCAATTTTTTTACTTCTAGTGAGACAAACTATGTCTAACAGGTAACAGTCAAAACTGAAATAACCAAACAAGTCTGGCTAAGAAATAAAACAACTGACTGGTAATAGAACTGTTAAGAGTGCACAGGATTTCAACTTTAAATGAAGCAGCAAACTAATTGCCATTTTGTTTGTACTTTGTGTAATACATTAAAATTTTACATGTAGTCTATTTAAGAAAGTGTTCATCTACAAAGAAATTAAAGAAGAAAATTATTCTTCCCAAAAATTTAATTTCAGTGCACATCAAACCATTTTTAACAAGAAAATCCCCATATTACCAAGATAACATCATCAACAAGAACAGACTATTTTATGAAGTGACATTCTCAAGTTCTTTGTAACCCCAAACTTAGTTCAGCACGCCATTCATACATTAAACTTAAAAATTCAACAAATGCAGGATGAAACTTCAAAACAAAGAAAAAAACAACAAATTGTTACCAAAAATTTTGTTAATGTGCAACTTTTCTTAGACATGCATATAATAAATTCAGTACTTAATGATTAATATGGTGAAATGGAAACATTTAATTCACAAGTTTTAATAGCTTGTATTAAAACAAAGAACTGATTGGTTAATTGGTTGGTTTGCCCTGACTGGACACTACTTGGGCTACAGAATGGACAAAATGGCTTCAGCCAAAATTCCAACAGATGGGTATAGCCTTGTTTGTAACAAGGAGGCGGAGGCCCCAGCACGCATGGTTAATGAGACTTTTTTTTTTTTTTTGTTCTAACAATCACCATGAGCAACTCATAGGTATAAAAGCAGCTGTGCATCCCTAATTTAGGGACACTGGTTCCAGGGAAGGGGAAAATAGCCAGCACTATCAGACAAATGCACCACGCATACCTCATCTGGGACTTGAACATCTCAAAAGAATGGTCAGAGGCCAGCACCTCAGACCACTCAAACACTGGGACATAATATGACTTCCAAACCATAGTACTCATCTGGTGGCAGCAGAATCTGAACTAGGGACCCCCAGCCCTAGTTGTGCATGTTGACCATTAGGAACCAAAAACATGCTGTTACCATGAAATACGGGATTACACCTGTATATAATACAAATTTGAAATTGTGATTCCATCTATTGGTGTAAATTATGACAAGGGTGGCAAGTCAAGTAATAGCCGAACCAGAACAATGAAATTTTCAAGTTTTCAGATATAATTTGACTTATCACTCTTGTCATAAGTTACACCAATAGACGGAATCACAACTTCAAATATGTACTGCATGCTGTTACCTTTGAATAAATTCTATGTTCTCCATACGCTATAAAGCTCTATAAGTATTTAAATTTGAATTATGCTAAAATGTTGCACATAGCTTTCTTTGTTCGCTGGTAAGAACAGCATATTAGGATGTACCAACAAAAATATAAATCATGAATTGTAAGAAATACATTTGCAAACAAAATCCAATTATTCAGAAAAAAAATATTCACATTTGATGAAAGCTTAAACTGTCATATCATAAAATGTCACAAAAATTAAATTGCACTTTGCTGATAACAAAATATTGATTTTGTTTCCATAAATTTTTCACTCTCATCTATATACGGTCTAATACTTTTCATCTTTTTCATAAAATTCTTAATGTTTAACATACCAGTTCTAAAAATCCACTACACTCAATACCAGTTAATGATTTTTAATTCATCCCAGCATGAAAAACTCGATGCATACAATGTGTGGTAATATTATTAAATATGCATTTAAGCAGACTGTGAAACTGAAAGCAGCTACAAATTTAAAGAAAATAAATTGTTTTTATAAATAAAAATGCAAAGCAAATTTTTTTTTTTTTTTTTTTTTACATGGAATTTCTTCCATGGTTAAAAAAATTATCAGATTCCAGCATTTCAGAAACATAATCACAAAGTCTTCAATGCCAAAATGTTTATCTAAATGCAGAAATGAAGGATTAGTTTACCAACAAATTTAGCAAAGCTATTCAGTGGTATAGGCTAGACTAAAACAAAAACAAACAAAAATCAGTTATAGGAAACATAACAGTTACTTATTATGGCAGACACACTTAGTCATTATTGTTACTTGTATCAACATTAACGGCTGCTAGTGAAGCCAATTACTATTATTTATTTTGTATCAACAAGTATTATTTGTATCAACAACAATGGGTGCCAATAAAACTAGTTAACATTAAAAACACACACACACACATAAAAAAATGCAAGTAATGTACAAAATTAGAAAGATGTATAACAGGAAATCAGCATTTGGTATATCATATTGCTATAAACTTTCAGAACACATAAAAGAAGTTGTGACTCCTGAATGTATTTTAAATATTTTTTTCTGAATGGTAGCAATAAAGTATTTTATCTGTAATTGTATTTCAAACATGGTATTTCTCTTATTTATGTAGTTGCCAAAGGAACAATGATGTGTCATGTAATTTTAATTTTCAGTTCGTTTGGACTTCAATAAGACAAACAGAAAAATGTTTATTAACTTCCTTGAACTCTATTTGACTAACTGAAGGCAAAACAGAAGGAAATTACAGGACACAAACAGAAAAAAGCACATTAACTTTCTTGAAATTGCTCGAAAAACTCTACTTAACTAATTAAGGTTAAACAGTGGGAAACTACAAGAAACAAACAGAAAAGGGCACATTAACTTCCTTGAAATTGCTCGAAAATTCTACTTGACTAATTCAAGATAAAACAGAGGGAAATTACAGGAACAAAAAAAAGGAGGGGAGGGAGGGACACTAACTTCCTAGAAATCACTCAAAAACTAGACTCTACTAATTGAAGGAGAAGCTACAGGAAACATGCAGAAAAAAGGTACATTAACTTCCATGAAATCATTCAGAAACTCTACTTGACAAATTGAAGGTAAAACAGTGGGAAATAACAAGTAAACTACACTCTTCATTGAGCTTTTTGCATGCATATCAACAGGTGAGACAATATACTTAGAATGCAGTCAGTAAATGATCACTACCAGTCAAAAAAATTACATAAAACACACTGATGTCTGGTCTCTTATATGAATACTCTGAAATGATTATATCAGTACAATATGTAAAGGGAGGAAGGGAGGAAATACTTTTTTTACCCTCTTAATATCCAAAAAACTTCACTACTAAAGAAACTCATTTGATTACTAACATGAAAACTGAATATGAAACTATTGTCCAATTTCGTATCTTTCTCCCCTTAGCTTTAAAAATTTACAAAAACAATAATTTACAAGAAACTGAAAGTGAGTATAGCTTTCTTGTACATCAAAGTATATAAAAAATGCATAAACACATATATATGTATGTGCAAATGTTTTGTCAGTCAAATAATGGGAACACTTCCATGACATTCATGCAGAACAGAACAGCATATGTGAAACAAGTTTGAAATTTTAATAAAGATACTGCACTGAAGAAATACTACTAAAATTAACAAAATTATTCTCCAAAAACAAAATTTAGAAGAATTTCTTTTAAGAATGCAGAGATAAATGCACTTTAATAAGTGCAACATATGCTCCTCAAAATACCTAGCCACACAAACTTAATGAAAAACTTTTTTAACACTACTCCTATTTCCTCCTCTTGCTAAACTTTTGTTGTGCTCAGTTAATTAAAACAAAACAAATAACAGAAATTTATGTGCTGTACATTTGAGACTGCCCTCTGACTAAAATATGATGTAAGAATGGAACAAAAATTTATATCACAAAGAAGTACCATATTTTGGTTCCGTTGTTATTAAGTACCATATTTTTGTCATATAATCCACAGATTACCTGTTATAAAAGCTATAAATTTAGGCTC
The DNA here is from genome assembly GCA_039090855.1 of Macrothele yani. NCBI lineage: Eukaryota > Metazoa > Arthropoda > Arachnida > Araneae > Macrothelidae > Macrothele > Macrothele yani. Next base: position 93,541,404 of record CM076993.1, read on the forward strand.
CATGGATTATTGTATTTTTTTATGATACATTATAAAAACAATCATCATATATTTCTGTTTCACATGTTATATTGTCATAGTTAATGATAGAGGCCTGTAGCTGCTTAGCTTATATTATGGTATGAAGTGGTACCATTAAGTAAATTTAAAATAAATTAAAAGCTTACCTTGGTTCTGATTCATTAGAAGTTGCACTTTTTAATATCAAAGTTTGTAGCTCAACAATATGGCACCTGAATTCCAGCATATAATAGATTATTCATTAAAATCAATATGATACAGGAATGAGATGGATTAATGAATTATCTATTATATGTTGGAGTTAAGGTGCTATATTGTTGAGCTACAAACTTTGATATTAAAAAGTACAACTTCTACTGAATCAGAGACAAGGTAAGATTCTCATTTATTTTAAATGTACTTAATGGCACCATGTGAAACCCTAAATTAAGCTAAGCAGCTACAAGCCTCTATTGTTAACTATGACAATATAACATGTGAAACAGAAATATATGATGATGATTGTTTTTATATTATATAATCAAAAATACAATATATTCAGTCCATGTAATAAAGTATCCAGCTAATATAGTAATTAGCTAGAACCACATTATTATTCTATGGATTATATACACTGATTCAGATAATGCCCCAGTTAAAAAAAAGTTTTTGCAGCACTTCAATTTATAAGAAAAAAATTCATCATAACTGTCAGGAGAGGTCATCATATATTTGGAGAATTACCAGAAATATGCTAATAACAGGTAAATGTAATGCTATACAAAGATGGAGGTCCACAAACAGTTTGGAAAGAAGAGTTATTCTTAACTTACGAGCATTTTGACAGAAAATACGATGAAATGAAGGTGATATCTGCCCTCACATGCGGTCACATGCTGTGGGGAAGATCAGTGTCAGAGACATTCATGGGTACTGCAGGTCTAACTATAAAATTACATACTACGAAACTCTCACAAAGCTGAAAAAAAACTCATAATTTTTGCTCTTTATTCACTTGGAAGTAATGGAAAAGCATTTTAAAAATGACAGTTATTATTTTTAATAAGATCACTCCCTTTCTGCCATTTCTTTGGACTGCTGGGTCATCTCGTGAATTGCGACTTTTTTTTATATAATTCCGGTACAGGGTCAACATTGTGGATACAGATTATACTGTGATTTTTTTTACCTGAATTCTATGACTTGCAAATTTTATGAAGGACACTCTTTTTCTTTCCCTGAATTTCACGGTTCTTTGTATAGAACGGTGTGTATAATACAAAGAAAAATATGGTGTTAATTCTTTCATTTGATGCATTAAGAAAAATTACTCTACAACATGGTGATGACACATCAGAATGGCATTAAAATTCTCAAGATAAAACTCCTTCATATTTAAATATACAGTATGACTGAAATTGTAATATCTATGATATGATATTAATGAACATCTTGAAGTAATTACTTCAAAAAAAATTTACTTTAAAACATCACATATGAGAACAAGATTATGTCTGAATTTAAAGTACTTCTACTCATTAAATATCTGTTTTTTCCCATTTCACATAGTCTATAAAAAAGGGTCACAATGTAATTTAAAGGACATGACAGCTTTTATTTACATAACATGTTTGAGTTTTACAAACAAATTCTTTCGGATGTCACAAATAGACACCAGTGGTAAATAAACATGCAGTCCCAAAAGTTTGCTTGACCAGAAAGAATGAACACTGCTTTCATTCAGAAATTCTTTAATTTGCCTTGAAGAAATCGAGTCATATAAAAATGCATGATCCCTCAGTTGTAGCAAATCCTATACTATGGTGAGATATGCTCATATCACTTGGAACGTGTGCTCCCCTAATGTGCCATTTGTGGATTCCACTTCAAACTGCATTTCCTAACACATTTTGTTTGTGCTCAATAACAATGTATGGGTTGTCATCAGACAAAAAGACAGTTATGCCTAATTTACCTGTGCATTAGCTTCAAAAGTTATTTTATCAGTCCACATCATACCCTTTTTGAATTTTAGATAAATCAGAAACTACTTGTAAAACTGAAATTTTTGGTTGCATTTGTCTTAAACCATACTGATTAAAATGCTTAAAATTAGGGGTTCTTAACTTGGTGTCTGATAACATTCAGGGTGTCCATGAAGTTGGATGGGGAAGGGGGATTTCCATCTTCATTTTCACTAACCTCTAACTGAGATTTAGCCATTCCTTCCATTATGAATGTAGGCAACAAACCACAGCAGTATAAGCAGTACCTGTGACTCTGTCACCACTAGAAATCATAAATATTCTGAGATATTTTCTTACAAATTTAACTTTAATCTGCCTATATTTTAAATATTGTCTTGTTATTTAATGTGCTAATAAAGAATCACATATATTACTACATCACAAATTTGTTAGACATCAGGACCTACATATGTCACCATTATTGTCAACCATTATCAATCCACTGCTGGATGAAGGTCGCCCCAAGTTTCTTCCACAGTGGTCTGTCAAGCCCCCCCCCCCCCATATATTATAATACATCATTTAAAAACTTTATTCTGATAAGGGATTCATAAGCTTTAGCTTTACCAGACTGCCAAAGGGGGTGCATGGCATAAAAAAGGTTAAGAACCCCTGCCTTTTAAATGATAAACCTAACTGAAGATCACAGTTTTGTGAATAGCTTTTGCTTTGTGATGCAGCAAAACCAGAATTTTAAAACTGCATGAAAAACTAAAGTTATGGTTTTTGAGTGACGAACTGTTAGTACTGAATGCAAGATCAGTCTAAATGGCACAGAGATAGAACAGATGAATGAATTTGTATATTTAGGAAGCATGTTTAACAGACAAAACAAATTAGATGGTGAAATTAGTACGCAAATAAATCCATCTTTGAAAGTCATAGCTGCTTTAGGAGGATTTCATAGAAATGATGGGTTCTCAAAAAGTCCCGAACAGCTGTGTACGAAAGTGCAACTGTTCCTACTTTGATGTACAGCAGTGAAACCTGGGTACTGCAAAAGAGACATAGGAGTTGTTTGTGTGCTGGAGAGATGCATTCCTTATAAGGGGTTTGCGGCAAGACACATTCTGACCATGTGAAGAATGAAGATGTGTTGCAAATGTGTAACGTGACACAAAATGTTGTTAAGTATGGTGAAGACAAATATTCTTAGGTGTATTGGCCATGTTGAAAGAATGAGTGGTGAGATGCATATTAAGAGAATTTATTCAATCAAAGTGGCAGGAAAGAAAGGCCAAGGAAATCATGAGAGGACCAAATTCATGAATATCTATGTGAGAAAAACATAAAGTACAAAAGGTGTGTGAGATATGTGATGATATATTATGTGCCAAGATCACTATAAATGGAGAAGTTTGATACATCAACTGTAAGCAAATTCTAGTTTCATCAGTTTTAAACTTTAATCTGGCAAATGAGCTTCCTTTGAGGAGTTAACCTCTGGATCTCAGACAAATTAGTGACATCTATGAATATAATTTTGTGGACTGAGGCACTTATCAGCATGCAACTTTTGGACAATTAAGATAATTATATGGATAATTAGCAAAACCAACATTTACACATTCTACCTTAGAGGTGCAAAAGATTTAGGTTCATACTGCTCACAAAACTATGTGAGAGTTATAAACATGCTATTAATTGTACTGTTTGAAATCTTCACGTATGAATGTTTCAACTATCAAAACTTTCTGCATGTTAAACTTTAGAATCAAAAATTAGTTTTCAGCATTGGCCTTTTCAATAAACCAAATTGTGAAAAATTTATGAAGAAAAAAAACTAGCAAAATGAATATAATAACTAAAAAAATAGCAATCCTGTTTCACCGATAGCGTATCGTGATATGTGACACAATCAGGGTTCGTACTCTTTTTGGGGGAAAAAAATTCAAGGACTTTCCAGGCCTTTTCCAGGCCATATACAAAAAATTCCAGGATGATTACTACGCTTTACAGTATCATGCTCAAATTAGTTTTTAAAAGCAATTTCAGTTTTAAGTAATAAAAATGATGAAAGATGCAAATGGATTAGGCATGTAGGGGGGAAGGGAATAGAACTGTCCATAATTAGCATGTTCTCGTTGCGCTAGGCGCTTAAGCACTGCTGAATTCAGTCAGACCCCCAATGGTCAAATGATTGAAATGTGCTGATGTTCATGGAATGAAATGGTTGATCAGCTATGATAACCGCATAAAAGTTCGAAGGGGGCGATTTCTTTTTTTACGTTATGCAACATTCTACATTACTCCAGTATTTATCTTGTCATCATCAACAATAGCAATGTAACTACCACTTACGATCGCGGATATCGGCCAACTGAAAATCTGCCATACAACTAAGGGATACAACACACAGGTATCATGTTACAGTGTATTGTAATTGAAAAAAAAAAAAAGATTTCAGAAATTAAAATCGAAAAAAAAAACAACTTTCAGAAATTAATATCATCAAGTCATGGTGTTTCAAAAATCCGCTTTCCTTTATAATGTTTAAAAACATGTAATGTTTTTTCTTTTTTACCTGTCGTGTATAATAAAATGGGTTGATTTTTTTTTATGGAATCAGACGTCCATATGTCCAATTGTCTTAGTCTGAGTTCACACGTTAGCTACTGTGTACAAGTAGACAATTTTTTTCAGCTCAAAAATATGTAGTTTTGTATGTATTCACAGTATAACTCATTCCGTATTCCCACAGAACAAAATTCAGCAAATACAAATGAAGAACATCAAGACCCACCCAACACCATGTTTCCGATTGTCTGCTGTTTATATTCAAGAAATGCGACTATGGATCAATGGTGAATGCAGCAACTATGGTTTTTATTTATTACCAAGAAAAAAAAAGGAGCCTGAAAGCTGTAAAGCTGAAACGGATATTTCTCCCCCTCCCGAAAACATTCCGATTAAGTTCAAACAGCAGGAGCACGCGTCCACGCACACTCAACCTCTGGAATGTCCTGATGGAACGGCTTCTTTTCATTTGGCACATCGCCATAAATCACCACCTGCAGCTCACTGAAGTGTCTTCCTCCTTCACCCTAACTATAGGAGAAAACGCAAAAAAAAAAAAAAAAAAAAATGCTGCCCAATTTTCGACAAAATGACCAAATTTACGTCATAACGTTGCAATTTACTAAAATACGTTTATCTGCTGAATTTTTAACGTTGCAATTTACTAAAATACGTTTATCTGCTGGATATTTCTCCCCCTCCCGAAAACATTCCGATTAAGTTCAAACAGCAGGAGCACGCGTCCACGCACACTCAACCTCTGGAATGTCCTGATGGAACGGCTTCTTTTCATTTGGCACATCGCCATAAATCACCACCTGCAGCTCACTGAAGTGTCTTCCTCCTTCACCCTAACTATAGGAGAAAACGCAAAAAAAAAAAAAAAAAATGCTGCCCAATTTTCGACAAAATGACCAAATTTACGTCATAACGTTGCAATTTACTAAAATACGTTTATCTGCTGAATTTCGCCTAAATCCATTGAAAACTTTTTAATTAGATTTTTTATTAAAACAGTAACTCAGACATCTGAATAAAAATGTATGTTTGTAATTAAAATAGAGTCCATATCATCACAGAAACAAAATTTAAGGATCACTCTGTTTAAATAAACCATGGCATCTAAAAAAAATAATTTGCTTGCTTTTCCCATAATTTATAATTGCCGTTTCTTTTTTTTTTTCTTTTTTTTTTTTTTTTTGCATCTGCTAAAGTTTCAAACGGAATTCGGCGAAATTTGCACTAGAACTTTATTGTGATGTATTTTAACCACTGTAAAAATTTTACTGTGTTATTTTCAAAATTCCGGAAAATGGATTTCTGAAAATATCTTAGTCCTTTTGAGCCGTGGAAGTGATAAACAGGTGTTTGCTTTCTTCCCAACCAAGGGCTTCGGATCAGCGCTCCCAGCTGTCAATCAACCGTTGCTATGGTAACACCCTTTCTGCTCAAGGCTCACTGTCTAAAGAGGCACACATAATAAAAATTTCCAATGCTAACTTTTTAAGTTTTTAAACCGATTCAAATGGAATTTTGGGAGTGAGCTTCTGTAATCCAATTATAGTAAATGTAAAAATTTCAGCCACTTTTGTGAAAAATTCGCAAAGATAGTTTTCTTATTTTTTATCATAAGTAGCCGAAGTCTCTTGAGGGGTGGGCCGGAAGCAAGCGTCTTAATGCAATAAACAAGGAGCAGATGAATGTGTTGTTCAGGCATACTCTTCACTGGTGGATGCCAGCTGACTTGGTAAACACGCGACCCCCTTGCAAATGCTAAATGTCTCTTCTTTCCCCTTCTGTTGTTCTCAGTAGTTGTCGGACGGACATCAAGCTCAGGGCTAGAGAATGCATCAAGCTCCCCTTCCCTAACAGACCTGCTAGTAATCATCCAATTTTATTGCACTGGAAGTAGTGCTTCCCCCCCCCCCAGCCAAATTAGGATTTGGGCACATCCGAAACACCACTGTAGCCGGCGGTTTCTTTGAGAACAGAGGAGAGGAACTTAAAAAAATTAAGGGGTAACAGTCAGTAACACGATTTCCTAAAAGGGCATTTTTTTTAAGCACTAATTTCAAATTTCAAGGCTTTTCAAGACAGCATTAAAAAAATACCGTTTTTCCAGGATATTCCAGGCCTTGAAAACGTAATCATGATTTTCCAGGACTTTCCAGGTTTTCAAGCACGCGTGCGCACCCTGCACAATGCTTCAATAGACTGCAATTGGGTCATTTACTGTACTCCTGAATCTTTGTTACTGAGAATGTCCTCAAATGTCTAATGTCAGCAAACCTTGTAATAAAACTGAATATATTCAATAAAATCACATGCCAGGACTGAATCCAATACATGGATATATCCCCAGCTACTACTGAACTAGATTCAGGAGTATAATAAACAGCCTTTAGGGCCATTTACTATACTTCTGAATCTTTGTTACTGAAAATGTCCTTAAATGTTTAATGTCGGCAAACCTTGTGTGATGAAACTGAATATTTTCAATAAAATCATAAGCCAGGCTGAATTCAATACATAGGTACATCACCAGCTACAACAGAACTAAATTCAGGAGAGTAGTAAATGGCATTTGGGGCTATCAAACTTTGTTACTCAGAATGTCCTCAAATGTTTAATGTCAGCAAACTTTGTAATAAAGCTGAATATCTTAAAAAAAAAAAAAAAAAAAAACATAAGTTAGGACTGAATCCAACAGATGGGTACACCACCAGCTGCTACTAAACTAAATACATACAGTTCGTATTTATATTTAAAACTAATACTGAAGCTGCCAGGTGTATTACATTTCTTCTCACAGCATAGGTATTTAATAAATAAATCGATTCTCAATGCTATAATTGGTGAATATTATATTGCAAGTTTTTTCAATTTATGTGGAGGTGTTACTATCTCCAGGAATTTCTAAGGCTATGAAAGGGGTTACCTGTCTCTACCTGCGGACAACAGAATAAAAAAAGAATAATACCAGAACGGTGAAAAATAGGATCTTATTCTTAGTTTACCTGGATTTTAGATTTAAGTATAGCAGTCAAAGTAATCTAAATCTTGTTTTTAATGATGCAACATATTCCTTCTGGTAAATTAACTTTTGGTGTGCCTAATTTATAGTTCATCTACAAGAGATGGATTTAATAATATTCATTTTTGCTGTAACAACTGCTATTAAATGAAAAAGACAAAGACAGAGTATTATCTATTTTAACTATATTAAAAACAAAGCAATGAAATCTCTGGAAAACTGAAGTAGGATAATCTCAGATGTAAGATTAATGCTATTACTGTTTTACAGCACAATCATCAGTATTTCTCGGTGATTATGATTTTATCAGTATTTCTAGGTGGTTACGATTTTATCAGTATTTTTAGGTGGTTGTAATTTTATCAGTATTTCTAGGTGGTTATGATTTTAAAACTTGATTTTGTTATATAACAGTGTTAGCCAGTCATACAAAAAATACATCACTAAAAAGATTTGTACCATATGGATAACATCTTTAAATCTTTCCGTAGGTCCTGTTAATGAATAATATAATAGCAATGGAATCAAGCTGCCAAAATGTTGGTCTGCTCTCAGACAGACTAAATTTCACTCTATTACTCTCTCTTGAAAAAAAAAAGTGCACCAACATATCACAAATACTGTGCCACAAAAAACACTGCTTTTTCTTATGATAATCTAATGCAGTTTATGAAATCAGACATCATAAAAATATAACTCAGAAGTAATAATGAATACCTATGATTTTACACCAAAACATCTACTTTTGCAATGCTTAAAAAGCCACTAAAATTTAAACAGATACACACTCATGCTGTCATTTAACTGCATCAGATTAAACACATGAGAAAAATTAATGCAACCCAACGTGGCAAATACAACTGTGATTTAAGAGAGAGTATTTAAACATAATAAATTATTTAAAATTACATTACATCTAAATATGATTTACTCAATAGAAATTTATGTTGTGCAGTAAGTCACCCCACAATTTGTTTGCTATAGATAGTTGTACAAAAGAATAAGCCAACATTTTCATCCTTTACAGAAGCAGGTGCCATCAAAACAATTAAAATAATTGAACAATTTGATTCATTTGCACATACAGTGCAACGGAATAACAAAAATTAAAACAATACAAAAAATAACAACAGAAAGCATAAACACAAGCAACATAAAACTCTTACATGCAGAAAACAAGCATGTGAATGAAGACAGCACACTGAACTTTTTGGCAGGGGAGTTTTTGATAGATACACACAATAATGAAGTAATGAGACTATGGAATTTGAGTGAACAGAAGTTGAAATATGCCACTCCAAAACAACGAATTATGCGCAGCACCACCAGAACACAAACTATACAAAGTTATGTATGAGAAGTTGCAATATGTAAAACATGATATTTGATACTCCAATTGTAAAAGAAATTCATGACAAGCCTCAAACTGTTAAGACAGTTGTAGACACAGAACAGCTCTGATCATCCATTTGTGAAAGAATCTGTCAGGGGGAAAAGAAAGAAACTTCGAGTAAATTGGATGTACCTCACAACAATATATGAGGCCTGATCAAATGAAATCCGTTCGTGCCATGTCACATGGACCAGCGCATGGGGAGCATGATGACATCACAGCGCATGTGGTAAGCACAGACCAATGAACAAACAAGCACGCATGCATTCTCCTCGCATGTGTGGTTTGTGCTGCAGATCGTTGACAACATGGTCACCCAAATCCGTCCTAGGTGGATCAGCGAGTGGTGATTCAGTTCCTAACACAGAATGCAGGCAGTGTACGGTGACAAATGTGTGTCGAAGACAACAGTGACGGACTGGGCATGAATGTTTCAGGAAGGATGTGAGGAAACAAAAGATCTTCCACAGCTGGGTCAGGCACACGTTGTTGCAACAGACGAAGCCATCGCCAAGACTGGTGTAACAATATGTGTGAACCATCGTCGGAGCTTATGTTCGCTAGTGGAGGAATTCGCTATGTCGTTTGGGACAGTTCACACGGTGGTTACCAAGACACGTCAGTATCGGAAGGCGTATTCAGAATGGATCCCACGGATGATGACCAACCATTATAAGGAAGAATGCATGCGTCAGAGTTTGAACCACTTGCTGCATTACGAAGTGGAGGATGATGCATTTCTGTCGCGCACAGTGGTATGCGATGAATTGTGGTGCCACCACTTTGAGCTGTCCCACAAACCAATGAGCATGCATACCTGCCAACTTTCAGAAACCGAAAATCTTAAAAAAAAAATAATAATAATAATCGATATATTCGATGAAATTTGTAATCGATATATTCGTAGAAATTACTTGTTGCTCATATTGATTAAATGTACTGAACATATCGATTAAAAAACGATATGCTACCTAAATCAAGTATCAACTTTTAATTGATATAACTACAGATGTTTGAATTTATCGGCACGTTTATTTCGATTATCCATACATAAGTTCTTATTACTATGCCATATCATTATGATCTATAAAGAGATAAAAATTTATTTTTATGGGAGCTTGCATCTAAAGGGAAGGATGTTCCACCCTTTGACCCACAAATCCAATAGGATCGTATCCCACGCCGTCACGGAACAAACTAAAATGTTTTCAAAAACAAACCATTTTCCTGCTATCTTACGGAGAGATGGACGATGAGACAGTCAAATAAAAAAAAAATAATGAAATAAATGAGTGACTGAGGGACACTAATTGGTAAATTATCCTCAACTAAAAACGAAGGGAACAAACATTTTGCATGAATCGCATCCAGTTCATTATAACTTTTAACAAAGGAAGTGAATTTCGTATTTTATTTTTTCCCATGCAGTCAACATTAAATGCATATTTTTCATTTTTTGAAGATTTTGCAATACACAGGAATTCCGCAGAATACGCATCATGGAATGTTTGATAGTACCCCCCCCCCTCATATTGCTGCTCATAGTGAATCTTGAATACTAAATTTATTGACACTTTAAAAAAAAATGCAAGTAAAACTGCTATTAGTAAAACAGTAACAGCTTAAAAAATGCAATTTGCAGAGGAAAAAAATAGTACCCCAACATATTAATTTCGTTGAATCAAGCCAAGACATTTTTATGCATGTTATGGAGCGATGAACAAAAAAAGCACGGTTGGAAAGCGTAGAGAATTTACTGACTAATGGACCAGCAAAATAAATCATTGCTGGAGAAGCACTGGCTCGAATGAACATTGGACGGGTTTTTTTTTTAAACTTCTTATAGTAGCATTCTTTCGTTAGGTCAAATTTATTGCCACAGAAGAAGTTACGAAACCATGCCTCAATACATTTTTAATTTCACAAAACTGGCAGCTTTTGCTTAATTTCGTCATGTTGGGTATCGTTCTGGGCTTAAATAATTCCACAGATTTAAAATCCGTTGGAATTTTTTTTTTCTACGATAACTACGTTCTGAAATAGCATTTCGAACTGGGAGTAATAAAGACACGTGTTCGAATTCAAAACACACCCCACACTGGCCTACTGCGAAGTTGCGACCTGGGGGATGAACAATGCGTTATCTGAAAAGGAGAAGGGGGAGAGGGAGAAACAGCGAGAGAGAGAACGTGATTGTAACCCTTATGTCACACAGCTGCATAGCCTGATGGGAATTGAGGTTACTAGTGTTGTGCTGCTTGCACCGGGGAACGTGAGGCTGGACAGGTGACTTTCAGCCGTAGTGATCCATCCAAAAGTCAACAGCGAAGCAGAAAACTGTGCCGCTCACACTTTCTCATCACAGCGGAAATAAGGAGAATTTTTTTCTTCTTAATCATCTTGTATTAAGCATTTTTTGAAGTGGAATAAAGATTTTTTTCTCTTGAAATAGGGGGACGGGGGGGGGGGATAGGGACTTTTGGTATGAGAATGAAAAATCGGAAGAAATCATTTTCCGATCGGAATAACGGAAAGACGCCCCAAAATCAGAAGCTTTCCGGTTAAATCGGAAGAATTGGCAGCTGTGAGCATGCAATGGAAACATCCCAGATCACCAAAATACAAAAATTCAAGTCACAGGCTTCTGCCAGTAAGGTTATGCTGACCGCATTTTTTGACCATGAAGGGCTTTTGTTGGTGAATTTAAAGGGCCTCACGTGAACATCAATGCCAACCGCTACAAAAACATACTGGACAAGCTGTATAAAGCCATCAAAAATAAGTGACCTGCATGCTTTCATGTGGTGTGATTATGTTGTACAACAATGCTCTTCCACATGTAGCGAACATTGTGCAGGATGTGTTAGCATGGAAAGGGTGGGAGGTTCTGCACCACCCAGCCTACAGCCTCGTTCTGTAACTTTCATTTGTTTGGACCCTTAAAAAATGCTCTAAAAGTACAATGATTCCACTCTGATGCAGATGCCATGGTTGTGGTGGCCAAATGGTTCAAGGAGCAACTAAAGTCCTTCTTCGTGGATGGCTCCCCAAGCAGTGGGATGCATGTCTGAATGCTAATGGCGGAAACTTCTAATGAACAAAGGTGCATTCTTGCTTCCTTATATATTGCTTTTTTTAATTCTGCCACACTTGCTGATGTACCTTTTTTTTCGTCTTAATAAAGCCACTTGAACGGGTTTCATTTGATCACACCGAATACATCAATAACATCTTAAAAAAGCCACAAAAGTAGTGAAAAAGGTTATTTCACCATTATTATCTTTGTTACTTGCATTTGAAATATTTTTAAATGTGAGTGACAGAGATAATATGGTGCAATAACCCGCCTTTTTCACTACTTCTATGAATCCATGCAGCACTTAAATAATGTAGCTTTTTTTGTGACAAATGTCACAATTATTGATACAATATATCTTTAAAAGTTTTGAATAATTGCATCATGAATAAACAAAAATACAGGTATAATAAACATCCCTAAATGAAGCCCAATATTATACAAAGCAATGAAATCTTTGTGTAATAGCAGGGTTTATACACAATTTTGCAAACAAAGATGAAACACTAATCAAGATTTCATTATTTTAAAATGTACATACATCATATTTCATATATAATAATAAAATTACTGTCTGTCTGTCACCTACTGAGGAAACTATGAACTACTGAATGGAACTACTCACCTCATTTACTTAAGTCCCTGCTGGTGTAACTTTTCATCAATGATTTACATGGAACTTTGATTTTTCTATGATTTTTTTGCATTTTAGGAAAGTCACTGGAGTGTTAGAAAACTGTTGGTTCTGAAACTTTCCAAATTTTTAGCACACTAGTATTTAGCATAACCTTACCCTAAATGAAAATTATTTACAAATAATCGATATAACTTTCATCCATTGGAATTATTTCAATTCTTAATCACTCTAATGCGTGAGCGTCACGGTCGGTGCTTTCGGCGGCAGAAAGAATGTATCACGGCAAAATGGCTGATTTTTCTCTGTGGATCTTTCTCAGACATGTATGCATATAATATAGTGAACAAATGTTTAATTTAAAGGGATGAATTAGCGATTGTATGTTTAGTGCTTCTGATGTTAATCGGTTCCAGTAAATGTCTAAACAAAGTTTTCATTTTTGTAATAATTTATGGCATGGCTATTCCTAGACTTAATGCATTATAAATATCTCCAAATCATGGTTTTTTTCTAATGAATAAAAGGAAATTATACATCACATTTTTGGGTAGCACCCTACCCTTCCTCAGGACTACAGCTATAGTAGGTGTTGCTATTCGTGATATAAATTCCAACCTTTCAAATCATTTAATGTTGTACCTCTTCTTCTCTGTATTTCCAGTCCTTCTGACAATTTTCTTTTGAAAAAGTGCTGTTGAAGTGTCAGAACTTCTAGTGACCCAGAGTGCTTTATGTCCTGTATTATATGAACATGTCTGTTCAAACCTGTTTTGTTTGTCATATTTTTCATTGCAGCTTTATGCGCTCTCTCTCTCTCTCTCTCTCTCTCTCTCTCTCTCTCTCTCTGCAAATCTGGTTTTAAGCCGTCTGCCTGTTTTTCCCACAGCTGAGACCAATATCACATTTTATGACAAACAAAACAGGTTTGGACAGACATATTCGTAATATAGGACATAAAGTGCTCTGGGACACTGTAGAAGTTCCGACACTTCAACAGCACTTTTTCAAAAGAAAATTGTCAGAAGGACTGGAAATAGAGAGAAGAGGTACAACATTAAATGATTTGAAAGGTTGGAATTTATCTCGCGAATGGTAACACCAACTATAGCTGTAGTGTTGAGGAAGGGTAGGAGTACTACCCGGAGATTTGGCATATAATTTCGTTTTATTCCTTAGAAGTTCTCATTATAAAAATTAAGAAATATCAAAATTTCAACTGATTAACACAATTTTCATATTAAGTGCTGAAGTTCGTAAGCTCTGAAGAGTTTGATTTTGCAAAGATATGATATGTAAACTGATACACAGAAAAAATATACTCAAGGCTAATGTATGCGTGTCTGATGATATAAGAACATCCGACATCAATGAACATGGCTGATGTTCAAAATCGACAAACATGTATCATTGTGAACCAAACATTTATTATACATATGTTACCTATAATCGCTATTTTTTTTTTACTGATCCACATGTTGAAATTTAAATATATAGAGTGAAGAACTCGTTAAATGGCAGTCCCATCCTCAACAAAATGCGATGTATTGATCTCAAATGTCTCACTGACATGGCGGCAGAGGTTGTGACCTCATGACTGTGACATTTCACTGGCTCCATTTCGATTACATGAAGTGAACTGCAGACCCCTTACTCCATTTTTTCTAACCTCCTTGCTCACTCAAAATGTGATAGAAGCTATTACAGAAATCCATTTTCTATTGCAGTAGCAACTTATATGTGCCAATCTTTTGCACAATTACAGATAGCTTTATCAAAGGACTAATACTACAAATCCATGCGACAGAATACTTACAGAAGAACAATATTAAATAGGTTGTGTCAAAAATTTTGGATGCACTTCCAAAGTATTCCATACACAAATTAAATGCATAACCAGAACTGTACTTATTTACAGTAATATATGTATGTTGGAATCAGAATGTAAAAAGTAAACCAGGAGCATATTAGAAGATACTGTCATTGGTATGTTTCTTTGCATCAAAAAACTGTTTGAGAAGTTATAATACCTGTCTAACAGTAGATTTGATGAATTCTTTTCGATAGCTGAGGTCAAAATGTGGATAGGCGTCAAAGACCTAAAAATTAGAAAAAAGGAAACAACACAAAATAAGTGTTTATGAAAAAACACGGGTAATTTCAGTTTACATTACATAATTATATCACAGATATTAAAAAGCAAATAAATGGTTTGAGGAAAGAAAATCTGAAGAAAAATAGAACCTCTTTCTCTTTGTTTTGGAGGAAGACATTTTGAAAATGGATAAGATTATAATTAATACAATACCACTAAAGGAACAGAATTTATTAACATTATTAAGAATTTTATGATGATGGTGCAATCACATTAGCAGGTTTATAGTACATTAAATATTACTAAATCAACTGCACATATTGGTGTAAAAGCTCACAAAATGATATGTATGATCAGAGGTAAAAAAATCATGAGCTCATCTATGTTGGATACCATACCTACAATACTTAAAAAGGCAAGGCCATATGCCTAAGTAATTACGAAGATAATAAGCAAATTATATCTTCGTAATTGCGTAGACATATTAATTAATTAGTTACTTTTATTTTACACTATTAATCAGATTTTTTCTTATCAGTGACAATCCTACAGTTATCCTATACCAGGGCACAGGCTGACAGGACCTAAACTCAAAGGAGGATTTTAAACTTTATCCTCCAGTCTAAAACCAGACTTCTCACAGTTAGTAGTGGCAGTCCTCTGTAAAGTGCAGAAAAATGTTAAATTTAGCAGGCAGCTACTCTAAATTTAACCTTTTATAACCAACATCAGTCAGAACTTCGCTAGGCATAACCCACATCAGTCAGCTGCGTGATTGATGTGCCTAGGTCAAGTCATTCGTGCAATGAAGACTCAAGGACTGCACTTTAACTGGATGGCAGTGAAGATCAACAAAGTCATAAATGATCTCTTTGGGAAGTCACGTCATAACAACCCTTCCATCTGCTCGAGGAATGAAAAGATGGTGATATTTACCGTATATCATTTAAAAAATAAAATTTACTTTAAAATAACAAATTCATTTACAGGAATAGCCTTTACAAAATTATCAGGTAAGTCTGAAGAAATGCATTACATACATCATCATCATCATCATTGTCAACCATTATCAATCCACTGCTGGACGAAGGTCTCCCCAAGTTTCCTCCACAACGGTCTGTCTTGTGCCAGTCTCCTCCATGTCACCCCTGCATACTTTCGAATTTCATCCACCCATCTCCTATGTGGTCTTCTTCTGGGTCTTTTCCTGTCCCTTGGAATCCAATCTAAAATTTCGGCTGTCCATCGATGATCTGTCCTTCTGGCAGTATGTCCAGCCCATTGCCATTTCAGGGATTTAACTCTGATCATGACGTCTTCCACTCTTGTCATTTTTCGGATCCACGAGTTCCTCTTTTTATCTCTCCTGGTTACACCAAGCATGCACCTCTCCATGCTTCTTTGAGTTGTCTGCAGCCTTTGTATGTCTCTTTTAGTTAAGGTCCACGTCTCTGCACCATACGTAAGCACTGGAAGGATGCATTGATCAAACACTTTTCTTTTAAGACATAATGGCATATTGCTCTTGAAAATTATGCTGTTTCTTCCAAAAGCTCTCCAGGCAAGTTTTGTACGCCGATTAATTTCTTCATCAATGTGACCCTCACTTGATATCTGCTGTCCAAGATAAACGTACGTGTCTGTTATCTCCAGCTTTTCTCCATCAATCGATAAATCTTCATTTCTTGTAAAAGCATTGAACATCACTTTTGTCTTCTGAAAGTTCATTTTTAATCCCACTTCTTTACTCTTGTCAGCAAGTTCCTGGATCATACTCTGCAGCTCTGATGGGGTAGTTGCAAAAATGACTACGTCATCAGCAAAACGAAGATGGGTTAGATAATCTCCATTAATCTTTATCCCCTTGTTTTCCCAGCTCAGTGACTGAAAAACACCCTCCAATGTGGCATTAAAGAGCTTCGGAGATATGGTGTCACCTTGTCTCACTCCCTTTCCAATTTTTACGTGTGTTGTATTTTCAAACAGCCTAATCTTTGCCCTTGCATTTTCATAGATGTTATTAATAATATTAATGTATGCATCTTCAATACCGCAGGTTTTCAGAGCCATTGTAACTGCTGATGGTTTCACCGAATCAAAGGCTTTTTCATAATCGATAAAAGCCATGCACAATGGAAGTTCATATTCCCTCGCTCTTTCAATTATTACATACATACATACATATATATATATACATGTCACTAAGCTGTTCTCTGAGATTCAGAGGTTAGCTCCAAAAAGAAATACAAACTACCAGATATTTTTACTTACTGTTGTCGTATCAAACTTCTCCATTTACAGCTATCTTGATACTATACAACTCGGGCTTCACTAATATTCATTACACGCCATACACAAGATCTTTTATACTTCATACTCATAATCTTTTTCTCATGCAGACACACCTGAATCTGATCCACCCATGTCTTCCTTGGCCTTCCTCTGCCTTTCCTTCCTGCCACTTGGGCTAAAAAGATTTTCTTAGTAAGCATCTCCTCACTCATTCTTCCAACATGGCCAAATCACCAAAGCATATTGGTCTCCACCTTTCTAACAACATTTTGCTTCACATCACACAACTGCAACACATCATTCCTCATATAATCAGACCATGTCTTGCCACAAATCCCACGTAAGTAACGCATTTCTCCAGCACACAAACGACTACTATGTTTCTTTCTGCAGTACCCAGGTTTCACGGCCATACATCAGAGTAGGAACAATTACAGTTTCATACATAGCCATGCGGGACTCTAGAGAACCCATCATTCCTGTGAAAACCTCCCAGAGCAGCATGACTTTCAATGAAGAATTCACTCGCCTATTAATTTCACCATCCAAAATGCATTAACATATACAAAAGTGAAAGAGGTGAAGTTAACCAAAGTACTATAAAAACTCAACCTAAGGTTAGTGGACATCAGTGATACAAACAAGTATATGTCAGAGAAAATGTGCTCTTGGTGGCAGGTTTAGTATTTCCATACAGGAATCAGAAAACATGACTTTAACTTACCACTCCACAACAATACAAACAACACAATCTTCCTGTTTTCTAAGTAGTTAATAATACAGATGATGACAGCATTATTGTGCCAAAGGGTAATGTTTTTATGCAATTACCATGAGCTTTTGATGTCAAATATGAATTTTTTTTTTTTTTTTTTTTTTTTTTTTGGAGTGAAGGTTTAACGACCGCCGTGAGCAACTCAATGGGGCTATAAGCAGTCGCCCGTCCCTAGTTTAGGGTCACTGGTTCCAGGGAAGGGAGAGAGCCAGTGCCGTAAGACAAACACAACATCCATGCCTCACCGGGATTCGAACCCGGACCCCGTTCGGACGAATGATCAGAGGCCATCGCTTAGACCACTGCGCCTAATAAATTTCCATGATGAGAGCATTACTATACAAAAAGGTAATTAATGGTTATATGCAATTACTATGTGCTTTGGATGCCAAATATTATCGTACCTTCTGAGAATAACACCACAGGTAACCATACCAAAGAGGAATTTTTATTTGTCGACCATTTTGACAATCCACCCTTCCTCCGGCAACATGGTAGCAAAATGCATTATATGACTTTCATCAAAGATAGAAGACCCAATTTAGGAAAACTGTTTATGTATTTTTAATACACTTGGAATTGCCTGCACAGCTTACATCAAATAACATCAGATGTGAAAGAGCTCTAGACGTGCAGAAAATTATGCATTAAATGGGAGTTGTCACCACTGCTTCATTACTGTCCTTGTGTATCTGTTCCTCATAATGGGTAACAGACCTTCTGTTTATGGTAGAGGGGGAGGGCGAAAGAGACTGTAAATTTCCACAGAAGGGTGTATGTTATCAACTCCACACAGTGGGAGATGAATGTCATTTAACTTGTGGCTGACATCTACAGTGGCTAATGCGTTTAGAAAGAAGGAAACACTGTCTTTCAAAACACATAAATCACTGTAGGTGTCAACCAAAAACTCACTAAAAGAAAAAAAAAGAGGCACTACAGCACAATTCATTGATCCTAAATAAAGATTTTCAAACAGTAAATCATAAACCACTTTGCACAAAACAAAAGACCAGACTAAATGCGTGCCATTCTCCAACTACCTATTCACATATATCACACAGATTTTGAGACTTCATTTGCACGACTTCTAGGCCCCCATGATAATAATCAATGATGAATCCACACTCCAAATTCTTTATAGCTTATTGTCTGCCGTAAATTACTCACGGAATGATCTGTTTTACCGCGACCGACAGTTAAAATTTATGTTACTGAAAGTGATTATAAGCTGCATTTAGTTAAACACTGCGTTTCAGAGCCGCATGTTTGTAAAATTGAGTTTAATGTTGCGGTGTTACAATTGGAAAATATGGTAATCAACTTCCACGATGACAGCATTACTACACAAATGGGCAATTGTTTTATGCAATTTCTGTGTGCTTTGGATGCCAAGTATTAATCAGTTTTCACGATCACAGCATTACTATACCAAAAGGTAATGCTTTCATGCAATTACCATGTGATTTGGATGCCAAGTATTATTATTAATAGATTTCCATCATGTTACACTTAAAACCTTTATTTTTTTTTCTAGTAAGTATAGAAATTTAAAACAAAAACATTTTTTTTCCCTTGCACGTAAAGAAAAACAAAATTAATACAAACAAAAACCTGTGAAAGTAAAAAGAATCATATTTTGCTGAATAGATTCCAATCAACTTCTGAACTCCTCAGGCACACCTCATAGACCCGTCAACTGGAAATCCTTACACTAGGTTACTTCAACTGCTAATGTAGGTTGCCATGGTGATCAAGTTCCTTTTAGCCACCGAGAATAACTTGGACATTCAACAGGAAATCACCTGATCTTATCAAAACATTGCAAAGCAGAATTACATCACACCAAGTTCCTTTTAGCCACCGAGAATAACTTGGACATTCAACAGGAAATCACCTGATCTTATCAAAACATCGCAAAGCAGAATTACATCACACCTACATTCAATTACATTCTACGCTAATGTCATATCAACTCATCCCCTCACACACAAAAAAAAATTTTTTTATATCTACCATATCATAATTTAGAAACTTTCAGTGTAAGACTCTTGTGCACCCACACATTAAAAAAAAAAAAAAAAAAAAAAGAGGAAAGAGAGAGAAAGAAAGTGATCATACAAAAAAATACATTACTATGTCATAAAAAAAATCACCGTTCTTCATAAAAATATTCATTAGAAAGAAAACCATAAGAACTTAATTTTACACTGAAGTAGCAAATTATTAGGAACATCTACCTAATAACGTGTTGGGTCACCCTTGAACTTAAAAAAAAACCTTGATTTGATGAGGCATGGATTCAAGGAGGTGCTGATGATATTGTTTTACAGGTACGTTCAGTCAAGCGGATGTAATGGTGTCCATCAATTGATGAATGCTTGCTGGAGGAGGATCTCTGTTATGAATGGCTTTCTCAATCTCATCACACAAGTATATAGAAACTAACGATGAAAAGCAGGTTTCTATATACTCGACTTTCTCATCACACAGGCGTTCAACTGGGTTAAGATCTGGGGACTGTGATGGCAATTTTAGCACTTTGAAGTCACTTTCATGCTCTTGGAAACACTGTGTAATGATCTGAGCCTTGAAAGCATGGCACATTACCTTGCTGGAAGTAGTCCTCTCCATCAGGAAACGCCATGCACATGTACAGATGAGTCTGGTCTGCAGTGATGTTAAGATACCCATGGCTTTTGAATGCTGTTCCAGAGTTTAAACCTCAATGTCAGTCATGAAAACAGACCCATACCACTGCACTGCCTTCATCAGTTCATGCAGTCAATGCTAGACAGCTGGAATCCACTGATCTGAACTACTGATGCCATATTCTGGTCCATCTATCAGCGTGTATTAACTGGAAACATGATTCATCTAGTAAGGTAACCTTTTACCAGTCCTCAAGGGTCCAGTGTTGGTGCACCCATGCTCACTGCAGACAAATTTGCTGAATTTAGCAGAGACAGGTGGTACACGATGGAAACGTGCTGTTATAGCCTATTTGCACCAATGCATATGCGGCAGGCTGTGTATGCAGAAATTCTCCTCTCAATGCAGCTGTTGTACTGCATGAATACTTGATGTAATGGAGCTCACCTGTTACCTTGTACAATTCTCTCCAGCCGCTGTTGCCCTCGAACATTGACCAGTTGTTTTGACCCATAGGAAGATCACTGACTGCTTGTTGTGTTGTTTGTACACCACTCATTGCACACTCTCGATACAGTTATTATTGCATAGTTGAGAAGGCTTGCCGTTTCTGATATGCTTGCACCTGCCAACTTAAACACCCACAATCATGGTTCTTAAATTCACTTAAATCATGGCTCTTAAATTCACTTAAATCATGGCTCTTAAATTCACTTAAATCATGGCTCTTAAATTCACTTAAATCATGGCTCTTAAATTCACTTAAATCATGAGTCTTTCCCATATTGTCACTATCTACACTTTCTACATATCTAGTAAATCCTTTGCAGGGAGCTGTTTATAAAGCCATCTATCTCAACATCATAGTTGTGTACAAAAGTGAGGATGGCACATGTCTGATTGGGTGTTATTAATAATTTGCTACTTCAGTGTATGTTGAATTTGCAAATTTGAAGTAAATTATTCTATAAAAACAGTTTGTAAAAACTTCTCAAAACATAGCTAAAAATATGAAAAAAATATCTTCATAAATTTATACTGTGAGCTTTGTGTCAGTTACTGATGTTTTGGATACTTTTAATCCTTTACTGAACAACACTAAGGATAAGACTGCTGCATTTATGCATCAAACAGTAAAGCAGTACAGAAGCAGTGGTTCTGAAACTGGACTTTGTGACAAAACTAAGGGGGCCTACAATGTACTCAGGAAATATTAAAAAATATATATTGGAAATGAAATCATACATCTTTTTAAAGATAGGTGATCATAAAAATAAAAGAATCCCATAAACTACAATTTATTTGAAGTTCAAATTCTTATTTTTGTTGTTGTTTCAATGGTTAAAAGAATTAAGATTGGGTAGTGATAATATCTCTAGCTTAGTATATATCTTCTGTTGAGGAAGCAGATCATTTCTCATGTTGAGTGGCAGAATGTAGGTGGGATTTTCAAGGAGGCGTTGCACATACTCCACAACTGTCACCTGATCCTTCCTCCTCTCTACCTCATTCAACCACACAGTAACAATAAACACTAGTAGCCATCTTTACAAACTTCATAACAGAAGCAAATATGAACTGTGGATGATTTTGAATTCTGTTGATTAATTAGAGTCTCTTTTAAGTTAAAATTATACTATACAAATTTTGTTTGAATTCTGTGCGCATTTTGTTAGAATGGATCTGTCGCTGAAATTGAGTTAATTAAAATTATCATTACCAAAGAATATGGGTGAAAATAACAGCACACTAACTCTTCCTTCAAGCTAGGATGATACTGTGGTCCACAAAATGGTGTGTCAATATTTAACTAAATATTTAAATATTGAGTTTACAGTTTACTCACACAGATGATGAGGAGAAACCTCAGTGTGTTGTTTGTGATGAAATTCGACATCAAATGAATGAATGAAGCCTTCAAAATTGCAAAGACATCTTGAACTAAACAGAGCAATGCTTTTAACAAACAAGTAGAATTTTTCAAACATAAACTTATGATACTCACAGAATCATAAAAAGTCGTTAGTTAAGGACAATGTTTTGGGTTTTCAAAATGAAAATGATGTTTTGGCTTCTTACCAGATAGCTTTATTGTTGGCAAAAAAGGAGCCAACCTAACACAATTAAATTGGTGAAGATGCAATTCTTCCTACAGCTAAAATGATGACACCGATTATGACTGGTGATAAACATTTGAAGGAACTCTCTACTGTAATATCACCTGACAACACTGTTAAATGAAGAATCCATGAGATGGCCAAAAGTGGGAAAGAAATTTTGATTGAATAGCTCAATCACAGTGAGTACTTTATACTACACATGGATGAAATTCCTGACATTGCAGGCAATGCTAATTTGGGAACATTTGTTAGATATCAGCACAACAAAACTATTTTCCATACCCAGGTCCTCTGGGAACTTTGGGACATAAATTTCATTGATTTATAGAAAATATTTCATGTTAAATTTTCAAATACTTCACTGATCGTCAAATCGTTAGCAAACAATGGCACTGGGTTTCTTAGACAGGCAACCCAGTCTCATAGTTTGGGATGTGGTTGTATCATGTGATTCATATGGGACCTTACTAAGTCATCGTGAGAACTCGTATGCCACTTTGTGGTTAAGAGAAACTTATCCAACTGTAAATAAACAAAAACATGATGTACAGACAATTATTAGCATGCATATTTATCCACAGAGCTGCTGAATGAAGCCTATAAGTTAATGTAACAAATGTCTATTAGATTTCCTGGGACAGGTTAAACCACACTTTAATAGTGGGGCCAGTAATGACTTTAGCTCTCCAAAATAATAGTAAATGGGCTAAATGTGTTAGTGTCTGTATGGGTAGTTCAGTGATGTCAGTTAAGTACAAGGGGCTTGTTGCATTCTCTGTTAAATGGATATACCAAAGCACTGCTTGCACATCAGAGCTGAGACGGGCTGAGCCTACAGGCCCGAATCGGGCTTGGGCTGTAGTATATTTACTGCAGTTCGGGCTCTGAGTGAATGAGTGAGAGTGAGAGAGAGAATTTTTTATATATAAATGTGATTTTATATGATTTAGCAAATGAGGCACTTTGTAGTTGGTAAAGAGAATTCTTCGGCAAGTGGTTCTGACTGGGGAGTGGGCATTCGAGATGGCTATTTATTCCAGGCTTTGTTAGAAAATGTCATAGGCCGCGCATTAGTGTGTTTCTGCAGAAAAGAAAAAGCTTTTTCAAGAACTATAGATATTGGATAGTTGATAGGATGCCGACGATAATTTACCCTCTTTCTCCACGCAGTAGCTCCCTGCTAATTCTGTTTAGCAATGTACATATAGCAGAGCATTATGGCGAGATAATATTAGCATTATTTGAGCAACATACAACTGCTGCACCGCCCGATCATTTTGGATACCCAGCCACCCAAAGCACTTCAGGTAGAAACGAACGGTCAAAGCAAATTGTACAGTTACACTGTAAAAATAGATAGAGGTCCCTTCCCCACTCCCCATTTGAGAAATACATTGGTTAATTGCAGGAGGAAGAGACAGTGGAAGTGTGGAAAGGAGATGTTTTTTATTAATGGTTGAACAGGTTAGACAGTTTTTTTGGCTCGTTCGGGCCCGGGCTGTACCTTGTAATATAAAATTTGAGCTCGAGCTGATATATCACGGGTTCGGGCTCCGAAAATTGAGCCCGAACTCAGCTCTATTGCACATGGCATGCCATCTACAATTAAATGTCTCAGACAAATCCATGAAAATTTGAATTAAAAGACCATTTGAATCATTTTACATGGCTCTTAGTTCTAACTTATTTAGCAGATATTTTGATCTTCTTGGATGTACTCAAGTCTTCAAGGTTAAACTGGTACTGCATTTTCTATGCAGGAAAAGACTGTAGAGACAATAAAAAAAATTAAAAGTCTGGACTTTTCTGTGACAATTAAGAAAGTAAAAGCCTTCATTTTCTGTGCAGGACAAGACTAAGGTGACAATTAAGAAATTAAAAGTCTGGACTTGGTGCATTGATAACAATGAATATGATATGTTCTAGTTATAAATGCATTTATGGCACCTCTATTCATAGTGATTGTGGAATAGCTTTTTTACGGGTCTTATAGAGGTTATTTTTCATCAAAGTTTGTTGTCAAATTTTCGAACTAAAGCCTCTCATTCCACCCTGATTATATTAAATCGAATACGGCGAGACAATTTTTGGAAAAGATTGAAATCCTGGTCTCTTCAGCTACTCAGAAAGATCTTCACAAAGAAGAATTAAAGGAAATATTGGCAGAAAACAATTACCCCTCCCCATATGTTGAGAAAATATTTAAACAAGTGCCAAAAAAGAAGCAGGAGAAAACCAACTTCAAATTCACCAGCAAAATTACGTACCACAAGGGACTTTTCGAGAACCTGAAAAGGATCGGAGCAAAATATAATATCAGGCTAGCTCCAGATCTTAATAACAAAATAAAGAAATTCCTGCCAGCTTTAAAGCAGAAAGAATTGGACATCCAATTGCAGGAAGGAGTAATTTACTGCATCGACTGTAACTGCGGACTCAGCTATATAGGAGAAACAGGGAGAAGTATTAAGGTCCGAATGAAAGAACACCAAGCAGCTATTAGGAACATTGGGAACAAAACAGGGCTAGACAGACATATACAAGCAAGTGGACACTCCATAAATTGGGACTCAGTGAAAATAATCGCCCACCAGTCAAACTTAGTAAAGAGGAAACTAGAAGAAGGGATCGAAATAGCAAGAAGAAGAAGTACCACAATTAACGATAATTGCGGATGGACTCTTCCAACTGAGTGGCAGCAACTACTCCAGTGACATAGTCCTGATGACGAACTAGGCTTTAGTTCGAAAATTTGACAACAAACTTTGATGAAAAATAACCTCTATAAGACCCGTAAAAAAGCTATTCCACAATGATATGTTCTCTACTCTCAATGGCCTGCTTGTAAGAGTGAGAAAGAACTTCCAAGAAATATTGAGTGCATGAAAAAACAGATAATAACAGTGGGGAGGGAGCTTCTTAAGAGACTATTTCTTCTTTTCTAATGAAAGAAATGACTGGCTTAAAACCCCATTCCTAGAGACCTAAAATCAACTGCAGTCTATAAAGAAGCTCAGCTTCTTGAGTTATCTTGAGATTCCTCTTTGAAGATTATGTTTTCTTCAAATGCTTTGCTAGACCTTGGGTTACATGTGCAATCGTTCTATTCTGATGTTTCTAGATGGGCAATAAAATACTTGATGCCTTTTTTTGGCACATAACTATGTGAGTCCACATTTCAGCTCTCGTCCACATGAAAAATAAATACAGGAACAGACTTAATATGGATGCAGAGCTGTAGCTTAAAATATGTCTTTGGAGTCAAACATTCAGAAATTTAAGCTACACAACAACATAGAGTAAAACGCCAATTATCCGTGGTAACTGTGGGATACTAAAGCACGGATAATTGAAAAACATGGTTAATCCAAAGAATGTTTATTGGGTTAAATACATAAAACACCTACAAAAACATAAGATAAACATTCTTGTAGTAAGTAAATACAAAACTGGACATTTTAAAACTTGTTTAGATAGAAAGTCCATGGCTTTTATTTGTCTTTTTAGTCGCATTATTTTTGTTTTATTTTTTTTATACATCCACGAATTTGTAAAATTTTAGTGTAATCAACATCATCTTGACTTTCCACGAATTTAAGTAATGTTTCTGCAGTTGTTAAAGCTGCATTAGGACTTACTTTGTAAGCTGGCTGTAGTTCCTTATAATCGTTCTTTTCAAGAGAAACACTCATAATGCTTAACAGGCAAGAGAGACTACCGTATATCATCATCATCATCATTGTCAACCATTATCAATCCACTGCTGGACGAAGGTCTCCCCAAGTTTCCTCCACAACGGTCTGTCTTGTGCCAGTCTCCTCCATGTCACCCCTGCATACTTTCGAATTTCATCCACCCATCTCCTATGTGGTCTTCTTCTGGGTCTTTTCCTGTCCCTTGGAATCCAATCTAAAATTTCGGCTGTCCATCGATGATCTGTCCTTCTGGCAGTATGTCCAGCCCATTGCCATTTCAGGGATTTAACTCTGATCATGATGTCTTCCACTCTTGTCATTTTTCGGATCCACGAGTTCCTCTTCTTATCTCTCCTGGTTACACCAAGCATGCACCTCTCCATGCTGCTTTGAGTTGTCTGCAGCCTTTGTATGTCTCTTTTAGTTAAGGTCCACGTCTCTGCACCATACGTAAGCACTGGAAGGATGCATTGATCAAACACTTTTCTTTTAAGACATAATGGCATATTGCTCTTGAAAATTATGCTGTTTCTTCCAAAAGCTCTCCAGGCAAGTTTTGTACGCCGATTAATTTCTTCATCAATGTGACCCTCACTTGATATCTGCTGTCCAAGATAAACGTACGTGTCTGTTATCTCCAGCTTTTCTCCATCAATCGATAAATCTTCATTTCTTGTAAAAGCATTGAACATCACTTTTGTCTTCTGAAAGTTCATTTTTAATCCCACTTCTTTACTCTTGTCAGCAAGTTCCTGGATCATACTCTGCAGCTCTGATGGGGTAGTTGCAAAAATGACTACGTCATCAGCAAAACGAAGATGGGTTAGATAATCTCCATTAATCTTTATCCCCTTGTTTTCCCAGCTCAGCGACTGAAAAACACCCTCCAATGTGGCATTAAAGAGCTTCGGAGATATGGTGTCACCTTGTCTCACTCCCTTTCCAATTTTTACGTGTGTTGTATTTTCAAACAGCCTAATCTTTGCACTTGCATTTTCATAGATGTTATTAATAATATTAATGTATGCATCTTCAATACCGCAGGTTTTCAGAGCCATTGTAACTGCTGATGGTTTCACCGAATCAAAGGCTTTTTCATAATCGATAAAAGCCATGCACAATGGAAGTTCATATTCCCTCGCTCTTTCAATTAGTTCTCTCAGCACGTGGATATGATCTATTGTGCTGTAGCCACTCCTGAATCCAGCTTGTTCTCTCGGTTGAGCCATGTCTAGTGCTACCTTCAAGCGGTGTGAAAGAACTTTAGTGAAGATTTTATAAACTACTGATAGGAGGCTGATAGGTCTGTAGTTTCCGAGATCCTCAATGTCACCTTTCTTATGTAGCAGGATCATTGTAGCGGTGTTCCAATCCTCAGGAATCTTTCCTTCATTAAGGCATCGAGTGAAAATTTGGGCGAGTACTGTTTCGATTTCTCCACTTGCTTCTTGTATGATGTCTACAGTAATTCCATCTTCTCCTGGAGCTTTTCCTCGCTTCATGTTCTTGATTGCATGTGCAACTTCTGCTGGAAGGACTGGAGGAACTCTGGTACTGGTATCTTTCATGATGTCTGGAGTGCATATATCATCCCTTTCATATAATTTGGAGTAGAAATCTTTCACTCTTGTCAAAATTTCGCCTCTATTTCTTGTTACAGAACCATCTTCTTTTCTCAGTGCCATAATCTGTTTTCTTCCCTTACTGAGATGTCCCTTTGCTATCTTTAGGCTTTGGTTGTTTTCAATTGCTTTCCTCACTAGTTCACAGTTGAATTTCCTTACGTCTTCAGTGATACTTTTTCTTACTGTCTTGCATAGCTCTATATATTCCACTTTGGAAGTCACATCTTCTTTAGTTATCCTCATCTTTCTTCTTTTTGCATCAACCGTATATACTCACGTATAAGTCGACCCCCCACTTTCAGAGGAAAAAATCGTAAGAAATCGGAAACTCGCGTAAATCGATCCCGGAATGAGAAAAAAAATTTCAATGAATTTATTCAAAAACATTTGAAAACGAAAAAAATTATATATATAATACTAAATTTAATTTGCATACCCAAAAATTTCATCGGAACCCTTCAAAATCCGATTCCGAGTCAGACTCGCCAAACAGTTCAAAAAAGTCTTTCTCCGTCATCAGCGCGTCATCATAAACATCAGTATTCCCATCTATGCCTGTGTCATCAGAATCACTGTCATCATCACTCATAAAAATCTCATCATCCTCTGTGCCATCAAGTTTGTTACTAATGCAACATTTCTTGAATGATTTCACGACCATTTCCGCAGGTATCGCATCCCAAGAATCCTTGACCCATCGCGCAATCAAAACGATATCCGGCTTCTTTAGATTTCCGCCCTTGGTTTCAGTCGGCAAAACGGAACTTATCCAATCTGCCCAATACCTCCGCACATTGTTCTTGAAGGGCTTATTAAGGCAGACATCTAGTGGTTGAAGAACAGATGTCAACCCACCTGGGATGACAGCAAGAGTTGTTTTTGAATTTTCTGCAGTTTTTTTCACTTCTGCACAACGGTGTGCAACAAACATATCCCACACCAAAAGAGAAGGTTTCCTCAAAAGTGCACCTCGCCTTTTGTTCCACACATTCTTTAACCAGTCAATTGTTCCGGATTTGTTCATCCATCCTTTTTCATGGGCACGAACGAGCACACCAGACGGAAAGACAACGCTTTTCGGCAGAGTTTTGCGTTTGAAAATAATTACCGGAGGTAGCTTACTGCCGTCGGCCAAACAGGAAAGAACAACCGTGAAACTGGATTTTTTGTGGCCAGTCGTTTTGATCAAGATATTTTTTTCGCCCTTTTGGTTCACCGTCTTATTTCCAGGAAGGTCGAAACACATGGCGGTTTCATCCATGTTCCCTATTTGGGAAAGTTCAAAAGCAGTCTCTCTTCTCTTTTGAATTACATACTTTTGAAATTCCATTATCTTTGCTTCGAGGTCACGAGGTAACTTTTGTGCAATTTTGGTGCGCTGGCGTAGACACAACCCATAGCGGTTCATGAACCTTGTGCACCAACCTGGTGAGGCACGAAAAGTGTTATTTGCAGCTGCAAACTTTTCATCTTTTGCGAGCTTCATTGCTCGCAAGCGTATACCAGTTCGCGTTACAATGTAACCATTTTGTCTGCAGCCCACAATCCAATCATTCAAGACACTTTCCAGCTCTGGGAAAGATGTCGTTCCACGGCGCAGCGCCTTTTGCGATTTTCACCAAGTCCGTTTTTTTTTAACGCCAATCTCGAATCAGTTTTTCATTAATGCCAAATTGACGTGAAGCAGCACAGTTGTTAGTATTTTCTGCAAAAGAAACCACTTTCAACTTGAATCCTGCATTATAGGGCATCCTTTTTTTACACAATCCGTGTCACCCATAATAGGAGAAGTGAGACACGTGCGATTAAGAACAAGCAACACCTAACACTGGCTGTCGCATGGCTCCGTTACGTCGAAGGTCAGCGCAATCAACTGGTAGTCGGAAGGGCGGAGCTTTCTATGCGCAGCTGTGACTGCGCTGTGGATATGCAAAGCCAGGAGAGAGGAGACTTTTCAAAGCGCGGAGAAATTCGGAGGGTCGCGATTTCGTAATTCTATCGCATCAGTGTTTTTTTCTTTCTTTCTTTCTTTCTTTCTTTTTTTTTTTTCTTTCGGAGGGTTGCGATTTCGTAATTAATATCGCATCGGCATTTTTATTTCTTTTAGGATGGATTGCCTTTTGCCTCACGGGAAGAACTTTTGGACTTACGATTTTTTTAGACCCCGCGTATAAGTCGACCCCATTACTTTGAAGCTCTCATTTTGTCCCAAATTTCTCGACTTATACGCGAGTATATACGGTAGATTAAATTCACATTACACTTGACTGCACTCTCTAGCTAGATGCAGAATGGGAAACTGCAACAGTGATGACAAATAAGTTCTTCTAAAAGGATGATGCAAAGTTATTTAAAATATGCAGTAATGACTTCTGTAAGTTACATTTGCCATACAGAATTTTTTTAAAAGTTAAATTTGTAAGTACTACAGAGCTACAGAGGACCATGGTTAATCTGACCCCACAATATCATTGAGCCCTGGATAATTGGTGTTTTACTGTATACAATCCCACTGAATGTTCTAGTTTTATTAGCACATATCTTTAAATAAGTAAATACATAAAATTGTTTCTGAACCACAATTTTAGATTATCTTATTAATAATAAATATACACTTCTGTTTGCTGTATAATCTGCAATAAATGCTCACATCCATAACATATCACCTGACGTAAAAACTAATCTTGAAAATTTTATTTCTCCTTATGGGGGCTGCAGATAATTACCATGGAACTGTTAAGGGGGCCCAACCTTTGGCAGATTGGGGCCCCTTAGAAGAAGATTTAGGAATGAATTTTGCGTGATTAGATGGCTACATGCAAATTTAATTTGCTACTGCAATTTAGTAAGTTCTGCACAGATATATAAGACTTCCCTGAAGAGCAGAATTAACAGATGGAATTCTGAAGAGTATAATTTCCCGTACTCATTATAGTCTCCCATTTAATTCTTTGCATCCACTTCTGTGTTCCATAGTTGACCATATGGAGCTTAGATAGCAATCACAGCAAATTTTGTGTTAATTATCTATATACACATGAAACATCAATAAAAGAATTTAAAAAGTTTTGAGAACAGGGAGGGGAGGGGGATAATCTTTACTCTTGAAATATAGAACAGTTTGGTCGGAGTGAAGCCAAATGTGCACACTTCTAGTACAATTTTCAATATGAAGAAATATGCATACCATGCGTATGACC
Organism: Macrothele yani; assembly: GCA_039090855.1. NCBI lineage: Eukaryota > Metazoa > Arthropoda > Arachnida > Araneae > Macrothelidae > Macrothele > Macrothele yani. Next base: position 93,572,539 of record CM076993.1, read on the forward strand.
TTTTTCATTGTAATATCTTCTAACTTTGCCTCTTTGATAGTTTTTGCTACAAGGACCTTGATTTGTTCATCCTGAAAAGAAAGGAATAACAAGTTGAAAAAAAAGGGGGCAACTAAAGACCATTGGGATCTTTCATATAACACAAGAGCAAATATTTTATGAAATCAGTTGTCTACAAAATATGATGAGAAAATCCTAAGAACAGTAGGCTAGGAATTTTTCACTACTAGCTTTACATACACAATAGAACTCACTTATAAATGAGGAGCTTGGGACCAACAAAAATCCTTGCTAAATACACTTTGAAAAATTTCCACCATGTAAAGGCATGCATACACGATAATATGCATATACATTTATATGATATGATGCATTTAGAATGGCAGTAAAGAATGCACCAAAATAATGTTTTGAGAAAATCAAGTTTAAAGTAAAAAAAAAAAAACAATATCTGAACAATGACAAATATGTCATTTTTTAAGCTTTTTTCGAGGGAAATTGTGATGGACTGATGATAAGCTTTCTATATTGACATAGAGCATAGATTCAGCTTCCAGATAATGCAATTTTTTTTTTTTTTTTTTTTTTTTTTTGGTGAGCATGGTGCATTTGTCACTGTCATTCTAAACACCTCATATATCCATAAAAATTGGACTTGGAAAGATTCAATTAAACTACAGTAGCACAAATTAAAATTAAATAAGCACTTATATGTATACATAGCAGTAGTACTGTAATCATATGGAAACATAAAAAAAAAAAAAAAAAAACTTCCAAAGAGTGTGGCAGAGGGCTTCCTTGGAGTGTGTGGCAGAGGGTCTCTACCACAACTCAATTATTGAGCATTTGATGCACTCCCTCCCCACAATTTTTCTATCAACATTCTTCTACTAGCATGATGAAATTCCCCTTCACTGTTGCAATTTCAGCCTGTATGTCACTATTCCTATTCCTCCATTCCATGACTGTGAGCAGCAGATTTTCTCTCCCTCGTCAAATATGAAATTTCATTAAATTTTGTTACTTAGCTTGTTAAAAGTACAATATTCTAGAAGATAATGCTTACCTTGGCATTTCTTACTAGCGATGAAGCACATTCATGACATGTTTTCCGGTCTTTGTTGATGTTGTTGTCCTAATGTCTGTTGTATGAGATGTATAACTTTACTTCATCACACTTTTCGCTGGGTATACTCAGTGGATCTTCACTTTAGGATTCAACAATATCAACTTTTACCGTTTCTTTATACTCGAAATTTTCACCCAGTCTCTGGGCATCCTCTGGAGTGTGGCGATTTTTCCACCGATGTTCGTGGTTAACTTCGCGCTAATGGAGTCCGATACTCCTCGTTGCCATTCGTCGGATATACTTTCTTGGATTCATTTCTTTATCAAGCCCTGCTAGTGCCATCTATGTTTCATCAATGTAACTTTTTTTTTTAATTTCTTTTTCTATCCCGGTTTTCTAGTCTTTTTTGTTGGTTTTTATTTTGTTGTTCTTTTTCTTGTCTTATTAGTTCTTTCCACAAGCTAGATAATGTGCTAGGGTCGTTCTGGTTACATACCCTTGTTTTATTTTTATAGATTAAGATTGCTTCCTTCCCTCCTTATTTGCCTTTCAGATTTTTTATTCCTTTTCAGCATTTTAATTTCTTCGAATTTTGGGAAAGTCTGGTTTTCAATGCAGAATTGCACTAATGCAGTTTTTGCTTCTTTTTCTTTGCCAGTTAGATATGTATTGTTTAAGTCTTTTTTTTAACCTGTTTTTCGTACTCCCAATGTACGATATTGGGGGTATGTGTGCAATTGGAATTTCGTAGGATCATTATTCTTCTAGTATTTTTTCCTCTGTTTTTTTGTTAACAGTCATATTTTTCAACACCTTGAAAAATATGACGAGTATAAAGAAACGGAAAATTTCGAGTATAAAGTTTATATTGTTGAATCCTAAAGTGAAGATCCACTGAGTATACCCAGCGAAAAGTGTGATGAAGTAAAGTTATACATCTCATACAACAGACATTAGGACAATAACATCAACAAAGACTGGAAAACATGTCATGAAATGTGTTTCATCGCTAGTAAGGAATGCCAAGGTAAGCATTATCTTCTAGAATATTGTACAAGTTATTTTGAAATTTGCACGTAAAAGAGAATAGCAGCATGATCAGAGCTATTTAATAGTCTGAATTAGAACTACTAATAGGAATTGTTAAAAGTACTTGTCTTAGCTTTCCTCTCCCTTGTTAAATTCAGGGATTTAATTAAATTCTGAAAGTTAAAAACGATCAAAATAGCTTTGAATTAACATTATACAGAGAACGTTCACACATTTTTTACAAAGATTTTCCAGCAATATATTTAATGTTTAAAATAAAATTATTTCTTTCCTCAATGTTCTACCTGATAACTCTTTCTCTGAGCTATGAACCTAAATCTAGATTTTCAAGACAACACGGCATTTCTTAAAATTGGTAGTGGTATTTTATTCCACTCCTCTTCCATTGCCTGCCTTCCATAGTGCAATCATTCCTTTAGGTCTGTGTTTAGAAAGTGCTCTTTTTAGCAGCCAGAAGGCACAATACCCCATTGGTGACATTTCGGGGACTTTGAAGGAATACGAGTAAACGGTATAGGCTTGATACATACATACATGCATACATATAATTAAGCTGTTCACTGAGATTTCAGAGGTTAGCTCCTCAAAGAAAAACCATGTGCCAAGTACACATTTAACTGATAGAACTAGAATTTACTTACTGTTGGTATATCAAATGTCTCCATTTGTAACGATCTCTGCACACCGCTCGAGCTTCTTTAACATCCATCACATGCTGCACACAAAACCTTTTGTACTTCATACTCATCTTTTTCTCAAGCAGACATTCCTAAATCTGGTCCTCCCATGATTTCCTTGGCCTTCCTCTACCTTTCTTTCCTGCCACACTGGCTGAATAAATTCTCTTAGTCAGCACCTCATCACTCATTCTTTCAACATGGCCAAACCACCTAAGAATATTAGTCTCCACCTTACTAACAACATTTTGCTTCACATTACACATCTGCAACACATCTTCATTCCTCACATGATCAGTGTGTGTCTTACCACAACATATAAGTAATGCATCTCCCCACTCCTATATCTTTTCTGCAGTACCAAGGTTTCACTGCCGTACATCAGAGTAGGAACCATTACACTTTCATACAGAACCATTCGGGACTTCTTTGAGAACCCACCATTTCTGTGAAATCCTCCTAAGGCAGCTATGACCTTCAATGAAGAATTCACTTGCCTATTAATTTTGCCAACTAATTTGTTCTCTCTGTCAAACATACTTCCTAAATATACAAACTCATTCACAGGGCCAATCTCTGTGCCATTAAGGCTCATCTTGCATTCAGTATGAACAGTTCCTCACTCAAAAACCATAACTTTGGTTTTCCCTTTATTTATACTCAGTTTGAATTTCATACAAACTTCATACATCCGGGACAACATGCTACGGAACTCACTTTTGATATCTGCCAACAGGACTGTGTTATCAGAAGAGAGCAATCTGCACACACGCATACTACCAAGAAAACCAGTATTATCCATTTTGGCATCATGCATGCATCCCTAAACATATTAAACAGTAAGGGTGACATTACACAACCTTGCCTGACTTCTGCACCAATAGAAAACCATTTCGATAAAACACCATTCACTCATACACAAGCTCTACTGTCAGCATGCATGGCTTCCATGCTATTAAGTAGATTTCCAGTAATACCATATTTATTCAGTACCTTCCACAGAAGAGTCCTATTTACTTTGTCATAAGCTTTCTCTAAATCTATGAAGGCCGCAAACATTTTTTTTTTTTTTTTTGCCAACAGACAGATACTTTTCAGTCGTCATATGTAAAGCAAAAATTTGATTAGTGCAGCCCTTACCACCAGGCATAAAACCACTCTGTACATCCCACACTTTCTCTGACATAAGACCTTGTACCTTATCAATAATGACCTTCCCAAACACTTTTCCTGGCACACTCAGCAAACTGATACCACGATAGTTCTTGCATTCAGTCTGATCATCTTTTCCCTAGTACAAGGGAACAATGATAGCATCCCTTCAATCCTGAGGGACCATTCCTAGCTCCCAACTGGCAAATTTCAGTTAAGCAGTCAATCACAGAGTTACCACCATATTTTAGCAACTCAGCAGTTATGCCATCTACTCCCAAAGCTTTACCATTCTGAAGAGATTTTAGAGCTTTACACATCTCTTCTCTTGAGATCCCACAAATGCTTCCATCTCTCACTATGACACCATCTGCTTCTGCCTCAGAATCATCTTTGCTTTCACGACCTAATAAATCACAGAAGTACTCACCCCATCTTTCACTTAGCTCCTTGGGCTCCCATATCATTTCTCCAACTCAATTCTTTACACAACCTATAATTTTATTTCCCCAATTTTTCATACATCTTATGTATTTCAAGAATATTTTTCTATCTTTCCAAAAAGCCAAATCATGCGTTTCCTGCTATCTTTTGCCTTACTCTGGTGAACCAGCTTTGCTGCCTCCCGCTTCTTACAGCGACATTCATCCTCTGAGACTCTACCTTGCAACATCCCCAAGTATGCTTCCTTTTTTCTCTTTACTGCTTCTTTAACCTCATTGTTCCACCAAGCATCACCTTTAAAGTTACCTACTGTTGCAGTACCACAGACCACTTCAAGGGCAGTGACAATACAGTTCTTAAAACATGTCCACTTCTTTTTTACATCCCTCTCGCACTCCTTCAACTTATTCGGACGTTCACTGAGTAAATCAGAGTAACGCTGATGTTCTTCAGACAGTCTTTCAACGTTTATTCTTTTCACCCCAGCATACTTGCCAACTTTCAGAAACAAAAATCCGTAAAAAATTAATCGATATATTCAATTAGATTACTTGTTACGCATATTGATTACATGTACCGAACATATCGATTTAAAAACGATGTTACCCAAATCAAGTATAAACTTGTAATTGAAGTGACTACGGATGTTTGAATTTATTGGCACATTTATATCGATTAAAATAGATTCTATACACAATTTCTCATTACTATGCTATCATTATGATCTATAAAGTGATAAAAATTTACTTTTACTGAAGTTTGCATCTAAAGAGAAGGATGTTCTACCCTTTCAATGGGATCGTGTCCCACGCCGCCATGAAACATAATAAAATGTTTTCAAAAACGAACCATTTTCATGTTAGGCTTTTATCTTACGGAGACACGGACGACGAGACAATCAAATAAAAAAAAAAATAAGTAAGAGTGACTGAAAGACACTAACTAGTAAATTATGTTCAACTAAAAATGAAGTGAAAAAACATTTTGTACAAATTGCATCCAGTTCATTATAACTTTTAACAAAGGAAGTCAATTTCGTCATTTTTTTTCCAAGCAGTCAACGTTATATTTGTGCTTGTCACTAGAAATAAGATTTATAATCATTCGTTCCACCATGCGAAATGTTGAAATTGCATCGACACGTAGCACTAAACAGGGGTGGCAGAAAGTGAAGTTCGTTGACCGGGCCCGAAATTTCGAATCCTGGTGCACCCTCTACCTTCCCACTTCCTGGAACAAACAGACGAAAAACAATTCCTAAGGAGCTTTGTTGGGAATTAGGATCACCCAACCACTTATCTAGAGGAACTTTCTAAGGTACATTACAACAATCGCCCATATGCCAAATAACAAAATAATAAAAATCTTGGCTGAAATTGTTGAAATTATTGACCGGGCCCGGCCGGTTCCGCCGCCACTGGCACTAAACGCATATTTTCCATTTTTGAAGATTTCGCAATACACGGGAATTCCGCAGAACACGCATAGCGGAATGTTTGATAGTACTTGTTTTCCCTTTTATATTGCTGCTCATAGCGAATCACTAATACACAATGTATTACCACTTGGGGGAAAAAGGCAAGTAAAAACTGCTAAAGTAAAATAGTAGCAGTTTAAAGAGTTACAATTTGAAGAGGAAAAAATACCGATTGCAGAGTTATCCGATTCGAGCTGGTCAGCTTGGAAAGCAGAGAGCAACTGAAAGGTTCTTTCATCTAGAAACAAAGGCTTAGGTTTTAGTTAGGAATGTCATCCTCTGGGGTCCTCCCCTCCCTCCCCGTCATTCCTCACAGGCGGATCGATGCCTTGTCTTTTACCAAATCCGACCCCTTTAGCGGCATCCTTTATACTTCCAAATGGCATTGATTTTATAGTTCTGTCTTCCTTTCCTGTCCTCCCCCTCCCCCCTCATCTTACTGAACAGAGCTTCTCTAGTCTAGTTATTCCTTTACAAAAACAATCTGGGCCCATCAACGTCTGAACTACCCCCTCTCCTGCAGTAAACTAACACATTATGTTTTGCCGGAACAAAACCAACAGTCTTTTACATCAGGCGTCACGAGAAATGATACAGCCACTTCGTCGGTGACATCTTCCCCATCTCGTTCCCTGCTTCCTTTGCGGAGTAGCCATGGCACAAAACGTTTGAACCAGGATTTTAATGCCGATCTTATATCTCTGCAACAAAACAAAACAAAACAAAAAATATATGGCTTAACATGACAAAATGCGGAATACACGTATTCTGTTTTAAAAAATGAAAATCTCTAAATATCACACAGTTCGGTTTCATAGAAGTTACAAAGCCAATGGCGTTTGTTTTTTTTTAAACAGATAAAATCATACCTACAAAAAAGTGTGGGTTTGCAAAAGCAACAGTGTTCTTCACGATACTTTACTGTTTTCTTTGCAAATCTCTTAGTATGAATTAATTGATACTGTATATTTTCCGTGTTTTTGCTTTATTATAGAACATTTTTTGTGCCTGTTAATTTCTAAATTAAAAAGCTACCACAAACGCGTCATTTTATAGTTAAAAATTCTATCCAAATCGGTCAATTTCCATGGAAGATATTGTGCTGAAATTCTAAAACGCCAGCGAACAAATCTCGCGCATGTACTACTGCACTGTCCCCGTGAATGCTGATAGCAACCATTTTCAATAGGATAGGTCCACTATGGATGATGAACATCCATAGTGGACATACCCAAACTTCATCACAATCATGCTTTGATTTTACGCAAGTCATCACACAAAAGGCGCGGAAGAATGAATAGGAAAGCAGAGAGCAACTGAAAATAATGCCTTACCTTTGGCCATTTTCAATAGGGATTTGACGAATTAGTATGTACCCAACATAATAATTTTTGTTGAATCAAGCCAAGAAATTTTTATGAACGTTATCGAACGATGAACAAAGCACGGTTGGAAAGCGTAGAAAACTTACTGACTAACGGACCAGCAAAATAAATCATTGCTGGAGCAGCACTGGCTCAAATGAACATTGGACTTACTTTTTTTAATTTTAACTTCCTCTTATACACTGCCGGACAATTGCTAAGGACGGATGACAATAGCAACGATAACAACCATAAAATGGAAGGCAAGAATATATGGAAATTAGCATGTGCGGGATACAGTAAGACATGTTGTGGGTATGCAAATTTTGGATTGCCGAACTTGTTCGTGACGTCATTGCGCTGATAAGAGATATAAAGGATTTGATGCGTATTGGCCGTTGTTGTTCAAACGCAAAGTTGAAAGGGAAAGAATCAATTGACGAACTTGCAATTTTCAGTATGTCTTCCCGACATCACCTAGATTATTTTACGCGTGGCAGTATTATTGGCAAGATTGAAGAAGGGCGAAAAATAACAGATGTTGCCATGGAGTTCGACGTCAGCCACAGTGTTGTTTCAAGGCTTTGGAAATCATTTCAAACAAATGGAGAGTGTAGCAAACGTCACGGGGAGGTCGTGTTCACAGTGCGACACCTGCAGAAGATCGGTACATAGTGCTATCAACAAAAAGACACTGGCAAGCGGATCTCCCGAAAAACTGTCGCCAGACGTTTGCATGAAGGAGGACTATACGCCCGCCGTCCTGTTGTGTGCATCCCATTGTCCAGACGTCACCGTACCGCCAGTTTGCAATGGTGCCATCAACATCGCAATTGGACTGATAACGACTGGTCTGCTGTCCTCTTCTCAGATGAGAGTAGATACAGGCTATCATCTGATTGTCGATGACAACTGATCTGGCGTGATAGTGGTACTGCATATTGTCCAGCAAACATACAGGAAAGTGACCGATATCCGACATGTAGTGTCATGGTATGGGCTGGCATCATGATCAATGGCCGTACGTCCCTCTATGTGCTTCCAACTGGGACTATGATCGGCGAACGATACATTAATGATGTTCTGCTACCTCATGTTTGCATGTCCCTTGGTGCTGTCGGTGACAGATTCTTTTTCATGGACGGCAACGCAACATGTCATCGAACAGTCGCTGTCCAGGAGTGTCTTGAGAGCGAGGATATACAACGCCTCGTATGGCCAGCACGTTCTCCAGATCTGAATCCCATTGAAAATGTGTGGGATGCCTTGGGGAGGAGTCTTGCTGGTCGCCAATGCCCTCCAATAAACAAGGACACCCTCATCCGTTCACTGACAGAGGAATGGGATAAATTACCCCAACAGCTGCTTGATAATGTTGTGTAAAGCATGACACAACGTGTGGAATCATGCATCGCCCTCCATGGTGGCCATATCCCGTTTTGACATCTTACGCCGGAACGCCTGCGGACGGTAATTGCATTTTTTTCACGTTTACGTATTCTGCACAAAATGGCCTGTTTGTCCCTTGAACACGTTCCAAAGCCTTCTGGATTTCAGAGCACAATAAATTGTCTTTCTTGTAATGTCCTGGCATTCTGACATTATTTTATTTCACTTGGCATCCAACCACACTTACTTTTTTATGTGCTATATAGCCGTTTATGATCCGTCCTTAGCAATTGTCCAGCAGTGTAGTAGCATTCTTTCGTTAGGTCCAATTTATTGCCAGAGAAGAAGTCAATGCATTTTTAATTTTTAAAAACTAGCAGTTTTTGCTTAATTTCATCATGTTGGATATCGATCTGGGCTTAAAAATTCCACAGATTTAAAATCCATTTGAATTTTTTTCTACGATAACTACTTTCTGTTATAGCATTTCGAACTAGGAGGAATAAAGACACCTGCTCTAATACAAGACACACCCCATGCTGGCCTGCTGAGAAGTTGCAGCTCGGGAGACAAATAATGCATTATCTGAAAAGAAGGTGGGAAACAGCGCGCGCGCGAGAGAGAGAGGGAGGGAGAGAACCTAGCCCAAGGTTAAACAAGCCCAGCTGGTTGGTGTTCTAGTGTTTGAAAAGAGGCAAAACAATAAACTAAAACGAGGAAAAACTACAGCAAAATGTTCCCAAATAAACACATGTAACTGAAAACTTATTCGTAACTTACATCGGCACTTTACTTTGAATGGATTAAGTTAAAAAAAGTTTTAATGATGGGTGCAAAATCATCAGAAAAAGAAAAAAAATGTAGGATAATCACCAAATCCGTAAAATTAACATTTTGCCTGTAAAACAAGTCTCATTCCCGTAAATTTTACGGGTAAACCGTAAAACTTGGCAGGTATGCCACAGGCATCTTCTTTTACCTCCTTCTCCAACCAACATTCAGTTTCATCCGTGACACTAACAGGTAATGATCAGAGCCAACACCTGCTCCTCTCATCACACAGATATCAACAACTAAGTGTTTCAGACGCTGATCATAAACAACAAAACCTATTACTCTCTTTATTCCGAGAGTACGATTTTCATAAGTGTATGTGTGGATATACTTGTGGTTGAAAAATGTATTAGATACCCACAATCCATTCTCAATGCAGATTTCAATTAATCTTTCACCATTATCATTCACACCAGGATCATTAAACTTACCAAGAACAATATCAGAAATCCCATTCTACACACCTATTCTAGCATTGAAATACCCAGCTATTATAACTTTCTCTTTAGCACCAAACTGGCTCAAAACAGCTTTTAGCTCATTCCAGAAATCTTCCTTCCTATCAGAAGGTCGCAAGGAGCATACACTACAACAATTACTATTCTCTGAAGTTTAACTTTCAAACAAATCCAGAGAATTCTTTCACTTATGCAGCCATAAGTGAATTACATTGTTGTTCATCTTTTCACTTAAAATCACACCTACACCAGCCTGTCCTCTCACATTATCCAACACTCCAGACCACAAACTTTCCATTCATTTCTTTTATCCCAATTTCTTTGTTTCACTTACACACAGCACATCCAATTCATACTTATTCATTTTTTTAATCACCTCATTTATCTTTCTATTTATACCTCTAGAATTCCATACGCCAATCTTACACTCACTCAGCCGAGATCATTTTCTCATATGCCATTTAGGAGGTCCAGGTCAATTCCATGGTGGACAATCCTTCTCAAGTGTGGTAGGTCCACCATATCCCACACTTGAGTCCGTTTTTAGCTTTCTTTGAGTCTTTGTAATCAGGGAAGTACATCAGTGGGGGGATTAGCCCACAGCTGACGGTTCCAGTTGGTCATTCAACTTAAGTATTGTGGAACATAACCCAGTGAATTGGGGTCTTCTGACCAATAATGTCATACAGAACTAGCTGGTACTTCTCCAGGATTCACAGAGGCACTTGTTGCTGTTCGGTGTACCACTGTTGCCCATGGAGTGCTCCGAGGAGGCAAACCTATCTCTCACAAAGATCACTTGATACCCATCTCTTTTTTCCAGAAATGGAGTGGTAGATTTGGATGTACGACTGATATCCTTATGGAGTTCTACTCTTTGAAGGCTCTGCAGATAAAGGAATATAACTTTCTCTTTAAATATAGGAGTTAAAACATTATTTTGGTGAAATGCTGAATTGATTTTAACATTCTTTTCAACTTTTCTTCACTTTAATTTCCCATTATACAAGAAATCTGTAATAATCAATGATCATTTACTGAAACTTTCTTTGGATTCTTGGAACTAAGTTTGTAAGTCTTTTTCTGCTCTTTTGATAGTAAATCGATCTTTCTTTTTTTGCTTTTCAGTCGTTTAGGTAGATCCATGCTTCATCAATAGTCAATAAATTTCCATCTGTCTCTGGCTAAGTGTTTTTCATAAAGAAGTCTATACCGTGTTCTGCACTCAGCCACATGCCTAGGCAACAGGCGGTGGACATTATGTTTTTTTGTTGTTGTTTTTCAGATTCAAATTTTTGTATATTAACTTGTTTACAGTTGATACAGAGATTTTAAATGACTTAGCGATTGCTCTTTCGGTTGGTGGATTTTCTTTTAAGACCAGATACCTTACTTTTGAAATAGTTGTAAAAGTACGTACCTTCTTTGGATATTCATTTGTTCTTTTTCCAATTAAAAACAACGCTTGACGATATTTTCTCTATTATTAACAAAATTGCTTATTTTACATTTCAAAATGCTAATTCCATGATTTTCTCAGCTTTTTTTAATTACAGAATACAAATATTTCTCTTCGTAAAGGGCGAAAACCAAGCCTTCTATCTACAGCGTGTTTACATGCGCCGTTTTCTCAGCAGACAATATTTAACTGCAGTAGATGTTACTTTCATGTTCATCTTACACGCTGCTGCCAGTTTCAATTCTGTCAACTTTTTTTATTTTCTGTAATTTCTTATCAAAAAGAGTTTTAAAAATGTGTGAATATCCTCTGTACCAAACAGTTCCTTTTACTTGTTAAATCCAGGATCTTGCTAAATATGGAATTCTTATAAGCAGGTTCTACTGTATATGTATGTGAGGCAATTCCAAAAATTAGCATTTTCATTTTCTCCACAAGTGAGTTTTCACTAATGGAGTGAGCTGTATCATGATCACCTTATTTACTCCATGGAGAATTAATTAGTTGTATTATTACAAACTTTGCACAGCTTTCAACAGTCTGATAAAAGCAGATTATAGAACACACAGATTAACATGCATAGATACCACTATGTTGTTTCTATTTTCCAAGATTCAGAGGTTAGCTCCTCAAAGCAAAATCATTTGCCAAATCAAAGTTACTGATGGTCAGGAATGGGGTAATTCTAAAAATTCTTACTTGCCAGAAAAATACAGGATGATTCAGAAAGGACTTTACAACTTTGAAAGCCTATAGAAATATAATCACAATACTTACAATTTTTTTGGGAGGCATTAATCTGTAGCAAAACACATCAAGTTTTACCTCACGTAGTGCCATAGCACCGAATTCTATAACCGTGACTGCCAGTGGCGTGCATTTCAAAATGGCTGCTTTCATAAGTGCAGAGTGTGCTCGCCACGTGTTTTAGTTTGAAGAGACGAAATCTGTGACAGCTGTTAAATAAAAATTTTGCACCCAGTATCGCAGGGGGATCCTTCCACTAGACCTACAATTTACGATGGGAATGTAAATCATCTAAAGACGTCTGGCACTCCCACCATATAGCAGTTTCAGCACACTAGCAAGTTTTCAAATAGCCACCCGTTTTTACACCTGTCCCAGTGAATAGGCACAGTTTCTACAGGTTGTGAGAAGTTAAACCTCACATGATTATAAGTCGTTTCAAGATATTTAGCTCTCGTACCACACAGCAATTTTGGCATAATGTGCAAGTTTCAACCAGTCACCCGCATGACTCATGCCCCGGTGAACAGTTCACTCTTTACACTGGAAATGCCGCCTACGAAGACTTCCACATCGCAAATGGTTTCAATTTTTTAAACTAGTTCTTAGGGATTTTGCTTTTACTTTGGATGTGACATGGGGCAGTCTCTGAACTCACACTGAATGCACTGGCCTTTCAATGTGCATAGAGTTCTAAAGCATTTCTTTCAGTTAATGCAAACAATATTTAAAATCACTACAAAATACAGGGGGATTCATAAAGAAGTATACAGTTTCAACGCACTATAAAACAAGAACAATGTAAGATGTTTTATGTTACCTGTTATATAATTGTAGGGGAATGATTCAAGTTTGTTTAGAGACAGTTACAGATGTTCTATGTGTGCACCCTTAGTCACACGACACACATCGAGCCGGTAATCCATTTCTGCCCAAATGTGAGGCAAGATATCTGCCTCAATTTCAGTGATAGTCGCACGTGTTGCACTGTAAATCTGGGATTCTCCGTTCCCCAAAAACGAACATTGTGCTTGTTTACCTGACCACTCACGTGAAATGTAGCTTCATCGGTGAAAACTAAGTGATTGGCAAAATCGTCATTTTCAAAACGGTGCTGCATTTCAGCACAAAATTCAAAGCGCTTTGTCTTGTCAAGGTCAGTGAGATTTTACATCTGCACTTTGTATGAAATCATTTTCAGCTTCTTTCTCAAAATTCTCCAGACAGTGGGCTGTGAAATCTGCACTTCACGACTGACCCTCCGCGTTGATTTTCCCGAGCTTCATTGAATGGCAGTGCAAACACTATCGACGACTTCTTTCGATACACGCGGTCATCCAGGACTTTTAAGTTTGCACAAACAGCCCGTAGTTTCAAATTTTTTATGCCAATCGTAGATAGATTTTCTGGTTGGAGGTTCTTTTCCAAATCGTGATCGAAAATGCAGTTGCACAACAGTTACAGATTCCGTTTTGCTCAATTCAAGAACACAAAACGCCTTCTCCACTGCAGGCGCTGCCATTTTGACTGACTAGTCATGTGACATGCGCGCTATCGCCTACGTCACTTCCCTCAGAGCGGGACACAAGCTTTATGAGTACATCTACCTAACGGTTCGCAGTTGTGGTCCGTGTCTTCAACTATTACTGATTTGCAGCATCTGGAAACTGTATACTTCTTTATGAATGACCCCATACATGCATCAAAAATCCGCTTAGAAAAATTCAGTCATTTTTGAGAAATGGTTTCACTTTGAATTTGTACCACATATAAAACAATTCCTGCAAGGTAGAAATCTACCAGAAAAAGATGTTATATTACTGGATAATGACCCAAGTCATCTATCACAAGATATGTTGAACCAGGTGACATAAAAGCAATTTTCCTGCCAGTGAATGTGACTGTAGTTAGGCAACCAATGGATCACAGAATGTTATGAGCTCTGGAAAGACATTACCAGAAAAAACTTCTCCCTCAAGTTCATAATTTGGGGCAAAACAACAAGCATGCTATGCCTTAAAAGAAATCACAATCCAAGTTGTGATTTACACAGTTACTTGATCATGGGATGGACATCAATAAGTCATTCACTAAAATATGGTCTACACTAAAACAGAGCAGTAAAACAAATAATGCCACCTTGCTTTTTAATGAAAATTTTATTGATTTGCTCACGAAAATAGATGAATGTGATGACCTTGAAGATGTTATTGCGTGGCTCACTACAGAAACAAAAGAGCCTACTTTTGAAATCTTGAATGATGAAGAAATATTTGAAGCTATAACCAACCAATAACAAATGAGAAAGGACTTCAGTGATGAAAAAGGTGAACCATTTCCAAGCAACCCAGCTATTAGTCAGGCAAAACAGACAGTTGCACTGACCAAAGCTTTGAATACCTAGAGCAGCATAGCAATGTTTTTTCTGTTCACTTGCTGACACCGAGGAAACGGCATGATTGTGCAAGAATGGGACATAAATCTTTGCTCTTGCAGGAAAAGCACACAGATTTTTTTTAAAACAGTAAACACCATATGAGCATTATGTACCCTAAAAACTGTGGAAATGCTTTCTTTTACACATTTTATCAATGCACAATACCATTATGCACTAATACTTTGTGTGTACATGATGTATATCATTAAGTTCTGTTTTAGTTAATTTTCATTCTATGCAATTTTTTGGCATTTTTACTGCACACATACTTTTCATTATACTTACTACAATAAAGCTGCAGTATGATTCCCCAACCTTACTTGCCAAGCAAAAAGGTTATGTTTGACATTTAACTGTTCATTAAACAACAGAAAATGAGGAGGGGGCGGGGGCACTTCTTGACAGTCTCTATTAACTGTGGTGAACACAGCACCAATTACCTCACATAATCAAGATTTTACACTACATCTGAATTCAAGGGGAAATTTTGCTATTCTACAGAGGAAAATCTATCAGTGTAGGATACACAAAAAGGAAAAAAATCACATACCTACATTCTTGTATTAAAATAATGCATATTTCAATTTCAGAAGTCAAATAGTAAAATAAATATCAAAAATACTTTTAAAAATTAGACATAATTATAGTAGATATAAGTTAATACTATATTCAAGAGCAGGTCTCTGATCTACTCAAATGTATTCTGTATTAACTAATCATCATGTGCATTTTTTTTTTTTACATTCAGTGTGTTTTAACTATCATCAACCTATTTATATTTTTATTTGCAGTGCCTAATTACGTCTTCTAAAATAAATATGTGAACAAATACTCAATTAACAAGTATTACAAAATATTTATATTTATAGGCAAATATCCTACTTACAAAGAATTTTGTTTGAAGTATTAACTATACTAACAAATATTGCAGTTTTATAGGATCACATTACAGCTCTGAAAAACTAGTTCAAGTGCACCAAATTCCACAAGAATATTCAGTTATTTTGAAACTGCACTTCTGCTACTCAGACTCTGTCTCAATACAGATAGGAAGTCAGACTTTTCTTACATTACTTTAAATGAATCTGGTCACTTAGTGAACATGCAAAATATTTACTTTTTTTAAACATTGATTAAAAATCTTTTCTGCATTATTTAATATTTGCTGAGCATCAGCAAGCTGTTTTTGAAGTTCCTTTTCTTCTTCCCTAGTCTTCTCCTGCTGGCATTTTTGCACCTGCACTTGCTTCCTTGATCTCTTTGTCAGCTACCAAAAGAATGAACTAATTCCAAATGGTGTATTGAGGTATTTCCATAATTTTTTTAATGATGGAAACAAAATATTTTTAGAGGAACTGGTTCCAGCAGAAACTATTAAAATAATGCTGTAACTTTTCCGCCATGATTTACTTTTCTTTTATTTGGATGCACTGATTTCAAATCATTCAAACAGTAAAGAAACTCTCCCCACAGCAGAACTTTTTTTTTATTATTCACTGATATCAAGATAATCAAATTCAAATATTAACATTTCCACTGGAAGAAATCACATTTTTAGATGCATTAATTTCAACTCTAGAGCATTCAAGTTATGCTCTAACCTTTCTGCAAGGAATGATATTCAACTAATGACATTTCCACCCATGGAAACTAGTAATATTTATTTATTTTGCTAATGTAGATTCTAAGTGAATTACATTCAAATAATTCTGCAATCTTTTCACCACAGAAAATCACATTCTAAAAGCTGTACTGATCTAAGAGTACTACAATCAAATAATGCTAATGTTTATTTATGTATTTATTTATTTGATAATGTAGATTCTAAATGAATTTCATGCAAATAATTCTGAAATCTTTTCACTACAGGAAATCACATTCTATAAGCTGCACTGATCTATTGGGTTGTCGGAAAAGGCATGCTGTATTTTTGTCATGTTTTGCAAATGCCATTTATTGATAGAAAGAACAAAGATCAATCAATGACATAATGCCCATTTTGTTCGATAACCTTTTGCCATCTTTCAGTGAGCTGCAGAATGCCTCGTTCGTAGAAGGACCTGTCTTTCGTGGCAAAAAACTGTACAAGCTGCTGATTTACAGCCTCATCTCAATTGAATGTTATACCCCACAAAGACTGTTAACGAGAGCGAAACAAGTGGAAGTCTGATGGCGCAAGGTCAGGCGAGTATGCTGGGTGAGGCAACACATCCCACTCAAGCTCCAATAATTTTTGGCGGGTGATCAAACTTGTGTGTGGTCTTGCATTGTTGTGATGGAACACAACACCTTTACGATGAACGAGCTTTGGACATTTCTGGATGATTTGGTTTTGTTTCCGTGGTAGGAGCTCGAAAAACATGACACATTTAAATTCCCACCACACTGAGACCAGAACCTTCTGCTGATGAATGTCTGCTTTGGATGTCATTTGAGGCGAAGCAGCACCTCAGGACCAAGACCGTTTGCGCAGCTCATTGTTGTACACAATCCACTTTTCGTCACGAGTCGCTTCAAAAAAGAATCGTTTTCCTCACGTTTAATGAGCACATCGCAGATGTTTACACGCTTCGTCAATTGAGCTTCTTTGAGTTCACGAGGAACCCACAAATCGAGCTTGCTTATGTATCCCAGTTTCTTCAGGTGGTCGTGAACACTTGAATGATGGATGTGCAATGCGTCTGCAACCTCTCGTGTCATGTAACGTGGGTTTGACTCGATCAATGCCTTGATTTGGTCATCATCAACCTCGGTGGGCTTCCCTGACCGAGGAGCATCATTGAGGTCAAAATCACCAGCACGGAATTTTGCGAACCATCGCTGGCACTGACGTTCTTGAAGAGCATTATCACCGTATACTTTACGCAACTTTTCACAAGCTTGACGAGCGTTTTTCTCTTTACGAAAGTAAAATATGGCGAAAATGCACAGTTTGGTCTTTCATCTTCAACTTGACATCAAATCTCCGCAAATCAACCAAATCGCTCGCTATTCCTTTTAGACTGCAGCTAGAACTAGCACCTGTCAAATGCCATGGTGATAACAGAGCCTGTGCATGCCTCTAGTACTTACCAAAACCGCCCAACCACCAGCAGGTGCCAAAATACGTCATGACTTTTCCGACAACCCAATAAGAGAAAGTAACACTGTTGTAATGTTTTAACCATACAAAATCTGAAATATTATTTTCAGGGGTACCAATTTCAAGGGAATTATATTGATATAACACATAATTTCTCAGGGGAAACCAAATTGTCTGTCTGTTGTCTGTTTCTTTCTTCATTTATTTAATTACTTAATTTACTAATTAAATTTCATTTCATCTGAAGATGTAATTATTCCAAAATAATCAAATTTACATAACAATGAAAATTTTTCACTCTCGGGAATAATCTTTTTGAAAGTTTTACCGATTTAAAGTAAGTCGCTTTCAAATAGAGCCATATCTGTAGCCTTTTGTATTGCAAATAATAATGTATCTTCCAGTGGCGTCGGGTCATTAGGGCATAAATGAGATTTTTTTTTCTTTTAATTAGAAAAATTCTGAAAGAAAATCCGTGTTAGTAACCAGTCCCCAGATTTTCTGAATGCAATATGAGCCACTACAATAGTTGTCAACTGACTAACACATTACAGACTTCCATATCCGTTTATTAGAGCACACTCTGTGAGAGGTAACTTACATCAACTCATCGCCATCGTGAAGCTTCGGAGAATGGTAATGAATGAGCAGATGCAGGCTGAACTGCACATACATATAACTGTCTTTCGGGGCTGGTTGCTTTTGTGTCATCAGCCAGTGAGTTGCTGATTTTTGTTTGTGTAGTTAAGCTGTAAGGTTTGCTCGTGTAAGTAAAATGAACAAAGTGGATTTTTTATTGAACATGCTTTTAGTCTATTAAGGGATGAAGAAAAAAAGAAAAAGATGTTGTAGACTTGGGCCCACATCAACCAAATATTTGCTTGGTGCAAAAACATAAGAATCAGTCCAGAACTTTTAATGTGGAGTTATAGTAAAATATCCTAGTTAACTGGAAGCGAAAGCAAACATACTTTGTTTTGTTTCTACTGTTTACTGCTGTTTTGTTTCAACTTTTTTTAATGTTATAGAGCACTGCATATACATAAAAAAAAAAAAAATTCTTACCTCATTCTATGTGGTTATGTATGATTTCAGCAGGTGGCATTTGGAAACTTCACAATACACTGAAATTATATTTCACAGTATGGAAGAAGGTTAAGGGCAACTTTAAAATATTTAGCCCCAGATAAATTTTAGGTCATTCTATGCCACTGGTATCTTCCATTTCAGACATACCACTTTCAAGAATATTTCATTCAAATAATTAAACTTTTCTAGAGCAAGAACTGGGCTATATTTTTTAATACACTGTTTCTAACAGAATCACACTCACACAGACAGCTCTTTCTCTTTTCCGCCAATGCCAGAAATTGCACTTCTTCCAGACATACACTCACGGACAATGAAATTTGCGCACCAAGAAGGAAGCCTGGGATTGAACTGAAATTTTATGGACATAGTAATGCAGAAGAATGATACACATGATGGCAAAAACAGAGCTGCAGGGCAATTACAGAGGGATCTGTGGCACGAAGCCCGGTTATCTTCAACAGCACGTCGCACCACCTCGAGCGGTGATACATGCTGAAATACGGTCCAGCATGGAGGTGAACAGACACCTGATGTTGTCCTGCGACAGACTGGCTTACACATGTTGGACAGTATGCTCCAAATCCCGGATAGTGCGATATGACAGTAGTCAGTGTTTCAACTGGTTCCAAACATGCTTGATAGGGGACATGTCCGGGGAGCGGGCTGGCCATGGAAGTGTCTGAACATGATTTAGGCAGTCCTGGGCAACCTGAGCCATGTGCGTGTGGGAATTATCCTGCTGGTATAGTGCACCTGGAATCTCGGCCAGGAATGGAAGCACATGGGGCTGTAGGATCTCATCCACATACCATACCACTACTAGAGGATCTCATCCACGCACCACTACTAGAGCTGATCGTCTATTGTAGGCAATGGCTCCCCAGATCATAATGCCTGCAGTGGGGGAGGTGAGATGCTCAATAGCGAGGTTGGGATTGTGCCGTTGACACAGGGAGCTCCACACCCGGACATGATGATCATCTGTTTGCAAAATAAAGCATCACTCATCGCTAAACACCACACATCACCAGTCTGTGGCGTTTCACGTCACTTTGGCCTGGCACCACTGCACATGGAGCTGACGATGTTCCGGTGTTAATGGCAGCACACGTAAGGGGCATTGGGATCACAGATTCGCTTCCGCGAGGCGTCGGGAAATGGTTCGTGGGCAAACAGGAGCCGATACATCTGCCTGTATAGTGGACTAGGTCCCCCTGGGATCCATTTGTGCCTGGCACATAATCCATCGATCCTCTCTACCAATAAGTGGTCCTCCTGGTCCGTCCGGAGCCGTTCTGCAATGTGGCAGTGCCGTCACGTGTTCACTGCTCCCAACACAGTAGGAACGGCATGGTCAAAATGATCCACATGGTGGGTATGTGGCAAGCCAACCACCCTGTGGATTTCAGCCTAATGATCAGTCCTCTCTCAAAGTCCGTAAGTTGCGTAAATCGACGTCTCTGGCATCTATCTGGCATTGTTGTCACTCTGTACTCTTGCTTGCTTTGGCCGGTGCTTTTTGCTTTCATGGGGCATCGACTACACGCCGGTTTATAAGGCTGTTGGTTCATGTTGCAGTACCACCATAGGGTGTGCGGTCCGGTCATGCGCACCTGCACCAGACGTGGATGATTTGCATGCCAGCATGAACTCTAGCTATTTGCAAAGTTTCGCAGTTGTAGCATGTTTTCTTCTAGGCGAACAAATTATGTCTGTGAGTGTGCAACAGGACCTCATGAAAATTGAATCAAAATAATACCATTATGATTCCAACACAATAAACTGCATCTTTTGTCTTTTAGATTCACTGATTTCACAAGAATTACATTTAAATAATGCCCCATGAAATATTTCTTTCATTTAAAAATTCATTTTTTTTTCTTTTATTTAAGTGCACTGATTTAAAGAAAAATGTTTCAAGTGTAATGCTATAACCTTTTTAACTGAGGGAAATAGCAAACACACATTTTTGAAAAGGAACATTGATTTCACAAACCTCACTCAAATTATGTCACATATTTCTTCTGTTGGATGGATTGAGAAACGAATTTCCCTGAAGAAATATTTTAAATAACATGGTTGAGATATAAATCTTTTAATATTTTTTACTGTACACCATGTTCCTTTCATTCAGAAAACTTGAAAATTTCCATTGTCCTGGAGCAGGGATCGAACCCGCACCTCCCGATTTCCGGTCGAGCATGCTAGGCATTACACTACTCAGGACAAGGAAATTCCAAGCAACTGAACATAAATATCTGAGAATCATCAGATTTGCGCTAGTCAAAGCAATTCTGCTCCATCATAGCACCTTAAGACCTTTTCACACATCTAGTATCGGATGTAGGTCGGAATATTACAGTGTTAGAAATACGTCATATATTTCTTCTGTTGGATGGATTAGGAAACGAATTTCCCTGAAGAAATATTTTAAATAACATGGTTGAGATATAAATCTTTTAATATTTTTAACTGTGCTATTTGCAACTCAAATTATGCTATAACTTTTTTGTAAATCTCGTGTGAAGAAATATCCCTTTACGATCAAACTTTTTAAAAATTGTTTTGGTGCAACACTGGCACAAATCTGAGAGTAAAAAAAGACTGTTTCAGAAAAAAAAAAAAAAGTGACAGCTGCACTCTGATACAGTAAAGCATTGTCAGTGAAGTGCTGGCACTACTATAACACAAAAATCAGTTATGAAGTTTCAGAACATTTTCCTCATTGTTTTATATCTTTTCTTATATTCAAGTCAAATTTTATGTTTGATAAAATCAGAATTTGTGATATAATCTTCAATTAATGTGCTGCAAATTTCAACAAATAGTAACCAAAGATTGTGGCTTTTTTTCTCCAATCTTTACAAAAAAAGTGTGGTACTTTTATGCACAGATAAATTTTAGGTCATCCTACGCCACTGGTATCTTCCATTTCAGACGCATCGCTTTCAAGAATATTTCATTCGAGTAGAGCCAAAATTTATGTTTACTCTGTTCATACCTGAATAAATATAACTTGCCATATATAAATTACTGAATAAAAGTAAAAGCCAGAACAGTCTGGTCTGTGCTGCTCATCACTGTCACCCTTTTAAATTTGAATTTCGTGGAATTTTTTTTTTACCACATTAAGTTTTATTGCAAATATTAACTTCAGAAGAACAAAAAAACACACACATTTGTGAAATTCACAGTGCAGTTCAACAAAAATGAAAAGTGAGAATGTGCTTACACTTGGATGGCCCACTAGTTTCGAAAGAGGCTCATCATCATCATCGTCATCATCATCATCATGTTTGTTATGCTGATTTGACGTAGCTGCAATGACATTTTGAAAGTATTAATTCACAGCATGGAACAACACAATGTAACATCGTTACTTAACAATCAATTCTTGTTCTACTTCTGAAACATCAAGACCTTAGAACCATATGCTGAAAAGTCTCCTGCAATAAATAGTGCAGGTTGATAAATCTTATTTGTTACTCAAAAAGCATTTATTCACAAGTTTTTGGAGAAAATTCTGAAGCTGACTGCTTAATAGATTTTCAACACAATTTGCAGTGAGAAATGGGAAGAATATGCCATTCACACATAAACTTTTAATGAAGAACTTTTACAGGTTTATTTCTTCCAAAAGTGAAGGCTTATTTGTCAACTTATTTTTCTTCCAAAATTGAAGGGTTAACTGCCAAACAAACATTCTCAGCAGGCGACGGGATTCCAGTGGCTTCTTTGTCCTTCATCAGATCCACAGCATTATGGACAAAAATATGCAGATAGGTAAAATGCATGGCATTGCACATAATATTCAAAAGACTTAACGCAAGTTCTTAAAGACTAAATGTTTCATTCAGTTTGGCAATCACAACAAATAGCAAAGTATAACATAACAAAAAATTGTGAATATATATCATATATATATATATATATATATACACACACTGAAGTGCCAGAAAAACTGGTACACCAGTCTAATACTTGAAACGGGTGTACCTCTTCAGAAAGGATGTGCACATAGCGTTGGGCAGTCACAAACGTTTGTAGACCTACCAGGGGTCCCAGTGAAGTCCAGCTAAACACACCCCATACCATTACGGACTCCCCACCAGCCGGTACAGTTCCCTGTTGACAGGCGGAATCCGTGGCTTTATGGGGTTTGCGCCACACACAAATCCTTCGATCTGCCCAATACAGTTGGAAACGCGACTCGTCAGACCAGGCTACTTGTTTCCAGTCATCAAGTGTCCAGTGGAAGTGTTGCCGTGCCCAAGCGAGGCGCTTAGCTCTGTGTCATGCACCCATCATGGGGACTCGAGCTGGGCGTCGGCTCCCAAAGCCCATATTGTGCAGGGTACGTTGCACAGTCCGGACGCTGATGCTTGTTGAGGCTCCAGCATTGAATTCCGATACTACCTGCGAGTGTCGCGTGAAACGATTCTTGACAGCTGACGATGGTCACGTTCACCCAATGTCTTTTTACGGCCACACTGGTATCGTAGATTGGAGGTTTTGCCGGAATTCTTGTAGTCACGGTAGACCCTTGCAATGGTCGCCCGTGAAAATCCTAACATCGTTTCTACCTCTGAAATACTATGGCACATCTCACGAGGGCCAACTATGACACCGCGTTGAAAATCGCTTAAATCATTATTACTTGTCATTCTTATGCCAAAAACATTTCTGACAGCTGGCAAGGATGTCTATCGCTTTATATACGCACTGGCGGACGCAACTGAGTATGTGCATAGGTGACGTTGCTATGTATTTTGCATTAAGCTCGTCTGTACCAGTTTTTCTGGCACTTTAGTGTATATATATTGATTCTCTTTTGTGAGTTTTATATTTTACTAAACTCATAAAAAAAAAAAAAAAAGGATAAAATATTTTTTATAAAATGCGTAGAAAACACAAGAAGTTTTTTTACTAATATTTCTCACTGCTGATGCTACATTTAACCATTTTTTTTCAATAATGATGTAGAAGTACCCGAACAGCACATTTATCAACCTCCATCCTCTGCTCACTTGTTAATGCAATGTGACCAAATGCATGTCATCAGCTTTATGTGTTCTGCGTCATTGTGGTACCTATAATCTCGGAAAACTTAACATGACTATGAGCTGGAAGCTGAAAAGATTGATTCACCGAAAAGATGCCATGGTTTCTCAGTAAAACTCCATACTAATAAGGTGCAATAGGCTATTATGGTGGGAGGGAGTGCCACCATGACGGTAGTCAGAACTAAAGTCAACTTCATGGTCATTGTGCTATCAGCAATTTTCTCCTTGGCCTACCGTTTTGAAGAGATTTTATAAATCACCTTAAGGTCCTAGCTGCATTTTCTTCTCTCTCTTTCTCTCTCTCTGGCATCACCTGCTTATATTCCAAACTAATCTTTACTTTCCTGTTCTAATATATATAACTCACAGAAACATTCACCCCATCTTTATCTTATCTTATTAGGCTACACAGTGTTGTTCAACTTCTGTAGAGCCGGTGGGCTAAAGTCTTTCAAAGAATTACATGGCGGGCCACGTGTTTTAATACATATAAAATGATGTAAATACAAATATTTCCTGCTTAATTTATTAAATCTTTAAGATCTTTTAATTAATATTATAACTGCTCAAACTTAGGCCTCCAAAACATTTAACTATCAGCTTACTTCCCACCAGCAGTAAATATCCTCTAAGTATAGGCTCTCTAACATACATGGCCAACAGACACAATTGACAATGATGTCACCAAAATGCTAATATCTGTATTTTGAGAAATGTTACTGAAATAAGGTCTTCATTTTTTTTTTATGTGCACTCATAATTTAGAACAACTATGTACTTTTTAGTCACAGTTGAAGCTTGAATACAAGCTTTTAGACTGGAACTATATTATGCAGTGGAACTACACACTCTGTACCTTCAACCCAGTAGTCACATTAGCTTTGCCGCAAGCACAGTTGATGCTGGCATGCGTCTCACACAAGAATGGAGGCCCAACATTATGTGTAGCTCAAAATAGGACAAACTTTTGACTCACCCTGGTAACAGATCCCATGTTGTACATACCAGATCATTCATCCAGATTTAGTTGACTGCCCCTTTAATCGTGATACACTTAAGAAAGGCAGCTTCCAATCTACCATAAAGAGGTGGAACACACCACTGGGAGGTAGCCCTGGATAGTTATGCATATGCTGTCTGAAGTTCATCCAGCCCTGAAACTTCAAAAATGTTTGTTCATCAGCTCAACAGGGCTGAATAAACAAACATTTTTTTCTTCACAAACAATGAACATTTTTGTTTACAAACATTTTTAATGGCAAATATCATAACATGAAAGAGGTCAAACTTCACCTTATTTGCAGGAAAAAGGAATACAGAAGAGAGACGGCCAGTGCATCTCAAATAAACATATGTACGCAGATGAAATGATATGTACAATGATGACTTGTGTCCTTGCAAGCATGCAACAAAAGAAACATACTGCTAAAAGCAGTTAAAACTCCTCAGGGAGAAGACTGAACAAAGTTGGCCAGAGCAACAGAGGCTGACAGACAAGTGTAGAGCAGCAGGCAAGTGAGAAGAGCTGGTAACACCTCAGACGGAGAGGCATGGAGATGTCTCCGAGATGTGGAACACCATTCAGAGTTCTGCACCCAGGTTCAGCGGAAAGAGTCTAAACTGGAAGTCAAGACTGCAGAAGTGTAAGCAAGGTGTAGCCGGGGAGCAAATTGAGCCCGGAAGTAGGCTCAGAGAGGGGGTTTTTTTTCCTTTTTTTTTTTTTTTTGATTGGAGGTTTAATGACCATCAGGAGCAACTCAATGGGCTATAAGCAGTTGCCTGTCCCTAATTTAGGGTTACTGGTTCCAGGGAAGGGAAAGAGCCAGTGCCATAAGACTAACACAAAATCCATGCCTCACCGGGATTTGAACACGGACCCCTTTCAGGCGAATGATCCGAGGCCATCGCTTAGACCACTGCGTCACCTGGGCGGCCTCAGAGGGTCTCACCAGCTGTCAAGATGGTAGGAGGCACTGTGACAGTGCACAGACACTGGTGGTATACATACACAATGCGTTTAACGAGAACGAAGATGAAGAAACACACCGGTGGAAGGTGTGTGGGAGGATGAATGGTGAGAAGCAGCCAACAGTAGGTGCTGAAGGGCAGATCGGTGGAGAAGATGCGGTTGGCGATGAAGAAGACGGAGTGGAGCAGTGGTAGGAGGATCGGGCAATGCAAGTAGACATGGTAGAGTCGACATCTACCCATTGAAAGTAAAAGGAGCAGAGAGGGGAAGAAAGTAAGGACATGTGAGAAAGGAGCGAAGGAACACGGAGGCGGCCATGCAGGAAACGCCAGTGTGAGTGTGGCTCAAGGGGGAGGAAAGCACAGAAGAGGAGATGGACCAGATAGTGGGAATAGCAGAAGGAGAAGCAGAAGGAATGTGGTGAGGGTGAGAGAGAGAGAGAGAGGTGCATGGAGGAGGCGATAGAGAAATTTGAGTGAAACAGAGGTAACAGGAAGTCTCACCCTGGAAGGAGAGAAAGAAGGGAGAGGAAGAGAAGCATCAGAGATAGACAAAAGGCAAGTGGAAGAGACAAGAGAGGGAAAGAGAGAAGCAGCAAAAAGCACAGGCAGCAGCAAGAGCAGGAGAAGGAGAGGAAAGGGGCTTCCAGGTGAGGTCAGGATTAGTGAGGGTATGAGCCGTCACAATCCCGGCATGAAGCCAAGAAGGAAGGAAGGAAGGAAGAAGGGCAAGTGGAGGGGAGAGAGAGAGAATGACAGAAGGTAAGAGCTTCGGAAAGGACAGGCAGGAGGCTAGAGAGGAGGACAGAGTAAATGTCCATGCATAGAAAGATGAGAAAGGATCACGAGGTGAAATCAAAATGTTGAGAGAGGCTTGTACAGACGGTGCGGTGGAGGTCACAAAGTGGAGAAAAGAAATGGTGCGATGAGCTCGGTAAAGACTGTGTACATCAGGCACATAAGCAGCAGCAGGAAGGTGAAAAGTTGTGGCAGCAATCCAATGATACAGTGACCAGATGACAGATGATGAAAGGTGTGAGATATTAGTAAAAATAACATGAAAGAGGTGATACACAATTAATAAAGTTTCACAATGTAAAAAAAAAAAAAAAAAAGAAAGAAAGAGAAATGATATACTTACATTTCATGCCTTTCTCTTGCACTTTTGCTAATGGCTCATCCATTTCATTGCATATATCTTTTGTTTGCTGTTCTAACACAGTTTCTTTTGATTCCTTTAAAAATGTAAATACAAAGTTAGAAATGATGTCATGATGAATAATTTTTACAAGTGACGGCACACATATTTGTGAACAAAAATAAACATTTTCTATCAAACATCATTTCATTACTGTACAAGGGTCATTCAATAAATGAAGTAACAAAATGTCCAGCATCGAAGTACCTAACATGCCAAAGAAGAGGTAAAAAGTGCATACACACACCCAGAGAGTCATGAGTATCACTTTGCCACTCGATGGCTCTGCATCCATTCATTTGCTAGCATTGGCTGTTGAAAGATCGCTACATTACTATTGCAGAGGTGCCAACCTCTAGCAGAACGCATCAGTAATCAATAGGGGATTTTTCAGTAGTTTCAGTAACCAAACACAAACTTTCAGTAATATTTTCAGTAATGTAACATGCCATTTTTTTTTCCAAAGTTAAGGACAATATTATAGTATTACTGTGTAACCTGTAATACTTGTATGAGGTGCCTATCAGTAATCACCATACAAAGCCTCATTGTTAATGCGTGGAAAGGGTATTTCATGAGAAATTAATGCGTGAAATGTGTAATAACTTTATATGTTTACACTATCCTCACAAAAAATTATAAAATTAAATTATCAATATTGTACTTACCTCATGTCATTGCTGACTTAAAAACTCCCTTGTTGCTTGTTTTGCAGTGGTATATTCTTTTTCAGAAAACTTTTTATAACACAGCTCACCTGAGGAAAATACTTTACTTTTCTGTACAAGAAGGGCACTTAATATGTTTTGGTGCTCATTGTTGGGCAGAAGTATGTGAGGTTTTTCCTTACTATACTAAATATTCTCTCTGTAGAGGAATTGTGAGGGATAGTCAATATTGCCAACATTAGTTTAGGCAATGCAGAATACTTGGGAAGGCCAGATGAATCCTTCTTCTTAGATATTTCATTCCACACCACACCTGCTCTAGGATATCCAGCTTCATCAATATCAGAGTCTGGGAACATAGCATGAAAGAAGGGACCAGCATGATGATCACAGCTTGCTATAGGTAGGTTATGCTCCACAACGATTGTAGTAAACAGCAATTCAGCATTTATCACGCTATTTTCATTCTTTTTTGCAAAAAAATTATCCAAAGGCTTTGTTTGAGTCTTTAATTTTACACAATCCTGGTGTTTGTTTTGACTGGATATGCCTTCGGCAATAATTTTGTCCTACATGGGCTACTGATTACTCTCATATTAGAAGGCACGCAAGGAAACCTTTATTTCAGCATTTATAACATTTTCCATTTCCTTGCTCAAGATTTGGGAGAAAGATTTGGATGTTCCTAGAGAAACCTCTTTGCATATTTATTTGTTTCAAAAACGATAATTCCAAGGATGAAATTGGTAAAAAAGAAGTAAAAATATGCAATAGGTGCCACATCAGTTGTAGGAGCATGTTTGGGCCCCTGCATTTCATGACAATCAAAAGGATACTGAGGTTGTTCACCACTTCCCTCTATTACATCCTCCCATTCACTTTCAGAACTTTCATGATCTGAAAATTCACTATCAAGATCTTCACCTTCTGAAGAAGATATGGTGTGTGTGGCATGGTGGCTAGTTTTCTGGCTTGATGTTGCTTGGCCAATATCACTCTCAGATGATTCAAAATCATCACCATCACTTGTCAAACTTTCACTCTCACTACAAGCCATTTCAAATAACCTTAGAAAAAAATTTCACGCAATAGGAAAAAGCAGGTCTGCTAGTCTGAGGAACAAGCTATCAATAAAGTCATCCCCT
This sequence comes from Macrothele yani, assembly GCA_039090855.1. NCBI lineage: Eukaryota > Metazoa > Arthropoda > Arachnida > Araneae > Macrothelidae > Macrothele > Macrothele yani. Next base: position 93,601,312 of record CM076993.1, read on the forward strand.
GCTAACACGAGTTTGGAAAAAGAGGGGGATTCGTAATTCACGGAGTTTTGCGATTGTGTCTGTTTGTTTGGGAAAAAAGCAATGAAAAATGTGAAAAGCTTCTAGTAATAAAACACCACACTTCGTTCTCCCACGTGGCGAAAGTCTGCAAGAATTATAAACATCCGTCATCGCGGGACCACCACGCGTTGCGACGAGTTGATCGTTATTGCACTTCGAACGGGCCTCGAAAAAGTTATTTCCGACAGTACGACGTCTTATAATTCACCAACAATGCCAAGTGAACAGCCCTGCCTCAACTGCAGTAGGAAAGGTTTTGGCTAAAGTAACCTTTCTCCTATCACACGGAGAAAGTGCGTGGGAAACTGAGAGCAAGCGCAAACTTTTTTATGATATGACACTTACGGCATATTACCCGTAATTTTCGTCATATCATTCGCAGACCGCGAAATTCACATAAAAGAAATCTTTCGTATAATCCGCAGACTGACATTCAGGGGAAAAAATCGCCGTATAAACCGCACGTCAAAGATGTTGAACCGGAAGTGGAATTTCTGACAGAAAAGTCGGTCACAAAATGAGTCCAAAGAAAGAAGTAGGAGAAAAAAACAAAAAACGATTACATTAAATGAAGAAATTCATTTTTAAAGGTTAATGTTTTATATTTTTATCTCCGGACAGATAAAGGGTGTGGCATTCATAGATCACGCCGATGCAGCTCCAGAGTATTGCCAATGCCGAAAGGCTGATACAGAACAAATCGTAGAAATACTGTATGTACTCGCGTATAAGTCGAAAGCTTTTGGAGGAATTCCTGCTTTCAGAGTTGAGGGATCGGCTTATATGTGGGTAAATAAAAAACTTCCGTGAATTCTCCCGCGGAATTTACCGACGGATTTGTTTATGTTTTAGACCGCGACACAGAGGCTTTCAGTATGTTGCTGTACGATTGTGTTCTGACCTCAAAACTATCGCGCAGTGACACGATCATATCCTCAATTCTGTCCACCACTTTAAGTTTAAATTCGGCAGTGTAACTGAAATGTTTCCTTTTCAGAGACATCATGATTAGCAATGAATGAAAACAGCAGCAACGACGTTCGTCAAAACAACTAAAGTGAACTAGACACAAGGTAGCGCACATGAAATCCGAAAGGAGAAACACATAGATTCGTGCAGCAAGCGCTGTGCGTACTTCTTTGGCTTTTTGCCAAAAACAGAGCCGGCCCGACAGTTAGAGCTCTCCTCAACTATAACAAAATGACCCCTGTCGTCCCTCCCCACAACTTTCCCGATCTTTTACGACATTCCTCCCCGCTTCGTACAAACTCCTGAACTGAGGAAAATTCTTTCGAGGGAGTTCCTTTTCCAATTATAACCCCTTCCCTGCACAATTATGCTGCAGATTTTTTAAAAATCAGAAGGTCGTAATTTTTTTTTTTTTAAATCTCCGTATTAACCGCATCGGTGTATAATCTGCACAACCTACATTTTTAACTTTTTTAGCGGATAATCCGTGGGTTATACAACAAAAATTACGGTACCATTCTTCCGATAATATTGCTGTTTGACGATATGATTCATGGACATTATTGATAAATGATATGATCATTGAGACACTGAATTCTGCAGTCTGATTCGGAAAATACGTGGATCAAAATCGAAGGTCGACAAATCGGCAGCATCGCACTAAAAGGGTTAACAAAAAAGGATACAAAATTGAGATTCTCCAAAACACATTGAAATCCATAATTCTTCCAACCTGTCCGTAATTCTGTAATCTGACAGTCGAAACCGTAATAATTACGGACAATCCGTAATAGTTGGCACCTCTGCTATTGGCATGGTCACATGATGAAGTATGAAGTGTAGCTTGTTTTCTTCATGCAAAGGATGTTGGCTCAGTGGAAATACATCACCAGTAGATGTAAATGTAAGGCAAAGATGTTGTGACTCAGAAGCTGGTGTCAAAATGGCACAAAGACTCTGCAAAGCGTAGGACATATGTTGATGGCAAACCTAGACGTGGGTGCCCAATGACTGCCATTTAAGATGACACTGTGCTACAAGCAGATGCTCACATTTGTGTTACAACAGAAGAATTACAGGGAGAGAACTCACCTGTTAACTATGAATTTCAGTGGGTAATCTCCACAGTGTTGTGCATGATCAACCATATTATCTGAAAATTTGTAGGATGTAGGTGCCTAAGAATTTCACAAAAACAAGACAAATGGGTCTCTCTCTCACACACATTTGATTATGCTCTTGTCAGCAAGGTGAAGACTTCTCACAGCACACCATCACATGAGATAAAACTTGGTTCATCGTTCGATACTCTATCATCAGCAAGGTGAGGAATTCTTGCACTGCATTGTCACATGAGACAGAACTTGGGACATCATTTACTACTCTATCATCAGCAAGGTGAGGAATTCTTGCAGCACATTATCACATGAGATGGAACTTGGGTCAATATCTGATACTCTACCATCAGCAAGGTGAGGACTTCTTGCAGTGCATTGTCATGTGAGATGATACTTGGGTCATCATTCGATACTTTATCAACAGCTAGGTGAGGACTTCTTGCAGCACATTATCACACGAGACAGAACTTGGATCATCATTCAATACCAGAAAGTATATGAACATCCATGATGTGGAAGCATCCGTCATCTCCACCAGCCAAAAATGTTAAGACATCACAATGAACTTTAAAAAATATGAGAACTGTCTTTTAGGACTGTCAGGGTATGCTTCTGACTGATTTGCTGGATGGTGGTGCAAGTGTAACAGCCAAATGTTACTGTTAGACACTTGACCTGTTGCACCGTGACATTTGCTACAAAAGACCTGGATTGCTGAGCCAATGTGTTGTGCTGTAATATGATAACACTATAACACTACATGGGACCCCACATATGGCTTGAGTGGTTTCAGCAACATGGTTTGGAAGTTCAAGAACTTCCTGCCTCACACCTTGCAATTTCCATCTGTTTGGCCTTCTCAAGAAACCCTTAAGCCCACAAACAATTTGCTACAGATGAAGATTTGAGACAAGTCATAACAGTGTGGCAACACCAACAGGACCTTGATTTTTTTTTTCTCTGCTGGTATACACACCTTACTATTATTATGGGACATTTGTTTAAATTGCTATGTCGACATTGTGAAAGATTAAAGAGCATCCTTGTGTACTGTGCTCGCCATTCAACAAATAAATGCAAAGAATTAATGAGAAGGTTTGTTACTTTATTTTCCGAACAACCCTTGAAAATCATAAACAAACTGGTAAATATACATATTATCTAAAGTATTGTTTACCTGATATTGTCAAAGTATTTTGCACATTGTTGCTCTGTGAGGCATGTGCTCCTGGCCCGAGAGGTCGTTTTGTTAGGGGTTTTGGTTAGTTATATTTTTTTTTTAGAAATAAAACAATTAGGTTATATATTTTCAGTTCTACATTCATTCATTCTCACAATTAAACGTTTTAAATTTACATTAATTAAAAGATTTTAGTAGAAACATTTATACTTATCGGGTCAGAAAATGTTTCACACGGGTTTCGTCTTCACCACATTACGGCAAGTGCTTTCGGTAGTATCATACTGCCATCGTCGGGCCTCTACTTCTACACGAGGGTTCCTCGCATGTCTGTAGTCCTGGAGTTATGTTGGAAATCGAAAGGAAGGTTTGCGATAATCTATACATACATGACCGCAAATCTGAAAAAAATGTATATTTCTAAAAAATGTACATTTTTTTTATTTCTAAAAAATATATACGTACATGACCGCAAACCTTCCTTTCAATTCCCGACATGCAATTCCAGGACTAAACACACGCGAGGAACCCTCGTGTAGAAGTAGAGGCCCGACGATGGTAGTATGATACTACCGAAAGCGCTCGCCATAATGTGGTGACGACGAACCCCGTGTGAGACGTCTCCTGACCCGATAAGTATAACTCTTTCTACTAAACTCTTTTAATTAATGTAAATTTAAAACGTTTGATTGTGAGAATGAATGAATGTAGAACTGAAAATATATAACCTAATTGCTTTATTTCTAAAAAAAAATTAATTTCTAAAAAAAAAATTAATTTCTAAAAAAAAAAATTTATAACCGAAAATCCGTAACAAAAAGACCTCTCGGGCCGGGAGCACGTGCCTCACAGAGCAATAACGTGCAAAATACTTTGACAATATCAGGTAAACAATACTTTAGATATTATGTATTTTTAATCAAAAGCACGTTTATAGCATAAGACAACCCTTAAGGCTGCCTCATGAATTGAATATTTCGTAAAACTGGTAAATGTTAGGTCACACACATGCACTGAGTGACCACATTGTTAGGCAAAACTACATACTGAGTAATAATTGATGACATGGCTATTCCTAGACTTAATGCACTATAAATAACTCCAAATTATGGGTTTTTTCTAAGGAATAAAAAAAAATTAAAACTGTTCCCCTGAAGTTTTTCAAACAGTCCTTTTATACCTTTTCCTAAGAAATAAAAGGACTGTTTGATAACCTTCAGAGGATTCGTGAGGAGTTTCTAATCAGACTGGCTCCAGGATCACAAAATAAAAAATAAAATTAGTAACTACCTTCCAAAATTAAAGCAAAAAGAAGAAAACGTCATTTTACAAGAAGGTGTGGTCTACAACATGAAATGCGAGTGTAGTCTCAGCTATGTGGGTAAAACAGTCAGATAGCTTAAGACCAGATTAGCAGAACATAAAGCTGCAATTAAAAATATGACAAAGAAAACATGTTTGGACAGACAATTCAAAATACAGGACATAAAGTGCTTTGGGACACTGTAGAAGTTCTGACACATCAACAGCACTTTTTCAAGAGAAAATTGTCAAAAGGACTGGAAATTGTCAGAGAAGAATAAAGGATTGGAAATTGTCAGAGAAGAATAAAGGATTGGAAATTGTCAGAGAAGAATAAAGGATTGGAAATTGTCAGAGAAGAATAAAGGATTGGAAATTGTCAGAGAAGAATAAAGGATTGAAAATTGTCAGGGAAGAGGTACAACATTAAATGATTTGAAAGGTTGCAATTTATCTCACAAATGGCAACATCTACTATAATTGTAGTCCTGAGAAAGGGTAGGGGTGCTACCCAAAAATACGACATTTTAATTCCTTTTATTCTTTTCTTAGAAAAAACCCATAATTTGGAAATATTTATAGTACATACTGAGTCTTACAAAGAACCATCAACAACTAGTGGTGGACTTATTTGGACAGTATGTGCACCTAAGAACTATGCTTACAGAACAAAGAACCAAATGAAATCATAAAACAGAAATTAAGTGAAAAACACCCAGAGTCACGTATAGTAATGAAGTTTGTTAAGCAGACACTTTTGGCCATTCTGTGGCCTTGATCACCCGTGATCAACTGAATCCAAGGACTGGTTGCTGGAACTATAATGTAAATTGGAGGTGCAGGAAGTGTTGCCAGATTTTAGTATAGAAATCCAGATAAATGGGATTTGGTGGGAGGGGGTCTCTGAATTGCAGTTCTTGGTAAACAAAATTTCAATGCTTTCTTGGAAACATAAAAAATACACTGTTAATAAAAGAGGCATCTTTTTTTTTTGTGTGTGGTTTCTTTCAAAAGGGAAATTGTAGAAGTGTCTTCAAGAGTTAGTGCTGATAATGCTGTTGAAGCCTGATGTTTTCTACCATATGAAATCATTTGAACAAAATTTATGTAAAGTGATCACTTATTTACAATAATTTGAGACTACAGAAACTTAAATGTACTGAATCAGTACTGCATCCTAAAATTTCTGTTCCAAAATTTGACATGTGTGTGAGTACTTTACCGAACAGAAATTCATACTTTAACTGATATGATGGAAGAGTTTTCAAATAAAATCCTTTTTTTTTTTTTTTGTACTAACAAAATCACACCACAAGTAATTTCATATATTAATGTACCACAACTAACTCATGTCTTGTGATTTAATGTTTCAGACTTAAATTATGGATCTTGATTCTCCTTTGATCTTGATTTCTGAGGGATTGGATAACTTCCAACACAACAGGCAAATTTCAGTTACAATGACAGAGTTGCTGCCATATTTTAACATCTCAGCTGTTATGCCATCTATAGACTTCAGGGGCCAAACATTTGGAAGAGATTTTATAGATTTGCAAATCTCTTTTCTTCGAGATTCCCGCTGTGTTTTTAACTCTCTACCTTGCAACCTTCCCAGATATGATTTCTTCTTCCTCTTCACTGACTCTATAATGTCACTGTTCCACCAAGCATTACATTTATCATTATCCCTTTGTATAAGAGGAAAGGCGATCAAAATAAATGCAAGAAATATTGGAATATCAGCCTAATAAGACTTCCCAGGAAAGTGTTTGGAATAGTCATTATTGACAAGGTACAAGGTTTACATCAGAGAAGGTGTGAAATATACAGTCATTTATGTATTGATAAGGGCTACACAAATTAAATATTATCATTATTTTGCATTACATATAATTATTGACAAGTATTTGTATTTTGGTAAGAAAGTTTTTGCTGCATTTATAGATTTAGAGCAAGTTTCTGACACAGTCCTGTTAGCAAAGTACAAAAGTGAGTTGTAGAAGATGTTGTTCTGGATGTATGAAGTTTGTGTGAAATTCAAAGTAGGGGGGAGTTGTCTTTTGAGTGAGGGATTGTTAGTACAGAATGCAAAATAAGTCTAAATGGCACAAAGATTGACCAGGTGAATGAATTTCTATATTTAGGAAGCAGGTTTGACAGAGAAAACAAATTAGATGGCAAAATTAGTAGGTGAGTGAATTCATGTTTGAAAGTCATAGCTGCTAGGAGGATTTCACAGGAATGATGAGTTTGCAAAAAGTCCTGAATTGCTACATATGAAAGTGTAATTGTTCCTAATCTGATGTATGGCAGTGAACCCTGGATAGGACATAAGAGTAATTGTGTGCTGGAGAGAAGTATTACTTACTAGAAGTTTGAGGCACAAGTTCTGATCATGTGAAGAATGAAGATGTTCTTGTAGATGTGTAATGTAAAGCAAAATGTTGTTAATAAGGTGGAGGCAAATATTCTTAGGTGGTCTGGTCACGTTGAAACAATGAGTGATGAGATGCTTTTTAAGAGAATTTTTTCAGCCCAAGTGGCAGGAAAGAAAGGTAAAGGAAGGCCAAAAGAAATCATGGAAGGACCAGATTCAGGAATGTCTGCATGATAAAAAGATTATGAGTATGAAATACAAAAGGTCTTGTGTAAGACATGTGATGAGTGCCCGTGAAGCTCGAGCTGTGTGTAGAGATTGCTGAAAATCCAGACATTTGATGCATCAACACAGAGCCGGAGCAAAATTTTCTTATCTGAGAAGGCAAGACTTTAAAATGTGCCCCTTTGAGTTCAAACCCACATCTACACAAATAATGCACAGTCTTTACTTTTTAATACCTCCCATATAGGGAAATATTATGTGTATTCAGAATTCACTCTTCTGGTTTTCAACATAAATGTCACTAACAAATGTGAAAACTAGGTAAATACTCAAGTCAAGTAAAACATAAAGGTTATGTCAATACCAATAATTACACAGCACTTTGCAGAAATAAAGAATGAAAATGAACCAGCACAGAAATAATAAGTACAGTCGAATCTGCCTAAAATGGAATTAGGTGGGACCAAGAAATTTTTCCATTGTAGGCAAATTTCCGCTTTACAAAGTTTTTGAAAAATCAACGATCGATAATACATAATTTGCAACACCCACTTGGAAGTGGTGATAATACACGCATATTATCATCATCTATATAATAATTAAGAAATTGAAAACAGAACTTACCCATTTATACAGTACATATACATACTACATACAGCCATGCGTCTTCATTATTTAAAATAATCTTTAATAGTTGTTTGTTTCTGATTTTTTCTTTTTTTTTTTTTTTTTTTGCAAATACATTTTTCAACTTCACATCGAACACCACTAATCATGTTTAACAGTTTAGCATTATTAGCACGAAGACTGAAGTCTTGCAACTTATGAATAGTTTGTAAAGCATCATCATAAGTTTTTATGTCATTTTCTATGTTCCCTTCATCCTTGACTTTGTTTTCCTCATTTATTAAGTCATCAATATTCTGAATGCCTGCTTCAGTGCAAACGTCACTGTCTGAGTCGAAGAATTCATGTGCTTGTATGTTTTCTGACGTAGCTTTGTTCAATAAATGTTGTAGAAATCCGTCATCGAAATGCAGAGTATCATCACACAAACATCTTATGAATCCTGCTTTGCGAAAACACTTTTGTATTGTGAGGGGTGAAACATCTTGGTAAGCTTTAGATAGCCAATTAATTGCATTTAAAACATTTACGAATTTTGCAAGCTCATTAATGCTGTTGCTGCTATTCATACTAGCAATGAGAGATTGCAAAAGGAGCTTTCAATATTTCATTTTCACAGTGTAAATTACTCCTTGATCAAGTGGTTGTTTTACAGCTGCTGTGTTGCTTGGTAAAAATGTTAAATTGACATTTGTCAATGTGATATGAGGGTGACATGTAGCATTGTCTAAAAATAAAATGACTTTCCTATTTTGTTCTTCAATTTTGTTGTTGAACATGTGAAGTCACATCTCAATTATTTTCGCTGTCATCCACAATTTTCTGTTTGCCTTCCATATCACTGGGAGGCTTTTGATGTTGACGTTTTTAAAGCATCTCGGTTTTGTCACTTTTCCTATCACCGGAGGCATTTCAAACTCTCCTCCCATATTACAGCAGAAAAAAACAGTGAAACATTCTTTAGCATGTTTTCCGCCGATGCGTTTGTCTCCTGATATGCAGAGTGATTTTGTTGGCAGTGCACGAAAAAGCAATGCTGTCTCATCACAGTTGAAAATATCCTGTGGTTTGTATCTACATGTTACATTTTTGAGATTTTCATTCCATACATTTACTGCATTATCATCAATGTCTTTGGCTTCATGGCAAAAAACTTTACAGCCAATACCATGTCTTTTTTTACAAACTTAACAGCCAACCATTCAAAGCTTTGAACGAATTCTTCCCCAACTTTTCGGCTACTTCAAGAGCTTTGGCTTGTAAAATCGGGCCTGATATTGGCAGATTTCTTGAACATGCATCCACAAACCATGTCCGTACTATGTCATCGATATCTTTGTTTTCTATTCCTCTTTTTCTTTTACAATTTGTGCCTTCAGTCCATTCTTCTTTTATTTCACTTTTCTTTTTCAGTGTCGTGTAAATTTGGGTTTTACCACATTTAAATAGCTCACACAGTTCTTTAACCGAAACACTTTTGTCATGCTGCTCAATAATTTTCATTTTCTGCTCAAGGGTCAATACGTTGTATGGCTTACGACTATTATTGCTATTTCAATAGGGTTTGGAATTTTCTTGGAATTTTCTTTACACCTATGTATGGAGAAAGCACGCTAACATGATCGTGTCTAACATGCACTTCGTCACTGTCTGAGTTGAAGGTCGGACTTCGGAGTCTGTCCGCCAGGCCAAGAGGCACCTCCTCCCTCAGACAGGTTTCGCTTATCAGCTCCTCAAACTCCACCGCTAATTTCTTGTTAGAAATTTCTTTCTCCTCTTTGTGCCCACCCACCCGCTCTCCTAATGTCACAGTCGCCGACGGCAGGGCAAGAACACCAGTTTCCTGGGACTCTGGGTTTACCTACTGTATTTAGTAGCAATTCCACATTAGGCAGGTTTTTCTTTTCCCGAGTCCTAAAATATGGCTTCCGTTTCCGTGTTAGACAGATTCCGCTTTAGTAATGTATTCATACCATAGACATTTCAGCAGTCCTGAAAACTTTTCAGCTTTAAGTAGATTTCCGCTTCGGACAGATTCCGTTTTAGACAGATTCGACTGTATCAGATAGTTAACATAGGAATAAGAAACTACTTTCAGGATAGGGCTTGAAAAAAGTCGGTTGAAGGTTAAACACTAAGAGGGGCTTTTCTATGACAGAGCACAAATGCCAAATTAGCTCTTCATCCTTTCAGTGCATTTAGAAAGGTCACAACAGTTAGGCATATCTGCATATTGTTGTATATGCCTCTATCCACTGTTTCGAATAATTTCTTTTGTGCACATAAGGTGTGTGCGTATGTCTGTGTGTTCGTTTTAAGACAAAATACACAGGGTACTTCTGTGGAAGGTCTTGAATAATTATGGTATAACTGGAATTCTTGCTTGAATGCGCGAAAGCTATATTTATGCTGGCAGCAGAACATGAGTACTTGTGAACGGTGTTTTATCAAAATGGTTTATTACTGGTGCAGCATTCACACAAGGTTGTGTAATGCCACCATGGATGTTCAGTATGTTTATGGATGCGTGCATGGTGCCATAACAGACAGCACTGATTTATGTCATAGTAATTCTTGTGTGTGTGGTTACCATACACTGATGACAGTGTCGTGTTGGTGGAGAGCAAAAGTGAGTTGCAGAGCATGTTGTTCTGGATGTATGGAGTTTGCATGAAATTCAAATTGAGTATAAATAAGTTATGGTTTTTGAGTGAGGTTAGTATTGAATGTAAGACCAGTCTGAATGGTACAGGTGAATGAATTAGACCAGGTGAATGAGTTTACGTATTTAGAAAGGGTGTTTGACACAGAAAACAAATTAGATGGTGAAATTAGTAGGAGAGTGAATTCATCTTTGAAAGTCATATCTGCCTTAGGAGAATCTCATGGAAATAATAGGTTCTCAAAAAAAATCTAGAATCGATGTGAGAAAGTGTAATTAATCCTATTCAGATGTACAGCAGTGAAACCGAAGAATATAAAGCTTGAAGAACGCCAAGTCTCATAGAGATAATGTAAACCAGGCGACAACAGCGCCACCACATCTTAAGAGGTAATATGATCTGCGGGAAAGTTAACATTCAGGAGCAAAACACGTTAGAGGGACTACGGCAGTGAAGCTTTTCTTTGATCCTCGATGGTTTCCTTTGATCTGATGACTATTTGCTTAGAGCAGTTTTTTTCTTTTGTTGTTGTTTTCTGATATCCCATCCATCCCTTATTTTGGTGAGAAAAATATGTAATAACATTAGTATTACTATTTAAATTAAATTTTAGCAAATATTATAGTTAGGCCTAAGGATCCATACATGCAGACATCCCCTAGTATTTGGCATTACTGAAAATGTTTCTGAAAAACTGAAGAACAAACAAAAGCCTTAACTAACCCGAGATTGGTGTAACAAAACTAACATATCCGATTTGCGAAGTGATTATGCTATTGAGAAGTGCTGTGAATAGCTCGGCTGACTGTTCTTTACTCAAAGAATTGAAGTCAACAGAAATACGCGTGCGCAGTCTGCTCCGGCATCAGCCTGTATGTTGGCTTCTGTGCACTGCATTTTAATTCTTAAGATATGGTGGCGCTAGTTATGTCTCGCTGAGCCTTAACTTCTTCTCAGTTAGATATTCTTTGAGTGAAACCTGGGTTCTTCAGGTGGCACACAGGAGTCATTTGTGTGCTGGAGAGATGTGTTATTCATGAGTGGAAAGACATGTTCTGACCATGTTGAATGAATGAGTGATGAAATACTAAGAAAATTTATTCAACCCATGTTGCATGTACAAAATTAAAAGAATATATACATGTATGAGTCAGACCAGGCCACTTTCTTCCAATCATTTATGGTCTAGTCTTGATGATCTAGGGCCTATTTCATCTGTTGTTGGCAATGCTGTGCAGTGAGCATGGGGACCCGGCTGGGTCTTCAGCTATGCAGGCCCATGCACAGAAGGCTGCGATGAACTGTGTGCTGTGACACTTTGCCCTGATCATCAGTGTCGTAGCTGCAGGTGATTTGTTGCACTGTGGCCCTACGGTTGCTGTGAACAATGTGGGACAGTGTTCGCTCCACTCTGGCATCAGTGAGCTGCGGACGACACACGCCTGGACGACGGTTCGTCGTTTGGTCATCTTTGCACCACTTTTGATACGTACTCACTACAGCGGCACGTGACCAACCCACAAGCCTCGCCGTTTTCGAGATCGTAGCACCGAGGCTCCGTGCCATCACAATTTGTCCTTTATCAAACTCCGATAAATCGGCAGCGTTTCCCATTCTGACTTCGAACACTCGACTAACCGAAAGCCGGTCCTTAGGTTATATATATACTGGTCTGTCAACTTCACCTGCGCCACAGTTCGGTCTGCAGGCGAGCTCATTTCTCTAGGCTGGGGGTGGTCATAATGGAATGACTCATCAGTGCAAATAGCATGCAAAGTTGGAACCAACAAGTACTGCCTCAACTCAGCTCTAGCACATGTGCCATCAAACTTCACACCTGAAATATTACTATTCCACACTAAATTCAATATTTTTATTCATTATCTGTAGACGGTGGAATTCTCAGAAAAAAAAATATCACCATATAATCTACACCTATGATGCTGATACGGAATCACAATTTCCTACAGAAAAGTCACAATTCACTGTATTACCCAGTAGTCCAAAGAAATTTAAAAAAAAAAAAAAAAACTGTAAAACTATCTTAAATTTTTATTTTTTATTTATTGGGTGCTTCTGTGTTACTTTCAAATGATTAAAGAAGCAAAAATCACGAATTTTTTCTGCATTTTCGGAGTTCAGTAGTTAAGATTTCGTAGTGTGCAGTTCCATAGTTAGAGCAGCAGTACCCACAAATGTGTATGATCCTGAGCTTTCCACTGCACTTGACTGTCTAAAAGAGTAAAAAATACTGCCTTCATTGCATTATATTTTCTCACAAAATACTTATACATAAAAAAAGAAAAAAAACTTTTGTCCAACTGTTTGAGTAACTATCTTTTGCATTACATTTTTCTTTTGTTCAGGCATTTTCTGTAATTTTTCATATACACAACCACTCCACGAAAACATTTTGGTTTTTATCAAGTGGTATATTATCTGCAGAGCCTAAATTTATAACTTTTTTTGACAGATAATCAGTACATTCTAGGACAGAAATTACTGTACCTAATATGCTAAAAGCAGAGATAAAAAAAATCATATGCTGTACTAATGCATTTTACTCAAAAAATGTTTATAAGCACTTTGCCACCACTGTTAATTGTTGGGGTTTTTTTTTGGGGGGGGGGGGTCTGTTTGCATGTCAAAACAGATGATGCTGAGATCATTATACCTAACAGAGATGGAAAGACGATACATGACAGCAGTATTTCTGAAGAAATCACTCCCAAGAACCCATAAAGCACTATTTGGATCTACAGCTTCTTTTTTTAATGCAAAGAACAAATAGATGATTTTATGCACCAAATTTTAAATCCTCCTAAAAATGTTGTTGTTTTTTAATTTAACTCACTAAAGAAACTGAAAACAATAATATTTTCAATAAAGTATAATACAACGGCACAGTCCAAAACCAGATCACTTACTTTTATTTGTGCAGGTTTTGCTGTTCTGTCTTCAGCTACATTTACCAAAGGAGAATTTATCAGAGGTGAATTTATTAAAGGAGAATTCACCAAAGATGAATTTATAAAAGATGCATTTACCAAAGGAGAATTCATCCCACCAGTCTTGAAAATGTTGCTATCTAGTAAAAGAGAAAGGTATCATGAAATGTCAACTTCTGCAGATTTACATGTCTTTACATGAAAATTTTACAGAAAAACATTCAAAATGGCACATTTTTATTAGTACCAAAACAAACATAACAGGAAAAAAACTTCATCAACAAGGAAGGTGACACCAATTTTTTGGCTGTACGAGCATTTTTTTTTTTTTAATCCTTTCTGACACAAAAAGATTACCGTATATACTCACACATAAGCTGAAAGTTTTTGGAAGAAATTCTGCTTTCAAAGTTGGAGGGTCGGCTTATATGTGGGTCAGTAAAAAATAGGAATGGACTTCCATGAATCCTCCTATGGAATTTACTGACAAACTTGTTTACGTTTCAAACCGCAACTCTCCATGTGTCAAAAACGTGAACAAATCTGTTTTTGACAGTGACTTTCCGCGTGCTCTTTGAAAATACTTCCAAAAAAATAAAAAAATAATAAAAATTATGAAATATGTTTTCACCGAGAGTAGGACTGATGATAAGCGAAAAACCAATTTTTCCACCCAGAGTCCACTAATATGATAAGCGAAAAACCAAATCCCATTACATTGAGTAGAATACCTCATTACTTCCCATATGCAACCGCATAATATCGTCTTTCAAATTGGACACACAGAAGTCAGACACTGCGTAAATTGCTTAGCTTTTGGGGTTGGCCCCAGCCAATCAGGCATCTCTCTCCTTTCTCGACTTTTCACAGCAAGCGTGGGCGTGCGCGCCTTCCACGCCATGCTGGCAAAAGCCAATCACGCTATCAAACAACAGAGACACAATGCTTTATAAAAGGTGGTAAAACTTGAAAAAAAAGGCCGACTTGGCCTTGCAACTTTTTGGATGAAAGAATTATGGGATGCAATTTCACCAGAAATGGTTATAAATTCTCTAAAAAAATGCTGCATGAGTAATGCAATGGATGTCACTGAAGATATTTGGAAACTCCAATAGTGAATCGTATTTTGAAGGTTTTTACAGAAGATAATCTCAGAAATTTGCATAATTCACTTTCCAAACTCTTGAAATTTAATGTTGGCTTATATGTGGGTCATGGTTCTTCACAATTTTTTTGCTCTTGAAGTAGGGTTGGCTTATACACGAGTATATGCGGTATTTCAAAACAGATTTTTAGAAAAATCTGCTTTAAAATACGCAATGTGAGAGTGGTTATTCATAGTAAGGATGGGCAAAAAACCTCGATGTTGCAGAAGCAGATACATTGAAAAAACATTGAGATTCCATGACCGACGTTTCCACGCAACTGGTAAAGAATATCTTCTATGAAAAGTAAATGCATTTCTTTTTGTTACATTCTTATAAAAAGGAAAGAAATATCACCTTCCTATTGGCTGTTTTAGTTGATTCGTTGGCAAAAACCGAGATCTTTTCCTTGAAGGCATGTGAGCCAATGCATCGAAAAAACATTGAAGTTTCCACCGATACATCCGGCGTTTTAACAAATATCACGTTACTAGATGTTGAATTGTTGAGTATTACTGTTACATTGAACAGAGATTTTACGAAATCGATTGCCCATTCATTGCTGCAGATGGAAAAGTATGAATTCTTCAGTTTATCAGCAAAACATCGAGGTTCCCACCGATGTATCGAAGAAACATTGAGGTTTTCTCAATGCATCAAGCATTTTAGCAAATATTATGTTATTGGATGTTGAACTGGTGAGTATCACTGTTAAAGACAGATTTTACAAATTGTTTGCCCATTTACTGGTGCAGGTTGAAAAGTGCGAGTTCTTCAGTTTATTAGCAAAACATCGAGGTTTATACCAATGCATCGAACAAAAATAGAGATTTCTACCAATACATTGAGCATTTTAATAAATATTAGTTACCTGATTTTACTGGTGAGTAATCACTGTTATATTGAACAGAGATTTTGCACATTTATTGCGTATTTACTGCTGCAGACTGAAACCAACGAATTTTTGGCTTATTACCAGACACATCGAAGTTTTCACCGATACATCGAAAATTTCCACTGATACTATCGACGCATCAATGTTTTGGGAATGAGTAACCACCAATGTTGATCATCGATGTTACCCACCGATGTGCCCATCCCTAATTCTTAGTAATAAAACCAGTTAAAAAAAATCAGCCAGATTTCTACAATTGGCAAAACATCCACAAATAGAAATAGATATTTACTCCCACTAGTGGCTGGAAAGTATATTACAAAAACTAACAAAGTGTGCACAAAAATTTTCTCATAGCAGAAGACATCAAAGGCAAAAGGGATTTTAAATTCAGCAATTAGAAGAGATATGAAGGAAAACATTGTATAACTTTAAAACCCCTTAGTAGAAAAGCTGTGCATTACTTAAAAAAAGAAAGAATATGGGTTCAAAATACTCTTCATAATAAAAATTATTTCAGTTTATTCAATTCTAAATATTTTTAGAGGATTTTTAGAATCGAATGAACTCTGTTAAATGAAAATATATGTTGGTGGAGGAATTTTGGACAACAGAAAAGTAAAAAATATGCAAAAAGTATTTTTTATAGCAAAAGCTATGCAAACGAAAAAGAATTTTTCAAATACAACTTCTGCAAAGATAGATAGCAAGAAAAGGGTTTTGACACTTAAGCCCTCTAGAAGAAAAACCGCATTATTTTTAAAGATGATAATGATCCCAATCGAATGGCATACACTAAAAAAAGAATTTTTTTAAATAGGATTTTTAGAAATGGAAATACAGTTACAAACAAAAATACATACTAACACCATCAGAACTGTGAACTACAAAGTACGCATGAGTATATGCAAAATGTTGCACGAAGTGAATAGTATTCAGTGTTAAAATAATTTTTTAACACTAATACCTTTTAGAAGCAGATATATATATATATATATATATATATATATATATATAAAAGATATATATCTATGCTCCTTGGTGAAAAAAACTGTGCATTATTTTAGGCAAAAAATATATGCCAGAGGTTTTTAGTGGTGTGTGGTACCTGACCACACAACACAAGGTTTTGACATTTATGCTGTTCTTTTTTAACATTTCTTCGAGTTTTCAGAAGTGCAGAGATTGCTGTAAATACAACAGAAACAGAAATATACACTTATGCCCCCAGGTGGCAGAAGTTGTTTTTTTTTTTTGCTAAAAATTGGGAATTATATGCAGAACATTTCCTACTAGAAACACCATCTAATCGGAAAAGGATTTTTCAAACTTACCTTTTAGAAATAGAGATATTGGTTAAATTATAATTTACCTTTACAGCCCCTAGCAGAAAAACTGTGCATTACTTGAAAAAAGAAACTCTACGCAAAAGTCTTCATTATAAGTGACATTAAAGGAACACAATTTTTTCAATCGGATATTTAAAAGCCAATGATATGGAATAAAATGCATTTTGAATTCAATAGCATCTGCATTTATGCCTTCTGGCAGCGAAGTTATTCATTGGAAAAGGACTGGAAAGGAAGGATCACTGTCCACCCATTCTAGGCTTCCCAATGCAAAAAAATATTTTCAAATCAGACTTATAATTGAAGAGATGTGGTGTCCACAGATGGACAGACAAAGTGATGCAATAAGCACATACTTATTTTTTTTCAAAAGATGTGCTCAAAAGGTAATAACTGGAAAAACAGAGTGTTCCAAACTAAGCTGCTTATTTATAAATTTCATTTACAGAAACATTATAAATTTCATTTGAAGAAACAAAGTGCTATTCATTTGAAACCACAAAGTACTAAAAAATAATAAGGATCTCACTTTTTTCTGGACAAACCGAAAGCTTCCTCTGTGGCTTTAGAAATCTAATGACATTTAAAAACACATTTGGTCTAACTTCCACTTTTACTTTACAGAAAAGCAGAATAAGTTTAATTTGGAAATTTATTTTTACACGAATATGATAAACCCAAACATTCTGTTGATGTGATAATTAACACAGCAATCAGACATCGCTGAATTGACTGTAATTACTGTTTCACAGGTAATATCAATCACATCAGAACACTTGAAAATTTTATCGCCCTTCCCACTCCAGGGCGGCCTTTTCATTTATCATATCAGCCTTTTCATTTATCCTTTTTAAGTGTCATTGTTAAAGGTAAATTATTATGTATTCCTTAATTGCTTTTAAATGTCACATTTACGGATTTATGTAATGATATCATGGCAAATGGAAAGGAACCAGTTTAGTGTAACTGCATAGAGTCATAGTCCCTGGCTCTTTCTGTTGATTGAGGGTTACTTCCCCATGGTTCAAGCTGACTTTAGTACATATTATATATCTGCCATGTTTTGGCTTTTTGACAAAACATGCCCTTACATACCAGTTGTTGTTGTTTTTTTTTTTTTGGGGGGGGGGGTCAGAACAGACAAACACTTCAGCAACTTTAGCTCATCATCACAAAAATACATCAGCACAAGAAGGAACACCATCAGTTAGACAACTATCCTTGGAAGATATTTCACAAGAACTTTGTTTTAAGCATGGCATAAAATTAAAATTGAATATAAATAGGGGAAAAAACAAAGTTGTGGTTTTGAGCATGGAACTCTTAGTACTGAATGCAAAATTAGCCTACATGGTATAATTAGACCAGGTGAATAGGTTTGTGTATCTAGAAAGACATTTGATAAGACAAAGCAGATCAGATGGTGAAATTAGGTGAATGAATTAGCTCTGAAATGCATAGCTGCTTTAGGAGGATTTCACAAAACTGATGGGTACTCAAATAAAGTCCTGAATGGCTGTGTATGGAAGTGCAATTGTTCCTACTCTGTGATGTACAGTACCAAATCTTGTGTATTGCAGAAGAAACACAGAAGTCTGTGTTATTACTTATACATGGTTTGTGAGTGATGAGGCTACCTAAGAGAATTTGTTCAGCCAAGGTGATGAAGGAAAGTTGGGGAAATCATGGGAGGACCAGATTCGGGAATGCCTGCAAGAGAAAAAGATAATAAGCATGAAGTACAAGAAGTCTTGTGCATGAAGGTGAGATGGATGTCAGTAAAGCTCTTATTATGCGCAAGATCACTGAAAATTGAGATGGTTGATACATCAACAGAAAGTAAAACTATTGCCATCAACAACTTTAATTTGGCACATGAGCTTTGTTTAAAGAGCTAACCTTTGAATCTCAGAGAACAGTTTAGAGATATGTATAAATGTAATGCCTTCACAAACTGTCAGACATGAACAAAACTTCTCAGAAGACGAAAATGGTATTACTCGAGGAAGAATCAAACCCTCATGCTTGTTATCAAGACAGATTATATCTTTCATCATGGCGCCACCCTTTTTTTTTTTTTTTTTTTTTTTTTTTGAGCGAGGTGGGCTACAATGGTTAGAGCATTTGGACAGAAATAACGAGATTCAGATTCAATCCCCAATCTAACATAAAATAATTTTTACATTTCTCGATTATCACTCCTCGCGCATGACAGTCACTGAAAGCTTTATCATTTATTGGTCCATGAGTTATCCTATATTTGTTAAATTAAAAGAATGCTGCTTATGATCCATTTTAATCTAGCAGAACTAGAAATACTGGTCCACAAATTACCCTGTGTTTTCTTTCATTAATGGAATGATGTTCATGATACATTATACAGTACATACATATCACTAAGCTGTTCTCTGAGATTCAGAGGTTAGCCCCACAAAGAAATACAAACTACCAGATAATTTTTCCTTACTGTTGCTGTATCAAACTTCTCATTTACAGTGATCTTGACACACAACTTGGGCTTCACTGACATCCATCACAAGACATACACAAGATCTTTTATACTTCATACTCATAATCTTTTTCTCATGCAGCCACTCCTGAATCTGATCCTCCCATGACTTCCTTGGCCTTCTTCTGCCTTTCCTTCCTGCCACTTAAGCTAAAAGATTTTCTTAGTAAGAATCTCATCACTCAGTCTTCCAACATGGCCAAACCACCACAGCATATTAGTCTCCAACTTGCTAACAACATTTTGCTTCACATCACACATCTTCATTCCTTACACAATCAGAACATGTCTTGCCACAAATTTCCTGCAAGTAACGCATTTCTCCAGCACACAAACAACTTCTACGTTTCTTCTGTAGTACCCAGGTTTCACTGCCATACATCAGAGTAGGAACAATTACACTTTCATACACAGTCATGGTGGATTCTCTTGAGAACCCATCATTCTTGTGAAAACCTCCCAGAGAAGCCATAACTTTCAATGAAGAAGTCACTTGCATACTAATTTCACCATCTAATTTGTTCTGTCTGTCAAACATGATTCCTAAATTCACGAACTCATTCACCTGGTCAATCACTGTGCCATTTAGATTTATATTACATTCAGTGCTACCAGTTCCTCTCTCAAAAACCATAACTTTGGTTTTTCCCTTACTTACACTCAGTTTGAATTTCATACAAACTTCGTACATCCAGGACAACATACTCATGATCCTTTTTCCACAAAACAGAATTAGCAATTACCTGTCTGCCTGTCATCAAAATGGATTATAGCTCAAATGGGGCAAGTAATTACCTCACTTTTGCATTTTTGCTGATGTCTCTGAAAAAATATTATCGATTATGAAAAAGCCTTTGATTCTGTGAAACCATCAGCAGTTACAAAGGCTTTGAAATCCTGTGGAATTGAAGACACATACATTAGCATTATTAATAACATCTATGAAAATGCAAGTGCAAAGGTTTGGTAATTTGAGGATACAGCACCAATAAAAATTGGATAGGGTGTGAAACAAGGTGAAACCATATCTCCCTAACTCTTTAATGTCACACTGCAAAATGTCTTTCAATCGCTGAACTGGGAAAACAAAGGGATAAAGATTAATGGAGATTATTTAACTCACCTTCGTTTTGCTAATGACGTCGTCATTTTTGCAAATACCCATTTAGAGCTGCAGAGTATGATCTAGGAACTTGCTGATAAAAGTAAAGAAGTGGGATTAAAATTGAACTTTTAGAGGAAAAAACTGATGCACAATGATTTTACAAGAAATGAAGATTTATCAATTGAGGGGGAAAGCTGGAGATAACCAATTCCTACATTTACCTTGGGCAGCAAATATCAAGCAAGGGTCACATTGATGAAGAAATTAATCAGCGTGTAAAACTTGGTTGAACAGCTTTTGGAAGAAACAGTACAATTTTTAAGAGCAATATGACATTATATCTTAAAAGAAAAGCATTTAATCAATGCATCGTCCCAGTGCTTACGTACGAAGCAGAAACATGGACCTTAACTAAAAAAGATATACACAATACAGAGACTGCAAACAACTGAAAGAAGCATGGAAAAGATGCATGCTTGGTATAACCAGGAAATATAAGAGGAACTAATGGATAAGAAAAATGACAAGAGTGGATGACATCATGATCAGGGTAAAATCCTTGAAATGGCAATGGGCTGGACATATTGCCAGGAGAATAGACACTGATGGACAACTGAAAATTTATACTGCATTCCCAGAGACAGAAAAAGACCCAAAAGATTACATGGGAGATGGGTGGATGAGATTTGAAGCATGCACGAATAACATGGAGAAGACTGGATCAAGGCAGACTGTTGTAGAAGAAACTTGGGGAGACCTTCACCCAGCAGTGGATTGATAATGATTGACAAAGATGATGATAATGATGTATATATATATATTATTAATTTTCAAACTGTACATCCTTAATACAACTCACGTATCTGAGAATTCTCAGAGTATTTAAGTGAAGGTACAAAGACAAAAGTATAAATAAAGTGCACAAAACAGTGGAATTGGTTGGTAGGTTTTTACAGTGCAAATGTCATATGTGGCCAAAAAACAGAGGAGTTGGAAATATGGTTTTCCAAAAAACGAATTTAACCTAAGAGATGTATTCTGGAGAACTGAAAAGTCATGAAGTAGTGTACCCAGTGTAATTTTACAAACTGGGTATCATGGGTTTATTAACTTTTTTTTTTTGAATGACCTTTAAGAAGGTGGTGATAGAGGATGTACATATGTTTGTGCAAGCAGAGGGAGCATGCTCATATTAGCCAAACCTTGCATGCCCTTTTGGGTAGAGGAGAATTTACCATTTATCCTTTTGGGCTTTGGCATTTTAAATTTTAAAAACCTGCATAATTCTAAAAATTGATCAGCACCTGTAGCTTTTTATGGCATGTCTTTTGTAAAAAAAATATCGTGCTTGTGTTACCGGTTTGTCCGTATGTCCGTCTGTACCCACAATATCTTTACAACTATTAGTCTGATTAGAAAAATTCTTTTTGCATTGAGAACCTTGAAATATGCAAATGATGATTTTTCATTTTTTTTTTTTTTACGATGTACGATTTCACGGCTAGAGGGCGTAAATGCAGATGATGTTGAATTCAAAAATATGTTTTATTCCACATATTTGCTTCTAAACATCTGATCGAAAAAATTCTTTAAACTTTCGATTCCATTTATGTCGAAGAGTATTTTAGATATAGTTACTTTTTCAAATTACACATAGATTTTCCGCTAGGGGGCGTAAAAGTAAATTACATTTTTCCCGATAACTCTTCTTCTACAACTCCGATTTGAAAATTATTTTCTTTTGCATATAATTTCAAATTTTTGGTAAAGAATACTTTGGCCACCAGGGGGCGTAAGTGTTAATTTTTGCTTCTGATGTACTGGCTATAAAATCTGAGCTTCTAAAATATCGATTGAAAAAATTCTTTCGTGGTCTGACGCCAATCGCATCGATAAACCTTTTCGGAATATTTTCTTCTTAAAATATTCCACAGTTTCTCCGCCAGGGGACATAGATGTATAACTTATGTTTGTCAATATCTCTACTTCTAGGAGTCCGATTTGAAAAATTTCTTCTTTGTTGGATAGTGTTTTCAGTGTGACATGTTTTTCATATAATTTCAAAATTTTCAAGTAATTCATAGACTTTCTGCTAGGGGGCGTAAAGGTAAATTGCTTTTCCCCCTATATATCTGCTTCTAAATCTCCGATTTGAAAAATTATTTCTGCACCGGATACAGCTCCTGATGGGAAATCCTTTGCATGTAATTTCTAATTTTTGTAAAAAATGGTTTGGCCACCAGGTGGCGTAAGTCTTAATTTCCGCTTCTGATGCATTTGCAGCAAAATATGAGCTTCAAAAATCTCAATTGCAAAAAAAGTCGCTTGTTTACCGATACTACTCATGTCGACAAACCTTTTCGGAACATTTTCTTCTTGAAATCATGCATGGTTTCTACGCCAGGGGGCGTAGATGTATATCTTGTTTTTGTCAATATTTCTACTTCTAGAAGTCCGATTTGAATAATTCCTTCTTTGCTGGATAGTGTTTCTAATGCGAAGTGTTTTTCCTATAAATTCAAAATTTTCAAGTAAATCATAGCCTTTCTGCTAAGGGGCACAAAGGTAAATTGTGTTTTCTGCGTTATTTCTGCTTCTAAAACCCCGATTTGAAAAATTATTCCTGTATTGCATACAAGACCTGATGGAAAATATTTTTCACATAATTTCTAATGTTTGGTAAAGAATGGTTTAGCCACCAGGGGGCATAAGGGTTAATTTCTGCTTCTGATGTATTTGTAGCAAAATCTGGGCTCCTGAAAACTCGACTAATTTTTTTTCTTGCTCCGATACCGCTCATATGGAAAAACCTTTTGAGAATACTTTTTTCTTAAAATAATGCATGGTTTTCCTACCAGGGGACATAAAGTCACATCTTATTTTTGTCGTTATCTCTGTTTCTAAGAGTCAGATTTGAAAAAATTATTTCGGTGTTGGAGAGCGTTTCCGGTGCGAAATGTTTCTCATATAAATTCATGTTTCTCTTAACACACGTCTGCAACCAGAGGGCGTAAGCTCGCAATTCCATTTACAGCAATATCTGAGGGATAAAAAACATGATTGAAAAACTTCTTTCTTCCGTCAGATACTATTGTTTTTCATACCGGTTCCTTTGACTTTGAATAACTTTGATAAATTTAATTTGTGTCAGAACGAATTCAAAAGACGTGCTTATTACACCCGAAAATTCAGTGTTGTCTTTCGTGTTTATTTTTTCATTTACTTTACGGTGCCTTTGTAAGCTTCACTAACTGTAAATAATTGTCGTTGACCGATATTGTACATACTGTGGAACCCTCGATTATACGTTTTCACTTTTACATGTTATTCTGCGCTAGTCAGGATATCGTACTGTAGTTTGTATCCTTTTTTTAAGCTTTCCAACCGTAGGTTGAAGAAGCGTATAGCTCCAGCTTTGTCTGTGTCTGTCCACACGACAACGCGCGTAAAACTGGTTCAATTTCGATGAAATTTTAGTATGTGGTAGGGGACAACCTGGGTACGAAACCTATTGAAAATGGGCGAAATAGGGTCAAAGGTCAGAATGTAGGAGCGGGATACATTCCATCGCCATTATGCGCCATAACTTACATAAAAATGCTTTGATAGTGACAAAACTTATGTTGTTCTTTGTTGCTGTTGTTTATTATTAAACACTTCTAAATCTTAAATATCTTATGTTTTTAAGGAATACATACTTGCATGACCTTGATCTTTAAACCTAATGGGCTTACCAGGATGCTTACTAAATGTGCCTTTGCATGAGATAATGCCATCTTGCCCATCTACAACAAATGCAAAAAACATAGGATTAGACTGACATATTCACTTATGAGAAGTAATTATTTAGAACAACTGCAATCTGAAGTCATGAGAACAATAGAACAAAAATTAAAGTTCAATAAAATTATTATTATATATTCAAAAAATGTAGTGTGTTTTCTGCATACTTTGCCACTAATCACTTTTTTCACCAAAACTGAAGACGGGAAGAGGGGGAGGGGATGCTTATGTGGAACAGAGAAATTATATTACAAGCATTATGCTCGATTTGTTTTCATACGTCACCTACCTGTTTTCCCTTTTATGAAAATGCAGTTATGCAAATTCTTTTCTTCGCTTCAGACAAATTGATTTGTTAACACATTTTTTGACACATTACCCCCCCAATTTTGCACATTGTCTGCTTTCATTTATTTAGCCTTATAAATTTTCAACAAGTTTCATTATAATTGGGAAAGCAAATTAAAATAATATTCTCAAAGAATGATAGCAGAGTTTCTAGACAGTTGCACACATTAGGTTCACAGTACAAAATTATTACGTGTGTAACTTAATTCTCAGCCACAGGCACGACACGTTGACAGCAAATTATAGCAAATCGAATACGTACCTAATCAGGAAAATTATCCTCGTCGTGTTGTATATATTTGAGCCGTCGGTCAGGGAGCTGCCGAATGCCACTGCGGAAAAAAGAGGGCTGCTTCAAGTTGATAAAGTCATCAATACTTGTGTGGACCTCCTCGACAGAAGTGAAGTGCGTATCACTCAGGTGATGTTGCAGGGAGCGAAAGAGGTAATAATCCGACGAGGCGAAGTCTGGAGAACACGCCGGGTGGGACAAAATCTCCCATCCCAGGTCGATGATCGTGTTTACAGTCGTTTTCGCGGTGTGAGGGCGCGCGTTATCCTGAAGCAACATGACCGACCTTCTGCCCTTGCCAGTGTATGGCCTTTTCACCTCCACTGCGTCACTCACACGAATGAGTTGCTCACAATAACGCTCAGCATTGACCGTTTTACCAGGTTTGAGCAACTCATAGTGTTTGACACCGCGCTGATCTCACCATATGTACAGCAACAACTTCCTGGCATGGATATTTGGTTTGGCTGTACTGATGGTAAACTGACCTGGATAAACCCACGATTTGCGCCGCTTAGGATTATCGTAGAGGATCCACTTCTCATCACAGGTCAAAATCTTGTGGAGGAAATCCTTCTTCTTGAATCTGGAGAGCAAGGACACAGCAACATCGTAGCGCCTAGACTTGTTCGCAGCTGTGAGTTGGTAGGGCACCAAACGGCCCTCCTTGTGAATCCATTCCAAGCTTGTGCAGGCACTTTGCAATGGTGTGCTCTGTTACTCCAAGTTCCTGGATGAGCTCTGACTGTGTGTGAAAGGGATCCACGTCCAACAGTTGTTCCAGTTCCTCATTGTCAACTTTCTGTGGCTGACCCAGATGTTCCGCATCACGGAGATCAAAATTTCCCTACTTAAACTGCTGGAACCACTTCTTACACATACTGTAGGACACAGCAGCCTCACCCAAAGCAGCACAGATCATTTGCTGGACTTCCGCAGCCCTTCTTTTTCAGCTGAAACGCGAACAGGAGGCAGTGCCTCAAATGATACTTCTCAAACGACATTGCTCTCACCATCAACTTTCATCCCTTCTGTCACTACAGCTGTGAGCGGTTACAGTTGCCTGGAAAGCTGTTGGATGGCGCTGCAATCAGCCATTATCACACACAGCTATTTGCATTTGCCGACATTCTATGATCACTTGTGGTTAGGGGCTGAGAATTAAGTTACACACCTAATACTATGGGACATACACTATATTGACAAAAGTCACCGGACACCCCTTCAAAAGCAAGTGAACGGATTCGCTGCATTGTTAAAATGAGAAGTACAGCTGCAAATGGTATAAAAACAAGCCTGCAGCTTACAGCGATCATATCGTACTGTGAGGTTGAGTGAAAATGTTGCGGCGGAAGAGATCTGACTTTGAGAAAGGAAAGATTGTTGGGTGTCCTATTAGAGGGTTGTCCATAAGATAAACCAAGAGGTGTTTAAACATACCCAAGTCAACTGTTTTGAATGTACTGAATAAGTGGAACACACATGGCGTACCTGAAGCAGCAAAACGTACCGGAAGACCAAAGAAAATCAGTGATAGAGGACGTCAAAGCCTCAGGAGAGTCGTTACAGCTAATCGACGGAGTACTGCACAAGACCTCAATGTACAGGTGAGTAAAAATGCTGAAACCTTGGTATATACAAGTACCATTTGCAGAGAACTTCATTCCATGGGTTACCGTGGTCATGCAGCTGCTCATAAGTCTTTCATCTGCACTCGGAATGTTACTCGTCATTTAGCATGATGTAAAGAAATTTATCGTGCACCGTAGATCAATGGAAACGGGTCCTATGAACTGATGAATCCAGATACACGTTCCATCAGTCTGATGATAGCCGTGTGTGCGTATGGCGGCAGCTGGGGGAATGCTATTTATCACAGTGTACTGTTCCTACGGTCAAGTTTGGAGCTATCAGTGTACTGTTCCTACGGTCAAGTTTGGAGCTATCAGTGTACTCGTGTGGGGATGTTTTTTGTGGTATGGTCCCGGTCAATTGGTTATCATGGACAAACCTGTTAACCAGCACGTCTACCTCGATATTCTGGACAATTATGCCCTACCAACTCTGTGCCAATACTATGGAACCGAGCCTTGTTGGTACCAACAGGATAATGCACTGAGCCATACAGCAAGGACTGTTACGGAATGGTTTGACAATAATTCTGTATCGTGTGTGGACTGGCCAGCACAGAGCCCTGATCTTAATCCCATAGAGCACCTATGGGATGAATTAGAGAGCCACATAAGAAGTTTGGAACGAAGGCCTACTACTAAGCAACAGTTAGCGGCAGCATTATGTACTGAATGGAAGTGCATACCTATTACTGTGTTCCAAAACCTTGTTGAAAGCATGTCTCAAAGTGTCAGTGCATGCATTAAGACCAAAGATGGACTGACATCGTACTAATGTATGTCAATAAATTCCATGTTGTGTTACTCTTCTAGGTGTCTGCTGACTTTTGTCAATATAGTGTATTTATGACATTGTGAAGGTAGAAAAAAAGGTTTTCACACCAAAAACTGACAAAAAATTATTCAACTTCAGGTTGAAATTCCCGTAAATCTTTAAATTTTCCCCATAGGTAATATTCAAAGTGCATGTTGGAGGCTACATACTACAAAACATAGAAAGAGGAATTAAAGAGAAGTTTACAAGTTCCAACTTCATGAAAACTAAATCACAGAAATTCTATTATTATTATCCTCCTCATCTACATTAAAAAGTACAGGTGAGTAAGAAAAGAATATTTAATAATTTCCAGAAAGAAATGGGTCATTTTCCAAGTAGGTTCATGCAAGCTGTTCTACAAAATCCATATAAAGAACACACATATTTTTTAAATTAAATACTCACTTGCTAAACTTTGCTGGGGGCATTTGGGGCTACAATAACTGGTAACTCTACATTTTGGATATTATCACCAAAGGCCAAGTTCTCCACCATTTTTGTCCCTGGCTGTGTAACAAAAAAGAATATGAAATAAACTGTTGATGCACTGGGAAGTCATTTTAAAAAATCATATTTTGCATAATTCATGCTTTAAAATGAAAACTGGAAAATATATTAATTAATGGTATCGTGGCACCTCTAATTCTCTATGTAACAGTGAAACAGTTGACATTCAATCACAAGATGTAGTAGTCTATGGCATAGACTGTATCTGCAGACTCAGCTATATATGTGAAACAGGGAAAGTACAAAAATCCATGTGGAAGAACATAAGGCAGCTATTAGAAACACAGCAAACAAGACCTTATTAGACAGACATATACAGACAACTGAACACTATAAATTGTGACTCAATAAAAATAATCATCTTTTAATCACATTTAGTACAGAGAAAACTTGAAGGGATGGAAAGGATAAGAAGAAGTACTATGTTGAACAATAATTGCAGTTGCATAATCCAACCGATTGGCAATAACCACTCCAGTGACATAGTCTTTGTTGGATGTTAGCGACCTTTGCTCGTTTCCTTTTATTTTTCATCGAACACCTGCTGCAAGTTTGTTTACAATTTGCGAGTCTCAGTTGCGAGGATGCAGAACAGAACAATCAGCAATGCGTTGCAAATAATTATGGGATCACGACCCTGGACAATTGTTGAGAAGGAGAGATGACGGCATCCCTTCGCTGTGTGTGAACACGCTGTGTTGTTGTTCTTACAAAAACTGCTCTAAAAGAGTACATGTTTATGACGACCTACAAGGACTATAGCTAAAATAAACTGTGTTGTATAAACTCCTAAAAGGAATATTAATCATGGTAAGACTGTTTAAAACAGACTAAATAGAAATAAAAGTTTGTTGTTAATAATAACTCATTCGTTTTATGTTTAGTATTATCCGCCAACTTACAATAGCATTTTAGTTGTGTGCTTAGTCAAGAATAAATAATGAAAAACTTAAATCAGGAGTCTGTTGATTATGAACATAATTACCGCTACAAATCATATCTTACTTTTTAACTTGCACAATCATTATTTTTGATTATGAGACTGAAGACTAGTTTCATATCGCAGCTTTGGAAATAAGTGAAAAGAAAAGGCACAAGTACTAAGTACAAAACAAAACAGTCAGCAAAATGGTGATGTCGAAAGAATATATTCACATAGAAAAACTGACAGAAACTAACTATGCAATGTGGAAATTTAGGATGGAAATGTTGTTAATCAGAGAAAACCTAAGTGATGTAATGTTTGAACCCAAACCACAAACTGTAGATAAAACATGGGTTAAAAAGGATAGGCAATGCAGAGCATTAATTTGTTTGTATATCGGTGATTCGCAATTGTATCATGTGTTACACGAAACCAGTGCAAAGGATACCTGGAAAATAATCAAACGAGAACATGAAAGAACTAATTTACCCAGTAAACTGTATTTGTTAAGAAAATTGTACAGTATAAAATACACTGAATCGATTCCAATATAATCACATATTAAAAAAGTAAGCGAACTGGGAGAGAAGTTAAACAATATTGGGGAACAAATAAAAGAAGCCCATATGGTAGCAATTTTGTTGTGTAGTATGCCACAAAGTTATAGTGCATTGATAACTGCTCTGAAAAGCAAAAATGAAGAGGAGCTATGTGAAATCTAAATTAATTGACGAGTATGAGAGAAGAATGCATATTAAGGAGGGGTCAGTTACACACTACGAAACACAATTTTCAGTTTATAAAACAAAGAACACTTTTGCTGTCCCTAATTTTAAAGCCAAAAGATACTTATTGTCACAAGTCAAATCATGTTAGAAATGAGTGTTGGCATCTGAATGCTAATAATAAGCATAGTAATATTTACAAAAGGTAAAACAAAGTTTACTCCTAAGCAGCTGATTTATAACAGTAAAGTACAAAGTAATAACAACCTGCCACACAAGTTGAACATATGTAGCAAAAATAAAAATGTGGAGGATGATTTTTGTGCTAGCGTTACAAGCAAAGATGCAAAACTTGATATAACAAAGAATGATGCACAAAGAGCATTAGTATCACAAAACAATTCAATGTCTTGGATTGTATATTCGGGAGCAACTAGCCATATGTGTAGTGACATAAATTCCTTTTATAGAATTACAGAAAAATCAAATGAAAATGTAACCATAGCAAATGGTCACATGTTGAAGTCAAAAGGTTTTGGAGAAGGTAAGGTACTAGTAAAAACTCTAGAAGGAAATGTTCACACCCTTAGTCTATCGAATGTCTTGTATGTCCCAGACCTAGTTGGAAATCTATTATCAGTTAAAGTGCTTGCTAGTAAAGGCTTTACAGTACTATTTGAAGAAAATACTTGCACTATAAACAAAGGTCAAACCATAGTTGGAAATGCCATTGCCACAGATGGTTTATTTGAACTCATCGTTGTTAAAGATAAAGAAGTTACAAACTGTGTAACACAATTGGGGAATAATATGTGTAAAAATGAAAACTGCATTTCTAAATGGCATCTCAGACTAGGACACAGAAGTATTGAAGCAATTAAAGAAATGGCAAGTCAAAATTTAGCTAAAGGTATGAAAATAAATAATTGTAAGCATAGTTTTTATTGTGATTCATGCATTAGAGCGAAACTTATAAAGAAACCATACCCAAAACAGGCATCTTACAGAGCGAAATAACCGTTAGAACTAATACACTCAGATGTATGTGGGCCTTTTGAAGTTGAAAGCTTGGGAAGAAAAAGATATTTCCTGTCT
This sequence comes from Macrothele yani, assembly GCA_039090855.1. Classification (NCBI taxonomy): domain Eukaryota; kingdom Metazoa; phylum Arthropoda; class Arachnida; order Araneae; family Macrothelidae; genus Macrothele; species Macrothele yani. The sequence goes on from CM076993.1 coordinate 93,631,907, forward strand.
TTTATAGATGACTTCAGTAGATATGCAACAGTATATGTAATAAGTAGAAAAGATGAAGTATTGGCAAAGTTGAAAGAATTTTTAGTTCTACTACAAATAAATTTAATAGAAAAGTAAAAATTTTGAGAACAGATAATGGCCTAAAATACTGCAGTAAAAAAGTTGAAGAGTATTTAACAAAAGAAGGTATTGTTCATCAAACTTCTATAGTGTATTCACCAGCTTAAAATGGAGTAGCTGAAAGAAAAAATCGATCGTTCGTTGAAATGTGCAAAGCAATGCTAATTAATGCAAATTTACCAAAAGCATATTGGGGAGAAGCAGTGATAACAGCAACGTATTTGCCAAATAAATTAGTCACTAAAGCAAATAACAAAACTCCGTATGAGTTGTGGAATGGTGTCAGACCAAATATTAATAATTTAAAAGTGTTTGAATGCAAAGTCTACTACTAGATTCATAAACAGAAAAGAGTCTGTAATTAAATCAGTCTGTAATTAAACTTGTGCAATCCGATAAAGGTCACTCAAGGATTAAACACATACATATCAAGCACCATTACATCAAAGATTTGTGTAACAAAGGGTTTTTGGACCTGGAATACTCTGCATCGCAAGACAACATTGCAGACCTCATGACAAAAGCACTTTCAAATCTAGCATTTACAAGATTCAGAAATGAACTTGGGATTAACTAGTGCTGACGCAGGAGGGGTTTCATGGATGTTAGCGTCCTTTGCTCGTTTCCTTTTATTTTTCATCGAACACCTGCTGCAAGTTGGTTTACGATTTGCGAGTTTCAGTTGCAAGGATGCAGAACAGAACAATCAGCGGTGCGTTGCAAAGAATTATGGGATCACAACCCAGGACAATTGTTGAGGAGAGATGATGGCATCCCTTCGCTGTGTTGTTGTTCTTGCAAAAACTGCTCTAAAATAGTACATGTTTATGATGACCTAAAAGAACTATAGCTAGAATAAACTGTGTTGTATAAACTCCTAAAAAGAATATTAATCATGGTAAGACTGTTTAAAACAAACTAAATAGAAAGCAAAGTTTGTTGTTAATAATAAATCATTCATTTTATGTTTAGAATTATCCGTCAACTTACAATAGCATTTTAGTTGTGGGTTTAGTCAAGAATAAATAACAAAAAACTTAAATCAGGAGTCTGTCGATTATGAACATAGTTACCGTTGCAAATCATTTCTTAGTTTTTAACTTACACCATCAGTCCTGATGATGAACTAGGTTCTGGTTAAAAATTTGACCACTAAATATAAACAAATTTTGTCTTAAAACACATAAATTAATCTCTTTCACTGGAAAATATATGAAAATAAAATTTAATTACATGATGAAATATGCACAAAAATAACAATCTTACTCTATGAATGAAAAGCCATCTCCCCTCGAGAATCACGCATTTTTACAGTTACGCCTGATTGATACGGATGAGAAAGAGAAAAAAAATTTAATTTAATGCAATGCAACAAAATGAAAGTGTTTACCAGCTATATATTCTGGATTGCCCTAAATCATTAAATTAGTTTATAATGTGGCTGTTTTGAATCACCAATCGAAACTGTACACAAAAAATTAACAACTGATAAATCTGAACTGGAACAAAAATAAAATCATGCTTTCAATATCAATACAACATTCAGTGAGATAACTTTGTTTCCATGAATGTCAGGACCTTGTATTTTTGAAGTCTGATCATCATAAGTCCGGGAAATTTTAAAACCCCTTATGAATAAGTGTTAGACAAGATAGTGAAAATGAAGAATATAGTGATAAATACAATGTCACCTTTTTTTTTCTTTTTTTTTTTTTTTTTTAATGTTTAGAAGTTCATGCCATGAGACTCAAATGGGTGTTTTACAAGAAAGACCAGAAATTCAAATCAGTCTGTCTTTACAAATTATTACAACTGTTGCTCTACTTTGATGATGTTGCTGAATTCTTAAAACAGATGTGCTTCTTTATACTCCTAGTAAAAAATATAAACAGAGTCCCACAGCAGAAACAATAAAACAAACAGTATGTAATGTTTCACCAGGCTACTTCTTTTTAAGTTTCTGAATGCTCCCACAACTTTTTTCTTCTTCTTCTTTTCTTTTTTTTTTTTTTTTTTTTTTGTAGATAGAACTTGCAACATGTGCAACAGGCTGAGGCAAAGTAGAAAATTATGCCCAGTTACTTCAGTTATTGAACTTTTCTTTAATTTTTTTTATCTTATGTACACACTGCTGTTTATACTATGGCAATACACAATTCACTTGTAACTCCAGTTCTGGTGATATTAGCAACATTGTAGTCCAAGAGTCTGGTAACTTATATCAAACTCGGGAAAGGGTTCGAGTCTTAGGTTAAGCCACTGTGCTTAGTAAACCTTTCCTAAAGCCAGAAATCTAAATTTTCGAATGAGCAAATTAATGGGTTATGGATGCTTAACAGAGACAACTGAATAATGAGTTTCACATAGACGAAGTTGAAAATTCTGAGTTTAAAGCTTTAATTTTGACAAATTATTTTAAATGAAACTCCCTGCATTTTGATACATATTTTTCTAGATGCTATTTCAACTAGCATCCAAAATTTATCTGCCCTGCTGAGGCATTGGTATAAGCTTTGACTTCTGACAATTTGCCTGAGATGGGTCTGGGTTTGTATCCTGGTGAAGCATGGATAGTTTTTGTCTTATGGTGCAGGCTCTCTCCTTCCCAGGAACCAGTGGCCCTAAATTAGGGAGGGGAAACTGCTTTTGGCCCATCGAGTTGCTCACAATGGTTAAACCCACAAATGAGCAAAAAAATTTTTTTTCAAAATTTCAACTTAATCAAGCATTAATTTGATTTTGTTAACTTATTTTCTTCAACTTTCCTGTGTCAGATGCAAGAAAGTGGTTTACCTTATGGGAACTGATATGTGTTTGAAAAAGCTGGCCTACAGATGCCAATCATAATAAATAGCACATGAAAAATACTGATATGCCATGAGTTTCCCTTAAAATATTAAATTACAAAATTTTCAGATTTGTTTTAACACATCCTTTGAGTATGTGAAAACACAGAAATACAAAGTTACATATACAAAATAATTTTTTAAGTACTATTCCAAAGAATTTGTCTCTAAACTACTTTGATGAAAAAATATATAATTTTTTTGTAGTAAACTCCCTCCTGAAGTTGTAACTGTATTTTAACTAAATGCTCGTGAAAATTATTTGGGAAATGCTTCAAACATGGCATCACAATGAAACTTAATTTTTGTCAAGCAACGAATTTCAACAGGAAATACAACAAAATGATATAAACAGTGCATGTTTTGAAATATTTGAACTAAAATATTTCCACTGACTAAATAAGTTTTGGTGATTAAATGTGCAGAATGCAAAAATGAAAATCACATTTTTTTCATAAAAAAAAACTATCTTTGGAATTAAATAAAACAGTTATGTTTTCTATTTTCTAATTTCAAAATGTCGTTACCTTGTGATATGTTGAATTAAAACTTTGCATTATATTTTTATACAGGGTGTCCACAGAATTATCAAACCTGATTTCCCTAACTTTCCCTCACCAAATATATAAGAAATCCCTGACCTTACACAAACAGGTTTATTTTAGTTTTTCAATATATGTGCCATGATAATAAATAAAATTGAACTGAATAATTGAGAAACTTATATTATTTAAAAGTGTTTCCATTTGACGTATAAAGTTTCCCAAATAACTGATTAATTTCATTTTTTTTTTTTATCGGCCTCCACCTTTCCCATAGCCATCCAACTAGCACCTTTTTTTTAATTTTAAGTTTACTCGTTTTTTCATGGTTTTACATTTATTGAAGAAACACTCAAACAAACCCATACACAATATTCAGAGCAGTTACTATAAAAATATTACAGTAGGAACACAGTCACTGTTTTTATATTACACATCACTTTTCTTCTTTTCCCAATCTGAAATCTTCGCCTGCAATGCTGCTTCTTCTAACTCTAGTTCTTTCTGTACTCTTTGTCTTTTTCCCTTCAATTCCTTTATTTCATGATCAATTTTTCTTTTTTCCTTCAGTTTTCTTTCTTCTTCGTTTTGAAGAACACTTTTCTTCTCCAGATAATCCTGATATCTTCTTCTGTAGTCTCTTACAGAAAGAAGAAGCCTTCTATTGATGGCAATGTGTTCTATTTTTCCAACATTTTTAATGGCATCAAAAACTGTTCTCTGACAAATCATGGATTCTTCCAGGAGATATATTGACAGAAAATCCACCTTCCACTGAAGCATTTCCATGAGACATAATGAGACAAATTTTTATTACATCCCAAAGTTCATTGAATTGTTTTTGGTTGTCAAGTAGAGCACGGTAAAATTTGTCTAATCCAATGGAATCATCATGACTGTCTAAAAATTAATCAAATTGAGACTTTAAAGCAGATTGAGCTTTTACACACAATGAAGCATACTGTTTATTAGCTTTTTCAGCAGTCATCTGAAATCCTGTTTGCACTAAGTAAAACTTTGAGCACAATTTCCACTCTCTTCTTGCCTACACTTGGCTGCTGCACTATAACATTTGGGTCCAAATAAGTTACCCCACAGACAAACTTAAATTTTAGTGGGCTTTTCTCACGAAGTTTTCCAATCATACTGGTCCCAAGTTTCTTAAATTCAAGCTTAAACTCTAATTTCTCCCTTTCTGAGCACTTCACTTCTTTCAATAGCTTTTTAGCACTACATCCAATATCAACTTTCTCAATTGAGAGATGATTTTCACTTTTTGATAATCTAAAGTTAACAGTTTTGAGACACTATCAGATTTACTTAATTTGTCAGGCTTCAAGCTTCAAGCTTCGTGTCATCAAATTTTTATCAGATCCAGCAAATCAGTGTGTAAGAAAGGAATTAAAGGCTTTGGGCTCTGGAACCTTCTCAAAAAAGATTCACACTCTGAAGCTATAGTCCTAAATGCTGCCAATTTGCATTTCAACAGTGGACTTTCCATGAATTCTGCAAGAAACATGTGCTGTTTGCTGGAAACCAATTATTCTTGAACATATTTCTTGATATGATCATAGACAAGCAATGCCTTAGTCAAACAATTAACGTTTTCCAACCACCTTACAGTGAAAAATTTCAAAGGGAAATCTTTACATCCAGTAATCATAGTATAATTTGCACGGCGAGCAGGACTATCTTTTAAAGGGTAGTACAAGTTACGCAGAAAAATGTATATCCCATTTCACTGCTTCAAGTCCAGTTTTCATAGCTCCATTGACCACGTGAAGACCACATACTCCAATGTCAACTAATAATTTACCATCTGAATTTTCAGTTCCAAGTTTATCTTTCAGCTTTTGAAGAAAGCTGAGATTAATGTTAGATCCATCCATTGACATTTGTAGAATGTTATCCAAGGGAAAAGGTGCGCCTTTAATGAATTTCTCTAAAAGGTCATTAGCTGTTGCCCGTTCTAAAAACACACTACTTAAGTATCTAGTGGAAACTTTTTGCAGATCGATGTCCCAAAAATGAACAAACTGATCCATTTGCCCATGCTGAGCAATTTGGTTTAGTGATTCATCAAAACAAATTACAAAGTCAGTGCACTGCTTCAGATCGTCCATTAAACACTCTTTGAAATGTGGTGCCAATCCATGGTTTATCACATAAGATGCTTTGCTTTTGCCTAAAGTAAATTTTGAAGCTATCGCACTGTCAGGAAACATTAACTGAAATGTTTTGTTAATCTGTGTACAAGAGTTCAGAGACATTCGCTTGGACAACACTTCCATGGCCCATATTATTTCCAACTTTGTTACATCATGTTTCACTACATAAGCATTAAGATCACTGGGCTTCACATCACCTTTCACAACATAAGTATTTGAGTCATTAGACTTAATATTTTCTAGAAGCAATGATTCCACATTTCCTAAGCTTGCTGATGGCAAGAGTTCGTTATTACAAAGAAAGTTCTTTTTCACAAAGGAAGTGAAAGAAGCAAGACTGGGCTGAGACATTTTAGCACGGATGTTTTTCAAATGATTAGGGCCATTTCCGTTGCTGGTGACTGCCCGACGTCCCATGTTGCTAAGCTTGAAAGTTTTAGAGCACACTTTACAAAACGCTGATTCATTGTCGCTGCTCACAGCAGCTATCCAACCAGAAAACTCAGGATTTAATTGTTCGTCCAACCATTGTTCGTTAAACACACAACGCTTTGACATTGCTGCAGTCTTAATTGCCTTTTAACAAGGTATAACTTATATCACAAATTTTCTTCTACTCCTTTGACCTAAAACAAAAAGAGAAATGTTAACAAGTAATGTAACACAACTTACAATAATAGGTAGGAAATACAAGGTTACGTTACTAGGAAGGGGAAGTTAGTGACTGTCTGCAACACAAAGTGCAAGTGTGCTGGGCGATAAGGGCGTCACTCTCCGACGCCGGGTTAAAACTAGTTGTAGTCTAACTGTGATTGAAATTTCCCCGACTTTTTTTTAAATATCACTGATTTTCCCTGACTTTTACCAACATTTCAACCATTTCCCCGACTTTCCCTGACCAATTTTCATTTCCCTGACTTTCCAGAATGTGGACACCCTGTTATATTACCTTATTTTACAACTTACTTGAACATGCTTAATGCTCCATAGTGAACTTCTCAGATGTTGTGCAATACTAACAACTTGTTATGGAAATTTTGAATTCATAATATTTTACTTAAGATTATTCAAATATGAGGTCTGTCACAAAAGTAATGGGATTGCATTTTTAAAATGTAGTGTAGCAACATGGGGCATCACAACTGCAGTGTAGTGTTAACCTTGGAACCTGGCCAACACAAGATTCAGCACGGCTCAATCCATTCAGAGATCACCAAATAATCATGAAGAAAACAGCAGAGCATTTGCACGATTTGGACAACACAAAAAATTAAATAATTTTGAAATAATGTAATTTTTCTTAATCTTGTAACGGATGTTTGCTGACTGCATCACAAAACTGGAGCACAGAAATACTGCATAATATTATGCCATCGAATTTTGCCTTTAACTCCATGAAAGTGCAATGGAAACATATAAAAAGGAAACTAGAAGAAGGGATCGAAATAGCAAGAAGAAGAAGTACCACAATTAACGATAATTGTATTTGGACTCTTCCAACTGAGTGGCAGCAACTATTCCAGTGACGTAGTCCTGATGACGAACTAGGCTTTAGTTCGAAAATTTGACAACCAACTTTCATGAAAAATAACCTCTATAAGACCCATAAAAAAGTTATTCCACAATATAAAAAGTTTCAAAAGGTTTAAGGAGACCAAGCTTTATCTCAAGTGCAAGTTTTTTTTGTTTTATTTTTTGAAGACAGTAGTTTTTGTTTTGATTTTTGAAAGGGTGGGAAACAGTTGAAGACAACCCGCATGCAAGAATTTACTCATTGTTCAAATTCTATATATTGAACCGCTCTATGTGGCTATGTAATTCCTTTAAACTTATACAACAATTGTATTGCGTTGTTAGTTACTGTTTCACACATTATTAGATAGTTTCAGCTATGCGGGAGTACTATTGGGTTGTCGGAAAAGTCATGATGTATTTTGGCACCCGATGGTGGTTGGGCGGTTTTGGAAGTACTAAAGGCATGCGCAGCTCTGTTATCGCTATGACATTCGACAGGTGCCAGTTCTAGCTGCAGTCAAAAAGGAATAGTGAGCGATTTGGTTGATTTGTGGAGATTTGACATCGAGTTGAAGATAGAAGACCAAACTGTGCATTTTCACCATATTTTACTGTTTTACTTCCGTAAAGGAAAGAACGCGCGTCAAGCTTGTGAAAAGTTGCGTAAAGTGTACGGTGATAATGGTCTACAAGAACGTCAGTACCAGCGGTGGTTCGCAAAATTCTGTGCTGGTGATTTTGACCTCAACGATGCTCCTCACTCCGGGAGGCCCACCGAGGTTGATGACGACCAAATCAAGGCATTGATCGAGTCAAACCCACGTTACACGACACGAGAGATTGCAGACACATTGCACATCCATCATTCAAGCATTCACGACCACCTGAAGAAGCTGGGATACGTAAGCAAGCTCTATGTAGGTTCCTCATGAACTCAAAGATGATCAATTGAGAGTGTGTATAAACATCTGCGATATGCTCATTAAACGTAAGGAAAACGATCCTTTTTTGAAGCGACTGATAACTGGTGACGAAAAGTGGATTGTGTACAACAATGTGCTGCGCAAATGGTCTTGGTTCCGACGTGCTGCTTCGCCTCAAACGACATCCATAGCAGACATTCATCAGCGGAAGGTTCTGGTCTCAGTGTGGTGGGATTTTAAAGGTGTCGTGTTTTTTGAGCTCCTACCACGGAACCAAACAATCAATTTGAATGTGTACTGTCGGCAATTGGACAGTTTGAATGAATCCATCATCCAGAAACGTCCAGAGCTTGTTCATCGTAAAGGTGTTGTGTTCCATGACGACAACGCGAGACCACACAAAAGTTTGATCCCCCGCCAAAAATTATTGGAGCTTGGGTGGGATGTGTTGCCACACCCAGCATACTCACCTGACCTTGCGCCATCAGACTTCCACTTGTTTCGCTCTCTTCAACAATCCTTGCATGATATAACGTTCAATTCAGATGAGGCTGTAAATCAGCACCTTGTACAGTTTTTCGCTATGAAAGACAGGTCCTTCTATGAACGAGGCATTCTGCAGCTCACTGACAAATAGCAAAAGGTTGTCAAATAAAACGGGCATTATATCATTGATTGATCTTTGTTCTTTCTATCAATAAATGACCTTTGCAAAACATGGCTAAAATATGTCATGACTTTTCCGAAAACCCAATATTTATTGCAAATTGAAAACAATATATATTATCAACATATTCTCATAAATTTAGCATGGTATATTGTTATTCTTACCTTTCTTCCACATAGACTGTCCCTCCCATTCGATGTTGTCCGGCCAACAGGTGTGGCCATCGAGGCATGCAGGAAACACCACATTGAAAAATAAACATTGTCGCTGTTATCACAGTTGAATAAAATAAAAAGAAACTGCTTGAATGAAGACTATGAAAGACGAATGAATGTTTAAAAGAACTTGGACGATGCTTTAAGATAAATATACAAGACTCTGAATGAGTCAAAGTCAATAAAGGAAGGTGTATAGACTTTGATAATCTGTCACCTAACAAAGAACGTTTAAAACCGGAAATACCTTGACAAGGAGCATAAAATACGAAACTTCCAATGAACACTATTCCTCCCTATTTCTCCCGTGCAGCTGTGCCCAAACTAGTTTTGACTGTTGTATTGCAGTCATCTTTGGTGGGGTTCATTTCATTCACCGACTGTGACGTCTGATGTTGAACTGCTCCTCAAAAATGTCAATTCCCTTCATTCGCCCTGATATGTCATGTCGGTCATTCTCACATGCAGGAAGATCTATCATGGCAACAACATTTGGAAACATGGAAACAGTACAGGATCTAATCAAGTCAGCTCAATTGTTTACAGTGAGACTGATTGCAAATGAACTCAATACAAATCATTGAGCCACCCATGAAGTTTGAACAGAGTATTTGGCCATGTGGAAAATTTGTACCAAAAACCTTACCATCAAAACAAATAGAAAACTGTAAGAGTGTGTGTGTGGACTTTCTTCAGCATCCTGAAACTGAGGCATAGTTTTTTTTCTGCAAGTGATAACAGGCAATGAAACCCAGGTTTCAGAATATTTCCCATAAAATGCCAGAGTACCAAATGGCACACAAAATATTGTCAGCACCCATAGAAAGTAAGAAACAGCAAATCCAAAATCAGGTCAGTGTTTTTGTTGTTGTTGCTGTTGTTTTCTTAATATCAAGGAATGGTGCACAGGGTATTTTTGCCTCAGGGTCAAACTGTTAACTAGACCTTCTATAAAGAAGCTCTGGAACAGCCATGAAAAAGGGTTCTCAGTGTTCAACCAGACATTTTCACCAATTGGCTTTTGCATCATTACAACAATGTACCATGTCACACTTTGCTGTGAGTGCAGGAGCTTTTGAAGTCTAAGAACATATATTGCGGTGGTTCCATAACCCCTGTATACTACCTGATCTGAGCATGAATAACTTTTTTCTCTTCCCAAACTCAAAAATGCCTCCGAGGACATCGTTTTTGGACAATTGACAACTTTCAGAAAGCAGTGAGCAATACAGCGAAGAACCTTTAAGAAGAAAACTTCCAGAAATACTTCCAGCAGTGTAAGGTTTGCTTCCAATGGTGTGTTGCTTCTAAAGGGCCTAATTTGAAGGGGATCATGTTGAACGACCTCACAGAAAATGACTTCCAGAAATGCTTCTAGGAGTGGATGGATTACCTCTAATGGTGTATTGCTTTTGTTAGGGATAACGTTAAAGGACATCACAGATGACTTCCAGAAATGCTTCCAGAAGTAAAAGGATTGCTTCCAATGGTGTGTTGCTTCTGAAGGGATCTATTTTGAAGGGGATCATGTTGAAGTGTAAAAATGTGAGTTATAATGATTTTATCATCATCAGTCTCAATATTTTTGTGACAGACCTTGTATGTCAGTCATCAAAGATCATAACTTACTGTTAGTATGTATATTTTGCGACCATCAGGAGACATGGCAGGTTGTTTTGTAATGGTTTTCAACAGATCAGGGAATAATACTGCTGGTTGGGCCTGAGATGGCTGGGGCAGTGGTATTGTAGGCATTAATAATGGTGTGTCTAGAAACAAAACAAAAGCACATGTCAGATTTATACAAAAAAATATCAAATTTAAATGGGACGATTACCATAAAACAAGTGACACACATGGAAATGCATGCACATAGAGAGATAGATGAATGGATGAAATAAAATACGAACATTCATGATAATTTGAATAATGCTAGCATGAAAAAAACTACTTTATGACATCCTTTCATGTGAAAAAAAAAACCCAAAAAAGCAAATCTTGTGGTTTGTTTGTTGTTTTGCAAAAGAATAACAATGTTTTGATGTTTCTTGTTGATTACACAAAACTTTGTTCCTTATAAACACAATGTAACTCTCATGAAATTTTCTTTCCTCTGCAATTTTCACTAATATGAGCATATTTTTTACATTTGCATTTTTGAACTTCGCTTTTAGTTGGTAAAGTTCGATGAACACTTACCGCACGTGGGGCTTGGCTTTCAATTCTTATTTCCGTTATGTGGATGCGGCATGGGAGTTTTTCATTTGGTCACGGGTCCACTTCTTTTTTTCCATTGGTATTTATTTGGCCTCGTCACTAAATGAGTTTTTTTCCTTTGCTGCATCCTCATTTACTTCAATAATTTTTTCATAACCCTAGTACTTTCAGTAATACTCCATTACCGTCATCGAGGGGACGTTTTGCTTCGACTAGCACGGACCGTGTCAGCTGGGCATTTCGGTGGTTCTCGCGGGCTGCTTCTGTCACTAAAAAAATAGGGCAAAAGTTTGCAACCATAATGACCCTAATATTTTGAGAAACAGCTGGAGAAATTTAATTAAAATTGAGCAAAAAAATGAAAAAGTTCGAAAAATGAGATCAGTGACCAACAAGAGATGGCGCCACAACGCTCAAGAAGAAGCGATAGCCGATGACAGAAGCAGCCCGCGAGAACCACCGAAATGCCCAGCTGACACGACAGTCCGTGCTAGTCGGAGCAAAACGTCCCCTCGATGACGGTAATGGAGTATTACCAAAAGTACTAGGGTTATGAAAAAATTATTGAAGTAAATGAGGATGCAGCAAAGGAAAAAAACTCATTTAGTGACGAGGCCAAATAAATGCCAACGGAAAAAAAGAAGTGGACCCGTGACCAAATGAAAAACCCCCATGCCGCATCCACATAACGGAAATAAGAATTGAAAGCCAAGCCCCACGTGCGGTAAGTGTTCATCGAACTTTACCAACTAAAAGCGAAGTTCAAAAATGCAAATGCATTAATGCACGTTTAAAATATAACCTCCAATATCGGAAGTAAATTGAAATATTTTTTACATTTCACATACAATTTTTACCTCATTTCAACTTTGAGTCATCTACTTTATAATATATGATTGCTTATCTAAAGGACACAAAAGGTCTTTGCAGAATATTATTCTTACAGTAACTGCATATAATTATAAATACAAGCACTGTACACTCAAAAACAGCAGCAATCATTTACTTGGCTGTCCTGATGATGCAGTGCTCTAAGAGCTGGCTCCTGAACATTCATCCAAGATGAATCTGAGTTCAAATCCTGGGCAAGGCATGGATGGTGTGTTTGACTTATGGCACTGGCACTTTTACCCTACCTGAAATCAGTGGCACCAAATTTGGGATGACTGCTTATATCCCATTGAATCGCTATGGTGGTTGTTTTTATTTAACTCCCAATTAAAAATATATATATATATTTCTTATTTCTAAAGTTTTCTACAAAATATTAACACATAATTCCAGCTCACAATCACATATATTTATAAACTTTCCCAACTATTTCATTCTGTCTAAACAAAAACAAACAAATATTACCAAAGTAACTTGTACAAAAATCTAGCGGATAATGCTTACCTTGGCATTCCTTTCTAGCGACGGGAACATTTCACGCACGTGTTTTCCGGTCTTTGTTGATGGTTATTGTCCTAAAGTCCGTTGCATGCGATGACTGGCTTTACTTCTCACACTTTTCGCTGGGTATACTCATTGGATCTTTGCCTTAGGATTCAAACATCAATTTTTACCGTTCTTTATACTCGAAATTTTCACCCATACTCTGGGCATCTTCAGGAGCGTGGCGACTTTACCACCGATGCTCGTGGTTAACTTTGCGCTAATGGAGTCTGATACTCCTTGTTGCCATTCGTCAGAAAAACTTTCCTGGATATATTTCGTTATGAAGCCCGGCTGGCGCCATCTATGTTTCGTTAAGAACACTTTTTTTTTTTTTTTTAATTTTCTTCTCCTATCCTGGTTTTCTTGTCTTTTTTTGCCTGTTTTTCTTTTGTTGTTGTTTTTCTTGTCTTATTAGTTCCTTCCACAGGCCCGATAATGTGCTAGGGTCGTTCTGGTTACATACCCTTGCTTTATTTTTGTAGATTAATATTGCTTCTTCCCTCCTCATTTGCCTTTCCGATTTTTTATTCTTTTTTAACATTTTAATTTCATCGAACGTTGGGAATGTCCGGTTTTCCAAGCAGAATTGCACTAAAGCAGTTTTGGCTTCTTTTTTTTTTTGCCAGTTAGATATGTGTTGTTTAAGTCTTTTTTTAATCTGTTTTTCGTACTTCCAATGTACGATATTGGGGGTATGTGTGCTATTGGAATTTCGTAGGTTCCTGATTCTTCTAGCATTTTTTCCTCTGTTTTTTTGTTGACAGTCATACTTTTCATGGTGTGCACTGAGCCTCCTAGTTGTAAAGTCATATTTAGCACAGTGCCTATTGATTTCTTTACTCACTCCTTCCAGGTATGGGAAAGCTCCAATGTATTTCAATTTTTTATTTCTCATCTTCCTTTGGTTGTGCACTTCTTGGCCTTCTTTACTCTGAGTCATATGCTTTAAGAGTGTGCTGAATTGAAAGGAATTAATACTGGAACATATGAATTATTTCAGTAAATACAGAGTGTACCGAAAGAATTCATATCATTTGCAATACAGAGTGTACCGAAAGAATTCATATGTTCCAGTATTAATAACAACAAATAAAAAATTGGCAGAAAAAGGAAGGAAAAACAGCACTCATTCAATACTGCTTAGCTAATCAGGAATTTCCAAACTTTGACAGGATTGCGATAATAAAAGGTTGCAAATCTGAAATACACCTCAGGATTGCAGAATCTGTGTTATTGAAAAAAAAGCAGAGCTACAGTATGTAACCATAAAGATCCAAATGTAATTGGTAACAACTGGAAGAGTTTAATAAAAGTGGAACAGAAAAATAGAAATGTTAGAAAATTGAAATCTAAAACAAACAAGAGAGGGCGCCACAGTGGCCAAAAGAACGAAGCTTTGAAAGTTGATGTTGCCCCGGGAGAGTCACTCACTTGCTCTGAGGATACCGTGAGTATAGGCTAGAGTTTCCGTCCCCTCTGATGATGGTAGCAGGTAGCTACAGAAAGTACTGGGGTTCAAATGTTGCTGAGGGTAGAGTGACGCATGGGAGAGCTCCTTTTTGAGGAGCCATTTTACAATGGACATGAGATATGTGCTAGCGGAGGGTAGGGTTAAAAAAATGTTGATGTAGTTGACCGAGGAGGAAACGTCTTATGTATAATGGTAAGTTGCCCTGAATGTATTAAATATTACCCAGTTCATCTACACAAGTGACATCACATTCAACCAATGATCCCAAACATGCTAACAGTGACTGCATTCTGTGCTTTTACTATGGAACAAAAACTGGTCTACATTTGCAAAATTATACAAATCAGTACGTATTAATACATATGTTTATGGAGATGCATGCTTGGTGTAACCAGGAGAGATAAGAAGAGGAACTCATGGATAAGGAAAGTGACAAGAGTGGAAGACATCATGATCAGAGTAAAATCCCTGAAATGGCAATGGGCTGGACATGTTGACAGAAGAACGGACCACCGATGGACAACAGAAATTCTAGCTTGGATTCCAAGGGTCAGAAAAAGACCCAGAAGAAAACTACATGGGAGATGGATGAACGAAATTTGAAATCATGCCGGAGTGACACGGAGGAGCCAGGCTCAAGACCAGGGTGGGAAATTAGAAAAATATCCTAGGAGCAAAATGGCTCTTGTAGCTGAAATTCTAGGAGCCGATCTTAGTGATCCGTAGCACAGATTCTCTTTCCAGATTAAAGCGAAAAGTATGCACAATTTTGCAACTGCAAATCCAAAGAATTAGAAAACACTTACCTGGGAACTGAAGTAATCCAGAATCCAGATCTTCATAAAAAAATTTCCTCATTGATAATTAAGTTAAATTTGTGCTCATAAATTCTTACGAGGATTTGACATAAAATATTTAAGTAGGTTTTGAATTCCAAAAACACTGACAGTCAACAAATAAACATTTTAGTATTGGAAAAAATATATACATTTTCAGTTCCCTTACAAATTTTTATACCTGTTTTGAATTGACACATTGAAGAAACTACATAAAAAAAATTCTTCAGTGATGTATCGTGTTTTCTTAGTAGTCAACTATGACTTCATGATCTGGACGGTGAGTTTGTCCAGCTGACGCATCTTCCCACCAAATTTTTATAGCTGGTTTTGCATCAAAGTCATTCATACATCCATGCTTTGACCCTTAATTTTTATTGTCAGAATATTATTTAAAGTAGTCACCTTTAATTTGTTTCTGATGTCTTTTTACAAGGTTCATTGCACTAAAACCACGTTCACAAATTGCTGTGCTCAGTGGTATGCATCGTAAAGATGTAATTATTATCAGTAGGTTTTTATATTCCCCTGAAAATTCATTATACAGTCTGTTCCACAAAACATCAGGTTTCTGTATAACTTTGGTTTTTGTCTGCAGTTTCCAATCCAGATATTCTTCTTTGATTTCATTACTACAGATTTCTATAAAAGACAGTAAATTAGCTAGAATGCTGTCTAGTTCTTTCATTCCATATGTAAGTAAATCATTATCTGTATCTGGCAAATTAACTGCATCGATATATAGACACTCCTTAAAACAGGGTTGGAAGCAAAATCACTATACCTTTTCTTGGCAAACTCACTAAGCTTTTCACAAATGGTCACTCTGTCAAATAAAATTGTGATTTCATATCATCATCATTTTTAAGTATGACACCTTCGAAGATGCCACTTTGCTCACTGAAATTTCATTCAAATTCAGTAGTATTTTTCCATCTTCTTCCTTCATAAGGTTTAACTTAACTTGAGTAGACAGCAAAATTGATTTTACATTGTCAACAGATATAGCAGTCTTTTGAAATATTTTAGAAAACCCACTCAATGTAGTTGTAACATCCAGCAGAAAGTGCATGAAGCGAAGCATGCAAGCAGATTTCGAACTTTTCAGCTAACCTTGCATTTTAGCTACTTTATTTTTATCACTTTCACCAGCAGAGCAGAAATGCTCCATATGGCAAATAATAACCGGTAGGTTGTTAGTCATTGCCTTCAGAGCTTGATTTTTGGAAGAAATCCACAGAGTCGAATTTATGTTAGTATTCTTATATAAAACATATCTGAGCACTTCTGCTACTTCTTTCAGCTCCCTAAGAAGCTTTGGACTGTTGTTATACATTTTGTACACTGATTTTAATAATTGTTCACATTTTGAAGCAAAAGGCACAAGTTTCAAAGTGTCTGAAATATAACAAGTTTTAGCCTATGGACAACATAGTGAACTGGAATGATTCCTTGTGACTGAGAAGATAACTTTGTCACACCATTATGTTGTCCAAAATTCACCCTTGCTACATCGAAACATACAGCCACAAGCTTATCTTTCCACGCTGGGCAACTTTCTTCTATTGCCTCATCAATAGCAGAAGTAATGCTTTCTGCAGTACCCATTTTCAATTTTGCTAACTTGGTGAAATTAGTTTGGATCAAACTGCTTTCGTGGACAGCTGTGGCATAAATGATTTCTGACTCACAGGTTGAGATGTCAGTGGAAAAAATCTGCCATTACAGAAATATGTTTTGCATTTTTTAAGATATCTGCATTTTCCTGATAGATTGACTCAGCAATATAAAATATAAATAAAGCACACGATTTACGAGTGATGCACCAATGTGCAGTCAATTTTCTTTTGTACAGACTGGCATAACCTTTCAAACTGATGGAAAGATACAATTCCCATCAACCACAGAATAAGCTGTGTTGAAAAGAGCAATCATTTTCATTAATATTTGCTCACTCATAGAGGAAATACACTGTCAAAGAGATGAAGTTGCAGGATTTTCTTTTACAATTTTTATCTGGCATGAATTATTATGAATTCTTCATTTCTCATGTTTAACCAAAGATTCATGCTTGAAGTTGCTTCAACCAGCAACAAATAATGCTGTTGCAACAGTTCTCTTTCTCAATGTCTCAGCTTTGTTATCTTCCCGGCATACTGAACAATACCTAAACTTCATATTACCTTTGACTTCAATTCTTAGCCATGAGAATTCCTTTCTCCATTTTAGTAATGTTGTTTCACCCACATTTTTTCTTTCATTCTTTCGCTCCACTGCCACTTGGTGTTCCTCGGCAGAAGAACTCAGAACAGCTAAATCATTCTGATTACTGTTTGAATTAACATACTCAGGAATAACAGTACTTTTCTTCGTAGATACCAGAAAAAATTCACTAATTTTTCTTTTGCTCATCTTGCAGAGAAATAATAACAGAAGCAAATTCCGACTTGAAAGAATGTATGAATAAAACTAAAGAGCATTTACTGGTTTATAAAAGATTGCAAAGTACTCTACTTCCAGCAAGTGAGGGTTAACCTTTCTATGACAAGCTTCCCTAATTTCTTGCCTTCCCACTCCACAAGAGCAGTGGGCACGTAAGACGTACCCCTTCTCCCTCCCCTAACTAACCGAGCAAGGAACCGGCAGTCACACATTTCCCGCCTTGTTCAACCATGGAATTAGATAAAAAAAAAAAAAAAAGATGAAAGCTATCTTCACGGATTCTTAATAAAATTGGCTAAAATTTTTATACACAGGATAAATGGCTAATAGATAAAATACTTTTTAATTAGCCATGAAAATTTTTATTACGTACTTCTATGCACAACAATGACACAAACTCTTAATAACAATTTCCATGCCTAATTTAAAAAGTATTTAACCAATTTAGGAGCAGTTTGGATTTCAGAGGGCCTATTCCTATCAATGATTTATGGTGCTTGTAAAAAAATCTACCAGTTAAGTGGAAAATTCACATATATATATATATATATTTCTTTTTTTTTTTGGCCAGCTCTTTAGTCAGAATGGCAGGAAATGCCAAACACCCCATCTCCCATGCTGATACTCCCCCTTAACGGCTGCTCTTTTTGTCCACCTCCTCCTCCCTTCACACTCTACCTCTCAATCTGATTTCCTCCCATCCCTTTCTTAAGGCTTGCTCCCCTTCTCCACCCCCAGTAGTGCCGTCGAAGGTCACGGTAGTGTGCACCTACATTCCTCACAGGGCTTTTATGTACACTCCCCCTAGTTCGACACATGCTAGCAGCAAGGTTAAACTTATTTCTCCTAACCCCAACATACTTTTAACCACACATCACTCAAAACTCTGAAAAAAAGAAACATAAATACCGCATTTGAAAATTACTACGTATGCATATTAAAAAAGAAAAATCAAAAATTTATGCAGCCGCGAATTTGCTCCCAGGTTTAAAATACAGGTTGCAAAACATAAAATTATGGTCACATTTTGCTCCTGGCGACCGCTAATTTCCCACCCTGCTGAAGGACAGGCAGTTGTGGAAGAAACTTAGGGAGACCTTCATCCAGCAGTGAACTGATAATGGTTGAAGATATATGTTTATATGAGAGATGATCAAAAAGTATGAAGACTGTGTGCATGACTGTTAAATGGAGCGGCAGAGCAGAGTGCAGTTTAGCAGGTCGTGACCTTGGAACATACAGCACATGCACCTGGCGTGAGAAAACTGTTGGTGCAGCACCTTTTGTGCTGTGCCTGATCAACATGTCACATTAATAATGTCTGGAGAGTTTTCTTGGGTCTTGGTGTGCTGGGGGTCTTCCACTGTGAGGACTGAGCCTTTGTTTCTGGGTCATATCCATAAACTCATGTTTCATCGCCAGTAACAATCATTTTATGAAGATGTCATTTCTGACCAATTCCAACAATTCAATGACTGCAGACAGTCGAGTTTCCTTTTTCTCATCTGAGAGGACTTTTAGAACAAATTTTGCAGACACATGTCTGATCCCTAAATCTTCAGTTAGCATTGCCTGTATTGATCCAAAACTAAGGCCTAAGTCGTCAACAAGTTCTCGGATAGTAATTCTGTGATTTTCCTCACAGCTGAACAAACTTCTTGGAAGTTTCTTTCATTCCTGCTTGTTGAGGGCCTTCCACAACGATCGTTACTTTGGACACTTTCGTGGTCATTTTCAAAATGTTTGCACCAGTCACACACTCATGGATGACTTATGGAGTCCTCATTATACTATACACCAGTAACTTGTCATAAGTTTCTTTGCAAAAATCCCCAAGTTTCTGACAGAATTTGACGCAAACGCGCTGCTCAACTTTCTCAGACATTGTTAATGCAACATGCTGATCAGACTAGACTCCAAATGACTGGCCACAGCACAAAGGGGCTGTGCCGACAGCTTTCTCTTGGTAGGCACACGTGCAGTAAGTTCCAAGTTCACAGTCTGCCAAATGCGTTCTGCTTCACTCCTCCACTGAACAATTATGCATGCAGTCCCAATACTTTTTCATCCCCTCAAGTTTCTTCCACAAAGATCTGTCTTGTGCCAGTCTCCTCCATATCATTCCCGCATACTTTCGAATTTCATCCACCGATCTCACTTGTCTTCTTCTGGGTCTTTTACTGCCCCTTGGAATCCAGTCTAAAATTTCGGTTGTCCATCGATGGTCCATCCTTCTGGCAATACACTGTATTGAAAAAAGTCACCAAACACCTAGAAGAGAAACACAACATAGCATTTATTGACATACATTAGTATGGTGTCAGTCCACCTTAGGCCTTAATGTATGCACTGACCCTTCGAGACATGCTTTCGACAAGGTTTTGGAACACAGCGATAGGTATGCGCTTCCATTCAGTACGTAATGCTGCTTAGTAGTAGGCCTTGGTTCCAAACTTCTTATGCGGCACTCTAATTCATCCCATAGGTGCTCTATGAGATTAAGATCAGGGTTCTGTGCTGGCCAGTCCACACACAATACGAAATTATCCTCAAACCACGTCGTAACAGACTTTGCTTTATGGCTTGGTGCATTACACTGCTGGTACCAACAAGGCTCGGTTCCATAGTATTGCCACAGAGTTGGTAGGGCATAATTGTCCAGAATATCAAGGTAGATGTGCTGGTTAACAGGTTTGTTTATGATAACCAATAGGCCAGGAGCATACCACAAAAAACATCCCCACACAACAAGGTTCGTACTCTTCCAAGCAAAATAAATTCAAGCACTTTTCAAGGACTTTTTAAACCCGAATTATCATATGTGTGTACTGTCGGTCGGTCATTAGGTAGGTATTTTAGAAAGTTCAGACTATAAATGTTAGCTGGGGCGGGCACACGTTCAATGACCTGCCAGTTACTCCATGACTCCTGTTGGTTTATTTTATTAACTTTGAATTGCCCCTCTGTCTTGGTGTTTTTCGAAATCAATTTATTTTGTGGAATATTTTGAAAGGGTACATTATTATCGTATTCATCTGCTGATATGACCCTTATTGTCTGCTTTAACTTTCTATTTTTGATGCATTTTTGATGCAGCCAGGAGACGAAGGGTCCACGCATGAAGCACAAGCAATTCCTGGAAGTTCCACCCTCCGGTAAGAACGCATCCCTAACCCCAGTAAACAGAAGCCCATCACAATTTGCGAATACATCATTCCACTTAATTTACTCACATGGTTGATGCTTTACTCTGTAGTGATATCATAGCCAAAAGCACCAGCTTGCATTTAACTGAGGAGAGTATGCAAGTTTTGCACTCCCTGGGTTGAACACAAGTTCTGCGCTATTTGATCAGTTTGGTGTTTTTATCAAAACTACACAGAAATATCCTACACATCTTTTTAGCACAAACAATAATTATTTAACACATGCTCTTGCATATCATTACTTAAAAAACAAAACGAAAAAAATCTAAGTACTATTTACACAGCCTTTTTCAAGTACTTTCAAGGACTTGAAAATTAACTTTTTTTTATTCAAGGACTTCTCAAGGTTTTCAAGGAGCATACGAACCATGCACAAGTACAATGCCAGCTCCAAAGTTGACTGTAGGGACAGTACACTGTGGTAAATAGAGTTCCACCGGCTGCCGCCATACCCACACACGGCCATCAGTCTGATGGATCGTGTATCTGGATCCATCAGTCCATAGGACGCATTTCCATACTTGCCAACTTTGGAAAATGTGCTTCAGTAAAACTTTTGCGCAAACACCATTTACCACAAAACATAACATAATTATATTAATAAATATGCAGTAAAAATATCTGCATATGCCACAATAACTTAACTAGTGTTATCTGTGTTTAAAATAATAATTTAAAAAACCATAAAGTAAAACCTTAATTTTGTTCAATGTTAGCCTCGCAAACCTGTAGTGTTTCAATACCAAACTAAACATTTCCTGTGAAAAGGAAATATTCACTTTAAGAGTACCTACACATTGCATTCAAAACTGTATGTTACATACTTTCTAACCTTCATCTTGTATATCAGGATTATATAATATTGTAATCACTTTCATGACTTACATCACATGCTGCAGAAAATGGCCCTTCTTGTAAAAGTTTCACAACAGCAGAAGTTCAATCTAAAGCCATTTCCTGGACAATTGCTGTCGTTTTGGTCTTCCCACAGCCATAAAGTTTGACAGTTTCATCTTTTGGAAACATCTGCCGAAAAAGGGGACCAGCATGACTGGCAGCACTGAATGGCACGTTGCGTTGTATCAAAAAAGACGTAAACAACAATTCGACACAAGTTAAATTTCCTTGACTATTATCTGATGTTTTAAAAAACATAGTTTGGAGTTACTATCAGTACACTTCACATTACCTTTGTGTTTGAGACCATTTACATGACGAAAAATATCGTTTCTGCCTCCATGGGCAATGTTAAAATCGTTTTGGCAAATGTCGCAAAATGCAAATTTTACACCTTTATTAGATTTCCTGATACACTGGAACTTTGCAGTGTATGCTTCCTTAAAAGTCTGAAAATAACTTTGAGATGGTATAATCTTAATACTCATCTTTATAGATTTGCATAAAAGCTAAACTAACAACTCGCTCCTCCCAGTAATTCAACTCTACAACAAAGAAACAACACCACACACTAAAAACAACTCACATAAGAAAGTATTATTTTGCTGCTGCAACAACATTGCTCAACACTGTGCATGCAGATTTTGCCTTTCTCTTTCATTGGCTGTGATTTCCCTCCCAAGAAGATACCAATGAACTGCTACGATGAACTAGCGTCTACAGGGACTGAAATACTACGGCCGCTCGATCAGCGTTACCACTCGCTCTGTCAAGTCAGGCAGTGGAAATACAAAATGCGATGGCTACCATCTCAGACTCTGCGCACGAGTCTAGCGTCAGCACCAGAGTTTGCCGAATTTTTTTTTTTAAAGGAGTATTTTTACTCCTTTGAAAAATTTAGGGAGTAATTTTCAAAAGTTGGGAGTATTTTAGAAAAATTAACAGATGAAATAAAATACTTACGAAAATGCTAAGCAATTATGAAAAATCAATGCAGATTTTTTCATATAAAAATATTTCACTACTTGCATTTTTGAACTTCACTTTTAGTTGGTTAAGTTCGATGAACACTTACCGCACGTGGGGCTTGGCTTTCAATTCCTATTTCCGTTATGTGGATGCGGCACGGGGGTTTTTCATTTGGCCACGGGTCCGCTTCTTTTTTTTTTTTTCCCGTTGGAATTTATTTTGTCTCATCACCAAATGAGTTTTTCCTTTGCTGCATCCTCATTTACTTCAATATTTATTCATACCCGAGTACTTTCAGTAAAATTCCTTTACCGTCTTCGAGGGGACGTTTTGCTCCGACTAGCACGGACCGTGTCAGCTGGGCATTTCGGTGGTTCTCGCGGGCTGCTTCTGTCATCGGCTATCGCTTCTTCTTGGGCGTTGTGGCGCCATCTCTTGTTGGTCAGTGATCTCACTTTTCGAACTTTTTCATTTTTTTGCTCAATTTTAATAAAATTTTTCCAGCTGTTTCTCAAATTATTAGGGTCATTGTGGTTGCAAACTTTTGTCCTATTTTTTTCAATCATTACCGACTCTGCTATTCTGAGGTGTTTTTCGGATTTACAGCTTTTGATGATTTTTATATTTTCGAATTTAGGATATTTTTGGTTATCCAGACAGTATTGGATAAGTGCTATTTTTTCTTCTTTTTTCTGCCAGTTTTTTACGTGTTGTTTTAATCTGTGTTTAAGCTTATTTTTGGTACTTCCTATATAAGCCATTGGAGGATTTTCAGTAATAGGAATTGAGTAAATACCTGCTTTTTCTAACATTTTTATTTTTTCATTTTTTATTACTATATTTTTGATGGTATTTACTTTTCCTCCAATTTGAATGTTATGTTTTTTACAAATGTTATTAATTTCATTGGTAGTACCTTTTACGTAAGGAAAACCATTTAAATATTTGACATCTTTTTTATTTACTACAGCATTATTTTTTATTTTCTTTATTACTTCAGTGTCCCATTTTTTTATTAAATGGTTAGGATAACCAAAGCTGCCTGCAATTTTTTTTATGAATTTGATTTCTTCATTGATGAACTGACTATTTTCAGAATGCGTATATGCTCTTTTAATTAAGGTTTTTATACTATTGCATTTTTGAGGATAAGGATGTGCTGAATTGTACGGGATTAGGACCGGAACGAATGAACTTTTCCGATAAACCCTGTATAATAACTTATCTGTGGATTTGATAACCTGTACATCCAAAAAGGCTAATGCATTATTTTTTTCTATTTCAACAGTGAGTTCTATAGTTGGATATAAAGCGCTGTAACATTTTGTTAATTTTTTTAATTCTTCTTCGTTCAGTTTTGATAGAATGAAAATATCATCCACGTATCGACAGTACACTTCTGGTTTTTCTTCCATACGATGCAGGACATTTTCTTCAATTTCGTTCATCACAACCTCAGCATATAGAGTTGATAATGGTGAGCCCATTGGGCCTCCTGAATTTTGCTTGAATATTTTGTTCTTGTATGTAAAAATATTATTTTCATATAAATATACTAAAACTTTTTTGAATTCATGAATTTGTGTGTTATTTAAAATTTTAAGATTTTGCAACTTCTTAATGATAATTTCAATAGCATCTGGAACAGGAGTGCTTGGATATAATGCTTTAACGTCCATGCTTGCCATATTTAAGTCCTTTAGGTCAGTTTTTACATTTTTGATTTTCTCTATAAATTCATATGTGTTCTTGATGGTGAACTTGTTGTTCATGAAAAAGGGTGCTAGGAATTTATAAATGTTTTTCTCTAAAGTTATCAATGGTGAGTTTTTCTTTTGAAACTATCAGTCTCATTGGAGCATCATCTTTGTGCGTTTTTATCTTTGCAACGATACGTGGTATGCCTGCTCCCATTGGTGGAAAAGAGCGCTTGATTTCATCGGGTAAGGTGCTATGATTTCTTATATCCGCTAAGAATTTAATTTGATTATCAGTTGGGTCTTTTCATAATTTCGGTACAATTTAATCCATTGATTGCAGCTGTCATTTTTTGTTCAAATTCATCAGTGTTGAGAATAATGATTTGGCCAGATTTATCTGCTTCACAGAATTTGATATCTGGGTCATTTTTCAATTCCAATAGTTGTTTTTTTTCATATTTTAATTTTTTCTTTATATAGAAGTTTTTGTTGTTTTTGGCATTATATTCTTTTAGAATAACTCTATATAATTTGTTCTCTACTTCAGTTTAATTCTCTGCGCTTGGTATATTTTTGAGAATATCTTCGAGGCAAGGGATGATTTCTTCAGTTTTAGGGAGGCCTTGTGGAAAGGCAAATTTTTTCCCTTTTTGTAAAATTGCTTTTTGTGTAAAGCTTAAATTCTTATCAGACCGATTTTCATATACATTATATTCATTTATGGGTTCCTTATTTAATTTTTGTTCATCAAATAGTGCATTTAATTTTTTATCAACCGTAACGCTATTGGAGTTGGCTTCTTTGTTAGCAATTTCGTTAATTTCGATGAACGTAGTATCCAAAATGCGATCTTTCCAAGTGCCATCAAATTGTGCATATTTTGAGTTCCTTATCAGCTTCCATAATTCATAAACTTGAGCATTAAGTCTGAATATTTGTTTTCTTTTAGCTATAATTTCGTTACTAAGTCGTTTTTTTTGACATCGAAGCAGGATGTAATAATCCTTCTTACTTGTTGGCTTGTTCTTAAGTCTCAAAAATTTGGGGATAAATCCAAAATCTCTGCAAGTTACAAGAAAACGTTCTTGAACTTCAAATTTCATACATTTGATTTTAAGACGTTTGAATTTGGTGATTGTTGTTAATTCACGGTTCGAAAAGAGATTGCGATAGTGCATCGTGAGGCCTAATCTGCCTTTGATTTACCACTTGAAAGAATAATTCGTGTGCTTCAAAGTTTCAATTTACTTCCGATATTGGAGGTTATATTATTTAACGTGCATTAATGCATTTGCATTTTTGAACTTCACTTTTAGTTGGTTAAGTTCGATGAACACTTACCGCACGTGGGGCTTGGCTTTCAATTCCTATTTCCGTTATGTGGATGCGGTACGGGGGTTTTTCATTTGGCCACGGGTCCGCTTCCTTTTTTTTTTTTCCCCGTTGGAATTTATTTTGTCTCATCACCAAATGAGTTTTTCCTTTGCTGCATCCTCATTTACTTCAATATTTATTCATACCCGAGTACTTTCAGTAAAATTCCTTTACCGTCTTCGAGGGGACGTTTTGCTCCGACTAGCACGGACCGTGTCAGCTGGGCATTTCGGTGGTTCTCGCGGGCTGCTTCTGTCATCGGCTATCGCTTCTTCTTGGGCGTTGTGGCGCCATCTCTTGTTGGTCAGTGATCTCACTTTTCGAACTTTTTCATTTTTTTGCTCAATTTTAATAAAATTTTTCCAGCTGTTTCTCAAATTATTAGGGTCATTGTGGTTGCAAACTTTTGTCCTATTTTTTTTCAATCATTACCGACTCTGCTATTCTGAGGTGTTTTTCGGATTTACAGCTTTTGATGATTTTTATATTTTCGAATTTAGGATATTTTTGGTTATCCAGACAGTATTGGATAAGTGCTATTTTTTCTTCTTTTTTCTGCCAGTTTTTTACGTGTTGTTTTAATCTGTGTTTAAGCTTATTTTTGGTACTTCCTATATAAGCCATTGGAGGATTTTCAGTAATAGGAATTGAGTAAATACCTGCTTTTTCTAACATTTTTATTTTTTCATTTTTTATTACTATATTTTTGATGGTATTTACTTTTCCTCCAATTTGAATGTTATGTTTTTTACAAATGTTATTAATTTCATTGGTAGTACCTTTTACGTAAGGAAAACCATTTAAATATTTGACATCTTTTTTATTTACTACAGCATTATTTTTTATTTTCTTTATTACTTCAGTGTCCCATTTTTTTATTAAATGGTTAGGATAACCAAAGCTGCCTGCAATTTTTTTTATGAATTTGATTTCTTCATTGATGAACTGACTATTTTCAGAATGCGTATATGCTCTTTTAATTAAGGTTTTTATACTATTGCATTTTTGAGGATAAGGATGTGCTGAATTGTACGGGATTAGGACCGGAACGAATGAACTTTTCCGATAAACCCTGTATAATAACTTATCTGTGGATTTGATAACCTGTACATCCAAAAAGGCTAATGCATTATTTTTTTCTATTTCAACAGTGAGTTCTATAGTTGGATATAAAGCGCTGTAACATTTTGTTAATTTTTTTAATTCTTCTTCGTTCAGTTTTGATAGAATGAAAATATCATCCACGTATCGACAGTACACTTCTGGTTTTTCTTCCATACGATGCAGGACATTTTCTTCAATTTCGTTCATCACAACCTCAGCATATAGAGTTGATAATGGTGAGCCCATTGGGCCTCCTGAATTTTGCTTGAATATTTTGTTCTTGTATGTAAAAATATTATTTTCATATAAATATACTAAAACTTTTTTGAATTCATGAATTTGTGTGTTATTTAAAATTTTAAGATTTTGCAACTTCTTAATGATAATTTCAATAGCATCTGGAACAGGAGTGCTTGGATATAATGCTTTAACGTCCATGCTTGCCATATTTAAGTCCTTTAGGTCAGTTTTTACATTTTTGATTTTCTCTATAAATTCATATGTGTTCTTGATGGTGAACTTGTTGTTCATGAAAAAGGGTGCTAGGAATTTATAAATGTTTTTCTCTAAAGTTATCAATGGTGAGTTTTTTTTTGAAACTATCAGTCTCATTGGAGCATCATCTTTGTGCGTTTTTATCTTTGCAACGATACGTGGTATGCCTGCTCCCATTGGTGGAAAAGAGCGCTTGATTTCATCGGGTAAGGTGCTATGATTTCTTATATCCGCTAAGAATTTAATTTGATTATCAGTTGGGTCTTTTCATAATTTCGGTACAATTTAATCCATTGATTGCAGCTGTCATTTTTTGTTCAAATTCATCAGTGTTGAGAATAATGATTTGGCCAGATTTATCTGCTTCACAGAATTTGATATCTGGGTCATTTTTCAATTCCAATAGTTGTTTTTTTTTCATATTTTAATTTTTTCTTTATATAGAAGTTTTTGTTGTTTTTGGCATTATATTCTTTTAGAATAACTCTATATAATTTGTTCTCTACTTCAGTTTAATTCTCTGCGCTTGGTATATTTTTGAGAATATCTTCGAGGCAAGGGATGATTTCTTCAGTTTTAGGGAGGCCTTGTGGAAAGGCAAATTTTTTCCCTTTTTGTAAAATTGCTTTTTGTGTAAAGCTTAAATTCTTATCAGACCGATTTTCATATACATTATATTCATTTATGGGTTCCTTATTTAATTTTTGTTCATCAAATAGTGCATTTAATTTTTTATCAACCGTAACGCTATTGGAGTTGGCTTCTTTGTTAGCAATTTCGTTAATTTCGATGAACGTAGTATCCAAAATGCGATCTTTCCAAGTGCCATCAAATTGTGCATATTTTGAGTTCCTTATCAGCTTCCATAATTCATAAACTTGAGCATTAAGTCTGAATATTTGTTTTCTTTTAGCTATAATTTCGTTACTAAGTCGTTTTTGTTGACATCGAAGCAGGATGTAATAATCCTTCTTACTTGTTGGCTTGTTCTTAAGTCTCAAAAATTTGGGGATAAATCCAAAATCTCTGCAAGTTACAAGAAAACGTTCTTGAACTTCAAATTTCATACATTTGATTTTAAGACGTTTGAATTTGGTGATTGTTGTTAATTCACGGTTCGAAAAGAGATTGCGATAGTGCATTGTGAGGCCTAATCTGCCTTTGATTTACCACTTGAAAGAATAATTCGTGTGCTTCAAAGTTTCAATTTACTTCCGATATTGGAGGTTATATTATTTAACGTGCATTAATGCATTTGCATTTTTGAACTTCACTTTTAGTTGGTTAAGTTCGATGAACACTTACCGCACGTGGGGCTTGGCTTTCAATTCCTATTTCCGTTATGTGGATGCGGTACGGGGGTTTTTCATTTGGCCACGGGTCCGCTTCCTTTTTTTTTTTCCCCGTTGGAATTTATTTTGTCTCATCACCAAATGAGTTTTTCCTTTGCTGCATCCTCATTTACTTCAATATTTATTCATACCCGAGTACTTTCAGTAAAATTCCTTTACCGTCTTCGAGGGACGTTTTGCTCCGACTAGCACGGACCGTGTCAGCTGGGCATTTCGGTGGTTCTCGCGGGCTGCTTCTGTCATCGGCTATCGCTTCTTCTTGGGCGTTGTGGCGCCATCTCTTGTTGGTCAGTGATCTCACTTTTCGAACTTTTTCATTTTTTTGCTCAATTTTAATAAAATTTTTCCAGCTGTTTCTCAAATTATTAGGGTCATTGTGGTTGCAAACTTTTGTCCTATTTTTTTCAATCATTACCGACTCTGCTATTCTGAGGTGTTTTTCGGATTTACAGCTTTTGATGATTTTTATATTTTCGAATTTAGGATATTTTTGGTT
Source organism: Macrothele yani (assembly GCA_039090855.1). Classification (NCBI taxonomy): domain Eukaryota; kingdom Metazoa; phylum Arthropoda; class Arachnida; order Araneae; family Macrothelidae; genus Macrothele; species Macrothele yani. The sequence goes on from CM076993.1 coordinate 93,660,899, forward strand.
ATCCAGACAGTATTGGATAAGTGCTATTTTTTCTTCTTTTTTCTGCCAGTTTTTTACGTGTTGTTTTAATCTGTGTTTAAGCTTATTTTTGGTACTTCCTATATAAGCCATTGGAGGATTTTCAGTAATAGGAATTGAGTAAATACCTGCTTTTTCTAACATTTTTATTTTTTCATTTTTTATTACTATATTTTTGATGGTATTTACTTTTCCTCCAATTTGAATGTTATGTTTTTTACAAATGTTATTAATTTCATTGGTAGTACCTTTTACGTAAGGAAAACCATTTAAATATTTGACATCTTTTTTATTTACTACAGCATTATTTTTTATTTTCTTTATTACTTCAGTGTCCCATTTTTTTATTAAATGGTTAGGATAACCAAAGCTGCCTGCAATTTTTTTTATGAATTTGATTTCTTCATTGATGAACTGACTATTTTCAGAATGCGTATATGCTCTTTTAATTAAGGTTTTTATACTATTGCATTTTTGAGGATAAGGATGTGCTGAATTGTACGGGATTAGGACCGGAACGAATGAACTTTTCCGATAAACCCTGTATAATAACTTATCTGTGGATTTGATAACCTGTACATCCAAAAAGGCTAATGCATTATTTTTTTCTATTTCAACAGTGAGTTCTATAGTTGGATATAAAGCGCTGTAACATTTTGTTAATTTTTTTAATTCTTCTTCGTTCAGTTTTGATAGAATGAAAATATCATCCACGTATCGACAGTACACTTCTGGTTTTTCTTCCATACGATGCAGGACATTTTCTTCAATTTCGTTCATCACAACCTCAGCATATAGAGTTGATAATGGTGAGCCCATTGGGCCTCCTGAATTTTGCTTGAATATTTTGTTCTTGTATGTAAAAATATTATTTTCATATAAATATACTAAAACTTTTTTGAATTCATGAATTTGTGTGTTATTTAAAATTTTAAGATTTTGCAACTTCTTAATGATAATTTCAATAGCATCTGGAACAGGAGTGCTTGGATATAATGCTTTAACGTCCATGCTTGCCATATTTAAGTCCTTTAGGTCAGTTTTTACATTTTTGATTTTCTCTATAAATTCATATGTGTTCTTGATGGTGAACTTGTTGTTCATGAAAAAGGGTGCTAGGAATTTATAAATGTTTTTCTCTAAAGTTATCAATGGTGAGTTTTTTTTTGAAACTATCAGTCTCATTGGAGCATCATCTTTGTGCGTTTTTATCTTTGCAACGATACGTGGTATGCCTGCTCCCATTGGTGGAAAAGAGCGCTTGATTTCATCGGGTAAGGTGCTATGATTTCTTATATCCGCTAAGAATTTAATTTGATTATCAGTTGGGTCTTTTCATAATTTCGGTACAATTTAATCCATTGATTGCAGCTGTCATTTTTTGTTCAAATTCATCAGTGTTGAGAATAATGATTTGGCCAGATTTATCTGCTTCACAGAATTTGATATCTGGGTCATTTTTCAATTCCAATAGTTGTTTTTTTTTCATATTTTAATTTTTTCTTTATATAGAAGTTTTTGTTGTTTTTGGCATTATATTCTTTTAGAATAACTCTATATAATTTGTTCTCTACTTCAGTTTAATTCTCTGCGCTTGGTATATTTTTGAGAATATCTTCGAGGCAAGGGATGATTTCTTCAGTTTTAGGGAGGCCTTGTGGAAAGGCAAATTTTTTCCCTTTTTGTAAAATTGCTTTTTGTGTAAAGCTTAAATTCTTATCAGACCGATTTTCATATACATTATATTCATTTATGGGTTCCTTATTTAATTTTTGTTCATCAAATAGTGCATTTAATTTTTTATCAACCGTAACGCTATTGGAGTTGGCTTCTTTGTTAGCAATTTCGTTAATTTCGATGAACGTAGTATCCAAAATGCGATCTTTCCAAGTGCCATCAAATTGTGCATATTTTGAGTTCCTTATCAGCTTCCATAATTCATAAACTTGAGCATTAAGTCTGAATATTTGTTTTCTTTTAGCTATAATTTCGTTACTAAGTCGTTTTTGTTGACATCGAAGCAGGATGTAATAATCCTTCTTACTTGTTGGCTTGTTCTTAAGTCTCAAAAATTTGGGGATAAATCCAAAATCTCTGCAAGTTACAAGAAAACGTTCTTGAACTTCAAATTTCATACATTTGATTTTAAGACGTTTGAATTTGGTGATTGTTGTTAATTCACGGTTCGAAAAGAGATTGCGATAGTGCATCGTGAGGCCTAATCTGCCTTTGATTTACCACTTGAAAGAATAATTCGTGTGCTTCAAAGTTTCAATTTACTTCCGATATTGGAGGTTATATTATTTAACGTGCATTAATGCATTTGCATTTTTGAACTTCACTTTTAGTTGGTTAAGTTCGATGAACACTTACCGCACGTGGGGCTTGGCTTTCAATTCCTATTTCCGTTATGTGGATGCGGTACGGGGGTTTTTCATTTGGCCACGGGTCCGCTTCCTTTTTTTTTTTCCCCGTTGGAATTTATTTTGTCTCATCACCAAATGAGTTTTTCCTTTGCTGCATCCTCATTTACTTCAATATTTATTCATACCCGAGTACTTTCAGTAAAATTCCTTTACCGTCTTCGAGGGGACGTTTTGCTCCGACTAGCACGGACCGTGTCAGCTGGGCATTTCGGTGGTTCTCTCGGGCTGCTTCTGTCATCGGCTATCGCTTCTTCTTGGGCGTTGTGGCGCCATCTCTTGTTGGTCAGTGATCTCACTTTTCGAACTTTTTCATTTTTTTGCTCAATTTTAATAAAATTTTTCCAGCTGTTTCTCAAATTATTAGGGTCATTGTGGTTGCAAACTTTTGTCCTATTTTTTTCAATCATTACCGACTCTGCTATTCTGAGGTGTTTTTCGGATTTACAGCTTTTGATGATTTTTATATTTTCGAATTTAGGATATTTTTGGTTATCCAGACAGTATTGGATAAGTGCTATTTTTTCTTCTTTTTTCTGCCAGTTTTTTACGTGTTGTTTTAATCTGTGTTTAAGCTTATTTTTGGTACTTCCTATATAAGCCATTGGAGGATTTTCAGTAATAGGAATTGAGTAAATACCTGCTTTTTCTAACATTTTTATTTTTTCATTTTTTATTACTATATTTTTGATGGTATTTACTTTTCCTCCAATTTGAATGTTATGTTTTTTACAAATGTTATTAATTTCATTGGTAGTACCTTTTACGTAAGGAAAACCATTTAAATATTTGACATCTTTTTTATTTACTACAGCATTATTTTTTATTTTCTTTATTACTTCAGTGTCCCATTTTTTTATTAAATGGTTAGGATAACCAAAGCTGCCTGCAATTTTTTTTATGAATTTGATTTCTTCATTGATGAACTGACTATTTTCAGAATGCGTATATGCTCTTTTAATTAAGGTTTTTATACTATTGCATTTTTGAGGATAAGGATGTGCTGAATTGTACGGGATTAGGACCGGAACGAATGAACTTTTCCGATAAACCCTGTATAATAACTTATCTGTGGATTTGATAACCTGTACATCCAAAAAGGCTAATGCATTATTTTTTTCTATTTCAACAGTGAGTTCTATAGTTGGATATAAAGCGCTGTAACATTTTGTTAATTTTTTTAATTCTTCTTCGTTCAGTTTTGATAGAATGAAAATATCATCCACGTATCGACAGTACACTTCTGGTTTTTCTTCCATACGATGCAGGACATTTTCTTCAATTTCGTTCATCACAACCTCAGCATATAGAGTTGATAATGGTGAGCCCATTGGGCCTCCTGAATTTTGCTTGAATATTTTGTTCTTGTATGTAAAAATATTATTTTCATATAAATATACTAAAACTTTTTTGAATTCATGAATTTGTGTGTTATTTAAAATTTTAAGATTTTGCAACTTCTTAATGATAATTTCAATAGCATCTGGAACAGGAGTGCTTGGATATAATGCTTTAACGTCCATGCTTGCCATATTTAAGTCCTTTAGGTCAGTTTTTACATTTTTGATTTTCTCTATAAATTCATATGTGTTCTTGATGGTGAACTTGTTGTTCATGAAAAAGGGTGCTAGGAATTTATAAATGTTTTTCTCTAAAGTTATCAATGGTGAGTTTTTTTTTTGAAACTATCAGTCTCATTGGAGCATCATCTTTGTGCGTTTTTATCTTTGCAACGATACGTGGTATGCCTGCTCCCATTGGTGGAAAAGAGCGCTTGATTTCATCGGGTAAGGTGCTATGATTTCTTATATCCGCTAAGAATTTAATTTGATTATCAGTTGGGTCTTTTCATAATTTCGGTACAATTTAATCCATTGATTGCAGCTGTCATTTTTTGTTCAAATTCATCAGTGTTGAGAATAATGATTTGGCCAGATTTATCTGCTTCACAGAATTTGATATCTGGGTCATTTTTCAATTCCAATAGTTGTTTTTTTTTCATATTTTAATTTTTTCTTTATATAGAAGTTTTTGTTGTTTTTGGCATTATATTCTTTTAGAATAACTCTATATAATTTGTTCTCTACTTCAGTTTAATTCTCTGCGCTTGGTATATTTTTGAGAATATCTTCGAGGCAAGGGATGATTTCTTCAGTTTTAGGGAGGCCTTGTGGAAAGGCAAATTTTTTCCCTTTTTGTAAAATTGCTTTTTGTGTAAAGCTTAAATTCTTATCAGACCGATTTTCATATACATTATATTCATTTATGGGTTCCTTATTTAATTTTTGTTCATCAAATAGTGCATTTAATTTTTTATCAACCGTAACGCTATTGGAGTTGGCTTCTTTGTTAGCAATTTCGTTAATTTCGATGAACGTAGTATCCAAAATGCGATCTTTCCAAGTGCCATCAAATTGTGCATATTTTGAGTTCCTTATCAGCTTCCATAATTCATAAACTTGAGCATTAAGTCTGAATATTTGTTTTCTTTTAGCTATAATTTCGTTACTAAGTCATTTTTGTTGACATCGAAGCAGGATGTAATAATCCTTCTTACTTGTTGGCTTGTTCTTAAGTCTCAAAAATTTGGGGATAAATCCAAAATCTCTGCAAGTTACAAGAAAACGTTCTTGAACTTCAAATTTCATACATTTGATTTTAAGACGTTTGAATTTGGTGATTGTTGTTAATTCACGGTTCGAAAAGAGATTGCGATAGTGCATCGTGAGGCCTAATCTGCCTTTGATTTACCACTTGAAAGAATAATTCGTGTGCTTCAAAGTTTCAATTTACTTCCGATATTGGAGGTTATATTATTTAACGTGCATTAATGCATTTGCATTTTTGAACTTCACTTTTAGTTGGTTAAGTTCGATGAACACTTACCGCACGTGGGGCTTGGCTTTCAATTCCTATTTCCGTTATGTGGATGCGGTACGGGGGTTTTTCATTTGACCACGGGTCCGCTTCCTTTTTTTTTTCCCCGTTGGAATTTATTTTGTCTCATCACCAAATGAGTTTTTCCTTTGCTGCATCCTCATTTACTTCAATATTTATTCATACCCGAGTACTTTCAGTAAAATTCCTTTACCGTCTTCGAGGGGACGTTTTGCTCCGACTAGCACGGACCGTGTCAGCTGGGCATTTCGGTGGTTCTCGCGGGCTGCTTCTGTCATCGGCTATCGCTTCTTCTTGGGCGTTGTGGCGCCATCTCTTGTTGGTCAGTGATCTCACTTTTCGAACTTTTTCATTTTTTTGCTCAATTTTAATAAAATTTTTCCAGCTGTTTCTCAAATTATTAGGGTCATTGTGGTTGCAAACTTTTGTCCTATTTTTTTCAATCATTACCGACTCTGCTATTCTGAGGTGTTTTTCGGATTTACAGCTTTTGATGATTTTTATATTTTCGAATTTAGGATATTTTTGGTTATCCAGACAGTATTGGATAAGTGCTGTTTTTTCTTCTTTTTTTCTGCCAGTTTTTTACGTGTTGTTTTAATCTGTGTTTAAGCTTATTTTTGGTACTTCCTATATAAGCCATTGGAGGATTTTCAGTAATAGGAATTGAGTAAATACCTGCTTTTTCTAACATTTTTATTTTTTCATTTTTTATTACTATATTTTTGATGGTATTTACTTTTCCTCCAATTTGAATGTTATGTTTTTTACAAATGTTATTAATTTCATTGGTAGTACCTTTTACGTAAGGAAAACCATTTAAATATTTGACATCTTTTTTATTTACTACAGCATTATTTTTTATTTTCTTTATTACTTCAGTGTCCCATTTTTTTATTAAATGGTTAGGATAACCAAAGCTGCCTGTAATTTTTTTTATGAATTTGATTTCTTCATTGATGAACTGACTATTTTCAGAATGCGTATATGCCCTTTTAATTAAGGTTTTTATACTATTGCATTTTTGAGGATAAGGATGTGCTGAATTGTACGGGATTAGGACCGTACAATTCAGCACATCCTTATCCTCAAAAATGCAATAGTATAAATGGGACACTGAAGTAATAAAGAAAATAAAAAATAATGCTGTAGTAAATAAAAAAGATGTCAAATATTTAAATGGTTTTCCTTACGTAAAAGGTACTACCAATGAAATTAATAACATTTGTAAAAAACATAACATTCAAATTGGAGGAAAAGTAAATACCATCAAAAATATAGTAATAAAAAATGAAAAAATAAAAATGTTAGAAAAAGCAGGTATTTACTCAATTCCTATTACTGAAAATCCTCCAATGGCTTATATAGGAAGTACCAAAAATAAGCTTAAACACAGATTAAAACAACACGTAAAAAACTGGCAGAAAAAAGAAGAAAAAAACAGCACTTATCCAATACTGTCTGGATAACCAAAAATATCCTAAATTCGAAAATATAAAAATCATCAAAAGCTGTAAATCCGAAAAACACCTCAGAATAGCAGAGTCGGTAATGATTGAAAAAAATAGGACAAAAGTTTGCAACCACAATGACCCTAATAATTTGAGAAACAGCTGGAAAAATTTAATTAAAATTGAGCAAAAAAATGAAAAAGTTCGAAAAGTGAGATCACTGACCAACAAGAGATGGCGCCACAACGCCCAAGAAGAAGCGATAGCCGATGACAGAAGCAGCCCGCGAGAACCACCGAAATGCCCAGCTGACACGGTCCGTGCTAGTCGGAGCAAAACGTCCCCTCGAAGACGGTAAAGGAATTTTACTGAAAGTACTCGGGTATGAATAAATATTGAAGTAAATGAGGATGCAGCAAAGGAAAAACTCATTTGGTGATGAGACAAAATAAATTCCAACGGGAAAAAAAAAAAAGAAGCGGACCCGTGGCCAAATGAAAAACCCCCGTGCCGCATCCACATAACGGAAATAGGAATTGAAAGCCAAGCCCCACGTGCGGTAAGTGTTCATCGAACTTAACCAACTAAAAGTGAAGTTCAAAAATGCAAATGCATTAATGCACGTTAAATAATATAACCTCCAATATCGGAAGTAAATTGAAACTATTTCACTACTGCTCAATGTATTTAAAATTTGGATCCATTTTGTTCCTTGTTTTAGAAATAAATATAATATTCATATTTTAAAACAATAACATTAAATTTATCATGTTTTGTAATGACCACATGGAACAACAATGTGTTTAAGAAGTGAAAACATTGCACTTTTGAGGTTCTTATAGGCATCTAAAAATATCTAATAAACTTCTCAGCAAATTCCACAGACACATTTGTTTTTCTGCAGCTGCAAGGCATTCAGCGCTTAAATTTTCATTTTGCTGATATCTTTGTTTCCCTTCCGATTTCTTTATTGCTGCTGTTTTTTTAATGCTTAGATGACAATTTTATCCATCATGAATGCATGATAGCTTTCACTATTTTAGATAAAGGATGAATAGTGTAACTTTGAAAATCCCCCCACCCCCTTATCAAGCTGAAATGCAAAATAAAAAAAAATTGGGGAGGGGGAAGGGGTATTTAAGAATACAGGATTCATGTTCTGATCATCGTTGCGACAAAAAATTAGTTACGGGGGGGGGGTGGTGAATTAGTTGCTACGTCCGATTTCCGTTTTTGGACATTTTCCCTCCCATTTTCAAGTTGAAATGCAAATATTTATGAAATAAAATGATATTTAACAACAATACTAGGCAGAGAAAACATCACGTGAAAAATAAAATTACGATTGTGGGAGAAATCTTTACTGTGTCTAACTTCCGTTTTCGAAAGTTTTGAAAGACGAAATTTCCACTTTCGAAAGTTAAGAAAGTTTTAGGGGATAACATCCTCCACCACTACTAATTGCCCCAACATTTCTTTTCAGTTATTCATCGATCTCGAGGATAACCCAAATTATGACGGAAAAGGAGAAATTCCTCAAAGCCTAAAGATTACAGCGAAATTCCATTTTCGGAAATTTTTCCTCTATTTTCAAACTGAAATACAAATATTTATGGAATAAAATGATATATAACAAGAATACTGGACACAGGCAGCATCATAGTAAAAAGATATTACGATTACGGAAAAAATCTTTATTTCGTTTACTTCCGTTTCTGAAAGACGAAATACCGTCCCGATGCGTATTTTTACGAATTGGTAAAATTCTTCGGTGCTTAGTTGTACCTGTCGAGAAAAATTCCTGATGCATACTTTTGCACTTCGAGAAAAATTCCCGATGCATATTTTTTTTGCGTTGGTAAAATTTAGATGTGTACTAGACGCGTAATTATGCATTTTGGTGAACTCTGGACTCGGCATGTCACTTGAGTACTCCGATGGAGAGAGAGCTACCACACGACGTAATGAAGCCTGCAAGTCAAAGATGACATCATTGCATTACACAGCGCTCATAAGGTCCGGCAGAAAATCTAAGTAGATGGTTGCAGGGGATTGATTGAAATATTTCGATTGAGCAATCGAAACAAAAAAATCCGTAAAAAAACCTCTAACCGTAAATCAGTTAAATTAAGCAGAAATCCGTAAAAGTTGGCAAGTATGCATTTCCATTGATTTACGATCCATGATAAATGTTCTTTACACCACGCTAAATGACGAGTAGCATTCCGAGTGGAGACGAAAGGCTTATGAGCAGCTGCACGACAATGGTAACCCATGGAATGAAGTTCTCTGCAAATGGTACGTGTACATACCAAAGTTCCAGCATTTTTATTCACCTGTACATTGAGGTCTTGTGCAGTAGTACTCTGTCGATTAGCTGTAACGACTCTCCTGAGGCTTTGACGTCCTCTATCACTGAATTTCTTTGGTCTGCTGGTATATTTTGCTGCTTCAGGCACACCATGTGTCTTCCACTTATTCAGTACATCTAAAACAGTTGACTTAGGTATGTTTAAACGCCTCTTGGTTTATCTTATGGACAACCCACTAATATAACACCCAACAATCTTTCCTTTCTCAAAATCAGTTCTCTCCCGCCGCAACATTTTCACTCAACCTCACAGTGCGATATGACCGCGGTCGACTGCAGGCTTGTTTTTATACCGTTTGCAGCTGTACCGTGCATCTTAATAATGCAGCGGATCCACCGTTCATTTGCTTTTGAAGGGGTGTCCGGTGACTTTTCTCAATATAGTGTATGTCTGCCCATTGCTATTTCAGGGATTTTGGTCTGATCATAATGTCTTCCAATCTTATCATTTTCCCGAGTTCCTCTTCTTATCTCTCCTGGTTACACCAAGCATGCACCTCTCCATGCTACATTAAGGTCGTCTTTGCACCATACATAAGCACTGGAAGGATGCACTGATCACTTTTTTTTTTTAAAACACAATGGCATATTGGTTTTAAAAAATTGTACTGTTTCTTCCAAAAGCTCTCAACAATGAGGTACTATTTTCTGACAAAGCTACCAACCTTCATATAAATCAAATATCACCCACAACTGGTCTAATGGTGACTACCAAGATGGGTACCCATAGAACATTTTAAAAGCACTATGATCATGGTAGCCAGCCACGGGTTGCAGCTGGAAAATTCCCGGTCTCCATTAGGACACAGATTGCATTCTTGTGTCACACCAGTCCAGACAAAACTACTTATTACGTAATTCATTTCTCTTCATAATGCTTTATGTTTTGTGCATTTTCGTCACATCTAGCATTTACATTATAAAACTGTGCAGATACTTCTATATCACACTCATTCTTCTTTCAGCCCCTCAATGATGGTGACCCAAATAAAGACACAGAGAACCACTAATCTAAACTTTTACTGGCTTCAGAGAATGCCACGCAGCAAAACAAACCCAATAACCATATTTCACCTGAGACTGACTGAAGGCTCTCAGCATGACTGGTTTGTCTCCTAATCATCTAGCCACTGAGAAAACAGTCAGATGCAGGATTCAAACTGATGCAGGGTTCAAACTGTTTGTTTTATATTTAGAAGTCATATTGGCACAGAAACATGAAACAGTGGCATGGTTAGTTCAAATGTTGAAAAGCTAGAATGATATCCACCAATAATTACAGCTCAGATAAGAAACTCGGCTGAATATAAAGGAGCAGTTATACACAGCCTGAATTAAGTATCTGCTAGTTTCCTAAATGTGCTTAAATAAAATTGATGACCCAGAAATAAAATTGGCTAAATATTTAGTGAATACAATTAGTCTTTATGATGCTGGGCATGAAATGGAACAAAAAATAAATGAAGTTTCATCTATCTCTTGTCATTTTCTGATCCTACTGCAATTCCATGTTTCAGAAATAGTGAGACCCAGTACAGAAGCATTTCATCTCATCATCAACAACCATTCTCAATCCACTACTGGATGACTGTCTTCCCCAAGTTTCTTCCATAACTCTCTATCATGAGCAATTCTCTTCCACGTCATTTCAACATTTCATTCACTTATCTCCCATGTGGTCTTCTCCTGGACCTTTTTCTGTCCCTTGGTGTCCAGTCTAGTATTTCAGTTGTCCAACGGTGATCAGTTCTTCTAACAAAATATCTGGCCCTTTGGCACTTGACAGTTCTTACTTTGGTCATGATATTATCCACCCTTGTCATTTTCTGATCCACGAGTTCTTTTTTAATCTTTTTTGGTTATACTAGTATGCATGCTTCTTTGAGTTGTCCGTAGTCTCTTTATGCCTTTCACAGTTGAGGTCCATGCTTCTGATAAATAAGCAAGAACTGGAAGGAGGCATTAATTAAACACTTTTCATTTAAGACATAATGGTAAATTGCTCTTGAAAATTGTACTGTTTCTTTCAAATGTTCTCCAGCCAAGTTCTTAGGAGTCACCAAATGTTTGCTGGAGAGATGTTACTGTAAGCTGCTGCTGCCCACTGAAAAACCAGTCATCTTTCAAAGGGAAATGTACTGTAGCCCTTCCACCCCAGTACTGGCTAGTGCCGTTTAATCAAAACCAAGCACTCTCTTTTCACTTCTTAACCCACTGAAAAACCAGTCATCTTTCAAAGGGAAATGTACTGTAGCCCTTCCACCCCAGTACCGGCTAGTGCCTTTTAATCAAAACCAAGCACTCTCTTTTCACTTCTTAACCACCACACCTCAAAATAATCTCATATCCTCTCAAAATAATTCCACATTCTCTACACATGGAAATACTGAAACAACAGACATCAAAGTTTACATCAGTTTGTAAAATATATAAATAATTCCATGTGTTCATACCCTTTATTTCTTTTATAGCCTTATCAAGATGTACTATATCTAACTCCTAAACAAGTTTTCTCCCTCCCATTAGAATTTGGCATTTGTGTTATGGTTTGTGGTAAATGCAAGGTGTATTCAAAAAGTATCAAGACCAGCTGCAGTTACTGCACTGAGTGTAAAATACAGGAGTTCTATTTATGATATGACAGCAGTGAGGTAAGTCTAGGAATGGCAATGACATCAATTATTACAAAGTATTCATCAAGTTTTGTCTAACACTTTGGAAAACTGTTTTGTAAACATTTAAAATAATGCAAACACCATTAGGGGAAGAAGCTTCATGGTGCTCAAAAACTTTTAAATGATTTAAGAGATCAAAAGAAAAACAATGAACCCTCACTTTTGACACCCATCAACTTCAATAATAGACAATTCTGTATCCCATGTGAATAAAGTCATTAGAAATGTGAGCTGACCATTAGGGAGTTGTGTAGCAAACTGACATCTCAAATGGGTCATGTCATGCAATTTGATACACAATTGAGGAGTGTGCAAGCAAAACCAAACATGTCACAAAAACGTGAATTATCAAGTAAGCATTGGATATGATAAAGGATGATGGTCTGATTCCGTTTCTGCATCATAAGCCGACACAAACCAAACAGCTCCTATTCATTTTATAGGTTAAAAATAATCAATTCAAGCAAAAACAAACATGACCTAGTTGCAGTCTCAAGCAAAATCAAACATGTCAAGTGAACCAATCAGAGCTCTAAAATTCGGTCATGTGACGAAGCCGATAAGGGTGACGCAGTGGCATTCACGTTTTCAGACAGTCAACGTGTTCTGTTCAGACGTGGTAATTATTTTCATGTGTTTGTCATAGTTTTAGAGATATAGAAGAGGTAGGAGATGATTTAGTAACGGTGAAAGAAGGTTCAAAAGGACAAAGGAAAAGAACCAAAAGAGAAAGTGTGAAAGAAAAAGCTAAGAAAGAACACTATGGTGCACCAGATGGTTCCAAAGTTTTCATGAGTTGTTGCAAACATCAAAACACTCGGTTCTTGTGCTATAAAATTCATCCATGTGATGCATTATTCGTCCATGTGAATATCAGGAACAATGTGACTGCCTGGAAGACAACTGTGGTCTACATATTTGATTTTTATTAATGTACTTGTTTTCAAATTTTCATAAAAATCTGTTCTTCTCAGTCAAGCATTTTTTTATACCACCTATTATTATTTTTGTTAATGTGTAATAAATTGAGATTGAGCAAAATAAAGACATACCAACATATGACAGCAACTTTGGTAAATAATGAACAAAAATTAAAAAAACAAAAAAAAAAACAACTGAAAAGTGAAAATGCTTCTCTTTTTCCATCAGCTTTTTCTTTTAAACCTTGAGATTTTTGTTAGACAATAGGTATCCTATTAAAGGCAGGTTGATTATTGAACAGATAGGTAGATTAAATTCAGAATATGTTCAAACAAAATCCAACAAGTCATTACCCTGATCAAAAACAAACATGCCACTTGAAGCCTGAACAAAAACAAACATGTCAACAACAAAAAGTTTAATATTTTGATTTTAAAACATTTTTGATCTGAATCACATCCATAGATGTGTTTACAGCATCTAAAGGAAAGCGGCTGATAGTTGAACAGTACGAAATTCATTGCGCATAACTCAATGAATGTTTTTTCTGCCTACTGCAAATCTAGATCTGATGTACATGTTTGTTTTTGCTAGCGCGCTCCTCAATTTGGGAATGTGAAGTGACAGTAAAAGGCGGTGACTAGGCATCTCACACATGACCAAATGGAGCACTGAGTTACAGTTCATCAGAACCCTATATATTCTACAGCAGTGAAACCACACTCTATTACAAAGACTCAAGAGCTCATTCCTTCAAAAAAATCCTTCTTCAAAAATCCATAATTTAAGTGAAAACTCAGTGAGTTTTCACTTAGATTAAATTATGTTGCGAATAATATATTTGTTACAATTGTGTACATTTCATTTTTTTCCCCTAATGAATCTTCTTAAGTACTGTAAACACCATTCAGTAACATATGAATTTCAGAGGCCTAGATAAAGAAGTTAAGAACTTTCATGGTTTGAACACATACTTTCAATAACAAATGAATCTTGCATAATCAATTCATGCTCATTTTTTCATTTAGTACCAATTTTTAAGGTATCTTTGTTACTTAAAGTGGTTCCACCAAAAAACTTTGCTCTACGTTTCCAATGGTAAAAACTTCTGTAGACATTTACTTTGCAATTAATGAATTTTGAAGGATGAAAATTTACACATCCATAAAAAGAACTTTAAATTATAGCTTGGCATACTTAATATTTGCCAAAACTTAACCATAATTACATTAAAAATCAATCATTTCTCTTCGGTAATGTTGATGCCCGCTAATAGATGGCATCATGACCTTACATTGATGACGTCAGCAGATAAACAAATGTTTGATGGCTTATTTTTGAAATAGAAATCAGCAGTATGTACCGCATTGCTAATTTCTTTTTTCAATAATTTCATTAATTTTTGGAATGGAATCAAAATTTGAGTCTATCTGTGCAATAGTCTGGAACGTTTAGAATGATTTGAGCCACTTAGATTAAATGTTCTGACAACAATTTAGCTTAAAATGTCAACGGAACTGTAGGTACTGCTGATTTATAATTATGAAATAAGCCATCAAACATTTGTTTATCCATTGATGTCATCAATGTACAGGCCACACAATATATTAGCAGGTTTCAACATTGCACAATGAAAAATTGTTGATTTTTAATATAATTATGGTTAAGTTTTAGCAAATATTAATGCTATAATTTAAAGTTATTGTTATCAATGTGCAAATTTTCATTCTTGAGAATACATTAAGAAAATGTTTACGGAAGTTTTAACCATTGGAAACATAGAGCAGTTGTTAGGTGGAACCACCTTAAAATGAAAATACCTGTAGAACCAGAAAAAATTCTGAAGACAATATTTGCTAAATGAAACATGTACAATGAAGGATTAGTTATTCCACTTATATTTCAGTGAGAATGCATGGATATATATTTTTTCTTCTTCTAAGCAATACTCTTATTAGCCATCCCATTCTCATGGTGAAGGCCACACAAGACCTAGCAACTTGCTAACTCCACTCAGATGCTTTTAAAAAAAAAACTACCAGAATTTTTCTCATCTTCTGCCTCCACTGTAATTTCAGTGTGATTTACTTTTCCCCATTACTTTTTCAAGGGAGCTATTAAAAGTCACTTCAACCCACTTTTTGCAAAATACTAATTCAGTTTAATTGCCTTTTTGTAAAGGCAATTAATTGACTGCTTCAGTTTAATTGTCTTTACAATGAATATTTCTGAAATAGTCTTTACTAGTACAATGACAGAAATTACATGTGTGTTCAATTCCATTACACACCATGATTTGAAAAAATATGAAAAGGACTATTTTTCAAAAATAAAAAAATGAAATAAAATTTCTGAGATCTCATTATTTTTTGAGATAACAGACTAAGAGTGAAGTATGATTATTCTGCTCTTTCTTTTCTCCTACGATTCATACTCATTGTGGTTAGCTTCAATAAAAATGTAAAGAACAAACATTTATTATCTACAAAAACGATCAATTCTCACATGTGCATGAGTGTGTGTGTAATGACACATATGAGACAAAATCATGAACATAATAAAATGGAAGACCTACCTTTCCATAGAAGCCCTGGCTTTAACAGGAACTTCAAAACCGCTTCAATGATGTTGTTTCTTGACTTATCAACGATGTATTCAGAAACACAAAACACAGTAGCAACAGTATTGAGAGATTCTAAAGTCATCCTATAAATGAGAAAATCCAATAAAACTTGCTAAAAATGCCTGAAATTTTAATTACAAAGTTTAATAACATATCTTAAAATACTGCTAATTTGGATCTCTGAAATTAGAATACATTTAAATTTGAAGAGCTAATCTAAATGTGCCAGACATTACCAGAAAATTTTATCTTTACGTTTTTCTAATTCTTCATGTCCCATCACCAAAAGCAAGGTTGGCAGCATATTAATAAATATTCCAAATCTATAGCCATGAAATTGCCTTCTGTGTTTAATTTAATCCAGTTCTCAGGTCAGCCTGGTATCATTCTGCCTTTAGTTCTCATTCCTATAAATTTCCCTCTGAAATTAATGTATCTCATATTTTTCTTCTCACTAAAGATGTTCCCAAAAAGCCAATTTCAAGAACTAGGTGTTATTACACTAAATCTGATCCAACAGAAAAAATTATAAGATGACTTGCTGACTTCAAAAATCATAGCAACTTACCCAGAGATATAAAGAAAAGATCTTTCCATCCTGTAGGAGCCACTCTACCAGCAATTTTTGGGGAAATAAAATTACACAAAACAAGCAAACCAATCCACCCCATTGTGGCAAAACAATTGGCTCTGACTATAAATTTAGAATGAGATATATTCCAATATTTATAACCATTTTTCAACAATTGTATCTAAAATAGCATTAAAAATGCTGCCAAAGTAATTAAAATAATTAAAGATTATAACATAACTCAAAATATAATCTTAGCCAGCTTTGACATTGTTTCTTTATATACAAACACTTGTACAATAGCAGCTATATCTTTAATTGAGAAGAGACTTACCAGTCTTCAAGTTCCAGTTGAAGTTCCAAGCATAATTACAACTCTTAATTACATAAACAACAATAACCATTTCAGCTTTAATAATATCATAAACAAACAAACTAAAGTTGCACCTATGGGATCTCCGCTCCCGGGATTTGCTTGCAGAAGTCATGTTACAAGACATTGAACATCAATTCTAAAAGATAATAAAGAAAAAGTCCCAGCAATATACTTACGATATGTTGATGATATTTATAATCTGAAAGCACACCATTAATGAATTACAACAATTCTCTGAGAAATTTACTGCTCTCTACCCAACCATAAAAATTACACAGGAAATTGAAGAAAATGGCCAAATGTCATTCTTAGATATCCTACTCACAAAAAATAATGGCTCAAAGATCAATTATGAAGTCTATAGAAAACCTACATTTGTACCATCTATTATTCCAATAAATTCTTGTCAACCATACAAATATAAAATAGACACTTTTAGAGCATAAATTCATAGAGCCATTACACACTCCTCAAGCAAGAAGAATTTAAATAAAGAATTAAAATGGATTAAAATCTTAGCCACAAATTTTGGCTACAATATAAAATTATAAACCAACTGTATCTAAACATAAAAGAAAATCTAACAAGAAGCCAATATATAGATACCAATCAAATAAAATTGTGTGGTAGTATAAATTTCTGCAAACCCATGCGAATATTTTGAAGAATGAATGCAAAAAATCAAATTTAGAAATTGCAGAAAAAGTGCATACCTTTCTGCAAACCCATGTCGAATATTTTGAAGAATGAATGCAAAAAATCAAATTTAGAAATTGCAGAAAAAATGCAAGACATCGCACATGTACTACTAGTACAAATAACGGGAAATCCATTCTACAACAAGCCAGAGTATACAAAATTCCAATAAGACACCAAGACCCTACTATAAAGCCTAAAGTATATATAAGAAGTACCAAATGAAACCTAGGTACCCATTTGAAAGAACATAAGAAAGACTGGAATCAAAAGCAAAAAACATCAATGATACAATACTGTCTAGAAAACACTGCGATCCCCAATTGGAAGAATATCAAATTAACATGCAAATACCCAAAACATAGGCAAATATTAACAGCTGAATCTATTGTGATAGAAAAGACCAAAAATATCAATTGCAATGTTAACTACCCTGTAGCCCTTTCTCATGCATGGAGATATCTGGTACAAGAGGAAATAAAATGATGAAAAACAAGGGGAAATGGAAAGAACGTGGACTACAAGGAGAGACGTCAAACAATCAACCACCAGATGCAGATGACAAAGAGAAAAGCATTTATGTGGCAATCAGTTATTGCAATTGTACTTGAGTGGCGATAGCCAAGCATAAGTTGTTACAGTTCAAATACCACTAAAGAAGGCATGGGCCTACGTACTGAAATACCCTTTGGCAATTGCAGGGGGAAGGAAACGATGTTCCTTTGGATTTTTTAACATTCGACAATTCTTTTCATGAACTTTTGGATTTTACAGTTGACAATTCTTTTAACAAACCTTTGGATTTTAACTTTATGTTTTCAACTTTTATCCTTATCATTCTTGTCTGCCTTTGTTTTTATTCATGTTGCTTAGTGTTTGAATCAGAGAAAGTGGCATGGATGAAACCTTGACATTTGCTTAGTTTCATTTTGCAATTTTTATTTATTACTTCATTCTTGAATCCAAACTGAAAGGCCATCTTTTTTTATCCACTTTCTTCTGTTCTCTTACAATACAAATGGGTGAATGATCTTTTAATTTTACATAAGAGTTTAAAGATGGTGTGCTGTGATAATAACTTATAAGAATTAAATTTGAGATACAAGTGAGTCAGTTTCAGTTTCTATATATCTGATATTTTATTTCATTTTTAGCAGTCTTAGAATAATACCTACAAAGAGTAAGTTTTTTTTCAGTTGGATTTCTGTAGAATCATAAATTGGCATAACAACTGCAGTCACACTAACTGGTTGCTCTAAGGTGCTACTGCAAAGTATTCAATGTGCTACAGGCTGAACTGTAGCACATAAATAGGGGAAGGTCATGTTTTCATGGTAGTTGTTTTCACATTTGAAAGAAAACCTCCATACGAAAAAAAAAAAATGAACAGCACGATGCACATGCGTGTAGTAATTATTTCACATATTTTGTTATTATATGGTGAATTAGACATTCATGTATGTGTGTGTTCATTTTGCCTCTTACTTAATACTGTTAGCTTCTTTTTGATTAGATTAGTTGTTTTGTGTATAAAGATTTTGGGTGCAGGGATGCTACATCCAAACTACATAACATTGTGTGCATGTGTTTACTTTTTCATTTATTTTTATTATTTTTCATTTGTTTTTCTTGCAACCATATCTAAACTCTAACTATCACTTTGACTGCATTAATATAAGGTATCATCTGTTCATCATTAGAGAAATAAGGAAACTGTCCTGTCATTAACACCATTTCTTACAGGGAAGCCTTAAACTAAAAACACGGATGTTTTCCTTATAGTTTACTTATTTTTGTAACCAGAAAAAAAAAATCCGTAAAAATATCAAAAACCAGAAGGATAAGAAAACCTGAGGTTGGTTGGTTTGTTGTTGTCTTTTCACTTATCTTATCTATCTATTCGTCCATCCATCCAACTGGTCTATCTGTTCATCCATCTACCATGAAGAGGGAAAGTAGTTGTGTTCTAACTTGATGGTGTAAAGGTATCTTCAAAAATACTAACTGAGAGGAAGGTAGTTAAAATTCCTTTCATGAACTATTATTTCATTTGCAGTTTGATCAAGAGTAGTGTCTTGCCAGAAGTCTTACAATTATCATTTCTACACTCTGGGTGACAAAACATTTAACTTGAATGCAAAATACCATCAATTTTCAGCTGAATTTTTTGCTACATAAATGAATGAAAATACACTCTTGGAAATTTTTTGCTACATAAATGAATGAAAATACACTCTTGGAATTTTTTTGCTTTATTCCCTACATATTCTCACATTTTCCCTTTCTGCATTTTCACCAATTTAGTAGAACATAATTCTCATTAATAAGAAAAGTGACCTGCACTGAAACATATCTAGTAATCATATTTACAATGAGGTACTAATAAGTAACTGATGTGATCTCATATGGCCTTTCCTAATGAAATGTCAGTGCTTTGACGGGAAGCAGTGTTATCACAAAGGTGTGCCAACACAACCATGTATTAACAGTATAGCATCATGATGAAAGAAAATGATACCTCATCCTCACCGATGCACAAGGCCAGCATGGTGAGTTACGGCAGTGATTGGAAAGCTACAACTACATTCTTGAAAAAGTACCTTGCTACAGCTACAACTACTTTGGTTGTTGTAGCTGCAGAAGGGTCATTGAGCTTGCGTGTGGAAATTGAAGCTTGAGTTGCACTGTTAGTGGAAGAATGGCTCGGCGCCATCACTTAGAAGACTCTTTATAGTGGAGAGAGATCGGTAGATTGGAAGCAAGGCAATCGCAAGAAGTTGAGGTAGCAAGATGACAGAAGGTGTCACGGCAAGTAGTCTTCGATCTCTGCAGACAGTTCCAGGAAACCGGAACACTAAACAGAAATCCAGAACAAGGATGCCCATGAGCCACAACAAATCCAGATGACCGATATTTGTCACTGACAGCTTGTCGCCCTAGGGAGTTGACAGCCAGGTAACTCTCGCAGAAGCTCTCCTCTTCCACAGGAACAACGATGTGGAGGCAAAGTTTACAGAAGACTTCATGAGAGAGGTCTATATGCAAAAAGGCCAATGCATAGCTGCCAACTAAATTTCATAAAAACCAGAAGAATGCCAAAAAAAAAAAAAAAAAAATCCAGGAGATTGCATAACAATGAGGAAGATTTTTCTGATGTTAGTTTGTTATACAATATAAAATGTCCACACAGAGCTAAAACTGCATATCTTGTTTTGCAATAGTTACACACAAATTTTTATATGCACTTCAACAAAACAAGAGAAAGATTAATAAAGAAGTCCATTATGTATAATTTACTACATTTTGAAACACTCCATCCATATAAGTCAGCAAGAAAATTCTATCCTTTCAGATGCCTATGCAGAACTTCATTTTTTTTTTTTTTTTCTGCTCTGTCTTTTTTTTTCCCCTCCCCAAATACATGCCAGGCTATCAGACAATTTTTGCTTTTGATTCCTTAAGAAGTACCTGGCCACTTTCAATGTCCACTTTTTTTATCTTTTCAAACCTATACTGCTTTCTTCTGCTTTATTTAACATTATCAGGGACACAGACCTGCTTCTGAAGTTGAGAAACACTAAGTGGAGCTAACATTTTTTCTTTTTCTAGTTTTCCCCAAACACCAATAGGAATTCTGCAGTAAATGTAATACGTGCTTACACAGACTGGGAGTAGCTCACGGTGGCCTTTAGAACCCATTAACAAGTGTTACGAACTTGAAAACATGAAAAAATAAACTTTACACAGATGTTTAATAACATTATTTTACTGAGATTTTCGATTTCCATAGCATACTCGATGTTTACCGTCGTCTGTAGCGGACCGGCGATTTCCATAGCATACTTGATGTTTTCCATTGTCCATAGCAGACCAACGATTTACATAGCATACGCAAAGTTTTCCATTGTCCGTAGTGGACAGACGATTTCCATATTATACTCGGCGTTTTCTGTCGTCCGTAGTGGACCGATGATTTCCATAGCATACACAACATTTTCCATCTTCCGTAGTGGAGCAACGATTTCCATATTATACTCGACATTTTCTGTCGTCTGTAGTGGACCGACGATTTCCATAGCATACTCGATGTTTTCTATTGTCTGTAGTGGATCGACCATTTCCATAGCATACTCAATGTTTTCCATCGTCCGTAGAGGACTGACAATATACATAGCATACTCGATGTTTCCCATCATCTGTAGAGGACTGATGATTTCCATAGTGACTACGTAAATTTCGTAGTACTTGGAGTCTCTCAATCTTTCTTCCCACAGCATGATATTATTCGGTGTTAAGCGGAACGGTGTGCACGGAGAATTTACTGTGACAAAGTCCCGACGATGATCAAAGGGCAGAGGGATTCTGGTGCACATTGGCACAGAATTCCCATCTTTGTTATATAGTTTATTTATAGGGATATTTTTAGCAAAAAAAAAAATACTGAAATTTTTAAAATCCAGAAGAAAAGTTCTTCCGGCTGGAAAACCAGATTATTTTAAAAATCAGAAAACTTCCGCAAAATCCAGAAGAGTTGGCAGGTATGCCAATGGTCTGTATCCCATTCACTGCATTGCACAGAACAGTCTGTCTGAATTGGACCTGACAACATCAATCCTGTAACCCTGATCAATGGGCCTGTGTTCTCTTCAGTGATGAGTCACAGTACAACTTAAACATGGATTCTTGAAGTGTGTGTTTACATTTGGAGATTCAGTTTCCCACCAACATTAGGAAAACTGACCTCTCAAGTAGTGGAGAACTCCTGGTTTGGGCTGGCATTATGTTGGATGGATGCACACCTCTGCATATGTTTCTAAGAGGCACCCTGACAGTTGCACGCTACAGAGGTGAAATCTTACAGCCCTACATATGGCTTTTCAGGGGTGCTGTTGGCCCCCAGTTCCTTTTAATGGACAATAACACACATCCTTGTAGGGCTCAGCTAGTCAATGAATACCTGGAGAATGAGAATATTTACAGGATGGAGTAACCTGCAAGATATCCGCACCTGAACCCGATGGAGCATGTCTAAGATGCCCTGAAAAGAGCAATTGCAAAGACTATGATGCACCTTGGTGGAGGAGTGGCACTTATTGCCCCAAACTCTTATTCATAGCCTTGCAAACAACATGAGGGCTTATTGTGTGATCTGTACTGCTATTTGGGGTAACCACACTATCCCCTCAACATCTGTGCCACTTTCTGCATCACTCTTGGACTGCCATGCTGTCATGTGCGTGCATACTTCCTCTTCGTGTGGTGATGGCATTCCTTTTCTGTTATGCCTTGCTGCATTATCAACATATGTATGTCCAAACCAACTGTCATTACACTCAGCCATGTGAATTTTGCATTATTCATGGTTTTGTGTTTGTCATGTTAATTTTGGGCATCAGGTACATAGTGTTTCCTTAGAGCTTATTCTGGTCTTTCTTTCCTGTCCTATCCCCTTCCAGACAGGGGTCCAGGAAGTGGAACAGCTTTCTACTTTGTTTTCTAAAAAGGTATCCAGTTCTCCACTCAGTATGGAAGAGGCTCATATGAGAGTGAAGACAAAAATAGTGTGTGCGCGCACACACACACACACATTCTGTTGGTTTCCTATTTTAATCATTCCTTCATGTTTTTACTTACTTTACTCTTCAATACTTAGAATGGGAAACCCAAACATTTTCAGAAACAAAGTAGAAAGCTGTTCTACTTCATGACTCCTGTTGGAATGGGTGAGAGAGAAGAAATGGCAAAAGAAACACTCAGCTAGCATTCCTCAATGGCTAGATTTTATAGAGAAAACAATACTGCATAGAAGATAAACAGATAAATGGGCCATATATAAGACTCAGTAACTAGTACATGGGAGATAGACAGGAGATATTGGGCAGAGAGTAGGAACCACATGAATAAAAACTGCTCAAAAAGAAACTTGGGAATACCAACATCTAATAGTGGATCAGTTAGGAATGATAATGCTAATTTTAAATATTGCACACACAAATAAAAATACAATAATTCCTTGTTGAAGAGTATAAGAACTTTATGCAGAACACATGATGTAAGACTTACTGTTCCATTAAGGCTCTCCGACACTGGTATTCTGCCGAGTGTTCACTAAAAGGAAACCCAGAGAATTCTAAAATATTTTTCCTCACTGTATTTGGCTGAAAGAAAAAATCCAGTATATAAACTACATCGCCGAAAACACTACTTCAAACAAGAGTGAAAGTTATGCACATCTTTAAACAAAAAGATATACTGAAACAGATCTCTTTGCTTAGATAAAAGAGAAATATAAAATTATAAATAAGGAAAAAGAAGTACCAAATCAGAGGGTCAGATATTTCTGTCTTCAGAAATTTAGTGAAATCCTGGATACACATTCTTTGACAAAAATGTGCCACCGTAATTTCTCATTTTAGTATCCTAAATAATTTAAGCAAAATCTACTTTTAAATGACTGACAGAGTTGCAGAACAAGCGTGTAATGTACATTTCTTATAAAATCAAGGAAAATCAGGGATATCATTTATTTCTTAAAGATTTTTGTTGAAGAAATTACATGCAACCTTAAGCATGAGACAAAGTTCCCAGCTGTCCATGCTTCACAGAGAAATGCAATAGCATCATCAGTATTTTGTGCCTCAATGTTAGGTTCAGCTATCGCAATGTTCCATCATTACAGTAGTTTTCCATGGTGCAATGTGGCAACTGATTTCAATCCCATGGTGGTACATTATGAGAGCTAAACCTAACATCAGACCCATGTTAGTGAGCTTCCCCGATGAGCTGAGACACAAGACAGCTGAGGACTTGCACTCACTTTCTTGGATTTGCAGGGAATTTCTTCAGCAACAATATTTAAAAATGTTGTATTACCTTAATTTTCAAACAGGAAATGAATGATGGAGGACCTTTCATGTCAATAACTTATTACTGGGGAAACCAGGTACATATTTTCAAAAATGTTGTATGTAAATACATATTTTCCAAAATTCTGTAATAAATACATAAGTTTGCATGTCTCCTTTTTTTTTTTTTTTTTTTTTTTTGGTGCAAATAAACCTGAGGTAAAAATTCAACAAAAAAAAAAAAAAAAGAAGAAAGAGGTAATGGTATTTTAATGACTGGACACAATTCACTCCTCTCTTTCCCTACACAACCACTTGTTTCATTGTCCCCATTACGTTGGCAAATGATGTCTTTTCTTCCCACTCGAGGAAGCGAAACTGGAAGTTCTATAATCATGAAGTCTTAGGTAACATATGGATAGATCTCGAAGTCCAACAAGGAAAGTATATTATACATTCAGTAGACAAAACATTGGAGATAGGGGTGATGGGCAGTTCACGTGGGCATCCATCGAACAGAGTGGAACAGACTCAAACTGAACACAGGTGATAAAACAGGCAGACAGTAAGGCTTCCCAACAATATATCGCAATCAGCGAACATCGGTAAAAATGGTGATCTGAGTGACTTTGATTGTAGACCCATTGTGGGCACAAGACAGACGAACCATTCTGTCGTCCAAGTGGTACGAATGACACATTCCCATTCTATCACCCGAGGGCATCCGTATCAAGGGTGTACTGCGATTATACCATCAATGGATTTGCCAGTGCCCAGAGAAAAAGCGGTGGCTAACCACATGCCACTGTTGACCGGGGTTGACGCAGACTATCCAGACTCATACAGACCGACGGCTTGGCAATGGTAGTAAAAATCACATCTAGGTTAAATGTCAGAGGCCCAAGCAGTGTCAACGAGCAAATGGTATGGCACATGCTGCATACCCTGGGCTAGGGGACTACTTGTAAGCCATTGTTGATTGCTGCATACCCTGGGCTAGGGGAGTACTTGTAAGCCATTGTTGATTGCTGCATACCCTGGGCTAGGTGACTACTTGTAAGCCATTGTTGATTGCTGCATACCCTGGGCTAAGGGACTACTTGTAAGCCATTGTTGATTGCTGCATACCCTGGGCTAGGGGAGTACTTGTAAGCCATTGTTGATTGCTGCATACCCTGGGCTAGGGACTACTTGTAAGCCATTGTTGATTGCTGCATACCCTGGGCTAGGGGACTACTTGTAAGCCATTGTTGCTTGCTGCATACCCTGGGCTAGGTGACTACTTGTAAGCCATTGTTGATTGCTGCATATCCTGGGCTAGGGGACTACTTGTAAGCCATTGTTGATTGCTGGACACCCTGGGTTAGGGGACTACTTGTAAGTCATTGTTGATTGCTGCATACCCTGGGCCAGGGGACTACTTGTAAGCCATTGTTGATTGCTGCATACCCTGGGCTAGGTGACTACTTGTAAGCCATTGTTGATTGCTGCATACCCTGGGCTAGGGGACTACTTGTAAGCCATTGTTGATTGCTGCATACCCTGGGCTAGGAGACTACTTGTAAGCCATTGTTGATTGCTGCATACCCTGGGCTAGGGGACTACTTGTAAGCCATTGTTGATTGCTGCATACCCTGGGCTAGGGGACAACTTGTAAGCCATTGTTGATTGCTGCATACCCTGGGCTACGGGACTACTTGTAAGCCATTGTTGATTCCTCGTCATCAGACATTATGTTTTACCTAGTGCTGGGAACATCAAAACTGGACCTCTGCGGAATGGTGTCCCATTGTGCAGTCCAACGAATCCCATTTTCGGATGTACTGAGCTGATGAGAGGGTGTGGGTGTTGCGTCAACAGCACGACGCCATGGCCCAGTCATGCTAGGTCAATTCTGTTTAAGGTGGTGATGGCGGCTCTATGATGGTTTGGGGAGCCTTCTCGTGAGACACATTAGGTTTCTTAGTGTGTCTGAAGAGGTCCTTAACCACTGTGTGCTGCCAGCATGTGCTGTAGAGAAGAGTTTGGGCTCAATTTTAGGAGCCCGGGCCTGGCCCACTTTCTTTGATTACATGTGTTTGCTGAGCCCGGGCCCGGATTCTTAGAAAACTTTGCTTATCAAGGCTTGCATTTATGCATTATACACTGGCCAAAGATATGGCACAAGCAAGGATTAGTTTAAAAAGTTTAGTTCAGTTTATCCACTTCACAATATTAATATGTTTTTAGAAATACTGCGCATAAAGCCAAATGTTCTAAAATGTGGATTTGAAAATAAATAAATAATCAACGTGCCCTTCGACCGCATTAGGGGAAACAGTAATTTTGGTAAAAGCGGAAGAAAAGAAAATCGTTTAGAAATAAAAATTCCATTCGTTACTTTTTTTTGATTTCTAAATTTACTTTTATTTTAAAAAATTCATTATAAAACATACTACGCCGTACAGACAGTTGCAAGTGTTAGAAATTTTGACTCTAGAAAACTAATCTTTGCAATATAATTTACATTTATTTTAAGTGGTAAAGGTAGTTTAAAGTGATGTAGTAGAATATAAAAAAAAGCATGTAGGGATATTTCCAAAAAAAAAAAAAAAAAAAGAACGTAAAAGCACTCCAGACCAGATTATTCTGCATTTTGTAACATTAACAAAGCTTTGTGCTTAATAGTATAATAATCACAATATTATCATATGTGTGTGCAGTTTCCAGATCAAGTTCTTCATGAAAAAAGAGAGAGAGAATTGCATCTAATGCCTCAGCGCTTCAACTTGATCTTCTTTTCTCTAAAACTCGACCTGCTGCACTAAAAACCAACGTCACCCCAAACATCGCGGGAGTGAGAAAATTTTAAAAAATAAATAACAATACTTTCAATTTACTTCCGATATTGGAGGTTATATTATTTAACGTGCACCAAAAATAAGCTTAAACACAGATTAAAACAACACGTAAAAAACTGGCAGAAAAAAGAAGAAAAAACAGCACTTATCCAATACTGTCTGGATAACCAAAAATTTCCTAAATTCGAAAATATAAAAATCATTAAAAGCTGTAAATCCGAAAAACGCCTCAGAATAGCAGAGTCGGTAATGATTGAAAAAAATAGGACAAAAGTTTGCAACCATAATGACTCTAATAATTTGAGAAACAGCTGGAAAAATTTAATTAAAATTGAGCAAAAAAATGAAAAAGTTCGGAAAATGAGATCACTGACCAACAAGAGATGGCGCCACAATGCCCAAGAAGAAGCGATAGCCGATGACAGAAGCAGCCCGCGAGAACCACCGAAATGCCCAGCTGACACTGTCCGTGCTAGTCGGAGCAAAACGTCCCCTCGAAGACGGTAAAGGAGTTTTACTGAAAGTACTAGGGTATGAATAAATATTGAAGTAAATGAGGATGCAGCAAAGAAAAAACTTATTTGGTGATGAGACAAAATAAATTCCAACGGAGAAAAAAAAGAAGCGGACCCGTGGCCAAATGAAAAACCCCCGTGCCGCATCCACATAACGGAAATATGAATTGAAAGCCAAGCCCCACGTGCGGTAAGTGTTCATCGAACTTTACCAACTAAAAAGTGAAGTTCAAAAATGCAAATAACAATACTTCTAACTGCACAATTTTGGAAATTAATACATCATTTTAAAGATAAGATACTTGACTTTTAATAAAATACAAAAAATGGGAATGTGATTTTTTCCCAGTTTTTCGATACCAGACCTCCTTAAACTAATCCTTGCTTGGGCCATAGCTTTGGACAATGCATAATGCAAGTCTTGCTAAGCAAAATTTGTCTTGCAATGGCAGCTAGCTTAGGAAATTGAAAATCCTTCCACCATGGTAACAAATCCACAATGAAATTCAACACGTGTAATTCAACCGGGCTCGGAATTACATGTGTTGAATTAATTACAGTAATGAAATTCAAGACGTGTAATTCCGAGCTAGGGCCCAGCCTGGGTTTTTTGGTAGTTAATGAATTCTGAGCCCGTCCAAGCCCAGGCCTGAGCTCACCTCTAATGTGCTGGCTGATCACCTACAAGTTTTCATGGCCTTCACGCATCCTGCTGCAAATAGTCTGCTTCAGCAGGACAACATGCCACCCCACCAGGCCGCAACGACCCACGCATGGCTCGAAAAACACTCATCTGAGTTTGGAACCATCCTGTGACCCGCCAAGGTCCACGGATTAAAACCCTGTGGAAGCTCTCTGGGATGCCATGGAGCAGAACATCTGATCCATGGATCCTGGACAGATGTCTTAGGCGGAGTTGTGGACAATGCTGCAACAAAGGCATGGCTGGCATTACCTTCGGAAACCCTCCTGCATCTCATGGAGTCGATGCCCCAGCATGTACATGTGTTATCCATTGAGTGTATATACACAGCTCGCGTTATACACTATCTACCAACAAGTAATTGGACACCTGTGATAGCAAAGGAAAACGAAGTTTATTCACCTTCAATAGTTGGTGGAGCCTCCATGAGCGGCGATTACAGCTGCGGCCCTCCGGGGCATACTCTCAACCAGGCGTTGTACGACGGCTAGCAGTATTTTCTTTCACTCGGCTTAGAGAAGACAGGTCAGTTACTTCACCGATTTCGGACGGTGGGGGCACCCCTTAAGTCGACGCTCCAATTCGTCCCAGAGGTGCTCGATAGGGTTAAGGTCCGGGCTCTGTGCAGGCCAGTCCATTCGATTAACCCCATTGTCACCATACCAAGCCATGGTGGACCTCGCAACATGACAGGTGGCATTGTCATCCTGAAAGTAACATGGGTCCACCCCATAAAACTGCCACAACGTAGGAAGCGCATGGTCATCCAAAATGGTGCCAGGAATTGCGACCAAGGGTCCCATGTCATACCAGGAAAAACACCCCTATAGCATAATTCCACCGCCGCCGAACTTCACAGTTGGCACAATACATTCCGGCAGGAGGCGTTCTCCAGGCAGACGCCAAACCCAGACCCAGCCATCCGAACGGTAGAGGGTGAACCTTGATTCGTCGCTCCAGAGAACCTGTTTCCACTGTTCAATGGTCCACTGTCAACGTTCTTTGCACCACGTTAGCCGAGCAGCGCTATTGGACTTGGTGATCAAAGGCTTGTGGGCGGCAGCACGTCCATGATAACCGAGCAGATGGGCTTTCTTACGGATGGTATTCATTGAAAGAACACTCATGGATGCCTGTTGAAACTCCTCGCTGATGTGGCCCATTGATTTGGTGTGGTTCTTCCAAATTTCTCTGGCCAGCACCCGTCGGTCTCTAACTCCCAGTTTTGTGGGTCTGCCGGTTCGGGGCACATTCCGACAGTCACCTCTCATCTTCCACTTGCCAATCATGTAGGCCACTGTCGATTTTGGGTACTTCAACTCACTGGAAATGTCACATATGGATCGGCCATTTCTGTGATACCCAACGATTACACCTTTCTCGAAATCAGAGAGCTCCGAACTGCGTGGCATCTTGCATGCGACTGGTTGCGTTGTTCTTTCCCACACGATATTGAACGGTGGCGGCCGTGATGTGTATCAGGACCGCAGATATCGTCGATTGCAGGGGTGTCCAATTACTTGTTGGTAGATAGTGTAGTTGTTGTAGTTGATGAGGTTCTGTTGAACTTCTGTGGCCAGCATGTCCTTTCTGCAATATTATTTTACTCTTATACTACGTGCTAAAGTGTGGTCGTGAAGTGCAACGAGTTAATTATTTCAAAGAGCTGGGTAGCTGTGCCAAGGAGATTTCTGTGTTGAATTTTAATGAGTATTCTGCCTCTTCATTGAGAGTCTGTTAGTGAAAAAATATCCATCAAATCTGAAGCCCAAGAAAAGCAACAAAAACTTTAACAGCATCTTATTAAAAAAACTAAGGAGGATGTGACATCATCGTTCATAAGGAAAATAAGTCAAGACCAAATTCAAAACAAAAACGTTTTGCAGAGTTTGAAGTTTTATTTTGTATTTACCATGCCTATTGGCAGTTTCTGTGAATTGCATGGTTTACAAATGAATATTTTCACCAGTTGCAAGTTTTGATTTGGTCCAGCCATAACATTCCTTTAGTTTCAGTACTTAGTATTCTCATTCGTGTGTCGTTGTTTCATGACAGTAGGCATAGATTTGTGATGGAAAGTCTAGAGATGACATTTATTGTCCACTGCAACTCCAAAGAACTCCTTCCATCAAATATAGAGCTGTGCTTAATAAGTTGAGTACTAACATTTTCTTTTTATCACATAAAATAACTATTTTTTGAATAAAGCTCATGTTGAAAATTGGCTTCCTAGTTTCTTAATTCAATTACTAATTAAAAACTACTATTATGGGAATTTTTACTAGGAATTTTTTTATTTTAATTGCAAATTTTCGGAGAAAACTCTTCTCCTTCTTCAGGCTGTCTTTTTGGTGTCACTTATTCTCGTCACTATCGCGGTTACGGTTAACCTTGATGGTTATGGTTATTTTTCATCAAATCCTGCCAGATGTTAGGCAGGGAAAATCCTCTGCAGTCATTGATGATGGAATTTTGATTTTTCTCAATCTCTATTCCTTCTTTTAGCTTTCTTTTTTGAAAATTGCTTTGGAAACTGATCAAAATTCCATCATCAATGACTGCAGAGGATTTTCCCTGCCTAATATCTGGCAGGATTTGATGAAAAATAGCCGTAATCGTCAAGGTTAACCATAACCACGAATGTGATGGGAAATAAGTGACACCAAAAAGGCAGCCTGAAGAAGGATAAGAGTTTTCTCAGAAAATTTGCAATTAAAATAAAAAAATTTCCTAGTAAAAATTCCCATAATAGTAGTTTTGATTAGTAATTACAATAACTAGTTACTTTATCACTGAAGAAAATATATTTTAATTTCTAGTATTTTTTTTTATTTTTTGCAAATATTTTTGAAATTATTAGCACACACAAAAAAATGTTCCCTGTTTTATAAAAACCTAAATATCTGTTCCCCACTTATTACATATAATTTCAATAAATTGTTTTCAATAGGATCTTTTAGCTGCACATCACCCTTGTTCACACTTATAGCAAAATTACACATGATGAATCTTATTTAACAAGTCTATTGCCAGTTGAAATTTCCAAATAATCAGAATGCTGGGCTGTGCATATGAATCACATGAGTTCATATTTAGTAGACTTACATTACTTCCTCTGTAGAGCAATGCAATTTTGTTGGTAAATGGAGCAGTCCTATAACATTTCTCTTCTGAGGATGTGGTACATAAAAGATTAGTCAAAGGAGTTCATTGAATATTCGTCAGTCTTTAGTAATTGATTGGATGGTAGTTAGAGGAGGAAGTTTAGTGGCCTATTTGTATGCACAATGTTGTGAGATTTTGAGAAGTTCATGAGTGAATGCTGGGTGATAGGGAATGGAACTAATTTTAAAGATGGTACAGAAATAGGAATGAGATAACTAATACTTTGTTTAGCTTCAAAGATTAATGAAGTTGGTGACTATTTTAGGAAAGGGGAGATGGTGAGTGGCAATTTCTTGATGCTCGAATATTCTTTTTGTAAGAAAGAGGGGAGATTCTTCAAACTATTGAGATGCGGAGATTGCAATGGTTTGGCCATGTAAGGAGAATGTCATCAGTGTCTTCCTAAAATTCTGATGGAGTGGGAGGCTCCAGGAAAGAGGAAGACCAAGGAGAAAGTGGATGGAGGAGATTAAATCAAGTTTAAAAAATAATGAACTGGATGAAGTGATGGCCTTGGGTAGAGAGAAGAGGGGGAAGACTGGTTGAACTATATGGTCGAGGAATTCTTCTTAGTAGTGGAAATTCCTGCTGATGATGATGAAGAAAGAGGGGATTATTTACAAAAAGAATATACCAACATCCAGAAATTGCTGCTTCCCATCATTTTCCTCTTGAAGTAGTCACCAAGCTCATAAAAAAATTCAAAGCCCAAACAAAGTTTCAGTTAGATATAATTCAAGATACCTTTGTCCTCTGGAAAGGCAGGAATTCCGAACTACCTAAATTAGTTGAACTTATCAATTCAATTGATCCTCATATACAGTTCACATGTGAGACTGAAAATAATGGCTGCTTACCATTCCTAGATGTCCTGGTGTCACGCTCTGAAGGATCCTTTAGTACAACAGTTTATCGAAAGCCATTTGCTGTTTCCTTACCTCCACATGCAAAATCAAATCACCCATGGAAACAAAAAATGTCTGCTTTCTACACATACGTATATCATGCAGTACATATATGCTCACCTGAGGATTCCTTACAGAAAGAGCTTGATTTTCTTAAACGAACTGCAGTACACACAGGATATAGCCCTTCCGTGATAGAAAAAGCGGTCCAAAAATTTAGGAAACCGAAGCCCGTCTGCTCGCTCACGCCAGTAGACCTCCCAGTACGAACGAATTGGGCGGTTATCCCATTTGCTCCTCAGATTTGCTTCAGAATTTCAAAAATTCTCAAAAGTTTTAATTTCAAAGTGATTTTCAAACCCATAAACAAGATGAATTTTTACGGATCAAAAGACTACGTCCAAGACATAAATTCCTGGGGAATTTATCAGATACCTTGTGAATGTGGACTTTCATATATAGGACAGACCCGCAGGGCTTTAAGTTTCCGTGTGAAGGAACACAAGACTTACGTACGGAACTATGAACTGAAGAAGTCATCAATAGCCCAACATTGTCACGAAAATAACCATAATTTTTTTCTTTGAATAAAGCTCATGTTGAGAAATGGCTTCCTAGTTTCTTAATTCAATTACTAATCTTAAGCAACTATTACGGGAATTTTACTAGGAATTTTTTTCATTTAAATTGCAAATTTTCGGAGAAAACTCTTCTCCTTCTTCAGGCTGTCTTGTTGCTGTCACTTTTTACTTGTCACTATCACGGTTACGGTTTACCTTGACGGTTACGGTTAACCTTGACGGTTTAGGTTATTTTTCAACAAATCCTGCCAGATGTTAGGCAGGGAAAATCCTTTGCAGTCATTGATGATGGAATTTTGATTTTTCTCAATCTCTATTCCTTCTTTCAGTTTTCTTTTTTGGAAATTGCTTTGGAAACTGATTACTTTAAGGGAATTCCAATCCATGCTGTGCCCAGTTGCTCTAACATGCCAATCTAATCCAGTCCTGTTGGAGCAATTTTTTATAGCTGCTTTATGCTCAGCTATACGAGTTTCTAGTCTGCGACCTGTTTCACCTATGTAAGATAGTCCACAACTACAATTTACTTCATAAACTACTCCTTGCAAAATATATTTTAAAAATATCTTACATAGGTGAAACAGGTCGCAGACTAGGAACTCGTATAGCTGAGCATAAAGCAGCTATAAAAAATTGCTCCAACAGGACTGGATTAGATAGGCATGTTAGAGAAACTGGGCACAGCATGGATTGGAATTTCCTTAAAGTAATCAGTTTCCAAAGCAATTTCCAAAAAAGAAAACTGAAAGAAGGAATAGAGATTGAGAAAAATCAAAATTCCATCATCAATGACTGCAAAGGATTTTCCCTGCCTAACATCTGGCAGGATTTGTTGAAAAATAACCTAAACCGTCAAGGTTAACCGTAACCGTCAAGGTAAACTGTAACCGTGATAGTGACAAGTAAAAAGTGACAGCAACAAGACAGCCTGAAGAAGGAGAAGATTTTTCTCCGAAATTTTGAAATTTAAATGAAAAATTCCTAGTAAAATTCCCGTAATAGTTGCTTTAGATTAGTAACATAAATTTTTGTTTGGAAACGCTATTCTTATTGATAAACCTGATTCGACTAACAAGCTTAATGTATTAGAAGCCTTCCACATATACCGGAATTCTTCACGACTTGTCAATGACATGACGTCTACGCCATTTCTTTCAAGCGCGTAGAAACAACTCACCAAAAACCGTGACCGTCAGAACTCTGATGATGTCACAATGATTTGAATGTTTACGCTCCATTCGTCCAGATGATGCCGAGCCAGGCGCTCTGCAAAACTATAGTCGATGTTAATAAAACATTTAATTGTGAAAAAACGTTGATAATTTAGTAATTTATTCCAAAGTTTCAGTTACCTCACTTCTCATGCCTCTTTAAAATTCATGGTTCCATTTTCTACCACCCAGTATTAACAAAAAAAAAAAAAAAAAAAAATTGTCAAAATCTCGAAGACGAAAATCTGATCTTTGGCGCAAATATGACAAGGATGGCAAGTCAGACAACATCCGAAAACTTGAAAATTTTCATCGCCCCGGAGCGGGACTCGAACCCGCGTCTCCCAGAAAACGCCTGAGTATGCCAAGATCGGATTTTCGTCTTCAGGATTTGTGTTGTGTGGCGTGGTCCCGTATTTCTTTCAAGAATTGTCAAAATCTTTCAAAGTTATAGGCACAAATTAGCCATTATGCCTCCTCTATCCACCATCAGCTCAGTAGCTCAAGATAAAGATTCACTAGACCCTTAAGTCTGCTCTGGAGTGTACTACATCCTCAAGAGAAGAAATACACTGGCAGCACGTTAGTCAATCCACTGCAGAAATCTTGAATTTAAAAAAAGATGTCAAGGCCTCCCATCTACTGTTCTTTCACTCCTCACAGTAGCTTACAATTCTGCTGCACCGAAAGAATAGCTCCATTTACCAACAAAACTTTCTTGCAAAACAAAGAAAGCATTGAAATTCAAAATATACACACAGCAATCAGAATGTGCCTCTGAACTGCTTTAGTTTGCATATAACATAACATCAGAAAACTTGAAAATCACATTGCCCTGGAGCAGGAATCAAACCCTTCTCTCAATTTCTATTCAAGGATCCCGTTTGCAGCTAAAGTGTTTAATGATGCAAGAAAGACATACAATCTCACCTCACTCTGCAAAGTAAAGGGCATTATTTTGTATAGTCATCTGCCAACATTCCACCAGAGCCACAACCCTGTGTCAGTACCACCTGGCAAGTTTTAAGGACAAAAACTCTCTGATGCCTGATTCCACATTCATTCCTGAATCGAAGTGGCATCCTTGTAGGAAATGGGCTATGGATTGAAGATGGGGCAATATCTGGACCACATGGAGAATGGGGTAAGACCTCAACTTCCAATACCTGTAGTTTTTGATGAACCACTATGGAGGTGTGACTTGGGGCATTATCTACTTGCAGCAACATTTGTTTTCTATTGATGAACACTGGGTAGGATTTGTGCAGAGCAGCATGAACTTGCTCCAGTTGTTCGGTATAGAGGTTCCTGTTGACAGCCTGACCATCTGGCATGAGTTCCCAGTACACAGGACCCTCACAATTCCACCAAAAGCACAGCACGACTTTCTTCTCGAACCACTCTCTTTGCACCACTGGCTGTGCCTTCTGGCTTGGCCTCAACCAATGGTAAGATACTGTAAGAATATCCACTTTTTATCACCTGTTACTATATAATGCCAAAACAAACATCCTGTGGATTTGACAACAATCTGTGACAGAGAGCGACAAGCTGTCTTGTTCATAAAAGGGAACCATTCGATGGCATTTGGAGGGGAAACCAAGTTGGTACAGACGATGAATGGTAGTGTATTGGGAATACTACTCCATCTCAGCTGCAAGTAGTTATGTACTGGTATAAGAAATGCTGTCACATCTTTGACCAGGTTGTCAGAGTTGGTGGTCATTAGACATCCTGACCTTTGATCAGGATGTCAGTGTCGGCAGTCATTAGACATTTTGACTTTTCACCAGGTTGTCAGTGCTGATGGTCATTAGATATCCTGACCTTTGACCAGGATGTCAGTGTTGATGGTCATTAGACATCTTGACCTTGACCAGGATGTCAATGTTGGTGGTCATTAGACATTCTGAAGTGCTGATGATTATTAGGCATCCTGACCTTTGACCAGGATGCCAGTGTTGTGAAGTCACTAGATATCCTGACCTCAGCTTGTTTTCAAAACTACTGTCCTCAGCACTGAACCATTTTCGTGCAGTGCTGCTGCCCTTTGTTTCCTCACTTTCAACTATACAAATTTCTTTCACTGTTGCTCCCTCATCTAAATCTATGAGCACCTGAACAACATGTTTATCAGCCTCCATACTCTGCTCACCTAAAAACCCAATTTGGCTCCATGCCAAATGTTTATCATTACGATTTCCAGTCGATGCTGGCAAGAGTTTCACACAGAAATGGTAGCCAAACATTATGGGTATTTTAAAATGGATGAAATTTTGATTCACCCAGGTACTGTGAAAAAAGTTTCCCACAATTCTGTGTTCTTCTGGAATTGGAAAGAAAGAAAGTTTAACCTAATAATGAGGATCAGCATTAATAAGAGGGCTTTAAATGCCTCATCCTTAACAGACTACTAAAATCAAGAATATGGAGTAAATGGGAGGTTTAAAAAGCTGTAGCCTTTCCCCAATTACACTGGTCTGCATTTAAATATCCCTTTTTTGATGTTTTTAAAGTAATAGGTGATACATAATGATATTTTTATACTGATTTCAAAAATGTAATCCATTTCTTGCATCATGTTGGAATTTTTCCCGCACTGGGAAAGAAGATTTTGCATTTTAACGGATTCCAGTAATTTGAATCCCTATTGCAAACAAACTCAAAAATAAAATTGAAAGTACAATATAGTGTGCTTACCATATAAAATTCACATATATAAAAAATGTCTTCTGATTAATGTTTGTTATTTAGGATGAATTTCCACATGTACATGCATCATGATGGATGAAATTTCTATTTTCTCGATCTCCTTGCACAATTATTTCCATCACAAGGGCGCTCCCTTTTTAGCATCCAATAGTGATATGCCATCATGTTCAAATTCCATCTTCCCTTGATACCTCTTTTCCATGTCAGGATCGAATCTTTTTTCTTGTTCTTTGTTTACATAACCTAATTTTGGGGGGAAATAGTCAATGTGTAAAATCAAAAATGAATCCTGAATTCATGTTGCAATCATGATTTCTAAAGTTTTGCAACATGCCTTCCACAATAGTTTTCTGATTCGTATCCATTTAGTTTTCCAAAAAGTTTTCAGTTGCATTTTGGA
This sequence comes from Macrothele yani, assembly GCA_039090855.1. Taxonomy (NCBI): domain Eukaryota; kingdom Metazoa; phylum Arthropoda; class Arachnida; order Araneae; family Macrothelidae; genus Macrothele; species Macrothele yani. The sequence continues at coordinate 93,697,799 of CM076993.1, forward strand.
AGCTTATCCATGTTTGTTTCTCACATGCATTCAATGATTCCACATTCTCCTGTCCATTATCAGTTCTAAAATTTGAGGTGCAACAATAATGCTCTCGTTAAGCTATAGAGATGTCATAGATGGAGATTTCTTGTAAATGTATTTAAAACAGACACTTTCTCTATCCAATGCATTGACAAACTACTTCAATAAGTCCAGAATCAGAAGCAGTGGAGGAAATAATATCAGAGTTGTACCAAAAGTAATGCAAAAGTGGGATTAACTTTTTTATCAATTGACAGAGGTTGTTTAAATTGCACATGTTGGTAGAGTAACTCTTCCTCTATGGTAATCCTTCTTCACTGCAGGTAAATAATGGATTCCAAGCAGAAGCAACGTGTCATCATTGAGTTCTTGATGAAAAAAGGGTGCAGGCTGTTCGACATCGACAGAAAGCTACAGAATGTTTACAGAGATGACACCATTGACAAAAGCAATGTGCACAGATGGATGAAGAAGTTTAAAGAAGGAGAAACCAGCATTGAAGACAAACCATGCCGTGGGAGGCCATCATCTGTGACAACTAACATGAAAGTTTGCAAAGTGGGTACCTTAGCAGTTGACACCTGATTTGAAAGAGAGAAGGGTGGAAGTCTGCTCTGATAGATGCTGGAAGTGCTTGAAGCCAATGAAGACACATTTTTCTGATCTGGTGACAGGGGATGAAATGTGAGCATATCTTTATGATCCGGAAATGAAGATTGAATCCATAAAATGAAGGCACACCTCTTCAACAAGGCCTAAGAAGTTCAAGATCTAGCGATCAGCAAAGAAAGTCATGGCAACTGTTTTTTGGAATGACAGGGGTGTCATTCTCCTCGATTTTCTGGAACGTTTCCGTACCATGACCAACAAGTGGTACACTGAGACACTCAAGAAGCTTAGAGAAGCCGTAAGGAGGAAGAGACCGAACAAGAATCTGAAAAGGATGCACATTCACCATGACAATGCGAGAACACACACATCTTTGGCAACAAATCAGGCAATCGGCAAATTCGGCTAGTCGATGGTCCCCCATTCACCCTACAACCCAGATCTGGCGCCCTCCGACTTCCACCTGTTCTGTCCAATGAAGGACAGTCTCTGGGGACAATTATTTGATGACACAGACGAGGTGAAAGTGGCTGCAAAGATGTGGGTACAACAGTCTACACCTGAATTTTTTCAAAGAGGATTTGAGAGTTGTGGATGGTGCAAATGCATCACCTGTGAGGGAGACTACATTGAGTAGTACCTTTGTATATTGAAAGAGTTACTCTACCAACATGTACAATTTGAATGACTTCTGTCAGTTAACAAAAATGTTATGCCCACTTCTGCATTACTTTCGTTAGAACCCTCGTACTTTTGTGTGATCAACTAATGGTTTATGTAACACGTTTTTAGAACCAGGCAGTAAAACAGTAAAGGTATCCTCCTTTTCCACTGCTTGAGTGAGTGAGTGAGTGAGTGAGTGTGTGTGTGTGTGTGTGTGTGTGTGTGAGAGAGAGAGAGAGAGAGAGAGAGAGAGAGAGAGAGAGAGAGAGAGAGAGAGAGAGAGAGAGAGAGAGAGAGAGAGAGAGAGAGAGAGAGAGAGAGAGAGAGAGAGAGAGAGAGAGAGAGAGAGAGAGAGAGAGAGAGAGAGAGAGAGAGAGAGAGAGAGAGAGAGAGAGAGAGAGAGAGAGAGAGAGAGAGAGAGAGAGAGAGAGAGAGAGAGAGAGAGAGAGAGAGAGAGAGAGAGAAGTTGGTAGTTATCTGACCTCCAGAAATTTTAGAATACTTACCAGGTTTTTGGTACACTGAAAAAGACAGAAAATGCGGAGGTGGGCGGAGAAGATTCGTAGAGTTGTAGAGGTATTGTTCTTCTAATCTCTTTTAAATAGTACCACCTTCTCTCCAAAATTTTGTGAAACTAACAAAAAGAGCATTCAATTTTCTCTGGATTTATTTTTTATTATAAATGTGTTACTTAAAGATATTAAAACAAACAAAACTCTTGTATACATGTCATAACATTTGGCAATAATTAGCTTCAAAGGAAAAAAAAACAAAAAAAAAACATAAACACTACTTACTGGGCATGGCCTTAAATACAAAATCATGTGGGCATCATTGAGTTTTGCAGCTGGAGTACTGATAACTTGATAATGAACTGTAATAGAAAAATGGGGGGGAACATTAGAATAGCACAGTAAGATTACAATATACATATGTACATCAACAGCTCAAAAATCCAGCAATCCTGCAGTTCAGTTATTTATAGTAGTGAATTTTCCAAAAGAATAAACATTCATCCTAGAACCTGAAAAATTCTCACTGAAACCCAGATTATGTTCTGTTTATCCTATAGTGTAGCTGACAATTTTTTGATGATCAGTTCTTAACAAAAATCTTTAGCCATTTTATTAACTATAGGTCAAGAAATGGCAGCATTTCCAAGCATTTCTTTCAAATCCATATCTGCGAACGTATATATGTACTTTATGTTTTCAAATTACGACGACTAAGACATCTTTGCTTTTCGACAACCTGGTCACAACACACAACATGGATTTGAATTCCTCTACAGTCAATAACTTTCAAAGCAACTTCCTAAAAAGAAAATTAAAAGAAAAACACTTGAAATTAAGAAGAATCAGAATTCCATCATCAATGACAGCAGAGGTTTATCACTGCCTCACATTTGGCAAGATATTGTGAAAAATAACTGCAGCCACAATAAATAGTAACAGTGAGAAAAAAGAGTGACAACAAGTAACTTCCTGATGGAGAAGAGTTTTCTTCAAAAATTTGCAATTAAAATTAAAAAAAAAACATTCCTAGTAGTTCCACATTAAAAGTATAATTTAGTGTTTACTTTAATGAACTAGGAAACCAGTTTTCAAAATATTTTTTTCTGATTTAAAACGCAGTACAAAACATAACAGTCATTCTTCCTGAGAATTTGAGTTATAAACAGCCAAAGAAAAAAAAATGTCAATTTCTTTTAAAACAAAATGTTCTTTCCCACTTTGTTGGACTTCCTTAAATATTTGAGCTTCATCAACTACAATTGCATTATTACTATCTTTCAATTAAGTCCTATAGCATTTGATGTTGAAAATATTGCATCAGCTTTTTTAAAGCAATATCATCCTCAATCTCTGGTGAGTGACACTATCTTCCCTCAGTTCAATCTCTGGTGAGTGACACTATCTCCCATCAGTTCAATCTCTGGTGAGTGACACTATCTCCCATCAGTTCAATCTCTGGTGAGTGACACTATCTCCCATCAGTTCAATCTCTGGTGAGTGACACTATCTCCCAAGCAGTTCAATATAATGTCTTTCAATTACTGAAGCAGGAAGACATGAGGATAAAGATATTGGAGATTGTTCGACCCACCTTATTTTGTTCATTACAGTCATTTTTGCAAGTACTCCCTCAGAGCTGCAGACCATGATCCAGGCACTAGTTGCCAAGAGTTAAGGGGCGGGATCAAAAATGAACTTACAGAAAACAAAACTGATGTGCAGTACTTTTACAAGAACAGAAAATTTAGAGGTTGATGGGGAAAATTCAGGAGTAACTCATGCCTACCTCTTCCTTGGACAATAGGTATCTATAAAGGGCCACAAGAGAAAAAATTAATAGGCTTATAAAACTTGGCTGGTTTGCATTCAGAAGAAACAGTACAGTTTTCAAGAGCAATTTACCATTATGTCTTAAAAGTCTTTAATAATCAATGCATCCTTCCAGTTTTTATTTATTGATCAAAGACATGAACTTTAACTAAAAAAGACATACAGAGACTGTGAAAGACTTAAAAGATGCATGGAGAAATGCATGCTTGGTGTAACCTGGAAAGGTAGAAACAGGAACTCTGGGATCAGGAAAATGACAAAAGTCAGTGACATCATGATCAAAGTTAAGAACCTCAAGTGGCAATAGGCTGGACATATTTTTAGAACAACTGACTACCATTGGGTAACTGAAATACTAGACATGATTCCTAGGAACACGAAAATATCCAGAAGAATGTTGGAGATGGATGGATGAAATTCAAAAGCATGCTGGAGTGACATACAAGAGGATTGCTGAAGACAGATATTTGTGGAAGAGATCTGGGAAAACCATACAGCAGTGCATTGAAAATGGTTGATGACAATGATGACATAACACACACATTTTTGTGTGTCAGTATGCATATATATATTATACAGTCAACCTTCGATGTATTGCCCCTCGATTTAGTGTCATCCTCACGTAACCACACCCCTTGGTTATGAATAGAAGTAATCCATACATAAAAAAAAACACTCCTTGATCCCTTGATACTCTGCCACACCTATGGCATCTGTTATCCCCCAATTTATGAGCTTGCCTTTCCCAACATATTTATTAGCCTGCTTTTCCCAACACAAAACATACTTGATGCACTGCCATTTGCAAGCTATGCAAGAATTTCCTTCCAGTTCTTTTGAACCAACTGAGGCAAACCTCTTAATGTTACACACACCAATTCAATCAAAGATGTGAATCAGTGACTTTTAACACTAATAAGATATTTTGGAGGAAACGCACAGGGTGGCCATATTTTAAACCCAATGGCTAGATCAGACTGTACTCGGAAAATAATTGGATTGAAATCTAAAACACAAATGAAACTAGGCAAGTTTTTTTTTAAAAGAAACTAAGGTATGTAAAATAATTTTGGGTAATGCTATTAATTTCCCTTTGATAAAGTTTTTGCACCCTAGCACGATTTTTTATTCGTTTCCTTATAATTAAAATATTAACCTTGTCTTCTTACTATGCAAAATAAAGAATTTAATGCATATCAGAAGCTTTTGAGATGGAAATGTGGGCACTTCAAACTATGGTATGCACCAGGGGTAGAAAAATCGGAAAATTTCGACATGCCCTATCAGGCATAATAATAATAAATAAATACATCGCTCTTTCCACGTTCCAGAAACACACAGCAACCAAAAAATTGTTTTTTAGCCGCCGCTGTGGAATTGAACCAACAGAACTCTCGGTATCGCGCCGAGTGCGTTACCTTTACGCCACGGGGGCCAACAATCCACGGTGCTATGTGTATTTTTAAAGTCAGCTACTGACATCATAAATCCGTAAGATGCGCTCAGCTACTGAGACGTCTCCATCTGGTGGGCATTAACGGCACTAGCTATAAATATTATAGCAGTTAAATCCAAAGGGCGAGATCCAAGGTGAAAATATTCCAAATACGTGGCGACAGTTAATAAATAAATACATCGCTCTTTCCACGTTCCAGAAACACACAGCAACCGAAAAATTGTTTTTTAGCCGCCGCTGTGGAATCGAACCAACAGAACTCTCGGTATCGCGCCGAGTGTGTTACCTTTACGCCACGGGGGCCAACAATCCACGGTGCTATGTGTAGCTGACTTTAAAAATACACATAGCACCGTGGATTGTTGGCCCCCGTGGCGTAAAGGTAACACACTCGGCGCGATACCGAGAGTTCTGTTGGTTCGATTCCACAGCGGCGGCTAAAAAACAATTTTTCGGTTGCTGTGTGTTTCTGGAACGTGGAAAGAGCGATGTATTTATTTATTAACTGTCGCCACGTATTTGGAATATTTTCACCTATCAGGCATGTTGTCCAAAAAATAGATGCCTAAGCCAAAAATTTACATGCCCAGCATTTTGCTGATGAAATTTTACATTGCTGATAGCTCCGGAGCCCAGGAAATTAAATATATTAAATATCATTATATAACATAGCCTACACTGCTGGACAATCGCTAAGGACGGATCATAAACGGCTATATAGCGCATAAAAAAGTGTGGTTGGATGCCAAGTGAAATAAAAAAAATGTCAGAATGCCAGGACATTACAAGAAAGACAATTTATTGTGCTCTGAAATCCAGAAGGCTTTGGAACGTGTTCAAGGGACAAACAGGCCATTTTGTGCAGAATACGTAAACATGAAAAAAATGCAATTACCGTCCACAGGCGTTCCGGCGTAAGATGTCAATACGGGATATGGCCACCATGGAGGGCGATGCAAGATTCCACACGTCGTGTCATGCTTTGCACAACATTATCAAGCAGCTGTTGGGGTAATTTATCCCATTCCTCTGTCAGTGCACGGATGAGGGTGTCCTTGTTTATTGGAGGGCATTGGCAACCAGCAAGACTCCTCCCCAAAGCATCCCACACATTTTCAATGGGATTCAGATCTGGAGAACGTGCTGGCCATACGAGGCGTTGAATATCCTCGCCCTCAAGACACTCCTGGACAGCGACTGTTTGATGACATGTTGTGTTGTCGTCCATGAAAATGAATCTATCACCGACAGAACCACGGAACATGCGAACATGAGGTAGCAGAACATCATTAATGTATCGTTGGCCAGTCATAGTCCCAGTTGGAAGCACATAGAGGGACGTACGGCCATTGATCATGATGCCAGCCCATACCATGACACTACATGTCGAATATCGGTCCCTTTCCTGTATGTTTGCTGGACAATATGCAGTACCACTATCACGCCAGATCAGTTCTCGTCGACAATCAGACGATAGACTGTATCTACTCTCATCTGAGAAGAGGACAGCAGACCAGTCGTTATCAGTCCAATTGCGATGTTGATGGCCCCATTGCAAATGGGCGGTACGGTGACGTCTGGACAATGGGATGCACACAACAGGATGGCGGGCGTATAGTCCTCCTTCATGCAAACGTCTGGCGACAGTTTTTCGGGAGATCCGCTTGCCAGTAGCAGCCATAAACTGATTTGCTACCTCACTAGCTGTGCTGCGCTGGTGTCTTTTTGTTGATAGCACTATGTACCGATCTTCTGCAGGTGTCGTACTGCGAACACGACCTCCCCGCGACGTTTGCTACACTCTCCATTTGTTTGAAATGATTTCCAAAGCCTTGAAACAACACTGTGGCTGACATCGAACTCCCTGGCAACATCTGTTATTTTTCGCCCTTCTTCAATCTTGCCAATAATACGGCCACGCGTAAAATCATCTAGGTGATGTCGGGAAGACATACTGAAAATTGCAAGTTCGTCAATTGATTCTTTCCCTTTCAACTTTGCGTTTGAACAACAACAGTCAATACGCGTCAAATCCTTTATATCTCTTATCAGCGCTATGACGTCATGAACAAGTTCGGCAATCCAAAATTTGCATACGCACAACACGTCTTACTGTATCCCGCACTTATGCTAATTTCCACATTTTCCTACCTTCCATTTTATGGTTGCTATTGTCATCCGTCCTTAGCAATTGTCCGGCAGTGTATAACTCAATATCAGAACCAGAAAATCAGTTACTTTTAAAGAGGTAAATATATTGAAAGGAAATCAATTACTTTTAATATTTCCAAATATTGCAGTTAAAACTGAAGTTTAATCTCACCTACAAGATTTCCTCACATTCTTTATAATGATACAATTGAAGAGTGTGTCCACTAACATGCCTTGTGCCTATGGCAGCTGATTGCCAATGTTCAAGTTTCGGATATCCATTAGTCTTATCAACAGTCAAAAATCCATGTGCCTGCCTACTGAAAGATACACATGTTCAGCAGCTTTCGAAAAAAAAAAAAAATGCTTTCACCGGTAACTCACGGGTGTGCACTAGTGTCTCAAATGTCCTCCCGCTACTCGCTGAAAGAGCGGAATGGAAATGCTTTGGTGCTGTGTCAGAGGCTCAAGCCTGCTAAATGGCTCTGTTAGTGACGTCACCGTCACTCTCCGTTAACTAAGACCTTAGTTTTCGCACCACAGCTACCTATCACGCTGAGAGGTTAAGGAACATTCGCAGCCCGTCACTGAATAATTATTTCATTGTTTTTTAATCCTCCTCCCTGATGTGGTTTTCAATGTTGAATAGAAAACTTTAGCAGTACAACGCTGTGCTGGTTACTTGTTTTCGGATACCGGCCGGCCTAATCGGTTCAATGCTAAATGAAAATTGTTTTATGTACATGCCCATGCTCGGCCATATACTTTTTTTTTTTTTTTCTTATGTACATGTCCGGCTGTATTAATTTTTACCACATGGTAGTAAAAAATAATACATGTCCAATTCGAATTTTTACAGCCCTGGTATGCACTAAGTACACAACATATAACTGCATTTTTTCCTAATTAACATGTTTTTAACTTAAAGCCGATTATGATTTTCTATGAACCATAATAAAAAAAATTTTAGATAATCTTAAAACAATTGTCAAATTTGATATAATGCCACCTGACCTTGATGTAATGTCACAATGTATTGCAACAAACAGTGGCAATACTTCAAAGGTTGACTGCACATACATACTGACTCACAAAATCAATATCTTACATGATGTTCTGAAGAGCTATCGCATTAACAAAGGAAGCCACTATGCTGATTAGTTAGTTGATTTCAGTTTACTGGAATAAAGGCCTCAATGGAGCAAAGAGTGCCAAGCCACAGTTTACAGAAAAAGCAGAAACAACCACTATGCTGAAGACATGTACGCATCAGTACACTCTGGTAAGCAGATCACTAAATTATGTATGCCTTGTTATTGATGCTACAGCTGCAAGAACCAAAGTTGACCAAATGGAGAAATCACACAATGATATTTACTTCTCATAATAAAGGAATGTTGAATTTTTGAGCTTTTACTGTACACGGTACTTTTTTAGTACAGGAAATTGCGCACCAAAAAAAGAGACACAAATTTGCGGTCACAGAAGTTGATTTATTAAAAAATATTTTATGAATGAACAAAGACTGAAACACGCTGCTTGCATTAGTATATCAAGAAACAAAAACCATATTTAAACTTTCAGTCACTGATTTAACAAATCTTTTTTTTTTTTTTTTTTTTTGATACACATCAAACCCATGAAAAGAAAGCTTGCTACATCTAAATAATAATCCTTCTGTACATTTTCACATTCAGTACTAGCAGTCATGCCCATTCTCCAAACCGTGAATCTATAAAATTATTTTTTGAACATAAAATTAAAGAAAGGGAAAAGTAATTTAAGATCCGCAACTGCTTTACAATTTAGAATGGGGTCGTGATGTCAATGCATATGGTTTGACGTAAAAAGGTGGCAAGCTTTGGCACCCCTTAATTTCACATCAAAATTTCATGGAATTTTTACAGCATTTCACCATTTCTGGCATAATCATCTTTAAACCTATCAGCATTTTGAACAGTAAACTTAAACCAGTTAGGTTTACTAACTGGTTTATGTTTACTATTGTAACTGCACAGTAACTCCACAAAGGACCAAACCAGTGTAACGTGGAACAAGTTACACTAGTTTGGTCCTTTGTGGAGTTACTGTGCAGTTACAATTCATTGCCTCTAAAATTGTTCTGTTTTTCTTTCATATAGGGTAAACTAACCCAATCTCCAAACTTAATATTTCTAAGGGCTGTTTAAGACCAGGGGTCAGACACTTCCTTCCTAAAATCCTTTACACCAAGACTGATTGTTAAAGTTTAGCTAGAGATGGCCAAATTCTAGTGAAAAATAAGAGCAGATAAGGAAAAAAACTCTTGAATTTAAACTGCTAAAGCCATGCTTGTCATTCCTTTGCTGGTTCAAAAATTCAGTGTGAACAATCAGTTGTATTTACTACTCTAAATCTGGATATTTCAGCTCTCGAACTATGTTCAGTTATCTGTACGCTACCATTATGCCTGCATTCTGATCTCTGCATTGCTACAGTCACTGGCCACATCTGTCTCTAATTCCACATTGACTTCCAGGATTTGCTCAGCCCAAATGTGACTCACATATAATATAAATTCAGGCCTAACCTCAGGAAAACCGCCACTATTTTTATGGGTCAAGAGGTGACAATTATTCAGAGGTTTCATTGTATCAGGATCCAATTTATTAGAGTAATCCATAATTTCTTTTACACATGATACCTGGAATCATAAGAAATGGATAAGTCATTCACATATCTTGGGACTTCTTTCTTTTCTTTTTTTCTTTTTTTGTTTGTTTGGAGGTTTAACGACCACCGTGAGCAACTCAATGGGGCTATAAGCAGTCAGTCACCCGTCCCTAGTTTAGGGCCACTGGTTCCAGGGAAGGGAGAGAGCTAGTGCCATAAGACAAACATAACATTCATGCCTCACCAGGATTCGAACCCGGACCCCTTTCAGACGAATGATCAGAAGCCATCGTTTAGCCCACTGTGCCACCGGGGCGGCTCTTGGGACTTCAAGGAAGCACATGTAATGATCCAGACTTACCTGTATCAGTTGATTCATTATCCACTAAATTAATTACAGTATAAATGTACTAACTGAAAGCTGAAGGGAGGAGGGGGGGCAATGCATTCCTTTGCAAATTGTAGACATGTAGTTTCTTTTATTTTCTTTTATGAAACAAATGCCTACTATTTTACCCATGTTAAAATTAATTCACTTAATGCACATATTTGGAATCAATTAACCATGTAATATGGTAATACCTATATAACATTTATTCAAAGGAAGCATGGCTTTTACTAATTAATTACTTTATGTTGACTACTTTTAATGCTTCTGGAATATATTTTATGGTCATTTACCACAAGTACGCTATTACACATAGAACAAGCACCTTACGAGGAAGAGAATATGTATATGTTCCATGAAAAGAATCAGCAGCATGCAAATATAGCACAGACTTGCAATTTCATTTCCAACCTAATTTAAATGGAGTCCAGTTTTGAAAAAAGTGAGGCCAAAGGCAAATAATAAACAAAACAGCCTTATAAGTACAAAAGATGAAAAATCACTTATCACAAGGGTAAATAAAATATTCCATTTCATATTTCAATGTGGAAGCAGTTCGAGTGCATATGAATTAAATCACCAGATTAAGCAAGACATGATCATATATTGAAAAGGAGTAATAATTAATTCGAGCAATGTGTCACTCCTTAACCAATATATATGTGTCATATGTGCTAGTACGTTAAAAAAGTTCCGGAACTTTTTGAATATTTGCCAAATGTCAGTGAATTATGTCACTGCCCGCTGAACAAGCAAAGAGCATCATGTAACTGACCAGCCAGAACCGGTTTGATCCAGATCCAACATGTACAGTGTATGAGCATAGTTCGTGATTACAGGCATTCCAGCTCTTTGTCGCGAGGACAACGATGTTGAATTTTGAACAGCGTTCAAGTGTAAAATTTTGTGCTCTGCTCAGAAAATTTTTCGCTGAGACTTTTCAAATGATTAAGTCAGCGTACAGTGAGAGTGCAATGAGTTGAACTAGAGTTTATGAATGGCATCGACGATTCGAAAACGGGCAACAGAATATCGAGGATGATGAGAAGCCCGGACGACCTTCAACATCCACAACAAATGAATCGCCATTTTCAAAGAAATTGTGAAAAATGATCGTCGAAGAACTGTTGCAGTGATTGCAGAAGTTGCCGGCATCTCAGTTGGAAGTTGACATGCCATTTTAACAGAGAAACTGGGCATGCATTACGTGTGCCAACAAATTGTTCCCAAAAACCTGACACAAGAAAAAATGGATGAACGCATGCAAGTTTGTGGGGATAATATCGATGCAGTGGATTCAGATCCCGATCTCTTGAATCGATTGATCACTGGCGATGAGACTAGGTGCTTTCTGTATGACCCCCAATCCAACCGACAGTCAAAAGTGTTGAAATCATCGTCATCACCACGACCAAAAAAGTTCAAGGCTGACTGCTCCAAAGGAAAGGTCTTGTTAACAGTTTTCTTCGATTGCAAGGGGGTTGTACATAAGGAATTCCTTCAACATGGTCGTACCGTCACTAAAGAAGAGTACGTCAACATCCTGAAATGTCCCCGAGAATCAGTGAGACGCAAGCGACCCGATCTTTGGAAGACCAACTCATGGGTGCTCCGTCACGATAATGCATCAACTCACAGATCCCTCCTGTGTCCGATTACCTGTCCAAACATCACATTCCCATTCTTCCACAACTAGCTTATTCCCCTGATCTCGCCCTGTGTTACTTTTTCCCCGAATGAAGAATTTGCTTAAAGGGAGACGCTTCTCAAGTTCCGAAGAAGTGCAACGAGCTGCGACGGAGGCACTGGAGGATGTGGCAAAAGAAGGTTTGCAATCTGCATTTAAATCTTTGTATGAGTGCTGGCAAAAATGCATAGTAGCACAGGGTAACTTCTTCGAAGGAAACACAGCATAAACAGTTATTATCAGTACTCATTCTTTTTTAATATAAAAAGTTCCAGAACTTTTTTAATGTACTGGTATATATACAGTATAAAAGTTGGAATTGAAAATTCTTGCACTACACTACTGTACAAGTGTTTCAAGGAGGGTTCATCAGTTCCAGCTCATAAATGCAGGCATGTAGCATAAAACAGAATAAACAGAAAATAAAGATTAAATGCAAAATTAATCACAAAAGAAAACGAAAAGTCTAAAGCACTGAACCATTATCAGAAGAACTCACTGTTAGGAAACTGTTTTAGCTTTATTGCATTCTCTTCACTATTTTCAGGCACAAAGTCACCTCCTATTGAAAAGAAAAAAATCTATGAAAAAGATTCAACAAACAAAAAGTATTCATTTGAAAAGTTACAATAAACATAACCTGTATGACAATAAAAGCTTTGTTGTGCATGTAAACCAATGTAAGGATTTCAAACCTGAGCATAACACTTGTATAACTAAAAACAATATGCACGAATTCTGCTAAGCAAAAGTTTTCTGACAAAATTTACGTGTTAGTAACTTCAGCAGTCAGTATGAATTTTTAAATACACTGAGTCACCAGTTTATCAAGATAATAATATGTCAGATGACCTTTGGCCTTCAGGAGAGCAGCAGTTCACTTCAGCAAATTGTGCTGGTAAGCTTCCTATACACATCAAAGAAAATTTTCCAATTCACACAGATTGGATGGCAGTGGATCCATAATTTGATGTGTCATTAAACATCATCACACAAATGTCCAATGAGACTGAGATGGGCAATAAAGCTGGGAAAAGTCATCTTTAATGACCTGAAACCATTCCAAAAACATTTTTTTTGTTTGGGTGTTTAATAACCACTATGTGCAATTTAAAAACATGCTTAAGTTATGTAAAAAGTTTAAGGTAAGGAAGTTTTCAACTGATAATTTCAGTCTTCATCAGCCTGGTAGTGGATGGACGATGGCGATGGTAAGTGGTTGGCATTTCTAACTTTGCAAACATTTCTGCAGATCCTCTTTGAACCGACACCAAATGAATTGTATCTTTTGTTAATCAGGTTATTGGGAAAGTTTGGAAATTTTTTTCAGCCCTAAAAACTGTTATTCTGATTCTCCTTTATCATTCCATTGATATGGAAATCAATTTCAAAAAATAAATGATGAATACGACTTTACAGATCTGGCAACCACTTACCATCGTCATTGTCCATCCATTATTAGGTTGACGAAGACTGAAGTTATCAGTTGAAAGCTTAATTACCTTAAACTTTTTATGCAACTTAAGTGTGTTTTAAAAGTTTTACTTAAATGTGGTCCATACCATTACACTGCCTCCACTAGTCTATTTAGCCCTGAACATGCAAGATAGACCTGGCACTCTCATGCTGTTGTCTCCAAATTATAACCCATCAGCAAGCACAATGCAGTTAAAAATATAATTTATCAGAGAGAGACCATGCGATCCTTTTCCAACCAGTTAGTGTTCATCTCTAGGGCTCCTGTGCTCCCTGGAGGTGTTTTGTCCTGTTCACTGCAGACAACCGTGTTATGTGGACAAGTCTACTCAAGTCTACTCCTACTGGGGAAGGGGGATATCATGTAGATGGTACAAAGTACAGTGGAACCACGATTATACGTTTTTCTAGGGGATGGTTTTAAAAAAAGGAAAATGTAAAATACATATAAATTACATTAATTCAAAAAGAAAAAAAAAAAGGGGGGGGGACTCCTAACTTTAGATTATCCTAATTTATAATGTAAGACATACATACATTAATACTTTGTTTGCTACCTTAAGCCTATGTCTATTTTGACTTTTGTACTAAGATTTTTATTTCAATTTCATTATACACTGAAGAGCAAATTGAATTAGAGATACCTGACTAGTGACGTGCAGCACCACCTTTCGCCCTCATGACGGCGGCGATCCGTATTGGCCTGGACTCGACAAGACACCGGAAGCGTTGTGAAGCCATACGGATCCAGGACCCCTGAACAAGCTCCCACAGTTCACAAAGATTTGATGGAGGGGGTCAGAGCCTTGAACATCTCTCTCGATGGCATCACAGATGTGCTCGATAAGATTGAGGTCAGGTGACCTAGCTGGCCAAGAAAGCGAGGTCACGTCGGTGGAGTGTTCATCCAACCATTCGGATACAATTCGGGAGCGATGGCACGGTGCATTGTCTTGTTGCAGGATGAGGTCCCCAGTGGGATGTTGAAGACGCACAAATGGGAGCAAATGGTCATCCACAATATCCCGGTAACGTTGACCTGTGAGGGACGATGTTACACGTACCAAGGGTCCCATTTCAGTCCACGTAAACAGTCCCCAGACGAGAATGCCACCCCCACCAGCTTGAAGAGTACCCTGCTGGCAAGAAGGATCCATCACTGTATGTGGTTTGCGCCGTACTCGTATCCTGCCATCCGCATGTACCAACGTGAATCTCGACTCATCAGTCCAGGCAACATTTTTCCACATGTCTAGGGTCCAGTGGCGATATTCCCGCACCCATGCTAATCTTTGCACCCTGTCATGTGCAGTCAGCAGCGGTACCCTTGTGGGACAATGACTTCTGTACCCCATAGCGAGGAGATGGTTCTGGATGGTGTGGCTGCTTACATGTTTTTGTGCACCAGTGTTAAATTGCCGAGTGATTTCTTGCACTGTGGCCAGTCTATCTGCTGCTACAATGCCAGCTAGCCGACAATGACCCCGCTCATCCACACGCTATTGTCCACGGCAGTTGGCCCTTGCAGGGATGGTTTTACCGGATTCGATGTACTCACGGTGCACCCGTGACACAGTGGGCTCGTGAAAATCCCAGTGCCTGCAAGACTTCCGAGATGGAGTGACCCCTTCGTCGGGCCCCGACAATTTGCCCACGATCAAATGCGCTTAGATCCTTCGTGTTACCCATACTACTTCCGACTCTTACTGATTCCCGTCGCATCACTCCTTATATTGTTGGATCGCTGCATACGTCATGTCGTTTCCATTTACAGGGCCGCCCACAGCGCCACATTTGCATAACGCCAGCTGTTTTTAATTCAATTGCTCTTCAGTGTAAAAACAAAGTCAAAAATTCTGTACAATTTCATATTTTCAAAATATGAAAAGAAAAAAAATGTTACCTTTGAAATGCGTACTAGGCAGTAAATCTAAATATGACTTTGTTTAACATTCAATACCTTTATCCCATATTCTTTACTTACAAGCATCGCTCTTTCTAAAGCAGTTTGTCAATTAGTTGATTTAGCATTAGTGCCGAGTAAAATATTCACTGATCTTTGGTTGTTTCACACATGGCTGGCAAAAAACATGGTGTCCCAATTTTCTCAAAATTGTAGCATACCAGATTATGTAAAAAGAATAAAAGAACCATGTATTTTCAATAATCTATAATTCACAATTTAATGTATAATTGCAAAAAGTGTATTAACAAATTACATAAAACCGAACTGAAAAGGCTGTAGAAACTACAGTAAAATATCAGGACTAGTGCAGGATTATATATAAAAGTGAAAAACATATAATTGGGAGACATATAATGGAGGTTCCACTGTATGCCATACCATGCACTGAGAGGCCATTTGGTATTGTTTCTGATTTAAATCCTTTGTTACTTGATTCACTTTTTCATGTGTCCACTGGCTGCCTCCACTTGCCTTGGACAATGACTTGCTGTCTCAGACCACAGGTCATGTGCCCACTACTCGTTTCTTGCTCCATCAACCACTCTCCGCATACTCTTACTATAACTGTAATGTATCCCAAACTATAACTGGATCATATTATTTCTCATTAGATCTTCAGTAATGTATACCAACTATAACAGGAAATAATTTCTGCACATGTTCGATTGGCCATGTGCAGAAATTATTTATGTGCACAGGTAGTAAAAGCTGGATTCACAGGAAAATTTATCTTTTAAGTTTTTAAGTTAACAAAATAGAAACCTTATTTCTTTTAAGCTAAAAAATATGATAAACTTTTTATTCATCTTTTGCTTTGCCATTTTAAGTATCTGTATTCAAAATGTTCAATGCATAAAAGAGTGTATCTCAAGTTTTAAGAGAGGCAATGATGCTGAAATCGGTACTACCATGTTCATGAATTTTTAAAATATATCCTTGTTTTGCAGAAAAACCAAATATTCATAGTTTGAATACACAACAGTTTAAATAGTTTAGCAATTATGAATTAAATGATTTATGCACGATTCCTGAGAATCAGAATTTACATCATTGGTAAAACGATTCTTGAGAATCAGAATTTACATCGTTGGTAAAACAGAAACTGTGCAGTCTCATAGACTGCACTTTTTTTGTACACTTTATCGTAGGGCTGCCTGTGTAAGTTTCTGTTTTACCAATGATGTAAATTCTGATTCTCAAATCACATCACTCAGCAATGCAGAAGACGAATTTGTAACTACTGCTGACCAATTGTGAATTTCATATATTTACATAGCTTGTCCTAAAACGGAATGTTTTTATAAAATATGTGCAATACTGCGTTCGATCTTGGCACCAGTCTCGAAAAAACGGTAATCACTGTAGTAACCGGCCACACTTGTTTATCATGCATTCATCGTCGGTAGTGCGCAGTTTAATAAGCATTGCTCCATGAACCCCTAACAAGTGTTTTCATGCTGTGATTTTCCGAAAAAATGAATGTGAGAGAGGAACAAAGATGTGTCATTCGATTTTGCTGTAAACTTAAGAAGTCGGTCAGAGAGACTTTCCGTCTTATGCAAGAGGCTTATAAAGATGAATGTTTAGGAAAATCAAAAATTTACAGATGGCATAAAGAATTTATGGATGGTTGGGAGTTGTTGTCTTTAATTACACATGGAGGAAGACCTTCAGCGAGTGTCACAGAGGCAAACATCAATATAGTAGGTGTTATTGTGGGAAGACAGATTCTCAAATCACATCACTCAACAACGCAGAAGACGAATTTGTAACTACTGCTGACCATCAATCAGAGATATCGAGGATACGGTTATTTCAAAATCGTCAATTCACAGAATTTTAACTGAGCATTTGGGCATGAAATGAGTTTGTTCAAGTTCAACCTGGGTTCCCCATTTCTTTTCCCGTGCAGCCTAATGCAAGGCTACACATGACCAGTTCTACCATTTCTTATTTAGAGAAAATAAATATTAAATTGATGCCCCAACCTGCATATAGTCCAGACTTGTCACTATGTGACTTCTGGTTGTTCCCCATTTTAAAAAAGGCGTTATAGGGATGCTTCAACAGCATTTCAGAAGAAGAATTCCAGAAGACATTAAAAAGTGGGAGGAACGTTGGCACACTCGTATTGATCAACAACTTATTACAGCTGCACAGGGGTGCTTCAACAGCATTTCAGAAAAATTCCAGAAGACATTCAAAAAGTGGGAGAAATGTTGGGACACCTGTATTCGATGCAATGGACAGCATTTCAAAAAACATGAGCACTTCCTTGATAATTAAGGTACACATATTTTTTTATATAAAAGCATCCTCAGTTGTTTTAGGACAACACTTGTACTTACTAGAAATTAAACTCGCATAACTGGATTTTTTCCCAAAAAAACATTGGATATCCATTCTTTTACATAACTTGATCAACCGTAGCTGAAGCGACAAGCTGCTTTTTAGATAAATTAAGTATCAGCGTCAGTGATGTTCGCCCTTCTCCTGGCTAACTGGAATGCATAGTGCAGGCTTGTTTTTAAATGAAACTTAGTCTTTGTTTCAGCAGTACCACTATTTGTTTTTGGGGGGAGCTTTTGCCCTTGTTTCTTGCCTCACTCGCTCAAGTTATACCAGAGAGACCCGAATTCACCAGGGGCCATGCAATATCCTGTTGTCGTTTGCTCCCTCCTCATCACATCGCTAACGGTAAAAAATGAGCAAAACTACATGTGGTCCCAATTTCTGGACCTAGTCCTAAAGCTTAATACATATAATTAAAGAAATTATATTCGATGAAGAAAGAAATAATCTTCATAACACATGGGAAATCAATAGAATATTCAATGCAAACAGATTATAAATTCTGAATTTGCTTGTAGCACTTATGAGTCATCCATGTAACATCTCTCAAAAAACTTGAAAATTTCATCACCCTGGAGCAGTTGCATACATTCCCACTCCAGGGCAATGAAATTTTAAGTTTTTTGAGAGATGTTACATGGATGACTAGTAAGTGTTACAAGCAAATTCAGAATTTATAATCTGTTTCCTTTGAATATTCTATGAAATGATATTCTCCTATTCTTGGCACTCCATAACAATAATACAACTTCTGGTGATTTGTCATGAAATGAAAAATGATGTGTGACGACCCTCCTTTTTTCTTATAGGAGGAAATTTTCTCTTCCAAACTTTTTGTTCTAAAATCTGCCGAGATGCTAACCTCTAGCAAAACTTATCAGCAATCAATAGGGGATTTTTCAGTAATGTAACACGCCATTTTTTTCAAAGTTAAGGACAATATTATAGTACTGTTGTGTAACCTGTAATACTTGTATATCATAGTAACTTACTTTCACATGAATTACAGGACACTATCATAAGACACTATCATAGTCCTGCTTTAATGAATTTTTCATTGTTTCTAAATTTGACAATTTGATGGATACTGTTAAACAGAAATTATATTAATACAGAAAATTTAAATTAATAAATCTAAGAAGATTATATAATGGCTGTGTATTTTACAAATCCTTTACTACCACGTAAATTTCTTTTTCAAAATTAGAAGTGCAGTTACAAATTAATGTATACTTATAAAAAGAAAAACCAACTTCACACAAACCTCTTTCCCCTTCAATATTCATAAATGATGTTATCAGTATGGTGGACAAGAAACTAAAAAATAATAATTAAGTTAGGTTTGCCTATCAGTTTTGCCTTGCCTTACATATGCTTTGTTTCACTTCAATACTAATCAAAAATTATGTCCTTGTATGCTGACAGTTTATAAATGGCAACTGAAACTACGTACATATTTACACATTCTATTTCAAAATTCTATACATATTTACAAACCTTTAAGCCAAATTTCTCTAAACTAGTTGGCTGCCTTGGTTGCCTTTCAGTGCTGCCACTGTGGTATGCTTTGCAGCAGCCAATTCTTTTTCTGAAAATGCAGCAGAATGGCAAACCTCTGAAAATAATGCCATCTTCACTTTTAAGGCTAACAATACCCCCTAAAGTTTCGGTGGCTAGGTTGGGCCTAAACTCTGTTTGATTCTTACAGACAATGCTAAAAATTCTTTCTGCAGTTGCATTACTGTGTGGCACAACAAGAATAGCCTGCATCAGGCATGGCAAAACTTCATATGTTTCAGCACCACTTGAACCAGTCATTTTTGAAATGTTTGACCACGTGGTATCAATTCTAGGGCTATTCAAAATACCTTTTTCCAATTCATCAGCTTGGTACAAGACAAACTCCAATTCCAACTTGTCCAGATCGCCATCACTAACAAAGAACAGTTTGGGAAAATACTTGCAAAGTACATTACTAAAAAAAAAAGGAAGCTTTCTTCCTAATTCCTACATCAGCAACTTCTGCATGCAGCAGGAATTCATTTTTCAGTGGAAATTTCTTCAAAATATAGTCACAAATATAGTCACATTTCTTCAAAATATAGTCACTCCTGCACTTGTAATCACTGACAATTTTTTTTTTTTTTTTTTTTTTTTTTTTTGTGTGTGTGTGTCATTTAAGAGCAATCTTGCTTTGGCACCAATGATTAAATCCACATCATCTCTTTGCTTGTTCCGATTTAGAAATTCTATTTCAGTTGGGGAAGTGGCATGCTTTGAAACTGCAGAAGGCTTCACAAACCTGACCATGATATCAATAAGTAGCTGCAAAAGTTACCTTCTTAAAATATGGATGCAAGGAGTTTCCTTCTGCAACAACACATTAACCTTAACAAACACTGGCAAGGCATTACTCAAAAACATGCAGTACAACTTCGTTAAGGGATTGCCCAGGCTTTCACACAACTCCATGAAACGGCTGTGAATTGCCCGCTCCTTTGGAAGTTCACCAACATGCACGGAAATCCAAAGATCATCTGTAGTGCACCCCACTGTTCCAGAAAATGATTAATAACATCTAACAATGACAACCATCTTGTGCTAATGTGTTTCAAAATTGTGTGAGGTTTTTGCTGACAAATAGCTTGGCACAGTTTCAGATGTTTCTTTCTCATGGAACTTTTATCGAAGAAATAGTACACATCAATAAGTAGTGTTTCAATATTCACCAATTTCAACTGCAGTGAAGCTTTTTGGGCTGCCAAATGAATGAGGTGACAAGCACAGCCCTGTACCAACACATTTGGTTGCTTATTCTTAATGAAAGCAGATACCCGTTTGACATGGCCTATCATTGTAGTGGCATTATTGCAGCCAAAGGCAACACAGTTTTACCATTTAATGTTCCTAGTCTTGAATTCTTTGTCAATAACAGAGAATATTCCTTCACCTGTATTGTCATCTGATGCAAGAAGTGAAAGTAGCAAAGTTACTATTTCCTCTTTACCTTTGTGGAAATGACACCACTAAAGGATAGAGTTTTGTGTCATTTTTATCATTACTTCCATCTGTTGAAAGGGAAAATACTGAATCACTCAAATCACTTACTATGCTATCAACAGCTAATCCTGATATGGATTTTAGAATTGAATTTGTTTTTGTTCTCCCACATCCATATTTCTCCACAATATTGGAACAATGGCCTAGCATGGTCTGCTGCTGAAAGAGGTGCATTGTGTTCCACTAAAAACCTTGTGAATGACATTTCAGCCTTGCTAACACTCTAATCAACATCATGTGGCACAAAGATGAAATCAGTGGTTTTGCTTGTTTTTTAAGTACATGTTGTCGGCAATCATCACGCCCACCATGCGCAATTGAAAAATTGCAGTTGCAAACAGTACAAAATGCATGCATTTCAGAAACTGTCGACACATTCAAGCATGGAAATTCCACTTTATACTCACTGCGAAAACTTTGAGTAACAGCAGGTCATTTCCTTATTTCTCCTTGGAAATCGCAATCGGAGCGCCGTTTCAACATAATGTGGAGTAGAAACCACCAAAAGGGCAAACTTCACACAGCAAAGATTAAAGCAGCAAGGATTTCCCCATAGACAAAACTAAAAGACAAAGATTTTTCTGCAGAATATAACACCCACCCCAGCTGTAACAAACAGTACCCTATGTCAAAACCAGTCTTGTTGTACCATGTGACCTTGTCTCTCAGGCCGCTGCCACACTGCTTCAGTTGTGCGGAGGACATGAAGATACATCAACAAAACCAGAGCAACCCCCTCCCGCCAAGTTCTTATCTCTTGCACTCATCTCAGCAGCGTGCGGCTGACTTGCATCTAACTGATGGCAGATGACGTAAGTAATGCTACACAGCACCCACCCAACGTAATCTTAGTCCAGCGCCAGGCTTTCTTCCCACTTAACTTCCAAGGCAAACAAGCAAAACACATTCCTCCTCCTCAGAGAGAAAAAAAAGAAAGAAACAAGGAGCTGCATTACGAACTTTGTTTAGAGGCTTTTGCATTTACCAATTACAAAACTGCTAAAACATTCTTAATAACAGCAAAAATCTTAATATCCTTCATTTTTGGTTAGTCATCTGTAATTCCACAACTGCGGGGAGAAATCCATAATGATTATGGAGAATCCGTAATGGTTGGCATCTATGTAACTGCCCTGTTGGGCAATTATATATATTTTTTTACCTGCCCAAGCCAGCAATTTACATGCCTCGGGCATCTCGGGCATGGTATTTTTCAAGCCCAGGGAAAGATCCCAATTTTTATTTTCAACAATCACATTATGGTACTGAATTGTCTTTAGTACACCATTCTAAACATAACATCCCAGAAAACTTGAAAATTGTATTCCCCTGGAGCTGGAATCAAACCAACATCGCTCAAGTTTGGTTTGACAGTACTACCATTTCAAGCATATTACTATCAGCAATTCGATTCCCGAAACTAATGTACTTATGAATTTCCCATGTGTTTGCAAAGAATGTTTCTCTCTTGGTTCCTGTGATGATATCCAATTGACTGGTGATTCATAACCTATATCAGTGTCTGGATTTGAAAGGGTAGTTCATGCTACAAGGAAGCAGAGGTGTTAATGCAAATCTGAAATTGCTCAGATTCCTAAGCTACAGTTGCATAGTTTCAATTACTTGGAACTTCATTTCCCTGGGTGGGATAACAGTAGCAAGTTTGCAAGCCCAAGCTCAAACAGAAACCAGATGAACATTCAATTCCCACTCCAGGCCAGGGATGTCACCAAGGGGATGCGAGGGTGGGCAGTTCTTCTGCCCACTCTACTGCTCAGTTCAAGATGTGCCAGTTTTCAACTTTTCTTAAATTTAAAATATAATCTGGACTTTGCCAAGTAATAATGAGTTTCGTGTTTTTCGTCGAGTAGCCCTACATATTTCCTCCCAGGAAGTGGGTTACTTCTCCATAGAAAGGTTATCAAAACAGCATACACATGGCCAGAAAAATGTAATTGTTTTCCACTCTCCAAAATCCCTAGTATGGCCCTGGCCGAATAAGGAGGGTGGATAGGAATTCACTGAGAGGGGTCATTACTAATTGCTATGCTGTTTGTTATATTAAGTTAAGGATTTCAACACATAAAGTAGAGTCTAAAACTATACCAGTACTCTTAAGCTTGTACTGGGGCAGTGAGGGAGCACAAAATGGCTGATAACTTCTTTGGAAGTGAGAAGTTCAAAGCAAGGTCGCTGAATTGAAGAAAGGGAGTTAAAGAGGGGCTAGGTGTTGTGTCTGCGTGTTACAACATTAACATTTGATTTAGGTAAATAAACAGAACATTTTTCTTTAAAAAAATTGTTCAAGTGCAGTACTATTTTCATAAGAAAATGCAAAATTTTGAAAAGCAGTTAAGACAATGCATTCGCAGCAAGAAAAAAAGTTGAAGGTGGCATTCTACTAACACTTTCATCTTACACCATTAACCCACTATAGTAACTGACATGTTATCTTGTTGGTTTAACAATGGCACAACTTGTCAGATCAAGAAGTCTGTGTGTATCCGGGGTAAAGGGGGGTTACCCCAAATTCCTTTGTAGCCGGTAGTAAAAAAGTATTAAAAATTATTTTTTTCAATATTTCATAAGTAAGGTTGCTATCAAACCTGCCTCAGCAAAAATAATACTTGCTCACCGTGATTTCAAAGTCTAATGACATATCCCTGCTCCAGGCTGATGCAATGTTCAAGTTTTCTGATATGTTGATTGATGAACTAAAAGCAACTCAGCAAAGTAATCTGATAGCTGAAAATAATATATTTGTGAGTTTTCCATATGTTTTGCCTCCTCAATTTCTGTGATGATATCCCATTTACTTGTTTATGTAGTGGAATAGCATGGCATTAATGGGTGTTCATGTGTAGCATTTATTCTCCCTAAGAAACAGCTTTCGCTGGGTGGTGAGCCATGTCAACTAGGCATACCTTCGTCCTACCCCCTCCCCCTCTATTCTCAGTTAATCCAGATGGCCAAAAGGTAGTGCAACTATTTACATTATTTTTTAAAATATTGAGAGTTGCCCAATTTTAATGCGGAAAGTTGCATAAAATACTAATAATGATAAGAAAGCAAAGAGCATAAAATGAATAATTGAAATTTTTGTAATTAAATTTTTTATGGTACTTAAAAGTAACAGTAGTGGTGTTGCACAATATTTTCATGCCTTTGCTTGGGGGTGAGGAGTGTAGCTCACACATACAACAGATCTCTCCCTATTTCTTTCCGTCCCTCCACTGTAACACGTCTGGTTAAAATCCTTAATTTTCACCACTGTTTGAGGTATTTTTTCAGCTGGATCAAAGGTACTTTTGGTTAGACCCAGATGCAAATCTAACTTCTCTCTAAGAAAGTATCTGCTGATATTGCACTTTAATTGTTGTGTTGTAAATCACTAAACCTGAATGACAGCATTAAAAGGTTAATTAAACAAACTAATATTTACATGATCTGAGCTGTCAGGCGGCAAAAGGAAAACGCTGTGTGGCTCGCCCTGACAAACAGTAGCGGCTCGAAGGTTGGAAAAATAGGTGAAGAGGTACAAGAGCAGTATGAAAAGATATCTACTGTCTACAATGAAAATCCCTTAATGAGGACTTACCTATTTTTCGTATATTAAATCAATTTTTCTTCCTTTTAAAGCTGTAAATTTGTCGATTATGTCGTCATAAGATGGTTAGATGGTTGTTTCTTCGTGAGCATCAATAAAATGTCTTCCTGAATAGAAATATTTGCCAAAGAAGCAAGTCTATCTTGGGAACTAGTGTTTCTTGAGCAAGTTTGTATTCTTTTAACAAAACTCCTTTCCACTGGCACACTTGTAGATGGAATTGTTAAACTGAGGAAAACCAATTTATAATCTTCTGTAAAAATGTCTTTGTCTCCATGAAACACTCAAAGGAGTTCTTGAGTCAATGTATTCCTTAATTTTTCATCGGCATATACAAGACTCAGTTCATTTTTAAGGTGCTGGTGTTTAGTAAATATGTTTCCGTAAAAATGTAGATTTTCAAGAGCGCGAGAGGGAAAGCATGCATTAAATTATTCGAATTTGGTTGTGTCAGCAAGTCAGACAAATTGAAGTTCCTTACAGTCCTGAAATCTTATATCCATTTCCATAAGAATGTGGTCCAAAATTTCAAAATACAATTGTTTATAATTTTGAAAAATTGTTTCCTGTGTAAGAGCAGCATATTCTTGTGCTTATTTCTGTGATTTTGATAGCTTTTCCAAACTGTGTTTCAAATAACTCATCGTTCCTTTTATGGCTCAAAATTTCACGAGGTATTTTTGTTTGTTTTTTAATTTGAGTCACACAGTAGTTTATGTTTAGTTATTTTTTCTTCAAAAGTTCGAATAATAGATCGGTGGAGCCAAAACTGTAAATTCGAAAGTGTTCATATCATTCAAAAACCCCTTGACAAGATGAATTGATTTTTTGTCTGATTATTCGCTATTCGTCAGAAATCCGAACACTTCCTTCAATTTATCCCAATCTTCAACAACTACACTTACTAATTTCGAAGTGGAGGACCTTCGAGTTTCTGTTATGGTTGGTCTGCGTCTTGCAGTTGTTGATATAAGTGTATAAGACCGCTTCGCAGAATGGTGAACAAACGAAGCAATTCCACTGAGGCTTGCAAAAAGTATTTGACACTTAGAAATTTTAGAAAAACTCTGGTGTAATACAAGATTCAAACGATGAACTAAGCAATGAACAAAAAACAGCTTGAGAAGCTTTATCCTGGACTTTTTTATCTGTAGCCCATTTAAGTGTCCAGACATTATACTTGCCCCATCGTAGCATTGTCCTATTTATTTGTGTTGGTAATCAGACTGTTCCTAAATTTTGTCTAGCATTTTGCATAAAGCTCCTGACGTTCTATCTTCATTCACATCATGGAAACCCAAAAATCCCTCAACCAATACCCCTTCCGAATCAACAATCAAAAATTATTTAATTTTTGACGTGATCATTTATATATTCAGAAATACATTCAATTAATTCATTTTGAATAGTTTTTATCCTTTCGTATTGATTTTCAATTTCTAAAGAACTTCTTCATATCAACAATGAATGTAATTCAATGAAATTTCCCAGATTTATCGAGCCCATGCTTTCGTCATGGCCACGGAATGCTAGTTCTTGTTTGCTCAAATACAGTATAGACTAATACTGCATCAATCACTGTCTGCAGGAAAAGTTTATTTAAGCAAACGTTTTTGTTAAAATGTGTTTTCAAAAGCCTAGCATTCTTCTTCAGAGCATCGGCAATGGTGTTTTAAATTTTTTCAAAATTCCTTAACATTAATCTGCATTTCAGGTGTTCGCTAGAATCATGATGTTTATGAAGTGACCGTGTTGCACTTAATAAATCTGAGAATTCGTCTTTATTCCACGCCGAATGTTTATTACTAAAAAGGAAGCAGGGCCAAAAAAAAAAAAAATTAACACAGAAGTGCTGCAAATCCATTTATATTCAGTAAACCAACAATTTTTAAAATTACTATTTTTAGATTTACCACTCTTCTTGATTTCGTTCTTGGCAACAATTGTCAGTGAATCCGTCGGTCGTCCTTGAAGCAAAATGTCTCTTTTATCTTCATCTTTCCACAGATTAAATGGAGTTTGCAATAAATTACAAACAATGTCGTCCACAGGATGCATACTAAAAAATATCACTATCAGTTAAATTGTACACAAACCTAAAATATCAGTTAAAGCTTTCAACAAATAATCACAAAGCACGAAAAAACAAATTCCTTTCGGAAAATAATGTACCACAGCACCACAAGGGAAAAGCCCTAGTAGATTGCAAGGTACCCTGCTAGTCCGCCCGCTCCACCGTGATCTCTCCCGACTTCACGCTCAAAGACTGAAAGATGCAGAGGTAAGGCGCCTGAAGCTGGAACACTTCACTTGAGCGAACAGATTGGGGAGGGTGACGTCACGGTTACCATGACAACTCGGCGGAAAACTGCAGACTTCCAAGCATTCTCATTTCGGCTCTCTTCACTTGCACTGTTTTGCGTATAAGGATTTGTTTTCCATATTGAGCGTGCCATGTGAATTAATATCTATTCAAAATTTTGAGTATTTTGGAACTGAATAAAGGCAAAAAAGAATATATTATATAACAAATACTGAATAAAACTTTATTTTGAGTAAAATAGGCACTTCACCTGAAAAGCCACCACTGACGTGAGTGAGTGAGTGAGTGAGTGAGTGAGTGAGTGAGTGAGTGAGTGAGTGAGTGAGTGAGTGAGTGAGTGAGTGAGTGAGTGAGTGAGTGAGTGAGTGAGTGAGTGAGTGAGTGAGTGAGTGAGTGAGTGAGTGAGTGAGTGAGTGAGTGAGTGAGTGAGTGAGTGAGTGGTGGTGAGTGAGTGAGTGAGTGAGTGAGTGAGTGAGTGAGTGAGTGAGTGAGTGAGTGAGTGAGTGAGTGAGTGAGTGAGTGAGTGAGTGAGTGAGTGAGTGAGTGAGTGAGTGAGTGAGTGAGTGAGTGAGTGAGTGAGTGAGTGAGTGAGTGAGTGAGTGAGTGAGTGAGTGAGTGAGTGAGTGAGTGAGTGAGTGAGTGAGTGAGTGAGTGAGTGAGTGAGTGAGTGAGTGAGTGAGTGAGTGAGTGAGTGAGTGAGTGAGTGAGTGAGTGAGTGAGTGAGTGAGTGAGTGAGTGAGTGAGTGAGTGAGTGAGTGAGTGAGTGAGTGAGTGAGTGAGTGAGTGAGTGAGTGAGTGAGTGAGTGAGTGAGTGAGTGAGTGAGTGAGTGAGTGAGTGAGTGAGTGAGTGAGTGAGTGAGTGAGTGAGTGAGTGAGTGAGTGAGAGAGAGAGAGAGAGAGAGAGAGAGAGAGAGAGAGAGAGAGAGAGAGAGAGAGAGAGAGAGAGAGAGAGAGAGAGAGAGAAAGCAAAAAGTATGAACAATTATTTAATTTTTTTACCATACATGTGTGTATGATGGAGTATTGAAAAGTACTTTTCACTAGTGAGAAAAGTTTTCACTCTAGTGAAAAGCACAAATCTAGCTTAAAAAGGATTTTGACAAGATAGTGATACAATAATTGAAAAAAACATATCTATGATTACATCATTATTATACACCGATGAGCCATTATGGCCACCCTCAGCCTAGAGAAACGAGCGTGCCTGGAGACTGAACGATGGCACTGGTGAAATTCACAGAGCAGTATATATACAAAGTGAGGACCGGCTTTCGGTTAGTAGAGTGTTCAAAGTCAGAATGGTAAAAAGCTGTTGATTAATCAGTTTCATAAAGGACAAATTGTAATGACATGGCACCTCGGAACTATGATCTCGGAAACGGTGCAGCTTGTAGTTTGTTCACGTACTGCTGTAGTGAGTATATATCAAACATGATGCACAGATGGCCAAATGACGAACCGTTGTCCAGCCACGTGTCATCCACAGCTTATTGATGCCAGAGAGGTGCGGAGACTGTTGCGCATTGTTCACGGCAACCGCAGGGCCACAGTGCAAGAAATCACCCGCAGCTACAACGGTGGTGATCAGGGTAATGTGTTACAGCACACAGTTCGTCGCAGCCTTCTGCGCATGGGCCTGCGTAGCTGAAGACCCGGCCGGGTCCCCATGCTTGCTGCATGTCATCGCTAACAACACATGAAATGGGCCCAAGATCATTGAGATTGGACCGTGGATGATTGGAAGAAAGTAGCCTGGTCTGAGGAATCAAGATTACTGTTGCATCACATAGAGGGCCAAGCATGGATAAGCCAATTACCAATAGAAGCTATGGCACCTGGATGCGCAGTTGGGCAGAAACAGGCCGGCAGCGGCGGTGTTATGCTGTGGGCGATCTTTTCTTGGGACACTTTAGGCTCAATTATCCCAATAGCACAATCACTGACAACTGTCAGGTATCTTAATATTGTTGTGGACCAAGTTCACCCATTCATGGCAATTGTGTTCCCTGCTGGTGATGGCCATTACCAACAGGATAATGCGCAATGCCACACTGCCAGAATCGTCAAGGAGTGGTTTGAGGAACATGCTGGTGACTTTCTGTTAATGCCCTGGCCTCCAAATTCACCTGACATAAACCTAATCGAACGTTTGTGGTTTGACTTGGAAAAGTGGGTTCGTACTAAATCACCACCACCCCGAAATGTACAGGAACTGGAGGACCTGCTGTTGACATTATGGTACCAGATACCCTAGGATACCTATCACCACCTCACTGAATTGATGCCTCACCGAGTGGCTGACATTTTGCAGACTGAAGGGAGTCCTACAGCTTATTAGGTAGGGGGTCATAATGTAATGGCTCATTGGTGTACATGTGGGATTATACTATAAGGCATATAAAAACATATTTTTATTATTGACAGCATAAAAAAAAAACATGGCCCAAGAAAAAAGACACTATGACACAAATTCACTGCAACTGTTTTTCTTACCTTCATCAGGAATATGAATATCTGGAAATATTTCTATTTCTTCGGACTCCACATTTTTCACCTGAAGAAACAAAACCACATGGTTAAATGGTGAAGATTTAAATCCCAATCAGCACATAAACATTAACACAAATGGAGCGACAGTCTGAGCATATAGTTAAAAAACGTTTAAATTATGGCATGCCATAAAACACAAATCACAATCGCTAATAGCATCTCAAGGCAAATTATTGTGGAAAAATGCTTGGATAAACCCAGTTTCTTATGGAATCAAGTAATGCAACAGTGGCAATCTTGAGTCCAACCTAGTTTGGACCATTCTACATCATGTGGTTGGACTATGGAGACACCTCACTGCCGTACCTTTCAGTTAAAAATGACAATAATTCTTTTTTTAACCATGTGTGAAGCAGAGAGAGAGAGAGAGAGAGAGAGAAACAGATGCATAGTGCACAGTTCGTGCTTGAACAACATTTCAGTGTGCAGGTGAGGAAGATAACAGAAATAAATAAAATATGTGGGTGTGAATGTAAACAAGATGCAAGCAAACACAATGAAGAACTAAGTACTTCATCTGCTCATCTAAAATGGATGGACTACTTAAGGATTATTATTACTGCATTATTACTACTGTAATTCTCAGCGTATAATCTGCACATCACACACATTGATCCCATTCAGAAAAAAATCACAGTATAATTCGCACATTAAAGATGTTGATCCGTAACTATAATTTCCAACAGAAAAGTTGCTCACAGGATGACCTAGGAGTCCAAAGATGTAAGAAAAAAATGATCTTATTTAATAAAAAAACTTATTAACTTATTTTTAAGGTAACTGATCAAAGGGAAAATAAAAAGTTCTAAAAACAATTTAGGAAAATATCGGCGGCATTGGTCAAACTGTCGATGATCGAAAAACAACTAGGGATGGGCAAAAAATCCTCAAAGTTTTTGAACATCGATTTTCTGCAACTAATGATCGAGGTTTTACCCTCAATGTTACAGGAGCCAACACATCGAAAAAACAACAAGGTTTCATGGCCAATGTTTGAAACTATGAAAGAATACTTTCAATGTGAAGTACATGAAGTTTTCTTTGTTACATTGTTATAAACAGGAAAGGAATATTACCTTTCTATGTCACAAACTGGCGATTTTTTCAGTGCTTTGGTGGCAAAAATCAAGTTCTTATCCTTGATATTACAGGAGGCGATATATTGCAGAAACATCGAGGTTTCCATTGACACACTGAGTGTTTTAACAAATATTATTGTTTACTCAATGTTAAATTGGTGAATAATAACAGATATATTGAACAGAGATTTTACCCACCGATGTGCCCATTTACTGCTGCAGATGGAAAAGTGTGAATTCTTTAGATTTTTAGCAAAACATTTAGGTTTTCAGCGATACATCGAAAATTTCCACCGATATTGTCAATGTTTCAGGAGTGAATAACCACCTATATGCCCATCCCTACATGAGACCCAGAACAAGAAACTTCGAAAGGAGGCATGCACAGATTAATGCAGCCAGCACTGTGCATATCTTTCATTGGCTGGTGACAAATACAAGGAGGCTCATTTTCTTTATAGCACACAAGCAGTCGGCATTATCCTTCTTAACAACACAGAGTGGCCTTCACCATCCCTCCCCATAAAATTCCCCAATCTTTCATTATGACACTTCTTCACCCTCTGCTCTGCTCTGTACAAACTCCTGAAGTGAGGAATAATTTCCAATAGAATTCCTTTTCTAATTATACAATCTCTCCAGGACAATTATCTTGCAGATTTTTTTAAAAAGTGAAGGGCTGACAAAATGGTTTTTGTAATCAGTGTACACATACCCTAAATCTGTAACTTTTTTAGCAGATAATCTGCAGAATTATATGATGAAAATAATGGTATTTGTGTTCACAGGCCATCAGATATTGTTCCTTGGGTTTTAGTCCATCAGTGGTTCGGATTCTGAATGTACTAAGTTTCAGGTAGTGCCACTTTCTGCAACTGTGCTATTATTAATCTGCCAATTTCAATCTCTTCAAGTTGTTTCTTCAGTTTTCTTCAAATTGTTCCAAATGTGCAAACCACTAGTGAAACAACTCTTTCATCCCAGTGGTGCTGAATTTGAATTTACAAATCTCAACATTTTGTTTTCTCATCTATATTCCATGTCAGACTAACAGTGTACTATTGTGGAAGGTAAGGGAAACAAGCTTACCTCCAGTATAAAATGTAGCCCCTAGTGTTTGAAGTGCAAAGCAACATAACTGTTTCTCAGAAACCATTTTTGTATGCTCAGCAGTTTACCAGAAAAAAATTGGAATTTAACACAAATTTTTTAAATGGCACGGTGTTTTAAAAATAGGTTTGATATGATGAACTTCGAAATGGGGGGGGGGCAGGGTGGAAGGGATAGAAGACTTCTAACATTTGCAAGAAAGACAACAGATTGAAGAAAGGAAAAACCGGACAATACATTGCAAGAGAGAGAGAGAGGAGAAAAGAAAGGAAAATGCAATGAGCTTCATTCAGGTCATGCTACAATAAATAGGTGTGGGGTGGGGAGAGTCAGTGTGGGAGTAATGCTTAGAATGGCAGGAGTGAGTGTGTTGTGGATTGATACTGTTCTTGCATTTTACGGAAATGATGCAAACCTAGATACCCTGCCTTCTGCAATAGTTCACTCTTAGTTACAACTCCCCCCTCCTGTTGCAATCATGATGATTACATCTGAAGAATAAGCTCAACTGAAATTGAGATGGCTAAGGGTATACAAATATAATATCAAAGGTATTGTGTACCTAATATTGAAAGGTATATCACATGTTATACCCTCAGTGAGAAATATGCTCCCACCCCAAGAGAAGCCTATTATGCAACAAGTTTTCGTCAGTTAAAAAATATTTACAAATAAAACATTTTAGTTAAAATATTAATTTACGATCAAACACTCACTCATTAGCACACTCATACATTTAAAACTCTCCATTAATTAAAACATATCTCATTAGAAACGGTTATACTCATCGGGTCTGGAGACATGGCTCACTCAAAAAACACTTCGTCGACGTTATCACAGCGAGCGCTTTCAATGCCCCATGAACATTATCATCCGGCCACCAACACCTGCACGAGGATTCCTTGTGTGTGTGTAGCTGCAGAGGTTGTATGTTGGAAAACGAAGGAAGGGGTGCGGCCTGCACTACATGATGTTAGGTGAATCTCCTCAACTGTCGCTATCTATCGGATGAGTTGGTAAGTATATCTACGTAAGTACAATTCTTTTTTTCCCCCTTTTAATGTAGAAACATTGAAATATTTATTTATAGAAATGAATGCATTATTATTAGTCCTTTATTAAATGGTGTGATTTTTATAATACTCTTTTTTTTTTTCTACGCATTTTTTTCTCTTTTTATAAGTGACTTCCAAGCTGCATCAAGAGTAGTAGGGTCCTGTAAATTACATATTTTACCCTTTTTTTGTTCGATTATAACACTTTCTGAAATCCTTAACTCTTTTTTATTTGTGTGAGTAGTTAACATTTTAATATTTTCAAAATCAGGATATTGTTTATGATTAATACAGTATTGAATAAGTGCAGTTTATGCTTCTTTTTTATTCCAGTTTTTTATATGTTGATGTAATATTTTTATTAATCTATTTTTTGTGCTACCAATGTAAGAGACGCGGTCGCCAGAATCTTGTGAAACAATAGGACTTTCATATACACCTGCTGATTGTAGTACATTTCTGAATTTTTTTCCTTAAAACCAAATCGCCAATATTTTGAACAGAATGACCAAAAATAATGCTGTGTTTCTTCATTAATCTTAAAAATTTTGCACTTATTCCTCTAATAAAAGAAAAAGAACCTGAAAATTTATATTTCTTTTTTGGTATGTTTTGATTAATATTCTTTAATTTCTTTTTGTATTCAAAAATCAACTTTTTAAAAGTGTTTGTGTTATATCCATATTGTTTAGCTGTGTTAATAATCCATTGAATTTCTTCTTCTCTGCACTTTCTATTTGAGGAATTTACGAAGGCACGTTTTACCCAATTTCTAATACTATTTATTTTATGTGTTTTTGGGTGTTCAGATTGACATGGAATGATTATACAATTTCTGATTTTTAAGAGCAGAAATTGTATTAAAAAGAAAGACAGTATATAAGTTACATAACACTTGCTTTAATTTAAGGAACCAGATACAAAATAATAAATATGAACATTTAAATAAAATATGGACTGATATTGTCATCGACCAAATTTTAAAACAGACTTACAATATTAGAAAATGAAGCCCAAATCATCAGAAATAGGCATTTTGAAAAATTGAATAGACTAATAGATAAAAATATTCTTGTTAATAACTTAGATAATGAAAATTTTTTACCTATGTTTCAAAATTATTCTAACATTGAACTCTCAGAAGTACAACAGGCAGCATTACAGAAGGATAAAAAATGTGTTTATCCGCAGAATATTCTCCCAACTGAAGTGTGTATTCCAAAAATTGAGACTATTATTCAGGATGCTCCATATTCACATAAACCAAATTTAAGATTTAAGTTAGATAGAAATATATTGGATGAATATAATTTGCAATTTAAAAAAGAAATTAAAATTGGAAAGATGGCAAATGAAAGGCAACAAATATTAGATTAAAAAAAATGACCCTAATGTTGTAATTTGCAAGGCAGATAAACCAAACTAGTTAATAATATTGGGTTGTCAGAAAAGTCATGATGTATTTTAGCCATGTTTTGCAAAGATCATTTATTGATAGAAAGAACAAAGATCAATCAATGATATAATGCCCGTTTTGTTCGATAACCTTTTGCCATCTTTCAGTGAGCTGCAGAATGCCTCGTTCATAGAAGGACCTGTCTTTCGTGGCGAAAAACTGTACAAGGTGCTGATTTACAGCCTCATCTCAATTGAACGTTATACCACGCAAGGACTGTTGAAGAGAGCGAAACAAGTGGAAGTCTGACGGCGCAAGGTCAGGCAAGTATGCTGGGTGGGGCAACACATCCCACCCAAGCTCCAATAATTTTTGGCGGGTGATCAAATTTGTGTATGGTCTCGCGTTGTCGTGATGGAACACAACACCTTTACGATAAACGAACTCTGGACGTTTCTGGATGATGGATTCGCTCAAATTGTCCAATTGCCGACAGTACAAATTCGAATTGATTGTTTGGTTCCATGGTAGGAGCTCGAAAAACACGACACCTTTAAATTCCCACCACACTGAGACCAGAACCTTCCGCTGATGAATGTCTGCTTTGGATGTTGTTTGAGATGAAGCAGCACGTCGAGACAGAGACCGCTTGCACAGCACATTGTTGTACACAATCCACTTTTCGTCACCAAGTATCAGTCGCTTCAAAGAGAAAGGATGGTTTTCCTCCCGTTTAATGTGCATATCGCAGATGTTTATACACGCCGTCAATTGAGCTTCTTTCAGTTCATGAGGAACCCACACATCGAGCTTGCTTATGTATCCCAGCTTCTTCAGGTGGTCATGAACGCTTGAATGATGGATGTGCAATGTGTCTGCAACCTCTCGTGTCGTGTAATGTGGGTTTGACTCAATCAATGCCTTGATTTCGTAGTCATCAACCTCGGTGCGCCTCCCGGAGCGAGGAGCATCGTTGAGGTCAAAATCACCCACACGGAATTTTGCGAACCACCGCTGGCACTGACGTTCTTGTAGAGCATTATCACCGTACACTTTACGCAACTTTTCACAAGCTTAACACGCATTTTTCTCTTTACGGAAGTGTAAAACAGTAAAATATGGCGAAAATGCATAGTTTGGTCTTCCATCTTCAACTTTATGTCAAATCTCCACAAATCAACCAAATCGCTCACTATTCCTTTTAGACTGCAGCTAGAACTAGCACCTGTCGAATGCCATAGTGATAACAGAGCTGTGCATGCCTCTAGTACTTCCAAAACTGCCCAACAATCATCAGGTGCCAAAATACATCATGACTTTTCCGACAACCCAATACTTGATTAAAAAGAATATATTGTTAAATAAATGCAGCTATTGAGGAATTAAAATGTGAGATAATTAAAAAAGACCAGGTTGACTGACTATCAGATAATTTTTTTGTCTAAAATTAGAAATCACAGTTCACTTCCTTCAGAGATTACCAGAGCTTTACCACCGGTAGGTGCTGTGGTTCCCAGTATTTTTGGAAAAATAAAAACCCATAAACCTGATAGACCATTTAGAGTTATTGCTCCAAAATCAAAGTCCACATTAATAAATTTAGAAAGGAAATTATACAAATTTTTGGCTCCGTTTTTCGTGAATAATGAATACTGTTTAAAAAACAGTTTAGAGTTCATTGAGAAAATAAAATTTGTTAATGTTCCAATATCTGATTTATATATGGCAAGCTTGGATGTAAAATCGTTATTCCCGAGTACCCCTGTTCCAAAAGCCATAGACATCATCATTAAAGAATTGAAAGATAAATCTCAGTTTAATAATGCACAATTACAAGAGTTATTTAATATCATCATCATCAACATTGTCAACCATTATCAATCCACTGCTGGACGAAGGTCTCCCCAAGTTTCCTCCACAACGGTCTGTCTTGTGCCAGTCTCCTCCATGTCACTCCCGCATACTTTCGAATTTTATCCACCCATCTCCCATGTGGTCTTCTTCTGGGTTTTTTCCTGTCCCTTGGAATCCAATCTAAAATTTTGGCTGTCCATCGATGGTTTGTCCTTCTTAACTTATATTTCCAATAATAATTACGTTGAGTTTGATAAAAAAAAAATCTATAGGCAAAAGGTTGGAGGCCCAATGGGATCATCTTTATTTTCATAAATTATTGTGTGTGATATCGAAAACAAAATTATTAAAAATCTCCCAGATCCCCCTGTCATTTATTGTAGAGATGTAGATGACATTTTTATATTGTCTAAATTAAAACATGAAGAACTAGAAATACTGATGAATAAATATACTGCTTATTATCCTGAGATTGAATTAACATTGGAATTTGAACAAGATAAAAAGATTTCCTTTTTGGATAGCGAACTAATTAAAAAAGAATTAAATTTTGAATACAGAGCTTTTAGAAAGCCAAACCATGTGCCTATAATGATTCCATGTCAATCTGAACACCCAAAAACTCATAAAAAAAATAGTATTAGAAATTGGGTAAAACGTGCCTTCACACATTCCTCAAAAAGAAAGTACAGAGAAGAAATTCAATGGATTATTAACACAACTAAACAATATGGATATAACACAAAAACTGTTAAAAAGTTGATTTTTGAATACAAAAAGAAATTAAAGAATATTAATCAAAACATACCAAAGAAGAAATATAAATTTTCAGGTTCTTTTTCTTTTATTAGAGAAATAAGTGGGAAATTTTTAAGATTAATGAAGAAACACAGCATTATTTTTGGTCATTCTGTTCAAAATATTGGCGATTTGGTTATAAGGAAAAAATCTAACAGAAATGTACTACTCGTTCAATCAGCAGGTGTATATGAAATTCCTATTGTTTCACAAGATTCTGGCGACCGCATCTCTTACATTGGTAGCACAAAAAATAGATTAATAAAAATATTACATCAACATATAAAAAACTGGAATAAAAAAGAAGAATAAACTGCACTTATTCAATACTGTATTAATCATAAACACTATCCTGATTTTGAATATATTAAAATGTTAACTACTCACACAAATGAAAAAGAGTTAAGGATTTCAGAAAGTGTTATAATCGAACAAAAAAAGGAAAAAAAAAATATGTAATTTACAGGACCCTACTACTTTTGATACAGCTTGGAAGTCACTTATAAAAAGAGAAAAAATGCATAGAAAAAGACAAAAAAAAAAAAAAAGAGTATTATAAAAATCACACCATTTAATAAAGGACTAATAATAATGCATTCATTTCTATAAATAAATATTTCAATGTTTCTACATTAAAACGAGGGGAAAAAAAAAGAATTGTACTTACCAACTCATCCGATAGATGGCGGCACTTGAGGAGATTCACTTAACACACAGTGCAGGCCGCACCCCTTCTTTCGTTTCCCAACATGAAACTTATGCAGCTACACACACACAAAGAATCCTCATGCAGGTGTTGGTGACCTGATGATAATGTTCATGGAACATTGAAAGCGCTCGCCATGATAATGTCGACAAAGTGTTTTTTGAGTGAGCTATGTCTCCCGACCTGATCAGTATAGCCGTTTCTAATGAGATATGTTTTAATTAATGGATAGTTTTAAATGTATGAGTGTGCTAATGAGTGAGTGTTTGATTGTAAATTAATATTTTGACTAACAAAAACTTGTTGAATAATAGGCTTCTCTCAGGGTGGGAGCACGTGTCTCACTGAGCATATAACGTGTGATATACCTTTCAATATTAGGTACACAATACCTTTGATATTATATTTGTATAATCTAAGGCACATTTTATCATGAATCTGTCCTTAGGGATATGGCTCATGATATGTATATAGGCTAAGGGTATATTATCGCAAACTGGGAAGTAAGAAGTTATAAAAAGGAAAAGCAGTGAACAAATGAAGAATACCAAAGTCTGACGAAATGCCTACAAAATAAAAATTCATGTCAAGAAAAAAATTTCAAAAAATTGTCAAAGATGCTAATTTAGCAATTTCAACAATACAAAGTGACGCAATTATTATTTACTAGGATGAAATGGTGGCATCTCACAAAAACATACACATTCTGCTAGTGGAAGATCACATGGCTTTAAAGTATTTTTTTTATTTCATTTTATAGTTTTTCAAGCTTAATTTATAAATTTTCATAGTGGATACCACTTTTTTATCAGGCCGTCTTTAATTTGTTTACCTTTTGCGGTAGTTACGGTGGACAATCTGTGACGGTGACAGTGAACAATTTTTGCTGTCTGCTTTCTACATGGTTATGGTTAAGAAAGGATTTGGTCCCATTGACGTGAGAGTGTCCAACCTAAGTGGTCAATGATGGTGGAACCAGAACTAGAAAAGAAAAAAGAATCTATGTTCAATTACCACTCAGGCTCACATATCAATGGGACCACATCCTTTCTTAACCACAGCCACATTGAAGCCAACAATACAAATTGTTAACATGAGTCAGAAACTGGTAACTATAACTGCCAAAAAAAGTAGACAACAAAAAAGACTTATAAAGAAGTGGTATCCAATTTGAAAATTTGGCTAAATTAAATTTTAAAAACCCATATTATGATTCTGTGTAACTACTAAGATAAAAATCCATCTATCACTTAAATACACCCAGCACCTAATTAATATTATACAGAAATTCCAGAAACTTTTCCTATGAGTTGAAGACACATTAGTCAGCCATGGGGATTCCGCATAACAAACAGGGCATCACAGCACCCTAACCTGGCATATTTTAAATTTTATTCATTTATTACAACTATTCTTTGGGTATTTTGTGTTTTATCTTTTTCCTGTTTGCTTCACAGAAGCTGCTAAACATTTTTTATTTGTTCAAATTTACTGGCAACAAGAGTCATACATGGTGAAAGAGTGCCAGAAGATGAAACATATGTACAAAAATTCAGCTCAGGCCATGGGAACACCAACTTCTAATTATCCAGAAAAGCAGCTGACTCCTTTTGTCACAGCTATGTCCACAAAGTATTTCTTCACAGTTAAGTCCATAGCCAAACATAATTTTCTTCAAAAATGATAGTCCAAAGATGCTTCATACTTTTCAAATGAGTTCAGATACATAGCCTCAAATTCTTTTTCAGAAGCATCATATGTTGGTCCTCAACAACAAAAGGACCTATCCCACTTGATAACATACTTATATCCATAAGTGATCAGCATAAGACTCAGAATTTTCTAAACAGCATAAGGCCCAGGTTCAGTGGATGAAAAGCCAGTATCCAAATTATTGTTACCATATGACATATCCATATCAGTATCCACAGTCACCAAAACTGTCTCAGGTTCTGCAGAGAAGCCAGTGTCCAATCCATCACACCGAATGACGTATTCATAGAAGTGTTCACGGAGCCTAGAGCTGTATCAGGTTCTGCAGGATATTCATGAAGAAGAATAAAATATGACGGTGCTTCACCAATCAGACCCACAATTTATACTGGAAATGTGTTGTTGTTTTTTTCTACATGCATATTTACAGTGATTTTAGCCATCACATTCACTTCATAATTGTGTGAGTTGTGACCTTTTACAGCAAATGCAACACTAAAACCAATGCAACACTTCTTTATTCAGTTGTGAAGCCACCAGTTTTATTTCTAGTATCTCTAGAAGCACATTTCGATTTTGTGTCCCCATTCACAGAAGTACCCTGTCTGTGAATATCAGCTGCACAATGATATGGACAATTTTTCTGTAGGAAGATTTCCCATAGAAAAATTTTGCTTTTAACTTTGAGAAACTTATACAATAAACTACATTGCTATGTAACTCAGCTTACTCAATTCTCTCTCTCTCTCTCTCTCTCTCTCTCTCTCTCTCTCTCTCTCTCTCTCTCTCTCTCTCTCTCTCTCTCTCTCTCTCTCTCTCTCTCTCTCTATCTCTCTCTCTCTCTCTCTCTCTCTCTCTCTCTCACACACACACACACACACACACACACACACACACACACACACACACACACACACACACACACACACACACACACACACACACACCTGTGTTAAAAAACACTAAATTAATAGCTCACCTCATTTACAGGTGCAGGAAATTTTGGAGCAGCTGCCTCTGCTGGACCTGTTGATATTTCTTCAGGAGCATTTGATGGCACTAAAACATAAGAAAATGTTCCAGAGTTGCAAAGTTACAAGTTTCCCATTTTGTAGTGTCAACTATTAATAATAAAAACTTTTTATATGCTTGAGAATCATATTGTTAACATAAATTATGGAAAAAAAATTACACAACAAAATCTCAAATCAAATATATCAGAGAAAATTAACTATGTCTATTGCCAGAAGTTCATATTGAGATTGAATGTAAGAAAAAAGCCCATGAGAATAAAAAATTATGGAACTTGGTTTCATCAAAGAGAACAATTTCTGTGTTATGATGGAACTTTACTATCATCACACAGAAACTGTCAGTGCTACTCAAAGAGTGCATATTTCATACTGGCAATTCAATGCTTTTTGCGTCTTAACCAAATTAATGTAAGTAACATTTAAAATAGCCAAATCCCACACAACTTTGAAATTTCTTTCTCTTCAGCAGCAGTTTTTTGCAGTCATTCTGTTAGCAAGACTATTTTTATCACAAACAAAACCAGTTGTCATTCTTACACCATGCAGTGTTATTTGGTGAATGACAAAGGCCGTCCAAATGCTCCATTATCATGAAACTTAGCAGAAAATGCCAGCTTGTTGAACTAATGTAGCCTATGACCTTGCCCTGGATTATGACCTGCTTCTTTGTT
Source organism: Macrothele yani (assembly GCA_039090855.1). Classification (NCBI taxonomy): domain Eukaryota; kingdom Metazoa; phylum Arthropoda; class Arachnida; order Araneae; family Macrothelidae; genus Macrothele; species Macrothele yani. The sequence goes on from CM076993.1 coordinate 93,738,524, forward strand.
ACAACCAAGGTTGGTATAATATCTCACTTTTGGTAAAAATACAAGAAAGTTTTTTTACATGAAATTTATACATACACTCATCGTCAAAAAAATAGATGCACCCAGAAAGAAGCAACCAACAGGAATGAAACTTGGTGGGCAGGTTTGACATTGGGAGACATGCAAATGATTCAAGTATAACGCTGGACCGAGCATGTGACGCCAGCAAGGAGGGGTCATAGCGCTGTGCCTGACAGGCAATATAAAGTTGTCTCGTTGTGCGTGCTTGCCATTCTGATTGGTGCTGCTGTGTTGGTTGCATCCCTTGCAAGTGAGGTATGCCTTGGAGAAAAGTTTGAAAGCAATTCAAGCAGGTGGAGGAGTTCGAGAGGGGCCGCATCTTCGGGTTCTGGGAAGTGGGATGGTCTTATCACCGTATTGAGCGCCATACCGGTCATGCGGATATCACCGTAGCAAACTTGGTGGAAGTGGATAGAACAAGGCACGCATCAGCGACAGTGGATAGAACAAGGCACACAGCAGCGACAGTGGATAGAACAAGGCACGCAGCAGCGACAGTGGTTAGAACAAGGCACGCAGCAGCGACAGTGGATAGAACAAGGCACGCAGCAGCGACAGTGGATAGAACAAGGCACGCAGCAGCGACAGTGGATAGAACAAGGCATGCAGCAGCGACAGGAAGGGTCTGGGAAACCTAGACGAAACACAGAGAGAGAGGACCGACAGGTTGCCCAACAGCCATGATTGCAGACATTCAGCGAGCAGTGGTGCCCACCATGCATCGTCCGATTAGTGCCAGCACCATTGGCAGATGGCTCCACGACATATGACTACATGTATGCAAACCGATATGACGACTGCTCTTAACACTATTGCATCATTGCCAAAGACTGTAATGGTGTCGTGCCAAACTGTTAAGAAGCCACTCAGAATGGCAGCGGGTGATCTTCAGTGACGAGTCCCACTTTTGTCTTGGAGGAGACAACCAATGAATCTGTGAGTGGAGGCACCGTTGTCAGCGCCAAGATGAACGGTTTGTTGTCGAGGGTCACACGTCCAGAAGGTCTGGTGTCATGGTGTGGGGTGCAATTGCTTATAATACCAGATCACCTTTGGTGTTCATTACAGGCACTTTGACAGCTCAATGTTACGTTAATGAGGTCCAGCAACCGGTGGCCCTACCTTTTCTGAGCGCTCACTCTGGTGCAATTTTCCAACAGGACAATGCTCGTCTGCATACTGCTGCTGTCCCAAGAGCTTGTCTTCAAGGCACTGACACTCTGCCATGTCCAGCCGCATTGCCAGACCTATCGCCGATTGAAAATTTGTGAGATATTATTGGACTCGCTATCCACACTCCACCCCTACCGCACAATCTGTAGGAACTGCATGAGAAGATTCAAGCTGCATGGGATGGCTTATCGCAGGACCCCATTAAAAACCTATACAACTCCATACCGAGATGTCTGGCATGCTGTGTGAGCAAACAAGGCAGCCTGACGCCATATTGAGGGACACTACTTATTGGTGTGTAACTTAATAAATATTGCCCACATCAGTCTCAATGTTTAATCATTTATTGTTCCTGATCACCTTTACCTTCTTCCCGAATAGCATTGCAATCCGACAACTCCTTCTGGGTGCAACTATTTTTTTGACGACGAAAATATTTATAAAATAAATATTATTTTACAAAGATTTTTTACATCTTCATCGACAAAAATTTTTATCGTCAAAAGTTAGATAACAATGGAAAACATAGGCGTAGCAAAGGGGGTGGAGAGGGGGGTTCGGACATCCCATTCTGTGTAAGAATTTAAAGTGATATATATATATATACGGTATATATACATGCATATATCATCATCATCAACAACAACCATTATCAATCAACTGCTGGATGAAGGTCTCCCCAAATTTTTTCCACAATTGTCTGTCTTGGGCCTGTCTCCTCCATGTCACTCCAGCATACTTTCGAATTTCATCCTTCCACACACACACATATATATATATATATCATCATCATCATTGTCAACCATTATCAATCCACTGCTGGACGAAGGTCTCCCCAAGTTTCCTCCACAACGGTCTGTCTTGTGCCAGTCTCCTCCATGTCACTCCCGCATACTTTCGAATTTCATCCACTCATCTTCCATGTGGTCTTCTTCTGGGTCTTTTCCTGTCCCTTGGAATCCAATCTAAAATTTTGGCTGTCCATCGATGATCTGTCCTTCTGGCAGTATGTCCAGCCCATTGCCATTTCAGGGATTTAACTCTGATCATGATGTCTTCCACTCTTGTCATTTTTCGGATCCACGAGTTCCTCTTCTTATCTCTCCTGGTTACACCAAGCATGCACCTCTCCATGCTGCTTTGAGTTGTCTGCAGCCTTTGTATGTCTCTTTTAGTTAAGGTCCACGTCTCTGCACCATACGTAAGCACTGGAAGGATGCATTGATTAAACACTTTTTTTTAAGACATAATGGCATATTGCTCTTGAAAATTATGCTGTTTCTTCCAAAAGCTCTCCAGGCAAGTTTTGTACGCCGATTAATTTCTTCATCAATGTGACCCTCACTTGATATCTGCTGTCCAAGATAAACGTACATGTCTGTTATCTCCAGCTTTTCTCCATCAATCGATAAATCTTCATTTCTTGTAAAAGCATTGAACATCACTTTTGTCTTCTGAAAGTTCATTTTTAATCCCACTTCTTTACTCTTGTCAGCAAGTTCCTGGATCATACTTTGCAGCTCTGATGGGGTAGTTGCAAAAATGACTATGTCAATAGCAAAACGAAGGTGGGTTAGATAATCTCCATTAATCTTTATCCCTTTGTTTTCCCAGTGCAGTGATTGAAAGACATTTTCCAATGTGGCATTAAAGAGCTTCAGAGATATGGTGTCACCTTGTCTCACTCCTTTTCCAATTTTTATGTGTGTTGTATTTTCAAACAGCCAAATCTTTGCACTTGCATTTTCATAGATGTTATTAATAATATTAATGTACGCATCTTCAATACCGCAGGATTTCAGAGCCATTGTAACTGCTGATGGTTTCACCGAATCGAAGGCTTTTTCATAATCGGTAAAAGCCATGCACAATGGAAGTTCATATTCCCTCGCTCTTTCAATTAGTTCTCTCAGTATGTGGATATGATCTATTGTGCTGTAGCCACTCCTGAATCCAGCTTGTTCTCTCGGTTGAGCCATTCGAAGGCTTTTTCATAATCGATAAAAGCCATGCACAATGGAAGTTCATATTCCCTCGCTCTTTCAATTAGTTCTCTCAGTATGTGGATATGATCTATTGTGCTGTAGCCACTCCTGAATCCAGCTTGTTCTCTCGGTTGAGCCATGTCTAGTGTCACCTTCAAGCGGTGTGAAAGAACTTTAGTGAAGATTTTATAAACCACTGATAGGAGGCTGATAGGTCTGTAGTTCCTGAGATCCTCAATGTCCCCTTTTTTATGTAGCAGGATCATTGTAGCGTTGTTCCAATCCTCAGGAATCTTCCCTTCATTAAGGCATTGAGTGAAAATTTGGGTGAGTACTGTTTCGATTTCTCCACTTGCTTCTTGTATAATGTCTACAGTAATTCCATCTTCTCCTGGAGCTTTTCCCCGCTTCATGTTCTTGATTGCATGTGCAACTTCTGCTGGGAGGACTGGAAGAACTCTGGTACTGGTACTTTTCATGATGTCTGGAGTACATGTATCATCCCTTTCATATAATTTGGAGTAGAAATCTTTCACTCTTGTCAAAATGTCGCCTCTATTTCTTGTTACAGAACCATCTTCTTTTCTCAGTGCCATAATCTGTTTTCTTCCCTTACTGAGATGTCCCTTTGCTATCTTTAGGCTTTGGTTGTTTTCCATTGCTTTCCTTACTTGTTCACAGTTGAATTTCCTTACGTCTTCAGTGATACTTTTTCGTACTGTCTTGCATAGCTCTATATATTCCACTTTGGAAGTCACATCTTCTTTAGTTGTCCTCATCTCTCTTCTTTTTTACATCAACATTTTGGGTTTTCCTGATAATTTGTTCACATGCAACTTGTTCTTAGACCCAGCTAATTTTGTTGCTGTTTCCATAAGAGCTTTGGCTACTTTTCTGTTAACTTCAGAAATATCCACTTCTTCCGATGTTAGGCCTTCTAAAGCAGAGAATCTGTTTTTCAGTTCCAACTTGAAGGTATTATGGTGTTTTTTAAGGTTGGTTATGTCAATACATTTTGTTTGTCTTATGAGCTTGCCACGTTCGAGTTTAGTGTTGAGGTGCATCTTACATCTCACCAATCTATGGTCACTACCTGTGTTGAACTTGTTTAGCACACTGCAGTCTTCTATGACGAATTTTTTGTTACACATAATAAAATCAATTTCACTTGTCGTCCCATTTGGATGTTTCCATGTCCATTTCCTGTGTAGCTTTTTCTTGAAAAAGGAGTTCAAGATGAAAAACCCTTCTGCCTCTGCAAACTCTACGAGAGTATTTCCACGCTGGTTTCTGTTGCCGGGACAAAATTTACCTACTGAAGTTTCATTCTGTTGCCGTTGCCCTATTTTTGCATTGAAATATCCCATTATTATCTTCCAGTGCTGCTTACCTTTATTATTTAGATGACGAATTTCCTCATAAAATTCTTCAATTTCTTCTTCAGGATGACTTGTGGTGGGTTTATAAATTTGAATTATCTGAGCCTGGTATCTTCTCGAGAGTTGGATAACGAGTCGTGCAGCTCTGTCAGAGGAACTTTCAACTTCTACAACTTTATCCTTCAGTTTCTTGTTTATTATAAATCCAACACCACTAGTTCTGCCAGTATCAGTCCCACGATAGTAGAAGAGATGTCCACTTTTCAGTTCAATGAGATCTTCTCCTTTTCTCCTTACCTCACTTAGCCCGACGATGTCCCACTTGATCCTTTGTAGTTCCTCTTCCAATTCAAGAAGCCTTGAATCAGAAGATAGGGAGCGTCCATTATACGTAGGCAAGGTCTGCATCAGATGGCAGCCTAGTCCGGTCCTCCGGGGATTCTTAGCACCCTCTGCCTTGGCCAGGTACATTCCAGCTGCCGGAGACTGAGGGCCAAGATTTAAGTTGTGGAGTCATTTTGGAGGGGTTTGGCCATAACTCACCATGCTGGCCAAGCGGGTTGGTGAGTGTGGGATAGCATTTCCTCTAATCCCGATGGTATGGTTATACCGCTATTGGCGGTTGTCAGAGCCCCTTTAGTGGGAACAGGATGTACCACGAGAAGGCGGGGTTGACGTTTGTCAAGGAGAGGCTGTGATATTACGCATCACCTGACCTTACATCCCATATATATACATAATGTATAAGAACGGACCACCGAAGGACAACCAAAATTTTAGACTGGATTCCGAGGAACAGGAAAAGACCCAGAAGAAGACCCCATGGGAGATGGAATGATGAAATTCGAAAGTATGAAGACAGGCCCAAAACAGACAATGTGGATGAAGTTTGGGGAGAACTTCATCCAGCAGTGGATTGATAATGATTGATGATGATGATGATATATGTATATATATTTAAAAAGTTTTTTTCTCAGTAATGTTTTTTTTTTTTTTTTTACTTTTAAAGATTTTTGGGCTTATTCCCACTTGGAGTATTTTTTTTTCCACGAGGCTTTCACCGATGAACCAAATCCAGGACCACCCCACCTCCCCCTTACGAAATTTCTGGCTATGCCACTGATGGCAAGAGAATCCCCCTGAAGAAATAATGTTTCACAAATATGAGGAAGGCATATACAAATATTATTATTGGCACAAAGGTACCATATTTTCACTGTTTTCAATGTTGTCACCTCTTCAGAAAACTTGAAAATTAAATTGCTCTGGTGCAGGAAATGAACCAACATCTCCCTACATTTGTATCTGGATGTGAGAAAAGGCTGTGTTGATGCTAAGAGGAAGCACTGGACTGCTTCAACTACCTCTAATCTGAATGGTACTCAAGATTGCTAAGCTACATCTGCTTAGTATCAGTTGCTTGGAAATTCACTACCATTGGTGATGTAGTGGTAATAAAAATCAGGAGATGTGAATTCAACTCCTTCTCCAGGGAGATGAAATTTTCAAGTTTTCTAAACAGGTGGGTACATGGCAAACAGCAAAAATGAGGCACCTTTGTGCCATTAAATGATACACAGTCACATCAGAATAATATGACCGCCCCCAGGATCACAGTGTACCCGCCCAGGTGCATCACAAAGTGCATGTGACAAGGTTGACCACATGGAGATATAAGTGGCTGGCCAGGACAGATGAGCCATAGTGTGTAACATAAACACAACAGGCAGAGGTAGCAATTTGACAGACGTTCAAAAAGGAATGATCATTGGCTACTGCCCCAAGGGTGGAAGCATCTCGGAAACAGCAGACTTCATGGGCTGTTCATGAGGTGCTGTAGTAAGGGTGTACCAAGAATGGACCGCTGGCACACCGAGTACCTCCTGACGTCATAAATGTGGAGCCCCAGAGGCCATCGACCCCACAGGAAAACATTGCCTCCATTGACTGGTAAAGGGCAATCGACGCACAACAGTGCAGCAATTGACCATGCAAGTGAACGCTGCAGCATTTTGTTACGTGTCTCCGATAACCATAGAGCAAACCCTGTTATGCATGTGTCTCCAGAGTCGATGCTGCGTCAAGGTGCCCGTGTTAACCCAGATCCATAGGCAACTACGCCCCCTTAGTGACATGGCAGAGTTCGCATGGGACTACCATCATTGGACAGTGGAAAAGTGGGAAAAGGTTGCCTTCTACGACGAATCCAGGTTCCTACTCCACAGAAGTAACGGGCGGTGGCAGATATGGCGTCAGACACACGAGAAACAACTCTCGGACACGCTGATCAGTCAAGTACAGGCCGGTGGTAGCAGTGTGCATGTCTGGAGGATGTTTTCCTGGTATGACCTGGGACCGCTTGTACCACTGGATGGGTCCCTGAAAGCCAATGGCTACCTGTCCGTTCTCACTGACCACATGCATCCATTCACGTTGGACGTTTACCCTAGTGCTGATGGTGTCTACCAACAGGACAATGTGCTCTGCCATGTCACTAAGGGGGTTAATGACTGCTTCCAGGTACATAACAGCGATGTATCCGTTCTCCCTTGGTTGGCCAAAGCACCCAACCTTGATCCCATAGAGCACTTGTGGGACTATTTGAATTGACAGGTTCGATGTGTCGACCCAAAACTGTGTCATCTCCGGGACCTCTGTGCTCTGCTGCAGTCCGAACGGACACATGTGCCTTGGGCAACCTTCCAGGGCCTCATTGTGTCCATGGCACGCCGTCTCGCCACTGTCATCTGTACCAAGGGTGGTTATACCCATTATTAGACAGGTGGTCATATTATTCTGATGGGACCGTGTATGTTTTAATGATAATGATCAAAAAGTTATGTCACCTCTGCCACAAATCACAGTTTTATTCGAACTCATTCAGATATTTTCAATAACCTAAAAAAAAAAAAATTGCTTAATCATTTTCAGCAGCAGGAGTCATCAAAATTATTTACCATAAGCACTTCAGATAAAAATATGTGTTCTGTTCTTGCCATAACTAGGGAATATTACTTTCATCAATATTTACAGTTCTTTTTTACGCTTTCCAACCGTAGGTTGAAGAAGCGTATATGCTCCAGCTTTTTCCGTCCGTCTGTTGGCACGATAACTCACGTAAAAATGGTTCGATTTTTGATGAAATTTTAATATGTGGTAGGGGACCACCAGGGGACAAACCCTAATGAAAATGGGTGAAGTGGGGTCAAAGGTCACGACATAAGAGCGGAATTCATTCAATTGTCCTTATGCGTCATAACTTGCGTAAATATGGTTCGATTTCAATGAAATTTTAGTATATGGTAGGGGACCACCTGGTGACGAACCCTATTGAAAATGGGTGAAGTGGGGTCAAAGGTCAGGACATAAAAGCGGGATGTATTCCATTGTCCTTATGCGTCATAAGGTGCGTAAAAATGGTTCGATTTCGATGAAATTTTAGAATGTGGTAGGGGACCACCTGGAGAGTAACCCTATTGAAAATGGGACAAATGGAGTCAAAGGTCAGGACATAGGATCGGGATCCATTCCATCGCCCTTATCCCACACTATTAAGGTGGACGTCAAGTAATTTTGCTTCCTATATTTCCAATGGAAAACCTTTTTAACACATTTCCTTCACAATTAGTGTGTTCCCAAGGATGGAAATTTGAACATCGATTAAAATAACTTCATACTATAACTTGGAATACTTAACATTTTTTAAAACACAAGCATAATTATATTAATAAACAATAACGTTTCCTTTGGTGGTGTTGAAACCAGAAAAAAGATGGCGCGACCTGTGCTTTGATGACGTCAGTGGACAAATAAATGTTGGATTGCATAATTACGGTTATGGTTTAGTATTCCAAGTTATGAAATGAAGCTATTTTAATGGATGTTCAAATTTTCATCCTTGGGAATGCATTACTTGTGAAGAAAATGTGTACACAGAAGTTTTTCCATTGGAAGTATAGGAAGCAAAATTACTTGACTTCCACCTTAAAGTAGCAATTCTTGTATGTATGTATGTACATTTTATTTTGAAAACGGCTCTAAGAATTTTGATGAAAGTCATAAACCTACAGTTTTCTGGTACTAGAAATCGATTTAGCTTGATCTTGACTTTAGGAGAATTCGTTTAGTGGGTTAAATACCCACCCCGAATTATAGCGTTTTTATTGGCACGGCGTCGTTCCATTAATGTTACAAAAGCTTAGAAATCTTATGACATCACAATCTCGCGTTTGAGAATGTTGGCGTGCGGTCACGCCCTCTGTCTCATTACGTCACGCGTTGTGTGTGGATCCTATTAAAGTTTTATGACGTCACACATTTGCGGCGAGCAGATGGTCGCCATTCCCATCTGTCTCATTACGTCACGCGTTGTGTGTGTATGTCCGTCCACATGATAACTCGCGTAACAATCGTTCAATTTTTATGAAATTTTAGTATCTGGTAGGGGATCACCTGGGAAGGAACCCTACTTAAAGTGAACGAAATGGGGTCAAAGGTCAGTACATAGGAGCGGGATCTATTCCATTGCTGTTATGTGCCATAACTAACGTAAAAAAAGGTTCGATTTCGATGAAATTTTAGTATGTGGTAGGGGACCACCTGGCGACAAACCCTATTGAAAATGAGTGAAATGGGGTCAAAGGTCAGGACATAGGAGCGGAATCACTTCCATCGCCATTACTTACGTAAAAATGCTTCGATTTGAATGAAATGTTAGTATGTTGCAGGGGCCTGCCTGGGGACGAATTCTATTGAAAATGGGCGAAATGGGGTCAAAGGTTAGGACACAGGAGCGGAATCTATTCCATAGCCCTTATGCATCATTACTTATGTAAAAATGCTTCGATTGCGACAAAACTTTATCATGTTATTTCGGAGGTATACTGAACCGGTTCTGTTGTATATCATCGAAATGGGATCAAAGGTCAGGGCAGAGGACCGAGATTTGTTTCACAGCCATTATTCTTATAACTTGAGCAATGATTTCTGGTATGTTGGAAAGCGTATCATAATCAATGCATTGCATGATTTTACTAACTTGTTTAGTTCCATTTCTGTTTATCATTGTTAAACAATTTCTTTAACAACAACTCTGCTAATAAACATACTGGCTTTCCTTTTGAACATGAACATTCACGATTCTTCTTTACTCAGTTTTAATTCAAAAATAATGAAACCAAGCAATATTTGCAGAATCCCACCTTTCCTGAGTTACTAAATGCAATTAGTAAACTCCTCATCCATCTGAAAAACAAATGCAAATTCTATGTTTACAAAAAAACAGAAAAAAAAGTGGTTTATTGCAATAGTACATGATATACTCAAAAACATTTAGTTTATGAATATTGTGTCATTGTTAACTGAAGAAAAACCGAAATCTTGCATCTGTGATTGTAAATAAATCTTCTTGACTTACTGTTCTTGAATAAAAAAAAAAAGTACATTTGTAAAATGGAAAGTGCCATAGCAAGAACTCCACTCAAAGAAATCACAATTTATGGGTGACTCTTCGAATTTTGACGTAAATTGAAAAGAATACAGTTTATCTATATTAACATTATACAGAGAAAACATTTGTGAGTTTGTATGTTTGTAAGAGGTAATCTTGGAAACTAATAAACTGATTTGGAAAATTCTTTCGCCATTCAACAGCTTATCTTTTCCCGCTGGACATAGGCTGTATATTAAAAAATGGGGATGAACAGCAAATGTTTATGTAAAACACTGCTGTGTCTTGCAATGGTGCCATGCGAGGTTAAGGGGTGGGGAAAGAGGGGAAATCATGCCCACTTCAGTATCGTAGACGCACTCATGGACATTGCTTCCTTGATTACTAAGGTCTCAATTTTAAGTGAATTTGGAGTAGGTACCTACATTATTATTTGAGCATTCATATGCTTAAGCAATAAACTGCAACCAAACTATAAGTGTGGTATATGCAGAAGCATTGTAACTACATATGATATATTCTGAGACAGTATGTTCTGATAATAGATAATATGTTCCGAGTTCCATGTGAACGAAGTCATGGGTGAAAACTAGTTTAATGCAAAAGCCAAATTTTTCTTGTGTTGCAACTGCAAACATTCAAAAAAATATTTATTTACAAAAGGGACAAATTTTCATTTTTGTGCACATGCAAGCTAATATTTTAAAGTGTGTTGCACCATGAAATGTTATTTGCCTTTTATATTTCTGGTAAATTGGACCAATTTCAATTTCTTGTAACTCATGTGGTGTTTGGTACCAGTTCATTTTTCTCCTGACAAGCTTAAAATCCACTAGCTCAAAGCATTGTTTGATATTTTGGTTATAATAATTACAACATTGAGACAAGGACCAAATATTTCCCTTCCTGCAAAACATGATGGTGTGTTTTGAGAAATTAAAAGCAATAAATACGTTCATTCCTCATGCTTAAAAAGACTAGAATTTTTGGTGTGATCAATAATCCATGCTGCAATAAATTTGCTTTGAATAATTAAAAAAAGCATGTAGGTCTTACCAAAAAGAATTCTAATTTTTTAAACTGACATAAAAGAAAAAGCAAATAATGTATCAATCATACACTAGCTTCAAAGTATTTTAATTAGTCCATCAAATGTGGACAAGAAAAAGGAATAATTGTGAAAGGCAAACAATTTTTTATACGGAAATTTGCAGCATAATATGTTTTCCTACTAACATATATAGAAAATCACATGTTTTTACCATATTTTTTATTAGTTTTCATGTATAAATTGCATCACTACTGTTTTTAACACGTCTTTTATAAAAAAAAAAAAAAGGTCCTGCTTATGTTATCACGCTGTCTGGCCATCTGTCTGTGAACACCATATCTCTGCAACTATTAGTCCGATTTGAAAAATTACTTTTGTATTGAAACACTTGAATGTGAGAACGATTATCCTGGCATTTTGGTTTCTTTCTGATGCACAACTTTGCTTCTGCTTCTAGAGGGCATAAATGCAGACGATACTGAATTCAAAATACATTTCATTCCATATATTTGCTCCTAAATATCTGATTGAAAATATTCTTTTTCCATTTGATGACATTTATAACAAAGACTATTTTAGGTACAGTTTCTTTTTCAAGTAACGCATAGATTTTTCTGCCAGGAGGCATAAAGATAAATTGCATTTTTCCCGATATCTCTGCTTTTAAACGTCCGATTTGAAAAATTCTTTCTGCATTGGATACAGCTACTAATGGGAAATGTTTTGCATATAATTTTTAATTTTCAGTAAATAATGGTTTAGTCACCAGGGGGTGTAAGTGTTTATTTCTGCTTCTGTATATTTGCAGCAAAATTTGAGCTTCTGAAAACTCCAATGAAAAAATTCTTTCGTGACTGATACTGCTCTCCTTGGAAAACCTTTTGAGAATAACTTCTGCATAAAATTGGGCATAGTTTTCTTCACCAGGTCCGTAGATATATCTTATTTTTGTCGATATATCTCTGCTTCTATGAGTCTAATTTGAAAAATTCTTTCTTTATCAGAGAGTGTTTCCAGAGTGAAATGTTCTGCATATAATTACAAAATGTTTTAACGCACAAGTGTGCCACTAGAGGACATAAATTCATGTCTCTGTTTACAGCAAGTTTGCATCAATATCTGCGTGATTAAAAATCCGACTGAATTTTTTCTTTCTTTTTCTGGTCAGATATTACTAACTATGAAAATATTTTATGTATATTTCCTCCCCAAAATGATGCACAATTTTGCCGCTTGGGGGTGCAAATGTTTAACTTGTTTTCCTTAATATTCCTGCTTCTAAATGTCGGATTTAAAAAATTATTTTAACAGTGGATACCATTTATCTTATGAAACACTTTAGGCTTGCAATTGTGAAGTTTTTTGTAGTTCACAATTCTGTTGCTACAACATGTTTATGTACTTCTGCTTGCAGCTGTATCTCAGCTTCTAAAAATCCAATTAGAAAATTACTTTTTTTACTGCATGCCATTCATTAGAATAAAGATGAGGAACATTATCCTCTTTAAGTAATGCACAGCTTTCGCATTAGGAGGAATGAATATCAAAACCTTTTTCTCACTATCTCTTCTTCCGGGAGACATACTTGAAAACCTTACCTTAGCATAGTATAGCTTTATGAAGAATACTTCTCTCATACTTTCAACTTTTTCATTATGCAAAATTCTTCCACTAGGTGGTGCAAAGGTATATCATGTTTCCTTCTGTATTTCTTTTAACTGTTTGATTTGAGAATATCTTTGTCTCTGATATCTTCCTTCTGCTATGAGAAACTTTTTGTGCACAATTTGTTGATTTTCATAACATTCTTTTCAGCCACTACGGAAGGTAAGAAGCAGTCTCTATTTCTGGATACTTTATGTATTGCAGAAATCTGGATGATTTTTCTTCTAGCTGGTTCCATTGACTAGCGTAACTTTGAAAATTTTTATTCATGTCAGAAAGAATTTCAAAGCTGTGTTCATTACAACCAAAAATTTAATGTCATCTTTCTTGTTTGTTTATTTATTCATTTATTTATTTATTTATTTATTTATTTATTTATTTATTCATTTATTTATTTATTTATTTATTTAATTTTCAGAATTGTTTTTCTTTAACCATTCTGGCCTTTCCTAGTATTTTTTTTTTAACTCTCTCTCTTGCTCAGCTCATAACCTTTTTTTATTTTCCAAACCTTTTGATTTCAAGATTTATCAACTTTTAAACAGATCTGAAGAAAGACACATTACATATTTTATGCTAACAAATCTTCAAAAAATATTACTATTTGAAAAAAATCGATATTTGCTGAAAATCCTTTTCAAAATCAGATCTTATAGCTCTTTTCACAATATTTGCAAAACCAAAGTACATATATGCTTTTAAAAATAACTATGGGCTGAAAATCCCTTTTCAAAATCAGATCCTATAGCTCTTTTCACGATTTTTATAAAACCAAAGTACATACATGATTTTAAAAATAACTATGTTTTAAACCAGCAGCATAATTTCAATCAGATATGCAGCATTAGACAAAAAAAATAAGGGCTGTAAAAAATTAAACACGAAGAGATTACAAATTAAGTTATCAATACTCACATCGTTTTTTCAAAACTGAAACTCGAGGAGATGCGAGGAAATCCATGATGCCTTCAACTAACATTTGTCTTGACCTATGCCATGTAGGCAGGCATAAAATACGACAAACAAATTTTATTTGTTCTAAAGGTAACCTGGAAAAAGGAATAAAATCTTTCTACATACATGTGTAACAATAAAATTGCAACAGAAACACATGCAGGTATTAAAAAGAAAATTCTTCCAATTAGGCATGTAAGAACTATTAAATATATGATGCATTGATTGGTAACATGCATATCACTAAGCTGCTCGCTGAGATTCAGAGGTTAGCTTCTCAAAGAAAGCTTATCTGCAAAATATAAGTTTAAAACCAGTGTTCCTAGATTTTATTTACTCTGTTAATGTTGGTTGATTGGTTTGATTTTAATGGCACAAGGGCCTCAAAGGGTCAAAGAGTGCCACTGTTGATGTATCGAATGTCTCCACTTACAACAATCTTGGCACACAACCTGAGCTTCACTGATATCCATTACCAGAATAACAGAATATAGACGTAAACTGTACGCAATAGTTTCCAAATTATTAGCAGATTTTGCACATAGATTTTGCTTGCATATTAAAAAAATAATAAGAAGAAGACTGTTATTTACAGGAATTAAACCCATACATGAGACCAACAGAGAAAAAAAAAACCTGAACATTTTAAATGGACGAAAATCGGACCACACAGCGAGAAAGTGTGAATATAACACAGCATCAGTAAGATGGAATTGTCACATTAATTTATTTATGTAAATATTAAACTGGAGCACATCACTGTATTTACAGTATAAAATTACTGAATTCAAAACAAATAAAATAGTTTTAAAAGACACTGCTTCAAACACTTGTTGTTGTTTTTTCCTGATTTTGTTTTTGTACTTGCTAGAACACCAGCATAAATTTCCTTCTGAAAGAAGCCTTGCCTTCTTCTCAACAAATTCCACTACCATATTTGACTTTTACTGACTCTGCAGCTACACAGCATTGACTGCTTAATTTTTCTTTCTGCTGATCTTTCCATTCCCATTTCTTCATTGTCACTTCTCTTTCTTTCTTTTTTTCTTTTATGGTCTCAAATGACAATAATTTTATCCATCATGCTCAAAGAACTTTCAGCCTTAGGATTGCAAATGTATGGCATCAAAGCTTTCACTATTTTGGATAAATAGTGTAACTCTGAGAATATGAATACTTTAGAAAATCATGCATCAATTCTTACAAATTTTCCAATTCATCACTTTCATTTTCAGAACTTTTCCCGTGCCTTATCAGGCTTAAATGCAAACACTTATGACGGGAAGTAACCTTTAAGAACAACACAGGATAGGGGGAACATCACAGGAAAACAGAAAAAAACGGTTATGGGAGAAATCTTCGTTCCGTCCAACTTCCATTTTTGGAAATCTCAACCCAACCCTCCGTTTTAAAGCTGAAATACAAATATTTATGGAATAAATGGATATTGAACAATAATACTGGGCAGAAGGAACATCGCCAGAAAAAAAAAAAAAAAGACCACTTACAGGAAAAATCTTTACTAGGTATAACTTCCATTTACAAAAAGACAGAATTCCATCCTCGAATGGAAAACAAATACTCAACTACGCCCCATTCCCCAATTTCTACTCAGTCGTGCATCAATCCAGAGAATTATCGAAACAACAATGGAATTCCTTGAATCCATGGAAAAATCTCCTTCCCGAAGAATACAGGGAAATCTTTGCACCGCCTTACCTTTCGTTTTGGAAATTGCTGCCTACAGTTTCACGCTGAAATACAAACATTTATGCAGTAAAATGATAACGACAATATTGGTCAGAGGAGAGGCAGCATCACAAGAAAAAATATTACGGTTACGGGGAAAAATCATCACTCCATTTTTCAAAAGTTTGAAAGGACCCCTCCCTACCCCGCTAATCCCCCCCCCATTTTCTTCAGTTCTTGAAAATGAACCAAACGACGACAAAAAAGGCGGAATGCCGTGAATCCGCGGAAGAATCTCATGTATGCTAAAATACATACATATTCAAGGCTTTACTCAGATTAATACACTTAATTCTATTTTAACTTGAAGAGCTTTCAACTATTTTTCACATCTCTTGAGTTCTTTTATTTTTACAGACATTTCTATTCCCTAGAGTTTTATCAAGGCATATTCTCAATGTATAGAAACTGTATCAAAAGTTTTGTTTACACAGAAACTATTTAAATTTTGTTGCCTGGTTCCTCTTGCAGTTGCCAGTTATTAAATTAAAATCTTTTCCTTATGTATTTTGTAAAACTAATATCTTTGAATTAAGTTGTTGAAAACGCTATTTATAATTTTTGAAGGTTCATTGATGGAACTGTTTTTCTGGATGCAAAACCTTCTTTAATCAGTCTCTTGTTTTCATGAGGTCCATGGTCCAATATTTCAATATTTTGAAATACTGGACTATTTCACACATGTTATGGCACATTCAATTTTAATGTACTTATTTTGTCGTCATTGGAATCTGTAGTGTTCTAATAATTATTTATTGTTATATTAATTTTTCTATAAATTATCTTATACTATTATCAATGTGGCTCACACTTCGCGGGTTTGCAGAAAGTTTTCTGTTTCAATGGTTGTGTTGTTGTTGTTGTTGTTGTTGATTGGAGGTTTAACGACCACCGTGAGCAACTCAATGGGCTATAAGCAGTCGCCCGTCCCTATTTTAAGATCACTGGTTCCAGGGAAGGGAGAGAGCCAGTGCCGTAAGACAAACACAACATCCATGCCTCACCAGGATTCGAACCCTGACCCTGTTCGGACGAATGATCAGAGGCCATCGCTTAGACCATTGCACCACCGGGGCGGCTCAATGGTTGTGTACGCACATACATACGTTGTTTCTTTTTTATACAACTCTGTCTGTCACATGTCTCACACAAGACTTTTTGTACTTGATATTCATCTTCTTCTCTTGTATACATTTCTAGATCTGGTTGTCCCATGATTCCTTGGCCTTGCTGTACCTTTTCTTTCCTGCCACTTGACTGAATAAATTCTCTTAGTTAGCATCTTGCCACTGATTTCTTTAATACTAAATCACCGTAGAATTTTTTCAACACGGCCAACCCTCCTTAATTATACAATCTTTGTACTATGTGAGGGTGTTTTTGGTTAAATATACGAAAACTATCAGTAATAAATAATGCTGTGTGGCAAAGTTGCAGTTGTCAACCACTAATGCATCACAGGTGTAAGGGGAGTGATATTTACATATATTAATGACAAATAATATTGTTAGCTATGTGTAGCTATGAATACAAACAGCCATGTTAAAAATTTTAACTTTCAGTATTTTTGTTTGTTTATTTTTTTTCAATTTAAGGAAATGGACAATGCCATGTAGGCTTAGAGAAATATTACCGAAGCCTATGGAATAGTCTTTTTTCAGCAGAAAAACTTTGTGGCAACTGCTCAAAGATTTCAATCTGATGACTGTAGTCTCTCAGATGAGTGTACCAGTAGGCCATCATGGCTCAATGAAAACACACTGTAAACATGACGGAAGCAAATTCAAGCTTATAATGGGAAGCAATTAGCTTCCCAACTGAGATAAGACTCTTTCAACAGTTCATTACTGTTTTTTATCAATAGGAGCAATGCCTACGTTTAGTTTGGTTGGTACTATATGAACTGTCATAGCAAAAAATTCTTGCAGTACGTTAACATTTGCCTTTCACTGAAAAGGTATCTTCATAAACAGCACATAGAATGTTAATTTTTGGACTTCACTCTTACTGGTGACTAAAAATGGATCCATTAGACAACGTAAAAAAATACCCTTGCTTTAAAAATCAAACCAATCTACCACCACCACCAGTAACATTATCAGACATAACTCACATCAAATAAGCATGACACCTGTTTCAATACTTACATGGTAAGAAGTTTTGACCGCCACATATAATCAGTTGAACCTGGGTCACACTTGAATCCACTGAATTCCAAAACATTTCGCCTCATGTTATATTTCTAAATTAAATAAACACAGTTAAATAAATTAAATGAAAATATAAAAAAAGTCATTCCAAATGCATTTCATTTTTACATTATGCTTAAATATTTCCACAAGGAATGTTTAATTTCTACTTTAAAACTTCTCCAATATAGTATCAGGATGGTTGTATTCCCATATAAATAATATAGCTGAAGAAGAAGAATTCAGATTGTTTCTTAACTGTCAGTGGTAATTGGGAGGATGGACAATTAGATATACAGAACAAAAGCAAGGCTGTTTATACAGGGGATATCAAACTCTAAACCTACCACAAATTTCAGGCATACCTACAGCAAGCAAGGACTTAAAAAAAATGCACTGTATATGTGGAAAGACCTTATTAATGAGAAACAGGAAATATGGTAGATAATGGATCAAGGCAAAAGATCTACTGACATGGAATGACCAAATGAATAGAAATGAAACATGAAGTTGTTTTTAAGCAGACTCAGGAACAGCACAATGAAGGCTTAAATGAGACTCTTTAGTGCATATATAAATCAAAATAATGCTAGTCATGTCATTAATTCATTAATTGCAGGCATGCATGCACACGAACATCACTAAGCTGTTCTCTGAGATTCAGATGGTAGACACTATAATTCGTGCATGAATACTAGTATTAAAAGAAATCCGTCTTGTTGCACGATGATATTTATTCAGCTAAAAAATGAAATATATGTACAGTTTAAAAACACATGAGCACTTTCGGTGTCACATTGACACCTTCATCAGATGTAATTTCACCATGTGGCTACATGCTGGTCTTAAGTACGTGGAGTAGATGCATCATGGGAAAGGTAATGTCAATGTCATATGATATACCAGATAACAAGACAATCAAAAAAAGGCATAGTTAGCCAATGATCACTTAACAGAAGCAATTGCTTGTGCTGTCCTTCCCAACAAGATTGCTCCAAGGTTCAGGTAAAACATAAGGATAATAGTCATTACAGCAACGTGTATTATAAGCCGAAATATAGAGGCTTTCTGCAAATGACAAGGAATAAACAGAGTTAGGTGTGTTTATGATTTTAGCGTTGTCCCAGTCTGGGATGGAATTTCCAGCACTTATGGTTCTTGCAAAAGAGGTGCTTTGGTGATTCATTTTTAGATCATATCTGTGTTCATTTAATCTCAAATCCAAATTTCTTTTGGTAGAACCCACATAATGATTGTTTAGTTCACCAGAGATAGTGTCAAGCATAGGAATAACATACACACCCCATTTTTTCCCTTTGTCAATTTTGTCACGATCATTGCGGATAATGGTATATAGATTGCATGATCGTATTACAAATTGTATTTTATGACGAGAACATATGTTGGTAAGGAGGTTTACAATATGTGGATTAAAATCAACAGATCCAACATACTTTTTAGGCACTTGCTCACTAATTAAAGCAGTTGACATAGAAAACCGTACTTTATTGTGCACTCCCTTAACAACGTTGTCCGGGTAACCATGGTTTTTAGCGAGGTATGATATCCATTGTAGTTCTTGAGCTCTGGCGAAATGGCTAGAAGAATGTGAATATGCTCTTCTAAATAGCAAGTGCAGAGCAGAAATTTTATGCTGAAAAATGTGAGCAGAATTGTACGGAATTAGAGTGGGTGTGGAAGTAGGTTTTCGATAAACGGCAAAAGACAGGGAATTGTCAGAAGGGGTACGAGTAATTTGAAAGTCAAGATAAGGTAAGACGAAATTATTTTCAAGTTCTATCGTGAGTTTGATGGAGGGGTATTGAGCAGACATAGCGTTGACAAACTGATGTAACTGATTTATGGTATATGGCCAAATTACCAAGATGTCATCAACGTAACGGATATAGAGACTAGGTTTTTGTGGGAATTCTTGTATGACTTTATTTTCAATATGCTGTAGAAGAATTTCTGCTAAGACTGCGAATAAAGGTGAACCCATGGCTGTCCCGTCGGTTTGTTGGTAAAATATGTTCTGAAATTTGAAAAATGAATGCTTTTTAATGAGATGAAGAGCATTCATTATGAAAGCAATATCATTGGCAGGAATGTCAGAATCAATGAGCAAAGCCTGAATCAACTGAAATGTAGCTTCCATAGGTACATTCGTGTATAACGAAACTACATCTAGGGACGCCAAAAAATAGGAATTTGGTAGTGGCTGAATTAACTTTTGCATTGCTATTCAGGTTTAAATTCTCTCTCAGGCGAACTTGGCATTTCGTTATTGCTGAACATTATTTCTAATTATTATGTCACTCACAACTTGAGTTTTCTATAATCTTCTTCTTTCTGTTAAATAGTAACAGATGAAGAGCATGGGTCGGGCCAGGAAAGTTATGGATGCAAGCTAAATTGTTAACTAAAGCTAGGTCATACAACTTTGCGGAGGTCATAACATATATATATATATAATTTTAAAAAAATATATATTTAAAAAAAAAATTTTTGGTGGGCTTATTACTTGCATCTATGGCTTTGCAGAAACCCATTTCCAACTAGGTCTTTGTGGAAGTGAGAAAATGCAGAGTTTTTGCTGGTCCTTGATAAAGCCAAGGCTCAGTATTCTCGACACTTTCTACATTCAGTTGTTTTATTTTATTTTATTTTTTTCTCTTTTTACTCACACCGGTAGATACATAACTTTTTCTATGTTGTACTTGGTATGAGTCAAAAAAAAAGTTTTTGCTTCGGTCTCTTCTTAATAGAATATATATATATATATATATATATATATATGATATAATCATGAGTAATATGTAATACAGATTGAAATAGAACAAAATGTTCCAAAGGAGGTACTTGGGTACTTACTGGCTTACCCGTCATCCAGAAACACTCTTCTACCAGAACTGCATAAACATATTGCAGAGCAAGGTCCTTAGTAAAGGATATGACCACCCCACACCACAACACATATTTGACACTAGTTTGTCATGCTTAGCACCAATGGTATAGGAGCTCTTGAGGTAAATACTCCCACTCCTGCAGAACAGCCCTGATAAGTGCTCAAGTTGTTTTGGGTGGGGAATTCGTTGCACAGTATGTCTGTCTCCCTCCAGCATGCCTTGCATGTTTGACTGGATTGCGATCAGGGCAGGGTGCTGGCTACTCTATTGAACAGATATCCTCATTGGCTAATACTTCATCCACAGCTGCTGTGTGGTGAGGATGGGCATTATCATCCATAAAACTACAAAACAGATTAATGTGACAAAGAATCCCATCACCGCAGTACCACTGCCAGGTGATTGTCCCTCGATCCATCACCTGAAGTATGTTAAGTCCATTGACATGATACTGGTCCACACCATGAATCAGTGACCACCATATCTATCCCTCTCAACAATGTTCTTGGCATCATACACAGTCCCATGACCCCTCCAGATCAATTGCTGCTTGGAATCTGAGAAAAGACTAAAGTGGCTTTCATCTGTGAACATTACTTTGACCCACTGATCTGAAGACCAGTCAACATGAGACATACACCACTAATGGGGGTTATATGATGTGCCCTAAATAATTGTGGACTACATACAAGTTTCAGGGCATATAGTCGTGCTGCATTTAGACATCTTGACATGGTTAGTGTGAAATTTACACATCTGTGCTTACTGGAAGACAATTAGCCAACTGACCACAGTATTTTTCCAACTCCATTTTGCCATTATGTCCAGATAAAGGTCATCCCAATGGCTCGCACAGAGTGGACCACCTCCAGCAAAACATCTGGCAGCCATTCTATGTCTTCTGAACTCTGCTGTGTGTGCTATTCCAAACTGTCTGGCAGCATGGGTCACAATCTGGCTTTCTTCGAGCATGCTGATAATTCTGCCTCAGGTAAGTAAAATTATCCATATTCTATATGATGCCTGTGAAGAATCTTTTTGTTACCTCAGACACATAGTTTCCCACTCCATCACTGAAACACATGAAAAACAGAATGAACTCATATGAGACACAACTTGGCCTCCTGCATAATATACCCCTTCGGCAGCTGTCACATGCTCACAGCAAATATGAACACTGCTATGCATCATGGAATGTCCTAATGTATACTCATTGGCATAAAAATCCACACACCAAGATAAAAAAAACATGCGATTAACACGAAACTAGGCCAACAGCTACAGGGAGGGCAGACATGCAAATGATTAAAGTTTCGTGCAATTCCGCATGCCTGCACGGGTGCTGCAATCACAATCCTTGGAGCGTATAAGACGCCACACAGGGGACTCCACATGCATGCCGAGGAGCCGCCGTAAATGTTTATACGGGCAACTGATGGAGTTTGAATGAGGTCATATTGTCGGTATGAGAGAGGCAGGTTGGGCAGCGAGCTGAATCGACCACTATTTAGGGTGGTCAAACATTACAGTGCAATCATGTTGGGAGCAATGGACACAGGAAGGCACCCGGACATGGCGAACTGGCTCCGTACGACCAAAACACACCACCAGCAGAGAAGACCATGGGATCGTAAGAACGGCACGCAAAGATGCACGGACGTCCTTGTTCAATATCCAGAGACATGTGGCGGCTGTACAAAGAACTCCTGTATCCACCAGAACCATTCCCAGATGCCTGGCCGAGGGAAATCTGCACTCTCGACGGCCCTCACATTTTCTGCCATTAACACCTGACCGTTGTTGACGTCCACTGCAGTGGTGTCAGAAGCGAGCAACGTGGAATGCTACTGACTGGCGATGCATAGTTTTCAGCGACGAATCCCGCTTCTGTATTGGAACGGACGACCACCGTGTCAGAGTGTGGAGAACCGCAAGCGAGTGCTACAATTCCAAACTCACTGTACATTGACACATGACCTGAACTGCAAGTGTGATGGTCTGGGGAGCCATCACGTATGACAGCCGGACTTCCCTCGCAGTGATCCAAGGGACATTGACAACTCAGAACTATGTACAGCAGATCCTGCGGTCCCATGTGCTGCCTTTTCTGGCGAGGCAACATAGAGCCATTTTCCAACAAGATAATGCCCGTCCGCACATGACTCAGGTTTTCCAAGACTTCAGCGCTTCCCTGCTTTGACGCTTCCATGGCCTGCCAGATCACCTGATCTCTCGCCCATCAAGAATGTGTGGGACCAAATGGGATGCCAGCTTTCTCCATGTCCCAGTGTTCATGATTTTGAAAGTCAGTTGCAAGAAGTGTGTGTCAATCTGTCCCAGGATAACATACAGTGTCTCTTTGACTCCATGTCAGACCGCATTACCACAAGTATCTGAGCATGAGGCGATCCGACGTGGTACTAACGCTGACCGGAATGTGTACCATATGTCCACGGGAAATCGTCCTGCTGCTGTGATATTGTAATCACTTGTGTCCTTGGTATGTACCATCTCACTACTAAAATCTCATTTCAATCCAACACCTCCTTCTTGGTGCACGGATTTTTATGACAATGAGTGTAACACCGCGCTCGTGTGCACATGTTAGCTAACTCTTTCAGCCCCATGCACTCTGTAAGCATGAGGTTTCAGATTAATCCTTAAGTTTTGTACATACATAACTGAATCATAACATTTACTGATGAACTAATGAAGCAAAAAAAAATTTTTACCATTATTAAAGTATGGGATATTTCATCCAGAAGTCTTGAGACCTCAAGTTCTGGATGAAGTGCTTTTTCATAATTTGAAAAGGCATGTGTAATATCTGATGTGTTAAAATAGAGGAACTAAAACTTACATGCTACAAAACACCTAAGATTTTGATGCCCTTATTGTATTGCCATCCTAAATTATGGAAAGACTTAGAACTTTACATTCCTTATGAAATTTCACAGTTTAAAGAAAAATAGAAAAAATAAATTTCAGATATCTGTTCTTTCACAAATGCGAACATTCCTACACCATTTTGAATTCAGCTTTCATGGGTGTAGGGAAGCAACAACCTTATGTGACAGTGACATATATCTTTGCATTCCAAGGAAGCATGGTTTCATCACTGGAATCCTGACAATAAACAAGAATCCATGTAGTGAAATACGAGGATTCTTCACCCCCAATAAAATTCCTAAGACAGCCATCAGCTGAAATGATTGTGGCCAGTGTGTTTTGGGATTTTGACAAAAATTACCTTGTAGAGTTCTTCAAACACAACAAAACACTCATTAGTGATTCATATGTTGCAATTCTGCATACTTACTGGACACCATAAAGGAGAAACAATGCAAGAAACTGACTAGAGATGTTAAACGTTTTTGCATGACAATGTAACTGTACATAAATCATGAACAGTAAGTAGTCCCCTGCTGTGAGGAGCTACAGCTTTTTGGAACTGTACTATCTACCTTATAACTCAGTGACTATTTCTTGTTCAAAAACCTGAACAAAAGCTGGCAAGAATGTTGTTTTCAATAGGCAATGATGAACTCAAGTATGCAGTTTTTTTGTGAGTACTTCAGAAATAAAAAATAAAATAAAAAAAAGACTCTTTTTTTAGTACTTTCTCTGTCAACTAAATGAAAAGCATACTTTAAACTCAGAGGAGATTAAAAAACACAACACGAAAAAAAAATTCCAATTCAATTGCTTCATGGCTAAGTAGATAACTTGTCTAAGTTCTCCACATAAGCATAATGAACTATTGAAAAATATTATACACAAACAGTGGACAAAAAATACATCATTAAAAATCATATACTCACTTCATCGGTGTTCAGAAACATAACTTTATGAAGAAGCTCAATAAAATTGTCGGTAGCAAGAAGAATATTAGATATAACTGAAAAGAAAACCATCCACACATCACTACTTATAATATACTCAGTATGCTGGAATGTTACATCAGATATTTCATTTCTCAAATATACAACAAGTAGTTTCTCAGAAATAGAAAAAAAAAGTTGCACAAGATCTAAGTTGCTCAGAAACAGAAGGTACATCATGAGCAATCAACCACACAGCAAGTCATTTATGTACAAGTATTGTTTAGTTGAAGAATTTACTTATCTCTCCTCTTGTAAGTTTGTATTTCTATGCAGAAATTTCTGGCCTTTTTAGGTTTTGTATGCCTTTGTAAGTTTGTATTTCTCTGCAGAAATCTCAAGGCCAGTGATTGAAAAATATCTGAAAAGTTACATGCTCAGCTGAACATACGAAGAAATTATTTTACCTGCCCAGGTAGTAAAAGCTAGACACCCATGACAATTTATCTTTTAACATAACAAATCAGAACCCTCAGTTTTCTTTTTTAAGTTAAAAAATATGATGAACCTTTTTACATATTTTGCATTTCTGTTTTAAGGATCTATATTCAAAATATTCAATGCACAAATGCATCTATCTCAAATTTTAAAATAACAATGCCTGAAAATGGTATGATGATGAAATGGGTACTTGAGAAATTTGGTGATTCTGCCATGTACCTTTTGTTGAAGTTTTTGCATTTTGTCACTAAACACTAGAGGCTAGTTCCATCAGATGCAAGCATCCCTTCAATGACTATAAACAACATTTGGAGTAAAACTACATATGGTTCCAATTTCTGGATCTAGTGCATAATATAATTGAAGAAGTGATATATTTCTGTCCTTGACACTGCATAACAAAAATATAACTTCTGTTGATTAGCAACGAAATAAAACACATGCAATGACAGTCTTTTTTTCTTGTAATAGGAAATTCTATTCCAAATTTTTTTATTTTAAAATTTAGTTGCATGGACCGAGCAACTAGATTTTCTTTTTTTAGCTGCCAGGCCAACAATTTACATGCCCAGCGCATCTCGGGATGGTATTTTTCAAGCCCTGAAGGTCTTCCCTCAATGCTTCACTTCACTTCAACAATAAATGTGGAGTGGATTGAAGCATTGAGAATAGGCCTTGACAATTGCCTAAACGCCAGAAGCATCCAAAAGAAAATGCAAAAGGGGGGACAAAAACATTTATGTACTATTTTTGCCTCATTGAACAAGTTTGTAATTGACTTTTTTGCCCTATCTGCAAAGGGGGCACGATAGCCCCCTCAACCCCCAAAAAAGGGGGAGGGGATCCTTCTCGGTGTTACTGTGTGCACAATAAGGGGTTTCCTATACAACTGCACAAGAAGTAAATCGCTAGCTGCCATAGTTCGTGAGATATTGGCCTGATCACAGACTTTCCTTGTAACCCTGTACATACAGGTTGAGCATCCCTTACATGAAATGCTTGGAGACAGGAGTGCCACAGATTTAGGATATTTTTGGTGCCAATTTCTTTGGAATGAACAAATCAGTAAATTGAGTTGTTCATGAATGCTCATTTCCTGAAAGAATTTATCTTGAAAAAGAGCCAATTCCCTCAAATAATAGGTCATAATTCCGTTTCACTAGACATCAAATGTTCAGCAGGGTGTCTTAGTGAGGTTCATGCTCTGGTTGGAAAATGCAACCTTATTCAGAAGTGTAAAAAATATAATAAATTTCATGAATGTTTTAAAACCAACTTACCAAAAAATTAGGAAAAAAAAACTAAGATTAAAAACAAATTTAAACTAAGTTATTCACTAAACTGAAAGAGTCAACAAACAACATAAACAGATCTGATTCAACAACCATTTCCTGAAGAAATCGTTCACTGGAAGAGTCAATGAATGACACAAATGGATCTGACTGAGAACTTATTTGCAAGAGTCAATTGCTATGGAATTTGCAACCCAGAAGTGGCAATGAACAAACCAAAGGAATTATGCAAAAGAACTGTTTTAGTGAGTCAAATCGAAAGAATCAGTTTGCTCATCACTACAACATAACAGAGCATCAAAGCTGCCACCCAATAGTACCAAAGATCATGTGTTGCAACCATCATGGTGTGCGGAGACCTACACAACACCTGGAAACTTTCTAAGAGCCTTCGGGAATTTTCCGTTTGTGATGTCATATTAGTGCTTGTTGAAAACAAAAAAGTCGAGAGAGTACCCTGGTACTCTTTGTAGCTAATTTATTCTATGCATTTTTTGCATACCAAGATCTTTGTGGATGTGAAATAAAATAAGTGATTCGCGAAATATGCATTTATTTATGAACAAAACATTGCATTTATTCACGTCACTCATAACCACACTGAGTCACACTCTAGTACAAACTAAGTGGAATTAAATCATAACAACAAACAATAAGGTTTACTAATTCCTGACATTAAGCAGTACTTAGGCAGTTGGATGAATTAATGTTATTGATTTAAATCAAGAAATTCATTGCTGAAAAAAAGGCCTACATTCTACATTTCCCTCTTTTCTTCAGGCTACAGTATTACAATTTTAAGCATTTTTGACTCCTTACATTAAAGTTTCCAAAAATTTAACTAAGATCTTTCTATTGAGCTATCAATGATGTCTGTATCTTCTCCAGTGTTGTTGCTCTGCATTTTTCACCATTCTCTCTCCTCCACCACTTCTACATCCTGTCTTCTCACACACAAAATAAAAAATGACAAAATGGAGTGATTGTATTAGGATGAAATTATTATATTATGAATATAAAATTTTAAGTCATTTCATCACCCCATTCAAGAGTTACTACAGGCTAAAATTCTGTGTATAGTCCTTATTGATGGGTGTGACTACTGCCCAAAAATTTGACCAGTATGTAAAAAAACATATTTATACGAAAAAAAAATATATATATATTTAAAGTTTGTAGAGCAAAAATTCTTTGTTTAGCATTATGCATCCTGCTGAGCTCTACTAATGGGCTATCTATCATATTCATCGATCTCAACACTGTCCAGCTATCTCTGTTTTGCCAGCTAGATTTTCAGGTAATTTTGTGAAGTAATTAGAAGAGGATTAAATTGAGCTAGAGCGCACCAGAGTGCTGTTTTGGTACTTCATTTTTGGCAAATATTTAAATATTAGCTGGAGCCTACCATAGCTCAGAAATACACATTTTTATTTATTTATTTATTTTTTTTTTTTTTTGCACACCCAAATGCATGAGTGAGATCGTACTATCAAAATCAACCCTTCTTTAGCTAATCCATCAGTATCACACAGGCATTTGACAACAATTAGTCTCACTAAAAATGTCTGACACTGTATAACAGTTTCATTTTATGCTTATGCCTAAAATGTTTTTGTGTAGATGCCACCCACCACCCCTACACACCATTTCAAGATTTCTCTGAAAATTTACATACCGTTCATGCTAAATTTTAATCATCTGAAACTTCCAACACTCCTGGTTGGAAAATCCCAAAAGCAATACAGATAAACTTCCACATAAGTAACAAGCAGCCACATACAACTTCTAAACGCCTACTCCACATAACAGTAATTTATTTTGGATTTATACCTAAAAATTCATAATTAGTTTTAACATTAAACAGAAAAAACAATTCAAAGTAACAGTAGTGGCATTGCATATTTCAACTGTTTCACTTGCAGGAAGAATGAGATCTTTTTGCCCTTCTCTCCAGAATAAAACAATTCATTAAAAAATTAAATCTTTTGACAAAAAAGTTACTTTTAGCTGGACCAAGCATTTTGCTTTCATCTCTCAAAATGCATTTGTGAAAGCATGTTGCAAATCATTAAAATGTGATAAAAGATCAAAGAAAACACAGAACTTAGGAATAATGGAATACATGAATTAAGCTGAAAAGTAATTTCACAATGTTTACATAATCCCTGCAATCAGGTGACATAGGGAAACAACTGAGTAGGCCACCCAGCCAAAATGCTCTGAAGAAAACAACAGTACTAAAATTTATAGAAAGAAGAAAAGAAAGAAATATTTTCCCAGCAAATAATGTTTATGATACATTTTCACTTACATAAAATTACAAAGAGTAATTTACTCACTGGGCTTTATGTGTTTTAACTTCATTCCTACACCCTCAGTGAAGAATGTGGGCTTCTTCCATGCAGCATTAGTAATATCAATGTCTACAACATGAAATTAAATATGAGAAAAGATGCCAGGAAATATAAATGTCACATCAGTACATAACAAAATACTGAAAGAAATAATAAAGTAAACAGTATTAAAAAAACTACATCCATGTTTAAGTTATGTAAAATTAAAATTAGAATATGAGAGCTTTCAAACTGCAATCTGTAGTCTTTTCCAAACAAAGTTTGCTAGGAAGCATTTTGGTTATTGTTAAATCTATATCTTCAATGTGGAATAACTTTTTTACGGGTCTTATAAAGGTTATTTTTCATGAAAGTTGGTTGTCAAATTTTCGAACTAAAGTCTAGTTCGTCATCAGGACTACGTCACTGGAGTAGTTGCTGCCACTCAGTTGGAAGAGTCCAACCGCAATTATCATTAATTGTGGTACTTCTTCTTCTTGCTATTTCGATCCCTTCTTCTAGTTTCCTCTTTACTAAGTTTGACTGGTGGGCGATTATTTTTACTGAGTTCCAATTTATGGAGTGTCCACTTGTTTGTGTATGTCTTTCTAGCCCTGTTTTGTTGCTAATGTTCCTAATAGCTGCTTGGTGTTCTTTCATTCGGACTTTAATGCTTCTCCCTGTTTCTCCTATATAGCTGAGTCCGCAGTTACAGTCGATAACTATTACTGAGAACAGATTTCCAAATCACTGGAATGATTTAATAAGGGAAGTCAGAATTTCAATTATTGGGGGAAAATAAATTTCTACACTTTCATGGTATTGAAGTGTATATCACTTTCATAAATTTTAAGACTTTCATTACTTTAAAACTCAAGATATATATCTTCCCCAATAACTGCAATTCTGTGACTCCTCTGAAATTATTTCAATACTTGGAAATCTGTTCTCACTGTTGATCTGGTTCTGGCAGCCATCTGAAGGAACAAAAGCTTACAAATCTGGCAACCACCTGAACTCTTCCTTTACAAATTTTGAAAAAGACTGGAGATACAGTTCAAAAGCTCTCATGCTTGAATTTTGATCATGCATGAATTTAGTTTTTTTTTTTTTTTTTTTTTTTTTCCTGTTTTCCTAATAGCAGCATGCCTCTATCCATTTTGTTAAAAGAACAAAACAACAATACCTCTGGTTGGCTTGCACTATAATTTATACAACATTAAAATTAGGGTTCCAATATGCTGGCATTTTATAGTTAGACGTGTTGTAAAGACAGACAGACAGACAGACAGACAGACAGACAGACACTCACTCACTCACTCTCTCTCTCTCTCTCTCTCTCTCTCTCTCTCTCTCTCTCTCTCTCTCTCTCTCTCTCTCTCTCTCTCTCTCTCTCTCTCTCTCTCTCTCACACACACACACACACACACACACACACACACACACACACACACACACACACACCTTTTGCCAATGGAAAATAAAATAAGCATATATAATGGAATTTATCCTATCAAAAGGCCTCATTATTATGATGAAAACAAATTATTTCCTCTTCCTCTAAAAACAGGTTTCAAAAAAATCATTTCTACTTCCTTCAAAAGTTGGTCTCAATTTAATTCCTTCTTCATTTAATCACTGTTTTGTTTTGTTTTTTCCACATGTATGAGTACCATGTGAGATTTAAAGTGAGATGGTATATAACAATTCCCAAAAAAAGATATATCTAATTGTGGATTAAAAGAAAAGAATATTCACATTTCATCTGAATATTCTGCATGCCTGATTTAGAGAAAATGCGTGCTTATTTTTTTACTGTATGTATAAACTTTTTGTGGTTCTGCTTTACTAGAATAGTCACATTTAAGAATTATTCAGGCTGCAACCCTAAAATGTCAAGAGTTTGATTTCGCTGTTGACTGATTTACCAGCTTTAGAATGTTGTACAAAGGACTCAGTATACAAAACATTGGAGATTAGGGTGATGGGCAGCTAATATAGGCATCCCACATGCAGAATGGAACAGACCCAAACCGAATGCAGATGATAAATAGGCGGACAGCAGGACTTCCATACAGTGTATTGCAATAAATGAACATGGGTAAACATAATGACCTGAGCAACTTTGATCATGGATGCATTGTTAGTGCGAGACAGACAGGTATGGTCCAAGTGGTAAGAACCCTAGGGTTCTCAAAGGCAACCACATCAAGGGTGTACTGCGAAAATACCATTGGCAGATGTATCAGCGCCCAGAGAGCAAGCAGTCGCTGACCACATGCCACTGATGACCATGGTCAGGTCAACGTAGACTATTCAGGCTTGTACAGACTACCCGCTTGGAAACGGTGGCACAAATCACATCCAGGTTAAATGTCGGGGGCCCATGCAGCATCAGCAAGTGAATGGTACAACACACACTACGTACCCTGGCCTATGGAATCCAATGCCCTACTTGAGTGCCACTGTTGACTGCTCGTCATTAAACATTAACCTTGCCTGGTGCCAGGAACATCAAAACTGGACCTCTGCAGAATGGTGCTGTGCTAGGTCAGATGAATCTCATTTTCAGCTGTACTGAGCCGACGGAAGGGTGTAGGTGTGGCATTCACAGCATGAAGCCATGGCTCCGTCCTGCCAGGTCGGCTCTGTTTAAGACAGTGGTGGTTCTGTGATGGTTTGGGGCAGCTTCTCATGGGACACATTAGGTCCCTTAGTGTGTCTGGAAAGGTCCTTAACCACTTTGTGCCACCAGCCTGTTTTGGCCGATCACCTACATGTTTTCATGCCCTTCAGGCATCCTACAGCTGATGGTCTGTTTCAGCAAGCCCAATGTGCAACCCCATTGGACCACAACCACCCAGGCATGGCTTGACAAACACTCATCTAAGTTTGGAACCATCCAGTGACTCCCAAGGTCCCCAGATTTAAATCCTATGGAAGCTTTCTGGGATGCCATGGAATGGAACATCAGATACATGGATCCTGGACTGACATCTCGGGTGAAGTTGTGGAAAATGCTGCAACAGCCATGGCTGGCTTACCTCCAGTAATTCTTCAGCATCTGGTGGAGTCGATGCCTTGGCATGTACTCATACTAAAGGAAGGCCAACACGCTATTAGGTAGGCATCTCTAATGTTTTGTACATTGAGTGCATATTAATGCAGTTACCACTATTAGCAATTCTGAAAAATTTGCAAATATACAACTCCACTAAAAAAGAAATAAAAGTATGTTGCAAATACATATAAAAAAGAAATAAAAGTATGTTGTAAAAAAATTTCGGGGGTATTGGGTTTAATTACGAGAATTTCAAATAATTTAACAATTAAAACATTAAAAATCTTGTACTACAGTCTGATTTATCCATGTTTGACTTATTGTTTATTAGTATGGGGGCAAACTACTAAGACTGATTTATATAAATTACAATCATTACAAAATAGGATGGTTAGAATTTTAAATAATTTTAGGGGAATTAACTTGAATATGGGGGTATGGATAAATTCTTATGGATTTTTAGATATTGAGAAATTATGGCAATTTAGATTATTAGGATTCATGTATAAAAGGATAAAAGAGAATATGTATCAACATTTAATTCAACTGAATACTGTAGGTCACGACTATCAAACAAGAGATAGAAATGCATTTTTGTTACCAATGTCTAACACTTTAACCCAAAAAAGATTTATTGATTACCAGGGATTGATGTTATGGAATAACCTACATTGTCAATTAACACATATTAATAATTATAATTATTTTCGAAAGCAACTAAAAAAATATTCGCTAACAAATTAAAATATAAAATTCTATGGTAAAATTTATTAATCAGACCACATATGAGTAAATTTTATATGTGCAGGACGTTTGACTTGACTATGTACTTTAGGGGAATTGGGATTCACTCAGGATATACATATATAGCCTTTTCCTCAATAAGAAGGTACAAGCTGGACAAGAAAGAACACAAGAAATTGAAGGATCTGATATATTTTTAGCCACATCGTTTTAAGCTCTACATTGTACTTTGGAGTCTTTAATTAGTACCCTTAGCAACATAAGAAAACGACTACAGGAAGTTTTGAATGCAAAGCTTACACAGTCAGGGCTGGCAGGTTTCCAAAAAACTGGAGAAAGCAATGGTAAAAACTGTTGTGGGAAAAATATATCTATGATTTTTTAAACTGTATCACAAATAGATTCTTATCATTTATGGTTACTTAATTTTTTACTTTAACTTTTTGTATTTAATATAGATAAAGTAAAGAGAATCTGCTGTGCATTTTTTATATTTTTTTTAACTCTGTCACATGATAGTAGGTGGTACTCAGATTCCCATTTTTCAATATCACCTTTTCAAAATTCTGTTTAAGATTTTTTCATCATATTGCCATACATGTTCTGAGACATTATGTTGAAGATTCCCAATACACAAGGTGATTAGAAATTACCACAGGCTAATAAGGGACTGAAGATTGCCAGAATCAGTTCACGTAGCTGAGTTTAAAAGCTTATTTACTAAGTGAGGTGAAATGTACCTGCACTATGTAGAAATTAAACTTCATCTATTTCCAAAGAGTAGATGAAGTTTAATTTCATCTACTTTCGTTGGGATTACTAATACTTATTTAAATATATATTTCCTTATAGGTGTAGAGATTTAATTTTATGCAGCGAACTTGAAGCTGCTCATTTTAGAAGAGTAGTGAAAACAAAACATACTCCTTTCAAAGACAGCACTCTTATTTCTTATTTCTACCTACTTTTTACAAATTTTAACCATGGAATTATTGCTGAAAAATATAAGTATATTAATATGTTTTCCCTAGGCCCAACAAATCTTTCTTCTAAACTTTATGCCGATTTTTTTTAAATGTTACATCAGCTGAAATTAAAGAGGGTTTCCTTGTCTTCTCATTAAATATGGAAACCAACAACAACTAACCACTGCTTAATGTATCGCTACATAAAGGTTTGTTAACTCAATTATCTCAAATTTATTAATAACCTCCATTTTTTACTAGACTACTAAAAGAATACTGCAGAACCTATCACTTCTTTTTCAAACAGAGAAGTTTTCTGTAAATGATGTTGAATCGCACTGAAAGAAAAATAACACAATACCATCATGTGAATTGCTGAAATGCATTGCATGACAAAATGGAGACAGATTTATAACCAATGCATTTCCTACAAGAACTCCATTAAGGTGTGCAATCATATGAATTAAACAACACAGCAAAGACTTCTGTTGAATCTGTGAAGAAAAAACCTGATCATTCACAAAGTCCAGAACCTGACTAAATATTTTTTCATTAGGAAATCAGTGAAAATCAACAGATATTTTGATACTTTTACATAGCATATTGAAATTAATCAAGCAGATTATAGAGATAGTGTGTTGGTAGCTTTGTCACGATGTTATAAGAAATAACTTTCACCATAAAACATAAATGAAAAAAAGAAAAAAAAACTTAATTTTTCTTTCTAGGTCTTGCATACTTCCAGAATAATCTCATAGCTTTCAAAAAGCCAATTCATGCCTGTCTACCATATCTTCCCTATACTTTACTTTACTTAGATGAATCAACCTTGCTGATTCACATGTTTTACTGTAATATCGGGTGATCCAAAAGTCTTGCATATTTTGAAAACGTAATAACTCGTGGAGTTTTGAGAGTAGGGCAACGCGGTTTGCGTAGAAATGATTAGAATGACATTGGGTTTTTTATGAAATCACATAGATTTTTACTCATTTTATCATTTTACTTACATTTTTCATCGCCAGATGGCGCCATAGGCGAACAGGCCGGGGATAGTGGGTATAAAAGCAGCAGCTGGGAAGCAACCACAAGTTACAGCTGTCCGTGTCAGTATGCTGTCATAACCGGATAAAGCGCTCTTGGTGAAATTGTTCTATTGCAACGCTGAATGTGCGAGTGCTGCGTTGAGAGCCTACCGGTCACTGAAAGGTGATTGCAGTGAGAAAGGACTGATGGAAAGTGCTGCGCTGCGGTGAATTGTGAAAACATTTGAGGAAACGGGATCTTTGGCAGCACGCCCACGAAGCGGTAGACCACGAGCACGTGCTGCTGCAGCAGAGACGATTATACAGGAAATGGATGTGATTGCAATGTCATCCACACATGGTGACTCCAGTGCTCGCCATGTTTCTTGGCAAACAGGCATTCTATACGGGACTGTATGGTGAACACTACGATGAATTCTGCGCAGATACCCGTACAAACTGCAACAACATCACGAACGGCAAGCTGGCGATTACGTGCAGCGTCAGGAATTCGCAGCATGGTTTTTTCGACAAATGGATGTCGGCGAGAACTGGCTGATGAACGTTTCATGGACTGATGAGGCACACTTTTCCCTAAACGGAGCGGTAAACATGCACAACTGCCGCATCTGGGCCATGGAACATCCCCGAGCAGTCGTTGAAGTGCCACTTCATCAGCTGAAAGTGACAGTGTGGTGTGGATCCACGGCTTCCTTCATTATCGGTCCTTTTTTTTTTTTTTAAGAGGTCCACGGCGCCTAATTCGAAACCGTTTCAGTGACAGGTGCACATTATGCGAACATGTTACGAACATACGTTATCCCTAGCTTGCAACAGTGGGATGCAGTGAATCTGTGCACATTTATGCAGGATGGAGCACCACCCCACATCGCACGTTCCGTTAAGCAACTGCTGCAGGAGACGTTTGGCGCAAATCATGTGTTGAGCCAACACTTTCCGAAGGCCTGGCTTCCTCGGTCACCAGACCTGACATCCTGCGATTTCTGGCTCTGCGGTTACCTAAAATCACAAGTGTAAAGATGTCGCCCCACTTCATTGGCCATGCTGAAAGATGCCATTCGACACCATGTGGCAGCTATACCACTGGACATGCTCTTCAATGCCGTTCATGGTGTTTTCTCTCGTCTGCAGGCAGTGCTGGAACAGGACGGCCATCACATTGAACACCTCGTACAATGAGGTGTCTAACCTGGTACAATCAGGTGTCTATGATTTCATAAAAAACCCAATGTCATTCTGATCATTTTTATGCAAACCGCATTGCCCTACTCTCAAAACTCCGCGAGTTATTACGTTTTCAAAATTTGCAAAACTTTTGGATCACTGGGTATATTCAACCCCAGTAATTCTAAATCTTTGCTGAAATATATTTGAAACACGCACTGATTACATTATTCTCAAAAAAAAAAAAAAAAAAAATATCACTATCCATTTAACTACTTGACTTAGATATGTTGATGATATTTTTTTGTCATTTGGCCTCTCATTCCAAAAAGCAGTTGCTGCATTTAACAAACTCCATCACCAAAACGTTTCCTACTGTAAAATTTACAATGAACAGTGAAAACAATAAGGCATACAGTTTTGGGATATCTCTTTTAAAAGTAACAGTAAGTATACCATCTTGAGATCTGTTTTTCATAATTCTACTGTAACCATTAGTATTGTTTCTTTTCACTCATTCACTTTTGAAAATTATAAATATGCTTATTTAAAATTTACAAATTACAAATACGAAATCTTTTACTTATAGAGCTATCATCATCTTCTCATCTTCAATAATACAATCTCCAGGGCCGTAGCTAGTGGTAAATTCTAGAGGAGGCTATTAGTAATGTAGGGGAGGCTAGAAAAGTTTTAGTTTTATATATATCAAGGTAGCATCTCTTCTTTTGGTGCCATTAAGTAACTCATCAAAAGAAAGAAGAGTGCCCTCAGGATGTTTTCTATGACTCAAAAACTGTTAACCGATCAAGATGAAATTTGTTATTTCCAAGCTTTGTTTAAAAAAAGTGTATAGTCGGTTTGGTTGAAATTGGACAAATGTATGCTTATGTAATGCAATACCGTTGTTTGTTTCCTCTAGGCTAGGAGATTGAAAAAACATAAATAAGGACGAAATGTTTTTGAGAACTCCAAAGGAAAATCATTCAGGGCAGACCTGAAGGCAACATATTAATTTTTTACACGATGAATAGTTTACAAACTATTAATTTAAAATTGTATTAACCAGAAACTACAAAATGTAATTTATTTCACAAAGAAATGTGTTTTTGAATTAATACATGTGTCTGCAAATACCATTATGTCTAATAATAGTGTTGTTGCTTTTTCTGTTGTGTCTAAACTTTTGAGATATTTAGATTCTTCTCATTTCATGGAATGATATGTATAATTTTTATACTCATTGCATGTATTGGTTTCCCATAGTATAGTGTGATACAGTTTCAAGTGTTTAACTTGCTTTTCAATGTTTGTGTTCATTGCTTCTTATTTTTACGAAGCAACAGAATACAAATTCCAAACTCCTTTACTTAGTATTTTTACATTTTATCGTCAATACTTCTTTGTGCCTAAATTTTGCAACAGACCTTACTCAATGCAATGCATTTCAGAAAGGAGTAATCATATTGAGTACTGGGAAATGGACAGGCATACAGTGTATGATTGTAGCAGTTTATCATGGAAGTAAGAGCGACAAATTGATCTACACAATGTGTTGCTGTGCCAACAACCTTCTGTAAAAACATTTCAGTGTTTTAAAACTTCCAATTTTCATATTAATAGCTCAACGGACATGATTTTCAGTCAGCTGATTTACGGCTTTTCATCTCAGTCAGATCGAGTGCTTAAGTGTGATACTGAAATTTTTTCTTTAATTTTTATTACAGATATGGTATGTGCTACAATGATATTTTTATGTTCGTTGAATCTTTCATAGGAGGCTCAAAATTGTTCAGGGGAGGCTCAGCTTCCCCTGGTGGCCCTCAAGCTATAGCCCTGACAATCTCCCTTGAGGAGAAGTATATGAAAGTCTTGAAAATTGACACTTTGCATAGGCACCTCTTCAATAATCAAACAATCACTCATTATGAACCAAAATTAAAAATTGGAAGCCTTCAACAAAAGCATACTGAAAATCTACAGTTCTCTGCACAGTATCCCTTACCATCCATCTTATGCCTAAAACCCAAACAAATTTTTAATCAGTTTGGATATTATTTAGCCATCAATTCTAAACCTTTTATCATCAAATCAATACTGGATCATAACTAACCTCGTTGAACATTCCCAGAGTTTATCTCATCCCAACCTCAAAATCTGTTGCTCAATGGGGCAAAGCACAAAAATCACATTCATAAAAGAAATTCTGGACACTACAATTCAACTTTGGAGGACACTTCTGCCAAACCTCTATGAACTGGCACCAAATAAATTGTCTTTTTTATTAATCAGTTTTCACTTCATTGTTGGGAAAGTTTAGAAACTTTGGAGGACACTTCTGCCAAACCTATATGGACTGAAGGAATTGTCCTGTTTGTCAATCAGTTTTTACTTCATTTATCCGGAAAGTTTAGAAATGTTTCTTGCCCCCCCCCCCTCCTTCCTAACTTTAAATTTGATTCTCCATTTTGTATCTCATTAATATGGAAATCAATTTTAAAAGAAAAATAATGAATACAACATTACACAGATCTAGCCGCCATCTTTTCTAAGGTTGAAAAAGAATGAAGCTACCAGGTGAAAGCTTCTTGATTAAACCTCTTTTTTTCATGTAACTTAGAATGTTTCAAAGTTTTAATAGTTGCTGATTTATAATTGTGTTTTTATGTCCAAATGTCTCATGCAGCAGAGATGACAATGTCCAAATGTATAATTGCAAGCAGAGATAACCACACTCTGCTTACAATTCACTCCTCACTGAAACAATACCGACAGGTGACCGTCTTTTATTCAGTCGCAAAGCTGATACTACCATGACACATTACTCATGCGAGTCAAAAATCACCTTTAATGGCATAAATACAAGCATTCAATAATGGCATAGTGTATTCGGTAACTGATACTACCAGTTCATCATGATGATATTTACACGAAAATCTCCAGCAGTTTGAAATGGATACATGTAACTTATACATAAAACATCCAAATTAAACAAAAGAAACTACAGCTATTCAGAAGAGCACACATTATCTACTGAAGTTAATAGACACATGCACAAATAAAAGAACAATGAAAACACACCATCAGCTAAAGATGTTTCTTCTCCAGTTTCAGGCATTGAGGAACTACTTGTTGAACTCTCTTCAGTGTCAACCTGAAAAAGCAAAGGCACATGTCAGCAAGAACAAAGTACAGAAAAATATATTAAAATAAAAACAGAACTCATTTTTAAATGTGTGTGTTTATGAAATCATGGCAAACCCTAGTGATGAAATATCTTTAAAATTTTACTTTAGTATTGTGGAGACTACTAGGGTGAAACTTATTTTCATTTGTGATCAAATTTTCACATTACACCCCAACCTGTCGTCAGGACTGACTCAAGAAAGTAGGTGTTGCCACATATGAGATAACACCCAGCCTATGTTGTTTCCAATATTTTTTATTTTTTTTTATTTGGGTTGCTAAAAAAACCTCTGCAAATTGAAAGAAGAGGAGCCACAATTAACAATCAGAAAGGCTGGGTATTACTATTGAGTGGCAACACCTACTATCTTGAGTCAGTCCTGATGACAGGTTGGTGTGCAACTCAAAAATTTTACAATGGAAAATAAGTTTCATCCTAGTAATGCAAAAGCTAAATGTCTAACTTATTTTTAATCTTAACAACACAACACAAAAAAGTTAAAATTGTATGAGTGTTCTCACATATCAAACAAAGAAATACACATTGATTTAAACAGAAAATACTCACCCAACAAGAGATGTTTTACAATCACTTTTACAATTGTTACAGAATGCAGTCTTTTTTTTTTTTTTTCCATTTTTTTATAATTCACAACATATTTAAAAGTGTAGTTTTTAAACTGATTTTTTCATTTAGATTTAACAACTAACATGAGCAACTTTATGGGCTGTAAGCAGTTGCACATCCCTAATTTAAAGCCACTGGTTCCAGAGAAAGGAGAGATCCAGTTTTTTTTTTAGTTTTTTTTATGGATATTTAACGACCACCGTGAGCAACTCAATGGGCTATAAGCAGTCGCCCGTCCCTAATTTAGGGTCACTGGTTCCAGAGAAGGGAGAGAGCCAGTGCCGTAAGACAAACACAACATCCATGCCTCACCGGGATTCGAACCAGGACGGACCCCTTTCGGACGAATGATCCGAGGCCATCGCTTAGACCACTGCACCACCGGGGCGGCAGATCCAGTTTTGCAAGACCATCACAATATCCATACCTCACCAGGATTTGAAACCACGAACATCTCGGACAGATGCTTGCACCTTGTACCACTGCCACCGGGGTGGCTTCAAACTGATTCAATCCACCCTATATAAATATTTAAAGGAACAATACAGTGACACCTCTTAATAATTAATTAGATGGTAAAATGGATATATTTGCATGGTAGTTATAAAGGAGATTAATCTCTTAAATAAGAAAGTAATTTCAATCATTAACTATCAATCATTTTTCCAAAAAAAAAAAATTGAGTTTTTAGATCAAGATAGGGGGACAGACAGACATCAACAGGAAATGTTGCACAATCATCACACGATTGTTAAATGAGGTACTCACATTATTTTTTTTAAACTGCAGTCAAGTTGTTAAATACCATCACGATATACTAAGACCAAAAACACTATAACCACCTGCCTAATATGATGATGGTCCTCCACATGTGGCTATAATGGCTCTTACCCAGCAAGCAGTGCCCAACCATCAATTTATGGGCCCTGGGACAAACACATGAGTGGGCCCCTCACCCGTTCTCTTGAAATGTCAGCAGCCCCCTACTATGAAAAAAAAAATGTCTGCAACAAAAACAAATGAAAGAAATATATAACGGTGGTTCCGCTTCACTGTGATTTAATAAAAGATAAATACAAGCATTAAG
This sequence comes from Macrothele yani, assembly GCA_039090855.1. Classification (NCBI taxonomy): domain Eukaryota; kingdom Metazoa; phylum Arthropoda; class Arachnida; order Araneae; family Macrothelidae; genus Macrothele; species Macrothele yani. The sequence goes on from CM076993.1 coordinate 93,778,915, forward strand.
AATTTTTTACACATTTATGATCACACAGCAAAATATTTATAGATACCACGTAGCAGTGGTTGCAAACAGCAGTAGATGGCGAACATTTTCTTAAGTTTTACACATATTTGCTTCCACTTCCCACCACCCCTTCCAGACTCTGCTTGTTAGTAAAATGTAGCAAAGAGAAAAGATAGACTTACGATTAACATATTTTTGATGCTTTAAAATTATTCCCCAAACATACATTTCACAAATACAGTGGATTTACGTATGAAGGAGACCGAGGGATGAGGTTTTTCCGCTTTTCATAAAAAAACAGTAAATGATTTGTCCACTTGTTTTGATAGGGTATCTTTTGCATTTATTCCTACACAAAACCTTTGTTCAATGAACACTGTTTCACATAAATGGCACAGTACGCTACCATGAATGGTGCAGTAGTGTACTGAAAATTTTGCTTGCAACTCAATTCTGAGCTTTAGTTACATTGACTTGTAAAGAAACATGAGACACAAGGGGTAGCCTAATATAACAGTGGGCATTTCCCCCATATTTGAATGCGGGCACTTTTTTTAGTGGGTAATATTTCTGTGGGCATTTTTATTGTTGGTATTCTTTGCGCACACCAGTTTTTGGTGCATAACAATACTGGAAGGAAATACATAATGCTTAATTTGAACAAATTACAAATATTAATAAATAAATAAATAAATATTGTGAAACTTTTTTTATTTCGAAATTTATCAATTTTTTACCTTTTATTTCAGATGTTCTACATCCTCCAAGCCTACAGCAAATTAAAAATGAACTTCCGTGCTTCTTTGCAAAAAAGTTTCGAATTAACTCACTTAAATAAATTTACCTGGAGGGCTTGCTTTCTATAAATACAGTAACATAGATAGTGCAGATAAGTGTATAATCCTCATTGTAAGCCTTCTGCTGTTTTTATAAGAGGTATTTACTGAAACTGCATTCTGTCTCAGCAACAGTTACAGGTAATGTGCAGAACATCCTCAGAGCAGTGTACATTTCACCAAACATTAACTACAGAGTGTTGTCATATATTTTTCTCAGAAGACTGACTGGTGGTAGTTCAAAACTGTGAACTTTAAAATTCTTTCCTAATGTGTGTGTATCGAAAGATTTTTCTCAGGTGCAGTATTTCATTGAAGCAGTTTTCAGTAAGTATTTCATTGAAGCAGTTCTGTGCTTCAAGTCATTTCTAATGTAATCCAGAGTTACATAGAATGCATTAATTCTAAATGACAATTCATATTCACCATCATTATATACAGTATCTGCATCTCCTGAGGCAGTGTCATCACAGATTTTTTTTTACTTTTCTTTATCCTTTTTATTGGGAAGTGAGATGGGAGTCACATGTTATCTACAACTGTGAGTGCTTTTGACATTATTATGGGCCATTCATTTCCTGTACAAAGGTCACTATGTACAGGAGATGAATGACCCATAATATGTTCTATTATGGGCCATTCATCTCATCATACAAAGGTCACTTGTTTTCAAATAACTGGTAGGGTTTTGTCATTTCTTCATTGCTTCCACAGTCCCGCAGATGGGAGGGGACATAACCCCTAAGGAAAATGCACTTTACTGGTTATTTCCAAAAGCACAATCTTTCTGAATTTGTACAACTGAACATTTAAGTACATGCTTTTTTTTTCAGTTTCACCCACATTTTCGTTGTTTATAATCTCAAATGTCACATGACCTGCCTTGCTGAGCCGCAGGCCCCCTGGAAGCCCAGGCTCACTATTATATCATGCTTAATCTCTTATTAGTAGCTGCTGCAAAGATTCCAAAAACACACACACAAAGAACACAAGGCAAGTGTTGTTTGCACATCCAAAACACTGCCACACTAGCATTCACAAGACTACCTTCCTTATCGTTTGATTCCACAGATGAGCTAACAGATTTGATTCACAGAAAGCAGACACAATGTATCCAATTGACAAGGTACTGAACAAGACATTGAAAACTGATTGTGCCACTAAAACACAAACACATTCTGCAAAAAATCTGATGAGAAAACAATAAAAAGGCAAGATGATTAGTCACTGAGTAGTGCTGGACCAGAAAACTCAGTAACTCAGATGGCCAATTCCATAGGTTTTCATTTAACAAATGAAGCAACTTACAATGCATATCTGTAATTAAGCTGAACGCAGAAGAAAACGGAAAGTGAGTGTATGAAGCAGTGAGAATCAAATGAGGGTTATCTATAAAACGATAAAACATTTCTTCCAATTACTATACACAAAGGCTTTTGCTGTTCATAGACAAAACCCATAACATGAGCAACATACCAATACTAAGACCAACTTAACAGCAAGGTTTCACTTCAACTGACATGATCTTACCATATTTTACTAGAATAATGCCACATCAAGTACAGTGATGTGGCATACATCACTGTACTTGATGTGGCATCACTGTACTTTGGTTATGCGTTTCTCAATTATAAGTTTTTCACTTTTATATGTAATTCTGTGTTAGTTATATTACTGTAGTTTCTATCACTTTCTTAAGCTCAGCTGTACGTAATTCATTTATACACTTTTTGCAATTATAAGTTAAAATTTGAATTTCAGATTATCAGAAATACATAGTTCTTTGATTCTTTTATAAGTTACGTAACCTGTAATGTTACAACTCTGAGATAACTGAGACAGCGTTGTTGTGTTCCTTCCTGGTGCAGCTTAAGTTGAACCTCGATCCCATCAGAGAAGGGTATGTTATTTACCTTCAGGTTGGATGAAAATTTGGTTTTGCATTTCATGACTCACAAACATATGCATTATTTAAAAATTGATAAATCTCTGGAACATAAATTTGTGGCTCCAGCATTTCGTGGAGTAACAGAATCCTAGACATACCATCGATATTCAACATTTTGGCTTCAAATGGATGCACTCAGGATTTGCAGAAAAAAAGCTGTTAATTAACAAGTTCCACACTGAAGCATTGATTTTAGATTCTTAGCTGAGGATTTCAGTTAATCTAGAATCAGGAATTTTATAGACATTCATCAAAAGAGAAATCTGATTTTCATAGGATTTATAAATTTTGCAAGGCAATAAATTTATTATAATTTGTAATGCTTTTATTTTCTTTCACCTCCAATTTGACTTTAAATAAATCATCACTAAAGAACATCTTATATTCCTTTAAAGCATAAATTTTACAATAGTATTTAACATTTTGAAATTTCATTTATACATTTTTTAAGGGCATCCCCTAGAAAAATGTATAACTGAGGTTTCACTGTATAAAACTACAGTTCCATTTATCTCATTGGTTTGATACCAGGAATATCACTGCACCCAGTTTAAAGCCATAGATGAACATAGGGAGGGTAAAACGTGAAAAGAAATCCATGTTTCACTCTCCCTAGTGCAAGATAAAAAAAAAAACTGTAAAAAAAAAAAAAGGAATGGCATAAAAAGAAATGCGTAAAACATAATTCATTAATCTTAAATAAAGATTTTCGAATATTATTTGTAAACCACTTGCGTGCAAAACGAAAGGCAGATTGAATCAAAACAAAAAGCCAGATTGAATCCTTTCTGTTCTCCAAATTGCCTATTCATGTATAATCATGCAAGTTTTGAAATATAATTTACGGGACCACAAGGCCACCATGTTAATAATCAATGAACAGTTGGCACTCCAAATTCTTTTTAGCTGGGTGTCTGCCATAAACGATTCATGAAACAATCTGTTTTAATATCATGAATGACTGCTGAAATTTGTAATTACTGAAAATGGTTATAAGCCACACTTAGTTAAAAACCACATTTCGGAGCTGCACGTTTGGAAACATCGAGTTCGACGTCTCAGGGTTATCATTAGAAAATATGGTATTACACAATCTGTTGGACACTAACATTATCAGAAAGCTAATGCACAATTCATCTAAATTCTGGGTCTACACAAGACACAAAGCACATACAGGAACACCAGCAACTGGCAATAGCCCACATAGTTAACACTATGTTTATACAAAGCATTGCAGTAGAATGGGTAAGATCAATTAGTAATTTCAATATTAATTTAAAATTACTAATTGCGAATACTTTTTTTCTTAATTCTTGTCCAGTATCTTAGTGAGATACTAAGAGTAAGAATGAAAGGTGAAGTTGAACCATTCAATTTCTCTTTTGTATCTCATGTTACATTGCTTCATAAATTCATAATTTAAAATTTTCATAAATCATTTTAAAATATCAAACTCACATCATCATTGAAATTTCCTATTTCAGGAGATGGCAACATTAATTTACTGTCAATGGAAGATTTTCTCTGAGGTGAACTTGCTGTTTTCATTTTTTCACTCTTCACACTGGCAACTTCTGAATTAAAAAAGAAAACAAAGGATTATGGCATATATCAGGTACATCAATTTAGAAAATACGTCATTCAGAAATACATTGCATTTTGTAATATTTGTATTAGGATAAAAGTACTAAAAATGTATATAATTGCAAGTGCAAAATTATTTTGAGAGCTTTTACTCTTATTGAATAAGGCATTTGGTATTATTATTATTCAGAAAAATAATATGCAAACCATTACATCAGTGTAGAATATCACCAAGTACTCCTCATATTCTGAACTGACTCACATTTCTCTCAAACATTTCTGGCCTCTATATAATTTTAAGGCCTCAGAAAGATTAGAAAGAGGTACACATCTGTAGAGGTATTGATATTGTACTCCTCAGTCATGCCAAAATAAATGGGAAAATAGTTTAGAAAGAGGCACACATCTGTAGGAGTAGTGATATTGTACTCCTCAGTCATGCCAAAATAAATGGGAAAATAGTTTAGAAAGAGGTACACATCTGTAGGAGTATTGATATTGTACTCCTCAGTCATGCCAAAATAAATGGGAAAATAGTTTAAAAAGAGGTACACATCTGTAGAAGTATTGATATTGTACTCCTCAGTCATGCCAAAATTAATGGGAAAATAGTTTAGAAAGAGATACACATCTGTAGGAGTATTGATATTGTACTCCTCAGTCATGCCAAAATAAATGGGAAAATAGTTTAGAAAGAGGTACACATCTGTAGGAGTATTGATATTGTACTCTTCAGTTATGCCAAGATAAATGGGAAAATAGTTTAAAAAGAGGTACACATCTGTAGGAGTATTGATATTGTACTCCTCAGTCATGCCAAAATAAATGGGACAATAGTTTAGAAAGAGGTACACATCTGTAGTAGTATTGATATTGTACTCCTCAGTCATGCCAAAATAAATGGGAAAATAGTTTAAAAAGAGGTACACATCTGTAGGAGTATTGATATTGTACTCCTCAGTCATGCTAAAATAAATGAAAAAATAGTTTAAAAAGCCGAGGAAAGCAACTGCGTGAAATTTTGTTGCTCATGTTTAGCAAAATGTGGAGAGCATAGCTTGGTGGAGGGGTTCAAAAATATCATTATTACTAAAATGCACAATTATCAGCAAAAAATGGCAAAGCCCAACCAGCTGCTTCAATACTTCTATGTTGGACTTGTCATTTTTGCTGATAAATAATTGTGCATTTCATTCATAATGAAATTTTCAAACCCCACCCCCAAGTTATAGGTGTTCTCCACATTTGACTAAATGCAAGTAATGAAATTTTCCATAGGAAGTTGCTTTCCTCAGCTTTTCAATTTTAAAACTTGTTTTCAATTATAAACTACTTAACTAAATAAAAAATGTTGTCAACACAATACAGCACTACCAGATCCCAAACTAAAATTATCCAAATTCTAACTAGTCTTATTTTCATTGGTAGTTCAATCAATGTCTGTTGCTACACTGTAGACATTAAATTGTTGGCTGTTATAAACTATTATTAACTTAGCAAAGATGTTCCTGCTTTAGCCAATAGAATAAAAGAAATTGGTAGAATGGTGAATTATTATTAAGTTTCTGGGTATATATTTCTTGCAATTGTATAAAAAAGGGCTGCTAATATTTACTACACCTTCCAAAATGCTGGTCTAATGAGTAATAAATTGACAGTTATTGAAATCGGAGGGGTTTCCCATTCTCAGACATCTTTAAGAGATGTTCTGAAACTTTTGTAAAATCACAATCTTACCAACAACTGAGAACACAAATATGAAAGTCATACAGGGTGTCCGAAAAGTCTTTCCCTGATTACAAACGTCATTCATATCTGCTGTATGTACGTTACAGATGTGAAACTGGTGCCAAAATGTTGGAAAACTAACCAAGTTTTTTTGTTGCACGTTCCCGCAACGTGGCTGTAGTGTAGCAGTGTCCAGGAAACCGGAAATGTTCACAAATCAGGAAAAAGCTCAGTGTGTCCTCTGGTATCACGACACCCGGTCACCAATAACAGTGCAGAGGAACTTTCAAACAACGTATGGAAAGAAGACGCCTGATGTCAAGAGCATTAAGTCGTGGTACAACCAGTTGAAGACCACAGGATCTGTTGCTGACTTACTGAGAACTGGGCGACCATCAACCTCAGCTGAAAGGGTGGAAGCAGTGAGACAGTCTTTTGTGCGAAGTCCCAAGAAATCAGTGCATAGGGCCTCACGTGAATTACAGATGCTAAAAAGTTATGTTCATGATTTGTGAACATTTCCGGTTTCCTGGACACTGACACTGCTACACTACAGCCACGATGAGGAAACCTGCAACAAAAAAACTTGGTTAGTTTTCCAACATTTTGGCACCAGTTTCACATCTGTAACGTACATACAGCGGATATGAATGACGTTTGTTATCAGAGAAAGACTTTTCGGACACCCTGTATATTAATTATGACTGGGTTAAATTCTGTTCATCATGTTTAACATCAAATTTTATAGGTCAAGCCTTTGCATACAAGGCTATTCAAAATTGTCGGGGTTTCAGTACTTGTTTGTGGGTAGTAAATTTAACATACGATAATTATAGCGGCACTGATGGACATCAAAACTGTTAAAGTTTTTTCTTAACCTCCCACCATACAGTAGATTATGGGAATGCCTGCCAGATGGTACCTGATGGTCAGGAGAGTGTATTGCCAGCCACTAGCTTAAGTGTTTGCAAGATGGCATCTGACAGAAAGGTTTTTGTGTCCTTGAATTTCGTCAAAGTCAGTTTATTCCCATTGTCCAGCGGTACTTCCACACCAACTCTGGCAAGGATCCGCCCTCTCACAATTCCATTCACAAGTGGTATGCCCAATTTAAGGAGACAGGGTGCTGTGTAAGTGAAAAAGCAGTGGATGTCCCTCTCTATGAGACGCAAAAGTGGAACAGGTCAGAGAAGCCTATCCTACAGAGCCAAGCCCCCCCCCCCGCTCCCAAATAAACTGTGACAGCCAGTAGAGAACTCAGCATACCACAACCAGCAGTTTGGTGTGTGTTGCGTAAGCAACTCTGAATGAAGCCGTATCACCTAAGCCATTCAAACCATCGATACTGAGATGCTACTCTGTGAATATGAAGAAATGGGCTTCCATGTAGATGAAAGCACAGCGACAAAAGGTGCTGATATTTAGCATTTATGAAGTACAGAATAAAACTTGGCACGTTTACTTGCACAATTTACAAAAATGAATGTTCCTATCTCAAGTGTAATGAGCGCACTAATTTTTTAAAACTCTGACAATCATTTTGAATAGCCCTGTATAATATAAGAACAGAATTTAACTTAGTTATAAGGAATATATGACTCATATTATTTTGCACCACATATTTCAACAAGCCATCTATCTATAAGTCAAGGTAGGATTGGAGATAATTAATAATAAGGATTGTCGAATTGGCCACTGAGGCAGGATATGCGTCGAACCAGATGCTTAACTTTATCAAAAAGGGCCAGAACCAGCCGTGTTAATCTTTCTATGCAGCAACTTTATTGCCTGGGCTCTATTCCCTACATACCAAATGTTTCCTCTCAACTCAAAAACGCCCTCAGAAAGATGAACTTTGGTGTCAGCATAAGATCTCTGGCATCTTTATATATGATGCTTAAGATAAATATTGACAAGTCCCCTCTTCTCAATGAGGCAGGTGTTTATGCCATCCACTACAATATCCGGACGGCTCCAGGCAATACTACGTCGAAATGACCAAATATTCTTTTAGAATTAGAATCAATGAACATAAAAGAGATACAAAAGATGGAAAAAATAACCACTGCCCTATTCAGAGAAGTCAAGTTGAAGTCCACTGATCCTGTGTGGAACGATATAAAGATATTAGCTTCATACTCCATACCCAAATCTACTGCCATTTGTGAAACCTTAGAGATCATAACCAGCAGCGAGGCTTGCAACGACTGTATCTTTCTAGAGTTGCCACGCATTTGGAATCAATTCTTCAAATAATGCTGTGTTTTCTACCACAGTACAGTGTGCCCAACCAACATGACATCATTTCCTCAAATGAATTATCATATTTGCGTCTATTCATTTATTGTCTAGTCACATCACCGCATTCAAATTGTTGAAGTGTTCTATTATTCAGTTTGCAGTTAGCTGCCTACCTTTCCTTGAAAAAGCCATCTGGATGATGTGCAAAAACTTGGATACTTGGATTTCTATTCTATGCTAAGAAATTCAGATAACTAGTACAGCTATATTATTTTTAGAGTTGCAGATCTTTAACTGAGAACACTAATTTTCAAAGGAAGAAATTAAATACTACCTGCAACTGCATAATTCTTCTGCTTTGTCTGCCCAATTTTTCCATTTCAGCCATTTCTTTCCTTCATTCTTTTCACTCATTTCATGCTGATAAATCAAACAATGTCACTTCTCCAACTTCCACTTGATCTTCCTTCACTCCAGCTGCTGTACATCAGCTTCCAGTTAATGGTTAGTTTTCTCCACTGTCACCCACACCATGGCACTACTTTAACTGAAAAGTGATTACATAGGTTCAGGGTGTCCACAGAATTATCAAACCTGATTTCCTGACTTTCCCTGACCAAATATATAAGAAATCCCTGACCTTACACAAATAGGTTCATTTGAGTTTTTAAATATATGTGCTATGATAATAAATAAAATTGAATTGGATAATTGAGAAACTTATATTATTTAAAAGTGTTTCCGTTTGACATATCATCATCATCATCATTGTCAACCATTATCCACTGCTGGACGAAGGTCTCCCCAAGTTTCCTCCACAACGGTCTGTCTTGTGCCAGTCGCCTCCATGTCACTCCCGCATACTTTCAAATTTCATCCACCCATCTTCCATCTGGTCTTCTTCTGGGCCTTTTCCTGTCCCTTGGAATCCAATCTAAAATTTCGGCTGTCCATCGATGGTCTGTCCTTCTGGCAGTATGTCCAGCCCATTGCCATTTCAGGGATTTAACTCTGATCATGATGTCTTCCACTCTTGTCATTTTTCGGATCCACAAGTTCCTCTTCTTATCTCTCCTGGTTACACCAAGCATGCACCTCTCCATGCTTCTTTGACGTATAAAGTTTCCCAAATAACTGATTCATTTAATTTTTTTTTTTACTCGCCCTCCACCTTCCCCATAGCCGTCCAACTCACACCTTTTTAATTTTAAGTTTACTCTTTTTTTCATGGTTTTACATTTATTGAAGAAACACTCAAACAAACCCATACACAATATTCAGAACAGTTACTATAAAAATATTACAGTAGGAACACAGTCACTGTTTTTATATTACACACCACTTTTCCCAATCTGAAATCTTTGCCTGCAATGCTGCTTCTCCCAACTCTAATTCTTTCTGTACTCTTTGTCTTTTTTTCCTTCAATTCCTTTTATTTCATGATCAATTTTTCTTTTTTCCTTCAGTTTTCTTTCTTCTTCGTTTTGAAAAATAATTTTTTTCTCAAGGTAATCCTGATATTTTCGTCTGGAGCCTCTTACAGAAAGAAGAAGCCTTCTATTGATGGCAATGTGTTCTACTCCTCCCACATTTTTAATGGCATCAAAAACTGTTCTCTGAGAAATCAGGGATTCTTCCAGGAGATTTTCCACAAGAAGAGACTTATTGACAGAAAATCCACCTTCCACTGAAGCATTTCCATGAGACATAATGAGAAAAAATTTATTACATCCCAAAGTTCACCGAATTGTTTTTGGTTGTCAAGTAGAGCACTGTAAAATTTGTCTAATCCAATGGAATAATCACAACTGTCTAAAAATTCATCAAACTGAGACTTTAAAGCAGATTGAGCTTCTACACACAATGAAGCGTACTGTTTATTAGCTTTTTCAGCACAGTCATCTGAAATCCTGTTTGCACTAAGTAAAACTTCGAGCACAATTTTCACTCTCTTCTTGCCTAGACTTGGCTGCTGCACTATAATATTTGGGTCCAAACAAGTTACCCCACGGGCAAACTTAAATTTTAGCGGGCTTTTCTCACAAAGCTTTTCAATCATACTGGTCACAAGTTTCCTAAATTCAAGCTTAAAATCTAATTTCTCCCTTTCTGAGCACTTCACTTCTTTTAATAGCTTTTTAGCACTAAATCCAATATCAACTTTCTCAATTGAGAGAAGATTTTCACTTTTTTGATACATCTAAAGTTAACAGTTTTGAGACACTATCAGCTTCACTTAATTTGTCAGGCTTCAAAGCTTTGTGCCATCAAATTTTTCATCAGATCCAGCAAATCAGTGTGTAACAAAGGAATTAAAGGCTTTGGGCTCTGGAACCTTCTCAAAAAAGATACACACTCTGAAGCTATAGTCCTAAATGCAGCCAATTTGCATTTCAACAGTGGACTTCCCATGAATCTGCAAGAAACATGTGCTGTTTTCTGGAAACCGATGAATCTTGAACATATTTCTTGATATGATCATAGACAAGCAATACCCTAGTCAAACAATTAACGTTTTCCAACCACCTTACAGTACAAAATTTCAAAGGGAAATCTTTACATCCAGTAATCATATAGTATAGTTTGCACGGCGAGCAGGACTATCTTTTAAAAGGTAGTACAAGTTACGCAGAAAGTGATGTATATCCCATTTCACTGCTTCAAGTCCAGTTTTCATAGCTCCATTTACCATGTGAAGACCACATACTCCAATGTCAACTAATAATTTACCATCTGGATTTTCAGTTCTAAGTTTATCTTTCAGCTTTTGAAGAAAGCTGAAATTAACATTAGGTCCATCCATTGACACTTGTAGCATGTTATCCAAGGGAAGAGGTGCACCTTTAATGAATTTCTCTAAAAGGTCATTAGCTGTTGCCCATTCTAAAAACACACTACTTAAGTATCTAGTGGAAACTTTTTGCAGACTGACGTCCCAATAACGAACAAACTGATCCATTTGCCCATGCTGAGCAATTTTGTTTAGTGATTCATCAAAACAAATTACAAAGTCAGTGCACTGCTTCAAATCATCCATTAAACACTCTTTGAAATGTGGTGCCAATCTATGGTTTATCACATAAGATGCTTTGCTTTTGCCTAAAGTAAATTTTGAAGCTATCACACAGTCAGGAAACATTAACTGAAATGTTTTGTTAATCTGTTCTGTGTACAAGAGTTCAGAGGCATTCGCTAGGACAACACTTCCATGGCCCATATTATTTCCAACTTTGTTACATCATCTTTCACTACATAAGCATTAAGGTCACTGGGCTTCACATCATCTTTCACAACATAAGTATTTGAGTCATTAGACTTATTATTTTCTAGAAGCACTGATTCCACATTTCCTAAGCTTGCTGACGGCAAGAGTTCGTTATTACAAAGAAAGTTCTTTTTCACAGAGGAAGTGAAAGAAGCAAGACTGGGCTGAGACATTTTAGCACGGATGTTTTTCAAATGATTAGGGCCATTTCCATGGCTGGAGACTGCCCGGTGTCCCATGTTGCTAAGCTTGAAAGTTTTAGAGCACACTTTACAAAATTCTGATGCACTGTCGCCGTTCACAGCAGCTATCCAACCAGAAAACTCAGGATTTAATTGTTCGTCCAACCATTGTTCATTAAATACACAAAGCTTTGACATTGCTGCAGTCTTAATTGCCTTTTAAGAAGATATAACTTATATCACAAATTTTCTTCTACTCCTTTGGCCTAAAACAAAAAAAGAAATGTTAACAAGTAATGTAACACAACTTACAATAATAGGTAGGAAATACAAGGTTACATTAGTAGAAAGGGGAAGTTAGTGACTGTCTGCAACACCAAGTGCAAGTGTGTTGGGCGACGAGGGAGTCACTCCCCGACGCCGGGTTAAAACTAGTTGTAGTCTAACTGTGATTGAAATTTCCCTAACTTTTTTTTTAAATATCACTGATTTTCCCTGACTTTTACCAACATTTCAGGCATTTCCCTGACCAAATTTCATTTCCCTGACTTTCCCTGATTTCCCCTGACTTTCCAGAATGTGGACACCCTGTAGGTTACACAACACAAATGTATTTTGAATTAAAAAATGTACAGCGTGATTCATAATTACTGTTGGGGTTTCCATGGCCTGGCATGGTCAAACCGTAACTGACCAAATAAAACTGACTACAGCATAAACAAGTTCACCACAGAAAGTTTTATGCGGCAACACGATGCCCGGTGAATTGATGTCATACTTCAAAATGTCGACTTTTCAAGAAAAGGCACTGTGCATACTCTGGTTCTTTACAACGAAGTTCTGTGGCCTCTGTACTCAACTGATATTATGCCACTGGATTTCTTCCTGTAGGGATACATGAAAAACATCCATTTACCAGACGCCTGTGACCAACCTCGATGACCTGAAGACCAAAATTGGTGCTGCGGTAAGCAACAGTAATGCCGCAAATGTTGCGGAACACTTGGCGGGAAATTGATTATCGCTTGGATATCTTACATGCCACGAAAGGAGCATATATCGAAGTAGTTTAGCAATCTGATGTATCGATTCTACAGGTAATAAAACTTTTAGTTGTCATCTGTCATACTCTGTTTGCAGTTTTAGTTTGTTGTTTCCCCATTTTCCAATTATATGCCACTAAAACAACAACACTAATTATGAATCACCCTGTATATTTCAGATACATTAACTGTTATTGTAACTTTCCTGTACTGTATGAGAGACTGCCTATGTGCAAATTTGATGGATGCATCTTTATGACCACAAAAATGTCAGCATTTTTTTGGTAGCTAAGTGTCTCGTAATATAAGGAAAATAAATACACAAGTCTTTGCCTTTAATCTGCATTTGAATTTCAATCATCTCCAAATAAAGCCAGAAGTAATTATTTTACCACATTTTTATAACTATTTTGTTTTCACTTCAAAACATCATCTATGCAGCAAAATTAAAAGCTTTTAAAAAATTTACACAAAATTCAAGTTCTCAAACTTACTAATTTAGAAAAATTGAATGAGGTGATAACACATAAGGATTATTGCCTTGGTGACGTGACTAGCATATTCACGGTTTGCAATCGCAAGTGAAAATAAGTACCATATTTTTCGTCACATAATCTGCAGATTATCTGTTAAAAAAGTTATAAATTTAAGTTCTGCTGATACAGATAATACAGCGCTTTAAACAAATAATAATTGTGGAATAGCTTTTTTACGGGTCTTATAGAGGTTATTTTTCATCAAAGTTGGTTGTCAAATTTTCAAACGAAAGCCTAGTTCGTCATCAGGACTATGTCACTGGAGTAGTTGCTGCCACTCAATTGGAAGAGTCCATCCGCAATTATCGTTAATTGTGGTTCTTCTTCTTCTTGCTATTTCGATCCCTTCTTCTAGTTTCCTCTTTACTAAGTTTGACTGGTGGGCAATTATTTTCACTGAGTCCCAATTTATGGAGTGTCCACTTGCTTGTATATGTCTGTCTAGCTCTGTTTTGTTCCCAATGTTCCTAATGGCTGCTTGGTGTTCTTTCATTCGGACCTTAATACTTCTCCCTGTTTCTCCTATATAGCTGAGGCCACTTTGATTTTTAAAAAGATCCATGTTATAATTGTCAGGAGAGATCATATATTTGGAAAATTACCAGAAATACATTAATAACAGAAAAATGTAAAACAATATGAAGATTCACAAACAATTGGAAAGAGGTTGTTCTTTTTTTTTTTTTTTTTTACAAGCATTTTGACAGAAAATATGATGCAATGAAGACAATATAATTTGCTCTTGTAGAACAATCATGTGCTGTGTTAAGTTCAGTATCACACATGTCCATGGTTGGCACATGTCTAAACTACAGAACTGCAGTAATGCTAAAAAAAATAAAAAAATAAAAAATTCATAATTTTTGCCTTTTGTTGATTTGAAAGTAACACAAAAACATTTAAAAATAACATTTTTTATTTCAACACCAAGATCGCTTTTTTTTTTTTTTTTTAAGTCCCATTTCTTTAAACTGCTAGGTCATCCCATGAATCACAACTTTTCTGTACGAATTACAGTTCGGGATCAACATTACAGGTATGGATCATGCTGCCCCTCTCTTCCTCCAAATTTCACAATCTGCAGATTATGCACCACTGCCAGATATCATACAAAGGAATTTTTTTCCTTTTCTTGAATTTTGCAGACTCTGGATTATACGTTACTGGCATATTATGTGAAGTAAAAATACAGTATATACATTAGGAGAAAAATATTGTTGTCCTTTAACATTCTGTTCTATACATTTTTTTTTATTTGAAAAGAGATATGTATAAGAGACAGGTACTTTACACACTAAAAATGTTAACAGAATAAGGGATTTAATTCAAAACATAGTGTTGTTTTTATGCACTGATTGGTTATTGTTTAGATATCACAACAGCTAATATTTCCGAATTCGATGAGAAACCAGCAAAAAATTTTAAACAATGCAAAGTCAAAACCTGAAAATGAATGCTTGAAGGATGAAGAGCAAAACACCTAGAGATAAAAGCTTTGAAGATGAAAATCCAGGAAAAGTTGAAAGGACAAAATATCTTGAAACCAGAAAATCAAATATCTGAGGAAATTAAATACTCTTGAAAGCACATAAGAGCAAAGTCTTATACAACTGCACGTTCCTGCAACATATGCCAACAACAGAACGAAAGATGGCATAGAAAAATTTGCAATCAAAATGATGCAGTGGGTTAACTCTTATGTGTTTTTAAGGGTACTTAATTTCTTCAGGTATTTGATTTTCTGGTTTCAAGATATTTAATCCTTTCAACTTTTCATGGATTTTAATCTTCAAAGCTTTTATTTTTAGGCCTAGTTTTCCACCATGCTTCAATCATTCATTTTCAGAAGTTGACTTTGTTTGAATGTTTTTGCTCATTTCTTACAGAATTTGGAAATATTATGCATTGTGATATCAAAGTTATAGCCAACTACAGCATAGAAACAACAGGAATGTTTGGAATTACTCTTTTTAGGTGCATGAGTAGCTATCTGTCTTGCATACATCTTTTCCGATTAAAAAAAGCACAGAACAAAATTTTAAAGGACAACAATGTTTTTCTCCTAATGTATATAAAGGTGGTGACATCTTTACTTCAACAAAATACTACTACAATGGAAAAACAAAACTAAGGTACAAAAACAGATGCCTTAAATTTTCTTTACCTTTGAGGAACTCTTCAACTTGTACATGATTAGGGTTCAACAGAAACTTCAGTATGCCATCTATCATACCTTCTCGGGTACTACACTTAATTCCCAATACATCACATATACGAGACATGACATTAATATTTGCTCTAAAGAAGAAAAAAGAATGACAGCAGTGTTAGGCAATGAAATTGTAAAACCACATGTAAAAAAATTTCATACAACTGAAAAAACATAGCACTATGAAAGAGAACATATTCCCATTATGAAGCTACACTGACGGAAAGTGAAAAAAAAATCACCAAGAAAAAATTGGCGGACGATCATGAAATTTACATATGTTAATGGGGTCAAGTTTACGTAGGTGTGATGTTAATTTTAGGACCAACCGGTGAGCGCTTATGCCACAGCACAGCATAATATGCAAATTATCGTCGGTGGTATTTAAAGAGTACGTCAAAGTGAATGTAATCAGTCGTCAGCGTACAGACACGTGCGAAGACCCTGAAGAAGCTGCAATGCCTGGACATGGAAGACGTGTACGATTTTAGCAGTTATCGGACTTTGAGCGAGGTCGTCTAGTCGGACTCCGCGAGGTCGGGTGGTCGTATCGCGGAGCGAATTGGACGGGAAGTATCGGTGGTGGTACGATGGTGGCGTAGATGGTTCGAGGAACATTCCCACACGAGAAGACGTGGAACCGGGAGTCACAGACGGACTGATGAGCGGACCGATCGACGCATAAGAAGAGCGGCGTTGTCAAGCAGAACATCCACTGCGATGCAAATCCGAGCTGCCGTTGCACCTGAGGTGACTGTGCGAACAATCCGTAACCATCTACTAGATGCAGGACTACGTGCACGTGTGCCTCTGACTCCAGCCCACCATCAGGAACGGCTGCAGTGGTGTCGCCAACGTCTGCACTGGAGAACGCAATGGCGATCTGTCGTGTTCAGCGATGAAAGCAGATTCTGCTTGGGAGCCTCCGATGGCCGTATGCATGTTTGCAGACACACAGGGGAGCGTCTCCACCCTTCTTGCATCCGCCAGCGACACACTGGGCCTACACCTGGTCTTCTGGTGTGGGGAATGATCAGCTATCACTCCCGTACACAACTAGTGTTTGTACCGGGCACGTTAAACAGCCCCTCCTACATCAACAACATCATTCAGCCCGTTGTTGCGCCCTTTGTAAGGTCGGTCCATCGTGGTGTTTTCCAGCAAGATAACGTACGCCCACACACGGCCCGTGCAACGCAACATGCACTTCAGGGTGTGAGAGACAACTTCCATGGCCTTCACGTTCACCGGATTTGTCCCCCATTGAGCACGTGTGGGATTTTATGGGACAACGACTTATCCGGTCTCCACGGCCAGCCACGACCATCCCTGATTTACGCGTCCAGGTTGAGGATGCTTGGAACTCAATACCCCAAACTTACATCCAACATCTGTACGACAGACTCCATGCCAGAATTGCACAGTGTGACGCAGTTCATGGCGGTTCAACCTCGTACTAACCATGTTACATGGAAATGTTATTTTTCAGTTTACCAGCAAATACAGCTGTATTTTGCCATAATGTTTTGATCACATTATCCTCTGTATTCCGTTATTATGCTGTATAAATTTCATTAGTATCAGACGTCTCCTTCTTGGTTTAGCTTTCCGCCAGTGTATATTGGAAAACTCAATTTTACAAACGTGCAGCTCTGAAATGCGGTGTTTAACAAGGTTCAGCTTATAAATATTTCCAGTAACATCACACATTTCAACTGCAGTTTATGATATAAAAACAAATCATTTCATGAATCATTTAGGTCAGACACTAAGCTTTAAAAAATTTGGAATATCAAACTTATAGTTCACAGCATGACATTCAACGAGGTGCACACACACACACACAACTATGGACATCCCCGTATGGGCACAGACTAGGAATCACAGGTCAGCTGAGGCAGGTTTGTGAGGTACCCAGCCATTGCAATGACTAACATGCACCATAGCACATCACTGTGCAAGGTTGCAGTGGTGTAATAGACATGCATAGCAGGATGAATGGAACCATATCACATTCAGTGATGAGTTTTGCTTCTGTCTCTGCACTGAAAATCGTTGATAGAGAGTTTATCCATCTGTGGCAGACACTGAGCTATAAAGAAGTTCAAGTGTCAAACCCACAATCCACAGCACAACCACAATCCACTCTTCTGTCTGTATATGATCCACAGCACATTCACAATCCACTCTGTTGTTCATCTATGGTAGATACTGCACTATAAAGAATTTGGAATGCTGAACCCACAATCTACAGTACATGACATTCAACAGGCAGCTATGGCCATCGCCGTATTGACACAGACCATGAATCAATCACAAGTTGCCTGAGGCAGGTTTGCGAAGTTGTCAGCTACTGCAATGACTAATACTCACTGTAGCACATCATCATGCAAGGTTGTAGTGGTCCTGAAATACACATGCATAGCAGCATGAATGGAACCATATCACATTCAGCAGTCAGCCTTGCTTCTGACTCTGCACTGAAAACCGTTGATTAAGAGTCTGGAGACGAGACGGTCCCCAAACTGATCTTGGTACCATCTGTGAGCATCATCCAGCTCCTCAGCCTGTTGTCATGGTTTGGGGAGCCATCAGTTTCAACAGCAGTTTACGGCATGTATGCACAGTGGGTACGATGACAGCCTGATGATATGTCAATGAGGTGCTGCAGCTCACTTTGTTGCCATAGCTTCATGGCATCCCTGATACCTAGTTTCAACAAGCCAATGCCCACCCGCATGCTGCTAAAATTGGCAGACAGGGCCTACGAGGTGTCTGGGTGCTATCCATGCCAGAGTGATCCCTAGACTTTTCCCAAATAGAGAACTTGTGGGATGCCATTGGCAGATGACTGAATACCTCTGCATGATCCCCCTCCTTTGTAATATCAATGAATCTAGGTCTACAACACATGGTCAAAAATGCCTCAGGACACTATCCGGAGGCTTTTCACTGATGCTCCATTGTGTTGCTGAATGTATAGCCCAGCATGGTGGTAATATGACTTACTAACTCACTCAGGCAACATTATATTGTCTCTTTGCCCATTGCATTCATGTAATTCCTAAGAAATTAAATCACTTCTTTCCCAGCAGCTTATCTACATTTGTAGTAAGTTTTGCATCATTTCATGCATTTCTTCATGGTGTGAGATCTTCTATGTCAAGCAGTGTACATTATTTACAGCAATCAGATTTAAATAGTGACTTGCTTTGAGAGAGAGAAAGAGAGAGTGTGTGTTCACTATTCTCTACATCTCCTGAGAAAACTTGTTCAGATTTCTAGGCTACTATTACTTGGAAGTTCATTGTCCTGAGTGGACTAACAGCAATGTGCTCAAACAGAAATCAGGAGATTCGAGTTTTATTCCTGCACCAGAGTGATGCAATTTTCAAGATTTCTGAAATGCAGCATGACGAACAGTGAACTGAAAGAAATTCAGTACTGAAATCTGATTACTGTAAATAGTAAGGTGATTCAAAAGTTATTACCATTATGGAGAGTTTCCCTGTGTCAGGCAATTACTCAGTGCACATGTGTTATGCAGATAAGAACAATGCACGACCAGAAAACCGGTATCGTCTATTTGGTATAAATAGGGGCACATGCTGCTATGATTTATTGGAAAATGTTCTGCTTTCAAAAGCTATGGACAAGAAATACGTGATCCGAGTGATGTAACAGTTTTCTTTTTTAAAAAAATGTTGACTATCTGCATGCAGCAAGGAAAATTTGTGCTGTGGAAAGTGAAGGAGCAGTGTCTCAAAGAACAGCAACATTTTGGTTTCAGCGATTTAAAAATGGACACTGCAACATTGAAGATGAAGAATACGCTGGAAAACCTTCAACTGTGAATTTTGAAGCTGTCATGACGTAGAGTCAAATCGAAGTACAAGCACTAGACAACTGCCAAATAAGAAGGGAATACCTCGGCCCACAATTGTTCGCAAACTGCACAATCTCAGCAAGACACACAGAAGATATCAACAAGAACCCCAAGAACTGACTGCTGCTCAAGCTCAGCGACATGTGCGTGTGTGTCGTCAATTGCTGGAAAATCCCCAGGGTGGCACTTTCTTTTGATGAATTGTGACATGTGATGAAAAGAGGATATTTTTCTGGAATCCTGACATGAGAAAATAGTGGTTAAATCCCAAAAAGCCACCAGAACCAGTCCCAAAAAGGGGATGATTTGAGCTATGCATATGGAGGAACTCTGAGGTTCACATTAATTGGGAATTGTTTCCAGATGCCTGAGGCATTATTACACAACTGTACTGTGGCCAGTTGGAGAGGATGTATACTTCTCTCAGTCGAAAGTATCCTGCTTTGGTGAACTGTAAATGAGTTATCCTCTAACAAGAGAAAGTTCATGTTCATCATACCCAGTCAACTAAGGAAAAAATACGGAAACTAGAAAGTGTTGTGCTAATGCCCTATCCTGCTTATAGTCTGGACCTTGCACCTTTTGACTACCACTTATAGTGTTGTGCTAATGCCCTACCCTGCTTATAGTCTGGACCTTGCACCTTTTGACTACCACTTATAGTGTTGTGCTAATGCCCTACCCTGCTTATAGTCTGGACCTTGCACCTTTTGTCTACCACTTAAAATGTTGTGCTAATGCCCTACCCTGCTTATAGTCTGGACCTTGCACCTTCTGACTACCACTTATAGTGTTGTGCTAATGCCCTACCCTGCTTATAGTCTGGACCTTGCACCTTCTGACTACCACTTATAGTGTTGTGCTAATGCCCTACCCTGCTTATAGTCTGGACCTTGCACCTTTTGACTACCACTTATAGTGTTGTGCTAAGCCCTACCCTGCTTATAGTCTGGACCTTGCATCTTTTGACTACCACTTATAGTGTTGTGCTAATGCCCTACCCTGCTTATAGTCTGGACCTTGCACCTTTTGACTACCACTTATAGTGTTGTGCTAATGTCCTACCCTGCTTATAGTCTGGACCTTGCACCTTTTGACTACCACTTATAGTGTTGTGCTAATGCCCTACCCTGCTTATAGTCTGGACCTTGCACCTTTTGACTACCACTTATAGTGTTGTGCTAATGCCCTACCCTGCTTATAGTCTGGACCTTGCACCTTTTGACTACCACTTATAGTGTTGTGCTAATGCCCTACCCTGCTTATAGTCTGGACCTTGCACCTTTTGACTACCACTTATAGTGTTGTGCTAATGCCCTACCCTGCTTATAGTCTGGACCTTGCACCTTTTGACTACCACTTATAGTGTTGTGCTAATGTCCTACCCTGCTTATAGTCTGGACCTTGCACCTTTTGACTACCACTTATAGTGTTGTGCTAATGCCCTACCCTGCTTATAGTCTGGACCTTGCACCTTTTGACTACCACTTATAGTGTTGTGCTAATGCCCTACCCTGCTTATAGTCTGGACCTTGCACCTTTTGACTACCACTTATAGTGTTGTGCTAATGCCCTACCCTGCTTATAGTCTGGACCTTGCACCTTTTGACTACCACTTATAGTGTTGTGCTAATGCCCTACCCTGCTTATAGTCTGGACCTTGCACCTTTTGACTACCACTTATAGTGTTGTGCTAATGCCCTACCCTGCTTATAGTCTGGACCTTGCACCTTTTGACTACCACTTATAGTGTTGTGCTAATGTCCTACCCTGCTTATAGTCTGGACCTTGCACCTTTTGACTACCACTTATAGTGTTGTGCTAATGCCCTACCCTGCTTATAGTCTGGACCTTGCACCTTTTGACTACCACTTATAGTGTTGTGCTAATGCCCTACCCTGCTTATAGTCTGGACCTTGCACCTTTTGACTACCACTTATAGTGTTGTGCTAATGCCCTACCCTGCTTATAGTCTGGACCTTGCACCTTTTGACTACCACTTACAGTGTTGTGCTAATGTCCTACCCTGCTTATAGTCAGGACCTTGCACCTTTTGACTACCACTTATAGTGTTGTGCTAATACACTGCCCTGCTTATAGTCTGGACCTTGCACCTTTTGACTACCACTTATACCTGAACATGGCAAATTTTCTATATTGAAAACACTTCCAAACTATCCGAAATGTTGAACTTGGGGTCCAAGACTTTTTGCCTCGAAACCAAAGGAATTTTTTCACAGGGGGGATTCAAGACGTGGCATCATGATGGTGTAAAAACATTGAGTATGATGGATGCTATTTCAAAGATTAAACTTTTATGTTTATGCATTCATACACATTTTCATCAACTGTCAAAAACTGGCAATGACTTCTGAATCATCCCGGTAATGTGCTTGTGAACTTCCCATGCCATCATGAAGGGACATTTCTTTCCTAATTTCCATAACCATATCTGATGTGCTGGTGATTGTAACAAACATCCATTTCTGGAGTACAAAGGGTCAATGATACGAGGAAGTATCAAGTTGCTTTGATAACAGCTAATACATATTATTGCTCGGATTCCTGGGCTGTAATTGTTTAGCTTCAGGTACTTGGAACTTCATTGTACTTGGTTGTGTAATGGTAGCATGGTCAAACACAAATCAGGAGATGCAAGTTTCGACTCCAACCCCAGGACTATGTAATTTTAAATTTTTGTAAGGGAATGCTACATGGAGAACAGTGAACTAAAAGCAATTCATTACCAAAATCTGATTATTAAAAATAATAATGTACTTTTAAATATCCATATAAATAGTGGATATTTACTAGGCTATAAGGTAATTTGTTTGCCTGGCAATGCACAAGCTGCTCTGCAAGGTGCAGAACAATGGATAAAAGACAATGGCACGAACTTTATAATGTGCGTTTAAAAGATAACCCTGCCAAAGTAAAATTGCTTGCCAAAAGCTCACTTTCAGGAAGAAAGTGGAAAGAAATTTGTAACAAAATTGACATTCAACTTGTACTACATTTAAATAATAAAATTAAAAAAATCCCTTAACATTAAAGAGTATAAAATACCCTAATGCGAGGAGGGCAAATTTACAGTGCAGACTGCAATACTAGTTTTAGCTGTGTGGGAGAGATAGAAGGCAACTTGAGACCTGTGTAACAAAACATACAAAATATCCCAAAACAAGTCACAATAAGTTTAAAACACTTGACATACAACAAAATGAGACTCACTGTAAGTAGCAGGTTGTCAGAAGTACTTCTACAAGAGGAGGTCTTGAAATCCAAAGAAAGAATGAGCCCAAATAAATGACCACAGGAATTGGTCATTACCACCTGAATTCCAAGATCTACGGTACTAGCTTGACATGTGCGGATGACAGGTGTACACAATTCAAAAATTATACAACTGAGCTAATAAACTTCATAACCTATATATTTTTAAGTCATTTTCAATCATTTGCCACATTTTAGAACTTTTAAATGTCAAAACCATAGGCTATTTTTTTTAAAAATGGTTGTTTTCGTAGAATTCAAAGGTAGTTTTCCAGACTGCACTTGGAAACAGTCGAAATACAAATTGTCCTTGATTGTCCACTGTTCTCTTTAATTTGCGTGCTGAAAGAAGCAGATGACAAATATTTACAAACTCACACTGTCTGAAATACACCGTGATTTAATTTTAGGACACACACACACATTGCAATGTAGCTCAAAAATAGTGTGAGCCTAAAGAGTTATCAGGAATCCTTATCAATGTGACACTCATGGTTTCCAAAAATCAATTTTCTGAAAGAACAACCTGAGAAATATTTATTAAAATACAAAATTTCATCTATAAAAATACAGAATTACAAGTGATAAATTACATATAAATGATATATATCTGGATAATGATGCTAAGCATTCATTCATTCAACTTTATATACATAGCTACAGGTTTTCACTTACTTTTCTAGTGGCATCCTCCTTTTCAACAACTCTGGAGAATTTTCATCAAAAGGAAAACCTCTAAATGTAAGAACGCTAGCCCTTATATGTTTCTCCTTTAAACAAAAGAAAATTCCAATGAAAACATGTTGTTAAATCTCTGTAAGCAGTTTTTAGATCATGTGTCTTAAAAGTCAAATTCAATGGTTTATTCAAAGATAATCAGAGTATCAAAACAATTAGTGACATTAAAATAGGCTTAGTTTCCATTGTTCCTGTGTAATCACTATTTCACAACAGGTTACTAATATAATGCTCAAGCATGTTAGTGATGCAAATCCCTCAAAATACATATAAGAATGAATCATTTTCTGTTTTGGTTAGAGCAGTTGACTTGTGCTGCAATTTCTGTCATATAATTTACAGATTATCTGTTAAAAAGGTTATAATGTAGGCTCAGTGGAAAATATGGTGCTTCAAAAAAAATGTTTTAGCATCACTTTGATTTCTAAAAAGTGTGCATCATAATTGTCAGGAGAGTTCATATATTTGAAAAATAACCAAAATTCATTAACAATAGAAAAACATGATACAATGCATAAGGTAGAAGTCCGAAGACAGTTGAAAACGGTTTTCTTTGGGGGGAGGGGGGTACATTTTTGACCAAACATTTGATGTGATGAAGTCGGTGCTACCACTACTTGATTATTCCCTATCACACACATCTGTGGGTGTATTTGCCACAAGTCTAATTATTAAACTGTGCACTATGGAATATACTACAGAACTGTGAGATGAAACTGCTGTAACACTGAAACATTCATAATTTTTGTTCTTTATTCACTTGAAAGTAACACAAAAGTACTTAAACAAGAAAGATGACACCGAATTTTCATTTGAAATGAGCACGTCTTTTGAAACCTTTTCAATGTGAAAAAAATTTATCAAAGTTATACGTAGTGAATGGAAATGGTCAGAAAAAATATATCAACCATATTTCTACAATTGACAAAACATCCAGAAATAAGAACAGCTATGTACTTCCACCAGTGGCTAAAAAGAATGTTATGAAAATTAACACATGGTGCACAAAAAGAATCTCATAGGAGTAGGAAGGTTTCACAGATAAAAGAGATTTTCAAATTGAACAGTTAAAAGAAGAAATATAGAAGGAAACAAGATATAATTCTACGCCTCCCAGCGGAAGAATTTTGCACAATGGAAAAGTTGAAAGTACGCGAAAAGTTTCTTCGTGACAAAAGCTATGATATAGAAAAAGAACATTTCAAATGCATCTCTCAGAAGCAGAGAAAGCAAGAAAAAGGTTTGATCTTTATGCCTCCTTGAGGAAAAGTTGTGCATTATTAAAAAAGGGTAATGCTCCTCATCTTTTTGTAGCAAATAGCATACAGTATAAAAAAAAATTCTCAACAGGGTTTTTAGAAGTGGAGATACAGCTACAAACAAAAGTACACAAATGCCAATTAGTAACAGAACTGTGAACTACAAAAAACTCAAGTACATACCTAAAGTGTACACAAGGCAAATGATATCTGGTGTGAATATAATTTTTTGAAATCAAACATTTAGAAGCAGAGAGATTAAAAATCTGTGCCCTTAGCGGAGAAATTATGCATTATTTTGGGAAGGAAATACACACAAAATGTGTTCATATTCAGTAGTATTTGACCAAAAAAATTTGTTTCAATTGGATTTTAGTCTTGCAGATAATGCTGCAAACATGCTGTAAAATTGAAACACGAATGTTGCCCTCTAGTGGCACACTTGTGCAAGAAGAAAAATTTGGAATTATATGAGAAATATTTCGCACACCAAATGCTCTCCGATAAACAAAGTATTTTTCAAATCGGACTCTTAGAAGTAGAGATATTGACAAAAATAAGATATATTGGGTTGAGGAATAAGTAATGTAGTTTTTTTCAAACATTGGAAAACTTTATTTTGCAACAACAAAAAATAACAATTCAATCAATTATGTATTCGCCACTAGTATTTACAACTGCTTCCCATCGTTCAACAAGTTGTTTGATGCCTCGGCGATAGAAATCTGCCGGTCGTGACCCGAAGAAGTCGTCCAACCACATCCGCAATTCCAAGTCATTACTGAATGACATGCAGCACAAATTGTTGGAAAGCGATCGAAACAAATGAAAATTGGATGGAGCCAAATCTGGAGAATAGGGCGGGTGCGGTAGAACTTCCCAATTGAGCGCTTGAATAGCGATTATGGTCATATTGGCGATGTGGGGCCTAGCGTTGTCGTGTTGCAGCAGAACACCGTATAGCTGATCGGGTCACTTTTGTTGCATTGCGTCGTGGAGTCGATGCAGTTGTTGAACATAGAGGTTCACGTTGACCGTCTCATTGTTCCGAAGAAGTTTGTAGTGGATGATGCTCTGTCAATCCCACCAGGCACACAACATCGTCTTCCGAGGATGCAACTCTTGTTTTGCTCGTGGCGTTCCATGTTTTGTGGGACTGAGCCATTCTTTTCACTGGTTCATGTTGACGTACAGACACCATTTTTCGTCACCGGTAACGATGTGGTACAGAAATCTTTCCTTGTGACCACGAGTAGCCCTGTGACGAGCAAGAAAACTGGCAGCAATTGTGGAACGTTGATTTCTGTTGTTGCTGTTCAAAATGTGCGGAACCCAAGCGCCGAGCTTTTTAACTTTTCCCATCGCATGAAGGTGATTCACGACTGTCTTCTGATCACGGTTCATTTGCTCAACCAATTCTCTGGTTGATTGACGCGGGTTTTCATGCAGCATCTGGTTCAATTGCTCTTCATCGGACTCAACGAGGCGACGGGGGTGATCCATGTCCTTAAAGTCGAAACTGTCGGATTTAAAGCGCAAAAACCACCGTTGAGCCATCCTTTCAGTCACAGCATCTTTACAGTAGACAGCACAAATCTCACGAGCAGCTTTCGTGACTTTGGCATACATGAGACCGGCCAATGACAAAAAAAGCTGAACTTTTTAACTGGGTGGAAAATTGGGACACGCGAACGCGCGGTGTGAGCAAATTCAAATACAGCATATACAATATTTAAGATTGCACAAGCCATATGGAATTATTTTCTGTAAATTATGTAAGTAAATATTAAAGTGAAGCACATTATTATATTCACAATAGAAAAGTAGGGAATCAAGAACAAAATAAAATGAGATATTTTTAAAAATCAGATTTAAAACATACATGTAAATCTTTACTAGCTAAATCCTGAGGTGAAAAGTATTTGTCTAGGAAAGTTTGTGCATTTAGTCAAGCAATTAGAAGCATATCCACAGATTAGTTTTGGTCAAACATCATAGTACAAGAGATAAGTCAGTCTTGTTGGCTTAGTAGCACTCTAATGTACCAAATTTTTCAAAAATAAAATGTGTGTGGAAATAAGTTAAATTCACAGATTCTTACTAAATGATAATTGGAATATGTATTTGAATATGTACAAATTAAAAAAAACATGACTAGAAGTTATGGTTTTTAAACAGATTGCTTCAAAGATATTTTTGCTCCTTTTTTGTTGTACTTGCTTGCACAACAATTCGAATTTCCTCTTTCTGAGCAAGCCTGGCTTTCTTCTCAGCAAGCTACACGGCCATATTTATTTTACGTTGACTGCAGCTGAACAGCATCCATTGCTAACTTTTTCTTTTTTGCTTGATAATTCCTTTTCTTTTCCTCTCTATTTCTTTGGTATAACTTGTTTCTGATGTCCTAAGATTTTGGCAGAGGTTGGCATCAACTGCTTCTTGGAAAAAAACTTCTTTACTGAAGAAATTAACTGCAGACTTACCCTGTGCTTTAAGTTTATACTACACAGTTTGTATAGCTGAATAGGTTTCAATGTTCATTCTTCCTGATTTTATATCTATGGTTTCAGCCATCATGCTGAAAGAACTTTCAACCTGTGGACCATGGAAGCATGATATAAAGGCTTTACTACTTTAGATAACATAGTGTACTTGTAGAGGTCAAACACCTTTGCCCACCACGCATCAATTTTTACAAAGTCGGGAGATGGAAGTCGTGATTCAAACTGATACTGGTGAATTTCTAGAGCATAGCTTTCCATTTCCTCTGAATTCAATATATTTCAAAGAAACTGTGGAAGTTTTTCAGTCTTTTTAAAGTTAGATTATGTCCCCTTGTAGAAGGATCAATGATATGTACATTAAAAGATCACTACATAATGGTAGTGTCTTTTGCATGTATTTTGCATGCTGAATATAAGCTTCAGCAGCCTGGCTTAAAAAAATTCCCCACAATGTCATTTGATTCGCTTTTCAAAATAATGTTCCTGATCCAAGAATCTTTCACAGGTTTGCCTTATCAAATATTTCATAGGTTTGCCTTTCAGTATCTCTTGTTTTGAGAAACAAGCTAAGAAATCCAAGAATAGTTGCTTCTGCTCATCAAAAACTTTATGAATTAATGGCTCCTTTGTTTGAAATAAGCATACATATTTTTTCAAAAGAGGTAGAGCTGCAACATAAAAATTTAATATAAGCAAGGTTTGTTTTTTTTTTTTGAGCTTTCAAATAATTTTGCAACAATTCTAGATTTCCATTTTCTTCCATCTTCTGTTAGATTTTTTTTTCCGTAATTTCTTCCAAAGCTCCTGGAATTTTAACTTTTTCTTTCTAATCTTTACATATTTTATTTATCACATCCATGTATATTGGTCTTTCATTAGGCTGCACAAATCCATAATACAGCAGCAAAAGGGCATTATGGATATGTAAACTGTTTAATGCCACATGATAGAATGACAACCACCTGCATTGCACCATGTTCTTAATTTCAGTGAATTTTAGCCCTATAATTTCACAAATTTCAGCAAGGGCTTCATGTTGATCTGCCGACCATTTAAAGTAATTGAAGAAGTCAATAAAGTATTTCTCAATGTAAGCTTAAAATGGCTTGCAAAATTTTTTACTTGCATTGTGAATATGGTGACATGAATCTCCATCAATGTCAAGCAAGTGGGGAGATTTTCTCTGCCGAATTCTTGTTTTTAACCATGTTTATGGGCCACTCATGACACATTCTTTCCATTTAGCTTTCAAACAAGCAAAACAAATTCCTCCTCAGAAAGAAAGAAAAAAAAAAAACGGAAAGCTGCGCCACGAACTTTGTTTAGAGGGTTCGGGCCGACGTAATACTGGCCCGAAGCCGTGCTTTTTTTCCCACTTAGCTTTCATACATGCAGAACACATTTTTCCTTAGGAAAAAACGAAAGAAAGGAGAGAAACAGGGTTGCGTCACGAACTTTGTTCAGAGGCTACGGGCCGACGTTATCCTAGCCGGGCGCCGTGCTTTCTTTTCACTAAGTTTTCAAACAAGCAAAACACATTCCTCCTCCTCAGAAAAAACACAGAGGTGCGTCACGAACTTGGTTCAGAGGCATCGGGCCGGCGCAATTCCGGGCCACAGCGAAAGAAGCACGTCCGAGCCAACGTAATTCCGGATCACGGCAAAAGAAGCACGCCAGGCCTACGTAATTCCGGCGTGGCGCCATGCTTCCTTTCCACTTAGCTTTCAAACAAGCAAAACAATTCCTCCTCCTCAGAAAGAAAAAACAAAAGAAAGCTGTGTCACGAACTTTGTTTAGAAGCTTCAGGCCGACGTAATACTGGCTGGGCGCCGTGCTTTCTTTTCCACTAAGTTTTCAAGCAAGCAAAACACATTCCTCATTAGAAAAAAAAGAAAACAAAGAGGTGCGTCACGAACTTGTTTCAGAGGCATCGAATGACGCAAGTCCGGGCCACAGCGAAAGAAGCACGTCCGAGCCAACGTAATTCCGGATCACGGCAAAAGAAGCACGCCATGCCTATACGTAATCCCGGCGCGGCGCCGTGCTTCCTTTCCACTTGGCTTTCAAACAAGCAAAATAAATTCCTTCTCTTCGGGATGGGGGGGAGAATTTAAGAAAAGAAAGCTGCGTCACGAACTTTATTAAGATGCTTCAGGCCGACGTAATCTCGGGCCACAGCGAAAGAAGCACGTAATAGCGGGCCATGCCGAAAGAAGCACGCCGGATTTATGCAATCCTAGTGCCGTGCTTTTTTTTTTTTTTTACACTTTCGAACAAGCAAAACAAATTCCGCCACCTCAGAAGAAAAAAAAAAAGGATACAAAGGGCTGTGTTACGAACTTTATTCAGAGGCTTTTCATCGACTATTTACAAAACCATTAAAACTTTCTTAATAACAGCGAAAATCTGAATATCCATAATTTTTTGTTAGTCGCCCGTAATCCCGGGGGAAATCCGTAATAATTACGGAGATTCCATAATTTTTGGCAATTACGGAGATTCCGTAATTTATGTGCGTCCTTTGTAGAAAGAGATTTCACGAGAACTTCGATTCTCTAACGATCTCAGAAAAGTGGGAACGCATTCGGATACATCGCAAATTACAAGAGAGAGAGTTCCTGGCGATGACGTCACGGATAGAATGCAGAGTGGCGATTTCCCGCAAGACACGGAATGGCTCGTGGGCTGCGGCAGTTTCCCTAAAGCACGAAGTAGGCGGAGCTTCCACCCTTCGCGCTGCGATGCTCAAGTGACTGACCCCATCCATTGTTGACAGCAGTAAACGAATTGAGCTCCTGACTCCACCCTCCAACATTTCTTCTTGCCCCCCAGCGCCTGCTCCAAAAACAACGCTCTCAGCTAGAAAGCGCTTAGTTCTTTTACACCACAAAAAAGCGGAATCGCGGAATTCCGCTTTTTCAAGGATTTTTCTATAGAACGACCCCCCCCCTAAAAAATTCTGAAAATGTTCTCTTCATTTTTGCAATGACCTCGAGGATGACCAAAATGATGCCGAAAAAAGCGGAATTCCGCGAATTCGCGGAAGAATCTCATGTATGCTTTGGTCCCTCGATTAAACGCGAAGAGCAGCAGATGTCGGTAACGTTCCTTTTTGTCCACTTGACATTCCATTTTAATGGCCTGAAAACCAAATAAAATTAAATCAAATCACACACACACACACTGCATGTAGAGGGAATACGTATCTATCACATAATATATCACATGTAGCCACAACATTTTATTTTGGCACACAAATGGAACTCTGAAAAAAAACGACATTATTTATTCCTTAACCCAATATATCTACACCCCTGGCAGAAAAACTATGCATAATTTTAAGCAGAAAGTATTCTGAAAAGGTTTTCCAAGGTGAGCAGTATCAGTCCATGAAAGGATTTTTTAAATAGAGTTTTCAGAAGTACATATTTTACTGCAAATACCTCAGAAACAGAAATAAGTGCTTATGCCCCCTGGTGGCCAAACCATTTTTTATCAAACATTAGAAATTATATGTAGAACATTTTCCACCAAGAGCTATATCCAATGCAGAAAGAATTTTTCAAATAGGGCTTTTAGAAGTAGAGATACCGGGGATATCGCATTTACCTTTACGCCCCAAGCGGAAAATCTATGCATTAATTTAAAAAAAAAAAAAAACTGTACCCAAAATAGTCTTCGTTACAAATGGCATCAAAGTGAAGAAAGATTTTTTTTCAATCAGAATCAAATATATGTAATAAAAAGTATTTTGAGTTCTATAGCATCTGTATTTACACACTCTAGTCGTTCTCACATTTCAAGCTTTCCAATGCAAAAAGAATTTTTCAAATAAGTTGCAGTGATGTGGTTTCCACACATGGACAAACAGACGGATGGACAAAGCACGTATTTTTTATAAAAAGACATACTCTTATCAGCACATACTTTTTTTATAAAAGACATGCTAAAAAAGTGAGTTTTTAATAAAATCGATTTCTTCTATTTCTTTGGACCATAAATGAGTGGTAGGCAATGCACATAACTAACAAACAAATTAAGAAGAAGGTAGTGTAGAACACGCTAAGTTACGTATAAGTACTTACGCCCCCTGGTGTCCAAACCATTTTTATCAAACATTAGAAAAATATGTAGAACATTTCTTTATACTTAACTTAGCGTGTTCTACACTACCTTCTTCTTAATTTCTTTGGACCGTTGAGTCATCCTGTGAATCATAAGTTTTCTGTAGGAAATTACTCTTTGTCGTAAACATTGCTGGTGTGAATTACACAGTGATTTTTATTTTTTATTTTTTTTATTTATTTATTTTTTTTGTAATTTCATGGTCTGCAGATTATATGAAGGAAAAAAAAATATCTGAATGTCACAGTCTATGGATTATAAGCCATCACCAATAATACACAGAAAAATATGGTAGTAGCCATGAGCACCCATAGCTTACTTAGTTTTCAAGAGGGGGGCATACAGGAATTATAACTTTGAATAACATATATAAGCACCATACGCAAATTTCAACTGTGCCTTCTTGTTATGTATAACCGTTTTTACCGCACTCTCAACACATAAATTTAACTGGAAACCAGAAGGCCTGAAAACTACATACAAAAGATGGATAAATGAAATTAGGCAGCATTTTAAGACAATAAGGAAATTTCTTTGTTGTTCTTTTGGCCACATGTGTCACATGCACTACAAAACCCCAGTGATCACTTAATTGGTCATGAAGAATGAAAAAATACCCTCAAGACAAATTATTGAGAACATTTTTTAAAGATCTTTGTCCAGCATTGAATTACCTGCTGCAGACGATATATTTTTCATATATACAGGGTGTCCGAGAATTATTGGACACATTACAAAATTACGTACAAAGCAAACTATGAACATTGTCTGTTTTTCTATGTCACATATTACTAACACAGTTTCTATATTTTTAAAAGAATTCTTGAAATCGTAATCACACGCGTAAGTTACGTTGAAAAATTAAGGGCGGGACATTTCGGTAGCGACATCTACCTTCTTCATCCCGATTGGCACAATGTTAAGCGAATCGCCCTGTTCAACAATCGGCATGCCCTCAGATACCGCGAAAGCATTAAAATCTACCTTACCCCTAACACCTGCAATACTGACGCACCTTTTAACATCCCTATTATTTAGAAAGCGATTTTGAAATCTGGCAACAACTGATGCTTTTACCACGTGTCTCAATCCATGGCTGATGAAGGTAGATGTCGCTATAGAAACCTCCCGCTCTTAATTTTTCAACGTAACTTACGCGTGTGATTGCGATTTCAAGAATTATTTTAATGCTCTGTGTGTTACGTGTTTTCCTGCCAATTCTTCTCACTGTGATTCTATATTTTTGTTTTGCAGAATTTTTATTCCCAAAATCCAATACATGGCACTAGGTGTGGCCTGATGAGGAATGTATGAGAAATGCACAATCAGTAGTTATGCCATCCGTACAGCAGAAGGTGATGTGTGTGTTATGGCTTGCGGAATTAAAGTCTGTCATTAAAGTTAAAAGACAGTACCGTTTAGAGTATGGTTGTAATCCTCAGTCAACGAATTCAATTAAGTGGTGGATGAAACAGTTTAAAGAAACTGGCAATGTGGAACATCGTGGAGGAGCCGGTAGGCCTAGCGTCAGCGGTGAGACGGTTGACCAAGTTAATGAAAGTTTCTGACGAAGCCCCAGGAAATCCGTTCGTAAAGCAAGCAGAGAACTGTGCATTCCGAAATCGACAGTTCACGATATCTTGCACTAGAAATTAAAGTTTCATGCTTATAAAATTCAAATAGTGCAAAAGATGCATGTAAATGAACACTCTGTGATACGATTTCACTGTGGATATGCTGAATCAAGTGGAAAACGACGATAACTTTCTCAGTACTGTAATTTTTAGTGATGAATCCACATTTCATGTATCAGGTATTGCAAATCGTCACAACTGTAGGATATGGGGCAGTGAACCGCCTCATGCTGCTATTGAACTGGAACGTGATTCTCCAAAAGTTAATGTGTGGTGTGCCCTATCAAAATGAGAAGTGATTGGTCCTTTCTTCTTCTGCAAAAAAAAACATAAATAATGACATTTACTTGGATATGCTAGAAAATTTTGCTATATCCCAGATCAAAAGATATGACAACGTCATTTGCCTCTGCATTGGTCAATGTGTGTACGTAAGTGCCTAAATGAGCATTTCCCCAACAGATGGATTGGGCGTGGTGGTCCCATTCCGTGACCTCCTCGTTCTCCAGATCTAACTCCATTGGATTATTTCATGTGGGGTTATGTGAAGGATCGTGTCTATAAGACGCCTTGTACTGATTTGCAGTAACTGAAGCAGCATATCACAGCTGCTATTAATTTCATAACTCCTCAGATGCTTGCCAATACATGACATGAAATTGAGCATCGCTTGAACGTACTATGAGCAACCAAAGGAATTTCACATCGAAATTTATTAACATGTGTAGTTACATTGTAAGTTAGTACAGTCAGTTTCTTTCTATCTGTTTAATGTTTTGTTTCATATAATTTTGTAATGTGTCCAATAATTCTTGGACACTTCATACTTTTCCATAATGTAAGTATATGCACTGTTCACCAACATGCAGTGGGAAATTTCATTATTACTTTCTACTGTTAATTTTTTTCCCCTACTGGAAATTCCCAACGTGTTTCCTATTTTTACAACATGCACTCATCCCAAAGTTCTACAGAAAAATTAGTAATAAGAAACAGTGTCATCGCGAAAACCTCTGTAGTACCTTCCACAAAAAAAGCGCATGGTCAGATTTTTACAGAAGGGCAAATGCCCTCTCTTGACCCCTTATATGGGCACCCATGGTAGTAGATAACATATCAAATATCTCTCAAACCCAAACACCCACCATGCTTCTTTTTTTTTTTTTTTTTTTTTTTTTTTTTTATTGGAGGTTTAACGACCACTGTGAGCAACTCAATGGGCTATAAGCAGTCGCCCGTCCCTAATTTAGGGTCACTGGTTCCAGGGAAGGGAGAGAGCCAGTGCCGTAAGACAAACACAACATCCATGCCTGACCGGGATTCGAACCCGGACCCCTTACGGACGAATGATCATAGGCCAGCGCCTTAGACCACTGCGCCACCGGGGTGGCCCACCATGCTTCACTGGATATGTTAACAGCAGTCCTGGAGTATGACTCCTCATTCTTGTACAAGTCATGGATCTCCTTGCCCTAAAGCTGTTCCGTGCTTATTGGGGGGGGTTGAACTTAAACATAAGCATAAAATAAACTTCTTATGTGAAAACCATCTATTTCAGCAGCTGATACTAGGTGGTTACTTCTTTCCACCAATCCATCTGCATAGATCTTTCTTATCCCCATTGTTAGCCTCTTTCTACCTGTTAAGTCATCTTCCTCAAGTTTCAGCATTTCCACATTAATTTAGATTGCTGCTATCACCTACAAGATGATAGCAACATAATATTTAGATTGTTGCTATCATCTATAATACTTTCTACTTTTATCTTTCTAATTTTTGCTCTCCCATTTCTGGCTGTTCATTTTATTTTCATATATACATGATATCTATCAGGTTATTACTTATTTTGCAAAAACAGTAATAACCTGATAGATATCTTGAGTTTACTGTTTAGTAAGAACAGTAATGACATAGATAGATATCAAGAGTGTTTGCTGTTTTTGCAAAAACAGTAATAACACACAGCACATTCAATTATACTTATTCATTTCTTCAATCACCTCATTGATCTTTCCATTTATTCCTCTAGTACACCAATATCACACTCACTTAGCCAAGATTTCTTTCTCATACGACATTTGCCATTTCCAGGTTGTTTCCATGATGGACCATCCTTCTTAAGTGTGGTAGGTCCACCATATCTCACACTAGAGTCCTTTAAAGTCTTTCTTTGTGTCTTTTCAATCAAAAAATTACACCAGTGTGGGAGATTTTTCATGTTATAGTAATACCGTAATATAAAGTGAAACACATCAAATTAACTGTGAGTGACCTCTGTTTTGTAATATTTTCCCTCAATGAAACTGATGCAGGTACATGTGCAGTTTTGAATGTAGAATCTTTCGTAAGTACACCTGGTACATTCAAACTATGTGTACTTATGCCAGGATATTCTGTGATGTCTTGTTGGACCTTGCCGACAACTTTCATGGCCACTGTAGGCCAGAGACTCAAGGCCTTGTCACCAGGGTTTGATTTATGAAAAAATAAATGTGTAGCAACATTTGCTATACAGTATAAATTAAGTTTTGTGTAGCAATGAGAAACTTTTGATTAGCACTAAGACATTACGCTATGATAGCAGTCCAGTACCTGCTCGAAAACAAACCAGAAAGAAATTTTAGATGCAATATTTATTTATTACAGTTTTTAATGCTGCTCCTCTTAAATGTCACAATTTTTTCTTTTGACATATGGCTGTGTGTTAAGCCCATGTGGTTTGGTAAAAAAAAAATTTACAGCCTCATCAGGTGAAAATTTGTCCATAGATGGTCCTTCAACAGATATATGCTTTAAATTTTCCAATGATTCACTAAGACTGCTGCATCAGTCACTCTTTATGTGACTCATGTAGGAAAAACCCCTCTCTACAATGGCATTAGAAACTGGCAAAACTAGAAGTATTTCAAACGACGAGAAATATCACAGTAAATATTTCTTTTTGAATTTTAAAATAAAGAACCACAAGTCTTCTCTTGATGAAATTGCCATATTCTGGATCCAGAATTCCTTAAGCTCCAACCATTCTTGGCTTGCAGCAATAAGGCAAAATGTTGAATCATGTGCCTAATTTCATCCTGACCAAAATCTTTTAATGGATCTCAATCTTTTGGCCATAATGTGACACCTAAAATCTTCAGACACTTCACTGTATCACTTGTCATGTCTGGAAATCTATGTCTGATTCTCTCCTTCAGGTCTTTGAGGTTCACCAATTAACAGCAATCAACCTTGAACAACTTCTGTTGGCCAAAACACTTTAAAAATAAGAGGAAATCATCTTCGCAGGAAAAACATAATATTGGCATAAGAGCCACAGCAACCACCATAAAAGTTTGAAAAGTTCACTGAAAGTCAGCGTAACAGCAGTTCAAAATGAAATGTATCACAATGTACACGAAGCAAAGTCATGTCTGCAGAGTGATTCAGGTCGATTTGATTCGCAGTTTGCGATGCGATACCGCTTAAATCGAGCCCTGTTTGTCACATATATAGCCACATACTTCAAACCTGCAGATTAAGTCATGCACAGCTTGAGCAGAACATGGGTCCATGCACAACTGATGATTTCAATGAAAGTGGGGTGATGCAGTTCTGCACTTTGTAACTATTCATGTAATACAGTTCTGCACTTTGGAACTATTCATGTAATAAGGCTTCACAATTTCACCATGCTGTTTCAAGTGTGGGTCCCATGGCTGATCTATCTGTATGACAGGCAGGCTGCTGCTTTTAATCCATAGTATGATGCCAATTTACTTGTTTAATGCAGTACTGTTTGACAGCACAGCCAGTGGCACTGACAGGTAACTTGATGTGCTGATGCAGTGAATGGTGGCCAGCTAACTTCCTTTGCATAATTGAACTCAGATATTTCTATCATTTCTAGGTTTAGTGACTCCATTTTTATGCACACATGCTGTTTTTTGAATAGCTTGGCATTGCAACATCATTAAATGAGAGTGCTTCCATTCAAATTATTAGGGGTATGCAAAAGTTTCTGATGCCCCTACTACAGGGCGCTGTAGGGGTCTAACCGGCCGGCGACCCATGCTGTCAGTTTGTACATGAAGCCAAGCATGGCGGTCAATAAAATTCATTTGCAGCACTGTTTGTTATTTATGCTTAATTTAGGGAAAAGTGCGAGTGAAGCATATGGTTCAATATGTCAGGCTTATGGCGAAACGGTTATGGGTGAGCGGACATGTCGAGAATGGTTTGCCAGGTTTAAGAAAGGTGATCTAAGCTTAGAAGACAAGCCACATGCAGGAATTCGCAGACGAAGAGCTGGAATCGCTGTTGCAAGAGCATGCGACCATGCAACTGGCAAAATGTTTGAAAGTGGCTCAATTGATGGTGATACAGTGTTTACAGGCCTTGTGGAAGATCCAGAAGATTGGTAAGTCGGTTTTGCATACTTTAACGGAGTGTAATATTGGTCAACAACTTGGGCATCTGCAGAATGTTGTTGCTGAAGATGTTTCAAAGGAAGAATTTCTTGTGGAAGTTGTCACCGGGGATGAAAAATGGGTCTATTGCGACAGCCCCGTACGCAAACAATCCTGGGTCGACTCAGGCCAGCCATCAACATCCACTGCAAAACAAGATATCCATGGGGAAAAGGTGCTGTTGTGTGTGTGTGTGGTGGGATATGCATAGAATGCTGTACTTTGAACTTATATCTCATGTGATTCTATCATATAGTTCACATACAATTACGTGACCACAAGGTTCTTTAGGAAGACGCTTTAACGTCTGTAAATTCTATTTTACACGTTCTGTAAAGTGGATACAGTCTGTGGTGGTGCATTAACTTATTCAACTAAAATATAAATCGGTTAGAAGTCCTAAAGATGTTACTTACGGAATTGTGTGTTCAGTCCAACGTCAGTAGCTATTAAGTTTCTTTGTCCAAAGTTGTATCTTGCTTCAATATGGTCAGTTGTTAGGGTTAGTTCGAGAGCCATTTCGTTATAAGTTGTACCCTACTTCGGATATGTCCAGATGTTAGGGTTAGCTCCGTTCTGGCTATGTCGACATCGTATCGAATGGGTAAAGGTTTCCAGATAATAATTAAAAATTCTTGAGTTAAGAGTTACTATTTACATACAATTTGAAGTTCCACGTCGTACTTGGCCTTTAGGGCTATCTCGTCAATGCTGCACTCTCTTGAAAATGCTGAGGAAGTCTTCAAAGTTTGGTCAGGTTCATAAAAAATTTAAAAGCTTTGAAAGGTTCCAATTAAAATTGTTATATACACCACCTCATACCGTCCACAGTCTCAATCACCGGACGCGCGTTTCACCTAGGCTCTACACTGGTGTTTTCAACGGAGACTTCACACCATCTGTCGAAGTCTGCTATCTGAAAGTCTCATGTCCACAGTGCGCATGTTCCCCATGTAATCCATTGCCAATGCCATCTAGTGTCAGGTCACATCAACTTTATCTTCATCTATGTCACTCTCACCCTTCCTTTTTCTCTTCCTCTCTCTCCTCTCCCTGTTCCATTTCTTCTCAGTTTCGATCAGGTTCCTCCAAGCGTACGAAAGGTCGTATGGACTGTTATTATTGCAGTTAAATGGTTTGGTCTTATTTATTATTACTGCTTCTGCTATTTGTATTGTTCTCATATTATTCTGCTGGTTTAATATTGTAATTCCGTCCCAATAGGGTATACATTGACTATCCAAACAGAAGTCAATTAGTGCTGTTTTATTCTCTCTTCTGCTCCAGTTCTTCATATGTTCGGTCAATCTGATTTTAATATTTCTTTTTGTACTGCCTATATAGTAGTTATAGATTTTATTTTGATTATTTATTATTGGTATAGAGTAGACACCCGCTTTTTGTAAGATTGGGGTCTTTCTGTGATAGTTACTAAGAGATTTCGTTATATCTCTCGTTTGTACACCAAAATCTAGGTCATATTTTTTACATGTTTTCTTCATAATAGTTGTGATCTCCGGTATATATGGTAATAATCCACAAAATTTTTTTACCTGTTGAGTCTGTGTACTCCTTTGTTGTTTATTTCTAGGGTTGCATCTATTAATAAGGTTATTTATTTTCTTCACATCATAATCGAAGTTTATTGCTGTGTTCTTTATCCAATTCAATTCATTTTTTAGTAGTTGGGCATTAGATGTATGAGTAAACGCTCTATTGATATATGATCGGAAAGCTGCAAATTTGTAAGATGCTGGATAGTGAGAGTTCTCAGGAATGATAATAGTGATGTTGTCAGGTTTTCTATATACTTGGAAATCGATGTTATTTTGTTTGTGAGATAGTAATATGTCTAAGTATGGTGAGATTCCATCCTTTTCTCGCTCCACGGTGACTTTAATTGTTTCGTAATAGCTATTATATTCATCTATGTACAGTTAAATGGTTATATTTACATAAGAAGAGCACTTCTTTTTATTGATAAAAACAATTATTTCAGTTATGAAGGCAATATATCGACAATTATCGGGAGCACCGATGGGATCGCTGATTTCGGGTTTGTTGGCAGAGGTGATTTTGCAGAACATCGAAAAATCTACGAGACTGAAAACAGATACACCACAACCATCAATGTTTTGCAGGTACGTGGATGACATCCTTATGGTATGGCAGCATGATGATAACCAGCTACAGTTGTACATAGATGAATATAATAGCTATTACGAAACAATTAAAGTCACCGTGGAGCGAGAAAAGGATGGAATCTTACCATACTTAGACATATTACTATCTCATAAACAAAATAACATCGATTTCCAAGTATATAGAAAACCTGACAACATCACTAATATCATTCCTGAGAACTCTCACCATCCACCATCTTACAAATTTGCAGCTTTCCGATCATATATCAACAAAGCGTTTACTCATACATCTAACGTCCAACTACTAAAAAATGAATTGAATTGGATAAAGAACACAGCAATAAACTTCGGTTATGATGTGAAGAAAATAAATAACCTTATTAATAGATGCAACCCTAGAAATAAACAACAAAGGAGTACACAGACTCAACAGGTAAAAAAGTTTTGTGGATCATTATCATATATACCGGAGATCACAACTATTATGAAGAAAACATGTAAAAAATATGACCTAGATTTTGGTGTACAAACGAGAGATATAACGAAATCTCTTAGTAACTACTCTATACCAATAATAAATAATGAAAATAAAATCGTCAACCAATAATAGGCAGTACAAAAAGAAATATTAAAATCAGATTGACCGAACACATGAAGAACTGGAGCAGAAGAGAGAATAAAACAGCACTAATTGACTTCTGTTTGGATAGTCAATGTATACCCTATTGGGACGGAATTACAATATTAAACCAGCAGAATAATATGAGAACAATACAAATAGCAGAAGCAGTAATAATAAATAAGACCAAACCATTTAACTGCAATAATAACAGTCCATACGACCTTTCGTACGCTTGGAGGAACCTGATCGAAACTGAGAAGAAATGGAACAGGGAAAGGAGAGAGAGGAAGAGAAAAAGGAAGGGTGAGAGTGACGTAGATGAAGATAAAGTTGATGTGACCTGACACTAGATGGCATTGGCAATGGATTACATGGGGAACATGTGCACCGTGGACACGAGACTTTCAGATAGCAGACTTCGACAGATGGTGTGAAGTCTCCGTTGAAAACACCAGTGTAGAGCCTAGGTGAAACGCGCGTCCGGTGATTGAGACTGTGGACGGTATGAGGTGGTGTATATAACGATTTTAACTGGAACCTTTTAAAGCTTTTAAATTTTTTATGAACCTGACCAAACTTTGAAGACTTCCTCAGCATTTTCAAGAGAGTGCAGCATTGACGAGATAGCCCTAAAGGCCAAGTACGACGTGGAACTTCAAGTTGTATGTAAATAGTAACTCTTAACTCAAGAATTTTTAATTATTATCTGGAAACCTTTACCCATTCAATATGATGTCGACATAGCCAGAACGGAGCTAACCCTAACATCTGGACATATCCGAAGTAGGGTACAACTTATAACGAAATGGCTCTCGAACTAACCCTAACAACTGACCATATTGAAGCAAGATACAACTTTTGACAACGAAACTCAATAACTACTGACGTTGGACTGAACACGCAATTCCATAAGTAACATCTTTAGGACTTCTAACCGATTTATATTTTAATTGAATAAGTTAATTCACCACCACAGACTGTATCCACTTTACAGAACGTGTAAAACAGAATTTACAGACGTTAAAGTGTCTTCCTGAAGAATGTACTTTGAACTGTTGAAACCGGGTGAAACAATCACTGCACAACCATATAGCGATCAGTTGATGAACCTAAATGTCGCAGTTGAGTAAAAACGCCCATGGACAGGTAAAGAACGCCGCCCAGTCATCCTATTACACGATAATGCCAGACCACATGTCAGTGCCACCATGAAATCAACCCTTGAACAGTTACAATGGGAGGTTTTACCGCACCCAGCTTACTCGTTGGACATTGCACCCTCAGACTTTCATCTGTTTTGCTCTATGCAACAGATGAAAGTCTGAGGGTGCAATGCCCTAGCCCAACAGTGGTTCACCACAGTTCTAGAGATGGGAAATTTCATCACTGTGTTCTTCAGCTCAAAACCAGAGTTCTTCTATCACAGGGGCATTCATTTGTTGCCTGAAAAATGGCAAAAGGTCATTGATGCTAATGGCCAATATTTTGTTGAATAAATGTGCACTGGTTTCCTGATTGTTCCTGTCTCCTTTCTCCTTAAAAAGGCAAAAACTTTTGCATACCCCTAATATATAGAACAAATGTCTCTAAAATTTGAACTCAGAATTAAGGAACATGAAAAAGCTATTAACAACAAAGATCAAAATAGTGCATTGGCAAATCACATACAATCAAAAATTTAAATATTGGACTATGAGAACCTCATAAAAACAAGAGACTAATTAAAGAAAGTTTGTACATCCAAAGAACAGTTGCATCAATGAACCTACAAGAACTTATAAATAGCATTTTCAATAACTTAATTTAAAAATAATAGACTTACAAAATATATAACGAAAAGATTTTAATTTAATGACTGGCAACTGCATGAAGAACCTAGCAAAAAAAATTTAATTCTTTCTGTGCAAACAAAACTTTTGATGCAGTTTCCATACATTAAGAATAGGCCTTGATGAAAATCTAGAGGCCAGAAATATATGTAAAAATGAAAGAACTCAGAAGATGTGAAGAATAACTGAAAGTTCTTCAAGTTAAAATAGAATTAAGTATATTACTCTAAGTAAAGCCTTGAGTAAGTGTTTTAATTCTACATCAGATAATAAAAATATTGTGACTTACGGAAAACATTCCCTGTTTCCTAAATATTATCCTATGAAGAAGGCGAAGGGTATAAATGTTTGCTTCTTTGACTTGCTGGACAACTACCAAAGAGAACAAAAAAAGAGATAAAATAAACGCATTCACGGCAATTCATGAAGAAATCATCAAAATTTCTATGAATCATTACCAAACCAGCAGTAGGATTCTGGGAACAAAGATTCATTAAAAAACACTTCTGTAAAAAATGCACAACATACACTGAAGGGCCAAAACACAATGACCAGCGTATCTTCATGCAAATCTAAGTAACTGCAGATAAACAACGGCTAATGTGAAGGTCATGAAATGGTATAAACAACACCAGATACTGAGCTCTTTTAATCAGTGTTACTCTTGTTCTTCAGATGGGAAAGGCAGTAGACTGAAGCAAGTTTGACAAAAGCCAAATCGTAGTGGCCAAACAACTGGGTCAGAGCATTTCTAAGGTGGCAAAGCTTCTGGGGTGCTGCTCACAGTTAGTCATGGTCAGTACCTTCAAAAAGTGAACCGAGGAGGGAAAATCACGAATCGCTGGCAAAGTGTGGACCAACCACAACTCATCGATGCTAGAGGTCAGCGAAGGCTATTCCACATGGTACGAGCCAACAGAAGGGATACTGTGGTGCAACTCGCCAATATATTGAATGCTCACGATGGGAGTAATGTGTCACAACACATCACAGTACATCAAACCCTGCTGAAAATGAGACTGTGCAGCCACTCCGAGTACCCATGCAAACCTCCGTTCATCATCGAAAGTGCCTACAATGGGAACACGAGCATCAAAACTAGACCTTGAATGACTAGAAGAATATCATTTGGTCCAATGAATCTTGTTTCCTGTAGCACCATGTGGATGGCTGGATAAGTGTGCGTCATTCACCTGGGGATGTGTTGACACCAGGATGCATTGTTGGACAAAAACAAGCAAATGGAGAAAGTGAAATGCTTTGGGTAGTGTTCTGCTGGGAAACCCTGGATCCAGTTATTCATGTGCAGGAAACTATGATGTCTACCATGTACCTAAACATCATTGCAGACCAGGTACATCCTTTCATGCAATGGTATTCCCTTCCAGTAGTGTCTTCTTTCAGCAGAATAATACACCATGCCACACTGCCTGGATTATTTGAGAATGGTTCGTGAAACATAAGGAAGACTTCCAGATATAGCCTTGCCTCCGAATTCCCAGGACATCAATCCAATTGAGTATCTGTGGTTTGTTTTGGAACAGCAAATCTTACTAGCTGCGGCTCAACCACATAACTTACTAGAATTAAAGGATCTGCTGGTAATGTGTTGGTGCCAGATATCAAGACTGCTTTAGAAATCTATTGGGTTATAGATACTTCATGTATATCTTCCGTATAAGGAAGTCACAAGTTATACGTGGTTAAAATACATAATACATAGAGATTCAGTATCTCTTTTAGAATTGCTATTACGCATGTTAAAATACGGACATGTGATTATGGTGGTGCAGTTATTTATGACATTTATTATTAAAAAAATAAAGACTAAAAGAAAGCAAGAGCAGTTACTCACATATATTCATTCGTCCAGAGGTCGTTTTTGTTCGCATACCACCGTAGTTCCGCAATTTGTTTGGTCTCAGGTGTTGAGCGGCTATGCATTGCAAAAAGTCTGATGGTGACTATAATATGGTGTTTAGCAATGTCAAAGTAGTATTCGACCCAAAGAATCTTATTATATATTGTATCGTAAGCTCAAAAGAATAATATAACTGAGAATGAAAACCCTGTAATGACCTATGTCACAGGCAGGTTAAAAGGCTAACAATGAACAATCCAAAAGAACTATAGCCAACAAATCTAAAAGGCTGATAATGAATGAATTTAAAAGAACAAAATGAAATGTGGATGATCAGATGGTCTGTGACATAGGTCATTACAGGGTGTTCATTCTCAGTTATATTATTATACTTTTGAGCTTACGATACAATATATAACAAGATTCTTTGGGTCGAATACTACTTTGACATTGCTAAACACCATATTATAGTCATCATCGGACTTTTTGCAATGCATAGCCGCTGAACGCCTGAGACCAAACAACTTGCGGAACAACGGTGGTATGCAAACAAAAATGACCTCTGGACGAATATATGTGAGTAATTAACAAATAAAGGTAACTTGATCATGCTAGTTACGTTAAATGAAAACTTTTACAAAAAAGTTCGTAAGTTGGAAGCCTTCGACCTTATCTTAGGTCTTCATCATGCCAATGGAGGACTAAGATTGTTGCCAGATTCTACATTTGAATTTTTCTTATTTTTGTTGCCAAAACTTAGAATTGATCTCCAGATCATCAGAATGTAGAGAGGAGATTCGGAATTGCAAGTCATTGAGTTGAAAATAATTTCCAGGCTTTCGCGGTAACGGAGGGCAAACGATTGTCAAAAGAAGC
Source organism: Macrothele yani (assembly GCA_039090855.1). NCBI lineage: Eukaryota > Metazoa > Arthropoda > Arachnida > Araneae > Macrothelidae > Macrothele > Macrothele yani. Next base: position 93,823,686 of record CM076993.1, read on the forward strand.
AATTCGTTTTGCTTCGTTCCAGTGGGGAACTGCAGATGTGTCTTCCATTGTCAAAATAGACAAGGCAGTATTAGGATTGGCTTTTGAAACATCTTTCTTATGTTCTAAAATTCTATGGTTAATGCTCCTGTATGTGCTTCCAATGTATAAGTTATCCCCAGTAGAAGAAGAGATAGGAATGCAGTAAACTCCTGGGAGGTTCAGGCTTTCAACTTTGTCCCTATCCCTTTGTAGAAGTTTCAAGATGTTTGGGGTAGATTTAATGGCAAGATGGTAACCAAAACTTCTAAAAAGAATCTGTAACTTATAAGCATAGGAAGGATGGTAAGGAACAGAACCACAGAATTTCAGGTTTTCTTTCTTTTGAGGAAGGAGGCATTCAATTTTTGAATGGTTTTCATATTTCTTTATGAGGGAGTTGACTGTAAGAGCAGGGAAACCATGAGAGAGGGCTATTGTAGAAATTTTGGAGAGTTCTTCTTGAAGAGAAAGTTGGTTGTTGCAAATGATATGAGCCCTGTGGATGTAGGACTTCAATACTGCAAGCTTGTAGAGATGCAGAGTGAAAGAATTGTAGGGAATGATGTTGGTGGCCGCAGAAGGTTTATGATAGACAGAACGAGTAATGGAGAGATCAGCGTTTCTGCAGATAGATACATCCAGGAAATCAATTTTGTGGTTTACTTCCTTAGATATAGTGAGATTAATGGAAGGAAATTTTTCCGTAATGGAGTTGATCAGTGTCTGTAGTTCAGACTCGGTATGTGGCCAGCTAATGAAAATGTCGTCTACATACCTGAACCATAGGGAAGGTTGAAAAGGGTGTTGAGGAATGATGGAAACTTCAATATGTTGCATGTAGATTTCTGCAAGCAGAGGGGAAAGAGGTGAGCCCATGGGGAGACCAGATTGTTGCCTATACACAATATACATGTTGAAAACAAAACAACTGTGTTGATGAATAGTGTGGAAACAATCATAAAGATCTTTGATAAGAGTACCGGGGGGTTCAAAATGAAGAATCAATTTCTTCATGAGGAGCATGTAGGATTCAAAATATGGTACATGTAGGACTTCAAAAATTGAATGCCTCCTTCCTATATGGTACTCTGTACCATATTTTGAGTCCTACATGCTCCTCATGAAGAAATTGATTCTTCATTTTGAACCCCCGGTACTCTTATCAAAGATCTTTATGATTGTTTCCACACTATTCATCAACACAGTTGTTTTGTTTTCAACAAAATTGTGTATAGGCAACAATCTGGTCTCCCCATGGGCTCATCTCTTTCCCCTCTGCTTGCAGAAATCTACATGCAACATATTGAAGTTTCCATCATTCCTCAACACCCTTTTCAACCTTCCCTATGGTTAAGATATGTAGACGACATTTTCATTAGCTGGCCACATACCGAGTCTGAACTACAGACACTGATCAACTCCATTACGGAAAAATTTCCTTCCATTAATCTCACTATATCTAAGGAAGTAAACCACAAAATTGATTTCCTGGATGTATCTATCTGCAGAAACGCTGATCTCTCCATTACTCGTTCCGTCTATCGTAAACCTTCTGCGGCCACTAACATCATTCCCTATAATTCTTTCACTCTACAAGCTTGCAGCATTGAAGTCTTACATCCACAGGGCTCATATCATTTGCAACAACCAACTTTCTCTTCAAGAAGAACTCTCCCAAAATTTCTACAATAGCCCTCTCACATGGTTTCCCTGCTCTTACAGTCAACTCCCTCATAAAGAAATATGAAAACCATTCAAAAATTGAATGCCTCCTTCCTCAAAAGAAAGAAAACCTGAAATTCTGTGGTTCTGTTCCTTACCATCCTTCCTATGCTTATAAGTTACAGATTCTTTTTAGAAGTTTTGGTTACCATCTTGCCATTAAATCTACCCCAAACATCTTGAAACTTCTACAAAGGGATAGGGACAAAGTTGAAAGCCTGAACCTCCCAGGAGTTTACTGCATTCCTATCTCTTCTACTGGGGATAACTTATACATTAGAAGCACATACAGTAGCATTAACCATAGAATTTTAGAACATAAAAAAGATGTTTCAAAAGCCAATCCTAATACTGCCTTGTCTATTTTGACAATGGAAGACACATCTGCAGTTCAACACTGGTACGAAGCAAAACGAATTGCTTCTTTTGACAATCGTTTGCCCTCCGTTACCGTGAAAGCCTGGAAATTATTTTCAACTCAATGACTTGCAATTCCGAATCTCCTCTCTACATTCCGATGATCTGAAGATCAATTCTAAGTTTTGGCAACAAAAATAAGAAAAATTTAAATGTAGAATCTGGCAACAATCTTAGTCCTCCATTGGCGTGATGAAGACCTAAGATAAGGTCGAAAGCTTTCCAACTTACGAAATTTTTGTAAAAATTTTCGTTTAACGTAACTAGCATGATCAAGTTACCTTTATTTGTTAATATTGTTACGTGTTTTGCCCATCATCGTCATGTGAGCAATTGCTCTTGCTTTCTTTTAATCTTTATTTTTTCAATAATAAACGTCATAAATAACTGCACCACCATAATCACATGTCTGTATTTTAACGTGCGTAATAGCAATTCTAAAAGAGATACTGAATCTCTATATATTATCTATTGGGTTGTCGGAAAAGTCATGGCGTATTTTAGCCATGTTTTGCAAAGGTCATTTATTGATAGAAAGAACAAAGATCAATCAATGATATAATACCCGTTTTGTTCGACAACCTTTTGCCATCTTTCAGTGAGCTTCAGAATGCCTCGTTCATAGAAGAACCTGTCTTTCATGGCGAAAAACTGTACAAGGTGCTGATTTACAGCCTCATCTGAATTGAACGTTATACCACACAAGGACTGTTGAAGAGAGCAAAACACGTGGAAGTCTGATGGCGCAAGGCCAGGCGAGTATGTTGGGTGTGGCAACACATCATACCCAAGCTCCAATAATTTTGGGCTGATGATCAAACTTGTGTATGGTCTCGCATTGTCATGATGGAACACAACACCTTTACGATGAATGAGCTCTTGACGTTTCTGGATGATGGATTCGTGCTCAAACTGTCCTATTGCCAACAGTACACATTTGAATTGATTGTTTGGTTCCGTGGTAGGAGCTCGAAAAACATGATACCACCAAACTGAGACCAGAACCTTCTGCTGGTGAATGTCTTCTTTGGATGTCATTTGAGGCGAAGCAGCACATTGGGACCAAGACCGTTTGCGCAGCACATTGTTGTACGCAATCCACTTTTCATCACTAGTTATCAGTCGCTTCAAAAAGGATCGTTTTCCTCACGTTTAATGAGCATATCGCAGATGTTTATACGCGCCGTCAATTGAGCTTCTTTGAGTTCCTGAGGAACCCGCACATCAAGCTTGCTTACGTATCCCAGCTTCTTCAGGTGGTCGTGAACGCTTAAATGATGGATGTGCAATGTGTCTGCAATCTCTCGTGTCGTGTAACATGGGTTTGACTCTATCAATGACTTGATTTGGTCGTCATCAACCTCGGTGGGCCTCCCCGACCGAGGAGCATCGTCGAGGTCAAAATCACCAGCACGAAATTTTGCAAACCACCACTGGCACTGTCATTCTTGTAGAGCATTATCACCGTACACTTTACGCAACCTTTCACAAGCTTGATGCGCATTCTTCCCTTTACAGAAGTAAAACGTGACGAAAATGCACAGTTTGGTCTTCTATCTTCAACTTGATGTCAAATCTCCGCAAATCAACCAAATTGCTCACTATTCCTTTCAGACTGCAGCTAGAACTGGCACCTGCCGAATACCATAGCGATAACAGAGCTGCCCTCTAGTACTTCCAAAACCGCCCAACCGCCATCGGGTGCCAAAATACGTCATGACTTTTCCGACAACACAATAGTAGCATCCATGCCTCACCAGGTAAGAATTGCTTTGGCAGCACGTGGAAGACCAATATTATATTAGGCAGGTGGACACATTGTTTTGGCTCTTTGGTGTATATGTAAAAATATTTTAAAATATTAGGCTACACAATTTTACATTTCTAACAGCTGCCATAGCATACCAGTCTACATTTTAATTATACCAGATCAGCAGTAATATCTAATGAATTACTGCTGATCTGGCATATACTGATCGCATACATGCTAATGAACATACCTAAGAACTGTTTTGGTGAAAGGAAGGATCTGCATGTATGAGAGCCAAACAGAATGAGCATATTGTTGTTGATGTCTCAAAACTAAACACCATTATCATCACAAGTTGTATCCACAAAATAATTTAGGAGAGGTGTGAAAACTAAATATGGGGGTAATTGAATAGTACTCTTGTGCACACACGTCTACCTTAACTTTTCAAAACAGAAATAACTGAGCAATGCTAAACATGATAAACACTTCCAAGGTTCATTGTTTATAAAGAAAAAATTCTGACAAGAAAAATCATGAAAGACATTTGAAATGTTGCACCGTCATGAAATAAACAAAAATACAATGTTAAGAGACGATGAAAACTAATAATGAAGAAAATCTTTAATACACACTGTCAGCAAAAGTAACACACATTATGTGTGTTACTTTTGTTACTTTTACAATGCGTGCAAAAGTAACACACATTATCACCTTTCGAAAGTGTCACATCGTGTACCATGTACTCCACTGAATACTATGGTTTGCTGAGAAAAGAGCAAATGCAGCCTCTAATGGGCTGCATCCTAAATAATGCTGTTCCTTGAAGACTTTAGCTTCATCAGAATCAAAAAGTATCACTTTTGGTCTTACAAAACTGGAATTTCTTGTTTTGCAGTGCACACTGGAAACATATCAAGAAGTATGAGGACCCTTCTGTTATTTGGAAAGAAAAAGGCACTTGCTTTCAGTCTCAACCCCTCGAAGAATGCTGCAGCAGGTGTTTATATAACTTGACTTTGAATCTCAGAATAACTTTCTCGCAGTACTTGAAAACACAATGAAGTTAACATGAAATGTTTCAAATTTCACCCAAAATTTTCTTGAATGGCCAAAAACAAAATGTTGGTGAATAATATCATATCTTATGGGCATTAATAATATGCAGAAAGAGTCATGATGAGATAATGAAATAGTAATTTCGGCAGGAATTAGAATGTTATTAGACTGCAGAACAGAGTGGAATTCTTCAGTTACCATGATAGCAGTGACGTGCGGTGGGTGACCCAACAGACTACCCAAGCAGTCGCAAAGGCAATTACTTTTCACTTTTTTACAATTGACATTAGGTTCAGATTTTTGAAATAATAAAAGTGGAAAAACATGGCGTACGATATAGATACCATAGCTACATTTTTATATCTATTCTTTTACACAACACAGCAAAATCTAAAACAAAAGACTTCTGTTTTCCAAATAGACTGAAGTCACTTACCATACCTTTCTATTTAGAAGTAAATTCCATTCTTCAATCACTTGCAGCAAAATGTTTTATTACAGAATTGAAAAAAGTATTTCTTTCTTTCAGAGTATTTAACAGATCACTTTCAATTGATATCAGTCCAAGATACGAGAGTCTTTTCTTTCCTGTTCTGTTTCATGCGTATGTCTTAATTCGCTTTAATGCAGAAAACGATCTTTAAACTGTTGAAGTGGACATGGGTATCACACTTATAAGTGAAGCCAATACGTAAAGTTGTGGCATCGATTTTCGAAGTGCTGAAGTCGCTAACATCTTCATAAGCTGTATAGGTGACTTGTCAGAAAATTCGTGTGAACTGTATGCTACGATTAATTTGTTTTTCAAACGTACTTCATAGAAGTAGCGACCATAATTTTCAAGTAAGCTTTTCAAACCATCAGTTGGGAAAATGTGAATGTAAGAGCTGTACTTTGAAGAATCCAGTAAGCACAAAAATGTAAGCTTTTCATAATCCTGAAATCTTATATTAATGTGTTGTTCGACATTATTGAAAATTTCAAAATATAATCTTCTGTATTTAGTGGTAATCGTAATGTCTTCAGAAAGGTTTTGGTTTCTTGGGAGTCCAACATCAGCAATGGTTCCTTCGTACACTTCGTGAAAACAACTCCTCAGAGATTTCACAGCATTTTGTGTTTCCTTTATCTTACTTCTGCAGTAAACAATGTCTAATGAAACATTCTGAAGCACGCTGAACAAAACATCAGTAAGAGAAAAAATACTATGAAAGGTCGCAAGAAGAAAGCAAAATTCAAAGTTTTCTAAATTGGACACATGTCCCTGAACACCCGCAAGAATATCCCTTTCTACTTGTGATTGATGTTCCAATATGGCAGCAAAAGTCTGGCGAAGCTCTTCTTTTTCTTTTTTTTTTTTTTTTTTTTTTTTTGTGGACAGTATTGACAAGTCGTGATGAGTAATTCCATCTTGTCAGCCAAACATTGGGTAATCGGCATCTCAAACAGGCATCAAGAAATTTTGAGCGCTTTGGTGATCTCGAGAAAAACGCTGCAAACCCACTACGAGTAGCAAAAAAGATACGACATTCAGGAATACTTGAAGTGCTTTGGGAAAGTACTAAATTCAAACAGTGCACATAGCAGTGAACAAAGGGGAGAGGGCTTGTGGAAAGGATGCCTTAATATTCAAGTGAACAAAGAGGGCTTGTGGAAAGGATGCCTTAATATTCGACTGTACGCCATGCAAGGAAGAGGCCATTACTGCAGTTCTGTCGTAGCTCTGCATGACGAGTTTTCCACCACAGTCTGAAAAATCCTTAATATCGGACAAAATAAGACCAGAAAGTGCTGCCGCTGTTTTGTCCTCACTAACTTCTTGGAAGCACACAAATCTTTCTACCACCCTCCCTTCATTTGCATACTGATAAACAAGAGAAAATTGAGACCTATTTGAGACGTCGGTAGTTTCATCTGCTAAAATGGCAACAAAATTGGACTGTTTTAACTGGCGTTTAATTTCATTACACAGTGCATTGGCGACAGAATCAATTAAATCATTTTGAATAAGACTTGATACTCCTTTGAATACTGTCGAAGACTCCAAAGGTTTTTTCAGTACAGGATCATACTGAGTGTGTAGTCCAAAAGTTCCAAATAATTTCTGCGGTTGTTGAAAGTTTTTGACTCATCATCTCCTCAAAATGAAATGTCTAGCTTTGCAAGGAAGCAAACAGCGTTTATAAGCTGTTTCAAAATATCTCTATTGCATTTTACATTTCATTGTGTTGACTTATGTTTTGTCGTATCTGGTCACTGACCTCAGTTTCAATACGAACAGTTCCAAAAGTTGTGAGTGCAACGGACGCACGAATATGCTTAACAGCAACATCATGATCGCGTATTGCTTTAGTTAAATTGCTTAGCTTGCTGTATCCTGTTGTCCAAGTGGAGCTTCTGTCACAGCTAAACAGCAAACAGTTCCAACAAAATAGTTTGTTGGTCTTAACACTTCTAGGCAAGCCATTTGCATCTTTCATAATTGCCGTTTTGAAACTGTCGAGTAATATTCTTTTGTTGCTGCGCTAAACTTGGCAATGCAGGCATCGGTCTTCCTTTCGAAATCACATTCTTCTTTTCTTCAAAAGTTCGGCGAGAAAATGGAGTTTGTAACAAATCGGCTATAATGTCTTCGTTTAGGGAATCAGACATGGCTGTTTAGAATCTTTTTAATACACATGCCTGATATATTCAGTAATTCCCAGCACATGATGTAAAAAGAACTTCGAACAATGCATCCAGAGTTCAGCTCCCATAACCCAAGCAGTTGGTGGACTGCTTGGTTTATAGCTAAGACGGTCGTTTTTAGGGAGCATTTCTCATTGGTTAGCAGACTAGTGCCGTCAGGTTGTCATAGCAACACCCCTTCAGCAGCGGTGACGCTTGGGTGACAGAAGAAGGTGTTGCATGCGCTTGGCAGCTGCGACGAATCGGAGTGCAGCATCATTTGTTTCTCTTGTCTAGTCGTTGTTATTGCCGGTGTGCGTGGATTATACACTTATGAAAACTTCAGAGGTATAAAAACGGATTTATAACTTTGTGGTGATTATTACCTGTGTCGGAAACAGAAATTTAAAGAATTAGACATTTTTTATGTATCCCTTCATTTCCCTTGCCCAGGCACTGCTTGGGTTGCTTGGGTGGAATGCATGTCACTGCATGATAGTGAGATTACTGAAGCTATAAAAAAATCTGCGGAAGGTATTTGCTGAAGTTACAGCATCCCAAATGTGTTTGATGGCACTTAAATTGGGCGAACGATGGGAGGCCAAGTCAGGATGCCAAACTTCACGGAATGTTCCTCCAGCAATAATCGAGTGACTGCGGACATGTGCAGTGGTGCATTATTGTGCTGAAAGAGGTTGCATCCATTGAAGTGGTTGCATGACATGAATGGGTGCAAATGATTCCCAAAGATGGTTACATAGCCTCCACGAGTCAGAGCGGCGGCCTGTAGATGTATGAGGAGCCCTAATGTGTGCCAGATGAAAACACCCCACACCATAACAGAACCACCGTCGGGCTGCATTGTCCCTTGTAGGCATGCAGGATCCATTGCCTCATGAGGTTGTCACCACCAGGCCTGACAAGAGGGGGGAGGCAGTGCTGCAGCATCAAGGCCCGAGCCCCTAAGGGGGCCCAGAGTTCATTTCTAAAGTAATTTTTTTCTAATTATTATTTTATGGTGTCCGAATATTTTTCAAGCTATACCGTCGTCACCAGGGTTGGGAACTTACGCATAAAAACATATTTTCTATGTGACGTGTAAAAATGCGTAATTTATGTCATAAATGTAAAAAATGTAATAAATTCAAAACTTGCTTTAAATGCAATAAAAAAAACGGAGTGTTACAATGTTACTCGAGTTCCCAGGCTAACAGGAACACTGCGGCAAATCAAACAAGCTCTTCATATTATGTTTTTTGTTTCTTCTTTCCTTTCCAACAACACGCCAACACTACACATTGGGTTCTCTGTGTTGCCTTGCTACTCGCCAACACATATCATTATGTATGATATACAATGTTATTGCTAGTCAACAAAGGCTGCAGACAATTTTCATCATGTAGATTTTGTCATTTTGTGTTTCCCACCAAAAGCCGGCATCTTTTGTCTTTTTATTTTATGCTCAACTCATTATTTTTGCATTGCGGCAATTTCTATAAACGAATATAGTGTCTTTGTGTGTAATTCTGACTTTGTTTATTTTCCTTTATTCTGATGACCAATGAAATCGTCGTGTTCACTGTGGCAACTAATTTAATATTATTTAATTAAAATATATTAAATTAATAAATATTTCAAGTTGTATAACAAAATTTAATGTTTACTTATGAGAACTTTTTGTGGATACTTTCCCAGAGGCTGCATCTTTAGAAGTATATTACACTCTAAAAATGAAAAGTGAAAAATGTGATTATGGAAAAGGACTAAGAAAAATAAGAATGTCTGTCAGTGGATGGCATTCAAGAGTTTTCTGAGAAAACTCTTTTCTCAAAAGGGAGGGTTCGAGGGTTTGTTTACTTACGCATTCTGACCGTTCAGCACTCATTGTGCATGTGAAAATGGCAATTGAAGAAATTTAGACGTGCATCTGATTTTGTGAATAATTTTTATTTTAAAATGAGCTCCCTGTTTATTTGCAACAACATATCACTGATGTGCGGAGGGGAGAATATGAAAAATTATCCACCGCAAAAAAAAAAAAAAGAAGAGTTGCAACCGGTCGGGTTGTCGGGAGATAGGGGAATGGTGGGGGGGGAAGGTGAGGAAACGGAAATATGGATTATGTGGTTAGTGGAGGAGCTGGGGGGGGGGCGGAGATTTTATTGCACTAGGGCCCGAGCTCGCTCTCCACAGCCCTGGTCACTACACCCGGATTTGGCCATCTGCCTGAAGCAGTTGATACCACGATTGGTCAGACCAGGCAACACATTTTCCGCTCATCTTGCATCCAATGACAGAGTTCCCGAGCCCAGGTAAGATGCACAGCCTTGTGTCTTCGGGTCAGCAATTGCACCCAGGTAAGCCACCAGCTTCAGAACCCCATAGAACACCGGGAACATTGCACTGTCCGAACGCTGATGCTACTATTGGCCCCAGCACTGAATTGTACTGTGATTTTCAGCAATGCTGCATGCCAAGCGGATGTTACGATGTGTGCCATATGCCACAGAAACGACTAAGTGAAACTTCTAATTAATTGGAAGTCCTAAAGGCTGCACAATCAATGTAAGGCACATGATCTTTTGTCTAATACACTGAAAAGAATGCCATAATATTTTATGAAAAAGTATGTCTTTCATTGAATGCAGGGTGGATCAGAAATACTTTAGAATATAATGAGGATCAGGAACAAAACATGAAGAAAGAAAGCATGAATTTTATAAATCATGATAACTAAAAGTTTGCAATCCAATGCTAAATGAAAACATGCTCAGATGATGTTTTAAGCTTCTCTCTCTCTCATAGTTTTTCCCCCATTGAGCATATAATTTTCTTTTGTTTTTAACATAAATGCAGTGCCACTACATCTTTTAATTGTCTGTATCAATCTCCTATGAAGTAATTTTCTGGGTCTTTTTTGGTTCTTCAGTATTCGTATATGTTTTCACACAGCCTGGTTCGTCATCCTTAAACCTGTTTCCGTGAGCATAATGATATCTGAAACTTGCATTTTTGATTATAATAGCATGCCTCTTCCTTTTCCTTCTGTTCTCATTATTCTAATAACGTATCTCACGATGCTTTTTTTTTAGTACACAGCATATCTTTTTTAGTGGCAGTCCATGCCTCTAACTCATCAGCAAATATTCTAAAAGATGCAGTGGTTAAATACTTTTCTTTTGAGACACCATAGAAAACTCTTGAAAAATACATTATTTCTTCCTAGTCTTTTTAAAATAATCACTAAACTGATATTTTTCCATCACAGTAGCATATCAGCCACCTCAGTTTCATTTCCTTACAATGCAATTCTTCTTTTCCTATAAAAGCACTAAGCTTGATTTTTACCTTCAGTAAGTTTGACTTTTGTTACACTTTTTCTTGCACATTTTTGAGATTATGATTTGCAGTTCTGGAACAGTAATCTGCAAAAAAATAATGGTGTGATTACAAAAACAAAAATGAGTAAAATTATTCCTCAGTCATGCCAGCTTTTTTTTTTTTTTTTTTTTTTTTAATCTTGTCACTGAATTGTGTGATACTGGTAACTTTAGTCAGCACACCTTTATATTTAGGGAAACAATTTAAAAAGTTGTATTCCACAAACTTTGCAAATATGTTTAAAAATTTTTAAACAGCTGTTATTTGGACTACTGTATAGTATACAAATGAAAATCTTCATAATTACTATGAAGATTACTTAAACTACAAAGAAAAATTTCATGTAGAAGAACTAAAATTTATGGCTGGGGAAGAAAATGCATATAACATAAAACAGCAAATAAAGCCTTAACCAGATATACAGGGTGTCCGAGAATTATTGGACACATTACAAAATTATATAAAACAAAACATTAAGCAGATAGAAAGAAACTGACTGTAGTAACTTACAATGTAACTACACAAGTTAATAAATTTCGAAGTGAGATCCCTTGGTTGCTCATAGTACGTCCAAGCGATACTCGATTTCATGCCATGTATTGGCAAGCATCTGAGGAGTTACGGAATTAATAGCAGCTGTGATATGCCGCTTCAGTTCCTGCAAATCAGTACAAGGCGTCTTATAGACACGATCCTTCACATAACCCCACATGAAATAATCCAATGGAGTTAGATCTGGAGAGCGAGGAAGCCATGGAATGGGACCACCACGCCCAATTCATCTGTTGGGGAAATGCTCACTTAGGCACTTACGTACACGTTGACCAACGCGGAGGCGCGCCATCTTGTTGAAAAATGAGATTGTCTTATGTTTTGATCTGGGGTATAGCGAAATTTTCTAGCATATCCAAGTAAATGTCCCCATTTATGTTGTTTTTTTCGCAGAAGAAGAAAGGGCCAAACATTTCTCTTTTTAATAGGGCGCACCCCCACATTAACTTTCGGAGAATTACGTTCCAGTTCAATAGCCGCATGAGGCGGTACACTGCCCCATACCCTACAGTTGTGACGATTCCCAATACCTGATACATGAAATTTGGATTCATCACTAAAAATTACAGTACTGAGAAAGTTTTCGTCGTTTTCCACTCAATTCAGCATATCCACAGCGAAATCATATCGCAGAGTATGTTTACATGCATCTTTTGCACTATTTGAATTTTATATGCATGAAACTTTAATTTCTTGTGCAAGATATCGTGAACTGTCGATTTCGGAATGCACAGTTCTCTGCTTGCTTTACGAACGGATTTCCTGGGGCTTCGTCAGAAACTTTCATTAACTTGGTCAACCGTCTCACCGCTGATGCTAGGCCTACTGGCTCCCCAACGATGTTCCACATTGCCAGTTTCATCCACCGCTTAATTGAATTCGTTGACGGAGGATTACAACCATACTCTAAATGGTAACGTCTTTTAACTTTAATGACAGACTTTTATTCCGCAAGCCATAACACACACATCGCCTTCTGCTGTACGGATGACATGACTACTGATTGCACATTTCTCATACATTCCTCATCAGGCCACACCTAGCGCCATCTATCGGATTCTGGGAATAACAATTCTGCAAAACAAAAATATAGAAACCGTGTTGGTTAGTTAGTAATACGTGACATAGAAAAACAGAAAATGCTCATAGTTTTTTTTTTGTACACAATTTTGTAATGTGTGGGTTTTCTTAGGACATGTGTAATTTTCACTTACTTGTTTCAAATTTTCAGACACTAGCCTTACCCATCATTAGGACTGAGTAAGTGTTGCCATTCCTAAATAAAATCCAACCTTTTGGTCATTTCATGTAGTTCCTCTTATCTCTAGTTCTAGATCTTTGGCTATTTTTGTTGTGATGTTGGTGTGCCAGTACTTCCACAATTCTCAAATCACTTTACATCCTGTATTTTGTACATGTCTGTCCAATCCTGTTTTTTTTTTTTTTTCTTAATGTTCTCATAATTTTATATCTTTTTTTTTTTCCCCTGCTACTCTTATTTTAAATTGCTTGCCACTTTCTCCCACATACCTGCAAGACTACACTCATATGTTATGTTGTTGATGACACTTTCTTGCAATAGGATATTATCTTCTTTTTACTTTACATGTTAATAACAAAAATCTTATTAACAGGAATTATACAGGATAAGTTTTAGGTACATTACCTCTCAAATTTTTGATCTATATACTAAATGTCAGGAGTTTCTGCATCTTACTTTTTCCACAGGTCTAGTGGCCAAGCCTGGCAGATTTGACACCCAGCATTGTCATTGATGTTGCCACCTTGTGTCTGGTAAATTTTTAGGGATTCTTTTAATTTTCGGATAATTGAATGGAATCGATACTTGACGACTTTTAAGGAGTTCCAGTCTATCTTGTGGCCAGTTTGTTGTATGTCCCCATCTAATTCTGTTTTATTGGAAACATTCCTCATTGCTGCTTTGTGTTCATTGATTTGGGTGGCTAATCTTTGTCCTATTCCTCCTATGTATGGTAAACCACATGAACAGTTTATTTTATAAATAACTCCTTCCTGGAGAAAATATTTCCTTCTTTTTGTTTCAGGAGTAGTGTAAGTAATTTTTAATTTTGTTACCTAAACCTGGAGCTAACAAAATTTTAAGAGTTATTATTGCTAATTTTCTTTTTTCAAAAAGTCCCTCGTGGTAAGTAACTAACTCTCCTTGTGAATAAATAGTCAATTTTTTCTTTATATTTTATAGTTGTACTTGTTCTTTTTCTAGTAGGATTCTCATCCAACAGTTCATGTATTTCTTTTGATGTGTGATTATTTTGTAAGATAGGTTTTAATTTATTTTTATGCTGTTGTTTTTTAAGCTTCTGAAGATGAATTCAACTTTTCTATTTTTCCTTGAAATTGTGAGGCCACATTTTTCTTGACATATGTATTAATAAGATTTTTGTTACTGACAGTAATTAGAGGAAGCCATGAAGTCATTAATTACTAGAATTATATGTTAGGAAAATATTTTTTTACTTTCACACAATAAGATATTCTGAACATCCTGTGGGTACGTCTACTGCCTGAAAATTTGACAAGTAGAAAAAAAAATCACATATTTCTTAAGAAAACCCATAAAATATTTAGAGTTCGTAGAATAACAGGAATAGTCATGTTGTCCTTTATTTTTACTTTAAGTTGTTTTGGTTTTTTTTTAATTTAAATTTGTGCATTGGTGAACAACAAGCACAAATAAGAGCAAAAAATGAAAATGAAGAAAGGTCACATGGAAGTAACAGTAAAAGATTAAGATCCACTGCTACAACTTGTAGTTGTATACAATTTTATGTCAAGTAATTTTGTACAATGTATAAAAAGCAGAGGTATATACCCATGAGGAACCAATTTCGGCTGTCCATTACTATAGACAGAAGCAAAATATAATGGCCCAAATAACCTCTTGCTAGAAGCTAACACTATGAGTTACAAAGTTACCTTCTAATCAACTGGCTGTAAAAGATGCTTCACTTTTTGTGATTTGATTATAACTACACCATGTAGAAAAAGTGATTGGACACCCACATGCAGGTGCAATGGTGTGCTCTGGCAGCAGACATGTAGTCAATATGGTATAAAAATAGCAATGGGAGTATGCTCAGATCAATTGCTCATAGAATAGCTAGCAGGAGAGAGCTCTCCAAGTTTGAAAGGGACATTATAACAGGCTTCTCAATTGGAGGTATGAGCATAAGAAGCTTTGCTGATGTCAGACAGGTCACTAAATCGAATGTGGCCTTTGTCATCAACAAGTGGAAGAAGACGGAACATTGCAGGAATTCACCTCACTCTGGAAGACCCACGAAACTGCAACCCAGGGACCCGAGGGTGCTGCAGAGGGAGATCTGGAAAATCAGGTCCTGATCAATACATGCTATAGCACATGAGTTCCAGATGGACACAGATGTTATGGTTTTTCCACCAAGACACCTCAAAGAGAGGCCAAAGCACTCAGATATCATGACCAGGCAGCTGCCCATAAACCTCTCATCACAAAGACCAATAAAGCCATGTGGCTACGGTGGTGTCAACAGAACAAAAATTGGACACTGAAGAGTAATGGAAGCAGATGTTATGGAGCGACGAATCCTACTTCACATTATTCCGATCGGATGGATGTGTCTGGATTTGGCAGTTACCAGGAGAATGTCTGCTTACAGAGTTTTCTGACTGTGAAGAATGGTATGGGGCTATTTCAGCTGGTACAGTGTAGATCCACTGGTTGTTATTCATGGCAACATGAACCCTGTACAGTACAAAGATATTCTGGATAACTCAGGTGCTTCCAAAGTTGTGATAGTTCAACGGACATGATGATTGTTTCTTTCTGGACAACAATGCCACTTGTTATGATTCCAGGGCTACAATTGAGTGGTATGAGGAGGACAGGGGTGGATTGGCCCACCAGGATACCGGGACATTTCCTGGTGGCCCACTTTCTGGTATTCTTTTTGTCTGGATTTTTTTGAAGGAAGGAAAAATTATTTTTGCTTTATAGATACCTGTGTGTGTGTGTGTGTGTGTGTGTGTGTGTATAGTGTGAGTGAGTGAGTGAGAGAGAGAGAGAGAGAGAGAGAGAGAGAGAGAGAGAGAGAGAGAGAGAGAGAGAGAGAGAGAGAGAGAGAGAGAGAGAGAGAGAGAGAGATGCCAGATCAAGCACGGCGTTATAAATTAATTTAGCTACAACTAACTATAGTTAGACGTAAGTCGTTGGACTTGGGGAGCAGGGTCATTGGTAGGGCCTATCCTCCTGTTTTAATCTTGAAGGAGGCACAAGTATCCATTGTGATAGTCCATCATCCCCATGCCCATATCCACAGGCTAGCACAGAGCCAAAGCAGTTCTTTGGCAGGGGTATTTCGAGATCCGTGTCTCGTCCAAATTTGTCTTGAAAGAAACAACGAATTACCAGTACTGGTTCATAGATCAAATTGGTGAATCATGGATCAAAAATAATGGGTAGACTTAAGAAAGAATCTAATCAAGGTACCAGTACCATTACAAAGCATGCACTCGATGACCAAATAAGTATAAAAATTATTTGCGTAGGAAAATTGTTATGCGGCATGTCCACATTTCAACTTTCAGAATGATTTATTTGGAAATGGGGCCTTCAAGAGACACGTGATTTTTCTTTCATCTAAAACAAATTTTTTAAAGGAAAGTTGTTATCTGGTAAAGCACCCTGTTTTGAGCATGCTTTGATTTTAAATTGAATCTTGAGAGGATTTTCAAAATTCTCTCACTGCTAAATTGTTGTTAAAATTTGTCTACAACTGCATTCGTCTTACAATGCCTTTTCAACAGTTCTCTTTCATCCATAATCTGACGCTTTTGTCACGAGGGTATAGTGTGTAACTTTTTTCTGGTGGTGATATTCAAACTCACGTCTTTCTACTCCGGAGGGATGTTCTCCCGACTGAACTACGCTGGCAAGTCTTATTGCTGCAACTTGCCGGATTGGCTCATGAGTCATCTCATTGGTACATCACACGGTATTTATCAGGTGTTCCGCTGAAAGAAGGTGTGCTTTTGTGCTGGACCGCAAGGCTAAAATTCCCGGCCTGGTTTGGTCGTCCCAATCCACCCCTGGATGAGGAGCATCAGGTTTCACAGGTGGACTGGCCTGCTCGGAGTCCAGACCTGAATCCCACTGAACACCTATGGGATAAATTTGAATAACGGGTGAGATCTAGACCAACATGACCTTCTTCACTAACACAGTTGGTCAACATACTCAAGGTGGAATAGGGGAACATCCTGCTGCTGTCCATACTCCATGGACTTGTGGATAGTTTACCTCAATGAGTGTCTGCTGTGATCTCTGCAAATGGAAGACCTACCAGCTACTGAAGTAAATACTAAATACAACACTGTTTTTCTATTTACTTACGGTGTCCAGTCACTTTTGTCTGCATAGTGTAGTAGCTTGTGAACTATGGACAGAGCATCCCTATATAAAAGCATTATATGTACTCACTCCATGGTATCGACCCTAAGAGTTCTCCAGGACCTTGTTCCAAATCAAAGGAAGATGATGAGCGCCTTTCAGGATGGCCTAAATCTAGTCTTTGTGGAGGCCTCTTTGCCTGGGACCACTCACTTCACTAGGTTGATTAAGTGTCCCTAAAAAGTTTTTTAGAAAAAGTAATCATAAGAATAATATTAAATTACTATCAAATGAAGACATATTGGTTATTGGAGACAAAAAAAAAAAAGGTTAAATATACTAACATGTTATTAGAACAAGATGTGAGAAGGAAAAAAAGAAAGAAGTTAATAAATTCACGTAAATATTTATTACTTAATCCAGCATAGCTGCCAACTAAATTTAATGGAAATCCAGAAGATTGCCAAAAAAGAATCCAGAACATTGCATAATAATCAGGAAGATTTTTCCGACGTTAGTTTGTTATACAATATAAAATGTCCACACAGAGCTAAAACTGTATATCTTGTTTTGCAATAGTTTCACACAAAGTTTAAATATATGAACTTCAACAAAACAAGGGAAAGATTAATAAATTTTATTTTATTTTGAAACACTGTATCCATACAAGTCAGCAAGAAAATTGTCCTTTTGGATACCTACGCAGAATTTCCCCTTTTTTTTTTTTTTTTTTTTTTGCTGCTCTTTGTCTTTTTTTCTTTTTTACAATATGTGCCAGGATATCGGACATATTTTGCTTTTGATTCCTTAAGTACCTGGCCACTTTCAATGTCCACATATTTTTTTTTCAAACCCATACTGTTTTCTTCTGCTTTATTTAACATTATCAGGGACACAGACCTGCTTCTGAAGTTGAGAAACACAAAGTGGAGCTAACATTTTTTTCTAGTTTTCCTCAAACGCCAATAGTAATTCTGCAGTAAATGTAATAAGTGCCTACACAGATGGGGAGTAGCTCACAGTGGTCTTTAGAACCCATTAACAAGTAAGTGTCAGGGATCTTGAAAACATGGAAATAAACTTTACACAGATGTTTAATAATGTTATTTCACTGAGATTTTCGATTTCCATAGCATACTCGATGTTTACCATCGTCCGTAGCAGATCGACGATTTCCATAGCATACTCAATGTTTTCCATCGTCCATAGTGGATCGACGGTTTCCATAGAATATTCGATGTTTTCCGTCGTCTGTAGCAGACCGACAACTTCCATAGCATATTCGATGTTTTCTGTCGTCTGCAGTGAATCGATGATTTTCATAACATATTTGATGCTTTCTGTCATCCATAGCGAATCGACGATTTTCATAACATACTCGATATTTTCCGTCGTCGGATTGACGATTCCCATATAGCACACTCGACGTTTTCCGTCGTCCACAGCAGACCGATGATCTGCATAATTTACCTCCAATTTAAATAACAATTATTGTCACTAGGGTTGCTATTACATACTTCACTAATTCAGAGCAAAAATCCAGTTACCTGCAGCAAGATAAAAACTAACTTCCTGTATTGATCCAGAGTATGGAAGTTATACCACTGGCATAGCATACTTGGCTAATGTACACAGTGAGGGAGGCAGATGTTTTTGGTGGGAGTTCAAATTCCAGGCTGCTGGATATCCAGTCTGTGGTTTTTTCCTCGATTTTCTGCAGACTTCCAGGGCATGGGAATGTGAGTGTGTGGATGGTTTCCTGTGAAGTTGGCCCTGAGTGCACTTTGATCCTAGTTCATCCCAGGGCTAGAGAATAAGGAAGGGCTGGCCCACCAGGCAGTCAAAAGCAAGTCGCTTCGCTGGGGAGGACGTGACGTCACTGCGAGTACACTGACGATTTGGGATGCTGCCTTCAAGGGCAGAAGTCATAGCTGTCGGAGTAAGCTGAACACCTTTGCACTTATTATATATATATATTTTTTTTTTTACACAACTCTGAACGTTATACAGGGTGTCCGAAAAGTCTTTCCCTGATTACAAACATCATTCATATCTGCTGTATGTACGTTACAGATGTGAAACTGGTGCCAAAATGTTGGAAAATTAACCAAGTGTTTTTGTTGCAGGTTTCCGCAAGGTGGCTGCAGTGTCAGTGTCCAAGAAACCGGAAATGTTCACAAATCAGGAAAATCTCAGTGTGTCCTCTGGTATCATGACACCCAGTCACCAATAACAGTGCACAGGAACTTTCAAACAACGTATGGAAAGAAGCAGCCCGATGCCAAGAGCATTAAGTCGTGGTACGACAAGTTGAAGACCACAGGATCTGTTGCTGACTTACCGAGAACTGGCCGACCATCAACCTCAGCTGAAAGGGTGAAAGCAGTGAGACAGTCTTTTTTCCTAAAAAATCAGTGCGTAGGGCCTCACGTGAATTACAGATGCCAAAAAGTTCTGTTCATGACAAAAAGTTGTGTTCATGATTTGTGAACATTTCCGGTTTCCTGGGCACTGACACTGCTACACTACAGCCACGTTGCGGAAACCTGCAACAAAAAAAAAAAAAAACCATGGTTAGTTTTCCAACATTTTGGCACCAGTTTCACATCTGTAATGTAGATACAGCAGATATGAATGATGTTTGTAATCAGGGAAAGATTTTCAGACACCCTGTATATACAGGGTGATTCCTAAGTCACCCCAATAACTTGGGAACAAAGACAGCTAGAGCTATGGAAGTAAGGTATGGTATAGTAAAACAACTATGCGCTATCCGATGAGAGTGACTGCAGCGCCCCTAGTGGTAAAATGTGGAAGTTAGCACTCCTATCTCGGAAACCATGAGAGGTACGGGAAAGAGATCAATTAGAAACTTGTAGAGCATCAACAAATTAGTAGGAAATGACATATGGTAGAAACGGCTGGGGTAAGTAGAAGGCTGGAAACGTGAGGGAAACACAAGGTTTATTATACTCAGGCATGAATACAAATAGAGTACATTGGTCGTATTTAATGCAACAGCAGTATTTACATAACGTTGCGTTTAGCATAAATAGGGTTCAATATGGCCACCATCTGCCACAATACACATTTGAATGCAGTGAGGTGCATTCCACCCAAGCAACCCAAGCAGTGCTTGGGCAATGGGCAAAGGAAATAAAGGATACATAAAAAATCTCTAATTCTTTAAATTTATGTTTTCGACACAGATAATAATCACCACAAAGTTATAAATTCGTTCTTATACCTCTGAAGTTTTCGTAAGTGTATAATCCACGCACACCAGTAATAACAACGGCGAGACAGGAGAAACAAACGATGCTGCACTCCGATTCGTCGCAGCTGCCGAGCGCATGCAACACCTTCTTCTGTCACCCAAGCGTCACCGCTGCTGAAGGGGTGTTGCTATGACAACCTGACGGCACTAGTCTGCTAACCAATGAGAAATGCTCCCTAAAAACGACCGTCTTAGCTATAAACCAAGCAGTCCACCGACTGCTTGGGTTATGGGAGCTGAACTCTGGATGCATTGTTCGAAGTTATTTTTACATCATGTGCTGGGAATTACTGAATATATCAGGCATGTGTATTAAAAAAGATTCCAAACAGCCATGTCCGATTCCCTAAACGAAGACATTATAGCCGATCTGTTACAAACTCCATTTTCTTGCCGAACATTTTGAAAAGAAGAAGAATGTGATTTCAAAAGGAAGACCGATGCCTGCATTGCCAAGTTTAGCGCAGCAACAAAAGAATATTACTCGACAGTTTCAAAACGCCAATTTTGAAAGATGCGAACAACTTGCCAGAAGTGTTAAGACCAACAAACTGTTTTGTTGGAACTGTTTGCTGTTTAGGTTTAGCTGTGACAGACAGGGCCCGCTTAAGGTTTTATGCCGCCCTAGGCACAGTAAGCGTTGCGGGACGGGCCCCTACAGCAAAATGATAGTCCCATTCTCAATAGTACCTCTCTATATTTTTTCAGGACAGTTTCCTGCCTATTCTTTCGTTATTATATAATGTCCTACATGTTGCTGCCTTATTTACTGAAAAATTTAATTACCCTACACCAGGGCCCGACTGAGCACATCCGATGTTTGGGGCCGTCTCGATAAAAAATTTTCAGTCAACAGTTGAAAAGAATATTTTCTGGTAAAAATTTTTTTTGCAAGCAATTTTTCTAGTAGTGAAACATTAAAACACATCCCACATACTAGTCAACTGTATATCCAATGTGGCTTGTAATAGACAAGCATCCACACCATTTGTACTTCGACGCACCCGCAGAGCTTACAACTGTAACATTAATTACTCTGGAATTCCATTTTTGTTTTATAGTATTATTTACAAAGCGAAATAACTATCCTCCCAGAGATATAATTTAAAGCCTCTAGTTAACCATAAATTTAATGGAAATGATGAACTGATAGTAGTTTTTAAGCTGTAAGAAGTAATCTCTCACGGTGTTACAGCTAACCACACACATTGCGGCATAAATTATTGCAGTCTACGTAATACAACAGCCTTTCAACTTTTATTATTTCAAAAATCTGAAGCTAATGTCACTTGTAAAAAAGTGAAAAGTAATTGCCTTTGCAACTGCTTGGGTAGTCTGTTGGGTCACCGCACGTCACTGTTTGAATGCGAGACAGAACTTCCTGTTGTACGTTTGCTAGCTTAACAGGTGTCACGCTCTCACACGCAGCGACGATACGCAGTCGGAAATCGTGGAGGCTCGTCGGTTCCACCCTGTACACGTGATCCTTTAGATAACCCCAGAAGAAGAAATCCATGGGAGTTAGATCTGCGGATCGTGGAGGCCATGCTACGGGACCACCATGACCGATGATCTGTTGCCCGAAAGTGTCGGACAGGAAGTGCTGTACCGCTGTTGGTTGATGTGCCGGAGCGCCGTCATGCTGAATCCATAATGAGCATACATCTTGAAGAGACAGATCATCTAACCACTCAGGTAATGTGCTTTGTAACAGCTGCAGGTATCTTCATCCATTTAATGCACCCTCATAGAACACAGGCCAAACCTTCCAGATGGCACACCAGACATTCATCGACCAGCGCACCTGATGCCTCATTTCCCGTGTAAAAAATGGATTCTGAACTGCCCAGTAATGGGTGTTTTGTTTGTTCAGCTCCCCGGCACGTGTGAACTGCGCCTCGTCAGTCCAAAGGATGTTTGATAGAAAGGCCGCATTTTCTACTATGGTGTTCATTACAAAATTGCACCAATCTGGACGTCGTTGGTTATCCCCTGGCATCAATACGTGCAGCAGTACTGTACAGTAAGGGTGGGCACCATGCTGATGCAAAATGCTCCACACACGGGATTGTGATAAGCCACCTGCCATACCAACTTCCCTCGTACTGGTGTGCGGGTTGGCCAAAACGTATGCCAGCGCATCGACTGGTTGCACATCCCTACCCATTACGGTGAGTCGGCCCGTATGGGGACGCGCTGCAAAACTGCCTGTCTCTCGTAGCCATCAAACCGCGCGACTAATGGTCCACACTGTCGCCGATGGATGATCAGAAATTGTAAGCCATACTGGCGTGACGCTTCCCTCGCGTTGCGTCCAAATTCTCCACATAGCAGTACCATCTCGCAATACTGTTCGTTCGAATTACCTGCCATGCTTGTTCTTTACCTGATACTCACGTTACGAATGACATAGCTCCTGACCGATGATCCTTTATACAATGTAATGCCGCGCCTGATATGGCAGCAGGTGAAGTGTTATGTCACACCAGAATTTGCATACGACACTCACAGGCGTGCGGTCGCATACGTCATACATTTCTCTCTGCTAAACTGTTACCGCGACAACGACACGAACCAGCCTCGCACAAGTTCGTGTTTCCAGCCTACTACATACACCAGCCTTTTCTACCATATGTCATTTCCTACTAATTTGTTGATGCTCTACAAGTTTCTAATTGATCTCTTTCCCATCATCATCATCATTGTCAACCATTATCAATCCACTGCTGGACGAAGGTCTCCCCAAGTTTCCTCCACAACGGTCTGTCTTGTGCCAGTCTCCTCCATGTCACTCCCCGCATATTTACGAATTTCATCCACCCATCTCCCATGTGGTCTTTTTCTGGGTCTTTTCCTGTCCCTTGGAATCCAATCTAAAATTTCGGCTGTACATCTATGGTCTGTCCTTCTGGCAGTATGTCCAGCCCATTGCCATTTCAGGGATTTAACTCTGATCATGATGTCTTCCACTCTCGTCATTTTCGGATCCACGAGTTCCTCTTCTTATCTCTCCTGATTATACCAAGCATGCACCTCTCCATGCTTCTTTGAGTTGTCTGCAGCCTTTGTATGTCTCTTTTAGTTAAGGTTATGTCTCTGCACCATACGTAAGCACTGGAAGGATGCATTGATCAAACACTTTTCTTTTAAGACATAATGGCATATTGCTCTTGAAAATTATGCTGTTTCTTCCAAAAGCTCTCCAGGCAAGTTTTGTACGCCGATTAATTTCT
Organism: Macrothele yani; assembly: GCA_039090855.1. NCBI lineage: Eukaryota > Metazoa > Arthropoda > Arachnida > Araneae > Macrothelidae > Macrothele > Macrothele yani. Next base: position 93,847,175 of record CM076993.1, read on the forward strand.
TCATCAATGTGACCCTCACTTGATATCTGCTGTCCAAGATAAACATACGTGTCTGTTATCTCCAGTTTTTCTCCATCAATCGATAAATCTTCATTTCTTGTAAAAGCATTGAACATCACTTTTGTCTTCTGAAAGTTCATTTTTAATCCCACTTCTTTACTCTTGTCAGCAAGTTCCTGGATCATACTCTGCAGCTCTCATGGGGTAGTTGCAAAAATGACTACATCATCAGCAAAACGAAGGTGGGTTAGATAATCTCCATTAATCTTTATCCCTTTGTTTTCCCAGTTCAGTGATTGAAAGACATTTTCCAATGTGGCATTAAAGAGCTTCGGAGATATGGTGTCACCTTGTCTCACTCCTTTCCAATTTTTATGTGTGTTGTATTTTCAAACAGCCGAATCTTTGCACTTGCATTTTCATAGATGTTATTAATAATATTAATGTATGCATCTTCAATACCGCAGGTTTTCAGAGCCATTGTAACTGCTGATGGTTTCACCGAATCAAAGGCTTTTTCATAATCGATAAAAGCCATGCACAATGGAAGTTCATATTCCCTCGCTCTTTCAATTAGTTCTCTGAGCACGTGGATATGATCTATTGTGCTGTAGCCACTCCTGAATCCAGCTTGTTCTCTCAGTTGAGCCATGTCCAGTGTTACCTTCAAGCGGTGTGAAAGAACTTTAGTGAAGATTTTATAAACTACTGATAGGAGGCTGATAGGTCTGTAGTTTCCGAGATCCTCAATGTCACCTTTCTTATGTAGCAGGATCATTGTAGCGGTGTTCCAATCCTCAGGAATCTTTCCTTCATTAAGGCATCGAGTGAAAATTTGGGCGAGTACTGTTTCAATTTCTCCACTTGCTTCTTGTATGATGTCTATAGTAATTCCATCTTCACCTGGAGCTTTCCCCCGCTTCATGTTCTTCATTGCATGAGCAACTTCTGCTGGGAGGACTGGAAGAACTCTGGTACCTTTCATGATGTCTGGAGTACATGTATCATCCCTTTCATATAGTTTGGAGTAGAAATCTTTCACTCTTGTCAAAATTTCGCCTCTATTTCTTGTTATAGAACCATCTTCTTTTCTCAGAGCCATAATCTGTTTTCTTCCCTTACTGAGATGTCCCTTTGCTATCTTTAGGCTTTGGTTGTTTTCAATTGCTTTCCTCACTAGCTCACAGTTGAATTTCCTTACGTCTTCAGTGATACTTTTTCGTGCTGTCTTGCATAGCTCTATATATTCCACTTTGGAAGTCACATCTTCTTTAGTTGTCCTCATCTCTCTTCTTTTTTGCATCAACATTTGGTTTTTTCCTGATAATTTGTTTACATGCAACTTGTTCTTAGACCCAGCTAATTTTGTTGCTGTTTCCATAAGAGCTTTGGTTACTTTTCTGTTAACTTCAGAAATATCCACTTCTTCCGATGTTAGGCCTTCTAAAGCAGAGAATCTGTTTTTCAGTTCCAACTTGAAAGTATTATGGTGTTTTTTAAGGTTGGTTATGTCAATACATTTTGTTTGTCCCATATCTCTCATGATTTCCGAGATAGGAGTGCTAACTTCCACATTTTGCCTCTAGGGGAGCTGCAGTCACTCTCATCCGATAATGCGTGGTTCTTTTACTATACTATACCTTACTTCCATAGCTCTAGCTGTCTTTGTTCCCAAGTTATTGAGGTGACTTAGGAGTTTAGGAATCACCCTGTATATATTATCACTGAAGATGTATGGAAATTCAACTGTGAACTAGTGAGGAAAGCAATTGAAAACAACCAAAGCCTGAAGAGAGCAAAGGGACATCTGAGTAAGGAAAGAAAACAGATTATGGCTCTGAGAAAAGAAGATGGTTCTGTAACAAGAAATAGAGGTGAAATTTTGACAAGAGTGAAAGATTTCTACTCAAAACTATATGAAAGAGATTATACATGTACTCCAGGCATTACGAAAGGTACCAGAGTTCTTCCAGTCCTCCCAGCAAAAGTTGCACATGCAATCAAGAACATAAAACTGGGAAAAGCTCCAGGAAAAGATGGAATTGCTGTACACATCATACAAGAAGCAAGCGGAGAAACTGAAACAGTACTCGCCCAAGTTTTCACTCAATGCCTTAATGAAGAGAAGATTCCTGAGGATTGAAACAATGCTACAATGATCTTGCTACATAAAAAAAGGTGCCATTGAAGAACTCAGGAACTACAGACCTATCAGTGGTTTATAAAATCTTCACTAAAGTTCTTTCACACCACTTGAAGGTGACACTGGACATGGCTCAACCAAGAGAACAAGCTGGATTCATGAGTGGCTACATCACTATAGATCATATCCACGTACTGAAAGAATTAATTGAAAGAACGAGAGAATATGAACTCCATTATGCATGGCTTTTATTAATTATGAAAAAGCCTTTGATTCAGGGAAACCAACAGCAGTTACAATGGCTTTGCAATCCTGCCGTATTGAAGATGCATACATTAATATTATTAATTACATCTATGAAAATGCAAGTGCAAAGATTCGGCTATTTGAGAATACAGCATCCATAAAAATTAGAAAGGGAGTGAGACAAGGTGACACTATATCTCCCAAACTCTTTAATGCCACATTGGAAAATGTCTTTCAATCACTGAACTGGGAAAACAAAGGGATAAAGATTAATGGAGATTATCTAACTCACCTTCGTTTTGCAGATGACGTAGTCATTTTTGCAACTACCCCATCAGAGCTGCAGAGTATGATCCAGGAACTTGCTGACAACAGTAAAGAAGTGCGATTAAAAATGAACTTTCGGAAGACAAAAGCAATGCTTTTACAAGAAATGAAGATTTATAGATTGAGGGGGAAAAGCTGGAGATAACCAATACCTACATTTATCTTGGACAGCAGATATCAAGTGGGGGTCACATTGGTGAAGAAATTAATCGGCTACATAAACTTGCCTGGAGAGCTTTTGGAAGAAACAGTATAATTTTCAACAGCAATAGGCCATTATGTCTTAAAAGAAAAGTGTTTGATCAATGCATCCTTCCAGTGCTTACGTATGGTGCAGAGACGTGGACCTTAACTAAAAGAGACATACAAAGACTGCAGACAACTCAAAGATGTATGGAGAGGTGTATGCTTGGTGTAACCAGGAGAGATAAGAGGAGGAACTCACGGATCCGAAAAATGACAAGAGTGGAAGACATCATGATCAGAGCAAAATCCCTGAAATGGCAATGGGTTGGACATACTGCCAGAAGGACAGACCATCGATGGACAGCCAAAATTTTAGATTGGATTCCAAGGGACAGGAAAAGACCCAGAAGAAGACCACATGGGAGATGGGTGGATGAAATTCAAAAGTATGTGGGAGTAACATGGAGGAGACTGGCACAAGACACACCGTTCTGGAAGAAACTTGGAGAGACCTTCATCCAGCAGTGGATTGATAATGGTTGTTGATGATGATACAGGCCCAAGACAGACAATTGTGGAAGAAATTTGGGGAGACCTTCATCCAGCAGTGGATTGATAATGGTTCATGATGATATATACAGAGTTTTTGCTGGTCCTTGATAAAGCCAAGGCTCAGTATTCTCGACACCTTCTACATTCAGTAGTTTTATTTTATTTTTTTATCTTTTCTCCTTTTACTCACACGGGTAGATACATAACCTTTTCTATGTTGTACTAGGTGTGAGTCAAAATTTTATATGTATTTTTTTGCTTAGGTATCTTCTTCATAGAATGTGAATTCTGAATTTTCAAAACTGCTGCGTTGCGCGTTTGATCTTCAGGTTATTTTGCAACCTTCGTTTTAAATTCTAAAGTTTTTCCTTAGTCTTCAGTTTTGCTCTTAAGTATATATATATATATATATATATATATATATATCATCATCATCATCATTGTCAACCATTATCAATCCACTGCTGGACGAAGGTCTCCCCAAGTTTCCTCCACAACGGTCTGTCTTGTGCCAGTCTCCTCCATGTCCCCCCTGCATACTTTCGAATTTCATCCACCCATCTCCCATGTGGTCTTCTTCTGGGTCTTTTCCTGTCCCTTGGAATCCAATCTAAAATTTCGGCTGTCCATCGATGATCTGTCCTTCTGGCAGTATGTCCAGCCCATTACCATTTCAGGGATTTAACTCTGATCATGATGTCTTCCACTCTTGTCATTTTTCGGATCCACGAGTTCCTCTTCTTATCTCTCCTGGTTACACCAAGTATGCACCTCTCCATGCTTCTTTGAGTTGTCTGCAGCCTTTGTATGTCTCTTTTAGTTAAGGTCCACGTCTCTGCACCATACGTAAGCACTGGAAGGATGCATTGATCAAACACTTTTCTTTTAAGACATAATGGCATATTGCTCTTGAAAATTATGCTGTTTCTTCCAAAAGCTCTCCAGGCAAGTTTTGTACGCCGATTAATTCTTCATCAATGTGACCCTCACTTGATATCTGCTGTCCAAGATAAACGTACGTATCTGTTATCTCCAGCTTTTCTCCATCAATCGATAAATCTTCGTTTCTTGTAAAAGCATTGAACATCACTTTTGTCTTCTGAAAGTTCATTTTTAATCCCACTTCATTACTCTTGTCAGCAAGTTCCTGGATCATACTCTGCAGCTCTGATGGGCTACTTGCAAAAATGACTACGTCATCAGCAAAACGAAGGTGGGGTTAGATAATCTCCATTAATCTTTATCCCCTTGTTTTCTCAGCTCAGTGACTGAAAAACACCCTCCAATGTGGCATTAAAGAGCTTCGGAGATATGGTGTCACCTTGTCTCACTCCCTTTCCAATTTTTATGTGTGTTGTATTTTCAAACAGCCTAATCTTTGCACTTGCATTTTCATAGATGTTATTAATAATATTAATGTATGCATCTTCAATACCGCAGGTTTTTCAGAGCCATTGTAACTGCTGATGGTTTCACCGAATCAAAGGCTTTTTCATAATCGATAAAAGCCATGCACAATGGAAGTTCATATTCCCTCGCTCTTTCAATTAGTTCTCTGAGCACGTGGATATGATCTATTGTGCTGTAGCCACTCCTGAATCCAGCTTGTTCTCTCGGTTGAGCCATGTCCAGTGTTACCTTCAAGCGGTGTGAAAGAACTTTAGTGAAGATTTTATAAACTACTGATAGGAGGCTGATAGGTCTGTAGTTTCCGAGATCCTCAATGTCACCTTTCTTATGTAGCAGGATCATTGTAGCGGTGTTCCAATCCTCAGGAATCTTTCCTTCATTAAGGCATCGAGTGAAAATTTGGGCGAGTACTGTTTCGATTTCTCCACTTGCTTCTTGTATGATGTCTACAGTAATTCTATCTTCTCCTGGAACTTTTCCCCGCTTCATGTTCTTGATTGCATGTGCAACTTCTGCTGGAAGGACTGGAGGAACTCTGGTACTGGTATCTTTCATGATGTCTGGAGTGCATGTATCATCCCTTTCATATAATTTGGAGTAGAAATCTTTCACTCTTGTCAAAATTTCGCCTCTATTTCTTGTTACAGAACCATCTTCTTTTCTCAGTGCCATAATCTGTTTTCTTCCCTTACTGAGATGTCCCTTTGCTATCTTTAGGCTTTGGTTGTTTTCAATTGCTTTCCTCACTAGTTCACAGTTGAATTTCCTTACGTCTTCAGTGATACTTTTTCGTACTGTCTTGCATAGCTCTATATATTCCACTTTGGAAGCCACATCTTCTTTAGTTGTCCTCATCTCTCTTCTTTTTTGCATCAACATTTTCGTTTTTCCTGATAATTTATTTACATGCAACTTGTTCTTAGACCCAGCTAATTTTGTTGCTGTTTCCATAAGAGCTTTGGTTACTTTTCTGTTAACTTCAGAGATGTCCACTTCTTCCGATGTTAGGCCTTCTAAAGCAGAGAACCTGTTCTTCAGTTCCAACTTGAAGGTATTATGGTGTTTTTTAAGGTTGGTTATGTCAATAGATTTTGTTTGTCTTATGAGCTTGCCACGTTCAAGTTTAGTGTTGAGGTGCATCTTATATCTCACCAATCTATGGTCACTACCTGTGTTGAACTTGTTTAGCACACTGCAGTCTTCTATGACGAATTTTTTGTTACACATAATAAAATCAATTTCACTTGTCGTCCCATTTGGATGTCTCCATGTCCATTTCCTGTGTGGCTTTTCTTGAAAAAGGAGTTCAAGATGAAAAACCCTTCTGCCTCTGCAAACTCAACGAGAGTATTTCCACGCTGGTTTCTGTTGCTGTGACCGAATTTACCTACTGAAGTTTCATTCTGTTGCCGTTGCCCTATTTTTGCATTGAAATCTCCCATAATTATTTTCAAGTGCTGCTTACCTTTATTATTTAGATGACAAATTTCCTCATAAAATTCTTCAATTTCTTCTTCAGGATGGCTTGTGGTGGGTGCATAAGTTTGAATAATCTGAGCCTGGTATCTTCTCGAGAGTTGGATAACAAGTCGTGCAGCTCTGTCAGAGGAACTTTCAACTTCTACCACTTTATCCTTCAGTTTCTTGTTTATTATAAATCCAACACCACTAGTTCTGCCAGTATCTGTCCCACGATAGTAGAAGAGATGCCCACTTTTCAGTTCGATGAGATCTTCTCCTTTTCTCCTTACCTCACTTAGCCCCACGATGTCCCACTTGATCCTTTGTAGTTCCTCTTCCAATTCAAGAAGCCTTGAATCAGAAGATAAGGAGCGTTTATTGTACGTTGCCAAGGTCAGCATCAGATGGCAGCCTAGTCCGGTCCTCCGGGGATTCTTAGCACCCTCTGCCTTCATGTCGCACTGGCCGCTGCCTTGGCCACGTACATTCCAGCTACCCGGAGACTGAGGGCCAAGATTTAAGTTGTGGAGTCATTTTGGAGGGGTTTGGCCATAACTCACCACGCTGGCCAAGCGGGTTGGTGAGTGTGGGATACAATTTCCTCTGATCCCGATGGTATAGTTATACCGCTATTGGCGGTCGTCAGAGCCCCTTTAGTGGGAACAGGATGCACCACGAGAAGGCGGGGTTGACATTTGTCAAGGAGAGGCTGTGATGTTACGCATCACCTGACCTTACATCCCATATATATACACACACACACACACACACACAAATGCAAACAAAGTCAACAGATAAAAAAGTTTTCTAAGTTCTAAAGGGCCAAAAAGGGCCAAAAGGCTGCATCAAAGAAAAATCAAACTAAATAAAAAATACCAATAGGACTGAAAAATTCTTAACTGATTAGCAAGACCAAAAACATTACCAACCACTGGGATAAGAAGAGAGGGATATAGAGCTATGGCAAGCTGTTCTCCGTGGCTTTGTCAAGGGCCAGGCATGAACTCAACTAACCAACCCTTATAGAGACCTGAAAGTGTGGGTTTCTGCGCAAATTTAGTCTGCCACGAATTGCCGAGTCTACCGGAAACAGCATAAGCAGCAACAGCCAAGCAAAAAAAAATAAAAGAAATAAAATAAAAAATAATAATAAATTAATATAATTACTACAACAATAAATAAAAAATAATAAGTTAGAACGTACCTACTCCGAGCGCAGCCCAAGTTACATTCCGAACCCCTGCACATCCAAAACCAACCCCGAAAAAAAATTAAAAAAATAATAGAAATAAAAAAATAATGAAAAATCAGAATTTTTTTTTTAATGGGAGACTCTCTAATAAGTAAAACAATTTTAAAAAACCCAGACACTACCAACAGCAGACTAAATTTCCCGAGGCCCAACCTCACATCCAACTAAACAAAATTTACTGAACAAAACTAAAATGCTTCTTTTGTTATTGGCATCATTTGCTTCTCAGTGAGTTTTTGTTCAGTAAATTTTGTTTAGTTGGATGTGAGGTTGGGCCTCAGGAAATTTAGTCTGCTGTTGGTAGTGTCTGGGTTTTTTAAAATTGTTTTATTTATTAGAAAATCTCCCATTTTTAAAAAAAAATTCTGAATTTTTATTTTTTTTTATTTGAGGGCCCGGGGGGTTGGATGTGCAGGGGTTCGGAATGTAACTTTTCATTTATTGTTATAGTAAATATGTTAATTTTGTTATTATAATTATGTTAATTTATTATTTATTATTATTTTATTTCTTTTATTTTTCTGCTTGGCTGTTGCTGCTTATGCTGTTTCTGGTAGGCTCGTTGGCGATTTGTTGCAGACTAAATTTGCACCGTGTCATCGCTCCCGAATTGTATCCGAATGGTTGGACGAACACTCCACCAACGTGGCCTCGCTTCCTTGGCCATCTAGGTCACCTAACCTCAATCCCATCGAGCACATCTGGGATGCCATCGAGAGAGTTGTTCGAGGCTCTGACCCCCCTCCATCAAATCTTCGTGAGCTGTAGGAGCTTGTTTAGGGGTCGTGGATCCGTATGGCTTCCCAACACTTCCTATGTCTCGTCGAGTCTATGACGAGACGAATCCCTGCCGTCATCAGGGCAAAAGGTGGTGCTACACGTTACTAGACAGGTATCTTTAATTCAATTGCTCTTCAGTGTACATCGTAGCAAGTAACGTTTTTGTTTATTTTATCGGAAGGCGTAAATAATAGAAAGAGAAAAATTTATTAACATACCTGTATAGCTAAAAAGGAGGAAGATATTAACAGCGTTGTGCTACGTTTTTTAACGTCAGAATTTATCCATTTGTTGTTGTTTTTTTATTTGATTTTCTTTCTGACACTAAATCTTTGTTGTGATTAATATACTGAATTCTGATAAATGTTCGCATGCAGCAATAAATTTTCACAGCTTCTTTGCAGGTGTCTGGAAATCTCTCTTCTATTGCAGTTTTTAATTTTCAAATTATACCTCTCTCGGGAAATCTCTGTCTCGTGAATTTATTTAAAAATTATTTCAAATTGATCTACCGTTCTCATCCACTTTGGAGAAGGCACCGTTAGTCCCTCGAGTGATAAGTTTTAATCCATTGAGCAGATGGAAAATCTTCGGCATTTCTAGAAATTGTTCCGAGGGAGGGATCTTTATCGCATAAGCGATAGGCAATATAACCTGCGACATAACTCAGAGCTTGTTTCTCAGCATTACATTGCTCATCTTGAACTGTTTTAAGTATGTCGTTGTCCCAATCTTGCGGCCATGGCTCATTGCAAATGTTTTATAAAGCTTCTAAGTCATCTGCGTTTATTTCTCCAGATACTTCATCAAGAATTTCTTGATTATCAGCTGTAGTGAAAGCTTCTTTTAGTAGCTCTGATGTCAAATATGTTTGGAGTGTTTTAACCTTCTTGAAACTCTGTATTAACTTTTTCGGACAAATTAGGCAATTTATTTGCCAGCAATATGTGTTTTAAATGACCAATAAATTCCGTAAGTGAGGGATGGTCATAAAAAGCACCTATGCCTCTTATTTGACTGAACAAACTCTCCAGGGCATCTTATGTCAAACGAGTAGTTAAAATCTAATAGACTCCACGAAGCGTTAAATCCTTGTAAAGACCGAGAAGAGAAGAAATGGATACAAGACTGCCTTTTTGGAAAGGCAGCATATGTTTTCTCCTCATTACTCTGAGATCCAGTATTTCTGACTTCATTTTGTTCAGAATTTCCTTTTGTTGTATAAAAAGGGGGTTAATACCAAAACCTGCTTTTAGAAGTTTGCTCTTGTCAGGATGTGGGTAACTGTTATTCATAATGTCAAAAAATGAATCTACTAAATTGAAGAAAACTGCAGCACTTTTATGCTCCATTAGATATTCAATACCCTTTGCAGTGATGGCTGAAAACAAAGTTTTTGCTGGGCCTACTTTTTGCCTCTCGTTCCCTTTGATTGCTATATAGCATGGCAGAAATTTAGGACACAACTTTATCTCCCCAGAATCCTTTTCAAAAACTTCTTTGATGATGCCAGTTTGGAGCACATATCCGTCCTGCAAGACAAGTCCATGGTCGATGAAATGATTGCATAAATTTCTTAAATAGTGAGGAGGGTCTGCAAAAACCCAAATCTTAGAACTATCGTCCAGCAGATGGTTAAAAAATGATTTTTTGGGAGAAATTAATAGTTCCTTCCACAAGGTCATACAACCACCTAAATCTGAAAAAATTGCTTTTACTATAACTCCTGTTTTTTCAAGGTTTACAATTATTTCAAACAGAAGAATTTTATTCATTGTACGTTGAAAGTCAAAATACACTGGTTGTTTCCAGGAAAGACAATATTCCTCTAGCCAAAACAACTAGCACCTTTGAGTACAGACCTAAAATCTGGTCCACTCCTGTATCGTAACACACTTTACTATCAACGTGTACTACATCAAAGCTTAAGATGCAAACTTTGTCATTTTCGGAAAGGGTTTTGCTATTTTTCCACATAAGGAGAAACATTATGCAGAATTCCGGGGGATGACAACTAAATTTAGAACACCATCGCTTTAGCGTGTTAGCACTTGGCAAAGGAATGCTAATTTTACACTTCCAAAATTCTTAAGCTTTTCTTGAAATAACTCTAGTTACTATTCCTCTAGATATATCTTTTTCTGTCCATTTGTTAACATCTTTTTGTGTTGCGAAGAACTTTATCTGTGTTAGTGTAAAAATTTTCCTGAAGTTAATTTCCATCTGTTCAAGTATTTTATTTTTCATGTTAGCTATTGACAGGGCTTTTTGTATTAGCACAATTTCTGCTCTCCTATTTCATATGCTAATATTTTTTTGTCACAAAACTCGAACAGTATTTTTGTGTTTGCTTTTCAAGCTACGTATTTCTCGTTCCAGTATGCCACGCTTCTCAGTGAGAATTTTGTTCTGACTTCTAACCTCTGAGCAAGACATGCACTGAACTGATGCACACTTTTCTTCTGAATATTCATTGTCAGAATTGCAAGCAACTTCATCGATGTGCAACTTTTCAGGACTTTGCTCCGGAGTTGGATTCAATGCCCTTATACGGATATCTCTCTTAATTCTTCTATGTTCTCGGCTTGTATGTAGTGTTGATTTTTCATTCGGTAAATTCAAACTGGGAACAGCTGTGGGTTTCAAAAATTTTTTTTTTTTTTTTTCGAGAAGCTCAAGCACGTGATTTTGCATGTCATCTTTGTAGTCTGAATTTTGGAAATGATCACTACATATTCTTGCACTTCCAACTTTAAAATTGTCAGCACGCTTACACTTAACAATCCATTCTTTTATCACATTAACATTTGAAGGGAAAACATGGTAAATAGCGCCATGTTCTTTTGGGTTTTTTTTTATGCGCATTTGTACAATTAGCGACAGCACAGGATGAAGGCATATTGCGTATTACTTTGAATGAAAAAAAACGGACGCTGAATTTTAGTTAAAATAAAACTTACATCAGCAAAAAACAGACATTACGTTAATAAACAACTACATAAACCACTACCAGTAAATGGAGAGCAACAGAGATAGACTGCACAGAATGACTGGAATGTCAGGAAGGTCACCATACTCCGGCCCCATAAGTAATGTCATTTTTCCGCATGACCAACAGAACTGCTCCCTCTGGCGGCCAGACTGTGATGTAGACCACAATAATAATAATAATAAGACGTATCACGTGGCAAGCCCTTCGTGTCACTTCAGACAGAGAACAAGAGTTGTATGTGCATCCATTGAGCCGTTAAACTGCATAAGAAATGATAGTGTCTGAAGAACACATCAGGCACATTCTGCTGTATGAGTTTAACCAGGGGCATACAGCAACTGTGGTGACACGAAACATCAATACCGCATATGGTCAGGGTACCCTGGATGTCAGAAAGTGCCAACAACGGTTCCAGAAATTCCACATGGAGAACAGCACCCTCACAGATATGCAACACCAAGAATGACCTGTTGAGCTTGATAATGATGTGCTGAGAGCTGCTGTTGAGGGGAATCAAGGAATTAGTCACAATCATCCATTCAACTGTTCACAGTCATCTACAGCACCTTGGTAATGTGTCAAACTGGGTAAGTGGGTACCTCAATGAGCTCACTGCACAAAATCTGCAACAGTGTGTGGACATTTGTACTTCCTCGCTCTCCTGTGAAAAGAGGGAGCCGTTTTTGCACAGAATAGTCACAGGAGATGGAAAACAGATTCTTACAACAACATAAGTGCAAACATCAGTGGCTTCCTAAGGAAATGTGCCTGTAGTAGTGGCCAAACCGGGATATTTCCCACAAAAGGTTGTGTTATCTGTTTGGTGGGATATGCAAGGCATAATTCATTACGAGCTTCTGCCACCGAACAAAACCATTACAGAGGAGGTCTACTGTCAGCAGCTACAGCGTCTATGAAGTGCCTTGCAGAACAAATGTCCAGCACTCCTTAATCATAAAGGCGTGGTTATCTACCAGGACAATGCAAAACCACACACAGCCGAAATGACTAGTGCCAAGTTGCAGGAGTCTGGATGGTAAAAATGTTCCCATTCAGCATATTCCCCTGACATTGCGCCATCCGATTATCATCTGTTTCGCAGCCTGCAACACCATCTTGCTGGAAAACACTTCAAAATGTTGAGGAGGAGCACCAAATCCTCTCTGACTTTTTTGGATCAAAGGCCGTGGAATTCTACAACTTGTTGAACAGTGGGAGAAGGTTGTCAGTGCCAGGGGCACTTATTATAATGATAAAAGATCTGTTCAAGGTACCTATTTGTTTGTTTTCTTCACACGTGCAAAAAATGACATTACTTATGGGATGACTTGATATATATACAGTATACAGTAAAACCTTGAAAATCCGTCGTCGACGGGACCGGACGAGTGCCGGATTTATGAAAATTCCGGATTTCTGAAGCTATCCAAAAATTGCGTAACAGGAGTTACGTAAAGCACGCACGTACTTACACGTAACAGGTCACTTTAACTAAAATTTGTGCGACCATGTCTCATGAATATGCAGGGGTAGCGCACCGATCGCATTCTTCGCAATTTGCTGGGGGAAAAATTGTTTTGGCAATGGAAAAAAGTTTTGGCGAAAATATTGACATTTACTTTTTGTATTATTTATTATAAAACTCTGTCAAAAAAAAATTGAGTTTGGCGAATGGTTAGGCAAAAACTTGAAAAAAGCCAGGGCAACCGTTAGGTTTGTGCAATGTATCAATACATGCCGAAAGTCAGATGTGAATTTTACATCGATGTTACGATTGACGAAACTAAGGTACATCGCGAAGGCGATTACTGTGATGCATCATGAAGGACGATCGAATCCACATACTGCCAGCACCAAGCACAGATCATCATCACACGTTCAATACGCATTTCAAATGTGCACACCGATTCGTCGCCTCATCAGTCTGCTTCACTTCAGTGCGGTCCAATGAGATGACGAATTTGAGAAACCTCCCGATGTTTACTCGTACACGTAGGTGGCTATCAGCAATTCGCACGCTGAAATCAGATGATCTTGCGATGTGTTGTTAAGATGGTACAGCGGGAGATTTCCATCGTTATTGGTGAAACATCGTATGTTCTCACGAAAACGAAATCAGAAAAGTGCTGGATTTCTGAAGTTGACGGTTTTCGGATGCTGGATTTTCGAGGTTTTACTGTACATATATATAAATTCTAAAATATGATACTTGGAGAGAAACTTTTTACCAAGACTTTTTTTTTTTTGCTCTTGTCCAGCACCACCAGTGATAGCAACCAAGTGATTTATTTTCCTGTCATCAATGTGAAAAAAAAAAGGGGGGGGATTGATGTAACTACTGTGCAATTATGTATTGACTCTCATATAATGCTTCAGTAAAAAAATGTATTTACTCTCATTTAGTAAGCACATGACTGGACAAAATATCTTAAGGAAAAAATATACAGAACATAATCTATATTTTGAGGTTCATCATCATCATCATCATTGTCAACCATTATCAATCCACTGCTGGACGAAGGTCTCCCCAAGTTTCCTCCACAACGGTCTGTCTTGTGCCAGTCTCCTCCATGTCACCCCTGCATACTTTCGAATTTCATCCACCCATCTCCCATGTGGTCTTCTTCTGGGTCTTTTCCTGTCCCTTGGAATCCAATCTAAAATTTCGGCTGTCCATCGATGATCTGTCCTTCTGGCAGTATGTCCAGCCCATTGCCATTTCAGGGATTTAACTCTGATCATGATGTCTTCCACTCTTGTCATTTTTCGGATCCACGAGTTCCTCTTCTTATCTCTCCTGGTTACACCAAGCATGCACCTCTCCATGCTTCTTTGAGTTGTCTGCAGCCTTTGTATGTCTCTTTTAGTTAAGGTCCACGTCTCTGCACCATACGTAAGCACTGGAAGGATGCATTGATCAAACACTTTTCTTTTAAGACATAATGGCATATTGCTCTTGAAAATTATGCTGTTTCTTCCAAAAGCTCTCCAGGCAAGTTTTGTACGCCGATTAATTTCTTCATCAATGTGACCCTCACTTGATATCTGCTGTCCAAGATAAACGTACGTGTCTGTTATCTCCAGCTTTTCTCCATCAATCGATAAATCTTCATTTCTTGTAAAAGCATTGAACATCACTTTTGTCTTCTGAAAGTTCATTTTTAATCCCACTTCTTTACTCTTGTCAGCAAGTTCCTGGATCATACTCTGCAGCTCTGATGGGGTAGTTGCAAAAATGACTACGTCATCAGCAAAGCGAAGGTGGGTTAGATAATCTCCATTAATCTTTATCCCCTTGTTTTCCCAGCTCAGCGACTGAAAAACACCCTCCAATGTGGCATTAAAGAGCTTCGGAGATATGGTGTCACCTTGTCTCACTCCCTTTCCAATTTTTGGTGTTTACTCACCTTTATTCCCTAAATCTTTTAGGAGGTTTTCGTCTCTACACATTTCCAACACGTATTTTTCTTATTTACATCGTGGTTCAAGGCTGAAAAAAAAAAAATATATTTTTCAACTCACCCAAACTTTTTATTACCTTCCCTTCTAAAGTTTGCGTGAGTTGAAAAAGATGGGGTTTTTCTTGCGGCCTTGAACCCCAATGTAAATAAGAAAAATATGAGTTGGAAATGTGTAGAGAGATTATGTCTAAATAGCATGTGAATAATTAAGCAGCTAGATGACATTTGACATTTGCAATGCTGTATGAATAAATATATACAGAACATTTCTATTTCTTGTGCCCTGGTAATCTTTTTGGTGAATTATTTGAAAGCACATATTTGCATTTTTTTTCCATAAACAAAAAATATGTTACTAAAGTACTTAAATTCTGTGATGAAGCACAATTTGAATTAATTTTTAATCAACACATGGTGATCAAAATGCAAAATAAAATACTGATAAAATGTGAAATAGGATAGTAAGATGATTAGATTTTTCATGGCTAACACCTAAATCTTGTATATACAATGATGCACAAATATACACAGTGTGGCAAAGAATTTTTAAGACTGGTTCTGTAAAATAAAATAGAAACAAGAAATTATAATTTGTTTTGGTTTGTTATTCAAAATAAGTCCCTCCAGCTTCAATACACTTGTTAGAGCGATTTAATAATGATTCGAATGCCTGTTCGAGTTCACTTTGCGGAATTGCCTCCAAAGCATGCGTCGAAGCTGTTTGTATGGCCAAAATATAATCAAAATAACACCCTTTTAACATCATTTTATTTAACATCATTTTAAGTTTTGAGAACAAAGAAAAGTTGCAGGGTGCTAAATCAGGTGAATACAGTGAATGATTCAACACACAGACGTTATTTTTCGCCAAAAATCTACGAACAAGAAGTGAGGTGTGACTGGGTGCATTATCGTGCAACAAACACCAACTGTTTTCATCCCGATATTCTGGACGAATGCGACAAATTCTGCCCATCAAACGCCTAAAAACATTTAAATAAAACTCACCAGTAATTGTTTGTCCACTTGGAAAAAATTCTTTGTGGATAATAAATACCCTTACTATCGAAGAATGTAATGAGCATTGCTTTGATTTCCGATGGAACTTTTCTTGTTTTTTTGGCTTGTGGTGAGTTTTTTTACTTCCATTCCGCACTTTGTCGCTTTGTTTTAGGATCATATTGAAAACACCATGTTTCATCACCTGTAACAATCGATTTTAAGAAGTTTGGATCATTTTCAGCGGCTGAAATGATGTCTCTGCAGTGTGCACTTCTCCTTTATTTTTGTTCATTGGTTAACGCGTGTGGAACAAATTTAGCACAGACTTTTGTTTTGCCCAAATCTTCATGCATGATGGTTCGAATCATTTCTTTGTTGATGTTTAAAGACTTTTCCATCATTCTTAGTGACACACATCGATTGTTTGCCACAAAATCACGCACTTTTTCAATAATCTCAGGTGTCCTCGATGAACTTGGTCTTCCGGTATGCTTATCATCTTCTAGCGTATCTCTTCCGTCCAAAAAACGTTTGTGTCACAGGAAAACATTTGATCTACTTAAACAAAACTCATCGTAAACTTGTTTCATCATTTGGTACGTTTCTGAGGCACTTTTACCAAGTTTTGCATTAAATTTAATTACAGCCCTTTGTTCCATCTTAATAATTCAACATGAAAAAAATGTTACTTCTCTAATGAACGGCCGTTTCGTTTGAGTTACTTTAACAACTGTGCAGTACTTTTGGCAGAAAGCAAGCAGATGGTCACGGTTTATAACGCATTTGCGATTACACTGGTGGCGCCACCGTAGGCCGAAATCTAGCGCCAGTCTTAAAAATCGTGAAAAAAATTCTTTGACGCACTGTGTAGTGTGCAATGAAATAAGATATGGAGTCACTCAGGTCAGATTTATCACACTAATCGTGAAAAGAAAAACATTTAACATGAACCATACAAATAAATGCATAAATAGGTAGTCACATATTAATTTAAAACCCAAAAAAAATAATAATTAATGCAAGAGCATCTTCATCATAGCATAAGAAATAAAAGGTGAAAATTACATTTTAAATTTTTGAGCTTCAATTCTACGTCATACTTCCGCCGCTTTTCTTTAACAGTTTCAGGGTCATCTGTGGCATTTATTTTATGTGAAAACCCATAGCGCCGTCTTCTAACTTTCTTTACATGTGGCACACTAAAAGGATTGTCCGAAAAGGAACGCTGATCACTTATGCGCACATTTGAAAAACAGTCTTGCTGCTGAAGCTGAGATGCCACATTATTAGTTGATTCTGGAACATCAGCACTGTTCATTAACAATATTGATGATGAGTCCAGCGCATGCCTACTGTCAAAGTGAAAATTCGCACTTTTAGTTTCAGACTCATCAGCATCGTGTACTGTAAGTCTAAATGACGGCTCTGTGCCATCACACTCCACATCTTTTTCATCTTCATTGTCCTTTGGCAGTTCAGTAAAAGAGTATTCAGACTGAAAGGAGGGTGATGCCTCCCGATCAGTACTGTTTTTTGCAGTAACAGTTGAGGTACTACAGTCGCTACCTATTTTATCTTCACTTTCTGGGAATTCATCAGCAAGATGAGTTTTCTCACAGTCATTTGAAAAAGCATCACTGGAATCAATGTTTGTCTCACCAACATATTCATGATCTGTCCTGTCTGTCACCTTGTCAATTTTATCCATGATGGACACCAATCTTAAGAACACATTATTCCCATAACATAAAGCAATGTGATTTATAAGGACTACATCATTCCATTTTTGATGCATTCATCCAACACATTGCATACTGCAATAGGAACAAATTTAAATTAGTGATGGTGAGTCACTGAATTGAAACATCTGCCATCTGAAGAACGAGTGCCAAGTAAAAAATTCTTGGACATTCTTTGTGAATGATTTCCACATGCTTGATTTGCCTAAAACATAATAAAAAAAGAACATATGAATTAATTAATGCTTGTTACCATCATACAAATTGTGCAGACAAATGACACATGGAAGGCTCATACAGACACACGTTCTACCTTTTAATCACACATTAGATATTTCTAAATATTCTGTTTTGAGTTCCAAGAGGGAGAGGGTGAAAGATTCACATCCCTCACACATATTTAGTTTTTAATCTCTAAATCAGAAGCCATGAGTCACATATATTTAAAATAAAAAGTACATAATTAACAAAATAGAAAAATGAACACAATAATAGGGATTACTGCTTCTTTCATTACATTATTCTGGGAAAGGAATATGTACAGGCAATTGATTTTTTCTCTTTTTACTTAAAAAGAAATACAATTTCTTAAATCCTAAAAAAATGCAGCATTAGAAACAGTTTTTTATGTCTGATGATGCAAGTACAATTCAAAAAATAATAAATAAAATAAAAATAAGAAATTACAAGAAGAAATATTACTAAAGTGAATATTTACAATCATTATATCTTATGTGATTCTATCATATAGTTCACATACAATTACGTGACCACAAGGTTCTTCAGGAAGACGCTTTAACGTCTGTAAATTCTGTTTTACACGTTCTGTAAAGTGGGTACAGTCTGTGGTGGTGCATTAACTTATTCAATTAAAATATAAATCGGTTACAAGTCCTAAAGATGTTACTTACGGAATTGCATATTCAGTCCAGCGTCAGTAGTTATTGAGTTTCTTTGTCCAAAGTTGAATCTTGCTTCATTATGGCCAGTTGTTATTAGGGTTAGTTCGAGAGCCATTTCGTTATAAGTTGTACCCTACTTCGGATATGTCCAGATGATAGGGTTAGCCTCGTTTTGGCTATGTCGACATCATATTGAATGGGTAAAGGTTTCCAGATAATAATTAAAAATTCTTAAAGTTAAGGGTTACTAAAGGCCAAATACGACGTGGAACTTCAAGTTGTATGTAAATAGTAACTCTTAACTCAAGAATTTTTAAGTATTATCTGGAAACCTTTACCCATTCAATATGATGTCGACATAGCCAAACGGAACTAACCCTATCATCTGGACATATCCGAAGTAGGGTACAACTTATAACGAAATGGCTCTCGAACTAACCCTAACAACTGACCATATTGAAGCAAGATTCAACTTTGGACAAAGAAACTCAATAACTACTGACGCTGGACTGAACACGCAATTCCGTAAGTAACATCTTTAGGACTTCTAACCGATTTATATTTTAATTGAATAAGTTAATGCATCACCACAGACTGTATCCACTTTACAGAACGTGTAAAACAGAATTTACAGACGTTAAAGCGTCTTCCTGAAGAATATTTACAAATTGTTTTATTTTAACTACAAATATCTCAAAATTATGGGGTTTTTACTAAGGAATAAAAGAGTATTATTTATACATCAAATTTCCAAGTAGCACCCCTTCCCTTCCTCACCCTCAGCGATACAGCTTTAGTAAGGCGTTGCCATTCATGAGTTAAATTCCAACCTTCCAAATCTTTTAATGTTGAACCTTTTCTTCTCTTTATTTCCAGTCTTTCTGCAACTTTTCTTTTGAAAAAACGCTGTTGATGTGTCAGAAATTATACAGTGTTGCAAAGCACTTTATGTCCTGTATTTTGTACAAGTTCCAACCCTGTTTTCTTTTGTCATATTTTTAATTGCAGCTTTATGTTCTGCCAATCTTGTTTTAAGCTGTCTGCCTATCTTTCCCATATAGCTGAGGTCACACTCACAAACATTTTATGTATAAATAATATCCTTTTATTCCTTAGTTAAAAAAACATAATTTTGAGAAACTTATTGTTCATTATGTAAGTTTAGGAATATCCATGTCATCAATTATTACCAAATTTTATATAATCTTTTGTTGATATTTTTTTATATTAATCTTTTGCTGATATGCGAAAATATAAACAACTAAAAGATGTGGAAAACTTCAATAATTTTGGGTAAGGGAAGTGAATGAAATGCATGCTTAAGACATTAAATGAAAAAGAAAAATTACTTTAAGATTTGAGGTCAAAATGAATTGTGATAAATATCAATTTTCTAATTTTCAAGGTCATGTAATTTGAAATCCTGTGGGTGGACAGAGCTGAAATCTAGAATTTATGCATAAATATACACATCTAACAATCAAACCAAATTTTAAGGAAATCAAAAGAAGCTATAAAGTGGCTATTTCATTCGTTGATCTGAAACAGAATGACCCAAGTGGGAAGAAGAGTGAAATGGCCTGCACCAAAACCTTACAAAGAACTAACAAAACATTTGAAAATTTTCACAGCTATAGTAACTCCTAAAAGTTCTTAAAAAAAAATTCATTTTTTAAACACATATAAAACTTAATATTACAGGTGGGGGGGGGGGAACTCCATAAACAGGGATAGACAAATCCAAGGTACACGGTTGCCATAGCACCTGATAATTTTCACAAGGCACCTGAGTTTTCGAGTTCTTTTTTTTTTTTTTTTTTTTTGATTGGAGGTTTAACGACCACCGTGAGCAACTCAATGGGCTATAAGCAGTCGCCCGTCCCTAATTTTGGGTCACTGGTTCCAGGGAAGGGAGAGAGCCAGTGCCGTAAGACAAACACAACATCCATGCCTCACCGGGATTCGAACCCGGACCCCTTCGGACGAATGATCAGAGGCCAACGCCTTAGACCACTGCGCCACCGGGGTGGCTTCGAGTTCTATTCTGAAAATTTTATTTTCCAAACTTTGGATTTTTATTATAAAGATTCCATCTCTTTAAAAAAGCAACAAGCATCTGGATTTTTTTCTCTTTGCATAACTTTTTGTAAACTACTTACTGTAAAATCAGAATACTGAAGATGCCA
Organism: Macrothele yani; assembly: GCA_039090855.1. NCBI lineage: Eukaryota > Metazoa > Arthropoda > Arachnida > Araneae > Macrothelidae > Macrothele > Macrothele yani. The sequence continues at coordinate 93,867,814 of CM076993.1, forward strand.
ATATTTACTTTTGGCACTATTGCCACAGAGTTATGCATTCTGCAGAAATATCAGCAGTAGCTATTCAGGCTGAAATTCCACAGTGCAACCCAAGACAAATATGTGCATGCACACAGAGTAAGAACAAAAGATGTCCGTAGCTATGGCACTGATTTTTGTGCAGGGTGTTTATGAATGAATTTATTCACTACTGGTTTTATTGAATGTGGAAACCAATTTTGAAATGCAACTATTAATACAAATACATAACATGCTATCTGATTAATAACAAGGAACGATACACCAACTATACTTAATATAGTTGAACTATACTAGTAATCTGAATTGTTTGGTGTAAAATAGAACTCAAAGTTCCCAAGCTCTCGCACATCATCTGGTTGATGTGGGAAAGCTTGATGAAAATGCCATCTCAATCAACCAGATGGCATTTTCAAGGAAGGTAGACAGCAAACTGAATAATGGAATGTTTTAAAAGCTTGCATGTGGTGACTTGACTGGATAATAAATAAATACATGCAAGTGAAATTATTCATTCAAAGACACCAAAGACACAAGGAGTCGTGTTGGTCAGGCACACAATATTTCGAACAGAAAAAAAATGAGGCATTATTTGAAGAACTGTTTTCAAATTTGTTATTATTATTGCAGGACTCACTGTTGGTAATGATCTCCAAGGTCTCTTGAATGGCAGTAGATTTAGGTGTGAAGTAGGAAGCTAATTTTGTTATATCATTCCACAAAAGAGCAACAGACTTTAGTTTGACTTCTCTGGATAGAACCATAGCTACTTTACTGTCGTTTGTGTCTCTTTTATATTTATTGATCCTAATTTTAATGGAATGCTTGATTATTCTGATGCAGTATCACTTAGAGCCATTCCTTGCTCACTGGAAAGGTGAGGCTTGTCAGTATTCCTCTTAAACATGGTGTATAAAGATGTCAGATACCTTTTGCTGTCACTGAGGTATGAAAGCTTGGAAACTTTTAATTCTATTTTACGCCAATAAATATAGGGGAGTACTAGTATTCTTCTACTATTTTTAATGTATTTCCTAGTTTTAGTTTGTGTTCCCTAGTTTTAGTTTTAACAGTATTCACAAGAAACTTTTTACCAATAACAAAATAGGGTTAATTTATTTTCTTCAAGTTTGAAGTTAAATTCCATTTAAACATCGTTGGCTTTAATTTCCTTTAACACTATGACCACAGTTGTGGTCAGAATCTGAGTAACTACCCTATGCACGTTTTTTTTTTTGCAGACAATGACTTTATGACTTCACGACACTGTGGAATATTTTTTTTAATTCATATTTGGAAGGGAAACTCAGTTATGAGCACTTATACCTAGAACTATGGCAGAGGTCAGTTCGATTCTATAAAGATTTCATGAAAAATGTGATAATTACCGAGGATTTGACATTAGTCAGGGTCTTTGGGTGTCATATGGGTCTTGCATGTAAGTAATGTTTATATACACACAGCTAGTGCGATTTTTTTTTTTTTTTCAGAGAAACATTTACAAAAACACACTTTTCAGCTTTATGAAACCAGATGCCAAAGCTTCTGGTGTAATTCATTGCTATAATGGAGATGAGGAAGTTTGAAGTATTTGTTTACATATTTGGGAATTGGGGCTTCTTGTTTATACTTAAGTGAAGAAGAAATCTGTTTACATTTGTAACAGAAGCTGGTAGTCATGTCTAACCTTATCTATGGAAGGAATTCCTAAGAGAAATAGTATGCCTCTCTGCATTAAAGAGAAGTACTACCAGGCAATTCTCCATCACCTATCAGATACAGTGTGACAGAAGAGACCTGTGCTGTGGTAGAAAGGTGACTGGCAGCTGCACTACGACCATGCCCTTCCATTCGTCTCACCTCAGGTCCTTTTGGTCAAACACTGGATCTCACAAGTGGGGCAGTTCCAAACTCTCCAGATGTTGGCTCTTTTGCAAATTCTGTCTGTTCCCAAAGTTGGAAAATTCTTTGAAAGGAAGAAGATTTGAAGACACAGATGAGATCAAGAAGAATATGATGTGGCACCTATCAGCAATGCCTAAAAGTGGCAATACTTCAAAAAGTATCCAGTGTGATGAAACTTCACTTAAGCATTCAAAAACGTCCAAGGTAGCACAACACTGAGTCTTAGCATCATGCTCTGTCTAGTTTAGCAGGGAGGGAAATGTAGTTGGATACTTTTTGATCAGGCCTTGTACATCTGTGTGGCATAAAAAAAATTACAAGAAACTGCAAAAATTAAGAAAAAATCAATTGCCAAAGCACATGGCCACAGACAATAAAGAAAATAAATGCACTTCATTTAGAAAATAGTATAAGTACACTAGTAATCCAAATTTATTGGAGTAGAATAAAAATCAGTTTTCACATCAACCAGATAGCTTTTTCAAGGAAGATAGACAGAAACTGCAATCTGAATAATAAAAGGCTTCAACAATTTGACTTACTAGTAATCACTAGTAATTTGACTTAACTAGTAATTTTGACTTATTAATGATAATAAAATAATGAGCAACTATACACCAGCTACGTAGAAAATAGTATAACTGTACTAGTAATCCAAATTTATTGGAGTAGAATAACTTTGAATTACTAGTATAGTTACATAGGGTGTACATAAAGTCTTTCCCACATTACAAAAAGTAATATAAAAAAATGTATTACAGGCACAAGAAAGGGATTGTACGACAATGATGGCGCACAAGTAAAGTTTTACTTTCCAGTGTCAATACACCTCCACATGGATGCCATTTGAAGCCCGGAGGACATCTAAGCGATATATGATTTCATGCCATATTTTGTTTAACATCTCAACAGAGACAGAACCAATTACGTCTATTATTCTGCTCTTCAACGTTTCGACATCCGGAACACTGCTAGAGTAAACTTGGTCTTTCACATAACCCCACAGGAAAAAGTCTAGAGGGGTTATGTCGGGCAATCGAGGTGGCCATGTCATGGGACTGTGGAGACCAATCCACCTGTCTGGAAATATGGAATTCAGGAACTCACAAACCATTATTGAGCCATGTGGTGGGGCACCGTCTTGTTGGGAAATAACCGAAGGTTGGAGTGTGTGCAACTGAGGTGCTACAAGAAGTCCCAGCATGTTCAGGTATACATTACATGTTACCGTGGTCTCTGTAAAACAGAAGGGTCCGATTATTCTGTCGTGCATCAGGCTGCACCATACGCTGACTTTCAGGCTAGCCCTCTGTTGTTCAATGACATAACGGGGATTTTCTGACCCCCAGATTCACACATTGTGCCCATTTATTGTACCAAAGATATGGAATGTGGCTTCATCTGAAAAACAGACACAGTGAAGATAATCACTATCATGAGCTGTGCGCTGCAACATTTCCGTTGCAAATGCAGCAAGGTAAGGCTGGTCATTAGGCTGAAGAGCTTGAACAATCTGTATTTTATAAGCATACAGATGAAGACATTTGTGTAAAATTTTGTGAACCATGGCACAGGGAATCCCAGTTCCCAGTGAAGCATGACGAATGGATTTCCTGGGCCTTCACAGAAATGTCTCCTGAACAGCTGCAACTGTCTCTTGTGTAACTGGTGGTCTGCCAGCTTGGGGGAGATCACCAACACTACTCGTCGCTTCAAACTTTTCATACCAAGCTTTTATACTTTTTTTGGTCCAGTGGTGATTGTCTGTACACTTTTCTGAAATGACACTGGACAGTAACTGTCGATTTGGTTTCATGGAACCACAACATGCACACCACTTTTTCTTGCATGGAAGCCATTATCAATAAAATGCTCCTCTTATTAAGCAGTAGTGTTCACCTAAAGAACAGAAGTAAAACAAAAAACTTTATCAAAGTTGCTATGTTATGTTGTCAACCATTTTATTTTAACTTACATAGATTTTTTTATATTCACTTTTGCAATGTGGGAAAGACTTTATGGACACCCTGTACTATTTTCTACATAGCTGGTGTGTAGTTCTTCGTTATTAATTTGCACATCATTTCTTACTCATTCACGTTCAACAATAAAATGGAAACAAGTGCTCAAAACTGACCTGAGACATCAAAACACTTCAACAAAGCAAGTTATAGTCCAAATTGTTGAGTCACAATGATACTTCTAGCATTTCAATTATTTAAAAATAATTACTTGGATCAGTGCATTTATCAAAATTTTGGCGTCTTATATTCAGTTCCTTTGAACTATGCATAGATAGGGAGCATTCTGTTCAGGGTTGTTGTTTTTTTCTTAGTTTCCTTTATTTATTCATTTTTATTTCATTTCTATCATGCAAGTTTAATATTCAGCTTTCATCAAACCCAAGCATTATAAATTACTTAAGCTCAGGGCCAAGCATCAGAGATGGATGAGCATAATATAAATTCCATTAATGAGCATTATGAAAACAAGCAGATTGGAATCAATAGCCAGAAATACAGCACGATCCAAAAAGAGGAGCAGAAACTGGCACATAAGAAGCGCAAACTTATTAAGGACAGTCAGGAAATCATCGCCACATTAACTGCCCATAAAAATTTGGAGACGTCAAAATGGAAAGGTGAGTTTGAACGAACTGTGAAAGAGTTAAATGAAAAAACACAACTGCTAAAATTCCAGCAGAGAAGAATTGAACACAGCATAGCTGCATGCCAGAAGGCTATGGAGGTCACAAAACAATGCCTTGATGCCAGAAGTGTTGCTATTGATAAAGAAGACTTTGTTCGATCAGCTCTTCTAAAGGAGGCTGAGCTAATCAAGACCTGGCAAGATCGATTCTACAAGGCCTGGTCCACCACAAATATTCAGTTACAAAGAAATGAAGAAGTGAGAGCTACTCTTGACACAGACCTGCTCGATGCTCATCGCATAGACACATGCGTAAACATGGTGAACACCTCAAGGAAAGGAATTCCATCTAACACAGGTCCACACTCACAAATTAAGAGCTATTCCATTCAGGACCAGTGGAACGTATACATGATGAGCAAACTCATGACAGCACATAAGATGATTACTGAATCTGACAATTTATGTGCCAATTTTTGCATCTTGCGTGAACAAGCTGCCAAAAAAATTACAGATACAACATGCACTGTCGATTTAGAATTCATTCGATGGGCTGGAGTACTTGAAGAATGCCTTACTAAAAAGAGACAGTGTCTAGAGCAGATGCATAAAGACATTGTCAAAGCACAGGATGCTCACGTCAGGCTACTTAATGCACTGCTTGCAGCAGAACGTTCCTTGGAAATTGCAAATACACGGTATCTAAAAAGAAATAATGCACCAGTGGCTTCACTTTGCACAGGTGATGCCCATTATGGCTTGAATGATGAAATAAGTCAGTTTACTGAGATGATACAGGCATTTAAAGATGAGATACTAAAATTAAAATCTCACCTGAAGAATCTTAGAAAGGCCAAACAAGATCTTGAAGAGGAAGTGGCCGCAAAACAAAAGAGCCTTGAGATTGATCAACAACACTGCAAACGAATTCGGCAAAGATTCCCACCTGAGGATCATTTCCATGGATATCTCATCTGATTTTCCATGAATGCTACAGTAACTTTATTTCATATTTGGCATTATCATTATAGTTGTCACACCTGTAAGACTGTTTCACTGATCTCAAGAAACATAATGTCATTATTGATCAATGTCTTGTAAACTGAAGACACACATAACGTGTTTCATCTAACATGAACTTTTAATTATTAAACTGCACTTTTAAGAAAAAAAAAACTTTTATCATTTTTTCACCTTCTTGATTGTAATTAATGACATCATGGCACCTCTAATTATTAATCTACAGTGAAATCTTTTTTTAATTACGGGTTTAACAGAAGTAATTTTTAATATATTTGGTGGTCAAATTTTGCAACTAGAATCTAGTTTATTATTAGGACTATGTCATTGGAGTTGTTGTTGCTATTCAGTCAGGAGTGCCCAACAGCAATTATTGTTAAGTGTGGTACTTCTTGATATTTCTATTCCTACTTCAAGTTTTCTCTTCACTAAGTGTGATTGGTGGGCGATTTTTTTATCGAGTCCCATTTCATGGAGCGTCCACTTGCTTGTGCATGTCTGTTGAACCTTGTCTTGTTTCTAATAGCTATTTTATGTTCTTTCATAGGGACTTTTACACTTCTCCCTGTTGCACTTATATAGCTTAGTCCACAGTGAGAGTCTATGCTATATAGACTACCCCTTCTTGAAACTGGATGTCTTCTTGCTGTTTTACAGATGGAAGGAATTTTTTTAACTTGTTATTTAGATCTGGGACAAGCCTGGTTTTATATTTTTTACTGATTCTTTTTAATTTTTTGGAAAATCTTCTGTGGTGAGTAATTTTGCTTGTGAACTCTTGATGTTATTTTCCTGCTGCTTCTTATTCACCTTATTCCTAAAAATTTTCTTTATGAATGGGGAGGGAAAATCGTTTTCTAATAAAATTCTTTCCAGTTCTCTGAAGGTGTTTTTATGGGCTTCTGCAGAAACTAAGAAGTTGATTTTCTTCAAAAACTGTCTCACATTACCAATCATGAAAGTCGATTCATCATGCTAATCATCAGTCAAGAAAAGCACCATCTCTGTGCTGCTAATCATCATCTTGTACTGCCTTAATAATTAAAAGATTATTAGACTGCATGAGAGTATATGTACTTTAATTATTATTGTGTAGCGATGGCACTTCGGTTTCTTGACAGTACCAAACTTTATGTAGTCTGGGTGGTATGAGCAGCTATCAGAAATACTGGAAACAAGACAGGGTTAGACAGACATGTACAGGCAAGTAGACACACTATAAAATGGGACTCAATGAAAGTAATCACCCACCAATTACACTTAGTAAAGAAAAAATTTGAAGGAGGGATAGAAATAGTGAGAAGTACCACACTTAATAATACTTGAAGTTGGGCACTCTTGACTGAATGGCAACAACAACTCCAGTGATGTAGTCCTGATGATGAACTAGGTACTAGTTCAAAAATTTGACCACCAAATAGCTATTAGAAATTACCTCTATAAAACCCATAATTAAAATTTTTCACTGTAGATTCTTAATTCTTACAACAAAATGTAACTTTCACTAATACTCCACATTTCCGACATTAAAACAGTTTTTTTTACACACACTTATATGTCAAACTGCACAATATGGTTATTATAATTGTTCATGATTAACTCTGCAGTTATTCTCTTAATCTTCAATGCACCAGATTTCATCTTTATAATTTTGCACCTTTTTTTTCACTTATTAACAATCTACTGCTGATTATTGTAGAGAATCCTTGTACATTTGATTCATTATTTTAAGATAGTACTGTCCAAATAATTGACATAAGTACTGTCTGGTTGGGATATCATGTCCTGTATAATGTTTAAAAAATACAGTCATTGGTAATAAAAGGGGCTGAGTTCTATTAATATTAGTATGCCATTAACTTTAATCATGTCTCATTTTTAATTTTTATGAAAAATTTATGCACAGCATTTCTCACTGTGCACCAAAAAATTTACGTAGCTCAAAAACTCACATGCAGAACTTTTAGATTTATGGCAAATACAAGGCAGAAAGATGTAAGTTAAATTTGCAGTTTAGAACATGAATTTTGTAATAATTCTGACTAGTCCTGCCTTGTCAAAAAAAACATACATATATGAAGGGAACAGAAAGGATTACAAGGAGAGAGGGGGACAGGCAGGCATGAGCTAGTTTCCCCACAGCAGGTCAATTTTTACCGATAATTTCTTTTAGGGTCGTGTTATGTTTCAGCATTTTAATGAAGTCATATTCAGGGGTAAGTTCTCTTCTGCAAGGTAGGCCAGTTGGTTTCCTTTGCTGCTGGTAGGGATCAGTACAATCATTGACAAAGAAACTGTGCACGTAAATATAATGTGCATGCATGTTGTATCTGTACTGTAATGTGTGCAGATCTGCAGTTCAGGCAAGTCTCACAAAATGTGAAAGAGCTGTGATTAGCTCTACAGACATTTATTAATCTTTGAAACTTTTTCTCACTGTCACTCCTTTTCTATGAAATGGAGCCCCAAACATGAAAGCAGCAGCAACCACAAAGAACTCCACTCTACCTTTGTAGTATGTTACATCAAACACATGGAATATCAAGCTTTATTAATTTATTTTCATTTATATTTGAACATCATCTCTCCTGCATCATTGATATTCCTTTTTCTGTGTGTGCGTGTGACCACCACCCCTAATGGGGAAAAAACTAGTAACTGCCAAGAGCTCCACTCCAACCTGGTGACAAGTATAGCAAACACTGTTTAACTTCACTACTCAAGATATGTTCACAGGAGCAAAGGACAACAAAATCACATTTCCAGGAAAGCACAGTATGCAAGATAAAACGTTTCTATCATAGCAGTTGACACAATTTTGTTATGGAAGTATGAAATGAGGATGATAATGATGAACAATCTACCACCTACTATGTCAATAGGATAGAACAAGCATATATCATATATATTTCATGCCTTCTGCAAAGTGAAAATCCAGGTCTCTGTAGAGTTTTAAACAGAAAAAAATTCAGTCTTTATTCACATGATAAACTTGAAGAACACAAAATAAACTGATATAAAACAAATAAAACAACTATTTCTCTGACAGGCAAGGTTTGAAAAAACCCAGCCCACTTGGGATTTTTTGGGTTTTATTTCAGGTTTTATCATGCTTTTTTAGGTTATTCTAGATTTTTTTTTATTTTTGATTTGCATAGCTGGAATTTATTTGAAACAGCATTGGAAGTTCCAATTTATCATATTTTATTAGTTCATCGATACATAAAAACATTTAAGGTACAGTGAGTGTGTACAAAAATTATGTTATGTACATATTCACGTGCAATAGTTTAAGAAAATCACCAGCAAAAAGACCCAGATAGTCTGTGACCTGTCTTTTTTGTTATAAAAGAAGGACTCAAAAATATTTTAAACATTCCCCAAAGTCTGTTGAATCACAGGGAAGTCCATTATTGTTATTTTTTTCTTTTTACTGTGCTAAATGTATCACTTATTCACTTCTCTTTTCACTTCAGCAAATTTCCTTTTGTATTTTTTCGACATTTTTCATTTGCCATAGATTTAACAAATCCACTGCAAAAGGAGAGGGGGTTCAATAAAGCGGTGCAATTAAAAATTAAAGTGACAAAATACGTAGCAGAAGAGAGGAAAATTTAAAAACCCAGTGCATGGTTGACGATAAAAAATAAAATGATGCATGGAAAAGGAAAACCTAAATCTTACTGATGAAACAAACAACAGTCGTTGCTTTCAAGTCTGGTCCCACTCTTAAACGTTATGCTTGTGTGAATCGGTAACATCAACACAGAATATTTACAAAAGCGGTAAAAACTGGAAATTTAGCAATTATTAGTTTAATGCTATTAAAAAAACTTACAGTTGCTGAAAATTTGCAAATAAAACCCGTGGCATTATCAGATGAAATTTATTTTGGTAACATATTTGGCGAAGAGCTTGGAAAGTTGATTTTTAACATTTTATGAGAGCTAGCCAAAAACAGCTGGCAGTTAGATCCTAGATGGGAGGATTAAGGATTAATGGTCGTTTATGAAAAAGCCCCCCTTCCTCCAGGCCCCAGCATGCCGAGCGAACAGCTACAGCAACAGTCTCCGTCTCTCTCCAATGTGATGCAGCAGGTAATGGTCAAATTTGGTTGGTCAAACTAATTGCAAAAGAAAATATATTGGATGCTGATGAAATTTAGAATATTGTAGAAGTAAAAATGGAATCTAATTTTGAAAAAACCCTGGTGGATTTTTTAGTGGGTTTTTTCAACTGTGCCCAGCCCGAAATAACCCGGTGGGCTTTTTCGAGCTCGGCCTTTTCGAGCTGGGCCCTCCTTGGCGACCCCTGCTGACAGGAATACTGACATTCAAGGAATGTTCTCAAAGGTCAAATAACTATCTATGTCAGAAAGTTACAACAGGAATCTTTTGCAAAAAGGTTTCCAGAATTTAAACATCAAGTAACTGCTTTGCTGTTAAAATATAATTTCAGCAAGAAAAATATTTCACTGTGTTTTAAGGCATTAATTAAAAATATTGGTTATTAATTTGGTAGGTGCATTTATGGTTTCAGAGTTTCTAATGAAAACTCTTTCCTTAATGAGTCTTTTGTAGTTATGCAATTCACACAAAGCTCATAGTATTTTGGTTTGTTCCCATATGGTGTAGCACCTGCATGTCTGGATATATTGTACTAAAACACTGCTCAAGTCATTTTTTTTTTCTGTTAAATAGTATAAAAGTGACTTGAACAGCATATTAGCATAGCATATCCAGACATGGAAGCCCCAAACAGGGTCAGCTTAGGTTGGTAAGCAAAGCCATTGCATGCCTTGTCAGTGGGGTGACATTAATTATGCAACCCTTATAAAATTTTAAGTAGCGTGTGTGGGGGGGGGATATTTCTGGGGCTCCTATTATTACATCCAAGAGAAACAAGAAGTGGCCTTTACATCCAAGCGAAACAAGTAGTTTTTAAACGCAAAACAGGTAAATCAATTTATCATGCTCCGCTCTTTAACCACAGGCTATCTTGTTTGTCTATTCTGTCAATGCATCTTCCTTCCCTTTCACTTTCTTCTTCTCAGGAAATGAAAAACAGTGTTTATATGTTTTGTTTAAAGCAAACCTAAGAGGTGCAAAATTTTTGTACATGAATAAAGAGTAAAAAGTGCTGTCTTTTGAGACTTAAATGATTTGTTTCTTTTTATAAACAGAGCATCTCTCCCCCCCCCCCTGCAGATATCTGTTAATGTGAATAAAATCACCATTTATTTGTTATGTAACAGTTAACATCCTTGTATACTTGAAAGAAACTAAACTATTTTATCTCTAACTTTTGGAGGATGGAGGAGGGGAAGCCAAATAAATGTGTGCGTATAAAATTTGAAAGCATCTGTAAACAGTCCACAAAGGGGTGCCAAAGAAAAACTTTGCATTGGGATGCAAACATGCCTTGAGCTGGTGCAGGTTCAAACCAGTATGGACAGAATAGAATCATACTTCCAGTTCTCTCCATCTTCACCAAGCTCCTTTAAACCCTTCTTCACATCTCAGCAGGAGTCTTCTCAGTGGTGTTGTTTCTTCAGGAGTTCCTGTCATAAGCCACTACATGGGCCTATAGTGTTCAGATCAAGTGCCATGCCCTTCCCTGTCCATCTCAGTTTTGCCATTATAGTTTAAATATCTCAATCTTGGTTGGGTTTTTATTCTAAGTTATTCATAGTGAAGAATCCTTTATTCATTTGTTGTCACATGCCATTTAGGTACAAAGATTTGCCTTAGTGTTTTCTTTTCAAATACAAGTACTTAGCATTCATAGTTTTAAGTCAGTGCCTAAGATCTATGTTTATGCGTGCATGTCAGTAAGGATAATAAAGTTTCACCAACTTTTAATTTGAGATTCCTTGATATTTGTTTGGATGCAAAGTTTTTTTCTTTTGTGGGGAGTAGTGACTAGTAGTGGATCCAGTAGGGGGAGGGCAACTGGGTTGGTTGCCCCCCCCACACACACACACACAAGCCTTTTAAAATGGCCAATATCTAAATAATTAATACATTTTTCTTTATTACAGTGATAAACACACAAATTTTTGCAAAAGTTTTCGTAACTAAAATTTGCTGTAAATTTGGAGATAAAATGTTCTATTATAGCTTCAACAGAAAGAACAACAAAAAAACTACAGGTTCAGAAACTGAGAAAGATGAGAGTGGAAGTGAAAAGAGATTCTGCTTGATCATAAAAAGCAATGGGTGAGTTTTGTTCTGGTTTTTTTTCAGTACTGTCTGGCATCATTAGTAATTGGGAGCAGGGAAAGTCACCATGAGGTGTAGACTTTGAAGTGTGTGTGACACCCAACTCGGTGCTACCTTGACTATGTGGATGAAAGAGCAAAGTACATACCTCGACTGGGACATAAACAAAAACTAGTAACAAATTTCCAAACTGGAAATTTTTCTATTGAATTAGTCCATTAAAATAGAAGGAATGAAACTTAATTTTGAAAGATTTTATCTAGACGTGAGATTTAAAGAGCATAAAGTTGTTTCCTTGAAAGAGGGCAATTATTTTTGCCAGGAAAATAGTGCTGATTTTTCACAGTTTGCGATTTAAAAATTTAGATTTTTTTTTTTTTTTGTTGGAAAATTAAAACAAAAAGCCATATGATGCCAGGAAGAGGCAGTGCTGAAAGTTTATAGAGTGTGTGTGTGTGTGTGTGTGTGTGTGTGTGTGTGTGTGTGTCGTCTACAAAGTTTGGTTTTTTTTACCAGAGTACCTCCCCCCCCTTCTCCTCAAGATGAGCTTGTAGATCTACTATTGGTAGTGACATGAATTCACTGGTCATAGCAAGTTTGTGGCCAGACAGAGAATTTGGGAGGAGTGGCAGATGAATAAGGTCAGGAAAAGGATGTCAGGCAAAAGATATAAAAGAGGTAGGGCACTGGACTGTAGTGTGTCACTAAGACGAGTAAAAGGAAACACAGGTCAGCCGGCACCCAACTCAGTGCTACCTTGACTATGGCCCTGGGTCATAGTCTCTGATTGATTTTTTCTTTGATGCCATTGTTACATTAAAGAGGAAATCGAAGTTATGGCTGCTTTGTGAGGTTTTCACAAGAATGATGGGTTCTAAAGAGAGTCCCGCATGGCTGTGTATGAAAGCGTAATTGTTCCTACTCTGATGTATGGCAGTGAAACCTCGGTACTACAGAAGAAACATAGATGCTGCCTGGGTGCTGGAGAAATGCATTACTTACCGGGGGGGGGGGGGTTGTGGCAAGACACGTTCTGATTGTGTGAGGAATGTAGATGTGTTGCAGTTAGGTAATGTGAAGCAAAATGTTGTTAGTAAGGTGGAGACTAATATGCTTCGGTGGTATGGCCATGTTGAAAGAATGAGTGATGAGATGCTTACTAAGAAAATCTTTTTAGTCCAAGTGGCAGAAAAACAAGGCAGAGGGAAGGCCAAGGAATTCATGGGAGGATCAGATTCAGGAGTGTCTGCATGAGAAAAAGATTATGAGTATGAAGTATAGAACATCTTGTGTACGGTGTGTGATGGATGTCAGTGAAGCCCGAGTTGTATGTCATGATCGCTATAAATGGAGAAGTTTGATACGGCAACAGTAAGTAAAAATTATCTGGTAGTTTGTAGTTTGTATTTCTTTGTGGAGCTAACCTCTGAATCTCGGAAAACAGCTTAGTGATATGTATGTATGTATGTATGTATGTATGTATGTGTATGTGACAGTTGATAATGAAGCCTAAATATTTGAAGTCAGTTACAGCTCAGCAGATTGGAGTTCCTGTGGTGATGTTTGGATGGTCATTGCCTTTACATGCTATTCTCAAGTATTTAGTTCTATCATGAACTAGTATTTAGTTCTATTCTCAAGTATTTAGTTCAATGTTGCAAAAACTTTTGGATTAATTAATTATAAATAATTAATCCAAAAGTGTTTGCAACATATTTTCCAGCATTAAGGTATTGTGAATAAGATCTTTCAGATTTTCACTGACAAGGCAGATGTTATATACACACACATACAAACACTTAGTGGAAGCAACTGAGGCTGTGATCGCTCTATCCATTTACTCATTTTCATTCTACGGCCAAGCTGATGATCATCGGGGGTAGAGCATCTTCTTGTTTTAAAGCCTATACACAACATAGAAATATTTTATTTTTTTTTCACTAACTTCTGTGGTTTTTATCTAAGGAACTGGCAAATTCCTGGGCTGAATCCATTTCTCAGGATTGGAAGATTGCTATTACAATGAGGCAATACATGACTCCACTATCACATCCGAGACATCTCCTGATGCTGTTCACATACTATATTTACGTACACACACGACTAAGCTGTTCTCTAATGTTCAGAAGTTAACTCCTTAAAGAAAGATCACATGCCAAATAAGTTACTGATCGTCTAAAATTTTACTTACTGTTGCATCAACCATCTCCATTTACAGTGATCTTGGCACACATCTATAAATTTACAAATGCCCGCTACACGTCTCACAGAAGACATTTTGTACTTCATTCTCATTATTTTTTCTCTTGCTGGCAATCCTGAATCTGGTCCTTCCGTGAATTCTGTGGCCTTCCTATAACTTTATTTTCTACCACTTGGACTGAATAAATTCTGTTAGTTAACATCTTCATCACTCATTCTTTTAACATGGCCAAACTACCTCAAAACATTTATATCCACCATACTAACAACATTTTGCTTTACATTATACAACTACAACATATCTCCATTTCTTAGATGAACAGAACATGTCTTGCTTCCAGGGGCACCGACTTCTCCAAATTATTGGAGGGGGAGCAGACGTGAGAGGGGCAAATCTCTTCCATTGTCAAAAGGAAAACAGAAAAGGGAGGAAGGAGATAAATTGCGAGATTCGACATATATTTTAAAATGCAATTGCTCATCAGCAAATGAACAAGGAAACTGAAACATTGTTTTGCTGAATGTTAATATTTTCAAAAATAATATTTAGCCGGTGATTTTATAATATCCACAGATATTTTATTTCTAAATGTTTATAAAAAATATATAAGGAATTAGCTAGATTACTCAAACAAAGAACAAGAAGCACAAAAAATAAATATACGAAAATAAATAAAGTCGCCAGAGATTACACACATTTCTGTATTTTAATTTATTTTATTTTTTATAATTGTTTTAAACATTTACCACATATCACAAGAATATGTAAAACACAATACAGGTTGCCAATCCAGTTTCCTATCCAATGAGCAATGCTGAACATCGAAAAAAGTTTTTGTTATTAATTTTTTTTTAAATAAATCACTTTGGCCTCAAAGTGAAGCTTGGTCCACCTTATGAAGCTAAAGCAATTATTTAATTAAACAGGACGAAAAATAATGAAGGGCACTGCTTCCCCAGCAAAATTACTGGAGGGGCAAGATTCACCTACCTACCCCCACCCCAGCCCCACAGTCGGTACCTATGCTTGCTCTATTCCCTCTCATAAGTAAAACATATTTCCAGCAAACAAAGAACTATGTCTCTTTTACAAAAGAAGTTTTTATTGGAACAGATTCTAACACTCCCTGGGCATCTCTCACTATGGATAACACTTCACTAGAATATTGTTGGAAACACTATAAACAAATTTTGCTCCACTCTCAAATCATTATAAGCTTTGTTCCTGTAATAGCCTAGCAAAATCTTCCTCCAATAACCGTAATTTGGACTCCTCTTAAATCATTTCCATGACCTAAAAATGTGTTCCCAGTCTGAAAAAATATAACAATTTCAATTCAAGCAACCATTTACAAGAACACAAGAATAGAGATATGGCAACAACCAAAACATTTGCATTGGTTAAAAAAAACCTTTCAATATAATTTGAAAGCTCCAATATTGCACTGTTTTTTAATGTAACATAAACATGGATTTCATTTTCATTGCTGTATTTCTCATAGTTACATGATTTCCCTCATTTCTCTCAATGATGTCTATTGAGAATCAAATGTGCCAGTTTTCAGGCAGTGCAGTTGGCAGCTGACACATGATGATGCACCCTCTCACACAGCAATCAACATGTAGACAGCTATGGACCACACACGCTGGTTACAGTGCTCAACCACTTTTCTTATTCCCCTGTTTTGGTTCCAGCAGATGTTTTGCTTTTCCCAAATTGATATTAAAGCTAAAGGGAAGCTGATTTGATAACATATGACATTCAGAAGAATGTGACAGCAGAAATAAAATACTGTCACAACACATGAGTTTCCCAACGCTTATGTGCAGATGTTATAAGTGCATTCAATTCCTTTGGGGATTAGTTTGAGAGAGACAAGAAAATATTTTTCTTGTTCATATTTTGCCTTATTTGAATCTAATTTCATTACATTATTTGCTACTTTATTTTCTTGCAGTTTACATATCCCCATTAGCAACTTAAAGGGCAATAAGCAGTCATCCATCCCTAATTCAGGGTCACTGATTTCAGAGCCAGCACAGTAAGATGCACCATCCATGCCTCATCCAGAATCAGCTTGGGTGACACAGCCAGAAATCCTCACCTCTAACCACTTGGCAACCAGGATGGCTCTTTTTTGCTGAACAATTAATGCCATGTCAGAAGATAAACTATTTAGACAGAACAGTTTTCTATTTGCTCTGTTAGGAGAATATTTATTTATTGAGGTCAAGTAGCAGTGTTCAAATTACCCAGTGGTCCGCTGGCCATTGGCCAGTAAAATTTCAGTCAGACCACTGAACTATCGATTTTACTGGCCCAGATGGCCAGTAATTTTTTTTTTTTAATTTGTCACAAGTTAAAAAATTAATTTCTATTTCTTTTACCTCGCTGTACAGTTTTCTTTTTAGCCTGCAAACTAGTGATAGGTTCATGAAATGCTAAACGAAACAGCTTTTTTTTTTTTTATTCCTCATGATTTGTAAAAAGTGGAAGAAACAACAAATACAGAAAGGCAGTTTCCCAGTCCTTGTCTTGTAACGGCAACAGCCATTTTTTGTTTCGTCCATCCACACCATTCATAATGAGCAGAAGCAAAATAAATGTCCTGCTCTTCCTTGAATTTTACTACCCTAGTGAATGCAGCAGACACTAACACCAGACACATGCCAGCTTTTGTTTCTGCCCCAAGAAAATACACTAGCGGAGGAGGTCAATCGGATGTGTGAAGGTAGTTTTTGCAAAAGAGCAATTCACGTAAAATAGTGTTCAACGGAGGTCTAAAAGTACCGTATTTTTCCGTGTATAAGACGACCCCTACTTTTTCAAACCAAAAATCAAGAAATCAATATTTTTATTTAAAAAAAAACGACATTTGATATTTTTTAGAAATTAGGTAATATCATTGAAGTGCACTTATAAATTAGGTAATATCACAGACAAACTCTGTGGTAATATATAAAAAAAAGAAGTTTGGAAATTTATATTATTTAGAAATTGGGTAATATTTTCAAGATACAAATTATGAAATTATGCATCACTTTCTTCAGAACTATTAGTTTCGGACATGCCGCCCCGGTGGCGCAGTGGTCTAAGGCGTTGGCCTCTGATCATTCGTCCGTAAGGGGTCCGGGTTCGAATCCCGGTGAGGCATGGATGTTGTGTTTTGTCTTACGGCACTGGCTCTCTCCCTTCCCTGGAACCAGTGACCCTAAATTAGGGACGGGCGACTGCTTATAGCCCATTGAGTTGCTCACGGTGGTCGTTAAACCTCCAATAAAAAAAAAAAAAAAAAAAAAAGTTCCGGACATATCACTTTTTTCAACCTCAACTGCATCACTGCTGTCGTCTGAGTCACTGTCTATATATATTAGATCATCCTCAGTTCCATCCATGGCATTGATGATTCCACATTTCTTGAAGAGCTTCATAACCACCTCTTGCTTGACTCCATTCCATGAGTTTAGGACCCAGTTGCAGACCTCAGTAATGGTTGGTTTTTTCACTCTCCCTGTCGGTGTCAAGTTATTACCTGCTTTTTGCATCCATTTATTCCATTCTTCTTTCATCGGGGCTTTGAAGGGCTTGTTGATCAAAATATCTAGAGGCTGTAGCTGACCTGCAAGTCCACCAGGAATAACTGCTAGCTGTATTTGCAAATCCGCTGCAATCCTTTTTGTCTTTTCTGTTAAATGTGCTCGAACTGATCAAACATGAGCAGAGCTGGTTTCTTCGAGAGCCCTCCAGGTCTTATGGCCCAAATCTTTGCAAACTAAATAGCCATAATCTCTTCATTCATCCAGCCCTTCTCATTAACTTGCACAATAACTTCAAGCAGTATGGCCTCTTTAGGATATGTTTTCCTCTTAAAAATGAGCATAGGAGGCAGCTTGGTACCATCTGTGCAGCATGCAAGGACAGCAGTATAGTGTGTCTCTTCATGGCTACTTGTTTTGATTGCCACTGTTTTGACTCCTTTCATATCAACAGTTTTGTTGGAAGACACAACAAAATTGAGAGGCACCACATCCATGTTTGCAATCTGACTCAGTTCAAAATCATATTTTTTCTGAAGTTTTGTGACAAAGGAGTGAAACTGTAGGATTTTATCCTCATAAGCTGGTGGCATTTCCTGGGCTAACTTGGTTCATGCTCTCATGACCAATCCCTTTCTCCTCATTAAGTTGAAGCACCTTAATGTGAAATCAACAATGTTCATTTCCCTTGCAAACCTTTTTGCCTCATATTGAATAAGCTTGGTTGGCACACATATCCCACTCTGCCACTGCTCCATAGTCAAAGTCTTCAGCCCCTGCTCCAAGTTTGGCCATTTCACTGAATTTCCTCTTAAGGCCCTTTTTCTGTTAGGTATCTTGAGGAGATGCTCTTCCTATTTCATCCACTGCCTGATCATACACTCGTAAGGGAAGGTCTCCATAGTGATTGATCCCTCTGATATTCGTGAAAGTGACCAAATAGGTTCAGACCCATGTCTTAAGTGTTACCCTGGCAGGTTTTCATGCGCAAATGCATGCATGCAGAGTTATTCAAGTTTCAAGTGTCGATGAAAGTGTTATTGTCTTGCTGTTATTAAAGGCTAAAACACCGATCTGTCCAATAGATGTGTAAAAAAAAACCACACCATAAAAATTGAGGCAACGCTCAACAGATGTTTCGGAAGCAAGTAATCAGCTTTCTGCATCAGAAGCAGAAAAGCACTATCGCCCAGTACACGAGTTTTAAGTTCTTGTGTTGACCAACACTTTGTGGATTTGATAGTCGAAAAGGCGTGCTTGTGCAGTTAGTCATGTTGATTTGTGGTCTGATGGACAACATTTGCGTGTCTTGTCCCAAGAAAAGGTGTGTTGGGGTACGTAAGGAGGAAGAAGTGTATGTGTTGTTTGGTGGCAAAAAAAATTATAACTCGAGATATGGAAAGGAACTGTAATTAAAGGAAGCACAGATTATTGCATTATTCATCAAAGTGATAATGGAGCTGTACAATGAAATCATCAAAACCAAATAAGGAACAATATGCACATCGTATAAAAGAAACAGAAGTACAACCTTCCACATGGCATTGTTGCAAACCAATATTAAACGACAGCTGATTAACATTTTGAAAGCGTGTTATGTGCTTCGACGTTGAATACCCTGATTTTTGCCAGGTGAAGATGAGCACGTCATTTAAAGTAAGGGCTGAAATCTGGTTACAGATTATGGAATGCATTTTCACGAGAAATAATCGATCAATTGATTTAATGTTTGTTTTGTTTGCCAGATATTGGGTCCTTAGAATGTCTTGAATTCTTCAATTGCCAGTATTTTATATTGTCTAAAGAAGTAAACGTCAAGTGGTTGGCAAAAGCATGTTATTACATCAATAATGAGATTCATATCCTTTTTTGCATTCGCATAAATGCATTGGTCTGTCTGTCCCGTCCACGAGTCGATCAATAGAAGGGAATTAACATGAAGATCAGGTTGAAAAACGTTATCCAGCCAATCTCTCACAATACCTTTAGTTAATTTGCCAGAACTACGGGCTGTTACATAAATGCTCTGGGGTGTGTTACTACCAATCGTTTCTGCAACCCCCGAGGTCCAAATTCTCTGCCTGCTTCTTGAAAACAAATGAGAAGTTTCGACCCAAACATCCCATCACATGACATACACACTTGAATTTGATATGAATGTATTGTAGCATTTGAAGATCGCACAATTGCTACTGTGTCATGTTCACCTTTTGTCGACAGTGTTCTGGCTGATGTCATTTCGTACTCGAATTTAGACTGGTCTGTATTCCATATATTACATGTTCCGATATCACGAGTCGCTGCTGTTTCGTTAACTTTGGTTACAAATGTCAATGCCTGTTGCTGCAAAATGTTGTCATCCATTATGTCTTCATTTGCAAAAAATTTAGTTATGCATCTGGATTTGATATTATGCTTACATTTAAAGTTATGTACGAATGTGCTAGATGCTTTGAAATTAAGAAGCCGTAATTTATTGCAGCTTCAGCAGCCCATGCCTTTCAATTCCAATAATGAATTACAGCTCCTTTCACCCTCTCTTCCTCAAATTTATTGCGCATGAACTTTGTTACGTGCCACATATTGTTTTTCAGTCCTCTATTTTTTACATATTTGATAGCATACTGTACAGCTGATATTGTTGCTCTGAATTTTTTCATTGCACGAACAATTCCTTTACCTTTGGTGATGGCAAAGCTATAAATTGACTGTCTTCTGTCATGTTGTACACCTACATTATGCTGTCAATTCCCTTCTGCCTTTCCTCTGTTCAGGTGAACATGGCACATAATCGCTTGAAAACTGGCTGACTTTTTCACTATCATCATCAATATCACCACTGGAATCATCACTGTCAGGGATGAAATCCACAGTTTCTGCAATCACAATATTGGTGTTATCATGGATTTTTTTTTTAATTGGAGGTCTTTTTTTTTTTTTTTTTTTTTTTTTTGATTGGAGGTTTAACGACCACCGTGAGCAACTCAATGGGCTATAAGCAGTAGCCCGTCCCTAATTTAGGGTCACTGGTTCCAGGGAAGGGAGAGAGCCAGTGCCGTAAGACAAACACAACATCCATGCCTCACCGGAATTCGAACCCGGACCCCTTACGGACGAATGATCAGAGGCCAGCGCTTTAGACCACTGCGCCACCAATTGGAGGTGTAACGACCACCGTGAGCAACTCGATGGGCTACAACCAGTCGCCCGTCCCTAATTTAGGGCCACTGATTCCAGGAAAGGGAGAGAGCCAGGGCCGTAAGACAAACGCAACATCCATGCCTCACCGGGATTTGAACCCGGACCCCTTTTGGATGAATGATCAGAAGCCATCGCTTAGACCACTGTGCCAGTGGGGCAGCATCATGGAATGTAATTTATCAGTAATGATATCACAAAGCGCACTTGCAAATGTTTCATCTTCCCTTCCATTAGGAATTACAGTTTTCACATGAAACAATTCTTTAATTTCTCTGTCCAGAATTGTAAGTACATTGAATGAATTAATAGAATTGGCCATTTACTGCAATCTCGAACATCGAAAATGCACAATTTGTCAAAATCTGGTCACTTACCGCACTCAACAGTTCAAAGTCTTCTACTCACGAACAGCGCAAAAACATTTGCCATACAAAATTCAAGCAACCTTCGGAACAAGCAAAACCTAAACCAAGCAAAATCACACACAGAATCACCGAACGAGACACACAACAGTATCCGATTTTAGCGAACACAGAATTCCACTAACATGCATAGCAACACTTTTTATTTGAAATGTCTAGAGGTTGCCATCGGAAAGAATCAAACATGTGACTCACTTATGTCGAATAAAAATTGCAGATGATATACGAAAGAATAGCACACACGATCAAACAATCACACAATCCCATGCATTAACAAACTGTGCAGCAGGTTCCTCTGTCATTCTTTTTACTGTCGTACTTACCCTCTGGTTACTTCTGTCTGTTGATAAGCCTGTCTACCTTCCATGCAGCGCTGTGCACAGAGGGTGCTGGTGCTTTTCTGCTCCTGATGCAGAAAGCTGATTACTTGCTTCCAAAACATCTATCTGTTAAGCTTTGCCTCAATTTTTATGGTGTTTAAACAAAGTTTTTTTTTACACGTCTCAATCCAATTCAATTTATTTAGCTGTTCTATTGGACAGATCGGTGTTTTAGCCTTTAATAACAGAAAGACAATTACACTTTCGTTGATACTTGAAACTTGAATAACTCCGCATGCGCGCATTTGTGCATGAAAACCCGCCAAGGTTATACTTAAAGACATAGGTCTGAACCTATTTTGTAAATTTCACAAAAATCAGAGGAATCGCTTTGGGGACATTCCCTTGTCACCAGAAGGAGGTCCAAACTGTCTCTGCAGCTTTATTTCCATGTCCCTTTGCGTAACTGACAACTTTCAACTTGAATTTTGCAGAATATGACATTTGTTTTTTTATTTTTGGACATTTTTATGGGGCTAATGCTAATGCATTAAATTTTGCACCTACACACGCACTGTTCAAGGAGTACTAACAGACCCAGCGCAATGATGTCAAAATGCTACCCCACCAATGAAGTTGCAGATGTATCGATGCTTTCAGAGTTCTGATTGGTTTGTTCAGAATCAGCCATTAATGGCATCAATCGACCAAATTACCAAAAGCTAGTGATTGGAGGAATTTTAACAAAAATATCTGTGACTTAGTGTGCGGTGACTCAGTAGATTTGTAAGTCGTAGTGGGGAGTGGGGATAAGAGGTACTGGCAGTTTCGCCGCGGTAACCATAGGGTTCTCTCATCCGGTTATCTCCCATGTATAAGATGACCCCCAATTTTTGGTCTAAAAATTTTGGAAAAAAATATCATCTTATACATGGAAGAATATGGTAACTTCATGGGAAAGTAGGAAGGATGAGCAATAAAACTAAAATAACGAAAAGGAAACTAAACCCTAAAAAAATAAAACATAAAAAAAGGCTGCTAATGTATGTGAATTTTTGTACTCTTAGAGTCTCCTCATTTCAATCTTACTTAAAAACAGATTGGGGATGCACTCATATTCTGCTATATAACCAATCCATCGTAATCTTATTCTGGAAACATTATTTTCCTGTGAGTTGCACTTTCAAATTACATGTTTTAAAAACAAATATTCGAGATAATTCCATTGGAATATGTTATTTTCTACACATATTGTAAGCATCTAAGGTTTTTCTGTTTTTTTTACAGGCCAGTAGTTTGCAAATTCTAGTGGTCTGCTGGGCCACAGTAAAAGATTTATTTCTAATTCTAATACAAAGTAATATCTGTAAATGGGGAAATCTATTTCCAAACTACCTCTGCTCTTTACAAGCTGTGATTCTTATGAATCATTATCTCTGATATAACTGCCTGTTGAATGGGTAAGAACCAGAACATTACTGAAAAATAAAACCAATATTCATATCATATGTAAAACAGAAATCTTGGGTCTAGCATAGTAAATTCTGTTAGCAGGTAAGAGTGAGTTTCATTGGTGATCATATTACTTGAAGAACAAGTCTGACTGATAGGTAAGAACCAGAGTGGGGCTGGACCTCCAGTTGCTGGAGGGTTTGTTTACCTTTGATAAAATTGTGACTCTCCATGTGGCACTAATTGATATGAATAGTTCCTTAATGAATGCAAAATAAATTGGTGTTTCAAATATTTCTAATGTTCATTCATTTGTATTTAATTTATGTTTGACTGAAATTATTTTTAGTTCTAAAAAACAGTTCTTTCCTCTTTTGCATTCCAAAACTGCAATATTTTTTCACTATGTGATATTTTTCTGATCTGTCAGTTATATCCTCGGCTGTGTCCCCTGCAGAGGGAGACACAGCTATGGGCAATAACTGGCATATATGATTGTTCTGCTCTCAATACTTTGTAGCACAATGCCACTCCTACCAACACAGCCAACGGAGTGCAAGCATTGCAGAAGAAGACACTGATTTCACACCGAAGTAGTGAGAAAAAAATTACGATACGAGATATTTTTCACATCCCACCTATTTCAATTGTTTTGTTGAAATACAAATCTATTCTTAAAAAACCAGACCCTATTTTGCATTTTATTGGGGAGCTCTTTATATTGCATAGTGGCACAGAGAGAGGCACGATGCCAAATGTAAACAAAACCTGCACGCAACTACTGTACAAAAACAACACATAATATTCAAAAGCACTTTCCAGAGTGGAACTAAAAAACAAAAGCAACACCCATACCTCACATAAAACTAGAATCCTGAATCTAGCACAGTAAACACTGTCAACAGAGAAGTTTCATTGTTGCCAATAACATTACTCTAAGAACACCAACTATGTCTTATGGCTATTCTAAAAGAAACTCCTCATTTTTTTACTGTGGAAATAACTATTTTACGGGTCTTATGGAGGTAATTATTTTAAAAAGTTGGTGGTCAAATTTTCAAACAAAAGCCTAATTCATCATCAGGACTACATCTCAATAATTACCTCTATAACACCCGTAAAATAGTTATTTATTTCCACGGTAAACTATGAATAGAAATGCAATAAATTCATTTACAACTAGGATTGAAACTCCTCATGTTTAATAGTATAAGTTGGTACGCAACATGTTAAATCATTAAGATCAAAATATTTTGTGTCACCATATTTTTGCATTATATATATATTTAGAATGCTGAGTTTGCTACCTTAATGAAAAAATCTGTCATTCATTATTTGACAGCAAACCATGGTCACTAACTGTTGCAGTTTAGGTATATCACTTCTGCTGTATAGACATTGGGGCAACATGATGGTTTTTCTCCAAAAGTTATTTACAGTTAGTGACGAGAGTACTGAGTGTTAAAAAAAAAAAGTTCATTGTATTTTTAATCCTGAAAAAAACAGGATTCCCAATTTTTACATCAAAAGATAATAGTTTTCAGTATATCCTACTCTGATTATAGAGACAGGTGAATGTTTTCTGCATATGTGCAGTTGGAAATGTAACCTTTCAGATATTTTTCAAGCTCTATGGATTCTGGAAAACTAAAAAAAAAAAAAAATGAACAGAATAAACAGGTGAACAAATTTTTAAATGCTATACATTCTACATCTTAGTAAAGAATTAATACCTCAACTGTTAGAAATACACTGTGTAACAGCACTGAAACAAATACAATGAATTAATATGTTAATACCTAAAAACTACAGGGGTGTGGTGCACCCTCTCTCCTTATAATTTTTTTCTCTAGTTCTTACACTTTACATCAATAAAACAGATCATGGTATCAGGTACCATGCTAAAATTTAATGATTTGTTTTCCCAGGTAATAAGCAAAAATGAAAATATTTCCTGGAAAAGCTCATAAAAAACAAATTAAAAAAAAACTTGACACCTGTACATCTATTCAAGAGCAAAATCTAATTTTAAATACTGAAGGTTTAAAAAAATTTGAAAAAACCCCAAGAAAAGAGAACTAGGAAATGGTTAAACCCTACAATAAAAATTGCAGTTTGCCCTACCTTTTTGTTTTTCAAAAAGAAAACAATCAGAAAATAAATAAAAATAAAGGAAACTATAAGTGTTCATACAATTACCTACAAATCGTATGTTACAACAGATTTTCAGACCTGTCAGAATAAATCACACTCAGTTAGTTGCATAAATATTTACATCAGATGACAATTAAGGTTATGGAGTATGCCAATTCACGCGTACTAGAGTGTGAGATTTCAAGACAAATACATATCACTTCCTATGTTGTAAAAGAGTATGAAATCAGACGTTTAATAAGAAAAATCTCTTCAAGGCAGGCTGCGCAATGTCATTGATTTTTTATCGATTAATTATTTCATTTGCTAGGCTGGAGATCAGAAAATAATTTTGGTAAAATGTTGCCTTGTTTTGTATCACTTTTAATTAAAAATATAGATGCGTATGCATGCTCATAATACATGCTAATTTCAGTGCCAGCATGAAAAAATGGTGGATTAAATGAAAATGCGATGTTACGCTAGGGATGCACCCAACACCTAAGCGTTTGTTTACATTTAATCGAAGAGAAAAAATATTGTGCTGTGATTTAGAAATCAATGTCAAATTTAAAAAATGTACTTTCGCACATCGTTCTTGGCCAATACGAAACACAATGATTGCAGTGAGAACAAATGAAACCGGTTAATGTGATTAAACCACATTCATGCCTGTCATAAGTTTTCCCTAATTAAAGCAGCTGACAACCCATGTTAGTTAAAAAAGTGAATTTTTCATAAAATTCGCAAAAATGGATAACGTACCGTGAAAGAGGTCGTACGCTTGGTCTTTCAATAGCACTCCTATTGATGCTTTATAAAGACCGCAACCACATTTTGTCTTAAAAACAGATTAACAACATCCCAATACTACAGCATGCAGCCAAGAATCGCCATTAACAGAAAGGACTCAAACATTTGAAAACAGAGGATACGCATTTAAAAGGTCAAAACTGTAACAGATCCGTTTTAATGCAAGGTAGTTATTTTTGTTTGTTTAACTAAAAATTGGTGTCGCTTTTCTCATTTGTGAATAACAGCTTTTGTATTCTAAATTTCCAGGAGTTAAGGAACGCAAAAATTCATTCACTAAATATGACTGCGGCGCTAGCATTTTGCAGGGAGGGTCAGAAACGGTTGCGCAGCTGAGACGCTATTTTTTCCTGGTTGCGCCTGACGTCACCTTGAAAGCGAGAAGAGCACAATCCATTCTCTTAAAGATGTATTTGCAAAAGTTCTCAAGCATTAGACTTATAAACTGCACAGATAATCAGTTGCGAATTCGTCGTTTTTAATGCCCATGCCCTGTAGCATTTTCGCTGTTTATCATTCCTGGCTTGGTGTAAGAATAAAATGACTACCGCCCTTAATAATTTTACGCACTAGGCTTTAAAGTCTATTAATAGGCTGCATGGGAGCTCAACTCTTTACTGTTGCTACAACTAACACATTGTGACTCTACCTTTGTTCTTCAAATTTATTAGTTACAGATATTGCATTTCAGTTAGCACATGCATTGTTTCGACCTCGGGTAAGACTAAATAAATGAAAAAGCGCAATAAATGGTCAAAAATGTTTCTTCCCAGTATTATCTCATTGGAATTTTTTTTTGGGGGGGGGGGTTGGGGGGACCATCTTATGGGTTCGAATCGTGTATAAAATGCGAGAGCAGTGTTTGCCTTTCATCTCTGATTTTTTCTATTTTCAGGAATCGGCGATCTTAAATCAGGGATGGATAATTCTTCCTAACGTATTGTGTCACTGGCGGATTGTTAAATTGCTACACATATATACACACACCGAAAAAAAAAAAAGCACACCGCGCCGAATAAGTTAGACTATTTAACTCTCCGTTGCTACAGGACCCATAAATACAGCCAATGTTAACAGTTGTGCAAATAATTTATCAATTTGATTTTTTTTTTTTTTAATTGACATTCAAAGTAATCTAAACGATAGATTTCTCTCGTAGTTTCACTCACTTATCTACACAGAGGGGCACACACGCAGGGCTTCGCGGTAGCTTTAAAAAAATTAAGCGAATTGCGTAAATGCCGCCCTTTTTTTCTTTACACTAAGGTGTCGAAATACCGCCCCAAAGTTTTAAAAAAATTAAAAACGTTAGGCAGTCGCCTCGCCGCATCATGCCACCGCTGGGCCCTGCTTACACGGGAAGGGTCTGGATCCCCTCTCTCCCCTACGAATGCTAAATTAAAAAAATATATTTCTGCAAATTGTTTTATAAATTAAATATTTTCATTACGAGCAATTATTTTTCTGTATGCCTTAATTCTAGTTTGCATAATGATCGTCAAGTTTCTATAATGCGTCTTCCCGTCTAAAAACGATTATCAAATTTGTCTTACTTATTCAAAAGAGTAATTTTCGTGAGAGTAATTTTCGTTATATACACTGCCTGACAGAGAAAATGCCACACAATGAAGGAATGCTCGAAAACAGACCAAACTGCCCATACAGATAGCCAAGTAGGTCTTGAACAAATTATTTAATTGTCACATACAGACTAGGCTCCAGTGGCCGAATATACAGGATGATCAATAAGGAGTGTGGCCCCTATTTTGGGAGATACAGCGTTGAATCCGATGTGGCATCCAGGCAATGAGAGTCCAAATAGAGTCCTGGGGTATCGTTGACCATGTGGTGTTTGTCCTAGTCCACAGTTCATCTTCATTTTGCGGGTGGGGGGGGTACTCAACCGACGTCCAAACGTGTCCCACAGATGCTCGATGGGCGAGAGGTCGGGGAATCGTGCTGGCCACGGAAGCACCCACACACCGTTCAAAGTATTCAGGCTGATCCGAGAGGTATGCAGCAGGACGTTATCCTGTTGAAAAACGGCGTTTGGGATGTCCTGCAGATACGGTAGTGCCACGTGCCGCAGCACTTCGTCAACATAGCGGCGTGCCGTCAATGTGCCCGTAATGCGTACCAGCGGTGAGCGGCTGTTGGCGCTGATAGCATCCCACGCCATAACTGCACGTTGCCGGGCCGTGTGGCGCTCCACAATGGCGGATAAATCAGCCCGTTAGACACTTCGCCTCCTCCAGACTATCACACGACGATCATCGGTGGTGAGACAGAACCGCGATTCGTCGCTGAACACCACACTGTTCTATTCGGCACCCCACACAGCTCTGGAGCGACACCACGCAAGTGGTGACGACGATGGCTCGCTGTTAAGGGTAGCCTTCGCAACGGACGGCTGGACAGCAAACCAGACGCAGCCAATCGGCACGACGCTACATCGGAGCATCCAAGCCTCCCAGTACACTCCGCAAAATGTCGCACGTTGTGGCCTGTGGGTCCGCTACGGCATGACGTCTGATGCGACGATCGGTGCGCTCGAACGTCCGTCTCCGTGTTCCGGTCCCCCTACGACGTTGCAGAGATCCTTCCTGGGACCATTGTCTCCAAATGCGACCGACGGTTGTGGCATCACTTTGCGTTTCTTCCGCAATACGACGCAAGAACCATCCGGTGCAGAGCCGTAACTAGGGCGGGACAGACTGCCTAATTTTAATTGTGCCAAAAACACGAGTTTTTGGCACAATTAAAATTAGAATTTCCTCTTCAAAATGTTCAGGAGTTGTTAGTTGCTCATATTCAGCAATGAAGGTGTGGTTGTATAGTCCGTCCAACTGAAGAAAAACCCTGCCCCCCCCCCCTTCTACAACAATGGGGCCACCAGTATTTCTGTAGTTGGATGGACTATACGTGCATTGCAAGATAAGGATGTTTACATTTTTGAAGATTCTCTGGAGGATATTCATTCTTTATTTTGGCTGCATGCTACGACTGTCAGCTACATTCGGTCTGCTTGGTGCAGTGCCGAAGGTCCGAAACAGTTGCGAAAAGCTGTAAAAACAGTCACATTTTTACTGTGCCTGTTTTACGCCTAGTTTCGTTAGAACTTAGAAATGCATTTTCACGCCTAGTTTCGTTAGAAAGTCTTTGTAGTACTGTTATATTTCTGAAATTGCATCTTTTTTTTTTTTTTTTTTTGCTGTCTTTAATTTAAAGCTATTTTTCTTGAAAATTCTTCTCTGTAGCTTGTGCTCGCTTAGGTTTTCAATGCTGTTTTTTTTTGTTCTTTTGGTGTGTGTGTGTGTGTGTGTGTGTGTGTGTGTGTGTGTGTGTGTGTGTGTGTGTGTGTGAGCGAGAGAGAGAGAGTGAAAGAGATATAGAGAGTGATAGAGAGAGAGAGAGCGAAAGAGAAAGATAGATAGAGTGAAAGAGGAAGATAGATAGAGTGAAAGAGGAAGATATATAGATAGATAGATAGAGAGGGGAGAGAGAGAGAGAGACAGACTGGGGCGCAATATTTTGCAGTTTGCTCCGGGCACAGAAATGCCTAGTTACGCCCCTGTCCAGTGGTACGAAGGCCTACTACGATGACACCTCTTGTGAACTCATCGGTTTGACGAAATCGCGTACGACGGCGTCTTAACGGCATCGGCACCCCTTGTTCGTTCTATAGACACGGTTACAGCAGAACCATTCACTTCTCGCGGCCGTGACGACGTCTCGACTGATGGCTTCACGGGCTGGTTGTCCGCTTATACCCAGCGCGCCGTTCGTGTGATTTTTCTGCAAACGCAATCATTTTCATAAATTGTACGTGTGCATCCACCCTACAATTTGCATGGCGCTGCGTTCACGTCTTCGTGATATGGCATTTTCTATGTCAGGCAGTGTACAGTATATACACTATATTGACAAAAGTCACCAGACACCCCTTCAAAGGCAAATGAACGGATCCGCTGCGATGTTAATATGCGTGGTACTGCTGCAAACGGTATGAAAACAAGCCTACATGCATGCGATCTTATCGCACTGTGAGGTTGAATGAAAATGTCGCTGCGGGAGAGAACTGACTTTGAGAAAGGAAAAATTGTTGGGTGTTACACTATAAGTGGATTGTCCATAAGAGAAACCGAGAGGCGTTTAAACATGCCCAAGTCAACTGTTTTGGATGTACTGAATAAGTGAAAGACACACTATTTACCACAGTGTACTGTTCCTACGGTCAAGTTTGGAGCTGGCAGTGTACTCGTGTGGGGGTGTTTTTCGTGGTATGGCCCCAGCCCATTTTGTTATCGTGAACAAACCTGTTGACCAGCACGTCTACCTCGTTATTCTGGATAATTAAGTTTGGAGCTGGCAGTGTACTCGTGTGGGGGTGTTTTTCGTGGTATGGCCCCAGCCCATTTTGTTATCGTGAACAAACCTGTTGACCAGCACGTCTACCTCGTTATTCTGGATAATTATGCCCTACCAACTCTGTGGCAATGCTATGGAACCGAGCCTTGTTGTTACCAGCATGATAATGCACCGAGCCATAAAGCAAGGACTGTTACGGAGTTTTTTTACGATTATTCCGTATCGCGTGTGGACTGACCACTACAAAGCCCTGATCTTAATCTTATAGAACACCTATGGGATGAATTAGAGCGCCGCATAAGAAGTTTGGAACCAAGGCCTACTACTAAGCAACAGTTAGCGGCATCATTATGTGCTGAATGGAAGCGCATACCTATCGCTGTGTTCCAAAACCTTGTCGAAAGCATGTCTCGAAGGGTCAGTGCATTCATTAATGCCAAAGGTGGACCGACAGCGTACTAATGTATGTCGATAAATGCTATGTCGTGTTTCTCTTCTAGGTGTCCGGTGACTTTTGTCAATAGTGTGTGTGTGTGTGTGTGCTCATTGGATTATGACCACTCCTATCAAAAGTGCATCCAGATCGTTGACCACGTGATTTCTGAGACGGCGCGATTAGTCGACCGACGTAGCACATATAAGGTGTGAGTGGAGCAGTAGGTAGTAAAATTTGGAGCGTGATGGGTAAACGGAAAGATTTGTCGTACTTTGAGAAGGGACACATTGTCGGAACTCGGAAAGCGGGTGCCGCAATTTTCCAAACGGCGGAACTGGTGGGTTGTTCTCGAGCCGCCGTAGTCTATCAGGACTGTCGTAAAAATAGTCGAACAACGACCCGGAGGCAAAACAGCACAGGACAGAGAAAGGTTGAT
Source organism: Macrothele yani (assembly GCA_039090855.1). Lineage (NCBI taxonomy): Eukaryota > Metazoa > Arthropoda > Arachnida > Araneae > Macrothelidae > Macrothele > Macrothele yani. Next base: position 93,898,947 of record CM076993.1, read on the forward strand.
GTGAGAGGCGAGCGCCGGGTCGGACGATTCCTACAGGCAGATCAGATAAGATCATATGTATAGAGGAGTTTAGGAAGGGAGTGTCTAATGCTAGGTTTTAAACACCCCTTATTAATGGGAAACTAGGAGATTTGGGCTGGAGTGCCAGATAGGAAAGTGACACGGAAGCGAGGTAGAAAGGGGGAGGAAGACGCCCTTGTTTATTACCGGGGTGGGCAGTACTCAGGGTCCGACGGCTTAACGTGCCTATCCGACGCACGGAGGATGTTCAGTGGTTCGTAACTGATGAGATCGAACCTGAGGCCTCTCCGTGGCAGTCACGAACGTTGACCGCTAGGCCATCCGCGGTCCGATTCGTACAGGCCAACAGACGCAGCACTGTTCAAGAGTTGACTACTCAATACAACAGAGGTCAACCCGGAACAGTATCTGTCATGGCCATGCGTCGCATGTTCGTACGTATGGGCTATAACATCAGACGACCCCGACGACATCCTCTCCTAACCACGGTTCATTGGTGCAAAAGACTCGCCAGGTGCAAAGGTCATGCAAATTGAAAAAAGTGTGTTGGTCTGACGAGTCGCGTTTTTTAGTCCACTGTGTTGATGGTAGTGTACGTGTTAGGTGCATACAACATGAGGCACTCGATCCATCCTGTATGGTCTCCACACTACAAGCCGGTGGAGGTGGTTGTATGGTGTGGAGCATGCGTACCTGGCAGGAACTTGGACCCCTGGTTCACGTGGAGCAACGTATGACTGGTGTCCACTATATTGAACTGCTTGCTGACTCTGTATGCCTAACAAAGTTGCACTTTTTCCCGAATGGCGACGGTGTCTTCCAAAATGACAACGTGCTGAGCCACATGCCCAATTTTGTGCGGGAATAGTATGAGGAACACCATTCAGACTTCCAGCATACCGATTGGCCTCCGAACTCCCCCGATATCAATCCCATAACGCACTTATGCGACACTATGGAACGGCGTATCAGGCGTCTAGGTATCTCAACCACCTCCATACCTGCATTGAAGGTCATATCACACACAGCTTAGTTGGCCATACCACCCAACTGCTTCCGGCATCTTATTGAATCGGTACCACCTCGGATAGCTGCTGTACTGAGGGCGAAAAAAGGGCCTGCGAAGCAATAGGTAGGTTGTCATAATCGGTGATCACTCAATGTATATATATTCATAGGCGCCGACTTTCCCAAAATCGGGCCGCGGGTGGATGGTATTTTCCGCTGTGTCGTGGATGGTGTGCGCGACGTCGCTGCCATACGGTGCTAGTGCCTATCTTTCCGCTCGGCCGTGTGATTTCGAGCTCCAGACCCTGCACGACGAAGAGTAGAACCTTCTGTTGTCCATTGATGCCATGTACGCATAACGGTAGTTGTGTTACGTCTAACGCGTGCAGCAACATCACGGTATGATAAACCACCTTCTATGAGTCTAACGATTCTACCTCTTTCAAACTCCGTCCAGTGTTCGTATGGTTGCCTCGTCCTGCCACGCGTCATGTTTAAATGTTAACAACTGTGTACGCTCGAGTTTAACGATAGCAAGTTTAAAAACCTGCTCTCTGTATGCCTTCTTTTATACTTTGTAAAAACACAAATTTTTTCGCGCCCCCTCACTCCGGAGTAAGTCGCTCTCCCAACTAAGCTACGCGGACAGATCAGATTGTCACGCTGCAGATTTGTCGTCTTGACACGTTTTCACCTCTGTAGTACGTCACAACCCCCTGATGTGACGTTTCAAATGGCGTTACGCGCGCCTCACATTTGCATGTCCGCTGCAATTGTATCCATGGTGCCCTATCCACCCTGCAAATTTCGTGAAAATCCGGGCGTTTCTTCGTGGTGTTGCAATTTCTATTAACAGCAGTGAATAATTACATAGGCTCTTAATTTTTGCTATGCACATTTTACGTTACACACTTTTGCAGTTATATTTCTTTTTGGAGGAGGAAAGACTTTTATTGTTGTCAATGACTTAATGGGTGCCCCGGAGCACCCATGTAGTCGGTGTTTATGTATATATATATACATACTGTACAACCAGAGCCAATTTAAAGAGACAGGACGCCCGGGGGCTAGATTGTATTTTGGATCCCCAGTATTAGTAGCACATCTAGGATTTCATCATGAGTGACTGAACAGAAACACCCCCAAAATATCATGACGGAGCCATAAAAATATCCCCACCCATTGGGCCATAGCTAGATAGAATTATCGGGGCAGGGGGAGGTTCTGAATTTGAAAATTAATTTTAACCGTATTATACATACGTTGTTTTTTCTCTGCCACATTTTATTTGCACACAAAATTTCTTCTATTTAATACTCCCCATTTTTCAAATACCGTATTATATGGTATACTAGTTACAAACATTTATGAAATTCATAACACAATTATTTTATTTTTGAGGCATTTTAAACATTTCAGAGAAGTTTTAAACCCCCAAATCTCCTCCATATTTACGGCCCTGTCCCCACGATATTTAAGTGCGTATCACATGATTCATGGATGAATCAGTGTTAGCAAGAAAATGTAAAAATGCATGGTTGAAAAATGGACAATGGACACCAGTTCAGTTCTGCTTTAAAATCCCCCCCCCCCCGCCGCCGTTTCACCTTGTTGAAATTATAATGAAGTAGTGCACCAAATAATATGATGAATATGATCCAAATATTATAATTGAAACGAATTCTTAATGTATGAAAATTTCTCCCAATTACAGATGTGTGCAAAAAAGAAATCTGTAATGCTTTCAAAAGAATTGAGGGTGGACTGGGGGCGACTAATACCTGCTGCAACCTCTTCCTAAAAAAGGAGAAAGAAATACACTCATCGTCAAAAAAACATATTTGCACCCAGAAGGACGTGTCGGATTACAATGCTATTCGGGAGAAAAGTAAAGGTTACCAGGAACAATAAATGATTAAACATTGATACTAATATGGACAATATTTATTGAGCAACACACCAATAAGTAGTGCCTCTCAGTATGGCTTCGGGCCTCCCTGTTTGCGCATTTCCAGACGTCTCGGCATGAAGTTGTACAGGTTCCTAATGGTGTACTGCGATAAACCATCCCATGCAGCTTCAATCTTCTCACTCAGTTCCTGCAGATTGTGCGGTAGGGGCGGATTGTGGATAGCGCGTCCAACAGCATCCCACACATTTTCAATCGACGATAGCATGTCGCTGGCCATGGCAGAGTGTCAGTGCTTTGAAGGCAAGCTCTCGAGACAGCAGCAGTATGCGGACGAGCGTTGTCCTGTTAGAAAATCTCACCGGAGTGAGCGTTCAGTAAAGTAGGGCCACTGGTTGCAAGACCTCATAACGCAACTTTGGGCTGTCAAAGTGCCTGTAATGAACATTACAGGTGATCTGGCATCGTAGGCAATTGCATCCTACTTCAAGACACCAGGCCTTCTGGAAGTGGGACGCTCGAAAACAAACCGCTCATCTTCGCATCGGCCACGGTGCCTCCACACACGGATTCGTTGGTCGTCTCCTCCAAGACAAAAGGGGGACTCGTCACTGAAGATCAGCCGCTGCCATTCTGAATGGCTCCATGAAACTCTGGCGCGACACCATTGCAGTCTTTGGCGACGATGCAATGGTGTTAAGGACAGTCGTCGTAACGGTCTGTGTGCGTGTAGTCCTACGTCGCGCAGATGTCTGCCAGTGGAGCTGGCACTAATCGGACGATGCATGGAGGGCACCACTGCTCGCAGAATATCCGCAAACGTGGCTGTTGGGTCACTCCGCGTATGTCGGACAACCCGTCGGTCCTCTCTCTTTCGCTCTCTCTCTCTTTCTCTCTCTCTCTCTCTCTCTCTCTCTCTCTCTCTCTCTCTCTCTCTCTCCGTGGTTCATCTAGGTCTCCTAGACCAATCCTGTCGCTGCTGCATGCCTTGTTCTATCCACTGCCGCCAACAGCGTGCTATGCTGATATCCACACGACCGGTAGGGCGCGCAATACGGCGACAAGACCATCCCGCTTCCCGGAACCAGACGACGCGGCCTCTCTCGAACTCCTCCAACTGCTCGAATTGCTTCCGAACTTTTCTCTAAGGCATACTTCACTTGCAAAGGATGCAACCAACGCAACAGCACGAGTCAGAATGGCAAGCGCGCGCAACGAGATGGCCTTATATAGCCTGTCAGGCACAGCGCTACGATCCCTCCTTGCTTGCCTAACATGCGCGGCCGAGCGTGATAATTGAATCAATTGCATTTCTCACGATGTCAAACCTACCCACCAAGTTTCATTCCTGTCGGTTGCTTCCTTCTATGTGCAACTCCCTTTTTGGCAATGACTGTAAAAAAAATTACAAGGTAGTTTCTTATAGTTTTTGCTGTGCTATCTGCAAAAAAAAAAAAAAAAAAAAAAAAAACTCTGCTAATTCTTCATGCATCCTGCATACTTCTGGAGCCCCTTGAAAATGCGTGCCAGCCTCCCTCCCCCTCCCCCAAGTCCTATCTTAAATGGGCTGTGAGTACAACCCGCTTATAATGGGCCCGTATTTAGCGAAATCCCGGGTTTAACAAGCAAAGCAGGAACTTTTGTTTGATATAATATTAATTCAAAGCTAATCTTATTGTTTTTAATGAGCAAAATTTAATGAAATTTCTCGATTTAATGAAGGAGAGAAAAGCGAAGATAATCACATTCAACAAGCAAAACAACAAAATTTAATGAAATCCCATACTTAACGAAGCCTGGAAAATCGGATGCGCAATGTCTTGGAATAGAAGAATAGAAATGGTGACTCACAGAAGGAAATTACAACAGCGCAGGAAAATCATGGGGTGTTAGAGGAAGACTGTTGATTAAAAATTAATGCGAAGGATGTACAGAAATGCTGCACAAGCGACTTGTGCATGAGACCACCACCTGCCTCGCCTTGGGTATATCGCGTCAGCACAGTTGAAAACAGGCGACCTACCCCCAGGCAAAAAAAAAAAAAAAACGACGCATCGGGTTTACGCACATGTATTAAATGGATTTCTGGGCGACGACTGCAGAGATTGATAGGGGAGTAACGAAAGTGTTTTTTGGCGAAAAAATTTAGGAAACACAAATATAAAACAAAACAAAGAACATATTCTTTTAAAAATACATGACGTCTGCTTCAAGGTTTGCTGCCAATCTGTATTCATGTAAGTGTTTATTTAATTTTAATTTGTACTACTGTAGTTAATTAATTACATCTATCAAGTACATCCAACTGTCAGTGGTATATATAGAACATTTTTCCGGGAGGGGGGGGAATAAAAAATGGAAATATTTGAAATCCACCAGGACAAAGTAACAGTTAACGAGAAAATTAATTAAAAATTAAAGCATCATTTCCTAATGTAATTTTATGCCTTTTTATTAAATTAGAGCAATTTTCGGAAGTCGCATTCAACAAAATAATAAAACACTTTCAGGGGGGCAAGGCCTGTTGCCCCCTTCCCTTCTAAATACGCCCCTGCCAACTATTATGGATATATAACGTAAACGTACACGGATAAGCCATTACATTATGACCACCAAGCTGTAGGATCCCCTTTAGCCCGCAAAACAACTGCCACTCGGCGAGACATCGATTCGATGAGGTGGCGATAGGTATCCTGGAGTATCTGGTACCATAATGTCAATAGCAGGTCCTCCAGTTCCCGTACATTTCGAGGTGGTGGTGATTTAGCGCGTACCCCTTTTCCAAGTCGAACCGCAAATGTTCGATTGGGTTCATGTCAGGTGAATTTGGAAGCCAGGACATTAACACAAAGTCGCCAGCATGTTCTTCGAACCACTCCTTGAGGATTCAGGCAGTGTGGCATGGCGCATTATCCTATTGGTAACGGTGATCACCAGCAGGGAGCACAGTTGGCATGAACGGGTGAACTTGGTCCGCAACGATGTTCAGATACCTGACAGCTGTCAGGGATTGTGCTATTGGGATAATGGGGCCTAAAGTGTCCCATGAAAACATCGCCTACAACATAACAACGCCGCCGCCGGCCTGTTTCCGCCCAACTGCGCATCCAGGTGCCATAGCCTCCATTGGTAATCGGCGTATACGCGCTCGCCAGTCTACGTGATCTTGATTCATCACACCAGGACACTTTCTTCCAATCCCATCCACGGTACAATCTCGATGATCTTGGGCCCATTTGATGCGTTGTTGGCGATGACGTGCAGTGAGCCTGGGAACTCGGCTGGGTCTTCGGCTACGCAGGCAAATGCGCAGAAGGCGGTGATGAACTGTGTGCTGTGACACATTGACCTGATCACCACAGTTTTAGCTGTGGGTGATTTGCAGCACTGTGGCCCTGCGGTCGCTGTGAACAATGCGCGAAAATCTCCTCTCTCCTCTGGCTTCAATGAGCTGCGGACGACACGCGATTGGACGACGGATCGTCGTTTAACCACCTGCGCACCACTTTTGATACGTACTCATTACAGTGGCATGTGAACAAGCCGTGCCGTTTCCGAGATCGTAGTTCCGAAGCTCCGTGCCATCACAATTTGTCCTTTATCAAACTCCGATAAATCGGCAGCTTTTCCCATTCTGACTCCGAACACTCTACAAACCGAAAGCTGATCCTCGGGTTGTATATATATACTGTTCTGTGAACTTCACCTGCGCCACCGTTCGGTCTCCAGGCGCGCTCATTTCTCTAATCTGGAGGTGGTCATAATGTAATGGCTCATCGGTGTACAGTACAATAAGTTTGTACATCGCGTTTGTACATTGTACATTGTGTTTGTACATTGGATTTCTTGTTCGAACTTAACCCTTGAGGAAACTCTGTGTGCTTTGCTATAGCTGCATGAGTACCCGACGTACTATTATAATTTTTGATGTCATGCAAGCGAGCAATTTCGAATGCTTACATAGCAAACACACAAGTGTTGGGAAACTGCTGGCCACCAGCTGGAAGTGATTGGTCACTGCTGGCTGAAATCTGCCGCTCACGGCCCGGTAGAAGTCCGTTGGTGGCAGCGCTATCAGTTGGCAACCATTGATGGCCCTGCAGCATCGCCGTGAATTGCGGGCCTCCAAGCAAGTGCCACTAGTGTACCATAGCTGGCAACCGATGCAAACTCAACACCAGGTGGAAGCAACAGGGACTGCGCATGCGCAGAAGCAACGCGTGCTGTCCGTCTCCTGGTACCAGTTAGTTGAAGACGACACTATCGCCATTGTGTTTTTTTAGTGGATGTTAAGAAAAAAAAACCATATGTAGAGAGGCGAATTAATTTCCTACAATGAAATGCCACGTGGACGAAGATATCAGATTAAGCCATAAAATACACCCTCTCCATTCCCATGAATAACACGAAATAATTGCTGTGTAATCTTTCGTTTTGACATACACTGAACCGCTTGAAACAAAAGTCCTGGGAAAAACATTAAAAAAAAACGTTATGTTGGAAAAAAAAAAAACGCTATGTGGATATAATGTACTCATCCACGGGTTGCATACATAGGACTGGAGGAATTCACTTCTAAAAATAACGAGAAGTAAAATAAAATATCTTTCCTTTTTAAAACAAATGTAGCTTCGGACAACGGAAAGGAAAGATACAACGTTTAAAATGTAACAGAATGTGACATGAACGGGTGAACATATAAGCGTTATTTAATAAATAAATGGACTGGGTCTGTGATTTCGGTATATGTAGAACTCAGGAAAAACCGATTGTGTTTATTGATACACTTGTCTATTGCGCATGTGACATGCTCATGGTTTGTCATCTGTTTTATTCGCAGATAGACGTTCGACGCTCAAACGTGAATTTGTGCATCGATGGATTCCTCCCGATATGCGCAATGGTGTGTGGTTCAGTTCCTGTGTGCTGAAGGTGTGAAGCCAGCAGAGATTGTTCGTCGGTTAAATGCGGTGAACGGCGATGAAGCTTGGCAGCGTACGGCAGTGTTTAATTGGTGCAAGGAATTCCGAGAAGGGAGACGAAGCAGTGCAGCGGACCTTCCACGTCCAGGCCGTTCGATCCAGGTGACGGATGACGAAACGTGTGTAAAAGTGAATGACATCATGTTACGAAATCGTCGAGCAACTGTGCGGTTCATTAGTGGGGCGACGGGCATAAGTACGGAACGTGTTCATCACATTATCACAGAGAAACTGGGATATCGGAAGGTTGCTGCCGCATGGGTTTCAAAATGTTTATCGGAGGTGCAAAAGAACACACACAACTGACACCTTTTGCAGGACAATGCCAGGCCACATACCGCAGCTGACACCTTGACAACAATCCGACGTTTCGGCTGGGATGTGCTATCCCACCCTCCCTACAGTCCCGACTTATCGCCCTGTGAGTTTCATGTGTTCGGCCCAATGAAGAAGGCCCACAAGGGAAAGCGCTTCACGTCGGACGTTGAAGTGCAAAATGCATTTTCTTCAGGACTGCACAGCCAGTCCGTAGAGTTCTACAGAAATGGCATTGACAGGCTAGTGTATCTGTGGGATCGTTGTCTCAACAACCAAAGAGAATATGTCAAATGAAAACCACTTCTGGAATCCTAATGACTAAAGTCCACTTACTTCGCAAACGACCCTTATATTAATTCAACAATCGCCTTTCAAGACGACAAGGACAGCACGAAACTTTGGAAAGAGCCTTTCAATTTGTACGCTCGTTGAAAATTAGTGAAGTTCCCTTAAGGTAAAAAAACAAAGCAATCGTTACGTCGTGTACGGAGTGGTACACATTCTTTCGTAGAATAATTATTATCGATTATGTGAAATATATCGTTATCATCATCATCAACCATTATCAATCCAGTGCTGAACGAATGGCTATCCAAATTTCTTTCACAACTCTCTGTCCTGAGCCACGGTTCAATGTCATCATATCTTCGAATTTCATCCACTCATCTCCCCCGTAACTTTCTGGGTCTCTTTCTGTATGCGTGCAATATATATGGTCTTTTCCTGTATATACAGTATATATATGTGCCACACACACATGTGTGTGTGTGTGTCAGGGCCGGCTAGACCGTAGCGGCAACCGGGTCAATTGCCCAGGGCTCAATGTCACCGTCTTCAAGGGGCCCCGCAGTTTTGGGAAAAAATCATTTTCTGCAGAATTTTTTGCAATTATTTTTTTTATATAAGTTTTGGGAATCGAGGCCCTTAAAAAGTAATTTTTTGTAAGTTTTTTTTAGTTTCCACCCCCACCGCCATTTTGAAATAGGTTATCGCTCTTTGCCGTACAGATACTGATATCTGCTGAATTGTAACCACCATAACATTTTCCGTATTCATGAAATAACATAATTAAATTTCATCACTTTTGGCCCTTACTTTTGTTCATTCAACAGTATGTGTTCAAAACAGACACTAAAATTTAAAGAAATAAAAATAACAGAATCAAAGTTGATTTAGGGCTACATGTGAAGCCCAATTATTCAGTGACTTTAAAATCATTACTAGAAATTAAAAAAAAATATTTATATATAAGCGCGTTTAAAAGTTTAAATCACTAATTTTTCAGTTACTCCACTTTGCATTAAAAATCAATCACTAAAACATATAACAGGGTGGAAAATTATTTCTACGAATTTATTTTAGAGTTATCCTGATATTATCTCCTACACAAAAATATTCGCTTGCAAGTTATTTTTATCAATTTGTGAGGAATTTTCTGTAAGAGTCACACACACACAATACCCTCTCCCTCCTCTCCCCGGATAGAAAATCTTAGATTTCAAAACTTTTTACTCTCTCTCTCTGTCTCTCTCCCGGAAATTTAAGTCCATATTATGGTCTTTTTCTTAAGCTTAAATCAAATATTTCTTCGAGAAAATAATTTTTTCTGTACGATAGTTTTCGTGCGTGTTCTTTACAGACGATATGTTTCACGTAACGACTTTATTAAAAAATATAAGATTTATTTCCTAGTGCCAGCAATTTAATTTTGCTCCGGGGCCCCGCAAAAGCTCCATCCGGCCTTAGTGTGTGTGGTGGGTCATGTTCTGGTTCCTCACATCGGCGACTGTTCGTTTTCATGTTTCGTGCTTATTGATGTTTTCTTCCCGGCTAGTTTAGGCGTTGGCTCTGCGGCTGGTGCAAGTTTGATCTCGTGCAATGCTTGTCTCTTTGGTGCTCTTTTACGAATGCACGTTCCGGTTATAAATTTTGTGTTTTATGGCTTACTTTGTGGTTCATGGTCTGTGGCTTAGGGAGTATTTACCAGTGTGCATTGGTTACCGGCCCTTCGTTGGTATTATGAAAAGTCACTTCTACCGGATTGATACTCCCCTGATGATTACAATCCGGTCGTAATTTGTTCAGTCTTTTTTTGCCTTTTTCACCCATTCTTGTTTTGTAGTCTTCGTTTTTATTATGGGAATCTGTATACATATTGTTTATATATATATATATATATATATATATATATATATATATATATATATATATATACACACTGGCGGAAAGTGAAAAAAGAACACCAAGAAGGAGACGTCTGATACCAACGAAATTTATACAGCATAATAACGGAATACAGAGGATAACGTGATCAAAACATTATGGCAAAATACAGCTGTATTTGCTGGTAAACTGAAAAATAACATTTCCATGTAACATGGTTAGTACGAGGTTGAACCGCCATGAACTGCGTCACACTGTGCAATTCTGGCATGGAGTCTGTCGTACAGATGTTGGATGTAAGTTTCGGGTATTGAGTTCCAAGCATCCTCAACCTGGACGCGTAAATCGGGGATGGTCGTGGCTGGCCGTGGAGACCGGATAAGTCGTTGTCCCATAAAATCTCACACGTGCTCAATGGGGGACAAATCCGGTGAAGGTGCAGGCCATGGAAGTTGTCTCACACCCTGAAGTGCATGTTGCGTTGCACGTGCCGTGTGTGGGCGTGCGTTATCTTTCTGGAAAACACCACGATGAACCTACCTTACAAATGGCACAACAACGAGCTGAATGATGTTGTTGATGTAGGAGGTGCTGTTCAGCGTACCCGGTACAAACACTAGTTGTGTACGTGAGTGATAGCTGATCGCTCCCCACACCAGGAGACCAGGTGTAGGCTCTGTGTGTCGCTGGCGGATGCAAGAAGGGTGGAGACGCTCCCCTGTGCGTCTGCGAACACGCATACGGCCATCGAAGGCTCCCAAGCAGAATCTGCTTTCATCGCTGAACACGACAGATCGCCATTGCGTTCTCCAGTGCAAACGTTGGCGACACCACTGCAGCAGTTCCTGACGGTGGCTGGAGTCAGAGGTACACATGCCAGAGCCACACGTGCACGTAGTCCTGCATCCAGTAGACGGTTGCTGATTGTTCGCACAGTCACCTAAGGTGCAACGGCAGCTCGAATTTGCGTCGCAGGGGATGTTCTGCTTTACAACGCCGCTCTTCTTATGCGTCGATCGGTCCGCTCACCAGTCCGTCTGTGACTCCCGGTTCCACGTCTTCTCGTGTGGAAATGTTCCTCTGACCATCTACGCCACCATCGTACTACCACCAATACTTCCCATCCAATTCGCTCCTCAACACGACGATACGACCACCCGGCCTCGCGGAGTCCGACTGGACGACCTCGCTCAAAGTCCTATAACTGCTGAAATCGTACACGTCTTTCATGTCCAGGCATTGCAGCTTCTTCAAAGTCTTCGCACGTGTAGGTACGTCGACGACTGATTACATTCACTTCGCCGTACTCCTTAAATACCCCCGAAGATGATTTGCATATTATGCCATGCTGTGGAGTAAGCGCTCGCCGGTAGGTCCCGAAATTAACATCGCACCTACGTAAACTCGACCCCATTAATATATGTAAATTTCATGATCGTCCGCTAATTCCTTCTTGGGGTTCTTTTTTCACTTTCCGCCAGTGTATATATCAGGGGCGAATATTCGGGGTGTGCTAGGTGTGGGGCGCACACCCACACAGAGTCGCAATTATGGATTTATTTCTAATAAAACTCGCCAGAGTTCGTCCTAAGGCTTCGAGTGGTGGTTAAAATTAATTTCCCCACATAATGTTTTCATTAAGAAGAGAAGATTCGTTCAGTAAGCATATCGCATTCGCGCTGGAATCCTCGGGTGTGCTGTTTCGCGTGCGCACATTCGGCGACCTTAAAGCAGCTGTGGTACATGCGCTCCCCCGACGGTGTTGCAGGTCACGTTCTAATTTCCCACTAGTGTCTCGCGACAGCGATATCAACATGTATCGAGTTATCTCATTGGCAGCAATAAAACTGGCACCCACCAATTGACGACCGGCACTGAAACGTCACTTGCTGTTTACAGCGGAACGCTAGAACAGCTCCGCGAGCAATCTATTGTTTTCGATCTGGCAACGCTCAGTAAATATTAAGTTGCCCGTCCATTTTACCCTTCGATAGTATTAAAATTCCATGAAGTTGTCGTTGAATTGGTCTGTTGTATTTTATAATGCCTCAATGGAATTTGTATAGTCTCGTTAACGATGTCGTACGAGATAGAAAAACATGCATATCATGGTGTGAAAGATATGGTTCGCAACCCACCCTTGAAATAATAATAATCACGAATGGCAATAAATATCGCTGCTTTTCTTCTTTGTCTTTTTCTATATATTTCTCAGTACGAATTAAAATACTTACTGTAAATACGAAAGTATAATTTTTTATCAGTCTCCCAACGTATATAGCAGTAAGATCGTTCATTTTTTTTTGTTCTTTTTCAACATCTCCGTTATAGTTTTCATTTAGTACACGAAATATTTTTTTTTTTTTGATGAAACCAACGTTAGTTTTATATTCATGATGAATATAAAAATAAGAACAGAATGCAAACATAACCACTAATAACGTTTGCATTCGAATGTAAACAACAACAGATGCATTGCCAGATCGAAAACAGTAGATTGCTCGCGGAGCTGTTCTAGCGTTCCGCTGTCTTAGCTGTGAGAAATGAGGAATGCGCCCGTTTGTGAAAGAATAGCCATTTTTATATTTGGATGTATACTGCAAACAGGTTAAATTGTTCGATTTGTACAGACAGCCGCCAAGGAAGAAACTAATGTTAACTAAGATGTAAACAACCTGAGTCACGACTTCGACGACGTACACGAACTACAAGTGCTGTTTCAGTACCGGTCGCCAATTGGTGGGTGCCGGTATTATTGCTGTCAATGAGATAACTCGATACCTGTGGATATCGCTGTCGCGAGACGCTAGTCTAATACTACTGTGGTTTCAAACGTTAACAGCGGAACTTTCAAGGTGTGTTACCCAAAATTAGCATCGTTTGAGTCCCACGGAGCAGTGCAACCATTTGCTGTTATATTGTTGTTGTTTTTTTGTTTTGTTTTTTTATGTATTTCCAATAAGACTCGCTGAAGTTTGTTCGTTAAACTTAATTCCCTTGTGCAATATTTTGGAGAAGAGGGGAAGTTTCGTTGCTTCGTGCAGTAAACAAAACGTAGTAAATAATATTTGCAGCTGTAAGAGTGCTATTTTACCAGCGGACACCCTAAATCGTCATATCAACTGTAATTCAAGGCTCTCCAGATGGCGCTACAGGTCATGTTTTTATTTCCTCGTGGATCCAACGCAGAGGTTTAAATTCCCAGGGTGTACGCACTTAAAAACGCACCACCTTGTTTACGTTTGGAATAGCGTGGAGTCATAAACACACTTCAACGTTCAGCTATGAGTTAACGTTTTTCTGTCTTTTCGACGCTGTAGTATGAATCGGTGTGTTTATGAGCACAGATTTAAATGTGCAATTTGAGTTTTGACATCCATTTAGGTTGACGATGTATTAAGTGTCCTATTTTCTTCAACAAACAAAAAGGAATATGGTTGATCAGGCAGTATTTCCACGAACAAGAGAGCATATGAACTTGTAGCGGTAGCTATATCGTCGACAGACCCCACTCTAACTAACTCCATGCGTAGAGTATTAGCAGAAAATGGCGACATGTTTGTGTAAATAACTTTGAAACATCACATAAATTCCTATGACATAATTCAAACGCATAAAAAACGCAGGTAATTTGAACCTAGAGGACTAAATTTGAAAATGTTAAAGTAATTTAACTTGTCTCCTCACTTTCAGCAAAGATATTGAATGGAATCCTGAAACACGCTTTTGAAATGCTAACGTACATGTACATTGAAATTCCACACACGTGTCTTCGAAACAATAAGCAGTTTACCTAAATTTCTGGTGATCAACTGATAGAAAACGTAATTCTGATTGAAGCTCGAATTACCAGAAATGTTTCAGCGCATTATTCCTTGTTTTTTCGATCAGAAAAAATTCGTGTATAAATCATAACGATTCTAAACTGCGCCATCACAGACAGGAGAGGAGTATGGAACAAATTCATCAGTGTCACATGATAATGTGTGTGAAAATACTAAATATTTGATCCAGATATGTTTTGAGACATGAGTTTCATTTTAGTGAAAAGGTGGAGTTCAAAATTTAAGTTTTCCGCTAACGGATATACTTTTTCTTATATCTTTTTTTTAAGTAACAAACCTTATGATCTTTCTAGAAGTAATGTGGTGATCCACCTGTCAGGTTGCGCCATTTGGGTACGGTCGACGCGTTTAATTGGATAACTTGCAAAAGTTTGCGAGCAGTCTGTACTGGGATACAAATGTAGCCACCTACGTATTTTCCGTGCCCGAGATTATTCAGCGCTTTTGGCAGCTCTTGCTGCTGGACCATGCCCTCTTCGCCTGCCCAACCAAAGGAGCTGAAGCAGTTTCCTGAGACTGCTGTAAACATGGATGGTGATTTTCCTTTAATAACGTTAGCAGAGAGACAGTAAGCAGGGCCGTAGCTAGAGGTATTGGCGCCCGGGGCAAGCAGTAAAATTGGCGGCCCCCTGCCCCAGTCCAAATGGAACAGGCGATGGTGTCAGATTTTATTATATACCTGTTTGAAGATATAGTACAATACCTGTATAAAAAAAATACTGCGATGTTTATTGTTATTTGCAATTATTGTCCCGTATTACCATCATCATCATCATCATTGTCAACCATTATCAATCCACTGCTGGACGAAGGTCTCCCCAAGTTTCCTCCACAACGGTCTGTCTTGTGCCAGTCTCCTCCATGTCACCCCTGCATACTTTCGAATTTCATCCACCCATCTCCCATGTGGTCTTCTTCTGGGTCTTTTCCTGTCCCTTGGAATCCAATCTAAAATTTCGGCTGTCCATCGATGATCTGTCCTTCTGGCAGTATGTCCAGCCCATTGCCATTTCAGGGATTTAACTCTGATCATGATGTCTTCCACTCTTGTCATTTTTCGGATCCACGAGTTCCTCTTCTTATCTCTCCTGGTTACACCAAGTATGCACCTCTCCAGGCTGCTTTGAGTTGTCTGCAGCCTTTGTATGTCTCTTTTAGTTAAGGTCCACGTCTCTGCACCATACGTAAGCACTGGAAGGATGCATTGATCAAACACTTTTCTTTTAAGACATAATGGCATATTGCTCTTGAAAATTATGCTGTTTCTTCCAAAAGCTCTCCAGGCAAGTTTTGTACGCCGATTAATTTCTTCATCAATGTGACCCTCACTTGATATCTGCTGTCCAAGATAAACGTACGTATCTGTTATCTCCAGCTTTTCTCTATCAATCGATAAATCTTCATTTCTTGTAAAAGCATTGAACATCACTTTTGTCTTCTGAAAGTTCATTTTTAATCCCACTTCTTTACTCTTATCAGCAAGTTCCTGGATCATACTCTGCAGCTCTGATGGGGTAGTTGCAAAAATGACTACGTCATCAGCAAAACGAAGGTGGGTTAGATAATCTCCATTAATCTTTATCCCTTTGTTTTCCCAGCTCAGTGACTGAAAAACACCCTCCAATGTGGCATTAAAGAGCTTCGGAGATATGGTGTCACCTTGTCTCACTCCCTTTCCAATTTTTATGTGTGTTGTATTTTCAAACAGCCTAATCTTTGCACTTGCATTTTCATAGATGTTATTAATAATATTAATGTATGCATCTTCAATACCGCAGGTTTCCAGAGCCATTGTAACTGCTGATGGTTTCACCGAATCAAAGGCTTTTTCATAATCGATAAAAGCCATGCACAATGGAAGTTCATATTCCCTCGCTCTTTCAATTAGTTCTCTCAACACGTGGATATGATCTATTGTGCTGTAGCCACTCCTGAATCCAGCTTGTTCTCTCGGTTGAGCCATGTCCAGTGTTACCTTCAAGCGGTGTGAAAGAACTTTAGTGAAGATTTTATAAACTACTGATAGGAGGCTGATAGGTCTGTAGTTTCCGAGATCCTCAATGTCACCTTTCTTATGTAGCAGGATCATTGTAGCGGTGTTCCAATCCTCAGGAATCTTTCCTTCATTAAGGCATCGAGTGAAAATTTGGGCAAGTACTGTTTCGATTTCTCCACTTGCTTCTTGTATGATGTCTACAGTAATTCCATCTTCTCCTGGAGCTTTTCCCCGCTTCATGTTCTTGATTGCATGTGCAACTTCTGCTGGAAGGACTGGAGGAACTCTGGTACTGGTATCTTTCATGATGTCTGGAGTGCATGTATCATCCCTTTCATATAATTTGGAGTAGAAATCTTTCACTCTTGTCAAAATTTCGCCTCTATTTCTTGTTACAGAACCATCTTCTTTTCTCAGTGCCATAATCTGTTTTCTTCCCTTACTGAGATGTCCCTTTGCTATCTTTAGGCTTTGGTTGTTTTCAATTGCTTTCCTCACTAGTTCACAGTTGAATTTTCTTACGTCTTCAGTGATACTTTTTCTTACTGTCTTGCATAGCTCTATATATTCCACTTTGGAAGTCACATCTTCTTTAGTTGTCCTCATCTCTCTTCTTTTTGCATCAACATTTTCGTTTTTCCTGATAATTTATTTACATGCAACTTGTTCTTAGACCCAGTTAATTTTGTTGCTGTTTCCATAAGAGCTTTGGTTACTTTTCTGTTAACTTCAGAGATGTCCACTTCTTCCGATGTTAGGCCTTCTAAAGCAGAGAACCTGTTCTTCAGTTCCAACTTGAAGGTATTATGGTATTTTTTAAGGTTGGTTATGTCAATAGATTTTGTTTGTCTTATGAGCTTGCCACGTTCAAGTTTAGTGTTGAGGTGCATCTTACATCTCACCAATCTATGGTCACTACCCGTGTTGAACTTGTTTAGCACACTGCAGTCTTCTATGACGAATTTTTTGTTACACATAATAAAATCAATTTCACTTGTTGTCCCATTTGGATGTCTCCATGTCCATTTCCTGTGTGGCTTTTTCTTGAAGAAGGAGTTCAAGATGAAAAACCCTTCTGCCTCTGCAAACTCAACGAGAGTATTTCCACGCTAGTTTCTGTTGCCGTGACCGAATTTACCTACTGAAGTTTCATTCTGTTGCCGTTGCCCTATTTTTGCATTGAAATCTCCCATAATTATTTTCAAGTGCTGCTTACCTTTATTAATTAGATGACAAATTTCCTCATAAAATTCTTGTCCCGTATATAATTTGTTAATTGTATGAAAAAGTAATAAAATGTAAATTTTTTTGTATAAAATATTGCTCATAATATAATTTAAAAAAAAAACTTATATTGGTAATCCTATTCAATAGCCTGTGGTGACTATGTGAGCTTCAATAGGGATTGTTGAAGAAAGAAAAAACATTGAACATAGTTTGAATGAAGAATACTTTTTATTTATAATTAATTGCTACCTCAAGTGCTTATGAACAACTTAAAAAATAAGTACAAGTAGCATTTGTTTAAAATTATGCTTAAGCCTTAACAGAATGATTTTTTATTTACAAATGTACCTTTCGAGCTTTAACAGCAGCAAAATCATTTATTATTTGATCATAATTAATAGTTTTAGCAATATCTTTTTCTATTGACAGAATTGCCAGGTGCGTTAACCTCTCTTGTCCCATTGATGACCTTAAGTAATTTTTTTTTATTTTCAGCTTACTAAAACCTCGTTCACTAGACGCATTAGTAATTGGTAATGTTAAGAATAATCTGAAAGCAATTACTAAGTTTGGATAAGATGTAGCAAGAGACATTTGGTGGATTAAATTTAATAGGTCAAGAGAGGTTGCTTTTGAAAAATCCTGATTTTTTTAAAATAAAGAAGTGGCCTGAAACTTAAAACTAGCTATTTCCCCCTCTATTTCAGTAGCATCCAGATCCTTATCATATTTATTTGCTAAGCGCATTGCACTAGCCTTTAACTCTTCTACGGTCATAGATTGCAAAGACTTGCCCGTTAAGAAATTAAGGTCATCTAACACTTCAATCAAACATTTATAACGCCATTCCATTTGTTCTAAGACTTTGTCCAAAACAGCATAAAAGTCCATACTGAACCTTTGTTTTCCTGTCAAAACAGTGTCCTCACTTTCTTCCAATGTCAGTCGTTTCCTCTTCCTTGCCCTTTTCTCCTCGAAGAAGCCGTCAAGAGATGTTGAGGCACAGATGTCCGATGCTTCGCCCAATATAACATCAATCCCTGTATCCCGGATGTCTTGTAAAGCAGCTTTCAATCCTGTCAAGTGACTTATAACGAAGTAAATTTCTCCGTCATTTTTGGTCTACGCCGGGATTCGAACCCGAGTCCGCTTATTCCGGAACAAGTCACTCTACCAACTGAGCTACGCAGACATTTGTTCTGATTGCTATGTGCCTTTATGTCGTGTGCGTCCTGCTGGCAGGTACGTCACAGACTAACTGCACAGTTCACGGTCACTTCTTTGCGCTGTAGTTGTTCATTCACGCGGGAGATCTGATTTAGTATTTTGTCCCACATAACAGAGTAACAAACAAACTTGTAATTAATCTGTTTCAGAAGATTTTTAACCACTGATAAACAGTCATCATGGAATTGAGGGTTGTCAGAAATTTCCTCTAAGGCTTCGAGGACTTTATCAAGCTGTGAATAAAGTGCATGAACAGCAGAGTATTTGGATGCCCATCTTGTAACAGTGACGCTTTAGAGTGGTAGAAAGTTTGTTGGATAATATTTCCCACATTTTGACATTGTGAGCAAATATTTTCTACAGTTCTTGCACTGTGCCAAAAAATGTGAAATATCTGAAGAGACTCCAGCAGCGTGAACACCAACCAAGTTAAATGAATGAGCAGCACATGGCATAAAACGTGCATGGCTGCAAATTGCTTGTATACGGGCCTGGACTCCTGAATACTTCCCCGCCATGTTTGAACCATTATCGTATGCTTGCCCTCGGAAATTACGAATGTCAAGCCCATCGGCTTCTATTTTTTGTAGAATTTCTTCGGTTAAACCAGCCCCAGTCGTTTCAGTAGTTTTTATGAAATCGATGAAACTTTCTTCAATAGAGCAAACATCCTCTGAAACTTTCACGTACCTAATAATCTGGCACATTTGTTCCTGATGGGCTACATCTGGTGTGCAATCAAATGAAATTGAGAAATATGTTGCCTCTCTTATGTCTTTTAGTATTTATTGGCGTACAGTGTCACCTATTAAATTGATGAACTTGTTTTGAATTGTTGGGGAAAGGTATTTTGGAATTCCTGGTTTTTCTTTGGCTATGGTAATATACTCTTTTAGCTGTTTATCATAATGAGAAACAAACTCTAGCAAATGTAAAAAAATTCCACATTTGTCTTCACCTATCTTTGTACTTGAACCTCGAAAGGCCAAGTTGTTGACTGAACAAAACAAAATACAATCGACAATGATTCTGAGAATGTGCCGCCATTTCTCTTTTTCTTTTGTAATCATTTGCTGTAGTTCAGTATCAATTGCACAGCTCTCTTTAATCCTTTTTTCAAAGCTTTTCCAGGAAACATAGCACTCTCGGTGCTCTACAGAATTTTCATGCTCTGGAATTCGAGGGTGTAATTTTTTCCACTCAGAAAATCCCACTTTTGGATTTTCCAAACGTGATCTCAAATGCTTTCCAAACAGCATGCAAGGGAAACAATAAATAACTTTTGTTGCTTCACTGTAAATTAACCAATCCCGCTCTACATTTTCTCCATTCAAAAGTTTTTTGTGGAACCAATTTCCCGTAAAATGCCTTTTTTCTGCATTAATTGATAAAAGAAAATGACCATTTTTATTTTGTTCTGGACCGTGTTCAACTAACAAGCTTCTCACCTGGTCATTCAAATCAGGCCATGTTGTGGGATCATTAAAATTAAGTTGAATTTTGGTTTGTTCATCTTCCAAATCCTGTTCCTGTACGCCTTCATAAGGACTCAATGTTGGAAAGGACGGGTTAAAATAAGGTGTAGAATCATCTGAATGCACACTAGCACTACCAGTTATATTCTCAGTTACTTCAGTAACGTTTTCATTTTCTGAAAGTGGTGTTGATGTAGATGGCTTACTTTCAATCACTTGCTGTAGTGGGAGCGCAGCGGTTGAGGGATCCACCTTCTTTACCCATCCCAGTTTTTGCCACTGCTTGGCTTGGACTGCGTTACCCGCCCCTTGTTGTTTTCTGCCTTGTGCTCCAGACAACTTTGTAGGTCCCATTTCGACACACACACGCACGTCACGTGGCACAGTGCACTAATTCAGCGCGCTACTCAATCAATCAAGCTATACAGACAACGTTAAGCAAACAAATGTCGTCACAGTGTAACGGCAAATATTACATTTAAACTGTCGCAACCTTAACTGAGTAATGTTTGTTCCGCGCATGCGCACTGTAGGCTTCCCTGTCGACGAATCGTCGCCATCCATCATTCGTTCTCAATACACGTAAGTGGTGATGGATCATGGACAGAGGAGACCGTGAAGGTCACACCACCCGTCGCCTACATTTCACCCCCTGAGACATGCAGCCGTGGTCGATGACGTACCTGCACTGGCCAAAAGCCTGGGAGCTTTCTGTCAGAGCACCACATGAAAGGCACTTTCAGTCAAAGTTACTACCGTATTTACCCGATTACAGGGTGTCATCTACTGCAAGGCGCACTCAAATATCAAAAATTATCTTTTTGGAAAACAAAAGTTCATGATTTTGGGGGGCCTAAAAATCGGAAAACATTGATGTTATAGTATAAATTGGATAATTTTAAATGAACATTTTCTGTTATGCATGCTCTTTCTTTAAAAAGTATTTTGCTTAATATAGCAAATATACTTTTCTGATATCAAAATCAAAAATCATATGATTTGAGGTAAAGCGCTGGAATTACAATGCATCTTGATATATGCCTTCTGGTGTCCATTTTAAAATCTGTTTCTTCTCGCTAAGAGCATCAGTTTGGGTTTTCATCAGTTTGGGTTTACAACTTAAATAAAATACAACGCGAAGCAAATATGATACACCAAGAAAAAGTGCTGGCGTAAAACACCGTCATACCAGAGGGAAGTTCTGTCCTGGAGGGAACTGAGCTGAGCCAAATGGTCAGCGTGATGACGTAGAAACAAGTACACTACCCATTTTTTACCCAACCTTTCAGACACGGGTCGGTGTTCAGCACTTCAAAGGGGCGTAGTAGCCCTTCCCCTCTGAAGCCCTGGCCTACACTAGCCGCTGCGCGCGCGTCTCAAATGTTTCATAAACATAGCAACTAAAATGTACTGTCACACCCAAGCCAAATCGATCCGAATACTTGGCGTTCGGACGATTGGAGTTCTCCTTTAATTTAGGTTTCATCTGGTCGCCATTTTATTCTTAAAGCATAAAGAAGTTTAAATTTTATACATTTTTTTAATTACGCGTATAAATTAATTTCACATTTATTACATTTATATAAAAAAATCTACGTCTCGATGGCGCCCCCCTCCATCTCGGCGCCCAGGGCGACCGCCCCCCTCGCTACGGCTCTGCAGCAAGGAACAACCATTCGCAATGCTTAGCGTTCGAAAGAACCTCTAACCTTTGTGGAGAGGAGAGCCAGCCGAAGTATGAAGTATCTACCTCTCAGACGGCAGTAGGAAGGAAAAACAAGTATATTTTGTACATGGAATAGATTCCCCTACCTGCTTTATCGTGGACCGTGGTCGGTTCCAGGGCTTAGGATTAGAAAGACTGGGGTCCAGAGATCGCAGGACAGCGATGGAATCCACTTATTAGCATCGGAGACGATCTATTTCTCCATTTCCACGACATGCGTAGCAGAGATCGAGAGTATCAAACAGGTGACACCAAAGGGAATTTTGAAAGCCTCGTTTACGCTTTCCAACTGTAGGTTAAAGAAGCGTATATGCTCCAGTTTTGTCCGTCCGTCGACACGATAACTCACGTAAAAATCGCTCGATTTCTATGAAATTTTAGTATGTGGTAGGGGACAACCTGGGGACGAACCCTTTTGAAAATGGGCGAAATGAGGTCAAAGGTCAGGACATATGAGCGGGATTCATTCCATTGCACTTATGCATCATAACCTATGTAAAAATGCTTCGATTTCGACAAAACTTTATCATGTTATTTCGGAGGTATACTGAACCAATTCTGTTTAATATCATCGAAATGGAGTCAAATGTCAGGGCACAGGAGCGAGATTTATTCCACAGCCATTATCCTCATAACTTGACTAAAAATGCTTCAATTTTGACAAAACTTTATCATGTTATTCCGTAGGTAAACTGAATCAATTCTGTATAATATAATCGAAATGGGGTCAAATGCCAGGGCACAGGAGCGAGATTTATTCCAGAGCCATTATCCTCATAACTTGACTAAAAAGGCTTCTATTGCGAAAAAACTTTAACGTGTTATTACGGAGATATACTGAACCAATTCTGTTGAATATCATCGAAATGGGGTCAAAGGTCAGGACACAGGAGCGAGAGTTTTTCCACAGCCATTATCCTCATAACTTGACTAAAAATGCTTCTATTGCGACAAAATTTTATCATGTTATTGCGGAGGTATTCTTAACCAATTCTGTTTAATATAATCGAAATGGGGTCAAATGCCAGGGCACAGGAGCGAGATTTATTCCATAGCCATTATCCTTATAACTGGAGAAAAAATGCTCCTATTGTGACAAAACTTTAGTATGTTGTTGCGGAGGTATACTGAACCGGTTCTGTTGAATATCATCGAAATGGGGTCAAAGGTTAGGACACAGGAGCGAGATTTATTCCACAGCCATTAACCTCATAACTTGAGTAATGATTTCTTGTATGTTGGAAAGCGTATCATACATAATCAATGCATTGTATGATTTTGCAAACTTGTTTAAATAGAAATTTTATCAGAATGAAGGAAGTATAGGGCAGCGTCACAATTGTAGTGCAGTGTTACAAATGCAGTGCAAAAGTGCAGTGTCACGAATTGCAGTTTGATAGAAAAAGTATAGAAGATAATGTGGCAAATTTTTAAATTGTCATACTTTTGATCCGTTTATCTACCCATTAAAAATGATCTGTCGACTTAGTTTCAAACAAAATATGCTATTGTGAATCGACCATAACTGGAGTAATTCTGGATTCTGGAAAAATGGGAGCTAACTGAAGTTAAATTTGTTTTGCTATGAATGCAACCATGATGATTTTATTGGTTTATTTTTTCTTCCGGCAAGGGATATGTTACAGACATCTCGAAGGGGATTAATATTTATTTATTATTATTATTTTGGTAAGATGTTATGCACGCAGCGCCCTCACTGTGATTTTTATCTGTGAAATGCCTGTATATTGCATGATTTATTATATTCAGTTTGAGTCTTGGTGATGAAGCGACGGAGATCACAAAAAAGGAAGGGGGGGTCGAAGAACAAGAAAGAAGTAGGAACATTTATTGAATTAAATTCTTAAACGATATCTCCTGTCCTTTTCTCGAGTCAGGAAAGTAATGATTTTTTCGCTGTCTTTACTGTGAGAAGCCCGCAACATGTGGAACCATATATGAAAACGGTAGTTTACTTGTACAGCGTTATGAGCTGGAGTGCGTGCTGCGAGAAGGTGGCCTTCCGGGTCAGGTTTAGTTACTTTTTGGAAGGAACGAAATGGGCTGCTAATGAAAGTATACTTCTCTGCAGCATTTCGAGAGTTGCTTCATAAACATATGTGCCTTTAGAAAAAAGGGATTTTTCTTGTCAGCACTATTAATCTATTTTCTATTTGAGATTATGGATAAAATTTCGATACTTTTTTTGTGCTGATTCAAAGCGGCCGTGGCTTTCGTTCGGAATTTGTAATAATTCAGAGTATTTCGCATTTTTAGTTAGCAGCTGACAAATATATCTAGTTAACAAGTGTTGTTGCTACCCAGTTTCTGATGCTTACCGATTTTCGCGTAAACCAGAGGTTTACCGGAATCGTACAGCAGTTGTGTTAATTATTGTTCTGTTAATTAGATACCATTGATCGCCTGACAGTGAAACTGGGAAAGAAATGTATGCGATGCGAGCTATCATAACCTTAGTGGCATAAAACGTCAAGTTTTAGATTCTGTGAGAATTATTTAGGGCATAAGTAAACTACTTGTGTGAAACCTTTTAGGTAAACTCCGTTACTACAATTCGAAAGCTATTTCTAAATGGAAGTAGAATGGTGATTCTCCATCGTTTCTTCATCCATCTACCGATCTCTCTGTTTGGGTAAAAGTGATTGTAGCTTTTTCAAGACGCTCTGCATCATTTAGTGTGTATATATTTTTTTAAGAGTATAATTATTACTATATTTCCACAAGATTGTTTTTCCTTTTTCTTGAGCAAAATGTACAAAAACTAGTACTGAATTTGTTGCATGCCAGAGGTATACAGAAATTGTTCTAGTATGAAATGATATTAATGATGGCAAATAAAATCATTTTGGGTTTAGAATGAAATTTAAGTGAGAAATTGTGAAGTTAATTAGTTTTATAACCCATGTTCGAATCCTGATCACGGCTTTGGTTTTTCTTATGCATTGTATGTGGTTTAATGCATTTTTAATATTAATGGTACATGATGTTTAAGTAATGAGATAATTCTTATGAACACATGTTAGTTGCCCACCTTCAGATCCGGCCTACTCCAGCATTTCTGTATATGATTTGAGGTTCAGTCTGACGTAGTATTTGATTACATAATTGGTAGTTGAATCCTACAACGTTATTTACATTCATTGACTGTACTTTAAACGGATTTGCAAAAGGAACTCACATAGCTATAATCGATATTGATGACTTTATTTTCCTTGCATATATTGTGTGAACTTAGACAGAGAATTCTAATATGTGTGAATTTCTTATAACAGACTGAGAATATAAATTTGTGTGAAACACTGGGAAATGACTTCTATTTAAAAAAAGCCAACAACTTGTATTATTGCTACCTTAATGATAATTTCGCAAAACTAGGAACTGACAGAAGACTGATAGTAATTAATCTTGGTGATTAGAGCAATCTTTAGTTTTGAACTGTGTGTTGTTGGTTTTTTTTAATGAAGTTGAGTTAAACGGTATTTTTTTAATCACAACGCATTTGCCTTAATATAACGTTATTTTCATTTTTATTTTAACCACAACGCATTTGCTCTTGATCCCAGCAAAAACACAAGTGTTAGGAGACTGCTGGCCACCAGCTGGCAGTGATGGGTCACTGCTGGCTGAAATCTGCCGCTCACGGCCCGGTGGAGGTCCGTTGGTGGCAGCGCCATCTGTTGGCAGCCATTGATGGCCATGCAGCATCGCCGTGAATTGCGGGCTTCTAAGCAAGTGCCACTAGTGGCCCGTAGCTGTCAACCGATGAAATCCCAACACCAAGTGAAAGCAACGGGACTGCGCAAAAGCAAAAGCAACACGTGCTGTGTCTCTCGTGGTACCAATTAGTTGAAGACGACGAGCTATCGCCATTGTGTTATTTTAGTGGATGTTAAGAAAAATAAAAAACATATGTAGAGAAGCGAATTAATTTCCTATAATGAAATGCCACGTCGACGAAGATATCAGATTAAGCCATGAAATACACCCACTCCATTCCCATGAATAACACGAAATAATTGTTGTGTAATCTTTTGTTTTAACATACACTAAACCGTTTGAAACAGAAGCCCTGGTAAAAACATTAAAAAAACGTAAAGTTGGAAAAAAAATAAAAGAAAGAAGAATTATACTCGTACAAAATTTATCATATCAATTATCCGAAAAAAAAAAAAAAAAGCAACGCTATGTGGATATAATATACTCATCCATGGTTTGAATTCACAAGACTGGAGGAATTTACTGCTAAAAATAACGGGAAGTAAAATAAAATATCTTTCCTATTTAAAACAAATGCAGTTTCGGACAGCGGAAAGGAAAGATACAAGTTAAAAATGTAACAGAATGTGACATGAACGGGTAAATACATTAATTCAACAATCGCCTTTCAAAACAACAAGTACAGCACGAAACTTTGGAAAGCGCCTTTAAGTTGGTATACTCGTTCAAAATAAATGAAGTTCACTTAAGGTAAAAAAAAAAAAAATCGTTACTTTAAAAAAATAAATTTATGAATTATATGAAACTAGCATTTATGAAAAATACCTCGCAATATTGTAAAATTAAATAGAGAACCATTCGTTACACATCCCGCAAAAAGAGGCTCAGCTTCAAGCAAACGCTCGTGCGTGGCAAATCAGTCCCGTTGGTAGAGCTGCCGCTTTCCACGCACACAGTCCTTGGTTCGTTTCCACCGAGACCCGAACGGGTGTTTTTTAGGACTTGTTGAGAAAATTTCAACTGCGCAGTGCTGTAAGGTATAACGAAGTAAATTTCTCTGTCATTTCTATTCGCGCCAGGATTCGAACTCGGATCCCCTCATTCCGGAATAAGTCACTCTACCAATTGAGCTACGCGGACGTTTGTTCTGTCTACTATCTGCCTTTATGTCGTGTGCGTCCTGCTGGCAGGTACGTCACATCTCCTGGTACGCCTGGTACGTTACATCATCTCCCCCTTATTTTATTTTATTTTATTTTATTTTCGAAGTGCTGGAGAAGGGATTCTCTTATTTTTCATATCTCGCGGTGTGGAAATAACATCACACCAATGCGAGATTTTGAACGGTCGGGTCATCCGGATAGTTCGGGCGCCATTATAACGAAGTAAATTTCTCCGTCATTTCTATCCGCGCCAGGATTCGAACCCGGATCCCCTCATTCCGGAATAAGTCACTCTACCAATTGAGCTACGCGGACGTTTGTTCTGTCTACTATCTGCCTTTATGTCGTGTGCGTCCTGCTGGCAGGTACGTCACATCTCCTGGTACGTTACAAAGGCAGAAGTTTCGTGAAGTGAAAGCAAAAAGTAGTTGTAGCTTTGGGAAACTGCGGTTGTCCTTTGTTTTATTTTTTTTATGGCTACTACTGGGAAATTGGCGGACAAGATTCGACAAGTCATCAGTTACGTCACGTGATTGCCGGCTGCCACAACTTTCGGAGCTCGGGATACATAATAAAAATTTTATGTGTTTTTTCCCATAAGAGCGCACTACAATGGAGTGGGTAAAATTGCGTTTATTGAGGGTATAATGAATGCAAAGAAATATATTGATGTGTTGCGCAGCAATTTAGCAGATAGTGCAGCGAAATTAGGCATAAATGGTTGTTATCTCTTTCAACAGGATAACGATCCGAAACCCACTGCACGTATCACAAAAAAAGTGGTTACTGTAGAATGTTCGCGAGAGACTTGTTTTCCCTCCACAGTCTCCAGACATTAACCCTATCGAGAATTTGTTGTGTTTATTGGATTTATCTTTAAGGAAAAGGAAAACTTAGGAGTGAAATGATCTAAAACAAGCAGTAACTGAAGAATGGCAGAATATTGCACAAGAAACGACTAAAAAATAGTAGAGTCTATGCCATTATTAATGAAAAAGGTATATGCATACTAAATATTAGACATTTATTTTGGACTTTATTTATGACATAGAGATGGTATCACTCGTGTGCAAATACTTTTTTATCATTCAGAAAATGGCTTTTTCGCCTATGTCTCGTCCCGTATTTTTTCAAAATTTTCGACAGAGTATTTTGTTGTTGTTGTTGTTGTTTCATTAGCCCATTTGCTGCTAAATAAATACTTTTCCCTCTATTATTATTATTTGTGTGAAATTATTGCTGAAAAACAAGTTGTGCAAATACTTTTTTTACCCACTGCACATATTCTGCTCAACAAATAAGAAAATAAAATTGCTTCCCATGAAGCACATTGCACAAGTTAAAATAATTATAAACGATCTCTAGTTTTCTCGTGTGAAAAAGCAAGCGTGTGTCCGCGAACTGGAGCCTTCGTTATAAATTTGTCCATCAAGAAATCTAAATCCAGATCATTAGTGGCTGCAGAGTGTTCTTGAAGCAAAGTTAGAGAATTCAACCTCTGTCGCGATATAGTTAACCGCAAATATGTTTTCAATCCCCTCAGAACTGAAAATGAGCATTCGGCAGTGCACGATGAGATGGGAATAGTCAACATTATTTGTACTATAATTTCGAAAATTCCGGCACCATGGTTTTTAGAGAACTACTGCTCTTCAAAAAATCCACAACGTCTTTCAGATTGTTTACAGCAGCGTTTTTATTTTTAACAATCTCTAGAAACATGTCTCTGTGTAAAAGTAGCCTTTCGCCATCTCCTTCAAAATCGTCTCCGTACAAACTGATTACATCCTGTATGCTAGCACTTTCTTTTCCGACTTCCAAATTTTCAATCTTATTGAGAACACTCATGGTGCTAGAGTGGAATCTTATTCTTAAGGAAGGAAGCACTCGCTAACACTAAGTAATATTGAGATCTATAATATCCACATGGATCTTTGAATCGATGGCCTTTTGAGCATGAATCCCGCTTCTGGGGAACTTTCCTCTTGAGTGGAAGCGTTGCTTGTATAAATTTAACTTGTGAGCTTCTTCCATCGAAGAATTCCACTTTTTCAAGTCCCGAGTTTCGCAAAGAAGCCAAGCAGTTTACTGTTAAATTAACCTTTTCGTGGGACTCATTTATACACAGGTTCAATTTCTGCAGTTCAGCATTCAAAATTTCCACTCTTTCAAAAATATTGATTGCCACCTTAAGAAAATAAACAAATTCAAAACTCTGACGTTCTTTTTAAGAAGCCTGATGCTTTTGCTGCTACTGCAGCGCCAATGAACCGGTTTTCGCTTATGTGTAGAAAAATGTCATGAGAACTTCGTAGATGAACAAAAAAGTTTGAAGTGATTTGCCACGCATAAACCATCTTGTCGGGCAAAAAGGCGAAAAAGCAGGAGAATCATCAGCTTACAATACAATACAATACAATTATTTATTGCACACATTTAAAACTTACAGTTATATGAAAATGCAATACACCATGAGGAATCTGAATTCATTGGTTGTAAGGCGATTCCCCCTATCAGATGTAAGAAGAGGAATAAAACATATGGCATATATGAAAGCAAGTAAGATGGTTATAACAGAAGCACCACTGTTAGCAGCATGCTTGGAACGACAATTTAATGATAGGGTTGAGATTCGTTATGGAGATCAGGGTGATTTACAATGTAATTTCGCAGAGACAAGGAAAACTTTTTGATATTTTCCAGGGATCTGATGCTCTCTGGGACATTATTCCATAGGATAATGGCTTTATACAGTATGCTATTTAAACCATAATTAAATCTAACACACCTGACATAATTTTTTGTTAGCAACAGATCTGGTGAAGATAGAATAATCCAGATATTTTATGTCAGATTGAAAAATAGGCATTATTTTAAAAAACATGATACCTAGAATTTTTAGAATATTTAGTTTTAGAATTAATGGTTTTGAATGAGACATGTAATCTGTATTCAGCATATAGCGAACAGATTTCTTCTGTAATTTGAGCAAGCATAACTTATTGTTTGCACTTATATTTGAATACCAAGATTCCAGACAATAGGAGAGATGGGTATAAATAAAAGCATAGTAAAATGTTTTTAGGACATTGATAGGGAAGAGATGCTTAATTTTATCAAACAGGCCAACCTGTAAGGAAACATTTTTTAAAACAAACTGAACATGGGTATTCCAGTTAAAGAATTCATTAAACCAAACACCAAGATACTGAACTTTGTCCACAATTTTAAGGGGGAGATAATTAATCCTGACTGGAAAGTTATTTATGTCCTCTCTTATATGAACGTTTTGGAAATATACGGCGTTGGTTTTTAGAATATTAAGTGATAATTTGTTAGAGCATAACCAATGAGATAAATTTGTTAGATCATTATTTATCATTATCTGTAACTTATGCAAATGATGACATTTTTGAAAAATGACAGTGTCATCAGCGTATAGCAAAGCATGAGTTGATTGCAGGCACAGAGGAAGGTCATTAATATATAACAGGAACAGTAACGGTCCCAATACCGAACCTTGAGGCACTCCACATGAGATATTAAGTAGATCGGAGTTGATTTTATTTACAGTGACATACTGTTTGCGATGAGAGAGGTAGCTCATTAAGAGGGAAAGAATTTTGCCCAGAAAACCGTATTTGGGTAATTTATGTAACATAATGTCGGGATTTACCGTGTCGAAAGCTTTTTGGAAATCAATAAAAACACAAATAGTATAATAACTGTCATCTAGTGCTTTGGAAATGAAGTTTGACAACTTGGCAACAGCCATTTCAGTAGATCTGTTTCTTTGGAAACCGAACTGTTCCTAAGAGAGCATCATACCATGGGTGTGTAAAAAAACAACCATTCTGCTGTGAATAGACCTTTCAAAAATCTTACTCAAAACGGGTAACAAAGATATCGGTCTGTAATTACAGGTAGATTCCCTATCTCCTTTTTTAAAAATAGGAAATACCTTAGCAATTTTCCGACTGTCAGGAAACTTACCCTTACCTGAATAAAAACTCAGATTAATAATATGTTTTATAAGGGGTACTAAAATAGAGATCGAGTCTTTTATGACTGCTGTTAATATTGTCTGAACCAGCACTTCTTTTTAAGGACAATGAAGTGATAATATTATAGGTTTCAGTATCATCCAAAGGGCGTAGAAACATTGAAAAAGGAACTTCCTTAATTTTGGATAAAGAAGCATAACCTATAGTATTTGTGGGCAAGTTTTGCTGAGATGCTAAATCATGACCTATCTTATTGAAGTAATTGTTGAATTCATCAGCGACTGATTTTGAATCAACATTAAAATTACCAGAATTTCCTTTTAACGTCAGCGGAGTTTCAGTAGCACAGGATTGTTTGTTAATTGCTGATTTGATTATTTTCCATTTTTGATATATGAGTTATTTCCTGCATCTGAAATAGCGAGGTTATAATAAGCAACTTTCGCATGCTGAATAACATTTCTTAGGGCATAATTATACCTTTTATACTTATCACGTAAGTGACTGTTATAAGGATTCTTTCTACCTTTTTTTACGAAGCTTATCCTTTTTTTTTTTATTGATCTAATGATTCCATTGGTCATCCAAGGTTGGATCTTAATGTCATATTTAGTATTAACTACCTTGTGAACGGTTGTGATCTCAAGGAAATCATTCAAAATGCCTTGCAAAATTTCGGTAGCTATAGTTGGACAAGTTGTATTGAAGATACCTTGTCCAACCATAGCTACCGAAGACTTTTAAAGAATGCAATCCGCTCTGGCGAGTCTCTCACAAAAGATATCCTGTCTTTTAACACACCAATAAAGTTACGGAGACACACATCATCGTTCATAGCATCTTGAACGCATAGGTTAAGACGATGTGCCACACAATGAACAAACCAGGCTTGAGGTTCAGCTTCTCTTACACTAGACTGCAGTCCCATAAGTTGACCACTTACGTTGTTGGCCCCGTCGTTGCCCATGCAGTTTATATCCAGGGCGAAACGGTGGAGAACATCTTCCACGATATTATACAAAGTTTCGGATTTTGTTTTGCTGTTTTCATAAAAACCCAAAAGATTTCGTGCACTTCAGTATCTTCGAAAACAAAACGAAATGACATAGAGACTTGCTCGTGCATAGCTACATCGCACGTCTCGTCAAGTATGATGGCGAAGAATTCAGTGGCTGTTATTTCATCAAGGTACTTTCGCACCACAGCTTCTGGCATTAAATTAATTATCTCATTTACAGCGTCATGATGAAGCCACTTGTTATTTGCTTTTTTTAAAACAGATATTAAGTTCCGGGCTATCTTCAGCTCTCATCTGCAGTTATTGTTTTAAATTAGAACTGCCATCACTTCCATATCTTCTTAGAGTTATGCCCTGCCGACTGAGAAATTTAATAGTGCTGAAATTTTTTTGAGAGCAACGCGTGCTTTTTGCATTTATTTTTGCTTTGCGGTAAAAATCACACATACAACACTTTCCTCATTTGTTAAAGAAGTCAAAGTAGACGTTGCACTTCTGTGATAGTCGTCTTTCGTGCTTCCGAAAACCATCCTTGGCGCGCACCCAAGCTTGAAAGCCGTGCTGCACAAAAGTTTCGTGAGAACTCTTTGAGTTACTGTCCTTAGGCAAGATAAACTTTTTTCATGTGTTTCGGTGCCGATGTGGCAAATAGCTCTCTCATCAGCATTTTGTCTTAGCCAAGGGAACTGAATTTTCCACTGTGCTCGAAATTTACGTCCTGAAGCGTTAAGAACTGTGTTCGTTCTGCACCCAGCTTTATCTTGCGAGAATGGGCCATTTTTATTTTGCGTTCATGGAAAAGAGTGAATTTCACGCACTTCACTTTTTTCAACTGCTTTG
This sequence comes from Macrothele yani, assembly GCA_039090855.1. Classification (NCBI taxonomy): domain Eukaryota; kingdom Metazoa; phylum Arthropoda; class Arachnida; order Araneae; family Macrothelidae; genus Macrothele; species Macrothele yani. Next base: position 93,931,607 of record CM076993.1, read on the forward strand.
ATTTCGCACTCACTGCGATTTTCACCATTTTCGTTGTTTCCTCTCCATTTTTCACAAAAGAAAATAATGTTAAGAGCCGCCTTTTAGAGCTCATGGCAAAATAATTCTATTCCGTTTAACACTTTAGTAATAGTATATAAAACTCAAGACATATTATTGCTTGGCGATATTTGAATGCTCCGCTTTTAAATCGATGTCGATCTCACAGACTATTAGGTGTGAATGTTTTAAATAGTTCTTTTTCGTTTTCGGACATGCATTCGCATTGCCCCTTGGGTCTTCTTTACTTCAGAGATCTAGCTCATCAGACAAGGTCTTATTCCACGAATCTATTGTTTTCAATAACACATTTTCCATGTCCTGATGCCTGAAGTAGAGAGGGAGGAGAGTAAGGGCATTTGCCGTAACGCATGAAGTGAAAGACCCAGGAAAACTTCAAAGAACCTTTCCGCTTTTGGCCCCTTGCAGGTACGCTACGCGGGTGTGTGTGAGGAGGGGGGGTCAATTTCGCTTTTTTTAAAAGTGGTTTTTAGTATATTTTCCCAAATAAAAGTCCTCCTTCTTAGCTCTAAAATATTCTCACCACGGCGAGGTCTAGGTGTGAAGTAAGATAAGGAATCTATTGTTTTCAATAACACATTTTCCATGCCCTATAATAATCACAGCCAAGTTTACAGCCATGCTTTCAACGGGTGGTTTGGACTATAATAATCAAACCACCTGTTGAAAGCATAGCTGTAAACATCAGAAGAACACAGATGAGATAGAGTGCAATTAGGACATTGATTTACAGAAAGCGGGTTACTTAGGTGTTGAAAGATCCCAGAGGGTTGCATTTGGTTTTAATATGACTCTCATTTGACTTCAGCAATTTCTTGCTATTTCTTTGCGTCATAAAGAAGTCAACCCCCCTCCCTCCGCTGTCCGGCTCGCATACCGAAATAAGTCACTGAAATTAAGTCATCATCATACAATGCTTCATGCCTACATTCTACTGTATCATGTAAAGCAACCCTCACCTCACTTGAAAGTTGCCTTATGGGATGAGAGGGCATTTGAGTTAGTGAACGGCGCATCACTTGGAAATTGAAAGACCCTAGTTAACCCTCTAAGGCAGAACGCCTACTAGGCTTATTATATTTTATGTTTCATTTTCTGAAAGGAAAGGTTGGGGAACACACACACACACACACACACACACACACACACACACACACACACACACACATCTCTATCATTTCTGATGATAACAATAATAATAATAATAATACTTGTAACACGATAAATGAATTTGGAGTGGTGCACTGCAACGCACAAATTTTCTGGATTGGTGCTAACGCACCACTCGCAATACAATAGTCACCGTCCCTGTTAGAAACTAACATTTATGAAAAATACCTCGCAATATTGTAAAATTAAAAAGAGAACCATTCGTTACACATCCCGCAAGAAAGAGGCTCAGCTTCAAGCAACGCTCGTGCGTGGCAAATCAGTTTCGTTGGTAGAGCGCCCGCTTTCCACGCAGACAGTTTTTGGCTCGTTTCCACCCCTCTCCGAACGGGCGTTTTTCAGGACCTGTTGAGGAAATTTCCCCTGCGCAGTGCTGTAATGCAGAAGTTTCATAAAGAAAACGTACTTGTAGCTTTGGGAAACTGTGGTTATCCTTTTTTTTTCTTTTTTTATGACTGCTACTGAGATTCGGCAAGCCATCAGTTACGTCACGTGATTGCCTGCGGTCACTGCCGGGAAACTAGCGGACCACATTTGGCTAGCCATTATCTATGGCACGTGCTTGCAGGGCCGCTGAAGGGCCACTTGTGGCAGCTACTGCTTGTGATCGATAACTAATAGCCCTGTTCTGGCATATGATAACTGATGGGGGTGCCACTGTTGGCCCGAACTGCTGGGCCATGTGGTGGCCACCGGGACATTTTATTGACGGTTGGGCGGAGGCAACATAGTGCTGGGCCACCACTGGCAGTGTTGGCCCAGCAAGACTGTTTTGCTGGGTACCACTGGTAAAATGAATTCTATACATTTTGAAGCTATGTACAAGTTCTCTGATACGGAATTTAAAAAATAAATCCCAAAATTTCTTAAGAAGGTATGAAAAATGGCTTCAAATTAAGGAACCTTTATATTTATTTAAGACTGCTTGGAGTCCACGCACACCCTGTACGAGTAAATTAAAAGTCGACATATTTCATGCAGCTCTTTTTTTTTTAATTAGAGATTTAACGACCTCTGTCAGCAACTCGATGGACTATAAGCAGTCTCCCCTTACTAATTCAGGGCCACTGGTTCCGGTAAAGGGAGAGATCCAGTGTCGTTAGACAAGCACAACATCCATACGTCACTGGGATTGGAACCCCAACCCTTCTCGGATAAATAGTCCTAAGCCAGGCCTTAGACAACTGCGCCACCGCGGCTGCTAAAAAAGGTTTTGCAAGAGTTTGAAATTGAAACCTCGAGCGGTAAGTTCTTTGTTTTTAACAGGTTTTAAATTGACAAGAGTATGGACTCTATACAGGCGCGTACTCGGCCTCCGGTACACTGAGAAAATTATTGGTGGGCCCCAGAGACGGTTTAAGGACCCACGGGGCCTGTAGTACTACTAACATCGGAGCATCCTCTGCAGGGATATACATATATTTTGCAACTCCCTCAGGGAGAGGGGAGAAATGACTGAATGATATAGTAACCTTTGGTATGTGTGAAGGGGAAAATGATAATATTTCATACATTTGTATTCATTGTAATTAATAGAACAACAGATATTTGCGTGGTTGGTCCATTACTTGACTGGCATGCAGTTGATCTCTAAAGCAACTTGCAGGATGACTTTGCTGAAAGCATTTGCCAGCAGTGTTTCTTTCAGGACTTTTTGGCCGGGGGGTCGAATGGAACGTTAGAGGGGGCAAGTCTTCTATTTGCTATATATATATAATTTTAACTACTATATCTACATATCTAGAAGTAATTACTATATACATATATATATATATATATATATATAGTACAGGGGAGTATTTAGAGGGGGCCTTGCCCCCCCCGAAAGTGTTTCAGTTTTTGGTTAAAATGCGATTTATATTAGATAAAAATGCCTTAATTTAATAAAAATGCATCACCTTACATTAGAAAAATTCTGAAATTTTTCTTCTATTTTTCGTTAACTTTAATTTTGTTCTGGTGGATTTCAAAAACTTCCATTTTTCGACCCCCCCCCCCGAAGAAAATTCTATATACGCTCTATATATAGTATAGTATACTAAGGTTCGTTCTTTAAACATTTCAAGAACAAACTTTCTTCGGCTAAACTACGATGGGGGGTGGGCGGTTCACGATATGGGTGTTTGTTTCGGCAGGTTTGAAAATTTTTTCTATTAAAACGCATTTAACGCACTATGACGTAGAAGTCTTTTCGTACTTCTACGTTAATTTAAAACATCAACATACTAAGAAATAGTTCCTAAATGAAAGAAACCTTAACGGCCAGACGAAACATGTAAACAACAGAAGTCAAGATGCTTTATTCAAGGTTGTAGCACGCCCATAACAGAACGATATCAATATTTAAACACACCGCACAGATTCACAGCTCTAAACACAACGCTCGCTTTACAACGCACTCTTTCAACGCCCTCAATAATCGCTCCCTTACAACAGTTTAGTCGTCGCTTTTATCTCTCGTTCTTATCAATTCAGGCATACGTCACGTTCATTCAACCTCAATTGTGTTGCCAACAGTATTCGTTTAAGAGAAAAGATATTACGTTAAGAGTGAAGTATAACAGAATAAACTCAAGATTTACATAGGGAAAGAAACTAAAAAGGAAAGTTAATTTAGAATATACGTCACACTTCCTGAATCTCGATTTCCTGACTATGAGGTATGATTAGTCTAGCTATTATATTTTGTAGAATGGCATGCGTCTTAATACACTTTTTTGCAAAATAAATTATAATACTTGAACAAGTATTTAAAAAAATTATAATTGGAGAAAAATTTGTAGCATCAAAAGAAACGAAACTTCCTTTTTAAGCCTGAATTTATTCACATTTGGCTCGGTAACATATAATGTGTCCGGGGGAGGGCGAATGGTCGTTTCTGGGAGCCCCCCCCCCCTGGATGTATATGTCTGAAAGAAACACTGTTTGCCAGTAATATCCTGTAATTAATTAAGCCACTTCCTAAGCTTAACAAAAGAAATGAACCTATAAATTGTCAGTTGAGTGCACTTTTTATTAAACTTCAGTTAGTTATACGGTTATATGGTTCAGATGAAGCGTTTACGAGACTTCGCAACAAAAAACTCATCAATTATCCTCAACCAAGGGTGGATCGGCCCATCGGGACAACGGGATATTTCCCAGTGGACTACTCAAAAAATGACCCTCTTTCTCTGCATTGTCTGGAAAGAACGAATGATTATATTTTGGTACTTATGAATAAAAACCGTGAACTTCATTTGAGCTTTATACCTAAAATGTTGTTGTCTTAAAAAAAAAATTCGTTTCCTTTTATCTATACACACGGTCGTATCAGAATAATATGACCACCCCGGAATTACAGTGTACCCGTCCAGGCGCGTCACAGAGTGCACGTGACAAGATCGACCACACGGAGACATGCGCTCCCGGTGAGGACAGATGAGCCATAGTGAGTGACGTGAGCACAATGGGCAGAGGTAGTGATTTGACGGACGTTCAAAAGGAATGATCACCGGCTACCGTGCCAAGGGTATAACAAATTTTACGTTAATGCATAGTATACTAATTTCACAAACTTCGCTTTCTATGACTAGACGCTGTGCTTTTGCTTGTAACTTCACTTCTGTTACTGGTAATAACATTCTGTAAAAATGTTTGAATTCAGCATAAAATTACCTTTAAAATGTTGTATAATATGTATTCCTGGCTTTACCATTACGCTGTATAAGTTGACTTTAAACAACAAAAATTGACTTTTGGTCTACTGGTGCAGGACTTTTGGCAACGACTGTATATATATTACCCATGGTTGACATTCGTCTAATTGTGATGCAATAAAAAAAACTCCATTATGTCCAGGTACACATTTGATGTTACTGTGCATTCACAAAAAGAAGAAAGGTTCGATTACTGCTGTGCATGAGACCACACCAAGCACTCACTTTTGGGCTATCCCGCTGTTTTTGAAAGAAAACATGGGGATTTTCCGACCCCCAGATAAGCACAATGTGTCTGTTTACTTCACCAGAGGTGTGAAAAGTGGTCTCATCCGAAAATCATACAGGCTGCATATAGATGTTTATAACATAATTTGATTTCCGTTGTAACTTATTCCTTACGGTAGTAATTACGTTTTGTAATATTAGAAAGTCCCCACACTCGTTACAAGAAAAAGGTCAAGTAGTACTGGCAAATACTTTTATTTGCTTGCATGGGTTGACTCCACACTCATATATTATTTATTGGCGTACTTAATACAGTATCAGTGATCTATCATCAATATCCAATCATAATACAGTATAACAGCACGTCTCTCCTCGATGACATCAATACCCCTAAACAGATCAGATCAGATCATATGTAGAGGATTTTGGGAAGGGATTGTCTGATCCCAGGTCTTAAACAACCCTTAGAAATAGGAAGCCATGAGATTTGGGCTAGAGTGCCCGATAGGAAAGTGACACGGAAGCGAGGTAGAAACGAGGAGAAAGACACCCTTATATATTACCGGGGGGCCAGTACCCAGGATCCGACGGCTTAACGTGCCCCCCATCTGACGCATGGCGGATATTTAGTGATTCGAGTGTTCGTACCTGACTGGGATCGAACCTGATGTCTTCTCTGTGGCAGTCACTAACGTTGACCAGTAGGCCACCCGCGGCCCAATCTCCCTAAACAACCGCTGCATTGCCTTTTTATCTATCGTTCTTATCCGGCCACACATACGTCACTTGTTCCGACATCAGTGTGTTGCCAACATTATTCTCGTTTGAGGGAAAAGACATAAAGTTAAGGTTTGAAAATGTCTGAGAGAACAAACTTAAATTTACAGAGAAAAAGAAACTCAAAAGGAAAGTTAAAACAGAATATACGTTACATATTGTCATCTATACTCTGTAAAATCTCAGTTGCAAAAGCACCACGAAGTGGGGGTCTTCCACCTGCAAGTCTTGAACAGTATGCATTTTGTACGCATACAAAAGAAGCCTTTGTGTAAACTTTTCTTCAGTGTAGTGCAGGGGATTCGGAGTTCAGACGAAGCTGGACGGATGGATTTCGAGCAGTGATGTATTCAGGCATCTTCTCTGGGTGCATAGTCCCCCCACCCCACCCCCGAAAATATATAAATGTCCCCCTGTAGGTTTTGGGGCTACCTCCCCTTATATTTAGTCTAATCGTGTTCGTTTATAACTAAATATTTAGAGAAATTAATTTAAAAATTAAGAAAATGAGAGAAAACATTATTATAATAATAAAAAAACATCCACATGGGCTTCAATCTGAAATTTCTATCATCCTTCAACAAAACATTAAACAGTCCTCGCTGAAGGGACAATTTTTCAAGCACTGACAACTCGGACTACCGCAATAAAAACCTAATTCCACACAGCAGAGATGTTTACACTAGAATACTTCATCATGTATTTTGGAAGCTGGCATTCAGTTTTATTTCTGTCTTCTGGATGCCGACTTTCCATGTATACGGTTAAGATTCAGTGTAGCTAATGAGATGTTAGGGCTTCCAACACAACAAAATATTTGCTACCTAATTTTTAACATTAGCAATTTATTAGAATTTTTTCCCATAATAAGGACTTTTTTTTTTCGGGCGGTGGTGGTTTATACTCTGTGATTAAAAAAAAAAAAAAACAGGCAAAAAAGAAACGAGACACTTCAAGCTGGCATCGAAACGGTTGGTAAGTTTTTGGGTTTTTACCACTATTTTCTAATCGAAGTTATTTAAAGGGGTTGAAACCAAATGGCAGGGGAATGGCTTACACCATACTTTTTTAGGTAACACTATAATGATTCCTTAATAATCAGAAACACACTTGTAGTAAGGCGAGGTCATTTTTACTACTCCTAATGTCTTGGGGGGATTTTCTCCAGCACAGCCTTACCTTTACTAGAGTCCTCAATATTTTACACCACCCCGTGGTGAAATCCGTGGTGTATTACTGAATTAAAGCAAAGGTATAACATTTTTACATTTTTAATCACTTGTATGTGTAGATTTCTTGGAATCTGATTTTGCGATATAAGAGCATGAGAAACTTTTTGTAATCTATTTAATTTTTTATATACATTAATATATATATAAATTAGCAATATCGTAAACAAGAGGGTACCCTGTAGACTCCGGACCTTCCAAAATAATTATGGGAGATTTCAATGCAAAAATAGGGCAACGGCAACAGAATGAAACTTCGGTAGGTAAATTCGGTCATGGCAACAGAAACCAGCGTGGAAATACTCTTGTTGAGTTTGCAGAGGCAGAAGGGTTTTTCATCTTGAACTCCTTCTTCAAGAAAAAGCCACACAGGAAATGGACATGGAGACATCCAAATGGGACGACAAGTGAAATTGATTTTATTATGTGTAACAAAAAATTCGTCATAGAAGACTGCAGTGTGCTAAACAAGTTCAACACAGGTAGTGACCATAGATTGGTGAGATGTAAGATGCACCTCAACACTAAACTTGAACGTGGCAAGCTCATAGGACAAACAAAATCTATTGACATAACCAACCTTAAAAAACACCATAATACCTTCAAGTTAGAACTGAAGAACAGGTTCTCTGCTTTAGAAGGCCTAACATCGGAAGAAGTGGACATCTCTGAAGTTAACAGAAAAGTAACCAAAGCTCTTATGGAAACAGCAACAAAATTAGCTGGGTCTAAGAACAAGTTGCATGTGAACAAATTATCAGGAAAAACCAAAATGTTGATGCAAAAAAGAAGAGAGATGAGGACAACTAAAGAAGATGTGACTTCCAAAGTGGAATATATAGAGCTATGCAAGACAGTAAGAAAAAGTATCACTGAAGACGTAAGGAAATTCAACTGTGAACTAGTGAGGAAAGCAATTGAAAACAACCAAAGCCTAAAGATAGCAAAGGGACATCTCAGTAAGGGAAGAAAACAGATTATGGCACTGAGAAAAGAAGATGGTTCTGTAACAAGAAATAGAGGCGAAATTTTGACAAGAGTGAAAGATTTCTACTCCAAATTATATGAATGGGATGATATATGCACTCCAGACATCATGAAAGATACCAGTACCAGAGTTCCTCCAGTCCTTCCAGCAGAAGTTGCACATGCAATGAAGAACATGAAGCGAGGAAAAGCTCCAGGAGAAGATGGAATTACTGTAGACATCATACAAGAAGCAAGTGGAGAAATCGAAACAGTACTCGCCCAAATTTTCACTCGATGCCTTAATGAAGGAAAGATTCCTGAGGATTGGAACACCGCTACAATGATCCTGCTACATAAGAAAGGTGACATTGAGGATCTCGGAAACTACAGACCTATCAGCCTCCTATCAGTAGTTTATAAAATCTTCACTAAAGTTCTTTCACACCGCTTGAAGGTAACACTGAACATGGCTCAACCGAGAGAACAAGCTGGATTCAGGAGTGGCTACAGCACAATAGATCATATCCACGTGCTGAGAGAACTAATTGAAAGAGCGAGGGAATATGAACTTCCATTGTGCATGGCTTTTATCGATTATGAAAAAGCCTTTGATTCGGTGAAACCATCAGCAGTTACAATGGCTCTGAAAACCTGCGGTATTGAAGATGCATACATTAATATTATTAATAACATCTATGAAAATGCAAGTGCAAAGATTAGGCTGTTTGAAAATACAACATACGTAAAAATTGGAAAGGGAGTGAGACAAGGTGACACCATATCTCCGAAGCTCTTTAATGCCACATTGGAGGGTGTTTTTCAGTCACTGAGCTGGGAAAACAAGGGGATAAAGATTAATGGAGATTATCTAACCCACCTTCGTTTTGCTGATGACGTAGTCATTTTTGCAACTACCCCATCAGAGCTGCAGAGTATGATCCAGGAACTTGCTGACAAGAGTAAAGAAGTGGGATTAAAAATGAACTTTCAGAAGACAAAAGTGATGCTCAATGCTTTTACAAGAAATGAAGATTTATCGATTGATGGAGAAAACCTGGAGATAACAGACACGTACGTTTATCTTGGACAGCAGATATCAAGTGAGGGTCACATTGATGAAGAAATTAATCGGCGTACAAAACTTGCCTGGAGAGCTTTTGGAAGAAACAGCATAATTTTCAAGAGCAATATGCCATTATGTCTTAAAAGAAAAGTGTTTGATCAATGCATCCTTCCAGTGCTTACGTATGGTGCGGAGACGTGGACCTTAACTAAAAGAGACATACAAAGGCTGCAGACAACTCAAAGCAGCATGGAGAGGTGCATGCTTGGTGTGACCAGGAGAGATAAGAAGAGGAACTCGTGGATCCGAAAAATGACAAGAGTGGAAGACATCATGATCAGAGTTAAATCCCTGAAATGGCAATGGGCTGGACATACTGCCAGAAGGACAGATCATCGATGGACAGCTGAAATTTTAGATTGGATTCCAAGGGACAGGAAAAGACCCAGAAGAAGACCACATGGGAGATGGGTGGATGAAATTCGAAAGTATGCAGGGGTGACATGGAGGAGACTGGCACAAGACAGACCGTTGTGGAGGAAACTTGGGGAGACCTTCGTCCAGCAGTGGATTGATAATGGTTGACAATGATGATGATGATGATATATAAATAGCAAAATTGTGATTATATGTATATAATCAGTCAACAAGTTTTAGCCCCCTCGAAATTTGTAATTGTTCCTCCGGAAAAAACTCTCTGAATGCAACACTGATTTTCGAGGGACTGCGTACGAAAGCTGTCCTCACTGCATCAACAGTTTCTTCACTTACACACGGTCGGTCCATTCGTTTTCATTCATCAACACTTCCTGTCTCCTTAAACTTTACATACAAAGCTGTTATGATTTAATAATCAGGCGGTGGATGTCCATACTTTCTTCTGAAATTGCGCTGAGCAGTTATCGGTGATTTGGTCTCGTTTTACCACAGAACACATTGCGCCTTTTCCTGCAAAGACAACAACATTTTGATTTTTTGCGCTGGCAGCACCATCTAAAATTATTACTCAACATGCACCTACAATAAGGTGACCAGATATCGGAACACTGATTTCAGCATCAAATGACGTGGTGTCCCCAATTCAGCAGGTCATTTGGGAACAAAAATAAATATGCAAATCTTTTTGCCACAGAACTCTACTGTTTCTTTAAGTGTGATATTACTTATGAAAATTAATGTCTGTCTTGTATGTATAATGCAAAGGAGGAACCAGCGGAGGATGCAACTGGGGCGATCGCACCCCTAAATCCTAAGGAAGTTATTACGTTTAAAGTAGCGATTTAAAATTTGCATATTTTTGTTTTTCAGTTTTTCTAAAGAAAATTAGCAATTAAACTTACTACGGAACTGGATTTAAAAAAACATAATACATTGATTTAGCTTCAGTAAAAAAGAAAGAGAAATCAATAGAATAAAGAGAGAGATTGGGGAGGGGAGAGAGAGAGCGCGCAAAAGATAAAGGGAAGACAGAGACAGCGGGGGAAAAGCATGAGGGTATTCTTTGTTAGTTCTTTGCTATTGTCATATTGTTTAGCATCTGTAACGTCTCGAAACAGGGTGAAATCAGAGTACGTGGGAGAAATTGTGAATAACAATCTGATCTACGAGCGTATTTTAATTGGGTCGTAAACAAAATTTGTAAAAATGTGCCCACCGCTTCCCGCCAAATGTTCTTTTCAGGACTTCTTTCTTTATTTCTTATTTTCGATTGCTTCGTCACGCCTCGCAGGCGCTTCCCGTTGTTCTAACCACTCCAAAGTCAAAGTCAATCCCGCTTGGGTGGAGTGGGGTGGGAGGCTGGCAGGGTGTCTAATACGGGGTAATTTTCTGCATCTCCTGCTACTAACATCATATATATATATACACACACACACACACTAACGTTATATCTAAAAATTCTTTCAATAATGTCAGATCAGATAGGTCAGGTGATGCGTAACATCACAGCCTCTCCTTGACAAATGTCAACTCCGCCTTCTCGTGGTACATCCTGTTCCCACTAAAGGGGCTCTGACGACCGCCAATAGCGGTATAACTATACCATCGGGATTAGAGGAAATGCTATCCCACACTCACCAACCCGCTTGCCCAACGTGGTGAGTTATGGCCAAATCCCCTCCAAAATGACTGCACAACTTAAATCTTGGCCCTCAGTCTCCGGCAGCTGGAATGTACCTGGCCAAGGCAGCGGCCAGTGCGACATGAAGGCAGAGGGTGCTAAGAATCCCCGGAGGACCGGACTAGGCTGCCATCTGATGCTGACCTTGGCTACGTATAATGGACGCTCCCTATCTTCTGATTCAAGGCTTCTTGAATTGGAAGAGGAACTATAAAGGATCAAGTGGGACATCGTCGGGCTAAGTGAGGTAAGGAGAAAAGGAGAAGATCTCATTGAACTGAAAAGTGGACATCTCTTCTACTATCGTGGGACTGATACTGGCAGAACTAGTGGTGTTGGATTTATAATAAACAAGAGACTGAAGGATAAAGTGGTAGAAGTTGAAAGTTCCTCTGACAGAGCTGCACGACTCGTTATCCAACTCTCGAGAAGATACCAGGCTCAGATTATTCAAACTTATGCACCCACCACAAGTCATACTGCAGAAGAAATTGAAGAATATTATGAGGAAATTCGTCATTTAAATAATAAAGGTAAGCAGCACTTATAATAATTATGGGAGATTTCAATGCAGAAATAGGGCAACGACAACAGAATGAAACTTCAGTAGGTAAATTCGGTCACGGCAACAGAAACCAGCGTGGAAATACTCTCGTAGAGTTTGCAGAGGCAGAAGGGTTTTTCATCTTGAACTCCTTTTTCAAGAAAAAAGCCACACAGGAAATGGACATGGAGACATCCAAATGGGACGACAAGTGAAATTGATTTTACTATGTGTAACAAAAAATTCGTCATAGAAGACTGCAGTGAGCTAAACAAGTTCAACACAAGTAGTGACCATAGATTGGTGAGACGTAAGATGCACCTCAACACTAAACTCGAACGTAGCAAGCTCATAAGACAAACAAAATGTATTGACATAACCAACCTTAAAAAACACCATAAAACCTTCAAGTTGGAACTGAAGAACAGATTCTCTACTTTAGAAGGCCTAACATTGGAAGAAGTGGATATTTCTGAAGTTAACAGAAAAGTAGCCAAAGCTCTTATGGAAACAGCAACAAAATTAGCTGGGTCTAAGAACAAGTTGCATGTGAACAAATTATCAGGAAAAACCAAAATGTTGATGCAAAAAAGAAGAGAGATGAGGACAACTAAAGAAGATGTGACTTCCAAAGTGGAATATATAGAGCTATGCAAGATAGTACGAAAAAGTATCACTGAAGACGTAAGGAAATTCAACTGTGAACTAGAAAGGAAAGCAATTGAAAACAACCAAAGCCTAAAGATAGCAAAGGGACATCTCAGTAAGGGAAGAAAACAGATTATGGCACTCAGAAAAGAAGATGGGTCTGTAACAAGAAATAGAGGTGAAATTTTGACAAGAGTAAAAGATTTCTACTCCAAATTATATGAAAGGGATGATACATGTACTCCAGACATCATGAAAGGTACCAGTACCAGAGTTCTTCCGGTCCTCCCAGCAGAAGTTGCACATGCAATCAAGAACATGAAGCGGGGAAAATCTCCAGGAGAAGATGGAGTTACTGTAGACATCATACAAGAAGCAAGTGGAGAAATCAAAACAGTACTCGCCCAAATTTTCATTCGATGCCTTAATGAAGGGAAGATTCCTGAGGATTGGAACAACGCTACATTGATCTTGCTACATGAAAAAGGGGACATTGACGATCTCAGGAACTACAGACCTATCAGCTTCCTATCAGTGGTTTATAAAAACTTTACTAAAGTTCCTTCACACCGCTTAAAGGTGACACTGGACATGGCTCACCCGAGAGAACAAGCTAGATTCAGTAGTGGCTACAGCACAATAGATCATATTTACGTACTGAGAGAACTAATTGAAAGAGCGAGGGAATATGAACTTCCATTGTGCATGACTTTTATCGATTATGAAAAAGCCTTTGATTCGGTGAAACCATCAGCAGTTACAGTGGCCCTGAAATCCTGCAGTATTGAAGATGCATACATTAATATTATTAATAACATCTATGAAAATGCAAGTGCAAAGATTCGGCTGTTTGAAAATACAACACACATAAAAATTGGAAAAGGAGTGAGACAAGGTGACACCATATCTCCGAAGCTCTTTAATGCCCCATTGGAAAATGTCTTTCAATCACTGAACTGGGAAAACAAAGGGATAAAGATTAATGGAGATTATCTAAACCACCTTCGTTTTGCTGATGACATAGTCATTTTTGCAACTATCCGATCAGAGCTGCAGAGTAAGATCCAGGAACTTGCTGACAAGAGTAAAGAAGTGGGATTAAAAATGAACTTTCAGAAGACAAAAGTGATGTTCAATGCTTTTACAAGAAATGAAGATTTATCGATTGATGGAGAAAAGCTGGAGATAACAGACACGTACGTTTATCTTGGACAGCAGATATCAAGTGAGGGTCACATTGATGAAGAAATTATTCGCCGTACAAAACTTGCCTGGAGAGCTTTTGGAAGAAACAGCATAATTTTCAAGAGCAATATGCCATTATGTCTTAAAAGAAAAGTGTTTGATCAATGCATCTTTCCGGTGCTTACGTATGGTGCAGAGACGTGGACCTTAACTAAAAGAGACATACAAAGGCTGCAGAAAACTCAAAGCAGCATGGAGAGGTGCATACTTGATGTAACCGGGAGAGATAAGAAGAGGAACTCGTGGAACCCAAAAATGACAAGAGTGGAAGACATCATGATCAGAGTTAAATCCCTGAAATGGCAATGGGCTGGACATACTGCCAGAAGGACAGACCATCGATGGACAGCCGAAATTTTAGATTGGATTCCAAGGGACAGGAAAAGACCCAGAAGAAAACCACATGGAAGATAGGTGGATGAAATTAGAAAGTATGCGGGAGTGACATGGAGGAGACTGGCACAAGACAGACCGTTGTGGAGGAAACTTGGGGAGACATTCGTCCAGCAGTGGATTAATAATGGTTGACAATAATGATGATGATTATATATATATGTATATATATATATATATATATATATATATACATAACCAACCTTAAAAAACACCATAATACCTTCAAGTTAGAACTGAAGAACAGTTTCTCTGCTTTAGAAGGCCTAACATCGGAAGAAGTGGACATCTCTGAAGTTAACAGAAAAGTAACCAAAGCTCTTATGGAAACAGCAACAAAATTAGCTGGGTCTAAGAACAAGTTGCATGTGAACAAATTATCAGGAAAAACCAAAATGTTGATGCAAAAAAGAAGAGAGATGAGGACAACTAAAGAAGGTGTGACTTCCAAAGTGGAATATATAGAGCTATGCAAGACAGTAAGAAAAAATATCACTGAAGACGTAAGGAAATTCAACTGTGAACTAGTGAGGAAAGCAATTGAAAACAACCAAAGCCTAAAGATAGCAAAGGGACATCTCAGTAAGGGAAGAAAACAGATTATGGCACTGAGAAAAGAAGATGGTTCTGTAACAAGAAATAGAGGCGAAATTTTGACAAGAGTGAAAGATTTCTACTCCAAATTATATGAAAGGGATTATATATGCACTCCAGACATCATGAAAGATACCAGTACCAGAGTTCCTCCAGTCCTTCCAGCAGAAGTTGCACATGCAATGAAGAACATGAAGCGAGGAAAAGCTCCAGGAGAAGATGGAATTACTGTAGACATCATACAAGAAGCAAGTGGAGAAATCGAAACAGTACTCGCCCAAATTTTCACTCGATGCCTTAATGAAGGAAAGATTCCTGAGGATTGGAACACCGCTACAATGATCCTGCTACATAAGAAAGGTGACATTGAGGATCTCGGAAACTACAGACCTATCAGCCTCCTATCAGTAATTTATAACATCTTCGCTAAAGTTCTTTCACACCGCTTGAAGGTAACACTGGACATGGCTCAACCGAGAGAACAAGCTGGATTCAGGAGTGGCTACAGCACAATAGATCATATCCATATGCTGAGAGAACTAATTGAAAGAGCGAGGGAATATGAACTTCCATTGTGCATGGCTTTTATCGATTATGAAAAAGCCTTTGATTCGGTGAAACCATCAGCAGTTACAATGGCTCTGAAAACCTGCGGTATTGAAGATGCATACATTAATATTATTAATAACATCTATGAAAATGCAAGTGCAAAGATTAGGCTGTTTGAAAATACAACACACGTAAAAATTGGAAAGGGAGTGAGACAAGGTGACACCATATCTCCGAAGCTCTTTAATGCCACATTGGAGGGTGTTTTTCAGTCGCTGAGCTGGGAAAACAAGGGGATAAAGATTAATGGAGATTATCTAACCCACCTTCGTTTTGCTGATTTTTGCAACTACCCCATCAGAGCTGCAGAGTATGATCCAGGAACTTGCTGACAAGAGTAAAGAAGTGGGATTAAAAATGAACTTTCAGAAGACAAAAGTGATGTTCAATGCTTTTACAAGAAATGAAGATTTATCGATTGATGGAGAAAAGCTGGAGATAACAGACACGTACGTTTATCTTGGACAGCAGATATCAAGTGAGGGTCACATTGATGAAGAAATTATTCGGCGTACAAAACTTGCCTGGAGAGCTTTTGGAAGAAACAGCATAATTTTCAAGAGCAATATGCCATTATGTCTTAAAAGAAAAGTGTTTGATCAGTGCATCCTTCCAGTGCTTACGTATGGTGCAGAGACGTGGACCTTAACTAAAAGAGACATACAAAGGCTGCAGACAACTCAAAGCAGCATGGAGAGGTGCATGCTTGGTGTAACCAGGAGAGATAAGAAGAGGAACACGTGGATCCAAAAAATGACAAGAGTGGAAGACATCATGATCAGAGTTAAATCCCTGAAATGGCAATGGGCTGGACATACTGCCAGAAGGACAGATCATCGATGGACAGCCGAAATTTTAGATTGGATTCCAAGGGACAGGAAAAGACCCAGAAGAAGACCACATGGGAGATGGGTGGATGAAATTCGAAAGTATGCAGGGGTGACATGGAGGAGACTGGCACAAGACAGACCGTTGTGGAGGAAACTTGGGGAGACCTTCGTCCAGCAGTGGATTGATAATGGTTGACAATGATGATGATGATGATATATATATGGGATGTAAGGTCAGGAGATGCGTAACATCACAGCCTCTCCTTGACAAATGTCAACCCCGCCTTCTCGTGGTGCATCCTGTTCCCACTAAAGAGGCTCTGACAACCGCCAATAGCGGTATAACTATACCATCGGGATTAAAGGAAATTCTATCCCACACTCACCAACCCGCTTGGCCAGCGTGGTGAGCTATGGCCAAACCCCTCCAAAATGACTCCACAACTTAAATCTTAGTCCTCAGTCTCCGGCAGCTGGAATGTACCTGGTCAAGGCAGCGGCCAGTGCGACATGAAGGCAGAGGGTGTTAAGAATCCCCGGAGGACCGGACTAGGCTACCATCTCATGCTGACCTTGGCAACGTACAATGGTCGCTCCCTATCTTCTGATTCAAGGCTTCTTGAATTGGAAGAGGAACTACAAAGGATCAAGTGGGACATCGTGGGGCTAAGTGAGGTAAGGAGAAAAGGAGAAGATCTCATCGAACTGAAAAGTGGACATCTCTTCTATTGTCGTGGGACAGATACTGGCAGAACTAGTGGTGTTGGATTTATAGTAAACAAGAAACTGAAGGATAAAGTGGTAGAAGTTGAAAAGTTCCTCTGACAGAGCTGCACGACTCGTTATCCAACTATCGAGAAGATACCAGGCTCAGATTATTCAAACTTATGCACCCACCACAAGTCATCCTGAAGAAGAAATTGAAGAATTTTATGAGGAAATTTGTCATCTAAATAATAAAGGTAAACAGCACTTAAAGATAATTATGGGAGATTTCAATGCAAAAATAGGGCAACGGCAACAGAATGAAACTTCAGTAGGTAAATTCGGTCACGGCAACAGAAACCAGCGTGGAAATACTCTCGTTAAGTTTGCAGAGGCAGAAGGGTTTTTCATCTTGAACTCCTTCTTCAAGAAAAAGCCACACAGGAAATGGACATGGAGACATCCAAATGGGACGACAAGTGAAATTGATTTTATTATGTGTAACAAAAAATTCGTCATAGAAGACTGCAGTGTGCTAAACAAGTTCAACACGGGTAGTGACCATAGATTGGTGAGATGTAAGATGCACCTCAACACTAAACTTGAACGTGGCAAGCTCATAAGACAAACAAAATCTATTGACATAACCAACCTTAAAAAATACCATAATACCTTCAAGTTGGAACTGAAGAACAGGTTCTCTGCTTTAGAAGGCCTAACATCGGAAGAAGTGGATATCTCTGAAGTTAACAGAAAAATAACCAAAGCTCTTATGGAAACAGCAACAAAATTAGCTGGGTCTAAGAACAAGTTGCATGTAAATAAATTATCAGGAAAAACGAAAATGTTGATGCAAAAAAGAAGAGCGATGAGGACAACTAAAGAAGATGTGACTTCCAAAGTGGAATATATAGGGCTATGCAAGACAGTACGAAAAAGTATCACTGAAGACGTAAGAAAATTCAACTGTGAACTAGTGAGGAAAGCAATTGAAAACAACCAAAGCCTAAAGATAGCAAAGGGACATCTCAGTAAGGGAAGAAAACAGATTATGGCACTGAGAAAAGAAGATGGTTCTGCAACAAGAAATAGAGGCGAAATTTTGACAAGAGTGAAAGATTTCTACTCCAAATTATATGAAAGGGATGATACATGCACTCCAGACATCATGAAAGATACTAGTACCAGAGTTCCTCCAGTCCTTCCAGCAGAAGTTGCACATGCAATCAAGAACATGAAGCGGGGAAAAGCTCCAGGAGAAGATGGAATTACTGTAGACATCATACAAGAAGCAAGTGGAAAAATCGAAACAGTACTCGCCCAAATTTTCACTCGATGCCTTAATGAAGGAAAGATTTCTGAGGATTGGAACACCGCTACAATGATCCTGCTACATAAGAAAGGTGACATTGAGGATCTCGGAAACTACAGACCTATCAGCCTCCTATCAGTAGTTTATAAAATCTTCACTAAAGTTCTTTCACACCGCTTGAAGGTAACACTGGACATGGCTCAACCGAGAGAACAAGCTGGATTCAGGAGTGGCTACAGCACAATAGATCATATCCATATGCTGAGAGAACTAATTGAAAGAGCGAGGGAATATGAACTTCCATTGTGCATGGCTTTTATCGATTATGAAAAAGCCTTTGATTCGGTGAAACCATCAGCAGTTACAATGGCTCTGAAAACCTGCGGTATTGAAGATGCATACGTTAATATTATTAATAACATCTATGAAAATGCAAGTGCAAAGATTTGGCTGTTTGAAAATACAACACACATAAAAATTGGAAAGGGAGTGAGACAAGGTGACACCATATCTCCGAAGCTCTTTAATGACACATTGGAGGGTGTTTTTCAGTCATTGAGCTGGGAAAACAAGGGGATAAAGATTAATGGAGATTATCTAACCCACCTTCGTTTTGCTGATGACGTAGTCATTTTTGCAACTAGCCCATCAGAGCTGCAGAGTATGATCCAGCAACTTGCTGACAAAAGTAAAGAAGTGGGATTAAAAATGAACTTTCAGAAAACAAAAGTGATGTTCAATGCTTTTACAAGAAATGAAGATTTATCGATTGATTGAGAAAAGCTGGAGATAACAGATACGTACGTTTATCTTGGACAGCAGATATCAAGTGAGGGTCACATTGATGAAGAAATTAATCGGCGTACAAAACTTGCCTGGAGAGCTTTTGGAAGAAACAGCATAATTTTCAAGAGCAATATGCCATTATGTCTTAAAAGAAAAGTGTTTGATCAATGCATCCTTCCAGTGCTTACGTATGGTGCAGAGACGTGGACGTTAACTAAAAGAGACATACAAAGGCTGCAGACAACTCAAAGCAGCCTGTAGAGGTGCATACTTGGTGTAACCAGTAGAGATAAGAAGAGGAACTCGTGGATCCGAAAAATGACAAGAGTGGAAGACATCATGATCAGAGTTAAATCCCTGAAATGGCAATGGGCTGGACATACTGCCAGAAGGACAGACCATCGATGGACAGCCGAAATTTTAGATTGGATTCCAAGGGACAGGAAAAGACCCAGAAGAAGACCACATGGGAGATGGGTGGATGAAATTCGAAAGTATGCAGGGGTGACATGGAGGAGACTAACACAAGACAGACCGTTGTGGAGGAAACTTGGGGAGACCTTCGTCCAGCAGTGGATTGATAATGGTTGACAATGATGATGATATATATATATACACACACACTAACGTTATATCTAAAAAATCTTTCCATAATGTCAGATCAGATCAGATCATATGTAGAGGATTTTAGGTAGGGAAAGTCTGACCCCAGGTCTTAAACAACCCTTAGAAATAGGAAGCTAGTAGGAAATTTGGGCTAGTGTAGAATGGGGAGGAAGACGACCTTATTTATCACCGGGGGACCAGTATCCGAGGTCCGACGGCTTAACGTGCCCATCTGACGCACGGCGGATATTTAGTGGTTCGAGCGTTCGTACCCGCTGGGATCGAACCTGAGGTTTCTTCGTGGCAGTCACGAACGCTGACCACTAGGCTATCCGCGGCCCCCTTCCATAATGTCTTCTCCCCGTCAATCCTTTTATACTCGAAAAACCGCACCCTTCCCTCTAGGGAAAACTTCTGGATCCGCCTCTGGTATTTTTTTTTTTTTTTTTTTTTTGTGCTTCCAAAGCACAGCTACGATGGCGAGAACATAAACTGGTGGGCAAAAATTAAGGACGAAGAGGAGAAATCAGCATAACAGCGGAACGATCAATCAGAACGGACCGAAAGACCACTCAGGAGATAGACTAGGGTCCGGTACGGTAGGGCATGCGCATATATGCAGCATAACGTAGGAAGGCGGTGAGTGTCAGAAGGGTATAAAGCGCACGGGCGGTGTACGCTCAGCAATTCGGTGAACGCCATTGCACGGTGTACATCAGTTTGAACGACGTCGAGTTGCTGCCAACGTGTGATATGGCCAACAGGCAATCCAGTAGACGACATCTGGATGACTTTAACCGAGGTCGCGTCATTGGGAAGTTGGAAGAAGGTTGAAGTGTGGCCGAGGAGTTCGGGATCGCTCACAGCATCGTTTCACGAGCTTGGAGAGCATTTCAAACGACAGGAACAGCTGCCCGAGTGTTTAGCAGTGGTCGTCCACAAGCAATAACGGCGGCGCACGACCGGTATTTTGTCCTACAGGCGAGAAGAGACAGCCGACAGACAGCGGGAGAAATCGCAAGGCACATGTAACAGACAACCGAACGCCCGTTATCGCGTTTTACTGTGACCAGGAGGCTGCACAAAGTTGATCTATTTGCACGACGACCAGTACGGTGTGTGTCATTAACACCTGCTCATCGGAGACGGCGGTTTCTTTGGTGCCAGGAACACAAGAACTGGACACATCAGCAATGGGGTCTAGTTCTCTTTACGGATGAGAGCCGATTTTGTCTGACGAGCGATTCTCGACGTATACACATCTGGAGAGAGCAGGGAACACGCAATCACACTTCCAACATCATCGAAAGGGACCGGTTTGGAGGTAGCGAAGTTCTCGTTTAGGGCGGTATCATGGTTGGTAGCCGTACTAACCTCCCCATCTTCCAAGGAGGTTCAGTCACTGGTGTCCGCTATTGTACCGAGGTTCTCTTGCCTTACGTGCGTCTGTTTAGAGGTGCTGTGGGTCCTGAGTTCCTCTTGATGGATGACAACGCTGCACCTCATCGTACAATGGCTGTCGCAGAGCTGTTGGAAAGTGAAGATATTCAACGCATGGATTGGCCCGCAAGGTCCCCGGACCTAAATCCAATCGAACACGTGTGGGACCTTCTCGGGAGACGCTTGGCAGCACGTCACCAGCCGCCAGCAACGATTCCGCAGCTGCGATTGGCGCTACAAAAGGAATGGGCCGCGATGCCTCAACAGCTCCTTAACAACCTCGTTCTCAGCATGGACAGACGTTGTAAATCCTGCAACGCAGTCAGGGGTGATCATATCCCCTACTAAAGACTGGATTTTTCTTGGCAGCCGTCTGTCACATGGACGTTTCTGTCTTCTGTCTGCTCGAAGCTATCTTTTCAATAAAGTGCCTTTATATCCTTTGGATTCCTTGTTTGGACGGTTTTGCTCACTTGTCCCATATTCTTACATCTTGAGGATCTTATGGTATGATTTGAGTCGATGTGGAGCACTTCTGCACGACGTTACATTCGAACAACCGTCTCGTCCTTAATTTTTGAACGCCAGTGTTTTAGTAAGAGTGAAATGCTTTACCTTAGGTACATGTGCTGAATTGAAATCGAGCTGCACACTGATGAACGAATTGCATTTAGAATTTTTAATTTTGTCAAAGTTTTTGGAGGAACTCCCAACAAGTAGTCGAAATTTGGCAGCCCCAGTGGTGCAGTGTCTTAGTGCTGGCCATTGACCATTCGCACAAGTTGGTACGGGTTCGAATCCCGAATGAGGCATGGGTGGTGTGTTTGTCTTACACCACTTGCTCTCACCCTTCCCTGCAGCGAATGTCCCCAAATTAGGAACATTCGTTGTGCTCATGATGGTGGTTAAATTTAGAAAAAGGCAAAAAAAAAAAAAAAAAAAAAAAAAAAGAAAGGGCAGTTAAAATTGGTTTTCACAAGAAGCATGTTGGAAAATTAGTACAATGAAAACTATTTTTTAGAACATTTTTCATTAGAAATCTAACTAGGTTATGAACAGTGATGTAGTTCTAAATACAAAAAAGTGCCTTAGTGGTGAAAGGATTAGGCAAATAAAAAAACCCGAAAAGAAGACTTACAAAAGATTTTTTTAAAGTCTGACTTGTTTTAATCATTTATAATTTGTAATTAAATTTTATTATTCATGATTTTATTAATTTTTGTTAAAACTGCTGATTTTAGGCACTTTAAAACAATCACATTCCAAGAATATAACTATCTTTTTTTATTTCTATAAGAAAGGAAGTGCCTTCGCGATGAATGTGATTCTAAATTATTTTAAATAATAAGATATTCAGTATCTTTTCATTGATTTTACCTATCAGCCTCTCCTATGAATTAGGGGAGGCAGTAATCGATATCTGCCTCCCCTGTAGGGCAGTGGTCTAAGCGATGGCTTCTGATCACTGGGTTTGGTCCGGGTTCGAATTGTGGTGAGGCATGTATGTTGTGTTTGTCTTACGGCAATGGTTCTCTACTTCCCCCGTGGACAGTAGCCCTAAATTAAAGAAGAGCGACTGCTTATAGTCCATCGAGTTGCTCAAGGTGGTCGTTAAACGCACAATGAAAAAATAAAAATTGTTATCTTTTGTATGTGTGATTGGGAGGGGAAATGAACACTATAAGTATCCATGGCTATAGGTAGTCACTCGTCACTGATTTGCGGTCACTTTTCTTGAGAAGGGGAGAGCCAGACGCCAACGCCTCTGACCATTTGTCTACCGAGTTTTCCTTTCTCGTTACCCGTAAAGAACCAAGAGGTGTGCTCGATGACGACTTCAGAAAAATCCTGCTGCAACCATAAAACATTTGTCAGTTATGCTATATACTTGTCTAAATTTTCTTTGCTGATTTATTTCTTGTTGGTGAATTTTTATCATACGGAGAATCTACCTCCTATAACGTCATTTTGAAGATTGCGGTCGTAACAAAGAAGTTATTGTTCTCTTAATACTAAACCGAAACGACGAAGCGTGTGAACCCACTGTAACACGTTCAATCATTTGATATAAGAATATGTTTGCGTATAAAACACAGAAATTGCCATTTCTGCCTACATGGCCACCTAAATTTACTTTTGTCCTTCTTTAACCATGAAAAGTGCCTTAGCAACTCTAAGCCTAGGAAAAAAGTGCCTTAGCGACGCTAGGCCGCGCTAAGGCCCTCCTAAATCCCTGGTAATGAGGAAGGGTAAATTCGAGGACACTTGAGGACAAACATCAAAATTTGAAGACAATTTGCATCCCCAAAGGCAACAGACGTTTAGTTTTTTGGAGACAGTAAACTAAATTTGAGGACTGTCCTCAAGAATTCAGGACATCTGGTCAGCTTAACCTACAACAACCACAAATTCTACTAGCATACATGCATCATGCCACAAATCGCTTGTTTCTAACTATCATAGTTTTTTAAATAAATTTTTTTTGATGAGGAATGTCTTTTCGTCCACCCTATGTACTGTATATGTACAGTGTACAGTCAACCTTTAATGTACTGTATATGTACAGTATACAGTCAACCTTTAATGTACCGCCACCTTTTGTTACCTTACATTGTGGCTTTACATCAAGGGTGGCGTTATATCAAATTACAAATTCTCTTTGAGCTATCAAACTTTGTTAATTATGGATCTTAAAAGATCACAAATAGCGTTAACTTAAGAATACGTTTATTTGAAAAATTCTGCAGTTATATGTTGCGTACTTAGTGCGGACTGTAGTTCGAAGTGTTCGTCTCCAGCTCGGACGATTTTGGTGATATATGCATTAAATGCGCAAATTTACACCGATGAGCTATTACATTATGACCACCTACCTAATAAGCTGTAGGACCCCTTTTAGCCCGCAAAACAGCGGCCACTCGGCGAGGCATCGATTTGATGAGGTGACTATAGGTATCCTGGGGTACCCGGTACCATAATGTCAACAGCAAGTTCTTCAGTTCCAGTACATTTCGGGCTGGTAGAGAGGAACCCGCTGTTCCAAATCGAACCACAATTGTTCGATTGGGTTCGTGTCAGGTGAATTTGGAGGCCAGCGCATTAAACAGAAAGTCACCAGCATGTTCCTCGAACCACTCCTTGACTATTCTGGTGGCGTGGCATTGTCCTGCTGGTAATGGCCATCACCAGCACGGAACACAGTTGCCATGTTGGGTGAGCTTCGTCCGCAACGATGTTCAGATACCTGACAGCTATCAGGAATTGTGCAATTAGGATAATGCGGCCTAAAGTGTCCCAAGAAAACATCGCCTATAGTATAACACCGCCGCCGCCGGCTTGTTTCCGCTCAACAGCGCATCCAGGTCCCATAGCCTCTGTTGGTTATTGGCGTATCCGCGCTCGGCCGTTTGGGTGATTCACCAGGAATCTTGATTCGTCAGACCAGACCACTTTCTTCCAATCCCATCCACGGTCCAATCTCGATGATCTTGGGTCCATTTCATGCGTTGTTGGAGATGACATGCAGTGAGCGTGAGAACCCGGCTGGATCTTCGGCTAGGCAGGCCCATACGCAAAAGGCTGCGATGAATTGTGTGACGTGACACATTGCCCTGATCACCACAGTTGTAGCTGTGGGGGATTTGTCGCACTGTGACCCTGAGGTCGCTGTGAACAATGCGCGACAGTCTCCGCTTCCCTCTGGCATTAATGAGCTGCGGACGACACACGGCTGGGCGAAGATTCGTCGTTTATCCATCTGTGCCTCACTTTTGATACGTACTTATTACAGCAGCACATGAACAACCCACAAGCCGCGCCGTTTTTGAGATCATAATTACGAGTCGCCCTGCCATCACAATTTGTCCTTTATCAAACTCCGATAAATCGGCAGCTTTTCCCATTCTGACTCCGAACACTCTGCTAACCGAAAGCACGATCATGATCATGATCATGATCATATGTAGAGGATTTTAGGAAGGGAGTGTCTGACCCCAGGTCTTAAACAACCCTTAGAAATATGAAGCTTGGAGATTTGGGCTAGAGTGCCAGTTAGGAAAGTGACACGGAAGCGAAGTAGAAAAGGGGAGGAAGACGCCCTAATTTATTACCGTGGGCCAGTACCCGGGGTCCGACGGCTTAACGTGCCCATCCGACGCACGGCGGATATTTAGCGGTTCGAGCGATCGCACCTGCCTGGGATCGAACCTGAGGTCCTTTCCGTGGCAGTCACGAACGTCGTCCACTAGGCCACCCGCGGCCCTAATAACCGAAAGCTGGTCCTCGGGTTGTATATACAGTGAAGAGCAATTGAATTAGAGACAGTTATGCAAATGTGGCGCTGTGGGCGGCCCTGTAAACGGAAACGACATGACGTATGCAGCGATCCGACAATATAAGGAGTGATGCGACGGGAATCAGTAAGAGTCGGACGCAGTATGGGTAAGACGAAGGATCTAAGCGCATTTGATCATGGGCAAATTGTCGGGGCCCGACGAATGAGTCACTCCATCTCGGAAGTTGTGCAGGCACTGGGATTTTCACGAGCCACTGTGTCACGGGTGCACCGTGAGTACATCGAATCCGATAAAATCATCTCTGCAAGGGCCAACTGCCGTGGACAACAGCGTGTGGATGAGCGGGATCATCGTCGGCTAGCTCGCATTGTAACGGCGGATAGACGGGCCACAGTGCAAGAAATCACTCGGCAATTTAACGCTGGTGTACAAAAACGTGTAAGCAGCCACAACATCCAGAACCATCTCTTCGCTATGGGGTACAGAAGCCATCGTCCCACGAGGGTACCGCTGCTGACCGCACATCACAGGGTGCAAAGATTAGCATGGGCGCGGGAACATCGCCACTGGACCCTAGACATGTGGGAAAATGTTGCCTGGACTGATGAGTCGAGTTCACGTTGGTACATGCGGATGGCAGGATACGAGTACGGCGCAAACCACATGAAGCGATGGATCCTTTTTGCCAGCAGGGTACTCTTCAAGGTGGTGGGGGTGACATTCTCGTCTGAGGTCTGTTTACGTGGACCGAAATGGGACCCCTGGTACGTGTGACATCGTCCTTCACAGGTCAACGTTACCGGTATATCCTGGAAGACCATTTGCTACCGTTTGTGCGTCTTCAACATCCCACTGGGGACCTCATCCTGCAACAATGCACCATGCCATCGCTCCCGAATTGTATCCGAATGGTTGGATGAACACTCCACCGACGTGTCCTCGCTTCCTTGGTCAGCTAGGTCACATGACCTCAATCCCATCGAGCAGCTTTGGGATGCCATCGAGAGAGATGTTCGAGGCTCTGACCCCCCTCCATCAAATCTTCGTGAACTGTGGGAGCTTGTTCAAGGGTTGTGGATCCGTATGGCTTTCCAATGCTTCCGGTGTCCTATCGAGTCCATGCCGAGACGAATCGCCGCCGTCATCAGGGCGAAAGGTGGTGCTACACGCTACTAGACAGGTATCTCTAATTCAATTGCTCTTCAGTGTATACTGCTCTTCATCTGCTCTACCGTTCGGTCGCTAGGTGCGCTCATTTCTCTAGGCTGGGGGTGGTCATAATGTAATGGATCATCGGTGTATTTTGCATAGTAGGAACACAAAATTAAAATTTTAATTATAAGAAAAATGAATGAAAAAACCATGTTACTAAAGTTTAATAATTTTTCTAAGTGAAAATTTATAGCATTACACGAAATCAGTTTATATACCTCAGTTTCCTCTAAAAAATGCGTCTATTTTCATTTGTATTTTATATTTCAACTCAATTACTTCAAGAGCATAATCTACAAACAAGTGCATTTTAAATGTCGCCATCGTGCGAGTTTGCTTCAAAGAATTTTTTTAATGTTCAAAGGCACTGATTCGCATTTTTGATTGAATCAGTGTATTTAACATTCAGGTGTGCCACAACTGATCATGGTCCGAAAAAATGGGAAAGAAATTAATTCTCATACAGCTGGCAAGTGGCAATACATCAAATACGTTTTTTGTTGGGAGTCAAGTTGATGCAGTAATATACGTACACTGAGCTAGCTTTACATTACGAACAACTCCTCCCCACCGCCTCGGTGGCGCAGTGGTCTGAGCGATGGCCTCTGATCATTCGTCCGAAAGGGGTCCGGGTTCGAATCCCGGTGAGGCATGGACGTTGTGTTTGTCTTACGGCACTGGCTCTCTCCCTTCTCTGGAACCAGTGGCTCTAACTTAGGGACGGGCGACTGCTTATAGCCCATTGAGTTGCTCACGGTGGTCGTTAAACCTCCAAACAAAAAAACCCTACCACAACGCTTTTACATATTAAGAGCGGTAAAGAAGTATTATGTGCAGCAACTATAAATTGTGCATACCTACTCTCTGTACGTAATGTATAAATGTTTGCCTGTAATGGGGAAACGTGGTGACATAAACTGTGAATAACAATCTGATCTACGTACTGTCTTAAATGGGTCATAAAGAAAATTTGTAAAAATGTCCCCACCGCTTCCTCCCTGGTGGTTTTTTTAAGACTTCTTTCTTTTTTCTTATTTTTCCTGCTCCCTTACGCCTCACGGGCGCTTCCCGTTGTTCCACCCACTCCGAAGTCAATTCCCGCTTCGGTGGGGTGGGCTGGGCTGGGAAGGAGGCAGCGAGAATAAATAATGCGGGGTAATTTTCGGCATCTCCTGCTACTAACATTATATATATATATATAAGGTGACATGAGGAAATTCGTCATCTAAATAATAAAGGTAAGCAGCATTTGAAGATAATTATGGGAGATTTCAATGCAAAAATAGGGCAACGGCAACAGAATGAAACTTCAGTAGATAAATTCGGTCACGGCAACAGAAACCAGCGTGGAAATACTCTCGTTGAGTTTGCAGAGGCAGAAGGGTTTTTCATCTTGAACTCCTTCTTCAAGAAAAAGCCACGCAGGAAATGGACATGGAGACATCCAAATGGGACGACAAGTGAAATTGATTTTATTATGTGTAACAAAAAAATTGTCATAGAAGACTGCAGTGTGCTAAACAAGTTCAACACAATTAGTGACCATAGATTGGTGAGATGCAAGATGCACCTCAACACTAAACTCGAACGTGGCAAGCTCATAAGACAAACAAAATGTATTGACATAACCAACCTTAAAAAACACCATAATACCTTCAAATTGGAACTGAAAAACAGATTCTCTGCTTTAGAAGGCCTAACATCGGAAGAAGTGGATATTTCGGTAGTTAACAGAAAAGTAACCAAAGCTCTTATGGAAACAGCAACAAAATTAGCTGGGTCTAAGAACAAGTTGCATGTGAACAAATTATCAGGAAAACCCCAAATGTTGATGCAAAAAAGAAGAGAGATGAGGACAACTAAAAAAGATGTGACTTCCAAAGTGGAATTTTTAGACCTATGCAAGATAGTACGAAAAAGTATCACTGCAGATGTAAGGAAATTCAACTGTGAGCTAGTGAGGAAAGCAATTGAAAACCACCAAAGCCTAAAGATAGCAAAGGGACATCTCAGTAAGGGAAGAAAACAGATTATGGCACTGAGAAAAGAAGATGGTTCTGTAAGAAGAAATAGAGGCGAAATTTTGACAAGAGTGAAAGATTTCTACTCCAAATTATATGAAAGGGATGATACATGTACTCCAGACATCATGAAAGGTACCAGTACCAGAGTTCTTCCAGTCCTCCCAGCAGAGGTTGCACATGCAATCAAGAACATGAAATGGGGGAAAGCTCCAGGAGAAGATGGAATTACTATAGATATCATACAAGAAGCAAGTGGAGAAATCGAAACAGTACTCGCCCAAATTTTCACTCGATACTTTAATGAAGGGAAGATTCCTGAGAATTGGAACAACGCTACAATGATCCTGCTACATAAAAAAGGTGACATTGAGGATCTCAGGAACTACAGACCTATCAGCCTCCTCTCAGTGGTTTATAAAATTTTCACTAAAGTTCTTTCACACCGCTTAAAGTTGACACTGCACATGGCTCAACCGAGAGAACAAGCTGAATTCAGGAGTGGCTACAGCACAATAGATCATATCCACGTGCTGAGAGAACTAATTGAAAGAGCGAGGGAATATGAACTTCCATTGGGCATGGCTTTTATCGATTATGAAAAAGCCTTTGATTCGGTGAAACCATGAGCAGTTACAATGGCTCTGAAATCCTGCGGTATTGAAGATGCATACATTAATATTATTAATAACATCTATGAAAATGCAAGTGCAAAGATTCAGCTGTTTGAAAATTCAACACACATAAAAATTAGAAAGGGAGTGAGACAAGGTGACACCATATCTCCGAAGCTCTTTAATGCCCCATTGGAAAATGTCTTTCAATCACTGAACTGGGAAAACAAAGGGATAAAGATTAATGGAGATTATCTAACCCACCTTCGTTTTGCTGATGACGTAGTCATTTTTGCAACTACCCGACCAGAGCTGCAGAGTATGATCCAGGAACTTGCTGACAAGAGTAAAGAAGTGGGATTAAAAATGAACTTTCAGAAGACAAAAGTGATGTTCAATGCTTTTACAAGAAATGAAGATTAATCGATTGATGGAGAAAATTTGGAGATAACAGACACGTACGTTTATCTTGGACAGCAGATATCAAGTGAGGGTCACATTGATGAAGAAATTAATCGGCGTACAAAACTTGCCTGGAGAGCTTTTGGAAGAAACAGCATAATTTTCAAGAGCAATATGCCATTATGTCTTAAAAGAAAAGTGTTTGATCAATGCATCCTTACAGTGCTTACGTATGGTGCAGAGACGTGGACCTTAACTAAAGGAGACATACAAAGGCTGCAGACAACTCAAAGCAGCATGGAGAGGTGCATACTTGGTGTAACCGGGAGAGATAAGAATAGGAACTCGTGGATCCGAAAAATTACGAGAGTGGAAGACATCATGATCAGAGTTAAATCCCTGAAATGGCAATGGGCTGGACATACTGCCAGAAGGACAGACCATCGATGGACAGCCGAAATTTTAGATTGGATTCCAAGGGACAGGAAAAGACGCAGAAGAAGACCACATGGGAGATGGGTGGATGAAATTCGAAAGTATGCGGGAGTGACATGGAGGAGACTGGCACAAGACAGACCGTTGTGGAGGAAACTTGGGGAGACCTTCGTCCAGCAGTGGATTGATAATGGTTGACAATGATGATGATTGCTGGACGAAGGTCTCCCCAAGTTTCCTCCACAACGGTCTGTCTTGTGCCAGTCTCCTCCATGTCACTCCGGCATATTTTCGAATTTCATCCACCCATCTCCCATGTGGTCTTCTTCTGGGTCTTTTCCTGTCCCTTGGAATCCAATCTAAAATTTTGGCTGTCCATCGATGGTCTGTCCTTCTGGCAGTATGTCCAGCCCATTGCCATTTCAGGGATTTAACTCTGATCATGATGTCTTCCACTCTTGTCATTTTTCGGATCCACGAGTTTCTATTCTTATCTCTCCTGGTTACACCAAGCATGCACCTCTCCATGCTGCTTTTAGTTGTCTACAGCCCTTGTATGTCTCTTTTAGTTAAGGTCCACGTCTCTGCACCATACGTAAGCACTGTAAGGATGCATTGATCAAACACTTTTCTTTTAAGACATAATGGCATATTGTTCTTGAAAATTATGCTGTTTCTTCCAAAAGCTCTCCAGGCAAGTTTTGTACGCCGAATAATTTCTTCATCAATGTGACCCTCACTTGATATCTGCTGTCCAAGATAAACGTACGTGTCTGTTATCTCCAGCTTTTCTCCATCAATCGATAAATCTTCATTTCTTGTAAAAGCATTGAACATCACTTTTGTCTTCTGAAAGTTCATTTTTAATCCAACTTCTTTACACTTGTCAGCAAGTTCTTGGATCATACTCTGCAGCTCTGATGGGGTAGTTGCAAAAATGACTACGTCATCAGCAAAACGAAGGTGGGTTAGATAATCTCCATTAATCTTTATCCCTTTGTTTTCCCAGTTCAGTGATTGAAAGACATTTTCCAATGTGGCATTAAAGAGCTTCGGAGATATGGTGTCACCTTGTCTCACTCCCTTTCCAATTTTTATGTGTGTTGTATTTTCAAACAGCCGAATCTTTGCACTTGCATTTTCACAGATGTTATTAATGATATTAATGTACGCATCTTCAATACCGCAGGATTTCAGGGCCATTGTAACTGCTGATGGTTTCACCGAATCAAAGGCTTTTTCATAATCGATAAAAGCCATGCACAATGGAAGTTCATATTTCCTCGCTCTTTCAATTAGTTCTCTCAGTACGTGGATATGATCTATTGTGCTGTAGCCACTCCTGAATCCAGCTTGTTCTCTCGGTTGAGCCATATCCAGTGTCACCTTTAAGCGGTGTGAAAGAGCTTTAGTGAAGATTTTATAAACCACTGATAGGAGGCTGATAGGTCTGTAGTTCCTGAGATCCTCAATGTCACTTTTTTATGTAGCAAGATCAATGTAACGTTGTTCCAATCCTCAAGAATCTTCCCTTCATTAAGGCATCGAGTGAAAATTTCGGCGAGTACTGTTTCGATTTCTCCACTTGCTTCTTGTATGATGTCTACAGTAATTCCATCTTCTCCTGGAGCTTTTCCCCGCTTCATGTTCTTGATTGCATGTGCAACTTCTGCTGGGAGGACTGGAAGAACTCTGGTACTGGTACCTTACATGATGTCTGGAGTACATGTATCATCCCTTTCATATAATTTGTAGTAGAAATCTTTCACTCTTGTCAAAATTTTGCCTCTATTTCTTGTTACAGAACCATTTTCTTTTCTCAGTGCAATAATCTGTTTTCTTCCCTTACTGAGATGCCCCTTTGCTATCTTTAGGCTTTGGTTGTTTTCAATTGCTTTCCTTACTAGTTCACAGTTGAATTTCCTTACGTCTTCAGTGATACTTTTTCGTACTGTCTTGCATAGGTTTATATATTCCACTTTGGAAGTCACATCTTCTTTAGTTGTCCTCATCTCTCTTCTTTTTTACATCAACATTTTGGTTTTTCCTGATAATTTGTTCACATGCAACTTGTTCTTAAACCCAGCTAATTTTGTTGCTGTTTCCATACGAGCTTTGGTTACTTTTCTGTTAACTTCAGAAATATCCACTTCTTCCAATGTTAGGCCTTCTAAAGCAGAGAATCTATTCTTCAGTTCCAACTTGAAGGTATTATGGTGTTTTTTAAGGTTGGTTATGTCAATACATTTTGTTTGTCTTATGAGCTTGCCACGTTCGAGTTTAGTGTTGAGGTGCATCTTACATCTCACCAATCTATGGTCACTACCTGTGTTGAACTTGTTTAGCACACTGCAGTCTTCTATGACGAAATTTTTGTTACACAAAATAAAATCAATTTCACTTGTCGTCCCAATTGGATGTCTCCGTGTCCATTTCCTGTGTGGCTTTTTCTTGAAAAAGGAGTTCAAGATGAAAAACCCTTCTGCCTCTGCAAACTCTACGAGAGTATTTCCACGCTGGTTTCTGTTGCCGTGACCGAATTTACCTACTGAAGTTTCATTCTATTGCCGTTGCCTTATTTTTGCATTGAAATCTCCCATAATTATCTTTAAGTGCTGCTTACCTTTATTATTTAGATGACGAATTTCCTCATAAAATTCTTCAATTTCTTCTTCAGGATGACTTGTGGTGGGTGCATAAGTTTGAATTATGTGAGCCTGGTATCTTCTCGAGAGTTGGATAACGAGTCGTGCAGCTCTGTCAGAGGAACTTTCAACTTCTACAACTTTATCCTTCAGTTTCTTGTTTGTTATAAATCCAACACCACTAGTTCTGCCAGTATCAGTCCCACGATAGTAGAAGAGATGTCCACTTTTCAGTTCGATGAGATCTTCTCCTTTTCTCCTTACCTCACTTAGCCCGACGATGTCCCACTTGATCCTTTGTAGTTCCTCTTCCAATTCAAGAAGCCTTGAATCAAAAGATAGGGAGCGTCCATTATACGTAGCCAAGGTCAGCATCAGATGGCAGCCTAGTCCGGTCCTCCGGGGATTATTAGCACCCTCTGCCTTCGTGTCGCTCTGGCCGCTGCCTTGACCAGGTACATTCCAGCTGCCGGAGACTGAGGGCCAAGATTTAAGTTGTGGAGTCATTTTGGAGGGGTTTGGCCATAACTCACCACGCTGGCCAAGCGGGTTGGTGAGTGTGTGATAGCATTTCCTGTAATCCCGGTGGTATAGTTATACCGCTATTGGCGGTCGTCAGAGCCCTTTTAGTGGGAACAGGATGTACCACGAGAAGGCGATGTTGACATTTGTCAAGGAGAGGCTGTGATGGTACGCATCACCTGACCTTACATCCCATATATATAAATATATATATATATATGTATCAATGTCCCCCATGTTACTCCGGCATATATATATATGCCGGTGTAACATGGAGGACACTGGCACAAGACAGACCGTTATGGAAAAAAGACTTGGGGAGACCTTCATCCAGCAGTGGATTGATAATGGTTGATAATGATGGTGATGATGATGAAGATAAATATATATATATGTATAATTTAAGAAAAAACTACCTCCAGAGAATCAAACGAAATAACCAACCAACCTACAAATTTAGAATAAAATGGATAAAAACCACACAAAAGCCGTAATCATCAGGGAGTGTCGGATTTATGGTTGGTTTTTCATAATCGTAAATAGGAGGTAATAACCTAAACCTGACGATACACTCCCTAAGCCAACCCATGAGCATAAATGAAAAATAATAAACAAGCAAACCTAAAACACGTACATAAAATTACAACACCAAAAAGAAGTTACAACACCATAAAGAAAACCACGCACCTCGATCACCAAACTAACTTCTTGAATATATACACAAGACGACCCCACCGAAAAGACCACCACGCATGAGCTGAAGCAAAGAAACAAAATAACCTATTGATGACGAAACAAATGTTTAAAGGAGAATGCCACCGGCAACCTGCTAAACTTCAGACACTCAAGTAATTTACGTAACATACTAACAACATATCTCCTTGGATATCCGTTTGTCTGAAGCTGTATCAGAAATTCACTGATAACAGTAATAAGATCATGCCTGTTGTTACAAATTGAGGCAAAACGAAGAAACTGAGAAATCAAAAAAATAATCAAATTTCTATGAACCCTAACCGATATATTAGAAGTCCAACTGATAAAACGAAGAGTGGGAAATGTAAATGAGTTGCGTTTGTCATATACCTTAGTAGTCCAAGCTTGATTACACAAAGAAATATTGATGTCTAGATAATTGACGTCGGCATCACTAACGCTTGTTTTATTGAGGATTAAACCAGGGCCGTAGCCAGAAATTTCTTACGGGGGGAAGCGGGGGATCCATGGGTTTGGTTCATTGGTGAAAGCCCCATATATACACATATATTGCTTTAAATTCATACTAAATCTCCCCTCAAAGGGGACGGTCAGGACCCCAGGACCACCCCTTTGGCTACGCCTATGGATCAAACCATCTGGATAAAAGTTTTTAGGCAGTTGTTCAAAGTTCTCAACATCAAAAACTAGCAAATCGTCCACATATCTGAAACAGGTGCCACCTGATAAGCAGTTGTTCTTTAAGTAAGTTTCCTCATAGAGAAGTGCAGAAACAAGTAAGCTAATACCGATGAATAAGTACAACCCATTAGTATGCCTCTAGTCTGTTTGTACACAACACCACTTATGCAAATGTAATTATTAAAAAAGCATAGAGACACAAGGTTATTGTAGTTTTCTCTACTAACATGAAGATAGTTCTGAAATCTATCAAAATATTGGCCACACACATACCTTAAATCGCTAAGGTCGATAGACGCAAATAAGTTGCCAAAATCAAATTTATGTATACTTCTAGGTTGATGTGTTTTTAAATAATTGATGGCCGATGTATTATTAGCAATAATCCAAGTGGAAGTAATAAAAGACAACATAATTTTAAGAAGTTGTTCAAAAAACTTACCGGCATTTCTGTGATAACTGAAACGTGCTGATGTAATAAATCTAAATTTAGTCGGTACCTTGTGAAACTTAGAAAACTTGAAACTTAGAACCTAAGTGTTATACACTGCCGGACAATTGCTAAGGACGGGTGACAATAGCAACGATAGCAACCATAAAATGGAAGGCAGGAAAATGTGGAAATTAGCATAACTGCGGGATACAGTAAGACGTGTTGTGCGTATGCAAATTTTGGATTGCCGAACTTGTTCGTGACGTCATAGCGCTGATAAGAGATATAAAGGATTTGACGCGTATTGACCGTTGTTGTTCAAACGCAAAGTTGAAAGGGAAAGAATCAATTGACGAACTTGCAATTTTCAGTATGTCTTCCCGACATCACCTAGATGATTTTACGCGTGGCCGTATTATTGGCAAGATTAAAGAAGGGCGAAAAATAACAGATGCTGCCAGGTAGTTCGACGTCAGCCACAGTGTTGTTTCAAGGCTTTGGAAATCATTTCAAACAAATGGAAAGTGTAGCAAACGTCACGGGGGAGGTCGTGTTCGCAGTACGACACCTGCAGAAGGTCGGTACATCTAGTGAGGTAGCCAATCAGTTTATGGCTGCTACTGGCAAGCTGATCTCCCGAAAAACTGTCGCCAGACGTTTGCATGAAGGAGGACTATACGCCCGCCGTCCTGTTGTGTGCATCCCATTGTCCAGACGTCACCGTACCGCCCGTTTGCAATGGTGCCATCAACATCGCAATTGGACTGATAACGACTGGTCTGCTGTCCTCTTCTCAGATGAGAGTAGATACAGTCTATCATCTGATTGTCGACGACAACTGATCTGGCGTGATAGTGGTACTGCATATTGTCCAGCAAACATACAGGAAAGGGACCGATATCCGACATGTAGTGTCATGGTATGGGCTGGCATCATGATCAATGGCCGTACGTCCCTCTATGTGCTTCCAACTGGGACTATGACTGGTCAACGATACATTAATGATGTTCTGCTACCTCAGGTTCGCATGTTCCGTGATGCTGTCGGTGAAAGATTCATTTTCATGGATGACAACGCAACATGTCATCGAACAGTCGCTGCCCAGGAGTGTCTTGAGAGCAAGGATATTCACCGCCTCGTATGGCCAGCACGTTCTCCAGATCTGAATCCCATTGAAAATGTGTGGAATGCTTTGAGGAGGAGTCTTGCTGGTCGCCAATGCCCTCCAATAGACAAGGACACCCTCATCCGTGCACTGACAGAGGAATGGGATAAATTACCCCAACAGCTGCTTGATAATGTTGTGCAAAGCATGACACGACGTGTGGAATCTTGCATCGCCCTCCATGGTGGTCATATCCCGTATTGACATCTTACGCCGGAACGCCTGCGGACGGTAATTGCATTTTTTTCACGTTTACGTAATCTGCACAAAATGGCCTGTTTGTCCCTTGAACACGTTCCAAAGCCTTCTGGTTTTCAGAGCACAATAAATTGTCTTTCTTGTAATGTCCTGGCATTCTGACATTATTTTATTTCACTTGGCATCCAACCACACTTACTTTTTTATGCGCTATATAGCCGTTTATAATACGTCCTTAGCAATTGTCCAGCAGTGTATTTCTAATCTTCAATCTTCGTGTTTGTCTTTTATTTTTCATATGTTTGTCCGTCATTAAGTTCGTGTTGTAATAACTCACAAAAATTTTTACAGATTAGAGCAAAATTGTTGCTCACTTTGTCCACACTGGTAATGATGAAATCCTTTTGGCCGCCCCGGTGGCGCAGTGGTCTAAGCGATGACCTCTGATCATTCGTCCGGAAGGGGTCCGGGTTCGAATCCCGGTGAGGCATGGATGTTGTGTTTGTCTTACGGCACTGGCTCTCTCCTTTCCCTGGAACCAGTGACCCTAAATTAGGGACGGGCGACTGCTTATAGCTAATTGAGTTGCTCACGGCGGTCGTTAAACCTCCAATAAAAAAAATCCTTTCGAAGATTCTTAATAGTTTCAGGATTATAATGAGTTACTATAAAAATGGTATGATGTTTTAAAAATAAGTTGTTCTTTTAAAAGAAAAAAAAATCTACAAAACACAAATCCAAGGCATGAAAGTCTGATATGGCATATTAAACCTGAAATAATTTTTTAGTCCAAAGCTGATTAAGTCCCCTCTTGCACAGTTCACCATGTAATTAACAGTTAAAAATCTAGAAGGTCTAAAATTAGTCCCTTGTAACGTCAATTCTTATCTTGTACAACCTTCAAATCTCCAGTAACCACGTGTCCGATTTTTTTTTTTTTTTTTTGAGGTTTAACGACCACCGTGAGCAACTCAATGGCCTATAAGCAGTCGCCCGTCCCTAATTTAGGGTCACTGGTTCCAGGGAAGGGAGAGAGCCAGTGCCGTAAGACAAACACAACATCCATGCCTCACCGGGATTCGAACCCAGACCCCTTTCGGACGAATGATCATAGGCCATCGCTTAGACCACTGCGCCACCGGGGCGGCTGTTCGAAATGATGATCCACAAAAGGAATATATGCGGTGCACTGACAATTACAAGTAATATCTGAAGCAGCACTGGATACTGTAGTAACTTCTAGGTAATTGAACAGTATTTTACCCATAGTAGGTACATATTTAAAACAAATTGAAATGTTAATATCTAGTTTGGGAAGGAATGTGTCGCACTTCTCAAAAAGTCGATGAAAGTTGAACCAGTCATAACAAGTGTGTAAGAACCGAAACACCAAATAAACCCTATTTGTGATATATGACTTATAATGCAAAAGTCAAAAGTTGATAAGGTTAGTGATCAGGTGTCGCAAATGTTGATTAGCATATATGAAATCCTGATGTATCGAATTTAGTCTTCTAACTTATCTAATATTCAAGGAGAAAATGTATCTACAGCAATTCTTGACTACTTTTGTTCTCGTATTATCCAGCTTAGTCAGTAGAGCCTGAAAATCCAAGAACGGCTTGACCCCTTTACCCTGCGTCTCTGGTGTATTCGAGCATTTGAAGCTTCGTGTGGCCCTAACTTAAAAATTAAATAAACAACCTCTTTATTCCTACTGTCTTCACAAGTGGACATCCTGTTACCATTGAAATTATTATTTAAGCCGTAAGGGTAAAGAGTTTCATAACGTAGCTTATAATAGTTTTCGAGATATAATCTACGCTCCAAATCTTCCTCAACAGCCAAAATTCTGATAGTAGGGTTTGCAAAATCATAATACTGGTAATGTCACAATTCGTCATCCTCCTTTTCTTTAAATAAACGGATGTCTGAACGATGTTCGTTCATACGTACATGCAATGTATTTGGTCATTGTCCAATATATTGAAGCTCACTGACGTTGCATTTAATTTAGTATACTGAATTAGTTACTTTACAAAAGTTGGGTAGATCTCTTTCACCCAAATTTATTGGGTCGGCACAGCAGCAGGTCTTACATCTTACATCACAACACTTAGAAAATCTTAAATAATCTTTCTGTACAAAGTCAACACTTTCATGGTCGCCCGCGTGTAGGCCTAAATTTCCGGCAGGAACGTGTTTGTCACAGAACCTTAAACTGAAATCAACATTTTTTGGGGTTTTTTTTCTTTCGATGCACCAGGAACTTCAATTGGAGCCCGTAACATGTACAACCCAGGTACAGTGGCTTAAAGAGATAGTGTGCCGGGCGTTAATACTTCGCTGTTTAAATTTTAGTTCCCTCTTTTCATCAAACCGCGAGATGGCGCTCCTGCGAGTTTCGATGTTATGATTTCTAAACATTAGCATGCTTATCTATCGCGTGTTTGATGAATAGCGATTGAAAAGGCGATTTATTTGTTACATCGGTCATGAAAGGTAGTAGTAATAAGAGTAACGTTGAGAACGTGTTTCGTACCTGGATGCAACAATGGTTACAGGTTCTGTAAACAAAAGGTAACTATTTCCCGTTCCGAAAGAGGAGGCAAGGCGGAACGAATGGATTTTTTTTTTACTTGTTCGAAATCAAGTTGGCAGCTACTAAGTAATTATTTAGTTAAATATGCCACTTATTTTTTTGTCTTTTATATATCATCGCACTTTGTCTAAAATTATTGAAATTAGGTGGGTTTTTTTTTTTTTTTTGTCCAAAGTTCTGTAAACTTTATCATGGGAAAATTAGATCTAAGTACAGCATCATGTGACACCCAATTAAACATTTTGTGTCCTGTAGAGACAGAGCAAAGATTTGCAACAGGATCAGAACAGAATTCAGTACGATGATTGGGCAAAAATCTCAATAATTACGGATAAAATTTGCGTCCAGTAATGTATTTGTACTAACTAGCCTTGTGACACGTAGATTCAATGCGAGATGATGCATTTCCCGAATGAAGTTAACAAAGCTTTCCCAAAACATATCATTTGGAAGAATATTCACTTATACCTATCCATACATAACATTAATTACTTTTAGTATAACAACAGGATAAAACAGAAAGATTTTTTGGTAAAATTTTAGTGAAATTACTATACTGCATGGAACGAGAAGAATGCACGTCTATGAGCATAGTTTACAGCAACAGCATCAAAGTTGTCATCAGCGCCCTCTCTGATTTCATGATTTTAAAAACCCGGCTGCAGAAGCACACAACACACTATCTCATCTAGGCACTATAACCCAAGGCATGGGCGGTGGAAGGTAGGGGACCCGGGTGTCCGGACCCCCTGTGGAATTTCGTGGTTCCTCTCACTGAGGGGTCCACCCAGGAAACGTCCTAAAACTATTTTTTTTTTTTTACGGTTTCCTTGATACCGTCACCATGCTTCACAATTTACTGGAAAACTCTTCCAGTACAATTTTTAAAATTGATTTCACACAAATGTACTGAAAAGTTAATTCAACGCTCTGTTTTTCTCCTTAAAAAATCGTTAAATTCTTTAAATTTCTTTAAAGCAACAACCAGGTCGGAGAATGGGTCTCTCTCCTTCCCTCTGTGCGTTCTTTTTTTTTTTTATCATTATTATTATTCCAAGTCTGAATGTACCTTACTCGAGATCAGAAAGCCCATTATATACATCTGAGAAATAAATAACTGAACAAAAGAACTCTAACTCAAATTAAACGGTGAGTATACTATTGGGCGAAGCGTTTGCCTCAGTTTCTAGTTCTCAGGCGTATCTCCCGTCCTTTCAGAGGATTAAAACAACCGCGGAACGCCAGAAAATCTCCTTTGCGCCTTTTTATAACACTGAGTATAACTCCCCCTTCAGCATGGTTGAACTCCGGGTGGCTCTGCATCGGTCCGGCGCAACATCTGTCGGTCCCGACGGCATCCACTATGACATGATTCGTCATCTCTCGCAGTCGTCTCTCGAGAATCTGTTAGTGCTTTTCAACCGTATTTGGTTGGAGCACAGTTTCCCGGACTCTTGGCGAAGAGCTTTTGTTTTTCCTTTTCCCAAGCCTGGCAAAGACCCCAAGTCTCCCTCTAGTTATCGGCCAATTGCCCTCACTAGCTGTCTGTGCAAAATCCTTGAACGAATGGTTAATTCCCGGCTAATTTATTTTCTTGAAGAACATCGAATACTCTCTCCATCACAAAGCGGCTTCCGTCGTCATCGTTCAGCTCCTGACCATCTCCTGCTCCTTGAGACGTCTGTTCGTGAGGCGTTCGTACGTAGGCAGCACCTGGTGTCTGTATTTTTTGACATCGAAAAAGCTTACGATAGAGCGTGGCGTCACGGTATCCTCCGTGACCTCCACGAGAGTGGGTTGCGGGGAAACCTGCCAACCTTCATTGCCAACTTTCTTCGTAACCGTGTGTTCCAGGTGCGCCTGGGTACAACGCTGTCCGCCTTTTTCCATCAAGAACAAGGCGTTCCTCAAGGCAGCATTCTTTCGGTGACTCTGTTCATCCTCCGCATTAATTGTTTACTCAAAAATCTTCCTCCTACGGTTTCGGCTACCATTTATGTTGACGACCTTCACATCTTCTGTTCGTCATCCAGCATGCATTTCGTTGAAAGGCAGCTGCAGTCTGCAATTACCCAGATTGTTAAAGCCGCTAACAATAATGGGTTTGTTCTTTCTCCCGACAAGACAGCCTGTGTCCATTTCTGCCGGAGGCGTGGCCTTCATCCTGATCCAGAGCTCTATTTGGACCGTGCAGCCATTCCAGTTTTGCCGGAAACCAAGTTCCTTGGTTTGACCGTTGACCGTGCTCTCACC
Source organism: Macrothele yani (assembly GCA_039090855.1). Lineage (NCBI taxonomy): Eukaryota > Metazoa > Arthropoda > Arachnida > Araneae > Macrothelidae > Macrothele > Macrothele yani. The sequence goes on from CM076993.1 coordinate 93,972,827, forward strand.
TTTCGCTCGCACGTTCGACGGCTTAGGACTTCCTGTCTGAGAGCCTTGTCAATCCTTAAGATCCTTGCCTCAGTCTCCTGGGGTGCAGACAGGACTTCTTTGTTCCGTATTTACCATTCTCTCATTCGGTCTAAGCTGGATTATGGCTGTATGGTGTATGGCTCTGCGCGTCCTACCGTTCTCCGGCCGTTGGATACCATCCACCATCAAGCGCTGCGTCTTTGTACGGGAGCCTTTCGTACGTCACCCATTCCCAGCCTTTATGCCGACGCGAACGAACCGTCGCTTCATTTACGCCGTCTGCAGCTGTCTCTTCAATTTTACCTGAAACTTAAATCACTCACAGACCATCCTTTATACGATGCAGTTTTTCATCCCCAGCATGCTCGTTTGTTCGAGATCCGTCCCTCGTGCATTCGAACCTTCGGTCTTCGTATGGCGGCCGTAGCTCGTGATGCGGGGCTCGACTTGTCACTCGTTGGAGAGACCAGGGGCTTTGAGGATTCTCCATGGCATCCTCTTGGTGTCACGGTCGATACCAGCTTTACATCTTTTGACAAGTCCTCAACCCCTGCGTCAGTGTACCAGCAGCTCTTCGCTGAACACCGTTACGTCAATGCAGACTTTATTCCTGTTTTCACCGATGGATCTAAGGCGGCTGGTGTTGTTGGATCCGCCGCCGTCTGCGTTGACGAAGTTTCTGTTGCCCGCATTCCTCCTGCGGCCACGGTTTTTTCGGCGGAGATGCATGCTGTGTATCTTGCACTTGTTCACGTGCAGTCGAGCTCTCATCAGCGTGCTATTGTGTACACTGATTCGTTGAGTGTTGTGCAATCATTGTCATCTTTGGATTTCACTGGCCACCCACTTCTTTTTGCCGTTCGGAGACTTCTTCGTTCTTTGCTCGAGGCTGATGTCCAGATTCGGTTCTGCTGGATTCCTGGGCATGTTGGGATCCCAGGGAACGAGTCTGCCGATGCTGCTGCTAGATCTGCCTCTTCTTTGGTCGTCACACCCTTGCCACTGTTTCACCGCGATTTTCGCTTTCTTGTTCACGATCATATCAGAAGAACGTGGCGAAGTCTGTGGGACCAACAGGTGGAGAATAAACTGCACCGTATAAAACCTAACCTTGGAATCTGGAAATCATCGTGTCGCCGGAACCGTGGGGAGGAAGTTGTTCTTGCGCGTCTGCGCATTGGGCATTGTCGCTTCACGCATAGCTATTTGCTGTGTGGCGACGCTGCCCCAATGTGTGAGGCGTGCGACTGTTTACTCACCATCTCTCATGTTTTATGTAGTTGTGTTCGTTTTTGTAATCATCGGTTTCACTATTTTCAGTCTCATCTACTGGATGACGGCGCAGCTACACTGCAGAAACTTTTGGGCGACCACTGCGACACTTTCGCAGTGTTTTCGTTCTTAAAGCAGATAGACTTTTTAAAACTTATTTAAAAAAAAAAAATAATAATAATAATAATAATAATAATTTATAATGATTATAACAGTGAATTGGTGAATTTATTTATTTATTTATAAACCTAATTGACTAACTAGTCTTCACAGCTTTTATCATTCTCTATTCTAACTTTTGCCAAGCCTGTCTGATCTTAATCATTTCACCCCGCTTTTAAATATCTTTAACTGATTGTTCTGTGTCTGGCGCTCTTTGGCCAAACCTGGTCCTTGCGCCACTAAAATCAATTAACTAACTAACTAACTAATTGGGTTTGTGCGAATGAAATGTCTGGCGCGAACGAGCAGTGGAGACAGGCCCTCACCACAGCGGAATGGAACCACCCACAGTTGTTGCGGGTATTACGTCACAGAGTTATTATAAATAGCTAGCACGTGTGTGAAGAACAGAGTTCAGGCGTGGTTTGTTAGGACGTCACGCGGTTTGCAAAGGAAACATGCAGGCACCGGATTCGAGAGTTCCTGTATGAATCTTCCTGTATGCATTTAAACTGGGCCATTCTGCAGGATTTGCCACTCGAAACGTTAGCAAAGCCTTTGGGGAGAATACTGCCGACGAACGAACCATTCGACAATGGTTTGTGAAGTTTCGAAGCGGAGATACGGACCTGCAAAACGAAGCACGTGGTTACCGGCCTGTTGCTGTTTCTGAGGGTGTTCTGTTACGTGAGGTTGAAGCGGACCCCCGAAAAACTTGTCGTGAGATAGCGGCAGAGGTAAGTGTCCACCACACGGCAGTTGTTCGGCGTCTGGCTTTGCTGGGTAAGGTCAAAAAGCTGGACATGTGGCGGCCGCATGAGCTGACAACTGCCAACAAGACTAGGCGTTTGGAAGTCTGCAGATCGCTTATAAATAAGCAGGAACCTCTACTGCATCGGATCGTCACCTGCGATCAGAAGTGGGTCCTTTATGATAATTGGAAACGATCTGCACAATGGTTAAGCAAGGCACAGCCTTATAGACGGCATCTTAAGTCCCCTACACACCAAGAAGATGATGCTCCTTGTCTAGTGGTCCACAGCTGGGATAATTCATCAGAGTTTCTTGGCAAGAGGCCAAACCATTACTGCAGAACGTTATTCTGTGGAATTACACAAACTTCCCTGGAAACTGCTGCAGAAACAATCGACTTTGGTCAATAGACATTGTGTTCTTCTGTTTCAGGACAACGACCGCCCTCATGTCGCACAATGAACGATGCTGACACTAAGTGCCTTGGGCAATGAAGCACTGTCTCATCCTGCTTATTTCCCGAACTTGTCTCCAACAGACTATCGTCTGTTTCGTCACCTGGATCCCTTCCTGTCCGGAAAACAGTTCGCGGCAGACAACGAGGTTCAACGTGCAGTTGATGAATTCTTCGGGTCCCAGCCTCAAGACTTTTTTCGTTCTGGAATCATGGCGTTGCCAGACAAATGGCAACTATGTGTCAATGCCGATGGGTATTGTTTTGCCTAGGTAAGTTGTCCTACTTTTCCGTTCTTACCGTCCACGTGTGCTGGTCCTTTTCCGAACATTTCATTCGCACCAACCCAATACTTGTTGCGCCCAGAGCACAAGGTCATTCGTGGTGTTTTGTCACATAGAAGATAAACGATCCTGGAGGAATGTGCGGGGTTTTTTTTTTTTGCTGCAAGAACAACTATTATCGATATAAGGGTAACGAAGTCGTTTGCCTCTCACACTCTGTGGCGTTTTGGATGTTTGCCGAGGGAAGGAACAATTTTTGGCCTTTTTACCGAGGGAAACTTTTTGGTGTTTTACCGAGGGAAACTTTTTGGTGTTTTTGCCGAGGGAAGGAACAATTTATGGGCGTTTCCTTGATGCTTGTGTTTTCACCCGCCTTCTTTGTGCCCAATGCTTGTGTGGGGTAGAGAAAATTCTAAAGATTTGTTTAGGCACTTGGATTGATGTGAATTTCAAAGTGCCCCAGTAAGAACTGGCTTCTGCCATTTCCACAACATACTTATTCGTTTAATCCAAGAGATATGTAATTAAATGCTAAATGGTAGTTGTCATTCCAGGTGTAATTAGACGTTCATATAATGTATAACTACAGCTTATCAGATCTTGACGTTTGTTAGCTGCAGTAAACATCGAGAGAATTCAGACATCCTTTTTAATTCATTTATGACGTTTACTGACAGTCGGATGATGAAAGGATTTCGGCGTCCTTTAAACGTTTCGTATTTCACAGCAGGATGGAACGGGGGGGGATTTCCCAATCGCCGCACTTCTTTAAGCCTTTAGCCGCCAATTGAGTCCGGCGCCTGCAATTTGGCCGGCAGATGCTACAAGATAAACTGGCTTTGGAATGCACTCCCTTCTGGATATCAGTTGGCAGGTAATAACATATTTTCAATTGTGCCCAACATTTTCTAATACTTGTTTTTAGTCTAGTTGTTCATGTTGGGTACGAATTTTTGTTAGAAAACGAGAGATCTGCTGAGTGGCGCAACAGGAATTTCTTTGTGGGGTAGCCTAAAATATTGAAGATGCAAATAAAATAACTTAAGGAAAATTTCACCGGAAGCATTGGGAGCGGTAAACAAAAAATTCTCCCCTACTTTAAAATGAGTTTCCAATTATTTGTAAAATATGTAATTAAAAATATATTCAAATATATTTAAAAATAAGAAGCGAATGACAAACAATTAAGCTCGAAGGACCAAGTGACACCTTATGGGGAGGGCCCCACCCCCACACACTAGGTGCGTCACTGGTATTTTGTATAGTGTTGCTAGTATTTTGGAATTTTTTTCGAGAAAGGTCCTGTGACGTGCCTGCACCGCAGGACGCACATGAGATAAAGACAGATAGCAGCGAGAGCATACGCCCGCGTAGCTCAGTTGGGAGAGCGACTTATTCCGGAATGAGGGGACCGGGTTCGATGCCCGGCGTGGACAAAAAGGACGGACAAATTTACTTCGTTATATTGGAGCCCGAACTTCAAATATTACCTGGCCGTTAAAGTTCTCGCAACGGTGTGATGTTCTTTCCACACCGCGAGTCAGGAAAAATAAGAGAATCCCTTCTTCAGCGCTTCGAAAAATAAATGTGTGTGATGTTACGTTCCACACACACCAAATTGACTGGGATTTCTCCAATGTACGTTCTTCAGCAGATGACTGCCTAAAGCAATACATGGTCCCGACCCTCTTTCGGAGGGGGGAGATGTGACGTGCATGCACCGCAGGACGCACATGAGATAAAGGCAGATAACAGCGAGAGCACACGTCCACGTAGCTCAGTTGGGAGAGCGACTTATTCCGGAATGAGGGGACCTGGGTTCGATGCTCGGCGTGGACAAAAATGACTGAGAAATTTACTTTGCTATAGTACATAAACCTGGAACTTACACGCTGACTCTGCAAAATAGGTAAGGTTTGACGATGTTAACTTATTCTCTATTTACGTACGTAGTCTACTCGCATATTTGTGCATTTCCACTTACGAGAAATGTACAGTTACGACACGTGTCTAAATCCTGTGCTACAAAAATAAATACACAAATAAATGGAAAGAAGTACTGAAAGTTTTATGAAATAATTAATATGAAGTGATATTGTATACCGACGAAGTGTAATTTCTTTAAATGTCGGGAAAAATAACTGAAGCCTGTAATCAGTGATGTAGGTCTAATATAAAAAGTACATGAGTAGTGAAGAGATTAGGTATAAACACCCCAGGAGAAGTTCCTTTTGTTCAGCGAGCTGCAGGTTTGGGGCTGATTCTAAACCTGCGATTTCGTGCCCCCGCCTTTCATACGGGGGTGTGGGAGATATACAGTATATGACGTACCACTGAGGAGACGCAAGAGTCTGAACGGCAAGTTACAGCCATAAACCAAGGTCGGTGTAGTTCAGTTGGGATAATAACTGGCTCTGGAGCGAGGAGATTTGTGGATTTGAATTCCACAATAGCACAGCAAAATTTATAAGAAACTGCCTTGTGAAAAAAAAATTCTATTTCTTTCTATTTTTTTAGGAATGTACAAAAAGTATAGTCGCCCCCTAGTCCATCCTCAAATTTTTTGAAAACATTACAGATTTTTCTTTTTTTTTACACATCTGCAATTGAGGGAAATTTTCGTACATTAAGTATTCGTTTGAATCATGATATTTGGCTCATATTATTTCGCCCACTACTTCGAAATAATTTCAACAAGCTGAACCCTGGTGCTAGGAGGGATTAAAGCAGAACTGAACTGGTATCCATTTTTCTACCATGTATCTTTACATTTTCTTGCTAACACCGATTCCCCCATGAATTATGGGAAACATTTTCAATTTTTCAATGAGATTTTCAAATTTAATATTTTCAGCTGCTGATACAGCAGAATTAGTCTCCAGCATTGGAACTTCCTCTACAATTGCGTTTCTCGACATTCCTTGCTCCCGGTGAGAAGAGGCCTTTCGTGGACTTTTGATTGATTTTGACAAATACGCTGGACAGCCTGGAAAAATGGATGGAACTGCCTTGGGCGACAACCTAATTCTTACTAGCACATCATACAAATTTTTCGCATTTGAAGTCTCCGTCTTACGAGTAATAATGTCTGAAGGCAAGAAGTGTTTTTGGCAAACACAATAACTGCTTTGCAGTTCTCGATCCTTACGTGTGATAGCTTGTCGCCATTTTTCCAACAGCTTTTCATCTGTTGGTGCTTTAAAGGTTGATACACGTTCTTTACAGTAGCATAACCTGTCCGACAGTTCGGAACAAAACACTTTCTCCCCATATCAAAAACCTAAATATTGAACAGATTCTAGTCTGACATTTAATTGCACCATAAATTTATCTGCCGCTTAACTACAAAAAAAAAAAAGGTTGACGTACTCTACCTTCCTGTGCAGAAACTTCGTTTCTGGAACTTCATACAATATAATTGCGCTAAGTAATAAATTAAAAATACCTAAGATAAACACCAATTTAGCACTGATGAAATGGTAACTACCATGTAATCCTACGACGGTTAACATGAACTATCTGCCCACAACTCTTCAACGCCCTCTGGTGACCTATGACATTAACAGTCCGTTTTCAAACTGTTAGCAGTACGGAGAGTTATGTCACCTGACTTATCATACACCGTGGCAAAGAATATCTAACTATAAGAAGGTAAGGCTCAGCGAGACGTAACTAGCGCCACTATATTATGCGGCAAAGAATTACTACACAGAAGCCAACATTACAGGCTGATGCCGCAGCATGCCGAGCAGACTGAGTTAGACTGAGCATGCGTGTTTGTGTTCAAAGAATATAAACGCTTGTTTGTGTTGGCGTTTTGTTCAAAGGTTTTGTTGTTCTCATCTAGATCTGCGTTTATATTACAGCCATGAAATACACCCACTCCATTCCCATGAATAACAATTCATGGAATGGAGTGGATGAATAACAAGAACAAATTTGAAACCGTTTGAAACAAATATCCTGGAAAACCATTAAAACAACGTTTGCTGAAAAAAAAAGCTATCGTTACGTTGAAAAAATTAATTTATCAATTATATGAAACTGACTTTTATGAAAAATACCTCGTAATATTGTAAAATGAAAGAGGGAAGCATTCGATTACACATTGTATACCAAACAGACAGCTTTAAGCATATACTCGAACGTGACAAATTAGTCCGGTCGGTAGAGAGCAAACCATTAAAACAACGTTTGCTGAAAAAAAAAAGCTATCGTTACGTTGAAAAAATTAATTTATCAATTATATGAAACTGACTTTTATGAAAAATACCTCGTAATATTGTAAAATGAAAGAGGGAAGCATTCGATTACACATTGTATACCAAACAGACAGCTTTAAGCATCTACTCGAACGTGACAAATTAGTCCGGTCGGTAGAGAGCTCAGCTATCACGCCAACGGCCCAGGTTCGAACCTACTCAGATACGAACGAATGTTTTTCAGATCTGTTGAGAAAATTTCCCCAGCGCAGTGCGTTTAATTTACAAACTTCGGAAGGGTAGAAAAAAAAAGAAAATTTTTTTTTTTTTTGCGCCTGAAGCTTTAAGCATATACTCGAACGTGACAAATTAGTCCGGTCGGTAGAGAGCAAACCATTAAAACAACGTTTGCTGAAAAAAAGCTATCGTTACGTTGAAAAAATTAATTTATCAATTATATGAAACTGACTTTTATGAAAAATACCTCGTAATATTGTAAAATGAAAGAGGGAAGCATTCGATTACACATTGTATACCAAACAGACAGCTTTAAGCATGTACTCGAACGTGACAAATTAGTCCGGTCGGTAGAGAGCTCAGCTATCACGCCAACGGCCCAGGTTCGAACCTACTCAAATACGAACGATTGTTTTTCAGATCTGTTGAGAAAATTTCCCCAGCGCAGTGCGTTTAATTTACAAACTTCGGAAGGGTAGAAAAAAGAATTGTAGCTTTGGGAAACTGCGGTTGTCTTTGCTTTTTTTTTTTTTTTTCCTTTTTTATTATTATGGCTACTACTGGGAAATTGGCGGACAGTGCTGGCCCAGCAAGACTGTTTTTGCTGGGTACCTAATGTTTACGTTTTGTGGGAACCCATTCCTTTGTTTTGCTACTGAAGTTTAGCTTCCTTTCCGTGAAATAGGCTTCCCGTCCCGTGTCTCCTACGCTTTTTGCGCCTGAATGTTAACTTTCCCGCAGAGCATCTGCTGCCGCATTACATGGTGGCGCTGCTGTCGCCTGTTTTACATTATCTCTACGAGAGTTGAGCTTCTTCACGCGAAGCGTTTATATTCTTTGACCGTGGTGGCTACAGATCTTGTAAACAAAAAGGATGTTTTCCGTGCCGAAAGATGAGGCAAGGTGGAAGGAATGGAACAAGGTGACAAACAGCTAGAACAAAAGTGTGTGGTATGTGAACGTCATATTGATGAACGTTTTATGGAAATAAATTTTAAAACGCTTATCTGGTGAAATAATATTAACGCCCAGAGCTCGGCCAGTACTTTTAGATAATGCTTTGCCCACAATTTTTCGAAGTCTCCTTGCATATTTAACCAAATGCTTACCAAAACAAGGTAAAGTTAAGATTAATTAAAATTTTATTAAACAACGTAAAATTACGATTCCGCTATTGCTGAGATTGGCAATAGCTCAACGTGATTCAACTGTTGCTGAGATTTTATTTAATAATTTCTTTTTGGCGTATTTCACATTGTTGTGGGTTTCTCTGTGGTTCATATCAGGGCCGTATATAAAAATATCTGTCGGGAGGGGGTGTGAAAGAGGGGAAGTTTCAAATCCACCAGTACAAAATAAAAATTAAAAAAACTAATTTTTTTGTGTTATCTAATGTAAGTTGATGAGTTCATGTTTGTTTTTTCATGTTATTTATACAAATAATAAAAAATTCAAAGTTTTTGGGGCGAGGCTCCATGCTCTCCCTTAAACACGCCTAGTTGTATAAGTTAAGCAGTGTCGTGAATTTTAATTTCTTCTGTAAACTTCACGCAGCATGTATCACAGTAGCAAGTCACTAAAGTGACATATACTTGACATTGTTACTAAATTTCTGTCTGGATTTAGTTTTGGCGAGAAATACAATTATCTCTGAAATCGTTTTGAACAAATTGCCGATAGTATTATTTGATCCAGGGTTTAATAAAATCGGATCTCAAACAATGTTTTTTATGTTTCAATTTACAAATAAATTTCGTTTGAGATATCAGTGAATTTCATTAGTTTTATCTTTTAATCGCCATCGAGATACGAACGGGACAGCAATTTGAAATCCTTACTGAGAGAGAGATGTTTCCTGGAATGCTCATGCACGATCGAACGTTCTAAGGGGCATATAATTGTTAACATTTTAGGGAAAAGTCACGTAAATTCAAGTGTTTAATTAGACATATAATTACGGAGAAAATTTGTGTCCAGTAATGTATTTGTACTTATCAGCCTTGTACCGTGCACATTCAATGCGAGATTACGCATTTCCTGATTAAAGTGGACGAAGCTTCCGCAAAATCCCCATTTGGAAGAATATTCACTTATATCTGTCCAGGCATGATATTAATAACTTTTAGTGCAGGATAACGAAAATGATATTTTTGGTAAACTTTTACATAAATCTATGAGCGTAGTTCACGGCAATAGCATCGAAGCTGTCGTGATTTCATGATTTCAAGAACCCGTTTGCAGAAGCGCAGGGTGCACTATCTCTTTTAGCCACTATTACCAAAGCCCTACTTGCTTTATCCACTCTTCGGTGTCTCCATTAGTAGAGACATTTTATCATTACACCAAAAGTTTTGTTTTTACCTAAATCAAAATATTAATAACAAATATATAACTGACAAAAAGAAAAAAAACATGTTTTTGTTGCAAGAAATAATTTACATAAGGTACACAAATTCTCTTTAATTTCTTTTAGCTATTTAAAAATTGTTTGAAGCCTTATTAAGCGCAGAAGTGAGCAGGGTGGAAACATTGCTATCACATTTACCTCTGCATCAAAGTATCGACTAAATAAATAAATAACAAAAATGCATAGTATATATATAATAAATGGCAGACCGATAAGCACAAAAAATGTTGCAATATTTAAATCTCATTTTAGGGACTTTTTTTTATTTTTTACTTTTGGAACTTTTAATAGCTGATTTGGTAAGGTGATCAGATACTGGAACACTGGTTTGAGGACAAAATGGCGTGGTGTCCTCAAATCAGCAGATCATTTGGGGGCACGTTTGGTACACGTACATATTCAAAATAAATATGAAATTTGTTTTGTCACAAATGTATTGTTTATAAAAGTGTTTTTTTTTTTTTTAGGTTTAACGACCACCGTGAGCAACTCAATGGGCTATAAGCAGTCAGCCGTCTCCAATTTAGGGCCACTGGTTTCAGGGAAGGGAAAGAGCCAGTGCCGTAAGACAAACACGACATCCACGCCTCACCGGGATTCGAACCCGGACCCCTTATGGACGAATGAACAGAGACCAACGCTTAGACGACTGCGCCACCGGGGCAGCTATAAAAGTGTGATATCACATATGAAAATTTATGTCTTAAAAGGATATAGCTTACATAACGTTGGTAATTTGTACTGACAAAGCAGAGCTATGATGATGACAACGTATTAGAAAAAGTGAAATAATTTACCTTAGGTATACCAGCTGAATTATGCTAAAATCAAGCTGCAGAGCAATGAACGAATCGTATGGCGAATTTTTTCATTTCGCCAAAGTTTCTGGAACAACTTAGAACAAGTACAGTGGACATTTAGCCGTCCCATTGATGCAGTGCTCTTAATGCTAGTCACTGACCATGGTGTATGATAGTCAGGTGATACGACTCTGGAAGCAAAAATCGCCCGTTAATGTCACTTGTCACTAGATGGCGGGACGAATGTGTAGGCCGATGATTTGCTACAACCTATGCTTTCTTATGGGTGGAAGCGGCAGAAACATTCGTATTTTACGAATGCTGTTTTGCTTGGAATTAAAAAAACAATAACCTGCAACGCTTCGCAAACATGCACTTTTGTGTCTATCACATGGAATTCGTCAAATAAGAGTTATATATATATATATATATTGGCCACAGAGTGAGTACTCTAACGTGAAGATTTCTGAGCAAACAATGCTGAGTTTTTTACTGAGGCAATTGGCAATCTCAGCGGTCCGCTCTCCCTCTAGCGGCAAAAGGAAGAATTACTGTAGTACGGGTAACGTTTTTGGCTCAATGCTTGGCTGTTCGTAGATCGCTCATTACGTTCAGTTGTCGTAGTTTGGTGTATTTTTGCATTCATTCTGGAATTAGAGAGTTGTATAATGGAGAATTCCGTGAAGAAGAACAAATCATATTGTTGTGTCCCGCAATGTCGTTCCCAAGGTTTCGGCTATGTTTTTCACAAATTAGTATAAACGTTTGTGCCTTGCGTTTGAAATCCTTCCAGTGAAATGCTATTAACCTAGTAATGTCTTTGAATGAATAATAAACAAGGCAGCATGTTTTTATTGCATAGTAGTAATTAAAAAATCCGCATTTCTACATAATCTTGAAAACAAATAATTGTTGTTATCCATATAAATTTAAACTTCATTATGGAACAAGATTTGCAATGTTCTGTCAACAGTCATCGGTTCAAAAACGCAGAACCCAATGATGATCAACAATTACCAATTCACAAACACTTTTAGGAACAGAATGTTAAAAATTTACAAATGTTATTGTTGACAGTATTGAAAATGGGTCCTGGGAAACGTCAAGTGAAACGAAATGTCAGCTTTTAATAGTAATCCGGATTAGAACACCCCTGTCGGTATTACTATATCACTTGCCTGAAAATGTAAAAATAAAAATTACCTGTTACAGTAAAGCATTACTGCTACACAGTGCTTACACGTTCCACTTCTGCCCGCTTTACAAGAGCACTCAAATGACTTTATAGAAATTTCACTGTTACTTGTATCTAAAACACCACTGATGGAGTGAGGCGACGACGTTATTGCCGTGGACTGAATGCAGTGCAAAACTATGAGAATTTCTCTTCCATCTTCCTTCTTAATTCCACAAGAAATTATATGGCCTACATTAACAATCACTTCCCCTTCTTTAATGCATCTTGAATATTTGGAAGCGTTCACAAATTTCATTATATCAAGGATTGAAAGCGACAAACCAGCCATTCTAACATTCGACTTTATGGAAACACGTGCGACGTTACCCGTACTAGAGAAGTTTGTTTACGTTTGCGCAGCGCCCCCTATAGTTCGTTGAGGTTCCCAATAGAGAATAGACCCTTTATCGTAAAAAAAATTGTACTTCTTGTAAAATGAGATGGTGCTGTACATTCGGAGGAACAATTTTAACATGGGATATCAGTTTTTGCGTAAGTCATTGGAGTATCTTTAACGGAAACTGCTGATTTTGAAAACTTACCGAAATGTTCGCAAAAAATAATTTTGATTAATCTTCATCTCGAGAAATTATTCACTACTGATGTTTTCATTTAGTAATAAACAATATATCTTAGCCGCCCCGATCATTCGTCCGTAAGGGGTCCGGGTTCGAATCCCGTCAGGCATGGATGTTGTGTTTACCTTACGGCGCTGGCTCTCTCCCTTCCCTGGAACCAGTGACCCTAAATTAGGGACGGGCGACTGCTTATAGCCCATTGAGTTGCTCACGGTGGTCGCTAAACCACCAATAAAAAAAAACAATAAATCTTACACGTTTGTTTTATTTTTATACCCAGTCATAGTAATGAATAAGACACTCCCTCCATCTGTGCTGGCGATAACGTAGAGATAGCCGCCCCGGTGCATCGTTGAAAAATGGTTGCTTTTTCTTGACTGATCATTTACGTCCGACCTGTGTGTGTATAGTACGATTTTTTTTTTTTTTTGTTGTTTTGTCTTGATTGGCACTGGTTTAACGACCACCGTGAGCAACTCAATGGGCTATAAGCACGCCCGTCCCTAATTTAGGGTCACGTTGAGTTCCAGGGAAGGGAGAGAGCCAGTGCCGTAAGACAAACACAACATCCATGCCTGAGATAGTGCATCGTTACGGACGAATGATCATGGCCAACGCCTTAGACGGAGCTTTACGCCGACCGGGGCGTGCGTATAGTACGATGAACATATTTGATATCAAGGGATAAAATTTGTGATCCTACATTTAAACAACGGTTAATGCTCTTAACGTAAAGTTTTTCCACATTGTTTTTTTTTTGTTTTTGTTGTTTTGAGGTTTAACGACCACCGTGAGCAACTCAATGGGCTATAAACAGTCGCCCGTCCCTAATTTAGGGTCACTGATTCCAGGGAAGGGACAGAACCAGTGCCGTAAGACAAACACAACATCCATGCCTCACCGGGATTCGAACCCGGACCCCGTTCGTACGAATGATCAGAGGCCATCGCTTAGACCACTGCGCCACCCCGGCTTTCCACATTGTAAGCCCTGAAAAAATGCGTCACATCCTAATGCATGCCGCCATTTTTCCAACTCTGCTGGTGTTTCATATTAAGCCTTAATAAGAGATACGAACTTACTTTTAAGCAGTAACGAGCTCCATTCAAGAACATAAACTTTTAGTTCATAACAACAATCATTCGTCCGCCTCATAACAAATCCGCCATTACCACACAGACCTCCTTGCCACAACCTCCAACGTCCCTAGTAATTCTTTATTATGTTACAGTTGGGTCAATAAAGGCTAATACAAGTTCTTTATATGCTGCATAACCTGTCCGATAACCTATAGTTCGGTAAAAAACACTTTCGCCCATGCCTAAAACAGAACTGAACGGAATCTAGTCCGACATTTAGCTACACTATAAATTTATCTCTCGTTTAGTAAAAACAGAGTTGACGTACTTTACCTTCTGTACAGAAACTTCAAATTTTCTGGAATTTTACACAATATAATTACACAAAGTAATAAATAAAAATTACTCCAGATAAATACCGATTTTGCTCGGATGAAATCATAAACACTATATAATCGTATGATGGTTAGCGTGAACGATCGGCCCACAACTCCTGAGCGCCCCTGGCGAGCTGTGACATTAACAGTCCGTTTTTCAAACTGTTGACAATACGGAGAGTCGTATCACCTGACTTATCATACACCGTACCACTGACTATTCGTACAAGTTGGTAGGGTACAGTGCCTAGAAGAATTAGTGTGTCGTGCTCCCTAAGATGTCCCTCGCGGTTTTGTGACCAATCGTCATGAAATGACAGAGGGCGCTGGCATCGGAAGTTACGTTAGGATGCTTCATCGGCTTCATGATTCATGTTATTCAATGGTGGGAAGTTTGTTTACCAAGGATTTGCTGCCTTACAAAACTTCAAATTTTCACAAAACAAAGGTTAGTGGAGGGAAATCTTTTTGGCAGTATCTTTGCTAACTCGTTGTAGCTCGATCATAACAGTAATACGCTAGGTAATTCAACAGTTGATCACTGAAACGCAATAGGCTTATTCCGGTGTTAGTGTGCTAGTTTTATTCAACTGTGAACTGTGGGTTGTTTATAACGAAATTTATTTCCGAAATTAGTAACTTTTTATTCGTGAAGATGCAGAAGTTGATCAAGTATAGGCTGTCACGCGTTAAAGCTACTGTGTGGTTAAACTTAAGTGCAGTACTGAAATCGACTGCAACAGTTAGTTATAAGATCATAAGGAAATAATGTCAGCTGTGAAAGGACTGGTAAATTATGCATTAGCAAATAATAAAAAACATAGAAAACGGAAAAGGCAAAGCAGCTGTTTTGTGCCAGGATGTAATACTGGCTATAAATCCTGCAAAAATAAAATATCAATCTTTGCTGTCCCCAAAATACCTGATATGTTGAGCAAATGGGATAAGGCAATTCCCAGAGCTGATAAGAAACTTGATGAAAGTTGTGTTGTATGTGCCTTGCACTTTGAATCTAAATTCATGGAGATGCATTATCGTTCCACTATTCAAGGTAAGGAAGTTCTAACATGCCGAGACAAACCATTACTCAAGCCTGACGCCATACCTACTATTTTCCCAAATTTACCGAAATATTTAAGTAAACCATTACCAAACAAACGTTCTACAAGGATTACATCTTCTGTACCAGAAAAAAAGAGAAAATTGGAGGACAATCCTCGTTTAATAGATACCAACACAAAAAGGAATGAAGACCTTATTTCATTTGAAGAAATATGCAACGTTACTTTGCCAACAAAATTTTGGGTAACTGTTACATATGAAGAATCTCCAAATGTTGTGTGCTTTATGAAATGGAAAACATACTCGAAAGAACATACCAATCCTGATACCAAAATTGTTGTTGAAAAATGTTCAGAATCTGAAATTTCATGTATTGTGTGTGTACCATAAAGGTATAGAAATTGTTAAAGAGAAAGTAAATTCATGTAAAAGTTTGGAAACCATACTGGAAAAGGCCAATTCCTATCACAGCTGTCGTGGTGTTGGAACTCTTGAAGAATTTCCAGAAATACCTAAGCACAAAACAGGTGAGCAACTCCTTACTCGAAATCGGAAGTTTTGGCAAAACAGGAAATGTGTTGGTCATGTTAGTGAAAATGGAGCAATATGTTCAGCATGTCAGTACCTGCGCAAGCTTTTATTAAATCACAGATCTGTGTTAAAAAGACGAAGAAATGGTAGACCTGTTCTGACATGTGGAATAAAGTTAAAAATGGCACATCAAACTTTAAAGCGATTAAAACAACATACAGTCTTTTTGAGAAATAAAATTAAAAACTTAAAAGTTAGAAACAAAAAATATACATCTAATAATTTGACTAACAAGTTGAAATCTTTATCTCATAAGCAACAATTAGCCATAGGTGAATGCATTAAAGCTTCAGAGCGGAAGAGTGTAAAAGGTATGAGGTATGACAGCAGTTGGTTGTTAGAATGCATTATAATGAGAATGAAAAGTCCCCGGCTCTATGAGCACATGAGGTTAAACAAATTACTTATTTTGCCTAGTCGAACCTGTTTGAAAAAATATGTAAAATCATATCAAGCTGGTTATGGATTTAATAAGAAAATGTTTGAAACTTTGAAAGGTAGAACTGCTGAATTAAATTCTTTCGAAAGGCATGGTTGCATAGTTTTTGATGAGATGAAACTTTCTGAGCACCTGCAACTAAAGTCAAGTGGGACTATTCAGGGATATGTTGATTATGGATTGTTTACACCTGCGGAGAAAAAACATGAGTTATGTGACCATGGTTTGGTATTTCTATTTCAGCCGTTTACTGGGGATTGGACCCAAATTTTAGCAGTATTTGCCACAAAAAGTAATATGAAAGGGGATATGCTCAGTAAATTTTTAACTGAAGCAATAATATTATCCGAAAAAGCTGGATTATTTGTGGATGGCATAGTAGGTGATGGAGCATCATGGAACAGATCCATGTGGCATAAATTTGGCATTGGCGGGACTAGCGCAGGAGACATTAAATGCAAGGTGCCTCATCCTGTTGATGGACACAGATATCTGCACTTCTTTTCAGATTTTCCCCATTTAATCAAATGTGTACGTAATGCATTTTTAAAAAATGGATTCAGTCTTTTAGAAGGTCGAGTACATTCAGAATTTATAAAAGCTGCATGGAAGTTGGATCGAAACGCTCTTAGTTTAAGAGCAATGCCAAAAATAACTCAAGCTCATCTTTTTCCAAACAATTTTGAAAAAATGAAAGTTAACTTGGCATTTCAGATATTCAGTTTAGAAGTTCTTAAAGGCCTGTTAATTTATAAAGACCAAATAAGTTTTCAATGCGGGGATCCAGAGCCAACTATTATGTTCATAACAAAAATGAATGCACTCATTGACATAATGACATCAAGAACTCCTTATAATACTTTAAACCTGAATAGCTCAAAATATGAGTTTCTTTAAAGAGTTCTTGTAGTTCTTAGATATTTGGGAGATGCATGCCGAAGGTAATGGTTTCATCTCTGAAAGTACTGCTACAGGTTTAAAGGTATCGATTAGCAGCGCTTTATCCCTTGTTGAATACTTGACGCATAGTGCTCATTATTCTTACCTTTTAACATCTAGACTAAGTCAGGATAAAATTGAAAACCTTTTCAGCATTATTCGCCAATGCAAAGGATGTAATGATCACCCCAATAGCACTGAATTTCTGACAATTGTAGAAATGCTAAGTTTTTATAACCTTGCTAAACCTCCAAGAGGTGGTAATGCTCCACCTTGTGTAGTAAATTCACTAATCAGTGTCCCACCAAAGGATCCAGAAAAATCAGCTCTTTCGGTTATTGATTCATTTTTTGAAACTGGAAGTCCTAATGAAAGTTCTTTTGACCTTACGCGCAAAGAAAGCAGTTTGGAGCATAATATTCTGGTCCAGCAAAAGAGTGATGTTCGTCTCATATATTATATTTCAGGATTTGTGGCTCGTGTTTTTAATAGAAAAATTGTGTGTGAAACTTGTAAAAGCCTTCTTCAACAGGATAAGGTGTCTATCAATAATGTTAATGCAGAATACACAAAACATTTTGATCAGGGAGGGCTGACATATTCGTCAAACAAACTTTTTGCCTTGATCTATGAAATTGAAGAAAAATTTACTAACTGCTTCAGTTTTCTTGAATTGCACCGAGATAGCATTTTGGACATCATACAGGCTTTACGTGGTTCCAAATTGAAAACAGTTGGTTGCAAAAATCATGAAATAGAGACCACTAGTAAAGTTATTCAGTATTACATTATGACAAGACTTATTAATTTCTATTTAAAACAACAAAATAAGAATCGTTCATCCAAAAGAGAACGGCAAAAACACTTAAAAATGCGGAGGTGCAATTGATCCTGCAATTAACAGTTTACTAAATTCAGTTTCATATGCAAATCGTCAAAAAAACTTTTTGAGTCAGTCCATTAAATTTATACTGGAAATAGTAACAGAGAGAAGACATTCAAATACAGTAATAATATAATTGTGATACTTCGGTTGTAATTGTGATTATACATATGGATTCCAAATACTGCATGATTAGTTTTATATCCCACCTACTTTTATATCTGTGCTGATATACACAGTCATAGGTATTCTGCATATAATACTAAACTTGCAACATGTTTCTAATTTCTGAAAGAAACCGAACAAAATTATTGTGTTAACATGTATGCATATCGGATACTCCTGAAGAAATGAAGCCTGTGCTGATACACATAACTAGGCATTCTTCGAACCAAGTTTGAAACAAACTGTTCAAGTGTAATTTTTTTATTTATTCATAAAAAAACTAATAGATTTATATCTTGCATAATCTTACAGCTTTGTTTATTTAACTACAACAGATTATGGTAAGCTTAACTATCCTAAATATTCAGTAGTGTTAACTACCATTGCCTGCTATTGTATTTTCTTGTGGCTGTTAAAGGAAGAACATGAGCACAAATTTATTTCTCTCACATCAAAAGGAGATTATCAGTTAACTCTGCATCAGCCACAAGACTGTGTGAAAGTGCAATCAAAAGCAGGACCACAATTCATTATTACTTATTGCAGGGCTGGGAGTGAAATATGTGATCGAAAAGCAGAACATATATTCAATGTTACATATTGAAAGGGGGAAATGTGCAGGTTGAATGGAAACAATCTTAGCTATGTACATTTTTTCTGGTCGTGTAGAAAATAGATCTGTGAAGGCAGTACAAGAAGAGGTAAGCATGAACCAAGTTCATAATAATATTTTTTATCACAAATGTTTAAAACCAGCATTCTGTGTCCCACTATTACATGGAAGTTGGCCATGTATTCTAATAAAACATCACTGCCTTGAACTTTAGCTTTGAGTCACCCTGAAATTTCTGTGCTTAATCTTTTCAGTAACAATTCATTAAGAATTTAATTCTCCTGACATGTATGCACATAGGCGCAGTGTGACCAATTTTTTTTCGGGGGGGGGGGGGGCACGGATAAGTGTAAACTGGTGTTTTCTTGGGTTGGGGGAGCATTTTCGAAAATATTTTTCCTGAAAAGGCACCTGTTCAGTTGCCATTGGTGCCAAACCTGTAAGGTGTGCCAGGATTTGTTGATTCACCTTAATGAATACAAAAAAAGCAACTCCTTTCGAAGCACCTCATGCATGGCCATCTTAGGGGGTGGGCCAACGGGGCTGGTGCCCAGGGCCCCTAACGCCCCAAGAGTCTTATGGGTTTACAAAAAGTTAAAATCTTTTACCACTCACCAGCAGGTTTTTTTATTTAAAGAAAAGAAGAAACACCAATGCATAAAGTTGGAAGTTTTTTTTGCCTTTTTTTTTAAACCTTGCTCATAGCTTCGATTTCCCGAAGAGGCAGGAAGAAAGTTAGGGTGGATCTTTTGTGACAAAATAAAAAACAAAGCCGGCATCCCTCCCGATCTTGAATGCGGGTGAGGCCTGAGGGCCACACACAAATTGCATTTTTTTTCCGAATCATTTTTTAACTTTTAAACCGTCATTTGTGTTACATATATGAAGAACCACGCATGTTTATCACTAGGGTTTGCCCACCTGGGCTACTTTTATATTTTTTTTACATCGTCGCTGTTTACACAAATAACTGATGGGGGCTGCATATCCGCATTTTCGTCCGGTGCGTCATGTCTGAAAAGGGCGCTGGTTGGTATCTTTCTTCGGTTTCAACTTAATTTTCGTTTAATAATTTGTAAGATAGGGAAGAAATATTATATCTTCCAGCACCCATTTTCTTGTAATTTGCTGAACAACAAAATGTGAATGCAATTTGGTACACTTCATGAAGTTCTACAATTTTTGTCATGTACCGTTTTTCCAGTGATCGAAGTGGCACAGAGCTACTGCCGATATGGTCGACACCAAGATTTTAAATCGAAAGCCATTCTGCTTCAGTATATTAAGTGCTCTGCTGCTACACTAAAACTGTAGTGTAACAGCAGAGCACTTAACGTCTTTTCAGTCCCAGCTGCTAATCATTTTTCAATTTTAGCCATTAAAAATATCATTTGCTGATTTTTGCGTTAAAATTTGTGCTTTCAACCTAATTTCTTTACGTAGTTTGTGACGGGTTTATAATTTATTACATACCAGGATGGGTAACCAATGTTTTTTAACTGCCGGTATGCTCACTTCCATTTTTGTTAACTACCAGTATGCCATACCTGCCCACTTCAAACACGGCATTTTTCGTTCAAGTGGTATTTAAAAAGTTTCTGGATATTGCTTCTCATAGGGGTAACATGGTAATGGTGGTGTATATAATAATTCTGATACATTGTATACATATATCCATATGTTGTAAATGTTCTGTATATACATAATCGGGGGCCTCGAAAAATATGACGGCACTGACCTCATGCTGTCATCTGATGATGAAACCCATCGTAAAGATGACTGCATGCTATTGCGCATGAATTTCTGCTGGAAAGCAGTCATAACAATGATGGCTATTACGTAGTGTTCCCTTCGCTGTATATCACACTTTATGGCATTTAAAAGGAGAACGACTAATTAGTTTTTCCAATTTTTAAGTGGGGAGAGGGTGGCACATGCCCTACTGTGCCTTCCCCATGCTACGCCTGTGTGTATGCTACATTAATAATTTCCTTTTTTTTAAGGGTAAAAATAGTTTACAAGGATTGCATAAAATTATCCCATTTAGACAGACTCCATGAACACCCACTTCTTAATTTTTACCTTATTAAACTTTTTACTTAAGGTGCAAAACAATTTTCCTCTCTTCACTGCAAACCCATTTGAATAGCAAATTTAATCACATAATTATTATAAGGTGAAGAAAAGTAAGGAAAAATGTTATAATTATTTTTCTTTAAAAGAATGTCATCATATACATTCAGGTTTTGTATATTTACTTATGTTAAGTATGATTCATTTTGTTTATCGTATCACAGGCAAAGTTTTTTTAGGAATGATTTTTATAAATGGATTACAGTTGGTATATTATTAGAAAATAGACCAAGTTTAAAAAATAGTAATCGCATTTGTTGTATTCTATTTTTAACTCATTAAAAGGCTTCTTTTCAAAGCCACACTCTGCAACTAAATGGAAAGCATTAAGTTTCAATATTTATTTTGATCCCATGTTCTTACCAAGAAATTTAGTCACTCATTACTCAAAAATGAAGTACATTATTAAATAATTTTAAGTTTTTAGGTTACTGAATTTCAAGACCTATTTGGATTATTGGAATGCAAATTATAAAGCCCATGTCTCATTGAGAAAATATTTCCCCCTTTTTTTCCGGTAAGGTTTTGAGGGGCAAAATATTTTCTTTTTTTAATTTTTACTTTATACTGTAAGTTGATGTTTCAGTGATTGTAAACTGCATATTGGTCTCCAGTGTTTTTGCATAATGTAACCCGGCCATGTATGACTCTAAAACTTCCGAAATATCTCACATTAATGTTGACGTTAGCACAATGCAAAGCTTAACTTAAACTACGATACCCTTATTAATGAATCTTGAGCACCCAGTTCGTTCTTTTTTTATTTTTTTATTTTTTTTTGGGGGGGGGTGAGGGGGTGGTGAAAGAGGTGTGTCGATTATTTCGTAAATACTTAGGTTATCTGCTTATAAAATATCGTTCAAGGAGTACACATAATGCTGACGAGCTGGGTGTGTGTCATAGAAAGATGGGCATTTTCGTCGTCCTTCCTCCCGAAAAGCGACGTGCCATCCGATCGCAGCGCCATCTACCGCTTTCATGATTGCGGGCAGCAAGTTTTTCTGCGAGCACGACACACTAATTCTTCTAGGCACTGTAGTACGGGTTCGAGTTCCGAATGAGGCATGGATGGTGTGTTTGGCTTACAGCACTTCTTCTCTTCCTTCCCTAGAACGAATGTCCCCAAATGAGAGACAGGTGACTGCTTATAGTCTTGAGTAAGAAACAAAAAGGAAAAACAAAAACAGTCAAAATTCGTTTTCACAAGAAGCATGTTCGAAAATTAGTACAATGAAAACTATTTCTAAAAACATTTTTCATTAGAAATCTAACCAGCCAATGAGGAAATGTAAGTTGCCTTTCCGGTGGTCTAAGCGCTAACAGAGGAAAAAATTCTAATAGAAACTCGGAAAAGTCATCTTTCGGAGCATATCCTTATGAACACAGGTAAAAAGCCTTACCAACGTGTTGTATGTTCCAAGCAATTTACTCGTATGTATGCTCCAAATAATTTGCGTCGCCCCGGTAGCGCAGTCGTCTAAGCGATGGCCGCTGATTATTCGTCCGAGAAGTGTCCGGGTTCGAATCCCGGTCAAGCATGAATGTTGTGTTTGTCTTATGACACTGGTTATTTCCCTTCCCTAGAACCAGTGGCCCTAAATTAGGGGCGGGCGACTGCTTATAGCCTATTGAGTTGCTCACGGTGGTCGTTAAACCTCCAAGCAAAAAAAAAAAAAAATTCCCAATGGCATCAGACTTTTAGAATGAGTGAGTTGGCAACACTGGTCCGCCAAAATTATTTATCTGTTTAAAAGAAAATAGCGGTTAACTAGAGTTTCGTCAGGTGCATGTTTAGTTTAATTTAAGAATGAAAATTGCCGTGGAGGGGTGTGCTCATGGTGAGCTGGACAAAATTTATGAAGCTCTGGAGCATCTGCAAGCATCAAATAATGTGAAAGTGGACTTGCTAATTATTTGTGGTGATTTCCAATCCGTTCGTAATAATGATGACCTTCAGTGCATGGCTGTACCCCGTAAGTATCAAAAGCTTAATTCGTTCTACAAGTATTATTCCGGGGCCAAGGTGGCTCCTGTGCTCACGATTTTTATTGGAGGCAATCACGAAGCTTCTAATTACCTTTCGGAGTTGTCCTATGGTGGTTGGGTTTGCCCAAACATTTATTATATGGGTAATGCAAATGTTGTTAATGTTGGGGGTCTCAGGATTGCTGGTCTCTCAGGCATCTACAAGGGTCAAGATTACCTCAAAGGGCATTTCGAAATTCCTCCATACAATGAGTCAGCAAAGAGAAGTGTGTATCACATAAGGAATATGGATGTTTTCCGATTAAAACAAATAAAGCAACCAATTGATATTTTCATATCGCATGATTGGCCTCGAGGTGTCTATAATTTTGGCAATAAAGCAGAACTTTTGCGATGGAAACCATTTTTTAAAGACGAAATGGACCAGAACAGATTAGGAAGTCGTCCAGGAGAGGAACTCCTTAACAAGCTTAAACCATCATATTGGTTTGCAGCTCATTTGCACTGCAAATTTGCTGCTGTCGTACCGCACGAAACAAATGGTGAAAAAATTGTGACGAAATTTTTGGCCCTAGATAAGTGCTTACCAAAGCGAAAATTTCTTCACATAGTGGAAATACCTAAAGAGAGCAATGAATCAGTGTCTGTTCATTATGATCCTGAGTGGTTGTGCATTCTCCGTTCAACAAATCACCTTCTAAATACGACAAGAAATCAGACGTATATGCCTGGGCCTGGTTGTTCTCAGCGGTGGGATTTTAGTGTCACAGATGAAGAATTAAATGCTGTAAGGGATCTTTTTGATGATGACTTCATAGTGCCTGAGAATTTTCAGCATACTGCTCCACCTCTTATCACATCTTCACCTCAGACCTCTAATCATGCACCTCAATTGTTCATCAACCCTCAGACCACTGCATTTTGTAATCAGCTTGGCATATCAGATCCATTTGCAAGCCTCATTAATCAGTCACCAAACAAGAGTTCAAATCCAATGGAGTTTTCATTTGTTGAGGATTTGAATGTAACTACAACATCACAAAAATCCATTGATCCAGATGGAGGTTCTGTATCTGATGAAGAGGATGTTAGTGATATGGATGAAAATGTTAGTGGATCAACTCCTCAAGAGGACTTTCCTTTTTTCATTGATACCAAAGGATATTCTCCTCAAGTTGATGTAAAGAAAAGACAAAGTTTCCAGTCTCCAGCTTCTCTTCCACCAGAATATGATAAATCTTTTTTGCTGTCAGACTTTCCTGAATACAAAGAAAAGACAGAATGTGAAACCTCTGGTGAGGTTAATACAAGCGTAACTTCAGATGATGGATGTAATCCATCAAAAAAGTTCAAAAGAAGAAACCAGGCCATTTACATGAATGACAATAGTGAGTAATTGGCTTTTTCATTACCATGATTTTCTACTATAAGTAATGTATAGAGATATGCCACATTTTTAGCCTTTCTTTCATGGTTCACTGTCATACTTTTAAAGTCATGGAAGGCTATTTTACCTGTTTTTAACTATCATGTGCATACAAATACATAACTGTCAGAGAGATGAAAAGAATATATATGTGGAAAAGTTTGTGAGACAAATTGTTTTTGCACCTGTCCACTGAAAGACCGACAATCAAGTATTGGTAGATAAGTTATTACCAATAAGTAATGTTACAAAGTAACTTCAAATGTAAGAATTTTGTTTTTTTTTGCAACTGTTATAGATGGGCCATCATTCGTCAAAGTAGAAGTTTTGTTATTCTGTTGTGTAATTTGTTATGAAAGATTATCGGCGATTTTAAAAAATTCACGTGTCAATTTCAAAATTGTTAATAAATGTTGATTATTAGAAAAGAAAGTTGTTTTGTAGTGCTACTATTGAGCAGTTGCTCTGGCTTTTTAAAAGTTTTCGCCATCCCATTAGCCAAATTCAATTTTTTCACCAAAGTGTTATAATAGTACTAAAAGGTAATTGCCAAAAAAAAATTTCCAACAACGAAACTTTTTTTTTTTTTCGCAAATTGCAAAAAACACCATCGGCAGTGCAATCCCTGCTGCTTTGTAGATGCATATTCACAATATTTATTCATGAAACTCCAGGTACATGGTAACACAAAATGTGATTCATTAATGTATAAAATGTCAAAAAATAAAATACAGTTAAAGGTGTAGTTTATATATATGACTACAGAACTTGTGGTGTTGAGACAAAATAAAAATACCAATGTTAACCATAACCAAAGGTTTATTATACATCAAAACTATAGTCGATGTATAATAAACCTTTGACTGTGGTTAACATTAGTATTTTAAGTTTTAGTTTAGCATCCTAAATTATTTGGTTAAAGGATTTATTGAGAAAAGGATATACATATTTGAAGGTATGTAATTTAATGTCAAATCGTGAAATTTTTTTAGCTTTACAATGCGTTTTAAAGATTTTTACTTTTAAATTTACCCGAAAGTATGGGGATGTAAACACACACTGTGGCGAGCTTTCCCCCAGCATCGCCACATCGTTGAAACGATCTGTGTCGGCCATTTTGTTTGCAGAAAACAATAAGACAGAGCAAGCCTTTGCATCTTGTAACAATCTGCTTTGCTCTGGAAAAGTTTTAAATTTACCAATATTGTCTGTAGAAAGTGCATTACAACTCAGTTTTTAAGTGTATTAATAAAAAAAAAAGATCTCGCTGATTTTCTAGATCCAACCAAATGGCCACCACAGCATAAGCTTCACCAAAGCCTTGAATGATGTTGTGACGGGGCTGGGAGCAAGCTTGCCACAGCATGTGTTTACATTTCCATACTTGCAGAAAAATCTTTATAATGCATTGTAAGGCTGAAATTTTTTCACCATTTTATATCAAATTACATTCTTCAAAATATGTGTGTAAATTTTTAGCCAAATAATTTAGGACGCTGAACTACACCAAATAACATTGTTCAAGAAGAATATACATACAGTATATTCAGGGGTTGAAAAATGTGGTTGCCCAGGAGTGACCAAAACAATTGTCCATGCCATCAAAAGAATATGTAATTCAAGATTTTGCGATCCCTAGAAAAAAAATTAAAAAGTCCCCTTTTTTTATATTACATGCCCCCCCCCCCATTGGTCCAATGTTTAGATTCTGGCCGCTAAAAATAAGTTAGCCAGCCACCAAATTTCAAAATATTTTTCTACCCCTGTATATACCAAGGTAAGTGATACTTCTTTCAATTATGTATTTCTTAATTTTGTTTATAATCTGCCCTGAGGGTAACTAAATATTCCCTTCTATCAGGGCTGTGGAAATCTCAACATTTCTACTCGTCCTCGAGGACGGTGTCTTAGGAAATCCATCCGTCCTCCACCAAGAGATACCAGTCCCCTATAAATGTATCCTAAATTTAAATATTGTATTACAGTGAAGAAAATTGTAGTATACATAAAATCAACATACCTTTATTTTGATACTGATACAATTTTGCGTAATAGTTAAAATTATCAGATTTTTTTACTTTGTGCCTTTGACCTGGGCCTACATTTAACCAGTGATTAACTGCCAAAATGGGGTCAAAGTCTGAGAGCTGTGGTCCATTTACATGTATCTGCATAACAGAGTCCAAGGCAGGTTGCTGCATACTGGATCTTAGTATGTTCTTTTGCAAATTAATTGCAGAAAATCCTCGTTCAACAACTGCAGTACTTGACTTAATAACATCAATTCAACTAGCATGAGAATGTTTCTGTATTCCTTGGATAAAAATAGGTTTTCATATACTTGAAGTAATGAGTTTCTTGGCTGGTTCTTGATTATATTGTGAATTTTAGTTCAAACCATTTGTTTTCCATCTCTCTTGTATTCCCAGGAAGAATCTGCTTAAAATAGTCCCAAAGTTAGGATGGATACTTGCTCATTTCCAAATGAAAGTAGAAGGGATTTATCCTCTGGCCACTCAGAGAAGTCAAACACAGTGAATGATTTAATGACATTTTCTTGAAACTGTTGGAAGTGCTTCTCTAAAAATGTAATAGCCTTATCAATTAAGTCATAGGCAATTTCATGAACACCAGATTCATCAGTTGAGCTGGATATGGAAGAAAGCTAGACAACTCTCTTTGTTTTGTTGTGTCTCATTCTCTGTGAATTCTGCAAACTCAGGAAGTGGACCTTCTTTGACCTTTAATGCTCTCAGCTCCAGGATGCTTAAGTCTATTTTCTTCCATGCATCAATGATTAGGAATTCCTCAGCTTGGAAAGCTCAGCTAAGATGCTTAAAAAAACCACCAGGAAAAGTAAAAACCTTTGGAATTTATTGGATTTTATGACTTTCAGCAGTCTTCTTGCAGTCGCAGATTCATCTTTATATGCTCGCTCTGCCACATCTTCCAGATGCAGAAGTGTTGCACCAAAATTGGTAGTAAGGGATTTAAGAGCTCGATGTTGGCTTGCTACCCACCTTATGTTTTGCAAACCACCAAATTTAACAAGATGGCTGTTTAATACATTTGCTACTTCCTCCAGTTCTCTTTGTCTTTGTGGCAAATAATGATAGAAGCCAAATATTTGCTTTTTAAGGTCTTTTCAAACATCAACATATACTGATAAAAAAATTTCATATCAAGTATTGCCAGCTCTAGATTATGATTGATGCAGTGTATGACAATAAGACTGGGATATTTCTTTTTCATAAGTGCTTGTACCCCATTATAAATGCCCATGTTGCTTGCTGCTCCATCCAAATTTAGCCCCACTAACTTATTAGACAGTACTTCCTCAGTTATCTTTTCCAAACCATTTAGAATACTTTTTTGAATCCCATTACTGTTGCTGTTCTTTACAGCAATTATAGCTGTGCTAACTGAGTTTTCAGTAAACCATCGTTTACATATCTTACATAGATGGCTTCCTGTTCGCATGAACTTTCGTTCGCAAAACTGCAGCTATAGATGTCACAAAATCCACACAAGCATCACGATTCAAATATCTGTCACTTAAAATGATGCCATTCTTCACCTGTAAGTGTCACAGGCCTTTGAATTTTGAGAAGGCTAAATTTTCACTAACAAGGAAATAAGCTGTATTGAAGAGTTTTGTTAGCTTATCAAAATTTTCCTTGTTAATATTCTTCAGGACAACCACCCTGGGTGTACTTGCAGATTCTCTTTTGCAAAAGCAGCATCTTGGCATTTACTTCGGCCGTGTGTTTGAAAAGTTTCTTTCCGGAAACCTTGGGCTAAACTGCCAGTTCCTTTATACAGAGAGCTGTTTTTATCTGCTAAGTTTGGAAAACTGGTGCACCAAATGCAATACATTTCTTTTTCATCCCTCAGTTTAACCCATGGAAATTCCTTTTCCCAATTCTTCTGATAGCTGTGTTGCCGCTTTTCACTGTCATAGATATTATGACGCGTTTTACTGCTATTCATATGCAGTTCAGTACTGATTTCAGTTTCCGACGAAGAAGGCTCCACATGGTCTGTCGCATTACTTCTAACTTTTTTAATGGTATCACCGCCTCTAAAAAAATCTCGTAAATCGCATTGTGAACGCTTTATTGTTATATATGCGAGAGAGAGAGAGAAAACAAGCTTCCCGCTTGGGCAATGATTTTCCTCCCGTCTGCGGTAAGTTTACGACAGCTGCCCTTGGAATCGGGGAGTGGAAATCTTTTTTTTTTTTTTTTTTTTTTTTGTGCTGCTTGAGATTTCAAGTGTGCGGGGCAAAAATAAATAAACAAACAGAACAGATGATTGCACAAGCGTAGTTGATTGGTCGCCCCGTGAGGACGGTAGCCAATGCATGCTGCAACTAGAATGTGTGTGTGGCGTCATTTTCTAACGCCATAATTTCTCGCAGCACTCGATTTATGGGGTTTTATTTTACTGTTCTTTCAAGCGAATTAGGTTTACTAAAGATAAGCAAACACTGAAAAAAAAAGTGCATTTTCCAAAAAAAAACCCTCAAATGTTTTTTTTATTTTATTTTGGCGTCCGCGCGGCCGACCAATTTGACGAATAAACCTGTCCTCGTTCAATTTCTACAGGGTGCGGGCAGGCGATTTCTGCAGCCCTGCCTTCTATGTATATTATTAGTAATCAGAGTAGTTAAAACTAGTGCTGTTCACAGATTTTTGGATATCCGGATATTTTAGTATCCGAAAACCGGATTTTTAGCATTCGAATAGTTCAAACTCTGGATATCCGGATTTCGAACTTTAGAAGTGCTGTTCTCGGTTTTCGGATTTCCGGATAATCTGGCCATGATAGACCGCATGTACCTCAGGTTGTTGAAACTTTAACGCAGCAGTTTGTGAACATGTGTTTTTTTCGCTGCACTATGTCAGTTTGATTAGACAAAGTGATCTCTCGTGATGTTGTACTAAGTGAAGGGATAATAAATAAAATTGCAGTGTTTTATCCTGTAAAAAACTTGTGTGGCAATTTTCAAATTTATGATATTTTGGATATTTTAAAATCTGAATTTCAAAATACCCGGTTTTTGACGGCACTAGCTGGATATTGGGATTTCAAATCCAAATTTGGGATTTCATGCGGCAATCCGGATTTATGATATTTCGGATATTTTGAAATCCGAAATCCGGATTTTAAAATATCCGGTTTTTGACAGCACTAGTTAAAACTTGTTCAGGCACCAAATTGACTGTGGTTACAGATTTTTCAGAAGCTTACAATAAGGTGAAATATATCGTGTACTTCCAAAAATGTCTGTAAAGTGTTCACAAGCTCAGTGTCAATTATTTTGAAATAGCAAATTGACTGTTCCATCTCTTGTCTTGTTATGCTTCCCCATGCCACCAGTCTCTAGCTGGAGGCCCCAATTATGTCATGTACATGATCTGGGACAGCTTGGGGTAGTTGCGATGTTTTACAAAAAACGTAATGGGGATGAACAAAAAATATGGAAACACCTGGTAAAAAAGTATGGGTAAAACGTCCAATGTTTTCCACTTGAAAATGTAGATGGCACTGGAGGTCTTGGTAGTGAATGTGCTATGAAACGTGGCAAACCAGCAGGTAGCCACAGTTGCTGTCTAGACATTGATCTGTGTGTTGCAAGTGAATTATGTCGGAGCTTACAGAGTTTCAAAGATGGCAATTTGATGGAGCCCGTATGGTGATTGCTTCCGTGACCAAAGTAGCAAGTTTATTTGGTACTGCGAGGTACTGTATCGAAAGTTATGACCGCATATTCTGCTTCTGGAAAAACATCATCCGATAAACACCAGCGTGGATGAAAATGTGCATTGAATGACAGAAAGAGGAGGACATTGCGGAATATTGTGACCACAAATAAGACAACAGTTGCAAAAGTAACTGCTGAGCTGAATAACATGATTTCAAACCATTTCTGTACAAAAACAGTGGGAAGAGAACTCCATACACAGGAAATTTATGGTCGAGCTGCAATCGCTAAACCACTGGTTAATAACGTGAATGTAGCATGCAGGAGAGAGTGGTGCAACACTCATAAAACATGGACTGCTGAGCAATGGAAGACTGTCATCTGGTCCGATGAATTGACTTTTACACTGTTTCCAAACTGTGGGCAAGTTTGCGTTTGGCGAACACTCACCCAAACTTACGATCCGGCGTACCTTTTGCCAACAGTAAAGCATGGTGGCGGGTCTGTCATGGTTTGGGCAGCTATATCATGGTATTCTGACAGCCCCATTATTATCGTCACCTAGGGTAATTCCCGGTAAAAAATCAAAAACATTAAATTATTATAAAAACTATGAAAGCTAGTATCTCCAATTTTGGCATTAAGTACTTTGTTATATGCTCTTTATGAAATTTTTACTTCATCATAAATTAATTCTTAATTTGATTAATTATAATTATTAAGTGACCAATAAATACTCCGGGGTTGGGGTAATTCCTGGCCACTTCTGGGGTAATTATTGGTCAGCACCATATTTGAAATGTAAATGAAGTAATTTTTTTTATGGTAATCTGTTAAAACATTTAAACTAAATGATATGAAGTTATATTAACCATATAGCCAAAAAGGAGAACAACATACACTGTGTAGTAGCTTAAATACAATTTTATTGGATATGCCAAAGTCCAGCACTTCAATTCTACATTATCCAAAACATTTGTATGCAACATTCATTGGCTCATCATTCACTGTAAATAGATCAACACCTTGCAAATCTACTGATCCATAGAAAATTTACTGAATGTTTATAGTTTCTAGTCTGACTCGCTTAGGCCAATGCAAGTTTCCAGCTCCTTTTTCTAGAAATTTTACCTCTACTTTACTTCCTTGTTTGTTTGTGACTTTCCCAATATAAAAATGATCTTTATCACAATGCACAGCATAGTAACTGTGCTCTTCTACTGCATTCTGGATATTTCTCAACACTATTTTTGCATTTTGCAATGAAGTATCTTTACCTAACTGTTTAATCAAATTTAAATCATCCACATCTTCAGAGCAACTGCCGTTATCCTCTGATTCATTTGGAATACTTAAAGGAGCACCTTACAGGCTTAACTTCTGTTTTGTTTTTTAAGCTTGCTAAACAGGCCTGCAAAGTTGAAAAAGGCATATCTACAGCTCTAGCAGCTGCTTGTGCACTGAAATTTTCATTTTCCTTCTTATTATAGCCTCGTCAAACTTTCTTCAACTTGATATCTTTCTTTGGCTTATATTGCCTAATCATGATGCATAAATTTCACAGAAACTGCATAAATAAACAGAAAGTACACTAAAATAATAGAATAAATTTTTAGGTAAAGCAATACAGGGAAAAAAACAAGTTGAATGGCTGACTAACATTTAAGACCAATATGCAGATGTTTTTGGCACAACAAATGATCACATTGCAGTTAGAGATGCTTTGCAGTTACAGTTAAGAATGTCACTTTGTAGTTAGAGTTAAAAAAGTTGCATGATAAAATGATTACAGAGGTTGGATGGTCACAATAAGTAAAATGTCAAGCATAAATACTGGAATACTGCACTGACCAGGAATTACCCCTGAAATATGGGGCAAAGTTTGGTATACTCCTATAAATTAATTTAGAATAGCATAAGAAAATCTTAAATTTTCTTTTAGAACCTGTGGTAGTTTATAATTTTACCAAAAAAGAAAAAAATGTTAAATAAGTAAAACTTTATTAATGACAAAGATCTTTGCAAATGTGTGCAGTTACTTAGGCTAATGTTGTTTTACAAAAACTTAACTAGTAGGTTTAATTTTTTTTTTCATAATAAATTTCTACTTGAGGAATAGATGAGTTATGCATTAAAAAGTAGAATGTTTGAACTGTTTCTATAATTTTTTTTTTACTTTGGTGAAGTGTTATTTTGGTTAAAAAAAAAGTGTGATCAAGAATTGCCCTAGAAACTTAGTGACTGGGAATTACCCCAGGTGACGATACCTTGCGAGCAGGGTACAATAAAGATCCAGACTTACAAATTTTGCTAGTAGACATTGGCCACCAAGACCAAAATTATTAATGGCCATAAAAAAAAACCTCAGTGGCCAAACTTTGAAAAAAAAAATCGAATTATATATTTCATACTAAATTGTTTTTATAAAATTCCTTAGTATAATATCAGTATGTCTTATTTTGCATATTTCAGTTATAGTATTCTTAAAAGTTGAAACTGAAGTAATAAAACAATGCAGGAGAGTGGAAACATCGCACGGGGAGGAGAGTGTGCTTACTGGAGAAATCTTTGCACTGACCGACTTCCGGTTTTGGAAATTTTCCTGCTATTTTCAAGCTGAAATACAAATATTTATGCAGTTATATATTACTAAACAATAATACTGGGCAGAAGCAACATCTTGAGAGAAAAGGAATTACGATTGCGGAAAAAATATGAACTCCGTCGACCCCTTCCGTTTTCGAAATTTTCATAAAGATGGAATTCCGTCCTCCGACGAACATCTCCCCCGCCCCCATTGTTGCCCAAAATAATAACAAAAAAGGTGGAGTTCCTCGATTCCGCGGAAGAATCTGATGTCTGAGATTACGAGGAAATTTTTTCACCGTCTAACCTCCGTTTTCGCACATTGTTGCCTACAGTTTCAAGCTGAAATACTTTTAAATTAATGCAATAAAATCATATTTAACAATAAAACTTCAGACTAAGGCAACGTCGGGAGAAAAACAATTACGATTACTGTAACTCTATTCAACTACCGTTTTCGAAAGTTTTGAGACACGAAATACCGTCTCCAGGCAGACCCCCCCCCCCCCCCCACCTGCAAATTGTCTTAAGTTTTACGCTGATCCGGAGAACGATTTAAATGATGACAAAAAAAAACAAGGAATTTCGCGAGTCCGCTTAAGAATCTCGTGCATATCATAAAACAATAAAATATAAAAAAAAATGAAAATTCATAGAATCCGTAGTTTCGACAGCGAGGTCCGTAGTCAGCCAACTAAATCCGTAGAAACTACGGACATTCCGTAGTAGTTCGCAGGTATGGAATATTATTACAGTACAACCTCGAAAATCCGGAATCGTCCGGAGATCCGGACTATGCCGATTCCGAATTTCAGAATTTTCCTATGGAATTGCAGGCTTTCAGCGAACATTCATTAAAAATAATAAAAAGAAAATGCCTAACTTCTAAAGTTTTGACTGGATTTTGACGAAATTTCACATGGGAGTTTATTTTGACGTGTCTTGGTTAGTGTTAAATTTGTATTCAGTTATTTAAAAAATTGAAGATTTTTTTTTAAATAAAAATTTCTTCTAGTTGGACTTTGTCCACCACCGGCTTTCATTCCCACCGCAACCTCATTTCCCTACGATGAACCATCAGCCTTGGCGCGTTTGTGATCAAAAACCGACGCCCTTGCCTTTTTTAAAAACTTTTTTTTTCTTTTCTGCTGTTCAAGCAGAATGAAAAAGGTGATGGCTGACTTCCGTACAACTCAAATTTTGTGCCATTTCGTGCGATTTCCGTACATTTGGAGTAAAATTTTTCAAAAACGTGAGAGTTCCGTACAAGTTAAAAAACATTTCCGTACAATACAAGTTAAATAAAGTAAATGTTTTCCCCGTGCAGGTCGCCAGAATTGGCGATTTAATCAAACATTTTTAGTCGCCACGACGATGAAGTGTATCGCCAGTGGCGACCTGGCGACCGTGAATCTGGATCTTTAGGGTACGAAACTAAAAAAAATTGCCATGTGCTAAATGGCCCGTGCAGCTAAATATTTAGGAGCCATTCACAATTTTTAGGAGCCAAAAATTAATTATTATTTTTTACATACACAATTGAAGAGTTACTATAATTCTGGATGGCGATTTCGCCCAGAATAAACTTCTCAGCAAGTACCACAGCCACGTTTGTCTTTTGTTGACTCTGCAGCTAAGCAGCATCCAGTGCTTATGACAATTTTATCCATCATGCTGAAAAACTTTCAGGCTGTGAGGACCATGAATGCATGATAGCTTTCACTATTTTTGATAAGATAAAGTGTAACTTTGAGGATATTAATACTTTTGAACACCACGCACCAATTCTTATAAACTTTTCAGCTTCGTCACTTTCGTTTTTGGAACACCCACCCCCACCCCCACCCCCGTTATCAAGATGAAATGCAAACCTTTTTGGGGGAATATTTAAGAACACAGGACACATGTTTGTAACATTGTTCGGAAAAATCACAGTTAAGAGAGAAATCTTTGCTACGTCTGATTTCCGTTTTCGAACATTTTCAAGGTGAAATACAAATATTTATGAAATAAAATGATATTTAACAACAATTCTAGGCAGAGGAAACATCGCGTTAAAAATGAAATTATGATTACGGGAAAAATCTTCAATGTATCTAACTTCCGTTTTCAAAAGTTTTGAAAGACAAAATTTCTGTTTTCAAAAGTTTCAGGTGGAAAGCATCCTTCACCAGTACCAATTGCCCCAAAATTTCTGTTCAGTTATGCATCGAATCTCGAGAATAACACAAATTAAGACTGCATGGTTCGTACGCTCGTTGAAAACCTTGAAAAGTACTTGAAAAAGTTTAATGCTCTGTAAATAGTACTTGAAAAAAATTGTTTTGTTTGTTAAGTAATAATATGAAAGAGCATGTGTAAAATAATTTTCTGCTAAAAAGTTGTATAGGAGATTTCTGTGTAGTTCCAATAAAAACACCAAGCTGATCAAATAGGGCAGAACTTGCGTTCAACCAAGGGGAGTGTGTGGACAGTTGGTATCTTGGCTATGATATCACTACAGAGTAAAGTATCGGCCATGTGAGTAAAATAAGTGGAATGATGTATTGACAAATTGTGATGGGTTTCTGTTTACTGGGGTTAGGGACACATTCTTGCAGGAGGGTGGAACTTCCAGGAATTGCTTGTGCTTCATGCGTTGAACCCTTTCTTCTCCTGACTGCATAAAAAAAAATGCATCAAAGTCATGCATCAAAAATAAAGGGTTAAAACAGACAAATAAGTGTTATACCAGCAAATGAATATGAAAATAATGTACCCTTTCAAAATATTCCACGAAATAAAATGATTTCAAAAAATACCAAAACAGAGGGGCAATTCAAAGTTAATAAAATAAGCAAACTGTGGGCAAGGGTTAATGGCTGGTCATGGAATTTGTGCCACCGCTAAGATTAATGGTCTGAACTTACTTAAAATACTTACCGACGGACAGTACACACATATGATAATTCGGGTTTAAAAAGTCCTTGAAAAGTGCTTGAATTTATTTTGCTTGGAAGAGTACAAACCATGGACGGAAAAGGAGAAATCCTAGAAGCCGTGGCACTCTCATGCCTGAAGATTACAGGCGAGAATTTTTGCACCGTCAAATTTCCGTTTTCGGAAATTTTCCCTCCAGTTTCAAACTAAAATTAAAATATTTGTGGAGTAAAATGATATATAACAATAATGCTGGGCAGAAGCAACATTGCGGAAAAATGAAATTACGATTACGGAAGAAATCTTTATTTCATTTACTTCCGTTTTTGAAAGACGAAATACCATCCTGATGCGTATCTTTACACACTGGTAAAATTCTGTGGAGTGTATTTTACGCGTTGGTAAAATTTCGATGCGTAAACACACTTTTCAATGTGTAATTATGCATTTTGGCGAACTCTGGTTATTGCAACATGCTAAAAAATTATGCACCATAAGCCAAGAAGTTATATTGACGTTAGATTTACAATGAATCGATTCAAAGGACAACTGATGTGTAAAGCGATGAACAAATAATCAAACAATTCTTCATTTGCAATTACGGAATTTCAGGCAAGCCGTGGCTCCACTCTGTTTCAGGTTGAGAGGAGTGCTCGCAAAGGTCCAATGATCACTGTGGGAGGATCCTGCTCATTGTTCAAGGTAGCTTCTTTAACTTGCTTGTGTGACACTAGTGCGGGCGAGAAGGGGAAGCCAGCAAAGCGAGCGTGCGCGATTGATACCCAGTTTTACGTGTTAAGTGCATCTTGAAGATGAATTAAGAAACTGAGCTGGAGAAAGGGAACAATTCTTGCAAACCACTAAGAATCACAAACAAAAATAGTCATTCAGATTAAAAAGAATCATAATAAAATGCAGTAGAAAATACATGTAGTCGCAATTTGGCCCCTGATGTCAAATCGCTGGTCGCCAAATGCAAAAATGCAGTCGCATTTCGCTCATGGCCCCCGTTAATTTTGAACCCTCCTTGCGAGGTCGTGTCATTTTGAGCGACCAAGTCCATCCCATGGTACAAACAGTTTCCTGCTGGCGATGCCATTTATCAAGACGATAAGGCCCCAATTCATATCGTTCAATCATGGTTTGCTAAGCATGCTGATGAGGTTTCCCATCTTCCCTGGCCCTCTCAATCGCCAGACCTCAATATAATAGAGCCCTTACGGGCCATTTTAAAGTACAAGGTTCGAGCGCACCATCCGCGTCCAGCATCTTTACAGGAACTTGAATGCATGCAGCAGGGAGAATGGTATAACATCCCATTATCCACCACTCAAGACTTATATTTGCCCATTCCCAGGAGAATCCAGGCCGTCTTGAATGCAAAAGATGGTTCTACACCACATTAGGTATGGAATTCCTTCTTTTACCAGATGTTTCCATATTTTTGTCCATCCCCTGTATATATTTACTGTTTTAGTGGAATATATGTAGTGTTCTCCCTAAAGCCGTTTTACTGGGTGGCCCGCCCACTTAATTTTGTCTGCCACCCGGCTATATTTCCTTTAACGAATGTTTTCACATTGCACATATTAGTAAGATTGGAAAAGTTATTCCCACATACACCATCAGCAGTGTTAGAATTAGAAATTAATTTTCTACAGGCCCAGGGGACCACTCGAATTCGCAAATCACTGGTCCGTGAAAGAAAAAACTTACAGGTTTACAGTATATAACATATCATTTAATTGCAGCTGTATATCACAAATTTAGAGCAACAGAATGTGTACAAGTACACACCAAACAATACATAAATAAAATACAAAGTCGAGTGAAACAGTCGTAGAAATTTGGAAAAAAATAAAAATAAAATAAAAAATTGACTTTTCAGCAGAGCCAGTTTTCCAAAATGTGGTGGTCCACTCATTTTTACTTGTCCAGAGATGGCACAAATACTAATATATTTAGTATGCACATGGTATTAGTATCAAGGACGGTACACTAAAGCGTAATATATAGTTGCTTTTCAGATTAAAGTTTATTGTTCAAATATTACAAAATATTTTGACTGACACTTCCCAGTCTGCCACTGTAGCAACACATTGCTCTTCCCATGATTCCTTACTCCATTTAGTCCCACAGGAAATGCTAATATTGAATGCAAAATTTTTCACAAAAATGACCAGCACACATCCATTTGAATGCTTTTACTTCAGTGCAAAAGGCAGAAGATTCTCCCATGTGGAATGAATGACAGATGGGCAAAGTGATAGCATAAACAGTTCTTCAACCTCCAGTTGGAAAGCATTATAAAAGACCCATACTCTGGGACCACAACTTGGGCAAAAACAGGGTGCTGTCTTAATCCAAATATTTTGATTCCGACCTCAATTTGCTACAATTTAAAATGTTCATAAAATTGAAGTATAGTTTGCAATTCCGATATTCAGTTTTTGAGTAGTAAATGTGTGAATTTCAAAAAATCTGAAAACTGCCATAGTGAAACCTGGTTAAGTTCTTTATAAACTTGTAAATACAAAAGGGTAAAAAAAAAAAAAATTACTGGTCAATGGCCAGCAGACCACTGGGTAATTCAAACACTGATCAGTGTTGATGAAAACTGTCAGTGACACAGTGGTCTAAGCGCTGGCTTATGACTGGGGTACAATTTCACCGAATAGCAAATTGCTAGTGTAAAAACAAATTTGCTAGTGAAAAAAATATGGCAGGAGCTAGTAAGGTATTTTTGGGTTTTCTGTCCGTGGGCACCATATCTCTGCAACTATTAGTCTGATTTGATAAATTCTTTTTTCATTGGGAAGCTTGAAACATGAGAATGATAATCCTTTATTTGTTTTTTTATGATGTACAGTTTTGCCGCTAGAGGGTGTAAATGCAGGTGATATCAAATTCAAAATGCATTTTATTCCATATATTTGCTTCTGAACAGCCAATTGAAAAAATTATTTTACCTTTCGATTCCATTTATCTCTAAGAGTATTTTAGGTACAGTCACTTTTTCAAGTTACGCATATATTTTCCGCTAGGGAGCGTAAAAGTAAATTGCGTTTGCCCCGATATCTCTACTTCTAAAACTCTGATTTGAAAATTCTTTTTGCACTGTAAACAACTCCTGATGGGAAGTTTTTTTGGATATAATTTCTAATTTTTGGTAAAAAATGGTTTGGCCACTCTTCTGATGTATTTGCCGTAAAATCTGAGCTTCTAAAATCTCAATTGAAGAAAAAATTAATTTGTGGACCAATGCTACTCACGTCGATAAACCTTTTCAAAATATTTTCAGCTTAAAATAATGCCTGGTTTCTTCACCAGGGCACGTATATCTTATTTTCTTCAGTATCTTTACTTCTAAGAGCCCGATTTGAAAAATTCCTTCTTTGTTGGATAGTGTTTCCGGTGTGAAATGTTTTTCATATAATTTCAAAATTTTCAAGTAACTCATAGACGTTCCGCTGGGGGCGTTAATAGAAATTGCGTTTTTCATGATATTTCTGCTGCTAAAACTCTGATTTGAAAAATTCTTCCTGTATCGCATACAGCTCCTGATGGGAAATGTTTTCCCTATAATTTCTTATATTTGGTAAAGAATGGTTTGGCCACCAGGGGGCATAAGTGTGAATTTCTGCTTCTGATTTATTTTCAGGCAAATAGTAACAATAGAACAATAGTAGACAGACAACTTTGCGAGATAAAGAAATTAAGATTGCGGGGAAAATTTTCGCCCCCCCCCACTAATCCTTAAAAATATAAAACATTATTTCAGTTTTGCATCGAACTCGAATATAACCGAAATGATGGAAAAAAAGCGGTATTCCGCGAATCAGAGGAAGAATCTCGTGCCTGATTCGTAACCAGAGTTGTATAAAAATAAAGTGTATCTGTGTACACAACCACTGAAACAGAAAACTTGCTGCAAACCCGCAAATCACACGATAACAATAGAATATATAGAAAAATTAATAAAATAAATAATTATTAGAACATTACAGATTCCAGTGAGGACATAATAAGTATATTACAACTGAACACGCAGCAATGTGTCTGAAATGAACCTTTATGGCAAAATATTAAAATATTGGACTATGAACTTCATCAAAACTAGAGACTAAAGAAAGTTTTTATATCCAGAAAAACAGTTCCATTAATGAGCCTTCAAAATTTATAAATAGCATTTTCAACAACTTAGTTCAAAAATAGTAGATTTACAAAATACATAAGGAAAAGATTTTAATTTAATTACTGGAAAATGCTAGATGAACCTAGCAAAGTTTAAATTCTTTCTGTGTAAATGAAACTTTAGATACAGTTCCTATACATTGAGAACAAACAGGCTTTGATAAAATCTAGAGGCCAGAAACATTTGTAAAAACAAAAGAACTCAGAAGATGTGAAAAAAATTGAAAGTTCTTCATGTTAAAATAGAATTAAATATATTAATCTGAGTAAAGATTAATATATTGAGAAAGTGTTCTAATTGCTGTAAATAACATTGTATTTTTAATCTGCAAGCAAAAACTATCTGCAAAATGTGCTAATAATTTGGAAAACTATCAGCGTGTGCGTCTACATTCTGCTTCTCTGTTCGTAACTGTCCACGATATGCAAAATGAACTGCTTGTGCAACTACATATGAAAGCTGATTCATGTTTTTATAAACTGAGTACATTCCTGATATGAACGATATATTCGATTGCAATTTTTGGAACTGTGAAGGGTCCATTTCTAACGCACGTAATTTTATGAAAGATATGTTTTTAATGCTCAAATTTTGTGAGTGGTCCAAAAATAGACCCAAGATTTTATATTTATGTAGTATATATATTTTTTTAATGTTGTAATGCAGGAGACTCCCTCCTAATAACTTTATTTTGGCGGGAATCCCGCCATCCTGCCTTAGATCTTGTAACTTTAAACTACAGTTGTATGATTTACATTCTTTTTGTTGCATATGTGATTATTCTCTCTTGTGAAAACTGATTTAACCAGCAGTACTGTCTTTTAAATTACTTAAATTTTAATTTATTACATCCACAAACTTGAATTATATGCAACAGTATTGCAGGCCTCATCAACAGACTTTAGTTTGTGTAGTTAAGTTCTGCAAAAGTGTATTTGCATATACACTATATTGACAAAAGTCACTGGGCACCCCTTGAAACGCAAATGAATGGATCCGCTGCATTGTTAAGGTGTGCGGTACAGCTGCAAATGCTATAAAAAGAAGCCTGCAGCTGACTGCGATCATATCACACTGTGAGGTTGAGTGAAAATGTTGCGGCGGGAGAAAACTGACTTTGAGAAAGGAAAGGTTGTTGGGTGTTATATTAGTGGGTTGTCCATAAGAGAAACTGAGAGGTGTTTAAACATACCAAAGTCAACTGTTTTGGATGTACTGAATAAGTGGAAGACACATGGCCTGCCTGAAACAGTAAAACGTACCGGCAGACCAAAGAAAATCAGTGATAGAGGATGCCGAAGCCTCAGGAGAGTCGTTACAGCTGATCGACGGAGTACTGCACAAGACCTCAACGCAGGGCTTGAAAATTACCGGGCGCCTAGAAATTTGGTCCTGGCGCCCAACTTTTTTTACTTCAAATTTCGTAATTTGCAGTCATTACCTTGAGGTCATAGATGCAAAATGTAACTTGAACAAATTGTTATTTAATAAAATCAAACTCTGAAATTTTCTGCTTTGATCGCATGTATTAATGTTGTCAGCTTTTATCTCGGGGATTTATACACACTCCCCGCAACACACCCAAATTTTTTCAGCACCCCCCCTATAAAAAATATCAGCATGTATCTTTGTTGAAAATATAAAAATATCATACCCTATAAAAATATAAAAATATTATACCCTATAAAAATATCAGTATGTATCTTTGTTTTGTTACACCCTCCCAAATGGGAGGGTGTAACAAACAAAGATACATACTCACCCACGTACACATATGATGATGATGTTTTGTCACATCCCATCCGAAAGAAATCGAAGCTACGTGATCGACAAGTTCGTACACAGAAAGAAACTATCGCAAGAGGAAGACACAGACATAGTGTGAATTTTTTAAACATAATTACTTACTTTTGATTATCATTCAGTATAATGCCGGACAAAAAGCGCAGTCCCAATTGCACCAGAAAAGAAAAAACCCGTTTTTTTTTTTAAAAGCCCAACCTGGGTGGATTTTTTTTTTGGGGGGGGGGGGGTATTATGTTTTATTGGGGTTTTTTTAGGGTGGGGTTTGGGGGTCTATTTGGTTTTCATATCCTTTCATTAAGATATCAAAGATTAAATATTATTAATGAAAAATCCATGCAACTTACCTATTGGTTAACAAAAATCTCCTTTTTATGTAGTCTGTTTAAATTTTTTTATTTAAATCTACATAAAGGCTAAGATACTTTACACACCACTCACTGCAATCTATAAACTAGTATTTGATCAAACTCTAAACCCTCATTAAACATTTCTGAGATGTTTAATTAAATTTGAGTAAAACTACAAATTTCAATATTTTTTGTGACAAATTTACTTTTTTTTTTTTAATATTTGTGGATCTTGATATGTTTCTGTGCTTTATCAACACCTAAGCGATTGCGAAGTTTTGACCAGACTAGTCCGCAAGTAGAAAATAACCTTTCTACTGCAGATGAACTGGCTGGACAACCACATAGACTTGACATATAAGAGCAGAAATCTTTCAGGATTCCAGCTGTGGTCACACTTGCATGTCTCTCCATTAGCTGCCACCATTTTGCAGCACTGAAGTTTTGCACAACATCATTTACAAACATAGACTTTGGATTGTACTTTGTGTCACATATTTTAAAACCCATTACAAAAATTATCCATTCAGGTTTCTTTTCTAACACCCAATTATCAGTAATTTTTTTTGTTGCTCAGGGCTCATTCTCTTTCTCTGGTCATTTTGGATTCATTAAGTTTGCCAAGTAGTGCAAGGCTGAAATGCTTGATCCATATTTTTTTTTTTTTTTTTTTATCACCAGTGTATACAGTTCAATATCTGTGTTTTCCATAAGATCTTGCCACAGTTCCACTGCCTCAGAAATGTTTGTTTGTTCAGCCTGGAGAATGTCAAGTACTCTACTAACCTCTTTTAGCTGTTTTAGCATGTGTAATGCATCTTTGTAAATGATTACATTCTCTAGAATTTTATTTATTTTTGGGGGAATTTGCAGATTATTTGAGTGCTCAGAGGTTTGAATTTTCACATACTTTTGGATAGTTTTTCACATAAACATTTATGCAATCCATTTGTGAATTCCAACGTGTTGCATTTGGCAGTTGTGGCATAAGTCCACCCATTTCTTTCAACAATCCGTGGGGGTGATGTTGATTGCGGAGATACTTCTGCACCTTGACCATGTGCTTCAAAACAGCTTTGTTCATAATTTCCTCGGCTAGCAGATTGGCATAATGTGCAGAGCACCCATAAGTCACCAAGGTTTTGTATTCCAGTTCCAAGAGTTCTCTCATTTTTACCATCTTATTTTCATTATCAGTACATACGGCAAAAACATTTCCCCTGAGTGTAGTCTTGCAGTATTCGATTGCAATCTTGGCAATTTCTGCACAATACGCCAAAGTTTTTTTATTACTTTCACAATCTATAGCACTTAAAAAAAAAAAAAAAGAGCTTGTCCCAGTGTGAATGCTTGTTGCAATTATGGCATCATTATTAACATTTGAACACCCATCCAACATCAAAGTGGTGCTACTGTTGTTATCCTCAAGATGTTTTTTTAAATGCATCATCAACTTCACCAGATACTGTGTCCAACAGTTTCCCTCCTAGATCAATAGGACTAGGGCCAGAATAACCAAGCTGCAAATTTTCCACCATATCTCTGTATTCTGCAGTAGTTGCTAAATTAAAAAAATGTTATTTGCATAAAAAAAGTGGCAATTTTTAAATTTTATGTAGATTTTTGATTATCTGTTGTTTTTACAGTAAAACCTGTCATCAGTTTTTGCCTTTTGGGCATACTTTCTGTGCCATGAGTCTCATCTTGTATCAAGTTGTGTGATAGCATAGAATTCCCAGGAGTTGCTGATGTGAAATTTGGATCCCTTTCTGATGTGAAAATCTCTGATGTACCAGCAGAGATGCCAACAACTACGGATTCTCTGTAGTTCCTACGGAAAAAGCTCTTGTACTACGGAATACGGAAAACCGTGATTTTTCTACGAAAATTAACGGAAGTTATTAATTTTTATTTTGCTTGTTCCTCTTCTCAACGCAACGACGGCCACTTGACGATCCGTCATGCTTGCGATGCTGCTCACTTCCAGTACTGCCTCTCGAAGCTGCACGGATCTTAGCGCGAGCGGCCGGTACTCGAAACTCTCCCTCCCCAGCATGCAACATTCTGGGGACGTTAGCGTAGCTCGCTTTGGTGGTGGACGTGGGCGGAATTCGGCCTGAAGCTTTTTCGCAGTGCAGCGGCAAGCTGTTGAAAATCGTTTGGTGCAGAACGTGATTGTCATTGCCTGGCATCAGAGTTTTTTATTAAATCATGCGTCGACCATTCATGTCAGTAATTAATATTTTGAAGATTTTTTCTTGCGTTGCAGAAAAGTATGCTTGGATTTCGTTGCAGAGTTCGCCAAAATGCGTAATTGCGCGTCTAGTACGCACAAAAATTTTACCAACACGTAAA
This sequence comes from Macrothele yani, assembly GCA_039090855.1. NCBI lineage: Eukaryota > Metazoa > Arthropoda > Arachnida > Araneae > Macrothelidae > Macrothele > Macrothele yani. The sequence continues at coordinate 94,016,842 of CM076993.1, forward strand.
AATGTGCACCGGGAATTTTTCGCGACGCATAGAAATACACGTCGTGAAGCGCGTAAAGTACGCATCGAGAAACGCGTAAAACTATGCATCGAAGAATTTTACTAACGCGTAAAAATGCGCATCGGAAAGCATTTCTTCGCCTTTCAAAAACGGAAGTGAACGAAATAAAAATTTCTTCTGTAATCATAATTTCGTTTTCCTGCGATGTTGCCTCTGTCTAGTATTGTTGTTATACATAATTTTATTCCATAAATCTTTGTATTTCACTTTGAAAATGGAAGGGAAATTTCTGAAAACAAAAATTCGACAGCGAAAAAATTCCCGTATAATCTCGGCTTCGAGAAATTTCTGCTTTTTCGTTGTGATTTGGGTTATCCTTGAGATTGAGGCGTAATTGAACAGAAATTTTGGGGCAATTGGTAGTGGTGAAGGATGCTTTCCGCCTGAAACTTTCGAAAACGGAAATTTCGTCTTTCAAAACTTTCGGAAACAGTGAGGATTTCTCCCTTAATCATAATTTTATTTTTCACGCAATGTTTCCTCTGCCTAGTATTGTTGTTAAATTTCATTTTGTTTCGTAAATATTTGTATTTCACCTTGAATATGGAAGGGAAATGTTCGAAAACGGAACTCGGACGTAGCAAAGGTTTCTCCCGTAACTGTAATTTTTTTCCCCAATGATGTTCCGAACGTGTATCCTGTGTTCTTACATATTCCCCCCGAAAAGGTTTGCATTTCAGCTTGATAAAGGGGGAAAGAGTCCAAAAACGAAAGTGACGAAGCTGAAAAATTTGTAAGAATTGATGCATGATATTCAAAAGCATTCATATTCTCCAAGTTGCACTGCCTTTTATCTAAAATAGTGAAAGCTATCATGCATTCATGGTCCTCAAACTGAAAGTTCTTTCAGCATGATGGATAAAATTGTCATGGCATCCAAGGGGTTTGTGAGGCCTACTGTCGTAGCTGATGGTGATATTAAGCTTAATTTTTCAAATAACAGTTTTTCAAAAATGAAAAATCAGAAAGGACACAACTGGTGATTGGAGTAAAAACAAGAATGTATTAAAGCGAAATCATTTTAAACAAAAATGAACTTTCTAAGTTCTATACATCAGTCAGAAAAGTTTGCATTGAAGAATGTTCTTGTATTCAAGAAAAGATACTGATCTATGATGAATTTTTAAAACATGCAGAAGTAGTAGATCCTTCACTTAGAGCCATAACATCATTTATTTCTGTATTACACATAGTCAAACACCTTCCATTTATAATAACTGAAAATGAACTTGATATACTGGAAGCGGAATTCCTTGTTATCAAGCTGACAAATTAGAGACCATAGCAGCAACAGATAGAATAGATGTCACTTGGTCAAAAATCTCAAAATTAAGAGGCTGTAATGGAGCGGTTAAGTATACTAGTCTCTCGAAAGTAATGTTTGCAATACTTTTAGTTCCACACTCAAATGCTTGTGAGTAAAAGAGATTTTAGTTTAATGTGAAAAAATCAAGCCTGTTTACAACCTAATTTAGGTTTAGAATTTGTAGAAGCACTTCTTATTGCAAAAATGAATATGTTCTCCTCTGGGCAACTGTGTTATGAAAAAGGATTTTCTGCTGAGGAACTCAAATCTGCAAAACACTGTACAGTGAAATCACTAAAGAAAGCTGATTAATCAATTGTTTGTTGTGTAAAAAAATGTATCAGTCATGGTGTATATTATTTTCCATGTGAAAAATTTGGAATATTTTGATACAGATTTGCATGTATATACATGAATAAGTAGGTAAAAAAATGCTAATTAAATTAAATTATTTGTTTTCCTCGGTTTAAATCATTCTTTTTCGTATGACTACTGAAAAATGGCCAAAACTACTGAACATTTGTATGAGTACTACTGAAAACATCTGAAACAGGTTGGCATCTCTGTACCAAGCGTGGATCTTTTCAAACATCTGTTTAAGTGGCCTTTAATTCTTTCAATCTTTGCACTCACTTCTGAACCACAGCGATCACATTTTACTTTGTTCTTGTCATCCAATCTGCTAACCTCCAACCATTCTGTGGCACATTTTCGACCACTTCCTGCTGGCATTCTATGTAAAAGTATAACTGAAGCTCCTTAAGTTTTTAAATTTCAAATAACACAGTATAACATATACTGCAGCTGAACTTAAAGGGCAGCCCCAGTGGCCCAGTGGTCTAAGCAATGGCCTCTGATCATTCGTCCATAAGGGGTCCGGGTTTGAATCCCGGTGAGGCATGGATGTTGTGTTTGTCTTACGGCACTGGCTCTCTCCCTTTCCTGGAACCAGTGACCCTAAATTAGGGACGGGTGACTGCTGATAGCCCATTGAGTTGCTCACGGTGGTTGTTAAACCTCCAATAAAAAAAAAAAAAAAAAAAAAGAACTAAAAGGAAAAATAGCTATGGTAGTATGCACAAGAGATAAGCATGAGATACAACAAAGGAATCTTGTGACTAGTGATGGGCATAATCGAGTTGAAATAATCGATTCATTCGATTATGGAAATCTCTCGAAATATTCGATTACGCCAAATTCATTCGAATGAAAAAACCTCTCGAGAGAACTCTCGATTGCTCCTACTCGGTCGAACGAGATCAAACACTGCATTCGAAAGGCGAAATCACTCGTCTCTGCTCGAGAACATGGGTTCCGAGCGAATCGCTCGTTTACTGAAAGACATCTCGAGAGGTACCGAGATCCGAGAGGTTCGGAAATACTCGCTTTTCACGTGATCGAATGATCTCTCTCAGGAAGGATCACTCGGGTTCCTTTTAAGTTATTGGGCTTGGTTATGCTATTCGAAAAAAATCAGGCGTCATTATTCCATATTATCGGTTAAAGAGAGGAAATTGCCTTTTCAGTACGCACCACAAGTTTTTGAATACTGGTACTTTTAAATTTTTAGAGCGTTGCTGATTTCGAAAAGAAGCTCAACGAAACACGGGGAAAATAAAACATACTTTTTTAAATTACGAATTTTAAATTTGCATCTCTAATTATCGTATTTTTTTTAATTAAGAATTTTTAAATTTGCATCTTTTAAACGATTATGTTTTACCTTGGCTTGAAAACGGAATGTCGCTGTCCTGTGTACCACATAATCACATTTTTTGACTAAGTAATATGTTAGCTTAAATTTTAATATGCTTAGCGTATGCTCTTTTCTTGTTCGGTGTTGCGATTTTTAAGTATTTTTTTAATTTTACGATGCTTTGGGAGTTAGCTTTTTTGCAATGAATTATCCAGAAAGTTACTACTATACATATATTTGACAAAAAAAATTATTTATTCAGAATTTGCATTTATAATTGGTTGTATTAGATATGAACAAGATTATACAAGACAAGTCAATCTATTCAATAAAATTTGCTGAAGCCAGTTTATATTCTAATTCAGTTCTCAAAGATGTGCACAAAAACTTACCTATAATTTAATTAAGGGATTTAAAAAAATTTAGACAAAAGATATCTGAAAAATATTATATTTTAATAACAAAATGTATCATTAAGCATATAAGTCACAATTAGCATAAAAACTTTAACCTGTTCAGTCAGTGAAGATTATTTGCATGTCATATTTACAGAATAGAAGCATGCCTGTTTTGAACTCATGGTTTCTTGAATCAACAAGAAATTCTGGGAAAACAAATTAGCAGGAAAAACACTTTAATTAGGAGTACAAGCTTGTCTAGCTGAATAAATTTAACTGAAACCAGTTCAAATCTGAACTCAAATTTGCACAAAAATCTAACAAATTTAAACCAGTCATTACTAAGGGATTTCAAAAACAAATTTTAGGAAACAAAAATGTTTCATCAGGCATACAAGACATGGATGTCAAATATTTGAAACCATTTCAGATGCAGAAGATATTTTGCACATTATGTTTACAGAATGGAAATGTACATGCTTTAAGTGACACTCACTTTTATCATTTGTATAAGCAAGGAATTCAAAAAATAATAATAATAGGCAAAAACACTTTGCTTAGAAGTCTGCCTAGCTGAATAAATTGCAAGTATTTGCACAAGATACTTATATTAAATTTAAACTGGAATATTATTTAAGACAAATAAGAATTTCAAAAACAAATTTCAGTTAGAAGCAAAAATATTTCATTAGGCACAGAAGTCATAATCTGGTTGAAAAAAATGTGTGGAGCCAGTTCAAATTCTGAAGACAATCTACATATATTTACATAATAGAAATACACTGTGCATATTTTACAATGACATTTATTCCTGTGATTTGACATATTAGCAACAAATTCTGAAAATAAAATACATGTCAATAACAGACAAAAACTACTGTGCTAGGAGTATAAGTTACAATCTGACTGATTTTTTTTAAAACTAACTCAGCTAATGATGCATATTTGCATATGCTTCTTTGAAAACAAAATCAGGGTATTTGTTTATATTAGTAAGAACATACTTTTTCTAAAAAACCTGAAACATTTTTGTTTGATTAAAAGCACTTAAAATAAATGGAACCTCCAGTAAATATGCTCAGAAAGTAAATTTCCCCCTGTTGGGAGTTTTACTGTTAAAAAAAATTGACAAAAAATAAGAACATACATTACCAGTGCAGCAAGTTTTCCCACATTGTAAAACAGCTCGGTCCCAGCTTTTCCTATCTATGCACCAAGAACACAATGGACACACAATACAAAACCAAATTTTAGGAGTACCAACATATAAAATTTTCATTTTATGAAACATACTCTGATAAGATACACTATATTGACAAAAGTAACAGGACACCCCTTCAAAAGCAAATGAACGGATGCACAGCACAGCTGCAAATGGTATAAAAACAAGCTTGCAGCTGACCGCGATCATATCACTCAGCAGCTACATTGTTTATTGAAATCGCAGGCTACGGAGACCTCATTCATTGCTCTTTGCTGCACATATAATGGGCAAAAGATCATGAAACTCAGATTTGGTTAGGTGTTTCATTGTTTCAGGCCCCTTGTTGTATTTTTATGGCACTGGCTAATACATTAAACTTAAATCACAACCGCAAAATAAACCAGTAGGCTATGTCATACCCAATTAGCACTGAATCAAAATTTGTTTCATGAAATACAGATTCTATCAATTAATACTCGGAACACTTACTTTCTCCACAAAATTATGTCATGTTTAATACTCGGAAAACTTACTATCTCACCAAAATTATGTCATGCTCTACTATTCTGAAGTGCTTTCAGTACACAGAAAAGAAACATTGGAACACTGTCATGAAGCAATGTAGAAAAGCATACTATACAGGTATATATATTTTGTTTTTGTTGTTGTTTTATCCTTTAAAAAAGGTTTTAATGGTGAAAAAAATTACCTTCTGATCATCTTTGGATGAAGTTCTATTGATATGAAGTGTTTTTAGTGAAGAGAAATCTTTCAATTTGAAATAAAATTATGTCATTACTATTGTAAATGACTTCTATTGTAAATGACTTCTCAATTCAGATATTTGTGTAGAATGTTTTAATACCAGTTAACAGTGGTGGGGACCCATATTTCTGAAAGGGAAACAAATTTTATTTTTCAGCAACTATTTGTATACTGTAATGATCTTTCTATCAGTTAACATCAGCCTCAGATTATTAAAGATCAAAATTAATATATTCAACACACCCTTCTGAATTGTTGTGTGTTGAGTAATATTATTTCAGTATAAATATATTCTGTAACATGTTATACCAGTTATAATTACATATACACGGAATTCAATACAGCAAAAAAAAATTTGAAATCTACTGAGGAACAAAACAGTCACTAAGAAACGTGAAGGAAAACAAAAGCATTTTTTGCTGACAGGTAGTATATTAAATTTACTTACACAAACATAAGTATTGAATCAAAAACATGCAGTATTCCAAAAGTTTACTACTAGACAGGGATTAAAAATAACATTTGTGTTTATTTTCTTGTACACTTTAAAGAAAATTTGTGCATAAATGTCCTTGCTTTTTTTCCTTTGAGTATGTCGTGAGATTTAAAAAGCTCAATGCTTATGGTAGTGTTCATTTGTTCTGTTCTATGTGTCTGAAATTTTACTGTGTGTGTTATTTTGAGCAACTTAATAAAGTACTTTGATAGGAAATAATGCTAAAATGGAAGCCTTTATTTCCATTATTGTACGATCTCAATAAAATGCTATCAAATGTCATGCAAATAAAGTTTTTGTTACTAACTATAAAAGTTTCCATTTGAACAAAACTTACTCAACTGGTGGAGGGGTCACAATTATTGTAAAAGATATTTATAATGATTTTCAATTATTCCACATCTCACAATCTTGAATCAAAATGCAGAAATTCTAACTATCCATAACCAATTTAATATAATTATTGTCTCCTATAGGCCACCCAGCTCAGATCTTGCAGCTTTCCTATCATTACTTACAGAATTATTTAACTACTCTAACCTATCAAAAAAAAATAACATTTCTCATGGGAGATATGAATGTTGACTTACTACAAAACACCAATCGTTCTTTTCAGCTTCTACAATCACTTAATGGTTCTGGACAGAAAAACATTATTTCAGTCCCAACTCGTATAACCCCTACCTCACAGACAATGATCGACCTCTCCATCACAAATGTATTATCTGAGACTATCATTTCGGGGGCCTTACAGTATGATATCAGTGATCACCTTCTTACATTTACAATTTACCCTCTTAAACAACTAACTACTACACCTGTAGACGGCTACACCTCCAGGCAAATTAATAATAGAAATATGGAAAGTTTTCAAATTCATTTACAAAATATTAACTGGAGTAGTATCTTGAACCATGGTTCTGCCAACAAAAATTATGAGTCGTTCATCACAATTATTACACAACTCTACAATAAATCCTTTCCAAAAACCATAAAACAAAATAAACTAAAAAAAAAATTCGTAAACCTTGGATCACCAATGCTTTATTAAAAAGGATAAATAAAAATAATAACCTCTTCGCAAAATTCATCAAAAGCAAACTACCACAGGACTTCCGGTATTTTAAGAATTTTCGTAATAAACTGAATAGCGATATCAGACATACTAAACGTAAGTACTATCTTAACATTTTTTCACATAACTCTTCAAAACTAACATGGAAACATTTAAATTTACTAATGGGTAGGAAATCAAATCTAATGGCTCCTCAACACTTAACAGATTGCGATAACTTTCAGCTTACAAACATACAAGATATTAAAAATGCGTTAAATGAACATTTTACTCTATTTCCACAAGCATTGAAAAATAGTCTAACTACCCCAAAAATTCCATTCACTGATTACCTAGGAAGTGCACACAGGGCTAATAATTTTCATCTTACCGATATTACCGAAACAGAACTATGGGAAGAATTCAACAATATAAATTCCAGGTCAGGCCCTGGATGTGATGATCTTCAGCCATTCATTATTAAAAATTATGCTAATCTTATTCTGGATCCTCTATTGTTTATTTTTAATGACATATTCCAAACTGGTGAATTTCCAGATCTACTTGAAATTTCAAAAATTATTCCAAAATACAAATCCGGATCGATAAATGAGGCAAATAACTACCGCCCAATAGTCAATTTATCTATTTTTGCTAAAATTGTTGAGAGATTAATTTACAATAGGTTAATCTCGTACATTCATAAACTAAAAATCATCCATCCAAATCAACATGGTTTCCAATCAGGAAAATCAACAGAATCAGCCTTACTATACCTACAACAAACTATCCAACATAATTTTGAACACAACTTACATACCATTGCATTATTCTTAGACCTATCCAAAGCGTTTGATACCAAAAATCATTATTTCTACTTCATAAGTTACACATGATAGGAATTAGGAACATTGAACATTCTCTTTTTAAAAATTATTTATCAAATAGACAACAATACACACAAATTAACCAACATCAATCCATGCTTCAATTTACACTAACTGGTGTCCCACAGGGTTCAATCTTAGGACAGTTGCTTTTCACTATATATATTAACGATATCTTTATTTCAATAAGTGACTTGGACCTACTCCTCTATGCAGATGATATAACCATTCTTTCCTCATTCAATTCAATGACAGACATTACTATGAATATTAATACCCAACTTAATAACATTTCAGACTGGCTAAACTCCAATGAATTACTAATAAATACTACCAAAACAAAATATTTAATTTTCTCAAAACAAAATATCTCACTACCTACTTCTATCACATTTTCTATTAATGGTATTAATATCAAAGGGGTTAACTCCTTACTTTATTTGGGGATTACCTTACATAGGGAACTTAAATGGAACCATCATGTTGACTCTCTTCTTCTCAAACTGTCTAAAAACATTGGAGTTATTAGCCTGATATTTACAAACCTTACCTACAAAACACTAATTCATTTATATTATATATACCATGTTCCAGACTCATATTAATTATGCTATCTTATCATGGGGACAGACAACTAAATATAATTTCAAAAAGCTTCAAATTCTTCAAAACAAATAAATAAGATTAATTGACTTAAAATTTGATAGAAATTCACAATTAGCACTATATAATATTACAAGAGTTTTCCCAAATAAATATAATATTCTAACGATTAACCAATTATATAACTACAATATTGGGAAAATTATGTACAAGCTCATTAAAAATAATTTACATTCCAATATTATACATATTACACCCCAGATGCACACGCATTACACATGCACTAAATCATATATTAGGCCTATTCTTCCAAAAACGGAAGCCATGAAGCAAAGTTTGAACTACATTGGCCCACATTACTGGAACTCGTTACCCACGGAGCTAACTACCTTAAATAACTTTAACCTTTTTTAAAAAAAAATTTAAAACTTTATAATGAATTGCGGCACCTCCACTTGGTGATCACAGTTGATGGGAACTATATTTAACATAATGACTTTCTTTTGTATCGAGATGTGATATATTTTTTTTTTGTAGTTGTTGTTGTTTGATTTTTTGGCTGTTTGATTTTTCTAATGATACCTTTATTGTTTGCAATTTAAAACTGCTGCTCTCATTGTAAAATTGATCTTGGGAGCATGGGACCTAGTCAGGCCTGGCTGGCCTCACCCCCCACCCGATTCCTGGCTGGACATCGTTTTAACTGATTTATCTGTAGTACTGTCCTTTTCTTCTTTGCTCAGCAAAATAAATGAATTGTATTGAACATATGCAAGATATTTTGAAAATAAAATAATAAAAGAATAAGAAAGAAAAATATTTGTTTTTGTGCTAGATATGTTCTTACTCCAAAAATATTTGTTTTTGTACTAGATATGTTCTTACTCCATTTTTTTCTTGTAATTTGAATTCTGGTAAATATTTACATGTTACAATTTAAAAAGATGATATGATCCAAATTTTTGGATGAGAGTCTGTTTCTCCGATCATTTAATATTTGCCCAGCTTTTGAAAACACCCTTTCAGATGGAACAGATGTGGCTGGAATACACAAATATTTGCATTGCAAACTGTATAACTCTGGCAGAGAATGTTTTTGTTTCTCCCAGAAATCTAATGGATTATGTGATCTATTAATATTGGGCATTTCTAGGTATTGTCTTACCATTAAAGAAGTTCTAGTGCCTGCAGTAGTCACTGTTTTAACCTGTGCTAATTTGTTGTCAAAATGTTCCCAAATTGAATATTTCTTTGTAGCTGGTGGTTCTTGCACTACTACATGCGCTTTAGCTGAAGAATCTGCAGTATCCACTTGTCTGTTTTGTTGACGTATAATCAGTTCCAATTCTTCATTTATCCATTTTCGAGCATTCTCAAAGTTTTGCTCAATGCCAAATGCTGCTTTTTTGAACCTTGGATCAAGGAAAGTGGCTTTTGCAGCAGTTTTATTTGTTTCTAAAGATCCAAGACGCCTTGCTATTATGTCCAGCAAAGAACTTTTTAAGAACTCACCAGCTTGGGTGCAGGGATTTTGCATCTTTATGGAATGCTGCAAACCTCTAACAAGTGGAATTATCATGGCCATTGTGGGGTATTTCTCCCCAGAAAGTTCAACGGTCATGCTCTCAACAGGTTTTAATAATGGAATACAGTCTCCAATTGAATTCCACTCAGCACCATCTAAAGAAACAGGAGCTTGAGGTAGAGATGATATTGCTGCTGACAAGGGTATCTTTATCTCCAACAACCTTTCAAGCATTGCCAAACAAGAATTCCATCTCGTTGCCACTTCTTGCTTTACCTTCAGTTCAGGAAGGCCCATTTTCTGCTGCATTTCTCTCAGTTTTTTTGATGATGAAACACTGCTCTTAAAATGACCCACCAATGCTTTGCATTTTTTTATAATCTCAGATAATGTCACATTTTTTTTAATAGCTTCATTGATACTGAGATTCAATGTGTGAGCTACACATGGATGGTGATGTTTTTGAAGGTGTTCTGTGACAGCATTTTTGATGTTAGATCCATTGTCAGTAATAACTGCCACAATTTTATCTGTCACACCCCATTTATTAAAAATATACATGAGGACTGCTGCAATGTTTTTCCCAGTATGGTTTTGTAGTAATTCTGTAGTTTCAAGAACTGCAGCATGAAGTTTATCAGCATCTGAGTAGTGTGCAGTTACTGTTAGAAATGCTTTATTATTATTTGATGTCCACATGTCAGTTGTAATGGCAACATGTTTCACCCTGTGTAGCAGATTTCTAACTTTTGTGCTTTCCTCCTCATACAGCTCTGGCAGTATTTTCGTGGTTAGCATTTTTCTGCTAGGAGGATTGTACAATGGTTGAAGCTTATTACTGTACTTTAAAAATCCTCCATTTTCCACTAGTGATAATGGCTGATAATCCTTTACAATCATTTCGACTAGAATTCGGTCAACAGAACTCTTTTCTGCATCAGACAGCTGTTTCTGTACTTCACCTCCAAACATTCTTAACTGGCGCTGCCTCTTTTTAGGTGGAGGATGAGTTGTTTCATGTGATGGATCATTATCTACTGCTACAACACTATTCACTTCTGGGACAAAACTTGTCTGCAGTTGAGTAGAACATGCAGCTGCACTTACAGGAACATGAGTCAAATCTGATTTTTCTCCACGAACATTTAAATAACTTGGGTGTTTTCTTCTTAAATGTTCTCTTAGGTTTGTTGTATTACCAAAATATTTTAACTCTTTTTTTGCATATTTGACATATCGTCAGTTTATCAGAAAGTTTGGTAAAATGTTCCCAAACTTCTGATCGCTTGCCACCAGGCTTCATTTCAATTCAGTTGAAGAAATACTGTCGCTACAACCTAATGTAATTATTTTTCACAAGAAAAATATACACACACTCTTATCCCATATATATTGGAACAAGGAAATATTTTATTTTTGAATATAAGTGCAGCTGGTTTTGTTCCGAAATATTCGAAGCGAAAGAAAGCTCTACGCATAGCACCAACCACCAATTCGAATGAATATTTCGAATGAATATCTCGATTTGTCAAACGCAGACGGCGGCTCTGAGGGCATCGCGCCATCTACCGGTAAATTCTAAAATTAGAAATCATTCGAATGATTATTTCGAATGAATATCTCGATTTGTTAGATTTCTCGATTACAACCTTTCGATTCTTAGGTTCAATCGATTATGCCCATCACTACTTGTGACCTGTATCCGAAAAAGGTTTTTGTCAAGTCTCCAGCCTGCACCCCACCCCATCAGAATCTGATAGGTTGATTTTAACTCTGATTGGTCATTGGAATCACCTTCCAATAGTACTGGAGAGTGGGAATTAGAACTCTGAAAACAAGTCCAGTTTGCTTTCCTGATTTCTAAAACCTAGCAGATTCCCCCTTCACATACTTGTGCCTCAGGCATTAGTGCACATATAGCTCAAGAAACAGGTGTTTCACCCTCCTACAAAGCATTCCTGTGGGATTAGTTAAACCTTCTTTCTCTTTCCTCCAGCCCCAGGCCACAGGAAACTAGTTCCCACCCAAGGTAAGTAGAATATGGAAGGTAGGTCCAAGAGCAGGTTTTCGAAGTCAGCTATTCTAAAGCCTCAGGCGGGGTGAGTTTTGTGACGTCAAAGGTGCAAACGGAGTTAGCAGTGGGTCAAAGTTCATACTCCCAACCTATCTGTAGTGCACGTTCTTTCTGTATTTATGCAAAGTTTCAGCGACTTTTGTCCAGTATTTCGCAAGTGATACACGTTTTGCTGTGAGTTAATGGTCAATTGAGAAATATTTTTTATTAATATATTTGTTCAAAGCAGCTTTTTGTTCGTTGTGTATTAACATATATGCCTGGATGCGCTGTTGCGTGTTGTGCCAACAGTGAAAGATCTACATATTCCAATTTAACTTTTCATCGAATCCCAAAACGCAGTTTGAGAAAAAGCCTGGATTAACTCGTGTCGACGAAAAGACGCATTTAACCCTGAAAACGCCAAAATATGCTCTGCCCATTTTTATGATGAGGATTTTGAGAGAGATTTAAAAAGCGAATTGATAGGATGCAGTTCTCGCCGTCGACTGAAAAAAGGTGCGATTCCTCACGTTAATATATTTGGCAGTTGTGCTTCAAGCACAAATCAAGAAAGATCAAAACGTGCTGAAAAAGAAAATCTCAGCAATTTTTGTCGTAAGTAACGCAGAATTTTACATCGAAGAAAGCAAGATTGAGTCCTGATTTGCAAGCTCAACTTGCTGACGAGATAACAAAATTACGATCGAAACTTCAGTATTGGCAAAGCAAAGTTAAAATAAATTATTTGAAAACTAGAAATTTACGATCTGAAAATGCATTGCTGAAGAAAAAAAAAACAGATTGTCTGTTATTACTGAAGAAAAAGGTGAAAAAGCAAAAGAAATTTTGAGTAGAATTTTTTCAAAAGCTCAGATTTCTTCCCTTTCAAGGAAACAAAATGTCAGATGGTCAATTTCTGATATAGTGACAGCTTTATCATTACGAGGCTTGTCAAAATGAGCTTACAGTTTTATTAGAAATCAGATAAACATTTCACTACCTGGTGTGACCACTTTGAAGCGTTGGATGTGTGGAATCAAAATTTCCCCAGGGCTCTAATGTGATGTTTTTGTACTACAGGCCCAATATGCAAAAACTTGCTCCATGTTTGACAAAATTTGCATTATAGTGATGGATGAGATGAGTATTGATGTGAAAATTCCATACGATCATGCTGAAGATGCTATTTTGGGATCATATAAATCAGTACAAGTTGTAATGTTACGTAGCTTAACAAATTCATGGAAGCAGGCTGTATTTTATGACTTTGACTGTAAAATGAATAAAGATTTGTTGGGGAAAATAATTTTGGAAATCGAAAAGATCAGACTCCAAGTGGTTAGTTTAACTTTGGATTTAAGACGCGGAAATCAGGCTTTGTGGAAGGAATTAGAAATAAGCATTAACAGAACTAGCTTTCTTAATCCTTGGGATAACTCCAGGAATATTTTTGTGTTTGCTGATGTTCCACATTTGCTGAAGCTGCTAAGGAATCATTTTTTGGACAGAGGCATTAAACTTCCAACTGGTGAAGTAATCACTAGCAAAGTTCTTTTTCAGCTTGTTGAAAAAGATAAAGGCAAACTGAAAATTTGTCACAAGTTTTCAGGAAAACATCTTTTAGTTAAAAAGGCGGAAAGGATGAAGGTTGTGTTTGCTGCACAGACATTTTCCTTGCAAGTTGTGAACGCTATAAGATATTTATTTCCTAATGAAAGTCCAACAGCAGATTTCATTGAATTGGTGAATAACGCATTTGACGTGCTGAATTCACGTTGCCCTTCTGACGATAACTTATTAACAAGAAAGATGACACCGAATTTTCGGGTGTAATAAGCATGTCGTTTGAATCCGTTCTGACGCAAATTAAATTTATCAAAGCTATTCAAAGTCAATGGAACCGGTATGGAAAACAATAGTATCTGACGGAAAAAAGTTTTCCAATCGGGTCTTTAATCCCTCAGATATTGCTGTAAACGGAATCGTGAGCTTACGAACTCTTAGAAACAGAGTTATCGACAAAAATAAGATGTGACTTTACGTCCCTGGGTGGGAAAACCATGCATTATTTTAGGGAGAAAGTATTCACAAAAGGTTTATCCATATGAGTGGTATCGGTCCAAGAAAAAAAAAATAAGTCCAGTTTTCAGGAGCCCAGATTTTGCTACAAATATATCAGAAGTAGAAATTAACACTTATGACCCCTGGTGGCCAAACCATTCTTTACCAAACATTAGAAATTGTGTGAAAAATATTTTCCGTCAGGTCTTGTATGCGATACAGGAATAATTTTTCAAATCGGAGTTTTAGGAGCAAAAACGTAATTTACCATTGTGCGCCCTAGCGGAAAGTCTATGATTCACTTGAAAATTTTGAATTTATAGGGAAAACATTTCGCATCGGAAACACTTTCCAACAAAGAAGGAATTTTTCAAATCGGACTGTTAGAAGTAGAGATATTGACAAAAATAAGATATACATCTACGCCCCTGGCGTAGAAACCATGCATTATTTCAAGAAGAAAATGTTCCTAAAATGTTTGTCGACATGAGTAGTATCGGTCCACAAAAGACTTTTTTTCAGTCGAGATTTTAGAAACTCATATTTTGCTGCAAATACATCAGAAGCGAAAATTAAGACTTACGCCACCTGGTGGCCAAACAATTTTTTACAAAAATTTGAAATTACGAGCAAACGATTTCCCATCAGGAGCTGTATCCGGTGCAGAAAGAATTTTTCAGATAGGAGATTTAAAAGCAGAAATATAGGGGGAAACACAATTTACCTTTACGCCCCTAGCGGAGAGTCTATGAATTACTTGAAAATTTTGAATTTATAGGAAAAACATGTCACACTAGAAACACTATCCAACAAAGAAGGATTTTTTTAAATCTGACTTTTAGAAGTCGAGATATTGACAAAAATAAGATATACATCTACACCCCTGGTGTAGAAACCGTGCACTATTTTAAGAAGAAAATGTTTCTAAAAGGTTTGTTGACATGAGTAGTATCGGTCTACAAACGATGTTATTTTCAATCTAGAATTTAGAAGCACATATTTTGCTGCAAATACATCAGAAGCGGAAATTAAGGTTTACACCTCCTGGTGGACAAACTGGGTTTTTTTTATAAAAAATTAGAAATTATGTGCAAGCGATTTCCCATCAGGAGCTGTATCCGGTGCAGAAAGAATTTTTCAGATCGGAGATTTAGAAGCAGAGATATAGGGGGAAACACAATTTACCGCTACGCCCCCTAGCGGTAAGTCCATGAATTACGTGAAAATTTTGAAATTATGTGAAAAACATGCGACACGGAAAACACTATCCAACAAAGAAGGAATTTTTCAAATCAGACTCCAAGAAGTCGAGATATTGACAAAAATAAGATATACATCTACGCCCCCTGGCGGAGAAACTGTAGAATATTTCAGGAAGAAAATATTCCAAAAAGGTTTATCGATGTGAGTGGCATCAGTCCACGAAAGAATTTTTTCAATCGATATTTTAGAAGCTCAGATTTTATGGCAAATACATCAGAAGCAAAAATTGACACTTACGCCCCCCTGGTTGCCAAAATATTTTTTACCAAAAATTCAAAATTATATGCAAAAGATTGTGCATCAGGAGATGTATCCGCTGAAAAAAAATAAATTCAAATCGGAGTTTTAGAAGAAGAGTTATCGGGAAAAATACAATTTACTTTTACGTCCCCTATCGGAAAATCTATGCATAATTTGAAAAAGAAACTATATCCAAAATACTCTTCAACATAAATGGAATCAAAAGATAAAAGATTTTTTTCAATCGGATGTTTAGAAGCAAATATGTGGAATAAAACGTATTTTTGAATTCAACATCATCTGCATTTACGCCCTCTAGCGGCGAAATTGTACATCGTAAAAAAAAAACGAAATAAAGGATCATCATTCGCATATTTCAAGCTTTCGAATGCAAAAAGAATTTTTCAAATCGGACTAATAGTTGCAGAGATACCGTGGGTACAGACAGACGGACGGACAAACCAATAACATAAGCACGATCTTTTTTTACAAAAGACGTGCTAAAAAGGGAGTATGGACCAGGGCTTTAAAAGAGAGAAGGGCTGGTTCATCGCTTTGAGAAAGCGAATGCCAACACGGTCCTCGGGGAAGAGGTTGGGGGACCATTTGTGACGTCACCGTGCTGCAAGGAGCTCTCCCTCTCGTGCTGCGGGGCTATCGTTGCGAGCAGTTTTCTAGCGTGTTATGTTTCATCGTACTAGATTGTTTTATCGTTTGCAATATACGAGTATTTATTTGTGTATGTACTGTAATACATACATACATACATACATACATACATACATACATAGAGAGAGAGAGAGAGAGAGAGATACAAATAGATTGCACGAATGTTTAAGAGTGTATGTATCTATTGTATGTGTGTACATAAATAGTTTACCTAGTCAATCCGATTGGATTAAATTACTGTCTTCAGGTGGACTTACCCTACCGTCCTGCTCATGGATGAATACAGTACAAAAATTTGAAAAACATTTTTATTCATTTCACGGCATCACTTTTCGAAAAGGGAAAGGTGTAATCTGCGAACTTGTCAGCGAACTGGAAAACCATTACCCTTAAGTAAACAAAGATGCAATTCGCTTATTTTGTAGATTGCGAACGTTTATCAGAATTCGCTCTTTAAACAGAAATGCAGTACTAGTATCACAAAGAAAGGCCCAGCAGAAAACACAGAAATGGATACGTTCAAATACTGGGTAGAAAACCTATACCTGATTTTTAGCGAACAAAGGATGCTTCCCAAATCAAGCTGCAAATGTAAATGTAACTAAAAGTTTTTTACTTTTGGTTCAGAAGGAATTTACATGTAAAATATTTACGATATTTGTAAAATGGCACAATGTGTCCCGATCTGCATAATTAACCCTCAAGTAAACAAAGATATTCATACATACATACATATCACTAAGCTGTTCTCTGAGATTCAGAGGTTAGCTCCAAAAAGAAATACAAACTACCAGATATTTTTACTTACTCTTCAAAATATTGTAAACAAAATTTCTGGGGTATTGGGTTTAATTACGAGAATTTCAAATAATTTAACAATTAAAACATTACAAATGTTGTACTACAGTCTGATTTATCCATGTTTGACTTATTGTTTATTAGTATGGGGGCAAACTACTAAGACTAATTTACATAAATTACAATCATTACAAAATAGGATGGTTAGAATTTTAAATAATTTTAGGGGAATTAACTTTAATATGTGGCTACGGATAAATTTGTATGGATTTTTAGATATTGAGAAATTATGGCAATTTAGATTATTAGGATTCATGTATAAAAGGATAAAAGAGAATATGTATCAACATTTAATTCAACTGAATACTGTAGGTCACGACTATCAAACAAGAGATAGAAATGCATTTTTGTTACCAATGTCTAACACTTTAACTCAAAAAAGATTTATTGATTACCAGGGATTGATGTTATGGAATAACCTACATTGTCAATTAACACATATTAATAATTATAATTATTTTCGAAAGCAACTAAAAAAATATTTGCTAACAAATTAAAGTATAACATTCTATGATAAAATTTATTAATCAGACCAGATATGAGTAAATTTTATATGTGCAGGATGTTTGACTTGACTGCGTACTTTAGGGGAAGTGTGATTCACTCGGGCTATATATACTGTATATAGCCTTTTACTCAATTTCCTGTTCTGTTGTTACCCTGTACATAAGTATGCACATTATATATGTTGTTTTTCTTAATACTATATGTTATAAAATTAATTTTGAAATGTAACATAGTCAAATGTAACCCCATAACGAAATAAATGAAATGAAATGCAAGCTGATTTTTTTAGTTTGAAGCTCCTAAAATATAAACTTAATTAATTCAAAAATTGTGGTCTTAAGAGCGAAAAAAAAATATTAGAGAATGCAATTAGAAACGTTTTTGGAGAAATAAGATATATCTTCTACAATGTGATTACAGAATTGTAGAAAACATAAAACTTAAATTCTATGATCAGCGCTTTAGAATGGTATAAATTTTCCCTAGATATATATGTATTTAATAGGTGACACACAGAAAATAAGGCACAAGAGGAAAACAAGTATTATCATTTGTACAACTGCATTTTGATTTTTGTTACCGGCAAAACACAGTGTTCGGAAAAAAATTCCAATGCTGTGTTTTATAAATAATCAACTGTTAATTAGTCGCTGAGCCTTTTGTGTAATACACAATGATGTGTTTATATGCCCAATACTGTAATGTTATAAACATATGTTTAAAGTTTAAATAATGTTTTTTTTTTTAACTACAGTGATGATAGTTTAGTTCATTTTCATTCCCTTTACTGTAGTGCTTTACAATTATGTAGCTTTTCCTTGACTTTTAAACTGATTATTTCGGATTTCCCGTGTAGTAGTGGCTTCTGAGAACCCCACTACCGACCCGCTGCTGCAGCATGGCTACGTCATCATCTCCAGCTCGCGTCTTCAGGAGAGCCGGCTCTAAGGACCAGCCCTTCTCTTCTATAGCCCTGGGTATGGACAACATATATATGAACAGGTTGCAGTATTGAACAGAATGAAAGAAACTGTGGAGGAAATGCGCATCTTGGGGGGAAAAATATTTTGCCATTCCAGCAGGGCTTCCTTGTTTCTATCGTATCTTTAAAACATTTATATGCTTATTTACAAAATGTAGGAATTAAATATATACTAACCTGCCGTCTCAACCAGGACTGTCTTGAAAATTTATTTTCACAAATTCGAGGTATGGAACGTGGATATGATCACCCTCTTCTGTGCGAATTCAAATACAGGATAAGATTACTGTTATCGGGCAGCTTCCAGAACCGTCGTGTGATTCCAACGTACGGGATGAGGGAATAAAATGTTTGACTTCCATATACTTACGTGGATTACTTCTACCATCATCCGATGAATCAGAAGCTGAGAAAATTGAAAATGGATTTTTGTCAACAAATCATCAATTTGTGAAACAGGAAATTTGCAGCATATTAAAATGCAATCATTCTGCTTCATCCTCGAGTTCAGAAACAGAAGAAGATGCTCTCCAATACATAGCTGGTTATTTGGCATTTCGTTCTGGGAATCCGCAACTAAAATGTGATAATCCGAAGTCTCTGGAACTTTGGATCCAGCATATCAGTAGAGGAGGGCTTACCTATCCTGCAAGCTATTGGATGGAAACTTTTTTTTTTTTAAATCCACGGAGTACAACTTGTAAAATATCACGGTATTTATCATTTGTCTTTGGAACTCAAAAAAGTGTTTCCAGAAGTAGATGAAAAAATCGTACATCTTTACGCAAAATTGAGGATTTTTATTGGAATTAAATTCCTTAATACTTGGATGATGAAAGTGAGAAATATAAAAACAAATAACAAAAATAAACAGGGGGCAAAAAGTTCTCAATAAAAGTAAAACAAACTCATACTGAGAAGTATTTCAAGCTCAAAAAGGTATGTTCTTTGCATTTCTGTTACATTAATGTGCCATTTTTTTTTTACTGAAAATGAAGGAATATGTTTTCAGTTGCTAAATGTTACAAATAATATCATACAGCATCTTAACCTAAACATTAGAATTTCTTTTTTATTCGGAATGTAAAACTAATGTTTTTCATCATTTGCAGCTATCTGTAGATAACACTCTAGTACTTGATATTCTTTTTTTTTTTTTTTTTTGAATTACGCGTTCACAGAATGAAATATATATTTTTTTAATGTTCAACACCCAACACCCAGCTAAAAGTTTGAAAATAGCTATAAATTTCATGTCATCATCATCATCATTGTCAACCATTATCAATCCACTGCTGGACGAAGGTCTCCCCAAGTTTCCTCCACAACGGTCTGTCTTGTGCCAGTCTCCTCCATGTCACCCCTGCATACTTTCGAATTTCATCCACCCATCTCCTATGTGGTCTTCTTCTGGGTCTTTTCCTGTCCCTTGGAATCCAATCTAAAATTTCGGCTGTCCATCGATGATCTGTCCTTCTGGCAGTATGTCCAGCCCATTGCCATTTCAGGGATTTAACTCTGATCATGATGTCTTCCACTCTTGTCATTTTTCGGATCCACGAGTTCCTCTTCTTATCTCTCCTGGTTACACCAAGCATGCACCTCTCCATGCTGCTTTGAGTTGTCTGCAGCCTTTGTATGTCTCTTTTAGTTAAGGTCCACGTCTCTGAACCATACGTAAGCACTGGAAGGATGCATTGATCAAACACTTTTCTTTTAAGACATAATGGCATATTGCTCTTGAAAATTATGCTGTTTCTTCCAAAAGCTCTCCAGGCAAGTTTTGTACGACGATTAATTTATTCATCAATGTGACCCTCACTTGATATCTGCTGTCCAAGATAAACGTATGTGTCTGTTATCTCCAGCTTTTCTCCATCAATCGATAAATCTTCATTTCTTGTAAAAGCATTGAACATCACTTTTGTCTTCTGAAAGTTCATTTTTAATCCCACTTCTTTACTCTTGTCAGCAAGTTCCTGGATCATACTCTGCAGCTCTGATGGGGTAGTTGCAAAAATGACTACGTCATCAGCAAAACGAAGGTGGGTTAGATAATCTCCATTAATCTTTATCCCCTTGTTTTCCCAGCTCAGCGACTGAAAAACACCCTCCAATGTGGCATTAAAGAGCTTCGGAGATATGGTGTCACCTTGTCTCACTCCCTTTCCAATTTTTACGTGTGTTGTATTTTCAAACAGCCTAATCTTTGCACTTGCATTTTCATAGATGTTATTAATAATATTAATGTATGCATCTTCAATACCGCAGGTTTTCAGAGCCATTGTAACTGCTGATGGTTTCACCGAATCAAAGGCTTTTTCATAATCGATAAAAGCCATGCACAATGGAAGTTCATATTCCCTCGCTCTTTCAATTAGTTCTCTCAGCACGTGGATATGATCTATTGTGCTGTAGCCACTCCTGAATCCAGCTTGTTCTCTCGGTTGAGCCATGTCCAGTGTTACCTTCAAGCGGTGTGAAAGAACTTTAGTGAAGATTTTATAAACTACTGATAGGAGGCTGATAGGTCTGTAGTTTCCGAGATCCTCAGTGTCACCTTTCTTATGTAGCAGGATCATTGTAGCGGTGTTCCAATCCTCAGGAATCTTTCCTTCATTAAGGCATCGAGTGAAAATTTGGGCGAGTACTGTTTCGATTTCTCCACTTGCTTCTTGTATGATGTCTACAGTAATTCCATCTTCTCCTGGAGCTTTTCCTCGCTTCATGTTCTTGATTGCATGTGCAACTTCTGCTGGAAGGACTGGAGGAACTCTGGTACTGGTATCTTTCATGATGTCTGGAGTGCATATATCATCCCTTTCATATAATTTGGAGTAGAAATCTTTCAGTCTTGTCAAAATTTCGCCTCTATTTCTTGTTACAGAACCATCTTCTTTTCTCAGTGCCATAATCTGTTTTCTTCCCTTACTGAGATGTCCCTTTGCTATCTTTAGGCTTTGGTTGTTTTCAATTGCTTTACTCACTAGTTCACAGTTGAATTTCCTTACGTCTTCAGTGATACTTTTTCTTACTGTCTTGCATAGCTCTATATATTCCACTTTGGAAGTCACATCTTCTTTAGTTGTCCTCATCTCTCTTCTTTTTTGCATCAACATTTTGGTTTTTCCTGATAATTTGTTCACATGCAACTTGTTCTTAGACCCAGCTAATTTTGTTGCTGTTTCCATAAGAGCTTTGGTTACTTTTCTGTTAACTTCAGAGATGTCCACTTCTTCCGATGTTAGGCCTTCTAAAGCAGAGAACCTGTTCTTCAGTTCTAACTTGAAGGTATTATGGTGTTTTTTAAGGTTGGTTATGTCAATAGATTTTGTTTGTCTTATGAGCTTGCCACGTTCAAGTTTAGTGTTGAGGTGCATCTTACATCTCACCAATCTATGGTCACTACCTGTGTTGAACTTGTTTAGCACACTGCAGTCTTCTATGACGAATTTTTTGTTACACATAATAAAATCAATTTCACTTGTCGTCCCATTTGGATGTCTCCATGTCCATTTCCTGTGTGGCTTTTTCTTGAAGAAGGAGTTCAAGATGAAAAACCCTTCTGCCTCTGCAAACTCAACGAGAGTATTTCCACGCTGGTTTCTGTTGCCATGACCGAATTTACCTACTGAAGTTTCATTCTGTTGCCGTTGCCGTTGCCCTATTTTTGCATTGAAATCTCCCATAATTATTTTCAAGTGCTGCTTACCTTTATTATTTAGATGACAAATTTCCTCATAAAATTCTTCAATTTCTTCTTCAGGATGACTTGTGGTGGGTGCATAAGTTTGAATAATCTGAGCCTGGTATCTTTTCGAGAGTTGGATAACAAGTCGTGCAGCTCTGTCAGAGGAACTTTCAACTTCTACAACTTTGTCCTTCAGTTTCTTGTTTATTATAAATCCAACACCACTAGTTCTGCCAGTATCTGTCCCACGATAGTAGAAGAGATGTCCACTTTTCAGTTCGATGAGATCTTCTCCTTTTCTCCTTACCTCACTTAGCACCACGATGTCCCACTTGATCCTTTGTAGTTCCTCTTCCAATTCAAGAAGCCTTGAATCAGAAGATAGGGAGCGTCCATTGTAAGTAGCCAAGGTCAGCATCAGATGGCAGCCTAGTCCGGTCCTCCGGGGATTCTTAGCACCCTCTGCCTTCATGTCGCACTGGCCGCTGCCTTGGCCAGGTACATTCCAGCTGCCGGAGACTGAGGGCCAAGATTTAAGTTGTGGAATCATTTTGGAGGGGTTTGGCCATAACTCACCACGCTGGCCAAGCGGGTTGGTGAGTGTGGGATAGAATTTCCTCTGATCCCGATGGTATAGTTATACCGCTATGGGCGGTCGTCAGAGCCCCTTTAGTGGGAACAGGATGCACCACGAGAAGGCGGGGTTGACATTTGTCAAGGAGAGGCTGTGATGTTACGCATCACCTGACCTTGCATCCCAAAATCAAACACAAAACTTATCAACTTTCATAGCGTTTACAACTAACTCTTAAACTTTAGTTTAAAAAAAGTGGCAAAAGTTTTTGCATGGTTTATAATAAATGGCAGGATTTCATCTTTTATACTGTCTACTTAAATACTTAATTTTTTTGCGATTTTATTTTTGACTTTAAAAAGTTTCTAAGCACAAATTCTGATTGTTCAACATTTTGTTTTTCAGTATATTTAAATTTCTTTTGTAAATCGAAATACAGTTTTTTGCCATGTATTTGAAGATACTGCCCATTAATGCCGTGGAACATATTCTGAAATATTTAAATTAAGAGTTTGTCATAAGAAGACTTGACTGTTTTAATCCCAAAGTGTTCTCAAAAGTTTATGAAATGCTAAGCAGAAAACTTCGATCCTTTGGATTCTGTGCACCTTTGACGTCACAGGGGTGTGGTACCAAGTAGCCAATACCGCTCGATCGGCTTATGGACCTACCTGTTCTATCTATTTACCTTGGTTCCCACCTACTTGGTTACCTCCTCAGGATTTCAGGCATTCATAGTTCACCCTGAAAAAGTATCAGAGAAAGGGTCTGTACTCCATATTAATGTGATGACAGCCTTTTAAAAAGATTTAGACCCATGTTTATGCACACTCACACACACATACAAGCATTTTCCTCTTAATTCATTAATATATTTCAAGAAATTATCATGTATAATTTTTTTTTTTCCGGAATTATCTGCAAAAACTATTTGCATTGAATTATAATTTGTAAGAAAATTTTATTTTTCTATTTTTTATGTAGCAATAAATTATTTGTGCTGATGAATCTAAAATATCAAGGAAGTCAAATGTGTCCAGAATGCCTGACGATTAGCTTTTAGTAAAGCATCCCAAATCAAGTGGCTTTTGTAACTGCATTATCAACTAACAAAATCTTGCTGATGTTTTTGTTTGCAAATGATGTACAAAATTTCAGGGCAACAAAATTAAGTAATTCTCAGAATTGTATGCCGTGAAACTTAAACAATTTTTATTCTCACATCTAGTTTAGCTCCAGAATTTTTATTTATTACTAATTTTTATCAGTAATCAGTTATGGCTATCAGTGTATCAAAAATCAAAAGAAACAAACAAGTTAAACAAATGCAAAAACATTAAAAATTAACAAATAGCATCTATGTAATAATAAAAGCAAAAAAGGCGTAATTAAAAACCAATTTGAGCACCAAGCTTTTCCATTTTAAAATGTTGCTTTTGAAACTCTTTGAAGAAAATATCCCAAAATTGCATTAAAACTCCAAAGTATACTCATTAAAAAAAAAAAAAAAAAAACACTACAAAGTGGGGGTTTTTTCAAGTGTTTTTTTTTGGGGGGGGGGGTTAGGTGGTTAGACAACCCACCTACCCGCTGAATCGAAAGCACCCCGTTGAATTTGAATGAAATCGGTCAAGAGTGTTAGATTTAAATAGAAATCGGTTAAGAACTTTTTCAATGCAATATCTTCTTTGCAATGGTTTCAGTTACAAACTAGAAATTCTGCATTGGGGACTTATTGGCAAAGGAAAATTGTTTTACAAAGTTTGAAAGGAAGGAGAAAATCGGGTTCGTTTTGAAAAGAAATCAACCAAGAAATTTTCGGATACAATGTCTAAGGAAGATACAAGATGAAAAGTTTCAACAAGTAAGTTGGCATCACATTCTGAAATAATAACTCCGTCGAATTTAAACGAAATTGGTAAAACAGCATTGGATATAAAGATAAATCAATCAAACATAAATTTTGTAAATCTCAAACAGCTGGAGTTGTGAAATCAAAATTTTGTATTTAAGACCTTCTACCAGGGTGCAACAGAACGTAATACAGCAGTTGTTCCTTTTCTTGTGCTCTCGGATTTGCCACAACAAGTGCCTAGTGAAAGAAAGAGTACATCGGATGCAGATAATCCATCATGTATGGGACCAGATACTGTATAATGATGACGAGTTTCACTGACAAACGAAAGAAAGCATCTTAATATTTGAAATATCCTTGGATTGAACATACATCTGAAGGATACACATGCAGCATTTGTTGCAGATTTGGTAAAATGAAAATTGGTCCATGGGTGACCGAGTTAGTTCAACTATCTGCTTCAAAGAAATTAGGGGGAAAGGCTTTAAAACGTGAACAAAGCTATTCACATATAATGGCCTTGGCTACATCTAACACAAAATGGGAGGGTGTGGATGTTAAAACAATGGTATATATGCAGTCCAATGAACAGATGGAAAAAGAAAGTAACTCAACTAAGGATCTGCTAAAACTTGTGTACTACTTATTTTAATCAGAAGTTCTGCACACAATATCAAACTGGTGTAATCTAGTTGTGATGGCTGCTTTTGGGGATGAATCTGGTAATCTGGCTAACTGAATTAAAAATGATCCACAGAATACTCACACTTATCATCCGCTGCCATAACACATTTCTTAGAAGCATTTGGTGAAGCTGTTACAGCAGCAAATGCTGAACGACTAAAAGGTATTCTATCATATTCATTCATGGCTGATCAATGTACAAACATCAGTGGTCGTGAAGTGCTTAGCATTTGTGTTCGTCATATCGTTGCTGTTCGTCATAAGTTTGAAGAAACCTTTTTATTTGCAGTTAACCTACAGTCAACAAAAGCAGAACATATTACAGATGTGTTGATTACTGAGCTATGAAAATAAGGTTTGAATCCAGAGAACATCTCTGCAGTATCATTTGATAGCGGTGCCAATTTTAGCTGAAATGTGAGTAGCGTCTAGGCGAGGCTGAAAGAGCATGCACCAAATTTATTATTTTTACACTGCCGAAACCATCATTCGCAACTCGCTCTTGTTGCTCACAGCAGGGCCATAACCAGCCAAGAAGGCCAGAGGGGGTTTCGAAACATGCAGGGGGAGCTCAAGAAAAAAAAGTCCAATGTGCTGAAGTTAAGATCATGTCCTGTTCTTCTCGTAAAACAAAGAATAAAATTTTCATTGTGCAGTTTATTGCATTTAAAACAGCAAACAACCCCCCCCTCCACCCACCCTGCGGAACTCATTTTGGTCTTTTGAAGGTTTTCATATCCAACCAGGGGTGTTGAAGCGCCGTAAGGGGCTAGTCCCCCAGTAAAATTGCTATTGAGACAAGTCGAAACGATTGTTTCATTTTTCTTTTTCTGTAATTTAAAGATGTTAAAAAATGTAATGGTGTTAAAATTTTGAGACTAACAAAACTTTTGTGATTTAATAAAACTTATCACGCAATTAGTCGTATCTAAAATAGCAAATGATTTTTTATTTGAATTGTTTATTTTCCCTTTATTTCATTTTTGTATCTATCTCTAGAACTATGTGTCGTAGCTCAAAGAAATTAGTTTCATTCGATTCAAAATGCAAAATTACATATATAATCATACACTGTTGGCCATCTTCCCTAAAAAACTGTACTTTTTTTTTTTTTTTTTTTTTGGTGAATTTTGAAAAATTTTGGGGTTTCATTTGGGCACCTTATTATAGACTGATTTTATTGGTTAACAAAATGGGATTACCAAAACTGATTTTTGTACCAAAAATCAACTCAATCGGTACATAATTCTGGATGCTATCATGTTGACAGGCTAATAGATATACATATAGGATACATAAACTTTTGAGATATTGTTCAGATTCATATTCTCCACCCTGTGAAATGTGTCGAAAACACCATTTGAGTTCAAACTCACGTTGCAGGACCAATTGTAATCTCTTGTCCTATTCTTTTTTTTTTTAATAGAAGGACAAGCTAAAAAAATTAATCATTACACAAAGGTAGTCGAGCTTTAACAATTTTGCCAACGCATTTTATGCACATTTTAACATAGAATAATTAAAAATACAGCCAAATTTTTGATCATGGACATTTAAGTTTTCAAAATCTTATGAATTGTTTTATTCAATTTCAAAACAGCATTAAAATTACTAACTGATGCTAATTTTCACATTAGAACAAGCAAGAATTGCAAGGCGCGCGGAGCTTTGTTGAAAATTCATACATTATGGGCAGTGGATTAAGAGATTTTTATGCCTGATGAATTTCAGCACAGTTACATTACGCTCAAAGTTTAAGCTGAATTAACTTAATTAGCAAAATGCTACAATAATCTGATTTAGCTGAAATGCACAATTTTTCAGATCAGATGTTTAAATATTTTTTTTTCGAGATTAGACTAAATATGATATTTGGGTAAATGGAATCAAGATCCATGTATTTTTCAGAAAATAAACTCACCCATGTTGTTGGCCACTTTTGCCTTTGTAGCCACATGGTTGGCTTCTGTTTTGGCTCCGATACACAGACTGAAATTTATTTGGAAAAAATTTTTAAAAAAAAGGAAAGATCAGAAAATGACAAGAGTCTTGCCCATTAAAAACTTAAAGTAAAAACTGATAGCCTTTTTCAATTTAGAATAGTTGCAATTTCCTGTCAGCCATATCATTGAATTTCTTCAAATAATTGAGGAGTCCAAATTTTTTGTTATATTTTTTTCAAAGCTTAATAGCACTAAATCTGCCTGTCTTTGACCAGACATGTTTTGCCCCTGAGGCCTGTCGATATTTGTAAGGGCTGAAACAGTACTTTCACAAATTGCAGTGCTACATGCAGAAACCCTACAAGTTGCCGCCAGGTCATACACATAAGGAAAAGCTTTTGCATTTCATAGAGTTTTTCTATCAAGTCCTCCGTTCTTGTTTCAGATTTTATATAATTTTTTGCAACTACTATTTCTTCTCTTTGGGGAATATTAATTCCAAGTTCTTTCAGGGCATCATACTTTTTTTCTAAATCCTCATTCAGTTCCTTAACAGCAGTTATTGCAGCAATCAAATCTTGGTTGTTGCAAAATCTCTTGTCAAGTTCTTGTAGAACAGAATCAATAATATAATTGTAGATGCACTGCAGTTTATTATGATGACTGACTGCTGAAGGCTCATTTATGAATTCATAAACTATAAAGTTTTCCATCATTAAATTTTTTACGAATTCTATGCTTTTTCATTTCATCTTCCAAATTCTTAAAGAATGAATTACTCTTCTCCAGTGTTGCATCAAAATTAGGAATGTTTTGAAGGTCAGCAAGTGTTTGGTGCACAGAATTTATAATTTTATTTTATGTTTCAAGGCTTGCAGTACGACTCTGTAAAATTTTATCTGCTAGATGTAAAATTCCAAGTATTTTTTTCATCAATACCAAACAAAAGCAGAATGTGCCATTGATCATTGTATGTAATAATCCAGTGCTTCTCCATTGAACTTTTTCTTTTCAATAAACTGAATTTCTATAAGGGATTTGACAATGTCATTGAAATTTCCAACCATTAATTTAACGACTTCAAAATGGCCTGACCACCTATGTTGTAAAAGTGAAACAAGTTTTTTGCCTTTATATATGTTATGGATATTTCCTTTCTTGAGAAAATTAAAAAAGGCTGTGCTCTGGCTGAAAAAGTACTGAATTTCATCTATCATTACTACTTTCATTACAACTAAATGTAATCTATGGTTGTAGCAATGAACATAGGGGATCTTCCAATTTAATTTAATTTGCAAGATAGCCTGGACGCCACCTTTTCCACCAGACATGACACTGGCTCCGTCATAGCATTGACTAAGTAAATACTTGGTATCTATTTTGCAGGCTTCTAATAAATCGAGTGCCATCTTAGCCAATGATTTTGCATCACTGCTGTTCACCATCTCAACTGATAACGTTTTTTTCTAAAACTTTTCCATTTCGAACAAATCTGATTCCAAAAGCTATTATTTCTTCCATTTTTTTTGTTACGGCTTCCATCCATAAATAATGTGTACCAAGGAAAGTCTGCATTTAAAACATTTGTAACAATATCATTTTTCACCATATCAGCCATAACATGAATGATATCATTCTGCATCTTAGAAGATAAATAGGATGCATTTTGGGGAATTGTTTTAAAAATATCTAAAAGTTTTTGGTCCTTTTTAAGTGTATATTCAAAGGTTTTTATAAATAATCCATCTTCTGAATTTTCTTCAATATTAACAGGGTTCATACGGTCCTTAAAAGTCCTTAAGAACTCTTTAATTTCCATTTGCCTTTTTAAGGGCCATTAAAAAGTCCTTAAGAACTCCTTAATTTCCATTTACCTTTTTTAAGGGCCCTTAAGAACTCCTTAATTTCTGTTCTGTTTTTAAGGGCTCTTAAAAAGTCCTTGAAAACACCGTAATTATATTATATTCGGTCGTTAAAAAAGTCTTAATTATTTTTTTAACCAAAGAAATGTGCGCGTTACGCAGGCCAGCTGGTTTCATTAGGGTACTGATGATGGTTTTACGTCACTAGAATCCACTAGATCGCATGTCGCAAAAGTTTACCCATGTTCTGTATTGCTTTTGGCAGTTTGCCAACCAGCTACCTTCAAATCCCTTTGGTTTAGATTAGATTTATTGCTGGCTTCTTGTTTTCTTTGTGCGGGGTCAGTGCAGTTCAGATCGTTATCTTCTGTTATTTATTAGAGAATGTGGTACTAAGTAAAGAGTTTAGAGCTTCTGTCTTTTCAGCTCGACAGAAATATGTTCAATATTAAAAAAAAAAAAATGTGCCAAGCAACATCTGGGAGGAAACGTAAATTGATTGAGGAGGAATTGCAAATGCTTAGTATGAAAAAACAAAGTAGAAAAAAATATTGCCGAATTAGGAATTAAAGAAACGTGCAGATGCCGTTGCCGCCCAAGGGGAATTGATGAGAGATATGAACTGCTTCCTTCAATCAAATAGTTTTCAAAAATTAATAAAGGAAAAAAATGAAGAATTGGCAGAAATTACCATGTCAGTAGTTGCAAAAAAGGAGCTGAAAAATTTATTTCATTGTAGGCCTACGACCTTTGTTTGACCTCAAAAAAGTTAATATATACATAATATAATTGCCTTGCAGTCATTGTTAAATTGCATTACTCTTTAAGTTTAAGAGCAAAAAAAGATGTATAATAGAAGTAAAAATTCTGAAGGAAATTTCATAGTTGTCTTGTTTTTACTGCAGTTTGTTTTAGATTTTACACCTATACACTATTGCAGGGCTGCCATACCTGCGCCAATTGCTCCAGCCCGCGCCAAAACGTTGTTCTTGCGCCATTCTGCTAAAAAATCGCCATTTCGACGAAATCTGCGTAAATTTTGCGCCAAAATATAAAATTTACCGGTCATCGATTCAGCGGTTAATTCGTACGTGAGATTCTTCCGCGGATTCACGGAGTCCCTTCCGTTTTTTTTTTTTTTTTTGTCGTTTTCAAGATCGATGCAAAAGTGAAGAAATTTTCGGGATATTAGGAAACGGAAGTTAAACGAAGTGCAGATTTTTCCCGTAATCATATTTTTTTCTCGCGCGATGTTGCTTCTGTTCTTCAGTATTGTTAAATATAATTTCATTGCATAGTTTCAGCTTTAAATCGTAGGCAACGATTTCCGAAAACGGAAGTTAGGCCGCCCGAAAATTTCCCCGTAATCTTCGGCGACGAGATTCTCGCGCTGATTCGAGGAATTCCGTCTTTTTTTGTTATCATTTGGACCATGTACGAAATCGATGCATAACTGAACTAAAATTTTGGGAGGATTGGTGGCCCGAGGGGGGGGGTCGTTTTCTCCGTCGGAGGACGGAATTTCATCCTTCGAAAACGGAAAGTAGACAGAGGTAAGATTTCTCTGGTAATCGTAATTTTTTGTTCTCGCGATGTTTCCTCTACCCAGTATTGTTAGATATCATTTCATTCCATAAATATTTGTATTTCAGCTTGAAAATGTTGGATAAATTTCCGAAAATTGAAGTCAGGCGGAGCGAAGATTTCTTCCGTAATTGTATCCCCCCTCCCCTTACCCGCGATGTTTCCACTCCTATGTAGTTGTTAAATGTCATCACCCTTATAAATGTGTGTGCATTTTAGCTTGATAAGGGTGGGGGAAATTTCCAAAAACAGAAGTGACGAAATTTGGAAATTTGTAAGAATTGATGCATGGTGTTAAAAAAAAATATTCATTCTCTGAAAATTACACCATTTATCTAAAATAGTTAAAGCTCTGATATCAGAATTCATGGTTCTCAGGCTGAAAGTTCTTTAAGCATGATGGATAAAATTGTCATCTGAGGGAATAAAAAAAATGAAAAAAGAAAGAAAAGTAACAAAGAAAAATGGTAAAGGGAAAACTTTGAGCAGAAAAAAATAAACAGTGGATGCTGTGCAGTGGCAGAGTCAACAAAAGACAAATATGGCCGTGGAACTTGCTGAGAAGAAAGTAGGGTTTGTTCGCAAGAGGAAACCAGAGCTAATGTTTTAGCAAGTACAAGAACAAAACCAGGAAAAAAAAACTGTTTGAAGCTCTCTTTCAAAACCACCCTATTTTGTTTGGAATTTGCTAATTTTATAATTGTGAATACAGTGGTTTGATCTAGTTAAATATTTTCATAAATAAATTACAGTAAATGATTCAGTTTTGTTCATGCTATGTAATATTCACACTTTCTCACTGTGCAGTCTGATTTTTCACCAAATTAAAAAGTACAGCTTTGTTTTTTTTCTTCGTCAGTCTCGTATGTTAATTAAAATCGATCACGAGCGCTATGGATAAATGATTGAAAGGATTGTTTATATCGCATAACTTGTAATCAATTACCAGGAATGCTGATCTTTTGGTTCTTACTTACTTAAAGTCTGAATTTTGCCCCGTACGTTCAGGGATCAGAATTTTTAGGAGGTTTTCTTTTTCTTATTTTGATCTACCTTGGGGAACATCTTCACCCTCACACTTTTCTTTTTCCAGATGGAAGGTGCGTTGAACCACTTACTAACTCGCAATCGTCTGCTTTATGTCCATGTCCATACATGCAGGATCCCATGTATGCAAGAACAGTGGCTCTTTCAGACAGCAACAACAAAAAAGTCATACACTGATTCTACTACTGAAGAAGAGGGGGGGGGGAATCTCGTGCCAAAACGTCACTGTGCAAGCGTTAAGCGATAGAAGCAGCTTTTATCTAACCGACTTTACTAAATCTCACTATCATCTTATAGTTTTGGTTCCAGTTGTAATTGTTCACAGCAATAACGAAAGTTTGACATTGATAATTACTTGATAAAAAACATTGTATGAAGAGTATCATGGTGCAACTGCTTAAAGATGATGCTTATAGTTTTCACTGCTATCTTGTAGTTTTGGTTCCAATTTGATTATTAAATGTTACATTAGTTTTCCTTTTATATCGAAGGTATGCTTTCCTTCAGAAAGCCTTAGGAGTTTGTGATGAACACGCAAACCACGTATGCGTGGCTTGCCAGTTGGTTGGTTTCAGAAATAATGTATTTTAATCTGAATGCCATGAATCTCAAAAAATATTCTGCTAAAAACCAACCAAACAACAAACAGTAATTACATATTATTTATTCTTCCTAAGTGTATATTCGCAAGCGTTCAGTATCAATAGTAACAGTTCTTGGATGCGGCAGCATCCTATTTGTGTTACAGCGAAACAAATGTATTCAGAAAAAAATCCCTGATATTAATGTGTTACGCTTAAAGTATTGCAGGTCATCTAGTTTTCAATAAATCGTGGGTAGTATAATTGTTTTCCTATTTATCTCACTGTAGGAGCGACAGAAATGCTAATTAACAGTTGTAAGAGAAGCAGTAAAATGTCAACAAACCTGAAATATAACATTTTCTCATAGTTCATAAAATAATGGTAATTCAGTATATAAGCATAACTTAAAGCACAGCATGGACTTAAAACAATTAAAAATACTATCATTAGCTGCTCCAAAACCTGAGTTCTGCTCCAAAATGCAAATTTTCTGCTCCAAATTGCACATTTCCCTGCTCCAAGAATTGCTCCAAAACATGGTAGGGGCACTAACACCCCTGCTATTGCCAAATGTTGAAAATCAACCTGCAATTAAGTGTATGGAAGAAGTTACTACAAGTGCTACAGCTGTAGAATTTAAAAATAAAATAAAAATGCAACAGTTACACAAGCAAAAATGTGTTATTCATCCAAATCTACGAAAACCAAATTTTTCTCCAGATTTGGAAATTCGAAAGCTGTGTAGTAAATAAAAAAAAAAAAAAATACTTAAAAAGAAAGTGATGCTTCACTGTTCAGTTTTGATTCTTTGAATTCTGCCAATGTAGTTTTGAAATTTATGCAAACATTTTTATTGAACTTAAGGCTTTCAATTCCGATGATATGATTTAAGTTACGATGAACTTGTGTGTTTCAATTTGATTTAGATAGTGTGTTTACTTGCTTCATTAACCTAAAACAGGTCTAACAAGCTGTGCTGCATTTTTATAAAAGTGTTATTTTTCCAGCTGCAGCACTTGTAGTGATGCCACCCACAGAATTAATGCATTTAGTTTCTTAGCATGTATCCGTACATATTTGTAAAAGTAATTCTAATGGAAGGAATTAAGTTATTGAATGGAAAGGTAAAGATACCAAAAATTTTAAAAGATTGACAATCACAGCCATATGAAATTCTAGCTGTATTTGTAATACTGTTTTTGTTAAAATGAATTTGTAAATTAATAAAAAAATATAAATTCGGATAAACTTTGAAGGAAAAACAAATGCAAATTTAAAAAGTTTCCGAAACCACAAAGATGGGCCTATAATCACAATTAATGGGTGAAAATTTGTTGAAAATTGAAATTCCATAGTAAATAAATTTATGCTTCACACCACAATACAAAGAAGCAGAGTGCTAGTTCTGTAGATGCAAAGATATGCTTCAGGACAAATAATGGATCCAGTATTACCAGTAAATAATGTGTATAAGGAACTTTTAAGTTAGTTGGTTTTTCTGTTGGAGTATGTAGGTTTATTTTAGTAGAACTAATTTTAATTCATATATTTGTGCAATGGAATATTCATTAGTTTCAACAAAATTGATTTATTGTGTTAAAATGACTTATGTTGTAATAGTTAACTCACATTTTGTATATTGTGTATATTTGCATGCAGCAATTATGAAGTCCTTAAAAAATATTTAAAGGTCCTTAAAAATAGCCTGAAGGTCCTTAAGAACTCCTTAATTTCCATTTTCAAAAAAGAGTATGAACCCTGATTAAGTACCTCTTAAGGGCAGTTGATCAGTAGTAAGAAATTATATCATTTCCATGATGGATGAAACATAATAACGGTTTTCTTCTAGAACTTTATCATTTACTAAACACGAAACTGACTGATTACGCCGCTCTCTTACTTTTCTTTCTTCCCACTTTGCAGCAGCAACTAATGATTTTTCGTCAATTCATGAGCTTCAAATCCCGTAGTTATATACGCTGTCTCTTTTTGTCCCAGTAGGTTGATAATACTTGCAAGCGTTACAAAATACCTTGTCCAATTCTTCTAAATATTCCAGCCATTCAACATACTATTTGCGTAACCAGTCACCTTCAAAACTTCTGTCATATTAATTTTTGTAATATTGCCCAGTCTTCATTTGTTTACTGTCGGGTAGCTTTATCACATTAAACTGAATAAGTGAATCATTATCCTGCATAATATCAGGAGTTTTACTAAAAGCAGCTTTTTCTTGTTCTTCACTGCTGTCCTCATTCTCGGCACTTTTTCTTTTAAAGTATTTTAATAAAGACATTTTATACAACAGGACTGAACTTCCTGCATACTTCAAAGAGATTTCAATTTTCAAACAATGATTAGATAAAGACTCAAAATGTTTTTTAAACAAAAGAAACCGTAAGCAAACCGAGGAACAAAATTCGTAGATAAAAGCATGAAAACCAGACCAGGTAGTACTGACTTTTTTAGAACTCTACAATTAGATAGTGGGGGAAATTTTGTTTTCAATCTCCACACCAGCCTAACTGAACATGTGCTCCCTTAAATTAACTCATTAGAGAAGTTGGCCTGGTTCTTCAAGAAACGTTCCTTCATAGGGGTCGGTTGCTAAATAGGGCGTTGGGGGAAGGTTTTAGTTGAACATGCAGCAGGATGATTTCCTTGAAGAAAAAAAAGAGGGAGTGCAGTTAAGATGAGTTTAAGCTTTAAACTGTCACTCCGTTTTTCAGCTTTGTAAGAAGTGTGGAACCTGGGTATTTGTTTTTCTTTAGGTAATGTTACTACAACTGCCTGTCATCCTCAAGAACTCCTGCGCCACCGCCCCCACTCACTTCCAGGGAGGATGAAGCTTTGTAGCCATTTAAAGTGACCTCTACATCTGCATATTTGTATTATTTCATGGGTCCAGGGTAGTGAGAAAATTTTCAGTGGGAATGGTAATTCGGACAAAGTATTTTTTCTGCAGTGGTCCTTAAGCAAAGATGGTCGTTAATAGGGGGAAGCCGGATTCTCAATAATTTTAGCTATGAGGAAACATTGGTCGTGTAAGAGATACTTTAAAATTTATGAAAGTCTGGGAATTGCTGGGGGGGGGCTCTGAGAACCGCTAGAGGGCCCCCCCCCCTCTGGTTGCGGGCCTGGCTCACAGCTGCAGACAAAGTCCTCACATCAAGAGAGTACTGAGCGCGCTTAATAAGCTGTACAGCACATTCAGAGTAAGACACAAAAGGTTGTCAATTTTGCACATAGCAGAAATGATGGTCAGTTTTGCACATGGAAGAAATGGTGGTCTATAACATGTCTCATAAACTTGTTCAACCAGGGGAAACGAGATGGTTGTCACATGAAGGCAGTGTTAAAGTGGTCATACAGCATTTTGCTTCTTCGTACATGTACAGCCTTAGAAAATATCTATATTGAGGTTGGTAATTATTCGTCTGATGCAGGGGGACTTTTGCTTCTGTTTCGAAAGAAATCGACGATTTTCATCCTCATGCAACTTTCTACTCTTTTAGCATCATCACTAGTTCGTCTCAGTAAATCCTTGCAGTCATCCCAAGAAACCTTAACGGAGGCAATGGTACTCACTGATAAATTCGGTGCAAAAACATTGAAAATATTGAAATCAATGATTTGATGTTAGAAGCAATGGGAGTTTACAAAAAAAAAAGGCTCAGGAACATGACATAAAAATAAAAGATAACGACATAACTGATAAGGATTTATTGAAGTTGGCATACAGCTACAAGAATAAAATCTTACAAAAAATGAGCCAGAGATTCTCTGACCAATTTGAGGAATTGGGAAAGTTCCATGAGATTCACCGAAAAAACTGGAAAACCCTGACTTTACAAAAATTGCCAACATGTATGGAACCAATGAAAGTGACATAAAGAACGAGTTTAACATTTACAGGAGATACCTTGGGAATTATTGGAACTCAAAGCAATCTTCTAATGCTTACATGTGGTGCAGAAAGAAAAGACATGTTCCCTTCACTGTCGGCTGCAGCTATGCGCCTTTTACTGCTTCCTGTTGAAACTGCGTGTGTAGATAGGACATTTTCGACAATGAACCGTATTCTGTCATCTGATAGAAAATGAATGCTTCAAGCACACGTAGACGCCTTAATGAAAATTTCAATTGAAGGCTCGAAAATTTCCGGTCTTAGCAGCCCAACCTATGAAGATGGTAAAGTGTAGAATCAGTGCATTGAACAAGCTTATCACAAATGGGTTTAAAAGGAAGGACGAAATATTTAAAAGATAAAAATGTTAAGAATGCTACATAACCAAAGAATCTGTTTATCTTTTTAACAAATACTTTCATTGTTATTTTTAAATTATTCAGTGAGTGTACCAGGGTTGTCTACCCACCTACCCGCATAAAAAAACCCGGGTGGTTTTTTTAAACTGGAGTGTACTTTGGAGTTTTAATGCAATTTTGGGATATTTTCTTCAAAGAGTTTCAAAAGCAACATTTCAAATGGAAAAGCTTGGTGCTCAAATTGGTTTTTAATTATGCCTTTTTTACACTTTCCAACTGTAGGTTGAAGAAGCGTATATGCTCCAACTTTGTCCGTCCATCTGTCGAAACACGAACTCGCGTAAAAACGGTTCGATTTCGATGAAATTTTAGTATGTGGTAGGGGACGAACCCTATTGAAAATGGACGAAATGGGGTCACAGGTCGCGGGATCCAATCCATTGCCCTTATGCATCATAACTTGCGTAAATATGGTTTGATGTCGATTAAATTTTAGTATATTGTAGGGGACCACCTGGGAATAAACCCTATTGAAAATGGGTGAAGTGGGATCGAAGGTCAGATCATAGGAGCTGGATGCATTCCATTGCCCTTACGCGTCATAACGTGCGTAAAAATGGTTTGATTTCAATGAAATTTTAGTATGTGGTAGGGGACCACCTGTGGACGAACCCTATTGAAAATGGAACAAATAGGGTCAAAGTTCAGGACATAGGATCGAGATCCATTCCATCGCCCTTATCCCATACTATTAAGGTGGACGTCAAGTAATTTTGCTTCCTATACTTCCAATGGAAAAACTTTTGTACACATTTCCTTCACAAATTAGTATGTTCCCAAGGATGGAAATTTGAACATCGATTAAAATAACTTCATATTATAACTTGGAATACTTAACATTTTCTAAAGCATAACCTTAATTATATTAAAAAACAATAACGTTTCCTTTGGTGGTGTTGAAACCAGAAAAAAGACGGTGCGACCTGTACTTTGATGACGTCAGTAGACAAATAAATGTTGGATTGCATAATTATGGTTATGTTTTAGAAAATATTAAGTATTCCAAGTTATAAAATGCAGCTATTTTAATCGATGTTCAAATTTTCATCCATGGGAACGCATTCATTGTGAAGAAAATGTGTACTGAAGTTTTTCCATTGGAAGTATAGGAAGCAAAATTACGGCCGCCCCGGTGGCGCAGTGGTCTAAGGCGTTAGCCTCTGATCATTCGTCCGAAAGGGGTCCGGGTTCGAATCCCGGTGAGGCATGGATGTTGTGTTTGTCTTCGGCACTGGCTCTCTCCCTTCCCTGGAACCAGTTACCCTAAATTAGGGACGGGCGACTGCTTATAGCCCATTGAGTTGCTCACGGTGGTCGTTAAACCTCCAATCAAAAAAAAAAAAAAGAAGCAAAATTACTTGACGTCCACCTTAAAGGAGCAATTCTTGTATGTATGTAAATTTTATTTTGAAAACGGCTCTAAGGATTTTGATGAAAGTCGTTAACCTACCGTTTTCTGTTATTAGAAATCGATTTAGCTTGATCTCTACTTTAGGAAAATTGGTTTAGTGCGTTAAATAGCCACCCCGAATTACCACGTTTTTAGTGTCATGGCGTCGTTCCATTAATGTTGCACATGCTTAGAAATCTTATGACGTCACAAACTCACGACTGAGATGTTGGCTCGCAGTCACGCCGTCTGTCTCATTACGTCACGCGTTGTGTGTGGATCCTATCAAAGTTTTATGACGCCACACTCTTGCGAGCAGATGGTCACGATTCCCATCTGCCTCATTACGTCACGCGTTGTGTGCGTATGTTCGTCCTCACGATAATTCGCGTAACAATCGTCCGATTTCGACGAAATTTTAGTATGTTGCAGGTGCCTGGGGACGAATTCTATTGAAAATGAGCGAAATGGGGTCAAAGGTTACAACACAGGAGCGGGATCTATTCCATAGCCCTTATGCGTCATAACTTACGTAAAAATGCTGTGATTGCGACAAAACTTTATCATGTTATTTCGCAGGTATACTGAACCGGTTCTGTTGAATATCGTCAAAATGGGATCAAAGGTCAGGGCACAGGACCGAGATTTATTCCACAGCCATTATCCTCATAACTTGAGTAATGATTTCTGGTATGTTGGAAAGCGTATTATAATCAATGCATTACATGTTTTTACTAACTTGTTTGCTTTTATTATTACATAGATACTATTGGTTAATTTTTAATGTTTTTGCATTTGTTTAACTTGTTTGATTTTTGATATACTGATAGCCATTACTGATAAAAATTTGCAGTAAATAAAAATTCTGGAGCTAAACTAGATGTAGGAATAAAAATTGTTTAAGTTTCACTGCATACAATTCTGAGAATTACTTAATTTTGTTGCCCTGAAATTTTGTACATCATTTGCAAACAAAAACATTAGCAAGATTTTGTTAGTTGATAATGCAGTTACAAAAGCCACTTGATTTGGGATGCTTTACTAAAAGCTAATCGTCAGGCATTCATGACACATTTGACTTCCTTGATATTTTAGATTTTGCCACCCCGGTGGT
This sequence comes from Macrothele yani, assembly GCA_039090855.1. Lineage (NCBI taxonomy): Eukaryota > Metazoa > Arthropoda > Arachnida > Araneae > Macrothelidae > Macrothele > Macrothele yani. Next base: position 94,056,126 of record CM076993.1, read on the forward strand.
GCAGTGGTCTAAGCGATGGCCTCTGATCATTCGTCCGAACGGGGTCCGGGTTCGAATCCCGGTGAGGCATGGATGTTGTGTTTGTCTTACGGCACTGGCTCTCTCCCTTCCCTGGAACCAGTGACCCTAAATTAGGGACGGGCAACTGCTTATAGCCCATTGAGTTGCTCACGGTGGTAGTTAAACCTCGAATAAAAAAAAATATATTTTAGATTTATCAGCACAAATAATTTATTGCTGCATAAAAAATAGAAAAATAAAATTTTCTTACAAATTATAATTCAAAGTTCATGCAAATAGTTTTTGCAGATAATTCCGAAAAAAAAACAAAAAAGTTTATACATGATAATTTCTTGAAATATATTAATGAATTAAGAGGAAAATGTGTGTGTGTGTGTGTGTGTGTGTGTGTGTGTGTGTGTGTGTGTAAACACTGGTCTAAAAGATGCAGTACTCGTGCTAAAACAGCTGAAAGAGGTTAGTAGAGTACTAGACATTCTCCAGTCTGAACAAACAAACATTTTTGAGGCAGTGGAACTGGAGCAAGATCTTATGGAAAATGCAGATCTTGAACCATATACTCCGGTGATAAAAAAGAAAAAAATGGATCAAGCACTTCAGCCTTGCCACTACTTGGCAAACTTAATGAATCCAAAATGGCCAGGGAAAGAGAATGAGCCCTGAGCTACAAAAAAATTAATGATAACTGGGTGTTAGAAAAGAAACCTGAATGGATAATTTTTGTAATGGCTTTTAAAATATGTGACACAAAGTGCTATCCATAGTCTATGTTTGTAAATGATGTGCAGAACTTCAGTGTTGCCAAATGGTGGCAGCCGCCCCCGGTGGCGCAGTGGTCTAAGCGATGGCCTCTGATCATTCGTCCGAAAGGGGTCCGGGTTCGAATCCCGGTCAGGCAAAGACGTTGTGTTTGTCTTACAGCACTGGATCTCTCCCTTCCCTGGAACCAGTGACCCTAAATTAGGGACGGGCGACTGCTTATAGCCCATTGAGTTGCTCACGGTGGTCGTAAAACCTACAAAAAAAATGGTGGCAGCTGATGGAGCGACATGCAAGTGTGACCAAAGCTGGAACCCTGAAAGATTTCTGCTCTTACATGTCAAGTCTATGTGGTTGTCCAGCCAGTTCAACCGCAGTAGAAAGGATATTTTCTACTTGCGGACTAGTCTGGTCAAAACTTCGCAATCGCTTAGGTGTTGATAAAGCACAGAAACTTGTCAAGATAAACAAATATTTAAAAAACAAACAGTAAATTTGTCTCAAAAAATATTGAAATTTGTAGTTTTACTCAAATTTAATTAAACATCTCAGAAATGTTTAATGAGTGTTTAGAGTTTGATCAAATACTAGTTTATAAATTGCAGTGAGTGGTGTGTAAAGTATCTTAGATTTTGTGTAGATTTAAATAAAAAAATTTCAACAGACTACATTAAAAGGAGATTTTTGTTAACCAATAGGTAAGTTGCATGGATTTTTCATTAATAATATTTAAAAGAAAAAAAACAAGGATAAAGCATCTCAAGCTGTTTTGTTCATTGCTTAGCACATCGTTTGAACCTTGTATTACAGCAGAGTTTTTCTAAAATTTCAAAGTGTTGTATATTTTATGCAAGCCTCACTGGAATTCCTTCGTTTTTTCACCACTCAGTGAAGAGATCTTATACACTCACATCTACAACCGCAAGACGCATACCAACCATAGCAGAAACTCGTAGCTCCTCCACTTCGAAGTTAGTAAGTGTAATTGTTAAAGATTAGGATCATCATCATTGTCAACCATTATCAATCCAATGCTGGATGGTCTCCCTAAGTTTCTTCCACAATGATCTGTCTTGTGCCAGTCTCCTCCATGTTACTCCCGCATACTTTCGAATTTCATCCACCCATCTCCCATGTGTTCGTCTTCTGGGTCTTTTCCTGTCCCTTGGAATCCAATCTAAAATTTTGGCTGTCCATCGATGGTCTGTCCTTCTGGCAGTATGTCCAGCCCATTGCCATTTCAGGGATTTAACTCTGATCATGATGCCTTCCACTCTTGTCATTTTTCGGATCCACGAGTTCCTCTTCTTATCTCTCCTGGTTACACCAAGCATGCACCTCTCCATGCTGCTTTGAGTTGTCTGCAGCCTTTGAATGCCTCTTTTAGTTAAGGTCCACGTCTCTGCACCATACGTAAGCACTGGAAGAATGCATTGATCAAACACTTTTCTTTTAAGACATAATGGCATATTGCTCTTGAAAATTATGCTGTTTCTTCCAAAAGCTCTCCAGGGAAGTTTTGTACGCCGATTAATTTCTTCATCAATGTGACCCTCACTTGATATCTGCTGTCCAAGATAAACGTACGTGTCTGTTATCTCCAGCTTTTCTCCATCAATCGATAAATCTTCATTTCTTGTAAAAGCATTGAACATCAATTTTGTCTTCTGAAAGTTCGTTTTTAATCCCACTTCTTTACTCTTGTCAGCAAGTTCCTGGATCATACTCTGCAGCTCTGATGGGGTAGTTGCAAAAATGGCTATGTCATCGGCAAAACGAATGTGAGTTAGATAATCTCCATTAATCTTTGTCCCTTTGTTTTCCCAGTTCAGTGATTGAAAAACATTTTCGCCGCCCCGGTGGCGCAGTGGTCTAAGGCGTTGGCCGCTGATCGTTCGTCCGTAAGGGGTCCGGGTTTGAATCCCGGTCAGGCATGGATGTTGTGTTTGTCTTACGGCACTGGTTCTCTCCCTTCCCTGGAACCAGTGACCCTAAATTAGGGACGGGCGACTGCTTATAGCCCATTGAGTTGCTCACGGTGGTCGTTAAACCTCCAATCAAAAAAAAAAAAAAAAAAAAAAAATAGACATTTTCCAATGTGGCATTAAAGAGCTTCGGAGATATGGTGTCACCTTGTCTCACTCCCTTTCCAATTTTTATTAGGATACATTGAAGGAAGTATTCGGATTTCTGACAAATAGTGAGCAATCAGACAAAAATCAATTCAACTTGCCAAGGGGTTTTTAAACGATATGGACACTTTTGAATTTACATTTTTGGCAATAGTATTTAATGAAATTTTTTGCCCCACCGATCTATTATTCGAAAATTTGCAGAAAAAATCACTAGACATAAACTACTGTGTAACTCAAATTAAAAAACTCGTGAAATTTTGAGCCATAAAAGGAACGATGAAGTATTTGAAACACTGGAAAAGCTAGCAAAATCACAGAAATAAGCAAATCTAAACAGGAATATGCTGCTCTTACACAAGAAACAATTTTTCAAAATTACAAACAATTGTATTTTGAAATTTTGACCACATTCTTATGGAAATGGATATAAGATTTCAAGACTGAAAATCTTCAATTTGTCTTGCTGACACAACCAAATTCGAACAATTGAATTCAAGCTTTCGCTCTCATGCTTTTAAAAATCTACAACATTTTTACGGAAAAATATTTACTAAACTCCAGCGCCTTAAAAATGAACCGAGTCTTGTATATGCCAACGAAAAATTAAGAAATATATCGACTCAAGAACTTAGAGTGCTTCATAAAGATAAAGACATTTTTGCCGCCCCGGTGGCGCAGTGGTCTAAGCGATGGCCTCTGATCATTCGTCCGTTAGAGGTCCGGGTTCGAATCCCGGTGAGGCATGGATGTTGTGTTTGTCTTACGGCACTGGCTCATTCTCTTCCCTGGAACCAGTGGCCCTAAATTAGGGACAGGCGACTGCTTATAGCCCATTGAGTTGCTCACGGTGGTCGTTAAACCTCCAATCAAAAAAAAAAAAAAAAAAAAAAAAAAAGACATTTTTACAGAAGCTTATAAATTGGTTGCCCTCATTTTAGCCATTCCATCTACAAGTGTGTCAGTCAGTGGAAAGAAATTTTTCTTGCCTTGAAAGAATACAAACTTAAGAAACACTATTTCTCAGGACAGACTTGCTTCTTAGGCAAATATTTCTTTTCAGAAAGATATTTTATTGATGCTCACGAAGAAACAACCATTCTATGACGACATAATCGACAAATTTGCAGTTTTAAAAGAAAGAAGAATTGATCTAATATACAAAAAAATAGGTCAGTCCTCATATAGTAATTTTTTTTTTTTGATTGAAGGTTTAACGACCACCGTGAGCAACTCAATGGGCTATAAGCCCTGGAACCAGTGACCCTAATTTAGGGTCACTGGTTCCAGGGAAGGGAAAGAGCCAGTGCCGTAAGACAAACACAGCATCCATGCCTCACCGGAATTCGAACCCAGACCCATTTCGGACGAATGATCAGAAGCCATCGCTTAGACCACTGCGCCACCGGGGCGGCATATATAGTGATTTTTATTGAAGACAGTAGATATCTTTTCATATTGCTGCTGTTACTCTTCTGTTTTTTCAACCACGAGCCGCCACTGAACCCAATATACGTATATCCTGGTTCAAGGTTTGGTGTTATACACCAAACATATGGAACACCATAGTACTGATTGAATTCACACCAGAAATTTAAAAGAAATTGAATCACATTTATTTCCTATCACGGCTAAAATAAATTTAAACACAAATCTTTGAATAGTGAAATCATAATAGAAAAAAACCTAGTATGAAGGAAATCTGGGCCGCCCCGGTGGCGCAGTGGTCTAAGCGATGGCCTCTGATCATTCGTCCGAACGGGGTCCGGGTTCGAATCCCGGTGTGGCATGGATGTTGTGTTTGTCTTACGGCACTGGCTCTCTCCCTTCCCTGGAACCAGTTAACCTAAATTAGGGACGGGCGACTATTTATAGCCCATTAAGTTGCTCACGGTGGTCGTTAAACCTCCAATCAAAACAAAAAAAAAGAAGGAAATCTGGGCTCTATTATGAAAAATCATAGGCAAACAAGTACTGGCAACACTATTACCACCTGTAATTGTGATGGATTTCTTAAGTAACTTGCAAAAGACTCCCAAATGTCATGCTTATCCTGTCATAGTTATTTACATCTAAAGCTTCGATATCTGTTATAACAGATCTGCTCTATTAGTTTCCAGACATGCAACAGTACTCTTTAATGAAACCATTCTTACCTTGACAAATTGATGAGTTCTCTTCGTGGTTAAAGTGTTCAGTTTAATCTTCACTGCTATTGATGCAGGACAATTTGCATTTTTAGATAGTCTGGAACTGTTTCTCACTTTCATAAATGAACTGATAACAAACTTCGTTCTTCCTAATACCAAAAGAATCGGACACAGAATAGACATTCTGTTGTTAATAAAAAAATCAGACACAGAATAGACATTCTTTTGTTAATAAATAAAAGAATCAGACAGAATAGACAAGGCAGCCCCGTTGGCGCAGTGGTCTAAGCGGTGGCCTCTGATCATTCGTCCGAAAGGGGGTCCGGGTTCGAACCCGGTGAGGCATGGATGTTGTGTTTGTCTTACGGCACTGGCTCTCTCCCTTCCCTGGAACCAGTGACCCTAAATTAGGGACGGGCGACTGCTTATAGCCGATTGAGGTGCTCACGGTGGTCGTTAAACCTCCAATCAAATAAAAAATGGACCTGATCAGCAAAAGACCCCATGCAACTACCCAAAACCAGTTAACCCTGGGTTAGATATCCCATATAAAATCAATGGAACATAATTTTTTTCCCTCGAAAACTAATTTCCCACACATAATCCCATTTCTGAAAATACTTACAATATACACAGAAAGAGGGTGGAGGTAGAGAAGGTTGTGAATACCTACTCTAGTTTTCTCACAATTCTTTTCAAACAACTATTTATATATTATACATTTAAACTTTCTTTTCAAACAACTATTTATATATTATACATATAAACTTTCTTTTCAAACAACTATTTATATATTATAAACTTTCTTTTCAAACAACTATTTAGGCGCAGTGGTCTAAGGCGTTGGCCTCTGATCATTCGTCCGAAAGGGGTCCGGGTTCGAATCCCGGTGAGGCATGGATGTTGTGTTTGTCTTACGGCACTGGCTCTCTCCCTTCCCTGGAACCAGTGACCCTAAATTAGGGACGGGCGACTGCTTATAGCCCATTGAGTTGCTCACGGTGGTCGTTAAACCTCCAATCAAAAAAAAAAAAAAAGCCAAAGAGAAATTTTTAAGGTTTAGTTGGGGGGTCGCTTTTCAAAACTATCGAAAACGGAGTGAAGATTTTCCCCATAATCGTGATTTATTTTTTTCTCGCGATGTTTCTCCTGCGCAGTATTATTGTTAAATATAAATTTATTCCATAAATATTTGCATTTCAGCTTAAAAAGGGAAGACAAATTTCCGAAAACGAAAGTTAGATGATGCTAAAATGTCCTTGTAATCTTCAGGCACGAGATTCTTCCGTGGATTCGAAGAATTCCACCTTTTCCATCTTCATTTCGATGGTTCCGAGATTTTGGAGAAAGACACCAGTTGGAAACTATTTCCTACTATGAATTAAAATTTTTAATCACGTTTTTTGAATAAGATTGTCCACATAATGGTGAAAAGCCAGAAGGCTCTCCGCGTAAACAGCTATGTTTGTGTGTTCCTACCATGTGAAAGGATGAAGTATTTGCATTGTCTCACATTTTTTTAATTTGCTTTTTAATAAAATTACTTTTCAATAAAACAATTTGAGGAACAAAAGTGTCTGATTAAGGGAATAATGAAGGAAAGATAATGCGGTGTATTTAAATTCGCCTTGCTGCAACTTCACGTATCAGGTGTCCGTTGTATGTAGCGGCATATTTTCTATTTCATAGCTGATTTTCATCAAAATTGAGAACTTGCTAATTAAATTTTGATCTAGGAATTTATTGGTTCGCATTCGCACCGAATATTCCTTCTGCGCTATTTATACAGTATATTATGCGTTAAATCAAACACTGTATGTACCTTTCCAATAGCTATGAATTTCTCACCAACACCTCGCGGTAACAGATGGCGCTGCTATCTCAATTGCTGTTCGTTGCCTCCGAAGTGCATCATTAGGTTTGCCAGTCTATTCTCTCCAAGGTCTTTGCTCAAACACGATAAAACATTAGTTACTTCGTGGAATGGCGGCTTTCTATGTATGCGGGAAGTAGCATGCTTTTTGCCAGTTTATTATTCTCCTCCAATGTCTTTGCTTTGAAATGTCGTGTCTAGCTTTAGTTGAGTTTGTTTATTTTCCCGTTTTAGTCGTAGTAGTTGGCAACACTGCTGTGTACAGATTTTTGGCTTTGACATCTGGCAACAGTGAATATATTGTTCTGTTGTGTGTGTGTATCACAGATATCTGTGGTTTGTATCCAAAGCGGTCTAAGCGGATTATTTGATTGTATCCATACCTTTTGAGTTCAACTTGATGGTGTATTGTAATTAGTCGTGGATCTTGTTTCATTGGCGGCTTTCTGTGTGATAAGTGAAGGTGTTTGTGTGATTAACGTTCAGTTTAATGATGAAAATCGCAGTCGAGGGTTGCGCCCACGGCGAGCTGGACAGGATTTATCAAACTTTGGAAGAGCTACAAAAATTAAATAATGAGAAAGTTGATTTACTTATAATATGTGGAGATTTCCAGTCCGTTAGGAACAGTGATGATCTTCAGTGTATGGCTGTACCTCGTAAGTATGCGAATCTTAATTCCTTCCATAAATATTATTCTGGGGAGAAGTTAGCGCCAGTGCTGACCATATTTATAGGAGGAAATCATGAAGCTTCGAATTTCCTTTCTGAGTTACCCTACGGTGGTTGGGTTTGCCCCAACATCTATTATATGGGCAACGCTAATGTTGTCAACGTTGGTGGTCTCAGGATTGCTGGCCTGTCGGGCATTTACAAGTCTCAAGATTATTTCAAAGGCCATTTTGAAATGCCCCCTTACAGTGAATCTACAAAAAGAAGTGTTTACCATATTCGCCATATAGATGTTTTCAGATTAAAACAAATAAAAAAGCCAATTGATATCTTTATATCACATGATTGGCCTAGAGGAATATATAATTTTGGCAACAAAGGAGAACTATTGTGTTACAAACCGTATTTTAAAGATGAAATAGATAAAAACATATTGGGAAGTCCTCCAGCAGAAGAACTCCTGAAGCAGCTGAAACCCTCCTATTGGTTTGCAGCGCATTTGCACTGCAAATTTGCAGCCATAGTGCCACATAATACCAATGGAGAGAAATCTGTAACAAAATTTCTCGCTTTAGACAAATGTCTGCCAAAGCGTAAGTTTTTGCAACTTCTGGAAATGCCAAAAGGTAATGGTGACTCATTGGCTCTTCATTATGACCCTGAGTGGTTGTGTATAATAAAGTCAACAAACCACCTAAATAGTAATACAAAAAATTATAATTATATGCCTGGGCCTGGTTGTTCTCAGCGGTGGGATTTTAGTGTTGCAGATGAAGAATTAAGTGTCGTAAGGAATCTCTTTGTTGATGACTTTAAAGTGCCCAACAATTTTCAGTGGACTGCCCCACCTCTTAGCACATCCCCTCAAACCTCTAAAAAATCATGTAAATGTTTTATAAACCCGCAAACCACTGCTTTTTGTAAGCAGCTTGAAATATCAGATCCATTAATAAGTGTTACTGAACTGAAAACTCCAAACTCTTCGGCATTTGTAGATAATTTTGATTTTTGCCATGATGATGTGGTCACATTCAGTGATCCCAGTGTAGGGTTGGTATCTGAGGAAATTGGTGCACCACCATTTTCACCTGACACATCATCCACATCACAAATAACAAATCAGAAGGACTTATTTTTCATTGACACAGAAGGATGTTCTCGAATTGATTTAAAGAAAAGGGCTTCTCTTCCACCTTATCTTGGTTTTCAGAACAAGCGGACAGCAAGTCAAACCTTTGGCACAACAAAAAAAAGATCTTCAGATGGTGGACATAATCCACAGAAATTCAGAAGGAGCAATCATTCATGTAAATGGCCTGGTTTTAAGTAGCAAAAGCAAACTGCCAATCAATTAAGGTTACAAAGTTGCTGCAAATGTAAGGGACTTAGTTTTCAGAACATGCAAAGCAGTTTTGTAGATAAGCCATCTGAGAAACAAATTAATCACCAGTGAAAGTTTTGTTAGGTTATTACTACTTAATTATTCTCATGTTAATTTGGAAAGGTTATTACTATTTAATTATTCTCATGTTAATTTCGAAAGGTTACTACTATTTAATTATTCTAATGTTGATTTCGAAGGGTTATTACTATTTAATTATTCTCATGTTAATTTCAAAATTGTTAATACATGTTGATTGTTAAAAAAGGAAGTTGTGTAATGTTACTATTTAGTTGCATGTGTATGCACAATATTGTGAAACTCCAGCTGATGGTAATCAGAAAATTTGAATCAGGATATATAGGTGCAAACTGGAATTTTAGCTAAGTGGCTGGTAAGTCCAAAAAGTTTACTGGCCATAAAGTAAAAAAAAAAAAAACTGGCTGGAAAGTTAGCAAATCTTATTAGCAGCATAAAGGAGGGGGGGGATTAATCGGAACTTTAATGCAACGCTGGATTCCAGGAAAAAGTGGACATGGCACTTAAATTTTGAAATTCGTTTTTGTTAATAGTGTTGTATATCATTCTATTCAGAAAAATATAAATTTTTTATATCTGTCGATAATCTTGAATAATTCAATGACCTTGATAAAAGTAAGGTCAAAGTCGCTTGTTCTACTCATGGAGCTGCATTATTGAAAAACACTAATTTTGACCATAACCATAGATGCCAACTAGTACGGATTTTTGGTTGCTGTTACGAAAGTACGGAAACACAGCTGAAATTACGGAAAATCGCCATTTGATTTAATTTTCTGAGATAGAAAGCAAATTTTCATCAACTAAAAATTTTTGTTGGTTCTTCAAGTATTTCTGGGGAAAAAGAATTAAATGCTACATTCAGGGCTGCCAGACCTGCGCCAATTGCGCCAGCCCACGCCAAAACGTTGTTCTTGCGCCATTCTGCTATAAAAAATCGTCATTTCAACGAAATATGCGCCAAAAGTTCAAATTTACCCGTCATCGATATTTTAGCGTTATCTTACGACATTCAAAATCGATTCAGCAGTTAATTCGTACGTGAGATTCTTTCGCGGATTCACGAAGACCCCTCAGTTTTTTTTTTTTTTTTTTTCATTTTCCAGATCGATGCAAAAGTGAAGAAATTTTCGGGATATTAGTTGGGGAGCGGGGCGTATTCCTTCTGGGGACGTTGTTTTGTCTTTTTTAAACGTTCGGAAACGGAAGTTAAACGAAGTGCAGATTTTCCCCGTAATGGTATTTATTTCTCTCTCGCGATATTGCTTCTGTTAAGTATTGTTAAATATAATTTCATTGCATAATTTTAGCTTGGAATTGTACGCAACGATTTCCGAAAATGGAAGTTAGGCCGCCCGAAATCTTCGGCGACGAGATTCTCACGCTGATTCGAGGAATTCCGTCTTTTCTTTTTGTTATTATTTAGACCATGTATGAAATCGATGCATAACTGAACTGAAATTTTAGGAGGATTGGTGGCCCGGGGAGGGGGGTCATTTTCTCCGTCGAATGACGGAATTTCATCCTTCGAAAATGGAAAGTAGACGGAGGTAAGATTTCTCTGGTAATCGTAATTTTTTTCTCGCGATGTTTCCTCTTCCCAGTATTGTTAGGTATCATTTTATTACATAAATATTTGTATTTCAGCTTGAAAATGTTGGATAAATTTCTGAAAACTGAAGCCTTCAAAAACCGTTATTTCAAGCCATGTTTCCCCTATTCAGCGATCGCAAAAATATTCGTGTGGAAGAACCAAGGCTACTGCACTAATTCAGCACATGGCCAGTGTTTCTCCAAGTAACATCATACCTGAAGTTAAAAAAAAATCCTATTTCTCTATCTATGGATGGAAGTAATGATGCTCAAGCAAATAAACTGTATCCCATTACAATAACATATTTTGACGAAAAAATAGGAAAAAATTCAAGTGTTTTGTTATCATTAGTTGAATCAAGTAATAATACAGGTGAAGGAATATTCAACGTTTTGAACAATGATTTTGTTAAAAAAATATCTCATGGTGCAACTGTATTTCATTTTCCTGTGACAATGCTAACACTATGATAGGTCAAGTAAAAAGAGTTGTTTCTCACATAAAGAAGGTTCAGCCTGCAATTATAGTGCAGCAATGTTCATGCCATTTAGTAAATTTAGCTGCACAAAAATCTGCTACTCAACTGAAAGGATTTAATGTTGAGCAGTTTCTGATACAGTTGTACTTTTTTTGGAGAGAGGGTCAAAGAAGAAACACAATCTAAAACTGAGTCAAGCTGTTTGTGGTACTAAACACACAAAATTCTAAAGCCTGTCAATACTCGCTGGTTATCACTTCTGGAATCCATTGACAGAATTTTAGAACAGTGAGAGGCTCTAGAACATTATTTCAGTAACAATGAAGAAGCTAATTCACAGTATAAGAACCTTGCAAGTATGATTGGAAATCCTTCATCTAAACTTAGTCTTTTTTTATCTGCTACTCTTCCTTTGTTTACATCTGTTAACGTTTTCTTGCAGCAGGAAGCTTCGCTTGTGCATGTATTATAAAGAAAACTTCATAGTCTGTTATCTGAATTGCTTGTACAATTTATCAAGCCATTGGCATTTGATGTGACAGCAACATCTCTTGCAGATGGAAATTTTGAAAGAAGGAGAAATCAAAAAGAAAACTGTGATCTCGTAATTGGGATCTTATATTGGCACAACTGCAGATCTGAGTGAAGACATAGTGGCTACTTTTTATTCTGAGGTAAGGGAATTTTACAAGGCAGGCTGCAATTACATTTTAAGAAAATTTCTACTTAATGATGAATTTCTGAGTCTTGCTGAAATTGCAGATGTAGCATTAAGGCAAAGGGTTTCTTTTGCATCAGTCCAATATATGTGTTTCCAGTTTTGAAACCAGGAATCTGACAATGTGGAATCTGAATTTGCTCACTACCAGTTTGAAATTTTAACTGTGCTGTTACTTCTGGGAGAATGGATGAAGTGTGGCACAGAATTTCTTTAATGAAAAATGAAAGTAGCCAGTTGAAGTATGAATCATTAAGCAAAATTATGAAAATTATTTTAATAGTCCCTCGTAGCAATGCAAGTACAGAAAGAATTTTCAGTATTGTGAAAAAACCATGAATGAATTCAGACCTAATTTAAGTACTCATGTGCTGTCTTCTTTATTAGTAGAAAAAATAAACAGCATTGCACACAAGTGAACTATGCTATCAAAAGAAGTTTTCGCTAATTGAACTAAGGATGGCCAAAATGGCAACTACAGCCAGTTTTATCATAATAATTTGGCCAACATTCCAAGGAATATTTTTTCTGGAGGTAATTTATTATATTTTTCTGGTAGATAGTATTTAAAATTTTCCAACTAGCAAATTATTTTTTATTGTATTATTATTATTATTTTGTTAATAGTTCTGACAGATTAAAATTTGTTGCAGTGTTAAATACCCAAATTTGCCGCTGTAGACTGAATTACTGAAAATTACTGAAAAAAAAAATTGTTACTGAAAAAATGAACTTGTTGGTTACTGAAAACTATTAGAGGTTGGCATCTATGCATAACAGAAAATGGGTTCATATTTTAATATATAACCGTTACTAATATGTTAACTTTGAACTTTTAATGTTGTAATTAAGCTGTTTATTAACTAATTTGTGCAGAAAGCTTTTCTTGACTATCAAAAGGGCTGTTTAATAACAATGTTTTCCGGTTACCAAAATACTACATATCAACTGTATCAACAATAAACCTTTAAGGCTAGAACTTCATTTTTTTTTTTTTTTTTTACCAAGCAGGTTTTTGGTCCCTTTTAACTAGAAATAATTACGTTTTAATTCATCTTTGATTCAGATAGGTTTTTTTTAGTGGTAACGGAAGGACATCAAATGTGATAACTGAAGGACAATTCAGAATCAACTCATTTTGACTTAAGATTACAGATGCATAAAAGTTAGGTTCCACTTTAAACTAAAAAATTATTAAGTTTACAAATTTAATATATATATACACTAAAGTGCTAAAAAAACTGGTACAGACGAGCTTATGCAAAATACATAGCAACGTCACCTATGCACATACTCGGTTGCGGCTGCCAGTGTGTATATAAAGCGATAGACATCCTTGCCAGGTGTCAGAGCTGTTTTCGGCATCAGAATGACAAGTAACGATTTAGGCGATTTTCAACGCAGTGTCAAAGTTGGCGCTCGTGCGATGGGCCGTGGTATTTCGGAGGTAGAAACAAAGTTCGGATTTTCACCGGCAACCATTGCAAGGATGTACCGTGACTACAAGCATTCCGGCAAAACCTACAACCTGTGGCCATAGAAAAACATTGAGTGAACGTGACCATCGCCGACTGTGAAGAATCGTTTCACACGGTAGGCGTGCAACACTCTCGCAGGAATCATCGGAATTCAATGCTGGAGCCTCAACAAGCGTCCGGACTGTGCAACGTACGCTGCACGATATTGGCTTTGGGAGCCGACGCCTAACTCGAGTCTTCTTGATGGGTGCACGACAACAGAGCTATGTCGCCTCGCTTGGGCACCGCCATTGGACACTTGATGACTGGAAACAAGTTGCCTGGTTTGACGAGTCGCATTTCCAACTGTATCGGGCAGGTGGATGGATTTGTGTGTGGCACAAACCCCATGAAGCCATGGACCCCGCCTGTCAACAGGGAACTGTATTAGCTGGTGGTGGGGGGGGGCTTTACGCCGTGCAGCGCAAACTTCTAAACAGTATAACTCTGCACGGAAAAGAGCTATGACGTCGAAATTGGTCTCAAACGGCTTAGCTTTTCGACGAGTATATGTCGGCATATACTCGTGGAAAAGCTAAGCAGAAATGCATCGAACGTAGTCTACGCAATGGCATTTCAATTGCAGATTTTGATCCTCAAAATGCTATTCAGTTGTGGTGGGCAGATCAGACACAGTACATAATCAGTGGTAAACTGTATTAACATTATTAGTGCCACTTTATGCGTATATATCCTAGCTTTTGTCCCTTTGTTATAAATATTAAAAGAAATCAGATATGTAAATTCAATGGCGTCTCAAAAATAAATTATGTATGTGTAAATTAAGATAGTAAGAGTAATGTAATGATATTACAGCACTGAAAATAAATTATCAAATATTCAATCATTTTGGAACAAAAGCATAATCAATGTTTGCAGTTAATCTAATGATATGAAGTTAATGGGGAGGTGTCTCTCATTAGAAAGAAAATAAAAAACATGCACCCATTTAATTTCATAGAAACATAAGTAGAGAAGTTACTGAATTATTATTTTTTTAATTTCGTATGACCAGTAGATTTTGTCATTTGGCTAGTAAAATTTTTACTCCACTAGCTACATTGGCTAGTAGAAATATCAGCAGTTTTGCAAAGGCTGGGACCTACCAAGTATTAGACTGGTGTACCAGTTTTTCTGGTACTTCAGTGTATATAATGCATATTAAATACAATTTCGGAAAACAAATTATTCACCATTTAAAAAAAAAAAAATTCTGTAATCATAATTTTTTTCTCCCGTGTTGTCTTTGTGTCCAGTAGTCTTAATGAAAACAGCATGTATTTCTTTAGGCTGGCCACTAAAGAAATAAAAGCTGTTTTCATAAGCTATCAATCAGCTCAAAGCTCTTAGTAAGAAAGAAATGACATTGTCTGACGGCACTGTAAAGTATACAGTTCTTTTGCGCCACAAATCACCAGCTTCAAATTGTTTTCTGCAAAAAGTGGATATCCTTTCTTTGCCCTCTCTAACAACACTTAAGCGATATGTTGGCAACTGTAATGCCCAAGGAATGTCTTTAATCAGATATCGTCTGCAACAAGAGTTCTCTAGAATTGCAGAGAAAGAAACTTTGGGATCTCTTGTAATTGATGAAATGAAAATTAAACCTTCGGTGAACTATCTGAAATTTTCAGACACTGTTGTTGGCACAATAAAAATGAATGGGTTAGAAGAGGAAGCGGGCATTCAGGATAAGTTGGCTACTCAGTTATTATGTTTTCTTTTCTGTGGTCTTTCATCATCTTACCGTATTCCTTTTGGGTATTTTTTTACTTCTGGTCTTAAAGGCAGCCAGTTATATCAAAGAAGTTGAGAATGCTGGTTTCATTGTATTATGGATTGTTACAGACAACCAACCATAAGGCAAATACTGCACTTTTTTGTGAGATGTGCGGTGGCCACCCTGTCCCCAAAATAAGACATCCACTGAATGACCAGAGGTTTCTTTTTCTCTCATATGATTTTTGTCATATTCTAAAAATATAAGAAATTAGTTTGTTTCTCAAAAAATACCTTTATGTAACAAAGCTGGGAAAGGATTGATTCCAATTACCTGAATCAAATAGGTAACATGCAGAAGGATTGGGTTATAAAGCCAATCAGGCATCTTTCTCAAAAACATCTTCACCCAAATAACATGCAAAAAATGAATATTAAACTGGCTGTACACACATTTTTTCAACTGAAACTATTTCTGTACTTAAATTTTTTCATGAATATGGAGCAACATATGGCATCCAAAGTTTGAAAATTGTAGTGCAACTATCTTATTTCTTGAAAATGTACATAAATGGTTTTCCATAAGTAATGTGAAAAACACAACTTCACACATTTACACAACCTAACATCAGAGCACCAGAGACAGTTTCTTAATAAATTTCTACAAAAACCATTTTCAAGAATTATTCTTAAACTACAATAAAAAATTCTAAAATGATAAAATCATTCATTAGTGAACAACATCAGCTGAGGGACTGGCAACCATGATATTCCTCAACTGGTTCTGACTACTCTTAACATTTAAACTATCACATACATATCCTTTTCTCTCCACTTCATATTTGTCTTTTACTGTACATTCCATTTCATTTCTATGTTATATTTCTGTTATTTTATCTTTCTTGTAAAGCCTCTCGGCTACTTTTTGTTTTCAAGACCCTGAGGCTATTAGAGTATTCGAGGGCAATGGGTTTTTTTTCCATCTCTCTCTCTCTCTTCCTCTCACACACACATGTTCTCCATCATGGTGGCTGGTGAATAGTTCCAAAGCCAAAATGCATTCTATGTATATGGTAAGAAAGCTTTACTTTTTAAAATGTGATCATTTCAAAGTGTTTTCATGCATCTTTAGTTTTGACATCCTGCTTCTTTAAAAAAAAAAAAAAAACATAGGTTATCAGTGTTCTCATTGGGATATGCAGTTCTCTTGTACAGTTTTCTCTGAATAAATGATGTTGTGATCTCTCTATGAATAAACACAAAATCTTCAATTTCAATCAAAAGAGAAACACCCATCCTCTTTTTGCAATTTAATGGAAGTTTTTAAATAAGAAATGCATTTAAGACACTTTTGATAAACTTTACAGAGTTGTGTTTCTTTTATCAATAGTTTTTTCATTTTTTTTTTTTTTCTGAAAAATACCAGTTTGGAGGTTATGGCATTCTGAGTTATTCTGTCTATTGACATAACATTCAGTTGGTTCAGAATGTATTTTGCCCACTGACAGTAATGTAGTACAGCTTTTTAATGTGATAAATAATGTACACAAGTGAGAATTTAATGAATTCTGTATGTATGCCTGTGCCATTTATCCCACACTAAGCATAGATGGTCGCAGTGAGAGTGATTTCGGGGGGGGGTGAATTTTAGAAACTTCAGTAAAATGAAATTGATTCAAAATACGTATAGTTTTAAGATTGAAGTCCTGAAGTGGCAGAGCTAAGCCTCAATGATAGTATTTTCCTGATAAATCTCATACTACAATTTAACGGTTCCTTAAAATAAATAAAAGTTTATTGTAAATAAAAAGAAGTTCTGCGATTTTTTTTAATGTGTTAAGCACTGTGTCTCTGATGAACTATGGAAAGCATTTTGCTGCTGAGAAGCAGTGTATCTCACTTGTTTAAAAGACAAATCCCACCACTAGAATTATTTCGTGATTAATTGTAACAATAATTAGAGGATGCATGTGACTTTTATTTATTTTTTTTAAACATAAATTTCCGATAGCCGCCCAGCACTTTTAAAAAGCTAGAGGGCATTTCTATTTAAAAGTGTTCGTCAACGAATCTTCCGTTTGTTGTTCCTAACTTACTGCATATTTTTTTTATATTAATTCATGTAATGTTCGGTAAAAATTTGCTGATGAGCCTCTTTTTGGGGTTATTGATGAGATTTGTTAAAATTCTGAACTCAAAATGTAATTATAAACGTGCTGTAAGAAGCAAGGATCTTGGTAAGAAGTATTATTCTATTACTCAAGATGAACTACAGACGGACGATAAGTGGCGCAATCTCTCGTACTTTTCAGTCAACAGAGCGGACACTCTTTGCCGTAAAAGAACAGTGATTGGACAGGTCATATCCTATGTACGAGGGTCGTGCTCACAATATTACCTATCATGCCCTCACCAGGGGAATCAACTTTGTTCTTCCCACATGTTAAGTTTGTTTCATTACTGTCCTTGTTTGTTGTAATGTTTTGTTGTGGTGTGCATTTCTTTTTCACTAAGAGATGGACGTTTCGTAAAAAAGTGTCTATGTATGCTGCACGATAATGCTACTTACTACTGACAAGGCTCTACCCATGGTAAAAGAACTTTCAGCCTGAAAAACATGAGTGCATGATATCAAAGCTTCAACAATTTTAGATAAATGGTGTAACTTTGAAGATATTGATACTTTTGAACACCATGCATCAATTTCTCCAACTTTGCCACTTCCATTTTCAGGAATTTCCCCACCCTTAGCTTAAATGCAAAAACTTATGGGACAGGGGAGGATATTTAACAATGCAGGAGAGTAGGAACATTGCGGGAGGGGAGTATTTACGCAGTAAAATGATATTTAACAATAATATTGGACAGAGGCAACATAAATTAAAAAAATACGATTACGGAGGCAAAAAAGATAAGATTACATGTTGGCAGAAAAACTTGTGACCTGAAAATTTAAACATTGTGTGAATATAATGAAAATTTTCATTTGTCATTAATTAAACATCTCTTTTCTCTTACGTTTTATTTAAGTCTGTTAAATGCCTAGAATGAATCAATTGTTACATTTCTATGCAAAAGGCACTGAAATGCTCGTTGGCTTTCATTCCTTCACTGCAGTCATCCAGTGCAGTGGTCAGCTCCGTTCCAACATACTGACGTCACACGCTCACGTTCGTAGGGATCCGCAAGTCCGAAACCTATGACCCAGCCCTTGCATTCTACATACAGCCCTGTGTGAACTTATGCATAAATCCCAAATTTTAGCCGTGCCCACCCACAGGGTTTCAAATGACATGTCCTTGAAAATTAGAAAATCGTGACCTCCGGACAATCTTCGAGTAGTTGTATCTCGTTACCTAATTGGGCTAGAATGTTGGAATTAGTGTCTTTTTATAGCATTTTATATGATCTTCTAAATCATGTGCTGAAAAATAACAAATTATTAGGTTGGTCTTTTCTAGGTTGCAGAAAATAACCCTTTACCTTGGATATTAAAAAAAACACAATTTAAAATTCTGAAATATTATATGGCAACGTCAGATTTTTGCTTACTAGTATGCCAACTTTTAAGTTGGGACTGCAATGTGTTAACAAGTTTAACTTGATATTTTTATTAAGTACAAAGTTTCACCACTATATGATTCAATAAGTGCATCTTTAAATACACCTTTCCATTGCAGGTATTCTATGTGCGAGGGGAAAGGGCAGGGTGGAGACTGCTGAGAGTAAAAATGAAAGAGCCAGGCTAAGACCAAATCATTAAAATGTGTTTTTGTGGTATTGTTTTTTCATTGTTGTTTTGTTCCTTAATATCATAGGATTGCAAGTTGCCCAATTTTTCCAGGTTTTTAGCAAAAACATTTGCTTCTCCCCTGAGGTTTTGCTGATTTTTTTTTTTTGTCACTAAGCTTTCCCCCATGTGTTTCCAATAGCAAGTTTAGTTTTCAGTTTGCTTTTGGCTGTATTTGACAGCTTTGTTTACTTTTATTAGTCAAATGCAACAGTCAGCTGTAGCCATCTCACACTTCTGGTTTCATTCCGTTACTTGTTACAGGTCCAATTCTTTAATATGTTATGCTCTTAGCTGTTATGCTTTTTCTCTTTTTGTTTACTCTTCTGGTCTCAAAAGATATTACACCAAAGATATACTCAGAGTAACAGAATGTAGACGTACATGTGTACGCCATACGCGGATAATTTCAAAATTATTAGCAGATTTTGCAGATAGTTTTTGCATGTAGGTTAAAAAACATAAAATGTTATTTACAGCAATTAAAACACTTACTCAAGGCTTCACTCTGATTAATATATTTAATTCTATTTTAATCTGAAGAACTTTCACTTGTTTTTTACATCTTGTTCTTTTGTTTTTTACAGACTTTTCTGGCCTCCAGATTTTATCAAGACCTGTTATCAATGTATTGGAACTGTATCAAAAGTTTCCTTTAAACAGAAAGAATTAAAATTTTATTGCCAGGTTCTTCTTGCAGTTGCCAGTTATTCAATTAAAATAATTTCTTTATGTATTTTGTAAGTCTACTATTTTTGAATTAAGTTGTTGAAAATGCTATTTATAAATTTTAAGGTTCATTAATGGAACTGTTTTTCTAGATACAAAAGCCTTCTTTAATTAATCTCTTGTTTTTATGAGGTAGTTTTCACTTTTCATCCTAGAAATTGAAAAGGGCATTGTAATTTGCTGAGAAAGGGCACATTTGTATAAAAAAGGGCTCATTATGTGTGCAAAAACTTTGCAAGAACTGAAAAAAAGGGCACTTTGTGATGGCAAAACATATCTGAAAAAAAGGGGCATATGTTTATTTCAAAATGGCACATATAATGTATGCGTGAGGTCATAGTTTTAGACCCCCTGCTCCCCCCTCCCGGAGTAAACCTCTGACTCTGTTATCATCCTAAACATACCATTACACACTGGTAAAGTAGGAATATTTCAATAACGAGCTCTATGCTTTTTGTAATATATATATTTCTATTTAATATATTTTTGCATGAAAATCAAAGATTGTAAATTTAAAATAACTTCATTTTATTGAAATTGTTTTGTTAACAACATACATTTACTATATAAGAATCAGATCTACTTTTCCCATTACCTGAAGAATGTAACAATTTTTTTAGTTGCCTATCCATGGATAAAAAGTAAAAGTAAATGCTTTTTACCATACTTCTAATCAATGGATTATTAAATTAAATACATGAAAACACACAGTGAAATTATTTGAAAATAATTTATTTTAACCAAATGATTGAAATAAAAAAAAAATGATTGTTCTTGCTTCTCTCCAGTGTTTTGCTGCTTAAAGTGAAACAAATTCAGCATTTAATTTGATGGCCAACAAATTGCCCTTATTTTCTAACCGGAGTTGAATTCACTAGTAACCGAGGTAAAACCATGAAATTAGCCATTTCTTTTGAACTATTCACTGCTTCACAGAAACAAACTCCTATTCAATTTTATTGCAGTCCTAAAATGATTATCTTGCGTAAAGATGATAATGTATCATGATTTTCTGAATTTCAAATTGTTTTTACCAAGATGCGTATTTTTCCCCCTCATTTCTCTTTGTGATTATATTCTTATTTTTTATGTTTTTCTGATCATATTCCTCTTTCTTAATATCTTGCGATTAGTGAAAAAGATAGATTCAATATTAGAAGAATTTTTATTACAAAATGCATGTTTTCCTGTTTCTAGCAGTCACTTCAACACCAACTATTCATTATAGTAAACATTTTGTCCTCTCTTTTTTAAAGCCAAATTCAATTTTAAAATTGGTACTTAATCTGTCCATGATAGAACCTGCCATTTCCATGACTCTTAAAATTGTTATCACAGCAAAGTGTGCAATGCAGTATCGATTTTCGACATTTGAGATCACTTAAAGCATGTTTCCTCAATCCGTAGTAGCATTTTTTTTTTAATTTTTTTGCTATATTAAGAGCAGAGCAAAAATATATTTTTTGTTTAAATCAAAATTAATGTTTCAAAAACGCTACTGCATGCACACCATGCAAAAGAAATGTGACTCAACAGGGAACGAAAGACAGCAATGAAAAGCTAAAGTTCCCATTTAAACTTCAATTATTTTCTTAACAAAAGTAATGATTGCTCTTTTTTGTCTGTTGATAAGCAAGAAGTGACTAATCAATGGGAAATCATGTATTTGCAGAAAAACGTAATAAAATGTGAGCTGCTGATGTCAGTTTGTTACATCAGAGTTCCAGCTGAAGCTCAGATGTCCATTGTAGTTACTTCCTGCCTTCAGTGTGGAAAACAACTGCCTCCCCTTACTTGAAAAGTGAATCTATAAATAGATTGCACCGATTTATTTACTGAGCAGAAAATTGTTTTTCCCCATGTGAGAGTTGGATGATAGAAAATGATCTTGCTAATTTATAGGAGAGTTTTGAAAAATGCAAATAAATTCTTTAGCAATGAAAAAATAATTTGACCACCAGACCGTCCTGAGAGGCAAATTTTCGAACTTTGAATAAAGCATAAAGCAACTTTCTCTACCGGCCATTTGTTTTATCCAGTCGCCACACGGCTAGTGGTAACCACTAATTTTTTTATCTTTTCTTGAAACCAAGGTCCTGAATTAAGGACGGGCGACTGCTTTATAGCCCTTCGAGTTGCTCATGGTGGTCGATAAACCACCGAACAAAAAAAAAAAAAAATAGGTTGCAATTTCCACACGATCATGTTAACCGTAAGGTTTGCGGGTATTGTGTTCAAGCAAGATATTTTCACAAGTGTATTTGTGACTGACGCTGCAATCATGAGCCTGACAAGTCGCAGAAAGGCATGGGCAATACAAGATTAAGGGCAGGGTAAAAGTTGGGAGAGGGCAGCTGGCATTTTTACCGTCCAAAAATAGGGCAGGGCAGATTTTAACATGCCAAAAAAGGGCAGGGTGCTGCGCCCTGCTGAAATGGCCTAGGGGGAACACTATATGAGGTTCATAGTTCAATATTTTGTCCTGAAGATCTATTTTGCATACATTGTTGCACATTCAGTTGTAATGTACTTATTTTGTCTTCACTGAAATCTATAATGTTCTAATAATTATTTATTGTTTTTATTAATTTTTCTTTAAATTATCTTATTCTGCTGTTATCGTATGTGTGATCCATGGGTTTGCAGTAAGTTTTCTGTTTCAGTGGTTGTGTACGCAGATACATTTTATTTTTATACAACTCTGAATATACTCAGACGTGCACACTCTCCAGATTTTCAGCCCTCCTTCCCACCTTCTGGATAAATGTCAAATTCTCTCTATTTTCACTAAGAATCAGCAGTTAGGATGGTCAAAATTCCATCAACTACCATGATTTCAAACCACCTGTGAAATCTTTCTTTCTGCATCAATGCGAGGCAGCATTACAGTCATCAGTTTCGTACGTTTTCTCTCCTCCTATCTGTAAAAAGTTGCCCATGTGTTTCAGTGGTCTAAGCGCTGGCTTCTGACCCATCGCCAGAGACGGGTCGGAAAAAATTTGCTTTAAAAAATTTCTCGCAATCCGATTGTCATATCGCCCGCTCTGGAACTAGAATGCCGGACAGAGTCAATAATTGATTAACAGGCGGGAGCCGCCCTGCCTTCTCCTTGCAGTTCAGTCTTTCAACCCCTTGCCTCAACAAAGCCACATGCATTTTCAGTGATGATAAACAGTTGAGTCACGGTGAATTCACTTAACGACAAAAAGGAGTAGTTACAGTTGGCCTCACCTTGTAATGTAAGGCGATGTTAGTATGATGCTTTTTGTCGTCTTTGTGAAAAAATGAAAAACAGTTGGCTGCTGTTTTATTTTTAAAAGCTAACATGCGGGCCATTTTGCGTTTTCATTATCTTGCAGAATCAACTTACCTGAAAACGAATTTCAGTAGGGGAGGAGTATTGATTTTCGTGCTATATTTTTTTTTTTCTTCAAAACTTTTAGTGGACCAATAATACTATTTCTGGAAAATTTGTTCCTACCTGTCGAAAATGTTGATAAAAAATAGCACTCATGTGGTTTTATGAGCTGTAAAAATTTTCAGATTTTGAAAGTTGGCATGCCTGTATACTGCATGTAAAGAAGTAGTTTCTTTTTTAAAAAGTAGTGCTGGTTTTTTCTGTGGAAACTGTTGCTGATCCCCCAGTCCCCCCAACCTCTTTAAGTGTTAAAATGTCACAGATTTAGGCCTTTGTTATAACTTTTTCAGAAAAGAAACAATTTTTCTTAAAAAGAGATATAACAAAGTGAAAATACACATTATAGTGAAAAATATTCTTTTTCACTATAATGTGAAAAAGAATATTTGTTCTGTTCCTCAGAGTGGATGGTTAAACATCCTATTTATAAAAATCTGACGTTATGAAAAAAATAATTTAAAAACTACATTTACAGGGCGAACGTTGAACTGATGACAGCCAGTCATGGTCACATGTTGATGAAGCTGATACTTACCTATCATAAGCCAGAGTAGCAGTGAAGGTAAAATAAGTGAGGAAACTTCTGAAAGGGCAATACAAATTTTAAATGTATCTTTACAGTTAGGCCTAATTAGCTAAACTGCTGTAAAACGGAAAAGAATGCATGAACAAATACATCCTTATGCAAATTTGAAAAAAAATTACATGGTTTTAACAAAAGATATTTATGTTAATCTTTTCTTGATGCTGAACTCCCAACATCAGACCTGAAACAGATTGCTCAGCTTAAAGAAATGTTAGATGATACCGAGTGAAGAGCGTGTTTCAAATTACGCGGTAAGAAAGGTAAAACCATTTCCAAAGTGCGAGTTCAGAGGAAATGGGAAATTTATCATCTCCAAAACCTAAAGCCAGGAAAGGTATTAAAGCAGGCGACTGCTGATCTGGGACAAGATTTTTTTGCCATGATTTAGTGTTCTCCCTAGAGCTTTTTACTGGGTGACCCACCCACTTAATTTTGTCTGCCACTCAGCTATATTTTCTTTAATGAATATTTTCACATTGCACATAATAGTAAGAATAGAAAATTTATTCCCAGATACACCATCAGTGTTGATGAAAACTGGCTGAGATCTGTCACCGCCCTGGTGATGCAGAGGTCTTAAGCGCTGGCTTATGACTGTTTCTCCAAGAAGGGTCCAGGTTTTAATCCCAGTGAGGCATGGATGTTGTGTTTGTCTTACAGCACTGGTTCTCTCCCTTCTCTGGAACCAGAGGGCCTAAATTAGGGACAGGGAACTAGTTATAGCCTATTGAGTTGCTTAGGGCCGTAGCCAGGGAAGAGCCAGGCTGGGCTGAGCCCGACCTGTGTTCCCTTTTGTCCGTCCTAGCGACTCACACACCAGTATAGTGCCCCACCTCTTTCACATTTTTTTGCCTAACCACTTTATATCCTTCGCCCGATCTCAATCATCAGCCGCCCCTCCCAACTTGCTTGTCTGGCTACGGGCCTGGAGCTGCTCACGGTGGTCATTAACTCTTTGAAAACGACCATGACCCAAAAATCCTTTATCACTCCAAATACCATAATGCCCGAAACTGTCTGTTGGTTAACTTCTTTGTTTAATAACAACAAAAGTAACTGAGGGTAACTCCTGTTGATCCCTCATAGATCGAGAAAATTTGAAGAACAGGCAAGGGTAGAAAATCAGACTCACTCTAAGCAGGCGTTTCTGGCGGCTATGACCGTTTGTATGCACGGGCGTTTTGGTCGTTAAGGTTCCCAATTTGGGAACTTCAACGAACTATAGGGGCGCTGCGCAAACGTAAACAAACTTCTCTAGTACGGGTAACGTCGCACCTGTTTCCATAAAGTCGAATGTAAGAATGGCTGGTTTGTCGCTTTCAATCCTTGAAATAATGAAATTTGTGGACGCTTCCAAAAATTCAAGATGCGTTAAAGAAGGGAAAGTGATTGTTAATGCAGGCCATATAATTTCTTGTGGAATTAAGAAGGAAGATGGAAGAGAAATTCTCATAGTTTTGCACTGCATTCAGTCCACGGCAATAACGTCGTCGCCTCACTCCATCAGTGGTGTTTTAGATACAAGTAACAGTAAAATTTCTATAAAGTCATTTGAGTGCTCTTGTAAAGCGGGCAGAAGTGGAATGTGTAAGCACTGTGTAGCAGTAATGCTTTACTGTAACAGGTAATTTTTATTTTTACATTTTCAGGCAAGTGATATAGTAATACCGACAGGAGTGTGGCAAGAATTAGCGGGACCCTAGGAAAGTCACATTTTGGTGTCCTCTTTCACTCGCCACACCACTAGTAGGTATACTGGCAGATTAGTTTTGTTTTTTCCGTCTGTAAATTAGACAAAACAATTGGATCTGTAGAGTTAAAGAAAGCGATAGGACCATTATGCAGTAAGATGTACGTTTGAAGTGCTCATATAAAGAAACTGGTATAAGGGGGGGGGAATCTGGAAGATTCGATAAATTCATGTAACAATATAAATATTAAAACATTACATTCACGAAAAAATTAAGAGTCCGCACAATCTGGCGATTTAAAACAAGCTAATGCAAGTATACATAGATTCATATAATGCAAAATTTTAAGTCACTGAAAATCAGCATGGTAGAGGCAAGTATCATTCTGATGAATATTTGTCACATAGTGATTGATATATTTGCCTATATTTTTGTTTAAACCATATAATGTTGGATCATTGACACATTGTAAGATTATTTGTAGTTTCTAGGTGTAATTTAAATTGTCCAGTTATTATTTTGGTCTGGTTAATCTGCAATCGAAAACGTTTTAATAAACTGTAGCTCTCCCAACCCAAGTGAAGTAGACCTGTTGGGTGGAAAATCTGAGACATGTTTTCGTTAATTTCAAAATGTGGCCCAATATCTATTTTGGCCATTGTGTATGATGCCTAGGTTTTAGAATATCTGTGCTACAGATTATTATTAAATTATCAAATTTTGGAAGTGCTCTGATTTTTTTCTGAGTTTTGAAGTACCAGATGGAATAATTTTACCTAGCTTCCACTGCAGATCTGTTTGTACTATATTAAATTCAGTATTTATGTCCATTAATTTGTTTTCTATTAGTAGGAGCTGTCAGAAAAGTCATTCCTATGTCCTGGAATGTATTTGCCAATTAATTCAGGTTAAGCATTCCTTGTTGAATCGCAATGCAATTAGAACTCAAAATTCTTATAAACATATGTGCTCTCAGTGCACAGTGTTAAAAAAAATAGTCATCCTATGATTCTACTCAGTACAATCATGTACTAATATTCAGACAAAATAATGGTTTATCCGCAATATGTGATGGTACACGTTTCATCATTAAAAAGTTGTTGAATCAGCACTGAGTTCTAAAATATGATATCGTAGCATTTTCTGCTTAAAATATGGTGTTCTGACCTGATGGGTAGAGATGCAAGTCTGTTCTTTGATGAGAAATGGGCCACTTAAAGACAACACTTGTGGTGCAGGGAATTTAGAGTATGCTGTACCCATACGTTTCCTTCAAATGGCTTCATAAACAGTGCAAGATGGTATCCCACTGAATCGGCTATACATAATTAATTGCCTTATGTTATTTTTTATTTTCTGTACAATCTTGAAATTCCTTAAACTTACAATGTGTTAATCAACCACTTTTGGGCTAAGCAGCCATTATATATTTTTCAACATTTCTGTGTTTTTCTTGTTATGAAATATGTGATCAATTTCCTTACGTGCTTTTTCTTCAAAATTATGTTTCAAGGGAAAATGTTGCAAGTCTGGAGAGACTGTCTGCGATGGATGAAAATTGTGCATGGTCAGGAACTAATGCCAAAGATACAAGACTGTCATATGACCCAGTCCCATTACAAGACTTTTGCCATGTCACAAGTGGAACAACTGCTCATATTTCTGATGAACAAAAATCACAGTGCTTTTTGAAGCTTATTGCCGCATGCCCCAATTCTTCTCTCGTGAAACATCATGCAGCAAATTTGACACCATTGCACCCTTTGCAAAAACCAAAGTGAGTGTTACTTGGAAATGTATGAATATTCATGTTGCAAATATTTTCACAAAGCAGTTCATTGATACAGTTTATCATGTCTCAAAATGTATGATAATCATGATTCTTCTTGAAAGGAAGTAAGTTGTAAGTGCTTACCTACTGAAGAAAAAAGTATTTTCTATCCCTGATTTTACATTAATATGGGAGAATGGCTCTAAGACAAAGTAAACTTCCAAGTTGAGTAAAAATATTGATTTTACATGGATTCACTTCGTAAGTAAAGATATCTTTACTTTTTAAGTAAATGTATTTACTTAGGAAGTGAAACTGTGCAACTCAATAAGTGCATAATAATTAAACACTACACAATGTCTAAAAGACAATAAATAAAAAAAAATTGGATAAGTTTCATTTTTTACTGTTAATTGTATCTTGTAATGTATCTTTTATTAAGAGTTTGGACAACAGTAATATGATATCAAGACATTCAACATGGTGTTACAAAACAAAGAGTTCATGTATGAAGGCTGAAGGTCTGTACAACAGACTGAAAATGTTACCGTGTGATTTTGTTCACTTATCACACAATAAACAGTAAGAAATGAAGCTTATTTTAAGTTTGTTGTGTTTGTTCTCATGCAATATATTACATGGCTCTTCCTAAGTAAATGCAATGTCAAAAATGTAACTTTGCTAGAAATACATATTTTTACTGTCAGCTGTTTTTACTTTCATATGAATTAATTACATGAGAAATATCAGAAGTATGGAAAATCGCCATGTACATTTTTTTCTTTTCGGAGGTGTGGAGATAGTAACTACCTACATTGCACATAATCTTTCTTTGAGTAACTATAAGGGAAAGTTTTGTGTTATTTCCTTCTTGTTGACATAGATTTCATTTTTTTTTAATTCTTACATTTCACTGCACTACATATTGTATGCTTGTATTTTTTATCATGTCATTTTGCTTAGCAACTAAATGCAGTCACTACCTTACAGTACTTATTAACTTAAAATGCTTCTTGTTCTGCAAGCACTTTCAATCTGTGAGCCCATGGTTCTAGCATTTTTGGCAATATGGCTGCAACAGACTAGGACAACATGGGTTTCTCCACCTTTTTTCAAGATGCGGAAAGGTGCACATGTCTCAGAGTTCTTTCTTGCCAACATAATGTAGTAATGCCAACCATTATAGACTACACATAATTTTTATGGATTTTATTGCCTTACGAAACCACAGGCGAGGAAGAACTCTTGAGACATATGCTACAGGCAGTATACAAATACACATAGGAAGAACACCTTAGTATTATACTGTATATTAAATAACTAATGTTACGAATTAACCACATTTTGGAATAAATGTTGTTGTTTTTTAATCTTTTTGTGAACAGTGATATATTGTTTACATTAGTTCATTCAATAGGTAGATTATTCCAAAGAGCTGGACATTATTTGTCAGTTGAATATAACTTATACTGAAAATTGGTGTGCTAAACTATCTGGGTAATGTGTCTTTTGAACCACCCTGTATCATTTCAGGTAGCAGAAGTGCAACTTCAGTTTTCAAATTTTGTGCATGTATTGGATGGTAAGTGAATGTTTTTACAATTCCCCCCCCCCTGTTCATTTGCAGCTCCACACCACAGTCACAGACAAGTGAAGAATCCATGTCAAGTGCAATTCATAAAATCATGTCAAAGGAATTTACAGTTAGTGACTACCTGAAGCCAGAGCTGTTACCCTAAATAAGGCAGAATTAGCTTTTTACCAAAATACCCTAAATAAGGCAGAATTAGCTTTTTACCACCAGTACATGAAAACAGATTTAAAACAGTCTGTATCAATAGCATTACTGACTTCAGGCCAAAACAATTCTCCGGGCAAACACGGGATAAGATTCTTAACCTCCAGATTCACTAAGCATAAATGCCGGTTGCTTCGACTAGCGAATCCTGTGATGGTTATATTCAAATTGATCGGAAACTTGAAACTTGGTCGTTCTGGGTGGTGTAGTGGTTAGCATACCCGGGCGTTTTCTGGGAGACGCAGGTTCGTGTCCCGCTCCAGGACGATGAAAATTTTCAAGTTTTCGGATATTATCTGACTTACCATCCTTGTCACATTTACGCCAAAAATCGGATTGTCATCTTCAAAATTTGTATTCAATGAAATGTTTGTTCACAACCTGAAGTATCAAGTTGCTTTTGTTTCATGTATTTGCATTTCTGTTTTCTTTTAATGTTTCATTTCACTGTTTACTGATTATTTACTGATTTCAATAATTCAAACTAAAAAGCAAAACCTTACTTTGGGTAACCAAGATCAATTTCCAAACATGATCTGAAAGTTAATAGCAAATTCTGAAGAGCATATTGCTTTCTTCTGAAATTCTGTGTTTCACACGTTAGAATTTGTCTGTGACCTTGGAAGGTCGTGGTGCGAAGTTGTGCATGGGGGTCCTTCTAGAATACTTTATATAACAACTAGCTTTACTACCCGGGCTTATTAATTTCATATTCCCTTATATGTCACTGAAAAAATCGAGGGAAATAATTGATGCTTGCAAGAAAGAAAAATGCTGATTTCACAAATTCGGTCATTACAAATTATTTATTCATAGTGTGGTTATTTCAGCACTTGGCCGTACACAACATACACAGCATTAGAACACTGACTGAACAAAATTCATTAACAATTTGTTATCAACGATCAAATGCATCACATGTTTTCAGTTTCAGACATCTTTGTGGGGCGAATCTCTGGGATAAAAAAGTTAAAAACGTATCTTTGTGAATATTTCATGAAACTGGCTGAAATTTTAATGAACACCATAAATCGTTAATAGGAACATGACCTCCAAATTTCGCCTGAATCGGCAAATAACTTTTTTAATTAGCAGGCAAATCTTTTTTAACCGTTTCTGCGCATATATTTCTGTTTACCGTTGAATTAAAAATATGCATATTTTAAAAACTTTTGACCGGATTCCGGTGAAATTTTGAGGGACCCCTCTTATTACCAACTCATGGTGTTGATAAGAATTCAGCCCATTCCGTTAAGATTTCGCAAAGTTCTTTTTTTCTTTTTTTTTTTTTTTTTTTGCACAGTTCTCAATGAATAGAAACACGTGTTGATGTGCCACGGTGATGAATATAGTCACGTGCTTTCAGATTTGGAACAGGATAAAGATGACGTAGTAGTAACAATAATAGTCCATATAGGTTATATGGACTATTATTGTTACAATTAGATTCCTTTGTCTTGTCAATCATAATGGCCTCAGATATGAGGATCTGTTTGTGGGTGCTGTGAGATGTTTTATATTAACCCACTTGGGCTCTGTATTATTATCCATGCATTATTGAATCATAGCTGTTTTTGCTTCTTTTTTTGTTCCAATTGCCTAGATGTTCTTTCAATCTGATATTTAAACTTCTTTTTATACTTTTGATATATGATTTTTTATCATAGTTATTCTTTTTTGATGGTGCAGTTGGTATCCCATAAACACCAGCTCTGTCTAAAATTGATATTGGATCTCTGTGTTGGGTTATTATTTGTGCAATATCTTTAACATTATCAGCATTTGTAAGGTTAGTTTGTTGGCATTCTTTGTTTATGATTCGTGTTATATTAGGGTGGTATGGTAGTTTCCCACAGTATTTTAATTCTTCATTCTTAGTTGTTGTTTTTTTTGTATTTTTTTTTTTTTTTAATAATTGCTCTTCGGTACTTTGCATTCCTTGTATAGCCTGTCTATGAGTTTTGCGTCATATCCAAACTCCACTGCATTGCCTTTAATCCAGTCTAGTTCTTTCTTTTCTGCATATTGACTTGAAGAATGTGTAATTGCTCTTTGTATGTAATACATAAATGCAGATATTTTATACCTCCAAGGATGATGTGACTCTTTTGGAATAATAGCTGGTATGAACGTAGGTTTTCTGTAAACTTCATATTCTATAGTGGACATGTTTTTTTAATAAAAAATCTAAGAACGGTAGTTATTTACAATTTTCATATTCAGCTGTTAATGTAATAGTTGGGCATACATCTGTGTATCTGTTTATAAAATACTGTAAATAAATCTTCTGTCATGATCTGAAAGTCGGGGGGGGGGGTCTCAAAACATTTAGAAATATTTTGGCAAATACTGTCCATGAATTTCTTTGTTCAATTCACTTTTTTTAGTGAGCTTGAAAAAACTTTTTATCATCAACTTGGACTGGGAAGTAAACCTAGATCTTTGGATCATAGGTCTCTTGAATTATCGTTAACACAAATTTCCCAAGCTGACTAAATAAAAAAACATGAATTGAACGATACATTCGTGTGGAGTAGTTGCCGAAATATTTTTGATGAATTTCCCATGTATTCTCAGATATTTAATTCTCTCTATTTCATCAAACATTTATTTCTACCCAGTTAGCTGGGCTTAACAAAGAATAAGATGTTAACAGTGCTAGTATATTTGTCCCTTTCCACAACATGTGCACAAAATTGTTACTAATAATGAAATGAAGGTGTGCTTTTGACATGAAAATCTTAAATACAACAAATGTAAAGGAATATATAGTACACAGAAAGCCTTTGTGTGTGTGTGTGTGTGTGTGTGTGTGTGGTTGTGGTTGTAATAGTTTGCCCAAATGTAAGCCACTTTTTCTGAATTCATATTACAATCTTTCTTTTGTTCTTTAGCATCATGCACAGTTAGTACAAATATCTGCAAGGTGCTATTCAAGCATTTGGTTTTTGAACTTTTGGTCACATAGTTGTTGCATACAGGAGTTATACCATTTCTGTAGCTTGGTCCCACGGAAAATGATGCTGTGCAACTTTAGAATCCTCAAATTTTGAAGATGACAATCCGATTTTTGGCGTAAATCAGACAAGGATGGTAAGTCAGATAAAATCCGAAAACTTGAAGAATCCTCTTTTGCCAAGGAAATGACAGAGTTATTTTCAAACCTTTATGAATTCCAGGAGTGAATTCCTTGTAACTGTAAAGCTGAGGTACAGGCAAAATGTGCCAGTTTTTTAATAATTGTCCATACAACTCATAATTTGAATACCTGTCTTTTGACCAGTGGTAACAATTTACAGAATAGTTGGATAGGCAGATCCCAAGATAGCCAAGGAAGATAAAACAAATATAGACTACCACCTAAGGTAGCAGTGTGTTGCATTACTCCAAGATATAGATTTGTCTCGGCAGCCTTGATTGGACACTTGTTAAAAATACTCTCAAGTACAACAGGAATAAAATTTTGTTTAGCCCTGAATATCATATATTTCAGTTCAAGTATTTCATTTCAGTTTGTTCACTAAAATTCTAGTATACAGATTTATTTACACAAATATATTTTCTGAATGATTTCTGCAAAACTACACCCTGACTACAGAAATGCCCTACTGTCTGCATGAATGTAAGTTTCACAAGAAAACACTACTGATAGCATGAATGCAGAATGTTCCAAAAACTTAACAATTTCCCACAAAGTGATGACAGATTTCCAATACCTTATGTTAAGTCCTAGGCCCATACATCATTTTAGATCCAAAATTGTCAGTATGAAACAAAATTTGGAGGTTATTACAATATATACTGTGACCACTGTAACATGCTTTCTGAAAAGGAAGTTTTGTTCTCTAAGTGTACCATGTGTAAAAAAAAAAAAAATTAAGAGCAATAAAGTTGATATGAATAGTAAAAATAGTGAACCTGGAAATGGTAAAGTAGAAGCTGCTAAATAAAAATAAAAATGGCAAAAAATTATAAGCATTACTTGTAGTATATAAGAATTTGTAAAATAGTCATTATTTTCCAGATGTACCGTGCCCTTTGCTTTTTCAATTTTTTTATAAAAATGAGTATATATTTAAAAAGAAAGGTCAAATAAATGCACCTTTGTGATGGTTGACAGGTAAAATCAGTTGTCATGTATTTCCGTACATGTTAAATTTCCAAACATATTTCCCAATTTGTGTTATTTTCTCTTTTATCACACCAAGTTTGATACTGATTTGTGGTAGAAAATTCTGCAGATTTAAAATCTGTTTGAAATGTTATCCTGTGATAATTAGTTTGAGATGCACATTTTTTTCTTTACAACGGAGAAACAGTGCTTGGTTGAGTGCCAACCAGGGCGGAGGAATTGTACGCTTGTAAGCCTTTAAACTATACAAAGGCAACTGGGTGGTGGTGGTTGGGGGGGTGATAGGTAAGGATCAGAGTCCACCTGCACACTTCAATGTTAACAGCTGATTTGTCAAAACCGATTTCAAAAATCCTGCATACTGCCTTTGAGGTAACTTGAAATTGAAGGGAATACCTCAGAGGCTGATCACATCAGGCATAGGTACAACATTATTTTACAGATTTTCAAATGTAGGTCCTAAAATTATGTATGGCTCTTCATTTCCCTTAATATACTTTCTAAAATTACTTTACAGGTTTTCATATGTATTTTTTGCTTTATAAGCATGACTTTAGAAGGCTGCTGACTGTTACTATCATGTGCATGTAGTAAAAGATAGTTGTGTACATACCATGCTTTTCTAATTTAGTTCCATTATATTAACTCAAATGGTATGACACTGACAAGATAAATTCCTGTATTTCATTACAGTGCAAGAATATACTAAAATACATATTATAATGTAGTTGTATTACTGTTTTTTCAGGTGGAAAGCTGAAAGGGAAAAAAGAGTAACTGGGAGCATATGTTATGAGCTATGCACATATGCATTCAACAAAAATCCTCAGTGGGACAGGAAGATTAATTCCATCTACTTTTCCGAATTCAAAGGAAATTATGCAACTGGCCATGGTCAAAAATATGAAGCTGCAGCAAGAACTGCATTCATAAGTAACACTGGGTTGAATGTTTGTGTACCAGGAATCATAATACACCCAGAAATGCCATGGGCTGGTTATAGTCCAGATGGCTTAGTGATCCAAAATGATGATATTATTATTCTGGAAATTAAATGCCCACTTATGGGTACAAAACATTCAGCCGCACAACTTGTACCGAGTACCACTTATATTGCCAATGATAAAAAAACGGGACAATATGTATTTAAAAAAAGCACAGGTCCAAATGGGAATGCCAATAACTAGAGCCAAAGTGTGCCACTTTAATACTATATTCATCAGTAGATAATTCCTATGTCAGAATTGATGTTCATATAGATCAGGAATTCATTGCAGGCATGCTGCAAAAATTAGAATTTATATATTTTAGATATGTTTTGCCTGTTTTAAAAGTTTGTGAAGTTTCTGTGTCAGACATAACAGTAAAAAGCTGAGGAAAGGCAGAGCGCTCCTGGTGCCTGAAAGTACTTCTTTGTATTGAAATTTCTTGTGCAATAAAACAGTGTTTAAAAGTGAAATCATAGCCTCGAGTTATTTTTTTCTTAAAGTAGAAGTTATTATTTCTATGCTTGTCTTTTTATCCATGGCACATGTTGCAACTATTGTGTGGGTGAAAAGTGAGTCCACATGAGTATAATAAATTGTTGGTATGGTGGAAATATAAAAGGTTGTTTGATTACGGGTTATTGTATTTAGTAAAAATTTAATTATGCAAATATTAAACTGAAGTTGAATATTGAAATTTGAGTAAAAATGAAAGTTTGGGAGATGGGTGGATGCATTTTGAAACAAAAGTTAGATCCAATCTATTTAAGCCATGTTAAATGAAAAATAAAATAAAATAAAATGCAACACTGATATTTGAAATTCCAAAAGTTATCATTGTATGTTTGTGTTTACGATGATTGAAACACCTGCAAGTGGAAAATAGGTAATTGTTTGCATGTGTACCAAATATGTGAACACTAAAAATCAATGGTATGCAATGTACTCTTGTAATAACTTTTGGAGGCAATGAAGGTCAATTTAGTGGTTAGGACAAAATGCATTAATTCAGGGCTGGAAAAATAAGCTCTAATTTTAGGAGCCAGATCCAAACTCCAGGATTCAAATCAGCCCTTAGTCAAGCTAAGGTGGGTAAACGTGTGACCCTGAGAGGAAATTCAACTGGAACACATAATTCTTCTCTGCACAAAGTCTGGGTTTTTGAAAGGCCACTTGGCCTATATTTATTTTATAAACTTCATCAAAGTAAACAAGTTTTTTGTTTTTTTCCAAACCACATTCAGCTGTACATGTCAACATTTCTAACCCTGGCCACAGGGTCCAATAAAAATTAATTGTATGAAGTGCAGCTTATGTGCTTCCAAAGGGACAAAAATTTATACATACAAAAGGAAAGTGTAAAGTTTCCAAAAAATAATTGTGAGGTCTTTCTTTACACATGGATATTTCTTAACAGGTGGTTCCTCTAAATTTTAGATTATATAGCAGGCCTAAAAAGCATCACACATTTAAAATTCACAAATTATACGGCACTGTTTAGATTGTAATATGACACACACATACAATGAACATGGTGGATAAGTTATGTCGCTGAAATGAAATATCTCTTTCTATGGGGTGGAAATTATAAGAATATGTGTACTATGGTGTTGATTTGCCCTTTCGAACAACCTCCTCAACCAGATTTACATGACCCTCATTAATCTTAGATATTACAACAACTGAGCACAAATTTACCAATAATCAAAAAATGGCATTAATAAATGGTTCTACACTCCCAGGAAAATTTGGCCTAAAATAAAATAGCACAACACTTTAGCATTACTTGATACAAAATCAATTCTAGGTACCACACTACACCTACTGCATTATATACCTTACTTATCTCAAAAGTTAATCTTTAATTGCAATGCTTACAAATAGACTTAAACTTCACACTATCCTCATGAAATTCAAATACTTTACTTACCAAATATAATTTATATAATATTAAGTGTACATTACCTAAAACATTATTAAAAAGTCCCTACAAGCTGACATACTAAATCTACTGAGAAGTGGGTTCAAATCAAATTTTATTTGTCATTTTGAAATAATCCACCACTATGAAATTAAAATTTGTCTTCAGACAGAATTGGGTTTCCAAGGTTTGCCAATGCTGCAGAAACTTTAAACACATCATGCAGTCCAGTACTACTCTCACCTTTTTGAAATTTGTGAAGTACTTGGGCAAATTGCACATAATTTCTTTTGTTGGCCAATAAATTGCACAGTCCAACACTTGTGACATCAGTTTAATTGATTCGCGAAAGACAGTCGTGCAGGTGTTTGGGCTACAATCAAACAGAGCCCCTAATATGGTCCATTTCACATTAGTTTTCATCTTTACTAATGTTAAGAGAACCTTGTGCTGTAATAATTAAGTCTAATTGGTTGCTCGGGAAAGATTTCTTGCATTATAGTAACAATGGTTTCTAACAGTTCCTTGGATTGTAGTCCAGTAAAAGATTTGAATTGTGTGCCTGAAGAACACAACTGTTCAAAATTCACAGTTGGCTGTTTTATTGACCCTGAACAGACTTGCACTGCCTTGTGCTGCTGAGCTATTATAGGCCTACTATCCATCAGCTGAAGCAGGCTCATCACTGCAATACTACGATCTTCATCTCTGCCTGGATTCTCACCAAGGTGGGCTACATTATCTGTCATCAGCTCAAGTGAACCAGTTGCTGGAAGATGACGATCTTCCTCACCATCTTTCCCAGGCAGCTCATCTCCAAGCACAACAGTGTGGTCTGAAGATTGTCCCACCTTCACAGTTAACCTGTAGAAAGAGTGAAATGACTCAGCAATGAAAAACATTATAACAGAGGATACCTTATTTGCAACCAACAATGATATACAGCAATATCACATACAATGCTTCAAACAAATAAAACCAATGTGGCAGTGCATGTGGATCATGTTAATGGAATACTACCAATCTCACAAACAAAACAGAAGCTAAGAATTCTATAATGGACTAGTATCCTTTACACAACATTTTAATAGCAATTTAAAAAACATTTTCAAAGGACATAAATTTCAATAAATGTCCAAAATTTCATATGATTTAAGCTTTCAGGAAGTGACATAATTATGCTTGAAGGATGTGGTAGAGAAATTTTTGCAAGATATTTTACTAAAGCCAAGTTACTGCTACTAATACAGATTCTTCTATCAGTAGTTGCCATGTTGTTGGTATTATATACAGTGTGACGTCATTACAATATGCAGAAGCAAGATGGATCTAGAAAACGAAATCGAGCAATTGTAGCATCAATCCACCACAAATACCATCCCCGTACCATGGCGATTATGATTAGAAGAGTTTTCCTGAAGACACTGTGCTGACATTTAAAACATGTACCAATATTTGCCTCAAATCCAGCTTAAGATTTATTTTAATGTAAGTGTTGTATCAGAATCAAACCAATAAACAGTACTACCAGGGAATTTGGGTCTGACCTAACCTAGGGGCCTCATAGTCCAAAAATAGAGCCTCCTCATTGTACACTGAACTGCCATTGAATTAGAGTTGGCAGCAATTATGCAAATGCTTGCCAGCTACCTGCACATTATCACACATGCTCAGCCAAAACTAGGTTTAAATATAGCCATTGGGTAACAATTTCCTTAACAGTGATTGATTACAGGTGTAATGGGTGAGATGCATGATTTGGATGCTTTTGATTGAGGGCAGATCATTGGTGTCCAGAGACTGGGTCACTCTATCTCACAAGTCATTAAGACATTTGAGTTTTCCCATGCTATGCTGGAAGAAGAGGTGAGCTGTGTTACTAGTATGTCGAATTCAGTGGCACTTCAGTGTATATAAGGGATATCATTCTGTCAAAAACTTTAAAGGAACAACAAAAAAATAATGATGGGAGGAAGGCTATCAGAATGATGGGATTACTGACATTTTGGGCATAACCATTTCTGATTATGGTGCCAACAGCTCCTCATGGAGTTTAATAACCAAAAGAGAGAGATCACTCATTCAAAAAATTGTAACAACTACTATAATACAAAATTGCTATGTTGCAAATGGCACATAGTACAAGGGCGAAAAAAAAAAAAAAGCTTGAGGTTTATGCATATTGTTTAATAATTTTAAATGCATTAAAAATTACAAATGTAATATTTCATATTGTTTTACTTCCCTCCCCCATAAGAAGCAAATGATGGACATGATACCGAAAAAGATCTGCCCGGGAAAATGCTGGCAGTGCCCACGGTAGCACTGTAGGCTTCTAGAGATATAGCAGTGTTGGAATTAGAAAAAATCTACAGGCCCAGCGGACCACTTGAATTTGCAAAACACTGGTCCGCAAAAATAGCCACTGGTCTGTGAATGAAAAACTTACGCATTTACAATATATGTAAAAAATTAACACATCATTTCATCGGGATGTATATCAGAAATTAATAACAACAGAATTTGTACATCATCATCATCATTGTCAACCATTATCAATCCACTGCTGGACGAAGGTCTCCCCAAGTTTCCTCCACAACGGTCTGTCTTGTGCCAGTCTCCTCCATGTCACTCCCGCATATTTACGAATTTCATCCACCCATCTCCCATGTGGTCTTTTTCTGGGTCTTTTCCTGTCCCTTGGAATCCAATCTAAAATTTCGGCTGTCCATCTATGGTCTGTCCTTCTGGCAGTATGTCCAGCCCATTGCCATTTCAGGGATTTAACTCTGATCATGATGTCTTCCACTCTCGTCATTTTTCGGATCCACGAGTTCCTCTTCTTATCTCTCCTGGTTATACCAAGCATGCACCTCTCCATGCTTCTTTGAGTTGTCTGCAGCCTTTGTATGTCTCTTTTAGTTAAGGTCCACGTCTCTGCACCATACGTAAGCACTGGAAGGATGCATTGATCAAACACTTTTCTTTTAAGACATAATGGCATATTGCTCTTGAAAATTATGCTGTTTCTTCCAAAAGCTCTCCAGGCAAGTTTTGTACGCCGATTAATTTCTTCATCAATGTGACCCTCGCTTGATATCTGCTGTCCAAGATAAACATACGTATCTGTTATCTCCAGTTGTTCTCCATCAATCGATAAATCTTCATTTCTTGTAAAAGCATTGAACATCACTTTTGTCTTCTGAAAGTTCATTTTTAATCCCACTTCTTTACTCTTGTCAGCAAGTTCCTGGATCATACTCTGCAGCTCTGATGGGGTAGTTGCAAAAATGACTACGTCATCAGCAAAACGAAGTGGGTTAGATAATCTCCATTAATCTTTATCCCTTTGTTTTCCCAGTTCAGTGATTGAAAGACATTTTCCAATGTGGCATTAAAGAGCTTCGGAGATATGGTGTCACCTTGTCTCACTCCCTTTCCAATTTTTATGTGTGTTGTATTTTCAAACAGCCGAATCTTTGCACTTGCATTTTCATAGATGTTATTAATAATATTAATGTATGCATCTTCAATACCGCAGGATTTCAGAGCCGTGATAACTGCTGATGGTTTCACCGAATCAAAGGCTTTTTCATAATCGATAAAAGCCATGCACAATGGAAGTTCATATTCCCTCGCTCTTTCAATTAGTTCTCTCAGTACGTGGATATGATCTATTGTGCTGTAGCCACTCCTGAATCCAGCTTGTTCTCTCGGTTGAGCCATGTCCAGTGTTACCTTCAAGCGGTGTGAAAGAACTTTAGTGAAGATTTTATAAACCACTGATAGGAGGCTGATAGGTCTGTAGTTCCTGAGATCCTCAATGTCACCTTTTTTATGTAGCAGGATCATTGTAGCATTGTTCCAATCCTCAGGAATCTTCCCTTCATTAAGGCATCGAGTGAAAATTTGGGCGAGTACTGTTTCAATTTCTCCACTTGCTTCTTGTATGATGTCTATAGTAATTCCATCTTCTCCTGGAGCTTTCCCCCGCTTCATGTTCTTGATTGCATGAGCAACTTCTGCTGGGAGGACTGGAAGAACTCTGGTACCTTTCATGATGTCTGGAGTACATGTATCATCCCTTTCATATAATTTGGAGTAGAAATCTTTCACTCTTGTCAAAATTTCGCCTCTATTTCTTGTTATAGAACCATCTTCTTTTCTCAGAGCCATAATCTGTTTTCTTCCCTTACTGAGATGTCCCTTTGCTATCTTTAGGCTTTGGTTGTTTTCAATTGCTTTCCTCACTAGCTCACAGTTGAATTTCCTTACGTCTTCAGTGATACTTTTTCGTGCTGTCTTGCATAGCTCTATATATTCCACTTTGGAAGTCACATCTTCTTTAGTTGTCCTCATCTCTCTTCTTTTTTGCATCAACATTTTGGTTTTTCCTGATAATTTGTTTACATGCAACTTGTTCTTAGACCCAGCTAGTTTTGTTGCTGTTTCCATAAGAGCTTTGGTTACTTTTCTGTTAACTTCCGAAATATCCACTTCTTCCGATGTTAGGCCTTCTAAAGCAGAGAATCTGTTCTTCAGTTCCAACTTGAAAGTATTATGGTGTTTTTTAAGGTTGGTTATGTCAATACATTCTGTTTGTCTTATGAGCTTGCCACGTTCCAGTTTAGTGTTGAGGTGCATCTTACATCTCACCAATCTATGGTCACTACCTGTGTTGAACTTGTTCAGCACACTGCAGTCTTCGATGACGAATTTTTTGTTACACATAATAAAATCAATTTCACTTGTCGTCCCAATTGGATGTCTCCATGTCCATTTCCTGTGTGGCTTTTTCTTGAAAAAGGAATTCAAGATGAAAAATCCTTCTGCCTCTGCAAACTCAACGAGAGTATTTCCACGCTGGTTTCTGTTGCCGTGACCGAATTTACCTACTGAAGTTTCATTCTGTTGCCGGTGCCCTATTTTTGCATTGAAATCTCCCATAATTATCTTCAAGTGCTGCTTACCTTTATTATTTAGATGACGAATTTCCTCATAAAATTCTTCAATTTCTTCTTCAGGATGACTTGTGGTGGGTGCATAAGTTTGAATAATCTGAGCCTGGTATCTTCTCGATAGTTGGATAACGAGTCGTGCAGCTCTGTCAGAGGAACTTTCAACTTCTACCACTTTATCCTTCAGTTTCTTGTTTATTATAAATCCAACACCACTAGTTCTGCCAGTATCTGTCCCACGATAATAGAAGAGATGTCCACTTTTCAGTTCAATGAGATCTTCTCCTTTTCTCCTTACTTCACTTAGCCCGACGATGTCCCACTTGATCCTTTGTAGTTCCTCTTCCAATTCAAGAAGCCTTGAATCAGAAGATAGGGAGCGTCCGTTGTAGGTAGCCAAGGTCAGCATCAAATGGCAGCCTAGTCCGGTCCTCCGGGGATTCTTAGCACCCTCTGCCTTCATGTCGCACTGGCCGCTGCCTTGGCCAGGTACATTCCAGCTGCCGGAGACTGAGGGCCAAGATTTAAGTTGTAGAGTCATTTTGGAGGTGTTTGGCCATAACTCACCACGCTGGCCAAGCGGGTTGGTGAGTGTGGGATAGCATTTCCTCTGATCCCGATGGTATAGTTATACCGCTATTTGCGGTCGTCAGAGCCCCTTTAGTGGGAACAGGATGCACCACGAGAAGGCGGGGTTGACATTTGTCAAGGAGAGGCTGTGATGTTACGCATCACCTGACGCATGAAAATATGCTAATAAATAAAACAAAATATGGTAGGCAGTCAAATAGTTGGCAAGGCTAGTGTATACCAAAATGAGGTGGTCACTCATTTTTACTGGTCCAAAAATGGCACAAATACTAATACATTTAGTATGCACGTGGTATTAGTATCAAAGGACAGTACACTGAAGCATAATATGTAGTTAATTTTGATTTAAAATTTATAGTACAAAAATATATTTTGATTAGCATTCACAAACATAAAAAGGCGACCTACATACCTCGAACAAAGAAATAAAAATTTCTTACCTCTTTGCACAGCGGCTTTCATACCTCCTTTCTTTTTCTTTAACATTTTTTTCCAAAGTTTCTAAATTTTGAGTACATGACAATGGCAAATTCAAACTTGGTACAGCTATATTTGCCGCCCCGGTGGCGCAGTGGTCTAAGGCGCTGGCCTCTGATCATTCGTCCGTAAGGGGTCCGGGTTCGAATCCCGGTGAGGCATGGATGTTGTGTTTGTCTTACGACGACACTGGCTCTCTCCCTTCCCTGGAACCAGTGACCCTAAATTAGGGACGGGCGACTGCTTATAGCCCATTGAGTTCCTCACGGTGGTCGTTAAACCCCCAATAAAAAAACCAGCTGTATTTTTTAAATG
Organism: Macrothele yani; assembly: GCA_039090855.1. Lineage (NCBI taxonomy): Eukaryota > Metazoa > Arthropoda > Arachnida > Araneae > Macrothelidae > Macrothele > Macrothele yani. Next base: position 94,098,342 of record CM076993.1, read on the forward strand.
CTTCCTCAATCTAGGCAAATCTATGGAAAAACAGGATGTTTTATCCACTGATAAACACACAAAAAATATATAGTGAATCCAAATATTCTGACATAATGAAAATGTTACACTAAAATATAAAAATGGCTGCAAACACTAAAAATTTCTTGTACTATAGAACATTCATGTAAGTGTGTTACAAGTACTAAATATAAATTATGCTAATTTTGAAATACTATCAAAACTGTACTTCTTACAAAGGAAAAAGTCAGTCTGCTTTTAGGCTTACTATTTATTGCAGAAAATAACACATAAAAAATACATTTTCAACTGTACTTTCATCTTTGCTGTCTAAGTCATCCTCAACTATAAAACTGGGCTGCAATTGATGATTTCTTAGACAGTATAGATGAAAGTACTATCAAATATGTATTTTCATGTCATAAACAGTAAAGAGCCTAAACTTGGGACTGAATTTTTCCTTTGAAAAAAGTGAGTACAGCTATGATAATACAGTAAAACCTATGAATAGCGGACACCTCCGGACCGGATGATCTGTCCGCTATTGGGAGGTACACGCCTGTCTGCCCAAGCCATTGCACAATGCAAACTTCGTGGTCAGGGGTTTTATTTTGTTCTTTTTGCTTTTAAAAATAACGTTACATGCATAAATATTCCTACTTTATATGTACATATTTATGCAGTAATAAATTCCGAAACCGCATTAGTAATACTGTACATGAAATTGAATATATGTACGCCGCCCCGGTGGCGCAGTGGTCTAAGGCGTTGGCCTCTGATCATTCGTCGGAAGGGGTCCGGGTTCGAATCCCGGTGAGGCATGGATGTTGTGTTTGTCTTACGGCACTGGCTCTCTCCCTTCCCTGGAACCAGTGACTCTAAATTAGGGACGGGCGACTGCTTATAGCCCATTGAGTTGCTCACGGTGGTCGTTAAATCTCAAAAAAAAAAAAAAAAAAAAAAAAAAAATATATGTACGCATTTATAGTAATTTAAATACTTTGAGCTTTTCGAATATGAGGGAAAATGCAAATTACGTACAAATGTATATACGTAATTCAATGCATGTTTCTGATTAACAAATGCTCTAAAACTTTGTAAAGGTACTTACAGCTAAATGCTTGCTTGCAAAAAATCTGACAAAAGTTTTTTTTTTTTTTTTTTTGCCGTTTACAGCCTCTTTTTCACTATGAATTTTCAAATTCATCAAAAGTGCTAGTCCCTTTTGCTAATAAAAATGTATGAAGTTCTTTTTTTTTTTTTTGATTGGAGGTTTAACGACCACCGTGAGCAACTCAATGGGCTATAAGCAGTCGCCCGTCCCTAATTTAGGTTCCAGGGAAGGGAAAGAGCCGTAAGACAAACACAACATCCATGCCTTTCCCGCCCCAGTGGCGCAGTGGTCTAAGGCGCTGGCCTCTGATCATTCGTCCGTAAGGGGTCCGGGTTCGAATCCCGGTCAGGCATGGATGTTGTGTTTGTCTTACGGCACTGGCTCTCTCCCTTCCCTGGAACCAGTGACCCTAAATTAGGGACGGGCGACTGCTTATAGCCCATTGAGTTGCTCACGGTGGTCGTTAAACCTCCAATAAAAAAAAACAAAAAAAACATCCATGCTTCACCGGGATTCGAACCCGGACCCCGTTTGGACGAATGATCAGAGGCCGTCGCTTAGACCACTGCGCCAGCACTGAATGGCTGTATGAAGTTCTTCACTATATTTCGGCGCGGCTGTGAAGTTCTTAATGTCACACACCTCTTCTGCAACTCTGCCCACTGCCTCTTCTTCAGCTCCTTTGACCATTTGACCATGTCATTCTTGATAGGTGTCTGTGCCAAAATGTAATCTTAAAAAGAAAAATCCCTTACCCTAGAGGATCCATAAAACAATATTCATGAAAAGATCTTCAAAATGAGATGCGACCAGTAAGCAAAAAAAAAAGTCCCCTTCTGGGCCAACGTGACGAATTTAAATTTGTGATATTCTTTCTAGGTCATTTTCTGAAACACTGGTGCACCTGTCCACTACTATGGCAATTGATATTTCAGGTGAAATCTCTAAAGTTCTGTAACCATGTATGTATTTTCTTTTTTATCGGGTACTATGCTAACCCCTGTTTTAGCCGCAGGGTTGGGGTAGGGGGGCTTGTAACCTGAAAGGAGCACTAGCACTGAATGAATCTATTCAGATTTAAAGGGAGCTTGAGTACGTGTCTTTATTCACAGCACATGCAAATGTTATAAGCTAACTTGCTAAATTTAGATCATTTTTACCGGGTTTGACAATCACTATTTTTTTTTCTTCTTTTCCAAATTACACTGAACAACTGGACTATGACACAACATGTGTAACAATGATACTATCAATGCATTTCTATGCCACATGTAATCCGAGATATTTACCAGGATGTAAGTAATCTGATCTCTGAAAGTGCAGGGAACACACAGACATCCTATTTGAAACCTTCTTTCCTATTTTCAGGACTCTAATCCACTCATTTCTTCTGCTGATGGCTTGTGTCTGACCCACTCTGTTAACAGTAATTTTGCTTTTCTCAGAGGGAAATCTGCAAGACAGAAATTGTTAAATATAAGTTAAACAGCATGCCAGTGATCTTTATGAGCAATATAACATTTAACAATTTATTTTCCGATGTTCATCACATTTAGCATTACTTCATTTTTTCTAATGCAACATCATGCACTTACTTCACTGTCAATACTCTTTCTGCCTCTCACAAGAAAACTCAGCAGGCATCACCATTTTGTTACCACTCCTGCATTTTGTGATTCCACAATTTGCAAAAATTAATTATATGAACAATGTCCATAATTTTTCCACACCTTATTTCTGTAATTAGGCAACTGTTTAGTACTTTAAGGTGGCACCCCCACCCACAAAACAAATGAACTACACGTGGTGGAACCACTAACATCAGGATCCTATCTCCCCCCCCCAACATAAATTTGCATACCAAAACGAGCTTCTGCTCACATTTCTTTGAAATTTTTCCTACCTGAGTAGAAATAATTTTTGATACATCGTAATACTACAACAATGCCGAAATACAAATCCTTTACAATCATTGAGGAAACCAAAAAAAAAAAAACCTTTCCATTAAATTATTAAATACAGAAATCTAACATTTCAGAGTTTAAAAAAGAAGTTCCCAAGCAGCACTTTGTTCAAGCTTTCATTCTTTGCCAGTTTTTGTAAACATGATGCATTCAGTCCATCGGAAGTATGAAAATAGGTGGAATATTTATATAATCACACCTCAATATCATACTTCTGATAAAGACAAATCTGTAATGGTACTTTTCACCAGTCCATAAAATAGTTTGCTTTCTTGTGTGTCCTTCAACAACATAAGGCGCTGTAGCGTAAATTCGAACGCACTCGACTAGTTATCGAGAGTTCTGGGGTTCGATCCCAGCAGTGCCGGAATACAAGCCGCCCCGGTGGCGCAGTGGCCTAAGGCGCTAGCCTAGGATCATTCGTCCGTAAGGGGTCCGGGTTCGAATCCCGGTCAGGCATGGATGTTGTGTTTGTCTTACGGCACTGGCTCTCTCCCTTCCCTGGAACCAGTGACCCTAAATTAGGGACGGGCGACTGCTTATAGCCCATTGAGTTGCTCACGTTCGTCGTTAAACCTCCAATCAAAAAAAAAAAAAAAAAAAAAAAAAAAACATAAAATGAGCATATAAAACACCAAGAAACATAAAAAAAAAACAATGGCCTGAAGTTTGCAATATTTCACCAGTTTTACATAAAAGAGAGGGGAAGAAGGTCAGACACAATTTGCATTTTTGAAAGTAAAAGCCTTAAAATTAATTTAAGCATAACTCAAAATACTGAAGCAAGCTAAAAATTGTCAAAAATAAGAAGGAAATTTAATTGTATATATATAAAAAAAATCAATCTTATTTCTTAAAGTACACTGCGTTGTCCAAATTTTTGTACCAATATAAGAAACAGCACATTTGCCACAAACATTCTCATGTGCTTAGCAAAACATGTAAAACTTTTAAAGTAACCTACTAGTTAATCTTCATTCATCAGGTGCAAATATCATATTTTACACAGAAAATACTGCTGTATAGCATTGTACAATACTACTTATGTTTTCTGAAGAAATATGTTTCATCACATACTGAGGATATGAATTATATTATTTTATCTAACACAGTACGACATGATTATAGTGTGGGGAAACATGGAAAAAGTAAATGACTAACCTCCCATACTGACCATTTTTTAATACTGTACAGTGAGCATGCATATGTTTGAAAGAATCTGGACTTCTAATTATGTCATGATTGAATACAAATGTGGCAAACATGACACAGGAATATGTTTCTTGAGAGCTCCTGCCAACAGCAAGCAAATTAATGGACATAAATACAAAATTTAATAGATTGCCTGCCACATCTCTCTCTGTACAGCCCTTAAAACTGGGGTTGTCCCCAAAAAATTAGACAAATGGGATCCCTAAGCACTTATGAACTGCTTTTAGGAAGACATGAAAATTGATATGGCAGGGAAGGACAACATTCAGCTCACTGCAACAAGCAATGGCTGTTTCAGTTTTAAGTTTTAACGAAAACAAATGATCATGAAATTTTCTGCTGTGTACACTTCTGCCCTTAGCACACACAATTAGTAGAAATGGGTGCTGTTGGAGTATATGTGAGATTACGTACAACATACATACATATTTTTCAGGATGACCTTACACCTAGTGGTGGCGCAGTGGTCTAAGCGATGGCCTCTGATCATTCGTCCGAACGGGGTCCGGGTTCGAATCCCGGTGAGGCATGGATGTTGTGTTTGTCTTACGGCACTGGCTCTCTCCCTTCCCTGGAACCAGTGACCCTAAATTAGGGACGGGCGACTGCTTATAGCCCATTGAGTTGCTCACGGTGGTCGTTAAACCTCCAACCAAAAAAAAAAAAAAAAAAAATTTCTGAAAATACTTGCAATATACACACAAAGAGGGCGGAGGTAGAGAAGGTTGTGAATACCTACTCTAGTTTTCTCACAATTCTTTTTTTTTTTTTTTTTTTTTGATTGGAGGTTTAACGACCACCGTGAGCAACTCAATGGGCTATAAGCAGTCGCCCGTCCCTAATTTAGGGTCACTGGTTCCAGGGAAGGGAGAGAACCAGTGCCGTAAGACAAACACAACATCCATGCCTGACCGGGATTCGAACCCGGACCCCGTTCGGACGAATGATCAGAGGCCATCGCTTAGACCACTGCGCCACCGGGGCGGCCAATTCTTTTCAAACAACTATTTATATATTATACATATAAACTTTCTTTTCAAACAACTATTTGTATACATACATGAGATTCTTTCGCGGAATTCCGCTTTTTGGATTACCCTCGTGATCGATGCAAAGCTAAAGAGAAATTTTTGAGGTTTAGTTGGGGGGGGGGGGGTAGCTTTTTCGTCTTCGTTTTTTTTTTTTTTTTTTTTTTTTTTTGATTGGAGGTTTAACGACCACCGTGAGCAACTCAAATGGGCTATACGCCCGTCCCTAATTTAGGGTCACTGGTTAAAGGGAAGGGAGAGAGCCAGTGCCGTAAGACAAACACAACATCCATGCCTGACCGGGATTCGAACCCGGACCCCTTACGGACGAATGATCAGAGGCCAACGCCTTAGACCATGCGATACCGGGGCGGCTGTCGTTTTTCAAAACTATCGAAAACGGAGTGAAGATTTTCCCCATAATCGTGATTTATTTTTTCTCGCGATGTTTCTCCTGCGCAGTATTATTGTTAAATATAAACTTATTCCATAAATATTTGCATTTCAGCTTAAAAAGGGAGGACACATTTCCGAAAACGAAAGTTAGATGATGCTAAAATGTCCTTGTAATCTTCAGGCACGAGATTCTTCCGTGGATTCGAAGAATTCCGCCTTTTCCATCATCATTTCGATGGTTCCGAGATTTTGGAGAAAGACACCAGTTGGAAACTATTTCCTATTATGAATTAAAATTTTTAATCACGTTTTTTGAATAAGATTGTCCACAACATGCTGTCCACAACATGGTGAAAAGCCTGAAGGCTCTCCGCGTAAACAGCTATGTTTGTGTGTTCCTACCATGTGAAAAGATGAAGTATTTGCATTGTCTCACATTTCTTTAATTTGCTTTTTAATAAAATTACTTTTCAATAAAACAATTTGAGGAACAAAAGTGTCTGATTAAGGGAATAATGAAGGAACGATAATGCGATGTATTTAAATTCGCCTTGCTGCAACTTTACTTATCTGGTATTCGTTGTATGTAGCGGCATATTTTCTATTTCGTAGCTGATTTTCATCAAAATTGAGAACTTGCTAATTAAATTTTGATCTAGGAATTTATTGGTTCACATTCGCACCGAATATTCCTTCTGCGCTATTTATACAGTATATTATGCGTTAAATCAAACACTGTATGTACCTTTCCAATAGCTATGAATTTCTCACCAACACCTCGCGGTAACAGATGGCGCTGCTATCTCAATTGCTGTTCGTTGGCTCCGAAGTGCATCATTAGGTTTGCCAGTCTGTTCTCTCCAAGGTCTTTGCTCAAACACGATAAAACATTAGTTACTTCGTGGAATGGCGGCTTTCTATGTATGCGGGAAGTAGCATGCTTTTTGCCAGTTTATTATTCTCCTCCAATGTCTTTGCTTTGAAATGTCGTGTCTAGCTTTAGTTGAGTTTGTTTATTTCCCCGTTTTAGTCGTAGTAGTTGGCAACACTGCTGTGTACAGATTTTTGGCTTTGACATCTGGCAACAGTGAATACATTGTTCTGTTGTGTGTTTGTATCACAGATATCTGTGGTTTGTATCCAAAGCGGTCTAAGCGGATTATTTGATTGTATCCATACTTTTTGAGTTCAACTTGATGGTATATTGTAATTAGTCGTGGATCTTGTTTTATTGGCGGCTTTCTGTGTGATAAGTGAAGGTGTTTGTGTGATTAACGTTCAGTTTAATGATGAAAATCGCAGTCGAGGGTTGCGCCCACGGCGAGCTGGACAGGATTTATCAAACTTTGGAAGAGCTACAAAAATTAAATAATGAGAAAGTTGATTTACTTATAATATGTGGAGATTTCCAGTCCGTTAGGAACAGTGATGATCTTCAGTGTATGGCTGTACCTCGTAAGTATGCGAATCTTAATTCCTTCCATAAATATTATTCTGGGGAGAAGTTAGCGCCAGTGCTGACCATATTTATAGGAGGAAATCATGAAGCTTCGAATTTCCTTTCTGAGTTACCCTACGGTGGTTGGGTTTGCCCCAACATCTATTATATGGGCAATGCTAATGTTGTCAACGTTGGTGGTCTCAGGATTGCTGGCCTGTCGGGCATTTACAAGTCTCAAGATTATTTCAAAGGCCATTTTGAAATGCCCCCTTACAGTGAATCTACAAAAAGAAGTGTTTACCATATTCGCCATATAGATGTTTTCAGATTAAAACAAATAAAAAAGCCAATTGATATCTTTATATCACATGATTGGCCTAGAGGAATATATAATTTTGGCAACAAAGGAGAACTATTGTGTTACAAACCGTATTTTAAAGATGAAATAGATAAAAACATATTGGGAAGTCCTCCAGCAGAAGAACTCCTGAAGCAGCTGAAACCCTCCTATTGGTTTGCAGCGCATTTGCACTGCAAATTTGCAGCCATAGTGCCACATAATACCAATGGAGAGAAATCTGTAACAAAATTTCTCGCTTTAGACAAATGTCTGCCAAAGCGTAAGTTTTTGCAACTTCTGGAAATGCCAAAAGGTAATGGTGACTCATTGGCTCTTCATTATGACCCTGAGTGGTTGTGTATAATAAAGTCAACAAACCACCTAAATAGTAATACAAAAAATTATAATTATATGCCTGGGCCTGGTTGTTCTCAGCGGTGGGATTTTAGTGTTGCAGATGAAGAATTAAGTGTCGTAAGGAATCTCTTTGTTGATGACTTTAAAGTGCCCAACAATTTTCAGTGGACTGCCCCACCTCTTAGTACATCCCCTCAAACCTCTAAAAAATCATGTAAATGTTTTATAAACCCACAAACCACTGCTTTTTGTAAGCAGCTTGAAATATCAGATCCATTAATAAGTGTTACTGAACTGAAAACTCCAAACTCTTTGGCATTTGTAGATAATTTTGATTTTTGCCATGATGATGTGGTCACATTCAGTGATCCCAGTGTAGGGTTGGTATCTGAGGAAATTGGTGCACCACCATTTTCACCTGACACATCATCCACATCACAAATAACAAATCAGAAGGACTTATTTTTCATTGACACAGAAGGATGTTCTCGAATTGATTTAAAGAAAAGGGCTTCACTTCCACCTTATCTTGGTTTTCAGAACAAGCGGACAGCAAGTCAAACCTTTGGCACAACAAAAAAAAGATCTTCAGATGGTGGACAGAAATTCAGAAGGAGCAATCATTCATGTAAATGGCCTGGTTTTAAGTAGCAAAAGCAAACTGCCAATCAATTAAGGTTACAAAGTTGCTGCAAATGTAAGGGACTTAGTTTTCAGAACATGCAAAGCAGTTTTGTAGATAAGCCATCTGAGAAACAAATTAATCACCAGTGAAAGTTTTGTTAGGTTATTACTACTTAATAATTCTCATGTTAATTTCGAAAGGTTACTACTATTTAATTATTCTAATGTTGATTTCGAAGGGTTATTACTATTTAATTATTCTCATGTTAATTTCAAAATTGTTAATACATGTTGATTGTTAAAAAAGGAAGTTGTGTAATGTTACTATCTAGTTGCATGTGTATCCACAATATTGTGAAACTCCAGCTGCATTGTAATCAGAAAATTTGAATCAGGTTATATAGGTGCAAACTGTAATTTTAGCTAAGTGGCTGGTAAGTCCAAAAAGTTTACTGGCCATAAAGAAAAAAAAAAAAAAAAAACTGGCTGGAAAGTTAGCAAATCTTATTAGCAGCATAAAGGAGGGGGGATTAATCGGAACTTTAATGCAACGCTGGATTCCAGGAAAAAGTGGACATGGCACTTAAATTTTGAAATTCGTTTTTGTTAATAGTGTTGTATATCATTCTATTCAGAAAAATATAAATTTTTTATATCTGTCGATAATCTTGAATAATTCAACGACCTTGATAAAAGTAAGGTCAAAGTCGCTTGTTCTTCTCATGCAGCTGCATTATTGAAAAACACTAATTTTGACCATAACCATAGATGCCAACTAGTACGGATTTTTAGTTGCTGTTACGAAAGTACGGAAACACCGCTGAAATTACGGAAAATCGCCATTTGATTTAATTTTCTGAGATAGAAAGCAAATTTTCATCAACTTAAAAATTTTTGTTGGTTCTTCAAGTATTTCTGGGGAAAAAGAATTAAATGCTACATTCAGGGCTGCCAGACCTGCGCCAATTGCGCCAGCCCACGCCAAAACGTTGTTCTTGCGCCATTCTGCTATAAAAAATCGTCATTTTAACGAAATATGCGCCAAAAGTTCAAATTTACCCGTCATCGATATTTTAGCGTTATCTTACGACATTCAAAATCGATTCAGCAGTTAATTCGTACGTGAGATTCTTTCGCGGATTCACGAAGACCCCTCCGGTTTTTTTTTTTTTTTTTTCATTTTCCAGATCGATGCAAAAGTGAAGAAATTTTCGGGATATTAGTTGGGGGGGGGCGTATTCCTTCTAAGGACGTTGTTTTGTCTTTTTTAAACGTTCGGAAACGGAAGTTAAACGAAGTGCAGATTTTCCCCGTAATGGTATTTTTTTCTCTCGCGATATTGCTTCTGTTCAGTATTGTTAAATATAATTTCATTGCATAATTTTAGCTTGGAATTGTAGGCAACGATTTCCGAAAATGGAAGTTAGGCCGCCTGAAATCTTCGGCGACGAGATTCTCACGCTGATTCGAGGAATTCCGTCTTTTCTTTTTTGTTATTATTTAGACCATGTATGAAATTGATGCATAACTGAACTGAAATTTTGGGAGGATTGGTGGCCCGGGGAGGGGGGTCATTTTCTCCGTCGAATGACGGAATTTCATCCTTCGAAAACGGAAAGTAGACGGAGGTAAGATTTCTCTGGTAATCGTAATTTTTTTTCTCGCGATGTTTCCTCTACCCAGTATTGTTAGGTATCATTTTATTACATAAATATTTGTATTTCAGCTTGAAAATGTTGGATAAATTTCTGAAAACTGAAGCCTTCAAAAACCGTTATTTCAAGCCATGTTTCCCCAATTCAGCGATCGCAAAAAAATATTCGTGTAAAAGAACCAAGGCTACTGCACTAATTCAGCACATGGCCAGTGTTTCTCCAAGTAACATCATACCTGAAGTTAAAAAAAATCCTATTTCTCTATCTATGGATGGAAGTAATGATGCTCAAGCAAATAAACTGTATCCCATTACAATAACATATTTTGACAAAAAAATAGGGAAAAATTCAAGTGTTTTGTTATCATTAGTTGAATCAAGTAATAATACAGGTGAAGGAATATTCAACGTTTTGAACAATGATTTTGTTAAAAAAATATCTCATGGTGCAACTGTATGTCATTTTCCTGTGACAATGCTAACACTATGATAGGTCAAGTAAAAAGAGTTGTTTCTCACATAAAGAAGGTTCAGCCTGCAATTATAATGCAGCAATGTTCATGCCATTTAGTAAATTTAGCTGCACAAAAATCTGCTACTCAACTGAAAGGATTTAATGTTGAGCAGTTTCTGATACAGTTGTACTTTTTTTTGGAGAGAGGTTCAAAGAAGAAACACAATCTAAAACTGAGTCAAGCTGTTTGTGGTACTAAACACACAAAATTCTAAAGCCTGTCAATACTCGCTGGTTATCACTTCTGGAATCCATTGACAGAATTTTAGAACAGTGAGAGGCTCTAGAACATTATTTCAGTAACAATGAAGAAGCTAATTCACAGTATAAGAACCTTGCAAGTATGATTGGAAATCCTTCATCTAAACTTAGTCTTTTTTTATCTGCTACTCTTCCTTTGTTTACATCTGTTAACGTTTTCTTGCAGCAGGAAGCTCCGCTTGTGCATTTATTATAAAGAAAACTTCATAGTCTGTTATCTGAATTGCTTGTACAATTTATCAAGCCATTGGCATTTGATGTGACAGCAACATCTCTTGCAGATGGAAATTTTGAAAGAAGGAGAAATCAAAAAGAAAACTGTGATCTCGTAATTGGGATCTTATATTGGCATAACTGCAGATCTGAGTGAAGACATAGTGGCTACTTTTTATTCTGAGGTAAGGGAATTTTACAAGGCAGGCTGCAATTACATTTTAAGAAAATTTCTACTTAATGATGAATTTCTGAGTCTTGCTGAAATTGCAGATGTAGCATTAAGGCAAAGGGTTTCTTTTGCATCAGTCCAATATATGTGTTTCCAGTTTTGAAACCAGGAATCTGACAACGTGGAATCTGAATTTGCTCACTACCAGTTTGAAATTTTAACTGTGCTGTTACTTCTGGGAGAATGGATAAAGTGTGGCACAGAATTTCTTTAATGAAAAATGAAAGTAGCCAGTTGAAGTATGAATCATTAAGCAAAATTATGAAAATTATTTTAATAGTCCCTCGTAGCAATGCAAGTACAGAAAGAATTTTCAGTATTGTGAAAAAAAAACATGAATGAATTCAGACCTAATTTAAGTACTCATGTGCTGTCTTCTTTATTAGTAGAAAAAATAAACAGCATTGCACACAAGTGAACTATGCTATCAAAAGAAGTTTTCGCTAATTGAACTAAGGATGGCCAAAATGGCAACTACAGCCAGTTTTATCATAATAATTTGGCCAACATTCCAAGGAATATTTTTTCTGGAGGTAATTTATTATATTTTTCTGGTAGATAGTATTTAAAATTTTCCAACTAGCAAATTATTTTTTATTGTATTATTATTATTATTTTGTTAATAGTTCTGACAGATTAAAATTTGTTGCAGTGTTAAATACCCAAATTTGCCGCTGTAGACTGAATTACTGAAAATTACTGAAAAAAAAAATTGTTACTGAAAAATGAACTTGTTGGTTACTGAAAACTATTAGAGGTTGGCATCTATGCATAACAGAAAATGGGTTCATATTTTAATATATAACCGTTACTAATATGTTAACTTTGAACTTTTAATGTTGTAATTAAGCTGTTTATTAACTAATTTGTGCAGAAAGCTTTTCTTGACTATCAAAAGGGCTGTTTAATAACATAATGTTTTCCGGTTACCAAAATACTACATATCAACTGTATCAACAATAAACCTTTAAGGCTAGAACTTCATTTTTTTTTTTTTTTTTTTTTTTTTACCAAGCAGGTTTTTGGTCCTTTTTAACTAGAAATAATTACGTTTTAATTCATCTTTGATTCAGATAGTTTTTTTTTAGTGGTAACGGAAGGACATCAAATATGATAACTGAAGGACAATTCAGAATCAACTCATTTTGACTTAAGATTACAGATGCATAAAAGTTAGGTTCCACTTTAAACTAAAAAATTTTTAAGTTTACAAATTTAATATATATATACACTAAAGTGCTAAAAAAACTGGTACAGACGAGCTTATGCAAAATACATAGCAACGTCACCTATGCACATACTCGGTTGCGTCTGCCAGTGTGTATATAAAGCGATAGACATCCTTGCCAGGTGTCAGAGCTGTTTTCGGCATCAGAATGACAAGTAGCGATTTTCAACGCAGTGTCAAAGTTGGTGCTCGTGCGATGGGCCGTGGTATTTCGGAGGTAGAAACAAAGTTCGGATTTTCACCGGCAACCATTGCAAGGATGTACCGTGACTACAAGAATTCCGGCAAAACCTCCAACCTGTGGCCATAGACGAACATTGAGTGAACGTGACCATCGCCGACTGTGAAGAATCGTTTCACACGGTAGGCGTGCAACACTCTCGCAGGTATCATCGGAATTCAATGCTAGAGCCTCAACAAGCGTCCGGACTGTGCAACGTACGCTGCACGATATTGGCTTTGGGAGCCGACGCCTAACTCGAGTCTTCTTGATGGGTGCACGACAACAGAGCTATGTCGCCTCGCTTGGGCACCGCCATTGGACACTTGATGACTGGAAACAAGTTGCCTGGTTTGACGAGTCGCATTTCCAACTGTATCGGGCGGGTGGATGGATTTGTGTGTGGCACAAACCCCATGAAGCCATGGACCCCGCCTGTCAACAGGGAACTGTATTAGCTGGTGGGCGGTCCGTAATGGTATGGGGTGTTCTTAGCTGGACTTGACTGGAACCCCATGTACGTCTGTGCCCTGCCAAGGCTATGTGCGCATCCTTTCTGACGAGGTACACCCGTTCATGCTGATGGGTTGGGCCTGTTCCAACAGGACAATGCACCTCCACACAAGTCTTGGGATGCTACATTATGGTTAGAGGAGTATTCATCTTAGTTTGGGGTGTTGCCATTCCCACCAAAGTCCCCAGATCTGAATGTGATAGAACATTCAGATCTGGGGACTTGGGTGGGAATGCAACATACTATCGAAGGCAAGAATTCGAGACCTTGGAATACACCCGAATTGTGAAACGTTCTGCAGGAAGTATAGTGTGCCTTGCCTACAGCATATTTCCAGAAGCTAGTGGAGTCCATGCCCCATCGTATTTCTGCAGTCCTGTGGCCGTGGGGACCTACCAGGCCTCGCGAATGTCGGTCGCCAAACTGTGACCAAATATTTCGTAGTGGCTAGTAAATTTTTCCCCCCATGTGAGCAACTATTTTGTCCAACTTTTTTCCCCACTAGGACTGCAATCTATCGATACATCACGAAAAACCGGCGTGAATTTACCATCTATGGTATTATGTTTCGACTGAGGAAACTACGATTCATCACGACCATAATGTAAATGCTCGCGATGTAATTGCCAAGGCGCGTCACCAAGCTGTGACCAAACACTGTTGTTCAGACTGGTTTTCCCAGTCCATGGCACGTGAATATCGGCTGATCTGCAAGCACGCACGCGTCTCCGGTGTAGGTTCTCGCGTTGTCTCGTTCCAGACGCTACATCGGGGGATTACTCATAGAAAATTCTCCTGTCAGGCAGGTAATTGTAGATTCGTGTGCGATCCCATCCAGAGTCCCATCTCGATGTTTAAACAGGTTTCTTATTGGGCCTCCGTGTGTCGACGATGTTATTAAGAGGCCGCACGTTCCACGCTTTGGATCTTGGAAATTTACCACAGCTTAGGAACAATAGGAAGCATGTGGCAAGGTTTTTTTTTTTTTTTTTTTACATGAATACATCTTTGCAATCAGACTAGTACTAGGTGGCAAAGTTGAGCATTACAAAAAAAATGGGCATCGAGTTCAGTCTAATAATTTCGATATTATCAATGTGAACCAAACCAACCTAGTGTCATTCGATAGCTAAGAGAAGAAAGACTTGGTAGTGACCTTGAGTTATCGCGCCATGGGGGGGGGGGGCTTTGCGCCGTGCAGCGCAAACTTCTAAACAGTATAACTCTGCACAGAAAAGAGCTATGACATTGAAATTGGTCTCAAACGGCTTAGCTTTTCGACGAGTATATGTCGGCATATACTCGTGGAAAAGCTAAGCAGAAATGCATCGAACGTAGTCTACGCAATGGCATTTCAATTGCAGATTTTGATCCTCAAAATGCTATTCAGTTGTGGTGGGCAGATCAGACACAGTACATAATCAGTGGTAAACTGTATTAACATTATTAGTGCCACTTTATGCGTATATATCCTAGCTTTTGTCCCTTTGTTATAAATATTAAAAGAAATCAGATATGTAAATTCAATGGCGTCTCAAAAATAAATTATGTATGTGTAAATTAAGATAGTAAGAGTAATGTAATGATATTACAGCACTGAAAATAAATTATCAAATATTCAATCATTTTGGAACAAAAGCATAATCAATGTTTGCAGTTAATCTAATGATATGAAGTTAATGGGGAGGTGTCTCTCATTAGAAAGAAAATAAAAAACATGCACCCATTTAATTTCATAGAAACATAAGTAGAGAAGTTACTGAATTATTATTTTTTTAATTTCGTATGGCTAGTAGATTTTGTCATTTGGCTAGTAAAATTTTTACTCCACTAGCTACATTGGCTAGTAGAAATATCAGCAGTTTTGCAAAGGCTGGGTCCTACCAAGTATTAGACTGGTGTACCAGTTTTTCTGGTACTTCAGTGTATATAATGCATATTAAATACAATTTCGGAAAACAAATTATTCACCATTTAAAAAAAAAAAAAATTCTGTAATCATAATTTTTTTTCTCCCGTGTTGTCTTTGTGTCCAGTAGTCTTAATGAAAACAGCATTTATTTCTTTAGGCTGGCCACTAAAGAAATAAAAGCTGTTTTCATAAGCTATCAATCAGCTCAAAGCTCTTAGTAAGAAAGAAATGACATTGTCTGACGGCACTGTAAAGTATACAGTTCTTTTGCGCCACAAATCACCAGCTTCAAATTGTTTTCTGCAAAAAATGGATATCCTTTCTTTGCCCTCTCTAACAACACTTAAGCGATATGTTGGCAACTGTAATGCCCAAGGAATGTCTTTAATCAGATATCGTCTGCAACAAGAGTTCTCTAGAATTGCAGAGAAAGAAACTTTGGGATCTCTTGTAATTGATGAAATGAAAATTAAACCTTCGGTGAACTATCTGAAATTTTCAGACACTGTTGTTGGCACAATAAAAATGAATGGGTTAGAAGAGGAAGCGGGCATTCAGGATAAGTTGGCTACTCAGTTATTATGTTTTCTTTTCTGTGGTCTTTCATCATCTTACCGTATTCCTTTTGGGTATTTTTTTACTTCTGGTCTTAAAGGCAGCCAGTTATATCAAAGAAGTTGAGAATGCTGGTTTCATTGTATTATGGATTGTTACAGACAACCAACCATAAGGCAAATACTGCACTTTTTGTGAGATGTGCGGTGGCCACCCTGTCCCCAAAATAAGACATCCACTGAATGACCAGAGGTTTCTTTTTCTCTCATATGATTTTTGTCATATTCTAAAAAATATAAGAAATTAGTTTGTTTCTCAAAAAATACCTTTATGTAACAAAGCTGGGAAAGGATTGATTCCAATTACCTGAATCAAATAGGTAACATGCAGAAGGATTGGGTTATAAAGCCAATCAGGCATCTTTCTCAAAAACATCTTCACCCAAATAACATGCAAAAAATGAATGTTAAACTGGCTGTACAAATTTTTTCAACTGAAACTATTTCTGTACTTAAATTTTTTCATGAATATGGAGCAACATATGGCATCCAAAGTTTTGAAAATTGTAGTGCAACTATCTTATTTCTTGAAAATGTACATAAATGGTTTTCCATACGTAATGTGAAAAACACAACTTCACACATTTACACAACCTAACATCAGAGCACCAGAGACAGTTTGTTAATAAATTTCTACAAAAACCATTTTCAAGAATTATTCTTAAACTACAATAAAAAAAAATTCTAAAATGATAAAATCATTCATTAGTGAACAACATCAGCTGAGGGACTGGCAACCATGATATTCCTCAACTGGTTCTGACTACTCTTAAAATTTAAACTATCACATACAGATCCTTTTCTCTCCACTTCATATTTGTCTTTTACTGTACATTCCATTTCATTTCTATGTTATATTTCTGTTATTTTATCTTTCTTGTAAAGCCTCTCGGCTACTTTTTGTTTTCAAGACCCTGAGGCTATTAGAGTATTCGAGGGCAATGGGTTTTTTTCCATCTCTCTCTCTCTCTCTCTCTCTCTCTCTCTCTCTTGCACACACACACATGTTCTCCATCATGGTGGCTGGTGAATAGTTCCAAAGCCAAAATGCATTCTATGTATATGGTAAGAAAGCTTTTACTTTTTAAAATGTGATCATTTCAAAGTGTTTTCATGCATCTTTAGTTTTGACATCCTGCTTCTTTAAAAAAAAAAAAACATAGGTTATCAGTGTTCTCATTGGGATATGCAGTTCTCTTGTACAGTTTTCTCTGAATAAATGATGTTGTGATCTCTCTATGAATAAACACAAAATCTTCAATTTCAATCAAAAGAGAAACACCCATCCTCTTTTTGCAATTTAATGGAAGTTTTTAAATAAGAAATGCATTTAGGACACTTTTGATAAACTTTACAGAGTTGTGTTTCTTTTATCAATAGTTTTTTCTTTTTTTTTTTTTTTTTCTGAAAAATACCAGTTTGGAGGTTATGGCATTCTGAGTTATTCTGTCTATTGACATAACATTCAGTTGGTTCAGAATGTATTTTGCCCACTGACAGTAATGTAGTACAGCTTTTTAATGTGATAAATAATGTACACAAGTGAGAATCTAATGAATTCTGTATGTATACCTGTGCCATTTATCCCACAGTAAGCATAGATGGTCGCAGTGAGAGTGATTTCGGGGGGGGTGAATTTTAGAAACTTCAGTAAAATGAAATTGATTCAAAATACGTATAGTTTTAAGATTGAAGTCCTGAAGTGGCAGAGCTAAGCCTCAATGATAGTATTTTCCTGATAAATCTCATACTACAATTTAACGGTTCCTTAAAATAAATAAAAGTTTATTGTAAATAAAAAAGAAGTTCTGCGAATTTTTTAATGTGTTAAGCACTGTGTCTCTGATGAACTATGGAAAGCATTTTGCTGCTGAGAAGCAGTGTATCTCACTTGTTTAAAAGACAAATCCCACCACTAGAATTATTTCGTGATTAATTGTAACAATAATTAGAGGATGCATGTGACTTTTATTTATTTTTTTTAAACATAAATTTCTGATAGCCGCCCAGCACTTTTAAAAAGCTAGAGGGCATTTCTATTTAAAAGTGTTCGTCAACGAATCTTCCGTTTGTTGTTCCTAACTTACTGCATATTTTTTTTATATTAATTCATGTAATGTTTGGTAAAAATGTGTTGATGAGCCTCTTTTGGGGTTATTGATGAGATTTGTTAAAATTGTGAACTCAAAATGTAATTATAAACGTGCTGTAAGAAGCAAGGATCTTGGTAAGAAGTATTATTCTATTACTCAAGATGAACTACAGACGGACGATAAGTGGCGCAATCTCTCGTACTTTTCAGCCAACAGAGCGGACACTCTTTGCCGTAAAAGAACCGCGATTGGACAGGTCATATCCTATGTACGAGGGTCGTGCTCACAATATTACCTATCGTGCCCTCACCAGGGGAATCAACTTTGTTCTTCCCACATGTTAAGTTTGTTTCATTGCTGTCCTTGTTTGTTGTAATGTTTTGTTGTGGTGTGCATTTCTTTTTCACTAAGAGATGGACGTTTCGTAAAAAAGTGTATGAATGCTGCACGATAATGCTACTTACTACTGACAAGGCTCTACCCATGGTAAAAGAACTTTCAGCCTGAAAAACATGAGTGCATGATATCAAAGCTTCAACAATTTTAGATAAATGGTGTAACTTTGAAGATATTGATACTTTTGAACACCATGCATCAATTTCTCCAACTTTGCCACTTCCATTTTCAGGAATTTCCCCCACCCTTAGCTTAAATGCAAAAACTTATGGGACAGGGAGGATATTTAACAATGCAGGAGAGTAGGAACATTGCGGGAGGGGAGTATTTATGCAGTAAAATGATATTTAACAATAATATTGGACAGAGGCAACATAAATTTAAAAAAAATACGATTACGGAGGCAAAAAAGATACGATTACATGTTGGCAGGAAAACTTGTGACCTGAAAATTTAAACATTGTGTGAATATAATGAAAATTTTCATTTGTCATTAATTAAACATCTCTTTTCTCTTACGTTTTATTTAAGTCTGTTAAATGCCTAGAATGAATCAATTGTTACATTTCTATGCAAAAGGCACTGAAATGCTCGTTGGCTTTCATTCCTTCACTGCAGTCATCTAGTGCAGTGGTCAGCTCCGTTCCAACATACTGACGTCACACGCTCACGTTCGTAGGGATCCGTAAGTCCGAAACCTATGACCCAGCCCTTGCATTCTACATACAGCCCTGTGTGAACTTATGCATAAATCCCAAATTTTAGCCGTGCCCACCCACAGGGTTTCAAATGACATGTCCTTGAAAATTAGAAAATCGTGACCTCCGGACAATCTTCGAGTAGTTGTATCTCGTTACCTAATTGGGCTAGAATGTTGGAATTAGTGTCTTTTTATAGCATTTTATATGATCTTCTAAATCATGTGCTGAAAAATAACAAATAATTAGGTTGGTCTTTTCTAGGTTGCAGAAAATAACCCTTTACCTTGGATATTAAAAAAAAAACACAATTTAAAATTCTGAAAAATTATATGGCAACGTCAGATTTTTGCTTACTAGTATGCCCCGACCGGGTGAGAGTTTCCGTGTGTGTTTGTAAGAGCTGAACTGCGCTGCTGAGCAGAACTGACGTTTCCAACCGCGAGACGGGTTTCAATCCCGATCTCGCGAATTTTGTTTTTTTTTCGAATTGGGTACTATATTTTACCCGTCGAATAGAGCAGTGACGGGACTTAGTAAAAACGCCCTTGTGAGGGCGAAGTTCCGATCAGCTCGCATAGAGACTCTGGCATCAGTCATCGGGTACGTCGTCGCCGTACCGGTCCCGCGGACGAGGGTCCCTCGCCCGCCCAAAGCCCGAGCGCCCGGTTTCTAAGGTTAGACTAGAGTGGGAGAACCTCCGGGTGCCCACTCAGTACTTAGAAGAGTTTTTTTTTTTTTTCTCTCTCTCCCACAGAGATGCCTTCTACCCAGAAGGGTAGAGTGAAGTCCAAGGGGCCCGTCCCCAAATCGTCCGGGACAACCCGGACGCAGAAGGTAGCGGCAGAAGCACTACCATGCCCTGTCGGCAGTGCTAAAGGGGTTAGCCCCTCTTCCGAGAGCAGCCGGAAGGTAGAGCCCATTGCTGGGGGAAAACTGTCGAAGACGATTCCCCAGGCGAGAGGCTCTAAAGCCGCTACGCCCACGAAGGGTGTGAGCACCCCCTTGCCAGTTCCGCCCATGGCAAGGAAGGGGAAAACAACACTCCAGCCCGAATCTCGGGCTCCTGAGGGGTCGTCCGCGGGGTGCCCAGAGGTACCTTCGGTGGGAGGTACGCATCCCGGGACACCCCCGGTGCTTACACCCGAGGAGTTGTTTTTGAATCGCATCACCCAACTCACCCCGGAAGTACAGTCCGTGATCTTGGACTTGCGGGTCACTTCCTCAGTGAGGGAGAAGGTGTTTGCTGCCTTGAGGAGCATTAGCGATGCTTGTTTTGAGCAAGCAGCACGGGTGGCCTATGTCGAGGGCATGCTATCCATGAGGGAGGAATCGGGCGCTAAGGCCGATGTGAAAGTGGTTTCCTACGCCGAAGTGGCTAGGAAGGGGGCTATCAAGGCGAAAGGGCCTTCGCCCGCCCCGATTGAGAGTAGAAAGAAGAAGGGTAAGTCGGTAGACAGGAGACACGTGCTCTTAGTCTACCCGACAGTTGAGAGTGCGTCCTCAGAGGACACAAAGAAAACCCTAAAAACTGCAGTGAACCCAACAAAACTGCAGATAGGGGTCAAGAGCTTACGGAGTATAAGGAAAGGAGGGGTCGCCGTGGAGTGTTCCCATCCCGGGGAGCTCGACCGCCTTGCCCAGGAGTTGAGAAGCAATCCACTGACCAAGGATTGCACACTACCCACGGCCCCACGGAAGAGAAACCCTCGGTTGATTGTGTACGGTGTAGACGAGGGACTCTCCGGGAAAGAGTTCGAGCAGATGGTTTGTGGGCAGAACCCAGAGCTTGAGAACGGGTTCAAAGCCTGTTTTCCCATTAGGTGCAAGGGAGGTAGGGTCCACTGGGTGGCAGACGTGGATCCCAAGGCCTTCAAGCACCTGGTGAGGCGGAAGACACTGAACTTGGGTTGGTCAGTGCTCCGTCTAAAGGAATTTTTGAGGGAGGTCAGGTGCTTTCGGTGTAATGGGTTCGGCCATTTCCGAGGCAACTGCCCCGAGACTGATGCAAGGTGCGGCAATTGTGGTGAAGTTGGGCACCAGCACCACCGGTGTGCAGCCGCACCGAACTGCAGCAACTGCTCAGCTGCGAATGCCAAGTTCCGACTGAAGTTGGACGTTGCTCACTCCAGCTTCAGCAAGACATGTCCTAGTCTTGTTAGGGAACTTGAGCAAAGAAAGAGTCGGGTCAACTATGGTTGACAAATGGAAGTACCCTCGGAGGTACGTAACTCTCAATAATGAGTTTCTCGGTCGACTGACCAAAGTGTTTGATTTGACCCTGGCCCGGGGTCAACAACACAGCTCTGGCCCTAGAGCTGTGAACAATGTAAATAATTCAATGTTGTAATGTGATTGTTTGTTTGACTATTGTGAGAGGGGTGCATGCTACCCTCATAGTGAAAAATTTTTGTAAATGTGCTGAGTTTCAAAATAAAGGACAGTAGTCCCAAAAAAAAAAAAACTCGCGTTGGCGGGCGATCTCCCGGCCACGAGATGAGATATTTTAAAAAAAGTTGCTTGCCCCAACTGCCCATAGCACGTCGCACACACGGGTTGTGACAGGGGGGTGTAAGGTACCAGTCCCGTGGGGGAGGCAGATCCCCACAGGTCTCTAGACCGAATCTGTCCGAGTAGAAGACCGTGGTTTCCGGTGACTGACAGGCTGACTGTCGGAACGCCGGCTAGGGATACCATCTATCCCAAAAACTATTCGAGAGAGTTCCGCATTTCCCTGCGAAGTCAGCACTTTGACGGTGCAGGTAGTGTCATCAGCTAGTGTTACTAGTATGCCAACTTTTAAGTTGGGACTGCAATGTGTTAACAAGTTTAACTTGATATTTTTATTAAGTACAAAGTTTCACCTCTATATGATTCAATAAGTGCATCTTTAAATACACCTTTCCATTGCAGGTATTCTATGTGCGAGGGGAAAGGGCAGGGTGGAGACTGCTGAGAGTAAAAATGAAAGAGCCAGGCTAAGACCAAATCATTAAAATGTGTTTTTGTGGTATTGTTTTTTCATTGTTGTTTTGTTCCTTAATATCATAGGATTGCAAGTTGCCCAATTTTTCCAGGTTTTTAGCAAAAACATTTGCTTCTCCCCTGAGGTTTTGCTGATTTTTTTTTGTCACTAAACTTTCCCCCATGTGTTTCCAATAGCAAGTTTAGTTTTCAGTTTGCTTTTGGCTGTATTTGACAGCTTTGTTTACTTTTATTAGTCAAATGCAACAGTCAGCTGTAGCCATCTCACACTTCTGGTTTCATTCCGTTACTTGTTACAGGTCCAATTCTTTAATATGTTATGCTCTTAGCTGTTATGCTTTTTCTCTTTTTGTTTACTCTTCTGGTCTCAAAAGATATTACACCAAAGATATACTCAGAGTAACAGAATGTAGACGTACATGCGTACGCCATACGCGGATAATTTCAAAATTATTAGCAGATTTTGCAGATAGTTTTTGCATGTAGGTTAAAAAACATAAAATGTTATTTACAGCAATTAAAACACTTACTCAAGGCTTCACTCTGATTAATATATTTAATTCTATTTTAATCTGAAGAACTTTCACTTGTTTTTTACATCTTGTTCTTTTGTTTTTTACAGACTTTTCTGGCCTCCAGATTTTATCAAGACCTGTTATCAATGTATTGGAACTGTATCAAAAGTTTCCTTTAAACAGAAAGAATTAAAATTTTATTGCCAGGTTCTTCTTGCAGTTGCCAGTTATTCAATTAAAATAATTTCTTTATGTATTTTGTAAGTCTACTATTTTTGAATTAAGTTGTTGAAAATGCTATTTATAAATTTTAAGGTTCATTAATGGAACTGTTTTTCTAGATACAAAAGCCTTCTTTAATTAGTCTCTTGTTTTTATGAGGTAGTTTTCACTTTTCATCCTAGAAATTGAAAAGGGCATTGTAATTTGCTGAGAAAGGGCACATTTGTATAAAAAAGGGCTCATTATGTGTGCAAAAACTTTGCAAGAACTGAAAAAAAGGGCACTTTGTGATGGCAAAACATATCTGAAAAAAAGGGGCATATGTTTATTTCAAAATGGCACATATAATGTATGCGTGAGGTCATAGTTTTAGATCCCCCTGCACCCCCCTCCCGGAGTAAACCTCTGACTCTGTTATCATCCTAAACATACCATTACACACTGGTAAAGTAGGAATATTTCCATAACGAGCTCTATGCTTTTTGTAATATATATATTTCTATTTCATATATTTTTGCATGAAAATCAAAGATTGTAAATTTAAAATAACTTCATTTTATTGAAATGGTTTTGTTAACAACATACATTTACTATATAAGAATCAGATCTACTTTTCCCATTACCTGAAGAATGTAACAATTTTTTTAGTTGCCTATCCATAGATAAAAAGTAAAAGTAAATGCTTTTTACCATACTTCTAATCAATGGATTATTAAATTAAATACATGAAAACATACAGTGAAATTATTTGAAAATAATTTATTTTAACCAAATGATTGAAATAAAAAAAAAAGATTGTTCTTGCTTCTATCCAGTGTTTTGCTGCTTAAAGTGAAACAAATTCAGCATTTAATTTGATGGCCAACAAATTGCCCATATTTTCTAACCGGAGTTGAACTCACTGGTAACCGAAGTAAAACCATGAAATTAGCCATTTCTTTTGAACTATTCACTGCTTCACAGAAACAAACTCCTATTCAATTTTATTGCAGTCCTAAAATGATTGTCTTGCGCAAGGATGATAATGTACCATGATTTTCTGAATTTCAAATTGTTTTTTACCAAGATGCGTATTTTTCCCCCTCATTTCTCTTTGTGATTATATTCTTATTTTTTATGTTTTTCTGATCATATTCCTCGTTCTTAATATCTTGCGATTAGTGAAAAAGATAGATTCAATATTAGAAGAATTTTTATTACAAAATGCATGTTTTCCTATTTCTAGCAGTCACTTCAACACCAACTATTCATTATAGTAAACATTTTGTCCTCTCTTTTTTTAAAGCCAAATTCAGTTTTAAAATTGGTACTTAATCTGTCCATGATAGAACCTGCCATTTCCATGACTCTTAAAATTGTTATCACAGCAAAGTGTGCAATGCAGTATCGATTTTCGACATTTGAGATCACTTAAAGCATGTTTCCTCAATCCGTAGTAGCATTTTTTTTTTTTAAATTTTTTGCTATATTAAGAGCAGAGCAAAAATATATTTTTTGTTTAAATCAAAATTAATGTTTCAAAAACGCTACTGCATGCACACCATGCAAAAGAAATGTGACTCAACAGGGAACGAAAGACAGCAATGAAAAGCTAAAGTTCCCATTTAAACTTCAATTATTTTCTTAACAAAAGTAATGATTGCTCTTTTTTTGTCTGTTGATAAGCAAGAAGTGACTAATCAATGGGAAATCATGTATTTGCAGAAAAACGTAATGAAATGTGAGCTGCTGATGTCAGTTTGTTACATCAGAGTTCCAGCTGAAGCTCAGATGTCCATTGTAGTTACTTCCTGCCTTCAGTGTGGAAAACAACTGCCTCCCCTTACTTGAAAAGTGAATCTATAAATAGATTGCACCGATTTATTTACTGAGCAGAAAATTGTTTTTCCCCATGTGAGAGTTGGATGATAGAAAATGATCTTGCTAATTTATAGGAGAGTTTTGAAAAATGCAAATAAATTCTTTAGCAATGAAAAAATAATTTGACCACCAGACCGTCGTGAGAGGCAAATTTTTGAACTTTGAATAAAGCATAAAGCAACTTTTTCTACCGGCCATTTGTTTTATCCAGTCACCACATGGCTACTGGTAACCACTAATTTTTTATCTTTTCTTGAAACCAGGGTCCTGAATTAAGGACGGGCGACTGCTTTATAGCCCTTCGAGTTGCTCATGGTGGTCGATAAACCCCCGAAAGAAAAAAAAAAAAAAAAAAAATAGGTTGCAATTTCCACACGATCATGTTAACCGTAAGGTTTGCGGGTATTGTGTTCAAGCAAGATATTTTCACAAGTGTATTTTTGACTGACGCTGCAATCGTGAGCCTGGCAAGTCGCAGAAAGGCACGGGCAATACAAGATTAAGGGCAGGGTAAAAGTTGGGAGAGGGCAGCTGGCATTTTTACCATCCTAAAATAGGGGCGGGGCAGATTTTAACATGCCAAAAAAGGGCAGGGTGCTGCGCCCTGCTGAAATGGCCTAGGGGGAACACTATATGAGGTTCATAGTTCAATATTTTGTCCTGAAGATCTATTTTGCATACATTGCTGCACATTCAGTTGTAATGTACTTATTTTGTCTTCACTGAAATCTGTAATGTTCTAATAATTATTTATTGTTTTTATTCATTTTTCTTTAAATTATCTTATTCTGCTGTTATCGTATGTGGGATCCGTGGGTTTGCAGCAAGTTTTCTATTTCAGTGGTTGTGTACGCAGATACATTTTATTTTTATACAACTCTGGATATACTCAGATGTGCAAACTCTCCAGATTTTCAGCCTGTCCTCCCACCTTCTGGATAAATGTCAAATTCTCTCTATTTTCACTAAGAATCAGCCATTAGGATGGTCAAAAATTCCATCAACTACCATGATTTCAAACCACCTGTGAAATCTTTCTTTCTGCATCAATGCGAGGCAGCATTACAGTCATCAGTTTCGTACGTTTTCTCTCCTCCTATCTGTAAAAAGTTGCCCATGTGTTGCAGTGGTCTAAGCTCTGGCTTCCAACCCATCGCCTGAGATGGGTCGAAAAAAATTTGCTTTAAAAATTTCTCGCAATCCGATTGTCATATCGCCCGCTCTGGAACTAGAATGCCGGACAGGGCCAATAATTGATTAACAGGTGGGAACTGCCCTGCCTTCTCCTTACAGTTCAGTCTTTCAACCCCTTGCCTCAACAAAGCCACATGCATTCTAAGGGATGATAAACAGTTGAGTCACGGTGAATTCACTTAACGACAAAAAGGAGTAGTTACAGTTGACCTCACCTTGTAACGTAAGGCGATGTTAGTATGATGCTTTTTGTCGTCTTTGTAAAAAAATGAAAAACAATTGGCTGCTGTTTTATTTTTAAAAGCTAACATGCGGGCCATTTTGCGTTTTCATTATCTTGCGGAATCAACTTACCTGAAAACGAATTCCAGTAGGGGAGAAGGAGTATTGATTTTCGTGCTGTATTTTTTTTTCTTCAAAACTTTTAGTGGACCAATAATACTATTTCTGGAAAATTGTTTCTACCTGTCGAAAATGTTGATAAAAAATAGCGCTCATGTGGTTTTATGAGCTGTAAAAATTTTCAGATTTTGAAGGTTGGCATGCCTGTATACTGCATTAAAAGAAGTAGTTTCTTTTTTAAAAAGTAGTGCTGGTTTTTTCTGTGGAAACTGTTGCTGATCCCCCAGTCCCCCAACCTCTTT
Source organism: Macrothele yani (assembly GCA_039090855.1). Taxonomy (NCBI): domain Eukaryota; kingdom Metazoa; phylum Arthropoda; class Arachnida; order Araneae; family Macrothelidae; genus Macrothele; species Macrothele yani. Next base: position 94,124,787 of record CM076993.1, read on the forward strand.
AAGTGTTAAAATGTCACAGATTTAGGCCTTTGTTATAACTTTTTCAGAAAAGAAACGATTTTTTCTTAAAAAGAGATATAACAAAGTGAAAATACACATTATAGTGAAAAATATTCTTTTTCACTATAATGTGAAAAAGAATATTTGTCCTGTTCCTCAGAGTGGATGGTTAAACATCCTATTCATAAAAATCTGACGTTATGAAAATAATAATTTAAAGACTACATTTACAGGGCGAACGTTGAACTTGATGACAGCCAGTCATGGTCACATGTTGATGAAGCTGATACTTACCTATCATAAGCCAGAGTAGCAGTGAAGGTAAAATAAGTGAGGAAACTTCTGAAAGGGCAATACAAATTTTAAATGTATCTTTACAGTTAGGCCTAATTAGCTAAACTGCTGTAAAATAGAAAAGAATGCATGAACAAATACATCCTTATGCAAATTTGAAAAAAAAAATTACATGGTTTTAACAAAAGAAATTTATGTTAATCTTTTCTTGATGCTGAACTCCCAACATCAGACCTGAAACAGATTGCTCAGCTTAAAGAAATGTTAGATGATACCGAGTGAAGAGTGTGTTTCAAATTACGTGGTAAGAAAGGTAAAACCATTTCCAAAGAGCGAGTTCAGAGGAAATGGGAAATTTATCATCTCCAAAACCTAAAGCCAGGAACAGTATTAAAGCAGGCGACTGCTGATCTGGGACAAGATTTTTTTTGCCATGATTTAGTGTTCTCCCTAGAGCTTTTTTACTGGGTGACCCACCCACTTAATTTTGTCTGCCGCTCAGCTATATTTTCTTTAATGAATATTTTCACATTGCACATAATAGTAAGAATAGAAAATTTATTCCCACATACACCATCAGTGTTGATGAAAACTGGCTGAGATCTGTCACCGCCCTGGTGCTGCAGTGGTCTTAAGCGCTGGCTTATGACTGTTTCTCCAAGAAGGGTCCAGGTTTTAATCCCAGTGAGGCATGGATGTTGTGTTTGTCTTACAGCACTGGTTCTCTCCCTTCTCTGGAACCAGAGGGCCTAAATTAGGGACAGGGAACTAGTTATAGCCTATTGAGTTGCTTAGGGCCGTAGCTAGGGAAGAGCCAGGCTGGGCTGAGCCCGACCTGTGTTCCCTTTTGTCCGTCCTAGCGACTCACACAACAGTGTAGTGCCCCACCTCTTTCACATTTTTTGCCCAACCACTTTATATCCTTCGCCCGATCTCAATCATCAGCCGCCCCTCCGAACTTGCTTGTCTGGCTACGGGCCTGGAGCTGCTCACGGTGGTCATTAACTCTTTGAAAACGACCATGACCCAAAAATCCTTTATCACTCCAAATACCATAATGCCCGAAACTGTCTGTTGGTTAACTTCTTTGTTTAATAACAACAAAAGTAACTGAGGGTAACTCCTGTTGATCCCTCATAGATCGAGAAAATTTGAAGAACAGGCAAGGGTAGAAAATCAGACTCACTCTAAGCAGGCGTTTCTGGCGGCTATGACCGTTTGTATGCACGGGCGTTTTGGTTGTTAAGGTTCCCAATTTGGGAACCTCAACGAACTATAGGGGCGCTGCGCAAACGTAAACAAACTTCTCTAGTACAGGTAACGTCGCACGTGTTTCCATAAAGTCGAATGTAAGAATGGCTGGTTTGTCGCTTTCAATCCTTGAAATAATGAAATTTGTGGACGCTTCCAAAAATTCAAGATGCGTTAAAAAAGGGAAAGTGATTGTTAATGCAGGCCATATAATTTCTTGTGGAATTAAGAAGGAAGATGGAAGAGAAATTCTCATAGTTTTGCACTGCATTCAGTCCACGGCAATAACGTCGTCGCCTCACTCCATCAGTGGTGTTTTAGATACAAGTAACAGTGAAATTTCTATAAAGTCATTTGAGTGCTCTTGTAAAGCGGGCAGAAGTGGAACGTGTAAGCACTGTGTAGCAGTAATGCTTTACTGTAACAGGTAATTTTTATTTTTACATTTTCAGGCAAGTGATATAGTAATACCGACAGGAGTGTGGCAAGAATTAGCGGGAAAGTCACATTTTGGTGTCCTCCTTCACCTGCCACACCACTAGTAGGTATACTGGCAGATTAGTTTTGTTTTTTCCGTCTGTAAATTAGACAAAACAATTGGATCTGTAGAGTTAAAGAAAGCGATAGGACCATTATGCAGTAAGATGTACGTTTGAAGTGCTCATATAAAGAAACTGGTATAAGGGGGGGGCGGGGAATCTGGAAGATTCGATAAATTCATGTAACAATATAAATATTAAAACATTACATTCACGAAAAAATTAAGAGTCCGCACAATCTGGCGATTTAAAACAAGCTAATGCAAGTATACATAGATTCATATAATGCAAAATTTTAAGTCACTGAAATTCAGCATGGTAGAGGCAAGTATCATTCTGATGAATATTTGTCACATAGTGATTGATATATTTGCCTATATTTTTGTTTAAACCATATAATGTTGGATCATTGACACATTGTAAGATTATTTGTAGTTTCTAGGTGTAATTTAAATTGTCCAGTTATTATTTTGGTCTGGTTAATCTGCAATCGAAAACGTTTTAATAAACTGTAGCTCTCCCAACCCAAGTGAAGTAGACCTGTTGGGTGGAAAATCTGAGACATGTTTTTGTTAATTTCAAAATGTGGCCCAATATCTATTTTGGCCATTGTGTATGATGCCTAGGTTTTAGAATATCTGTGCTACAGATTATTATTAAATTATCAAATTTTGGAAGTGCTCTGATTTTTGTCTGAGTTTTGAAGTACCAGATAGAATAATTTTACCTAGCTTCCACTGCAGATCTGTTTGTACTATATTAAATTCAGTATTTATGTCCATTAATTTGTTTTCTATTAGTAGGAGCTGTCAGAAAAGTCATTCCTATGTCCTGGAATGTATTTGCCAATTAATTCAGGTTAAGCATTCCTTGTTGAATCGCAATGCAATTAGAACTCAATATTCTTATAAACATATGTGCTCTCAGTGCACAGTGTTAAAAAAAATAGTCATCCTATGATTCTACTCAGTACAATCATGTTGTACTAATATTAAAAAAAATAATGTTTTATCCGCAATATGTGATGGTACACGTTTCATCATTAAAAAGTTGTTGAATCAGCACTGAGTTCTAAAATATGATATCGTAGCATTTTCTGCTTAAAATATGGTGTTCTGACCTGATGGGTAGAGATGCAAGTCTGTTCTTTGATGAGAAATGGGCCACTTAAAGACAACACTTGTGGTGCAGGGAATTTAGAGTATGCTGTACCCATACGTTTCCTTCAAATGGCTTCATAAACAGTGCAAGATGGTATCCCACTGAATCGGCTATACATAATTAATTGCCTTGTGTTATTTTTTATTTTCTGTACAATCTTGAAATTCCTTAAACTTACAATGTGTTAATCAACCACTTTTGGGCTAAGCAGCCATTATATATTTTTCAACATTTCTGTGTTTTTCTTGTTATGAAATATGTGATCAATTTCCTTACTTGCTTTTTCTTCAAAATTATGTTTCAAGGGAAAATGTTGCAAGTCTGGAGAGACTGTCTGCGATGGATGAAAATTGTGCATGGTCAGGAACTAATGCCAAAGATACAAGACTGTCATATGACCCAGTCCCATTACAAGACTTTTGCCATGTCACAAGTGGAACAACTGCTCATATTTCTGATGAACAAAAATCACAGTGCTTTCTGAAGCTTATTGCCGCATGCCCTAATTCTTCTCTCGTGAAACATCATGCAGCAAATTTGACACCATTGCACCCTGTGCAAAAACCAAAGTGAGTGTTACTTGGAAATGTATGAATATTCATGTTGCAAATATTTTCACAAAGCAGTTCATTGATACAGTTTATCATGTCTCAAAATGTATGATAATCATGATTCTTCTTGAAAGGAAGTAAGTTGTAAGTGCTTACCTACTGAAGAAAAAAGTATTTTCTATCCCTGATTTTACATTAATATGGGAGAATGGCTCTAAGACAAAGTAAACTTCCAAGTTGAGTAAAAATATTGATTTTACATGGATTCACTTCGTAAGTAAAGATATCTTTACTTTTTAAGTAAATGTATTTACTTAGGAAGTGAAACTATGCAACTCAATAAGTGCATAATAATTAAACACTACACAATGTCTAAAAGACAATAAATAAAAAAATTGGATAAGTTTCATTTTTTACTGTTTATTGTATCTTGTAATGTATCTTTTATTAAGAGTTTGGACAACAGTAATATGATATCAAGACATTCAACATGGTGTTACAAAACAAAGAGTTCATGTATGAAGGCTGAAGGTCTGTACAACAGACTGAAAATGTTACCGTGTGATTTTGTTCACTTATCACACAATAAACAGTAAGAAATGAAGCTTATTTTAAGTTTGTTGTGTTTGTTCTCATGCAATATATTACATTGCTCTTCCTAAGTAAATGCAATGTCAAAAATGTAACTTTGCTTGAAATACATATTTTTACTGTCAGCTGTTTTTACTTTCATATGAATTAATTACATGAGAAATATCAGAAGTATGGAAAATCGCCATGTACATTTTTTTCTTTTCGGAGGTGTGGAGATAGTAACTACCTACATTGCACATAATCTTTCTTTGAGTAACTATAAGGGAAAGTTTTGTGTTATTTCCTTCTTGTTGACATAGATTTCATTTTTTTTTAATTCTTGCATTTCACTGCACTACATATTGTATGCTTGTATTTTTATCATGTCATTTTGCTTAGCAACTAAATGCAGTCACTACCTTACAGTGCTTATTAACTTAAAATGCTTCTTGTTCTGCAAGCACTTTCAATCTGTGAGCCCATGGTTCTAGCATTTTTGGCAATATGGCTGCAATAGACTAGGACAACATGGGTTTCTCCACCTTTTTTTCAAGATGTGGAAAGGTGCACATGTCTCAGAGTTCTTTCTTGCCAACATAATGTAGTAATGCCAACCATTATAGACTACACATAATTTTTATGGATTTTATTGCCTTACGAAACCACAGGCGAGGAAGAACTCTTGAGACATATGCTACAGGCAGTATTCAATACACATAGGAAGAACACTTAGTATTATACTGCATATTAAATAACTAATGTTACGAATTAACCACATTTTGGAATAAATGTTGTTGTTTTTTAATCTTTTTGTGAACAGTGATATATTGTTTACATTAGTTCATTCAATAGGTAGATTATTCCAAAGAGCTGGACATTATTTGTCAGTTGAATATAACTTATACTGAAAATTGGTGTGCTAAACTATCTGGGTAATGTGTCTTTTGAACCACCCTGTATCATTTCAGGTAGCAGAAGTGCAACTTCAGTTTTTAAATTTTGTGCATGTATTGGATGGTAAGTGAATGTTTTTACAATTCCCCCCCCCCCTGTTCATTTGCAGCTCCACACCACAGTCACAGACAAGTGAAGAATCCATGTCAAGTGCAATTCATAAAATCATGTCAAAGGAATTTACAGTTAGTGACTACCTGAAGCCAGAGCTGTTACCCTAAATAAGGCAGAATTAGCTTTTTACCACCAGTACATGAAAACAGATTTAAAACAGTCTGTATCAATAGCATTACTGACTTCAGGCCAAAACAATTCTCCGGGCAAACACAGGATAAGATTCTTAACCTCCAGATTCACTAAACATGAATGCCGGTTGCTTCGACTAGCGAATCCTGTGATGGTTATATTCAAATTGATCGGAAACTTGAAACTTGGTCGTTCTGGGTGGTGTAGTGGTTAGCATACCCGGGCGTTTTCTGGGAGACGCGGGTTCGTGTCCCGCTCCAGGACGATGAAAATTTTCAAGTTTTCGGATATTATCTGACTTACCATCCTTGTCACATTTACGCCAAAAATCGGATTGTCATCTTCAAAATTTGTATTCAATGAAATGTTTGTTCACAACCTGAAGTATCAAGTTGCTTTTGTTTCATGTATCTGCATTTCTGTTTTCTTTTAATGTTTCATTTCACTGTTTACTGATTATTTACTGATTTCAATAATTCAAACTAAAAAGCAAAACCTTACTTTGGTAACCAAGATCAATTTCCAAACATGATCTGAAAGTTAATAGCAAATTCTGAAGAGCATATTGCTTTCTTCTGAAATTCTGTGTTTCACACGTTAGAATTTGTCTGTGACCTTGGAAGGTCGTGTGCGAAGTAGTGCATGGGGGTCCTTCTAGAATACTTTATATAACAACTAGCTTTACTACCGGGCTTATTAATTTCATATTCCCTTATATGTCACTGAAAAAAATCGAGGGAAATAATTGATGCTTGCAAGAAAGAAAAATGCTGATTTCACAAATTCGGTCATTACAAATTATTTATTCATAGTGTGGTTATTTCAGCACTTGGCCGTACACAACATACACAGCATTAGAACACTGACTGAACAAAATTCATTAACAATTTGTTATCAACGATCAAATGCATCACATGTTTTCAGTTTCAGACATCTTTGTGGGGCGAATCTCTGGGATAAAAAAGTTAAAAACGTATCTTTGTGAATATTTCATGAAACTGGCTGAAATTTTAATGAACACCATAAATCGTTAATAGGAACATGACCTCCAAATTTCGCCTGAATCGGCTAATAACTTTTTTAATTAGCAGGCAAATTTTTTTTAACCGTTTCTGCGCATATATTTCTGTTTACCATTGAATTAAAAATATGCATATTTTAAAAAGTTTTGACCGGATTCCGGTGAAATTTTGAGGACCCCTCTTATTACCAACTCATGGTGTTGATAAGAATTCAGCCCATTCCGTTAAGATTTCGCAAAGTTCTTTTTTTTTCTTTTTTTTTTTTTTTTTTTTTGCACAGTTCTCAATGAATAGAAACACGTGTTGATGTGCCACGGCGATGAATATAGTCACGTGCTTTCAGATTTGGAACAGGATAAAGATGACGTAGTAGTAACAATAATAGTCCATATAGGTTATATGGACTATTATTGTTACAATTAGATTCCTTTGTCTTGTCAATCATAATGGCCTCAGATATGAGGATCTGTTTGTGGGTGCTGTGAGATGTTTTATATTAACCCACTTGGGCTCTGTATTATTATCCATGCATTATTGAATCATAGCTGTTTTTGCTTCTTTTTTTGTTCCAATTGCCTAGATGTTCTTTCAATCTGATATTTAAACTTCTTTTTATACTTTTGATATATGATTTGTTATCATAGTTATTCTTTTTTGATGGTGCAGTTGGTATCCCATAAACACCAGCTCTGTCTAAAATTGATATTGGATCTCTGTGTTGGGTTATTATTTGTGCAATATCTTTAACATTATCAGCATTTGTAAGGTTAGTTTGTTGGCATTCTTTGTTTATGATTCGTGTTATATTAGGGTGGTATGGTAGTTTCCCCACAGTATTTTAATTCTTCATTCTTAGTTGTTGTTTTTTTTTTGTATTTTTTTTTTTTTTTTTTAATAATTGCTCTTCGGTACTTTGCATTCCTTGTATAGCCTGTCTGAGTTTTGCGTCATATCCAAACTCCACTGCATTGCCTTTAATCCAGTCTAGTTCTTTCTTTTCTGCATATTGACTTGAAGAATGTGTAATTGCTCTTTGTGTGTAATACATAAATGCAGATATTTTATACCTCCAAGGATGATGTGACTCTTTTGGAATAATAGCTGGTATGAATGTAGGTTTTCTGTAAACTTCATATTCTATAGTGGACATGTTTTTTTAATAAAAAATCTAAGAAAGGTAGTTATTTACAATTTTCATATTCAGCTGTTAATGTAATAGTTGGGCATACATCTGTGTATCTGTTTATAAAATACTGTAAATAAATCTTCTGTCATGATCTGAAAGTCTGGGGGGGGGGGGAGGGGTCTCAAAACATTTAGAAATATTTTGGGAAATACTGTCCATGAATTTCTTTGTTCAATTCACTTTTTTTAGTGAGCTTGAAAAAACTTTTTATCATCAACTTGGACTGGGAAGTAAACCTAGATCTTTGGATCATAGGTCTCTTGAATTATCGTTAACACAAATTTCCCAAGCTGACTAAATAAAAAAACATGAATTGAACGATACATTCGTGTGGAGTAGTTGCCGAAATATTTTTGATGAATTTCCCATGTATTCTCAGATATTTAATTCTCTCTATTTCATCAAACATTTATTTCTACCCAGTTAGCTGGGCTTAACAAAGAATAAGATGTTAACAGTGCTAGTATATTTGTCCCTTTCCACAACATGTGCACAAAATTGTTACTAATGAAATGAAGGTGTGCTTTTGACATGAAAATCTTAAATACAACAAATGTAAAGGAATATATAGTACACAGAAAGCCTTTGTGTGTGTGTGTGTGGTTGTGGTTGTAATAGTTTGCCCAAATGTAAGCCACTTTTTCTGAATTCATATTACAATCTTTCTTTTGTTCTTTAGCATCATGCACAGTTAGTACAAATATCTGCAAGGTGCTATTCAAGCATTTGGTTTTTGAACTTTTGGTCACATAGTTGTTGCATACAGGAGTTATACCATTTCTGTAGCTTGGTCCCACGGAAAATGATGCTGTGCAACTTTAGAATCCTCAAATTTTGAAGATGACAATCCGATTTTTGGCGTAAATCAGACAAGGATGGTAAGTCAGATAAAATCCGAAAACTTGAAGAATCCTCTTTTGCCAAGGAAATGAGAGTTATTTTCAAACCTTTATGAATTCCAGGAGTGAATTCCTTGTAACTGTAAAGCTGAGGTACAGGCAAAATGTGCCAGTTTTTTAATAATTGTCCATACAACTCATAATTTGAATACCTGTCTTTTGACCAGTGGTAACAATTTACAGAATAGTTGGATAGGCAGATCCCAAGATAGCCAAGGAAGATAAAACAAATATAGACTACCACCTAAGGTAGCAGTGTGTTGCATTACTCCAAGATATAGATTTGTCTCGGCAGCCTTGATTGGACACTTGTTAAAAATACTCTCAAGTACAACAGGAATAAAATTTTGTTTAGCCCTGAATATCATATATTTCAGTTCAAGTATTTCATTTCAGTTTGTTCACTAAAATTCTAGTATACAGATTTATTTACACAAATATATTTTCTGAATGATTTCTGCAAAACTACACCCTGACTACAGAAATGCCCTACTGTCTGCATGAATGAAAGTTTCACAAGAAAACACTACTGATAGCATGAATGCAGAATGTTCCAAAAACTTAACAATTTCCCACAAAGTGATGACAGATTTCCAATACCTTATGTTAAGTCCTAGGCCCATACATCATTTTAGATCCAAAATTGTCAGTATGAAACAAAATTTGGAGGTTATTACAATATATACTGTGACCACTGTAACATGCTTTCTGAAAAGGAAGTTTTGTTCTCTAAGTGTACCATGTGTAAAAAAAAAAAAAAATAAGAGCAATAAAGTTGATATGAATAGTAAAAATAGTGAACCTGGAAATGGTAAAGTAGAAGCTGCTAAATAAAAATAAAAATGGCAAAAAATTATAAGCATTACTTGTAGTATATAAGAATTTGTAAAATAGTCATTATTTTCCAGATGTACCGTGCCCTTTGCTTTTTCCATTTTTTTATAAAAATGAGTATATATTTAAAAAGAAAGGTCAAATAAATGCACCTTTGTGATGGTTGACAGGTAAAATCAGTTGTCATGTATTTCCGTACATGTTAAATTGCCAAACATATTTCCCAATTTGTGTTATTTTCTCTTTTATCACACCAAGTTTGATACTGATTTGTGGTAGAAAATTCTGCAGATTTAAAATCTGTTTGAAATGTTATCCTATGATAATTAGTTTGAGATGCACATTTTTTTCTTTACAACGGAGAAACAGTGCTTGGTTGAGTGCCAACCAGGGCGGAGGAATCGTACGCTTGTAAGCCTTTAAACTATACAAAGGCAACTGGGTGGTGGTGGTTGGGGGGGGGGGGATAGGTAAGGATCAGAGTCCACCTGCACACTTCAATGTTAACAGCTGATTTGTCAAAACTGATTTCAAAAATCCTGCATACTGCCTTTGAGGTAACTTGAAATTGAAGGGAATACCTCAGAGGCTGATCACATCAGGCATAGGTACAACATTATTTTACAGATTTTCAAATGTAGGTCCTAAAATTATGTATGGCTCTTCATTTCCCTTAATATACTTTCTAAAATTACTTTACAGGTTTTCATATGTATTTTTGCTTTATAAGCATGACTTTAGAAGGCTGCTGACTGTTACTATCATGTGCATGTAGTAAAAGATAGTTGTGTACATACCATGCTTTTCTAATTTAGTTCCATTATATTAACTCAAATGGTATGACACTGACAAGATAAATTCCTGTATTTCATTACAGTGCAAGAATATACTAAAATACATATTATAATGTAGTTGTATTACTGTTTTTCAGGTGGAAAGCTGAAAGGGAAAAAGAGTAACTGGGAGCATATGTTATGAGCTATGCACATATGCATTCAACAAACATCCTCAGTGGGACAGGAAGATTAATTCCATCTACTTTTCCAAATTCAAAGGAAATTATGCAACTGGCCATGGTCAAAAATATGAAGCTGCAGCAAGAACTGCATTCATAAGTAACACTGGGTTGAATGTTTGTGTACCAGGAATCATAATACACCCAGAAATGCCATGGGCTGGTTATAGTCCAGATGGCTTAGTGATCCAAAATGATGATATTATTATTCTGGAAATTAAATGCCCACTTATGGGTACAAAACATTCAGCCGCACAACTTGTACCGAGTACCACTTATATTGCCAATGATAAAAAAACGGGACAATATGTATTTAAAAAAAGCACAGGTCCAAATGGGAATGCCAATAACTAGAGCCAAAGTGTGCCACTTTAATACTATATTCATCAGTAGATAATTCCTATGTCAGAATTGATGTTCATATAGATCAGGAATTCATTGCAGGGATGCTGCAAAAATTAGAATTTATATATTTTAGATATGTTTTGCCTGTTTTAAAAGTTTGTGAAGTTTCTGTGTCAGACATAACAGTAAAAAGCTGAGGAAAGGCAGAGCGTCCTGGTGCCTGAAAGTACTTCTTTGTATTGAAATTTCTTGTGCAATAAAACAGTGTTTAAAAGTGAAATCATAGCCTCGAGTTATTTTTTCTTAAAGTAGAAGTTATTATTTCTATGCTTGTCTTTTTATCCATGGCACATGTTGCAACTATTGTGTGGGTGAAAAGTGAGTCCACATGAGTATAATAAATTGTTGGTATGGTGGAAATATAAAAGGTTGTTTGATTACGGGTTATTGTATTTAGTAAAAATTTAATTATGCAAATATTAAACTGAAGTTGAATATTGAAATTTGAGTAAAAATGAAAGTTTTGGAGATGGGTGGATGCATTTTGAAACAAAAGTTAGATCCAATCTATTTAAGCCATGTTAAATGAAAAATAAAATAAAATGCAACACTGATATTTGAAATTCCAAAAGTTATCATTGTATGTTTGTGTTTACGATGATTGAAACACCTGCAAGTGGAAAATAGGTAATTGTTTGCATGTGTACCAAATATGTGAACACTAAAAATCAATGGTATGCAATGTACTCTTGTAATAACTTTTGGAGGCAATGAAGGTCAATTTAGTGGTTAGGACAAAATGCATTAATTCAGGGCTGGAAAAATAAGCTCTAATTTTAGGAGCCAGATCCAAACTCCAGGATTCAAATCAGCCCTTAGTCAAGCTAAGGTGGGTAAACGTGTGACCCTGAGAGGAAATTCAACTGGAACACATAATTCTTCTCTGCACAAAGTCTGGGTTTTTGAAAGGCCACTTGGCCTATATTTATTTTATAAACTTCATCAAAGTAAACAAGTTTTTCTTTTTTTTTCCAAACCACATTCAACTGTACATGTCAACATTTCTAACCCTGGCCACAGGGTCCAATAAAAATTAATTGTATGAAGTGCAGCTTATGTGCTTCCAAAGGGACAAAAATTTATACATACAAAAGGAAAGTGTAAAGTTTCCAAAAAATAATTGTGAGGTCTTTCTTTACACATGGATATTTCTTAACAGGTGGTTCCTCTAAATTTTAGATTATATAGCAGGCCTAAAAAGCATCACACATTTAAAATTCACAAATTATACGGCACTGTTTAGATTGTAATATGACACACACATACAATGAACATGGTGGATAAGTTATGTCGCTGAAATGAAATATCTCTTTCTATGGGGTGGAAATTATAAGAATATGTGTACTATGGTGTTGATTTGCCCTTTCGAACAACCTCCTCAACCAGATTTACATGACCCTCATTAATCTTAGATATTACAACAACTGAGCACAAATTTACCAATAATCAAAAAATGGCATTAATAAATGGTTCTACACTCCCAGGAAAATTTGGCCTAAAATAAAATAGCACAACACTTTAGCATTACTTGATACAAAATCAATTCTAGGTACCACACTACACCTACTGCATTATATACCTTACTTATCTCAAAAGTTAATCTTTAATTGCAATGCTTACAAATAGACTTAAACTTCACACTATCCTCATGAAATTCAAATACTTTACTTACCAAATATAATTTATATAATATTAAGTGTACATTACCTAAAACATTATTAAAAAGTCCCTACAAGCTGACATACTAAATCTACTGAGAAGTGGGTTCAAATCAAATTTTATTTGTCATTTTGAAATAATCCACCACTATGAAATTAAAATTTGTCTTCAGACAGAATTGGGTTTCCAAGGTTTGCCAATGCTGCAGAAACTTTAAACACATCATGCAGTCCAGTACTACTCTCACCTTTTTGAAATTTGTGAAGTACTTGGGCAAATTGCACATAATTTCTTTTGTTGGCCAATAAATTGCACAGTCCAACACTTGTGACATCAGTTTAATTGATTCGCGAAAGACAGTCGTGCAGGTGTTTGGGCTACAATCAAACAGAGCCCCTAATATGGTCCATTTCACATTAGTTTTCATCTTTACTAATGTTAAGAGAACCTTGTGCTGTAATAATTAAGTCTAATTGGTTGCTCGGGAAAGATTTCTTGCATTATAGTAACAATGGTTTCTAACAGTTCCTTGGATTGTAGTCCAGTAAAAGATTTGAATTGTGTGCCTGAAGAACACAACTGTTCAAAATTCACAGTTGGCTGTTTTATTGACCCTGAACAGACTTGCACTGCCTTGTGCTGCTGAGCTATTATAGGCCTACTATCCATCAGCTGAAGCAGGCTCATCACTGCAATACTACGATCTTCATCTCTGCCTGGATTCTCACCAAGGTGGGCTACATTATCTGTCATCAGCTCAAGTGAACCAGTTGCTGGAAGATGACGATCTTCCTCACCATCTTTCCCAGGCAGCTCATCTCCAAGCACAACAGTGTGGTCTGAAGATTGTCCCACCTTCACAGTTAACCTGTAGAAAGAGTGAAATGACTCAGCAATGAAAAACATTATAACAGAGGATACCTTATTTGCAACCAACAATGATATACAGCAATATCACATACAATGCTTCAAACAAATAAAACCAATGTGGCAGTGCATGTGGATTATGTTAATGGAATACTACCAATCTCACAAACAAAACAGAAGCTAAGAATTCTATAATGGACTAGTATCCTTTACACAACATTTTAATAGCAATTTAAAAAAATTTTCAAAGGACATAAATTTCAATAAATGTCCAAAATTTCATATGATTTAAGCTTTCAGGAAGTGACATAATTATGCTTGAAGGATGTGGTAGAGAAATTTTTGCAAGATATTTTACTAAAGCCAAATTACTGCTACTAATACAGATTCTTCTATCAGTAGTTGCCATGTTGTTGGTATTATATACAGTGTGACGTCATTACAATATGCAGAAGCAAGATGGATCTAGAAAACGAAATCTAGCAATTGTAGCATCAATCCACCACAAATACCATCCCCGTACCATGGCGATTATGATTAGAAGAGTTTTCCTGAAGACACTGTGCTGACATTTAAAACATGTACCAATATTTGCCTCAAATCCAGCTTAAGATTTATTTTAATGTAAGTGTTGTATCAGAATCAAACCAATAAACAGTACTACCAGGGAATTTGGGTCTGACCTAACCTAGGGGCCTCATAGTCCAAAAATAGAGCCTCCTCATTGTACACTGAACTGCCATTGAATTAGAGTTGGCAGCAATTATGCAAATGCTTGCCAGCTACCTGCACATTATCACACATGCTCAGCCAAAACTAGGTTTAAATATAGCCATTGGGTAACAATTTCCTTAACAGTGATTGATTACAGGTGTAATGGGTGAGATGCATGATTTGGATGCTTTTGATTGAGGGCAGATCATTGGTGTCCAGAGACTGGGTCACTCTATCTCACAAGTCATTAAGACATTTGAGTTTTCCCATGCTATGCTGGAAGAAGAGGTGAGCTGTGTTACTAGTATGTCGAATTCAGTGGCACTTCAGTGTATATAAGGGATATCATTCTGTCAAAAACTGTAAAGGAACAACAAAAAAATAATGATGGGAGGAAGGCTATCAGAATGATGGGATTACTGACATTTTGGGCATAACCATTTCTGATTATGGTGCCAACAGCTCCTCATGGAGTTTAATAACCAAAAGAGAGAGATCACTTATTCAAAAAATTGTAACAACTACTATAATACAAAATTGCTATGTTGCAAATGGCACATAGTACAAGGGCGAAAAAAAAAAAAAAAAGCTTGAGGTTTATGCATATTGTTTAATAATTTTAAATGCATTAAAAATTACAAATGTAATATTTCATATTGTTTTACTTCCCTCCCCCCATAAGAAGCAAATGATGGACATGATACCGAAAAAGATCTGCCCGGGAAAATGCTGGCAGTGCCCACGGTAGCACTGTAGGCTTCTAGAGATATAGCAGTGTTGGAATTAGAAAAAATCTACAGGCCCAGCGGACCACTTGAATTTGCAAAACACTGGTCCGCAAAAATAGCCACTGGTCTGTGAATGAAAAACTTACGCATTTACAATATATGTAAAAAATTAACACATCATTTCATCGGGATGTATATCAGAAATTAATAACAACAGAATTTGTACATCATCATCATCATTGTCAACCATTATCAATCCACTGCTGGACGAAGGTCTCCCCAAGTTTCCTCCACAACGGTCTGTCTTGTGCCAGTCTCCTCCATGTCACTCCCGCATATTTACGAATTTCATCCACCCATCTCCCATGTGGTCTTTTTCTGGGTCTTTTCCTGTCCCTTGGAATCCAATCTAAAATTTCGGCTGTCCATCTATGGTCTGTCCT
Source organism: Macrothele yani (assembly GCA_039090855.1). Classification (NCBI taxonomy): domain Eukaryota; kingdom Metazoa; phylum Arthropoda; class Arachnida; order Araneae; family Macrothelidae; genus Macrothele; species Macrothele yani. The sequence goes on from CM076993.1 coordinate 94,140,128, forward strand.
TCTGGCAGTATGTCCAGCCCATTGCCATTTCAGGGATTTAACTCTGATCATGATGTCTTCCACTCTCGTCATTTTCGGATCCACGAGTTCCTCTTCTTATCTCTCCTGGTTATACCAAGCATGCACCTCTCCATGCTACTTTGAGTTGTCTGCAGCCTTTGTATGTCTCTTTTAGTTAAGGTCCACGTCTCTGCACCATACGTAAGCACTGGAAGGATGCATTGATCAAACACTTTTCTTTTAAGACATAATGGCATATTGCTCTTGAAAATTATGCTGTTTCTTCCAAAAGCTCTCCAGGCAAGTTTTGTACGCCGATTAATTTCTTCATCAATGTGACCCTCGCTTGATATCTGCTGTCCAAGATAAACATACGTATCTGTTATCTCCAGTTGTTCTCCATCAATCGATAAATCTTCATTTCTTGTAAAAGCATTGAACATCACTTTTGTCTTCTGAAAGTTCATTTTTAATCCCACTTCTTTACTCTTGTCAGCAAGTTCCTGGATCATACTCTGCAGCTCTGATGGGGTAGTTGCAAAAATGACTACGTCATCAGCAAAACGAAGTGGGTTAGATAATCTCCATTAATCTTTATCCCTTTGTTTTCCCAGTTCAGTGATTGAAAGACATTTTCCAATGTGGCATTAAAGAGCTTCGGAGATATGGTGTCACCTTGTCTCACTCCCTTTCCAATTTTTATGTGTGTTGTATTTTCAAACAGCCGAATCTTTGCACTTGCATTTTCATAGATGTTATTAATAATATTAATGTATGCATCTTCAATACCGCAGGATTTCAGAGCCGTGGTAACTGCTGATGGTTTCACCGAATCAAAGGCTTTTTCATAATCGATAAAAGCCATGCACAATGGAAGTTCATATTCCCTCGCTCTTTCAATTAGTTCTCTCAGTACGTGGATATGATCTATTGTGCTGTAGCCACTCCTGAATCCAGCTTGTTCTCTCGGTTGAGCCATGTCCAGTGTTACCTTCAAGCGGTGTGAAAGAACTTTAGTGAAGATTTTATGAACCACTGATAGGAGGCTGATAGGTCTGTAGTTCCTGAGATCCTCAATGTCACCTTTTTTATGTAGCAGGATCATTGTAGCATTGTTCCAATCCTCAGGAATCTTCCCTTCATTAAGGCATCGAGTGAAAATTTGGGCGAGTACTGTTTCAATTTCTCCACTTGCTTCTTGTATGATGTCTATAGTAATTCCATCTTCTCCTGGAGCTTTCCCCCGCTTCATGTTCTTGATTGCATGAGCAACTTCTGCTGGGAGGACTGGAAGAACTCTGGTACCTTTCATGATGTCTGGAGTACATGTATCATCCCTTTCATATAATTTGGAGTAGAAATCTTTCACTCTTGTCAAAATTTCGCCTCTATTTCTTGTTATAGAACCATCTTCTTTTCTCAGAGCCATAATCTGTTTTCTTCCCTTACTGAGATGTCCCTTTGCTATCTTTAGGCTTTGGTTGTTTTCAATTGCTTTCCTCACTAGCTCACAGTTGAATTTCCTTACGTCTTCAGTGATACTTTTTCGTGCTGTCTTGCATAGCTCTATATATTCCACTTTGGAAGTCACATCTTCTTTAGTTGTCCTCATCTCTCTTCTTTTTTGCATCAACATTTTGGTTTTTCCTGATAATTTGTTTACATGCAACTTGTTCTTAGACCCAGCTAGTTTTGTTGCTGTTTCCATAAGAGCTTTGGTTACTTTTCTGTTAACTTCCGAAATATCCACTTCTTCCGATGTTAGGCCTTCTAAAGCAGAGAATCTGTTCTTCAGTTCCAACTTGAAAGTATTATGGTGTTTTTTAAGGTTGGTTATGTCAATACATTCTGTTTGTCTTATGAGCTTGCCACGTTCCAGTTTAGTGTTGAGGTGCATCTTACATCTCACCAATCTATGGTCACTACCTGTGTTGAACTTGTTCAGCACACTGCAGTCTTCGATGACGAATTTTTGTTACACATAATAAAATCAATTTCACTTGTCGTCCCAATTGGATGTCTCCATGTCCATTTCCTGTGTGGCTTTTTCTTGAAAAAGGAATTCAAGATGAAAAATCCTTCTGCCTCTGCAAACTCAACGAGAGTATTTCCACGCTGGTTTCTGTTGCCGTGACCGAATTTACCTACTGAAGTTTCATTCTGTTGCCGGTGCCCTATTTTTGCATTGAAATCTCCCATAATTATCTTCAAGTGCTGCTTACCTTTATTATTTAGATGACGAATTTCCTCATAAAATTCTTCAATTTCTTCTTCAGGATGACTTGTGGTGGGTGCATAAGTTTGAATAATCTGAGCCTGGTATCTTCTCGATAGTTGGATAACGAGTCGTGCAGCTCTGTCAGAGGAACTTTCAACTTCTACCACTTTATCCTTCAGTTTCTTGTTTATTATAAATCCAACACCACTAGTTCTGCCAGTATCTGTCCCACGATAATAGAAGAGATGTCCACTTTTCAGTTCAATGAGATCTTCTCCTTTTCTCCTTACTTCACTTAGCCCGACGATGTCCCCACTTGATCCTTTGTAGTTCCTCTTCCAATTCAAGAAGCCTTGAATCAGAAGATAGGGAGCGTCCGTTGTAGGTAGCCAAGGTCAGCATCAAATGGCAGCCTAGTCCGGTCCTCCGGGGATTCTTAGCACCCTCTGCCTTCATGTCGCACTGGCCGCTGCCTTGGCCAGGTACATTCCAGCTGCCGGAGACTGAGGGCCAAGATTTAAGTTGTAGAGTCATTTTGGAGGTGTTTGACCATAACTCACCACGCTGGCCAAGCGGGTTGGTGAGTGTGGGATAGCATTTCCTCTGATCCCGATGGTATAGTTATACCGCTATTTGCGGTCGTCAGAGCCCCTTTAGTGGGAACAGGATGCACCACGAGAAGGCGGGGTTGACATTTGTCAAGGAGAGGCTGTGATGTTACGCATCACCTGACGCATGAAAATATGCTAATAAATAAAACAAAATATGGTAGGCAGTCAAATAGTTGGCAAGGCTAGTGTATACCAAAATGAGGTGGTCACTCATTTTTACTGGTCCAAAAATGGCACAAATACTAATACATTTAGTATGCACGTGGTATTAGTATCAAAGGACAGTACACTGAAGCATAATATGTAGTTAATTTTGATTTAAAATTTATAGTACAAAAATATATTTTGATTAGCATTCACAAACATAAAAAGGCGACCTACATACCTCGAACAAAGAAATAAAAATTTCTTACCTCTTTTGCACAGCGGCTTTCATACCTCCTTTCTTTTTCTTTAGCATTTTTTTTCCAAAGTTTCTAAATTTTGAGTACATGACAATGGCAAATTCAAACTTGGTACAGCTATATTTGCCGCCCCGGTGGCGCAGTGGTCTAAGGCGCTGGCCTCTGATCATTCGTCCGTAAGGGGTCCGGGTTCGAATCCCGGTGAGGCATGGATGTTGTGTTTGTCTTACGACGACACTGGCTCTCTCCCTTAACTGGAACCAGTGACCCTAAATTAGGGACGGGCGACTGCTTATAGCCCATTGAGTTCCTCACGGTGGTCGTTAAACCCGCAATAAAAAAAACCAGCTGTATTTTTTAAATGCTTCCTCAATCTAGGCAAATCTATGGAAAAACAGGATGTTTTATCCACTGATAAACACACAAAAAATATATAGTGAATCCAAATATTCTGACATAATGAAAATGTTACACTAAAATATAAAAACGGCTGCAAACACTAAAAAATTTCTTGTACTATAGAACATTCATGTAAGTGTGTTACAAGTACTAAATATAAATTATGCTAATTTTGAAATACTATCAAAACTGTACTTCTTACAAAGGAAAAAGTCAGTCTGCTTTTAGGCTTACTATTTATTGCAGAAAATAACACATAAAAAATACATTTTCAACTGTACTTCTATCTTTGCTGTCTAAGTCATCCTCAACTATAAAACTGGGCTGCAATTGATGATTTCTTAGACAGTATAGATGAAAGTACTATCAAATATGTATTTTCATGTCATAAACAGTAAAGAGCCTAAACTTGGGACTGAATTTTTCCTTTGAAAAAAGTGAGTACAGCTATGATAATACAGTAAAACCTATGAATAGCGGACACCTCCGGACCGGATGATCTGTCCGCTATTGGGAGGTACACGCCTGTCTGCCCAAGCCATTGCACAATGCAAACTTCGTGGTCAGGGGTTTTATTTTGTTCTTTTTGCTTTTAAAAATAACGTTACTTGCATAAATATTCCTACTTTATATGTACATATTTATGCAGTAATAAATTCCGAAACCGCATTAGTAATACTGTACATGAAATTGAATATATGTACGCCGCCCCGGTGGCGCAGTGGTCTAAGGCGCTGGCCTCTGATCATTCGTCCGTAAGGGGTCCGGGTTCGAATCCCGGTGAGGCATGGATGTTGTGTTTGTCTTACGGCACTGGCTCTCTCCCTTCCCTGGAACCAGTGACTCTAAATTAGGGACGGGCGACTGCATATAGCCCATTGAGTTGCTCACGGTGGTCGTTAAATCTCAAAAAAAAAAAAAAAAAATCTTCTATGTACGCATTTATAGTAATTTAAATACTTTGAGCTTTTCGAATATGAGGGAAAATGCAAATTACGTACAAATGTATATACGTAATTCAATGCATGTTTCTGATTAACAAATGCTCTAAAACTTTGTAAAGGTACTTACAGCTAAATGCTTGCTTGCAAAAAAATCTGACAAAAGTTTTTTTTTTTTTTTGCCGTTTACAGCCTCTTTTTCACTATGAATTTTCAAATTCATCAAAAGTGCTAGTCCCTTTTGCTAATAAAAATGTATGAAGTTCTTTTTTTTTTTTTTGATTGGAGGTTTAACGACCACCGTGAGCAACTCAATGGGCTATAAGCAGTCGCCCGTCCCTAATTTAGGTTCCAGGGAAGGGAAAGAGCCGTAAGACAAACACAACATCCATGCCTTTCCCGCCCCAGTGGCGCAGTGGTCTAAAGGCGCTGGCCTCCTGATCATTCGTCCGTAAGGGGTCCGGGTTCGAATCCCGGTCAGGCATGGATGTTGTGTTTGTCTTACGGCACTGGCTCTCTCCCTTCCCTGGAACCAGTGACCCTAAATTAGGGACGGGCGACTGCTTATAGCCCATTGAGTTGCTCACGGTGGTCGTTAAACCTCCAATAAAAAAAAAACAAAAAAAAAATCCATGCTTCACCGGGATTCGAACCCGGACCCCGTTTGGACGAATGATCAGAGGCCGTCGCTTAGACCACTGCGCCAGCACTGAATTGCTGTATGAAGTTCTTCACTATATTTCGGCGCGGCTGTGAAGTTCTTAATGTCACACACCTCTTCTGCAACTCTGCCCACTGCCTCTTCTTCAGCTCCTTTGACCATTTGACCATGTCATTCTTGATAGGTGTCTGTGCCAAAATGTAATCTTAAAAAGAAAAAGCCCTTACCCTAGAGGATCCATAAAACAATATTCATGAAAAGATCTTCAAAATGAGATGCGACCAGTAAGCAAAAAAAAAAAGTCCCCTTCTGGGCCAACGTGACGAATTTAAATTTGTGATATTCTTTCTAGGTCATTTTCTGAAACACTGGTGCACCTGTCCACTACTATGGCAATTGATATTTCAGGTGAAATCTCTAAAGTTCTGTAACCATGTATGTATTTTCTTTTTTATCGGGTACTATGCTAACCCCTGTTTTAGCCGCAGGGTTGGGGTAGGGGGGGCTTGTAACCTGAAAGGAGCACTAGCACTGAATGAATCTATTCAGATTTAAAGGGAGCTTGAGTACGTGTCTTTATTCACAGCACATGCAAATGTTATAAGCTAACTTGCTAAATTTAGATCATTTTTACCGGGTTTGACAATCACTATTTTTTTCTTCTTTTCCAAATTACACTGAACAACTGGACTATGACACAACATGTGTAACAATGATACTATCAATGCATTTCTATGCCACATGTAATCCGAGATATTTACCAGGATGTTAGTAATCTGATCTCTGAAAGTGCAGGAACACACAGACATCCTATTTGAAACCTTCTTTCCTATCTTCAGGACTCTAATCCACTCATTTCTTCTGCTGATGGCTTGTGTCTGACCCACACTGTTAACAGTAATTTTGCTTTTCTCAGAGGGAAATCTGCAAGACAGAAATTGTTAAATATAAGTTAAACAGCATGCCAGTGATCTTTATGAGCAATATAACATTTAACAATTTATTTTCCGATGTTCATCACATTTAGCATTACTTCATTTTTTCTAATGCAACATCATGCACTTACTTCACTGTCAATACTCTTTCTGCCTCTCACAAGAAAACTCAGCAGGCATCACCATTTTGTTACCACTCCTGCATTTTGTGATTCCACAATTTGCAAAAATTAATTATATGAACAATGTCCATAATTTTTCCACACCTTGTTTCTGTAATTAGGCAACTGTTTAGTACTTTAAGGTGGCACCCCCACCCACAAAACAAATGAACTACACGTGGTGGAACCACTAACATCAGGATCCTATCTCCCTCCCCCCCAACATAAATTTGCATACCAAAACGAGCTTCTGCTCACATTTCTTTGAAATTTTTCCTACCTGAGTAGAAATAATTTTTGATACATCGTAATACTACAACAATGCCGAAATACAAATCCTTTACAATCATTGAGGACACCAAAAAAAAAAAACCTTTCCATTAAATTATTAAATACAGAAATCTAACATTTCAGAGTTTAAAAAAGAAGTTCCCAAGCAGCACTTTGTTCAAGCTTTCATTCTTTGCCAGTTTTTGTAAACATGATGCATTCAGTCCATCGGAAGTATGAAAATAGGTGGAATATTTATATAATCACACCTCAATATCATACTTCTGATAAAGACAAATCTGTAATGGTACTTTTCACCAGTCCATAAAATAGTTTGCTTTCTTGTGTGTCCTTCAACAACATAAGGCGCTGTAGCGTAAATTCGAACGCACTCGACTAGTTATCGAGAGTTCTGGGGTTCGATCCCAGCAGTGCCGGAATACAAGCCGCCCCGGTAGCGCAGTGGCCTAAGGCGCTAGCCTAGGATCATTCGTCCGTAAGGGGTCCGGGTTCGAATCCCGGTCAGGCATGGATGTTGTGTTTGTCTTACGGCACTGGCTCTCTCCCTTCCCTGGAACCAGTGACCCTAAATTAGGGACGGGCGACTGCTTATAGCCCATTGAGTTGCTCACGGTCGTCGTTAAACCTCCAATCAAAAAAAAAAAAAAAAAAAAAAAAAACAACATAAAATGAGCATATGAAACACCAAGAAACATAAAAAAAAACAATGGCCTGAAGTTTGCAATATTTCACCAGTTTTACATAAAAGAGAGGGGAAGAAGGTCAGACACAATTTGCATTTTTGAAAGTAAAAGCCTTAAAATTAATTTAAGCATAACTCAAAATACTGAAGCAAGCTAAAAATTGTCAAAAATAAGAAGGAAATTTAATTGTATATATATAAAAAAATCAATCTTATTTCTTAAAGTACACTGCGTTGTCCAAATTTTTGTACCAATATAAGAAACAGCACATTTGCCACAAACATTCTCATGTGCTTAGCAAAACATGTAAAACTTTTAAAGTAACCTACTAGTTAATCTTCATTCATCAGGTGCAAATATCATATTTTACACAGAAAATACTGCTGTATAGCATTGTACAATACTACTTATGTTTTCTGAAGAAATATGTTTCATCACATACTGAGGATATGAATTATATTATTTTATCTAACACAGTACGACATGATTATAGTGTGGGGAAACATGGAAAAAGTAAATGACTAACCTCCCATACTGACCATTTTTTAATACTGTACAGTGAGCATGCATATGTTTGAAAGAATCTGGACTTCTAACTATGTCATGATTGAATACAAATGTGGCAAACATGACACAGGAATATGTTTCTTGAGAGCTCCTGCCAACAGCAAGCAAATTAATGGACATAAATACAAAATTTAATAGGGTGCCAGCCACATCTCTCTCTGTACAGCCCTTAAAACTGGGGTTGTCCCCCAAAAAATTAGACAAATGGGATCCCTAAGCACTTATGAACTGCTTTTAGGAAGACATGAAAATTGATATGGCAGGGAAGGACAACATTCAGCTCACTGCAACAAGCAATGGCTGTTTCAGTTTTAAGTTTTAACGAAAACAAATGATCATGAAATTTTCTGCTGTGTACACTTCTGCCCTTAGCACACACAATTAGTAGAAATGGGTGCAGTTGGAGTATATGTGAGATTACGTACAACATACATACATATTTTTCAGGATGACCTTACACCTAGTGGTGGCGCAGTGGTCTAAGGGATGGCCTCTGATCATTCGTCCGAACGGGGTCCGGGTTCGAATCCCGGTGAGGCATGGATGTTGTGTTTGTCTTACGGCACTGGCTCTCTCCCTTCCCTGGAACCAGTGACCCTAAATTAGGGACGGGCGACTGCTTATAGCCCATTGAGTTGCTCACGGTGGTCGTTAAACCTCCAATAAAAAAAAAGTAGAGCAAGATCAGCAAAAGACCCCATGCAACTACACAAAACCAGTTAACCCTGGGTGAGATATCCCATATAAAATCAATGGAACATATTTTTTTCCCTCGAAAACTATAATTTCCCACACATAATCCCATTTCTGAAAATGCCGCCCCGGTGGCGCAGTGGTCTAAGGCGCTGGCCTCTGATCATTCGTCCGTAAGGGGTCCGGGTTCGAATCCCGGTCAGGCATGGATGTTGTGTTTGTCTTACGGCACTGGCTCTCTCCCTTCCCTGGAACCAGTGTCTCTAAATTAGGGACGGGCGACTGCTTATAGCCCATTGAGTTGCTCACAGTGGTCGTTAAACCTCCAACCAAAAAAAAAAAAAAAAAAAAATTTCTGAAAATACTTGCAATATACACACAAAGAGGGCGGAGGTAGAAAAGGTTGTGAATACCTACTCTAGTTTTCTCACAATTCTTTTCAAACAGCTATTTATATATTATACATATAAACTTTCTTTTCAAACAACTATTTGTATACATACATGAGATTCTTTCGCGGAATTCCGCTTTTTGGATTACCCTCGTGATCGATGCAAAGCTAAAGAGAAATTTTTGAGGTTTAGTTGGGGGGGGGTAGCTTTTTCGTCTTCGTTTTTTTTTTTTTTTTTTTTTTTATTTTTTTTGATTGGAGGTTTAACGACCACCGTGAGCAACTCAATGGGCTACAAGCAGTCGCCCGTCCCTAATTTAGGGTCACTGGTTCCAGGGAAGGGGCGGCATTGGAGGTTTAACGACCACCGTGAGCAACTCAAATGGGCTATACGCCAGTCCCTAATTTAGGGTCACTGGTTAAAGGGAAGGGAGAGAGCCAGTGCCGTAAGACAAACACAACATCCATGCCTGACCGGGATTCGAACCCGGACCCCTTACGGACGAATGATCAGAGGCCAACGCCTTAGACCATGCGATACCGGGGCGGCTGTCGTTTTTCAAAACTATCGAAAACGGAGTGAAGATTTTCCCCATAATCGTGATTTATTTTTTCTCGCGATGTTTCTCCTGCGCAGTATTATTGTTAAATATAAACTTATTCCATAAATATTTGCATTTCAGCTTAAAAAGGGAGGACACATTTCCGAAAACGAAAGTTAGATGATGCTAAAATGTCCTTGTAATCTTCAGGCACGAGATTCTTCCGTGGATTCGAAGAATTCCGCCTTTTCCATCATCATTTCGATGGTTCCGAGATTTTGGAGAAAGACACCAGTTGGAAACTATTTCCTACTATGAATTAAAATTTTTAATCACGTTTTTTGAATAAGATTGTCCACAACATGCTGTCCACAACATGGTGAAAAGCCTGAAAGGCTCTCCGCGTAAACAGCTATGTTTGTGTGTTCCTACCATGTGAAAAGATGAAGTATTTGCATTGTCTCACATTTCTTTAATTTGCTTTTTAATAAAATTACTTTTCAATAAAACAATTTGAGGAACAAAAGTGTCTGATTAAGGGAATAATGAAGGAACGATAATGCGATGTATTTAAATTCGCCTTGCTGCAACTTCACTTATCTGGTATTCGTTGTATGTAGCGGCATATTTTCTATTTCGTAGCTGATTTTCATCAAAATTGAGAACTTGCTAATTAAATTTTGATCTAGGAATTTATTGGTTCGCATTCGCACCGAATATTCCTTCTGCGCTATTTATACAGTATATTATGCATTAAATCAAACACTGTATGTACCTTTCCAATAGCTATGAATTTCTCACCAACACCTCGCGGTAACAGATGGCGCTGCTATCTCAATTGCTGTTCGTTGCCTCCGAAGTGCATCATTAGGTTTGCCAGTCTATTCTCTCCAAGGTTTTTGCTCAAACACGATAAAACATTAGTTACTTCGTGGAATGGCGGCTTTCTATGTATGCGGGAAGTAGCATGCTTTTTGCCAGTTTATTATTCTCCTCCAATGTCTTTGCTTTGAAATGTCGTGTCTAGCTTTAGTTGAGTTTGTTTATTTCCCCGTTTTAGTTGTAGTAGTTGGCAACACTGCTGTGTACAGATTTTTGGCTTTGACATCTGGCAACAGTGAATACATTGTTCTGTTGTGTGTTTGTATCACAGATATCTGTGGTTTGTATCCAAAGCGGTCTAAGCGGATTATTTGATTGTATCCATACTTTTTGAGTTCAACTTGATGGTATATTGTAATTAGTCGTGGATCTTGTTTTATTGGCGGCTTTCTGTGTGATAAGTGAAGGTGTTTGTGTGATTAACGTTCAGTTTAATGATGAAAATCGCAGTCGAGGGTTGCGCCCACGGCGAGCTGGACAGGATTTATCAAACTTTGGAAGAGCTACAAAAAATTAAATAATGAGAAAGTTGATTTACTTATAATATGTGGAGATTTCCAGTCCGTTAGGAACAGTGATGATCTTCAGTGTATGGCTGTACCTCGTAAGTATGCGAATCTTAATTCCTTCCATAAATATTATTCTGGGGAGAAGTTAGCGCCAGTGCTGACCATATTTATAGGAGGAAATCATGAAGCTTCGAATTTCCTTTCTGAGTTACCCTACGGTGGTTGGGTTTGCCCCAACATCTATTATATGGGCAATGCTAATGTTGTCAACGTTGGTGGTCTCAGGATTGCTGGCCTGTCGGGCATTTACAAGTCTCAAGATTATTTCAAAGGCCATTTTGAAATGCCCCCTTACAGTGAATCTACAAAAAGAAGTGTTTACCATATTCGCCATATAGATGTTTTCAGATTAAAACAAATAAAAAAGCCAATTGATATCTTTATATCACATGATTGGCCTAGAGGAATATATAATTTTGGCAACAAAGGAGAACTATTGTGTTACAAACCGTATTTTAAAGATGAAATAGATAAAAACATATTGGGAAGTCCTCCAGCAGAAGAACTCCTGAAGCAGCTGAAACCCTCCTATTGGTTTGCAGCGCATTTGCACTGCAAATTTGCAGCCATAGTGCCACATAATACCAATGGAGAGAAATCTGTAACAAAATTTCTCGCTTTAGACAAATGTCTGCCAAAGCGTAAGTTTTTGCAACTTCTGGAAATGCCAAAAGGTAATGGTGACTCATTGGCTCTTCATTATGACCCTGAGTGGTTGTGTATAATAAAGTCAACAAACCACCTAAATAGTAATACAAAAAATTATAATTATATGCCTGGGCCTGGTTGTTCTCAGCGGTGGGATTTTAGTGTTGCAGATGAAGAATTAAGTGTCGTAAGGAATCTCTTTGTTGATGACTTTAAAGTGCCCAACAATTTTCAGTGGACTGCCCCACCTCTTAGCACATCCCCTCAAACCTCTAAAAAATCATGTAAATGTTTTATAAACCCACAAACCACTGCTTTTTGTAAGCAGCTTGAAATATCAGATCCATTAATAAGTGTTACTGAACTGAAAACTCCAAACTCTTCGGCATTTGTAGATAATTTTGATTTTTGCCATGATGATGTGGTCACATTCAGTGATCCCAGTGTAGGGTTGGTATCTGAGGAAATTGGTGCACCACCATTTTCACCTGACACATCATCCACATCACAAATAACAAATCAGAAGGACTTATTTTTCATTGACACAGAAGGATGTTCTCGAATTGATTTAAAGAAAAGGGCTTCACTTCCACCTTATCTTGGTTTTCAGAACAAGCGGACAGCAAGTCAAACCTTTGGCACAACAAAAAGATCTTCAGATGGTGGACATAATCCACAGAAATTCAGAAGGAGCAATCATTCATGTAAATGGCCTGGTTTTAAGTAGCAAAAGCAAACTGCCAATCAATTAAGGTTACAAAGTTGCTGCAAATGTAAGGGACTTAGTTTTCAGAACATGCAAAGCAGTTTTGTAGATAAGCCATCTGAGAAACAAATTAATCACCAGTGAAAGTTTTGTTAGGTTATTACTACTTAATTATTCTCATGTTAATTTGGAAAGGTTATTACTATTTAATTATTCTCATGTTAATTTCGAAAGGTTACTACTATTTAATTATTCTAATGTTGATTTGAAGGGTTATTACTATTTAATTATTCTCATGTTAATTTCAAAATTGTTAATACATGTTGATTGTTAAAAAAGGAAGTTGTGTAATGTTACTATTTAGTTGCATGTGTATGCACAATATTGTGAAACTCCAGCTGATGGTAATCAGAAAATTTGAATCAGGATATATAGGTGCAAACTGGAATTTTAGCTAAGTGGCTGGTAAGTCCAAAAAGTTTACTGGCCATAAAGTAAAAAAAAAAAAAACTGGCTGGAAAGTTAGCAAATCTTATTAGCAGCATAAAGGAGGGGGGGATTAATCGGAACTTTAAGGCAACGCTGGATTCCAGGAAAAAGTGGACATGGCACTTAAATTTTGAAATTCGTTTTTGTTAATAGTGTTGTATATCATTCTATTCAGAAAAATATAAATTTTTTATATCTGTCGATAATCTTGAATAATTCAATGACCTTGATAAAAGTAAGGTCAAAGTCGCTTGTTCTACTCATGGAGCTGCATTATTGAAAAACACTAATTTTGACCATAACCATAGATGCCAACTAGTACGGATTTTTGGTTGCTGTTACGAAAGTACGGAAACACAGCTGAAATTACGGAAAATCGCCATTTGATTTAATTTTCTGAGATAGAAAGCAAACTTTCATCAACTTAAAAATTTTCGTTGGTTCTTCAAGTATTTCTGGGGAAAAAGAATTAAATGCTACATTCAGGGCTGCCAGACCTGCGCCAATTGCGCCAGCCCACGCCAAAACGTTGTTCTTGTGCCATTCTGCTATAAAAATCGTCATTTCAACGAAATATGCGCCAAAAGTTCAAATTTACCCGTCATCGATATTTTAGCGTTATCTTACGACATTCAAAATCGATTCAGCAGTTAATTCGTACGTGAGATTCTTTCGCGGATTCACGAAGACCCCTCCGCTTTTTTTTTGTTTTTTTTTTCATTTTCCAGATCGATGCAAAAGTGAAGAAATTTTCGGGATATTAGTTGGGGGGGGGGGGCGTATTCCTTCTGGGGACGTTTTGTCTTTTTTAAACGTTCGGAAACGGAAGTTAAACGAAGTGCAGATTTTCCCCGTAATGGTATTTATTTCTCTCTCGCGATATTGCTTCTGTTCAGTATTGTTAAATATAATTTCATTGCATAATTTTAGCTTGAAATTGTACGCAACGATTTCCGAAAATGGAAGTTCGGCCGCCCGAAATCTTCGGCGACGAGATTCTCACGCTGATTCGAGGAATTCCGTCTTTTCTTTTTTGTTATTATTTAGACCATGTATGAAATCGATGCATAACTGAACTGAAATTTTAGGAGGATTGGTGGCCCGGGGAGGGGGGTCATTTTCTCCGTCGAATGACGGAATTTCATCCTTCGAAAATGGAAAGTAGACGGAGGTAAGATTTCTCTGGTAATCGTAATTTTTTTTTCTCGCGATGTTTCCTCTTCCCAGTATTGTTAGGTATCATTTTATTACATAAATATTTGTATTTCAGCTTGAAAATGTTGGATAACATTCTGAAAACTGAAGCCTTCAAAAACCGTTATTTCAAGCCATGTTTCCCCAATTCAGCGATCGCAAAAAAATATTCGTGTGGAAGAACCAAGGCTACTGCACTAATTCAGCACATGGCCAGTGTTTCTCCAAGTAACATCATACCTGAAGTTAAAAAAAAAATCCTATTTCTCTATCTATGGATGGAAGTAATGATGCTCAAGCAAATAAACTGTATCCCATTACAATAACATATTTTGACGAAAAAATAGGAAAAAATTCAAGTGTTTTGTTATCATTAGTTGAATCGAGTAATAATACAGGTGAAGGAATATTCAACGTTTTGAACAATGATTTTGTTAAAAAAATATCTCATGGTGCAACTGTATTTCATTTTCCTGTGACAATGCTAACACTATGATAGGTCAAGTAAAAAGAGTTGTTTCTCACATAAAGAAGGTTCAGCCTGCAATTATAGTGCAGCAATGTTCATGCCATTTAGTAAATTTAGCTGCACAAAAATCTGCTACTCAACTGAAAGGATTTAATGTTGAGCAGTTTCTGATACAGTTGTACTTTTTTTTGGAGAGAGGTTCAAAGAAGAAACACAATCTAAAACTGAGTCAAGCTGTTTGTGGTACTAAACACACAAAATTCTAAAGCCTGTCAATACTCGCTGGTTATCACTTCTGGAATCCATTGACAGAATTTTAGAACAGTGAGAGGCTCTAGAACATTATTTCAGTAACAATGAAGAAGCTAATTCACAGTATAAGAACCTTGCAAGTATGATTGGAAATCCTTCATCTAAACTTAGTCTTTTTTTATCTGCTACTCTTCCTTTGTTTACATCTGTTAACGTTTTCTTGCAGCAGGAAGCTCCGCTTGTGCATGTATTATAAAGAAAACTTCATAGTCTGTTATCTGAATTGCTTGTACAATTTATCAAGCCATTGGCATTTGATGTGACAGCAACATCTCTTGCAGATGGAAATTTTGAAAGAAGGAGAAATCAAAAAGAAAACTGTGATCTCGTAATTGGGATCTTATATTGGCACAACTGCAGATCTGAGTGAAGACATAGTGGCTACTTTTATTCTGAGGTAAGGGAATTTTACAAGGCAGGCTGCAATTACATTTTAAGAAAATTTCTACTTAATGATGAATTTCTGAGTCTTGCTGAAATTGCAGATGTAGCATTAAGGCAAAGGGTTTCTTTTTCATCAGTCCAATATATGTGTTTCCAGTTTTGAAACCAGGAATCTGACAACGTGGAATCTGAATTTGCTCACTACTCACTACCAGTTTGAAATTTTAACTGTGCTGTTACTTCTGGGAGAATGGATGAAGTGTGGCACAGAATTTCTTTAATGAAAAATGAAAGTAGCCAGTTGAAGTATGAATCATTAAGGAAAATTATGAAAATTATTTTAATAGTCCCTCGTAGCAATGCAAGTACAGAAAGAATTTTCAGTATTGTGAAAAAACATGAATGAATTCAGACCTAATTTAAGTACTCATGTGCTGTCTTCTTTATTAGTAGAAAAAATAAACAGCATTGCACACAAGTGAACTATGCTATCAAAAGAAGTTTTCGCTAATTGAACTAAGGATGGCCAAAATGGCAACTACAGCCAGTTTTATCATAATAATTTGGCCAACATTCCAAGGAATATTTTTTCTGGAGGTAATTTATTATATTTTTCTGGTAGATAGTATTTAAAATTTTCCAACTAGCAAATTATTTTTTATTGTATTATTATTATTATTTTGTTAATAGTTCTGACAGATTAAAATTTGTTGCAGTGTTAAATACCCAAATTTGCCGCTGTAGACTGAATTACTGAAAATTACTGAAAAAAAAAATTGTTACTGAAAAAATGAACTTGTTGGTTACTGGAAACTATTAGAGGTTGGCATCTATGCATAACAGAAAATGGGTTCATATTTTAATATATAACCGTTACTAATATGTTAACTTTGAACTTTTAATGTTGTAATTAAGCTGTTTATTAACTAATTTGTGCAGAAAGCTTTTCTTGACTATCAAAAGGGCTGTTTAATAACATAATGTTTTCCGGTTACCAAAATACTACATATCAACTGTATCAACAATAAACCTTTAAGGCTAGAACTTCATTTTTTTTTTTTTACCAAGCAGGTTTTTGGTCCTTTTTAACTAGAAATAATTACGTTTTAATTCATCTTTGATTCAGATTGGTTTTTTTTAGTGGTAACGGAAGGACATCAAATATGATAACTGAAGGACAATTCAGAATCAACTCATTTTGACTTAAGATTACAGATGCATAAAAGTTAGGTTCCACTTTAAACTAAAAAATTATTAAGTTTACAAATTTAATATATATATACACTAAAGTGCTAGAAAAACTGGTACAGACGAGCTTATGCAAAATACATAGCAACGTCACCTATGCACATACTCGGTTGCGCCTGCCAGTGTGTATATAAAAGCGATAGACATCCTTGCCAGGTGTCAGAGCTGTTTTCGGCATCAGAATGACAAGTAACGATTTAGGCGATTTTCAACGCAGTGTCAAAGTTGGCGCTCGTGCGATGGGCCGTGGTATTTCGGAGGTAGAAACAAAGTTCGGATTTTCACCAGCAACCATTGCAAGGATGTACCGTGACTACAAGCATTCCGGCAAAACCTACAACCTGTGGCCATAGAAAAACATTGAGTGAACGTGACCATCGCCGACTGTGAAGAATCGTTTCACACGGTAGGCGTGCAACACTCTCGCAGGTATCATCGGAATTCAATGCTGGAGCCCTCAACAAGCGTCCGGACTGTGCAACGTACGCTGCACGATATTGGCTTTGGGAGCCGACGCCTAACTCGAGTCTTCTTGATGGGTGCACGACAACAGAGCTATGTCGCCTCGCTTGCAGGCACCGCCATTGGACACTTGATGACTGGAAACAAGTTGCCTGGTTTGACGAGTCGCATTTCCAACTGTATCGGGCAGGTGGATGGATTTGTGTGTGGCACAAACCCCATGAAGCCATGGACCCCGCCTGTCAACAGGGAACTGTATTAGCTGGTGGGCGGTCCGTAATGGTATGGGGTGTGCTTAGCTGGACTTGACTGGAACCCATGTACGTCTGTGCCCTGCCAAGGCCTATGTGCTTAGCATCACTTTCTGACGAGGTACACCCGTTCATGCTGATGGGTTGGGTCTGTTCCAACAGGACAATGCACCTCCACACAAGTCTTGGGATGCTACATTATGGTTAGAGGAGCACATTCATCTTAGTTTGGGGTGTTGCCATTCCCACCAAAGTCCCCAGATCTGAATGTGATAGAACATTCAGATCTGGGGACTTGGGTGGGAATGCAACGTACTATAGAAGGCAGGAATCCGAGACCTCGAAATACACCCTAAATTGTGAAACGTTCTGCAGGAAGTATAGTGTGGCTTTGCCTACAGCATATTTCCAGAAGCTAGTGGAGTCCATGCCCCATCGTATTTCTGCAGTCCTGTGGCCGTGGGGACCTACCAGGCCCACCCGCTTGAATGTCGGTCGCCAAACTGTGACCAAATATTTCGTAGTGGCTAGTAAATTTTTTCCCCCATGTGAGCAACTATTTTGTCCAACTTTTTTCCACACTAGGGACTGCAATCTATCGATAAGGATCACGAAAACCGGCGTGAATTTACCATCTATGTTACTATGTTTCGACTGAGGAAACTACGATTCATCACGACCATAATGTAAATGCTCGCGATGTAATTGCCAAGGTGCGTCACCAAGCCGTGACCAAACACTGTTGTTCAAGACTGGTTTTCCCCAGTCCATGGCACGTGAATATCGGCTGATCTGTAAGCACGCACGCGTCTCCAGTGTGCAGGTTCTCCGCGTTGTCTCGTTCCAGAGCGCTACATCAGGAGATTACTCATAGAAAATTCTCTGTCAGGCAGGTAATTGTAGATTCGGTGTGCGATCCCATCCAGAGTCCCTTCTCGATGTTTAAACAGGTTTCTTATTGGGCCTCCGTGTGCCGACGATGTTATTAAGAGGCCGCACGTTCCACGCTTTGGATCTTGGAAATTTACCACAGCTTAGGAACAATAGGAAGCATGTGACAAGGTTTTTTTACATGAATACATCTTTGCAATCAGACTAGTACTAGGTGGCAAAGTTGAGCATTACAAAAAATGGGCATCGAAGTTCAGTCTAATAATTTCGATATTATCCAATGTGAACCAAACCAACCTAGTGTCATTCGATAGCTAAGAGAAGAAAGACTTGGTAGTGACCTTGAGTTATCGCGGCGTGGTGGTGGGGGGGGGGCTTTACGCCAGTGCAGCGCAAACTTCTAAACAGCATAACTCTGCACAGAAAAGAGCTTATGACGTCGAATTGGTCTCAAAACGGCTTAGCTTTTTTTTTTTGACGAGTATATGTCGGCATATACTCTTGGAAAAGCTAAGCAGAAATGCATCGAACGTAGTCTCACGCAATGGCATTTCATTTCCGCCGCCCCGGTGGCGCAGTGGTCTAAGGCACTGGCCTCTGATCATTGCGTCCCGTGAGGGAGTCCGGGTTCGAGACTCCCGGTCAGGCATGGATGTTGTGTTTGTCTTACGGTTTTTAAATCACTGGCATTCTCCCTTCCTGGAACCAGTGACCCTAAATTAGGGACGGGCGACTGCTTATAGCCCATATTGAGTTGGCAGCACTCACGGTGGTCGTTAAACCTCCAATCAAAAAAAAAAAAAAAAATGGCATTTCAATTGCAGATTTTGATCCTCAAAATGCTATTCAGTTGTGAGTGGGCAGATCAGACACAGTACTGATAATCAGTGGTAAACTGTATTAACATTATTAGTGCCACTTTATGCGTATATATCCTAGCTTTTGTCCCTTTGTTATAAATATTAAAAGAAATCAGATATGTAAATTCAATGTATGCGTCTCAAAAATAAATTATGTATGTGTAAATTAAGATAGTAAGAGTAATGTAATGATGATTACAGCACTGAAAATAAATTATCAAATATTCAATCATTTTGGAACAAAAGCATAATCAATGTTTGCAGTTAATCTAATGATATGAAGTTAATGGGGGAGGTGTCTCTCATTAGAAAGAAAATAAAAAACTTATGCACCCATTTAATTTCATAGAAACACCAAAGTAGAGAAGTTACTGAATTATTATTTTTTTTAATTTCGTATGGCCAGTAGATTTTGTCATTTGGGGGGGGCTGAAGTAAAATTTTTACTCCACTAGCTACATTGGCTAGTAGAAATATCAACAGTTTTGCAAAGGCTGGGACCCTACCAAGTATTAGACTGGTGTACCAGTTTTTCATATGGTATTCTTCAGTGTATATAATGCATATTAACATACAATTTCGGAAAACAAATTATTCACCATATTTTTTTTTCTGTTTTGAACAAATATTAAGGTTTTGTTTCACATTATTTAACTGGATGTGTTTAAAAGACAACTTTCAGCGGTAATTGTCAGCCTATTGACCATAACTGTAACTGTCAGCCAAACTGACCATAACAGCATAAATCAATGCTGTGCAACTATGTATTACATGCATGTTATGTTTCACCACAGATGAGCAGATGCTTTAATTTATCTACATTTGGATTATTTTCTGTTAGAATCTTTGTGAAAGGTCTTAAGGTTGTTATATAATATTGATTGTGCTACTACCTTTCAAAAATTCCTGACTGCAGCAGAAAAAGCAACATCTCTCCAGAGGAAGCGTTATGGAAGCTTTGAAGGTTTGCATGAGCAATTGAAAGAAAAAAAAATAGAAAGTGCAAATGTGATAAAACTCAAAAACCTGATGCCAAGTTACTAAAAACTCCAAATGCAGGAGAAAATTAGAAATAGAAAAATGTCCAAGAAAAGTAATGACATGGAGTCTGAATGATGCTCTCTGAAACCTTATATCTCACCACGAACTCTAAGTAAAGCAGTCAAACGTGCATCAAAAGCGCTACCTACAAGTCCTCCGGAAAAAAGAATAAAAGTTATTGAAACAACAATAGCTTCCAGAGTTGAGCATCCCCTTAGCAGAGAAGCCAGAAAATGATGGAAAAGAACTTACAGAAATTAAAAAACGTATAATTGAGTTTTATAAAAAAAGATATTTCCATACCTGCACCTACTACTACCAACATGTTTCCACTACGGATTCAGTTGTTTAACTACGGAACTCACTGTCAGAAACTATGGATTCTACGATTATTATTATTATTATTATTATTTTTTTTTTTTTTTTTTTTTTGCTATTATGGAAACAACACAAACGTGTTTTTGAAACTTTTCGAAAAATGGTACTTAAACAGACTAAAAGATTTTTGCTGTAACTGTAAATTTTTCTCCCGATGTTGCGTTTGTGTCCAATATTCTTGTTAAATGTAATTTTAAATGTGTGTAAAACTGAAGAGAATTTTGGGATGGAGATCGTTTTCGGTCAGCTGACGGTGTTTCGTGTTTTCAAAACTTCTGAAAAACGGTAGTTAAATGGAGTAAAAAAAATTCTGTAATCATAATTTTTTTTTCCTCCCGTGTTGTCTTTGTGTCCAGTAGTCTTAATGAAAACAGCATTTATTTCTTTAGGCTGGCCACTAAAGAAATAAAAAGCTGTTTTCATAAGCTATCAATCAGCTCAAAAGCTCTTAGTAAGAAAGAAATGACATTGTCTGACGGCACTGTAAAGTATACAGTTCTTTTTGCGCCACAAATCACCAGCTTCCAAATTGTTTTCTGCAAAAAATGGATATCCTTTCTTTGCCCTCTCCTAACAACACTTAAGCTGATATGTTGGCAACTGTAATGCCCAAGAAATGTCTTTAATCAGATATCGTCTGCAACAAGAGTTCTCTAGAATTGCAGAGAAAGAAACTTTGGGATCTCTTGTAATTGATGAAATGAAAAATTAAACCTTCGGTGGGAACTATCTGAGAATTTTCAGACACTGTTTGTTGGCACAATAAAAATGAATGGGTTAGAAGAGGAAGCGGGCATTCAGGATAAGTTGGCTACTCAGTTATTATGTTTTCTTTTCTGTGGTCTTTCATCATCTTACCGTTATTCCTTTTGTGGGTATTTTTTTTACTTCTGGTCTTAAAGGCAGCCAGTTATATCAAAGAAGTTGAGAATGCTGGTTTCATTGTATTATGGATTGTTACAGCACAACCAACCATAAGGCAAATACTGCACTTTTTTGTGAGATGTGCGGTGGCCACCCTGTCCCCAAAATAAGACATCCACTGAATGACCAGAGGTTTCTTTTTTCTTCTCATATGATTTTTGTCATATTCTAAAAAATAGGTAAGAAATTAGTTTGTTTCTCAAAAAATACCTTTATGTAACAAAGCTGGGGAAAAGGGATTGATTCCTTAAATTACCTGAATCAAATAGGTAACATGCAGAAGGATTGGGTTATAAAGCCAATCAGGCATCTTTCTCAAAAACATCTTCACCCAAATAACATG
Source organism: Macrothele yani (assembly GCA_039090855.1). Lineage (NCBI taxonomy): Eukaryota > Metazoa > Arthropoda > Arachnida > Araneae > Macrothelidae > Macrothele > Macrothele yani. The sequence continues at coordinate 94,161,676 of CM076993.1, forward strand.
CAAAAAATGAATATTAAACTGGCTGTACACACATTTTTTCAACTGAAACTATTTCTGTACTTAAATTTTTTCATGAATATGGAGCACACACTTCATATTTGTCTTTTTACTGTTACATTCCATTTTCATTTCTATGTTTATATTTCTGTTATTTTATCTTTCTTGTAAAGCCTCTCGGCTACTTTTTGTTTTCAAGACCCTGAGGCTATTAGAGTATTCTGAGGGCAATGGGGTTCCCCCCCCCCCCATCTCTCTCTCTCTCTCTCTCTCTCTCTCTCTCTCTCTCTCACTCACTCACTCACATGTTCTCCATCATGGTGGCTGGTGAATAATAGTTTCAAAAGCTTCTTGGGTAAATGCATTCTATGTATATGGTAAGAAAGCTTTTACTTTTTAAAATGTGATCATTTCAAAAGTGTTTTCATGCATCTTTAGTTTTGGACATCCTGCTTCTTTTAAAAAAAAAAAAAAAAAAACATAGGTTATCAGTGTTCTCCATTGGGATATGCAGGTTCTCTTGTACAGTTTTCTCTGAATAAATGATGTTTGTGATCTCATGAGATAAACACAAAATCTCTCAATTTCAATCAAAAGAGAAAACACCCATCCTCTTTTTGCAATTTAATGGAAGTTTTTAAATAAGAAATGCATTTAAGACACTTTTGATAAACTTTACAAGAGTTGTTGTTTTCTTTTATCAATAGTTTTTTCATTTTTTTTTTTTTCTGAAAAATACCAGTTTGGAGGTTAGTGGCATTCTGAGTTATTCTGTCTATTGACATAACATTCAGTTGGTTCAGAATGTATTTTGCCCACTGACAGTAATGTAGTACAGCTTTTTTAATGTGATAAATAATGTACACAAGTGAGAATCTAATGAATTCTGTATGTATACCTGTGCCATTTATCCCACACTAAGCATAGATGGTCGCGAGTGGAGGAAGTGATTTGGGGGGGGGGTGAAGATTTTAGGAAACTTTAGTAAAATGGAAATTGATTCAAAATACGTATAGTTTTAAGATTGAAGTCCTGAAGTGGCAGAGCTAAGCCTCAATGATAGTATTTTCCTGATAAATCTCATACTACAATTTAACGGTTCCTTAAAATAAATAAAAAGTTTATTGTACATAAAAAAAGAAGTTCTGCGATTTTTTTTAATGTGTTAAGCACTGTGTCTCTGATGAACTATGGAAAGCATTTTGCTGCTGAGGAAGCAGTAGTATCTCACTTGTTTAAAAGACAAATCCCACCACTAGAATTATTTCGTGATTAATTGTAACAATAATTAGAGGATGCATTTTGACTTTTTATTATTATTTTTTAAACATAAATTTCCGATAGCCGCCCAGCACTTTTAAAAAGCTAGAGGGCATTTCTATTTAAAAGTGTTTGTCAAAGAATCTTCTGTTTGTTGTTCCTAACTTACTGCATATTTTTTTATATTAATTCATGTAATGTTCGGTAAAAATGTGCTGATGAGCTACTCTTTATGGGGTTATTGATGAGGCCCCATTTGTTAAAATTGTGAACTCAAAAATGTAATTATAAAACGTGCTGTAAGAAGCAAGGATCTTGGTAAGAAGTATTATTCTATTACTCGAGATGAACTACAGACGGACGATAAGTGGCGCAATCTTCCTCGTACTTTTCAGTCAACAGAGCGGACACTCTTTGCCGTAAAAGAACAGTGATTGGACCAGGTCATATCCTATGTACGAGGGTCGTGCTCACAATATTACCTATCATGCCCTCACCAGGGGAATCAACTTTGTTCTTCCCACATGTTAAGTTTGTTTTCATTGCTGTCCTTGTTTGTTGTAATGTTTTGTTGTGGTGTGCATTTCTTTTTTCACTAAGAGATGGACGTTTCGTAAAAAAGTGTCTATGTATGCTGCACCGATAATGCTACTTACTACTGACAAGGCTCTACCCATGGTAAAAGAACTTTCAGCCTGAGAAAAACATGAGTGCATGATATCAAAGCTTCCAACAATTTTAGATAAATGAATTGTAAACTTTGAAGATATTGATACTTTTGAACACCATGCATCAATTTTTTTCCAACTTTACCATCTTCCGTTTTCAGGAATTTCCCCCACCCTTAGCTTAAATGCAAAAACTTATGGGACAGGGGGAGGATATTTAACAATGCAGGAGAGTAGGAACATTATGCGGGAGGGGGAGTATTTATGCAGTAAAATGATATTTAACAATAACATTGGACAGAGGCACCATAAATTTAAAAAAAATACGATTACGGAGGCAAAAAAGATACGATTACATGTTATGGCAGGAAAACTTGTGACCTGAAAATTTAAACATTGTGTGAATATGTTAAATGAAAATTTTCATTTGTCATTAATTAAACTCTCCTTTTCTCTTACGTTTTATTTAAGTCTGTTAAATGCCTAGAATGAATCAATTGTTTACATTTCTATGCAAAAGGCACTGAAATGCTCGTTGGCATTTTCATTCCTTCACTGCAGTCATCCAGTGCAGTGGTCAGCTCCGTTCCAACATACTGATCGTCACACCGCTCACGTTCGTAAAGGGATCCGCAAGTCCGAAACCTATGACCCAGCCCTTGCATTTCCTCCTACACATACAGCCCTGTGTGAACTTATGCATAAATCCCAAATTTTAGCCGTGCCCACCCACAGGGTTTCAAATGACATGTCCTTAGAAAATTAGAAAATCGTGACCTCCAGGACAATCTTCGGAAGTAGTTGTATCTCGTTACCTAATTGGGCTAGAATCTTGGAATTAGTGTCTTTTTATAGCATTTTTTATGATCTTCTAAATCATGTGTTGAAAAATAACAAATAATTAGGTTGCAGAAAATAACCCTTTACCTTGAATATTTAAAAAAAAACAACTGGAATTTAAAATTCTGAAAAATTATATGGCAACGTCAGACTTTTTTTGCTTTACTAGTATGCCAACTTTTAAGTTGGGACTGCAATGTGTTAACAAGTTTAACTTGATATTTTTTATTAAGTACAAAGTTTGGCCACTATATGATTCAATAAGTGCATCTTTAAATACACCTTTCCGTTGCAGGTATTGTATGTGCAAGGGGAAAGGAGCAGGGTGGAGACTGCTGGGAGTAGGAAAATGAAAGAGCCAGGCTAAGACCAAATCATTAAAAATGTGTTTTTGTGGGTATTGTTTTTCATTGTTGTTTTGTTCCTTAATATCATAGGATTGCAAGTTGCCAAAATTTTTCCAGGTTTTTTAGCAAAAACATTTGCTTCTCCCTGAGGTTTTGCTGATTTTTTTGTCACTAAACTTTCCCCCATGTGTTTCCAATAGCAAGTTTAGTTTTCCAGTTTGCTTTTGGCTGTATTTGACAGCTTTGTTTACTTTTATTAGTCAAATGCAACAGTCAGCTGTAAGCCATCTCACACTTCTGGTTTCATTCTGGCTTACTTGTTACAAGGTCCAATTCTTTTTTAATATGTTATGCTCTTTAGCTGTTATGCTTTTTCTCTTTTTGTTTACTCTTCTGGTCTCAAAAGATATTACACCAAAGATATACTCAGAATAACAGAATGTAGACGTACATCTAAGACATTACGCGGATAATTTCAAAATTATTAGCAGATTTTGCAGATAGTTTTTGCTTGTAGGTTAAAAAACATAAAATGTTATTTACAGCAAGTAAAACACTTACTCAAGGCTTCACTCTGATTAATATATTTAATTCTATTTTAATCTGAAGAACTTTCACTTGTTTTTGTACATCTTGTTCTTTTGTTTTTTACAGTACTTTTCTGGCCTCCAGATTTTATCAAGACCTGTTATCAATGTATCGGAACTGTATCAAAAGTTTCCTTTAAACAGAAAGCAATTAAAATTTTATTGCAAGGTTCTTCTTGGCAGCTTGCCAGTTATTCAATTAAAATAATTTCTTTGTGTATTTTGTAAGTCTACTATTTTTGAATTAAGTTGTTGAAAATGGTATTTATAAATTTTAAAGGTTCATTAATGGAACTGTTTTTCTAGATACAAAAGCCTTCTTTTAATTAGTCTCTTGTTTTTATGAGAGGTAGTTTTCACTTTTCATCCTAGAAAATTTAGAAAAGGGGCATTGTAATTGCTGAGAAACGGCACATTTGTATAAAAAAAAAAGGGCTCATTATGTGTGTGCAAAAAACTTTGCAAGAACTGAAAAAAAGGGCACTTTGTGATGACAAAACATATCTGAAAAAAAAGGGGCATATGTTTATTTCAAAATGGGACATATGTAATGTATGCGTGAGGTAATAGTTTTAGATCCCCCTGCTCCCCCTCTCCCGGAGTAAACCTCTGACTCTGTTATCATCCTAAACATACCATTACACACTGGTAAAGTAGGAATATTTCAATAACGAGCTCTATGCTTTTTGTAATATATATATTTCTATTTCATATATTTTTGCATGAAAATCAAAGATTGTAAATTTAAAATAACTTCATTTTATTGAAATTGTTTTGTTAACAACATACATTTACTATATAAGAATCAGATCTACTTTTCCCATTACCTGAAGAATGTAACAATTTTTTTAGTTGCCTATCCATGGATAAAAAGTAAAAGTAAATGCTTTTTACCATACTTCTAATCAATGGATTATTAAATTAAATACATGAAAACATATAGTGAAATTATTTGAAAATAATTTATTTTAACCAAATGATTGAAATAAAAAAAATGATTGTTCTTGCTTCTATCCAGTGTTTTGCTGCTTAAAGTGAAACAAATTCAGCATTTAATTTGATGGCCAACAAATTGCCCATATTTTCTAACCGGAGTTGAACTCACTGGTAACCGAAGTAAAACCATGAAATTAGCCATTTCTTTTGAACTATTCACTGCTTCACAGAAACAAACTCCTATTCAATTTTATTGCAGTCCTAAAATGATTATCTTGCGTAAAGATGATAATGTATCATGATTTTCTGAATTTCAAATTGTTTATACCAAAGATGCGTATTTTCCCCCTCATTTCTCTTTGTGATTATATTCTTATTTTTTATGTTTTTCTGATCATATTCCTCGTTCTTAATATCTTGCGATTAGTGAAAAGATAGATTCAATATTAGAAGAATTTTTATTACAAAATGCATGTTTTCCTATTTCTAGCAGTCACTTCAACACCAACTATTCATTATAGTAAACATTTTGTCCTCTCTTTTTTAAAGCCAAATTCAATTTTAAAATTGGTACTTAATCTGTCCATGATAGAACCTGCCATTTCCATGACTCTTAAAATTGTTATCACAGCAAAGTGTGCAATGCAGTATCGATTTTCGACATTTGAGATCACTTAAAGCATGTTTCCTCAATCCGTAGTAGCATTTTTTGTTTAAATCAAAATTAATGTTTCAAAAACGCTACTGCATGCACACCATGCAAAAGAAATGTGTCTCAACAGGGAACGAAAGACAGCAACGAAAAGCTAAAGTTCCCATTTAAACTTCAATTATTTTCTTAACAAAAGTAATGATTGCTCTTTTTTGTCTGTTGATAAGCAAGAAGTGACTAATCAATGGGAAATCATGTATTTGCAGAAAAACGTAATGAAATGTGAGCTGCTGATGTCAGTTTGTTACATCAGAGTTCCAGCTGAAGCTCAGATGTCCATTGTAGTTACTTCCTCCCTTCAGTGTGGAAAACAACTGCCTTCCCTTACTTGAAAAGTGAATCTATAAATAGGTTGCACCGATTTATTTACTGAGCAGAAAATTGTTTTTCCCCATGTGAGAGTTGGATGATAGAAAATGATCTTGCTAATTTATAGGAGAGTTTTGAAAAATGCAAATAAATTCTTTAGCAATGAAAAAATAATTTGACCACCAGACCGTCGTGAGAGGCAAATTTTTGAACTTTGAATAAAGCATAAAGCAACTTTTTCTACCGGCCATTTGTTTTATCCAGTCACCACATTTGAAACCAGGGTCCTGAATTAAGGACGGGCGACTGCTTTATAGCCCTTCGAGTTGCTCATGGTGGTCGATAAACCCCCGAAAGAAAAAAAAAAAAAAAAGGTTGCAATTTCCACACGATCATGTTAACCGTAAGGTTTGCGGGTATTGTGTTCAAGCAAGATATTTTCACAAGTGTATTTTTGACTGACGCTGCAATCGTGAGCCTGGCAAGTCGCAGAAAGGCACGGGCAATACAAGATTAAGGGCAGGGTAAAAAGTTGGGAAAGGGCAGCTGGCATTTTTACCATCCAAAAATAGGGTAGGGCAGATTTTAACATGCCAAAAGGGCAGGGTGCTGCGCCCTGCTGAAATGGCCTAGGGGGAACACTATATGAGGTTCATAGTTCAATATTTTGTCCTGAAGATCTATTTTGCATACATTGCTGCACATTCAGTTGTAATGTACTTATTTTGTCTTCACTGAAATCTGTAATGTTCTAATAATTATTTATTGTTTTTATTAATTTTTCTTTAAATTATCTTATTCTGCTGTTATCGTATGTGTGATCCGTGGGTTTGCAGCAAGTTTTCTATTTCAGTGGTTGTGTACGCAGATACATTTTATTTTTATACAACTCTGGATATACTCAGATGTGCAAACTTCCTCCAGATTTTCAGCCTGTCCTCCCACCTTCTGGATAAATGTTCTCTCTATTTTCACTAAGAATCAGCCATTAGGATGGTCAAAAATTCCATCAACTACCATGATTTCAAACCACCTGTGAAATCTTTCTTTCTGCATCAATGCGAGGCAGCATTACAGTCATCAGTTTCGTACGTTTTCTCTCCTCCTATCTGTAAAAAGTTGCCCATGTGTTGCAGTGGTCTAAGCGCTGGCTTCCGACCCATCGCCTGAGATGGGTCGAAAAAAATTTGCTTTAAAAATTTCTCGCAATCCGATTGTCATATCGCCCGCTCTGGAACTAGAATGCCGGACAGGGCCAATAATTGATTAACAGGTGGGAACTGCCCTGCCTTCTCCTTACAGTTCAGTCTTTCAACCCCTTGCCTCAACAAAGCCACATGCATTCTAAGGATGATAAACAGTTGAGTCACGGTGAATTCACTTAACGACAAAAAGGAGTAGTTACAGTTGACCTCGCCTTGTAACGTAAGGCGATGTTAGTATGATGCTTTTTGTCGTCTTTGTAAAAAAATGAAAAACAATTGGCTGCTGTTTTATTTTTAAAAGCTAACATGCGGGCCATTTTGCGTTTTCATTATCTTGCGGAATCAACTTACCTGAAAACGAATTCCAGTAGGGAGAAGGAGTATTGATTTTCGTGCTGTATTTTTTTTTTTTTTCTTCAAAACTTTTAGTGGACCAATAATACTATTTCTGGAAAATTGTTCCTACCTGTCGAAAATGTTGATAAAAAATAGCGCTCATGTGGTTTTATGAGCTGTAAAAATTTTCAGATTTTGAAGGTTGGCATGCCTGTATACTGCATTAAAAAGAAGTAGTTTCTTTTTAAAAAGTAGTGCTGGTTTTCTGTGGAAAAACTGTTGCTGATCCCCCAGTCCCCCCAACCTCTTTAAGTGTTAAAATGTCACAGATTTAGGCCTTTGTTATAACTTTTTCAGAAAAGAAACGATTTTTCTTAAAAAGAGATATAACAAAGTGAAAATACACATTATAGTGAAAAATATTCTTTTTCACTATAATGTGAAAAAGAATATTTGTCCTGTTCCTCAGAGTGGATGGTTAAACATCCTATTCATAAAAATCTGACGTTATGAAAATAATAATTTAAAGACTACATTTACAGGGCGAACGTTGAACTGATGACAGCCAGTCATGGTCACATGTTGATGAAGCTGATACTTACCTATCATAAGCCAGAGTAGCAGTGAAGGTAAAATAAGTGAGGAAACTTCTGAAAGGGCAATACAAATTTTAAATGTATCTTTACAGTTAGGCCTAATTAGCTAAACTGCTGTAAAATAGAAAAGAATGCATGAACAAATACATCCTTATGCAAATTTGAAAAAAAAATTACATGGTTTTAACAAAAGAAATTTATGTTAATCTTTTCTTGATGCTGAACTCCCAACATCAGACCTGAAACAGATTGCTCAGCTTAAAGAAATGTTAGATGATACCGAGTGAAGAGTGTGTTTCAAATTACGTGGTAAGAAAGGTAAAACCATTTCCAAAGAGCGAGTTCAGAGGAAATGGGAAATTTATCATCTCCAAAACCTAAAGCCAGGGAAGAGCCAGGCTGGGCTGAGCCCGACCTGTGTTCCCTTTTGTCCGTCCTAGCGACTCACACAACAGTGTAGTGCCCCACCTCTTTCACATTTTTTGCCCAACCACTTTATATCCTTCGCCCGATCTCAATCATCAGCCGCCCCTCCGAACTTGCTTGTCTGGCTACGGGCCTGGAGCTGCTCACGGTGGTCATTAACTCTTTGAAAACGACCATGACCCAAAAATCCTTTATCACTCCAAATACCATAATGCCCGAAACTGTCTGTTGGTTAACTTCTTTGTTGTTTAATAACAACAAAAGTAACTGAGGGTAACTCTATTGATCCCTCATAGATCGAGAAAATTTGAAGAACAGGCAAGGGTAGAAAATCAGACTCACTCTAAGCAGGCGTTTCTGGCGGCTATGACCGTTTGTATGCACGGGCGTTTTGGTTGTTAAGGTTCCCAATTTGGGAACCTCAACGAACTATAGGGCGCTGCGCAAACGTAAACAAACTTCTCTAGTACGGGTAACGTCGCACGTGTTTCCATAAAGTCGAAAAGTCGAATGTAAGAATGGCTTTGTCGCTTTCAATCCTTGAAATAATGAAATTTGTGGACGCTTCCAAAAATTCAAGATGCGTTAAAAAAGGGAAAGTGATTGTTAATGCAGGCCATATAATTTCTTGTGGAATTAAGAAGGAAGATGGAAGAGAAATTCTCATAGTTTTGCACTGCATTCAGTCCACGGCAATAACGTCGTCGCCTCACTCCATCAGTGGTGTTTTAGATACAAGTAACAGTGAAATTTCTATAAAGTCATTTGAGTGCTCTTGTAAAGCGGGCAGAAGTGGAACGTGTAAGCACTGTGTAGCAGTAATGCTTTACTGTAACAGGTAATTTTTATTTTTACATTTTCAGGCAAGTGATATAGTAATACCGACAGGAGTGTGGCAAGAATTATAGGAAAGTCACATTTTGGTGTCCTCCTTCACCTGCCACACCACTAGTAGGTATACTGGCAGATTAGTTTGTTTTTTCCGTCTGTAAATTAGACAAAACAATTGGATCTGTAGAGTTAAAGAAAGCGATAGGACCATTATGCAGTAAGATGTACGTTTGAAGTGCTCATATAAAGAAACTGGTATAAGGGGGGGGGGAAATCTGGAAGATTCGATAAATTCATGTAACAATATAAATATTAAAACATTACATTCACGAAAAAATTAAGAGTCCGCACAATCTGGCGATTTAAAACAAGCTAATGCAAGTATACATAGATTCATATAATGCAAAATTTTAAGTCACTGAAATTCAGCATGGTAGAGGCAAGTATCATTCTGATGAATATTTGTCACATAGTGATTGATATATTTGCCTATATTTTTGTTTAAACCATATAATGTTGGATCATTGACACATTGTAAGATTATTTGTAGTTTCTAGGTGTAATTTAAATTGTCCAGTTATTATTTTGGTCTGGTTAATCTGCAATCGAAAACGTTTTAATAAACTGTAGCTCTCCCAACCCAAGTGAAGTAGACCTGTTGGGTGGAAAATCTGAGACATGTTTTTGTTAATTTCAAAATGTGGCCCAATATCTATTTTGGCCATTGTGTATGATGCCTAGGTTTTAGAATATCTGTGCTACAGATTATTATTAAATTATCAAATTTTGGAAGTGCTCTGAGTTTTGAAGTACCAGATAGAATAATTTTACCTAGCTTCCACTGCAGATCTGTTTGTACTATATTAAATTCAGTATTTATGTCCATTAATTTGTTTTCTATTAGTAGGAGCTGTCAGAAAAGTCATTCCTATGTCCTGGAATGTATTTGCCAATTAATTCAGGTTAAGCATTCCTTGTTGAATCGCAATGCAATTAGAACTCAATATTCTTATAAACATATGTGCTCTCAGTGCACAGTGTTAAAAAAAATAGTCATCCTATGATTCTACTCAGTACAATCATGTTGTACTAATATTAAAAAAATAATGTTTTATCCGCAATATGTGATGGTACACGTTTCATCATTAAAAAGTTGTTGAATCAGCACTGAGTTCTAAAATATGATATCGTAGCATTTTCTGCTTAAAATATGGTGTTCTGACCTGATGGGTAGAGATGCAAGTCTGTTCTTTGATGAGAAATGGGCCACTTAAAGACAACACTTGTGGTGCAGGGAATTTAGAGTATGCTGTACCCATACGTTTCCTTCAAATGGCTTCATAAACAGTGCAAGATGGTATCCCACTGAATCGGCTATACATAATTAATTGCCTTGTGTTATTTTTTATTTTCTGTACAATCTTGAAATTCCTTAAACTTACAATGTGTTAATCAACCACTTTTGGGCTAAGCAGCCATTATATATTTTTCAACATTTCTGTGTTTTTCTTGTTATGAAATATGTGATCAATTTCCTTACTTGCTTTTTTTTCAAAATTATGTTTCAAGGGAAAATGTTGCAAGTCTGGAGAGACTGTCTGCGATGGATGAAAATTGTGCATGGTCAGGAACTAATGCCAAAGATACAAGACTGTCATATGACCCAGTCCCATTACAAGACTTTTGCCATGTCACAAGTGGAACAACTGCTCATATTTCTGATGAACAAAAATCACAGTGCTTTCTGAAGCTTATTGCCGCATGCCCCAATTCTTCTCTCGTGAAACATCATGCAGCAAATTTGACACCATTGCACCCTGTGCAAAAACCAAAGTGAGTGTTACTTGGAAATGTATGAATATTCATGTTGCAAATATTTTCACAAAGCAGTTCATTGATACAGTTTATCATGTCTCAAAATGTATGATAATCATGATTCTTCTTGAAAGGAAGTAAGTTGTAAGTGCTTACCTACTGAAGAAAAAAGTATTTTCTATCCCTGATTTTACATTAATATGGGAGAATGGCTCTAAGACAAAGTAAACTTCCAAGTTGAGTAAAAATATTGATTTTACATGGATTCACTTCGTAAGTAAAGATATCTTTACTTTTTAAGTAAATGTATTTACTTAGGAAGTGAAACTATGCAACTCAATAAGTGCATAATAATTAAACACTACACAATGTCTAAAAGACAATAAATAAACAAAATTGGATAAGTTTCATTTTTTACTGTTTATTGTATCTTGTAATGTATCTTTTATTAAGAGTTTGGACAACAGTAATATGATATCAAGACATTCAACATGGTGTTACAAAACAAAGAGTTCACGTATGAAGGCTGAAGGTCTGTACAACAGACTGAAAATGTTACCGTGTGATTTTGTTCACTTATCACACAATAAACAGTAAGAAATGAAGCTTATTTTAAGTTTGTTGTGTTTGTTCTCATGCAATATATTACATTGCTCTTCCTAAGTAAATGCAATGTCAAAAATGTAACTTTGCTAGAAATACATATTTTTACTGTCAGCTGTTTTTACTTTCATATGAATTAATTACATGAGAAATATCAGAAGTATGGAAAATCGCCATGTACATTTTTTTCTTTTTCGGAGGTGTGGAGATAGTAACTACCTACATTGCACATAATCTTTCTTTGAGTAACTATAAGGGAAAGTTTTGTGTTATTTCCTTCTTGTTGATATAGATTTCATTTTTTTTTAATTCTTGCATTTCACTGCACTACATATTGTATGCTTGTATTTTTATCATGTCATTTTGCTTAGCAACTAAATGCAGTCACTACCTTACAGTGCTTATTAACTTAAAATGCTTCTTGTTCTGCAAGCACTTTCAATCTGTGAGCCCATGGTTCTAGCATTTTTGGCAATATGGCTGCAATAGACTAGGACAACATGGGTTTCTCCACCTTTTTTTCAAGATGCGGAAAGGTGCACATGTCTCAGAGTTCTTTCTTGCCAACATAATGTAGTAATGCCAACCATTATAGACTACACATAATTTTTATGGATTTTATTGCCTTACGAAACCACAGGCGAGGAAGAACTCTTGAGACATATGCTACAGGCAGTATTCAATACACATAGGAAGAACACTTAGTATTATACTGCATATTAAATAACTAATGTTACGAATTAACCACATTTTGGAATAAATGTTGTTGTTTTTTAATCTTTTTGTGAACAGTGATATATTGTTTACATTAGTTCATTCAATAGGTAGATTATTCCAAAGAGCTGGACATTATTTGTCAGTTAAATATAACTTATACTGAAAATTGGTGTGCTAAACTATCTGGGTAATGTGTCTTTTGAACCACCCTGTATCATTTCAGGTAGCAGAAGTGCAACTTCAGTTTTTAAATTTTGTGCATGTATTGGATGGTAAGTGAATGTTTTTACAATCCCCCCTGTTCATTTGCAGCTCCACACCACAGTCACAGACAAGTGAAGAATCCATGTCAAGTGCAATTCATAAAATCATGTCAAAGGAATTTACAGTTAGTGACTACCTGAAGCCAGAGCTGTTACCCTAAATAAGGCAGAATTAGCTTTTTACCAAAATACTCTAAATAAGGCAGAATTAGCTTTTTACCAAAATACTCTAAATAAGGCAGAATTAGCTTTTTACCACCAGTACATGAAAACAGATTTAAAACAGTCTGTATCAATAGCATTACTGACTTCAGGCCAAAACAATTCTCCGGGCAAACACAGGATAAGATTCTTAACCTCCAGATTCACTAAACATGAATGCCGGTTGCTTCGACTAGCGAATCCTGTGATGGTTATATTCAAATTGATCGGAAACTTGAAACTTGGTCGTTCTGGGTGGTGTAGTGGTTAGCATACCCGGGCGTTTTCTGGGAGACGCGGGTTCGTGTCCCGCTCCAGGACGATGAAAATTTTCAAGTTTTCGGATATTATCTGACTTACCATCCTTGTCACATTTACGCCAAAAATCGGATTGTCATCTTCAAAATTTGTATTCAATGAAATGTTTGTTCACAACCTGAAGTATCAAGTTGCTTTTGTTTCATGTATCTGCATTTCTGTTTTCTTTTAATGTTTCATTTCACTGTTTACTGATTATTTACTGATTTCAATAATTCAAACTAAAAAAGCAAAACCTTACTTTGGTAACCAAGATCAATTTCCAAACATGATCTGAAAGTTAATAGCAAATTCTGAAGAGCATATTGCTTTCTTCTGAAATTCTGTGTTTCACACGTTAGAATTTGTCTGTGACCTTGGAAGGTCGTGTGCGAAGTAGTGCATGGGGGTCCTTCTAGAATACTTTATATAACAACTAGCTTTACTACTGGGCTTATTAATTTCTATATTCCCTTATATGTCACTGAAAAAAATCGAGGGAAATAATTGATGCTTGCAAGAAAGAAAAATGCTGATTTCACAAATTCGGTCATTACAAATTATTTATTCATAGTGTGGTTATTTCAGCACTTGGCCGTACACAACATACACAGCATTAGAACACTGACTGAACAAAATTCATTAACAATTTGTTATCAACGATCAAATGCATCACATGTTTTCAGTTTCAGACATCTTTGTGGGGCGAATCTCTGGGATAAAAAAGTTAAAAACGTATCTTTGTGAATATTTCATGAAACTGGCTGAAATTTTAATGAACACCATAAATCGTTAATAGGAACATGACCTCCAAATTTCGCCTGAATCGGCAAATAACTTTTTTAATTAGCAGGCAAATTTTTTTTAACCGTTTCTGCGCATATATTTCTGTTTACCATTGAATTAAAAATATGCATATTTTAAAAAGTTTTGACCGGATTCCGGTGAAATTTTGAGGGACCCCTCTTATTACCAACTCATGGTGTTGATAAGAATTCAGCCCATTCCGTTAAGATTTCGCAAAGTTCTTTTTTTTTCTTTTTTTTTTTTTTTTTTTTGCACAGTTCTCAATGAATAGAAACACGTGTTGATGTGCCACGGCGATGAATATAGTCACGTGCTTTCAGATTTGGAACAGGATAAAGATGACGTAGTAGTAACAATAATAGTCCATATAGGTTATATGGACTTTTATTGTTACAATTAGATTCCTTTGTGTTGTCAATCATAATGGCCTCAGATATGAGGATCTGTTTGTGGGTGCTGTGAGATGTTTTATATTAACCCACTTGGGCTCTGTATTATTATCCATGCATTATTGAATCATAGCTGTTTTTGCTTCTTTTTTTTGTTCCAATTGCCTAGATGTTCTTTCAATCTGATATTTAAACTTCTTTTTATACTTTTGATATATGATTTGTTATCATAGTTATTCTTTTTTGATGGTGCAGTTGGTATCCCATAAACACCAGCTCTGTCTAAAATTGATATTGGATCTCTGTGTTGGGTTATTATTTGTGCAATATCTTTAACATTATCAGCATTTGTAAGGTTAGTTTGTTGGCATTCTTTGTTTATGATTCGTGTTATATTAGGGTGGTATGGTAGTTTCCCACAGTATTTTAATTCTTCATTCTTAGTTGTTGTTTTTTTTTTGTATTTTTTTTTTTTTTTTTAATAATTGCTCTTCGGTACTTTGCATTCCTTGTATAGCCTGTCTGAGTTTTGCGTCATATCCAAACTCCACTGCATTGCCTTTTAATCCAGTCTAGTTCTTTCTTTTCTGCATATTGACTTGAAGAATGTGTAATTGCTCTTTGTATGTAATACATAAATGCAGATATTTTATACCTCCAAGGATGATGTGACTCTTTTGGAATAATAGCTGGTATGAACGTAGGTTTTCTGTAAACTTCATATTCTATAGTGGACATGTTTTTTTAATAAAAAATCTAAGAAAGGTAGTTATTTACAATTTTCATATTCAGCTGTTAATGTAATAGTTGGGCATACATCTGTGTATCTGTTTATAAAATACTGTAAATAAATCTTCTGTCATGATCTGAAAGTCTGGGGGGGGTCTCAAAACATTTAGAAATATTTTGGCAAATACTGTCCATGAATTTCTTTGTTCAATTCACTTTTTTTTAGTGAGCTTGAAAAAACTTTTTATCATCAACTTGGACTGGGAAGTAAACCTAGATCTTTGGATCATAGGTCTCTTGAATTATCGTTAACACAAATTTCCCAAGCTGACTAAATAAAAAAACATGAATTGAACGATACATTCGTGTGGAGTAGTTGCCGAAATAGTTTTGATGAATTTCCCATGTATTCTCAGATATTTAATTCTCTCTATTTCATCAAACATTTATTTCTACCCAGTTAGCTGGGCTTAACAAAGAATAAGATGTTAACAGTGCTAGTATATTTGTCCCTTTCCACAACATGTGCACAAAATTGTTACTAATGAAATGAAGGTGTGCTTTTGACATGAAAATCTTAAATACAACAAATGTAAAGGAATATATAGTACACAGAAAGCCTTTGTGTGTGTGTGTGTGTGTGTGTGGTTGTGGTTGTGGTTGTAATAGTTTGCCCAAATGTAAGCCACTTTTTCTGAATTCATATTACAATCTTTCTTTTGTTCTTTAGCATCATGCACAGTTAGTACAAATATCTGCAAGGTGCTATTCAAGCATTTGGTTTTTGAACTTTTTGGTCACATAGTTGTTGCATACAGGAGTTATACCATTTCTGTAGCTTGGTCCCACGGAAAATGATGCTGTGCAACTTTAGAATCCTCAAATTTTGAAGATGACAATCCGATTTTTGGCGTAAATCAGACAAGGATGGTAAGTCAGATAAAATCCGAAAACTTGAAGAATCCTCTTTTGCCAAGGAAATGACAGAGTTATTTTCAAACCTTTATGAATTCCAGGAGTGAATTCCTTGTAACTGTAAAGCTGAGGTACAGGCAGAATGTGCCAGTTTTTTAATAATTGTCCATACAACTCATAATTTGAATACCTGTCTTTTGACCAGTGGTAACAATTTGCAGAATAGTTGGATAGGCAGATCCCAAGATAGCCAAGGAAGATAAAACAAATATAGACTACCACCTAAGGTAGCAGTGTGTTGCATTACTCCAAGATATAGATTTGTCTCGGCAGCCTTGATTGGACACTTGTTAAAAATACTCTCAAGTACAACAGGAATAAAATTTTGTTTAGCCCTGAATATCATATATTTCAGAATAAAGCTCATATTGAGAAATGGCTTCCTAGTTTAATTGAATTAATAATCTAAAGCAACTTATGGGAATTTACTAGGAATTTTTTTTCCATTTATAGCAAATTTTCGGAGAAAACTCTTCTCCTTCTTCAGGCTCTCTTGTTGTTGTCACTTTTTGCTTGTCACTATCATGGTTACGGTTTACCTTGACGGTTACGGTTAACCTTGACGGTTTAGGTTATTTTTCAACAAATCCTGCCAGATGTTAGGCAGGGAAAATCCTTTTGCAGTCATTGATGATGGAATTTTGATTAGATTATTAAATATATTTCAGTTCAAGTATTTCATTTCAGTTTGTTCACTAAAATTCTAGTATACAGATTTATTTACACAAATATATTTTCTGAATGATTTCTGCAAAACTACACCCTGACTACAGAAATGCCCTACTGTCTGCATGAATGAAAGTTTCACAAGAAAACACTACTGATAGCATGAATGCAGAATGTTCCAAAAACTTAACAATTTCCCACAAAGTGATGACAGATTTCCAATACCTTATGTTAAGTCCTAGGCCCATACATCATTTTAGATCCAAAATTGTCAGTATGAAACAAAATTTGGAGGTTATTACAATATATACTGTGACCACTGTAACATGCTTTCTGAAAAGGAAGTTTTGTTCTCTAAGTGTACCGTGTGTAAAAAAAAATAAGAGCAATAAAGTTGATATGAATAGTAAAAATAGTGAACCTGGAAATGGTAAAGTAGAAGCTGCTAAATAAAAATAAAAATGGCAAAAAATTATAAGCATTACTTGTAGTATATAAGAATTTGTAAAATAGTCATTATTTTCCAGATGTACCGTGCCCTTTGCTTTTTCCATTTTTTTATAAAAATGAGTATATATTTAAAAAGAAAGGTCAAATAAATGCACCTTTGTGATGGTTGACAGGTAAAATCAGTTGTCATGTATTTCCGTACATGTTAAATTGCCAAACATATTTCCCAATTTGTGTTATTTTCTCTTTTATCACACCAAGTTTGATACTGATTTGTGGTAGAAAATTCTGCAGATTTAAAATCTGTTTGAAATGTTATCCTGTGATAATTAGTTTGAGATGCACATTTTTTTCTTTACAACGGAGAAACAGTGCTTGGTTGAGTGCCAACCAGGGCGGAGGAATCGTACGCTTGTAAGCCTTTAAACTATACAAAGGCAACTGGGTGGTGGTGGTTGGGGGTGGGGTGATAGGTAAGGATCAGAGTCCACCTGCACACTTCAATGTTAACAGCTGATTTGTCAAAACTGATTTCAAAAATCCTGCATACTGCCTTTGAGGTAACTTGAAATTGAAGCGAATACCTCAGAGGCTGATCACATCAGGCATAGGTACAACATTATTTTACAGATTTTCAAATGTAGGTCCTAAAATTATGTATGGCTCTTCATTTCCCTTAATATACTTTCTAAAATTACTTTACAGGTTTTCATATGTATTTTTTGCTTTATAAGCATGACTTTAGAAGGCTGCTGACTGTTACTATCATGTGCATGTAGTAAAAGATAGTTGTGTACATACCATGCTTTTCTAATTTAGTTCCATTATATTAACTCAAATGGTATGACACTGACAAGATAAATTCCTGTATTTCATTACAGTGCAAGAATATACTAAAATACATATTATAATGTAGTTGTATTACTGTTTTTTCAGGTGGAAAGCTGAAAGGGAAAAAAGAGTAACTGGGAGCATATGTTATGAGCTATGCACATATGCATTCAACAAAAATCCTCAGTGGGACAGGAAGATTAATTCCATCTACTTTTCCGAATTCAAAGGAAATTATGCAACTGGCCATGGTCAAAAATATGAAGCTGCAGCAAGAACTGCATTCATAAGTAACACTGGGTTGAATGTTTGTGTACCAGGAATCATAATACACCCAGAAATGCCATGGGCTGGTTATAGTCCAGATGGCTTAGTGATCCAAAATGATGATATTATTATTCTGGAAATTAAATGCCCACTTATGGGTACAAAACATTCAGCCGCACAACTTGTACCGAGTACCACTTATATTGCCAATGATAAAAAAACGGGACAATATGTATTTAAAAAAAGCACAGGTCCAAATGGGAATGCCAATAACTAGAGCCAAAGTGTGCCACTTTAATACTATATTCATCAGTAGATAATTCCTATGTCAGAATTGATGTTCATATAGATCAGGAATTCATTGCAGGCATGCTGCAAAAATTAGAATTTATATATTTTAGATATGTTTTGCCTGTTTTAAAAGTTTGTGAAGTTTCTGTGTCAGACATAACAGTAAAAAGCTGAGGAAAGGCAGAGCGTCCTGGGCTCCTGGTGCCTGAAAGTACTTCTTTGTATTGAAATTTCTTGTGCAATAAAACAGTGTTTAAAAGTGAAATCATAGCCTCGAGTTATTTTTTCTTAAAGTAGAAGTTATTATTTCTATGCTTGTCTTTTTATCCATGGCACATGTTGCAACTATTGTGTGGGTGAAAAGTGAGTCCACATGAGTATAATAAATTGTTGGTATGGTGGAAATATAAAAGGTTGTTTGATTACGGGTTATTGTATTTAGTAAAAATTTAATTATGCAAATATTAAACTGAAGTTGAATATTGAAATTTGAGTAAAAATGAAAGTTTGGGAGATGGGTGGATGCATTTTGAAACAAAAGTTAGATCCAATCTATTTA
This sequence comes from Macrothele yani, assembly GCA_039090855.1. Taxonomy (NCBI): domain Eukaryota; kingdom Metazoa; phylum Arthropoda; class Arachnida; order Araneae; family Macrothelidae; genus Macrothele; species Macrothele yani. The sequence goes on from CM076993.1 coordinate 94,180,586, forward strand.
AGCCATGTTAAATGAAAAATAAAATAAAATAAAATGCAACACTGATATTTGAAATTCCAAAAGTTATCATTGTATGTTTGTGTTTACGATGATTGAAACACCTGCAAGTGGAAAATAGGTAATTGTTTGCATGTGTACCAAATATGTGAACACTAAAAATCAATGGTATGCAATGTACTCTTGTAATAACTTTTAAAGGCAATGAAGGTCAATTTAGTGGTTAGGACAAAATGCATTAATTCAGGGCTGGAAAAATAAGCTCTAATTTTAGAAGCCAGATCCAAACTCCAGGATTCAAATCAGCCCTTAGTCAAGCTAAGGTGGGTAAACGTGTGACCCTGAGAGGAAATTCAACTAGAACACATAATTCTTCTCTGCACAAAGTCTGGGTTTTTGAAAGGCCACTTGGCCTATATTTATTTTATAAACTTCATCAAAGTAAACAAGTTTTTTGTTTTTTCCAAACCACATTCAGCTGTACATGTCAACATTTCTAACCCTGGCCACAGGGTCCAATAAAAATTAATTGTATGAAGTGCAGCTTATGTGCTTCCAAAGGGACAAAAATTTATACATACAAAAGGAAAGTGTAAAGTTTCCAAAAAATAATTGTGAGGTCTTTCTTTACACATGGATATTTCTTAACAGGTGGTTCCTCTAAATTTTAGATTATATAGCAGGCCTAAAAAGCATCACACATTTAAAATTCACAAATTATACGGCACTGTTTAGATTGTAATATGACACACCCATACAATGAACATGGTGGATAAGTTATGTCGCTGAAGTGAAATATCTCTTTCTATGGGGTGAAAATTATAAGAATATGTGTACTATGGTGTTGATTTGCCCTTTCGAACAACCTCCTCAACCAGATTTACATGACCCTCATTAATCTTAGATATTACAACAACTGAGCACAAATTTACCAATAATCAAAAAATGGCATTAATAAATGGTTCTACACTCCCAGGAAAATTTGGCCTAAAATAAAATAGCACAACACTTTAGCATTACTTGATACAAAATCAATTCTAGGTACCACACTACACCTACTGCATTATATACCTTACTTATCTCAAAAGTTAACCTTAAATTGCAATGCTTACAAATAGACTTAAAACTTCACACTATCCTCATGAAATTCAAATACTTTACTTACCAAATATAATTTATATAATATTAAGTGTACATTACCTAAAACATTATTAAAAAGTCCCTACAAGCTGACATACTAAATCTACTGAGAAGTGGGTTCAAATCAAATTTTATTTGTCATTTTGAAATAATCCACCACTATGAAATTAAAATTTGTCTTCAGACAGAATTGGGTTTCCAAGGTTTGCCAATGCTGCAGAAACTTTAAACACATCATGCAGTCCAGTACTACTCTCACCTTTTTGAAATTTGTGAAATACTTGGGCAAATTGCACATAATTTCTTTTGTTGGTCAATAAATTGCACAGTCCAACACTTGTGACATCAGTTTAATTGATTCGCGAAAGACAGTCGTGCAGGTGTTTGGGCTACAATCAAACAGAGCCCCTAATATGGTCCATTTCACATTAGTTTTCATCTTTACTAATGTTAAGAGAACCATGTGCTGTAATGAATTAAGTCTAATTGGTTGCTCGGGAAAGATTTCTTGCATTATAGTAACAATGGTTTCTAACAGTTCCTTGGATTGTAGTCCAGTAAAAGATTTGAATTGTGTGCATGAAGAACACAACTGTTCAAAATTCACAGTTGGCTGTTTTATTGACCCTGAACAGACTTGCACTGCCTTATGCTGCTGAGCTGGTATAGGCCTACTATCCATCAGCTGAAGCAGGCTCATCACTGCAATACTACGATCTTCCTCTTCATCTCTGCCTGGATTCTCACCAAGGTGGGCTACATTATCTGTCGTCAGCTCAAGTGAACCAGTTGCTGGAAGATGACGATCTTCCTCACCATCTTTCCCAGGCAGCTCATCTCCAAGCACAACAGTGTGGTCTGAAGATTGTCCCACCTTCACAGTTAACCTGTAGAAAGAGTGAAATGACTCAGCAATGAAAAACATTATAACAGAGGATACCTTATTTGCAACCAACAATGATATACAGCAATATCACATACAATGCTTCAAACAAATAAAACCAATGTGGCAGTGCATGTGGATTATGTTAATGGAATACTACCAATCTCACAAACAAAACAGAAGCTAAGAATTCTATAATGGACTAGTATCCTTTACACAAAATTTTAATAGCAATTTAAAAAACATTTTCAAAGGACATAAATTTCAATAAATGTCCAAAATTTCATATGATTTAAGCTTTCAGGAAGTGACATAATTAAGCTTGAAGGATGTGGTAGAGAAATTTTTGCAAGATATTTTACTAAAGCCAAATTACTGCTACTAATACAGATTCTTCTATCAGTAGTTGCCATGTTGTTGGTATTATATACAGTGTGACGTCATTACAATATGCAGAAGCAAGATGGATCTAGAAAACGAAATCGAGCAATTGTAGCATCAATCCACCACAAATACCATCCCCGTACCATGGCGATTATGATTAGAAGAGTTTGCCTGAAGACACTGTGCTGACATTTAAAACATGTACCAATATTTGCCTCAAATCCAGCTTAAGATTTATTTTAATGTAAGTGTTGTATCAGAATCAAACCAATAAACAGTACTACCAGGGAATTTGGGTCTGACCTAACCTAGGGGCCTCATAGTCCAAGAATAGAGCCTCATTGTACACTGAACTGCCATTGAATTAGAGTTGGCAGCAATTATGCAAATGCTTGCCAGCTACCTGCACATTATCACACATGCTCAGCCAAAACTAGGTTTAAATATAGCCATTGGGTAACAATTTCCTTAACAGTGATTGATTACAGGTGTAATGGGTGAGATGCATGATTTGGATGCTTTTGATTGAGGGCAGATCGTTGGTGTCCAGAGACTGGGTCACTCTATCTCACAAGTCATTAAGACATTTGAGTTTTCCCATGCTATGGTGGGAGAAGAGGTGAGCTGTGTTACTAGTATGTCGAATTCAGTGTATATAAGGGATATCATTCTGTCAAAAACTGTAAAGGAACAACAAAAAAATAATGATGGGAGGAAGGCTATCAGAATGATGGGATTACTGACATTTTGGGCATAACCATTTCTGATTATGGTGCCAACAGCTCCTCATGGAGTTTAATAACCAAAAGAGAGAGATCACTCATTCAAAAAATTGTAACAACTACTATAATACAAAATTGCTATGTTGCAAATGGCACATAGTACAAGGGCGAAAAAAAAAAAAGCTTGAGGTTTATGCATATTGTTTAATAATTTTAAATGCATTAAAAATTACAAATGTAATATTTCATATTGTTTTACTTCCCTCCCCCCATAAGAAGCAAATGATGGACATGATACCGAAAAAGATCTGCCCGGGAAAATGCTGGCAGTGCCCACGGTAGCACTGTAGGCTTCTAGAGATATAGCAGTGTTGGAATTAGAAAAAATCTTCTACAGGCCCAGCGGACCACTTGAATTTGCAAAACACTGGTCCGCAAAAATAGCCACTGGTCTGTGAATGAAGAACTTACGCATTTACAATATATGTAAAAAATTAACACATCATTTCATCGGGATGTATATCAGAAATTAATAACAACAGAATTTGTACATATACGCATGAAAATATGCTAATAAATGAAACAAAAATATGGTAGGCAGTCAAATAGTTGGCAAGGCTAGTGTATACCAAAATGAGGTGGTCACTCATTTTTACTGGTCCAAAAATGGCACAAATACTAATACATTTAGTATGCACGTGGTATTAGTATCAACGGACAGTACACTGAAGCATAATATGTAGTTAATTTTGATTTAAAATTTATAGTACAAAAATATATTTTGATTACCATTCACAAACATAAAAAGGCGACCTACATACCTCGAACAAAGAAATAAAAATTTCTTACCTCTTTGCACAGCGTCTTTCATACCTCCTTTCTTTTTCTTTAGCATTTTTTTTCCAAAGTTTCTAAATTTTGAGTACATGACAATGGCAAATTCAAACTTGGTACAGCTGTATTTGCCGCCCCGGTGGCGCAGTGGTCTAAGGCGCTGGCCTCTGATCATTCGTCCGTAAGGGGTCCGGGTTCGAATCCCGGTGAGGCATGGATGTTGTGTTTGTCTTACGACGACACTGGCTCTCTCCCTTCCCTGGAACCAGTGACCCTAAATTAGGGACGGGCGACTGCTTATAGCCCATTGCGTTCCTCACGGTGGTCGTTAAACCCCCAATAAAAAAAACCAGCTGTATTTTTTAAATGCTTCCTCAATCTAGGCAAATCTATGGAAAAACAGGATGTTTTATCCACTGATAAACACACAAAAAATATATAGTGAATCCAAATATTCTGACATAATGAAAATGTTACACTAAAATATAAAAATGGCTGCAAACACTAAAAATTTCTTGTACTACAGAACATTCATGTAAGTGTGTTACAAGTACTAAATATAAATGATGCTAATTTTGAAATACTATCAAAACTGTACTTCTTACAAAGGAAAAAGTCAGTCTGCTTTCAGGCTTACTATTTATTGCAGAAAAACACATAAAAAATACATTTTCAACTGTACTTTCATCTTTGCTGTCTAAGTCATCCTCAACTATAAAACTGGGCTGCAATTGATGATTTCTTAGACAGTATAGGTGAAAGTACTATCAAATATGTATTTTCATGTCATAAACAGTAAAGAGCCTAAACTTGGGACTGAATTTTTCCTTTGAAAAAAGTGAGTACAGCTATGATAATACAGTAAAACCTATGAATAGCGGACACCTCCGGACCGGATGATCTGTCCGCTATTGGGAGGTACACGCCTGTCTGCCCAAGCCATTGCGCAATGCAAACTTCGTGGTCAGGGGTTTTATTTTGTTCTTTTTGCTTTTAAAAATAACGTTACATGCATAAATATTCCTACTTTATATGTACATATTTATGCAGTAATAAATTCCGAAACCGCATTAGTAATACTGTACATGAAATTGAATATATGTACGCATTTATAGTAATTTAAATACTTTGAGCTTTTCGAATATGAGGGAAAATGCAAATTACGTACAAATGTATATACGTAATTCAATGCATGTTTCTGATTAACAAATGTTCTAAAACTTTGTAAAGGTACTTACAGCTAAATGCTTGCTTGCAAAAAAAATCTGACAAAAGTTTTTTTTTTTTTTTTTTTTTTTTTTTTTCCGTTTACAGCCTCTTTTTCACTATGAATTTTCAAATTCATCAAAAGTGCTAGTCCCTTTTGCTAATAAAAATGTATGAAGTTCTTTTTTTTTTTTTTTTTTTTTTTTTTTTTTGATTGGAGGTTTAACGACCACCGTGAGCAACTCAATGGGCTATAAGCAGTCGCCCGTCCCTAATTTAGGGTCACTGGTTCCAGGGAAGGGAAAGAGCCAGTGCCGTAAGACAAACACAACATCCATGCCTCATCGGGATTCGAACCCGGACCCCGTTCGGACGAATGATCAGAGGCCGTCGCTTAGACCACTGCGCCAGCACTGAATGGCTGTATGAAGTTCTTCACTATATTTCGGCGCGGCTGTGAAGTTCTTAATGTCACACACCTCTTCTGCAACTCTGTCCACTGCCTCTTCTTCAGCTCCTTTGACCATTTGACCATGTCATTCTTGATAGGTGTCTGTGCCAAAATGTAATCTTAAAAAGAAAAAGCCCTTACCCTAGAGGATCCATAAAACAATATTCATGAAAAGATCTTCAAAATGAGATGCGACCAGTAAGCAAAAAAAAAAAAAAAAAGTCCCCTTCTGGGCCAACGTGACGAATTTAAATTTGTGATATTCTTTCTAGGTCATTTTCTGAAACACTGGTGCACCTGTCCACTACTATGGCAATTGATATTTCAGGTGAAATCTCTAAAGTTCTGTAACCATGTATGTATTTTCTTTTTTTATCGGGTACTATGCTAACCCCTGTTTTAGCCGCAGGGTTGGGGTAGGGGGGCTTGTAACCTGAAAGGAGCACTAGCACTGAATGAATCTATTCAGATTTAAAGGGAGCTTGAGTACGTGTCTTTATTCACAGCACATGCAAATGTTATAAGCTAACTTGCTAAATTTAGATCATTTTTACCGGGTTTGACAATCACTATTTTTTTTTCTTCTTTTCCAAATTACACTGAACAACTGGACTATGACACAACATGTGTAACAATGATACTATCAATGCATTTCTATGCCACATGTAATCCGAGATATTTACCAGGATGTAAGTAATCTGATCTCTGAAAGTGCAGGGAACACACAGACATCCTATTTGAAACCTTCTTTCCTATTTTCAGGACTCTAATCCACTCATTTCTTCTGCTGATGGCTTGTGTCTGACCCACTCTGTTAACAGTAATTTTGCTTTTCTCAGAGGGAAATCTGCAAGACAGAAATTGTTAAATATAAGTTAAACAGCATGCCAGTGATCTTTATGAGCAATATAACATTTAACAATTTATTTTCCGATGTTCATCACATTTAGCATTACTTCATTTTTTCTAATGCAACATCATGCACTTACTTCACTGTCAATACTCTTTTCTGCCTCTCACAAGAAAACTCAGCAGGCATCACCATTTTGTTACCACTCCTGCATTTTGTGATTCCACAATTTGCAAAAATTAATTATATGAACAATGTCCATAATTTTTCCACATCTTGTTTCTGTAATTAGGCAACTGTTTAGTACTTTAAGGCGGCACCCCCACCCACAAAACAAATGAACTACACGTGGTGGAACCACTAACATCAGGATCCTATCTCCCACCCCCCCAACATAAATTTGCATACCAAAACGAGCTTCTGCTCACATTTCTTTGAAATTTTTCCTACCTGAGTAGAAATAATTTTTGATTCATCGTAATACTACAACAATGCCGAAATACAAATCCTTTACAATCATTGAGGACACCAAAAAAAAAAAACCTTTCCATTAAATTATTAAATACAGAAATCTAACATTTCAGAGTTTAAAAAAGAAGTTCCCAAGCAGCACTTTGTTCAAGCTTTCATTCTTTGCCAGTTTTTGTAAACATGATGCATTCAGTCCATCGGAAGTATGAAAATAGGTGGAATATTTATATAATCACACCTCAATATCATACTTCTGATAAAGACAAATCTGTAATGGTACTTTTCACCAGTCCATAAAATAGTTTGCTTTCTTGTGTGTCCTTCAACAACATAAGGCGCTGTAGCGTAAATTCGAACGCACTCGACTAGTTATCGAGAGTTCTGTGGTTCGATCCCAGCAGTGCCGGAATACAAGTTGCCCCGGTGGCGCAGTGGCCTGAGGCGCTAGCCTAGGATCATTCGTCCGTAAGGGGTCGGGATTCGAATCCCGGTCAGGCATGGATGTTGTGTTTGTCTTACGGCACTGGCTCTCTCCCTTCCCTGGAACCAGTGACCCTAAATTAGGGACGGGCGACTGCTTATAGCCCATTGAGTTGCTCACGGTGGTCGTTAAACCTCCAATCAAAAAAAAAAAAAAAAAAAAAACATAAAATGAGCATATAAAACACCAAGAAACATAAAAAAAAAAACAATGGCCTGAAGTTTGCAATATTTCACCAGTTTTACATAAAAGAGAGGGGAAGAAGGTGAAACACAATTTGCATTTTTGAAAGTAAAAGCCTTAAAATTAATTTAAGCATAACTCAAAATACTGAAGCAAGCTAAAAATTGTCAAAAATAAGAAGGAAATTTAATTGTATATATATAAAAAAAAAATCAATCTTATTTCTTAAAGTACACTGCGTTGTCCAAATTTTTGTACCAATATAAGAAACAGCACATTTGCCACAAACATTCTCATGTGCTTAGCAAAACATGTAAAACTTTTAAAGTAACCTACTAGTTAATCTTCATTCATCAGGTGCAAATATCATATTTTACACAGAAAATACTGCTGTATAGCATTGTACAATACTACTTATGTTTTCTGCAGAAATGTGTTTCATCACATACTGAGGATATGAATTATATTATTTTATCTAACACAGTACGACATGATTATAGTGTGGGGAAACATGGAAAAAGTAAATGACTAACCTCCCATACTGACCATTTTTTAATACTGTACAGTGAGTATGCATATGTTTGAAAGAATCTGGACTTCTAATTATGTCATGATTGAATACAAATGTGGCAAACATGACACAGGAATATGTTTCTTGAGAGCTCCTGCCAACAGCAAGCAAATTAATGGACATAAATACAAAATTTAATAGGGTGCCAGCCACATCTCTCTCTGTACAGCCCTTATAACTGGGGTTGTCCCCAAAAAATTAGACAAATGGGATCCCTAAGCACTTATGAACTGCTTTTAGGAAGACATGAAAATTGATATGGCAGGGAAGGACAACATTCAGCTCACTGCAACAAGCAATGGCTGTTTCAGTTTTAAGTTTTAACGAAAACAAATGATCATGAAATTTTCTGCTGTGTACACTTCTGCCCTTAGCACACACAATTAGTAGAAATGGGTGCAGTTGGAGTATATGTGAGATTACGTACAGCATACATACATATTTTTCAGGATGACCTTACACCTAGTGGTGGCGCAGTGGTCTAAGCGATGGCCTCTGATCATTCGTCCGAACGGGGTCCGGGTTCGAATCCCGGTGAGGCATGGATGTTGTGTTTGTCTTACGGCACTGGCTCTCTCCCTTCCCTGGAACCAGTGACCCTAAATTAGGGACGGGCGACTGCTTATAGCCCATTGAGTTGTTCACGGTGGTCGTTAAACCTCCAATAAAAAAAAAGTAGACAAGATCAGCAAAAGACCCCATGCAACTACACAAAACCAGTTAACCCTGGGTGAGATATCCCATATAAAATCAATGGAACATAATTTTTTCCCTCGAAAACTATAATTTCCCACACATAATCCCATTTCTGAAAATACTTGCAATATACACACAAAGAGGGCGGAGGTAGAGAAGGTTGTGAATACCTACTCTAGTTTTCTCACAATTCTTTTCAAACAGCTATTTATATATTATACATATAAACTTTCTTTTCAAACAACTATTTGTATACATACATGAGATTCTTTCGCGGAATTCCGCTTTTTGGATTACCCTCGTGATCGATGCAAAGCTAAAGAGAAATTTTTGAGGTTTAGTTGGGGGTGGGTCGCTTTTTCATCTTCGTTTTTTTTTTTTTTTTTCTTTTTGATTGGAGGTTTATTTTTTATTTTTTTTTTTTGGTTGGAGGTTTAACGACCACCGTGAGCAACTCAATGGGCTACAAGCAGTCGCCCGTCCCTAATTTAGGGTCACTGGTTCCAGGGAAGGGAGAGAGCCAGTACCGTAAGACAAACACAACATCCATGCCTCACGGGATTCGAACCCGGACCATTTACGGACGAATGATCAGAGGCCAACGCCTTAGACCACTGCGCCACCGCGGCGGCATTGGAGGTTTAACGACCACCGTGAGCAACTCAAATGGGCTATAAGCAGTCGCCCGTCCCTAATTTAGGGTCACTGGTTAAAGGGAAGGGAGAGAGACAGTGCCGTAAGACAAACACAACATCCATGCCTGACTGGATTCGAACCCGGACCCCTTACGGACGAATGATCAGAGGCCAACGCCTTAGACCACTGCGATACCGGGGCGGCTGTCGTTTTTCAAAACTATCGAAAACGGAGTGAAGATTTTCCCCATAATCGTGATTTATTTTTTCTCGCGATGTTTCTCCTGCGCAGTATTATTGTTAAATATAAATTTATTCCATAAATATTTGCATTTCAGCTTAAAAAGGGAGGACACATTTCCGAAAACGAAAGTTAGATGATGCTAAAATGTCCTTGTAATCTTCAGGCACGAGATTCTTCCGTGGATTCGAAGAATTCCGCCTTTTCCATCATCATTTCGATGGTTCCGAGATTTTGGAGAAAGACACCAGTTGGAAACTATTTCCTACTATGAATTAAAATTTTTAATCACGTTTTTTGAATAAGATTGTCCACAACATGCTGTCCACAACATGGTGAAAAGCCTGAAGGCTCTCCGCGTAAACAGCTATGTTTGTGTGTTCCTACCATGTGAAAAGATGAAGTATTTGCATTGTCTCACATTTCTTTAATTTGCTTTTTAATAAAATTACTTTTCAATAAAACAATTTGAGGAACAAAAGTGTCTGATTAAGGAATAATGAAGGAACGATAATGCGATGTATTTAAATTCGCCTTGCTGCAACTTCACTTATCTGGTGTTCGTTGTATGTAGCGGCATATTTTCTATTTCGTAGCTGATTTTCATCAAAATTGAGAACTTGCTAATTAAATTTTGATCTAGGAATTTATTGGTTCGCATTCGCACCGAATATTCCTTCTGCGCTATTTATACAGTATATTATGCGTTAAATCAAACACTGTATGTACCTTTCCAATAGCTATGAATTTCTCACCAACACCTCGCGGTAACAGATGGCGCTGCTATCTCAATTGCTGTTCGTTGGCTCCGAAGTGCATCATTAGGTTTGCCAGTCTATTCTCTCCAAGGTCTTTGCTCAAACACGATAAAACATTAGTTACTTCGTGGAATGGCGGCTTTCTATGTATGCGGGAAGTAGCATGCTTTTTGCCAGTTTATTATTCTCCTCCAATGTCTTTGCTTTGAAATGTCGTGTCTAGCTTTAGTTGAGTTTGTTTATTTCCCCGTTTTAGTCGTAGTAGTTGGCAACACTGCTGTGTACAGATTTTTGGCTTTGACATCTGGCAACAGTGAATATATTGTTCTGTTGTGTGTTTGTATCACAGATATCTGTGGTTTGTATCCAAAGCGGTCTAAGCGGATTATTTGATTGTATCCATACCTTTTGAGTTCAACTTGATGGTATATTGTAATTAGTCGTGGATCTTGTTTCATTGGCGGCTTTCTGTGTGATAAGTGAAGGTGTTTGTGTGATTAACGTTCAGTTTAATGATGAAAATCGCAGTCGAGGGTTGCGCCCACGGCGAGCTGGACAGGATTTATCAAACTTTGGAAGAGCTACAAAAATTAAATAATGAGAAAGTTGATTTACTTATAATATGTGGAGATTTCCAGTCCGTTAGGAACAGGGATGATCTTCAGTGTATGGCTGTACCTCGTAAGTATGCGAATCTTAATTCCTTCCATAAATATTATTCTGGGGAGAAGTTAGCGCCAGTGCTGACCATATTTATAGGAGGAAATCATGAAGCTTCGAATTTCCTTTCTGAGTTACCCTACGGTGGTTGGGTTTGCCCCAACATCTATTATATGGGCAATGCTAATGTTGTCAACGTTGGTGGTCTCAGGATTGCTGGCCTGTCGGGCATTTACAAGTCTCAAGATTATTTCAAAGGCCATTTTGAAATGCCCCCTTACAGTGAATCTACAAAAAGAAGTGTTTACCATATTCGCCATATAGATGTTTTCAGATTAAAACAAATAAAAAAGCCAATTGATATCTTTATATCACATGATTGGCCTAGAGGAATATATAATTTTGGCAACAAAGGAGAACTATTGTGTTACAAACCGTATTTTAAAGATGAAATAGATAAAAACATATTGGGAAGTCCTCCAGCAGAAGAACTCCTGAAGCAGCTGAAACCCTCCTATTGGTTTGCAGCGCATTTGCACTGCAAATTTGCAGCCATAGTGCCACATAATACCAATGGAGAGAAATCTGTAACAAAATTTCTCGCTTTAGACAAATGTCTGCCAAAGCGTAAGTTTTTGCAACTTCTGGAAATGCCAAAAGGTAATGGTGACTCATTGGCTCTTCATTATGACCCTGAGTGGTTGTGTATAATAAAGTCAACAAACCACCTAAATAGTAATACAAAAAATTATAATTATATGCCTGGGCCTGGTTGTTCTCAGCGGTGGGATTTTAGTGTTGCAGATGAAGAATTAAGTGTCGTAAGGAATCTCTTTGTTGATGACTTTAAAGTGCCCAACAATTTTCAGTGGACTGCCCCACCTCTTAGCACATCCCCTCAAACCTCTAAAAAATCATGTAAATGTTTTATAAACCCACAAACCACTGCTTTTTGTAAGCAGCTTGAAATATCAGATCCATTAATAAGTGTTACTGAACTGAAAACTCCAAACTCTTCGGCATTTGTAGATAATTTTGATTTTTGCCATGATGATGTGGTCACATTCAGTGATCCCAGTGTAGGGTTGGTATCTGAGGAAATTGGTGCACCACCATTTTCACCTGACACATCATCCACATCACAAATAACAAATCAGAAGGACTTATTTTTCATTGACACAGAAGGATGTTCTCGAATTGATTTAAAGAAAAGGGCTTCTCTTCCACCTTATCTTGGTTTTCAGAACAAGCGGACAGCAAGTCAAACCTTTGGCACAACAAAAAAAAGATCTTCAGATGGTGGACATAATCCACAGAAATTCAGAAGGAGCAATCATTCATGTAAATGGCCTGGTTTTAAGTAGCAAAAGCAAACTGCCAATCAATTAAGGTTACAAAGTTGCTGCAAATGTAAGGGACTTAGTTTTCAGAACATGCAAAGCAGTTTTGTAGATAAGCCATCTGAGAAACAAATTAATCACCAGTGAAAGTTTTGTTAGGTTATTACTACTTAATTATTCTCATGTTAATTTCGAAAGGTTACTACTATTTAATTATTCTAATGTTGATTTCGAAGGGTTATTACTATTTAATTATTCTCATGTTAATTTCAAAATTGTTAATACATGTTGATTGTTAAAAAAAGGAAGTTGTGTAATGTTACTATCTAGTTGCATGTGTATCCACAATATTGTGAAACTCCAGCTGCATGGTAATCAGAAAATTTGAATCAGGATATATAGGTGCAAACTGGAATTTTAGCTAAGTGGCTGGTAAGTCCAAAAAGTTTACTGGCCATAAAGAAAAAAAAAAAACTGGCTGGAAAGTTAGCAAATCTTATTAGCAGCATAAAGGAGGGGGGGGGGATTAATCGGAACTTTAATGCAACGCTGGATTCCAGGAAAAAGTGGACATGGCACTTAAATTTTGAAATTCGTTTTTGTTAATAGTGTTGTATATCATTCTATTCAGAAAAATATAAATTTTTTATATCTGTCGATAATCTTGAATAATTCAACGACCTTGATAAAAGTAAGGTCAAAGTCGCTTGTTCTACTCATGGAGCTGCATTATTGAAAAACACTAATTTTGGCCATAACCATAGATGCCACTAGTACGGATTTTTGGTTGCTGTTACGAAAGTACGGAAACACCGCTGAAATTACGGAAAATCGCCATTTGATTTAATTTTCTGAGATAGAAAGCAAATTTTCATCAACTAAAAATTTTTGTTGGTTCTTCAAGTATTTCTGGGGAAAAAGAATTAAATGCTACATTCAGGGCTGCCAGACCTGCGCCAATTGCGCCAGCCCACGCCAAAACGTTGTTCTTGCGCCATTCTGCTATAAAAAATCGTCATTTCAACGAAATATGCGCCAAAAGTTCAAATTTACCCGTCATCGATATTTTAGCGTTATCTTACGACATTCAAAATCGATTCAGCAGTTAATTCGTACGTGAGATTCTTTCGCGGATTCACGAAGACCCCTCCGGGTTTTTTTTTTTTTTTTTTCATTTTCCAGATCGATGCAAAAGTGAAGAAATTTTCGGGATATTAGTTGGGGGGGGCGTATTCCTTCTGAGGACGTTGTTTTGTCTTTTTTAAACGTTCGGAAACGGAAGTTAAACGAAGTGCAGATTTTCCCCGTAATGGTATTTTTTTTCTCTCGCGATATTGCTTCTGTTCAGTATTGTTAAATATAATTTCATTGCATAATTTTAGCTTGGAATTGTAGGCAACGATTTCCGAAAATGGAAGTTAGGCCGCCCGAAATCTTCGGCGACGAGATTCTCACGCTGATTCGAGGAATTCCGTCTTTTCTTTTTTGTTATTATTTAGACCATGTATGAAATCGATGCATAACTGAACTGAAATTTTGGGAGGATTGGTGGCCCGGGAGGGGGGGGTCATTTTCTCCGTCGAATGACGGAATTTCATCCTTCGAAAACGGAAAGTAGACGGAGGTAAGATTTCTCTGGTAATCGTAATTTTTTTTTCTCGCGATGTTTCCTCTACCCAGTATTGTTAGGTATCATTTTATTACATAAATATTTGTATTTCAGCTTGAAAATGTTGGATAAATTTCTGAAAACTGAAGCCTTCAAAAACCGTTATTTCAAGCCATGTTTCCCCAATTCAGCGATCGCAAAAAAATATTCGTGTAAAAGAACCAAGGCTACTGCACTAATTCAGCACATGGCCAGTGTTTCTCCAAGTAACATCATACCTGAAGTTAAAAAAAAAAATCCTATTTCTCTATCTATGGATGGAAGTAATGATGCTCAAGCAAATAAACTGTATCCCATTACAATAACATATTTTGACGAAAAAATAGGGAAAAATTCAAGTGTTTTGTTATCATTAGTTGAATCAAGTAATAATACAGGTGAAGGAATATTCAACGTTTTGAACAATGATTTTGTTAAAAAAATATCTCATGGTGCAACTGTATGTCATTTTCCTGTGACAATGCTAGCACTATGATAGGTCAAGTAAAAAGAGTTGTTTCTCACATAAAGAAGGTTCAGCCTGCAATTATAGTGCAGCAATGTTCATGCCATTTAGTAAATTTAGCTGCACAAAAATCTGCTACTCAACTGAAAGGATTTAATGTTGAGCAGTTTCTGATACAGTTGTACTTTTTTTTTTGGAGAGAGGTTCAAAGAAGAAACACAATCTAAAACTGAGTCAAGCTGTTTGTGGTACTAAACACACAAAATTCTAAAGCCTGTCAATACTCGCTGGTTATCACTTCTGGAATCCATTGACAGAATTTTAGAACAGTGAGAGGCTCTAGAACATTATTTCAGTAACAATGAAGAAGCTAATTCACAGTATAAGAACCTTGCAAGTATTGATTGGAAATCCTTCATCTAAACTTAGTCTTTTTTTATCTGCTACTCTTCCTTTGTTTACATCTGTTAACGTTTTCTTGCAGCAGGAAGCTCCGCTTGTGCATTTATTATAAAGAAAACTTCATAGACTGTTATCTGAATTGCTTGTACAATTTATCAAGCCATTGGCATTTGATGTGACAGCAACATCTCTTGCAGATGGAAATTTTGAAAGAAGGAGAAATCATTACGAGATCACAGTTTTCTTTTTGATTTCTCAAAAAGAAAACTGTGATCTCGTAATTGGGATCTTATATTGGCACAACTGCAGATCTGAGTGAAGACATAGTGGCTACTTTTTATTCTGAGGTAAGGGAATTTTACAAGGCAGGCTGCAATTACATTTTAAGAAAATTTCTACTTAATGATGAATTTCTGAGTCTTGCTGAAATTGCAGATGTAGCATTAAGGCAAAGGGTTTCTTTTGCATCAGTCCAATATATGTGTTTCCAGTTTTGAAACCAGGAATCTGACAACGTGGAATCTGAATTTGCTCACTACCAGTTTGAAATTTTAACTGTGCTGTTACTTCTGGGAGAATGGATAAAGTGTGGCACAGAATTTCTTTAATGAAAAATGAAAGTAGCCAGTTGAAGTATGAATCATTAAGCAAAATTATGAAAATTATTTTAATAGTCCCTCGTAGCAATGCAAGTACAGAAAGAATTTTCAGTATTGTGAAAAAAAAAACATGAATGAATTCAGACCTAATTTAAGTACTCATGTGCTGTCTTCTTTATTAGTAGAAAAAATAAACAGCATTGCACACAAGTGAACTATGCTATCAAAAGAAGTTTTCGCTAATTGAACTAAGGATGGCCAAAATGGCAACTACAGCCAGTTTTATCATAATAATTTGGCCAACATTCCAAGGAATATTTTTTCTGGAGGTAATTTATTATATTTTTCTGGTAGATAGTATTTAAAATTTTCCAACTAGCAAATTATTTTTTATTGTATTATTATTATTATTTTGTTAATAGTTCTGACAGATTAAAATTTGTTGCAGTGTTAAATACCCAAATTTGCCGCTGTAGACTGAATTACTGAAAATTACTGAAAAAAAAATTGTTACTGAAAAATGAACTTGTTGGTTACTGAAAACTATTAGAGGTTGGCATCTATGCATAACAGAAAATGGGTTCATATTTTAATATATAACCGTTACTAATATGTTAACTTTGAACTTTTAATGTTGTAATTAAGCTGTTTATTAACTAATTTGTGCAGAAAGCTTTTCTTGACTATCAAAAGGGCTGTTTAATAACATAATGTTTTCCGGTTACCAAAATACTACATATCAACTGTATCAACAATAAACCTTTAAGGCTAGAACTTCATTTTTTTTTTTTTTTTTTTTTACCAAGCAGGTTTTTGGTCCTTTTTAACTAGAAATAATTACGTTTTAATTCATCTTTGATTCAGATAGTTTTTTTTTAGTGGTAACGGAAGGACATCAAATATGATAACTGAAGGACAATTCAGAATCAACTCATTTTGACTTAAGATTACAGATGCATAAAAGTTAGGTTCCACTTTAAACTAAAAAAATTTTAAGTTTACAAATTTAATATATATATACACTAAAGTGCTAAAAAAACTGGTACAGACGAGCTTATGCAAAATACATAGCAACGTCACCTATGCACATACTCGGTTGCGTCTGCCAGTGTGTATATAAAGCGATAGACATCCTTGCCAGGTGTCAGAGCTGTTTTCGGCATCAGAATGACAAGTAGCGATTTTCAACGCAGTGTCAAAGTTGGCGCTCGTGCGATGGGCCGTGGTATTTCGGAGGTAGAAACAAAGTTCGGATTTTCACCGGCAACCATTGCAAGGATGTACCGTGACTACAAGAATTCCGGCAAAACCTCCAACCTGTGGCCATAGACGAACATTGAGTGAACGTGACCATCGCCGACTGTGAAGAATCGTTTCACACGGTAGGCGTGCAACACTCTCGCAGGTATCATCGGAATTCAATGCTAGAGCCTCAACAAGCGTCCGGACTGTGCAACGTACGCTGCACGATATTGGCTTTGGGAGCCGACGCCTAACTCGAGTCTTCTTGATGGGTGCACGACAACAGAGCTATGTCGCCTCGCTTGGGCACCGCCATTGGACACTTGATGACTGGAAACAAGTTGCCTGGTTTGACGAGTCGCATTTCCAACTGTATCGGGCGGGTGGATGGATTTGTGTGTGGCACAAACCCCATGAAGCCATGGACCCCGCCTGTCAACAGGGAACTGTATTAGCTGGTGGGCGGTCCGTAACGGTATGGGGTGTTCTTAGCTGGACTTGACTGGAACCCCATGTACGTCTGTGCCCTGCCAAGGCTATGTGCGCATCCTTTCTGACGAGGTACACCCGTTCATGCTGATGGGTTGGGCCTGTTCCAACAGGACAATGCACCTCCACACAAGTCTTGGGATGCTACATTATGGTTAGAGGAGTATTCATCTTAGTTTGGGGTGTTGCCATTCCCACCAAAGTCCCCAGATCTGAATGTGATAGAACATTCAGATCTGGGGACTTGGGTGGGAATGCAACATACTATCGAAGGCAAGAATTCGAGACCTTGGAATACACCCGAATTGTGAAACGTTCTGCAGGAAGTATAGTGTGCCTTGCCTACAGCATATTTCCAGAAGCTAGTGGAGTCCATGCCCCATCGTATTTCTGCAGTCCTGTGGCCGTGGGGACCTACCAGGCCTCGCGAATGTCGGTCGCCAAACTGTGACCAAATATTTCGTAGTGGCTAGTAAATTTTTCCCCCCATGTGAGCAACTATTTTGTCCAACTTTTTTCCCCACTAGGACTGCAATCTATCGATACATCACGAAAAACCGGCGTGAATTTACCATCTATGTTACTATGTTTCGACTGAGGAAACTACGATTCATCACGACCATAATGTAAATGCTCGCGATGTAATTGCCAAGGTGCGTCACCAAGCCGTGACCAAACACTGTTGTTCAGACTGGTTTTCCCAGTCCATGGCACGTGAATATCGGCTGATCTGCAAGCACGCACGCGTCTCCGGTGTAGGTTCTCACGTTGTCTCGTTCCAGACGCTACATCGGGGGATTACTCATCGAAAATTCTCCTGTCAGGCAGGTAATTGTAGATTCGTGTGCGATCCCATCCAGAGTCCCATCTCGATGTTTAAACAGGTTTCTTATTGGGCCTCCGTGTGTCGACGATGTTATTAAGAGGCCGCACGTTCCACGCTTTGGATCTTGGAAATTTACCACAGCTTAGGAACAATAGGAAGCATGTGACAAGGTTTTTTTTTTTTTTTACATGAATACATCTTTGCAATCAGACTAGTACTAGGTGGCAAAGTTGAGCATTACAAAAAAAATGGGCATCGAGTTCAGTCTAATAATTTCGATATTATCAATGTGAACCAAACCAACCTAGTGTCATTCGATAGCTAAGAGAAGAAAGACTTGGTAGTGACCTTGAGTTATCGCGCCATGGTGGTGGGGGGGGCTTTGCGCCGTGCAGCGCAAACTTCTAAACAGTATAACTCTGCACAGAAAAGAGCTATGACATTGAAATTGGTCTCAAACGGCTTAGCTTTTCGACGAGTATATGTCGGCATATACTCGTGGAAAAGCTAAGCAGAAATGCATCGAACGTAGTCTACGCAATGGCATTTCAATTGCAGATTTTGATCCTCAAAATGCTATTCAGTTGTGGTGGGCAGATCAGACACAGTACATAATCAGTGGTAAACTGTATTAACATTATTAGTGCCACTTTATGCGTATATATCCTAGCTTTTGTCCCTTTGTTATAAATATTAAAAGAAATCAGATATGTAAATTCAATGGCGTCTCAAAAATAAATTATGTATGTGTAAATTAAGATAGTAAGAGTAATGTAATGATATTACAGCACTGAAAATAAATTATCAAATATTCAATCATTTTGGAACAAAAGCATAATCAATGTTTGCAGTTAATCTAATGATATGAAGTTAATGGGGAGGTGTCTCTCATTAGAAAGAAAATAAAAAACATGCACCCATTTAATTTCATAGAAACATAAGTAGAGAAGTTACTGAATTATTATTTTTTTAATTTCGTATGGCTAGTAGATTTTGTCATTTGGCTAGTAAAATTTTTACTCCACTAGCTACATTGGCTAGTAGAAATATCAGCAGTTTTGCAAAGGCTGGGTCCTACCAAGTATTAGACTGGTGTACCAGTTTTTCTGGTACTTCAGTGTATATAATGCATATTAAATACAATTTCGGAAAACAAATTATTCACCATTTAAAAAAAAAAAATTCTGTAATCATAATTTTTTTCTCCCGTGTTGTCTTTGTGTCCAGTAGTCTTAATGAAAACAGCATTTATTTCTTTAGGCTGGCCACTAAAGAAATAAAAGCTGTTTTCATAAGCTATCAATCAGCTCAAAGCTCTTAGTAAGAAAGAAATGACATTGTCTGACGGCACTGTAAAGTATACAGTTCTTTTGCGCCACAAATCACCAGCTTCAAATTGTTTTCTGCAAAAAATGGATATCCTTTCTTTGCCCTCTCTAACAACACTTAAGCGATATGTTGGCAACTGTAATGCCCAAGGAATGTCTTTAATCAGATATCGTCTGCAACAAGAGTTCTCTAGAATTGCAGAGAAAGAAACTTTGGGATCTCTTGTAATTGATGAAATGAAAATTAAACCTTCGGTGAACTATCTGAAATTTTCAGACACTGTTGTTGGCACAATAAAAATGAATGGGTTAGAAGAGGAAGCGGGCATTCAGGATAAGTTGGCTACTCAGTTATTATGTTTTCTTTTCTGTGGTCTTTCATCATCTTACCGTATTCCTTTTGGGTATTTTTTTACTTCTGGTCTTAAAGGCAGCCAGTTATATCAAAGAAGTTGAGAATGCTGGTTTCATTGTATTATGGATTGTTACAGACAACCAACCATAAGGCAAATACTGCACTTTTTGTGAGATGTGCGGTGGCCACCCTGTCCCCAAAATAAGACATCCACTGAATGACCAGAGGTTTCTTTTTCTCTCATATGATTTTTGTCATATTCTAAAAAATATAAGAAATTAGTTTGTTTCTCAAAAATACCTTTATGTAACAAAGCTGGGAAAGGATTGATTCCAATTACCTGAATCAAATAGGTAACATGCAGAAGGATTGGGTTATAAAGCCAATCAGGCATCTTTCTCAAAAACATCTTCACCTAAATAACATGCAAAAAATGAATGTTAAACTGGCTGTACAAATTTTTTCAACTGAAACTATTTCTGTACTTAAATTTTTTCATGAATATGGAGCAACATATGGCATCCAAAGTTTTGAAAATTGTAGTGCAACTATCTTATTTCTTGAAAATGTACATAAATGGTTTTCCATACGTAATGTGAAAAACACAACTTCACACATTTACACAACCTAACATCAGAGCACCAGAGACAGTTTGTTAATAAATTTCTACAAAAACCATTTTCAAGAATTATTCTTAAACTACAATAAAAAAAATTCTAAAATGATAAAATCATTCATTAGTGAACAACATCAGCTGAGGGACTGGCAACCATGATATTCCTCAACTGGTTCTGACTACTCTTAAAATTTAAACTATCACATACAGATCCTTTTCTCTCCACTTCATATTTGTCTTTTACTGTACATTCCATTTCATTTCTATGTTATATTTCTGTTATTTTATCTTTCTTGTAAAGCCTCTCGGCTACTTTTTGTTTTCAAGACCCTGAGGCTATTAGAGTATTCGAGGGCAATGGGTTTTTTTTTCCATCTCTCTCTCTCTCTCTCTCTCTCTTGCACACACACACATGTTCTCCATCATGGTGGCTGGTGAATAGTTCCAAAGCCAAAATGCATTCTATGTATATGGTAAGAAAGCTTTACTTTTTAAAATGTGATCATTTCAAAGTGTTTTCATGCATCTTTAGTTTTGACATCCTGCTTCTTTAAAAAAAAAAAAACATAGGTTATCAGTGTTCTCATTGGGATATGCAGTTCTCTTGTACAGTTTTCTCTGAATAAATGATGTTGTGATCTCTCTATGAATAAACACAAAATCTTCAATTTCAATCAAAAGAGAAACACCCATCCTCTTTTTGCAATTTAATGGAAGTTTTTAAATAAGAAATGCATTTAGGACACTTTTGATAAACTTTACAGAGTTGTGTTTCTTTTATCAATAGTTTTTTCTTTTTTTTTGTTCTGAAAAATACCAGTTTGGAGGTTATGGCATTCTGAGTTATTCTGTCTATTGACATAACATTCAGTTGGTTCAGAATGTATTTTGCCCACTGACAGTAATGTAGTACAGCTTTTTAATGTGATAAATAATGTACACAAGTGAGAATCTAATGAATTCTGTATGTATACCTGTGCCATTTATCCCACAGTAAGCATAGATGGTCGCAGTGAGAGTGATTTCGGGGGGGGTGAATTTTAGAAACTTCAGTAAAATGAAATTGATTAAAAATACGTATAGTTTTAAGATTGAAGTCCTGAAGTGGCAGAGCTAAGCCTCAATGATAGTATTTTCCTGATAAATCTCATACTACAATTTAACGGTTCCTTAAAATAAATAAAAGTTTATTGTAAATAAAAAGAAGTTCTGCGAATTTTTTTAATGTGTTAAGCACTGTGTCTCTGATGAACTATGGAAAGCATTTTGCTGCTGAGAAGCAGTGTATCTCACTTGTTTAAAAGACAAATCCCACCACTAGAATTATTTCGTGATTAATTGTAACAATAATTAGAGGATGCATGTGACTTTTATTTATTTTTTTTAAACATAAATTTCCGATAGCCGCCCAGCACTTTTAAAAAGCTAGAGGGCATTTCTATTTAAAAGTGTTCGTCAACGAATCTTCCGTTTGTTGTTCCTAACTTACTGCATATTTTTTTTATATTAATTCATGTAATGTTTGGTAAAAATGTGTTGATGAGCCTCTTTTTGGGGTTATTGATGAGATTTGTTAAAATTGTGAACTCAAAATGTAATTATAAACGTGCTGTAAGAAGCAAGGATCTTGGTAAGAAGTATTATTCTATTACTCAAGATGAACTACAGACGGACGATAAGTGGCGCAATCTCTCGTACTTTTCAGCCAACAGAGCGGACACTCTTTGCCGTAAAAGAACCGCGATTGGACAGGTCATATCCTATGTACGAGGGTCGTGCTCACAATATTACCTATCGTGCCCTCACCAGGGGAATCAACTTTGTTCTTCCCACATGTTAAGTTTGTTTCATTGCTGTCCTTGTTTGTTGTAATGTTTTGTTGTGGTGTGCATTTCTTTTTCACTAAGAGATGGACGTTTCGTAAAAAAGTGTCTATGTATGCTGCACGATAATGCTACTTACTACTGACAAGGCTCTACCCATGGTAAAAGAACTTTCGGCCTGAAAAACATGAGTGCATGATATCAAAGCTTCAACAATTTTAGATAAATGGTGTAACTTTGAAGATATTGATACTTTTGAACACCATGCATCAATTTCTCCAACTTTGCCACTTCCATTTTCAGGAATTTCCCCCACCCTTAGCTTAAATGCAAAAACTTATGGGACAGGGGAGGATATTTAACAATGCAGGAGAGTAGGAACATTGCGGGAGGGGAGTATTTATGCAGTAAAATGATATTTAACAATAATATTGGACAGAGGCAACATAAATTAAAAAAAAATACGATTACGGAGGCAAAAAAGATACGATTACATGTTGGCAGGAAAACTTGTGACCTGAAAATTTAAACATTGTGTGAATATAATGAAAATTTTCATTTGTCATTAATTAAACATCTCTTTTGTCTTACGTTTTATTTAAGTCTGTTAAATGCCTAGAATGAATCAATTGTTACATTTCTATGCAAAAGGCACTGAAATGCTCGTTGGCTTTCATTCCTTCACTGCAGTCATCTAGTGCAGTGGTCAGCTCCGTTCCAACATACTGACGTCACACGCTCACGTTCGTAGGGATCCGTAAGTCCGAAACCTATGACCCAGCCCTTGCATTCTACATACAGCCCTGTGTGAACTTATGCATAAATCCCAAATTTTAGCCGTGCCCACCCACAGGGTTTCAAATGACATGTCCTTGAAAATTAGAAAATCGTGACCTCCGGACAATCTTCGAGTAGTTGTATCTCGTTACCTAATTGGGCTAGAATGTTGGAATTAGTGTCTTTTTATAGCATTTTATATGATCTTCTAAATCATGTGCTGAAAAATAACAAATAATTAGGTTGGTCTTTTCTAGGTTGCAGAAAATAACCCTTTACCTTGGATATTAAAAAAACACAATTTAAAATTCTGAAAAATTATATGGCAACGTCAGATTTTTGCTTACTAGTATGCCCCGACCGGGTGAGAGTTTCCGTGTGTGTTTGTAAGAGCTGAACTGCGCTGCTGAGCAGAACTGACGTTTCCAACCGCGAGACGGGTTTCAATCCCGATCTCGCGAATTTTGTTTTTTTTCGAATTGGGTACTATATTTTACCCATCGAATAGAGCAGTGACGGGACTTAGTAAAAACGCCCTTGTGAGGGCGAAGTTCCGATCAGCTCGCATAGAGACTCTGGCATCAGTCATCGGGTACGTCGTCGCCGTACCGGTCCCGCGGACGAGGGTCCCTCGCCCGCCCAAAGCCCGAGCGCCCGGTTTCTAAGGTTAGACTAGAGTGGGAGAACCTCCGGGTGCCCA
This sequence comes from Macrothele yani, assembly GCA_039090855.1. NCBI lineage: Eukaryota > Metazoa > Arthropoda > Arachnida > Araneae > Macrothelidae > Macrothele > Macrothele yani. The sequence continues at coordinate 94,204,360 of CM076993.1, forward strand.
CTCAGTACTTAGAAGAGTTTTTTTTTTTTCTCTCTCTCCCACAGAGATGCCTTCTACCCAGAAGGGTAGAGTGAAGTCCAAGGGGCCCGTCCCCAAATCGTCCGGGACAACCCGGACGCAGAAGGTAGCGGCAGAAGCACTACCATGCCCTGTCGGCAGTGCTAAAGGGGTTAGCCCCCTCTTCCGAGAGCAGCCGGAAGGTAGAGCCCATTGCTGGGGGAAAACTGTCGAAGACGATTCCCCAGGCGAGAGGCTCTAAAGCCGCTACGCCCACGAAGGGTGTGAGCACCCCTTGCCAGTTCCGCCCATGGCAAGGAAGGGGAAAACAACACCCCAGCCCGAATCTCGGGCTCCTGAGGGGTCGTCCGCGGGGTGCCCAGAGGTACCTTCGGTGGGAGGTACGCATCCCGGGACACCCCGGTGCTTACACCCGAGGAGTTGTTTTTGAATCGCATCACCCAACTCACCTCGGAAGTACAGTCCGTGATCTTGGACTTGCGGGTCACTTCCTCAGTGAGGGAGAAGGTGTTTGCTGCCTTGAGGAGCATTAGCGATGCTTGTTTTGAGCAAGCAGCACGGGTGGCCTATGTCGAGGGCATGCTATCCATGAGGGAGGAATCGGGCGCTAAGGCCGATGTGAAAGTGGTTTCCTACGCCGAAGTGGCTAGGAAGGGGGCTATCAAGGCGAAAGGGCCTTCGCCCGCCCCGATTGAGACTAGAAAGAAGAAGGGTAAGTCGGTAGACAGGAGACACGTGCTCTTAGTCTACCCGACAGTTGAGAGTGCGTCCTCAGAGGACACAAAGAAAACCCTAAAAACTGCAGTGAACCCAACAAAACTGCAGATAGGGGTCAAGAGCTTACGGAGTATAAGGAAAGGAGGGGTCGCCGTGGAGTGTTCCCATCCCGGGGAGCTCGACCGCCTTGCCCAGGAGTTGAGAAGCAATCCACTGACCAAGGATTGCACACTACCCACGGCCCCACGGAAGAGAAACCCTCGGTTGATTGTGTACGGTGTCGACGAGGGACTCTCCGGGAAAGAGTTCGAGCAGATGGTTTGTGGGCAGAACCCAGAGCTCGAGAACGGGTTCAAAGCCTGTTTTCCCATTAGGTGCAAGGGAGGTAGGGTCCACTGGGTGGCAGACGTGGATCCCAAGGCCTTCAAGCACCTGGTGAGGCGGAAGACACTGAACTTGGGTTGGTCAGTGCTCCGTCTAAAGGAATTTTTGAGGGAGGTCAGGTGCTTTCGGTGTAATGGGTTCGGCCATTTCCGAGGCAACTGCCCCGAGACTGATGCAAGGTGCGGCAATTGTGGTGAAGTTGGGCACCAGCACCACCGGTGTGCAGCCGCACCGAACTGCAGCAACTGCTCCGCTGCGAATGCCAAGTTCCGACTGAAGTTGGACGTTGCTCACTCCAGCTTCAGCAAGACATGTCCTAGTCTTGTTAGGGAACTTGAGCAAAGAAAGAGTCGGGTCAACTATGGTTGACAAATGGAAGTACCCTCGGAGGTACGTAACTCTCAATAATGAGTTTCTCGGTCGACTGACCAAAGTGTTTGATTTGACCCTGGCCCGGGGTCAACAACACAGCTCTGGCCCTAGAGCTGTGAACAATGTAAATAATTCAATGTTGTAATGTGATTGTTTGTTTGACTATTGTGAGAGGGGTGCATGCGACCCTCATAGTGAAAAATTTTTGTAAATGTGCTGAGTTTCAAAATAAAGGACAGTAGTCCCAAAAAAAAAAACTCGCGTTGGCGGGCGATCTCCCGGCCACGAGATGAGATATTTTAAAAAAAGTTGCTTGCCCCAACTGCCCATAGCACGTCGCACACACGGGTTGTGACAGGGGGGTGTAAGGTACCAGTCCCGTGGGGGAGGCAGATCCCCACAGGTCTCTAGACCGAATCTGTCCGAGTAGAAGACCGTGGTTTCCGGTGACTGACAGGCTGACTGTCGGAACGCCGGCTAGGGATACCATCTATCCCAAAAACTATTCGAGAGAGTTACGCATTTCCCTGCGAAGTCAGCACTTTGACGGTGCAGGTAGTGTCATCAGCTAGTGTTACTAGTATGCCAACTTTTAAGTTGGGACTGCAATGTGTTAACAAGTTTAACTTGATATTTTTATTAAGTACAAAGTTTCACCACTATATGATTCAATAAGTGCATCTTTAAATACACCTTTCCATTGCAGGTATTCTATGTGCGAGGGGAAAGGGCAGGGTGGAGACTGCTGAGAGTAAAAATGAAAGAGCCAGGCTAAGACCAAATCATTAAAATGTGTTTTTGTGGTATTGTTTTTTCATTGTTGTTTTGTTCCTTAATATCATAGGATTGCAAGTTGCCCAATTTTTCCAGGTTTTTAGCAAAAACATTTGCTTCTCCCCTGAGGTTTTGCTGATTTTTTTTTGTCACTAAGCTTTCCCCCATGTGTTTCCAATAGCAAGTTTAGTTTTCAGTTTGCTTTTGGCTGTATTTGACAGCTTTGTTTACTTTTATTAGTCAAATGCAACAGTCAGCTGTAGCCATCTCACACTTCTGGTTTCATTCCGTTACTTGTTACAGGTCCAATTCTTTAATATGTTATGCTCTTAGCTGTTATGCTTTTTCTCTTTTTGTTTACTCTTCTGGTCTCAAAAGATATTACACCAAAGATATACTCAGAGTAACAGAATGTAGACGTACATGCGTACGCCATACGCGGATAATTTCAAAATTATTAGCAGATTTTGCAGATAGTTTTTGCATGTAGGTTAAAAAACATAAAATGTTATTTACAGCAATTAAAACACTTACTCAAGGCTTCACTCTGATTAATATATTTAATTCTATTTTAATCTGAAGAACTTTCACTTGTTTTTTACATCTTGTTCTTTTGTTTTTTACAGACTTTTCTGGCCTCCAGATTTTATCAAGACCTGTTATCAATGTATTGGAACTGTATCAAAAGTTTCCTTTAAACAGAAAGAATTAAAATTTTATTGCCAGGTTCTTCTTGCAGTTGCCAGTTATTCAATTAAAATAATTTCTTTATGTATTTTGTAAGTCTACTATTTTTGAATTAAGTTGTTGAAAATGCTATTTATAAATTTTAAGGTTCATTAATGGAACTGTTTTTCTAGATACAAAAGCCTTCTTTAATTAGTCTCTTGTTTTTATGAGGTAGTTTTCACTTTTCATCCTAGAAATTGAAAAGGGCATTGTAATTTGCTGAGAAAGGGCACATTTGTATAAAAAAAGGGCTCATTATGTGTGCAAAAACTTTGCAAGAACTGAAAAAAAGGGCACTTTGTGATGGCAAAACATATCTGAAAAAAAAGGGGCATATGTTTATTTCAAAATGGCACATATAATGTATGCGTGAGGTCATAGTTTTAGATCCCCCTGCACCCCCCTCCCGGAGTAAACCTCTGACTCTGTTATCATCCTAAACATACCATTACACACTGGTAAAGTAGGAATATTTCAATAACGAGCTCTATGATTTTTGTAATATATATATTTCTATTTCATATATTTTTGCATGAAAATCAAAGATTGTAAATTTAAAATAACTTCATTTTATTGAAATGGTTTTGTTAACAACATACATTTACTATATAAGAATCAGATCTACTTTTCCCATTACCTGAAGAATGTAACAATTTTTTTAGTTGCCTATCCATGGATAAAAAGTAAAAGTAAATGCTTTTTACCATACTTCTAATCAATGGATTATTAAATTAAATACATGAAAACATACAGTGAAATTATTTGAAAATAATTTATTTTAACCAAATGATTGAAATAAAAAAAAAAGATTGTTCTTGCTTCTATCCAGTGTTTTGCTGCTTAAAGTGAAACAAATTCAGCATTTAATTTGATGGCCAACAAATTGCCCATATTTTCTAACCGGAGTTGAACTCACTGGTAACCGAAGTAAAACCATGAAATTAGCCATTTCTTTTGAACTATTCACTGCTTCACAGAAACAAACTCCTATTCAATTTTATTGCAGTCCTAAAATGATTGTCTTGCGCAAGGATGATAATGTACCATGATTTTCTGAATTTCAAATTGTTTTTACCAAGATGCGTATTTTCCCCCCTCATTTCTCTTTGTGATTATATTCTTATTTTTTATGTTTTTCTGATCATATTCCTCGTTCTTAATATCTTGCGATTAGTGAAAAAGATAGATTCAATATTAGAAGAATTTTTATTACAAAATGCATGTTTTCCTATTTCTAGCAGTCACTTCAACACCAACTATTCATTATAGTAAACATTTTGTCCTCTCTTTTTTAAAGCCAAATTCAGTTTTAAAATTGGTACTTAATCTGTCCATGATAGAACCTGCCATTTCCATGACTCTTAAAATTGTTATCACAGCAAAGTGTGCAATGCAGTATCGATTTTCGACATTTGAGATCACTTAAAGCATGTTTCCTCAATCCGTAGTAGCATTTTTTTTAAAAAATTTTTTGCTATATTAAGAGCAGAGCAAAAATATATTTTTTGTTTAAATCAAAATTAATGTTTCAAAAACGCTACTGCATGCACACCATGCAAAAGAAATGTGACTCAACAGGGAACGAAAGACAGCAACGAAAAGCTAAAGTTCCCATTTAAACTTCAATTATTTTCTTAACAAAAGTAATGATTGCTCTTTTTTGTCTGTTGATAAGCAAGAAGTGACTAATCAATGGGAAATCATGTATTTGCAGAAAAACGTAATGAAATGTGAGCTGCTGATGTCAGTTTGTTACATCAGAGTTCCAGCTGAAGCTCAGATGTCCATTGTAGTTACTTCCTGCCTTCAGTGTGGAAAACAACTGCCTCCCCTTACTTGAAAAGTGAATCTATAAATAGATTGCACCGATTTATTTACTGAGCAGAAAATTGTTTTTCCCCATGTGAGAGTTGGATGATAGAAAATGATCTTGCTAATTTATAGGAGAGTTTTGAAAAATGCAAATAAATTCTTTAGCAATGAAAAAATAATTTGACCACCAGACCGTCATGAGAGGCAAATTTTTGAACTTTGAATAAAGCATAAAGCAACTTTTTCTACCGGCCATTTGTTTTATCCAGTCACCACATGGCTACTGGTAACCACTAATTTTTTTATCTTTTCTTGAAACCAGGGTCCTGAATTAAGGACGGGCGACTGCTTTATAGCCCTTCGAGTTGCTCATGGTGGTCGATAAACCCCCGAAAGAAAAAAAAAAAATAGGTTGCAATTTCCACACGATCATTTTAACCGTAAGGTTTGCGGGTATTGTGTTCAAGCAAGATATTTTCACAAGTGTATTTTTGACTGACGCTGCAATCGTGAGCCTGGCAAGTCGCAGAAAGGCACGGGCAATACAAGATTAAGGGCAGGGTAAAAGTTGGGAGAGGGCAGCTGGCATTTTTACCATCCTAAAATAGGGCGGGGCAGATTTTAACATGCCAAAAAAGGGCAGGGTGCTGCGCCCTGCTGAAATGGCCTAGGGGGAACACTATATGAGGTTCATAGTTCAATATTTTGTCCTGAAGATCATTTTGCATACATTGCTGCACATTCAGTTGTAATGTACTTATTTTGTCTTCACTGAAATCTGTAATGTTCTAATAATTATTTATTGTTTTTATTCATTTTTCTTTAAATTATCTTATTCTGCTGTTATCGTATGTGGGATCCGTGGGTTTGCAGCAAGTTTTCTATTTCAGTGGTTGTGTACGCAGATACATTTGATTTTTATACAACTCTGGATATACTCAGATGTGCAAACTCTCCAGATTTTCAGCCTGTCCTCCCACCTTCTGGATAAATGTCAAATTCTCTCTATTTTCACTAAGAATCAGCCATTAGGATGGTCAAAAATTCCATCAACTACCATGATTTCAAACCACCTGTGAAATCTTAATTTCTGCATCATTGTGAGGCAGCATTACAGTCATCAGTTTCGTACGTTTTCTCTCCTCCTATCTGTAAAAAGTTGCCCATGTGTTGCAGTGGTCTAAGCTCTGGCTTCCAACCCATCGCCTGAGATGGGTCGAAAAAAATTTGCTTTAAAAATTTCTCGCAATCCGATTGTCATATCGCCCGCTCTGGAACTAGAATGCCGGACAGGGCCAATAATTGATTAACAGGTGGGAGCTGCCCTGCCTTCTCCTTACAGTTCAGCCTTTCAACCCCTTGCCTCAACAAAGCCACATGCATTCTAAGGGATGATAAACAGTTGAGTCACGGTGAATTCACTTAACGACAAAAAGGAGTAGTTACAGTTGACCTCACCTTGTAACGTAAGGCGATGTTAGTATGATGCTTTTTGTCGTCTTTGTAAAAAAATGAAAAACAATTGGCTGCTGTTTTATTTTTAAAAGCTAACATGCGGGCCATTTTGCGTTTTCATTATCTTGCGGAATCAACTTACCTGAAAACGAATTCCAGTAGGGGAGAAGGAGTATTGATTTTCGTGCTGTTTTTTTTTTTTTCTTCAAAACTTTTAGTGGACCAATAATACTATTTCTGGAAAATTGTTCCTACCTGTCGAAAATGTTGATAAAAAATAGCGCTCATGTGGTTTTATGAGCTGTAAAAATTTTCAGATTTTGAAGGTTGGCATGCCTGTATACTGCATTAAAAGAAGTAGTTTCTTTTTTAAAAAGTAGTGCTGGTTTTTTCTGTGGAAACTGTTGCTGATCCCCCAGTCCCCCCAACCTCTTTAAGTGTTAAAATGTCACAGATTTAGGCCTTTGTTATAACTTTTTCAGAAAAGAAACGATTTTTCTTAAAAAGAGATATAACAAAGTGAAAATACACATTATAGTGAAAAATATTCTTTTTCACTATAATGTGAAAAAGAATATTTGTCCTGTTCCTCAGAGTGGATGGTTAAACATCCTATTCATAAAAATCTGACGTTATGAAAATAATAATTTAAAGACTACATTTACAGGGCGAACGTTGAACTTGATGACAGCCAGTCATGGTCACATGTTGATGAAGCTGATACTTACCTATCATAAGCCAGAGTAGCAGTGAAGGTAAAATAAGTGAGGAAACTTCTGAAAGGGCAATACAAATTTTAAATGTATCTTTACAGTTAGGCCTAATTAGCTAAACTGCTGTAAAATAGAAAAGAATGCATGAACAAATACATCCTTATGCAAATTTGAAAAAAAAAATTACATGGTTTTAACAAAAGAAATTTATGTTAATCTTTTCTTGATGCTGAACTCCCAACATCAGACCTGAAACAGATTGCTCAGCTTAAAGAAATGTTAGATGATACCGAGTGAAGAGTGTGTTTCAAATTACGTGGTAAGAAAGGTAAAACCATTTCCAAAGAGCGAGTTCAGAGGAAATGGGAAATTTATCATCTCCAAAACCTAAAGCCAGGAACGGTATTAAAGCAGGCGACTGCTGATCTGGGACAAGATTTTTTTGCCATGATTTAGTGTTCTCCCTAGAGCTTTTTACTGGGTGACCCACTCACTTAATTTTGTCTGCCGCTCAGCTATATTTTCTTTAATGAATATTTTCACATTGCACATAATAGTAAGAATAGAAAATTTATTCCCACATACACCATCAGTGTTGATGAAAACTGACTGAAATCTGTCACCGCCCTGGTGCTGCAGTGGTCTTAAGCGCTGGCTTATGACTGTTTCTCCAAGAAGGGTCCAGGTTTTAATCCCAGTGAGGCATGGATGTTGTGTTTGTCTTACAGCACTGGTTCTCTCCCTTCTCTGGAACCAGAGGGCCTAAATTAGGGACAGGGAACTAGTTATAGCCTATTGAGTTGCTTAGGGCCGTAGCTAGGGAAGAGCCAGGCTGGGCTGAGCCCGACCTGTGTTCCCTTTTGTCCGTCCTAGCGACTCACACAACAGTGTAGTGCCCCACCTCTTTCACATTTTTTGCCCAACCACTTTATATCCTTCGCCCGATCTCAATCATCAGCCGCCCCTCCGAACTTGCTTGTCTGGCTACGGGCCTGGAGCTGCTCACGGTGGTCATTAACTCTTTGAAAACGACCATGACCCAAAAATCCTTTATCACTCCAAATACCATAATGCCCGAAACTGTCTGTTGGTTAACTTCTTTGTTTAATAACAACAAAAGTAACTGAGGGTAACTCCTGTTGATCCCTCATGGATCGAGAAAATTTGAAGAACAGGCAAGGGTAGAAAATCAGACTCACTCTAAGCAGGCGTTTCTGGCGGCTATGACCGTTTGTATGCACGGGCGTTTTGGTTGTTAAGGTTCCCAATTTGGGAACCTCAACGAACTATAGGGGCGCTGCGCAAACGTAAACAAACTTCTCTAGTACGGGTAACGTCGCACGTGTTTCCATAAAGTCGAATGTAAGAATGGCTGGTTTGTCGCTTTCAATCCTTGAAATAATGAAATTTGTGGACGCTTCCAAAAATTCAAGATGCGTTAAAAAAGGGAAAGTGATTGTTAATGCAGGCCATATAATTTCTTGTGGAATTAAGAAGGAAGATGGAAGAGAAATTCTCATAGTTTTGCACTGCATTCAGTCCACGGCAATAACGTCGTCGCCTCACTCCATCAGTGGTGTTTTAGATACAAGTAACAGTGAAATTTCTGTAAAGTCATTTGAGTGCTCTTGTAAAGCGGGCAGAAGTGGAACGTGTAAGCACTGTGTAGCAGTAATGCTTTACTGTAACAGGTAATTTTTATTTTTACATTTTCAGGCAAGTGATATAGTAATACCGACAGGAGTGTGGCAAGAATTAGCGGGAAAGTCACATTTTGGTGTCCTCCTTCACCTGCCACACCACTAGTAGGTATACTGGCAGATTAGTTTTGTTTTTTCCGTCTGTAAATTAGACAAAACAATTGGATCTGTAGAGTTAAAGAAAGCGATAGGACCATTATGCAGTAAGATGTACGTTTGAAGTGCTCATATAAAGAAACTGGTATAAGGGGGGGGGGAATCTGGAAGATTCGATAAATTCATGTAACAATATAAATATTAAAACATTACATTCACGAAAAAATTAAGAGTCCGTACAATCTGGCGATTTAAAACAAGCTAATGCAAGTATACATAGATTCATATAATGCAAAATTTTAAGTCACTGAAATTCAGCATGGTAGAGGCAAGTATCATTCTGATGAATATTTGTCACATAGTGATTGATATATTTGCCTATATTTTTGTTTAAATCATATAATGTTGGATCATTGACACATTGTAAGATTATTTGTAGTTTCTAGGTGTAATTTAAATTGTCCAGTTATTATTTTGGTCTGGTTAATCTGCAATCGAAAACGTTTTAATAAACTGTAGCTCTCCCAACCCAAGTGAAGTAGACCTGTTGGGTGGAAAATCTGAGACATGTTTTTGTTAATTTCAAAATGTGGCCCAATATCTATTTTGGCCATTGTGTATGATGCCTAGGTTTTAGAATATCTGTGCTACAGATTATTATTAAATTATCAAATTTTGGAAGTGCTCTGATTTTTGTCTGAGTTTTGAAGTACCAGATAGAATAATTTTACCTAGCTTCCACTGCAGATCTGTTTGTACTATATTAAATTCAGTATTTATGTCCATTAATTTGTTTTCTATTAGTAGGAGCTGTCAGAAAAGTCATTCCTATGTCCTGGAATGTATTTGCCAATTAATTCAGGTTAAGCATTCCTTGTTGAATCGCAATGCAATTAGAACTCAATATTCTTATAAACATATGTGCTCTCAGTGCACAGTGTTAAAAAAAATAGTCATCCTATGATTCTACTCAGTACAATCATGTTGTACTAATATTAAAAAAATAATGTTTTATCCGCAATATGTGATGGTACACGTTTCATCATTAAAAAGTTGTTGAATCAGCACTGAGTTCTAAAATATGATATCGTAGCATTTTCTGCTTAAAATATGGTGTTCTGACCTGATGGGTAGAGATGCAAGTCTGTTCTTTGATGAGAAATGGGCCACTTAAAGACAACACTTGTGGTGCAGGGAATTTAGAGTATGCTGTACCCATACGTTTCCTTCAAATGGCTTCATAAACAGTGCAAGATGGTATCCCACTGAATCGGCTATACATAATTAATTGCCTTGTGTTATTTTTTATTTTCTGTACAATCTTGAAATTCCTTAAACTTACAATGTGTTAATCAACCACTTTTGGGCTAAGCAGCCATTATATATTTTTCAACATTTCTGTGTTTTTCTTGTTATGAAATATGTGATCAATTTCCTTACTTGCTTTTTCTTCAAAATTATGTTTCAAGGGAAAATGTTGCAAGTCTGGAGAGACTGTCTGCGATGGATGAAAATTGTGCATGGTCAGGAACTAATGCCAAAGATACAAGACTGTCATATGACCCAGTCCCATTACAAGACTTTTGCCATGTCACAAGTGGAACAACTGCTCATATTTCTGATGAACAAAAATCACAGTGCTTTCTGAAGCTTATTGCCGCATGCCCCAATTCTTCTCTCGTGAAACATCATGCAGCAAATTTGACACCATTGCACCCTGTGCAAAAACCAAAGTGAGTGTTACTTGGAAATGTATGAATATTCATGTTGCAAATATTTTCACAAAGCAGTTCATTGATACAGTTTATCATGTCTCAAAATGTATGATAATCATGATTCTTCTTGAAAGGAAGTAAGTTGTAAGTGCTTACCTACTGAAGAAAAAAGTATTTTCTATCCCTGATTTTACATTAATATGGGAGAATGGCTCTAAGACAAAGTAAACTTCCAAGTTGAGTAAAAATATTGATTTTACATGGATTCACTTCGTAAGTAAAGATATCTTTACTTTTTAAGTAAATGTATTTACTTAGGAAGTGAAACTATGCAACTCAATAAGTGCATAATAATTAAACACTACACAATGTCTAAAAGACAATAAATAAAAAAAATTGGATAAGTTTCATTTTTTACTGTTTATTGTATCTTGTAATGTATCTTTTATTAAGAGTTTGGACAACAGTAATATGATATCAAGACATTCAACATGGTGTTACAAAACAAAGAGTTCATGTATGAAGGCTGAAGGTCTGTACAACAGACTGAAAATGTTACCGTGTGATTTTGTTCACTTATCACACAATAAACAGTAAGAAATGAAGCTTATTTTAAGTTTGTTGTGTTTGTTCTCATGCAATATATTACATTGCTCTTCCTAAGTAAATGCAATGTCAAAAATGTAACTTTGCTAGAAATACATATTTTTACTGTCAGCTGTTTTTACTTTCATATGAATTAATTACATGAGAAATATCAGAAGTATGGGAAATCGCCATGTACATTTTTTTCTTTTCGGAGGTGTGGAGATAGTAACTACCTACATTGCACATAATCTTTCTTTGAGTAACTATAAGGGAAAGTTTTGTGTTATTTCCTTCTTGTTGACATAGATTTCATTTTTTTTTAATTCTTGCATTTCACTGCACTACATATTGTATGCTTGTATTTTTATCATGTCATTTTGCTTAGCAACTAAATGCAGTCACTACCTTACAGTGCTTATTAACTTAAAATGCTTCTTGTTCTGCAAGCACTTTCAATCTGTGAGCCCATGGTTCTAGCATTTTTGGCAATATGGCTGCAATAGACTAGGACAACATGGGTTTCTCCACCTTTTTTCAAGATGCGGAAAGGTGCACATGTCTCAGAGTTCTTTCTTGCCAACATAATGTAGTAATGCCAACCATTATAGACTACACATAATTTTTATGGATTTTATTGCCTTACGAAACCACAGGCGAGGAAGAACTCTTGAGACATATGCTACAGGCAGTATTCAATACACATAGGAAGAACACTTAGTATTATACTGCATATTAAATAACTAATGTTATGAATTAACCACATTTTGGAATAAATGTTGTTGTTTTTTAATCTTTTTGTGAACAGTGATATATTGTTTACATTAGTTCATTCAATAGGTAGATTATTCCAAAGAGCTGGACATTATTTGTCAGTTGAATATAACTTATACTGAAAATTGGTGTGCTAAACTATCTGGGTAATGTGTCTTTTGAACCACCCTGTATCATTTCAGGTAGCAGAAGTGCAACTTCAGTTTTTAAATTTTGTGCATGTATTGGCTGGTAAGTGAATGTTTTTACAATTCCCCCCCCCCCTGTTCATTTGCAGCTCCACACCACAGTCACAGACAAGTGAAGAATCCATGTCAAGTGCAATTCATAAAATCATGTCAAAGGAATTTACAGTTAGTGACTACCTGAAGCCAGAGCTGTTACCCTAAATAAGGCAGAATTAGCTTTTTACCACCAGTACATGAAAACAGATTTAAAACAGTCTGTATCAATAGCATTACTGACTTCAGGCCAAAACAATTCTCCGGGCAAACACAGGATAAGATTCTTAACCTCCAGATTCACTAAACATGAATGCCGGTTGCTTCGACTAGCGAATCCTGTGATGGTTATATTCAAATTGATCGGAAACTTGAAACTTGGTCGTTCTGGGTGGTGTAGTGGTTAGCATACCCGGGCGTTTTCTGGGAGACGCGGGTTCGTGTCCCGCTCCAGGACGATGAAAATTTTCAAGTTTTCGGATATTATCTGACTTACCATCCTTGTCACATTTACGCCAAAAATCGGATTGTCATCTTCAAAATTTGTATTCAATGAAATGTTTGTTCACAACCTGAAGTATCAAGTTGCTTTTGTTTCATGTATCTGCATTTCTCTTTTCTTTTAATGTTTCATTTCACTGTTTACTGATTATTTACTGATTTCAATAATTCAAACTAAAAAAGCAAAACCTTACTTTGGTAACCAAGATCAATTTCCAAACATGATCTGAAAGTTAATAGCAAATTCTGAAGAGCATATTGCTTTCTTCTGAAATTCTGTGTTTCACACGTTAGAATTTGTCTGTGACCTTGGAAGGTCGTGTGCGAAGTAATGCATGGGGGTCCTTCTAGAATACTTTATATAACAACTAGCTTTACTACCGGGCTTATTAATTTCATATTCCCTTATATGTCACTGAAAAAATCGAGGGAAATAATTGATGCTTGCAAGAAAGAAAAATGCTGATTTCACAAATTCGGTCATTACAAATTATTTATTCATAGTGTGGTTATTTCAGCACTTGGCCGTACACAACATACACAGCATTAGAACACTGACTGAACAAAATTCATTAACAATTTGTTATCAACGATCAAATGCATCACATGTTTTCAGTTTCAGACATCTTTGTGGGGCGAATCTCTGGGATAAAAAAGTTAAAAACGTATCTTTGTGAATATTTCATGAAACTGGCTGAAATTTTAATGAACACCATAAATCGTTAATAGGAACATGACCTCCAAATTTCGCCTGAATCGGCAAATAACTTTTTTAATTAGCAGGCAAATTTTTTTTAACCGTTTCCGCGCATATATTTCTGTTTACCGTTGAATTAAAAATATGCATATTTTAAAAAGTTTTGACTGGATTCCGGTGAAATTTTGAGGGACCCCTCTTATTACCAACTCATGGTGTTGATAAGAATTCAGCCCATTCCGTTAAGATTTCGCAAAGTTCTTTTTTTCTTTTTTTTTTTTTTTTTTTTGCACAGTTCTCAATGAATAGAAACACGTGTTGATGTGCCACGGCGATGAATATAGTCACGTGCTTTCAGATTTGGAACAGGATAAAGATGACGTAGTAGTAACAATAATAGTCCATATAGGTTATATGGACTATTATTGTTACAATTAGATTCCTTTGTCTTGTCAATCATAATGGCCTCAGATATGAGGATCTGTTTGTGGGTGCTGTGAGATGTTTTATATTAACACACTTGGGCTCTGTATTATTATCAGGGATCGCATTCCTCCTAAAATTCCTAAAATTCCTAATATTTTGTGACCCTCCTTAAATTCCTAAAATTAGACCTAAAATTTGCTATTCATCCTAAAATTTTCGTAAGCTTATTTTTATTAAAAACACAACCGTTATTAACGCCAATAAATTTACCATTACGGTAAGGTAAAAAGACCTGTTATTGTAGAAACACAGCCTATATGCTGTGCTGCTGAAGGGAGGGAAAAATGACGCCATCGAGATGCACTTGCTTCGGGGCGGGCGTTCCATTTTTTTGCCTTCGAACAGTTTTCAAGAGTAACAAGAGATCTAAGGGAAAAGGGGAGGGGTCATTTTCACCCCTGGTTTGCGCTTTGCAGACGAACTCCGTGGCACGCAGAAGATCGTACTTTATTTTTGTACATGCCTTGTGGAACCTCCTCTTTCTGCTGATGTTTTGTTATTGTAAACCGCAGGTGGGTGGAAGCAAAGAGGAAACATGTGGTCTCCTTCCGTAACCTCCGGTAATGACGATGGGATGGTAGCTGAGTATTATCTTGGCAGGCAGTAGAGCACGTGATCATTGACCTTCGATCATGCGTCGGCGACAGCGACCTTCGATGCGCAATATATCTCGGCTCTGACTCGCTTTGACTGAACTTGCGTGAGATGCGTATGATAGTTTCTGGTTTTACGTCTTTTATGGTGTTCTCTGTGCTGTGTGCAGGTTCAGTTCTCTAGTGGTGACCTGCTTTTTTTTTTTTTTTCATATCTTCTGACATCCTCGCAGCCAAATTTCGGGAAGTTGTCTGGTTTTGCAATATTGGAACGTGTTTTTGTACTTCCCTTTCATTTTCTGGTTAGTAATACAAGTGTTTAAGATGCCTAAATCCAAAACGAAATTTCAAGATGCGTGGCTCGCCAAAGAATTGGACGGAGTGAAGTTGAAAGAATGGTGTTCTGCAACTGAAACAATATTTTCTGCTAAGTGTATATTGTGTTCAGAAATTTTCAACATTTCTAATAGTGGCTTTTCACAAGTAAAAGCGCATCATAAAGGAAAAAAACATTTGCAGAAATTTCAAAGTAAATTTCAAAATAAGTCCATCCTGAAAGCCTTTGGAGGACGGGATCTTCAGCCCAAAACAAATATTAGTGAAGTACTGAGTCATGATTTACAGTTGGCTAAAGCCGAAGCATTATGGGCCATGAAAGTTGCTAAGGACAATATGTCTTTTGTTTCATGCACTGAAACAGTTGAACTTTTCAAAGAAATGTTTCCTGATTCTGCTATTGCAGCCAAAATGCAACTTAAAGAAAAAAAAGTTGCTTATGTGATATCACATGGATTGTCAAAATATTTTGAAGAGGATTTGAAAAAGACATTGCATCTAGTAGCCCAGGAGCGGTTACTATAGCATTTGATGAAACTACAAATACACAAGTGAAACGGCAGTTGGATGTGTATCTCAGGTACTGGTCTTCAGAAATAAATTCAGTTTCTTGCCGATACCTAACAAGCGTTTTTCTGGGTCATGCAACAGCAGATATTTTGCTAAAAGAAATTCTTGATGTGTTATCATCCTTCAATATTTCGTTGAACAGAATTATTTGTGTATCCATGGACAGCCCAAATGTAAATAAGTGCTTTTTACGCAAATTCAATGAAGTTGTAAAACAAGAAACAGGCCAGAAATCTTTGGAACTAGGTTTTTGCAACCTGCATGTTGTTAGTAATGCATTTAAAATTTTTTTGACAAGCTTAAATATAGATTTTGACGAATTTGCTACTGATATGCATTACTTTTTAAAGAGTAGTGCTGCAAGACGAGAGGATTATAAATCTGTCGAGGATATAACATTGGTCACTGCCAAATTTCTTTTGCGTCATGTCAGCAACAGATGGTTAACCGTTGGTTCTGTAGCCCAGAGGCTCTTGGATCAATGGCTAAATATTACAGAATATTTTTTAAACTTCTTGCCATCTCAAAAAATATTTGAAAAACAACTGCGCAATTCGGCAAGGTATAAAAGAATTCACTGTTTCCTGAAAAATGAGCTTACTCCTTGCTATTTAGCATTAATTTCATTTTCACACCAAAATTTTGAAAAGTTTTCATTATGTTATCAGAGTGAAGAACCAAAAATACACCAGTTATATTCTGATTTAAATACTTTAATGAGGAATGTTATGGCTCAGTTTATCCAAGATGATGTTATAGCAGGGAAATTTGGAGAAGACCTAAAGAATGTAGATTTTGAAAACAAAAATTCATGGAAAAAACTAGGGGAGTTAGAAGTTGGTATGAAGACAAAAAATCTCCTCAGGAATGTTCAGGAGACCAGGCAGAAATTATTTCTCTTAGATGTAAGATCATCACTAATTGCAACCACAAAATATTTAAAGTCAAATTTGCCATTCTGCAATCAAAAGCTAAGAGACATAGAAGTTTTAAAGGTAAAAGAACCAAAGAAAGAGTCAACTCAACTTTCAGTCACTGAAGGACTTTCGGAAATAACCAGAATTTCAAGTGTTTTGCATCTTTCTGAGGAACAAATTGATAGAGTAAGAGAAGAGTGGAAACTTTTAAATTGCGATAAGCCAACTCTAGATGAACTAGTGAAATTTTCAGAGGAAGGGCATATTCCAGTGCGGATTGATCATTACTGGCGTAATATATTTAGTATTAAAGACCCTAGCGGAAAAGAAAAATACTCAAATCTTGCTAAACTCATAAAGTCAATTTTAGTTTTACCTCATGGTAATGCTGATGCAGAAAGGGGATTTTCGGTTAACACTGCTCTGTTAAGGAAGGACAAGGCTAACTTAAAAGACTCAACTATAACATCATTAAGAATAGTTAAAGGGGCCATTAAACACTATGGATGTGTAAGTAAAGTTCCCATAACAAGAAATTTGTTAAATAGTGTTTGTGATTCACATAAATTTTATAAAGAGTATGTTGATAAGCTGAAGGAAGAAGAATCAAAAAAGGTAAAAGAAAGGAAGCAGAAAGAGAGGGAAAATAAGGAAAAGCAGCTAGAGAAAAAAAGAAAAGCTGAGTTTGATGACAAAATAAAAGAAAATGATGCAGAAATAAATAGACTTAAAAACGATAAAGAAGCCTCCCTAGCAATAATTCAAGAGGGAACAGAAAGAATGAGAAAAGCTGTAGAAAAACAAAATACTGTTGAAATAGCAGTTGCCTCTAACTTGATCATACAAGGTTCAGCTGAAATAAAGAAAACTGAAAGTAAATTAGTTGTGGTAGAAGCAGAAAAAGATAGGCTAATCAGGAAAAGGTTAAAACAATAATATGAAAAAAGTAATTCAGTGAACAATTGTACATAGTTCTTGGTTTTCAATTACCTTTTTAGGATATTATAATTTAATGTGAAACCTGAAAACTTTACTGTGAAAATCGTGAATTGCTTCTGGTTCAACAGCATATTAATGTTCAAAGTGAAACTTGAATGTGGTAAATATACTTGAATATGATAACACGTGAAAAGATAAGAACTGAACATTAGAAGTAAATCATACTTAAACTTTAGACATTAGACGTTATGCAAAAAATTTGGGTGTTAACTTCGACCATATATACTAATGGACTGCACATTGGCAATAGCTGCATCAAAGCGGCCATGGCTCAAACATTGGGCACGTCATCATCAGACTCCAAATTTCGTGTAAAAATGCTGTTATGATTACTAATTTACGCTGCAGAACTTCAGTGTTTTCGGTGTATTATGTGAATGCGCCTCATATATAATGAAAACTCTTCAGGTAAGTTTACTTATGAGCTATATACATGCATGATCGTGTTGTTTACATTTTGTGATTTATAATGTGATGAACATTTGCGAAGAATTTGGAACATGCATTCCATTTTTTTTTCTTAAGTTACTATATTTTTATATCAATAGCTGCAAGTTTCTGGTTAAGTAATTGAACTTTATTGACTTAGGTATTTAATTCGTTTCTTACCCATGAAAAATCATAGAACTTTCTTTACTATATCGCTCAGAGCAACCATAAGCACAGCAGGTGTAACCCATCTTTTTGACTGTTGTCATGTGATTTTATGTTGGAGCCAGAAATTTTGATGTCATGTGCAGTCTATCAGTATATATGGTTGAAGGGTGTGAAGCAAACTCTTTACAATGTATACAAAGTTGTTTTACTAGATGTATACAAATATACATCTAGTTTTTATTGAAATACACTCCTAAAATTTTCCTAAAATTTTTCTAAAAATTCCTAAAATTCCTACCTAAAATTTTCCAGAAGTATGCTATGATCCCTGTATTATCCATGCATTATTGAATCATAGCTGTTTTTGCTTCTTTTTTTGTTCCAATTGCCTAGATGTTCTTTCAATCTGATATTTAAACTTCTTTTTATACTTTTGATATATGATTTGTTATCATAGTTATTCTTTTTTGATGGTGCAGTTGGTATCCCATAAACACCAGCTCTGTCTAAAATTGATATTGGATCTCTGTGTTGGGTTATTATTTGTGCAATATCTTTAACATTATCAGCATTTGTAAGGTTAGTTTGTTGGCATTCTTTGTTTATGATTCGTGTTATATTAGGGTGGTATGGTAGTTTCCCCACAGTATTTTAATTCTTCATTCTTAGTTGTTGTTTTTTTTTTGTATTTTTTTTTTTTTTTTTAATAATTGCTCTTGGGTACTTTGCATTCCTTGTATAGCCTGTCTGAGTTTTGCGTCATATCCAAACTCCACTGCATTGCCTTTAATCCAGTCTAGTTCTTTCTTTTCTGCATATTGACTTGAAGAATGTGTAATTGCTCTTTGTATGTAATACATAAATGCAGATATTTTATACCTCCAAGGATGATGTGACTCTTTTGGAATAATAGCTGGTATGAACGTAGGTTTTCTGTAAACTTCATATTCTATAGTGGACATGTTTTTTTAATAAAAAATCTAAGAAAGGTAGTTATTTACAATTTTCATATTCAGCTGTTAATGTAATAGTTGGGCATACATCTGTGTATCTGTTTATAAAATACTGTAAATAAATCTTCTGTCATGATCTGAAAGTCTGGGGGGGGGGAGGGGTCTCAAAACATTTAGAAATATTTTGGCAAATACTGTCCATGAATTTCTTTGTTCAATTCACTTTTTTTAGTGAGCTTGAAAAAACTTTTTATCATCAACTTGGACTGGGAAGTAAACCTAGATCTTTGGATCATAGGTCTCTTGAATTATCGTTAACACAAATTTCCCAAGCTGACTAAATAAAAAAACATGAATTGAACGATACATTCGTGTGGAGTAGTTGCCGAAATATTTTTGATGAATTTCCCATGTATTCTCAGATATTTAATTCTCTCTATTTCATCAAACATTTATTTCTACCCAGTTAGCTGGGCTTAACAAAGAATAAGATGTTAACAGTGCTAGTATATTTGTCCCTTTCCACAACATGTGCACAAAATTGTTACTAATGAAATGAAGGTGTGCTTTTGACATGAAAATCTTAAATACAACAAATGTAAAGGAATATATAGTACACAGAAAGCCTTTGTGTGTGTGTGTGTGTGTGGTTGTGGTTGTAATAGTTTGCCCAAATGTAAGCCACTTTTTCTGAATTCATATTACAATCTTTCTTTTGTTCTTTAGCATCATGCACAGTTAGTACAAATATCTGCAAGGTGCTATTCAAGCATTTGGTTTTTGAACTTTTGGTCACATAGTTGTTGCATACAGGAGTTATACCATTTCTGTAGCTTGGTCCCACGGAAAATGATGCTGTGCAACTTTAGAATCCTCAAATTTTGAAGATGACAATCCGATTTTTGGCGTAAATCAGACAAGGATGGTAAGTCAGATAAAATCCGAAAACTTGAAGAATCCTCTTTTGCCAAGGAAATGAGAGTTATTTTCAAACCTTTATGAATTCCAGGAGTGAATTCCTTGTAACTGTAAAGCTGAGGTACAGGCAAAATGTGCCAGTTTTTTAATAATTGTCCATACAACTCATAATTTGAATACCTGTCTTTTGACCAGTGGTAGCAATTTACAGAATAGTTGGATAGGCAGATCCCAAGATAGCCAAGGAAGATAAAACAAATATAGACTACCACCTAAGGTAGCAGTGTGTTGCATTACTCCAAGATATAGATTTGTCTCGGCAGCCTTGATTGGACACTTGTTAAAAATACTCTCAAGTACAACAGGAATAAAATTTTGTTTAGCCCTGAATATCATATATTTCAGTTCAAGTATTTCATTTCAGTTTGTTCACTAAAATTCTAGTATACAGATTTATTTACACAAATATATTTTCTGAATGATTTCTGCAAAACTACACCCTGACTACAGAAATGCCCTACTGTCTGCATGAATGAAAGTTTCACAAGAAAACACTACTGATAGCATGAATGCAGAATGTTCCAAAAACTTAACAATTTCCCACAAAGTGATGACAGATTTCCAATACCTTATGTTAAGTCCTAGGCCCATACATCATTTTAGATCCAAAATTGTCAGTATGAAACAAAATTTGGAGGTTATTACAATATATACTGTGACCACTGTAACATGCTTTCTGAAAAGGAAGTTTTGTTCTCTAAGTGTACCGTGTGTAAAAAAAAATAAGAGCAATAAAGTTGATATGAATAGTAAAAATAGTGAACCTGGAAATGGTAAAGTAGAAGCTGCTAAATAAAAATAAAAATGGCAAAAAATTATAAGCATTACTTGTAGTATATAAGAATTTGTAAAATAGTCATTATTTTCCAGATGTACCGTGCCCTTTGCTTTTTCCATTTTTTTATAAAAATGAGTATATATTTAAAAAGAAAGGTCAAATAAATGCACCTTTGTGATGGTTGACAGGTAAAATCAGTTGTCATGTATTTCCGTACATGTTAAATTGCCAAACATATTTCCCAATTTGTGTTATTTTCTCTTTTATCACACCAAGTTTGATACTGATTTGTGGTAGAAAATTCTGCAGATTTAAAATCTGTTTGAAATGTTATCCTATGATAATTAGTTTGAGATGCACATTTTTTTCTTTACAACGGAGAAACAGTGCTTGGTTGAGTGCCAACCAGGGCGGAGGAATCGTACGCTTGTAAGCCTTTAAACTATACAAAGGCAACTGGGTGGTGGTGGTTGGGGGGGGGGGTGTGTGATAGGTAAGGATCAGAGTCCACCTGCACACTTCAATGTTAACAGCTGATTTGTCAAAACTGATTTCAAAAATCCTGCATACTGCCTTTGAGGTAACTTGAAATTGAAGGGAATACCTCAGAGGCTGATCACATCAGGCATAGGTACAACATTATTTTACAGATTTTCAAATGTAGGTCCTAAAATTATGTATGGCTCTTCATTTCCCTTAAGGGGGACCTAAAGATAAATTCTATTTTAGATCTGTAATGTAAATTCTTTTGTACACATTTTCTCGAAGACTATTACTTTGTAGTGTTTGAAATTTTGAGCAAAAATAAAAACGACCCATAGCTAATATGTGATACGGTTATTATTCCAAAAAAATTGTTAGAATTTTTGTAAGAATTTTTTTTTGAATTCAATTTATCGGACTCGAAAGTATTCGAATTTGGCGCTAGATGGCGCAATAAGTTAGCTTAGCAGTGTTTCTGTCTGAAAGAAACGACATCCCTCATTTCTGTTTGATTTTTCTAAAAATCTGAGACAAATAGAAATCAATGAATAGATCCACAAATGAGATTGGAATCTTTTCTTCCATAAATCACCTTAAATTCTATTGTACATTCATTTTTTGAGGAGAAAATGTGTACATTAGCAGAGAACCCCTGAATTTGAGCTATAGAAATTCCACCTAATTAGGAAGCTCCACCTACTTGCAAAGCCCCACCCTAAATACCCTCATTGGTTAAAACGTTACAGCGCGTATTTTGTCTTTTCGCTCTCGCAATGTTTCCTGACTTCATTCAGTTCGCTCAAAAAATTTCAAAATCCTTGACCAGTTGTGGTTTAAGTAAGTTATTTTTTAAATGAAAAGTTCTGATCAGAACGCCCTGGTCAAATTATTAATACTTTCCCATCATGTCACAAAATAACAGAAGAAGCGCACAGGAAAGCCCACAGCAAGGCATCGAGAGCCCAGCGATTACGACGTTCTAGAGAGCAACAAAATGCCCTGGACATCAATCAGCAAGACGCTGTAAAGTAAGTATTTTATATATCAATATCCTTATGTGTATTTTCGAAGTATGTGTTGTTCTTTTTTGTGTAACCTATGTAACTGCAACATGTAGGATTATTACCAGCCCGAGTACGTAAGAGCAAGATAATCTTCCCCTTTCCCTACCAAAAGGGACGGGGAGGCTGCGAACTACTAATACTGTACGATACACTATTGTAAAGGTTGCGAAGGGCCAGAAATGCGAGAATGACATTTTATCAGCCCCCCCCTTTTTTTTTTTGTCTGTTTTAGGATAGCTGCAATTACCTAGGCCAAATTGCAAGTGCCTATGAAAATTTGTTACTTTGGAACACATTGTTCTATCCGGTATTCCTACACGTAAATTTGAGAAAAAAAAAAATTGAAGAGGTTTTTTATCTTTTGTGCATCACTCCAGGTACGTTTCATGTAGGGCTTTGGCATGATGTTACACCCCTTTTTTTTTTTTTTTTTTTTTTAATAAAATCTGTTTCGCGTATTTTCGTCATAGGGTCAAAGCAGTTCACTGTAAACCGCCACACAGGAAAACTGCCACACAAGAAAACTGCCACACCGGAAGATTGCCACACCGAGGAACACTTTGAATGTGTGGCAGTTTTCTGGTGTGGCAGTTTTCCAAGTTTCCGAATTATGTGTGGCAGTTTCCCAAGGTGCCTAACGATGGGAAGGAGCTCGTTTGTTTTTCGGAATTTTCATGTCCGTTCATACTTAGGGCAACTGGCCACAGAAGTTCGAGGGGGGGGGTATAAAGATTGCCGTTTCTTGGCCCATATTGAAAATTGAATTGGGAATTCCAAACAAATTTCGAGAAAACGTTCTATGTAAGCCAAGCGAAAATTGCTGTGTTCAGGAAAGGACAATAAGGTGGGATTTTTTAATAACGCTGCACTTTTACTTAGGCACTAAATATTTACATAACATATCAAATTTGTAACATTTTCTTTTAATTAATTAATTCATGGGCCCTACACCTCGGATTTTTTTAACAGCATTTAATCCACCGACTTCATCATAACGCTTACGTATCAAATCAAGCCAATAGCATTGCGGTTTTACTTAGGCACTAAATATTAAAGTCATAAGCCACAGGCATAGGCCTTTTTAACAGTTTTTATTCTACCAGTGTCATATTCACAACGTTTACACATCAAATCATGTTAATAATATTGCGCTTTTATTTAGGCTCGAAATATTTATTCACAGGCCGTAGGCCTAGGCTTAGGCCCTTTTACCAGTTTTTATTCTACGAATGCCATATTCACAGCGTTTATACAGAATATCAAGTTAATAATATTGGGCGTTTTCTTAGGCACGAAATATTAATTCATAGGCCCTAGGCCTTTTTAGTAGTTTTTACTTTATCATTGTCACATTCACAACGTTTACACAACAAATAAATGTAATAATATTGCGCTTTTATTTAGGCAGGAAATATTAATTCATAGGCCCTAAGCCTAGGTCTTTTTGACAGTTTTTATTCTACCAATGCCATATTCACAAAGTTTACACAGCAAATCAAGTTAATAATATTGGGGTTTACTTAGGCACGAAATATTAATTCATGAGCCCTAGGCCTTTTTAGTAGTTTTTACTTTATCAATGCCATATTGACAATGTTTACACAACAAATAAATTTAATAATATTGCGCTTTTACTTAGGCACGAAATATTAATTCATTGACTCTAGGCCTAGGCCTTGTTAATAGTTTTTACTCTATCAATGCCATATTCACAACGTTTACACAAACACAAAAAAAAAAAAAAAATTAATAATACTGCTCTTTTACTTAGGCACGAAATATTCGTTCATAGGCCCTAGGTCTGAGCCTATGAATTAATATTTCGTGCCCAAGTAAAATCGTAATACTATTAAATTGATTTGCTGTGTAAACGTTGTGAATATGGCATTGATGGAGTCAAAACTATTAAGAAGGCCTAGGGCCTATGAATTATATTTCGTGCCTAAGTAAACGCGCCCAATATTTTTAACATGATTCGCTGTGTAAAAGTTGTGAATATGACATTGGTGGAATAAAAACTGGTAAAAGGCGCTTTTATTTATGCACAAATATTTATTTTTTGAATAAATATTTTGTGCCTAAATAAAAGCGCAATATTATTAATTTAATTTGATGTGTAAACGTTGTGAATATGGCATTGGTAGAATAAAAACTGTCAAAAAGGCCTAGGCCTAGGCCCTGTGAATTAATATTTCCTGCCTAAGTAAAACCGCAATATTAATACATTTATTTGTTGTGTAAACGTTGTGAATATAGCAGTGATAAAGTAAAAACTATAAAATAGGCCTAGGGCCTATTAATATTTCGTGTCTAAGCAAACGTCCAATATTATTAGCTTGATTTTCTGTGTAAACGTTGTGAATATGGCATTGGTAGAATAAAAGCTGGTAAAAGGGCCTAGGCCTAGGGCCTGTAAATAAATATTTCGTGCTAAATAAGAGCGCAATATTATTAACTTGATCTGATGTATAAACGTTGTGAATATGACACTTGTAGAATAAAAACTGTTAAAAAGGCCTATATGCCTGTGTCCTATGACTAATTTAGTGCCTAAGACTTATAACATTGACTTGATTTGATACGTAATCGTTATGAATATAAAGTCGGCGGATCAAAAGCTGTTAAAAAGGCCGAGGTGTAGGGCCTATGAATTAATTAAGTGAAAGAAAAATATTACAAATTTGACATGTTATGTAAATATTTAGTGCCTAAGTAAAAGTGCAGCGTTATTAAAAATCCCACCTTATCGTCCTTTTTTTAACACAGCATGAGTCATGCTGTAATTCTCGCTTGGCTTACATAGAACGTTTTCTCGAAATTTGTTTGGAGTTCCCTATTAATTTTCATTATAGGCCAAGAAACGGCAATCTTTATAGCGCCCCTCCCCGTTGAACTTTTGTTGTGGCCAGTTGCCCTAAACTCGTCTGAACCGGCATGAAAATTCAGACAAACAAAAGAGCTCCTTCCCCTCGTTAGACACCTTGGAAAACTGCCACACATTCAAAGTGTTCCTGGAAGGAACAGCAATTTGTGCCCAGATGAAAAACATGTGGCAGTTTTCCTGTGTGGCAGTTTTCCAAGTTGCTGAAAGACGTGTGGCGGTTTTCAGTGAACTCAGACGGACAAGCAAATTTAATTATTGTCATTTATAATGCTAATAGCTCCGAAATTACAGCTGTCGGTCTCTCTCTCTTCGGGCCCTATGGAGTACGGTAAAATACAGACCATAATTTTTATGTAAGTATATTGCGTGACTTTCGAGGAATACTTTTGCAAAATTTTAGTCGGAGAATTTTGGGGAAGGGTGTAGTGTAATTGCCTTCCCTCAACGGGACACCCTTGAAGTCGCTTCCTGTGTTTCTAAAAATAAAGAGCATTGCAAAAGTTTTTGAAAATTCAAATTGCGGCTGACCCACTGTTCCAAGTAACCCACTCTTTCCCGTAATTTAGCAGTGCTACAGTGCCAAACGGGATGTAGGAGACTGCCAGGGTACTGTTCTTTGAGTACTGTATTGTACCAATATATGTCCATCCCCTCCCACGCCTGGTCTTTTTTTCAGGACTGCACCACTGGTATAATCTATTTAGAGGTGGCAGGTTTTAGTGGTAGTAAAAGTTAATAATTTGTTAACAGCCCACAAAAAACAAAAGGAAACTCAAAGTAAAATCGGAAACTAACATTTAGTAAGAAAACTGATGTATTCAAGATTTTATTTCCGACCCGTATATCCCTGCCTCTTCGACTTGGGAACTGAAAGGAATACGAAAGGGTGGAAGACGAACTTGGGGCTGTTTACATTGCTCATTGCTACCCGATAAAAGTTTTCTGACAGTCCAAGAAAGGAACATCGCTTCGGGCGGGGAACATTTGGAGGACATTCACCAAAGATATCCCATCTCCCTTGACAATGAATACAATAGTAGGGGGGGGGGGGGGTAAGCGCTGTTAATCCTTCAAGACCGACCTCAGTGAAGATGATGACCCTTGGGCACTCAGTTTTTCTGTGTCCAAATCCTTTGTTTAGAAGTTGCAGGCACATCGTAAAATGGGGGCCACTGCTTCCAGGGAAGGGAGAGAACAAGTTTCGTAAGAGAATGTACAGCAACTGCATTTCGTTCGCAGATCATGCCAAAGTGTAGGATTTTTCCTAGTAGCACAAAACGAAAACAGTCTTTAGCTGTTTACAAAGCAATAGGCCACGCTCTATTCTGGAAGATTTGAACTATAAAAGCTAATACGACGGACTCAATGAAACAATATTGGAGTGTTCCTAAGGAACTTAGGCAGTTATTTTTTTTTTTTGGGGGGGGGGATCCTATTGATTGCACCATTTACTGTTCATTACCCTACAATTCGAAACCCTCAATTCAATATTTTTTCTGAACTCGGTACTTCCCAATAGTGAGGAGAATGTAACATTTCGAAAAAAAAGTCCTGGTGGTGTGATATAAATTTCAGCACTATTCCAGAAATTAGTAACAAATAAATAAAACAGTTATACATGACATGATTATGCGAAATTCTCAAGAATACTTGTATATGAATGCAAAGAAAGTTTAAACTTTTCATTTTTCAAATTTACAAATTGAAATATTGTAAATATTTGCAATGGAATAAAAACAAAACCTCTTGCTTTCAAATTATCATTGTCACTACATTTACGTCTGATATTACGATGAAGTTTGGACTATCCAGCACATTACGAATTTTATTCCATATTTCTAAAGATTCAATATCCGAGTTTTTGAAATTTAGATGTGGTTTTCAGTTGCCAGTATGCACCATGTTAAGAATTATTCCACAAATGTAGCATTTATTTACTTATTTATTTATTGCAGGTCAGACATGCTGAACTCTGGTGAAGATAGTGATACACCGATTACCCCTGCTTTTCTACTGAAATTGCAGCTTACTGTTGTATCATTAGCTGTACTGCCATCTCCAATAATCACACAAAAAGCTGTAATGCATCAATAAAGTGAAATATCAGTAGAAAGTGCTGCTATGTCAACTCCTGAAATAAGTGTAGTTTTCAAAGAAAATTATAAAGGGAATTCTTTGCCACCAAGCATTTTGTTATTCAGCAGGCTCGACTTCTGCAAATGCACAAATACAATTGTAACTTTGGAAGAAACTTAGTTTTACATAAAGTTACACAAATGGGTCTTGTGGTGGCTTTACATTATGTGTGCAGTAAGATTTGTGGCACAGTGAGTATAATTAAGACAGACAGAGAGAGAAAAAGGATGTGTCAGTCAACTGGCTGTGTTAGGTGCCCTTTCTGCCGGAAGTGGTTATGACCAAGAGTATGAAAAGATGAGCACTATGGATATTAAATACATGGCACGTCCCACTTTCTCTAAATGTGAAAGAACAACGGGTAAAATAATTGAAGCATGCATGCAAGAAATCATTGGATCTTCGAATGCAGAAGAGAAAAGGCTGGCAGAAAAGAGAAATGATAAAGATGATGAAGAATTGTGTAACGGCCATCGTTGTTCATGGAGGATGGTGCAAAAGAAGTTATCGCCATGGCTATAATGCCTCCAGTGGTGTTGCTGCATAATTATAGGAATGGAGACCCAAAAAGTAATATTCATTGGAATTAGAAGCAAAGTTTGCCCAATATGTAGAGCCAATTCCTTCCAAAGATCATTTGCGTTGGAGGAATTGGAATGGAACTTCTACTGCCATGGAAACTGGAAACCTGCAGAGTGTTCACAAGATACGTTGCATTCGTTTGGTTGGAGACGGTGATGCTAACACAATGAGCCAAATTCAGGAAAGAATTTGGTACGGAGGAAAAAGTAATAAAAATTGAATGTGCAAATCATGCTGTTTGCAGATATGGTACAGATCTGGAACGTCTACAGAAAGCCAGTTCTAGGTTCTCAGGTGCGAAAGGCATGAAGAAATTTAAAGGAAACTAGGCCTCGTCTTGTAAAGGGAGCTCGAACTGCAATAAAAATCACTCTAAAGAAAATAACAGCCAAATTACCCAGACTGCCATTGACGAGTTAGCAAATGAGCTCAGAAATGGACCAAACCATGTTTTTGGAAATCATGATTGCTGCGGAAGTTTTTGCGAAAGAAATACCACTATTCCTGATGTACAGACATATAACATCATGAAATCCATTGCCATGCTTTCAGCCATACAAGAAGAAATTGGAAGAACATTAATATCATGCTGCAGCACACTGATATGGAATGCCACAAATAACCCAGCAGAGAATTTCATGTCTCAGTTCTGTAATGTTACCAGTAGAAAGTGAGTAGATCACTCCAAAGCAGGGAGAATAAACAGAATAAACAGGGAGAATAAACATTTTTGCAACTACCCCATCAGAGCTGCAGAGTATGATCCAGGAACTTGCTGACAAGAGTAAAGAAGTGGGATTAAAAATGAACTTTCAGAAAACAAAAGTGATGTTCAATGCTTTTACAAGAAATGAAGATTTATCGATTGATGGAGAAAAGCTGGAGATAACAGGCACGTACGTTTATCTTGGACAGCAGATATCAAGTGAGGGTCACATTGGTGAAGAAATTAATCGGCGTATAAAACTTGCCTGGAGAGCTTTTGGAAGAAACAGCATAATTTTCAAGAGCAATATTCCATTATGTCTTAAAAGAAAAGTGTTTGATCAATGCATCCTTCCAGTGCTTACGTATGGTGCAGACTTGGACCTTAGCTAAAAGAGACATACAAAGGCTGCAGACAACTCAAAGTAGCATGGAGAGGTGCATGCTTGGTGTAACCAGGAGAGATAAGAAGAGGAACTCGTGGATCCGAAAAATGACAAGAGTGGAAGACATCATGATCAGAGTTAAATCCCTGAAATGGCAATGGGCTGAACATACTGCCAGAAGGACAGATCATCGATGGGCAGCCGAAATTTTAGATTGGATTCCAAGGGACAGGAAAAGACCCAGAAGAAGACCGCATGGGAGATGGGTGGATGAAATTCGAAAGTATGCAGGAGTGACATGGAGGAGACTGGCACAAGACAGACCGTTGTGGAGGAAACTTGGGGAGACCTTCGTCCAGCAGTGGATTGATAATGGTTGACGCTGATGATGATGATGATGATGATGAATCACGTGAAAAATCGGGAATTAGCATTAAATAATAACTAATGAAGTGCAGATTTAATACCGCGTGTACATTTACTGTTTTGCTCGGAATGTATTTTTCTGTACTGAGTTGCAATTCGACATAATAATGAACCTAAACGGAGGGGGGGTGCGCAGTTAATAATTAATTAATAAAAATACAATGTGCAATTAAGAAATTTAATAATAATTTATAAAACTTGCGCACTTGGGAGTTAATAAGGTAGTGTTGGTCACTTAAATAAATCACTACTATTACTTTGGTGTAGGTTCTCTATGTAGTAATAGAAAATATCCCTTTGTGGACTACTTGTTTTATTCCGTCCGTTGGTCTTGAAGCAGCATCACAGCCTAAACTATATTGGACTCATTTGGAAGGATCAGCAGTTCTTTTACAGCGTTCTTTTTTTTTTTTTTTTTTTTTTTTTTTTGCTGTCAACTGTTATTTTGTAAAGTTTACGGAAGTAGTAAATTTTATAACGTTGCATTTTTACCCAAGCTCAAATCATTAATTAAAAGGGCCCTTGCCTTGTACCCTACAATTATGTTTTCGTGCCTTTGAAAACGTGAGACAATTTTCATTGCTGGGTGTGTAAACCTTACGAATGTGAAAACAGTGGTATAAAAATTTCCAAAAAGAGCTAAGCCTAAGGCCTTAGATTAGATTTAATTTCTCTTTGTTAGTTATATGCACTTATGAACATTAAAAAAATGGGATGCATTTTTCTAGTACAGCCCAAATGGCCAAGATTTGTGCATAGATACAATGAGAAATAAAGATAAATAAATAAATAAATAAATAAATAAGCAGAGACAGCGGAAAAGAAGAAAGAGAAAAAAACTCGATTGAGATTATTTGTGTTAAAAAATGTCAATTTCAGTGAGTGACGATTGAATAAATAAATTTCAAAAATCCACAAGGCCTCGGAAAAAAAAAAAAAAAAAAAAAAAAAAAAACGTGGCCTTATGGGACAGCTGGATAGTCACGACAATTTGTACCTCAAATGAAAGCGCAATTTTCCCCAAAAGTGGATACCACCAGTTTTCTACGGACACTTTTCCTAAACTCAGAAAATACACCTAATCATGCAACAGTGAAATGTAAAAAAATTATACATGGTCATTACATGATTGACAAAAACAGGGCCAAATCAAAATTCTCCCTTGAATCGAAAGACCGCCCCCTCTCCGAACACTGCGATGACGCCGATGATTCGCTGATCCAAATTCAATAGGTGTGGCTATCGCGTCTTTGACAGTTACCCAAAGTGTAAAAGCAACACCTACAGAGTGATTTTTTGCGCCATCTATCGCAGCAGTTGAAGCTTACAACCATGTTTAGGTCCCCCTTAATATACTTTCTAAAATTACTTTACAGGTTTTCATATGTATTTTTTGCTTTATAAGCATGACTTTAGAAGGCTGCTGACTGTTACTATCATGTGCATGTAGTAAAAGATAGTTGTGTACATACCATGCTTTTCTAATTTAGTTCCATTATATTAACTCAAATGGTATGACACTGACAAGATAAATTCCTGTATTTCATTACAGTGCAAGAATATACTAAAATACATATTATAATGTAGTTGTATTACTGTTTTTTCAGGTGGAAAGCTGAAAGGGAAAAAAGAGTAACTGGGAGCATATGTTATGAGCTATGCACATATGCATTCAACAAAAATCCTCAGTGGGACAGGAAGATTAATTCCATCTACTTTTCCGAATTCAAAGGAAATTATGCAACTGGCCATGGTCAAAAATATGAAGCTGCAGCAAGAACTGCATTCATAAGTAACACTGGGTTGAATGTTTGTGTACCAGGAATCATAATACACCCAGAAATGCCATGGGCTGGTTATAGTCCAGATGGCTTAGTGATCCAAAATGATGATATTATTATTCTGGAAATTAAATGCCCACTTATGGGTACAAAACATTCAGCCGCACAACTTGTACCGAGTACCACTTATATTGCCAATGATAAAAAAACGGGACAATATGTGTTTAAAAAAAGCACAGGTCCAAATGGGAATGCCAATAACTAGAGCCAAAGTGTGCCACTTTAATACTATATTCATCAGTAGATAATTCCTATGTCAGAATTGATGTTCATATAGATCAGGAATTCATTGCAGGCATGCTGCAAAAATTAGAATTTATATATTTTAGATATGTTTTGCCTGTTTTAAAAGTTTGTGAAGTTTCTGTGTCAGACATAACAGTAAAAAGCTGAGGAAAGGCAGAGCGTCCTGGGCTCCTGGTGCCTGAAAGTACTTCTTTGTATTGAAATTTCTTGTGCAATAAAACAGTGTTTAAAAGTGAAATCATAGCCTCGAGTTATTTTTTCTTAAAGTAGAAGTTATTATTTCTATGCTTGTCTTTTTATCCATGGCACATGTTGCAACTATTGTGTGGGTGAAAAGTGAGTCCACATGAGTATAATAAATTGTTGGTATGGTGGAAATATAAAAGGTTGTTTGATTACGGGTTATTGTATTTAGTAAAAATTTAATTATGCAAATATTAAACTGAAGTTGAATATTGAAATTTGAGTAAAAATGAAAGTTTGGGAGATGGGTGGATGCATTTTGAAACAAAAGTTAGATCCAATCTATTTAAGCCATGTTAAATGAAAAATAAAATAAAATAAAATGCAACACTGATATTTGAAATTCCAAAAGTTATCATTGTATGTTTGTGTTTACGATGATTGAAACACCTGCAAGTGGAAAATAGGTAATTGTTTGCATGTGTACCAAATATGTGAACACTAAAAATCAATGGTATGCAATGTACTCTTGTAATAACTTTTGGAGGCAATGAAGGTCAATTTAGTGGTTAGGACAAAATGCATTAATTCAGGGCTGGAAAAATAAGCTCTAATTTTAGGAGCCAGATCCAAACTCCAGGATTCAAATCAGCCCTTAGTCAAGCTAAGGTGGGTAAACGTGTGACCCTGAGAGGAAATTCAACTGGAACACATAATTCTTCTCTGCACAAAGTCTGGGTTTTTGAAAGGCCACTTGGCCTATATTTATTTTATAAACTTCATCAAAGTAAACAAGTTTTTTGTTTTTTTTTCCAAACCACATTCAGCTGTACATGTCAACATTTCTAACCCTGGCCACAGGGTCCAATAAAAATTAATTGTATGAAGTGCAGCTTATGTGCTTCCAAAGGGACAAAAATTTATACATACAAAAGGAAAGTGTAAAGTTTCCAAAAAATAATTGTGAGGTCTTTCTTTACACATGGATATTTCTTAACAGGTGGTTCCTCTAAATTTTAGATTATATAGCAGGCCTAAAAAGCATCACACATTTAAAATTCACAAATTATACGGCACTGTTTAGATTGTAATATGACACACACATACAATGAACATGGTGGATAAGTTATGTCGCTGAAATGAAATATCTCTTTCTATGGGGTGGAAATTATAAGAATATGTGTACTATGGTGTTGATTTGCCCTTTCGAACAACCTCCTCAACCAGATTTACATGACCCTCATTAATCTTAGATATTACAACAACTGAGCACAAATTTACCAATAATCAAAAAATGGCATTAAATTATTGGTTCTACACTCCCAGGAAAATTTGGCCTAAAATAAAATAGCACAACACTTTAGCATTACTTGATACAAAATCAATTCTAGGTACCACACTACACCTACTGCATTATATACCTTACTTATCTCAAAAGTTAACCTTAAATTGCAATGCTTACAAATAGACTTAAACTTCACACTATCCTCATGAAATTCAAATACTTTACTTACCAAATATAATTTATATAATATTAAGTGTACATTACCTAAAACATTATTAAAAAGTCCCTACAAGCTGACATACTAAATCTACTGAGAAGTGGGTTCAAATCAAATTTTATTTGTCATTTTGAAATAATCCACCACTATGAAATTAAAATTTGTCTTCAGACAGAATTGGGTTTCCAAGGTTTGCCAATGCTGCAGAAACTTTAAACACATCATGCAGTCCAGTACTACTCTCACCTTTTTGAAATTTGTGAAGTACTTGGGCAAATTGCACATAATTTCTTTTGTTGGCCAATAAATTGCACAGTCCAACACTTGTGACATCAGTTTAATTGATTCGCGAAAGACAGTCGTGCAGGTGTTTGGGCTACAATCAAACAGAGCCCCTAATATGGTCCATTTCACATTAGTTTTCATCTTTACTAATGTTAAGAGAACCATGTGCTGTAATAATTAAGTCTAATTGGTTGCTCGGGAAAGATTTCTTGCATTATAGTAACAATGGTTTCTAACAGTTCCTTGGATTGTAGTCCAGTAAAAGATTTGAATTGTGTGCCTGAAGAACACAACTGTTCAAAATTCACAGTTGGCTGTTTTATTGACCCTGAACAGACTTGCACTGCCTTGTGCTGCTGAGCTGGTATAGGCCTACTATCCATCAGCTGAAGCAGGCTCATCACTGCAATACTACGATCTTCATCTCTGCCTGGATTCTCACCAAGGTGGGCTACATTATCTGTCATCAGCTCAAGTGAACCAGTTGCTGGAAGATGACGATCTTCCTCACCATCTTTCCCAGGCAGCTCATCTCCAAGCACAACAGTGTGGTCTGAAGATTGTCCCACCTTCACAGTTAACCTGTAGAAAGAGTGAAATGACTCAGCAATGAAAAACATTATAACAGAGGATACCTTATTTGCAACCAACAATGATATACAGCAATATCACATACAATGCTTCAAACAAATAAAACCAATGTGGCAGTGCATGTGGATTATGTTAATGGAATACTACCAATCTCACAAACAAAACAGAAGCTAAGAATTCTATAATGGACTAGTATCCTTTACACAACATTTTAATAGCAATTTAAAAACATTTTCAAAGGACATAAATTTCAATAAATGTCCAAAATTTCATATGATTTAAGCTTTCAGGAAGTGACATAATTATGCTTGAAGGATGTGGTAGAGAAATTTTTGCAAGATATTTTACTAAAAGCCAAATTACTGCTACTAATACAGATTCTTCTATCAGTAGTTGCCATGTTGTTGGTATTATATACAGTGTGACGTCATTACAATATGCAGAAGCAAGATGGATCTAGAAAACGAAATCGAGCAATTGTAGCATCAATCCACCACAAATACCATCCCCGTACCATGGCGATTATGATTAGAAGAGTTTTCCTGAAGACACTGTGCTGACATTTAAAACATGTACCAATATTTGCCTCAAATCCAGCTTAAGATTTATTTTAATGTAAGTGTTGTATCAGAATCAAACCAATAAACAGTACTACCAGGGAATTTGGGTCTGACCTAACCTAGGGGCCTCATAGTCCAAAAATAGAGCCTCCTCATTGTACACTGAACTGCCATTGAATTAGAGTTGGCAGCAATTATGCAAATGCTTGCCAGCTACCTGCACATTATCACACATGCTCAGCCAAAACTAGGTTTAAATATAGCCATTGGGTAACAATTTCCTTAACAGTGATTGATTACAGGTGTAATGGGTGAGATGCATGATTTGGATGCTTTTGATTGAGGGCAGATCATTGGTGTCCAGAGACTGGGTCACTCTATCTCACAAGTCATTAAGACATTTGAGTTTTCCCATGCTATGCTGGAAGAAGAGGTGAGCTGTGTTACTAGTATGTCGAATTCAGTGGCACTTCAGTGTATATAAGGGATATCATTCTGTCAAAAACTGTAAAGGAACAACAAAAAAATAATGATGGGAGGAAGGCTATCAGAATGATGGGATTACTGACATTTTGGGCATAACCATTTCTGATTATGGTGCCAACAGCTCCTCATGGAGTTTAATAACCAAAAGAGAGAGATCACTTATTCAAAAAATTGTAACAACTACTATAATACAAAATTGCTATGTTGCAAATGGCACATAGTACAAGGGCGAAAAAAAAAAAAAAAGCTTGAGGTTTATGCATATTGTTTAATAATTTTAAATGCATTAAAAATTACAAATGTAATATTTCATATTGTTTTACTTCCCTCCCCCATAAGAAGCAAATGATGGACATGATACCGAAAAAGATCTGCCCGGGAAAATGCTGGCAGTGCCCACGGTAGCACTGTAGGCTTCTAGAGATATAGCAGTGTTGGAATTAGAAAAAATCTACAGGCCCAGCGGACCACTTGAATTTGCAAAACACTGGTCCGCAAAAATAGCCACTGGTCTGTGAATGAAAAACTTACGCATTTACAATATATGTAAAAAATTAACACATCATTTCATCGGGATGTATATCAGAAATTAATAACAACAGAATTTGTACATCATCATCATCATTGTCAACCATTATCAATCCACTGCTGGACGAAGGTCTCCCCAAGTTTCCTCCACAACGGTCTGTCTTGTGCCAGTCTCCTCCATGTCACTCCCGCATATTTACGAATTTCATCCACCCATCTCCCATGTGGTCTTTTTCTGGGTCTTTTCCTGTCCCTTGGAATCCAATCTAAAATTTCGGCTGTCCATCTATGGTCTGTCCTTCTGGCAGTATGTCCAGCCCATTGCCATTTCAGGGATTTAACTCTGATCATGATGTCTTCCACTCTCGTCATTTTTCGGATCCACGAGTTCCTCTTCTTATCTCTCCTGGTTATACCAAGCATGCACCTCTCCATGCTACTTTGAGTTGTCTGCAGCCTTTGTATGTCTCTTTTAGTTAAGGTCCACGTCTCTGCACCATACGTAAGCACTGGAAGGATGCATTGATCAAACACTTTTCTTTTAAGACATAATGGCATATTGCTCTTGAAAATTATGCTGTTTCTTCCAAAAGCTCTCCAGGCAAGTTTTGTACGCCGATTAATTTCTTCATCAATGTGACCCTCGCTTGATATCTGCTGTCCAAGATAAACATACGTATCTGTTATCTCCAGTTGTTCTCCATCAATCGATAAATCTTCATTTCTTGTAAAAGCATTGAACATCACTTTTGTCTTCTGAAAGTTCATTTTTAATCCCACTTCTTTACTCTTGTCAGCAAGTTCCTGGATCATACTCTGCAGCTCTGATGGGGTAGTTGCAAAAATGACTACGTCATCAGCAAAACGAAGTGGGTTAGATAATCTCCATTAATCTTTATCCCTTTGTTTTCCCAGTTCAGTGATTGAAAGACATTTTCCAATGTGGCATTAAAGAGCTTCGGAGATATGGTGTCACCTTGTCTCACTCCCTTTCCAATTTTTATGTGTGTTGTATTTTCAAACAGCCGAATCTTTGCACTTGCATTTTCATAGATGTTATTAATAATATTAATGTATGCATCTTCAATACCGCAGGATTTCAGAGCCGTGGTAACTGCTGATGGTTTCACCGAATCAAAGGCTTTTTCATAATCGATAAAAGCCATGCACAATGGAAGTTCATATTCCCTCGCTCTTTCAATTAGTTCTCTCAGTACGTGGATATGATCTATTGTGCTGTAGCCACTCCTGAATCCAGCTTGTTCTCTCGGTTGAGCCATGTCCAGTGTTACCTTCAAGCGGTGTGAAAGAACTTTAGTGAAGATTTTATAAACCACTGATAGGAGGCTGATAGGTCTGTAGTTCCTGAGATCCTCAATGTCACCTTTTTTATGTAGCAGGATCATTGTAGCATTGTTCCAATCCTCAGGAATCTTCCCTTCATTAAGGCATCGAGTGAAAATTTGGGCGAGTACTGTTTCAATTTCTCCACTTGCTTCTTGTATGATGTCTATAGTAATTCCATCTTCTCCTGGAGCTTTCCCCCGCTTCATGTTCTTGATTGCATGAGCAACTTCTGCTGGGAGGACTGGAAGAACTCTGGTACCTTTCATGATGTCTGGAGTACATGTATCATCCCTTTCATATAATTTGGAGTAGAAATCTTTCACTATTGTCAAAATTTCGCCTCTATTTCTTGTTATAGAACCATCTTCTTTTCTCAGAGCCATAATCTGTTTTCTTCCCTTACTGAGATGTCCCTTTGCTATCTTTAGGCTTTGGTTGTTTTCAATTGCTTTCCTCACTAGCTCACAGTTGAATTTCCTTACGTCTTCAGTGATACTTTTTCGTGCTGTCTTGCATAGCTCTATATATTCCACTTTGGAAGTCACATCTTCTTTAGTTGTCCTCATCTCTCTTCTTTTTTGCATCAACATTTTGGTTTTTCCTGATAATTTGTTTACATGCAACTTGTTCTTAGACCCAGCTAGTTTTGTTGCTGTTTCCATAAGAGCTTTGGTTACTTTTCTGTTAACTTCCGAAATATCCACTTCTTCCGATGTTAGGCCTTCTAAAGCAGAGAATCTGTTCTTCAGTTCCAACTTGAAAGTATTATGGTATTTTTTAAGGTTGGTTATGTCAATACATTCTGTTTGTCTTATGAGCTTGCCACGTTCCAGTTTAGTGTTGAGGTGCATCTTACATCTCACCAATCTATGGTCACTACCTGTGTTGAACTTGTTCAGCACACTGCAGTCTTCGATGACGAATTTTTTGTTACACATAATAAAATCAATTTCACTTGTCGTCCCAATTGGATGTCTCCATGTCCATTTCCTGTGTGGCTTTTTCTTGAAAAAGGAATTCAAGATGAAAAATCCTTCTGCCTCTGCAAACTCAACGAGAGTATTTCCACGCTGGTTTCTGTTGCCGTGACCGAATTTACCTACTGAAGTTTCATTCTGTTGCCGGTGCCCTATTTTTGCATTGAAATCTCCCATAATTATCTTCAAGTGCTGCTTACCTTTATTATTTAGATGACGAATTTCCTCATAAAATTCTTCAATTTCTTCTTCAGGATGACTTGTGGTGGGTGCATAAGTTTGAATAATCTGAGCCTGGTATCTTCTCGATAGTTGGATAACGAGTCGTGCAGCTCTGTCAGAGGAACTTTCAACTTCTACCACTTTATCCTTCAGTTTCTTGTTTATTATAAATCCAACACCACTAGTTCTGCCAGTATCTGTCCCACGATAATAGAAGAGATGTCCACTTTTCAGTTCAATGAGATCTTCTCCTTTTCTCCTTACTTCACTTAGCCCGACGATGTCCCACTTGATCCTTTGTAGTTCCTCTTCCAATTCAAGAAGCCTTGAATCAGAAGATAGGGAGCGTCCGTTGTAGGTAGCCAAGGTCAGCATCAAATGGCAGCCTAGTCCGGTTCTCCGGGGATTCTTAGCACCCTCTGCCTTCATGTCGCACTGGCAGCTGCCTTGGCCAGGTACATTCCAGCTGCCGGAGACTGAGGGCCAAGATTTAAGTTGTAGAGTCATTTTGGAGGTGTTTGACCATAACTCACCACGCTGGCCAAGCGGGTTGGTGAGTGTGGGATAGCATTTCCTCTGATCCCGATGGTATAGTTATACCGCTATTTGCGGTCGTCAGAGCCCCTTAAGTGGGAACAGGATGCACCACGAGAAGGCGGGGTTGACATTTGTCAAGGAGAGGCTGTGATGTTACGCATCACCTGACGCATGAAAATATGCTAATAAATAAAACAAAATATGGTAGGCAGTCAAATAGTTGGCAAGGCTAGTGTATACCAAAATGAGGTGGTCACTCATTTTTACTGGTCCAAAAATGGCACAAATACTAATACATTTAGTATGCACGTGGTATTAGTATCAAAGGACAGTACACTGAAGCATAATATGTAGTTAATTTTGATTTAAAATTTATAGTACAAAAATATATTTTGATTAGCATTCACAAACATAAAAAGGCGACCTACATACCTCGAACAAAGAAATAAAAATTTCTTACCTCTTTTGCACAGCGGCTTTCATACCTCCTTTCTTTTTCTTTAACATTTTTTTTTCCAAAGTTTCTAAATTTTGAGTACATGACAATGGCAAATTCAAACTTGGTACAGCTATATTTGCCGCCCCGGTGGCGCAGTGGTCTAAGGCGCTGGCCTCTGATCATTCGTCCGTAAGGGGTCCGGGTTCGAATCCCGGTGAGGCATGGATGTTGTGTTTGTCTTACGACGACACTGGCTCTCTCCCTTCCCTGGAACCAGTGACCCTAAATTAGGGACGGGCGACTGCTTATAGCCCATTGAGTTCCTCACGGTGGTCGTTAAACCCCCAATAAAAAAAACCAGCTGTATTTTTTAAATGCTTCCTCAATCTAGGCAAATCTATGGAAAAACAGGATGTTTTATCCACTGATAAACACACAAAAAATATATAGTGAATCCAAATATTCTGACATAATGAAAATGTTACACTAAAATATAAAAATGGCTGCAAACACTAAAAATTTCTTGTACTATAGAACATTCATGTAAGTGTGTTACAAGTACTAAATATAAATTATGCTAATTTTGAAATACTATTAAAACTGTACTTCTTACAAAGGAAAAAGTCAGTCTGCTTTTAGGCTTACTATTTATTGCAGAAAATAACACATAAAAAATACATTTTCAACTGTACTTTCATCTTTGCTGTCTAAGTCATCCTCAACTATAAAACTGGGCTGCAATTGATGATTTCTTAGACAGTATAGATGAAAGTACTATCAAATATGTATTTTCATGTCATAAACAGTAAAGAGCCTAAACTTGGGACTGAATTTTTCCTTTGAAAAAAGTGAGTACAGCTATGATAATACAGTAAAACCTATGAATAGCGGACACCTCCGGACCGGATGATCTGTCCGCTATTGGGAGGTACACGCCTGTCTGCCCAAGCCATTGCACAATGCAAACTTCGTGGTCAGGGGTTTTATTTTGTTCTTTTTGCTTTTAAAAATAACGTCACATGCATAAATATTCCTACTTTATATGTACATATTTATGCAGTAATAAATTCCGAAACCGCATTAGTAATACTGTACATGAAATTGAATATATGTACGCCGCCCCGGTGGCGCAGTGGTCTAAGGCGTTGGCCTCTGATCATTCGTCGGAAGGGGTCCGGGTTCGAATCCCGGTGAGGCATGGATGTTGTGTTTGTCTTACGGCACTGGCTCTCTCCCTTCCCTGGAACCAGTGACTCTAAATTAGGGACGGGCGACTGCTTATAGCCCATTGAGTTGCTCACGGTGGTCGTTAAATCTCAAAAAAAAAAAAAAAAAATATATATGTACGCATTTATAGTAATTTAAATACTTTGAGCTTTTCGAATATGAGGGAAAATGCAAATTACGTACAAATGTATATACGTAATTCAATGCATGTTTCTGATTAACAAATGCTCTAAAACTTTGTAAAGGTACTTACAGCTAAATGCTTGCTTGCAAAAAAATCTGACAAAAGTTTTTTTTTTTTTTTGCCGTTTACAGCCTCTTTTTCACTATGAATTTTCAAATTCATCAAAAGTGCTAGTCCCTTTTGCTAATAAAAATGTATGAAGTTCTTTTTTTTTTTTTGATTGGAGGTTTAACGACCACCGTGAGCAACTCAATGGGCTATAAGCAGTCGCCCGTCCCTAATTTAGGTTCCAGGGAAGGGAAAGAGCCGTAAGACAAACACAACATCCATGCCTTTCCCGCCCCAGTGGCGCAGTGGTCTAAGGCGCTGGCCTCTGATCATTCGTCCGTAAGGGGTCCGGGTTCGAATCCCGGTCAGGCATGGATGTTGTGTTTGTCTTACGGCACTGGCTCTCTCCCTTCCCTGGAACCAGTGACCCTAAATTAGGGACGGGCGACTGCTTATAGCCCATTGAGTTGCTCACGGTGGTCGTTAAACCTCCAATAAAAAAAAAAAACAAAAAAAAACCATCCATGCTTCACCGGGATTCGAACCCGGACCCCGTTTGGACGAATGATCAGAGGCCGTCGCTTAGACCACTGCGCCAGCACTGAATGGCTGTATGAAGTTCTTCACTATATTTCGGCGCGGCTGTGAAGTTCTTAATGTCACACACCTCTTCTGCAACTCTGCCCACTGCCTCTTCTTCAGCTCCTTTGACCATTTGACCATGTCATTCTTGATAGGTGTCTGTGCCAAAATGTAATCTTAAAAAGAAAAAGCCCTTACCCTAGAGGATCCATAAAACAATATTCATGAAAAGATCTTCAAAATGAGATGCGACCAGTAAGCAAAAAAAAAAAGTCCCCTTCTGGGCCAACGTGACGAATTTAAATTTGTGATATTCTTTCTAGGTCATTTTCTGAAACACTGGTGCACCTCTCCACTACTATGGCAATTGATATTTCAGGTGAAATCTCTAAAGTTCTGTAACTATGTATGTATTTTCTTTTTTATCGGGTACTATGCTAACCCCTGTTTTAGCCGCAGGGTTGGGGTAGGGGGGCTTGTAACCTGAAAGGAGCACTAGCACTGAATGAATCTATTCATATTTAAAGGGAGCTTGAGTACGTGTCTTTATTCACAGCACATGCAAATGTTATAAGCTAACTTGCTAAATTTAGATCATTTTTACCGGGTTTGACAATCACTATTTTTTTTCTTCTTTTCCAAATTACACTGAACAACTGGACTATGACACAACATGTGTAACAATGATACTATCAATGCATTTCTATGCCACATGTAATCCGAGATATTTACCAGGATGTAAGTAATCTGATCTCTGAAAGTGCAGGGAACACACAGACATCCTATTTGAAACCTTCTTTCCTATCTTCAGGACTCTAATCCACTCATTTCTTCTGCTGATGGCTTGTGTCTGACCCACTCTGTTAACAGTAATTTTGCTTTTCTCAGAGGGAAATCTGCAAGACAGAAATTGTTAAATATAAGTTAAACAGCATGTCAGTGATCTTTATGAGCAATATAACATTTAACAATTTATTTTCCGATGTTCATCACATTTAGCATTACTTCATTTTTTCTAATGCAACATCATGCACTTACTTCACTGTCAATACTCTTTCTGCCTCTCACAAGAAAACTCAGCAGGCATCACCATTTTGTTACCACTCCTGCATTTTGTGATTCCACAATTTGCAAAAATTAATTATATGAACAATGTCCATAATTTTTCCACACCTTGTTTCTGTAATTAGGCAACTGTTTAGTACTTTAAGGTGGCACCCCCACCCACAAAACAAATGAACTACACGTGGTGGAACCACTAACATCAGGATTCTATCTCCCCCCCCAACATAAATTTGCATACCAAAACGAGCTTCTGCTCACATTTCTTTGAAATTTTTCCTACCTGAGTAGAAATAATTTTTGATACATCGTAATACTACAACAATGCCGAAATACAAATCCTTTACAATCATTGAGGACACCAAAAAAAAAAAAAAAACCTTTCCATTAAATTATTAAATACAGAAATCTAACATTTCAGAGTTTAAAAAGAAGTTCCCAAGCAGCACTTTGTTCAAGCTTTCATTCTTTGCCAGTTTTTGTAAACATGATGCATTCAGTCCATCGGAAGTATGAAAATAGGTGGAATATTTATATAATCACACCTCAATATCATACTTCTGATAAAGACAAATCTGTAATGGTACTTTTCACCAGTCCATAAAATAGTTTGCTTTCTTGTGTGTCCTTCAACAACATAAGGCGCTGTAGCGTAAATTCGAACGCACTCGACTAGTTATCGAGAGTTCTGGGGTTCGATCCCAGCAGTGCCGGAATACAAGCCGCCCCGGTGGCGCAGTGGCCTAAGGCGCTAGCCTAGGATCATTCGTCCGTAAGGGGTCCGGGTTCGAATCCCGGTCAGGCATGGATGTTGTGTTTGTCTTACGGCACTGGCTCTCTCCCTTCCCTGGAACCAGTGACCCTAAATTAGGGACGGGCGACTGCTTATAGCCCATTGAGTTGCTCACGGTCGTCGTTAAACCTCCAATCAAAAAAAAAAAAAAAAAAAAAACATAAAATGAGCATATAAAACACCAAGAAACATAAAAAAAAAACAATGGCCTGAAGTTTGCAATATTTCACCAGTTTTACATAAAAGAGAGGGGAAGAAGGTCAGACACAATTTGCATTTTTGAAAGTAAAAGCCTTAAAATTAATTTAAGCATAACTCAAAATACTGAAGCAAGCTAAAAATTGTCAAAAATAAGAAGGAAATTTAATTGTATATATATAAAAAAAATCAATCTTATTTCTTAAAGTACACTGCGTTGTCCAAATTTTTGTACCAATATAAGAAACAGCACATTTGCCACAAACATTCTCATGTGCTTAGCAAAACATGTAAAACTTTTAAAGTAACCTACTAGTTAATCTTCATTCATCAGGGTGCAAATATCATATTTTACACAGAAAATACTGCTGTATAGCATTGTACAATACTACTTATGTTTTCTGAAGAAATATGTTTCATCACATACTGAGGATATGAATTATATTATTTTATCTAACACAGTACGACATGATTATAGTGTGGGGAAACATGGAAAAAGTAAATGACTAACCTCCCATACTGACCATTTTTTAATACTGTACAGTGAGCATGCATATGTTTGAAAGAATCTGGACTTCTAACTATGTCATGATTGAATACAAATGTGGCAAACATGACACAGGAATATGTTTCTTGAGAGCTCCTGCCAACAGCAAGCAAATTAATGGACATAAATACAAAATTTAATAGGGTGCCAGCCACATCTCTCTCTGTACAGCCCTTAAAACTGGGGTTGTCCCCAAAAAATTAGACAAATGGGATCCCTAAGCACTTATGAACTGCTTTTAGGAAGACATGAAAATTGATATGGCAGGGAAGGACAACATTCAGCTCACTGCAACAAGCAATGGCTGTTTCAGTTTTAA
Organism: Macrothele yani; assembly: GCA_039090855.1. NCBI lineage: Eukaryota > Metazoa > Arthropoda > Arachnida > Araneae > Macrothelidae > Macrothele > Macrothele yani. The sequence continues at coordinate 94,248,200 of CM076993.1, forward strand.
GTTTTAACGAAAACAAGTGATCATGAAATTTTCTGCTGTGTACACTTCTGCCCTTAGCACACACAATTAGTAGAAATGGGTGCAGTTGGAGTATATGTGAGATTACGTACAACATACATACATATTTTTCAGGATGACCTTACACCTAGTGGTGGCGCAGTGGTCTAAGCGATGGCCTCTGATCATTCGTCCGAACGGGGTCCGGGTTCGAATCCCGGTGAGGCATGGATGTTGTGTTTGTCTTACGGCACTGGCTCTCTCCCTTCCTTGGAACCAGTGACCCTAAATTAGGGACGGGCGACTGCTTATAGCCCATTGAGTTGCTCACGGTGGTCGTTAAACCTCCAATAAAAAAAAAGTAGACAAGATCAGCAAAAGACCCCATGCAACTACACAAAACCAGTTAACCCTGGGTGAGATATCCCATATAAAATCAATGGAACATAATTTTTTCCCTCGAAAACTATAATTTCCCACACATAATCCCATTTCTGAAAATGCCGCCCCGGTGGCGCAGTGGTCTAAGGCGCTGGCCTCTGATCATTCGTCCGTAAGGGGTCCGGGTTCGAATCCCGGTCAGGCATGGATGTTGTGTTTGTCTTACGGCACTGGCTCTCTCCCTTCCCTGGAACCAGTGTCTCTAAATTAGGACGGGCGACTGCTTATAGCCCATTGAGTTGCTCACGGTGGTCGTTAAACCTCCAACCAAAAAAAAAAAAAAAAAATTTCTGAAAATACTTGCAATATACACACAAAGAGGGCGGAGGTAGAGAAGGTTGTGAATACCTACTCTAGTTTTCTCACAATTCTTTTTTTTTTTTTTTTTTTTGATTGGAGGTTTAACGACCACCGTGAGCAACTCAATGGGCTATAAGCAGTCGCCCGTCCCTAATTTAGGGTCACTGGTTCCAGGGAAGGGAGAGAACCAGTGCCGTAAGACAAACACAACATCCATGCCTGACCGGGATTCGAACCCGGACCCCGTTCGGACGAATGATCAGAGGCCATCGCTTAGACCACTGCGCCACCGGGGCGGCCAATTCTTTTCAAACAACTATTTATATATTATACATATAAACTTTCTTTTCAAACAACTATTTGTATACATACATGAGATTCTTTCGCGGAATTCCGCTTTTTAGATTACCCTCGTGATCGATGCAAAGCTAAAGAGAAATTTTTGAGGTTTAGTTGGGGGGGGGGGTAGCTTTTTCGTCTTCGTTTTTTTTTTTTTTTTTTTTGATTGGAGGTTTAACGACCACAGTGAGCAACTCAAATGGGCTATACGCCAGTCCCTAATTTAGGGTCACTGGTTAAAGGGAAGGAGAGAGCCAGTGCCGTAAGACAAACACAACATCCATGCCTGACCGGGATTCGAACCCGGACCCCTTACGGACGAATGATCAGAGGCCAACGCCTTAGACCATGCGATACCGGGGCGGCTGTCGTTTTTCAAAACTATCGAAAACGGAGTGAAGATTTTCCCCATAATCGTGATTTATTTTTTTCTCGCGATGTTTCTCCTGCGCAGTATTATTGTTAAATATAAACTTATTCCATAAATATTTGCATTTCAGCTTAAAAAGGGAGGACACATTTCCGAAAACGAAAGTTAGATGATGCTAAAATGTCCTTGTAATCTTCAGGCACGAGATTCTTCCGTGGATTCGAAGAATTCCGCCTTTTCCATCATCATTTCGATGGTTCCGAGATTTTGGAGAAAGACACCAGTTGGAAACTATTTCCTACTATGAATTAAAATTTTTAATCACGTTTTTTGAATAAGATTGTCCACAACATGCTGTCCACAACATGGTGAAAAGCCTGAAGGCTCTCCGCGTAAACAGCTATGTTTGTGTGTTCCTACCATGTGAAAAGATGAAGTATTTGCATTGTCTCACATTTCTTTAATTTGCTTTTTAATAAAATTACTTTTCAATAAAACAATTTGAGGAACAAAAGTGTCTGATTAAGGAATAATGAAGGAACGATAATGCGATGTATTTAAATTCGCCTTGCTGCAACTTCACTTATCTGGTGTTCGTTGTATGTAGCGGCATATTTTCTATTTCGTAGCTGATTTTCATCAAAATTGAGAACTTGCTAATTAAATTTTGATCTAGGAATTTATTGGTTCGCATTCGCACCGAATATTCCTTCTGCGCTATTTATACAGTATATTATGCGTTAAATCAAACACTGTATGTACCTTTCCAATAGCTATGAATTTCTCACCAACACCTCGCGGTAACAGATGGCGCTGCTATCTCAATTGCTGTTCGTTGGCTCCGAAGTGCATCATTAGGTTTGCCAGTCTATTCTCTCCAAGGTCTTTGCTCAAACACGATAAAACATTAGTTACTTCGTGGAATGGCGGCTTTCTATGTATGCGGGAAGTAGCATGCTTTTTGCCAGTTTATTATTCTCCTCCAATGTCTTTGCTTTGAAATGTCGTGTCTAGCTTTAGTTGAGTTTGTTTATTTCCCCGTTTTAGTCGTAGTAGTTGGCAACACTGCTGTGTACAGATTTTTGGCTTTGACATCTGGCAACAGTGAATATATTGTTCTGTTGTGTGTTTGTATCACAGATATCTGTGGTTTGTATCCAAAGCGGTCTAAGCGGATTATTTGATTGTATCCATACTTTTTGAGTTCAACTTGATGGTATATTGTAATTAGTCGTGGATCTTGTTTTATTGGCGGCTTTCTGTGTGATAAGTGAAGGTGTTTGTGTGATTAACGTTCAGTTTAATGATGAAAATCGCAGTCGAGGGTTGCGCCCACGGCGAGCTGGACAGGATTTATCAAACTTTGGAAGAGCTACAAAAATTAAATAATGAGAAAGTTGATTTACTTATAATATGTGGAGATTTCCAGTCCGTTAGGAACAGTGATGATCTTCAGTGTATGGCTGTACCTCGTAAGTATGCGAATCTTAATTCCTTCCATAAATATTATTCTGGGGAGAAGTTAGCGCCAGTGCTGACCATATTTATAGGAGGAAATCATGAAGCTTCGAATTTCCTTTCTGAGTTACCCTACGGTGGTTGGGTTTGCCCCAACATCTATTATATGGGCAATGCTAATGTTGTCAACGTTGGTGGTCTCAGGATTGCTGGCCTGTCGGGCATTTACAAGTCTCAAGATTATTTCAAAGGCCATTTTGAAATGCCCCCTTACAGTGAATCTACAAAAAGAAGTGTTTACCATATTCGCCATATAGATGTTTTCAGATTAAAACAAATAAAAAAGCCAATTGATATCTTTATATCACATGATTGGCCTAGAGGAATATATAATTTTGGCAACAAAGGAGAACTATTGTGTTACAAACCGTATTTTAAAGATGAAATAGATAAAAACATATTGGGAAGTCCTCCAGCAGAAGAACTCCTGAAGCAGCTGAAACCCTCCTATTGGTTTGCAGCGCATTTGCACTGCAAATTTGCAGCCATAGTGCCACATAATACCAATGGAGAGAAATCTGTAACAAAATTTCTCGCTTTAGACAAATGTCTGCCAAAGCGTAAGTTTTTGCAACTTCTGGAAATGCCAAAAGGTAATGGTGACTCATTGGCTCTTCATTATGACCCTGAGTGGTTGTGTATAATAAAGTCAACAAACCACCTAAATAGTAATACAAAAAATTATAATTATATGCCTGGGCCTGGTTGTTCTCAGCGGTGGGATTTTAGTGTTGCAGATGAAGAATTAAGTGTCGTAAGGAATCTCTTTGTTGATGACTTTAAAGTGCCCAACAATTTTCAGTGGACTGCCCCACCTCTTAGCACATCCCCTCAAACCTCTAAAAAATCATGTAAATGTTTTATAAACCCACAAACCACTGCTTTTTGTAAGCAGCTTGAAATATCAGATCCATTAATAAGTGTTACTGAACTGAAAACTCCAAACTCTTCGGCATTTGTAGATAATTTTGATTTTTGCCATGATGATGTGGTCACATTCAGTGATCCCAGTGTAGGGTTGGTATCTGAGGAAATTGGTGCACCACCATTTTCACCTGACACATCATCCACATCACAAATAACAAATCAGAAGGACTTATTTTTCATTGACACAGAAGGATGTTCTCGAATTGATTTAAAGAAAAGGGCTTCTCTTCCACCTTATCTTGGTTTTCAGAACAAGCGGACAGCAAGTCAAACCTTTGGCACAACAAAAAAAAGATCTTCAGATGGTGGACATAATCCACAGAAATTCAGAAGGAGCAATCATTCATGTAAATGGCCTGGTTTTAAGTAGCAAAAGCAAACTGGCAATCAATTAAGGTTACAAAGTTGCTGCAAATGTAAGGGACTTAGTTTTCAGAACATGCAAAGCAGTTTTGTAGATAAGCCATCTGAGAAACAAATTAATCACCAGTGAAAGTTTTGTTAGGTTATTACTACTTAATTATTCTCATGTTAATTTCGAAAGGTTACTACTATTTAATTATTCTCATGTTAATTTCGAAAGGTTACTACTATTTAATTATTCTAATGTTGATTTCGAAGGGTTATTACTATTTAATTATTCTCATGTTAATTTCAAAATTGTTAATACATGTTGATTGTTAAAAAAGGAAGTTGTGTAATGTTACTATCTAGTTGCATGTGTATCCACAATATTGTGAAACTCCAGCTGCATGGTAATCAGAAAATTTGAATCAGGATATATAGGTGCAAACTGGAATTTTAGCTAAGTGGCTGGTAAGTCCAAAAAGTTTACTGGCCATAAAGAAAAAAAAAAAAAAACTGGCTGGAAAGTTAGCAAATCTTATTAGCAGCATAAAGGAGGGGGGGGGATTAATCGGAACTTTAATGCAACGCTGGATTCCAGGAAAAAGTGGACATGGCACTTAAATTTTGAAATTCGTTTTTGTTAATAGTGTTGTATATCATTTTCTATTCAGAAAAATATAAATTTTTTATATCTGTCGATAATCTTGAATAATTCAACGACCTTGATAAAAGTAAGGTCAAAGTCGCTTGTTCTTCTCATGCAGCTGCATTATTGAAAAACACTAATTTTGACCATAACCATAGATGCCACCTAGTACGGATTTTTGGTTGCTGTTACGAAAGTACGGAAACACCGCTGAAATTACGGAAAATCGCCATTTGATTTAATTTTCTGAGATAGAAAAGCAAATTTTCATCAACTTAAAAATTTTTGTTGGTTCTTCAAGTATTTCTGGGGAAAAATAATTAAATGCTACATTCAGGGCTGCCAGACCTGCGCCAATTGCGCCAGCCCACGCCAAAACGTTGTTCTTGCGCCATTCTGCTATAAAAAAATCGTCATTTCAACGAAATATGCGCCAAAAGTTCAAATTTACCCGTCATCGATATTTTAGCGTTATCTTACGACATTCAAAATCGATTCAGCAGTTAATTCGTACGTGAGATTCTTTCCCGGATTCACAAAGACCCCTCCGTTTTTTTTTTTTTTTTTTTTTTCATTTTCCAGATCGATGCAAAAGTGAAGAAATTTTCGGGATATTAGTTGGGGGGGGGGGCGTATTTCTTCTGAGGACGTTGTTTTGTCTTTTTTAAACGTTCGGAAACGGAAGTTAAACGAAGTGCAGATTTTCCCCGTAATGGTATTTTTTTTCTCTCGCGATATTGCTTCTGTTCAGTATTGTTAAATATAATTTCATTGCATAATTTTAGCTTGGAATTGTAGGCAACGATTTCCGAAAATGGAAGTTAGGCCGCCCGAAATCTTCGGCGACGAGATTCTCACGCTGATTCGAGGAATTCCGTCTTTTCTTTTTTGTTATTATTTAGACCATGTATGAAATCGATGCATAACTGAACTGAAATTTTGGGAGGATTGGTGGCCCGGGGAGGGGGGATCATTTTCTCCGTCGAATGACGGAATTTCATCCTTCGAAAACGGAAAGTAGACGGATGTAAGATTTCTCTGGTAATCGTAATTTTTTTTTTCTCGCGATGTTTCCTCTACCCAGTATTGTTAGGTATCATTTTATTACATAAATATTTGTATTTCAGCTTGAAAATGTTGGATAAATTTCTGAAAACTGAAGCCTTCAAAAACCGTTATTTCAAGCCATGTTTCCCCAATTCAGCGATCGCAAAAAAATATTCGTGTAAAAGAACCAAGGCTACTGCACTAATTCAGCACATGGCCAGTGTTTCTCCAAGTAACATCATACCTGAAGTTAAAAAAAAATCCTATTTCTCTATCTATGGATGGAAGTAATGATGCTCAAGCAAATAAACTGTATCCCATTACAATAACATATTTTGACGAAAAAATAGGGAAAAATTCAAGTGTTTTGTTATCATTAGTTGAATCAAGTAATAATACAGGTGAAGGAATATTCAACGTTTTGAACAATGATTTTGTTAAAAAAATATCTCATGGTGCAACTGTATGTCATTTTCCTGTGACAATGCTAGCACTATGATAGGTCAAGTAAAAAGAGTTGTTTCTCACATAAAGAAGGTTCAGCCTGCAATTATAGTGCAGCAATGTTCATGCCATTTAGTAAATTTAGCTGCACAAAAATCTGCTACTCAACTGAAAGGATTTAATGTTGAGCAGTTTCTGATACAGTTGTACTTTTTTTTTGGAGAGAGGTTCAAAGAAGAAACACAATCTAAAACTGAGTCAAGCTGTTTGTGGTACTAAACACACAAAATTCTAAAGCCTGTCAATACTCGCTGGTTATCACTTCTGGAATCCATTGACAGAATTTTAGAACAGTGAGAGGCTCTAGAACATTATTTCAGTAACAATGAAGAAGCTAATTCACAGTATAAGAACCTTGCAAGTATGATTGGAAATCCTTCATCTAAACTTAGTCTTTTTTTATCTGCTACTCTTCCTTTGTTTACATCTGTTAACGTTTTCTTGCAGCAGGAAGCTCCGCTTGTGCATTTATTATAAAGAAAACTTCATAGTCTGTTATCTGAATTGCTTGTACAATTTATCAAGCCATTGGCATTTGATGTGACAGCAACATCTCTTGCAGATGGAAATTTTGAAAGAAGGAGAAATCAAAAAGAAAACTGTGATCTCGTAATTGGGATCTTATATTGGCACAACTGCAGATCTGAGTGAAGACATAGTGGCTACTTTTTATTCTGAGGTAAGGGAATTTTACAAGGCAGGCTGCAATTACATTTTAAGAAAATTTCTACTTAATGATGAATTTCTGAGTCTTGCTGAAATTGCAGATGTAGCATTAAGGCAAAGGGTTTCTTTTGCATCAGTCCAATATATGTGTTTCCAGTTTTGAAACCAGGAATCTGACAACGTGGAATCTGAATTTGCTCACTACCAGTTTGAAATTTTAACTGTGCTGTTACTTCTGGGAGAATGGATAAAGTGTGGCACAGAATTTCTTTAATGAAAAATGAAAGTAGCCAGTTGAAGTATGAATCATTAAGCAAAATTATGAAAATTATTTTAATAGTCCCTCGTAGCAATGCAAGTACAGAAAGAATTTTCAGTATTGTGAAAAAAAAACATGAATGAATTCAGACCTAATTTAAGTACTCATGTGCTGTCTTCTTTATTAGTAGAAAAAATAAACAGCATTGCACACAAGTGAACTATGCTATCAAAAGAAGTTTTCGCTAATTGAACTAAGGATGGCCAAAATGGCAACTACAGCCAGTTTTATCATAATAATTTGGCCAACATTCCAAGGAATATTTTTTCTGGAGGTAATTTATTATATTTTTCTGGTAGATAGTATTTAAAATTTTCCAACTAGCAAATTATTTTTTATTGTATTATTATTATTATTTTGTTAATAGTTCTGACAGATTAAAATTTGTTGCAGTGTTAAATACCCAGATTTGCCGCTGTAGACTGAATTACTGAAAATTGCTGAAAAAAAAAAAATTGTTACTGAAAAATGAACTTGTTGGTTACTGAAAACTATTAGAGGTTGGCATCTATGCATAACAGAAAATGGGTTCATATTTTAATATATAACCGTTACTAATATGTTAACTTTGAACTTTTAATGTTGTAATTAAGCTGTTTATTAACTAATTTGTGCAGAAAGCTTTTCTTGACTATCAAAAGGGCTGTTTAATAACATAATGTTTTCCGGTTACCAAAATACTACATATCAACTGTATCAACAATAAACCTTTAAGGCTAGAACTTCATTTTTTTTTTTTTTTTTTTTTTTACCAAGCAGGTTTTTGGTCCTTTTTAACTAGAAATAATTACGTTTTAATTCATCTTTGATTCAGATAGTTTTTTTTTTAGTGGTAACGGAAGGACATCAAATATGATAACTGAAGGACAATTCAGAATCAACTCATTTTGACTTAAGATTACAGATGCATAAAAGTTAGGTTCCACTTTAAACTAAAAAATTTTTAAGTTTACAAATTTAATATATATATACACTAAAGTGCTTTGACTTAAGATTACAGATGCATAAAAGTTAGGTTCCACTTTAAACTAAAAAATTTTTAAGTTTACAAATTTAATATATATATACACTAAAGTGCTAAAAAAACTGGTACAGACGAGCTTATGCAAAATACATAGCAACGTCACCTATGCACATACTCGGTTGCGTCTTCCAGTGTGTATATAAAGCGATAGACATCCTTGCCAGGTGTCAGAGCTGTTTTCGGCATCAGAATGACAAGTAGCGATTTTCAACGCAGTGTCAAAGTTGGCGCTCGTGCGATGGGCCGTGGTATTTCGGAGGTAGAAACAAAGTTCGGATTTTCACCGGCAACCATTGCAAGGATGTACCGTGACTACAAGAATTCTGGCAAAACCTCCAACCTGTGGCCATAGACGAACATTGAGTGAACGTGACCATCGCCGACTGTGAAGAATCGTTTCACACGGTAGGCGTGCAACACTCTCGCAGGTATCATCGGAATTCAATGCTAGAGCCTCAACAAGCGTCCGGACTGTGCAACGTACGCTGCACGATATTGGCTTTGGTAGCCGACGCCTAACTCGAGTCTTCTTGATGGGTGCACGACAACAGAGCTATGTCGCCTCGCTTGGGCACCGCCATTGGACACTTGATGACTGGAAACAAGTTGCCTGGTTTGACGAGTCGCATTTCCAACTGTGTCGGGCGGGTGGATGGATTTGTGTGTGGCACAAACCCCATGAAGCCATGGACCCCGCCTGTCAACAGGGAACTGTATTAGCTGGTGGGCGGTCCGTAATGGTATGGGGTGTTCTTAGCTGGACTTGACTGGAACCCCATGTACGTCTGTGCCCTGCCAAGGCTATGTGCGCATCCTTTCTGACGAGGTACACCCGTTCATGCTGATGGGTTGGGCCTGTTCCAACAGGACAATGCACCTCCACACAAGTCTTGGGATGCTACATTATGGTTAGAGGAGTATTCATCTTAGTTTGGGGTGTTGCCATTCCCACCAAAGTCCCCAGATCTGAATGTGATAGAACATTCAGATCTGGGGACTTGGGTGGGAATGCAACATACTATCGAAGGCAAGAATTCGAGACCTTGGAATACACCCGAATTGTGAAACGTTCTGCAGGAAGTATAGTGTGCCTTGCCTACAGCATATTTCCAGAAGCTAGTGGAGTCCATGCCCCATCGTATTTCTGCAGTCCTGTGGCCGTGGGGACCTACCAGGCCTCGCGAATGTCGGTCGCCAAACTGTGACCAAATATTTCGTAGTGGCTAGTAAATTTTTCCCCCCATGTGAGCAACTATTTTGTCCAACTTTTTTCCCCACTAGGACTGCAATCTATCGATACATCACGAAAAACCGGCGTGAATTTACCATCTATGGTACTATGTTTCGACTGAGGAAACTACGATTCATCACGACCATAATGTAAATGCTCGCGATGTAATTGCCAAGGTGCGTCACCAAGCCGTGACCAAACACTGTTGTTCAGACTGGTTTTCCCAGTCCATGGCACGTGAATATCGGCTGATCTGCAAGTACGCACGCGTCTCCGGTGTAGGTTCTCGCGTTGTCTCGTTCCAGACGCTACATCGGGGGATTACTCATCGAAAATTCTCCTGTCAGGCAGGTAATTGTAGATTCGTGTGCGATCCCATCCAGAGTCCCATCTCGATGTTTAAACAGGTTTCTTATTGGGCCTCCGTGTGTCGACGATGTTATTAAGAGGCCGCACGTTCCACGCTTTGGATCTTGGAAATTTACCACAGCTTAGGAACAATAGGAAGCATGTGGCAAGGTTTTTTTTTTTTTTTTTACATGAATACATCTTTGCAATCAGACTAGTACTAGGTGGCAAAGTTGAGCATTACAAAAAATGGGCATCGAGTTCAGTCTAATAATTTCGATATTATCAATGTGAACCAAACCAACCTAGTGTCATTCGATAGCTAAGAGAAGAAAGACTTGGTAGTGACCTTGAGTTATCGCGCCTTGGTGGTGGTGGGGGGGGGGGGGGGCTTTGCGCCGTGCAGCGCAAACTTCTAAACAGTATAACTCTGCACAGAAAAGAGCTATGACATTGAAATTGGTCTCAAACGGCTTAGCTTTTCGACGAGTATATGTCGGCATATACTCGTGGAAAAGCTAAGCAGAAATGCATCGAACGTAGTCTACGCAATGGCATTTCAATTGCAGATTTTGATCCTCAAAATGCTATTCAGTTGTGGTGGGCAGATCAGACACAGTACATAATCAGTGGTAAACTGTATTAACATTATTAGTGCCACTTTATGCGTATATATCCTAGCTTTTGTCCCTTTGTTATAAATATTAAAAGAAATCAGATATGTAAATTCAATGGCGTCTCAAAAATAAATTATGTATGTGTAAATTAAGATAGTAAGAGTAATGTAATGATATTACAGCACTGAAAATAAATTATCAAATATTCAATCATTTTGGAACAAAAGCATAATCAATGTTTGCAGTTAATCTAATGATATGAAGTTAATGGGGAGGTGTCTCTCATTAGAAAGAAAATAAAAAACATGCACCCATTTAATTTCATAGAAACATAAGTAGAGAAGTTACTGAATTATTATTTTTTTAATTTCGTATGGCTAGTAGATTTTGTCATTTGGCTAGTAAAATTTTTACTCCACTAGCTACATTGGCTAGTAGAAATATCAGCAGTTTTGCAAAGGCTGGGTCCTACCAAGTATTAGACTGGTGTACCAGTTTTTCTGGTACTTCAGTGTATATAATGCATATTAAATACAATTTCGGAAAACAAATTATTCACCATTTTAAAAAAAAATTCTGTAATCATAATTTTTTTTCTCCCGTGTTGTCTTTGTGTCCAGTAGTCTTAATGAAAACAGCATTTATTTCTTTAGGCTGGCCACTAAAGAAATAAAAGCTGTTTTCATAAGCTATCAATCAGCTCAAAGCTCTTAGTAAGAAAGAAATGACATTGTCTGACGGCACTGTAAAGTATACAGTTCTTTTGCGCCACAAATCACCAGCTTCAAATTGTTTTCTGCAAAAAATGGATATCCTTTCTTTGCCCTCTCTAACAACACTTAAGCGATATGTTGGCAACTGTAATGCCCAAGGAATGTCTTTAATCAGATATCGTCTGCAACAAGAGTTCTCTAGAATTGCAGAGAAAGAAACTTTGGGATCTCTTGTAATTGATGAAATGAAAATTAAACCTTCGGTGAACTATCTGAAATTTTCAGACACTGTTGTTGGCACAATAAAAATGAATGGGTTAGAAGAGGAAGCGGGCATTCAGGATAAGTTGGCTACTCAGTTATTATGTTTTCTTTTCTGTGGTCTTTCATCATCTTACCGTATTCCTTTTGGGTATTTTTTTACTTCTGGTCTTAAAGGCAGCCAGTTATATCAAAGAAGTTGAGAATGCTGGTTTCATTGTATTATGGATTGTTACAGACAACCAACCATAAGGCAAATACTGCACTTTTTTGTGAGATGTGCGGTGGCCACCCTGTCCCCAAAATAAGACATCCACTGAATGACCAGAGGTTTCTTTTTCTCTCATATGATTTTTGTCATATTCTAAAAAATATAAGAAATTAGTTTGTTTCTCAAAAAATACCTTTATGTAACAAAGCTGGGAAAGGATTGATTCCAATTACCTGAATCAAATAGGTAACATGCAGAAGGATTGGGTTATAAAGCCAATCAGGCATCTTTCTCAAAAACATCTTCACCCAAATAACATGCAAAAAATGAATGTTAAACTGGCTGTACAAATTTTTTCAACTGAAACTATTTCTGTACTTAAATTTTTTCATGAATATGGAGCAACATATGGCATCCAAAGTTTTGAAAAATTGTAGTGCAACTATCTTATTTCTTGAAAATGTACATAAATGGTTTTCCATACGTAATGTGAAAAACACAACTTCACACATTTACACAACCTAACATCAGAGCACCAGAGACAGTTTGTTAATAAATTTCTACAAAAACCATTTTCAAGAATTATTCTTAAACTACAATAAAAAAAATTCTAAAATGATAAAATCATTCATTAGTGAACAACATCAGCTGAGGGACTGGCAACCATGATATTCCTCAACTGGTTCTGACTACTCTTAAAATTTAAACTATCACATACAGATCCTTTTCTCTCCACTTCATATTTGTCTTTTACTGTACATTCCATTTCATTTCTATGTTATATTTCTGTTATTTTATCTTTCTTGTAAAGCCTCTCGGCTACTTTTTGTTTTCAAGACCCTGAGGCTATTAGAGTATTCGAGGGCAATGGGTTTTTTTCCATCTCTCTCTCTCTCTCTCTCTCTCTTGCACACACACACATGTTCTCCATCATGGTGGCTGGTGAATAGTTCCAAAGCCAAAATGCATTCTATGTATATGGTAAGAAAGCTTTACTTTTTAAAATGTGATCATTTCAAAGTGTTTTCATGCATCTTTAGTTTTGACATCCTGCTTCTTTAAAAAAAAAAACATAGGTTATCAGTGTTCTCATTGGGATATGCAGTTCTCTTGTACAGTTTTCTCTGAATAAATGATGTTGTGATCTCTCTATGAATAAACACAAAATCTTCAATTTCAATCAAAAGAGAAACACCCATCCTCTTTTTGCAATTTAATGGAAGTTTTTAAATAAGAAATGCATTTAGGACACTTTTGATAAACTTTACAGAGTTGTGTTTCTTTTATCAATAGTTTTTCTTTTTTTTTTTTTTTCTGAAAAATACCAGTTTGGAGGTTATGGCATTCTGAGTTATTCTGTCTATTGACATAACATTCAGTTGGTTCAGAATGTATTTTGCCCACTGACAGTAATGTAGTACAGCTTTTTAATGTGATAAATAATGTACACAAGTGAGAATCTAATGAATTCTGTATGTATACCTGTGCCATTTATCCCACAGTAAGCATAGATGGTCGCAGTGAGAGTGATTTCGGGGGGGGGGGGGTTAATTTTAGAAACTTCAGTAAAATGAAATTGATTCAAAATACGTATAGTTTTAAGATTGAAGTCCTGAAGTGGCAGAGCTAAGCCTCAATGATAGTATTTTCCTGATAAATCTCATACTACAATTTAACGGTTCCTTAAAATAAATAAAAGTTTATTGTAAATAAAAAAGAAGTTCTGCGAATTTTTTTAATGTGTTAAGCACTGTGTCTCTGATGAACTATGGAAAGCATTTTGCTGCTGAGAAGCAGTGTATCTCACTTGTTTAAAAGACAAATCCCACCACTAGAATTATTTCGTGATTAATTGTAACAATAATTAGAGGATGCATGTGACTTTTATTTATTTTTTTTAAACATAAATTTCCGATAGCCGCCCAGCACTTTTAAAAAGCTAGAGGGCATTTCTATTTAAAAGTGTTCGTCAACAAATCTTCCGTTTGTTGTTCCTAACTTACTGCATATTTTTTTTTATATTAATTCATGTAATGTTTGGTAAAAATGTGTTGATGAGCCTCTTTTTGGGGTTATTGATGAGATTTGTTAAAATTGTGAACTCAAAATGTAATTATAAACGTGCTGTAAGAAGCAAGGATCTTGGTAAGAAGTATTATTCTATTACTCAAGATGAACTACAGACGGACGATAAGGGCGCAATCTCTCGTACTTTTCAGCCAACAGAGCGGACACTCTTTGCCGTAAAAGAACCGCGATTGGACAGGTCATATCCTATGTACGAGGGTCGTGCTCACAATATTACCTATCGTGCCCTCACCAGGGGAATCAACTTTGTTCTTCCCACATGTTAAGTTTGTTTCATTGCTGTCCTTGTTTGTTGTAATGTTTTGTTGTGGTGTGCATTTCTTTTTCACTAAGAGATGGACGTTTCGTAAAAAAGTGTCTATGTATGCTGCACGATAATGCTACTTACTACTGACAAGGCTCTACCCATGGTAAAAGAACTTTCAGCCTGAAAAACATGAGTGCATGATATCAAAGCTTCAACAATTTTAGATAAATGGTGTAACTTTGAAGATATTGATACTTTTGAACACCATGCATCAATTTCTCCAACTTTGCCACTTCCATTTTCAGGAATTTCCCCCACCCTTAGCTTAAATGCAAAAACTTATGGGACAGGGGAGGATATTTAACAATGCAGGAGAGTAGGAACATTGCGGGAGGGGAGTATTTATGCAGTAAAATGATATTTAACAATAATATTGGACAGAGGCAACATAAATTTAAAAAAAAATACGATTACGGAGGCAAAAAAGATACGATTACATGTTGGCAGGAAAACTTGTGACCTGAAAATTTAAACATTGTGTGAATATAATGAAAATTTTCATTTGTCATTAATTAAACATCTCTTTTCTCTTACGTTTTATTTAAGTCTGTTAAATGCCTAGAATGAATCAATTGTTACATTTCTATGCAAAAGGCACTGAAATGCTCGTTGGCTTTCATTCCTTCACTGCAGTCATCTAGTGCAGTGGTCAGCTCCGTTCCAACATACTGACGTCACACGCTCATGTTCGTAGGGATCCGTAAGTCCGAAACCTATGACCCAGCCCTTGCATTCTACATACAGCCCTGTGTGAACTTATGCATAAATCCCAAATTTTAGCCGTGCCCACCCACAGGGTTTCAAATGACATGTCCTTGAAAATTAGAAAATCGTGACCTCCGGACAATCTTCGAGTAGTTGTATCTCGTTACCTAATTGGGCTAGAATGTTGGAATTAGTGTCTTTTTATAGCATTTTATATGATCTTCTAAATCATGTGCTGAAAAATAACAAATAATTAGGTTGGTCTTTTCTAGGTTGCAGAAAATAACCCTTTACCTTGGATATTAAAAAAAAACACAATTTAAAATTCTGAAAAATTATATGGCAACGTCAGATTTTTGCTTACTAGTATGCCCCGACCGGGTGAGAGTTTCCGTGTGTGTTTGTAAGAGCTGAACTGCGCTGCTGAGCAGAACTGACGTTTCCAACCGCGAGACGGGTTTCAATCCCGATCTCGCGAATTTTGTTTTTTTTTTTCGAATTGGGTACTATATTTTACCCATCGAATAGAGCAGTGACGGGACTTAGTAAAAACGCCCTTGTGAGGGCGAAGTTCCGATCAGCTCGCATAGAGACTCTGGCATCAGTCATCGGGTACGTCGTCGCCGTACCGGTCCCGCGGACGAGGGTCCCTCGCCCGCCCAAAGCCCGAGCGCCCGGTTTCTAAGGTTAGACTAGAGTGGGAGAACCTCCGGGTGCCCACTCAGTACTTAGAAGAGTTTTTTTTTTTTTCTCTCTCTCCCACAGAGATGCCTTCTACCCAGAAGGGTAGAGTGAAGTCCAAGGGGCCCGTCCCCAAATCGTCTGGGACAACCCGGACGCAGAAGGTAGCGGCAGAAGCACTACCATGCCCTGTCGGCAG
The DNA here is from genome assembly GCA_039090855.1 of Macrothele yani. NCBI lineage: Eukaryota > Metazoa > Arthropoda > Arachnida > Araneae > Macrothelidae > Macrothele > Macrothele yani. The sequence goes on from CM076993.1 coordinate 94,264,007, forward strand.
TGCTAAAGGGGTTAGCCCCTCTTCCGAGAGCAGCCGGAAGGTAGAGCCCATTGCTGGAGGAAAACTGTCGAAGACGATTCCCCAGGCGAGAGGCTCTAAAGCCGCTACGCCCACGAAGGGTGTGAGCACCCCCTTGCCAGTTCCGCCCATGGCAAGGAAGGGGAAAACAACACCCCAGCCCGAATCTCGGGCTCCTGAGGGGTCGTCCGCGGGGTGCCCAGAGGTACCTTCGGTGGGAGGTACGCATCCCGGGACACCCCCGGTGCTTACACCCGAGGAGTTGTTTTTGAATCGCATCACCCAACTCACCTCGGAAGTACAGTCCGTGATCTTGGACTTGCGGGTCACTTCCTCAGTGAGGGAGAAGGTGTTTGCTGCCTTGAGGAGCATTAGCGATGCTTGTTTTGAGCAAGCAGCACGGGTGGCCTATGTCGAGGGCATGCTATCCATGAGGGAGGAATCGGGCGCTAAGGCCGATGTGAAAGTGGTTTCCTACGCCGAAGTGGCTAGGAAGGGGGCTATCAAGGCAAAAGGGCCTTCGCCCGCCCCGATTGAGAGTAGAAAGAAGAAGGGTAAGTCGGTAGACAGGAGACACGTGCTCTTAGTCTACCCGACAGTTGAGAGTGCGTCCTCAGAGGACACAAAGAAAACCCTAAAAACTGCAGTGAACCCAACAAAACTGCAGATAGGGGTCAAGAGCTTACGGAGTATAAGGAAAGGAGGGGTCGCCGTGGAGTGTTCCCATCCCGGGGAGCTCGACCGCCTTGCCCAGGAGTTGAGAAGCAATCCACTGACCAAGGATTGCACACTACCCACGGCCCCACGGAAGAGAAACCCTCGGTTGATTGTGTACGGTGTCGACGAGGGACTCTCCGGGAAAGAGTTCGAGCAGATGGTTTGTGGGCAGAACCCAGAGCTCGAGAACGGGTTCAAAGCCTGTTTTCCCATTAGGTGCAAGGGAGGTAGGGTCCACTGGGTGGCAGACGTGGATCCCAAGGCCTTCAAGCACCTGGTGAGGCGGAAGACACTGAACTTGGGTTGGTCAGTGCTCCGTCTAAAGGAATTTTTGAGGGAGGTCAGGTGCTTTCGGTGTAATGGGTTCGGCCATTTCCGAGGCAACTGCCCTGAGACTGATGCAAGGTGCGGCAATTGTGGTGAAGTTGGGCACCAGCACCACCGGTGTGCAGCCGCACCGAACTGCAGCAACTGCTCCGCTGCGAATGCCAAGTTCCGACTGAAGTTGGACGTTGCTCACTCCAGCTTCAGCAAGACATGTCCTAGTCTTGTTAGGGAACTTGAGCAAAGAAAGAGTCGGGTCAACTATGGTTGACAAATGGAAGTACCCTCGGAGGTACGTAACTCTCAATAATGAGTTTCTCGGTCGACTGACCAAAGTGTTTGATTTGACCCTGGCCCGGGGTCAACAACACAGCTCTGGCCCTAGAGCTGTGAACAATGTAAATAATTCAATGTTGTAATGTGATTGTTTGTTTGACTATTGTGAGAGGGGTGCATGCTACCCTCATAGTGAAAAATTTTTGTAAATGTGCTGAGTTTCAAAATAAAGGACAGTAGTCCCAAAAAAAAAAAAAACTCGCGTTGGCGGGCGATCTCCCGGCCACGAGATGAGATATTTTAAAAAAGTTGCTTGCCCCAACTGCCCATAGCACGTCGCACACACGGGTTGTGACAGGGGTGTAAGGTACCAGTCCCGTGGGGAGGCAGATCCCCACAGGTCTCTAGACCGAATCTGTCCGAGTAGAAGACCGTGGTTTCCGGTGACTGACAGGCTGACTGTCGGAACGCCGGCTAGGGATACCATCTATCCCAAAAACTATTCGAGAGAGTTCCGCATTTCCCTGCGAAGTCAGCACTTTGACGGTGCAGGTAGTGTCATCAGCTAGTGTTACTAGTATGCCAACTTTTAAGTTGGGACTGCAATGTGTTAACAAGTTTAACTTGATATTTTTATTAAGTACAAAGTTTCACCACTATATGATTCAATAAGTGCATCTTTAAATACACCTTTCCATTGCAGGTATTCTATGTGCGAGGGGAAAGGGCAGGGTGGAGACTGCTGAGAGTAAAAATGAAAGAGCCAGGCTAAGACCAAATCATTAAAATGTGTTTTTGTGGTATTGTTTTTTCATTGTTGTTTTGTTCCTTAATATCATAGGATTGCAAGTTGCCCAATTTTTCCAGGTTTTTAGCAAAAACATTTGCTTCTCCCCTGAGGTTTTGCTGATTTTTTTTTTGTCACTAAGCTTTCCCCCATGTGTTTCCCATAGCAAGTTTAGTTTTCAGTTTGCTTTTGGCTGTATTTGACAGCTTTGTTTACTTTTATTAGTCAAATGCAACAGTCAGCTGTAGCCATCTCACACTTCTGGTTTCATTATGTTACTTGTTACAGGTCCAATTCTTTAATATGTTATGCTCTTAGCTGTTATGCTTTTTCTCTTTTTGTTTACTCTTCTGGTCTCAAAAGATATTACACCAAAGATATACTCAGAGTAACAGAATGTAGACGTACATGCGTACGCCATACGCGGATAATTTCAAAATTATTAGCAGATTTTGCAGATAGTTTTTGCATGTAGGTTAAAAAACATAAAATGTTATTTACAGCAATTAAAACACTTACTCAAGGCTTCACTCTGATTAATATATTTAATTCTATTTTAATCTGAAGAACTTTCACTTGTTTTTTACATCTTGTTCTTTTGTTTTTTACTGACTTTTCTGGCCTCCAGATTTTATCAAGACCTGTTATCAATGTATTGGAACTGTATCAAAAGTTTCCTTTAAACAGAAAGAATTAAAATTTTATTGCCAGGTTCTTCTTGCAGTTGCCAGTTATTCAATTAAAATAATTTCTTTATGTATTTTGTAAGTCTACTATTTTTGAATTAAGTTGTTGAAAATGCTATTTATAAATTTTAAGGTTCATTAATGGAACTGTTTTTCTAGATACAAAAGCCTTCTTTAATTAGTCTCTTGTTTTTATGAGGTAGTTTTCACTTTTCATCCTAGAAATTGAAAAGGGCATTGTAATTTGCTGAGAAAGGGCACATTTGTATAAAAAAAGGGCTCATTATGTGTGCAAAAACTTTGCAAGAACTGAAAAAAAGGGCACTTTGTGATGGCAAAACATATCTGAAAAAAAGGGGCATATGTTTATTTCAAAATGGCACATATAATGTATGCGTGAGGTCATAGTTTTAGATCCCCCTGCTCCCCCTCCCGGAGTAAACCTCTGACTCTGTTATCATCCTAAACATACCATTACACACTGGTAAAGTAGGAATATTTCAATAACGAGCTCTATGATTTTTGTAATATATATATTTCTATTTCATATATTTTTGCATGAAAATCAAAGATTGTAAATTTAAAATAACTTCATTTTATTGAAATGGTTTTGTTAACAACATACATTTACTATATAAGAATCAGATCTACTTTTCCCATTACCTGAAGAATGTAACAATTTTTTTAGTTGCCTATCCATGGATAAAAAGTAAAAGTAAATGCTTTTTACCATACTTCTAATCAATGGATTATTAAATTAAATACATGAAAACACACAGTGAAATTATTTGAAAATAATTTATTTTAACCAAATGATTGAAATAAAAAAAAAAATGATTGTTCTTGCTTCTCTCCAGTGTTTTGCTGCTTAAAGTGAAACAAATTCAGCATTTAATTTGATGGCCAACAAATTGCCCTTATTTTCTAACCGGAGTTGAATTCACTAGTAACCGAGGTAAAACCATGAAATTAGCCATTTCTTTTGAACTATTCACTGCTTCACAGAAACAAACTCCTATTCAATTTTATTGCAGTCCTAAAATGATTATCTTGCGTAAAGATGATAATGTATCATGATTTTCTGAATTTCAAATTGTTTTTACCAAGATGCGTATTTTTCCCCCTCATTTCTCTTTGTGATTATATTCTTATTTTTTATGTTTTTCTGATCATATTCCTCGTTCTTAATATCTTGCGATTAGTGAAAAAGATAGATTCAATATTAGAAGAATTTTTATTACAAAATGCATGTTTTCCTATTTCTAGAAGTCACTTCAACACCAACTATTCATTATAGTAAACATTTTGTCCTCTCTTTTTTAAAGCCAAATTCAATTTTAAAATTGGTACTTAATCTGTCCATGATAGAACCTGCCATTTCCATGACTCATAAAATTGTTATCACAGCAAAGTGTGCAATGCAGTATTGATTTTCGACATTTGAGATCACTTAAAGCATGTTTCCTCAATCCGTAGTAGCATTTTTTTTTAATTTTTTTGCTATATTAAGAGCAGAGCAAAAATATATTTTTTGTTTAAATCAAAATTAATGTTTCAAAAACGCTACTGCATGCACACCATGCAAAAGAAATGTGACTCAACAGGGAACGAAAGACAGCAACGAAAAGCTAAAGTTCCCATTTGAACTTCAATTATGTTCTTAACAAAAGTAATGATTGCTCTTTTTTGTCTGTTGATAAGCAAGAAGTGACTAATCAATGGGAAATCATGTATTTGCAGAAAAACGTAATAAAATGTGAGCTGCTGATGTCAGTTTGTTACATCAGAGTTCCAGCTGAAGCTCAGATGTCCATTGTAGTTACTTCCTGCCTTCAGTGTGGAAAACAACTGCCTCCCCTTACTTGAAAAGTGAATCTATAAATAGATTGCACCGACTTATTTACTGAGCAGAAAATTGTTTTTCCCCATGTGAGAGTTGGATGATAGAAAATGATCTTGCTAATTTATAGGAGAGTTTTGAAAAATGCAAATAAATTCTTTAGCAATGAAAAAAATAATTTGACCACCAGACCGTCGTGAGAGGCAAATTTTCGAACTTTGAATAAAGCATAAAGCAACTTTTTCTACCGGCCATTTGTTTTATCCAGTCGCCACAGGGCTAGTGGTAACATGACGATTATGGGCAAAACACGTAACAATATTATCAAAGAAAGGTGACTTGATCACGCTAGTTACGTTAACTAAAACTTTTACAAAAAGTTCGTAAGTTGGAAGCTTTCGACCTTATCTTAGGTCTTCATCACGCCAATGGAGGACTAAGATTGTTGCCAGATTCTACATTTGAATTTTTTCCTATTTTTGTTGCCAAAACTTAGAATTGATCTCCAGATTAACGGAATGTAGAGAGAGATTCGGAGTTGCAAGTCATTGAGTTGAAAATAATTTCTATGCTTTCACGGTAACGGAGGGCAAAACGATTGTCAAACGAAGCAATTCGTTTTGCTTCGTTCAGTGGGGAACTGCAGATGTGTCTTCCATTGTCAAAATAGACAAGGCAGTGTTGGGATTGCCTTTCGAAACATCTTTTCTATGTTCTAAAATTCTATGGCTTATGCTCCTGTATGTGCTTCAATGTATAAGTTATCCCCAGTAGAAGAAGAGATAAGAATGCAGTAAACTCCTGGGAGGTTCAGGCTTTCAACTTTGTCCCTATCCCTTTGTAGAAGTTTCAAGATGTTTGGGGTAGATTTAATGGCAAGATTTTTAGAAGTTTTGGTTACCATCTTGCCATTAAATCTACCCCAAACATCTTGAAACTTCTACAAAGGGATAGGGACAAAGTTGAAAGCCTGAACCTCCCAGGAGTTTACTGCATTCCTATCTCTTCTTCTACTGGGGATAACTTATACATTGGAAGCACATACAGGAGCATAAGCCATAGAATTTTAGAACATAGAAAGATGTTTCGAAAGGCAATCCCAACACTGCCTTGTCTATTTTGACAATGGAAGACACATCTGCAGTTCCCCACTGGAGCAGAAGCAAAACGAATTGCTTCGTTTGACAATCGTTTTGCCCTCCATTACCGTGAAAGCATAGAAATTATTTTCAACTCAATGACTTGCAACTCAATCTCCTCTCTACATTCCGTTAATCTGGAGATCAATTCTAGGTTTTGGCAACAAAAATAGGAAAAATTCAAATGTAGAATCTGGCAACAATCTTAGTCCTCCATTGGCGTGATGAAGACCTAAGATAAGGTCGAAAGCTTCCAACTTACGAACTTTTTGTAAAAGTTTTAGTTAACGTAACTAGCGTGATCAAGTCACCTTTCTTTGGCTAGTGGTAACCACTAATTTTTTTATCTTTTCTTGAAACCAAGGTCCTGAATTAAGGACGGGCGACTGCTTTATAGCCCTTCGAGTTGCTCATGGTGGTCGATAAACCACCAAACAAAAAAAAAAAAAAAGGTTGCAATTTCCACACGATCATGTTAACCGTAAGGTTTGCGGGTATTGTGTTCAAGCAAGATATTTTCACAAGTGTATTTGTGACTGACGCTGCAATCATGAGCCTGGCAAGTCGCAGAAAGGCATGGGCAATACAAGATTAAGGGCAGGGTAAAAGTTGGGAGAGGGCAGCTGGCATTTTTACCATCCAAAAATAGGGCAGGGCAGATTTTAACATGCCAAAAAAGGGCAGGGTGCTGCGCCCTGCTGAAATGGCCTAGGGGTAACACTATATGAGGTTCATAGTTCAATATTTTGTCTTGAAGATCTATTTTGCATACATTGTTGCACATTCAGTTGTAATGTACTTATTTTGTCTTCACTGAAATCTGTAATGTTCTAATAATTATTTATTGTTTTTATTAATTTTTCTTTAAATTATCTTATTCTGCTGTTATCGTATGTGTGATCCATGGGTTTGCAGCAAGTTTTCTGTTTCAGTGGTTGTGTACGCAGATACATTTTATTTTTATACAACTCTGGATATACTCAGACGTGCACACTCTCCAGATTTTCAGCCCTCCCTCCCACCTTCTGGATAAATGTCAAATTCTCTCTATTTTCACTAAGAATCAGCCATTAGGATGGTCAAAATTCCATCAACTACCATGATTTCAAACCACCTGTGAAATCTTTCTTTCTGCATCAATGCGAGGCAGCATTACAGTCATCAGTTTCGTACGTTTTCTCTCCTCCTATCTGTAAAAAGTTGCCCATGTGTTTCAGTGGTCTAAGCGCTGGCTTCTGACCCATCGCCAGAGATGGGTCGGAAAAATTTGCTTTAAAAAATTTCTAGCAATCCGATTGTGATATCGCCCGCTCTGGAACTAGAATGCCGGACAGGGTCAATAATTGATTAACAGGCGGGAGCCGCCCTGCCTTCTCCTTGCAGTTCAGTCTTTCAACCCCTTGCCTCAACAAAGCCACATGCATTCTCAGTGATGATAAACAGTTGAGTCAAGGTGAATTCACTTAACGACAAAAAGGAGTAGTTACAGTTGGCCTCACCTTGTAATGTAAGGCGATGTTAGTATGATGCTTTTTGTAGTCTTTGTGAAAAAATGAAAAACAGTTGGCTGCTGTTTTATTTTTAAAAGCTAACATGCGGGCCATTTTGCGTTTTCATTATCTTGCGGAATCAACTTACCTGAAAACGAATTTCAGTAGGGGAGAAGGAGTATTGATTTTCGTGCTGTATTTTTTTTTTTCTTCAAAACTTTTAGTGGACCAATAATACTATTTCTGGAAAATTTGTTCCTACCTGTCAAAAATGTTGATATAAAATAGCACTCATGTGGTTTTATGAGCTGTAAAAATTTTCAGATTTTGAAGGTTGGCATGCCTGTATACTGCATGTAAAGAAGTAGTTTCTTTTTTAAAAAGTAGTGCTGGTTTTTTCTGTGGAAACTGTTGCTGATCCCCCAGTCCCCCAACCTCTTTAAGTGTTAAAATGTCACAGATTTAGGCCTTTGTTATAACTTTTTCAGAAAAGAAACAATTTTTCTTAAAAAGAGAGATAACAAAGTGAAAATACACATTATAGTGAAAAATATTCTTTTTCACTATAATGTGAAAAAGAATATTTGTTCTGTTCCTCAGAGTGGATGGTTAAACATCCTATTTATAAAAATCTGACGTTATGAAAAAAATAATTTAAAGACTACATTTACAGGGCGAACGTTGAACTGATGACAGCCAGTCATGGTCACATGTTGATGAAGCTGATACTTACCTATCATAAGCCAGAGTAGCAGTGAAGGTAAAATAAGTGAGGAAACTTCTGAAAGGGCAATACAAATTTTAAATGTATCTTTACAGTTAGGCCTAATTAGCTAAACTGCTGTAAAACAGAAAAGAATGCATGAACAAATACATCCTTATGCAAATTTGAAAAAAAAAATTACATGGTTTTAACAAAAGAAATTTATGTTAATCCTTTCTTGATGCTAAACTCCCAACATCAGACCTGAAACAGATTGCTCAGCTTAAAGAAATGTTAGATGATACCGAGTGAAGAGCGTGTTTCAAATTACGCGGTAAGAAAGGTAAAACCATTTCCAAAGAGCGAGTTCAGAGGAAATGGGAAATTTATCATCTCCAAAACCTAAAGCCAGGAAAGGTATTAAAGCAGGCGACTGCTGATCAGGGACAAGATTTTTTTTGCCATGATTTAGTGTTCTCCCTGGAGCTTTTTTACTGGGTGACCCACCCACTTAATTTTGTCTGCCGCTCAGCTATATTTTCTTTAATGAATATTTTCACATTGCACATAATAGTAAGAATAGAAAATTTATTCCCACATACACCATCAGTGTTGATGAAAACTGGCTGAGATCTGTCACCGCCCTGGTGCTGCAGAGGTCTTAAGCGCTGGCCTATGACTGTTTCTCCAAGAAGGGTCCAGTTTTTAATCCCAGTGAGGCATGGATGTTGTGTTTGTCTTACAGCACTGGTTCTCTCCCTTCTCTGGAACCAGAGGGCCTAAATTAGGGACAGGGAACTAGTTATAGCCTATTGAGTTGCTTAGGGCCGTAGCTAGGGAAGAGCCAGGCTGGGCTGAGCCCGACCTGTGTTCCCTTTTGTCCGTCCTAGCGACTCACACAACAGTATAGTGCCCCACCTCTTTCACATTTTTTTGCCTAACCACTTTATCTCCTTCGCCCGATCTCAATCATCAGCCGCCCCTCCCAACTTGCTTGTCTGGCTACGGGCCTGGAGCTGCTCACGGTGGTCATTAACTCTTTGATAACGACCATGACCCAAAAATCCTTTATCACTCCAAATACCATAATGCCCGAAACTGTCTGTTGGTTAACTTCTTTGTTTAATAACAACAAAAGTAACTGAGGGTAACTCCTGTTGATCCCTCATAGATCGAGAAAATTTGAAGAACAGGCAAGGGTAGGAAATCAGACTCACTCTAAGCAGGCGTTTCTGGCGGCTATGACCTATTGTATGCACGGGCGTTTTGGTCGTTAAAGGGTTAAACCTTCAATCTCTCTCTCTCTCATTGTGTCGAATATGATTTATTAGTAAATACTCATTTTTAAATCATTTTTGTACAATTTTCTAACTTTATCATGTTATGTTACACTAATGTCTACCACGCCACTGAAGATGTTTAATAAGTATAATAATGTTAAGGAAAACATTTTTTTTTTTTTTTGATTGGACCAAGGGTAGTTAAAAGTACCACCCAGCTAAAATTTCTTGCTGCCTAGCTATAAAAGAAAAATATAGAGAGAACACTGTGATTGCCCTGGCAAGCCAATACCTAAAAAACAATTGTTGCAGTAGCAATAGTACTACCTAAAAAAAAAAAACCAAAACAAAAACAAAAAACAAAACAAAACAGCTTTATAAGAAAGGATTCACAAACAGTTTAAGATTTCATACCCAAAGATAAAAACTGGCTTCTCAAGGTTTACAGAACTGCGTCCCAAAAAATTGTATCTCGTTGTTGGGGCAAGTGGTACATGACGTAGTCTACATATGTGCATCACAATTCATCAAAACTTTATAGTCATGTCCTTAGGGTGTCTTATGGAAAAATTAACTACTGAAGTTAAAACTCCCCATTAATAGCTACAAAGACTGCATTGCAAGAGTAATATGCAATCCTGTACTTCCTGCATGGTACTTCACTAAATGTCAATTTACCAGTTTTACTTTTAAAAGTTTCATTATTGATCTCATGGAAAAGTATAACATTCATTCTGTGGCATTTAAGCAGTGGATATATATTAACCAAACGTCTCTTGAAACTGTGACAAAATCAGCTGGACAGTTTGATGTTGTTTTTATCTTGTTTTTATCAAGACTAAAGGAATTGCTATATTATTATCTTTTTCATGTATCAATTTAGTTCAAAAATTAGTTATTAAAGGTTTACTAGTTAGCATATCATGGAGATACCATCCGACTGATAAATCCTCCCAATTAAAATCGGATATTTAACCCTAAAACACTTTCACCTTTCATTATGTCATTTTGAGGCCATTTTTGGTGAGGCTGTATTTCATTTTAATATTTTATAATGATCCATTGCAGTCCCAACTTGAAAGTTGGCATACTAGTAAACTAAAGTCTAATAATTATGCCATGTAATTTTTTTCAGAATTTTAAAATTAGTTTTTTAAAATTTTCAAGGACCAAAGTTATTTCTGTGACCTTGCAAAAGTCAACCTAATGTTTTTTTTTTTTTTTATTCTTCAGCACATGGTAAAATGCTCATATAAAATACACTAATTTCAACCTTCTAGCCCAGTTAGGTAACGAGATGCAACTACTCAAAGATTGTCCGGAGGTCACGATTTGAGTAGTTAAATGCTCATATAAAATACACTAATTTCAACCTTCTAGCCCAGTTAGGTAACGAGATGCAACTACTCAAAGATTGTCCGGAGGTCACGGTTTTCTAATTTTCAAGGCCGTGCAGCGGTTAAAATTCAAGTTTGAAATGGGAGTCTCCCCACTTGTGTTTGTAAATAGAGGGGATTGAAAATTTCAGGTGGGGAGTTTTGAACATGTGAGTTACATTAAAATACTGGGAAAACATTAGTAATTTTTCAAACAATATAAGCTATACTTGGTTCTTAAAACAAACAGGTGATTAGATAAAAAAAATTTACTACATTAAATCTAATACAAATTACCATGATTCATTTTACAAAACTAGAGTTGTTCGTTTTGCAGTATGTTGATATCATGAAGTATATATGTATGTCTTTCATTCCTTGCCACAGTTTGCAAGCTTTAATCAGCTGTTGTTTTATTTCTGAAGGTTTATCTGGCTCAATTTCAGAAATCGGCATTAAGATTTTTGTTGCTCAGTAAATCTTTAAATTTTTAACTGAATTTTGTTTTGTGTGTGCTAAAGCCACGTTCACATGCATTTGTTAAATGTAACACAAGAGTTACTTGCAGAAGAACCTTTGACACTAATGGAAATGCGTGCAGATGGTTGCTTATAAAACTCTTAGAAAACTTTGGACACTGACACATGTACTCTTCATTTTTTTACAGCTATGTTTGAATAGTGAATATTCCATAACTGCATATTCATTAATTTAAAAAAAAAAAAAAAAAAACTGATCTGCCAGGCTTTTGAAAGACTGTGCCAAAAGTTGTGTATGTTGCTTCACAGACTCAGATTCTACACACTCAAACTTCAAAAAGAGTTCCATTGTGGAGAAAGAAAATCTAGTCTGTCTCAATCACAAAAGATAAAATAAACCATCACTAGACATTGTGATGTGCAAGTTTAATATCACAAGGGTCAACTAATGTATTATTTTTGAACATGTTTTCCTTCAGCTCTGAAAAAAAAAAAAAAAAAAACCTTTTTGAATACTATGTTATATCATATGCAATGTTTACAGTTCACATAATTGAGACTTGGCTGATTCAACCATTCTTTTCTGATAAATGCCAATAAAAGCAATATAAAACCACCAAGAAGAAATGGATACAGGTCAAGGCCATAATAACAGTGCAGAAAGCAGTGAAAAGTAAGAAATTCAGTGCAGCAGTAAAAATACATAGTGATTAGTGATGAAAACATCAGATAGTGATTCCCATTATAGGTGGACCTGTGTTCTTTAAAATGAGACTAGTTGAAGCCGTTTGCCATTTATGATTTCTGTGCAGGTAAAAGAAAAAAAAAAAAGGAAAAGAAAAGAAAAAGGCAGTGTGGGTGTGATTTTACCACTCCATAGTGTCCTAGTGTCCGTTTTGGCTTGTAAATCCAAAATGGCGGATGTTTTATTTAAAAAAAATTAAACCCCAGATTTTAACTCTCAAAATAATGCTTTCTAATTGAACGAAATAATCACAGTTTTACACTCAATGCAAGTTCAGCCCTGTACTGCACCAGGAGTTTGGCATATTAGATAAAAATATATATTTCATGTTTTTTGTAAAAAAAAATTTTTAGTAGAAATTACAGAGCAACTCTTTCGACAGTTTGTGTAACTAATTCGGAAAGTTTAAATGCCAACGGCCATACCAAGCTGAGAACACCGTTTCTCGTCCGATCACCTAAGTTAAGCACCTTTTCGCTCAGTGGCAGTGTCATTCTGTGCTCCTTGGTTTTCTCGACCTTTCACCTGGATTATCGTCGAATTCCTCACAGATTTTTCTCTTCAGGTGTCCATAAAGGTCAGTCCTTTCCATTTTGCAAGTTTCAGCACCGGTGCAGCACAAGTTTATTAATTATTGTGACTTTTGTGCCTCCCCATTCAAGTCTGACCGGGGTGACCCCAACCGCGGAACAGCCGCACGTGCTCGCTGACGAATCGTCAGAAATCGAACTCTGCCGGCTCACCGGGTGCAATCTTCTGAACTTTTTATTATTATTTTTCTTTGTACCAATGCTGAGCAACCCTGTCTGCCATTTTTAACCATAAATAATGTCAGAAGATTCCTCAATGGAAGTCTCGACAGAGTCTGAGCAAGTTAACCCTACTTGGGGAGTAGCGATGACAGATTTACCAGCCACATTGGCAGCCCTTTCCGTCACCAACCTTCCCAAGCAGAGGAAGCTCATGCCTCAGGTGCTACACGCTCATTGGCTGCCGTTCCCCATTCCACTTCCGGCAGCACAGCAGACCAGTCTCCCAAGCCTTATGCAACGCAGAGACTTGGGAGACTGGTCCCAAGTCTCTACGGCGGGCGAAAATGTAACCAGAAAAAACAACATTCTTACTATTGCCATACCTGAGCAATCAATGGTAGGGCAAAACTACCTTTCCAAGCTTCGCCTCGGGGTATGCTTTGATTCTCTGAGACACACCCCAAGTACTACTCTTCAGCTCTGAAGAGAACCATTCCCGCCTCTGCCATCACTCATAGGGCACGCAAAAAAGGAACGGTAATTGTTTATCTTTCCACGGAAGCCCACGTGGAAAAAGTGCTACACCACGGAATCACCATTGGGGCGCACCACTTGCAAGCTGACTCTATCGCGGAGCGCCGTCCAAGTAAACCTGTACCCCATTCCTCCCGAGGTGTCGGATTCTGTTCTCCCAGCAGCACTCTAGCACTGCGGCCGAGTTTTGGGCGGGATTTTAACCCTGTCTGCAGATCCGAGAGACCTTGATGACAAGCACATCAAGGGAATGAGGTGGCAGGCGAAAATAATCTTCCCCACAGCCGAGGCAATCCAATCGTGCCCAAACACGATTGTTGTCAAAGAAGGGAGGTACACCCACACGATCAAACTGATCACCTCCCTAAACTGCAACTAACTCCTGTAAGGCTTTCGGGCACCAAAGTCCAGTGTGCCCCCAACTGATCAAGCCCCCCCCCCCAACTGCCATGAACTCCAAAGGAGCCTCAAAACACAAAGACCTCCCAAATGGAGTACTCAAGGACGAAAGAAGCCACCACCACAGAGCCCACAGCCCAGCGGGCTTCAACAGAGGGAAATTCCACCCCACAACCTGCCACTACAGTCAACACAGCTCCCCAGACAGCCACCCCTTCAACCTCCTGCAGCTCCACCACCAGAGACACTGATTCCAACCAAGGAACTAGTGCCTCGCTACAGCACTTCCCTCCACTTGAAGCACAGCCTCCAACCCCCCAAGGGGGAAAAGCATCAGCACTGGCCGCTTCGCAAACCAAGGAGGAAACCAGCGCCAAACTCAAAGGCACCCACCCTCGCCGGCAAAGATCCACCTGAAGCCAGCACTCGGACACTGCCTCCCCCCCCCTTCAGAGAAAGATCACCCTCAGAGAGTGAAGACAATGCCTACTGGTCATTCTGCAACTCAACACAGTGAACTTGACCATCTCAAATTTTAATGAAATTTGGTACATAGGTGGCTTCTATATAGATTAAGAAAAATACCAAATTTCATCGTCATATATCCACCGGTTTTGAAAATAGAGCTATATAAAATGTCCAAAAACACCCCAAAATCGGAAGATTGATGTGTTTTTTTTAATTGTGATTGCAGCTCCCCTAATTAAGATAGAGAGATGGGAAAGGTATTTTTTTTATGTAGTATTTTTTATGCTCTTTTATTTGATGCACACCATAGGGGTTAAGATTAAAAAATCAAATTTTAAAATTTAAATTTTGAATTTTTCAAAATGCGACGCTCTAAAAATTTTGAAATTATTTTAAAACAATCTTTATATGTTTGGTATTTGATTGTGTGAGTTGTAACTTGGGATGATAATGGGTGTACTTAAAAAGCTATATTAAAATTTAGCCTAACACAAGAGTTTAGTGAAGAAAAAAAAATTAATAAAATATGTAAACTGAAAATAAATTTGGGCTAAATCTTAAAGTTTCAATAATAACAATAGATATAGTATTTTTGTTATTTAAAACCATTTATTTAAACAATGTTTTATTTTTAATTGATTTGTTGAAAATCTGAGACTATATGGGTTTAAAATTTTTATTAATTTCATTATTCAGAATTTGTAATACTTCACAATACTGATACAATATAAAAAAAATAAAAGACCGTGCAATTGTAGTGTAGGCTACATTTTTTTTTTTTTTGGACAAAACTGCATGTTCTGACTTGTAAAATGGATTCTGTTGTTTAGATCATTGGTAACAAGACCCAACAAGCAGCAACTTGCATTCCTACCTTGCAGACCTCAGTCTGCTTTAGATTTTGATGGTGATCATGTGTTTCATGCAGTGAAAGTGATATGTGTTTGAAAACTAAATTGAATAAAATATATCCTTTTCGGTTTTGAAACTAGACTTTTATAAATTGAAGCTGTGCAGGATTATTTTAGGAAAAATAAAAAGAACAGGTAATGGGGGCAGTTATTTTACTATTTGAATTTTACATTTTATGCACAAATAATCAACAATGGAAAGTACAAGATATGCAGTAATACAATGTTGCAATCCATTTTAAAAAAGTGACCATAGAGCAAGGGATAAAAAAAAGCTAAGAAATGTGACAGACTGGATATTGGAAAATTTTGATGACTTATCAAAAGAGACTAAAATTTGTGATTCTTGCAGAAAGCAGCTGAAAACTAAAAAAATTAGTCAAGAAGCAAATGAAACCTGTGCTGATAAGAAAATGGACGAACATTTTTCATCTATGTCAGAAGTAATTGAAACACTGAATACTTCGCTCCATGAATTGGGTGAATCACCTGTCAATAAGAAAAAGCTAAAATCTAAATGTTATGCTTCAACCAAAATTCAAAAAATCAGTTCTGCTATGAAACGGAAGCCTTTTGCAAATATTCAAGAGTCATCTGATGACGAGGATGAAATACTTCACGACTCTCTTATGGACAATCTTAAAAGCAATTTTTCTAACTGCATAGAGATAAACAGCTGATGATTTTGACTTGGTTACCAGAGTCATGGAGTGTTAGGAAAATCATGCAAGAGTTCAGTGCTCCTAATTATATGGTAAGACAATTAAAAAGAAAAATTCTGAAGGAGAAAGGAATTTTGGAAAGCCTTAATAGAAAACCAGGTAAGAGTTTCTCTTCTGAAGTAGTTGAAGTAGTACGATCGTTTTACCAAAGTGATGAAATTAGTCGGGTTTTACCTGGAATGAAAGATTGTGCTTCTGTTAGGACTGAAAACGGAGATAAAGTTAAATTGTCAAAGGGGCTGATTTTATGTAATTTGACAGAAACTCATAAGTCATTCAAAGATAAATTTGCAGGCACGACGGTCAGTTTTTCCAAATTCGCAGAGCTCAGACCAAAAAACTGTGTCATGGCAGGGTCTAATGGTACTCATACGGTATGTGTCTGCACCACACACCAAAATGTAAAACTGATGATGGAAAATGCAAGAATTGGTTCACTAACAAATGGACAATTATCTTCCTACAAACATTGTCTTGCAAGAGTATTGTGCAACCCTGCTTCCATAGATTGTCATTTGGGGAAGTGTCCCACCTGTCCTAGGAATGAGGAAGTAAGAAATGTAATGGAACACTGTTTTGAGGAGAACTTGGTTGAAAAACTAACTTTTTGCCAATGGATTACAGTTGATAGATGCAACTTGGAGACATTAGAAAAATCAACTTCAGATTTTATTGATTTGTTTTGTGAAAAACTGTCTGCTGTGGTCAGACATGACTTCATTGCTAAGCCAGCAAAGCTCTTTTATGAATAGTACGAAGGAAAACCTTAAGGACTCAGAATTTCTCGTCATTTGTGATTTTGCCAAAAATGATAGTTTTCTGGTCCAGTGATAGCCCAGAGCTATCACTGGACCAGTGGGCAAGCCACAGTCCACCCATTTGTCATCTATTACAAAACAGAAAAGACTGAACATGTAAGTTTTGTAGTAATTTCTGAATGTTTAGAGCACAACACAATTGCACTGTACTGCTTTCAAAAAACAGAATTAACTTCTTGAAAAGTAAGTTTGGTGACCACAGCGTAAAAAAAAATTACTATTTCTCTGACGTGTCTGCAGGCTAGTACAAAAATTGGAAAAATTTCACAAACTTATGTTTCCATCAAGATGACTTCAACATTGATGCTGAATGGCATTTTTCAGCAGCAGCACACGGGAAGGGGCCATGTGATGGCGTTGGTGGAACTGTGAAAAGTTTAGCTGCCTGAGCCAGCTTACAACGCCCTTACGAGAATCAAATTCAAACACCATTTCAGTTGTACGAATGGGCAATTCAGAACATTTTTGTGGCAAACTTTACATATGTAAGTCAAGAAGAATGCATAGAAACAAACCAATTTTTGAAAAATCGACTAAGCAAGTCTCTAACAATACAAGGTACCCAGAAACTTCATGATTTTATTCCTATCCCATTGAGTAATTCAAAAATAAAAGTGCAGATGTTCTTAGAATCAAACGAGTCAGCTACTGAAAAAGTATCAGCATTACAAAACAGACTGCAAATAACAGAAATTAGTGGTTACATAACCATAATCTATGAAAACAACTGGTGGGTAGCGTATGTTCTAGCAAAAGAAGAGAGTGAGAATGAAGTTAAGGTCTCTTTTTTACATCCAGTTGGTCCATCTACATCCTTTTCCTACCCTAGCCCACAAGATGTATTATGGCTTCCTGTAAGTTACGTCTTGTGTAAAGTAAATCCTGTGACTCCGACAGGAATACTCTACAATCTCTCTGAAATAGAAATACACCAAACTGCTGAAGCTTTTAAAGACTATATCAAGGATCTACAGGTGGGATTTCACTTCAAAACAATGATGCAACTTTTTTTAAATTTTAGTTCTACTTTAAGTGACGATCTCAGTTTAAGATTAGGAATATAATTTGCATAAATGTAAGCAATTCAATGCCATATGTTATTATTTTGATGTGTTTCTTGAGCAGTAATTGAAATTACTTTTTAAAGTTGTTTATTTTTTTTTATATTGTGAATTATTACAAATTCTGAATAATGAAATTAATAAAAATTTTAAACCCATGTAGTCTCAGATTTTAAACAAATCAATTAAAAATAAAACATTGTTTAAATAAATGGTTTTAAATAACAAAAATACTATATCTATTGTTATTAATGAAACTTTTTTAAGATTTAGCCCAAATTTATTTTCAGTTTACATGTTTTTTTAATTTTTTTTTCACTAAACTCTTGTGTTAGGCTAAATTTGAATATAGCTTTTTAAGTAAACCCATTATCATCCCAAGTTACAACTCACACAATCAAATACCAAACATATAAAGGTTGTTTTGAAAAACATTTTGAATTTTTTGAAGCGTCACATTTTGAAAAATTCAAAATTTTAATATTGAAATGTGAATTTTTTAAAAATCTTAACCCCTATGGTGTTGTACATCAAATAAAAGAGCATGCAAAATATACAAAAAGATGCCTTTCCCATCTCTATCTTAATTAGGGGAGCTGCAATCACAATTTAAAAACACACCAATCTTCCGATTTTGGGGTGTTTTTAAACATTTTATATAGTTGTATTTTCAAAACCGGTGGATATATGATGATGAAATTTGGCATTTTTCTTAATCTATATAGAAGCCACCTATGTACCAAATTTCATTAAAATCTGAGATGATGAGGAAAAAATGTCTTCAAATTGTGTTGAGTTGATACGGAATCAATCCTACACATACCACAATCTGCCTTCCTCCAGCTCCCAGTGGTTCAGAATCTCAACTGAACTACCACCCAGCAGCAAACTGTCTCCCAAGAGGTTAAGAAAACATCTTGAGAATCAGCAGGAGTTCCCCCTATCCCCCAACGAGCTAATTAAGAAAACAGACTCTGCACAAGACATCGACAGGCCCATTCCGCGCTTTGAACTCGCCCGTCTCTTCGCCTTTCTTCTGAACCTAAGGATGGTCCACCAGCACATCATCAAACAACACCACAATAACATTACACAAGCAGTCACCCAACTCACCTCCTTCTCTGCCTGGGCTCATCAAGAATTTACCTCTCACACACAATTCCAACACTGGCCCTCACAACCAGGGTCAACTACCTGAACAAAGGAAGACACACACCCCATCCATGACCAACACACTTAAAATTGCTAACCTCAACTGCAGGGGCATGGCCAACCCCTGGCCAACACCCTTGCTCTTGAAGACCTCTACACCCTAAACGCTGACATTCTCTTCCTACAAGAAACCAACTGCACATCCAACACCGGTTACACCAAGTGGCGGCTTGGCCATACACTTTTCACCACGCCCACAGTTACACTCAACACGGCGGCATTGCCATCGCAATACACCACCAACTTCAAGCCCTCCTCACCTCTGCCTCAGTCACCACCCTCTTCAGAGATCTACTGCAGCACCTTGTCCTCACCATCCACCAATCAACCTTCCATGTTTTTAACATCTATGTCCCACACCAGTCTCATCTAGTCACATCTCTCTTCCAACACCTCCACACTGCCATTAACTCCCTGCCCTCCAACTCCACTATCATTCTGGGAGGAGATTTCAATTGCGTACTCAACGCCGCAATTGACCGCTCCTCCGAGAATGATCGCAACCCCTCCACTGCGAATCATCTCGCCACCGTAGTCAACAGTGCCATCCTTCACGACGCTTTCCGTGAACTTTTTTCCTCTCACCGTTCCTACACCCGGAGATCCCCGTCGGCGGCATCCTCGGCTGCTGCCCGCCTCGACAGGGTTTACATCTCCGGAGACCTGCTCCCCACCCTTGCTGCAGTGGATCATGCCCCCACTGCTCCGTCCTCCTCACCCTTCACCTTTCACCCACCCCCGTCCGCAGCATCTGGCGCTAGACCTTCGACCCAGAGCTCCTCAACGACACAACCTACTGTATCACAATAACAAACATCCTCCAAGATGCCATCGCCGCCCTCCCCACCACAGAATGCCCCACACAACACTGGCTCCCCACAAAAGCGAAAATTCGCCTCCTCTCAAAACAAACCTCATTCACAAACAGGACCCTCCTCTGAATGCACACAGACAACCTTAGAACCCTTCTCAAACTCACCGACATTACCTCTCCATCCTTCCTCATACACTAAGCCAAACTTCACAAGGTCCTTGAACCCCTCACCCGTCAGGCAATCCTGCGAATGAAGATCCTCCACCTTGGCACAGTCGAACATCTGCAGGAACATTTTCTCCACCTTGAAAAAAAAAACGCCGGACCACCTCCTCACTCTACTCCACCTCCCTCCCCAACGGCAACATCACAGAGGATCCCCACGACATCTGCACCCACGTCCACAAACACTACACTGACTAGTTCAGTCCCTACTCTGCCCTCCCAGGCAACCCTGACAACCTCCTTCACTCTCTACCGCAAGTTCCTCACCACCTTCACTCCTCGCTTTCAACCTCTTTTACTCACCAAGAGATTCTCTCTTCCCTTTTCAATCTCAACCAGTCAGGCTCCCCAGGGCCAAGCGGACTCACCGCTGTCTTCAATCAAAAATTTTCTTCTCTCATCTTACCTCTCCTCCTGGCGTGCTTTCAATTTATCTCCACCTCCATCCCGGTGGAATTCATGACCGCCCACATCATCCTCCTCACCTAGAAAGGCTCGCTTCTTGACCTGAACAACTGGCGCCCTATTAGCCTCCTGAACCTGAACTACAAAATCCTTGCTAAAACTCTCTCCATGAGACTAACTTCGTACTCCCATCCCTAATTCACCCCGACCAATCATACACCATCCCGTCGAGGTCCATTCACGAGAACATGCACATTCTCTGTGACATCACCCACCTTGCCCACACCCTTAATGAACCCTTCTAAATTTAGACCAGAGGAAAGCATTTGACAACGTGTCCCATCGCCACCTCTCCCTCCACGGCTTCGGCTTTCCACCTTCCTTCTCCACCATCCTCCTCACCCTGTACAGTAGCGCAGTTGCTCATGTCAGGACACGGACCTTTCTAACCGCTCCCATCCCCTTCTAGAAAGGCATTTGCCAAGGATGTTCGCTCTCTGGCCAACTCTTTGCTTCGAACCTTTACTCCGCTCCGTCCGCACTGCCTTTGCCTACTTCCACCCCATCAAGCTTGCCAGCCATCGGCACCATGCCGTCCATGTCTCTGCTTACGCCAATGATGCAACCTTCATTATCCGGTAGAACAACCAGTTCCCCCTCCTCCTCTCCCTCTACGACGAGTGCGCCAACCTCTCCGGCACCTCCCTCAACCTCAGCAAAAGCACCGGACTGTGGCGCAGATCCTGGGCTTCAAGAATTGGCACTTCCCAGTGGTCCTCCGACAGTCAACACCTCCTCGGTGTTCACATCGGCAAGTGACTCGTCACCGACACTGCCACCGGGCCCCCTCTCATCCAGAAACTTAAGCAGATGGCAAGCTAGTGGGCTCAAGCCAAATTCTGCACCTCCTTCCACAGTCGTGCTATCATTGACAATAGCCTCTTCATGTCCCAGGTATACTACTCCTAATGCCTGTCGCCTCCCACGTCCTCCTCGACGTCACCAGAGTCCTCACCAACTTCATCTGGTCCAAGCACCACTGGACCACTGCTGAGACTTTTACCAGACCCATCTCCCATGGAGGACTCGCAGTTTTCGACGTCCCACACAGGTATAAGGCAGTCAGACTTGTTTCCTTTTTCTCTGCCCTGATCTCCTCCAACCCCGCTGTCTTGACTCTCTTCAATGTTCTCTCTTCTCCGCAGAACCCCTCCCTCACCCTCTCCACTTTTCTTCTTATGGACCACTACCCTCAAGTTCCGACTCTCCTCTTTCCCACCTACCACGAAGCCATCACTCTCTTCCGCTCTCTACCTATCTCTAGAGTTCCGCGAACTTCTACACTCGAACTACTCTCCGAACCACTTTTCTTCTCCTCTCTCCTTCACCCTCCTCACCTCCCTTTCTTCCACTTTCCCACATGGCTCCGGGCAGGGATCGTCACTGTTCGCCAGCTAGTGAACACCGACCTCTTTTGGAGACACGTCTCCGAACTCTCCCCCACTCTGCCCGGCTCCAACTCCAACAACACAAAATGTACCACTGTCAAAGACTCCCTCCACCTTCTTTTACCCTCCTCGCTTCACCCTACGGTCTTCACACCGTTCCGACTGCACCCATCCCCCTTCTATTCACACTGAACACCACCACTGCAACCATCCCCATTCACTCCCTTAGCGTGAAGCAACTCTGCCACCACCTTAGGGAGTCCTCCCTCAACTCCTGCCCTGCTCTCACCCTCACGCCCTCCTCCTCCACCCCAGTCTGGTCCACACTCACCTCACTCATCAACCACCCATACGAAACCAACATTCAATGGCTCTTCCTCCACTCTCACCTTCCCGTCCCAGTCAGACTCCACCAGATAAAAATACTCAGCTCCCCACTCTGCCCCTTCTGCGCAGAGCTGGGCTCCCTTCTCCACGCCTACATCCACTGCCCAGTCCTTCTCCTGTTGTTCCACCTGATGTTCTCCCTGGCTTCCAAAGTCTGCCCTATCACCCACAAAATGGAACACTACCAACACCTCAATGCTGCACCCACCACACCTCAACAACATGCACCTACCCCTTCGTCCTCGCCAAATACATCATTTACCAACTATACCTCCAACACACAAACAACACCCCACTCACAGACCCTCCAGCAAGCACTCGACTGGTCCATCACTTCAAGAACAGAGTCACCGCCCGACTGCAAGCTGAATGCACAGAAGCGCACAGGACGGCAACCCTCGGCAAGTTCTGGAAGCGATGGAACCCTCACAGAAGCTGGTTCAGCATCACCAGCAGCAACAGGATCAGCCTCGACTGACGCACCCCTCCAACTGGAAAGAGCCACCACCAGCCCACGTTTGCAATCACCCACCTGACACCAACCTCAGCAAAGCAACACAAGTGAAAATCCCTCCACACTGCTGCCTCTCCCCTCAACAAATTCAACTGCTCAATGAACTGCACATCTGCCATGGACTGAAACTCGAGACATCTACACATCCGGTTTTCTTCCCTCAGTGGCCAATCAAGAACCCTCCACTCTTGCATAAGACTCTCACAGCTCAAACGAGCAAACCTATTGCAAATAGACTTCATCATTTGTAAATATTCACCTTCATCATCCTCTTTCTTCTTCTTTTTTTTTTTTTTTTTGTAGCTATGTCGCAATGTAAAGTTCCTGTACCGATGTTCTGTAAATAAAGTATGTTTGAAAGTTAAGCAGCTTCGGGTGCGGTCAGTACCTGGGAGGGTGACCACTGGGAAAATCGCGTGCTGTTTGCATCTTTTTTTTTTTTCTTTCTCTCAGATGAAAAATATTTCAATTCAATGAAGTGATTTTGAAATCCCTTCTTATATGTCCTTAAGATGTTCTAAATGAAATATCAATGCATGTGATTTTTGTCACTTGTCAAGCTTTCAAATGCATGTATATGTTTTTATTCCTGTTACAGGTTTCAACATCGCTTTATTAAGAAACGGGAACAATACATAGAAAGTTGATTGGGGAGAACCTTTGAATAAATACAATTGTTGATGCTTTCTACAATGGCAGAAGGAGAGTCCAACTCGCAAACAGCAGAGTGGACACCAGAGGGCAAGGAAGAGCTTCTGGAGGGAGTACACTGGAGACCTCGGAGGGTCAACGCCAAAGAAGAAAAGTCCATTTACTGTTACTCCTAGAAGTTATTAACATGTGGTATAATTCACACTCTAGGCCACAGCACTGTAAGAAAAATGGACAGAATTTCTAGATAGTGCAAGCATTCTTTGAAATTGAAATATTGTAGCATTGAGTTATTCATTGAGCAGATTTTAATAAATATAATAACATTTGCAAAATGTGTTTTTGCCTAAAAAAGTTAGCAAAAATTTTGATTCATAAGCTGAAGTGAAATTTATGCAGATTTTAATTTCATTTTAATTTCAGATAATGTAGTTTCTTCTCGCTAATAAAATAAGTATGAAAAGTTTACTAGAATATTTTAATATAAAAAGGAAGTAGTGCAAAAATAAAGGGAAGCATGGTGGTAAGACACCAAAGAGGTACTTGTCAATCCTAAATGGGAGATTTAGGAAAAGTTGCAAATGCCAAAAAACCTAGTCCCATACTTGTAACGTCTTTGGAGGAGAGGGTTGTTTTTATGAAGTGGTTTGTGTCTGTGTGCTTAAAGAAAAAGGAGTGGGTTAATAAATAAAAATGACTTAATTAAACCTTGGAGTCATGTCTAGTCAATTCAAAAGAGCTGCCAGGGAAAAGAAACTTTGAGTGATACACTGAAAAAATTAGAAATAGAAACTGCTTTTCTTCTTTTTTATTTCTAATAAACAAGAAACTGCATTACGTAACAGAAAGTGTATGATTGTTCTGTGTTTTTCAGAAGCAGAGAAAGAAAATCCACAAATTCTAGTTTTATCTTCAATATACTATTTGAAAAAAAAAAAAAAGTAAGCAAGATTAGATATATGATTTGACCAAAGGGTGGGGATATTAGGGTGTGGGAAGATGGAGCACTTTAATACATCCCCCTAAAATTATGATTGAGGGTGTGTCCCCTGTCCCCTTCCCTGGGGACCGTCTACTAGAGCTGAGACTGGCAGAGCTCGGGCTGTAGAATATTTACTGCGGTTCGGGCTCGGGCTCTTAGAGAGGAGAGCGAGAGAATTTTTTTATATATAAATGGGATTTTATATGATTTAGCATGTGAGGCACTTTATAATCGGTAAATGGAGTTCTTCGTCAACTGGTTCTGATTACGGAGCGGGTATTCGAGATTGCTATTTATTCCGGGCTTGGGTAGAAAATGCCCATAGGCTGCGCATTAGTGTGTTTCTGCAGAGAAGACAAAACTTTTTCAAGAACTATAGATATTGCATAGTTGATAATATGCCGATGATCATTAACCCCTTATCTCCACCCAGTAGCTCCCTTCTAATTCTATTTAGCAATGCACATATTGTAGCCCATTATGGCGCGATAATATTAGCATTGTTTGAGCAACATACGATTGCAGCACCTCCCGATCATTTTGGATGCCCTGCCATCCGAAGCACTTCAGGTGGAAACGGACGGTCAAAGTAATTCGTCCAGTTACACTGTAAAAATAGATGAGGTCCTTTCCAACCATTCCCTATTTGAGAAATGTGTTGGCTAGTTGCAGGAGGAGAAGAGAGTGGAAGTGTGGAATAGCAGATGCTTTTTTATTGATAGTTGGTACAACTTAGCCAGTTTTCGGGCTCGTTCGGGCCCGGGCTCTATCTTTGCAATATAAAATTCGGGCTCAGATGTGCTCGGGCTGATATAGCACGGGCTCGGACGGTCTCAGGTTCCGAAAATTGAGCCCAATCTCAGCTCTACCGTCTACCCGTAAGAATTTTTGATGGGTTGTGTGGCAAAAGTACTTATTTGCTGCAGAAAAAAATGTTCTGGATCACCCACAAAACATTGGTGGAGGAGAGTAAGTGCTTCATTGTTTCCTCTGTCAAGTTAAAGGACAGCTGAAGAATTTTAGTTTTGTATTTAACAGTTTCTCAAACAACTTGGAAGGAAAGACGTTGGTATGTCATGTTTCAAACTAGAACCTGTTGCCCGTAAATTTGTGCATCGGACTGAGCTTTTGTTAAGATGGGGTTCTCTCATCATGCATACTGCAGTGGCTTTAGTCACTGGGAAAAACACAAAATAATACAAAAACAAGCAAATATGGAACAATATTTGATAAACTTTTTTAATTTCAGTAGATTCAAAGGCATACAAGTATCATGGATTCAGCTGCAAAGTACTAGGAGATTAGAATACACCAGTTCAGGTCAATTCCAAAAATTCATGGGATGTTCTATACATGATATGTACTATGGCTTGTACAGCATCTGGAAATGTATACAGTAGTTCCTTCTCCAACTGTGGACTTTGGCAAATCAAACAAAGATGGCATACACACCAGCTTGGATCACTTTGACAACATGATTCCCCATCTAGAGAGCAAACACAATAAGTAAATCAATAACTGTAGACTTTGGTGCAAGAAATAAGTATATACAGCACAACACTACATGCAGTTGTGTACAATTTAATTCACAACTCAGCCAGGTTACTAATCAAAAAAGGTGTGCTTCCCTCGAACTTACTGTTCATACAAGAAACACTGCATCGGCTCCAGCACAGAGAGTAATAAAAAAAGGACGTTAAGAGCCTACCGAAATGACAGGAGGATAAGGAAGACAAACACAATCCTCAGCACAAGTCTAGGTCAGGATACCAAGCCTCAGGAGTGCCAGGCAACAACAACAACAAAAAAAAGACCAGAGTTGGTATATCAAGTGCCATAGGAGTTAACATTGTCAAAAATGCGGTGCGACAGTACTCCAGTTCAAGTCTGTTACTGAACATATGTATAGAATTTACCTCAGACTACTGTTTAAGGGCAAAAATATCCAGAACAGGTAGGCATGATAAGATTAAAAATATGTTCACCACATAAGGATACGGGGTCTGTGGCACCACAACATAGAGGTGATGCTTGGTGGAAAGTAAGATTGAAGAGACAGTAATGAGAAAGACGGAAGCCTATTTGGGGATGTTGCATGGTAGAGTTTCTGTGGATGAATATCACTGTAAGAAGCGTGAAGCTGGTTCGCCAGAGTAAGGCAGAAAGAAGATTTGAAGGAGGTGGAGGAAAGGCATGAATTGGCTTTTTGGAAAGATAGGAAGTCTTTTTGGAAGTACATGAAACTCAGGAAAAATAGGGGAAACAAAGTTGTAAGTTGTGTGAAGAATAAGATCGGGGAAAGGATATGGGAGCCAAATGAGTTAAGTGAAAAAAGGGGTGAATACTTCTGTGAGTTATTAGATCAAGAAAGCAAAGATGATTCTGAGACAGATGCAGATGATGTCACAGTGAGGGATGGAAGCACAGGAGGGCTCTCAAGAGAAGTGTGTAAAACTCTAAAATCTCTTCAGAATGGTAAGGCTTCGGGAGTTGATGGCATAACTGCCAAGATGTTGAAATATGGTGGTGATTCTGTAATTGACTGGCTAACTGAAATTTGCCAGTTGTGCTGGGAGTTAGGAATGGTCCCTCGAGATTGGAAGGATGCTGTTATTGTTCCCTTGTATAAAGAAAAAGGTGATCAGACAGAATGCAAGAACTATTGTGGACGTAAACTCCATTAATAATTAATCTTTTCCAGAAATTGCAATTTATAAATTGCCACGAGCGAATGTTAACAGTACTGAATCAATACTTAAAACACATGCATGCTTCCAAAGGCGTCGATCAGTTGCATAGAGGCTAGAAATTACGCAACTCAGAAATCGGGCACTTTTTACCTTATTATTTTATAGCCTGATTTGTAGCCGTTCCTAGGATGGTTGTTTTTAAGTTTTAAAAAAAAAATGTGTAGGGGGTGCTGCCCTTCCTAGGAAAGGGTGAAATTTTAAATAGAAGCCGATTGAAAATAAATCAAATGGACGCCGGATTTCTGTAAGGAAATACAGTAAAAACTGATTCGTGGAAAAGCTGAAAATTTTATGCTACTTATTTCCGTTTTTGAAAGACCTTGTGATAAATAACATTCTGTGCAAATTATTTGCTGTTGTATTGGACAATTTTTCTTATAGTGCAGCTATTTTCGTGCTCCTTTGTAAATATATTTAACTGTAGGCAGAGAAGTGCAAACTTAGAGGTTAATGTGCGTGCGTCGTATTTTAGCAGTAGGTGCGGATTGTAGGGCACAAGAAAACTGTTGTCCATTGTCGTTCTGTGTAGTTCACCTGTAACACCTAAGATTCTACTATTCAACAGGTAGCCATTCACATTGTGTCGTTTCTGGTTGTGTTTTAAAATCGCTTTATTAGTGAACTTGAAAGGTACAGAGACAATACATGGCAGAAACATGAATAACCATGAGTATAACCAGAAGGGACATGGAGTAAACACCCAGGAATGAAGTACACAATCAGCAAGGACACAATCACAGGAGTATAACAAATAACATTTTTCATCAACGGTGAATAAAGTCAGGAAAAAGTCTCGTAACAAGAAACAAATCACCAGGATGGGGGAGAACATCCGGAGAATTTTTCAAATTGAGTGCAGTAATAGTCTATAAACACAAGCCACGGTCCAAGTGCTGGATATGAAGACACTGCTGTGCTAAAAGCACTTTGAAGAGCTCGTAATGAAGCAGAAACAGTCTCATAGTCAATAGGATCATAAAATGAGCAGAAACGGGTAAAGGCAGCTTTCGGATCACGTGATCATAGCCCATTAAAGGAGTCGCAAAGGCTCGATAACTAGGACCAGCATTGGCGAGCATATAAACATGTTCCAGAGAGATCTCAGGAAGAGGCAGAAAAGCATCCTGTTTAAGATCAAGCATATAGTCAGGATTAACTACAAATTGATCTGGAAAATCAAGAGCAGCAGAGTGGGGTATGTCATAGGAAACTAAATGCTTCTTTCTATTCTTCTTACGAGGAAGACTTCTTCATTTCTTAGGAACTGCACCTTGAGAGTCGTGCTCAGATAACAACAAATCATCGACTTCAGTTGAAATGAGATATGGCGTTGTAGAAGGAGGTGTAGGGAAGGCTTGCCACCAAAACGGGAGCCAGTGGCAAAGGTTTAGGCGAAACAATGACACTCGAAAAGGCACTGAAGCAGTGGCAGGCAAAGGAGAACTTGCCTCTCCAACAGAAGAGTCTACACGCTGAAACGAAAGAGTGGCATCATCACCTGAAGAGGAAGACTCTCAAACTCCGGGATGTCACAAGGCTCCAAATGTGAAACATCTAGGGAATCATCGAGATGAGCAATAGCTGGTGTGAACAGGCCAGTAGACACAGACGGTGGTGTACATGGCGGAGAGAGAAGAGTAGAAGTCAGCACTGTTAAAGGCAAGTCAGCAGGTAATCCAGCTGGCAAAGGCACAGACATAACTTCAACAGTAGAGGAGACTGGGGTCGAGCAAGCAGCAACATGAGAAGTGGGCACAGGAGATCCTGGCGGAGTCGGAACATGGGATAGTATAGGCTCTGAAGTCGACACAGGCACTTCCAATGTCGTTGCAGTAGAAGGAACAGTGACAGCAGGAACAAAAATAGACTGGCATTGTGCTTGATGGTGATCAAAGGAGCGGCAGGCATAGCAATGAAAAGGCGTAGCAACGTTGATGGAGTAAGAGCGGTGACCAAGCTTAATCAACAACATTGTAGGGAAGGATGTAATAGCAGAATCCGTAGGAAAAATCAGGAGCGCCTGCCGGCGACACCCAGGAATGGGATTGCCAAAAGGATCGGGGATGTTTGAGGGAAAGGTACGCACTGACCCAACGGTGCGACCACAATAAGAAAGAAAATGCTGCAAAAGAAAATCCGGAATTTCAGCTGGAACCGGAAAAAAGGAAATCAAGACAGGACGCTGTGAAAGGGGTTCTTCATAGAGGCACTAGTCGCCGATTTGAATGGGTGTTGACAAAACCTTTGCGACGTATTTGGAGGAGGCTAAATTTATGACAGAATGAGGTTTACGCGCAATGTGAGCGATTGAATCGGGTGGCAAAAAAAGAATACAACACTGATGAATATGCAGGCAGCTTAATGTTAGGTAGGGCGTCAAAAACAATACCAAGGTGTAAAACAGAAAGCATTGACTTACCAAGGTCTGATTGAGGAATGATGGTGAGAAAAGCCTGCGTACCATCATGATGAAAAAAAGGAATCCAAAGCTGGAGGATGTAATCCGGTAAAAGAGGAAAAACCACCATCCAAAACATCACAAGACGATCGATCGTCAGCAACAACACGAGCACCAACCGGCACGGTTACCGAGGAGACGTCCAAAGAAACGGAAGTCATGTTGTCACAACGGTAGAGCAAGCAATCAAGCTCAAGTCACAGCATTCGGAAGGAGCAACTAAGGCGTCAAAGCTAGCGCAAAAAAGCTTCCGCAGTAGAACGGACACAGACTCCAGCGCACTGAACACAAGGAAGTCGTCACCCAGTCCAGGTGAGTCCACAACGAACAGGGTGACGGAGCAGAAAATAAGCAAAAACGATGTATGAGCAAGTGAAAAAAACGAAGAAATATAAAAAATAAGGAACTCACCGGGCAGGGTAAGTGATCTCAAACGAAAAAACCGAACTGCCGGCAAGAACTTTCGACGAGAAAACAGGCACAGAAATTGCAGAACTGGGCACAAACACGGGAGCTAGCGAAGAAAACGTCTAGTTGGGATTGCTAGGAAAACATTTTCTTGCCCTTTCCGCCTTCCATGCAAGGGGCCCCAGGATTGTTGACGCCACATGGTCCATGCGTCTTGTTACGATTTCATTTTGTATCGCGCATTTTGATCAGCTGCTGGAATCTTGGCACACACAAATTGATTGATGCATTCAGTAGTTAAAAACTTGTTTTCGGCTCTTGTAGAACAATTGAAATGTGAGCCTGTTGCAGAAACTCAATCGTGTAGATATGAGCTGTTAATTTTCTCAAAATGCCGTAAACAATCTGATCTTGAACGATTTCAACTTGTAAGTACGCCCTTTGTGAAACATATGATAATGTGGCGTATTTGACTGTGTTTCCTCTCAGCATCAAGAGATGACGCCACAGTGCAGATTTTGCTGAGATTTCAAGGTTTCAGAGAGATAGATCTGGCTCTTTTTATGTATAATTAGTCTAATTTTCCTAGAACACGTCACATTGCAAATCATGCTGGCTGATTCAATTCATACACTTGCAGCTGTACAGGGACTCAAATTTCTCGTAGTCTGGTCACGCCCTGTGTTGCTCCTGTGATTTTGCTCAGTTCTGCTATTTTCGTGCCTGTTCTGTAGCTGAAAGTTCTCGGTTTTGCTCATGAAGTTTGTCTCTTTCGTTTTTGCTATTTCGCCCGGTTGGTGAGCCTTTAATTTTTATTCTATCTTCGTTTCATTTCTTGTTTCCTTGCTCGTGCTTGTTATTTCTCTACTGTCATCTTTGAGTCGTGGTGACTCGACTTGACTGTTTGTTTCTGCATCGTTTTCTCACACTGTGCTGGCTCTGCTCGTCTAGTGTGAGTGACGTCACGCCTTTGCCTGTTTCGTGTACTTTTCCCGTTTTCTTTGCTTCGAGCAATCGGTTCTCTCTCTCTCTACTCACAGCTTCATGGCTACTAGTGCGTCTGCATCGCACGAGACCGCACTGTCTTCCGCTAGTGCTAAGACTTCCGCATCCACGTTTGTTTTGAATAGTGTTCGCTCATCTCTTTCTGGATTAGTTCCATCGTCCTTGGATTCTTTGTTCCATCGTGCTGGCTCTGCTATTACTGCAACTGTTCCTCCTACTTCTGATATAGGTAAGACTATGTTATCTGTATTGCATCTTGGGATTTGTTATGATGCCTTACCGTGCACCACGCTTACAGACTATTCTACCGCGCTGTATTCCATTCTGCCTCCTACTTCTATTTCACATATTTCCAGAAAGCCACACACCATTATTATTTATGTCTTCTTCTGAATTTGTTGCACTTGCTCTCTCCACCCCTCTTGTGGTTGGAGACCAGTGTTTATATGCTGATCCACTTGCACATCGGCCTGTTCTCATATGGTTTTATCCTGTTACCCCCAAGATCCCAGACTCACTGTTGACAACTTTTTTATCGTTTTGCGGGCGCCCCATCGGGTCGGTTCGCACCCAGTCCTCTTCTGTTCTTGATCCTTTTGGCTGCCTTCTTCTCGGTACACGCTGGCAGGCACTTCTTGTTTTTCCATCTGAAGCTGCTATTTCTTCATTTCCTACGAAATTGGAAGTTAAACTTGGACACCTCGTATTCTGTCAATGTTGCTACACCTTATCATTGCTTTTCCTGCTTGATCCTTGGTCACCATCGTGCTCAATGCCCCTCTGTTTCGCCGTATCCTGCTGCCGCTGTCCCTCCGTTGACAGCTGCTCCTGCTGTGTCTTCCTCTGTGCCACCTCTGCTGGACACCATTACTCTGCCATGCTCTCCACTGGCTTCTACCTCTGTGACAGTTTTACCTGCAAGACATACCTCACATGTTGATGATCTTCTGGAGCCTTTTCCCATTCCAGCCCCAGTTCCTGGCGTGATGCCTCCTTGTTTGCCGCTGCCTGCTTCTATTGGACTTTTTCCTCTACGTGCCAATCCCCTCGGGGTTCCTGCTGAGGAGGATTCTCTAGTGCCACCTGACATCCCTGTGCTCATCTCAGACTCTAGTGATGATGATGTTGCCTCTTCAGTGGCTTCATGCTCTGTTATCCCTTTTCACTGCTATGGATACTGCAGACCAAGTTGAGGCCTCTTCTTCTCTGCCTGGTACTCATCCAGCTACTTCTTCGACTCTGGCCTCTACTGAGCTTTCCTCATCTGTCTTGACTTCTACTGACGTTGTTAAGAAACTTCATCGTCCCAACAGGACTACTCGTGGGAAGCGTGTTGCTTCCGACGTTCTCTCAGTTGTTGCTCCTGTCACAGTATCTTCCGGTTCTTCACTTCTTGACCATGGATCTTCAGATGCCCAACCTGCTCCTTTTGGAGCTTATCCTGTGCAACCTGTTTACAATGTACTTGCTGAACTTATTGGTCATGATCCTCTTTATTTTGGACTGTTGTCGTTTACCACAGTCCTTAGCGTCACCTTCACTCTCTCCCCAATGGAAGCTCTTGAGCATTTGTGTAAGTTCTATCGTCGGCCTGAGTATTCTGATCTTCCACTGGATTTAAAGAGTGTGATCACCACGTTTGAAACCCTTGCTTTGACTCAGAATGAGACACTTGAGTATATGCCACATATTCATCGTCGCATTAGCTTTCTTATGCGCTCCCTAGACCGCCTGCTGCATGGTCAATGATCTTTCTTTCTGCTGTGCTGGACTGCTCATGAGACTGTAATGCTATTGCACTATTTTCTTTTTGTTTTGACTAAATCTTGCGCTTTTCATGAGTATTGTTCTCCGGGGTTTTGCCCTGTTTATTTGTAATTTTTTCAAGCACACCTGGTTTTTTTTTTTTTTTGCTCCTTCACTTATGTTTGTCTCCCTGTAGTTCCTGTTTTTTGATATATGTAAGTTTCTTCTGTTTCAAGTGGTACATGTAAGCCTCTTCCTGTGAATAAAGCAATTATTGACCTTAAATTTCAAGATTTCTTTTGTCAGCCCTAGAACACCTTTCTTTTTCCATGTCTTTTGAAAAAGGTATATGCCCACTAGGGGTATAAATACAAGATGCTATCAAATTTAAAATATATTTTATTCCATTCATTGTCTCAAAAAATCTCAGATTTTTTTTATTTCTTTTACATACCATTTTCTATGAAGATCATTTTGCATAAAGCTTCTTCAAATTTGTTATTATTTTCTCAATATTCTTTGCTTCTAAGAGTAAAATTTGAGAAATTCTTTTTGCAACAGATGGGATTCATGGTGAAGAATACTTGGCAAATAATTTCTAGTTTCTTCCAGTGCACATTTCTCCATGGTGCTCATAAGTGCACGTGTCTGTTTGCAAATATTTGTTGCTGTATCTGCGCTTCTAAAATCTTAGTTGAAAAATTATTTTTATGCCACTCGCAAAGAGAAACATTTTGCATGCATTTCCTCTTCAAAATAATATACAGATTTCCTTAGGCAGCATGATGCATGTCATGTTTTCCCAGTGTCTGTGCCTTGAAAATATTAAAATATTTTTTTTTTTTTTTTTTTTTTTTTCACAGTGTATGTCATTCACGGTAGAGATGATTCTTCCTTTCATTGTGGTTGCACATATGTATAGTAGGGGGAGGGGGAGAAACTGTGTTTTTACGTAACCCAAGTGGCAATACAACATTGTTAAGATACACTTGATCATTTGCTAAGGGTGCATGACTTACCTTCTCCATGTTGCCAGTGTTTAAGCAATAATTCCCCAATAAAAGGAGCTTTCTTTTTTATTTAACTCATTCCTCAACAGAACATGGTTTTCCTTACTTTTCTAGACATGCCTGTCAAATAACATAGAACAACGCATGAAAACAGTGTTCCAACTAGAAGTCAGTTCTGTGACAGGGCCCGACTTAGGCCAGTGGAGGCCCTATGCACGTCCTATGTCTGGGGCCCCCTCAATTAAAATTTTCAGCAACAGTTGAAAAAAATATTTGCTGTCAAACATTTTTTTTTACAAGCAGTTTTCTAGTAGTAAAACATTAAACTGCATCCCACATGGTAGTCATCTTTACAGGCAATGTGGATTGTAATAGACTAGCATTCACACTACTTGTGCTTCCCCGCATCCGCAGAGTTTGCAGTTGTAATTTTAAAAACTCTGGAATTCTTTCTTTTTTTTTTTTAAAGTATCATTTACAAAACAAATAACTATCCTCCCAGAGATATAATTTAATACCTCTAGTCTACCATAAATTTAATGGAAATGATGAACCGATGGTAGTTTAAGCTGTAACAAGTAATCCCTCACAAAATGTTACAGCTGACAACATACATTGTGGGATAAATTATTGCAACAATCCGTGTAAATTATTACAACAGTCTTTAAATAAAGTAGTGTCATTTGAACATTTTACGTATTTTCATTTATGTGAAAATATACCCTACATAATTATGAATATTGATTCACAAATCTTGTTCTCACAAAACTAATATTAATAAAAATATTTTTAGTAAATTATACATGTTTTGCTGAAATGCTTTTCATGTATAATATACCCTATTGCTCCAAATATAGGCTTCACCCATGATGTGAGATCTCAAGGGAAAACAAACCATACCTACATGTTATTACAGGAGTGTGATTATAAGTCACACCCCATTTTTAAACAAATCATTAAAAATGTATGAAAAAAATATTTAAAAAATACTTGATAATTTTTAACTGTTAAATTAGCAGCAGGACATAAAAAAAATGGCTTTTTTCTACCTTTTGTGGCTGCAAAATCATCAATTATATCGTCAAAAAGCAAATCTGCTGTTACATCACTTTTAATGGACAGTATATGAAGAGCATCAATTGACTCTTCTTTTAAACTTTAATGCTTTGTTCTTTTCAGAACCGCAAACGAGCGTTCGTTTGAACAGTTGGAAATTGGTATTGGTAAAAAAATCCTGAGGCATGTGTTAACAATGGGAAAAAATGGACTAAATTCAAGTCCCTTTGCCGCCCCGGTGGCACAGTGGTCTAAGCGATGGCCTCTGAACATTCGTTCGAAAGGGCTCCGGGTTTGAATCCCGGTAAGGCATGGTGGATGTTGTGTTTGTCTTATGGCACTGACTCTCTCCCTTCCCTGGTACCAGTTACCCTAAATTAGGGACGGGTGACTGCTTATAGCCCATTGAGTTGCTCATGGTGGTCGTTAAACCTCCAATAAAAAAAAAAAAAAAAGGTCCCGTAACTTCCCAAGGCAAGTGAGGAGATCTGTGCTCTCATGAATGAATTGTTTAGCCAGGATTCGAAACTGAAGAAACTCTTCAGCAAAGCCTTCTTCAAGTTCATTTGAATACTGCTTTTGCAACAATTCAGCTGCTTCCATCACATCACTTAGGTCATTCTTGTAGACAAATCCAAATCGAGAGTCCAATTCCTCATATGACTTCTTTCTGGTTTGCAACTGTGAAACAAGATTGCCACATATTACCTAAAAAGTTTGAGTGATAAAGGAATCTCAATTATTAAAAACAACGTCTGGAGTTGATGAATCATCTAGAAGTTGGTTCTTGGGCTATTTTCTTCCTTCTTGAGGATTCATAATCCATTTCTCTCCCTAACAACAGGTTGGATTCTTTCTCGAACAGTTCGAAATATTTTTTCTCTCAAAATTCAGGATGAAGTCAATAATTGAGTCATATAATGGAAAAAACTAATGAGAAATTGCCCGTGGAAGATTGAAAGGGAAGTGCTCACTTTGTTGATTCGTTGCAATATTGTCCCAGATAATCGTTAACAAAACAGCATCTTTTTCATTAATTTGGCATCAATAGACTTAAAAATATATTTGGTTTTTGGAGCCCCCCCCCCCGAAATTCTGAGGCCCTGTGCACGTGCAGAAATCAGGCACTCAATAGAATAGCAATGAGGAGGCTTGAAAAGTCCTAAGCTCGAGATGCCTGAGACATGTAAATTATTTGCTTCGGCAGGTAAAAAAAAATAAAAAAAAATAATAATCTTGTTGCCTGGTTGAGCAACTAGATTTCAAAAAGAAATTGGAACACTGAATTTGACACACAAAAAAACAACTGCTTTTGCCTGTTGTTTTCGATTTTGCTGAAAACTAAGGATTTTGTATGGGGTTGTGGTCAGAAATATATAGCTTCTGTTGTGTGATGTAGGTGTAGACATTAGAGCAGCATGTGTTTTTCCAAATGTTATTTACATTTGGTGACAGGAATATTCAGTTTAAAAAAAAATACTGATGCTTTTTAACCTAAAAAATGAGGCTTCTGATTTTTTGCATCAAAAAATACATTTTTGTGGGCATCTATACTTAGGGAGGTAAATTTTTTTCTGCACAAGAAGCTGGGCATTGAACATTTTAGATATTTTCCAATCTCTTTATAATAAGAAACTTACCTCTTTCAGTGTCTCACTTAACTAAGATATGTTGATCTCATGTAATATCTAATACAGGACACATGGATGCAACTAATATGAATTAATAATACCTACATATCACTAAGCTATTCTCTGAGATTCAGAGCTCCTCAAAAAAAGTGAATCTGCCAGATTAATGTTTAAATTTTGAAACTAGATTTTTCTTACTGTTGAGTATCAAATGTCTCCATTCACAGCGATCTTGGCATACAGCTTGAGCTTCAACGGGATCCATCACACAATGCGCACTAGTTTTGTACTTCATAATCTTTATCTCATGGTATTTGTGAAAGTCTCAGATTTTTTTTTCTACCTTCCCCATTTTCAGACACAGAGCTTCAAACTTTGCAGTTTTTGGAAAATCTGCAACTTCAGACCCACCCTTTCAGCATGAAGAGATTGTATGAGCCAGTAGTTTTTTTTTTTTTTTTTTTTTTCAGCCTTAAAGGCAAACCCAAAGTACATACATATCACTAAGCTGTTCTCGGAGATCTCCACAAAGAAATACAAGCTACCAGATAAACAGATACATTTTTAACTAATTACTTACTGTTGCTGTATCAAACTTCTCCATTTACAGCCATCTTGACACACAACTCTGGCTTCACTGACATTCATCACATGATGCACACAAGACCTTGAATACTTCATACTCTTAATCTTTCTCTCATGCAGACACTCCTGAATCTGATCCTCCCAAGACTTCCTCTGCCTTTCCTTCATGCCACTTGGGCTAAAAAAAAAATTCTTTACTAAGTATCTCATCACTCATTCTTTCAAAATGGCCAAACCAGCAAAGCATATTAGTCTCCCCCTTGCTAACAACATTTAAATAATAATAAATAATTTTATTTTTGCTGTTACATTGTTAGTTTTGTGGATATACATATATAATTTATATTTCATAAAAACAGCTGGGAAGATCGGGGAAAATTCCTCTGAGAGTCCTGACAAGCCCTGATTTCCCAAGTAAATAGGCAAGTTAACTCAGGTTCACAAAACAACAGCAGTAATGTTAGATATGTTGTAAATAATTTAGTTTTAAGTTCTCATTTATTAATTATCTTAGCAAGTATTTTTAAAATTTGTTTTTGAATAAATTTAGGTTATTTATTGTGCTTAACTCAACTAGTAGTGTATTCCAGTATCTGGGACCAATATAATTTAAGCTCTGGCTTCATCATGAAAGTTTTAGGATGTATGGGTTGTAATAATGCTCTGTGTCTTATACTGTAGTTATAAGTATGTAAATTCAATTCAATTCAATGATTTCTGTATGTAAGTTTAATTTAATTCTTTGGAACATACATTTGCCTATTTTGAAATCAAATAATTGTTTAATAGATAAAATTCTGTAATGGTTGGGGTTGGAAGTTGGTATGAGAAGAAACATTTTTTTTTTTTAAGTCTAGTAACCTAATGTATTTATTCTGTAGGACTTGTAGTTTTTTAATGTTGGTTTGAGTGGTTTGTCCCCATGAGGAAAAACAATAATTAATGTGTGATTGGAATACAATAGTGTATAGTATAAAAGTCTAAGGGTTTTGGTAATTAAACTTGAAATAATTTTGCTGACAATCCCAGTGTTTTTGGAAATTTGATTTACAATTGAGTCTATATGGTTATTCCATCTTAGGTCGGAAGTTAAAATAATTCCCAGGTATTTAAAATTCTGTACTATGTCAATAGGAGTATTATTTAAAAGTAAATATGAAACTTGCATACATATATTTTTTGTTTAATAAAGATAAGGAATTTTGTTTTATTAACATTAATTATAAGTTCATTGTATGTTAACCATTCCGAGTAGATCTGTAATTGATGATTTGCCTGAGCAACCATTTCGTTAAGGTTTTTGCCGTGGAATAATATTGTTGTATCAGCATAGAAGAGCATTAGAGCATTGTTAGATGTTATGTTAAAAATATCATTTATATATAAATTAAATAGTAAGGGACCCAGAACTGAGCGCCGAGGAACCCCTGAAGTAATCGGTTGTAGTGCTGATTGACTTTGATCAACGATAGTATATTGAAATCTATAAGTTAGGTAATTACTAAGTAAGGTATGTGCTATACCTCTTACACCTGGATTATATAATTTGGTCCAAAGAAATTGATTGAGCGTGTCAAACGCATTAGTCAAGTCAAGGAAAATAGCAAGTGTAATATTTGTGATTCAAGATTTTTTTGAAATATATTCTGAAGGTGCAAGAGCACAGATTCTGTTGATTTATTATGTTGAAAGCCAAACTGATTTTTATTAATGATATTAAATTTTTGTTAATATGAGATCAATCTCTTATAGATTAATTTTTCTAGGATTTTAGCAAAGATTGACATATTAGCTATAGGACGATAGTTGTGAACATCATTACTCTTACCAGATTTATATTTAGGGGTAATTTTCAGTGCATGTGGAAAGATATCAGTAGTGAAAACTTGGTTAAAGAAATTTAGTAGAGGGTTTATGATTATTTCAGCTATATGTTTAACAAGAGACAAGGATGAATGGTATTTGCTGGTGCAGAGCTAGTTTTAATATTGTTTATTTCTTGTAGTAATTCAGTTTTGGCTACAGGTAATAAGTAGAAGAATTAGATAGCTATCCCCCCTCCTCTCACCACCACCGCCTAGAATAATCTGTGTTGAGGTTAAATATCCTGAAATTTTTTAATGGAATAATAAATTTTTCAGTTGGAAACCATGTTTCAGTAACACATGAAATCCAATGTTGATCTTAGTGTATTAAGGCTTCTAGTAATGTGATTTTATTTAGTAATGATTGGGCATTAACATGTATAATCTTGAGGGTGAGGTTTGTATTAGTTAAAAATAGCTTGTTTAAGTCTTGGGTTGTATGGTATTGGTCCTGCAACATAAAACAGTATGAAATCAGAAAAATATAACATTGATTAAGTAGCAAGTCCATACACCTGTAGGTCTTCCAGTAGGTCAATTTTTTCCCCTTTGATTAGCATCCTTCCGTCTAATAAACAAATTGTCATTGCTTATCCAGATGTATTTAATTAGTCTTTGGTGCACCAGTTGTCTAGCATGCCAGTACAATTGTTTATAATGTGGTGATAGGTTTTTGTTTATGTAGATTCTGGAATGCTGGATCTAAGCCAGAATTGAAGATTGGAGTTTTCTTCTTAGCCAGCCAGTTATCTCTACTTATCCATGTTATAAATTGAATTATAATGGGTGGATGATGGCTTTTATTTTGGCCCACTGGTAGAGAGTGAAGAACATCTATGTCAGAAGATCCATAGTTTATTTGCTGGTCTATCAATGCTGGTCATAATTGCTGTTTTATCGTTAATGTCATTTATATGTAAAACATGGATTTCTGTTTCTGTTATATTGGTTTAATTTAGACAGTTCAGTTTTTAGGGCTCTGATTTGTATGGAATTATTGTTTTTCTTTTGTTCTGATTTTTCTAGTTTCTTCACCATTTTGATGTTGGACTGTTTGAGTTTGTTACATTTTTCAATCAAATCATCATATTTGTAACCTATGAACTCCAACAGTTTGCTTTATATCTTCAAATTCTTTTTTAAGTCTGAGATGCAGTCTAGTTTATTTTCTATCTGCAGAACTGCCTGCTTGACAGTGTTAATCTCAAGTTGAGTATGTTCATTTATTAGTAACTGGGGAGGTCATATTAGATTTGTTATTCTTTGGTGCTGCTAAAAATTTTTTTGTGTTTCTGAGGTTTGTACAGCATGTCCACATTCTTGACATTGAAATTTTTTTTTAAGATCAGTAGATAAGGCTTTATATTTGTTATCAGGCAAACCGATGCATGTTGAGCGAGTGAAAATAGTTGTTGCAGGTCACACATTATGGAGCAGTGACGCCTCAATCTGACCTTCATCACACATACGACACCTCATGTCAGGTGTCAAATACACCTCAGGGCTCAATAAAATATTTGATGGAAGAGTAGAATTGCAGAATCGCTATATTAAGCTGTAGAACAAGATAAATTTTTCAGGACCCAGTGAGCAAACTTAAGAAATGTCTAAGCCAGGGGTGGCCAAACGGGGTGCATTGCATCCTTGCGCCTACTTATTCTTTTGAAGTAGGCGCCATAACTGAATTTATCCATCTTCATATTTTCAACACCTGAGTGCTCTCAGTTCAATTCATACAGCCTTCTTACTCATCAGTTCAGCCGATTTTTTTTTTTTTGACAGTTTACAGTTGAAGGATCTGAACAGTGTGTATAAGAGAGAGAGAAAAACTGCGTGAGTGAGATGTGGTACGATTGAAAACGGTGCGATTCACCCAATAAAACGCTCTCGCAAAAACTCTGCTTCAAACTTCACGCCGTGCCGTGGGTGGCTGACCTTGGCAGGTCGCCAGTAAACATCGCTAAGAAACATTACTTCAGAGCGCTTTTTCCCCACCAGTGCTGCACTCTCTGGCAGAAGAAACTGAGTGAGCCTTCGTGGCATGGAGTTTGAAGCAGGGTTTTTGCGAGAGTGTTTTATTGAGTGTACTAGCGTGGTTTTTGTATTGAGAGTGATTGAAAGACAGATTCAAGAATAAATATATATGACGTTTGTCGAAGAAGAGTGCCACTACTGTTTCTTAACGTGAACA
Organism: Macrothele yani; assembly: GCA_039090855.1. NCBI lineage: Eukaryota > Metazoa > Arthropoda > Arachnida > Araneae > Macrothelidae > Macrothele > Macrothele yani. Next base: position 94,304,875 of record CM076993.1, read on the forward strand.
TAGAATTCAAATCCCACATAATTGATATTCTGTGACTGTGTGATACGACGTACATACTTGTGATCTATTTGTTCTTTTTCAGCATTTAGATATTTAGAGTTTTGTACTTTTCTATTTTTTTTTTAAATTCCTTTTATCCAACTCAGAGCAAAAGAAAATGAGCAAAAGAAGCGCAGAAAGTGATAGTAAGCATGAATTTAGCGAACAGTGGGAAAATGAGTTGTTATTTATAGCAAGTCCATCAGGAAAACCGTTTTGCATTGTTTGTGAAAGTACTCTTTCACATAATAGAAGACATGATCTTAATAGACACTATAAAACACAGCATCAGACTAACATAGAAGAAAAAAATGAAGCTTGTTTTTGGGTCTGAGTTACAAAAAGAATATGCGACTAAGAAAAAGGAAGAAATCCGAAGAAGACAAAATATATTTGCTAAAGTAAGTTGTGAAGACTTGGCGATGACAGAAGCGTCATATGAAATTGCTTTAGCATTGGCGAAAAAAAGAAACCTTTTTCTGACGGGGAAGAAATTGTGAAGCCTTGTCTCCAAGTATTTGCACGCCATCTTGGTAATAAAGGTATTGAAAGGAAAGCAGACGAAATTGCTATATCAAGGCAGACAGTTACGAGACGTATCGAGCAACTCTCTCAGGATATATCTCAGCAACTGGAAGACCTTGTCCATTCTTGTACTTTCTGTTCTCTAGCTTTGGATGAATCAACAGACACATGTGATGTTGCCCAGTTAACCATTTTTATAAGAGAAATTGATGATAATTTTCACGTCTTTGAAGAACTTGCCAGTCTCGAGTCATTGCATGGTAAAACGAGAGGATCAGACATATTTGAAAAAGTAAAATCATGCCTAGAAAATCTAAAATTAGATTATAGAAAACTCATCAGTGTGTGAACGGACTGAGCGCCGTCAATGATAGGTAAAGTCAATGGCACTACAACTTTGCTTGAAAATTTTTTAAACCGTCCTGTATTTAAATATCACTGCATTATACACCAAGAGCAACTGTGTGAGAAAACTTTAAATATGCAGCATGTTATGCTACCGGTTGTGAAATGTGTGAATAAAATTAGAGCTAGAGCATTACACAGATGAGAATTCAGAGAATACTGTCAATTTTTTTATTTGGAATATGGTGAACTTGTCCTTCATTGTGAGGTACGCTGGCTTTCTAAAGGACAGGTTCTGAGTAGATTTTGGAAATTGAAAAATGCTGTATCTAATTTTTTAGAACAGGAAAATGAACTACCTGATGAAAGAACCCTATTATTGGACAACAACTGGCTATTTGATTTGGCATTTTTAGTTGACGTTACTAGCCATCTCAGTGATCTAAATTTAAAACTACAAGGCAAGAATAAATTATTTCCTAGCTTAGTCAACAGCATCAGTTCATTTAAAATGAAATTAAAACTGTTCATCTCTCAGTTAGAAAATGAGGATTTGACTCAATTTCCACATTTGAAAGAGCAGAGTGAATGTGCTGTGGATTAGCAATTTGACCAAATATATTGAAAAAATCAAGATATTGCAAGGGTCATTTGAAAGTTGATTTCATGATTTTGCTAAAGAAGAAAACTGCATGCTCGCATTTATAAACCCATTTTCACTTAGTGAACAAAACGTAGAGCAGATGCCTAGTAACATACAAATGGAAGTGATTGATTTAAAAACAAATTCATTATTAAAAATGAAATTTGATGAGCTTTTTCCAGATCAAAATGATTCTGACATAATTAATTTCTGGCGTTCATTACCCTGTGAACATTTCCCAGAGCTAAGAAAATTTGCAAAAAGTTATATATGCCGCTTTGGAACGACATACAGATGTGAACAAGCATTTTCGTCCATGAACTTGATTAAAAGCAAAACAAGGTCGCGAATAACTGATTCAAATTTGAAGAATTCTCTTCTGCTCTCAGTAACAAATTTAACACCAAACATTGAAAGACTAGCGAAATCCAAACACGCTCAAAAGTTTCATTAATGGTAAGTAATGACAGCTGTAATAGATATTGTTTTACAAATGATTTAAAAATGTCGATTATGTCTGTAAACAAAAGAGATCATTTCTGACTATTGTAGATTGGTGCTCCCATAAACGTGTCTTTTGAACTGGTGTAAATTAATTAATTAATTTAATTGCGTGATTGAGTTATTCCTTTTCTTCCCCTAAGCGAAGAATGCCCTACCCGTATCCCTATTTTTCAACTCCAAACTTGAGTTGTATGGCGCATCTTAACTCATACGTGAAAAAATTGGTGCATGGTATGTAAAAGGTTGGCCACCACTGGTCTAAGCTATTATAAGTGATGTAAAAGAATTATACACTAAGATTTGAAGTTAAGATTCATAAATAAGAGCAATTGTTCATTCGGTCACATAGCAGCTTAGCAAAATTGATGCAGCTCAATATGTGAACACATGAATTTCACAGTAATACGTTTGTATCTTGTGTCAATTAATTTTCCACCAGATGGCACCACATCAGTTTTAGCCAAGAGAAACAGATTTGTGATTTGAGGTTAGGAGTTGCAACTGAATACAACAATACTGTAATATGTTCATAGAAAACACTGAAGTGTTGTAACGATGAAATATTCTAAGGATGCAATGTTTGCAGTAATTTGTAATCCTAGGTTTATAAGACCTAGGAAATTCTGGATATCAGGTCTGATCTAAACAGAACCAGCCGTTGTTTCTTTTTTTTTCTTTTTTTTTTTCTTATTGTAGTAATAATAAGTTTTTACTTTACCTTGTCATTTCCTTCACACGACAGGGATATATATCCAACAATCTGCAACACAACTATGAATGATGATCCAAGTAGTTTATAACTATTTTTCACAATCGAGGAGCACATCACAAACCATGTCTTTACTGAACCATGACTTGACGTGTGACACATTACACAACTGCAACACATCTTCATTCCTCACACGATCATAACATGTCTCCCCCGTAAGTAATGCATTTCTCCAACACACAAGCGACTCCTATGTTTCTTCTGTAGTACCCAGGTTTTTTCACTGCCATACATACATCAGAGTAGGAACAGTTACACTTTCATACACCAAACCACATACCTTTCTTTTATCCCTTCTAAGAACTGTAATGGATCAAAAGCTTTAAAAAAAAATCAATTTCGATCTTGAATTTGGATTTATTCTCGCCTGCCACAGTGGTCTAAGCGCTGTCTTCTAACCATTCATCATAGATGGGTTAGGGTTCAAATCCCTGCAAGGCGTGAATGTTGTGTACGGCACTGGTTCTCTCCCCCTCCTGGCAACCAGTGGCCCTCAATTAGGGACGGGCAACTGCTTATGTAGCCTATTGAGTTGCTCGTGGTGGTCATTAAATCCCCCTCCCTCCAAAAAATAATGTTCATGTAATTTTTTAGTAAATATGTACATATTTTCCTTTTAAAGTTCAAAATTCCCTTTATTTTCATCAACAGAAACAGTACAAAAGGAGACAATACAGTTGCATCTCAAGACAATAAACAGAAACATGAAGGTAAATGATATGTACAAAATCAGGGCTAGGTGAATACACCACAGCAGAATCACGGCGATGGGTGACATATGTCGCAGGTTTATTTTGTACTCATCCCCGTAGCAGAATTGCGGTGACGGCCGATGCACATCACAGATTTATTTTGGTCCTGCTGACAGAAACGATATCCCCAGAATCTTATTAAACCATCATGCAGACTCCTTATCATAGATGCAAGTTTTCCGCCTTTTAAAATATCTGAAAACGAATGTTAGGGCGTAGTGAGGATTTCTCCCGTAATCGTAATTTTTTTTTCTTGCAAAGGACGACGTACGTCGCAGAATTATTTGGTACTCGTCCCCATAGCAGAATCACGGCAACGGCCGACTTACATCACATTTATTTTGTACTCATCCCCGTAGCAGAATCGCGGCGACGGCCGACTTACAGCACGGATTTATTTTTTACTCGTTCCCGTAGAAGAATCACGGCTATAAGCGACGTACATTGGAGATTCATTTTGTACCTAACCCCGTAGAAGAATTGTGGCAGCGGGCGACTTACATCGCAGGTTTGTTTTGTACTCATCCCCGTAGAAGAATCGTGGCAACGAGCGACGTACATCACAGGTTTATTTTGTAGGCTACTCATCTTTGTAGCAGAATTGCGGCGAAGGCCGACGCACATCGCAGATTTATCTTGGTCCTGCAGACAGAAACGATATCCCCAGAACCCTATTAAACCATCTGGCAGACTCCCTATCATAGATGCAAGTTTTCTGCCTTTCAAAATTTTCGAAAACTGAAGTTAGACGGAGTGAGGATTTCTCCCGTAACCGTAATTTTTTTCTCTTGACATTCCCTCGATGCTTGTAGAGAGCATTATCCGGTATTGTTGTTAAATATCATTTTATTGAAAAATACTAGTGTTTTGGTTTAAAAATGGAGGCAACAATATTCGAAAAGGAAAGTTTGGTGGAACCCAGTAATCTTGAATTCTTTTTCGTGTGATATTCCCTCAGCCCTCTACGGTCATTAAATATAATTTCATTAGATAAATGTTTGTATTTAAGATTGAAAATCGAGGAAAATTTTCTGAAAACCAAAGTTGTACGGAGCAAAAATTTCTCCCTCTAATGACCCTCCACTCGCTGTGCTGCTGCATTAAAAATCATCATTTAATTGCATAATTAAATGTTTGCTAAGTCTGTTGGTGTGATAGAGTCTATTGCTGTCACACGTTCAGTAAACTGATGTTCACTAAAGTAATAATGCTTAACAAGAAGCTGATTTCCAGAAATTGGACAAAAAGAATGAAGTTTTTGAGTACCCACGGTCGCTTTAGATTTATTGAACTGTGGCAACAGTATTCTTTCAACTTCTTTGTACTCCTCAACTGTGCAGTACTCAAAGTCTATGCCTGGAATGTTGTGAACAGCAAAATCGTATAATTGTTTTGGAGTCAAAATTTGGTCTTCATATGGCCTTCGTAAACTTGAATAGCAGCAAGTATCATCTTCATCCCTTTATGGTCTTCATATGGCCTTCGTAAACTTGAATAGCACAAATGTATCATCTTCATCACCTTTGCTAGTGCCTAGCAAAACATCCTCATCTGTCTGGTCGAATTGGTTCTTATTCTTTCTAGAAAGTTGTTCCCTACATCTATCACATATTTGCATGCCCATTTCTATGCCTAAATTTAAATAGCACATCCATTCTGTTACATTTCTAGTATTTTTACCTGATTTGGGATGTTTCTCTTCATTAAAAGGGTTACAACATTTGACCCAAAATGCAGTTCAACAATTTTTGTTTTGATTACCTGCCATTTTTTAATGTAGCTGGCTTATACTTTTTTAATTCTTTACAACTATAAATGGACTACCTGTAATTTAGTAGGTTTGCTGACACCCAACAATTTTTCAGGATGTAAAAGTTTCACAAAACAAATACGATCCACAAACCTTTCAAGTAAAAAGGTCTTAATAACAAAATAATATATATAGAGAGAATATTCATAATAAACTAAACCATTTTTATCAACCACATTAATTTAAAATCAATGAACTTCAATTAATTCACTTCAAAAGCAACACTTTGAGAGTATAAAACAAAGCAACTTCATTGAACACTGCACAAAAGACAACTGACTGAAGATTGCAGTAAACAATCAAGTGGTTACAAGAAAGTAGGGCTAGCTATTCCTGTTGAGACTTGTTCTTTTTCTGTTGTGACTTGTGTAAAACTGATTGAAACACCACCATATCTCATCTCTCATCAATTATTCTGTTGTATTATGAGGCATGATTTAAGTAATCACTTCTTTATTCCTGAAATAGATGTCAAAATATAAACAATATTATACATTCATATATAAGGTATTTATATACCATAATAAAATGTTTTGTACAACCTATGTTATTACTTTATTATTAAAATTGATAAATATTAGGCATTTTTATATTATTTGTACTACAAAAATTATAAAATAGATTATTAGCAACTTTCAAACCTCAACCACTCAGTTTATAGTTGCAGCAATAGCATAAGTCAACAAATTTACCAAATTTCACGTACATTATAATACAAAAAAAAAAAAAATTTTATGGGAACCCATTGGCATCCCATTGTGAAATTTGGCACACAATAGTCAATTAATGTCTTTCAAGCATACATTTTTTTTCAAAAAATTTAAAGGGGTGTTTTTGAGATTTTCAATTTTTTTTTTTTTGAGATTTTAAAAATTACAAAAATTCAAATACCATAGTCGTGTTGCATATCAAATTGAAGCTCATTAAAAACAAGAGAATAGCACCAATTTGAGCTCTCTAGGTCAAATAGTTTTTGATCTACAGCTTTTTAAAGATTTCAAAATGTTGTCAAATTTGTGCGATTTTTGCTTTTTTTTAAAGTCAATAGCTCAAAAACTAAAAGCCCACAAAATCTGAAATTTTACAGTTTTTGTTAATTTTACTGGTACTACCACTGTACCAAAAATAATCACTTTCTGAGATGTCAAGGTTCAGGCTATTTGTTGATTTGACACGGAAATGACCCATAAATGAGAATAAAGCTAATTTGATTGATGTGTAATTAATAAAATTTAACAATGGCAATTCAGAACTTTTGGACTAGATACATTTTACAAAAAAAAAAAAAAAAAAAGTGTGCTGTATGAACTTTCATTATAGCATTATTAGTCCTTTAATGATGTAATATATTTCTCACAGATATGCTGCTTTCCGGTTTGTTATGCAAATTATAAGTTGGAAAAGATGGTTAAAGTAATAACATTCAAGTTTCCCAAGGATCCTGACCTGCAAGAAAAGTGGATTACAGCTCTCCACAGAGATAACTTGATACCAAATCACAATGGTATGATTTGTTGTATTTTTTTCATTTTAGTGATGAACTTGTTATTCAAGTTGATAACAGTTTTAGTGTTCACCCTAGAAACTGAAAAGGGCAGGGTAATTTTCTGAAAAAGAGCACATTTGTATAAAAAAAGGGCACTTTTGTATCACAAAGGGGCACTTTTATGTATTTATAAGGTATAGTTTTAGACTCCCCCCACACACACACACCCTGAAATAAACCCATAAACCCCCAACACTATTTTCATCCTAAACATAACAACTATTACATACAGTGGTGAGGTAGGAATATTTCAACAACGGGCTCTCTATGGTTTTTGTAAGTTGGGTTTTTTGTTTTGTTTTTTCTACTATTTTTGTAGAAAAACCAAAGAATATAAATTTTAAAGGATTTGAATGTATTGAAATGGTTTTGTTAACAATATTTATGTACTCAGTAGTTGCAGAATTAGATCTACTTTTTTCATTACCAAAAGAATGTTACAACTTCTTTAATTGCATGGATAACAAGTAATAAAAGAAAATGCTGCTTACCATACTTCTAATCAATGAATTATTAAATACATCAAAACATACAATAAAATTTATTGAAAATAACTTATTTGATCCGAACGGTTGAAATAAAATATTTTATTTACTTCCATCCAATATTTTCTGTTTTCTTACTTCAAGTAGGCAAGAAACTTCATTTAATTTGATGGCCAACAAATTGCCCTTTATTTTCTAACTTGAGTTGAATTCACCGGGTAACCCAGATGAAACCATGAAATTAACTTTTCTTTTGAACTGTCCTCTGTTTTGCTACTTAACAAAAACAAAAGTCTTTCACCATGCAATTTGATTGCAATCTTCTGAACAGCAGCCCTAGGAGCGAGAAATTCTGAAAGTGTCTGGAAACTGCTGTATGAAATGTTCATTGCTATCTTAAGAGGTACTGCCTTTCTATCTGTTTTTAGACATTTTAACCATGGGAATTAGTGTGGCTACCCACAGAAAAACTATGAAAATAACCTTCTTTTCTTTTGAATCATCCAGTGTTTTGCTGCTTCACGGAAACAAACTTCACCATTCAATTTGATGGCCAACAAGTTGTCTACATTTTCCACCTTTAAGACGATTTCTGTGATCAGTCAAAATGATTTTAACCTGCGAAAATATTCGTTCGACTTCAGCAGTGGACATTGGCAAAGTGCAAGCAAGCAATGCCCAGTAGTTTTTGGATGTTAGGAAAGTCCGGGCCAATTATTGTTTCATATGGCGTTAACACTTTGCACGGGTACAGTGATGGAAAGCTTGCGCCGAACTGTGCCAATTTCATTATCTTGCGCCAAACTGCTACAAATTACGAAAAAATTTAGTATTTGTGCCGAAACGGCAATCCGCAACAAAATCTGCTGAGCGAAAAAAAAAATTTCACTGCAAAAAATGCAGTTTTAAACGACGATTCTAATAACGCTTTTTTTTAAAGGTCTATGCGTAATTTTATTTAAACATATAACGACGCTTAATCAACACGCACCGCCAAATCCCAACATTTCGGAATGTTTTTCACCTACCTTCTAATACGTTGTTTTTTTGGCATAAGTGATGAATATGATTCGCGATGTGGGTGGAACTTATGGAGGAGGATTTTGTTGTAATCACGTGGTATGTAGGAGAAACAATGCTGTATGTTATGAAATCCTGATGAAGATTGTTTACAGATGGTTTGGTGGTCTTTCAGAGTGTTGTGCAATTGAGATTGTTAACATGTCGTTCCCTGCTCTTTGGGGTGGCGCAGTTATTTCGTTCCAGGCGAGGTGCACGATTACGTAAATACGGAGTAACGTGAGTCGTTAGCGATTCCATTGGCGCGGAGGACGACTGAAAATGGATCTCCCGTGGCAGGATACGATGGTTCTGTTTCTAAAGGATTCATAGGTATTCAGAGATGGCGACTTTTACGGATTTTCCGAAGTTTGTACAGATTTTCACTCCATATTACGGTTTTACGGAAGTCATCTAAAAAAAACTACGGAAAAGCCCCCGCAAGATCCCTGCACGCAATTATTTTTTTTTTAACCGGCTTTTGGTCGAAAAAACGCACTTTGCAGTTAGTCCCTATACGCCTTTGATGTTCTCTGCCAACGGAGGCGGAGTTTTGTCACGTGATTCACCGTACAGCCATTTGAGAGTGGCGTGCGAAAAGCCGAGAGGTCAGCTCAGTGCCTTTTGCGAACTCTTTACGTTGATTACATGTGGCTTTGTGCTTGTGAAAATTTCTGTGCAAACATTTAAACCCTTTCCACTCGACTGTTGGGTGACACCCTGCATTACGAAATCGCCGAGTGGCGGCGCATGGCGATGACTCCTTTATAGCTCGCATAGCGGCCCTCGCGAGACATTTCTTTTTCGTGGAATAGGTCGGGGGTCACTCGCCACGCCGATAACACCCTGATAGCTCGTGAAATATTTCTGTTTCATCGAATAAAGAAAAAAACATCATTGGCGTGTCGGGTGTCACCCACCATGCCGATGATGCCTCTATAGCTCGCATGTCGGAGCTCGTGAGGAATTTCGTTTTCGCCGAATAGCTCGGATGTTATCTGCCACGACTATGCCGCCTCTATAGCTCGTATAACAAAGCTTACGAGACATTTCTTTTCGTCAAATATGTCGGGTGTCACCTTCCATGCCAATGACACCCCTATAGCTAGCATGTCGGCGCCCACGTGACATTTCTTTTTCGCCAAATAGCTCAGGTGTCGCCCTCCATTCCGATGACACCTCTATAACTCGCATGTCGGCGCTCGCAAGACATTTATTTTTTGTCAAATAGGTCGAGTGTCACTCGCCACGCCGATGACGCTCTGATAGCTCAAGAGATTTTTTGTTCACCGAATAGAGAAAAAGAAACTTCCGCGTGTCAATGACTCCTCTATAGTTCGCATGTCGGTGCTCATGAAGAATTTTGTTTTCGCCAAATAGCTCGCATGTCCAGTGTTATTCGTCACACCCATGACGCCTTTATAGCTCGCATGTCTGCGCTCGCGAGGAATTTCTTTTTTTGCCAAATAGCTTGGTGTCATCCGGCACGCCTATGACTCCTCCATAGCTCGTATGTCGGGGCTTACGAGACATTTCTTTTGCGCCGAATATGTCAGGTATCACCTTCCATTCTGGTGACTCTTTTATAGCTCGCATGCTGGCGCTCACGAGACATTTATTTTTTGCCGAATAGCTCGGGTGTCATCTGCCACGCCTCTATAGCTCGTGTGTTGTGGCTTATGAGCTCCATGCCGATGATACCTGTATAACTTGCATGCCAACGCCCATGAGACATTTCTTTTTTGCCGAATAGCTTGCGTATCGGGTGTCACCTACCATGCAGATGATGTCTGTATAGCTCATATGTTGGGACTGGTGAGCCAAAGCTGAGCTTTCACTGCTAAGCTGTGGCCTCTACTGCAGAAAAAAAAAAAAAAAGAAAATACGAATGCTGGGTGAATATAAGTGAAAAGTGGTTCGCGTGGAAAGGGTAAATTAATTTAGATTAAAATGAAATTAAACGTATTTTGAAGAACATATGTTCATGTAAAGCCATGAAACATGTATTACGTGGCCTATATACATATTAAGAATTTGTTATAAGTATAATGTACTTGCGTATACTGTTTCACATGTATTTATTTATACATCATCTGGTCAACCCTCTATCGTATGTGGCCAAAACTTACTAACTTTCATGATAAAAAACAACCCTTCCCGCTCCAAAAAACCCCCAAAAATACCCAGAAATTATCAACATAAATCTAATAACTAATGAAAAAATAAAAAGTCGTAACTTACATTATATCAGGTGTAGATTGTTGCTCAGCAATGCATTCTTAAACAATCTATACCTGATATAATGTAAGTTATGACTTTATTTTTTATTTTTTCACTAGTTATTCAATTTATGTTGACAATTTTTTTGTTTTTATCATGAAAGTTAGTAAGTTTTGGCCAGATACGATAGAGGGTTGACCAGGTGATGTATAAATAAACACAACATGTGAAATAGTATATGCAAGTATATTGTACTTATAACAAATTCTTAAGAAATGAAACATAGCAGTGAAACAGCTATGACAACAACAACAAAAAAAAAAAGCGAAATCAGGTTAAACTTATCGCCAAGTGTATCATGATATATATATATATATATATAGTAAAGAATGGCCTTTTTATTATGAAGCACTAAAGTTTTGCCGAATCACGTTTTGTAAACCATGTGGCTGCGATTTTAGCCTAGTGCATGGCGGTTGTGATGATTGTATGCATCATGCGGAGAGTAAGAAGCACAAAGATCATGGCAAGAGACTAAATGGAGATGTGAGTAAAATTAATGTAACCAAAAAACTTCTGACAGCTTATAAAGAATCCTGGGAAAAATATCAAGAGCATATTAGTGCCTGAAAAAATGCAGCAAAATAAGTGAAAAAGAGAAGAAGAAATTGAATGTTCACAAGGTGATTTGAAATGGGAAGAAGCTGAACTTTTGCAGCAGTTGGATTCCTCTCATAAAATGTTAAACAGTGCTGAGATGAACATTGAATGTGGCATAAAAAAATATATATATATGAGTGCAATAGAAAGTGGACAAATTGAGAAAATCAGCAAAAAATAAACATTTTTTTAAAAATAAATGATTAATAATAGAATCCTGCTATGGTTGCAAATTTTTTGATCTATTTGAAAACTAAAACCTTTTGTGTGTGTGTGTGTGGGGGTGTGTGTGTGTGTGTGTGTGTATTTCAATGCAAGATGTTTTAAATTTGAGTAGGCTGCATCTAGTTCCAAAACATTTTTTGCTTAAGAGTTTGTTCTATCTACTAATAGTTTACCTGCTCCGAAAAAATGTTTTCTTACACCAAAAATGTATTTCACCTGCTCCATAAACACATTTTACTGCTCCAAAAAAAAATGCATTTTGTTGCTCCAAAAATGAATTTCACCTGCTCCAAAAAGGCATTTTACCTGCTCCAAAAATGCATTTTGCTGCTCCAAAAATGATTTTGCAACTTTCCACAGGGCTGTTTGTGTTCCGGGTCTAACCCAGATTTCTGGGTTTGGGCGATCTTTCATGCCCGGAATTCTGGATGTTTAGCTTTGAAGACATTTTTAAGACTGTTAAATTTTGAGTTCTAATAAGCGACAAAGCAAACAAAAAATGAATAAAATTAAAACGATTCATGGCAAAAGTATTTACTAAAAAAAAATTGCTTTTCACTAATGAATTAATGTGATAATAATATTGTCTTCCTCGCCGATGCAGCTGACTCGAGCTTGACACACGAAGCCGGCAGTTCGTGCCGTTGTTCTGTGGGAAGGGCTTGTGCGAAAATTCTCAGTCATTTCATCAGCGCTTCTGCTCCTGGGTGCAAAAAAAAACAGGTTTTCGCTCTGATGAGTGATGTGGGATTAGAACTTGGAGATGGCGGGGGAGGGAGCGAGTTAAAGCAAATAAAGTACATCACTCACATGTCTGCACCAACATGCGGGAGCAGCCTGCCTCGTGTTAGTAAGTCAGTGACGGAGAGGAGGTGTCTTTGTTTCCCTGATGAAACGTTTGTGGTGTTTTGTTTAGGCAAAAGTGATTGGGTTTGTGTGTGTGTGTGTGTGTGTGTGTGTGTGTGTGTGTGTGTGTGTGTGTGTGTGTGTGTGTGTGTGTGTGTGTGTGTGATGTATGAATGTTTTTAGGAATTAGAAAGTTTACACGGTTAAAGTTAAGTTTGTCATCAACGATGACATTTTTAACCAAAACTGACGATCTCAAGACATTAGAGGCTTCAGTCAAAAATAAATTCCGGTGGGATTGGCTAGAAAAAAAGACACCCAAAAGGAGAAGGCTAGGATATGGTGTCGGAAAATTGATAACAGCTGGGTCATGTTTCTGCATATATAAATGGAGTGGGTGCTACAGTTCTGCCTCCAAAACCTGTTGAAGTAATTATAACGGCTACTTGTAATAGTAAAGGTTCTTCTCCTCTTCGGTACACAAGCAAGACACTGCAAATGAAGGATGTTGGAAACGTAAGCATCAGCCTGATAGCGTCTCCGCTAAAAAACAAATGAAGATTGCGCACTTTTTAAAGAAATAGTGTTATTTTATTAGTAAATATAACTTTAGATTAACACCATACCAGACTGATGGTTTTTTTATTAATAAATGGAACTTAGATCAAAATCCAATTTGCTAAATATACTGTTATTTTATTAGTAAATAGAACTTTAGGTCAATACCACCTGACTGAAGTTTAACGACTAAAATTTTTGTTAAAAAAAGATCAATATCCTATGAAAAATAGGAGTTGCCCTTCTACTAACATAAAAACTTGACTGCAAATTTTCTTTTATTTATTTGCCAAATGGGTAATTTTGCGATTGGAAAAAAAGGCAAAACTTTTTAAAAAGGCATGTTATGTGTGTAATTGGTTTATTTTATACAAATGCAAAATTTGTATTAACGTTCTTAGTGTGGTATATGTTTAAGACAATATCATGTAGTTTTCGAAATCAAAGTTACTTAAATTTCACTGAAGGTATTTATTTTTTTAGGGATGTAAGGTCAGGTGATGCGTAACATCACAGCCTCTCCTTGACAAATGTCAACCCCGCCTTCTCGTGGTGCATCCTGTTCCTACTAAAGGGGCTCTGACGACCGCAAATAGCGGTATAACTATACCATCGGGATTAGAGGAAATACTATCCCACACTCACCAACCCGCTTGGCCAGCGTGGTGAGTTATGGCCAAACCCCTCCAAAATGACTCCACAACTTAAATCTTGGCCCTCAGTCTCCGGCAGCTGGAATGTACCTGGCCAAGGCAGCGGCCAGTGCGACATGAAGGCAGAGGGTGCTAAGAATCCCCGGAGGACCGGACTAGGCTGCCATCTGATGCTGACCTTGGCAACGTACAATGGACGCTCCCTATCTTCTGATTCAAGGCTTCTTGAATTGGAAGAGGAACTACAAAGGATCAAGTGGGACATCGTGGGGCTAAGTGAGGTAAGGAGAAAAGGAGAAGATCTCATCGAACTGAAAAGTGGACATCTCTTCTACTATCGTGGGACAGATACTGGCAGAACTAGTGGTGTTGGATTTATAATAAACAAGAAACTGAAGGATAAAGTTGTAGAAGTTGAAAGTTCCTCTGACAGAGCTGCACGGCTTGTTATCCAACTCTCGAAAAGATACCAGGCTCAGATTATTCAAACTTATGCACCCACCACAAGTCATCCTGAAGAAGAAATTGAAGAATTTTATGAGGAAATTTGTCATCTAAATAATAAAGGTAAGCAGCACTTGAAAATAATTATGGGAGATTTCAATGCAAAAATAGGGCAACGGCAACAGAATGAAACTTCAGTAGGTAAATTCGGTCACGGCAACAGAAACCAGCGTGGAAATACTCTCGTTGAGTTTGCAGAGGCAGAAGGGTTTTTCATCATGAACTCCTTCTTCAAGAAAAAGCCACACAGGAAATGGACATGGAGACATCCAAATGGGACGACAAGTGAAATTGATTTTATTATGTGTAACAAAAAATTCGTCATAGAAGACTGCAGTGTGCTAAACAAGTTCAACACTGGTAGTGACCATAGATTGGTGAGATATAAGATGCACCTCAACACTAAACTTGAACGTGGCAAGCTCATAGGACAAACAAAATCTATTGACATAACCAACCTCAAAAAACACCATAATACCTTCAAGTTGGAACTGAAGAACAGGTTCTCTGCTTTAGAAGGCCTAACATCGGAAGAAGTGGACATCTCTGAAGTTAACAGAAAAGTAACCAAAGCTCTTATGGAAACAGCAACAAAATTAGCTGGGTCTAAGAACAAGTTGCATGTAAATAAATTATCAGGAAATACGAAAATGTTGATGCAAAAAAAGAAGAGAGATGAGGACAACTAAAGAAGATGTGACTTCCAAAGTGGAATATATAGAGCTATGCAAGACAGTACGAAAAAGTATCACTGAAGACGTAAGAAAATTCAACTGTGAACTAGTGAGGAAAGCAATTGAAAACAACCAAAGCCTAAAGATAGCAAAGGGACATCTCAGTAAGGGAAGAAAACAGATTATGGCACTGAGAAAAGAAGATGGTTCTGTAACAAGAAATAGAGGCGAAATTTTGACAAGAGTGAAAGATTTCTACTCCAAATTATATGAAAGGGATGATACATGCACTCCAGACATCATGAAAGATACCAGTACTAGAGTTCCTCCAGTCCTTCCAGCAGAAGTTGCACATGCAATCAAGAACATGAAGCGAGGAAAAGCTCCAGGAGAAGATGGAATTACTGTAGACATCATACAAGAAGCAAGTGGAGAAATCGAAACAGTACTCGCCCAAATTTTCACTCGATGCCTTAATGAAGGAAAGATTCCTGAGGATTGGAACACCGCTACAATGATCCTGCTACATAAGAAAGGTGACATTGAGGATCTCGGAAACTACAGACCTATCAGCCTCCTATCAGTAGTTTATAAAATCTTCACTAAAGTTCTTTCACACCGCTTGAAGGTAACACTGGACATGGCTCAACCGAGAGAACAAGCTGGATTCAGGAGTGGCTACAGCACAATAGATCATATCCATGTGCTGAGAGAGCTAATTGGAAGAGCGAGGGAATATGAACTTCCATTGTGCATGGCTTTTATCGATTATGAAAAAGCCTTTGATTCGGTGAAACCATCAGCAGTTACAATGGCTCTGAAAACCTGCGGTATTGAAGATGCATACATTAATATTATTAATAACATCTATGAAAATGCAAGTGCAAAGATTAGGCTGTTTGAAAATACAACACACATAAAAATTGGAAAGGGAGTGAGACAAGGTGACACCATATCTCCGAAGCTCTTTAATGCCACATTGGAGGGTGTTTTTCAGTCACTGAGCTGGGAAAACAAGGGGATAAAGATTAATGGAGATTATCTAACCCACCTTCGTTTTGCTGATGACGTAGTCATTTTTGCAACTAGCCCATCAGAGCTGCAGAGTATGATCCAGGAACTTGCTGACAAGAGTAAAGAAGTGGGATTAAAAATGAACTTTCAGAAGACAAAAGTGATGTTCAATGCTTTTACAAGAAATGAAGATTTATCGATTGATGGAGAAAAGCTGGAGATAACAGACACGTACGTTTATCTTGGACAGCAGATATCAAGTGAGGGTCACATTGATGAAGAAATTAATCGGCGTACAAAACTTGCCTGGAGAGCTTTTGGAAGGAACAGCATAATTTTCAAGAGCAATATGCCATTATGTCTTAAAAGAAAAGTGTTTGATCAATGCATCCTTCCAGTGCTTACGTATGGTGCAGAGACATGGACCTTAACTAAAAGAGACATACAAAGGCTGCAGACAACTCAAAGAAGCATGGAGAGGTGCATACTTGGTGTAACCAGGAGAGATAAGAAGAGGAACTCGTGGATCCGAAAAATGACAAGAGTGGAAGACATCATGATCAGAGTTAAATCCCTGAAATGGCAATGGGCTGGACATACTGCCAGAAGGACAGATCATCGATGGACAGCCGAAATTTTAGATTGGATTCCAAGGGACAGGAAAAGACCCAGAAGAAGACCACATGGGAGATGGGTGGATGAAATTCGAAAGTATGCAGGGGTGACATGGAGGAGACTGGCACAAGACAGACCGTTGTGGAGGAAACTTGGGGAGACCTTCGTCCAGCAGTGGATTGATAATGGTTGACAATGATGATGATGATTTATTTTTTTAGCAACAAATTTAATACTGCAAGCTCAACCCCAAAATAATTTTCTGTTGTGAGCAAAAGGTATAGGTAGGTAGTAAGCAATTCCCAAAGTGAAACCATTTTATCTTTTGAAGTATCGGTAACAGCTTTGCTGATAAGTATAATAATTAGAGGTACTAGTAGTAACGGAAATACTTTTGTTGTGCGGGGGGGGGGGTTACCCTCACATGTTCCTTTATGTCTCGAGTTTATGCATTGGCACCGTTGGGAGACGCCAATGATTTCAGGGTTTCGTGCCTTGCCTTGCAAACACCTCTGTTTCCATCACTGCAGGCGTGATACTGAAAGATTCTGATCATTTTCAGCATAGAATACTGATTTGAATGAGTCCCATTCTGCTAAAAGTTCGTCTTCATCTGTGTTGTAAAATCCTGCCAACTCTGTCATCTCTGACAGCCCATAAAAAGCAAGTACAAAACACTAAGATGAGTTATCACTGGAATATTTTTTAGCCTTTTGGTAATGTTTTCTGACAACAAATCAATGAATGCTTTAGCATTTTTGATAAAATCCTGATCATCATCAAATGGTACACAAATTCCCATTTTTCTGGCATGATTAGCCATACCTCGACAGTATAGCCCACCAGGTTTTCGTTTCAGTCTTTTCAGCATATCTGAAGTAGTTGTCACTCGACCTTCCACACAAGATAAGTCTATGTCCCTTTTCTCAAAAGCTAAACTCAGCTTAGAAATGACAGATAACACATCACAAAGAAAATGGACCATTTGGAAAAATGTTTATGTTTTCATAATTTTCAAAAGGCCTGCAGTGGGACCACACATACCTGGTACTACTTTTGACCTTCCACCTGCTACTGCATTTTCCAAGTCTATTAATATGTTCTCCATATTAATTCGAACTGAATTGACAGCATTTTCATGTGAGAGCCATCTTGTATGAGCAGGATTTTTTATGTTTGTACCCTCACCCTTTGACAATAGCTTCTGCACTTCCAACAAGCTAGTACTATTGACTGTGCTGTACTTGTAGTATTTAAATAAACTGATTAAAATCTCATCCACTTGAAGAAAGGGGCTGTTTTAAAAACTGTCTTTAGTTGCAAGTGCCAGACGATGATTATGGCAGTACATTGAAATTATTTGCGCATTTTCTCTTTTAACTTTAGCAGCAGCACCATCTTTGCAACCAATCATGGCACTTGCACCATCACTACCAAATCCAGTTAATTTCTGGAAACCACCACAGTTTTGAACTTCTGATAGTGCTGCAAATATGGTTTCAGCTTTGCCATCTGGGATTTGTTTGTCTTTAAGAAATACAGTTGTTGGTTCTCCATCTTTCAAATATTTAACTGCAACAGCTAGATGTTTTCTATTGCTGATGTCTGTTGTTTCATCAGTCATTACGGAAAAGCAGAGACTTTCATTCACAGACTTTAAAATCTCATTCTTCTAAACAGTTGCCATAGAATCGAGAAATTCTGAAACTGTCCGGTAGCTGCTGTATGAAGCATTCTTTGCTCTCCTGAGAGGTGCAAGCACAGGGTATTGCAGTTCATCTATGCAGAAATCCAGAAATGGTTTAAAAACTGTTGTGTGGGGAATATTATGTTGGATTAAAAAAATTAAGCATTTCATAGCATATGCAACAGACTTGCACAAATGCAAATCTTTGACCTGCTCACTGTCTTCTGGACTGAATTGCTGCTCCATCTCTATTTCAATTGTATGATTATGCATTTCTGAAGATGAATGTTCTTTCACTTTGTTCAGTCGCACCGTTGAAATGCCTTTTTCTACCCAAGGTGAATTTTGATATGTTGCAGTTGCCAATAGGTTTTTTTATGCATAATGTGCAAATAACATTTCCTTACCACTTGTTTTCAGACATATTAACCATGGGAACTTTTTTTTCCATTCTGTACAAAACTCAGTCTTGTGCTTGCTGTTTTTTTGTAGTTTTCTCTTTTTGGGCAGTGGTTTGGGCTCCAGAAGGTGTGGCATCTTTTGTATCTAGGATTATGTTGGCAGTTGCTGTCTCACCTGTGACCTTGGCGATGTCAAACCTCGTTTCTTCCTTGGAACTGTTATCTGGGATGATGGAAAGGGTTTCAGACATAACAGCACTTACAGATGCATTGGAATTTTCTTCGTAAATCTCCTCACAAAGCACTTCATGTAGTATTTCAGCATCATAATCAATTGCAGTCTCATGTGGGATTGTGGTGGTACACACTGCTGGATTGTCTTGATTTTTATCATCTTCTGGAATTGCTGTAGCAGCTACAGGTGGATCATCTGGGTTTTCATCATCTTTGGAGCTGCTAAAATATATATTTCATCAGGTTGCTGTTTAGCATTGTTACTCATTTCAGCTGGGGCATCTTGCTGTAAGGTGTCTTTTACAGTCTGCAAATTATAGAAAAAAAAAAAAACAGTTTGGGTCAATTAATGCTAGTACATGTTGCATGTTCCAGCTTTATGAACAATTCAATTAAGTATTTAATGTTCATTTAAATACCAATATATTTTCCAATAGCAAAATAACAGGATATGCAGCATGTAATATTTGTAGCCTTTTCAGTGTAAGCAATTCTATTTTTAAGATATTTTTTTTTCACCTAGTGCGACTACCAGTGTTCATTGTAAATCGATTGAATAACTAAGAGAAAAAAGGAAATGAATAAACATAAATCAGTAAAATTACCTGCAACTAACAGATTTTCTTCTCGATTTTCTTGTGGCAAAATCTACTATACCATATGTCAGTCGCCATGTTTGACATTTGTTCGGAATGACAAAGTCCTCCGAACATAAGTTACGTATATACTCTTCATTCTTCACAGCTATATCTGAATAGTGAATATTCCATAACTGCATATTCTTCATTAATTTTTGAACAAAACTGATCTGCAAGGCTTTTGAAATACTGTACCAAAACTTTTGTTGTCTGTATTGTTTTATAGATTCAGATTCCACACAAAGTTCAAAATAAGTTGAGGAGGAAGGAAATCTGCAGTCCCATTTCATTCACAAAAGATGAAATAAACCTTGACTTGACATTGTCCAGGGATCGCATTCCTCCTAAAATTCCTAATATTTTGTGACCCTCCTTAAATTCCTAAAATTATACCTAAAATTTGCTATTCATCCTAAAATTTTCGTAAGCTTATTTATTAAAAACACAACCGTTATTAACACCAATAAATTTACCATTACGCAGGGTGCGCACGCGTGCTTGAAAACCTGGAAAGTCCTGGAAAATCATGATTACGTTTTCAAGGCCTGGAATATCCTGGAAAAACAGTGTTTTTTTAATGCCGTCTTGAAAAGCCTTGAAATTTGAAATTAGTGCTTAAAAAATGCCCTTTTAGGAAATCGTGTTACTGTTACCCCTTCATTTTTTAAAGTTCCTTTTCTCTGTTCTCAAAGAAACCACCGGCAGCGGTTTCCGATGTGCACCAAATCCTAATTTGGCTGGGGGGAAAAAAGGAAAAAAAAAAGGCACTACTTCCAGTGCAATAAAATTGGATGATTACTAGTAGGTCGAAGGGGAGCTTGATGTCCGTCCGACAATTGAGAACAGAAGGGGAAAGAAGAGGCATTTAGCATTTGCAGGGGGTCGCGTATGTACCAAGTCAGCTGGCATCCACCAGTGAGGAGTATGCCTGAACAACACATTCATCTTCTTCTTGTTTATGTGCATGCCACCCTCCCTCCCCTCAAGAGACTTCCACTACTTATGATAAAAAATAAGAAAACTATCTTTGCGAATTTTTCACGAAAGTAGCTGAAATTTTTACATTCACTGTAATTGGATTACAGAAGCTCACTTCCAAAATTCCAGTTGAATCGGTTTAAAACTTTAAAAGTTAGCATTGGTAATTTTTATTATGGACAAGTATGTGTGCCTCTTTGGACAGAGTGAGCCTCCAGCAGAAAGGGTGTTACCATAGCAATGGTTGATTGACAGCTGGGAGCGCTGATCTGAAGCCCTTGGTTGGGAAGAAAGCAAACACCTGTTTATCACTTCCACAGCACAAAAGGACTAGGAGAATATTTTCAGAAATCCATTTTTCTGAATTTTGAAAATAACACAGTAAAATTTTTACAGTAGTTAAGATACATCACAATAAAGTTCTAGTGCAAATTTCGCCAAATTCCGTTAGGAACTTTAGCAGATGCAAAAAAAAAAAAAAAAAAAAAAAAAAAAAAAACGTTGCATAATCGGATTGAAAAAAAGAAACAGTAATTATAAATTACGGGAAAAGCAAGTGAATTATTTTTTTCAGATGCCATGGTTTATTTAAACAGAGTGATCCTTAAATTTTTTTTTCTGTGATGATATGGACTCTATTTGAATTACAAACACGTTTTTATTCAGACGTCTGAGTTACTGTTTTAATAAAAAATCATCTATAATTAAAAAGTTTTCAATGGATTTAAGCAATATTCAGCAGATAAACAAACGTATTTTAGTAAATTGCAACATCATGACGTAAATTTGGTAATTTAATTTTGTCGAAAATTGGGGAGCATTTTTTTTTACAGTTTCTATTATAGTTAAAGTGAAGGAGGAAGGGTGCAACTTGACAGTTCAGTGAGCTGCAGGTGGTGATTTATGGCGATGTGCCAAATGAAAAGAAGCCATTCCATCAGGTAATTCCAAAGGTTGTGTTGTGTGGACGCGTCCTCCTGCTGTTTGATCTTAATTGGAATGTTTTTGTGCATGGGGGGGTTCGAGAGAAATATCCGTTTCAGCTTTACAGCTTTCACGGCTCTTTTTTTTTTTTTTTCTTGGTAATAAATAAAAATCATAGTTGCTGCATTCACCATTGATCCATGTTTGCATTTCTTGAATATAAACAGCAGACAATCAGAAACATAGTGTTGGGCGGGTCTTGATGATCTTCATTTTGCATATGCTGAATTCAGTTCTGTGGGAATAAGGAATGACTTATACTGTGAATATATACAAAACTACATATTTTTGAGCTGAAAAAATAGGTCTACTTGTACACAGTAGCTAAAGTGTGAACTCAGATGAAGACAATCAGACATACGGACGTCTGATTCCATAAAAAAAAATCAACATAGTTTTTTTATTTACACTACAGGTAAAAAAGCAAAAACATGTTTTTAAACGTTATAAAGGAAAACGGATTTTTGAAACGCATGACTTGATGATCTTGATTTCTGAAAGTTTCTTTTTTCCACATCCTTTTTTTTTCAATTACAATACACTGTAACAGGATACTGTGTGTTATATCACTTAGAGATATGGCAGATTTTCAGTTGCTGATATCCGCGATCGTAAGCGGTAGTTGCATTGCGATTGTTGATGATGACAAGATAAATACTGGAGTGATGTAAAATGTTGCATAAACTAAAAAAATAAAAAAATAAAGCCCTCCCCCCACCCCGAACTTTTATGCGGTCATCATAGCTGATCAACCATTTCATTCCATGAACATCAGCACATTTCAATCATTTGAACATTGGGGGTATCTGAAGGAATTCAGCCGTGCTTAAGCGCCCTAGCGCAACGAAAACATGCTAATTTTGGACAGTTCTATTCCCTTCCCCTCTACCATCCCTAATAATTGAGAGTGCATACATTGAGAGTGTTTCAAATATTCTATTTATGAGCTAGTTTTCGCGCTGTTTGTTATGCTTTTATTTTCGAAGAAAGAGAGGGAAAATAAGGAAAAGCAGCTAGAGAAAAAAAGAAAAGCTGAGTTTGATGACAAAATAAAAGAAAATGATGCAGAAATAAATAGGCTTAAAAAAGATAAAGAAGCCTCCCTAGCAGTAATTCAAGAGGGAACAGAAAGAATGAGAAAAGCTGTAGAAAAACAAAATGCTGTTGAAATAGCAGTTGCCTCTAACTTGATCATACAAGGTTCAGCTGAAATAAAGAAAACTGAAAGTAAATTAGTTGTGGTGGAAGCAGAAAAAGATAGGCTAATCAGGAAAAGGTTAAAACAATAATATGAAAAATGTAATTCAGTGAACAATTGTACATAGTTCTTGGTTTTCAATTACCTTTTTAGGATATTATAATTTAATGTGAAACCTGAAAACTTTACTGTGAAAATCGTGAATTGCTTCTGGTTCAACAGCATATTAATGTTCAAAGTGAAACTTGAATGTGGTAAATATACTTGAATATGATAATAACACGTGAAAAGATAAGAACTGAACATTAGAAGTAAATCATACTTAAACTTTTTAGACATTAGACGTTATGCAAAAAATTTGGGTGTGAACTTCGACCATATATACTAATGGACTGCGCATTGGCAATAGCTGCATCAAAGCCGCCATGGCTCAAGCATTGGGCACGTCATCATCAGACTCCAAATTTCGTGTACAAATGCTGTTATGATTACTAATTTACGCTGCAGAACTTCAGTGTTTTCGGTGTATTATGTGAATGCACCTCATTAATGAAAACTCTTCAGGTAAGTTTACTTATGAGCTATATACATGCATGATCGTGTTGTTTACATTTTGTGATTTATAATGTGATGAACATTTGCGAAGAATTTGGAACATGCATTCCATTTTTTTTTTCTTAAGTTACTATATTTTTATATCAATAGCTGCAAGTTTCTGGTTAAGTAATTGAACTTTATTGACTTAGGTATTTAATTCGTTTCTTACCCATGAAAAATCATAGAACTTTCTTTACTATATCGGTCAGAGCAACCATAAGCACAGCAGGTGTAACCCATCTTTTTGACTGTTGTCATGTGATTTTATGTTGGAGCCAGAAATTTTGATGTCATGTGCAGTCTATCAGTATATATGGTTGAAGGGTGTGAAGCAAACTCTTTACAATGTATACAAAGTTGTTTTACTAGATGTATACAAATATACATCTAGTTTTTATTGAAATACACTCCTAAAATTTTCCTAAAATTTTTCTAAAAATTCCTAAAATTCCTAAAATTCTTACCTAAAATTTTCCAGAAGTATGCTATGATCCCTGCATTGTCACATCCAACTTTTAGTATTAGAAGGGTCAACTAATTTATTATTTTTGCACATGTTTTCCTTCAGCTCTTAAAAAAGCCCATCTCTTCCTGAATACTACAAAATGTTTGCATTAACCTAATTGGGACTTAGTTGATTCAACCATTCTTCTGATATGAGAAATTTCTAGATTTTCTACTTTGCAGCTATTTATGGGGGGGGGGGAAGGGATAACATTTAACAATAATACAGACAGTGGGTACAAAAAAAATAATAACATTAAACAATAAAGAACATAACATCCTAATATGCACTATATTGACAAAAGTCATCGGACATCCTTTCAAAAGCAAATGAACGGATTCGCTGTGTTGTTAAGATGCGCGGTGCAACTGCAAACAGTATAAAAACAAGCCAGCAGCTGACTGCAATTATATTGCACTGTGAGGTTGAGTGAAAATGTCGCAGCGGGAGAGAACTGACTTGGTGAAACGAAAGATTATTGGGTGTTATATTAGTGGGTTGTCCATAAGAGAAACCGAGAAGCGTTTAAACATACCCAAGATAACTGTTTTGGATGTACTGAATAAGTGGAAGACACGTGGCATTCCTGAAGCAGCAAAATGTACCGCTAGACCAAAGAAAATCAGTGACCTAGGATGTCGAAGCCTCAGGAGAGTCTTTACAGCTAATAGACAGAGTACTGCACAAGACCTCAGTGTACAGGTGAGTAAAAATGCTGGAACCTCGGTATGTATGCGTACTATTCACAGAGAACTTCATTCCATGGATTACTGTGGTCATACGGCTGCTCATAAGCCTTTCATTTCCACTCGGAATGCTACTTGTCTATTAGCATGGCGTAAAGAACATTTATCATGGACCGCAGATCAATGGACTGATGAATCCACTTACACGATCCATCAGTCTGACGGCTGTGTGGGGGTATGGCGGTAGCCAGGGGAACACTATTTACCACGGTGTACTGTTCCTACGGTCAAGTTTGGAGCTGGCAGTGTACTCTTGTGGGGGTGTTTCTTGTGGTATGGTCCCAACCCATTGGTTATCGTGGACAAACCTGTTAACCAGCACGTCTACCTTGATATTCTGGACAATTATGCCCTGTAGCAGTACTGTTGAACCGAGCCTTGTTGGTACCAGCAGGATAATGCACCGAGCCATAAGGCAAGGACTGTTACGGCGTGGTTTGACGTTAAGTCTGTATCGTGTGTGGACTGGCCATCACAGAGCCCTGATCTTAATCCCATAGAGCACCTATGGTATAAATTAGAGCTTCGCAAAAGAAGTTTCGAACCAAGGCCTACTACTAAGCAACAGTTAGCGGCAGCATTATGTACTGAATGGAAGCGCATGCCTATCGCTGTGTTCCAAAACCTTATTGAAAGCATGTCTCGAAGGGTTAGTGCCTGCATTAATGCCAAAGGTGGACCGGCACCATACTAATGTATGTCAATAAATGCTCTGTTGTGTTTCTCTTCTAGATGTTCAGTGACTTTTGTCAGTATAGTGTATAAAAGCCTAAGTTGCCGATGATGTGGATCACTTTTTAAGTAGTCATAGCAACAACCGAGAAACAAATGTTTGGGACATCATGATTAGCTTTTCATGTTTTCGTGCAGGTGACATCACCTACACGCGCACAATTCATGCGTTTATCACTTTGCTTTGTTGTCATGGCAACAAAGAACACAGCTGCTGCTGTGACGTCATCTCATCCAAATCATTCTCGCATGAAGTCAGAGATGCATTACATCACACGGTCAACTCTTTAGAAATAGGAAAACTGTCAGGAATTTTGGTTCTACTTTACATGCTTTATTATGCTGTTTACCAGAAAAAGACGAACATTTTTATTCTGGTGCTCACACCATGTTATCCGTAACTATTCCTGTTTAACATTTTGTTTACATCTTTTCTTTTGTTCGAAGTTAGTTTTTTTTTTTTTTTTTCGAGTGCGGTGGAAGTGGGAGGATACAGTTCTAGACTGTAAGATGTTCATTATTTATATATTTAAACGTACAAGATTATTTTTTAGCCGTCCCGGTGGCGCAGTGGTCTAAGCGATGGCCTCTGATCATTCGTCCGTAAGGGGTCCGGGTTCGAATCCCAGTGAGGCATGGATGTTGGGTTTGTCTAACGGCACTGGCTCTCTCCCTTCCCTGGAACCATTGACCCTAAATTAGGGACGGGCGACTGCCTATAGCCCATTGAGTTGCTCACGGTGGTCGTTAAACCTCCAAAAAAAAAAAAAATTTTTTTTAATGCATTTTCCTCCGAAAAATATTTAATAACCATTAATACTTATAAATTTATTATAAGTACTTGCGACAGCGTGGATCGCTTTTATTTTAGTAAAGCAAGGACGAACGTTAATATCCTTCGCAAACTTGACTATTCTTTTAAACCTCGCCTATTCCGCATTAAAAAAAATTTACCTCCTTCATTAAATGAAGAGATTGAAGATAAACGCCATAAAGCCTATTTGTAGCCCCGGTATCGCAATGGTCTGAGCAATGGCTTCTGCTCATTCATCCGAGCTGGGTCAAGGTTCAAATCCCGGTGAGGCATGAATGTTGGGTTTGTGTTATGGCACCAGGTTTCTCCTTTCCTTGGAACCAGTGGCCCTAAATTAGGTACAGATGACTGCTTATAGCTCATTGAGTTGCTCACAGTGGTCGTTAAACTCCCAATAAGTTTAAAAAAAAAAAAAAAAAAGCCTATTACAATCGAGCAAGGTGCGAACAATGCACTGTAGTCTAAAGACAAGATGTTAGCTTTTGGAATGCTGAACATGCCAGAAAAAAAAAGACAAAAATGCAGTGCTGTTGAAAGAGATTCTGAAATTCGACGTTTGCGTGATCGTCTACATGGTTTAAAGCCACAAATAATGCAACGGCGGAACATATTGAAGCTGAATCTCAGCACATGACAAATGTACATATTGCAGAGGCACAAAATACGACCCCCGAACAAAGGAATGAACGCTGCGTTCGAGAGGTTCAGAGGACATTAACGAACCAACAGCAACAAAAAAATGCTACACGTCATGTGGCTTTAAACCATATAGATGATGAAAAGACTGTAGCAAGACACTCATGTGGCACTCTTGAGAAAATTTGAGAATTTTGTAAAGCCAAAAACTTTGCTGGAAAAAGACCTTCAGATGGTAAATTTTCTAACTGTTGCTCAAAAGGAACAGTGAAATTAGATCCTATTTACACTTCCCCATTAATTGAACAGCTTATGAAATCAGCATGAGCATTCAAAAAACTTTATGGTTAACATACATTTTATTAATTGTTATCTTGCATTTGCATCATTGGGAGCACAAATGGCTCTCCACCAGGTTATGGGCCTTATTGTTTTATAATAAATGGATCAATCTATCATCGTGCAGAAGCATTGCATCCTGATAATGGTAAACAGCAAAAATATGCACAATTGTGCCTATTGGGTCCTGGCAAGGCTGCTGCCCAAAGAGTGCTAATGCGTGAAAATAATGGGGGCAATAAAGATCTGTTACAAACACTGAATACATTCATGACAGAAAATAATCCATTTGTGGAAGCATGTAAACTGCTTTATGAAGGCGAGCAAGAGAGTATTCGAGATGCTCAAATGAATAATGCTAATGTATCAGTGGCTATTATTCAAGATCGTAGAAATGATCAAAGTCGTCATAATGCTCCAAGATCTAATGAGGGTTCTCTTGCTCCTGTTCTGATTAAAAAATAGTCTGAATGCAACATCGAGGCTTTGAGCATTGCCACCATAGGCGTAGAGTGGCAATGCTCAACACCTAAAGGTTGTAGAGGGAAGAAAAATAACTTTTGTTTTTTCCGGACTGTTGATCCTTGGGACTTGGATGTGCCCGGGCTGGCGTGGAGTCTGACAGCTTTCACCATCAGTAGGGAACCTTCATTACGAAGCTACTTTCGTCCGCCTGCCCTTTAAGACTCGACGACTGATCTTCTCCCTCTGTTGAACGAGGACCTTCTGACTTGAAAACTCACAGTAGACTGACTGACTCAACTCTTCTGCTCCTGTCTTCCTCAACTTAGGGGTTATCGCCTAAAATTTTTCTTTTCTTCTCGGATAGCGCCCAAAGGCTAAAACAATACTAGTCCTTGGGTTTGCTCCCCACTTTTTGGGAAACAGTAGCATAGTGCTCAAAGGGGTAAGGCAACAACAACGCTAGACAAGCTGCTAGTCCCCAGAGAATAGCCTGTCTATGGCCCTCCAAGGAATTAACTCCTTAACATGAAGATGTGAAGATGTGTGGGCGCTGTTATGCCTTCACATGGGACCTAGTCTTTTAATGCGTTTCATTATTCTAAAAGCCTGTTAGATGTGGCTTCTTAACAACAGGCAAATATTGTGCCTGACCTTGAATAGGTATGAATGGACTTGGGGAACAACACATGCCGATTCGGCGAAGGAATTTTCCTTTGTTACAGTGTTCCAAAAATACACATGTTCAGGATACCTCGATGAAGGAATTTTCCTTTGTTACAGAGTTCAAAGACACCACGTGCATGTTTTGCAAAACTTATTTATACACAGTGCGTCAAAGAATTTTTAAGACTGGTGCTAGATTTCAGCCTATGGTGACGCCACCAGTGTAATCGCGAATGCGTTTAAACCGTGACCATCTGCTTGCTTTCTGCTAAAAGTACTGCGCAATTGTTAAAGTAACTCAAACAAATCGGGCGTTCATTAAGAGAAGTAAAATTTTTTTCATGTTGAGTTATTAAGATGGAACAAAGGGCTGTTGTTAAATTTAACGCTAAACTTGGTAAAAGTGCCTCGGAAACGTACCAAATGATGAAACAATTTTACGGTGAGTTTTGTGTAAGTAGATCAAATGTTTTCCTGTGGCATAAACGCTTTTTGGACGGAAGAGAGATGCTAGAAGATAATAAGCATACCGGAAGACCAAGTTATTCTAGGACACCTGAGATTATTGAAAAAGTGAGTGATTTCGTTGCAAACAATTGATATTCGTCACTAAGAATGATGGAAGAGTCTTGAACATCAACAAAGAAACGATTCGAACCATCCTGCATGAAGATTTGGGCGAAACAAAAGTCTGCTAAATTTGTTCCACACACGTTAACCAATGAACAAAAAACAAGGAGAAGTGCACACTGCAGAGACATCATTTCAGCTGCTGAAAATGATCCAAACTTCTTAAAATCGATTGTTACAGGTGATGAAACATGGTGTTTTCAATATGATCCTAAAACAAAGCGACAAAGTGCGGAATGGAAGTCAAAAAACTCGCCACAAGCCAAAAAAACAAGAAAAGTTCCATCGGAAATCAAAACAATGATCATTACATTCTTCGATAGTAAGGGTATTATCCACAAAGAATTTTTTCCAAGTGGACAAACAATTACTGGTGAGTTTTATTTAAATGTTTTGAGGCGTTGGATGGGCAGAGTTCGTCGCATTCGTCCAGGATATTGAGATGAAAACAGGTGGTGTTTGTTGCACGATAATGCACCCAGTCAACCTCACTTCTTGTTCGTAGATTTTTCGCGAAAAATAACGTGCGTGTGTTGAATCATCCACCGTATTCGCCTGATTTAGCACCCTGCGACTTTTCTTTCTTCCCAAAACTTTAAATGACGTTGAATGGGTGGGTTTTTTTAATGATATTTCGACCATACAAACAGCTTCGACGTGTGCTTTGGAGGCAATTCCGCAAAGTGAACTGGAACAGGCATTCGAATCATTATTAAATCGCTGTAACAAGTGTATTGAAGCTGGAGGGACTTATTTTGAATAACAAACCAAAAGAAATTATAATTTCTTATTTCTATTTCATTTTACAGACCCAGTGTTAAAAATTCTTTGACGCACTGTGTATAATTTTTGCATACAACAATCTTATTCCGTAAGTTCCAATTACAATATACATTTTGTTACCAAAAGATAGTTTTGATTGCTCCTGCAGGAATCAGGGCATGCTGAGCATAACCTGGTTTCTGTGGGGCATGGTTAAGCAACCTAGCATGCCCGTAGTCGTCATCTGCGATTGCCACTACTTGTAATAAAAGTGGGCAGTCGTTGTATTTCCATTGAAAGTCGAGTAATACAGAATCTATTTCTTTAAAATTTGTGCCGCCCACAGGAGTCTTCTGCTGTATTGGGATGGGCCTGGTCAGGGACGGATTAGGACGACCAAATCAGGCCAGGAAATTTAGTCTTGTGTTCCACTGCAGCAGGGATCATACCCCCCCCCCCCCTTCTAATTTCTGCAGACTTCATAAAAAACCTGAACACTCCTCCATTTGAAGGTGTGTAGCACAGGTGTATACATATATACACTGATGTTCAAAATTAAGATAACTTGCACATTTTGTCGAATTTCTGAAAAACTAATGGACACATTTTAATAAAATTTGGTTGGATACACAGTTATATAAGAGAAAAAATTATGCCATACAGCAGTTATGGTAGCACTCATGATTGTCAGTAAGGCTCATCAGCACAGGAATGCCCAAAATCCACGTTGCAGGATCGAACATAAAATTACTAATATGGGATATCTCACAGTCATACAGCTCACAGTGCAATATAATCGCGGTCAGCTGCAGGCTTGTTTTTATACTATTTGCAGCTGTACTGTGCATCTTAACAATGCAGCAGATCCATTCATTTGCTTTTGAAGGGGTGTCCGGTGACTTTTGTCAATATAGTGTATATAATCTTTGTATAACATATATATATTTTGACTGACCAATATTTTCCTATCCTCCCCTTCCTGTCCAAATCAAAGAAATAAAGATTTTTTGTGTGACCAAAATCACTTGTTTTTATCTTCAGTTTATTTATTTGCTTCCCTACTCCAATGACATAGAAACCTGCAAACAGCAATTCTGATACTTTGGAGTCCACTTCAAAGGTTGGCAAATCACGCCAACATTTCTTTATTTCATGTCATTTAAAATTCCTTATAAAACTAAACATTATTTTCTATTTCAATTTTTAATCATTTATATTAGGGGCAAAGCTAATCTGACTACACTGCTAATGCCGTGAAACCGATTTACCGACAAGATATCTCTTGCATTTCAGTATTTCTCCACACACTAATGGGGTGTCAAGTGTTGTGGACCCTTCCCCCCTAAGGGTTTTTTAAGACAAGACAAAAAGGAAACTTCCGACATTCCATCACGATGTCCCCCTTCAAACCCCACAACTTTCAACCTTGCTGACTACCAGACAAACGATTTCTAAATGAGTATTTTTAAACACTAAACACGAAGATAAGACTATAAGCCATTATTTCCCCTTTAACCCTCAGGCTAACACAATTCTCCTCTCCCACTCGTAGTAAGTATTCCCAGTGTATACTGCATACAATATAGCTTCTCTGAAGCAAAACAGAAGTGACAATGATGTCTCCAAAATGCAACAAATATTTGTATTTTTTTAGAAACACGACCAAAACTGGGATCGTTTTTTTTGTTTTTTTTTATGTATGTACGTAGGGCATTTAGAACATTTATTAATATATATATCCATGAGCTATTTCAGGTCTCAGTTCAAATCAGATCATGTGTAGAGGATTTTAGGAAGGGAGTGTCTGACCCAGGTCTTAAACAACCCTTGGAAATAGGAAGCTGGGAGATTTGGGCTAGAGTGTCAGATAGGAAAGTGACACAGAAGCGAAGTAGAAAGTGGGAGGAAGATGCCCTTATTTATCACCAGGGAGGTCTCGATTCAAGCTTGAACAGGGGTTTTTAAACTTGAACTATAATATGCAGTGGAAGTACACACTCCGTAACTGTATAGTCAGGTTAGCTTTGCCCTGAGTATAGAACTTTGAATTTTTCATCCCTTAGACGCGAGTTAAACTATTGTGGCTTATCCAGTATGAGAAAAAATATCAGCATTTATAGTTATCAGTGGCATTAAAAAATAAAATGTCTCTCACGAAATACCAGCCTTAACAGGAAAAGAAAAAAAAGAAAAAAATCTTGAAATTCCTGAAAAGTATTGTGCTTTTATAAGAAGGGTAGAAACTGTTTCTGTTTCAATTAAGTATAATAAAATCAGTCTTTCTTTAAAGAAAGAAAATATTCATGAACATTCCTTTCTTCTCCTGTATTTCTTTCATTAAAGAAAGAAATATAGGGGAAGAAAAAAAAATATTTTTACATGTATATTCTTTGATGTATAATGTAAGAGCTACGGTCCTTGTGCAATTTAGATGTCAATCAATACAAGAGAGATGGAAATGTCCAACCAATACCATTTGACATTGTTTACTTTAGAAATACGAAATATTTAGGTTGTGACTTTAAATCTTCTAAAAAGTCCGACAGCCTAGGTGCTTTAAAAAGAGCTGTGAAATAATTTTTTCAGTGCCTTTTAATAGGTTTTATAAACTGTTTACAAATAGCTAAGTTGTAACTTAAAATCTTCTAAAAGGCCTGCGGCCTAGGTGCCTTGTAAAGAGTTGAGAATTGATCCATTGAGTGCCTTTTATTAGGTTTTATAATATGTTTAGAAATACGAAATACCAAGGTTGTAGTTTAAAACCTTCTAAAAAGGCCCGTAAGGGTATCTTGTCAACACCTGAAGATCGATTCATTGAGTCCCTGTAGATTAGCCTTTATTGCATGACTTGCGAAATATTTAAATCATAACTCAAGATTTAGTGAGTCGTAAAGCTTCTACATAAACCTTGTGTTATGATCTTACAAATGCATTTATATCCCTACCTAGGAAAACTTGTACATTTCATTTTGTTTTACTAAGAAAACTCCCACACTTTGACGAGATCTCAGAAAGAAACGCAATTTGTCATTTATGCAATTTGTATACAACCCCGTAACGTCGCAGATTCTGAAGAATACCAATCTGCCGGGTATGAATTTGTGAATTTGTCGTTTCCCGTAGAGATCTGGTGTGTCGTTTTTGATTGGCATGACCATCAAAAACGACAATCTATCGGTGACGTTCTAGGCAGCCACCTAGTTGAGTTTAGGACATTTGGGCACAAATCTTTTAGGTGCCATACAAAAATCGCTGTTTCTTGGTGCTCTGAGTGCAATTGAATGGAGAAAATGTTCCCAGTAAGACAAACAGCAATTATAATTGAATTTAAAAAAAATTACATTGCACAAATTTTGAAGATGACAATCCGTTTTTTGGTGTAAACATGACAAGGATAATATCCGAAAACTTGAAAATTTCGTCGTCCTGGATCGGGATTACATAGCACATTTCTTAGGTTTCAACGAAACAAAGCAATTACACCAGAACTGATACTATGTTCGGAAAATGACAACAATGCCGCACTTTTACTTAGACACTAAATATTTACATAATGTGTCAAGTTATTAATATTTCTCTTTTACTTAATTAGGCACTAAATTACTATGCCTCATTCATAGCCTTTTGATAGTCGTTTTTCTACCCAATGTCATATTCATAACATTTACGTATCAACTCAAGGTAACAATATTGTGCTTTTACTTAAGCAGTAAATATTATTTCATAGGCCCTAGGCCTTTTTAACAGTTTTTGTTCTACCGATGTCATGTTCATAGCCTTTACGTATCAAGTCAAGGTAATAATATTGCGCTTTTACTTAAGCACTAAATATTATTTCACAGGCCCTAGGCCTAGGCCTTTTTAACAATTTTTGTTCTATCGATGTTACATTCATAACAATTACGTATCAACTGAAGTTAATAATATCCCACCTTTAATTTTTCACTTAAAATTTTTCTCAAGGGCCCTAGACCTTTTTAATAGTTTTTACTCAACTGATGCCATATTCACAACTATTACGTATCAAGTGAAGTTAATAATATTCGGCTTCTACTTAAGCATTAAATATTATTTCACAGGTTCTAGGCCTTTTTAACAGTTTTTATTCTAACCATGTCACATTCATAACAATTACATATCAACTCAGGTTAATAATATTCTGCTTTTACTTAGGCACAAAATATTCATTCGTAGGCCCTAGGCCTGGGCTTTTTAAATAGTTTTTACTCAACCAATGTCATATTTGCAATGTTTATGATTCAAATCAAATTAGTAGCATTGCGCTTTTACTTTGGCACTAAATATTATTTCACAGGCCCTAAATATTATTTCACAGGCCCTAGGCCTAGGGCTTTTTAATAGTTTTTGTTGTATCGATGTCACATTTAATATAACAATTACGTATCAGCTCAAGTTAATTATATGGCCCATTCCATCTCAATTCAGGCAGAGCATGTCAGTTGACCCCCTTAGATTTGTTCAAAAAAATTACAGTAGCTACTCCTACTACAAATATCAGATATTCCAAATGGATTTGCTCCAAAAAATTTATATCACTTGCTGCGCCATTTTGAAATTTGGTGAAAAACGCGTTTTTTGAAAGGAATGTCAAAAACGGCATATTTTAAAAATGTTATTGCGTTTAAAATATTTGGGTGATTCAGTTCATTTTTGTTTTATTTTGTAGCTAATGAATTGATTTTTAACTTGACATACTTTAAATATGCATGTTATAATTATTAGTAATTTAAAAAAATCCACTTTTTAGGTACAAAATTTTGGTTTTTCTGACATTTAACGATTTTTTTTCTTACACTAAGAAAAGTTTTTTTAAATAAATAAAGATGGCAATGTGTAGTCCACCAATGGTAGTTGTACTTACAGCAGATTTTATTTATTGCCTAACATATATACAGTCTATACAATTCAACTTCAAAATATGCAAAAGTACGAAAATGCACTATTTTCAAGTAGCAATAACTCAAAAACCCCATTTTTTTTTAAATCTTAAAACTTGACCTTATGTTGTCCTATTAGTATATTATCAATTGGTGGGGGCAGAATTGTGTGTTTTTGCCTCGTAAATTTTAAACGTTTTTTTTAAATGACAGTTCTCCAGCATTTGCAGGTCGCAGAAAAACACTACAAAGTTTTGTTTTAAATTAGCTCTTGAAAGTTAAAATATAGGCTAGTAGACTAATTATAATACTTAAAGTAAAAATATTTAAAATATTAATCTAGTAAATAAAAAATATAAAATAATTTTAATTATTATATAATAAATTCTAAAATAAAGTTACAGTTGTTAAATGAACTGACCTAGTCTTAATGCTTAAACAACAAATAAGCTTGTTCTACACCTGTGCAATGCTGAATCAACAGGATCATACATGCACATGCATGACCAGTGTTTGCTCACTGCACAGCTAATCAACTGTCTCACTAGCCCCTCCCCCTCCATGGCCACACCCACCTGTGCTATAACTACTGTGCAGTTGTGTTGGGCATAATCAATTGAATTTAAGAATCGAAAGGTTACAATCGAGATATTCATTCGAAATAATCATTCGAACGATTTTTAATTTTAGAATTCACTGGTAGATGGCGTAATACGCTCAGAGCAGCCTTCTGCGTTTGACAAATCGAGATATTCATTCGAAATAACCATTCGAATGATTTGTAATTAGTGCTACACGCTCAGCTTTCTTTCGCTGGACGAAATGACAGTAAAGACGCCTGGATTTTTTCGAATAGCATAACCTAGCTTAAGAAGTTATAAGGAACACAAGTGATTCTCCCTGCGAGAGATAATTCGATCACATGAAAAGGGAGTACTTCCGAACCTCTCGTATCTCGTTACCTCTCGAGATGTTTTCGGAACCCATGTTCTCAAGAAGAGACGAGCGATTTCGCCTTTCGAATGCACTCGTTTGAACGAGACAACTTATGAGCATTCGAGAGGGTTTTTGCATTCGAATGAATTTGATGTAATCGAATGTTTCGAGATATTTTCATAATTGAATGAATCGATTATTTCTACTCGATTATGCCCATCACTACTGTGCAGTCTGTTCTTTTGTTTGGAAGAGTAACACTTGATATGTGTTTGTGATTTCTCAGATATGTTTTTTACATTTTTGCTGAATAGGCCTATTTAATAATGTCAGACTATCATAGTTCTGAACGAATTAAGTGTGTGGACTATATTAGAAGACACAAAAAAACTGTATACAAAAGTAAGAGTGTGAGGTTATGTGGTGTTGGTGATTTAGCTGATTCAATTCAAAGGATTGTAGGTAGGTCTGTTATCGTAAAAAGTAATGACAGTTTGTGTAGTAATTGTGTTGTTTTTTATAAAAAAAAATTTGAGGAACTTACAAATGAACCTGAACAAGAAATTTCATATGATGAACCTTTTATTGCAAATGAGGAGATTGTAAATGCTGTCAACAAAAGTATTAACATTCTTAATGTAAATATGTCGCCATTGAAATCCCCTTCACAAGTTAGGCCTGAGAGGAGGCAAAGTTATGTAAAAAGAAAAAAGTTGAAATTAGAGGAAGTACTAGTAACTGCATCTGTGAAGAAATTAGAAGAAGTGTATAGTGTTAATGATGACATTTCAAGTGAACCTTCTGCTG
Organism: Macrothele yani; assembly: GCA_039090855.1. Lineage (NCBI taxonomy): Eukaryota > Metazoa > Arthropoda > Arachnida > Araneae > Macrothelidae > Macrothele > Macrothele yani. Next base: position 94,340,971 of record CM076993.1, read on the forward strand.
AAAAACCTGACTGTTATACTTGCAATCAGTGGTTTTTTAACATTAACACAGCTCTTCAAAATTCTAAATACAATGAAAAAGTGCAATTGTTGACACTGTTACCACATACTTTTACTAAAACGCAACTGGAGGCAAAGTTACCTTCAGTATCAAAGTACATCATAGATAAGTCACGTAGTGTTAAAAAAGAAAAAGGAATTTATGCTAAACCTGATCCCTACAGTGGACATCCATTGTCTGCAGATACTAAGGCAATTGCTTTGTCATACTACCTAGATGACAGCAAAGACTGCACAAGAGAGAGTCCAAACAAAAAAGATGTTATATGTGTTAAAGATGGTAATGGGGAGAAAGTTAAAAAGGCAAAAAGATTTATGACAAGATCAATCAAAGAGACATACAGTATATTGAAAAAGGAAAACGAAGGAATAAAAATTGGACTTTCAAAATTTTATTCACTATGTCCAAAGTGGGTGAAAATTCAACCTATACAAGCAGTTTGTACTTGCATTTACTGTAGTAATCTTACACTAATAAGCATAGCTCTCCAAAATGTAACTAATGAAAAGTATACTGAAGAGGCTGTTTTACTTAAGTGTTTGTGTAACAAAACTGACAATGAAGATTGTTGGCTCCAAATGTGTGGTGACTGTCTCGGTACAGATGCACTGACAGCTGATACTCTTGGCTTGTTGAATGAAGAAGAAGTTACATATGCTATTTGGGAACGTAATGACCTTATAAAGAAAACTGTACCTACTGAAAGGTTCCTCGAAGATGCTAGACATTGGATTAATAAAGCAATTCCTCATAATTATATCCGAAAAATCCAGAGAGAAGGAATAGCCAAAGCTAAAATCTCTGCGAAAGGGAGTTCTGGGTGTGTTTTACATTTTGATTTTGCAGAGAACTGGTCAGTTATATTGCCTGATGAGATACAAAGCTATCACTGGCAAAATGTACAAATCTCATTGTTTACATGTGTTGCACATATTGGTCAAGTGAAAGAAAGTTTTGCAGTAGTGTCTGATGATATAACCCATGACACAGCTCATGCTCTCTGTGCCATAGGTCTTATAAAAAATGACATTTCAAAATCGTATCCATTGGAAACTAAGACCTCAGTAGTTTGCGTTTCAGATGGAGCTGCCGCACATTTCAAAAATCGATATCAACTTCATGAGTTGTCTAAGAGTAATCCAACTATAGAAAGAAAGTGGATATTTTCAGCTACTGGGCATGGTAAGAGTGCATGCGATGGTATAGGTGGCATATGCAAGTACTATGCTACAAGATTTAATCTACAAAAAGAATCTGTGGAAGCCATAAGAGACGCAGCTTCATTTGTTTGTACAATTTCAAATCTTATACGTAATACGAAAACACTACACCTCAAAAGTGAAGTTGTTCAAAAATTCAGGTCTTGTAAAGAAAAAGAATGGATCACTGTAAAACCTGTTGTAGGATTAAAATCTCAGCATTATTGGTTGGTGCAAAATAATGAAGCTTATATGGCAAGAACAATTAAACATAATGTGCAGAAAGTAGAAATAACAAGCCAAGTAAAAAACAGGTACTCTTTGAGTGATTTCATAGCAGGTCAATTTGTTGGGTGTGTATATAATGATTATTGGTGGATGGGACAGATAAAGAGCATATCTCTAGAGCTCGAAGACATTACTGTGTTGTTTATGCATCCCCATGGCCCAGCTAAAGGGTTCCAATGGCCAGAGGAATGTGGAAAGAGAGAGGATGTATGTGCAGTGCCATTAAACAATGTAGTGCTAAAGGTGAAGGAACCCACTCCCAGCGGACAATCCGCTCGACTCCACATTTTCGATACCAAGGAGCTGAACCAGATCCAACAGATCTGCAGTGTCTGAACTTTATGTAAACTTACTCTGTAATTATTTTAGTATAATGTTTATAGATCTCAGCTAACATGGAGTTATTTACGATTATTTGTTTTAGTGTTACAGAAATCAGAAAATTGTAAAAAGACAAACAGTTCAATGAGTTCTCGGTTTTCCACATTTTCTATGTTTTTCTTTTTGTTCTTTTTTCATTATTTTTTTCTAAATGAGTAACTTAAGTTTACTTATAAAAGTGTTCAGTGGAGCTTAAAAATCAGGGTGGCTTTAAAATTTCATTGTAAAGAACAATTGTATACGTTTTTGTATCGTTTCTATTTGCGACCCGCAAATGCTGGAGAAGTGTCATTTAAAAAAAAAAACGTTCAAAATTTACGAGGCAAAAACACACAATTCTGCCCCCACCAATTGATAATATACTAATAGGACAACATAAGGTCAAGTGTTAAGATTTAAAAAAAATGGGGTTTTTGAGTTATTGCTACTTGAAAATAGTGCATTTTCGTACTTTTGCATATTTTGAAGTTGAATTGTATAGACTGTATATATGTTAGGCAATAAATAAAATTTGCTGTAAAACTACCATTGGTGGACTACACATTGCCATCTTTATTTATTTAAAAAAACTTTTCTTAGTGTAAGAAAAAAATCGTTAAATGTCAGAAAAACCAAAATTTTGTACCTAAAAAGTGGATTTTTAAAATTACTAATAATTATAGCATGCATATTTAAAGTATGTCAAGTTAAAAATCAATTCATTAGCTACAAAACAAAACAAAAATGAGCTGAATCGCCCAAATAGTTTAAACGCAATAACATTTTTAAAATATGCCATTTTTAACATTCCTTTCAAAAAACGCGTTTTTCACCAAATTTCAAAATGGCGCAGCAAGTGATATAAATTTTTTTGGAGAAAATCCCTTTGGAATATCTTATATCTGTAGTAGGAATAGCTACTGTAATTTTTTGGAACAAATCTAAGGGGGTCAACTGACACATGTTGGTATTCTCTGCCTGAATTGAGATGGAATGGGCCTTATTGCACTTTTGCTTAAGCACTAAATATTATTTCACAGGCCCTAAGAACTAATATTTAGTGCCTAAGTAAAAGAGCAATACTATTAACCTGACTTGGTATGTAAACGGTATGGATATGACATCGGTAGAATAAAAACTGTTAAAAAGGCCTGTGACATAATAAAACCTGTGAAATAATATTAAGACCTGTGAAATAATATTTAGTGCTTAAGTAAAAGCGAAATATTATTAACTTGAGTTAATACGTAATTTTTATGAATGCGACATGGTTAGAATAAAAACTGTTAAAAAGGCCTAGGGCCTGTGAAATAATATTTAGTGCTTAAGTAAAACCACAATATTATTACCTTGACTTGATACGTAAAGGTTATGAACATGACATCGGTAGAACACAAACTGTTAAAAAGGCCTAGGGCCTATGAAATAATGTTATGAATATGGCATCGGTAGAAAAAAAGACTGTCAAAAAGGCCTACGAATGAGGCATAGTAATTTAGTGCCTAATTAAGCAAAAGAGAAATATTAATAACTTGACATGTTATGTAAATATTTAGTGCCTAAGTAAAAGTGCGGCGTTATAAAAAAATCCCTCATTGTTGTCCTTTTCCGAACATAGTATCAGTTCTGGTGCAATTGCTTTGTTTCGTTGAAACCTAAGAAGTGTGCTATGTAATTTTCCTTAATTCACGAATGTACTTTTGTTTCCCCAAATTCAAGTATAATTGTCACTTGTCTTATAGTGAAAATTTTCTTAATCAAACTCTTACTATAGGGCCACACATATGTTTTTCGCGCACACTGTAATGTTTTTACGCAGCACAATTTCATTGCTTTAATAAGGAATGTGCCCAAAGTGTCCGACTATATTCCTGACATGAACAAAGTATTTGATTGCAATTTTCGGAACTCTGATGTTACCTAACATACTTAATTTTACGAAGGATACGTTTTAAATGCTCGAATTTTATGAGTGGTCCGAAAATGGATCCAAGATTATTTTTTTTTTATTAAAATTTTTTAAGGCGGGAGACTCGCTCCTGACAACTTTATTTCGGTGGGAGTTTAAAATTTTTGGTAGCAATCCCGCCCAACCCTCCCTGAATTTTAAGCCCTGTTCAATGGAAAAATTTGTTGCACTTTTTTTCTTTGCCTCAATAAAACTACCACGATTCTTTTCAAAAAAGTTGGGCCAGAAACACTTGCTCTTCTTCCAGTTAAAGTAATAAACTTTCTCCGTCCCCTTACAGGAGACAGCCCGCGGCAGCCACAAAGACACTGCCAAACCACCTGCACGCTTTAGGGCCGATTTTAAACGCACTTGACTTCGGGAGTTTTCGTTTTCACTCGTAGTAATGCACTGCTACACAGATTTAGCCCACTGGGCTTCAGAATCACACCACGATGAGAAGCTACCTGCAGAAAACAATTGAAGGGAACAATTTAAACATTTGTTGCATCAGTCCATACCTGCCAACTTTCAAAAACCAAAATCCGTAAAAAAAAAAAAAAAAAAAATCCATTTATTCAATGAAATTACTTGTCGCGCATATTGATTAAATGTACCGAACATATCGATTAAAAAACAATGTTACCTAAATCAAATATCAACTTTTAATTGATATGACTACAGATGTTTGATTTTATCGGCACGTTTATGTCTATTAAAATAAAATATGTGCAGAATGTCTCATTACTATGCTATTATTATGATCTATAAAAAGATAAAATTTTATTTTTATGGAAGTTTGCATCGAAAGGGAAGAATGTTCCACCCTTTCACCCCCAAATCCAATAGGATCGTATCCCACGCCATCACAGAGCAAACTAAAATGTTTTCAAAAACGAACCATTTTCATGCTAGGTTTATCCAAGGTCTTTGGGTTTATCTTACGGGGAGACTGACGATGAGACAGTCAAATAAAAAAAATGAAATAAATGAGTGACTGAGGGGACACTAATTGGTAAATTATGCTCAATTAAAAACGAAGTGAACAAGCATTTTGCACGAATCGCATCCAGTTCATTACAACTTTTAACAAAAGAAGTTAATTTCGTGTTATTTTTCCCCCACACAGTCAACATTACATTTATGCTTGGCACTAGAATTATGATTACTGATATCAATCCTTCCACAACGCGAAATGCTAAAATTCTATTAACACGTAGTGCAAAATGCATATTTTTCATTTTCTGCGATACACAGGAATTCCGCAGAATACGCATTACAGAATGCTTGATAATATCCCCCTCCCCTCTTTTATATTACTGCTCCTAGCGAATCACTAACACTAAATTTATTCACTTAAAAATGCAAGTAAAACTGCTAAAGTAAAACAGTAACAGCTTAAAGAGTACCCCAACATATGAATTTCGTTGAATCAAGCCAAGACATTTTTATGCACATTGTCGAGCGACGAACAAAGCATAGAAAACTTACTGACTAACGGACTAGCAAAATAAAAAAAAACAATAAAAAAGCGTAGAAAACTTACTGACTAACGGACCAGCAAAATAAATCATTGCTGGAGAAAAACTGGCTCGAATGAACATTGGACTTACTTTTTTCTTTTTTCTTTTTTTTTTTTTTTAAACTTCCTATTATACCACATTTTTTCGTTAGGTCAAATTTATTGCCAGAAAAAAAGTTTTGAAACCATGCCTCACTACATTTTTAATTTCACAAACGGGCAGCCTTTGCTTAATTTTATCATGTTGGGTATCGATCTGGGCTTAAAAATAACAAAGATTTAAAATTCGTTTGATTTTTTTTTTCTACGATAACTACGTTTTGTGATAGCATTTAGAACTGGGACTAATGGAGACGCGTGTTCCACGCTGGCCTATTCAGAAGTTATGACCAGGGAGACGAACAATGCATTATCTGAAAAGGAGAGGTGGGAAACATAGTGAGAGAAAGAGAGAGAAAGAGCGCGCCAAGCCCAAGGTTAAACAAGTATTCTGTCGCTGATTTTCCTGAGTTTGGGAGGAACTGGCCACTTCTCTTAGAGGACTGGAAAATCAATGCGACAGATCCACGCATTCCCTTCGGGAATGATGAGTGGGGAATCCTGCGCAAATTATCTTATTCATCATCCCTGAAATTCAACATCCTAAATTAATCCTATCTCTAAAATTAATTCAGTAAAAAAAAAAAAAGGAGTTCTTCCCATTCATTTTCATGATGTAATTATTAATTTTTTCTCTTGTGTGGAATGAATGAGATAGCACACTTGGAAAAAAGCTCAGAAGCAAAAATAAAAAGTGCATAATTTTTGGAAGAAATGCTAAGAAAGTAATGTGAATAATTAATGATTTGTAATTTTTTATATATTTGTGTGTGTACGAAAGCAGCTTCATAACCAATAGATAGACAGAAAAATAAAGTATACCTATTTTAAAATAATGAATTCAAATAACTTAAAAACCTGAGAATCAGAGTAATAGCTAATTTTTAACTTCCACATCAGCTAGCTGATTTGCTCTCAATCTGGTCCAAAAAAATTCTGTCGTCATGTAACAACAGTATTAAAAATTTGTGAAACACGTTCCTGTGTGAAAAAAATGTTGAAATTTGTAAATGTATGTCGTGTATAAATTATGTGCAAGCGATAGATGAAAGGAGAAATAAATGAAGCATGTGTTTCCTTTCGAAAAACTCTTGCAATTGTTCACCAGAAAGCAGGTTTTTATTTGCTGCAGCCAATTGCATTTCTTGCCCCGAGTTGATCTTATGGGCCATGCAGAAGCCATACTTTACTCACGTTGACTCGGGAGGGTCTGGCAAATCAGAGTTCAATGCCCAGAGGGTTGACCTAAATCACCTTAAAAGAGGGGAACCTATGTTTCTCTCTCTTTTTTTGCTCTTTGTTCATGCTTGGCACTAGGGTGCGTGGTAGGGAGAAGCATGTGTAGAAAAATCTGAGTGTGCTACGCTAGACGTACATCAGAAAGCCACGGCCAGGAATCTACAAGTTGACCCCCATTCCGAATGACCTACTCCAGTGCCAAATTCTCGGATCCTCGGAAAAGGAAGCCACGGCCGGAATCCACTAAGTAAAAACATTGCCATGCTTTTTGAAAAGCAGTTCGCGTCGCCCGCCATTGGAGAAATTACCATGATTAATATCTTTTAAATACTGGGCCAACTTTACAGTGTATTGTCCTGAAAGGAAAGAAACAAAGGTTCAGTCTGCAAAAACGATGTTTCCTGGAAGAGCATGCAGTGAGTTGGTTAACCTGGAATCGTTCGATCCGCCATTGGAGATAAGATAAGAACATTTCATTTTACTGAGTGAGCAGAAGTGGCCTCCGAACACTTGCTTCAAGAACAGTGAAAATTAACGTAGAAAATTTTTGAGAATAGGTTATATAAAAAGGAACTATTCGACGACAACAATATGTATAAAATCCAAGCAGCTGACGAAATGACAAACTATTTTTCTGCATGATAAAATTTCGCCTATCGCCTGCATGTGGCATAATGAAAAATTCAGTAGTCACTGAGTGTAACTCTGCTCAATGTTGTAATTGTAAAAATTTATGTAATTCAAAATAGGAAGTTAAACAGCCGTTTGGCTGAATAGAAAAGTTTTTTTTTCTTTTTAATATTTTTGTGTAATCAAATTCAGATGTAAGAAAAGCAGCAAAATATAATAATTCGAGAATGTTATAAAAGTGGATTTCACTATATAATTTCATCAATGTTACCACAATTATCATAAACGGATAACAGTTGTTGCTATAAATGAGCATAACAAAATTGAATTGTAAATTATTAGACCTTCAAAATTTTATGAATAGTGTTTGTTCACAATTGATTTTATGTGACCAAATAAATACAGGCAAATCTGCCTTTTCACAAAATTTATTCCTTTGTGTGGGCAGTGAATAGTGTTGAAGGTTGATCGTCTCTAATAGTTATCACTGGTATGTGTTCCACCTTAGCACTGACTAAAGCTGGACCAAACGTGGGGTAAAATTGCGGATTTCACAACTTACACTAATGATTGCACAATAGACCTTAGGTCGTGGTGCTGGGTCAAGTACCCCCCCATTGGTACAAGTACATTATTGTATTGTTCAAATACACATGTGCCACAAATACGGAGTATACAAAAATATATATAATATTCTATTTAGTGTATAACAGACATGACATATTGCATCACAGAAATGACACTTGCATTTACGTGACATGGTGCCATATGATGTTGATACTAAATAAATTTTTTTTTCATATGTTCAAAGTGAATAAATTGCCCTATTTCACACATCATCATCATCATCATCATTGTCAACCATTATCAATCCACTGCTGGACGAAGGTCTCCCCAAGTTTCCTCCACAACGGTCTGTCTTGTGCCAGTCTCCTCCATGTCACTCCCGCATATTTACGAATTTCATCCACCCATCTCCCATGTGGTCTTTTTCTGGGTCTTTTCCTGTCCCTTGGAATCCAATCTAAAATTTCGGCTACCCATCTATGGTCTGTCCTTCTGGCAGTATGTCCAGCCCATTGCCATTTCAGGGATTTAACTCTGATCATGATGTCTTCCACTCGTCATTTTTCGGATCCACGAGTTCCTCTTCTTATCTCTCCTGGTTATACCAAGCATGCACCTCTCCATGCTGCTTTGAGTTGTCTGCAGCTTTTGTATGTCTCTTTTAGTTAAGGTCCACGTCTCTGCACCATACGTAAGCACTGGAAGGATGCATTGATCAAACACTTTTCTTTTAAGACATAATGGCGTATTGCTCTTGAAAATTATGCTGTTTCTTCCAAAAGCTCTCCAGGCAAGTTTTGTACGCCGATTAATTTCTTCATCAATGTGACCCTCACTTGATATCTGCTGTCCAAGATAAACATACGTATCTGTTATCTCCAGTTTTTCTCCATCAATCGATAAATCTTCATTTCTTGTAAAAGCATTGAACATCACTTTTGTCTTCTGAAAGTTCATTTTTAATCCCACTTCTTTACTCTTGTCAGCAAGTTCCTGGATCATACTCTGCAGCTCTGATGGGGTAGTTGCAAAAATGACTACGTCATCAGCAAAACGAAGGTGGGTTAGATAATCTCCATTAATCTTTATCCCTTTGTTTTCCCAGTTCAGTGATTGAAAGACATTTTCCAATGTGGCATTAAAGAGCTTCGGAGATATGGTGTCACCTTGTCTCACTCCCTTTCCAATTTTTATGTGTGTTGTATTTTCAAACAGCCGAATCTTTGCACTTGCATTTTCATAGATGTTATTAATAATATTAATGTATGCATCTTCAATACCGCAGGATTTCAGAGCCGTGGTAACTGCTGATGGTTTCACCGAATCAAAGGCTTTTTCATAATCGATAAAAGCCATGCACAATGGAAGTTCATATTCCCTCGCTCTTTCAATCAGTTCTCTCAGTACGTGGATATGATCTATTGTGCTGTAGCCACTCCTGAATCCAGCTTGTTCTCTCGGTTGAGCCATGTCCAGTGTTACCTTCAAGCGGTGTGAAAGAACTTTAGTGAAGATTTTATAAACCTCTGATAGGAGGCTGATAGGTCTGTAGTTCCTGAGATCCTCAATGTCACCTTTTTTATGTAGCAGGATCATTGTAGCATTGTTCCAATCCTCAGGAATCTTCCCTTCATTAAGGCATCGAGTGAAAATTTGGGCGAGTACTGTTTCAATTTCTCCACTTGCTTCTTGTATGATGTCTATAGTAATTCCATCTTCTCCTGGAGCTTTCCCTCGCTTCATGTTCTTGATTGCATGAGCAACTTCTGCTGGGAGGACTGGAAGAACTCTGGTACCTTTCATGATGTCTGGAGTACATGTATCATCCCTTTCATATAATTTGGAGTAGAAATCTTTCACTCTTGTCAAAATTTCGCCTCTATTTCTTGTTATAGAACCATCTTCTTTTCTCAGAGCCATAATCTGTTTTCTTCCCTTACTGAGATGTCCCTTTGCTATCTTAAGGCTTTGGTTGTTTTCAATTGCTTTCCTCACTAGCTCACAGTTGAATTTCCTTACGTCTTCAGTGATACTTTTTCGTGTTGTCTTGCATAGCTCTATATATTCCACTTTGGAAGTCACATCTACTTTAGTTGTCCTCATCTCTCTTCTTTTTGCATCAACATAATGTTATATCATCATCATCATCATCGTCCAACCATTATCAATCCACTGCTGGACGAAGGTCTCCCCAAGTTTCCTCCACAACGGTCTGTCTTGTGCCAGTCTCCTCCATGTCACCCCTGCATACTTTCGAATTTCATCCACCCATCTCCTATGTGGTCTTCTTCTGGGTCTTTTCCTGTCCCTTGGAATCCAATCTAAAATTTCGGCTGTCCATCGATGATCTGTCCTTCTGGCAGTATGTCCAGCCCATTGCCATTTCAGGGATTTAACTCTGATCATGATGTCTTCCACTCTTGTCATTTTTCGGATCCACGAGTTCCTCTTCTTATCTCTCCTGGTTACACCAAGCATGCACCTCTCCATGCTTCTTTGAGTTGTCTGCAGCCTTTGTATGTCTCTTTTAGTTAAGGTCCACGTCTCTGCACCATACGTAAGCACTGGAAGGATGCATTGATCAAACACTTTTCTTTTAAGACATAATGGCATATTGCTCTTGAAAATTATGCTGTTTCTTCCAAAAGCTCTCCAGACAAGTTTTGTACGCCGATTAATTTCTTCATCAATGTGACCCTCACTTGATATCTGCTGTCCAAGATAAACGTACGTGTTTGTTATCTCCAGCTTTTCTCCATCAATCGATAAATTTTCATTTCTTGTAAAAGCATTGAACATCACTTTTGTCTTCTGAAAGTTCATTTTTAATCCCACTTCTTTACTCTTGTCAGCAAGTTCCTGGATCATACTCTGCAGCTCTGATGGGGTAGTTGCAAAAATGACTACGTCATCAGCAAAACGAAGGTGGGTTAGACAATCTCCATTAATCTTTATCCCTTTGTTTTCCCAGCTCAGCGACTGAAAAACACCCTCCAATGTGGCATTAAATAGCTTCGGAGATATGGTGTCACCTTGTCTCACTCCCTTTCCAATTTTTACGTGTGTTGTATTTTCAAACAGCCTAATCTTTGCACTTGCATTTTCATAGATGTTATTAATAATATTAATGTATGCATCTTCAATACCGCAGGTTTTCAGAGCCATTGTAACTGCTGATGGTTTCACCGAATCAAAGGCTTTTTCATAATCGATAAAAGCCATGCACAATGGAAGTTCATATTCCCTCGCTCTTTCAATTAGTTCTCTCAGCACGTGGATATGATCTATTGTGCTGTAGCCACTCCTGAATCCAGCTTGTTCTCTCGGTTGAGCCATGTCTATTGCTACCTTCAAGCGGTGTGAAAGAACTTTAGGGTGAAGATTTTATAAACTACTGATAGGAGGCTGATAGGTCTGTAGTTTCCGAGATCCTCAATGTCACCTTTCTTATGTAGCAGGATCATTGTAGCGGTGTTCCAATCCTCACACATATATATATATATATATATATATATATATATATATATATATATATATATATCACAGGGATGTAAGGTCAGGTGATGCGTAACATCACAGCCTCTCCTTGACAAATGTCAACCCCGCCTTCTCGTGGTGCATCCTGTTCCCACTAAAGGGGCTCTGACGACCGCCCATAGCGGTATAACTATACCATCGGGATAAGAGGAAATTCTATCCCACACTCACCAACCCGCTTGGCCAGCGTGGTGAGTTATGGCCAAACCCCTCCAAAATGATTCCACAACTTAAATCTTGGCCCTCAGTCTCCGGCAGCTGGAATGTACCTGGCCAAGGCAGCGGCCAGTGCGACATGAAGGCAGAGGGTGCTAAGAATCCCCGGAGGACCGGACTAGGCTGCCATCTGATGCTGACCTTGGCTACTTACAATGGACGCTCCCTATCTTCTGATTCAAGGCTTCTTGAATTGGAAGAGGAACTACAAAGGATCAAGTGGGACATCGTGGGGCTAAGTGAGGTAAGGAGAAAAGGAGAAGATCTCATCGAACTGAAAAGTGGACATCTCTTCTACTATCGTGGGACAGATACTGGCAGAACTAGTGGTGTTGGATTTATAATAAACAAGAAACTGAAGGATAAAGTTGTAGAAGTTGAAAGTTCCTCTGACAGAGCTGCACGACTTGTTATCCAACTCTCGAAAAGATACCAGGCTCAGATTATTCAAACTTATGCACCCACCACAAGTCATCCTGAAGAAGAAATTGAAGAAGTTTATGAGGAAATTTGTCATCTAAATAATAAAGGTAAGCAGCACTTGAAAATAATTATGGGAGATTTCAATGCAAAAATAGGGCAACGGCAACAGAATGAAACTTCAGTAGGTAAATTCGGTCACGGCAACAGAAACCAGCGTGGAAATACTCTCGTTGAGTTTGCAGAGGCAGAAGGGTTTTTCATCTTGAACTCCTTCTTCAAGAAAAAGCCACACAGGAAATGGACATGGAGACATCCAAATGGGACGACAAGTGAAATTGATTTTATTATGTGTAACAAAAAATTCGTCATAGAAGACTGCAGTGTGCTAAACAAGTTCAACACAGGTAGTGACCATAGATTGGTGAGATGTAAGATGCACCTCGACACTAAACTTGAACGTGGCAAGCTCATAAGACAAACAAAATCTATTGACATAACCAACCTTAAAAAGCACCATAATACCTTCAAGTTAGAACTGAAGAACAGGTTCTCTGCTTTAGAAGGCCTAACATCGGAAGAAGTGGACATCTCTGAAGTTAACAGAAAAATAACCAAAGCTCTTATGGAAACAGCAACAAAATTAGCTGGGTCTAAGAACAAGTTGCATGTGAACAAATTATCAGGAAAAACCAAAATGTTGATGCAAAAAAGAAGAGAGATGAGGACAACTAAAGAAGATGTGACTTCCAAAGTGGAATATATAGAGCTATGCAAGACAGTAAGAAAAAGTATCACTGAAGACGTAAGAAAATTCAACTGTGAACTAGTGAGGAAAGCAATTGAAAACAACCAAAGCCTAAAGATAGCAAAGGGACATCTCAGTAAGGGAAGAAAACAGATTATGGCACTGAGAAAAGAAGATGGTTCTGTAACAAGAAATAGAGGCGAAATTTTGACAAGAGTGAAAGATTTCTACTCCAAATTATATGAAAGGGATGATATATGCACTCCAGACATCATGAAAGATACCAGTACCAGAGTTCCTCCAGTCCTTCCAGCAGAAGTTGCACATGCAATCAAGAACATGAAGCGAGGAAAAGCTCCAGGAGAAGATGGAATTACTGTAGACATCATACAAGAAGCAAGTGGAGAAATCGAAACAGTACTCGCCCAAATTTTCACTCGATGCCTTAATGAAGGAAAGATTCCTGAGGATTGGAACACCGCTACAATGATCCTGTTACATAAGAAAGGTGACATTGAGGATCTCGGAAACTACAGACCTATCAGCCTCCTATCAGTAGTTTATAAAATCTTCACTAAAGTTCTTTCACACCGCTTGAAGGTAACACTGGACATGGCTCAACCGAGAGAACAAGCTGGATTCAGGAGTGGCTACAGCACAATAGATCATATCCACGTGCTGAGAGAACTAATTGAAAGAGCAGGGGAATATGAACTTCCATTGTGCATGGCTTTTATCGATTATGAAAAAGCCTTTGATTCGGTGAAACCATCAGCAGTTACAATGGCTCTGAAAACCTGCGGTATTGAAGATGCATACATTAATATTATTAGTAACATCTATGAAAATGCAAGTGCAAAGATTAGGCTGTTTGAAAATACAACACACGTAAAAATTGGAAAGGGAGTGAGACAAGGTGACACCATATCTCCAAAGCTCTTTAATGCCACATTGGAGGGTGTTTTTCAGTCGCTGAGCTGGGAAAACAAGGGGATAAAGATTAATGGAGATTATCTAACCCACCTTCGTTTTGCTGATGACGTAGTCATTTTTGCAACTACCCCATCAGAGCTGCAGAGTATGATCCAGGAACTTGCTGACAAGAGTAAAGAAGTGGGATTAAAAATGAACTTTCAGAAGACAAAAGTGATGTTCAATGCTTTTACAAGAAATGAAGATTTATCGATTGATGGAGAAAAGCTGGAGATAACAGACACGTACGTTTATCTTGGACAGCAGATATCAAGTGAGGGTCACATTGATGAAGAAATTAATCGGCGTACAAAACTTGCCTGGAGAGCTTTTGGAAGAAACAGCATAATTTTCAAGAGCAATATGCCATTATGTCTTAAAAGAAAAGTGTTTGATCAATGCATCCTTCCAGTGCTTACGTATGGTGCAGAGACGTGGACCTTAACTAAAAGAGACATACAAAGGCTGCAGACAACTCAAAGAAGCATGGAGAGGTGCATACTTGGTGTAACCAGGAGAGATAAGAAGAGGAACTCGTGGATCCGAAAAATGACAAGAGTGGAAGACATCATGATCAGAGTTAAATCCCTGAAATGGCAATGGGCTGGACATACTGCCAGAAGGACAGATCATCGATGGACAGCCGAAATTTTAGATTGGATTCCAAGGGACAGGAAAAGACCCAGAAGAAGACCACATGGGAGGTGGGTTGATGAAATTCGAAAGTATGCAGGGGTGACATGGAGGAGACTGGCACAAGACAGACCGTTGTGGAGGAAACTTGGGGAGACCTTCGTCCAGCAGTGGATTGATAATGGTTGACAATGATGATGATGATGATATATCACAAGACCAGCTGGTTGGTGCGCCGCAAGTTTTAGTGTCTGAAACAATGCAAAACAATAAACGTAACACGTGGTAAAACTGCGGCAAATGTTCCCATATAAACATGTGTAACTGAAAAGTTATTCGTAACTCGCTTTACTTTGAATGGATTAAGTTAAATAAAAAAGTTTTAATAGTGGGTGTAAAATCACTAGGGAAAAAAAAAAAAAAAAAAACTCTGAGGATAGCCAAATTCATAAAATTAACATTTTGCCCGTAAAACCAGTCACATTTCTGTAAAATTTCCGGATAAATTGTAAAAACTGGCAGGTATGCATCACATTACTTAAAATTAACAATAAACACTTTTAAAAGTTTTACAGAAATTAATTATAAAGTCTTTCACAAAATGAAAATATACAACATTACACGAAATAGGACGTTTTTTTGGCCTTTTTTTTTTTTTTTTTCAAAAAAAAAAAAAAAAAGACTGAGTTACATTTAATCTTTCAGTGCATTCACAGTATATACTTTACACAATAAAATAATAAAAAAAAAACCTCAAATAGAGCTTACCTTGTTCTGCAAACTGAACGTGTCTTAGATCTTTGGACATTTCAAGCTTGCTTTTACTTTTTCCCTCTCTTTCTCCTTAAGCTTTCTTTTCGTTTTAAGCATTGCATCCATTGTTCGTTGTGCGGAGTTGAGAAAAAAAAAAAACCCCGACAAAAAACAACAAAACCACTGCCAGGAGTTCAGACACAAAGAAAAGACAGTTACGGAAATGTTCCTCCTTTTATACCACTACGTCAGCAATTTTCATGTGATCTTGTTAGCCGCAAGGTTTGCAGTTCACATCGATGGCAGGTAATCACAGGGGTATGTTTGTGACTGCCGCTGTGATCATGGGCTTGGAAAGGAAGGGGCAATAGGAGACTAAGGGAGGGGTAAAAATTAAGGGAGGGCGGTCTGCCTTTTACCGTCCAAAAAACAGTGTAGGGCGGATTTTAACATGTCAAAAACGAGCAGGGCGTTGCATCCCACTAAAATGGCCTAGGGGGAACACTACAGTTTCAAGAGATGACGGTTCCCTAGTGGCAGTTGCTTGGAAAATTCTGAAATTGTCTACCCATGCTGTACCTTATACTCGTATATTTCCAAACCAAATGTCATATTTCTTCATTTCAGAAGTTGTGTCAAAATGTGGGTGTGATTTCATATTTTGGCTTAAGAAGTGGGATAGAATAACATTCAAGTTTACAGTAGCTTTTCTTCAAAGCACTTCCAGCAGAACCTTAATTTTTAGCCAGGCTGTTAATGTCACTTTAAATATCCCATGTGTTGTGTGGTGTACCAGAAAAATGTTTTTTTTTTTTTTTTTCTGCATGTAACTGCCGCTTGTATTGTTTTGTGCTTTAGCATAAATCTTTTGTTACAAATACTTGGGCAGTTTACAACTTTAATGTATTTCTTGTGTTTTACTTTGTTATGTATGTATGGTCTACCCCACCAGAACAGCCAGGGGGAATTGGCCATTCAAGATACCTACCTGTACAACTGTGAAGCATGTTGCATATGGTGGGAAACATTTTGCTGTAGCCAATAAAGGACGTCACCTATGGAAAAATTGACTATTTAAGAGAAGTGTTTTGTAGTGGATTTAAATAAAAAATTTCACTCCAAATATTTCTGTTTAATAGTCTGGCTTATAGCAGTGCACAGTTCTGAAGTTCAGGCTAGAATTACTGTGGGTAAGCTTCTTTTCTTGCATACATTTTTATATCGGAGAAAGTTTTACATTTGTGCACGCATCACCAGTTTCCAACCAGTGAAAAAATTTAATTGACAGCACTGGAGTGTTCACTAACCTCTACAGATTGACAGGTGTTATTCAAAATCATCAGTGGCAGATGTTGGCAAAATTATTTTTTTCCCTAGGATTCAGTTTTGCTGGTGTTCTGTACTGTTGTAAATCATTCTGATATCTTTTGCTACTCTAAAGTGTCTATTTTTATTTTCAATCAGGCTCATCATTCCTTTGCTTCGCATACTTTCATTGTGTAACCTAATATACAGGGTGGTCGAAAAGTCCCCTAGGGGTTTCGATTGACAACTGCACAAAAACGAACAGATCTACAGCAGTGCTGTTTGCGGCATTTGAAAGAGTAAATATTCGAGTTTTTAACACCATCTCTTTCCAACAGATGGCGTTACGTGCTCGCAAATACTGCTGCCGACAGCAAAACAACTGAAAATGTTGCTGCAGGGGAAAGCAATGTGTGCGCTTTGGTTTTTTGAGATGAAGTCTGTGATTACGGTACAAAGAAATTACCGTCTAACATATGGGAAAGATCCACCTAGTGATTTCGGTATCATAGTGTGGCAGAAGAAATTCTTGGATACTTGTAGCGTCCTGGACTGGCAAAGAAGTGGCTGACCTTTGTCAGTGAAGAAACTGTGCAGAGCATACAGGAGGTTTTCGCTTGCAGTCCTAGCAAGTCCGCGAAAAGGGCCTGTTTACAACTGAATGTTCCATGATCCACATTGATGGGAGTGCTTCACAAACACCTGAAACTTACCGCATACAAAGTGCAACTCCTGCACCAGATTAAATCGAACGATGGACCTCAGCTCATAGCATTCGCTTGGGATATGTTGGAGTGGCTTGAAGTTGATGAAAGTTTCCCACACTGTATAATGTTCTTGGATGAGGCAACCTTTTATGTGCACGGATAAGTCAACACTCAGAACGTTTGTATATGGGGTAGTGAAAACCCACATTCAGTCAGGGAGCATGTCGTGCACAGTCCAAAGGTGAATGTTTGGTGTGGGCTTATGCATAATCATGTAATTGGGCCATTCTTCTTCTCAGAGTCCACAGTGCAAATGAATAATTATCAGGACATGCTTCAGAACTTTGCGGTTCCTCAACTACAGGATTTGCAACCAAACTCATACTGCAACAAGATGGCAATTCCCCACATTGGGGACTTGACGTTCGTGAATACCTGAACCGTGAGTCTCCCGACAGATGAATTGGCAGAGATGGTCCCATTCCTTGGCCATTCCGGTCCCCTGATATCACTCCTTTAGACTTCTTTCTCTGGGGCTATGTCAAGGACATGGTTTACGGGGAAAGATTAAGCAGCCTTCAGGAACTCAAACAGCGCATTACAGCAGTTAATAGAATTGATCCTGACATGTTGGAGTGCACATGACAAGTAATTGAATACTGACTGGATGTGTTATGTGCCATCAAAGGCACACATGTAGATCTGCATTAAGGTAAGATTATTAAACTTTAATATTTACTTTTCAAATGCTGCAAACCACATTGCTGTATATCTGTTCGTTTTTGTACAGTTGTCAGTCGAAACCCCTAGAGGACTTTTCTACCACCCTGTAGATTTTAGCACTATGTAAGCTGAACAAAAGACAGGGTTCCCACTCAACCTGGAAAACAGGGGAAACCTGGAATTCTCAGGCAATTTGAAAATGGTTCCAAAAATCAGGGAAAACTCAGGGAAAATTGCCCTTTTTTGTAAAAGTCAGGGAAAATTACCCCCTTTTTTTTTTTTTGTAAAAATCAATGGATATTTTACCAAAAAAAACTTATTTTTTCAAGATTTCAAACTTTTGCTTGCAATTACTTCCTGCTTAGAATTTGGTAGATCTTACTTTCAGTTATATTAAATATTTCCTTTACTCTCTAAAAAAATATGCAAAATTGAATTTTTAAAATTGCCAGTTATTAAGCTTTTGTTCAATTTCTGCATGCAGTTGTTGTAAAATGGAACAATTAGGCACAATGCCTCCTGCTTTAAAAAACACTTCACAAGAGAACTAACCAAATGATGGATCAAAGTCCTTTGTCTGTTGGTTCTCTTGAAACATGTTTCTTTGAACAGAGCCATTCCATCATTAAGCTTAGCTGCATTGTGTTATAGAAAAACTGAAACTATTCAACTGACAGATTTTTTCTTATATATGACCTGTTTCTATGGGAATATATTTACAAATTCCGTGTGGGTAGTATTCACAAAAGTTCACGGAACTTTGGTACAGAAAATAATGTGCACAGTTAGTTATTAATGAAAAGCAGGTAATCTTATAAAGACATTATGTAAAGAATTTACAAGTGTGTGCTTTGGTGAGAAAAATGAATGGAATGGAATGAAATGTAACAATTCTTTGCAACATGCCACTCTTGAAAACTTTAAAAACCACCTGGAGAACCTGGAAAAGTCAGGGAATTTTTTTATTACTTTTGAGTGGGAACCCTGAAAGACCATGTGCAATTGTTTATAATATTTCTATGGAATAAGAGCAAAAATTGCAATAGGTGATTGGCAAATATATAAGCATAGCCTTGTGCTGTGACAGTGGTCTCAATAAGTGCAAGGCCATAGACAAGGGTAGGGTTTGGGAGTTCAACCCCCTTCCCCCTCCCAGTTAGGTCTGAAGAAAAAAAAAAGACATATACTACCTCTAGGTGAGCTTATGGTTGTAACAGTAGCATTCCAATTTCCATGTCTCACATTCAGCAGACCATTCTATCTCATGATTCAGCAGACCATTCTGTCCTTAGTGGCACAGCAAACTCACTAAACCTCACTCAAAGAGATTAGAAGAAGAGAGGGAGTGAAAGCAGCTGGGCATTGCAGGGCCTCTAGTGGAGTGCGTTTAGTGACGTCACTTCGTGCATATCTTTCATTAGCGTCATTCAGACCAGGTTCGGTTGGGGAACGCAACACACCCACATCAGCCACAAATAATCATACCCTGTAACTAGTCAATGTAAAAAGTAGCTTCAGGCTTTACAGTAGTACATGCTTTAGAAATTTGCATTGTATATTTGTATGTAAACCGAACCAATTAAATGATAAGTGTTTTACAATTGGAAAAGCAAAATTGCTATAAGAATAATGAAGAGAATAAAACAAGCATCGTTAACAGCTTTTATGACAAATAAAAAAGTAAAAGAAGATTTAGATTCTGTTCCTGCTGGTAACGTAAATAAAGAAGAAAGTGAATTTCAAAGTGAATTAGTATCATCAAGTTTTGTGCGAGTAATGTGGAATTGAAATTTATTTAAAAAAATGAACATAACATAAACAATCTGGGTAGTGAAAACTGTTAATTACAATGAAAGGTGTTACAAGCTTGACATAGGCAGTTTCTTAGGAGGAGTTATTTTGGATATTTTCACAAAAGAACAAACGCTTAAAAACCCATGGACACCTTCTGAGGTCTACGTTTTCCCTGTTTCAGCTAAGAAAAAACTAACCTTTCAATTAAAGTGGCTCAAATTGTATCCACGGTTAGTTTATTCAAATCAATCATGTGGGGCATTGTGCAAAACTTGTATTATTTCCTCAAGTTGGAGGTAGAGGAGATCCAGCACTTGGTGCACTGGTAACGACAGTTTATGTAAAGTGGAAGACTGCAAATAATATTTTGGAAAACATGAGAAAACTAAATATCACATTGATGCTAGTATGCAAGCAGATAATTTTTTAAAGTGTTGCAAGCGGAAAACACGCGAATGTAGTGCATCAGATAGATTCAGCAAGAAAACGTCAGGTAATGGAAAATAGAGTGGAAACAATCATTTTATGCGGTCGCCAAGAGCTTCCTTTAAGAGGCATAAATGATTCTGGTTCCATTTATCTGCAGGAACCAGACTACAATGATAGCAACTTTAGTGCTCTTTTGCGATACCACGCCAAAGCTGGGGATACGGTACTTTTAAATCATTTATCTGCATCATCTGGCTCCAAAAGTATGTATACTAGTCCAATGATTCAAAACGAAATAATTGAAATTTCTGGGGAAATAATACAAGATGCAACTGTTTCTCGAATAAACAATGCTAAGTGTTTCTCATTATTAGCCGATGAGACACACGACATATCCAGGAAAGAACAGCTTGCAATTTATGCTCGATATGTTGACATTAAAGAAACTATCATTCACGAAGATTTCTTATGTTTTATTTCTGTAACTGATGTGACTGCCATAGGTTTGGCAACAACTCTCATGTCCTCATTAACTCAGCTTGGTGTAGATTTGAACAACATGGTTGGACAAGGTTATGACGGGTCTGCCGTAATGAATGGCAAGTACAAAGGTGTGCGTACATTAGTATCGTAAAAGTACTCAAATGCCCAATTTGTGCATTGCAATGCCCATGCTTTGAATTTACTTATTGCACACTCTTGCGAATTATCCATCACTAGAAATTGTATTGGCACCATTAAAACAGTAGTAAACTATTTTCCTATGTCGTCGCGAAAAGCAATATTCGAGAGAAAATTGCCAAAGAAAATGAAGACCTATCTCATAAGTGTGGCTGCCATTCTTCCATCCTCGGGACGGGTTTCCGTCTTTTGAACATTTTGGAAACCTCATGATTGTCAGATAATTTTGAAACTATCTCCTTTTACATTTCTTCTCTCTCAGAAAATTATGTAGAATCGTATTTATTTAATCACTGTAATTGTGGAGTTGCACAAAATGTTTGTAAAAATTAGAAGCATTGCATACCTGCAAAATTTTTCAGATTTTGCTGTTGCCTTTCGGTCAGAAAAGCTTTGTTACTGAATTTCGTTACATTACTGGATGCTTGCAAGACGTCCGTCCGCCGAAGTAATTTTCCTTTTCTTTTCTTTTTTACGCTTTCCAACCGTAGGTTGAAGAAGCGTATATGCTCCAGCTTTGTCCATCCGTCTGTCGGCACGATAACTCGCATAAAAACGGTTTGATTTCGATGAAATTTTAGTATGTGGTAGGGGACCACCAAGGGATGAACCCTATTGAAAATGGACGAAATGGGGTCAAAGGTTACGGCATAGGAGCGGGATCCATTCCATTGCCCTTATGCGTCATAACTTGCGTAAATATGGTTCCATGTCGATGACATTTTACTATATTGTAGGAGACCACCTGGGAATGAACCCTTTTGAAACTGGGTGAAGTGGGGTCAAAGGTCAGGACATAGCAGCGGGATGCATTCCATGCTCTTATGCGTCATAACGTGCATAAAAATGGTTCGATTTCGATGAAATTTTAGTATGTGGTAGGGGATCACCTGTGGATGAACCCTATTGAAAATGGGACAAATGGGGTCAAATGTCAGGACATAGGATCGGGATCCATTCCATCGCCCTTATCCTATACTATTAAGGTGGACGTCAAGTAATTTTGCTTCCTATACTTCCAATGGAAAAACTTTTGTACTCATTTCCTTCAGAATTAGTGTGTTCCCAAGGATGGGAATTTGAACATCGATTAAAATAACTTCATATTATAACTTGGAATACTTAACATTTTCTAAAACATAACCTTAATTATATTAAAAAAACAATAGTGCTTCCTTTGGTGGTGTTGAAACCAGAAAAAAGATGGCGCGACCTGTACTTTGATGACGTCAGTAGACAAATAAATGTTGGATTGCATAATTATGGTTATGTTTTAGAAAATATTAAGTATTGCAAGTTATAAAATGAAGATATTTTAATCGATGTTCAAATTTTCATCCTTGGGAACGCATTAATTGTGAAGAAAATATGTACAGAAGTTTTTCCATTGAAAGTATAGGAAGCAAAATTACTTGACGTCCACCTTAAAGGAGCAATTCTTGTATCTATGTAAATTTTATTTTGAAAACGGCTCTAAGGATTTTGGTGAAAGTCGTTAACCCACAGTTTTCTGGTACTAGAAATTGGTTTAGCTTGATCTCGACTTTAGGAAAATTGGTTTAGTGGGTGAAATAACCACCCCGAATTACCGCGTTTTTAGTGTCATGGCGTCGTTCCATTAATTTTACACATGCTTAGAAATCTTATGACGTCACAATCTCGCGACTGAGATGTTGGCTCGCGGTCACGCGTTGTGTGTGGATCCTATTAAAGGTTTATGACGTCACACTCATACGAGCAGATGGTCGCGATTCCCATGTGCCTCATTACGTCACACGTTGTGTGCGTATGTCCATCCACACGATAACTCGCATAAAAATCGTTCAATTTCGAGGAGCGGAATCACTTCCATCACCATTATGCGTCATAACTTTTGTAAAGATGCTTCGATTTGGATGAAATGTTAGTATGTTGTGGGTCAAAGGTTAGGACACAGGAGCGGAATCTATTCCATAGCCCTTATGCATCATAACTTACGTAAAAATGCTGCGATTGCGACAAAACTTTATCATGTTATTTTGCAGGCATACTGAACCGGTTCTGTTGAATATCATCGAAATGGGATCAAAGGTCAGGGCACAGGACCGATTTTTATTCCACAGCCATTATCCTCCTAACTTGAGTAATGATTTATCGTATGTTGGAAAGCGTATTATAATCAATGCATTGCATGATTTTACTAACTTGTTTATTCAATCGGCGGAAACGTCCGTTATAGCGGGAATGAAAATATTCTGTGATTTTCCGCGTTTTGAATTGTTCTGATGAGGTTTTTTTTTTGTTTTTTTGTTCCTGAGTGTATTTCTATTGTTTAATTGTTTTCTAATAATGTTCATTTCTTATATTTTTCGTAAGGTGCAAAAGGGTGACTATATGTTTTTAAGAATTTTTCGTAATGAAATGCATGTTTCCCTATTTCGACTGTCTCTCCATGAAAATCAATCAAGGGAGTTCGTATTTTACACCCCGTTCTCAATTTTTAGCACGCCTTTTGTAAAAAAAGATCGTGCTTATGTTATCTATGCGAATGATGATCCTTTATTTCGTTTTTTTTTTTTACGATGTACAATTTCGCCGCTAGAGGGTGTAAATGTAGATGATGTCGAATTCAAAAATACGTTTTATTCCACATATTTGCTTCTAAACATCCGATTGAAAGAAATCTTTTATCTTTCGATTCCATTTATGTCGAAGAGTATTTTGGATATAGTTTCTTTATCAAATTACGCATAGATTTTCCGCTAGGGGGCGTAAAAGTAAATTGCATTTTTTTCGATAACTCTTCTTCTAAAACTCTGATTTGAAAAAAAAAAAATTCAGCGGATACATCTCCTGATGCACAATCTTTTGCATATAATTTCGAATTTTTAGTAAAGAATACTTTGGCCACCAGGAGGCGTAAGTGTTAATTTTCGCTTCTGATGTATTTTCCATAAAATCTGAGCTTCTAAAGTATCGATTGAAAAAATTCCTTCATGGACTGATGCCACTCACATCGATAAACCTTTTTGGAATATTTTCTTTCTAAAATATTCCACAGTTTATCCGCCAGGGGGCGTAGATGTATATCTTATTTTTGTCAATATCTCGACTTCTAGGAGTCCGATTTGAAAAATTCCTTCTTCGTTGGATAGTGTTTTTCCGTGTGACATGTTTTTCATATAATTTCAAAATTTTCAAGTAATTCATGGACTTTCCGCTAGGGCGTAAAGGTAAATTGCGTTTTCCCCTATATCTCTGCTTCTAAATCTCCGATCTCCCTTCCCTGGAACCAGTGACCCTAAATTAGGGACGGGCGACTGCTTATAGCCCATTGAGTTGCTCACGGTGGTCGTTAAACCTCCAATAAAAAAAAAAAATCTCCGATCTGAAAAATTGTTTCTGCACCGGATACAGCTCCTGATGCGAAATCGTTTGCACATAATTTCTAATTTTTGTAAAAAAATGGTTTGTCCACCAGGGGGCGTAAACATTAATTTCTGCTTCTGATGTATTTGCAGCAAAATATGAGCTTCTAAATTCTCGATTGAAAATAACGTCGTTTGTTGACCGATACTACTCATGCCGACAAACTTTTTAGAAACATTTTCTTCTTATAATAGAGCACGGTTTCTATGCCAGGGTCGTAGATGTATATCTTATATTTGTCAATATCTCTACTTCTAAAAGTTCGATTTGAAAAATTCTTTCTTTGTTGGATAGTGTTTCCGATGTGAAAAGTGTTTCCTATAAATTCAAAATTTTCAAGTAAATCATAGACTTTCTGCTAGGGCGCACAATGGTAAATTGCGTTTTCTGCTCCTAAAACTCCGATTTGAAAAATTCTTCCTGTATCGCATACAAGACCTGACGGAAAATATTTTTCACGTGATTTCTAATGTTTGGTAAAGAATGGTTTGGCCACCAGGGGTCATAAGTGTTAATTTCTACTTCTGATGTATTTGTAGCAAAATCTGGGCTCCTGAAAACTCGGCTAAAATTTTTTTCTTGGACCAATACCGCTCATATGGATAAACCTTTTGTGAATACTTTCTTCCTAAAATAATGCATGGTTTTCCCACCAAGGGACATAAAGTTACATCTTATTTTTGTCGATAACTCTGTTTCTAAGAGTTCGTAAGCTCACGATTCCGTTTACAGCAATATCTTAGGAATTAAAAACCCGATTGTAAAACTTCATTCTTCCGTCAGATACTATTGTTTTCCAACCCGGTTCCATTGACTTTGAATAGCTTTGATAAATTTAATTTGCGTCAGAACAGATTTAAAAGACGTGCTTATTACGCCCGAAAATTCTGTGTCATCTTTCTTGTTTAAGTTGTAATTAAATTTTAAACTCGGTGCTTAATCTGTCCGTGTTGGAATCGGCGCCATTTGCGTGACCTGTAAAATTGTTTTCACAGCAGACTGAGCAGTACCAAATTTTTGAATAAATTTCACTTAAAATACTTGTTTTGTGCCATTCATTAGTTACCTCTTGCTGTATCGAGGAATAAGGCAGGCATCTTCCCAGTTGCTTAACGAAATTAAATTTCCAAACGCCATTTCACTTTCCGTCTGTCATGATAGACGGCGACAGACAGTTGAAATTCCGATTTTTAACTTGAATTTCTCTTCAAACAAAAGGGAAAATGCTAGCTAGCTCTTTTTGCTTCTTGATATAGCAAACCAAACCGTGGCTAATAAATGAGAAAACATTCATTTTCAGCGAAACTAAAGTTAAACAACTGTACGGTTCGCGGAAACGGCGCTATTTCTTGCACGCACGGGTAAGTAATGATTTTCAACTTGAATTGTGCTCTAAAAAAAGGAAAAGAAGAAAAAGGCTTTCTCGTGTGATGGGTATAGCAAGAAGAAGCTATAAGGGATAAAAAAACATTCATTCGTTAAGAAAATTTATTAAAAATATTTGTCACGTTTGTCATATTTCCATGATATCTTATTCAACAGAACAAGCAAAAAAAGTTTCATTTTTAAGAAAATATTTCTATAACTAGGTATATTTTTGCAAATTATATTTAATTCCTTTTCACCCCCCCCCACCCCCCTATACAATGGGGGTTTCAATTGTGAGTAATTGTCAGTGTCCTAAGAATTTGAAGTTCCGGAAACTTCCAATTCATATCAGTGTTCATGTAATCATTAGAATGTACCAGTTTAAAATGCATTTGATTAGTGTCTGTCTATTTTCTTATTTTACAGTATTTTAAATCATGTTAATTAACACAGCAATCGGACATCGCCGAATTGGCTGTAATTACTGTTACACACGTGAATGAAATCACATCAGAAAACTTGAAGCTGCCCCGGTGGCGCAGTGGTCTAAGGCGATGGCCTCTGATCATTCATCCGAAACGGGTCTGGGTTCGAATCCCGGTGAGGCAGGGATGTTGTGTTTGTCTTACGGCACTGGCTCTCTCCCTTCCCTGGAACCAGTGACCCTAAATTAGGGACGGGCGACTGCTTATAGCCCATTGAGTTGCTCACGGTGGTCGTTAAACCTCGAATAAAAAAAAGAAAAAAAAAGAAAGAAAACTTGAAAATTTCATCGCCGTGGAGCGGGAATCGAACCCGTATCTCCCGATTTCCGTTCGAGCACGCTATCCGTTATACCACCCACGACGACGGAATATTCTCCGACCACGTTCAGATTCATGCAGATTCTGCTGCCATCTAGCGTTGGTAAGAAAATCTCCAGTTGTTTAAGTATTCAGAGTTGAAGAAATATTCTTCTCAAAATACGTGGTAAATACGTCATGTTAATTAACACAGCAATCGGACATCGCCGAATTGGCTGTAATTACTGTTGGGTGGTGTAACGGATAGCGCGCTCGAACGGAAATCGGGAGATGCGGGTTCGATTCCCGCTCCACGGCGATGAAATTTTCAAGTTTTCTGATGTGATTTAATTCACGTGTGAAACAGTAATTACAGCCAATTCGGCGATGTCCGATTGCTGTGTTAATTAACATGACGTATTTACCACGTATTATGAGAAGAATATTTCTTCAACTCTGAGTTTTTTAAATGACATTTCATTTCTGCTGATATGTATGTATGTGTGTGTGTGGTGTTAATTATTAAAATATGTATAAATATTCCTTGCCGCATTGAAGGGTAAGGCCCAACGCCTCACGGTGAGTGTAACTCAATTTTCCGTTTTAGCTTGAGCTTCTTAGTGGCACCCATGATCATAAGACAGTCATAGGTGTGTGCCAAACCAGATGGATTGAAAAGAATGACTCAGTATCTCATTTTGCTGAATTGTATTTTGTGATAGTACAAGCTCTGCATGAACTTCAAGATTCTGGAGCTAAAGAAACCTCTGATCAGGCTTATCAATTATTATGCAGCATAACTAGTGCGGAATTTGTAGTTGCCTTTCTAACTTTAAATAAGCTATTTTCTTATAGCAAAAATCTTTGTAGAAATCTTTAAAAAGTAAATTTAGATTTAGTACAATGTTGCGCACATGTTTATTTAATCATTAATGTTGTACAAAAAATGCATCGTAGCAGTGAGGAGTCGTTCAATGAAATATACCTGTTAGCAGATCACATGCTGCACAATGTTGGAAGCCAAATGATCAAACCAAGAATAGTTGGACAACAATCAAAGCGTGAAAATGCCCCAGCAAGCGATGCAAATTAATACTTTCGTCAGAATTTATTTTCACCTTTTCTTGATCACTTCTTAACTGAACTAAAGGATTGTTTTTCAAAATTTAGCGATATCTAAACTGAAACTGCTGCTTCCTCTCAAATGTAAAAATGCAAAGTCAGAAATATTTCAGCAAGCTTGTGAAATTTATGATAAAAACTTTGGAAGATTTAAAGCAAAATTTGAAATGTGCAGTGTAAATGGAATTTGCTGTCTGAAGATGGCAAGCCAGAAACAGTGGTAAAGACCCTCACAGATTGTGATATGTTTTTCCCAGTTATAAAAAGACTTTTAAAGATTATTGCTACCTTGCCCTGTTCTACTGTCACCCCAGAAAAATGTTTTTCAGCGTTAAGACGCCTTAAAAGCTGGCTCAGGAATTCAATGGCTGCTGAACGTTTAACAAGTTTAGCACTGGTGAGTGTTCATTGTGGTGTGCCTTTAAATGCTGAGGATGTTGTCACTAAATTTTCTTTGAAAAACAGGAATAAGAATTTTGTTATTTAAAGCAGAATTTGACATGCTGCTGTGTAAACGGAATTTTCTGAAATCAGAGTTCTACACTGACTACAGTCAAGTATGCACTAGTCTTATGTATAAAAAAAAAAAAAAAATCTGAAAATTCCGGTTCCCAGTTATTGTAAACACTTACCTATACTTGATTGAAAAGTTTCACACGCACACACACACAATAATAATGATAATAAATGAAATACAAAAACTTATGCAGAATTACTGATTTCATCATACTAATCAAGAATCCCCCTCCTTTACTTAGCCAGATCTATAGCCTTGAATAAGTGCTAGGGCCCCCAAGATGGTCCATGTAAACACACCCCAATATTACACCACCTCCACTGGTGTGTAACACTCCAACATGATTGAGGTCCATGGCCTCATGTAGTCTATACCACACACTCAACCTGTCAGCATGATGCAGTTGGAATCTGGATTCTTCAGGTCAAGCTACCGGTTTCCAGTCTTCTATGGTCAAATGATATGTTCCTTTGTCCATTGCGATATCATAGCCAGGTGACATGCTGTTAAAAAAGGCACTTGGGCTACGGTCTTAGGGCACACATCCATTGTTGCGCATAGAAATCCCAGACATTCCACATTTGCTGATACCTTCATTACACCTATTATTTACTCACTCATTAGTGATCTCCATGTAATTAATGATACCTAAGATAAGAGGTGAATCCGTTTCTGCAATGTAACATAATATATTATCATACATGGAACAAGAACAAAATACAGACGTTGACATTATTCAGATGATTGTGAGTTGGTAAGGGACCTTGAAATGCCTCTCACTATATCCTGTCTGGAAATAGAAGAGAGAAATGCGAGAGCCAAGGCATCTTCCAAAAAAAGAAAGATCAGAATGAGAAGCAAAGGAGATTCAGATGAATCAGCATCCAGACTGCAGAAATTCAAACACATCACCACCAGCATAAGAAAAAGAAAGAAGAGCAGCAAAAGCAGTCCAGCCCAAGCCAAAACTTGATCTCCTACAGGCTGCTGCTTGTCTACATTATGCATGTATTGCTTTGTGTTGTTTTGCTCTCTACGGATTACTTATTTTACGTCTTTCATAGGCTTATTAACTTTTGTTAGCTTTATTGTACCAGTTCACTTTTAGTCAATGATTTTCTTCACCTAACCCCAACCAACCATGTTCTTCCATTTTAACTTGTTTTATCCTTTTTTAAGGATTTTTTTTTTTTTTTCAGAGTTAGACAAACCAGAGAGAAGGATGTTTTTGGGTCTTTCAATAGATTTTTGAATTCATATGACATAGTTTGTAATAATTCTTTACTTGGATGTTCTTCCACGGATTTGTGGAATTTTTTTTTTTTTTTGTCATCATCTTTCAAGATCGATGCAAAACTGAAAAGAAATTTGTGGAGGGAGGGGGTTCGTTTAGTGGCTGGGGACGTATTTCGCTTTTCAAAATTTCAAAAATGGAGTCTAAATTTTTCTCTCGCGATGTTGCTTCTGTCTGGTATTGTTGTTAAATATCATTTTATTGCATAAATGTTTGCATTTCAGTTTAAAACTGTAGTCAACAATTTGTGAAAACAGAAGTTTTAGACTGCACAAACATTTTCGTGTAATCTTCATGCATGAGATTCTTCCGCAGATTCAAGGATTTCCATGTTTCCCGTTGTCATTTGAGTCATTCACGAAACCCATGCACAATTGAACAGAATCTCTTTGGAGATTGGTGGTGACGGGGAGTTCCGTCAGAGAACGGAATTCCATCTTTTGAAACTTTTGAAAATGGAAGATAGACAAAGTGAAGATTTCTTTTGTAATCGTAATTTCTTTTTTCCAACAATGCTCCTGCTGCCCTGTACAACAAGTATTGTTGACAAATATAATTTTATTCCATAAATATTTACATTTCTGCTTGAAAATGGGGGGAGGGGTCAGAACGGAAGCGAGGAAGTTGGAAAATTTGCAAGAATTGATTCATGGGGTTAAAAATAAGTATTCATATTCTCAGTTACACCATTTATCTAAATTAGTAAATGCTTTGATATCATGCATGCATGGTGCTCAGGCTGAAAGTTGAAAGTTCTTTCAGTATGATAGATGAAATTGTCATCAGAAGGCATAAAAAGGAAGAACAGAAAGAAAAGCGACAATGAATAAATAGGAAGAGAAAGGAATCTGCAGAAAGAAAAATGAAGCAATGGAAGCAGTGTAGTTGCAGAGTCAACAAAAGTTAAACGGAAGGTAGTTTGTGTTTATATTCTTGCTACGCGTTTTGATTTTTCATCCAGTTAAAAAGTTCAGCTTTTTTTTTCCTTCATTCGTCTCACGTATGTCATCTAGTTTTTTCATATAACTTATATGTGAGCTTTAGCAATTTCTTTTTCTGTATGATTATGGAATTTATTTTTGTGAGTTTTATAATTGATAATCCTAATTTATGTTTTTAGATGTGTTTTTGTTTATCAATATCTTCCACTCAAAGATATCTCTTGAAATTCCATATGCTGTCCCAGTAATGCAGTGGTCTTAAGTGTTGGCTTTTGACCGTTTGTTGGAAATGAGTCTGGGTTCAAATCCCAGTGAGGAGTGGATCTTGTGTTTGCCTTATGGCACTAGCTGCTCTATCCCTTCCCTGGAGCCAGTCACCTTAAATTAGGGATGGGGGACTGCTTATAGCCCATTGAGTTGCTCACAGTGGTCATTAAACATCTAATCAAATAAAAAAAAAAAATTCATATGTTGGTTAGGAATGCCATTTGCATTGAAGGTATAATTTATTAGCCTTTGTTAGCAGTGTACAGTCTGAAGGGTAGAGGACCTATTTTTTAAATGAAGCATACCTAATTTTTAAATTTATCAATCTAAGTGTAACTAATATAAGTATGGGCTAAGAGAGAACCTGCTTTTTTTTCATAGCAGAAAAAGTGACTTTTCTTCTTATTCCAAGTGAAAAAGTTAGGCATTCTGTTTAAAACATTTATAGAATGCATTTTAAAAAGTAATATTTGTAATCTGGGAAAACTAACTTTTTGAAGGGAGAAGGAGGGACCTTTTTTTTTTTTTTTTTTTTTTGAATAAAATTAAATTCTGTTTGGGTAGACCTGCCCTCCAAAAAAGACAAAAAAAAAAAACAAAAACCTAGTCTTAATACTTACATTTAACACTAAATCACCATGGGAAAAGAATTCCACTCTTCCCTTGAAGTGACCTGTAAAGGGATTCACTAATCCTCTTGCAAAACTTTAAAATAAATTATGAGACTTTGAAGCTATGATTTCAACATTTTTACCCCACAGGGTATGTGACAAACTGTGTGAGATAGAATACAGAAATATTCTATTAATTTATATACCAAGTGAGTCGCAAATCATAATGTTTTGGCTCTTTGGTGTATTTAGTATGCAGATGACAATGGGTTTACTTCTCGTGAAACAACCGATATCAACATCATTTAGTCAGTAAAGAACAATAAAAAGGAAGGAAATGTTGAAAGCAGTGATGAAGAAAGTGAAATCAGCATTTCGAACGTATAAAGTTCTATGCAAAATCAGCATTTCGAAGTTCGAACTACTTATGTCAGCGTTAGAACACCTTTGCCGAACATTAGAGCTTCAAAAGTGCACTACTGTTTGTGAAAATTGCAGCACCTAGAAAGAATCGCGCTATTCAAATTAAATTTATATCACAGATTCCTCATGTTACAGGAGATAACTTACACATTTATAGAGCTATACAAGATTTTTTAATCTTGTATAGCTCTACAAATGTAATCATAACTCAGTATTGTGTGAAGCCACCTCAAGCAACAATAACAGCCTCTACATGGTGTGGCATTGAATGGAAGTGGTTTTTGATATCATCCTGGAAAATTGCCTACCAGGCTGCTTTTATGCGAGACCAGAATTCGTTTCTGGTGACTTGCAGAGGTGCATGGTGATCCAATTGCTTAGCTACTAAGTCCCAGACATGTTCGATCGGGGATGTATCCGGTGAATGTGCAGGCCTGCAAAGAAGCGGTATCTGCAGTGCATGGAAGAGGTCTTGGATATTCTGGGCCACATGTGGCCAACCATTGTCCTGCTGGAATTTAGCGCCAGGACAACTCAGAAGGAAGGGTAACACCTCTGCCTCTAAAATATCTCTGATGTGATGTATCGCAGGCTGTTAAGGGTTCCTTCAATTCGTATTAGGTGAGATCACAAATTGAACCCCATAGCACCCCAAACCATTGGGGGGTATGCCACTGGGTATACAAACCATTGGCCAGTATGACATGGCAAGGTGTCATTCACACCACGATGTTTTTGTACACTAATGCGACCATCACTGTGCATCAGATTGAATTGTGATTCGTCAGAAAGCACGACCTGTTGCCAATCAGTACACAAATATCTGTGTTTGAGACCCCACTGTAGCATGAGGTATCTGTGGTTGAGGGACAAAGGAATGCGCAGCAATGGGCACCTTGCAACCAGTCCTCTGTTAAGCAGACGACGTGGAACTGTACTGGAGGACAAAGCCTGACCTGTGACAGTGCTCCACTGCTGTGCTAGCGATCTGTCACTGCCATGTGGTAGAGATGTCTGTCATCCCATGCAGTCGTGTGTTTTTGCGATCCATTTCCCGAATTTCTGTGCATCCGAATCTCACATGTTCACTGATGCCACATTTGAATCGCTGTACCGATGTTTCTTCCCATACGAGTGGCAATTTCATGGTAGAAAAATCCAGCTTCTCTCATCCCCCAAATCCTTCCTCACTCAAAGTGTATTAGGTGTTCATAATGCAACTTACTTTGGCAACAGGGCATAGTAAGACACAAGAAGCACCTCTTCGATTCAATGTTGGCTCTTCACTGATTACAGTACCAGAGATCAGATCATATGTAGAGGATTTTAGGAAGGCAGTGTCTGACCCCAGGTCTTAAATAACCCTTAGAAATAGGAAGCTAGGAGATTTGGGCTAGAGTGCCCATTAGGAAAGTGACACAGTAGCAAGGTAGAAAGGGGGAGGAAGACGCCCTTTATTTATTACCGGTGGGCCATTACCCGGGGCCTGATGGCTTAACGTGCCCATCCGATGCACAGCAAATATTTAGTGGTTCAAGCATTCGTACCTGAGGTCTTCTTTGTGGCAGCCACGAACGTTGACCACTAGGCCACCTGCGGCCCGATGATTGCAGCACTTCGTTTGAGCCAGCTCTTTATACCCAAGGCTGGACAGTTCAGAGGGTGCTGCTCCAAAACTGCATGCACATTTTCACTAACATTTTAATCATTTGCATGTCCCAACCTGTTATTGTAAATTTCCTGTAAGTTTCAAGCTAATACCAGCAGTCCTTCATGGTGTTGCAATTTTTACAAACGGTAGTGCATTTTCATGCTAGTAAAAAATTTGCCATTTTATGTCATTGCGAACAAACGCTCTGGACAATATGTTTTTTCCATATGCATTCTTCGTAGAACAATATCTACATTTACAAGTTGCCTTGTTCAGCAACAACAACAAAAAATCATTGATTTTCGACAAAGGATGTGTAAATGAAAGTGAGAAGCAAATGTTGATTCAACAATTGTATTGCATATATTTCTATGATTTTTATTTTATAAGTAAAATTTCTTTTAATTATTTTTAATATGACGTGCATAAATTGAAACTGATAAAATTTCAAATTCCATTTTCACAAAATTTTGTTGTAAAAAAATATTCAGTGGTCAAGTGAAGTTCGTTCAAACAGGAAATGACTGTATGTAATGTGCAGTAAGACACTGAGTGTATATACACTGCTGGCCACCCAAAATGCAACACCGAGAAGGACACGAGATAGCAAAGCCAGATTTACTGGACACATAACAACAGATACAAAGATAAAACGATCCCGTGCGACTTGCGGAACACACAGACATCAATAGTTTGTGTGGCCCCCATGGCTGGCAATAACGGCCGCTACACGCCGCGGCATCGAACGAAAGAGGCTTTGGATGTGGGATTGGGGTATGTCGGTCCAGGCTGATGATGGATGTGGGATTGGGGTATGTCGGTTCAGGCTACGCCGGATGAACGTTGCCACAGTTCATCCGGCGTAGCCGCGGGTGGTGCTGGCCGGGCAACTCGGTTGCCAATCAGCGACCAGACGTGTTCGATGGGCAACATATCAGGAGAACAGGCGGGCCACGGCAACAGTTACACCTGGTGGGTAGTGAAGAATTGTTGCACGATGCGTGCCACGTGCGGGCGCGCATTGTCCTGTTGAAACGTGACCGCTGGTAGGTCCTGCAGGTAAGGGAGGACTACAGGCTCCAAAACGTCGGAGGTGGTGCGGTGGCTGTTGAGTGTACTGGCGATGCATACCAGAGGGGTGCGGGGGTCATATCCAATTGTGCCCCAAACCATAACGCCAGGCGACGAACCAGTATGGCAATGCATAATGCAGGTGTCATACAGTCTCTCACCGCAGTGCCACCACACGCGGATCAGACCATCGTGGTGTTGCAGGCAGAAGCGGGATTCGTCGGAGAAGGCAATGTCGTGCCATTCCGTGGTCCAGGTGCTGTGTTCAACGGCCCACTGCCGCCGCACTCGCCGGGGGTGTAACGTCAATGCTAATCGGAGCAATGGCCGCCGTAAGACAAGTCCCCGCTCCTGCAGATGATGTCGAGCGGTACGTGCTGACACAGGTTGTTGCGCAACACACCCTAATTCCTGCGCTAACGTTCGTGATGTGGCGGTGCAAGCCATCAATGCCCGCCGCATAACATGCAGGTCCTCTAGCTCGGTGGTATGCCGCGGCTGCGGCAATCGCTACGTCGGTCCGTCCGCCCCTCCTTCACCCACCAAATCTATACTCTTCTCACCGTGGCTGGATGTCGTCCTACATGGGCGATGATGTCTCGGTACGATAAACCGCTGTCGCAATAAGCCGCTATTCGTCTTCCGTCGAATTCTGAAACGTGCTGGAATGATTGCTGTATTCTGCGCCGAGGCATCAGGAAGCTTGCCACGCACAGGGCCAACAGCACAACACACTTCCACTACTTACACCTCGCCTTCTGTGCACCCTTCTTATAGTGCTTCTCATTCTCAGTGGCGTGCCGGGCGCACATGATTTGCATGTGCCCTGCAATGCTAATCGTTTGCATGTCATCTCGCGGGCGACGCATGCTGCAAATTTTAGGCCAATCGGATGCTTCCTTCTTGGTGCTGCATTTTGGGTGGCCAGCAGTGTATTTGTAAAGATTTTAAAAACATCTGCTGCTTATAAAGGGCTCAAATGAGGAGTCACAAACATGAGTCTCATAACTGACAATAATTGAATTTAGATTTTTAGATGAACTAACTGCTGCTGTTTGTTGTTCAACTGATTTTATTTATGAGTGCAGGAATTGTGTGTGTGTGTGTGTGTGTGTGTGTGTGTGTGTGTATGTGTGTGTGTGTGTTGTATAGAAAAGGTGACTGGTGCCCATAAGCAAGATACAAATTGTACCTTCCGTTTGCATGTATCAGTTTTCAGTGAAAATCATCCAGTCCAAGTGGCCCATTCCAATTTCAAATGAGGCAGAGGCCTGTCGGATAACCCTCAGGAATTTTCCTGTAAAAAAATATATTTGAAAGTCCAAGTTATATGATAAAAGAAAATATCACTTTTACTTCTGAAAATAAGATTCGTATGCAGATTTTGTTTTTTAAATGGTGCGCTGTAATGAAGCTACTGCAACAGATGGAATTTTTTTGTTTTTAGGAATTAATAACTTTAAATTTTAAAACTACAGCTCAGATTTGTTTTTCCATAGCAAGCACAATATCTGTAATATGTTTTGCCATAGCAAGCACAATATCAATATCTGTAATACGCACAATTACTTTTGAAGCAGCTGTGCCTCATGTTTACGTAAAAGCATTAAAAAACTTCAATTTTTTAATTTTGTTTAGAAAATTATACAATCGTTTCACATTGAAAATTTGTATACAGGTAGTTCCTCCCTTTGCTCATATTTATACAAAAAAAAAAAAAATGCTATGCCTGCATTTCAGAAAGAAAAACATTTTTGCCACAGCAATTCAACAGAAATGCATCTACAACAAATATAATGCAAGTGATGTACACATATACTCTCCCTGTTGGACTCTGAGACCCATACATGTGTTGCCTAAACTTTTGTGGGCATGGAAGAACTTCTGGTTTCACTTCTCTGAGCGAAACCAGAAGTTCTGCAACATGGTGGCGTCGATAAAATGAGTCCTCATGGAGGGGAAGAGAGGTGTACATTCCGTCTGCTCATGGCAATACTATCATCCCCCTCCCCTTCCCCACTGAAATTTTACTTTGGGTTTATGTACACTAAAAATAAAAGAAATGGAGGAAACATTCAAATTTATGTATTCATTACGGACTTTTGGAAAGTATGTATTTACATATAAAATTATCAAAAATACGTGTTTTTATGTGGAAATATTTACCTAAGAATCCATTCCCTAGTAATAACCAATACTGTTCATTATAACAGTGCATGAAAAATTCATAATTGATTGAAAGGTTTACTTTATATCAATAGCAGTCTTAATTCAAAATGTTACTGATGAAATAAAAAAACTATCCCTGAGAAAAAACTGTCCCATTGGGAAATTTACTTTCGGAAGTTCAAAAAATGGGTGCTGAAAGGATCACCTAAGATTACATTCACAAAATTTGGAGATTCGGCATTTCAGAAGAACAAGACTGAAAAAAAGGTGATAATTTTCTTCTGGTTTTGCACTTAGCTGATTTTGCTGAGAACTGTTGTTATACTGCAAAATGAAATCCAGTCATATTAATGGAAAAATACAACTCAGGGGTCAATATTCACATGTGTAGCATATTACAAAGGAATTATTATTATTATTATTATTATTTTGTTGTTGTAGTTTCTGATGACGTGGTACCTGATTCTGTCCATTCTCTGCTTTCCTTCAGTAAAACTGAGGAGTAGATTAAGTCCAATGATCAAATTTAATTTAAGCAAACAGCTCGTATTTCTGATGGAGCTGCTGTATGTATTAACAGAGATGCCAACCATTACGGAATCTCCTTATTATTACGGATTTCCACCTGGGGTTACAGAATTACAGATGACTAATGAAAAATTACAGATATTCAGATTTTCGCTGTTAAGAATGTTTTAGTGGTTTTGTAATTAATCAATGTAAAGCCTCTCAACAAAGTTTGTGACGCAGCTCTTTGTTTCTTTATTTTTCTGAGGAGGAGGAATTTGTTTTGCTTGTTTGAAAGCTAAGTGGAAAGAAAGCATGGCACCGGGCTAGGAATAAGTCAGCCCGAAGCCTCTGAACAAAGTTCATAATGCAGCTCTTTTTCTTTTCTTTCTTTTTTTTTTTCTGAGGAGAAGGAGGAATGTGATTTGTTTGTTTGAAAGCTAACTAAGTGGAAAGAATGCACAGCGCCGGGCCAGTGTTACATCGTCCCGTTATCATTTAGGGCTTTCTCGTGATCAATGCATGAACTGAGCAGAAATATTAGGGGGAGGGGGTATCTCCCCCACAAGGAAAACTGTTAAAGCAAAAATACCTTTTAGCATAAATATATGTACAAAATTTTGAGATCAACTTAGCAATTTAAATTGTGCGGCTTACGGAGTCATGACATTATCCAGGTATAAATAATAAAGAAAGGTGTGTTATGAAATCACGTGCCACAATGGTGAGTATTTCAGCTTATTTTAGGCACAGTCAAAGTATGATGAGTCAGTTGTTTGCTACTAGCAGCAAACAACTGACTCATCATACTTTGACTTTTTTCTATGTGAAAATTGGCAAGGGCCAATTTTCACATAGAAAAAAAGAGCTGGCAGAGTGTCCCCAACTTTAATCTATACCTTGTGTGTGTGTGTATGTGCACAGTGGTGAGCATTTCAACTTACTTTAGACACAGTCAAATTTATGTAGGTAAAAGGAGGGCAGAGTGTCTCCCTCTTTAATTCTACTTACTGTATAGATGTGTGTGCACACATATACCGTATATTGTGAGAGAGAGATTTTAAAAATGGTCATGAAAATTGTTAATTGGTCATGAAATTGCATTTCCCAAATTTGGTAGACACCCTGATTTAGAAACAAAGAAAAATTCATTAAAGCAGGACTATAATGAAATATTTTATGATAGTGCTTTGTAATTCATGTGAAAATAAGTTACTATGATATACAAGTATTACAGGTTACACAGTAGTAGTATAATATTGTTCTTATTTTTATCAACTTTGGAAAAAGTGGCATCTTAATTACTGAAAATATTACTGGAAGTTTGTGTTCCATTACTGAAAATTTCCTATTGATTACTGATAAGTTCTGGTAGAGGTTGGCATCTCTGTATTAAAAACAGATAACAGCTTCAGTCAGTTAAAACAAATTGGCAATAAAAGGGAGTAAAGTAATCCAGGTAAACCATAACATGCTTTGATGAATGGTGACAGTGTGGAACTGTTAAAAATCATTACAATAGATTTTCAGTTGGAGAGGTTCGCATTTTGCCGAAATATTTAAGGCGACAGCAAAATAACTCCTTTAGAATCCAACTGTTGGAGAGTTTATCTTCTGGAGTGTCCACTAAGTTGTGCTCGGTCACAGCATCTTAGGATGCATCGATGTATTGAAAGGGTTTCATTTTCCTAAGGAAGAAAGTTTCACAGTGCCTCAATATGATTTCATGTCAAAGTTTCATCTGGAAGGTCATCTCATTGCAACTTCTTTACACTCTGCAATGATCCAATGGCACAGAAAAACTTCTTAAATAACCTTAGCGATGACCCAAGTATGTGAGCTTCACCTATATGATATTCTAAGTTTCCAATAACATGCTGAAATGACATTTTTGATGAAAGACATGAGTCCTTTATAAGAAAGTTCTCTCTGTTTGTGATAAAACTTTCTGCATGTTGTCTCCAGGTCTCTCTGTATGGCATAAGGAGGAAACTCATCAATAACTTTAAAATCTCAATATATAAAAGCTTTACTCTAGAATCCTTAAAAATACTGTAGTTCCTGCAAAAACGCATTGGGTGAACATACAACCAAATTTAAACAAATTTAAACGAATTGGAAAAAAATAATACAACTAAAACGAATTGGAGAACATACTTTCGAATGACACTCCCAATTCGTTTTAGATGTATTATTTTTTTATTTTTCCCCAATTCGTTTAAATTCGTTTCATTTGGGTTGTATGTTCACCCAATTCGTTTTTGCTGTATCATATTTCATTTTCGTAGGAACTACAGTATTTTTAAGGATTCTAGAGTAAAGCTTTTATATATTGAGATTTTAAAGTTATCGACGAGTTTCCTCCATATGCCATACACAGAGACCTGGAGACAACATGCAGAAAGTTTTATCCCAAACAGAGAGAACTTTCTCATAAAGGAATCATGTTTTTTGTCAAAAATGATCCAACAGCTCTCTCAAGAGCTTTAGTAACCCAAAAAGATGACTTAGAACTGAATTTCTAGTGGGTTCATAGCATGGATGATAAAAAAAATGTGCAAATGGTAATGTTTCCATAAGAGATTATCTTGTATGAGGAGCCATTCTTCTCGTCCAGAGGACTTAAGGTGGGCGTCTAGTGATTTTGCTCCCTATACTTCCAATGGAAAAAATGTGGACCCTATTCCCTCAGTGAAGAAAGATTTCCCATACATCAAAATTGGCCCACTGATGAAAAACATCCTAACTTAGATTCATTCTTCAACTGGGAGCCAAGTTGCTTCAACTATCCACAGTAACATCATTAGATTCATTCTTCAACAGGGTGCCAAGTTGCTTCAACTATCCACAGTAACATCTTTAGATTCATTCTCAACAGGGTGCCAAGTTGCTTCAACTATCCACAGTTTGTTCATGTCTTTTTGGCCCTTAAGGTGGAAGTCTAGGGATTTTGCTCCCTATACTTCCAATGTAAAAAAATTGGACCCTATTACCTCAGCAAAGAAAGATTTCCCATACATCAAAATTGGCCCACTGATAAAAAACATCCTAACTTAGATTGTAGTGTTTCTTGCAAAAACATTTCCTGGACTATATTAACAAGAAAGATGACACAGAATTTTCGGGTGTAATGAGCACGTCTTTTGAATCCGTTCTGACTCAAATTAAATTTATCAAAGCTATTCAAAAGTAATGGAACCGGTATGGAAAACAATAGTATCTGACTGAAGAAAGAAGTTTTTCAGTCGAGTTTTTAATCCCACAGATATTGCTGTAAACGTAATCGTGAACTTACGCCCTCTGGTTGCAGGCTAGTGCATTAAGAAATTTTTTAATTTATATGAGAAACATGTCGCAGTAGAAACGCTCTCCAACAAAGAAAGAATTTTTCAAATCGGACTCTTCGAAGCGGAGACATGGACAAATATAAGATATGCATTTACACCTCCTGGCGGGAAAGGCAAGCATTATTTTAAGAAGAAAGTTTTCTCAAAAGGTTTTTCGAAGTGAGCGGCATCGGTCCAAGAAAAAAATTTTAGTCGAGTTATAGGAGCTCAGATTTTGCAGCAAATACATCAGAAGCAGAAATTAACGCTTATGCCTCCTGGTGGCCAAACCATTCATTACCGAATATTAGAAATTATATGAAAAACATTTTCCATCAGGAGCTGTATGCAACACAGAAAGAATTTTTCAAATCGGAGTTTTAGAAGCAGAAATATCACGGAAAACACAATTTGTCTTTGCGCCGCTGGTGGAAAGTCTATGATTTACTTGAAAATTTTGAATTTATGTGAAAAACATTTCGCATCAGAAACACTATCCGGCAAAGAAGGAATTTTTCAAATCGGTCTCCTACAAGTAAAGAAATTGACAAAAATAAGATATACATCTAGGCCCCCTGACATAGAAACCATGCATTATTTTAAGAAGAAAATATTCTTAAAAGGTTTGTTGACATGAGTAGTATTGATCCACAAAAAAAAAAAAAAAAAAAAAAAAAAAAAAAAAATTCTAACTAGATTTTAGGAGCTCAGATTTTGCTCAAATACATCAGAAACAGAAATTAAGAATTACGCTCCTTGGTGGCCAAACCATTTTTTGCCAAAAAATTAGAAATTACAGGGTGTTTCAAAACTAATGGAACAAACTTTAAGGGGTGATAGAACACACCGAAACAAGTACTTTTTGTTAAAGAATGCATGGTCGCGGTCGTCCCATCCACTACACAGCTCAGATCTGGCACCCACCGACTTCCACCTGTTCAGTCCAATGAAGGACAGTATCTGGGGACAACGATTTGATTACGCAGATGAGGTGAAAGTGGCTGTGAAGAAGTGGGTACAACAGTCCACAAGTGAATTTTTTCAAAAAAGATTCGGAACTTGGGTTCAGCGATGGCGCAAATGCATCGCTTGAGATGGAGACTGTGTTGAGTAGTACCTTTGTATAGAGAAATAATTACTGTACAAAGACCTCTGTCAGTTAATAAAAAAAGTTATACCCACTTTTACATTACTTTCGGTGCAACCCTCATATTTGCACGTTTTGCGGGGATGTTCCGTACATTTTAAAAATGCACTCTTAACAGATTTAGTTATATACAAAAATAAATTTCGTAACCCCCCCCCCCAAAGAAATTCGGGGCATGCCACATTAGCGTGACAAAAATCCAAATGTTTACATTTCAATAGCTTCCATGGATCACCTGTATAAAACGCAAACTAAGAGAAGAAACGCTTAAGGCTGTCTTTGAATGAGTGTTAGGCTTCATCTTCTGCAATAGATGGTGCAAAATATCACTCCTTGGGAGTGGCTTTTACGTCTTGAGGGATTGTCCCAGAAGTTGGCGCCAGCGAATGACTGAAGACCTTACCATATTCATAATGGAGCGGTCTCTCGTTGCCTCCACAATGAAAAGACAAAATACTTGCTGTTACGTTTTAACCAATGACATTGTTTGGGGTGGAGCTTAGTAGGTAGGCGTAGTTTCTGCATCAAATTCAAGTGTTTTCTGGTAATGTACATACACATTTTCTCTTCAAAAAATGAACGTACAGGAGAATTTAAGATGATCTATAGAAGTCACCAACCCGCTTGGCCAGCGTGGTGAGTTATGGCCAAACCCCTCCAAAATGATTCCTCAACTTAAATCTTGGCCCTCAGTCTCCGGCAGCTGGAATGTACCTGGCCAAGGCAGCGGCCAGTGCGACATGAAGGCAGAGGGTGCTAAGAATCCCCGGAGGACCGGACTAGGCTGCCATCTGATGCTGACCTTGGCTACTTACAATGGACGCTCCCTATCTTCTGATTCAAGGCTTCTTGAATTGGAAGAGGAACTACAAAGGATCAAGTGGGACATCGTGGGGCTAAGTGAGGTAAGGAGAAAAGGAGAAGATCTCATCGAACTGAAAAGTGGACATCTCTTCTACTATCGTGGGACAGATACTGGCAGAACTAGTGGTGTTGGATTTATAATAAACAAGAAACTGAAGGATAAAGTTGTAGAAGTTGAAAGTTCCTCTGACAGAGCTGCACGACTTGTTATCCAACTCTCGAAAAGATACCAGGCTCAGATTATTCAAACTTATGCACCCACCACAAGTCATCCTGAAGAAGAAATTGAAGAATTTTATGAGGAAATTTGTCATCTAAATAATAAAGGTAAGCAGCACTTGAAAATAATTATGGGAGATTTCAATGCAAAAATAGGGCAACGGCAACAGAATGAAACTTCAGTAGGTAAATTCGGTCATGGCAACAGAAACCAGCGTGGAAATACTCTCGTTGAGTTTGCAGAGGCAGAAGAATTTTTCATCTTGAACTCCTTCTTCAAGAAAAAGCCACACAGGAAATGGACATGGAGACATCCAAATGGGACGACAAGTGAAATTGATTTTATTATGTGTAACAAAAAATTCGTCATAGAAGACTGCAGTGTGCTAAACAAGTTCAACACAGGTAGTGACCATAGATTGGTGAGATGTAAGATGCACCTCAACACTAAACTTGAACGTGGCAAGCTCATAAGACAAACAAAATCTATTGACATAACCAACCTTAAAAAACACCATAATACCTTCAAGTTAGAACTGAAGAACAGGTTCTCTGCTTTAGAAGGCCTAACATCGGAAGAAGTGGACATCTCTGAAGTTAACAGAAAAGTAACCAAAGCTCTTATGGAAACAGCAACAAAATTAGCTGGGTCTAAGAACAAGTTGCATGTGAACAAATTATCAGGAAAAACCAAAATGTTGATGCAAAAAAGAAGAGAGATGAGGACAACTAAAGAAGATGTGACTTCCAAAGTGGAATATATAGAGCTATGCAAGACAGTAAGAAAAAGTATCACTGAAGACGTAAGGAAATTCAACTGTGAACTAGTGAGGAAAGCAATTGAAAACAACCAAAGCCTAAAGATAGCAAAGGGACATCTCAGTAAGGGAAGAAAACAGATTATGGCACTGAGAAAAGAAGATGGTTCTGTAACAAGAAATAGAGGCGAAATTTTGACAAGAGTGAAAGATTTCTACTCCAAATTATATGAAAGGGATGATATATGCACTCCAGACATCATGAAAGATACCAGTACCAGAGTTCCTCCAGTCCTTCCAGCAGAAGTTGCACATGCAATCAAGAACATGAAGCGAGGAAAAGCTCCAGGAGAAGATGGAATTACTGTAGACATCATAACAGAAGCAAGTGGAGAAATCGAAACAGTACTCGCCCAAATTTTCACTCGATGCCTTAATGAAGGAAAGATTCCTGAGGATTGGAACACCGCTACAATGATCCTGCTACATAAGAAAGGTGACATTGAGGATCTCGGAAACTACAGACCTATCAGCCTCCTATCAGTAGTTTATAAAATCTTCACTAAAGTTCTTTCACACCGCTTGAAGGTAGCACTAGACATGGCTCAACCGAGAGAACAAGCTGGATTCAGGAGTGGCTACAGCACAATAGATCATATCCACGTGCTGAGAGAACTAATTGAAAGAGCGAGGGAATATGAACTTCCATTGTGCATGGCTTTTATCGATTATGAAAAAGCCTTTGATTCGGTGAAACCATCAGCAGTTACAATGGCTCTGAAAACCTGCGGTATTGAAGATGCATACATTAATATTATTAATAACATCTATGAAAATGCAAGTACAAAGATTAGGCTGTTTGAAAATACAACACACGTAAAAATTGGAAAGGGAGTGAGACAAGGTGACACCATATCTCCGAAGCTCTTTAATGCCACATTGGAGGGTG
Source organism: Macrothele yani (assembly GCA_039090855.1). Lineage (NCBI taxonomy): Eukaryota > Metazoa > Arthropoda > Arachnida > Araneae > Macrothelidae > Macrothele > Macrothele yani. The sequence continues at coordinate 94,385,195 of CM076993.1, forward strand.
TTTTTCAGTCGCTGAGCTGGGAAAACAAGGGGATAAAGATTAATGGAGATTATCTAACCCACCTTCGTTTTGCTGATGACGTAGTCATTTTTGCAACTACCCCATCAGAGCTGCAGAGTATGATCCAGGAACTTGCTGACAAGAGTAAAGAAGTGGGATTAAAAATGAACTTTCAGAAGACAAAAGTGATGTTCAATGCTTTTACAAGAAATGAAGATTTATCGATTGATGGAGAAAAGCTGGAGATAACAGACACGTACGTTTATCTTGGACAGCAGATATCAAGTGAGGGTCACATTGATGAAGAAATTAATCGGCGTACAAAACTTGCCTGGAGAGCTTTTGGAAGAAACAGCATAATTTTCAAGAGCAATATGCCATTATGTCTTAAAAGAAAAGTGTTTGATCAATGCATCCTTCCAGTGCTTACGTATGGTGCAGAGACGTGGACCTTAACTAAAAGAGACATACAAAGGCTGCAGACAACTCAAAGCAGCATGGAGAGGTGCATGCTTGGTGTAACCAGGAGAGATAAGAAGAGGAACTCGTGGATCCGAAAAATGACAAGAGTGGAAGACATCATGATCAGAGTTAAATCCCTGAAATGGCAATGGGCTGGACATACTGCCAGAAGGACAGATCATCGATGGACAGCCGAAATTTTAGATTGGATTCCAAGGGACAGGAAAAGACCCAGAAGAAGACCACATAGGAGATGGGTGGATGAAATTCGAAAGTATGCAGGGGTGACATGGAGGAGACTGGCACAAGACAGACCGTTGTGGAGGAAACTTGGGGAGACCTTCGTCCAGCAGTGGATTGATAATGGTTGACAATGATGATGATGATGATAGAAGTCAAGATTCCAATCTCACTTCAGTGCCCATTCTTTGATTTCTATTTGGCCTAGATAATAAAAAAAATGAGACAGAAATGAGAGATTTCGTTTCTTCCACACAGAAACACTACCAAGCTAACTTCTGGCGTCATTTAGCGCCAAATTGGAATACTTTCGAGTCAGATAAATTGAATTAAAAAAAAGTTCTAACAATTTTTTCGGAAAAATAACTGCGACACGTATTAGATATGGGTCGTTTTTATTTGTGCTCAAAATTTCAAACTCTACAAAATAGTAGTTTTCGAGGAAATGTGTACAAAATAATTTGCATTACAGATATAGGATAGAATTTCTGTTACACTCATTCAAAGACGGCCTTAACGAAAAAGCTTTGTTTCATTTTCACTCCTTCAAAACAAAGATGTTTTACTATGAGCATTAAAAAAAAGCATTGCAGCAACTTTTTTTTACTACGATTTTACTATGATAGCTACTTTTTTTTTCCCCCGGTAAAGAATGCATTAATGTGCAGCAGGGGTTCTTTTTTCCTACGACCATTGAAAGAAAGCATTAATTTGCAGGAGAGTGTGTAATGGTTTTTTCTTCCGGTATACAAGTATGCTCTTTTAAATCTCACTTATGGATGTCCGTAATTTCTTCGAGACAACCATATTAGACATGCAGACTTTATGAGTTTTGTAACAACAGTAAAAGAAAGGTCAGGAAGTTGAGAAAGTAAAGGAGAGAGAGAGGGGGGGGAGAGAACTATTGTGTGTGGTGTATTCTGCAAGGATGCTGCTGGTGGTGGCACGTGTCAACAAAGGTCTCAGAAATTTCATTCGGGGAATTCGCCTTTGGTCGATGAACCACGCACACGCCCGGCGTGACGTGGAAGAGGTCAATGACAACTAATTGTGGACACTGAGCGGGGAGGCTGACCCTCGGTAAACTTCAAGAGAACTACAGAAGAAATGGGAAGTCAGTCAGCTAAGGGTAATTAGATATCGTCGCAGACTCGGCATTGCCTCGGAAGGTTACTTTTGAGTGTCAAATGAATTATCACCGAGGGCAAACGTTTCTTTTGTCTCAATGAGAAAGAAAGGAAAATCTGCTTTAGATCTCAAAATGCTGATGGCAGAGAAAGCAGTAACGACAACATGCAGCGTAATACATCAAAATTATGAAAGAGCTTTCTTTCCTTTTTCTATAGTCCAAATTTCGGTGGTTTGTTTCCCGTGTTATTCTAAAACCCAGGCTGTCTTTAAGCCTAACTACTCCCAAAATAGAATAGAATTGTGTGCCGGATTTCCTTGCTATAAATCCGCACGTTCTGAGGATGCGTCCCTTTTAACCTTAAGAACCCAGTGTTCCGTGAAGCCTCCTTCGAAACGCATTCAACTTCTGGGGTTGAGAGGAAGGCCATGATGAAGAGGTTTTGATTTTTGCCAACTGTGGAGCAACCGGAATAGAGCTGAATATGGGAAAAGCATGAATTTGCAGGTTCAGTCCAACAAATTTTAGCGATTAACCTTGTGCCCGTTGATACTCAGAGGCATAACTAGACATTTCTGCGCCCAGGGTAAACCACAAAATATTATGCCCCTACACTGGCGATCTTTAAACGGCCCTGGAAGCTGATTTTCAGTGGCCCACTTTTGGGGGAAATCGTTAAGTTACGCGTCCCTTAAAAAAAGAATAGGTATTTTAATTAGCATCGCCATTTACTGTTTAAACATCTTTTCAACACGAATCTGCGAATCATTGTAATTGTTTGTATTGAAGTAATAACAACAAAACATTTTTGCCATTTTCCTGGACCGCAGCTCGCTGGTTAAATTTATCGTAAGAAAAACTTATTTCCGTTGCTGAGAAGCAACAGACAAGGTGCTTTCTTTGTGAGAGACTGTCGAAGACTTTATTCCATTCTTACAAATTTTGCTGCTTTAACTAAATTCAGAATTTATAATAGTTTCTTCGCTTTTAGTGAGAACGGAAATTCGAATGTTCCAAAAATTATTTTTTCAAGACTTACCTATTATTAATAAACTAAATAAGGAACAATATCTTGAGAAAATTGTTAATGTCCAAAATTGCAAGAATTTCAGTGCAAATTTCTAAGGTGAGAAATTAAAGAATGCTAAGATCAATTTTTATTTTATTACTTTCAAAAAAAAAAAAATTCAAGTTTTAGGATTTTATCTGACTTACCATCCTTGTCACATTTACGCCAAAAATCGGATTGTCATCTTCAAAATTTGTATTATATGGCGTAATCCCGTATTTCTTTCGTGATTTATCTGCTTCTCCGGGCAAACACGAGATAAGATTCTTAACCTCTAGATTCGCTAAACATGAATGCCGGTTGCTTCGTCTAGCGAATCCTGTGATGGTTATATTCAAATTGATCGGAAACTTGGTCGTTCTGGGTGGTGTAGTGGTTAGCATACCCGGGCGTTTTTCTGGGAGACGCGGGTTCGAGTCCCGCTCCAGGACGATAAAAATTTTCAAGTTTTCGGATTTTGTCTGACTTACCATCCTTGTCACATTTACGCCAAAAATCGGATTGTCATCTTCAAAATTTGTATTATATGGCGTAATCCCGTATTTCTTTCATGATTGTTTCATAAAATCTTTTCATTGTCGCTGAAACAAACTTTCTAAAACTGCAGTTCAAGAATTCGTGTAACTGTTAGTTCCAAAGTATACAAATTTTGAAGATGTGAATGTTTCGACTGAACTCCAGTGGGGAAAGTGTTGTTTTTCCAGTTGTTTATCCCACTTCGTGATTCAGAAATTTAGCACATTTTTTTTAGTGGAAAAAAGTTTCCAAAAGTCGTGCAATGGCAGCTCTGCCATGGTGTGTGTGTGTCCCTTTCACAAAGTCTCTGTACAGGGGCGGATTGGCTCACCGGGACACCGGGATATTTCCCGGTGGGCCCCTTCCGTATATTTTGTCTCTTACTTTCTTAAAAATGTTTTCAGTTCAGTTGCTTGAAACACACAACTGAACCACAACACTTTTTTGATAAACTAAATACACATAATGTAATTATATCAAGCGGAGGAAAAAAGGATTCCATTTTGAATTAGGGAAAAAAATTGCCCTCACCAGACAACTGCTATAATCCCAACTACAATAGATGGGTCATATGTGTTTGCGAACTTCTGGGTTTACTTAGTAGCTGAGGAGCGAGAATGTATGTACCGTATATTGCGAGAGGGCGGGGATGTGTATACAAGATGTTCTATAGTCTATACATTCCTCAAGGAAAGGGAGGGGGAGAGGCTAGTTGATTTTACTACCGTTAGTTGTAGTATGCATTAGTGCTGTGCTCATAAGAGCTGAGTTCGGGCTCAATTTTAAGAGCCCGAGCCCAAAGTATGTCAGCCCTAGCTCGCCCAAGCTCGAATTATTGCAAAATAGAGCCCGGGCCCGAACGAGCACGAAAACTATGATTAATCTGTTTAGGCATTAAAAAACATCTCCTCTTCCAAACTTCCACTCCTTCCTCCCCGTGCAATTAACCGATGTCTTTCTCAACTGCGGAGTGGGGAAGGGATGTCTATCTATTTCTATAGTTTCTTTGACCATTCATTTCATCCTGAAATGTTTCGAGGGGCCCGGCATCAGGAAAAACCGGGAGGCACAACAATCTACGTATATTAACAGCGTTCAGGTGGGGGCTGAACAAGTCTAAATCTTTTTCACTACTTTAATTAAAGTAGTGTACTCACCCATGTTTCATAAAGTTGCAGAACAATGCTATGACAATGGTCATTCTGGGATGTCATCATCATCATCATCATTGTCAACCATTATCAATCCACTGCTGGACGAAGGTCTCCCCAAGTTTCCTCCACAACGGTCTGTCTTGTGCCAGTCTCCTCCATGTCACTCCCGCATACTTTCGAATTTCATCCACCCATCTCCCATGTGGTCTTCTTCTGGGTCTTTTCCTGTCTCTTGGAATCCAATCTGAAATTTCGGCTGTCCATCGATGGTCTGTCCTTCTGGCAGTATGCCCAGCCCATTGCCATTTCAGGGATTTTACTCTGATCATGATGTCTTCCACGCGTGTCATTTTTCGGATCCACGAGTTCCTCTTCTTATCTATCCTGGTTACACCAAGCATGCACCTCTCCATGCTGCTTTGAGTTGTCTGCAGCCTTTGTATGTCTCTTTTAGTTAAGGTCCACGTCTCTGCATCATACGTAGGCACTGGAAGGATGCATTGATCAAACACTTTTTTTAAGACATAATTGCTCTTGAAAATTATGCTGTTTCTTCCAAAAGCTCTCCAGGCAAGTTTTGTACGCCGATTAATTTCTTCATCAGTGTGACCCTCACTTGATATCTGCTGTCCAAGATAAACGTACGTGTCTGTTATCTCCAGCGTTTCTCCATCAATCGATAAATCTTCATTTCGTGTAAAAGCATTGAACATCACTTTTGTCTTCTGTAAGTTCATTTTTAATCCCACTTCTTTACTCTTGTCAGCAAGTTCCTGGATCATACTCTGAAGCTCTGATGGGGTAGCTGCAAAAATGACTATGTCATCAGCAAAACGAAGGTGGGTTAGATAATCTCCATTAATCTTTATCCCTTTGTTTTCCCAGTTCAGTGATTGAAAGACATTTTCCAATGTGGCATTAAAGAGTTTCGGAGATATGGTGTCACCTTGTCTCACTCCCTTTCCAATTTTTATGTGTGTTGTATTTTCAAACAGCCGAATCTTTGTACTTGCATTTCCATAGATGTTATTAATAATATTAATGTATGCATCTTCAATACCGCAGGATTTCAGAGCCATTGTAACTGCTGATGGTTTCACCGAATCAGTGGCTTTTTCATAATCGATAAAAACCATACACAATGGAAGTTCATATTCCCTCGCTCTTTCAATTAGTTCTCTCAGTACGTGGATATGATCTATTGTGCTGTAGCCACTCCTGAATCCAGCTTGTTCCCTCGGTTGAGCCATGTCCAGTGTTACCTTCAAACGGTGTGAAATAACTTTAGTGAAGATTTTATAAACCACTGATAAGAGGCTGATAGGTCTGTAGTTGCTAAGATCCTCGATGTCACCTTTTTTATGTAGCAGGATCATTATAGCGTTGTTTCAATCCTCAGGAATCTTCCCTTCATTAAGGCATCGAGTGAAAATTTGGGCGAGTACTGTTTCAATTTCTCCACTTGCTTCTTGTATGATGTCTACAGTAATTCCATCTTCTCCTGGAGCTTTTCCCCGCTTCATGTTCTTGATTGCATGTGCAACTTCTGCTGGGAGGACTGGAAGAACTCTGGGACTGGTACCTTCCATGATGTCTGGAGTACATGCATCATCCCTTTCATATAACTTGGAGTAGAAATCTTTCACTCTTGTCAAAATTTCGCCTCTATTTCTTGTTACAGAACCATCTTCTTTTCTCAGTGCCATAATCTGTTTTCTTCCCTTACTGAGATGTCCCTTTGCTGTCTTTAGGCTTTGGTTGTTTTCAATTGCTTTCCTCACTAGTTCACAGTTGAATTTTCTTACGTCTTCAGTGATATTTTTTCGCACTGTCTTGCATAGCTCTATGTATTCCACTTTGAAAGTCACACTTCTTTAGTTGTCCTCATCTCTCTTCTTTTTTGCATCAGCATTTTGGTTTTTCCTGATAGTTTGTTCACATGCAACTTGTTCTTAGACCCAGCTAATTTTGTTGCTGTTTCCATAAGAGCTTTGGTTACTTTCCTGTTAACTTCAGAAATATCCACTTCTTCCGATGTTAGGCCTTCTAAAGCAGAGAATCTGTTCTTCAGCTCCAACGTGAAGGTATTATGGTGTTTTTTAAGGTTGGTTATGTCAATACATTTTGTTTGTCTTATGAGCTTGCCACGTTCGAGTTTAGTGTTGAGGTGCATTTTACATCTCACCAATCTATGGTCACTACCTGTGTTGAACTTGTTTAGCACACTGCAGTCTTCTATGACGAATTTTTTGTTACACATAATAAAATCAATTTCACTTGTCGTCCCATTTGGATGTCTCCATGTCCAATTCTGGGATGTACTATCCAATATATGACAACACAGAATTTAGAGTGAAACCTAATAATATCAAGAACTTATTTTGAAATAACTGTAACATTAATTGCGGGGGTGTTCATATACAATCCCTTTCCCCCAAGATATTCTACCTACGCAGCCTACGCTCCTTGTGATAACTGACAAATGCTGCAGATGAAGGCATTTACGGAGATATCATTTCAACATGAAGTTGCAAAATGTTTTGTTTACGTTATATAGTAAGATGTCTTTACAATACATAACCACAGCATAAAAGCACGTATTGTAATTGAAACACATACGAATATATGATCAAGAAATGAAGAATTTGTTCGCCATGATATTTAAAAATCTTTAAATTTCTAACTGTGATTGTCCACAATATAAAAATTACAAAAATTGCAGTACAAATAGAAAATTTTACAGTGTAAAAGTCTGTATTTTTTTTTCATTTATTTAAATTTAAAAATCACGTCTTATGCGAAAGGATTTTTGGTACAACTCCAACATAATTTTGGTAGTAGCAGTTCTCTCTCTCTCAAATATTTGCTGGAATTTCAACCTACTTCGTTGAAAATTTAAGAACTGGAAGCTCAAGGGTATGGAAATCAAGATCATTTTACGATCTCTCAAACATGTAAAGGCTATATAAGAATATTTTTTTTTATTTTAATATTTTTTCTTCAGCGTTCTTAAGAGAAAATTTTAAACAAATATAAATATTGAGCGTGTCCAAAATTAGAAACTTCTCCAGCGCAGTTACACACATAAGTAACTAAACTAGTGATTTAAACCTGGTTATTCGCTTTTTCCACGTCGATTAAAACGAGTTTGCCACGATATTTAAATATCTTGAAATTTCTGTGATTGTCCGCAAGAGAATCCAGCGCAGTTACACACATAAGTAACTAAACTAGTGATTTAAACCTGGTTATTCGCTTTTTCCACGTCGATTAAAATGAGTTTGCCACGATATTTAAATATCTTGAAATTTCTGTGATTGTCCGCAAGAGAAAAATCGCAGTACAATTTTTCTGCAGTAAAATCTTGGCATGGGCCGATGAAAATTTTTCCGCAACACCCACTTCAATTGAAGGATGACGGGTGTGCTTCTTACCCCCCCCCCCCACCAAGTACTATGCTTGCCACTGTTTAGAGAGCAACTGTACTTTTTGTTTTGTTTCTTAAATAAAAAAAAGTGATTTTCAGTTGTAATACAATAAATGGTACCGCAGAACTACAACTGAACGGGCCCATTTGCAAAAATTTTCCCGTGCCCTTTTGCGACCGCCAATCCGCCCCTATCTCTGTACCAACTTATTTTTAGATCAGGGCAACCGTCTCCCCCTCCCTCTAAAGTTAGCTGCTGGGTCTTTTTTTTTTTTTTTTTTTCGATTGGTGGGGTTTAACGACTACCATGAGCAACTCAATGGGCTATATATAAGCCGTCGCTCTTCGGCCCCTAATTTAGGGCCTCTTGTTCCAGGGAAGGGAGAGAACCAGTGCGTAAGACAAACACAACATCGCCGCCCCGGTAGCACAGTAGTCTAAGCTTTGGCTTCTGATCATTCGTCCGAGACGGGTCCGGGTTCGAATCCCGTGAGGCATGGATGTTGTGTTGGCTTTACGGCACTGGCTCTCTCTCTCTCTCTCTCTTCCCTGGTGCCAGTGGCCCAAAATTAGGGACGGGCGACTGCTTATAGTCCATTGCGTTGCTCACGAAACTCACAATAAAAAATAAATAAATATTAATAATAAACACGGTATCCATGCAACACCAGGATTCAAACCGGGATCCTTCTCGGACGAATGGTCATAAGCCAGCGCTTGGACCAATGCGCCACCGAGTAGGCCTGCTGGATCTGTCCCTGTCATTCGGACGATTACTTTCTTTTTGCTTAACTCAAAAATTTAATTTTGAGGAAAAAGCGCTATGTATTAATCAAATTTGAGCGTAATTTTTTATCAGCACATCGAACTTAACAAGAAAAAGGCAAGAAATATTAAACAATAAAAGTATTGTAAACCTGTGCAATTAATTTATGTGTATTTCTGTCGCATAAAAAGATTCGTTTCTCCGTCACAAAGGATTTCATGCACCTCTGATTTCCGGGTGAAGTTAGCTTGTTTATATTGTACATTATGTCGAAGAAGACAAGAACAAGCAATCCGTAAGAAGGCCTTGGTTTGCGTTCAAGAGAGAGCACTGCAATCAGGCCTTCCTTCCCTTGCCTGTCCTTGAACTCGAATAGTCAGAAAGATAAACTACTCGCAAGGAAAAAAATGACAGAGACATTGCCGCTCGTGAACTGGAAAGGGCAACTTTACGGGACCCAATGGGACGTACTCCAGTTTTTAGAAAGAGGTCAGGAGCACAATCAACATCCACCAGCCGAGATAAATTGCGCTTGTCCCTTGTACGAAGAAGAAAAAGGAGGGTTTTTAGATACAGACTTATAAAAAATTTCTGCAATCAGGGTGTTGTAACTAAGACCCGGATTTTGATGGCCTAAAAATTCCTTAAAAATGCCCTTCAAACTGAGGGGAAAAAAATACTCTAAAAATAGAAAAAGAAAACTAATCTGTAACAGTTTTACCTTAATTTTTGTCAAAACTTACTTTATTTAGATTATTTTTATCACATTGATAAATTACATTTCTAGTCTTTAAAATACATATTGAGTGCCAAAAATGTTGCAATAGCTTCGAAATAAATTAAAGGAAAAGAAAGGTACGATATGAATTCTATTTGCTTGCACACTAAAAATCCTTTTTTCTGTGAGTACATATATCAAAATTGCACTGAATTATTGGTGAATCTTATTGCTTCGTGAACGAGCAAATGTCTAGTGCAGGGGTTCTTAACTTATGAATCGCGACCCACACTTGGGTCGCCTTTTTTTTTTTTTTTTAATTTTAAGCTTTCTTCGTGTTTAAGGCGTGTAAAGGCCCCGGAATTTCTGGAGATGACGTAACTGGGGCCACCAGCGTTGATTCTTCCGGCCACTGGAATCGTGGGAATTATTAGGACGTCACAACATTGCAAACTTTCCCACTAAACCTAACCCACCCCCCACCCCTAAATTTAACGGGAAACTCCCAGTGGTGTAGAAGAGCCTTAGCGACGCTAAGCCACTTTTTCTGCAGGCTTAGCGGTGCTAAGGCACTTTTCTTGGGAGGAAAAATAGGGCAAAGAAATGCAGTATTTCTAGATGTTCATGTAAAAATTTCAGTGATGTATTCAGGCATCTCTCAAGAAGATGATATGCCTGTTAAGTAATATGGGTCCATGGGTCACTTTGAAGAAAATCTCCGATATCTTGACAGCAGAAGCGAACGCTTTTCAAATCGAATAATTATAATTATTCAACCTGGAAAGGCAGAACCAAGTATGATACATATTTTTTAATAGGTTCAGTCCGGTTCTTTGGTACCGTTTGTTAAAATCCGGACGGTTCAGCAGAACCGTTTGTCACCTTAAACAGATCAGATCATATGTATTGATTTCCTTTATTTTTCTTCCTCACCTTACTATAGAAGTTGGGTTTATGGGGATTCTTCAGCCTTTTAGAGATGCTTTTAGAGCATCTCTAAAAGGCTGAAGAATCCCCATAAACCCAACTTTGTTGGGACCTTGAAGAATTTGAATGTACCCTAGGATTTTTCGTTCTAGGAAAGTGACACAGAAGCGAGGTAGAAAGGGGGAGGGAGCGGCAGGATCCATTCCATAGACCTTATGCACCATAACTTACGTAAAAATGCTTCGATTGTGACAAAACTTTAACATGTTCCGGAGGTTTACTGAACCAATTCTGTTGAATATAATCGAAATGAGGTCAAAGGTCAGGGCACAGGAGCGAGATTTATTCCACAGCCATTGTCCTCATAACTTGACTAAAAATGCTTCTATTGCGACAACACTTTACTATGTTGTTCCGGAGGTATACTGAACCAGTTCTGTTTGATATCATCGAAATGGGGCCAAAGGTCAAGGCACAGGAGCGAGATTTATTCCACAGCCATTATCCTCATAACTGGACTAAAAATACTTCAATTGCAACAAAACTTTATCATGTGTTTCCGGAGGTATACTTAATCGGTTTTGTTGAATATCATCGAAATGGGGTCAAAGGTCAAGGCAGAGGAGCGAGATTTATTCCACAGCCATTATCCCAATAACTTGAGTAATGATTTCTGGTATGTTGGAAAGCGTATCATAATCAATGCATTGCATGATTTTACTAACTTGTTACATTTTGTAACACCTCACACTAACACAGTTTTAAAGTACTTAATGCATCTTTTGGTCAGTGCTCCTTTGCTTTGCTGGCTATTCTACGGTATCACGGTTTCAAGTCTGCGATTATTTCTTTTTGCAAGCCATTCAAGTCACCTGTATAAAATTCAGTTAAAAACCATCAGTATCTTGAGAAGATGGTGGCACGTTGGGATTTGTTGGGAAAAGTGACCGGAATCCCGATAAGTTCGATTTGTGTGCGAGAAGCCTATTTTCCAAAGCACTAATAAACATGCCTAAAAATGGTACATAACTTGAAATCCTGTAATAGTGTTCTGGGTTTTCTGTGTTCATGTTGCGTTGGTTTTGTTTTGATGTGATTCTTGGTATTTTGAAAACTTGCTTTTTAGCCTGCTTTAAAGTAATCTGAAATAAGTCATGGAACTGAAAATTGGCATTGCCTCGTCGCTACTGAAACTTTCAATGTACCTGTGTATTGGCTTTTCATTGCAATGGAACATCCGGGTTCTTGGCTCCTTGCCGCTTCCTCGTCTTTATGCTGGAAACGCATGCAATTGTTGCCATGAGACATAAAAACAATTTTCATTTCATTTATTTCGTTATGGAGTTACATTTGACCATGTTACATTTCAAAATTAATTTTATAACATATAGTATTAAGAAAATCAACGTATATAATGTAAATACTTATGTACAGGGTAACCACAGAACAGGAAATTGAGTAAAAAGCTATATATATATACACTGAAGTGCCAGAAAAACTAGTACACTAGTCTAATACGTGGTAGGTTCCCCACGGGAGCGCAGGACTGCAGAAATACGACGGGGCATGAACTCCACTACACTGTAAAAAATAAGTAGTGTGAATTCACGGAAAATTTCTGAAAATAACGTGCAGCAAAGTCCGGTAGGTATCCGTGTTTTTCAGAAATTTCCGTTTGTAAAAGTGCTCGTTCATTTTAAATTCCGCATTTTCGCAGATATTTCCGCAGACAGAAATTCCGTTTATTTCAGAAAAATTCATTTCTGGTTTTTCCGTACTTAAATTGAACTTCCGCAAAATCAAAAAACCTACACAGCACTTAACCGCAGCGGTCAGGATCGAACACCCGACACTATAAGCTCGCCGGACAGGCAACTTGTGCCTTTACCAACTGCGCCACAAACACTCGGCAACCAGACTCACGTATATCATAAAACGAATTGCACGACAAAGAAATTTTGTTTTTTGTCATTAATGTGAGTGTTCATGATCATATGTAGAGGATTTTAGGACGGGAGTGTCTGACCCCTGGTCTTAAACAACCCTTAGAAATAGGAAGCTAGGAGATTTGGACAAGAGTGCCCGATAGGAAAGTGACACGGAAGCGAAGTAGAAAGGGGAGGAAGACGCCCTTGTTTATTACCGGGGGGCCAGTACCCGGGGTCCGACGGTTTAACGTGCCCATCCGACGCACGGCGGATATTTAGTGGATCGAGCGTTCGTACCTGCCTGGGATTGAACCGATTGTATGAAAGAATGCCCACGGAAAAAACGCCCACGGAAAAATCGTCCACGGAAAAAACGCCCACGGAAAAAACGCCCACGGAAAAAACGCCCACTTCTCGAAAGTAGGAAAAAACGCCCACGGAAAAATCGCCCACAGACAAAATGCTCACGGGAAAAATATGTGATCGACTGATAAGTTTTTATGTCTGTTATAAACGGTGACAGGACAACTGGTCACAGACTGCTGGCCAAAAAATCGTTAGGGGTCATATAAAAATTGCGGTTTCTTCGCCACCTCACCTACATAACGCGAATATGGGAATGACGGAATGAAAACTTTTAGAAGGGCCTAAACGTTAGTACTAACATTATTTTCTGCCTAAGTAATACCGCAATATTAATAATTTGATGTGTAAAATATTTTCTGCAAACCTTACAAATATGAGAGGAAAGTTCGGATTGCACTGATTGACTGTAGAGGTTGTATGGTCTTGGCCTGAAAGCCGTGGTAGTCTTATGCAACATTTATTTAAAAACACACTAATGATTCACCGTTGTCTTCAAGCCAACTGCTATACGATATTTTTCTAGAAACTACAAATAAAAAATTCTCTGCGAGTATATGCAAACCCAGGGAATTTGTCTGGGGAGGGGGGTGCTTAAAATCTAAAATATGAAATATAAAGAATTTCTGGTAAGATCGGGAGATTTCCAGCGTTTACAAGCTACAACACGTCGAATTATCTGAGGGTATCTGCTGCCTCAGGAAACTAGTCGGGGGGGGAGGGGGTAATACCAAAATCGTGAATATCAAGAATATCTCTTCCGATCTGGAGATCGTCAGCATTTCGAAACTGCAACTCGACAAATTTTCTTAGCGCATGTCACTCTCTGGAAACCTGTCGGCGAAGAGGGGGGGGGGGGTAATACCAAAAGTGTAAGATATGAACAATTTCTCGTCCGATCGGGAGATTCTCGGCAATTAGCAGCTACAACTCGACACATTATCTGAAGACATGTGAATGATGAAAATCTCCGGGTCGGAAGAGAAATTCTTCATATTCTACACTTTTGGTATTACCCCCCCCCCCCGACAGGTTTGCTCAGTAGGTTCATGCCCGGAGATAATATCTCCAGTTGTAGTTTGTAAATGCTGAAAATCGCCCGATCGGACAAGAAATTCTATATAATTCACAATTATCATATAACCCCCCACCCCCCACCCCCCACCCCCAGGTTTGCTGAGTAGGCACGTACCCTCAAATAATCTGTCCAACTGTAGCTTGTAAATGCTGAAAATCTCCCGATGGGACGATACATTTTTCAAATCTTAGAGTTTTGATATATCCCCCCCCCCCCCCCCGACAGGTTTCCTGAGTCAGCACATGCGCTCAGATAATTTGCAGACTTGTAGTTTGAAAACCCTTAAATCTTTTGCTCAGATGTAGATCATAAACATTTCTTATAAAGAATTACATTAATTATCGCAATTAAAAGACGAAATTACGGAAACTATATATGACTCTGATTACCAACCTCTGGCGGTTGTGGGCATGAAGCGGTCAAAAACGTTATTTTTATACGGCCCCTTAAAATTTTGTGGCCAGTTCTCCTACACCCGTCATGTAGAAATTAACTGTTTTAGTTGTCCTTTGGAAAACTCCCAGGAAGCTATGAGTGCGTATTTTTCTTTACACTGGGAAGAAAGAAGTATGCCTGTAACTTGAGATTATACTACTCACGGGGAAGACACACCCGACCGGTGGCCAACCGATAAATTTAAATGAAATATATCGCTTGTTATTTGAGGTGCGGTCTCTAGCAAACGTTCAAGCTGCAGCTGCAAAGTACCACTTTGACGAAAGACAGATGTCCCCCCCCTTCCGCTCGCCGTACTCAACAGACAACAGTGGAAAGAAAGCACATTACACAAAGTTATATCAGTACACTGCGGCTTTTACGAAAATCGCTTTTACAATTAAATGCATTAAACTTTAAAAGTATTTATAAATAAAATAATCTGACTTTTAATGATTTCTTTTTTAATTGATATAGTTAAATAATAAACATGCATAGTTTTATAAAAATTAAGACCTTACTTTAAAAAATAGGAATAGTCACAAATTTATTATAGTACAGCCGAACTGGAATTTTTTAAGAAAGTAGCTACTCTACAGTAGGAAGTTGAAAGTTAACAATCTTATTTGGATCTTCACTAGGCCACCCGCGGCCCTTAAGTCATAAGTCCTAGGCCTTGGCCTATTTAACAGTTTTTATTCTAACGATGTTATATTCATAACGTTTACGTAACACATCAAATTATTAATATTGCGGTATTACTCAGGCACAAAATAATATTAGGACTAACGTTTAGGCCCTTCTAAAGTTTTCGTTCCGTCATTCCCATATTCGTAAAATTTACATAACAAGTATACAAGTATTGTCAATAATCAAACAAAAGTCATCGCTCTTTTTTTTTTTTTTTTTGATTGGAGGTTTAACGACCACCGTGAGCAACTCAATGGGCTATAAGCAGTCGCCCGTCCCTAATTTAGTGTCACTGGTTCCAGGGAAGGGAGAGAGCCAGTGCCGTAAGACAAACACAACATCCATGCCTGACCGGGATTCGAACCCGGACCCCTTACGGACGAATGATCAGAGGCCAACGCCTTAGACCACTGCGCCACCGGGGCGGCAAGTCATCGCTCTTTCCACGTTTATAAGTGAGTCACTGAAAAATTCTCAGTGGCCGCCTCCAGGAATCGAACTCAGGGTCTTCCAGTTACGCGCCGGATATGCTTCCACGGCACCACAGCTATTCCTATTCCACGTCAAATGTCTGTATTAATTGTCAATAATATTGCGCTTCTACTTATGCACCATACATTCAATCCATACATTAATTAATAGGCCGTAGGCCTAAGCCAATTCAACACTTTTTTCTTCGCCTGTGAATTAATTAAGTGCCGCCCCGGTGGCGCTGGCCTCTGATCATTCGTCCGTAAGGGTCGGGGGTTCGAATCCCGGTGAGGCATGGATGTTGTGTTTGTCTTACGGCACTGGCTCTCTCCCTTCCCTGGAACCAGTGACCCTAAATTAGGGACGGGCGACTGCTTATAGCCCATTGAGTTGCTCACGGTGGTCGTTAAACCTCCAATCAAAAAAAAAAAAAAAAAAAAGAATTAATTAAGTAAAAGAAAAATATTGCAAACTTGACGTGTTATGTAAATATTTAGTACCTACGTAAAAGTGCAGCGTTATTAAAAAATCCCACCCCTTAGGGTCCTTTTCCGAACATACATGAATTATGCTGTAATTCTCGCTTGGCTTACATAGAACGTTTTCTCGAAATTTGTTTGGAGTTCCTAATTCAATTCTCAATGTAGGCCAAAAATCGATAATACTTACCCCCCCCCCCCCGCACACACACCCTTGAACTTTTGTGGCCAATTCTCCTACACCCATTTTCGTTATGTAGGTGAGGTGGCCAAGAAACCGCAATTTTTATATGACCCCTAACGATTTTTTGGCCAGCAGTCTGTGACCAGTTGTCCTGTCACCGTTTATAACAGACATATAAACTTATCAGTCGATCACATATTTTTCCCGTGAACATTTTGTCTGTGGGCGATTTTTCCGTGGGCGTTTTTTCCGTGGGCATTCTTTCCTCATACCGATTGAACCTGAGGTCATTTCCGTGGCAGTCATGAGCGTTGCCCACTAGGCCACCCGCGGCCCATTTTGTCATTAATGTGAGTGATTTAGTCATTTTATTTTCTGTTGGAGCTTATTATTTTTCTGAATAGGTTTGTAATTTTTTTTTTTTTTCCCCTATAAGACTTTTCAAATATTAAGCATTTTTCACCGTGGTTTTTCGAAGCAACAAATTGCTTTGCAACATGATTTTTTTAAACTGACAATGACTCATTTATCTTTTAAAAAGGTGAAATGCACTTTTTATAGTATTATTTCACACACACACACACACAAAAACTAAATATGAAATTTACTCTCGATAGCTATAACAGCTTTTGTCTTAAGTTGCCCAAAGACTGTACAATAGTGTACAATAAGTACCCGGTTTCTTACAGTAACACAATATATCATAAGTAGCTGGTGCACCAAATAGGGGAAAGGAGAAATATCCTGGGCCACAAAAAACAAACAAAATCTGTGTGATATACTATCCACAATATCCGATCTCGCTACGGAACTTCAAAATTCGACAGACGATTGAAAGTTAATCAAACCTCAAGTATTTCCACGAATCGCTACTATTAGAGGAAATTTCTCTTCATACGGATACGGATAAAGTGAGAACGGAGATTTTTCGTTAATATACGAAAGGAATTGCGGAAAGGTTCCTGAAAATTCAGAATTTTCCGTTAACAGATATCTAAAACGGTAATTTACCGTTAATATAAGAAAGAAACGGCGGAAAGGTTTCTGAAAATTCAGAATTTTTCCCGTGGCACGAAAAGTCCGTTAAATTCAGGTTTTTTCCGTCATTTCATGGAAAGGTAGTATCAAAAACATGCTTCGTTAATTCACGAAAGAAATGACGGACAGTTGTCCATGAATTTCATAATTTTTTTTACAGTGTAGCTTCTGGAAATATGCTGTAGGCAATGCACACCATGCTTCCTGCAGAGCGTTTCACAATTCGGGTGTATTCCGAGATCTCGGATTCCTGTGTTCGATAGCGCGTTGCATGGCATCCGAAATGTGTTCCATCACGTTCAGATCTTGGGACTTGGATGGGAATGGCAACACCCCAAACTCAGATGAATGCTCCTCTAACCATAATGTGGCGTCCCGACATGTGTGTGGAGGTGCATTGTGCTGTTGAAACAGGCGCAATCCATCACCATGAATGCAGGACATGGAACGGGTGTACCTCTTCAGAAAGGATGCGCACATATAGCTTTGGCCGGTTTTAGACATTTGTAGACGTACCAGGGGTCCCAGTAAAGTCCAGATAAACATACCCCACTAGCCGGTACAATTCCCTGTTGACAGGCGGGATCCATGGCTTAATGTGGTTTGCGCCACACACGAATCCTTCCATCTGCCCGATACATTTGGAAACGCGACTCGTCAGATCAGGCTACTTGTTTCCAGTCATCAAGTGTCCAGTGGTGGTGTTGCCGTGCCCAAGGGAGGCGCATAGCCGGAACGATGGCTCCGGCATAGCTCTGTGTCGTGCACCCATCAAGGGAACTCGTGTTGGGCGTCGGATCCCAAAGCCCATATTGTGCAGGGTACGTTGCACAGTCCGGACGTTGATGCTTATTGAGGCTCCAGCATTGAATTCCGATTATATCTGCGAGAATGTTGCACACCTATCGCGTGAAACGATTCTTGACAGCCGACGATGGTCACGTTCACCCAATGTCTTTTTACGGCCATACTGGTATCGTAGGTTGGAGGTTTTGCCGGAATACTTGTAGTCACGGTGCACCCTTGCAATGGTCGTCCGTGAAAATCCGAACTTCGTTTCTACCTCCGAAATACTATGGCCCATCTCACGAGCGCCAACTATGACACCGCGTTGAAATTCGCTTAAATGGTTATTACTTGTCATTCTCATGCCGAAAACAGCTCTGACAGCTGGAAAAGATGCCTATCGCTTTATATGCGCACTGGCGGACGCAACCGAGTACGCGCATAGGTGACGTTGCTATGTATTTTGCATAAGCTCGTCTGCACCAGTTTTTCTGGCACTTCAGTGTATATAGCCTGAGTGAATCCCAATTCCCGTAAAGTACGCAGTCAAGTCAAACGTCCTGCGTTTTTTACGCTTTCCAACAGTAGGTTGAAGAAGCGTATATGCTCCAGCTTTGTCCGTCCGTCCGCACGATAACTGGCGTAAAAATGGTTCGATTTCGATGAAATTTTAGTATGTGGTAGGGAACCACCTATAAGGACGAACCCTATTGAAAATGGGACAAATGGGGTCAAAGGTCACGACGTAGGAGCGGAATCATTCCGTTGCCTTTATGCGCCATAACTTGCGTAAATATGGTTCGATTTCAATGAAACTTTACTATGTGGTAGGGGACCACCTAGGGACAAACCCTATTGAAAATGGGACAAATGGGGTCAAAGATCACGACGTAGGAGCGGGATCATTCCATTGCCCTTATGAGTCATAACTTGCGTAAATATGGTTCGATTTCAATGAAAGTTTGCTATGTGGTAGGAGACCGCCTGGGGACAAACCCTATTTAAAATGGGTGAAGTGGGGTCAAAGGTCAGGACTAAGATCCGGATGCATTCCATTGCCCTTATGCGTCATAAGTTGCGTAAAAATGGTTCGATTTCGATGAAATTTCAGTATGTAGTAGGGGACCACCTGGGGACGAACCCTATTGAAAATGGACGAAATGTGGTCAAAGGTCAGGACATAGGATTGCGATCCTTTCCATTGCCGTTATCCCATATTATTAAGGTGGACGTCAAGTAATTTTGCTTCCTACACTTCCAATGGAAAAGTTTTGTAAACATTTCCTTCACAATTAATGTGTTCCCAAGGATGAAAATTTGAAAATCGATTAAAATAACTTCATATTATAACTTGGAAAACTTAATATGTTCTAAAACATAACCATAATCATATTAAAAATCAATAACTTTTCCTTTGGTTGTGTTGAAACCAGAGAAAAGATGGCGCGAACTGTACTTTGATGACGTCAGTGGGCAAAAAAATGTTGGATTGCGTAATTACGGTTATGGTTTAAAAAATATTAAGTATTCCAAGTTATGAAATGAAGCTATTTTAATCAAAGCTCAAATTTTCATCCTTGTGAACGCAGTAATTGTCCAGAAAAAAGATGGCGCGACCTGTGTTTTCATGACGTCAGTAGACAAACAAATGTTGAATCGCATAATTATGGTTATGTTTTAGAAAATATTAAGTATTGCAAGTTATAAAATGAAGATATTTTAATCGATGTTCAAATTTTCATCCTTGGGAACGCATTAATTGTGAAGAAAATGTGTACAGAAGTTTTTCCATTGGAAGTATAGGAAGCAAAATTACTTGACGTCCATCTTAAAGTAGCAATTCTTCTATGTTTGTATGTAAATTTTATTTTGAAAACAGCTCTAAGAATTTTGATGAAAGTCATTAACCTACCATTTTCTGGTACTAGAAATCGATTTAGCTTGATCTCGACTTTAGGAGAATTCGTTCAGTGGGTTAAATAACCACCCCGAATTATAATGTTTTTAGTGATGGCGTTGTTCCATTATTCCATTAATTTTACCAATGCTTAGAAATCTTATGACGTCACAATCTCGCCGCGTTTGAGAATGTTGGCGCGCGGTCACGCCATCTGTCTCTTTACGTCACGCGTTGTGTGTGGATCCTATTAAAGTTTTATGACGTCACACTTGCGGCGAGCGATGGTCGCGATTCCCATCTGCCTCATTACGTCACGCGTTGTGTGATTGTGTTCGTCCGCACAATAACTCGCGTAACAATCGTTCGATTTCGATGAAATTTTAGTATCTGGTAGGGGATCACATGGGAAGGTACCTATTTAAAGTGAACGAAATGGGGTCAAAGGTCAGTACATAGGAGCGGGATCCATTCCACTGCTGTTATGCGTCATAACTAACGTAAAAAAGGTTCGATGTCGATGAAATTTTAGTATGTGGTAGAAAACCACCTGGCGACAAACCTTATTGAAAATGGGCGAAATGGGGTCAAAGGTCAGGACATAGAAGCGGAATCACTTCCGTCGCCATTATGCGTCATAACTTACGTAAAAATGCTTCGATTTGGATGAAATGTTAGTATGTTGTAGGGTCTTGCCTGGGGACAAATTCTATTGAAAATGGGCGAAATGGTGTCAAAGGTTAGGACACAGGAGCGGGATCTATTCCATAGCCCTTATGCATCATAACTTACGTAAAAATGCTTTGATTGCGACAAAACTTTATCATGTTATTTCGGAGATATACCAAACCGGTTCTGTTGAATATCATCGAAATGGGATCAAAGGTCAGGGCACAGGACCGAGATTTATTCCTCAGCCATTATTCTCATAACTTGAGTGATAACTTGAGTAATGATTTCTGGTATGTTGGAAAGCGTATTATAATCAATGCATTGCATGATTTTACTAACTTGTTTAAATACTAATAAAACTTTGTCTTTTGAAATCGCGTTTTTGAAATATCGAAAGGTTCTAATTTTTTTATGGGGGAGGGGGTAACACCCCTCTTGGGCAGGCCGCTGAGGGTGACTACGTTTGTTGGCAGACATGTTACCGATCATTCTATTAATACTAACATTAAATGAGTGAAAATGTTATATTTAAGCTGTCCGGGAGAGATAAGCATTGTATTGCTTCAATTTCTCCGTTAGAAAACTCTTCCGCAAGTTTTGCCCGCAATCTGTTTGTTGTCAGCGACATCTGGATTATTTTTATCTTCACCTTCCTTCTCAGGTCCGGTCTCCCGCGTTGCTTTTTGGACGAGCTGCTAAAATTAAACGTCGTAATAATTCGAGAGTTGGTCTCCTGGCGATACTCGTATACAAATGGCGTCAACAGCGCTTCATCCCCTAAGGGGTGAACGAACACTTGGGTTTCCTGCTCATTGTAAATAAACATTAGGCAAATTAAGATCAATGGGGCGGAGAGAAAGGCACGCGAAATTTAAAAAACAAAACAAAAATCCTCTCTCCAACAGAGAAAAGCGCATTTTATTACTTATGTTTTTGCAGCTTCACGAAGTATGATAAAGCTTAGCTCTAAGCTTTTCACTTAACAACATGGTTAAAACATTTGCTAATTAGATGTGAAGTGTTTCCTATAATTCTTATTTCGTGCGAAAAATGAAAGAAATATTCCCTACAGAGCGAACAATAAAAATTTTGGTAAAGGTTTTAGCTGTGATTGCCCCCCTCCCTCTACGCAATGCAGGTGCTACCAGAAAAAAATTACACACCTACACTGTAAAAAATGGATCCCGGGAGATTGGTACCCGGCAAACTGGTATCCGGGAGATTGGTACCTGTCAAATTGGTACTCTCGTAGTTTCATCTCTTCCTGTTCAATTTTAATGTCTGAATTTCAGGCTTTAGCATCATCTTCACCCCTTAGAAGTATTCCGATACAATTTTTTCTTCAAATTAGTAAATTATTTCATAAATTGAAGCAATCACGACATTATTTTATAATTGAATTTTAGAAAACTCGTACCCGGGAGATTGATACCTGGCAAATTCGTATCCGGGAGATTGGCACCCGGCAAACTCGTACCCGGCAAATTCGTACCTGGAAGATTGGTACCCGGCAAACTCGTACCCGGGAGATTGGTACCCTTCTGTTGCTGCGACGTTACGGGGTCATATACAAATTGCGTTAACTGTGAAGGCTATTCCTCTTTGGTGATTGCCGTTGCGGATAGCTGTTCTTTTGGAGGAAACTCGTATGCTTTCATCCACCGCTACAAAAAAGACACCGCGGACACTCCTACACCTTCTCATATAAGGGGATGTACACAAATTGCATTTCGTACGAGATTTGCCAAAGTTTAGGAGTTTTTCTAGTGACATAAAATGATAGTAGCAGATTCCTACTGACATAAAATGGTATATAAGATCAAACCAAGAATTGGAAACTCCAAACAAATTTCGAGAAAACGGTCTATTCAATCCAAGCGAGAATCGTACTTTAATTTGAAGAAATAAATTGCCGTGGCTTTAGTAAATTTTTTAAAACTACAGTGTTCGACGAAAAAACGGAATTACAGCATGACTCAACTGTGTTCAGAGAAGGATAGTAATGTGGGATTTCTTAATAACACTACGCTTTTATTTAGGCACTAAATATTTACATAACATGTCAAGCTATTAATATTTTTCTTTTACTTAAATAACTCATAAGCCCTAGACCTAGGCCTTTTTAACAGTTTTTAATCCTTCGACTTCATATTCATAACGTTTATGTTTCAAATCAAGTTAATAGTATTTTTCTTTTACTTAGGCAGTAAATATTAATTCATAGGCCTTAGGCGTAGGCCTTTTTAGCAGTTTTTATTCTACCGATGTCATGTTCAGTGGCGTAGGAACGGGGGGGGGGGTACGGGGGTACATTAATATCTACTGTACCCCCCCATATATGAGCAAACACAAACCAATCATTCATAAAGAGTGAACTGTAAAATTTATATGCTACTTGTCTTTTTTATTCTCTTTTTTTTTTTCAAAGAAATATCACGGGTCATCTGGTTTTTTTTTTATATCCGAAGCTTGTAGTGGGAGGCTTTTCATCCACCAAAAACTGGCCAACCATATGGGAAACTCCAGCAAATTAGTTCTGCAGGGAAACGACGAGTGCGCGGTTTTTGTTAATAACTTCAAACAGCATATGGTAGGGCTAGGGCTTGATAACATACTTGTGATCAGTGTTTCTTTTCTCTTAAAATTCCATGCATCTTGATCAGGTCGTCCTTTCTGCACTTTAAAAAAAAAAAATTAATGCGCAAGTGGACACTTCAGTGCCTGCAGCCCGGCACTAAAATTGTTTTCTGTCTGAAGATCTATAGCAATACAACAAGTGCATTACGGATTTCACATACCACTCATAGAACTCCAATTCCTCGATATCTCCACCATCATGTGGCTTTGCACCAGACCAATGTGCTTTTTACATCAATTGTCAGCCTATGTATCGTTAAAAGTTTTTAATATAGACTTCATAATGCTTCAATGGTACTATCTTCGCGGGTAGAGCAGTTTTTATCTTACTACGGTTTTACTTTCTTAACGTAAACAAAAATGATAAGAAATTTAATTCGTTCTTGTAAAGAGATATAACATTTCCTGAGAAATCTCTCTTTTCCAAACCCTGCTGACAGAAATTCATCCTAATGTTGACTTGTCCCTGTTCAATATTTTAATGGAAAAAAAAGTACAAAAATTAACAAGAGAGAAGACAAAAAAAAAAAAAAAAAAAAACTTCTCCATTCATTTTCTGATAAGAAATTAATAATGTGAACTTTTTGTCAGCAATAAAAATAATAATGGGAATAATTAATAATAATATGATGATAACAATGTTCATTCGGATGAATTCCTGATCAGTATACGTATTTTATAAAAACTCTAATATACTACCCCCCCCCCCAAAAAAAAATTCGGAGGGGGTCATCCATAAATGGCTTAATCCTTGAGATGTAAGGTTCATGAGCTTGTACCCCCCTAAATCAAAAGTGTTCCTACGCCACTGGTCATGTTCACAACGTTTACACACATTAAGTCAAGCAAATGAGCTCTCATATTTGTTCGTAAATGAAGCGTTTCAATATTATTCTAGATTGGCGAGGATTTTACACACGCCTTAACAATATCTGCTTGTGTTCCTTTCACAATTACTGGCAAAGTTAAAGAATAAAAAATAAACGAAATAGCCTATGTCCACAGGAAAGAAGTAAACTTCCCAACAGTGAAAGAATTATCCAAATCGGTTCAGTAGTTTTCGAGATTAGTAAAAAACCTGTACACTATCGTGAAGTACTTTCTTTGACGTTGGGTGTGATCAGGTTGTATGTAAACAAAGTTGAACGATACGCGGGAAATCGGGAACTGTACTTGAAAGCGTTCTGATTCGACAGTACAGCCAAAACTAATGAAAAATAAACGAAATAGCTTATGTCCACCGGAAATAAATAAGCTTCCCAACGATGAAAGAATTATCCAAATCGGTTCAGTAGTTTTCGAGATTACCTCAAATAAGCATACAAAGTTTCTCTATATATATCATCATCGTCAATCATTACCAGTCCACTGCTGGATGAGGTCGCCCCAAGTTTCTTCTACAATTGTTTGTCTTGAGCCTTCTCCTCCATGTCACTCCAGCATACTTTCGAATTCCATACATCCATTTCCCATGCTGTCTTCTTCTAGGTCTTTTCCTGTCCCTCAGAATCCAGTCTAAAATTTCGGTTATACACGCTGGCCACCCAAATTGCAACACCAAGAAGGACACGATATAGCAAAGCCAGATTTACTGGACACATAACAACAGATACAAAGATAAAACGATTGAGCTTACAGGCCCATGCGACTCGCGGAACACGCAGACATCAATAGTTCGTGTGGCCCCCATGGCTGGCAATAACGGCCGTTACACGCTGCGGCATCGAACGAAAGAGTCTTTGGATGTGGGCTTGGGGTATGTCGGTCCAGGCTACTTCCACACGTGGTCACAGTTCATCAGACGTAGCCGCGGGTGGTGCTTGCCGTGCCACTCGGTTGCCGATTAGCGACCAGACGTGTTCGATGGGCGACATATCGGGAGAACAGGAAGGCCACGGCAACAGTGACACCTGGTGGGCCGTGAAGAATTGTTGCACGATGCGTGCCACGTGCGGGCGCACATTGCCATGTTGAAACGTGGCCGCTGGCAGGTAAGGGAGGACTACAGGCTCCAAAACGTCGGAGATGTAGCGGTGGCTGTTGAGTGTACCGGCGATGTGTACCAGAGGGGTGCGGGTGTCATATCCAATTGCGCCCCAAACCATAACGCCAGGCGACGGACCGGTATGGCGATGCATAATTCAGGCGTCATACAGTCTCTCGCCGCAGTGCCGCCACATGCGGATCCGACCATCGTGGTGTTGCAGGCAGAAGCGGGATTCGTCGGAGAAGAAAATGTCATGCCATTCCGTCGTCCAGGTTCGGCGTTCAACTGCAGTGCCGCCGCACTCGCCGATGGTGTAACGTCAATGCTAATCGGAGCAATGGGCGCCGTAAGACAAGTCCCTGCTCCGGCAGACCACGTCGAACGGTACTTGCTGACACAGGTTGTTGCGCAACACACCCTAATTCCTGCGCTAACGTTCGTGATGTGGCGGTGCGAGCCGTCAATGCCCGCCGCACAACATGTCGGTCCTCTCGTTCGGTGGTGTACCGCGGCTGCGGCAATCGCTCACGTCGGTCCGTCCGTCCCTCCTGCACCCACCGAATCTATACTCGCCTCACTGTGGCTGGATGTCGTCCCACACGGGCGCCGATGTCTTGGTACGATAAACCGCTGTCGCGATAAGCCACTATTCGTCCTCTGTCGAACTCCGAAACGTGCTGGAATGACTGCCGTGTTCTGCGACGAGGCATCAGGAAGCTTCACGCGCACAGGTCCGGCAGCACAACACACTTCCACTACTTACATCCTGCCTTCTGTGCACCCTTCTTATAGTGCTTCTCGGTGGCATGCCGGGCGCACATGATTTGCATATATGCCCTGCAATGCTAATCGTTTGCATGTCTTCTCGCGGGCAACGCATGCTGCGAATTTCAGACCAATCAGATGCTTCCTTTTTGTTGTTGGTGGCCAGCAGTGTAAATATATAAGTTTCTTCCACAACTGTCTGTCTTGAGTCACACTCCTCCATGTTACTCCGGCATGCTTTCGAATTTCATCCATCCATCACCCGTGTGGTCTTCTTCTGGGTCTTTTTCTGTCTCTTGGAATCCAGTCTAAAATTTCACTTGTGGTCCGTTCTTCTGGCAACATGTCCAGCTCACTGCCATTTCAGGGATTTTACTCTCATCATGATGTCTTCCACTCTTGTCATTTTCCTTACTCACCTCTTCTTATCTTTCCTGGTTACACCAAGCAGCATCTGTCTAGGCTTCTGTCAGTTGTCTGCAGCCTTTGTATATCTTTTTCAGTTAAAGTCCATGTCTCTGCTCCATACGTAAGAACTGGAAGGATGCACTGATTAAACATTTTTCTTTTAAGGCATATTGCTCTTGAAAATTGTAGTTTCTTCCCAAAGCTCTCCAGCCAAGTTTTATACGCCAATTATATATGTATAAAATTTCGGTTGCATGTAATAGTTCTCTTCTTTTAGTTTCTCCGGGTCTATCATTCCAACATTCAGTATTAAGGTGATTTTAGTTGTGCGTGTGCGTGTGAATCCAGTCTAAAATTTCGGTTGTCCATCGGTGGTTCGTTCTTCTGGCAGCATGTATATATATATAATATATATATATATATATAGCAGAGCAAAGCTGAAAACAAAGGAAAAACTTTGAATTTAAAACAAAAGTTGCAAAATAACCTGAAGATCAAAACGCGCAACGCAGCAGTTATGAAAATTCAGAATATATATATAATTCTTTGGAGTTTGTCCCGTCTAAGATTTCATTCGCCCCCCCTCCCGGGCGAAAAAGTTCTGAAAGAAACCCTGGTACTATCACCATGCAATCTTTGGTTGCCGCAAGTTTTGAAACACCCTTTTTATATAGCCTATACATGAAATCAAACTCTACACATAAATTACAACTCTTATCATTACCTCCTGTGCAAATTTTTATTTGCGATCAGGAACCGATCGTAAGTAAAAATTCGCAGTCAGCCATAATTCAAAACGAAATCTTAAGCGCAAAACGAGATTCTTCTGGTCCAGTGGTTGTCTGGTAGTGCCTGTACGGAGTAGCTAATAATCACGTGCGCTTTGGCGAAAGGTCGATGCCCACCTCCATATAGTTGCACTAGCCAAATACCCGTTCTTCGAACGTGATATTAAAATACAGTTAAAATACATATCATATATATGATATACAGTTGAAATGGCCATACACTGCATATTTCTTTGCTGTTTTGGGAAATACGTCTGTCTGACTTATTCTGCCAGACACATAAGCAATTTCATTCATTACTGTAAATTTAAAACTTTAAGCTAACACGAAACAAATCAAAATACGTCGTTACTTTTAACTTTCATCGTTAAAATATTAATAGACAACACAAAATAATAATAGAAAACAGAACAAAATACGTTGTTACTTTCAGCATAAATGTAAAAAGAACCTTGCTTATAAACAATTTCGTTCGAAACTGTACATTTAAAAGCTAACATGTCAGATGTTTCTGGAAGCTTGAGCAAAATTGTGTTGCCATCGCTAATATCTCAAGGGGGAAACTTTTTTTTTTTTTCAAATTTCAATTACTATGAAAACCTACCCGCGTATTTATATTTATTGCAGTCACCTTACCACTTATATGACGTCACCGTTGCTTCGGTGAAAACGAATGTTGTTAATTTGATTTTGACTCAAAAAACCTTGACATTCGACATGTCAAACGATAATATAAATGTTTAAATTTAAAGCATATTATGATATAGCGCTCGTTACGTGATATTTAAAAAAAAAGTAAATTTTTTTTAAATAAATTTAGAACAAATAAAAAAGCCTTGACATTCGATACGGCAAAAGATAATAAATGTTTAAATGCAAAGCATATTATGATATAGCGCTTTTTACGTGATTTTTAAGGTTTTTTGTTAAATAAATTCGGAACAAATAAAATCAGAACAAATAAATTTAGAACAAAACATTTATACTTATTGCAGTCACCTTACCACTTATATGACGTCACCGTTGCTTCGGTGAAAACGAATGTTGGTAATTTGATTTTGACTCAAAAAAAAAAACAATACTTATATGACGTCACCATTTCTTCGGTGAAAACGAATGTTGGTAATTTGATATTGATTCAAGAAACTTTGACATTCGACATGTCAAACGATAATATAAATGTTTAAATGCAAAGCATATTATGATATAGCTTACGTGATTTTTAAGGATTTTTGTTAAATAAATTCAGAACAAATAAATTTAGAACAAAATATGTACTGAGCAGGTCAACTGAAATCATTCAAAACTTAGGATCGAGCCATTGTTGCTGAGCAACAATGGCTCGATCATTGCAAAACGTACTAGCGTTATCAAAGCTGGGTTATTTAAAAAACCCATTTCGACCCACTTAAAGTTATCGTAGGAAAAAATCCTTTTTTAGTGCGGCTCTATGTTGTAAAAGGAACATTCCTGCCAAATATGAAAGTTCTAAGTTCAGTAGTTTCTGATATACGGTGATGAATGAGTCAGTGAGGGCTTTCAGTTTAATATGCACGGATTAACGAAATATAGCCAACGAAATACGCGTAATTTTGTGTTGCCAACAAAACAATTCCGATGGAGTTTGGCTAAAGCAAAAAATAAATCGACAAAACAGCTCAATAAAACTATTTTTTTCTCAGTGCAGTTTGGAGTTGAACACATACCCCCCCCCCATGACTCTTCAGTAACTACGGCCCTGAAGAAGGTGCTCATTACACTCGAGAATTCGGTGTCATCTTTCTTGCTTTCTGTGGTTTCGATTCTTAGTTTTGATATTAATCAAAAATAGCCTCTCACGCCATAAGCATGTAGAAAAAGATAAAAAGGAAAGAGAACGATGTTAAAGGGCAGTGGATACGATTTCGTCAACTGGATATGTGGGACAGAACAGAATTTCCCTTCGGGGAGAAACAACGCGTACCGATGCAGGACCACATGACACGGCCACAGAAATTTCGCTAAGCTGATCTAATCTCATGTTTCGATTGGAGATAGTTCAAGCGTTGCAAGTCGAAATCAAAGAAAAATAAATAACACGTTTTAGACTGATTGGCTCATTTGTAGCTACTGAAACATCAACGGTTTTTTTTTTGAGGTTTTTTTCCACATCGAAAACTTGCTGCTGTACGTCACGACCCAGTGTTCTTGTTAATTGCAGGAACATACCGAAAAAAAAAAAAAATGAGTTCGTGCCATTAATCAACGAAGATATTTGGAAGGAGTACGCATCAAACAGTCTTCGTTGCCATTCCCCTAAAGAAAAAGAAATAAGAAATAACTAAAAAGCAAAGACAGTAGGCGGAATTCTAGTTTTTTTTTGTTTTGTTTTTTTTTCATCTGGAAAAGAAGTTTAAGTGATGTGGATAATTTTAGCATTCTTCTCAACGAAACCTGGACACTGCCCACGGGTGTCAACAGAATTTTTTCACGTGGAAATAAAATAAAGAAATGCGAAAGAACATGTGTGACGTTATATTTAATTGCACTAAAATCTTTATTTGAACCATAAAAAAAAAAAAAAAAGGACTAAAAAAATCATGAAATTATCTCTCGAACATTTAGCTGGTGTAATTAAACTGTCCCATTTTAATTCGAACAGTATATCCTTTGCTGTTATGCCAAGTGGCCTGAATATTTCGCAGTTCTTCGCGCTTTATTGTGAGGAGTTCCATTGGACAGGATTTTAAACACATTTTTTGTGAGTTTTAGGAATTGGATACTAAATCGGATTACTCGAGGCATTACGTTAGAAAAGGAGGGAAACATGTGATTCTTCGTTACAACGCAAACACCTATACATATATTTTTTTCAATTTGACTTCTAGAAACGTGTGAAAACGCAAATTTGCCGGGTGCGCAGTTCAAACCCACATCCTTCTACTCCGGAGCCATTTAAGTTACACCTTTGTAGTACGTCATATATATCCCCCTTCCCCTTAAAAAAGGCGGGCCACGAAATCGCGGGTTTCGGGACCACAGCAAACCATGCTTGAAGTAAGTTCTGTAGTAGAAAGAATTCTCACTAATTCCAGACGATGTGTGGAAGAAGCATCACACATTTTTCAAAGCGAAGAAGAAATTCTCATTAATTCCAGACGATGTGTGGAAGGAACATCACGCATTTTTCAAAGCCAAGAAGGAATTCTCATTAATTCCAGACGATATGTGGAAGAAGCATCATACATTTTTCGAAGCAAAGAAGGAATTCTCATTAATTCCAGACGATGTGTGGAAGA
This sequence comes from Macrothele yani, assembly GCA_039090855.1. Lineage (NCBI taxonomy): Eukaryota > Metazoa > Arthropoda > Arachnida > Araneae > Macrothelidae > Macrothele > Macrothele yani. The sequence continues at coordinate 94,415,487 of CM076993.1, forward strand.
TGCATCATACATTTTTCAAAGCGAAGAAGGAATTCTCATTAATTCCAGACAATGTGTGGAAGAAGCATCACACATTTTCAAATCGAAGGAGGAATTCTCATTAATTCCAGACAATGTGTGGTAGAAGCATCATACGTTTTCGATTTTTCGAAGCGAAGAAGGAATTCTTAATTCCAGACGATGTATGGAAGGAACATCTCACGTTTTTCGAAGAATCTAACAGCCAGTAGATCCATTATTACGTTCGGGCGCCGATGTGAAATTAAAATTTGCAGGTGGCGCAACTGGAATCCTCCGGCTCCGTAGCCAATTAAGCTACGCCGGCAAAGGGATTGCCGTCCTGACATGTGCATCACCTCTGTAGTACGTCACAGACGGAGTTATCGGGAAATAAGAATGTGCATTTGAGCCACCTAACGGGGAAGTTGTAGCAAAGAAATCGGTAAATAAGTTAAAGATCTTGTTTGGGGGAAATGACATCGGTACTTCGCGGGGAAAAAAATTTCATTCGATCTTCTAGAAATGTAAATCGGATGTATCTTTACTCCACCTAATAGAAAAAATGTGCGGCAACTTAGCACTTTTAGTTTTTTATACTTAGCAGAAAATGTTCAGAAGTCAACAGGAATTTTAACCGAAGTTCTCACTGAGAGCTACCACGAATTGTCTTCATCCGAGAATTGTGTCATAGAATAAGGTTTCCTCGTGTTATAATTTCGCCTCTATTTCTTGTTACAGTGCCATCTTCTTTTCTCAGTGCCATAATCTGTTTTCTTCTCTTACTGAGATGCTCCTTTGATGATGCTTTGGTTGTTTTCAATTGCTTTTCTCACTAGTTCATAGTTGAATTACCGTATGTCTTCGGTGATACTTTTTCGTACTGTCTTGCACAGCTCTATATATTACACTTTGGAAGCAGTGGCGCGCACAGAATTTCATCAAGGGTGGGGGTCCAACAAGAAATTTACTGGACAAGCAAAATGTGCTATATTTTTTATATAGATACATGTAAATATTATTCTGACTACGGTTATATATATATGAATCTACACTATATTATCAAAAGTATTCCAACACCAAATGTTTTGGAACAAATGGCTTTATTACCGCAATTAGTATAGTTAGTCTGTCCACCTTTGCTGGTATGACATCGTCAACACGTCGAGGCATACTATATCAACGAGTTTCCGATAGGTCTCAACAGGACTAGCTCGCCATTCTTCCTTTAAATCTGCAGCCAAAGTGGAGAGCGAAGTCGGTCGTTGTGGTCGATTTCGTATCCGCCACTCCAGTTCACCCCAGAGGTGTTCTCTGTGATTAACATCAAGACTAAGCAGGCCAGTCTAACAATATCAACTCATTTTCAAGAAACCAGTGCTGCGTAGGGAGCTGGATCGTGTTGGAAGAGACAACGGTCATTTCCCTAATATTGCCACATTGTTGGTAGCGCAGAATTACCCTGAACGTCGAGGTACACTTCAGAGCGTATGGTTTGTGGTATAATAACCAACGGGCCGAGTCCCATCCACGAAAAACAACTCCATACCTTGATTGAACCTCCGCCGAACTTAACAGTTGGAAGAACACAGTCTGACAAAAATGGTTCGCTGGCTGTTGCCAAATCTAAACGCGTTGACCATATTGGAGGAATTAAAAGTTTGATTCGTCACTCCAAAGAACAGCTTTCTAGTCGCCAACAGTCCAGAGACGACACACCACACCAAATGGCACTTCACATCAATAATAGTGACGTGCGGCTTGTGTGCCGCTGCTACAGAATAATAACTCACACTGTGCAACTCTGCGGATAATTATGGTACTAACCGAGCAGTTATGAGCATTTCCTACTTCAGCAGCGATAGAAACGGCAGAGGAAGAACGGGATTTCTTAATATTTCTTACCATGGCTTTTCTGTCACGTTCCATCAGTTCGTGCGGCTTTCCTGAACGTCTTTTTACTTTCGTTGCACCACCCTGCTTCCATCTCTTTACGACATCACTTACAATTGATTTTGGTGTGTTTATTTTAGCTGGAATTCTCCGTATGGAAACGCTAATCACATGACATCCTATGAGCAGCCCACGCTGGAACTCTGAAAGTTCACGTCCACGCGGCATATCTATTCAGAGTTGCTAAGAACACGACAAATCATCTCAGCTTTATATGTATTGGGTTGTCGGAAAAGTCATGACGTATTTTAGCCATGTTTTGCGAAGGTCGTTTATTGATAGAAAGAACAAAGATCAATCAATGATATAATGCCCGTTTTGTTCGACAACCTTTTTCCATCTTTCAGTGAGCTGCAGAATGCCTCGTTCATAGAAGGACCTGTCTTTCGTGGCGAAAATCTGTACAAGGTGCTGATTTACAGCCTCATCTTAATTGAACGTTATACCACGCAGGGACTGTTGAAGAGAGTCTGACGGCGCAAGGTCAGGCGAGTATGCTGGGTGTGGCAACACATCCCACCGAAGCTCCAATAAATTTTGGCGGGTGATAAAACTTGTGTGTGGTCTCGCGTTGTCGTGATGGAACACAACACCTTTACGATGAACGAGCTCTGGACGTTTCTGGATGATGAATTCGTTCAAACTGTCTAATTGCCGACAGTACACATTCTAATTGATTGTTTGGTTCCGTGGTAGGAGCTCGAAAAACACGACACCTTTAAACTCCCACCACACTGAGACCAGAACCTTCCGCTGATGAATGTCTGCTTTGGATGTCGTTTGAGGCGAAGCAGCACGTCGGGACCAAGACTGTTTGCGCAGCACATTGTTGTACACAATCCACTTTTCGTCACCAGTTATCAGTCGCTTCAAAAAAGGATCGTTTTCCTCACGTTTACTGAGCATATCGCAGATGTTTATACGCGCCGTTAATTGAGCTTCTTTGAGTTCATGAGGAACCCACACATCGAGCTTGCTTACGTATCCCAACTTCTTCAGGTGGTCGTGAGCGCTTGAATGATGGATGTGCAATGTGTCTGCAATTTTTCGTGTCGTGTAACGTGGGTTTCACTCGATCAATGCCTTGATTTTGTCGTCATCAAACTCGGTGGGCCTCCCCGACCGAGGAGTATCGTTGAAGTCAAAATCACCAGCACGGAATTTTGGGAACCACCGCTGGCACTGACGTTCTTGAAGAGTATTACCACTGTCCACTTTACGCAACTTTTCACAAGCTTGACGCTCGTTCTTCCCTTTACGGAAGCAAAACAGTAAAATATGGCGAAAATGCACAGTTTGGTCTTCCATCTTCAACTTGATGTCAAATCAACCAAATAGCCCAGTATTCCTTTTAGACTGCAGCTAGAACTGGCACCTGTCGAATGCCATAGCGATAACAGAGCTGCGCATGCCTCTAGTACTTCCGAAACCGCCCAACCGCCATCGGGTGCCAAAATACGTCATGACTTTTCAGACAACCCAATAGTATATGTACCTCCCCACTCATACAGCGCACACCTTCCTGCGCAACCGTTCTTTGCATTTATGTAAATATTTGGTAGCGTCAGAATACTCTTGATAATATAGTGTATGTATGTACGTTCTTAAGAATGTTAGCATAAATCAACACAGATGAACACACAGATTAATAAACTTCTCTGATGAAGTAAGATAAATTCAGTAATCATTGAGCATATGACGTTCATAAATATAACGATCATTACGAAAACTAAGACTGACAGAAAAATAATTGAACATAAAGAAAATACTGAATTTTTAAAACCATGCGCAGAATCATTTTTTTTTTTTTTTAAATTTAACCATAGTCGGTATATATTTTAAAAGAAAATAATTTGTTTAAAGGACTCGGGCCTATTTGAAATGGGTCCGGATCCAGCTGAACGCTCCCCGGTGTGCGCCACTGTTTGGAAGTGACATCTTTATTTGTCCTTATCTCCCTTCTCTTTTGCATCAGCATTTTCGATTTTCTCGATATATTCTTCATATGCAACGTGTTCTTAGTACCACTTACTTTTGTTGCTGTTTTCATAAGAACCTTGGTTAGTTTTCTGTTAACTTCAGAGATGTCCACTTCTTCTGATGTTAGATCTTCTAGAGCGGAGAATCTGTTCCTCAGTTCCAATTTGAAGGCATTATGATGTTTTTTAAGGTTGGTCATGTCAATACATTTTGTTTGTTTTATGAGTTTGCCACGTTTGATTTTAGTGTTGAGGTGCATCTTACATCTCACCATTCTATGATCACTCCCTGTGTTGAACCTGTTCAGAACACTGCAGTCTTCAATGACAAATTTCTTGTTACACATAATAAAATCAATTTAACTTGTCATTCCATTGGGATGCTTCCCTGTCCATTTCCTATGTGTGTTTTCTTGAAAGTGCATTAGAAAATGAATAAAAATATGCTATTTTTAATCACTACACAGTAGTAAACTTTTAAAATAATGCTCTTTTTTGATTCAGTGCTCATGCTTATGAGTAAATTTAATATATTACCAGCAAAAATGTTCTTGTTTACCCTCACATTTTTCTTAACGATTGTTTCATTTCCCCGTAGATTTGAAAAACATTTTTTATATTGAATTCGGCATATAATTATAACTGATATAACATTTTTCAGAATGTACTTATAGTAAAATAATATATATACTCCACATCATTTTGAAACTGTGTGTTGAATATATTAATTTTGATTTTGTTAACTAATGGAAACATCATATTCCAAAAGATCTAACTACAATGTACAAACATTTGCCGAAAGATAATTTAGGTTGCCCTCGCAGAAATCAAGGCATGTTTAGCATGCCTTGATTTCTGAGGGGCATGATTAAGAAACCAAGCACTCCAGTATCAGCGCATGTGTATAAATTATGCTATAAAGCTTAATCAGCAGCGCATCTTACATTTCACCTGTTTTTTAAACATAATTGAAAGTCATTGTCAGTTTAAAAAAATCTCGAGTTCCAAAACATTCTGTTGCTTTGAAAAATCATGACTAAAAGAAAAATATAATTTGTGATAAGTCCTCCGACAGGAAAAAGAAAATTATTATAAACCTACTTAGAAAAATAAGCTCCTACAAGAAATAAAGCGATTAATTAGAAGGTGTTCATCTTGAATAACGTTTGATTTTCTTGCGGCTCCAGTTATTACCTTTTCTACCTTAAACGTGATCTAGTGGCAAGAGTATTTTTAGCTCAGTCGATGCCACTCCTCACTGGCATGCAAACCATCGCTGGATCGATCCCCACCTGGGACAATTTTGTTTTTGGAGTGAAAGTTTGACGACCACCGTGAGCAACTTGATGGGCTATAAGCAGTCACCCATCCCTAATTTAGGGTCATTGACTCCAGGGAAGGGAGAGAGTCAGTGCCGTAAGACATACACAACATCTATGCGTCACCGGGATTCGAACCCAGACCCATCTCGGATGAATGATCAGAAGCCAGCGCTTAAACCACTGCGCCACCCGGCGGCCCTGGCTCAATGGGAAGGGTTTCTTTACCGCGTACGTCAGAAGTCCCGCAATGTGACTGAGGCAGTTAAGACTTTAAAAAAAGTGGGAACATAAGTTACCTATGCAAAGGGAGTCTCTGAGCAGCGACGTTTTTGAAAACTCGGGAGATTTCTGAATAAAAACGGAAAAACTCAAAACTGACATTTTTAAAAGAAAAAAAAAAGGGGGGGGGGGGGGGAATTTGTGTCAACAAAAAATCTATCAAAATCTTTCGGTTATTAGAAGCGGAAATTTCGTTAAAAGTCGGCGACTTACAGGCAACTTTGCTACACGTTATAATCAAGAATTTTCCGTGAATTCACATCACTTCCTTTTTATAGTGTGCCTAGGGATTTGAAAAAAAACAAACAAACTGTAATGTCATGAATGGAATACGGGATTACACCATACAAGACAAATTTTGAAGATGAGAATCCGGTTTTTGGTGTAAATATGACAAGGATGGTAAGTCAGATAATATCCGAAAACTTGAAAATTTCGTCGTCCTGGAGCGGGAATCGAATGCGCGTCTCCCTTATAGCTCCCGGGTATGCTAACCACTACACCACCCAGAACGACCAAGTCTCAAAGGCGTGAGCCCAAGGAAAAATAGCTACTTGGGGTCCACTAGCGGCAGAAATGTGCTGGTGAAAAATCACAAATTGTACAAAAAATGTATCTCATAGCGAAGCATATTCAACTCTGAAAGAACTTGCAATCGTACAATTAGAAGAGATATGGAGAAAACGTAATATTACCTTAAGCCCCTTAAAAGACAATGGGAACATAAAACGAGTATTCATAGCGAAAAGTGCAGGGGTTTATCAAAATAATGGAAACACTTACTGCTTGTGGGGAACTTTTATTAATAAGCTGTAGGCCTACCTCGGTCTTTCAGAACAGAAGTAATTCGACTTGGAATAGACTTACATAGGTCACCCACATGCGATACCATTCTTCTTGTAAATTATGTCCAAACTATGCCAGTGATGCTGGAGGTGGAAAGTGTAATCTGACCTTTCGCTCTAGATATTCCTACAAATTTTCAATAATGTTGAGGTCTGGAGATTGAGGTGGCCAGGATAGCTCATCCTCATGCTCTGCAAACCACAACTTGACATGTTTCACACAATAAACGGGGGAATTACCTGCTTGAAACCAGGGACGGTCATTAGGGAACAATGAATGCAACATTAGGTGCAGAAGAATGGACTCGTGCGTTGCAGATGTGACACGACACTTCAGAATAACCAATCGCCCTAAGACCAGGGACGGTCATTAGGGAACGATGCCTGCAACATTGGATGCAAGTGGTCCACAAGAATGGATTCGTACGTTAGAGATGTGGCACGTCCTTGCAGAATAACCAATCGCCCTAAGACCAGGAACGGTCATTAGGGAACGATGCCTGCAACACTGGGTGCAGGAGGTCCCCAAGATGGATTCTTACGTTGGAGATGTGACACGACCTTGTAGAATAACCAATCGCCCTAAAGAGTGCTATGATATGGGACCCCACAGCATCAGGAATCCATATCCATGCTTAACAGTCGTAACCAAACACTCGGGGTGGTACGCTTCTGCAGGTACAGACGTACACTCTACCAGTGGTGCAGCACCATTTAATAGACCAGATGACACATTGCCGGTCTTTAACATTCCAGTTTGTATGTGTTTTGCACAATCTTACACATTTTGTTGCCTTGATGTTGGTAATCCGAGGTTTGCGGATTACAGCACGGCCATAAATACCGGCACGATATAGTTCTCGACGAAATGTTATGACAGAAACGGGATCATTTCGACTAGTGTTCCATTCTTCTGCTGTTTGTGGTGCCATGGTCTTGTCTTCCGTTGTTCAATCCATGCCAACCTTCGCCTATCTTTATCTGGAATCTTCGTGTGGCGTACACGATTTGCACGTGCAAGACACGCACCAACGATCATCCTTTTTGAGGTCACTGAGATCTGACATTGTCGACAATTGTTGCCCAACAGTTGTTTCACCTGCGACTGAGGCACTCTGCCGACATCGTACTGCACCCCTTTTCGTACCACATATTGCGGGTGATGTCGTCCCAGTGATTTGCACACGTGTTCTCCAGTCGCAGTCGTTGCTTCCATTACTTTGAAAAACCCCTGTGCTATTGACGGAAACAATTCCCAGAGATGGATTCAGCTCTTCCAAAACGGTGATTTTGATACCAGTGACAAATGTAGGTTGGGTTGACCAACAGCAGTAATAACGGACAAAAAAATGCTCCCCTTGTTCAACAAATGATCTAGGCTGACAAAATAATAACAACAAATCAGATAATCTAAAACTTTCAATGCGTAAAGGAAATGCTGTGCTGTAGCTTTCAACAGTTGGACACCGAAAAATTTGCTCAAGGTGGATGTCAAAGCTTTTTATACGCATGATGCAGCAATCAGGAAGAGAAATATGCTCTCACCTTTCCGAGAATTTCTCTGGCGCGCCATCTGAAGCTTTCAAGGGGGATCCCAACATGCGACGAGACCTAAGTTTATCATTAAGACAGTTGCTCTAAACGTCAATCAATGCAAGGGACCCACAAAACATCCCCAGTTAAGAAAAAACCCAGGCTTTCTACACTGACGGAAAAAAAAATCCCAACACCACGAAAAAATAGTTGTAGAGGAATGAAATGGCGGCAATACATTTGTATAGGTAACATATGCAATCGATTAAGGTTTCAAGATCACAGCTTAATGTAAGCGCGAGAAGAGCCATTTTAAATGTGAAATGCTGGTACATTAATAACCGGTGTAACCGCCAGAATGTTGAATGCAAGCACACAAACGTTCATGCATTGTGTCGTACAGGTGCTGGATGTCAGTTTGTGGGATGGAGTTCCATGCCTGTTGCACTTGGTCGGTCAGTACAGGGACGGTTAATGCTGGTTGGGGATGACGCTGGAGTTGTCGTCCAATGATGTCCCATACGCGCTCGATTGGTGGAAGATCTGGTGATCTAGCAGGCCACGGCAACATGTCGACACTCTGTAGAGCGTGTTGGGTTACAACAGCGGTATGCGGGCGAGCGTTATCCTGTTGGAAACCACCCCCTGGAATGCTGTTCATGAATGGCAGCACAACAGGTTTAATCACCAGACCGACGTACAACTGTGCCGTCAGGGTGCGTGGGATAACCACGAGAGTGCTCCTGCTGTCATAGGAAATTGCTCCCCAGATCATAACTCCAGGTGTAGGTCCAGTGTGTCTCGGCCGCAGACAGGTTGGTTGCAGGCGCTCACCTGGCCTCCTTCTAACCAACACACGGCCATCACTGGCACCCAGGCAGAACCGGCTTTCATCAGAAAACACAACAGATCTCCACTCCGTCCTCCAATAAGCTCTAGCTTGACATGTCTACGGACGTGTCAAGCTAGACGTCGCAAACGGCAGTGGTTGGGAGTAAGTCGAATGCACGTTACAGGGCGTCTGGCTCGGAGCTGTCCTTCAAGTAACCGATTTGTAACAGTTCGTTGTGTCACTGTGGTGGCAACTGCAGCTCGAATTGCTGCCGCAGACGCGGTACGATGCGCCCCGGCCATACACCGTACACGGCGGTCTTCCCTCTCAGTAGTGCCACGTGGCCGACCGGAACCCGGTCTTCTTGAGGCAGTATCTTCCCCTGACCACCGCTGCCAACAATCATGCACAGTGGCTACATTCCTGCCAAGTCGTTCTGCAATATTGTGGAAAGAAAATCCATCTTCTCGTAGCCCTATTACACGACCTCGTTCAAACTCCGTGAGCTGTTGATAATGGCTTCTTCGTCTTCTTAAACGCATTCTTGACTAACATTAACACCCTACGTCGAATCTCAACTATAACTAACGCTCACGAACGTTACAGCGCGTATTTACAGCAAACCTGCTTTGCAGGTTCCGAGGCGCTACTAGCGCCACACGTATGCGCCGAGCGCGAAATTTGCATAGACGTCATCTTACAGATGTACTCTCACCGCCTACCAACTGTCGTTTATCTAACACAACCCCTTCTTGGTGTTGGGATTTTTTTCCGTCAGTGTATATCAAAAAACAAAATCACAATAGCCGTTTTTAGGGACTAAAATGACATTATCTTCCGTCACTTAATTCCAATATGTAAGGAAAGACATCTGAAATCCTTAAGGAAACTTTAGAGAGCCATTAAAACAAAGAAATCTCATCTAAATGACGTACAGATTACATTTCAGCAGGACAATGCGAAACCCAAACGTCGCATCACACTATTTGGACAGTTGCAAGATTTGGTTAGACTTTAATATTTTGACCTGGCACCATCGAATTAGTACCGACCCCTGCGTGTAGTCTTGACCGGGTACTATCGGATCAGTCCTGACCTGGCGCCATAGGATTAGCCCTGATCTGGAGATAGTCATGACCCCTGCGAACATTCCTGACCTTGCCCAATCAGATTTGCCCTGACTCCTGCGTACAGTCCTGACCTGGAGATAGTCCTGACATAGTCATGACATGGTCCTGTATAGTCATGTCATGATCCTGTATAGTCATGACATGGTACCATCGGATTAGTCCTGATCTGGCACCATATAGGAACAGTCCTGTTCTGGAGATAGTCATGATCCTTGCGAACATTCCTGACCTGGCACCATGGGATTAGTCCTGATGTAGAGATAGTTCTGACCCCTGCCCATAATGTTGAGCTGGCACCATCGGATTAGCTTTGGACTGGAGATAGTCCTGAGCCCTTCGTGACTCTGTATACACTCCGACCCTGAGTACACTCCTGACCTTGCACCATGGGATTTGTCTTGACCTGGACATAGTTCTGACCCCTGCGCATAGTCATGATCTGGCACCATCGGATTAGTCCTGACCTCGAGATAATCCTGACCCTTACCTATGGTTTTGACTTGGCGCCATCGGGCATTTTCTTTTCTTTTCGGTAGATTAATAATATTTTACGTGAGAAAACGTGTGATTCGGGTGAACACTTAAAAAAGGAGGTCAGGCACTGATTTCAAGAGCGGGAACCTGCATTTTACCATCATGCTATTGAGGGCGAGCAAAGACGATGGACAAAATTTGCAGAATACGAAGGTGGATGTATTGAATGACACGTGCACGTCGATAAAGGATGGCTTATTTTTATCTCTACCAAATTTCTTTTTTTTACAGTGAGCATTTCTTTTTGACCGGCCCTTGCATACTTAATAATTCACTGATTAAATAGGAGGCCACTGTATGTATGAATTCATACGTGGATAAAGCTTGGATGAAAACACTGTTATTAATTTTTTCTTAGAATTAAGAAAAAAGTAATTGGCTTTGATAAACTGGTCTACCCATTCTGAGCTTCCACGTTTTTGCACTTCACTGAGAAATTAATATGCACCTAATACAGTTGTTATTTAGCGTATATTATCACTCTGTCATAGAGGAAAATTTTCCTGGTACGTGACATCAAAGCAATTTCTTTTTTAGCACAATATCCACTCCTACGAGTATAGAACGAAAAACATTCTCTTTGGATAGTGTAGTCATATAAGAATGAGAAAAATTTTTCATACAAGTATTTCCCTGTTGCACTCTGCTTTTCCGCTGGGAGGGAGGGGTCGGCATTGTGTAAATGATTGTAGTACTTGCGAAACTGTGCTTTTTAGAAGCGGAAGGGAAAATTCTTCTTAAGTTCGACAGAGATAAGCCCAAAATTAATGAATCTCTTTCCTGTTACAAAACTTTTCTACGAAGTGACAACATCGTTTAGAGCAGCTGGAAAAGATGTGATCGTGTTTGTTCTGCGGACAACAAGTTAGTGTAATATGGGCGAGGAAATACAGCGCCATTTACCAGCAGCGACTGTTTGGAGAATTACTTACTTCGGCTGAAATTAGAATTCTTCAGCAGGATTGACCTTGAGCAGGGATTTATACACGCCATCATCAGACAACCCCATAAACACGTACACAAATATAAGCGCACGGGACAAAAAATTAGTCACTCCTATCAGAACTTACCTATTAACCGGTGACGGCGCCTCTTGCCTTGATAACAGCGGGAATCGGGTGTACTAGAGACTCCACGTGGTTGTGGATGTATTGAACATCGATTTGCAGCCACTCGTGCGTCGATTGGTCCCGAAGTTCCGCCAGAGTGCGTGGGTGTCTATTCCGGCGTTTCACCTTCTGTTCCAAATGATCTCACGGATTTTCAATAGGATTTAAATCTGGGGATTTGGCGGGCCAGGCGAGGTGAGACAGTGTTGGTGATTGCTCGTCGTGACACTCGGACAATTTTAGCCCTGCGCACACGGTAATTGTCGTCTTGGAAGACAGGAGTGGCAATGTGATGCTGCTCCTGGAGATGTAGGGCAAAGGGCAACACTTCGTCATTCAGAATGCGGAGGTACGCATGCTGGTTCAAATTCATCGTCACTGCAACGAGAGGGCCCGTTTCGTGGTACGAAAAACATCCCCAAAATATCACAGAAACCCTTCCAGCTTGAACAACACCTACGACACAATCAGGATTGAAGGCTTCATTGGGCCTACGATGCACTCTTCGCCTCCCATCATTAGAGTAAAAACAAAAACGGGACTCATCAGACCAAATTACTCGTTTCCAATCCTCCACAGTAACGTTTTGGTGCCTCTGAGCCCATTGATAAAGTGCGACTTTGTGATTTGCTGTTAAAAGAAGCTTCTTCCGTGGTACCGATGTCTATCGCATGAAGTTCTCGTCGCAATGTCCTTTCGGAAATTGGTTGGAGTGGACTTTCATTGACTGTTTGGAGCAATTGTTGCCTGGTTTGAAATCGATTTGCAGTTACTAGGCGTGAAACATGGCGGCGGTCCCTGTTGGTGAGAATCGTCTTCCGGCCAAAGTTGCGTCGCCGATTTGCAGTTGTCTGCGAACTACACCGCTGTTTGTAGACCTGCTGGAGAGCACGCTTGGACATACCAACAAATTGGGCGACTTCATGCACTTTGTGTCCGTAAACATTGACCAAACACGATGGCTCCTTTTTTTTTTTTGCCACTCAGAAACATCTGTCTTACGACCCATATTGCCGACTAAATTCAACACGCACGTTGCCCTTGACCACTTCACGAGACAGAAATGATCTCGTAGACCGCGTCAGGGGTGATTAATATTTTGTCCGGTGTGCTTATGAACTGTACAATGGAAATACAAAAATAACTTGTTTGTTATTGAAACCAGGGGCGTATATGGAATTTTTTTGGTGAGGGGGGGGATGACGAAACATGTGAGTTTTTGTTTTGAAATCCATCAGGACAAAATAAAAGTTAATAAAAAAGAGAAGAAAATATTAAAGCATTATTTTCTAAAGTAAGTTGATGCATTTTTATTGAAAATTAAAGCAGTTTTTTCTAATGTAAGTTGCATTTTAACAAAAAAAAGGGGAGGGGGCACTTTCGGGGTGGGGAGAGGCCCCTTTGGGCCCTTCCTTCAGATATGCGCCTGATTGAAAACATGTCCTTTTGAAACTAAGGTCAGAACATTTTAAACTCCAGAAAGTTTGTTTCGATCAAAATGTAAGTCATTCAACTTTTCAGAAACCTATTAAACTTCCGAAGAAAGTTATTTTAAACAGATGTGTTTTAATTACTACACATTTTAATAAAAAGCGCTCAGCAACTTTAGTTAATTAGGTACACATATTTTTTTGATTTAACATAATTATGTGCTTTGAAATGTGTGTATCACTTTAGTTTTCGTGTTTGGTCGTAGTTAGAGTTAAGCGACATTCTTTGAATTTCGAACACAATAGTAATCATGTAAACCTTGAAGGAAGACTGTACAGCTTTAGAAACATTATCAGCTTCATATGTTAACTTAAAGATTCTGCACTGCTGGCCACCCAAAATGCAACACCAAGAAGGACACGAGATAGCAAAGCCAGATTTACTGGACACATAACGACAGATACAAAGGTGAAACGTTTGAGCTTACAGGCCCGTGCGACTAGCGGAACACGCAGACATCAATAGTTCGTGTGGCCCCCATGGCTGGCAATAACGGCCGCTACACGCCGCGGCATCGAACGAAAGAGGATTTGGATGTGGGCTTGGATTATGTCGGTCCAGGCTGCTTCCACACGTTGCCACAGTTCATTAGGCGTAGCCGTAGGTGGTGCTTGCAGGGCCACTCGGTTGCTGATCAGCGACCAGACGTGTTCAATGGGCGACATATCGGGAGAACAGCCGAGACACGGCAGCAGTGACACCTGGTGGGCCGTGAAGAATTATTGCACGATGCGTGCCACGTGCGGACGCGCATTGTCCTGTTGAAACGTGGCCGCTGGCAGGTCCTGCAGGTAAGGGAGGACTACAGGCTCCAAAACATCGGAGATGTAGTGGTGGCTGTTGAGTGTACCGGCGATGCGTACCAGAGGGGTGCGGGTGTCATATCCAATTGCGCCCCAAACCATAACGCCAGGCGACGGACCGGCATGGCGATGCATAATGCAGGCGTCATACAGTCTCTCGCCGCGGTGCCGCCATAAGAGGATCCGCCCATCGTGGTGTTGCAGGCAGAAGCGGAATTCGTCGGGGAAGACAATGTCGTGCCATTCCGTAGTCCAGGTGCGGCGTTCAACGGCCCACTGCCACCGCACTCGCCGCTGGTGTAACGTCAATGGTAATCGGAGAAATGGGCGCCGTGCGACAAGTCCCCGCTCCTGCAGATGACGTCGAACGGTACGTGCTGACACAGGTTGTTGCGCAACACACCCTAATTCCTGCGCTAATGTTCGTGATGTGGCGGCGCGAGCCGTCAATGCCCGCCGCACAACATGCCGGTCCTCTCATTCGGTGGTGTGCCGCGACTGTGGCAATCGCTCACGTCGGTCCGTCCGTCCCTCCTGCACCCACCGAATCCATACTCGCCTCACTGTGGCTGGATGTCGTCCCGCACGGGCGCCGATTTCTCGGTATGATAAACCGCTGTCCCGATAAGCCACTATTCGTCGTCTGTCGAACTCCGAAACGTGCTGGAATGACTGCCGTATTCTGCGACGAGTCATCAGGAAACTTCCCACGCACAGGTCCGGCAGCACAACACACTTCCACTACTTACACCCCGCCTTCTGTGCACCCTTTTTATAGTGCTTCTCGGTGGCGTTCCGGGCGCACATGATTTGCATGTGCCCTGCAATGCTAATCGTTTGCATGCCCTCTCGCGGGCAACGCATGCTGCGAATTTCAGGCCAATCGGATGCTTCCTTCTTGGTGCTGCATTCTGGGTGGCCAACAGTGTATATTTTCATTTTCTTTCCTATTGATCAGCAAGCCAAACTGTTAGCGCAGACAAGTAATAATCTTCCGAAAAGTCGTAGTGCCTTTTTTTTTTTTTCATTCTAGTTAGAAGTTATTTTTTCCTACATCGATATTTAGCCAGCAACTCAGCCACCGGAAAACAATTTCTGATAATACGATTTATATTTTATATTTTAAGCGAGCTCAGCCCACCCCCTTTCATATTGGGTTGGTGCGAATGAAATGTCCGGCGCGAACGAGCAGTGGAGACAGGTCCCCACAACAGTGGAATGGAACCACCCACAGGTGTTGCGGGTATTACGTCACAGAGTTACTATAAATAGCTAGCGCGTGTGTGAAGAACAAGGTTCAGGCATGCTTTGTTTGAACGTTACGTGACTTGCAAAGGAAACATGCAGACGCCGGATTTGAGAGTCATCTTCCTGCATGAATTTAAACTAGGCCATTCTGCAGGAATTGCCGTTTGAAACGTTGACAAAGCGTTTGGGGAGAACACAGCCAACGGACGAGCCATTCGGCGATGGTTTGTGAAGTTTCGAAGTGGAGATACGGACCTGCAAAACAAAGCACATGGTCACCGATCGGTTGCTGTTTCTGACGATGTTCTGTTACGTGTGGTTGAAACGGACCCTCGAAAAACGTGTCTTGAGATAGCGGCTGAGGTAGGTGTCCACCACACGGCAGTTGTTCGGCGTCTGGCTACGCTGGGTAAGGTCAAAAAGCTGGACATTTGGCTGCCGCATGAGTTGACAACTGCCAACAAGACTAGGTGTTTGGAAGTCTTCACGTCGCTGCTTGCCAGGAATAAACAGGAACCTCTACTGCACCGAATCGTTACCTGCGACGAGAAGTGGGTATTTTATGATAATCGGAAACTATCTTCACAATGGTTAAGCAAGGCACAGCCTGCTTGACCGCATCCTAAGCCACCCCTACACACCAAGAAGATGATGCTCCTTGTCTGGTGGTCCACAGCCGGGATAATTCATCGGAGCTTCTTGGAAAGAGGCTAAACCATCACTGCGGAACGTTATTGTGCTGAATAACACCAGATGCACCGGAAATTGCTGCAGAAACAACCGGCTTTGGTCAACAGACGTTGAGTTCTTCTGCTCCAGCACAACGCAGCCCTCCTGTCGCGCAACGAACGATTCTGACACTAAGTGCCTTGGGCTATGAAGCAATACCTCATTGTGCCTAATCCAGGAACTTGTTTCCGACAAACTGTAATCTGTTTCGTCGCCTGGATCACTTCCTGTCAGAGAAATAGTTCACGACAGACAACGAGGTTCAACGTGCTTCTTCGGGTCCCAGTCACAAGACTTTTTTCTTTCAGGGATCATGGCCTTGCCGGACAGATGGCAACTACACTGAAGATCAATTGAATTAGAGATACCTGTCTAGTAACGTGTAGCACCACCTTTCGCCCTGATGACGGCGGCGATTCGTCTCGGCATGGACTCGACAAGACACCGGAAGCGTTGGGAAGCCATACGGATCCACGACCCCTGAACAAGCTCCCATAGTTCACGAATATTTGATGGAGGGGGGTCAGAGCCTCGAGCATCTCTCTCGATGGCATCCCAGATGTGCTCGATCGGATTGAGGTCAGGTGACCTAGCTGGCCAAGGAAGCGAGGTCACGTCGGTGGAGTGTTCATCCAACTATTCAGATACAATTCGAGAGCGACGGCACGGTGCATTGTCTTGTTGCAGGATGAGGTCCCCAGTGGGACGTTGAAGACGCACAAACGGGAGCAAATGGTCGTCCAGGATATCCCGGTAACGTTGACCTGTGAGGGACGATGTCACACGTACCAGGGGTCCCATTTCAGGCCACGTAAACAGTCCCCAGACGAGAATGCCACCCCCACCAGCTTGAAGAGTACCCTGCTGGCAAGAAGGATCCATCGCTTCATGTGGTTTGCGCCGTACTCGTATCCTGCCATCCGCATGTACCAACGTGAATCTCGACTCATCAGTCCAGGCAACATTTTCCCACATTTCTAGGGTTCAGTGACGTTCTCGCGCCCATGCTAATCTTTGCACCCTGTGATGTGCGGTCAGCAGCGGTACCCTCGTGGGACGATGGCTTCTGTACCCCATTGCGAGGAGATGGTTCTGGATGGTGTGGCTGCCTACACGTTTTTGTGCACCAGCGTTAAATTGCCGAGTGATTTCTTACACTGCGGCCCGTCTATCTGCTGTTACAATGCGAGCTAGCCGTCGCTGACCCCGCTCATCCACACGCTGTTGTCCACGGCAGTTGGCTCTTGCAGGGATGGTTTTACCGGATTCCATGCACTCACGGTGCACCCATGACACAGTGGCTCGTAAAAATCCCAGTGCCTGCACGACTTCCGAGATGGAGTGACCCATTCGTCGGGCCCCGACAATTTTCCCACGATCAAATGCGCTTAGATCGTTCGTCTTACCCATACTGCGTCCGACTCTTACTGATTCCCGTCGCATCACTCCTTATATTGTCGGATCGATGCATACATCATGTCGTTTCCGTTTACAGGGCCGCCCACAGCGCCACATTTGCATAACGCCAGCTGTCTCTAATTCAATTGCTCTTCAGTGTATGTGTCGATGCCGAGGGGGATTATTTTGCCAAGGTTAGTTGTCCTATTTTTCCGTTCTCGCCATCCACGTGTGCTGGTCCTTTGCCAGACATTTCATTCGCACCAACGCAATACCGTAAATCTAATTTTTTTTTTTTTTTTTTTTTTACTTTTTGACATGGAGAACAAAGCAAAACCTGCATCAGTGCACGTAGTTGAATATATTTTCTCTGTTTACGCTGAGCCCCCGAGATAAGTCTTTACTCCCCCCCACGGTTTTGATACCAAGCTACGGCCTTGCTACCCCTCTTCAAAATTTTCGCTCCAAACGTATTCAGCACTCTCATCCCCTTCAATTCGAAATTCCTGGATAAATTTAAGAGAATGGTATATAGCGCGAATCATTGTTGGTAGTGGGGGCGCATGTCCCTCAGACATCCAAGGCCGTGGGGACATTGCCCCCACGCGTTCCATATGACATAGGATCTTGCGCGTTCATTTATCCCAATATATGACAGGAGCCCTTATTTGCTCTCACGATGATTAGCACTCATGAAAGAAAGCAGTTGGATACACTATTATTCGTGCAACAAATAACGCACAAAACGAAGCACGTGAGGTTCAGCTCGAATAATATATCTCGTCACCTCTCACCCACTAAATACAAAGCTGTCTCTTTTTATCTTAGTTGTATTTCATCGATCTGCTGCCAGTGTTTTAAAATGAGTAGAAACTACCGGCAGTTCAGATATGATGACGTTAAGGTAAGAAAAGATAACGAAAAGTAATATTCCTTAAATAAGAGCAGACAGTTCATGCTCAAGTTAAATTGAAGTATTGGGTCGCTTCATAATTATTGGCCGATTCGTGCGCAAAGAAACAAACAGCAGTAAAAGACGATGAAATACATTTTATTCCGCCCTCGGCAGCAACACACTGTGCCCAACCTGTTTTCAGTGCACAAATTCCACGGTGGCAGAAACTGGCATCACAGTGGTCCAAGAAGTCGCTAACGGCATGAATCACAACAGCCTTGTTAGTGAACCGTTTGCCCCTTAAGAAGTGGTCCAAATGGCGAAACATGTGAATGTTTGAGGGGGCCATGTCAGTTAAATAAGCAGGGTGAGAGAGGCCCTCGTAAACCAAGGCGTTGATTTTTCGCATGCTTCTAATAGACACATGTGGTCGTGTGCTGTCCTGAAGCAGTATGGGACCCAAACAATTGACGAGCGATGGTTGTGTTGTTTGTTGCATAATTTCTAGTGACATTCGTCCAGCTAACGGCAGTACACGCCCGTTGTGATTGTTTGACCTCGCGGCAAAAACTCATAATGAACCACAATCTTGGCAGTCCACCACACAGAGATCAGAACTTTCTGTGGGTGCAACTCGACATATGTTGGGTGGTTCCCCTTTATCGAGTCACTGCGCTATTTGCTTCCTGTTGTCATAAAGCACCTATTTCTCATGAACCGTAAGGATCCGATGCAGAAAGGTAGTGTTAGTCTCACGGTTTTTAGAGCGAAATGCATGTTTCTAGACGCCGTATCTGCTGCTGTTCGGTGAGTTGGTGTGGAACCCAGGTAGGTATACCGTTCTTTACGCTTTCCAAACGTAGGTTGAAGAAGCGTATATCCTCTAGCTTCGTCCGTCCGTCTGTCGGCACGATAACTCGCGTGAAAATGGTTCTATTTCGATGAAATTTTAGTATGTGGTAGGGGACCACCTGGGGACGAAACCTATTGAAAATGGGCGAAGCAGGGTCAAAGGTCAGGGCATAGGAGCGGGATCCATTCCATTGCTTTTATGCGTCATAACTTGTGTAAAAATTGTTCGATTTCGATGAAATTTTAGTATGTGATAGGGAACCACCTAGGGCCAAACCCTATTGAAAATGGGTGAAATAGGGTCAAAGGTCAGGACATAGGAACTGGATCCACTCCATTGCCTTTATGCGTCATAACTTGCGTAAAAATGGTTCGATTTCGATGAAATTTTAGTATGTGGTAGGGAACCACGTGGGGACGAACCTTATTGAAAATGGGCGGAATGGGGTCAAAGGTCAGGACATAAAATCGGGATACATGCCATTCCCTTTATGCGTCATAACATGCGTAAATATGGTTCGATTTCGATGAAATTTTAGTATGTGGTAGGGAACCACCTGGGCACGAACCCTATTTAAAATGGGCGAAATGGGGTTAAAGGTCAGGCAGGGCATAAGAGCGGGATTTATTCCATTGCCCTTATGCGTCATATCTTGCGTAAAAATGGTTCGATTTCGATGAAATTTTAGTATGTGGTAAGGAACCACATGGGGACGAACCCTATTGGAAATGGGGTCAAAGGTCAGGATATAAAAGCGGGATCCATTCCATTGCCTTTATGCGTCATAACATGCGTAAATATGGTTCGATTTCGATGAAATTTTAGTATGTGGTAGGGAGCCACTGGGGACGAATCCTATTGAAAATGGGCGAAATGGGGTCAAAGGTCAGGACACTGGAGTGGGATCTATTCCATTGCCCTTGTGCATCATAACTTACCTAAAATGCTTGGATTGCGACAAAACTTTATCATGTTGTTCCGGAGGTATAGTGAACCGGTTCTGTTGAATATCAACGAAATGGGGTCAAAGGTCATTGCACAAAAGCCAGATTTATTCCACAGCCATTATTCTCATAACTTGCGTAAAACTGCTTCTATTGCAAGAAAACTTTATCATGTTGTTCCGGAGGTGTAGTGAACCGGTTCCGTTGAATATAATCGAAATGGGGTCAAAGGTCAGGACACAGGAGCGAGATTTATTCCACAGCCATTATCCACATAACTTGAGTAATAATTTCTGGTATGTTGGAAAGCGTATCGTAATCAATGCATTGCATGATTTTACTAACTTGTTTAACCTTGCCCATAACTGCCAGGTGTCTGCAAACTGTCGCTGATGATACGAAGTTCGGCACTGAGCTCATGTACTGTGGACGTTAGTTTTTCTTCCACTTTCAGCCTTAACTGTACCGTGTCACACAGAACCGGACGACCGGCTCCTGGCTTATGGTCGATGGTAACATCACTGGCACCGAACTTCGAAAACAGCCCACGGACAGTTCTGTCACTCGTTGTGCCGACACCCCACGATCTATTGACATTTGCCACCGTTTCGGACACATTCTGGCCAAGTTTGAATTCGTGCAAAATCACTAATCTCACGTCGCGTTGCCCCATCACGTCCCCAACTGCTGAGATCACCACAGTATTTGTCATTTTCTTGTAGGACTTCCGTCCACAGTGAGTAGAGTTTAGGTCCCGGCCACTTACAACAGCGAGATCGCCTTTTGGGCAGGAAACAGAAACGGAAGGAATGAGAGCAAGTCTAGCGACTTTGACAGAACAGTTTGTAGTGAGATTAGAGTACAGTAGATGGTGCCACCGTACAAGTACGATGTTGCACACAGAGGGGTGAAAGAATTTCAGGGGGGGTATAGGAAAGGATACCCATTTAGCCAGTGGGTCCAGCCTGGGGGCCGTCACTTCACGTGCTCGTCCGATGCACGGAGGATATTCAGCGATTGTTAGTAAATCACACCATCTCTGAAAGATCAGCCCAGGTTCGAACCTGAGGACCTTGCGTTAATAGTCTGACTCGCTAACCACTAAGCCATCCGCGACTCAACTGCTGAGATCTGTCTGAAATACCGTTTTATACACGTGGACTAAACCGATTAACTTTGCAGGTTCATTTGGTATAGTTCCTCCTACAAGGCGTCCCTTGTAACCGGCTATGCAAATTCGCCTTGCCGGCATCGGCCAATAATTATGCAACGGCCCAATATACGTCACAGTTCTTCATAGCGGAAGGTATCCGAAGGAAAGGAAATATTTCTGATAAAACAATTAGAAGATATTTCTTTGATGGTCTTGTGTCTGGCGCTCTTTGGCCACACATGTCTTTTGTGCCACAAAACTCTTATCAACCAACAATTAGAAGAAGAGACATGGAAGAAAAGGTAATCCAACCTTTTACCCCGTAGTGAAAAAATTGTGCTTTTGTTTAAAGTAGAGTCGAAAAGGTTCAAATATTCTGGACCCGGACCCGGAAGCCACATAATCAGACCCGACGCGGATCCGTAACTGACCCGTATACCCCACCCGGACAAATCTGCTTTGAACTATAAATTCGAAACTCAATTTATAATTATATACATAACCATGTGTGTATACAGTGATGTATTCAGGCATCTTCTAGGGGCTAATTAGCCCCCTCCCTCGAAAATCCAAGAACGTCTCGCCCCGTAGGTTTCTGGGCAATCTCCCCTTACATTTAGTCTAATTGTGTTCGTTTGTAGCTTAATATTTGGAGAAAGTAATTAAAAAAAATGAGGGAAAATATAATCATAATAAAAATATCCATATGGACTGCAATCTAAAATTTCTATCATCGTTCAACAAAACATTAAACAGTCCTCGCTGAAGGGTCAATTTTTCAAGCACTGACAACTCGGACTATGTCCGCAATAAAAACCTAATTCCACAGAATAGAGATGTTTTCACTGCAAAACATCATCATATTTTGGAAGTTGGCATTCACATTTATTTCAGTCTTCTGGATGCCAACTTTCCATGTATACGGTGAAGCCTTAGTGTAGCTAACGTGACGTTAGTGCTTCCAATATAACAAAATATTTGCTGCCAAATTTTTAACAATGCAAATTTTTAGAAATTGTTCTATTTGATACAGTTTTTTTTTCTTCCTGGGAGTGGTGGTTTACACTCTGTGACGAAAAAAAAAAAAAAAAAAAAAAAGAAATCGAGGCACGTCAAACTGGCATCCAAACGATTAGTTAGTTTGTTTGTTTTTACAACTATTTGTTAATCTAAATAATCTAAAGGCGGCTGAAACCAAATGGCAAGGGAATGGCTTATTCCATGCGTTTTCAGGTAACATTGTAATGATTCCTTAATAATCAGAAACACTCTTGTGTTAAGGCGAGGACATTTTCACAACTTCCTGTCTTGGTGGGATTTTCTCCAGCACAGCCTTACCTCACTAGCATCCTCAATATTTTACACCACCGGTGGTACATTACTGAATTAAAGCAAAGGTATAAAATTTTTTACATTTTTAACAACTTGTATGTGCACATTTCTTGAAATTTGAAATTTGCGATTTATATAAGAAAATTGTTGTACTCTATTTAAAATTTATACATGTATTAATGTATACATAAATAATATATATATATATATAGGGATGTAAGGTCAGGTGATGCGTAACATCACAGCCTCTCCTTGACAAATGTCAACCCCCGCCTTCTCGTGGTGCATCCTGTTCCCACTAAAGGGGCTCTGACGACCGCCAATAGCGGTATAACTATACCATCGGGATTAGAGGAAATTCTATCCCACACTCACCAACCCGGTTGGCCAGCGTGGTGAGTTATGGCCAAACCCCTCCAAAATGACTCCACAACTTAAATCTTGGCCCTCAGTCTCCGGCAGCTGGAATGTACCTGGCCAAGGCAGCGGCCAGTGCGACATGAAGGCAGAGGGTGCTAAGAATCCCCGGAGGACCGGACTAGGCTGCCATCTGATGCTGATCTTGGCAACGTACAATGGACGCTCCCTATCTTCTGATTCAAGGCTTCTTGAATTGGAAGAGGAACTACAAAGGATCACGTGGGACATCGTGGGGCTAAGTGAGGTAAGGAGAAAAGGAGAAGATCTCATCGAACTGAAAAGTGGACATCTCTTCTACTATCGTGGGACAGATACTGGCAGAACTAGTGGTGTTGGATTTATAATAAACAAGAAACTGAAGGATAAAGTTGTAGAAGTTGAAAGTTCCTCTGACAGAGCTGCACGGCTTGTTATCCAACTCTTGAAAAGATACCAGGCTCAGATTATTCAAACTTATGCACCCACCACAAGTCATCCTGAAGAAGAAATTGAAGAATTTTATGAGGAAATTTGTCATCTAAATAATAAAGGTAAGCAGCACTTGAAAATAATTATGGGAGATTTCAATGCAAAAATAGGGCAACGGCAACAGAATGAAACTTCAGTAGGTAAATTCGGTCACGGCAACAGAAACCAGCGTGGAAATACTCTCGTTTAGTTTGCAGAGGCAGAAGGGTTTTTCATCTTGAACTCCTTCTTCAAGAAAAAGCCACACAGGAAATGGACATGGAGACATCCAAATGGGATGACAAGTGAAATTGATTTTATTATGTGTAACAAAAAATTCGTCATAGAAGACTGCAGTGTGCTAAACAAGTTCAACACAGGTAGTGACCATAGATTGGTGAGATGTAAGATGCACCTCAACACTAAACTTGAACGTGGCAAGCTCATAAGACAAACAAAATCTATTGACATAACCAACCTTAAAAAACACCATAATACCTTCAAGTTGGAACTGAAGAACAGGTTCTCTGCTTTAGAAGGCCTAACATCGGAAGAAGTGGACATCTCTGAAGTTAACAGAAAAGTAACCAAAGCTCTTATGGAAACAGCAACAAAATTAGCTGGGTCTAAGAACAAGTTGCATGTAAACAAATTATCAGGAAAAACGAAAATGTTGATGCAAAAAAGAAGAGAGATGAGGACAACTAAAGAAGATGTGACTTCCAAAGTGGAATATATAGAGCTATGCAAGACAGTACGAAAAAGTATCACTGAAGACGTAAGAAAATTCAACTGTGAACTAGTGAGGAAAGCAATTGAAAACAACCAAAGCCTAAAGATAGCAAAGGGACATCTCAGTAAGGGAAGAAAACAGATTATGGCACTGAGAAAAGAAGATGGTTCTGTAACAAGAAATAGAGGCGAAATGTTGACAAGAGTGAAAGATTTCTACTCCAAATTATATGAAAGAAATGATACACGCACTCCAGACATCATGAAAGATACCAGTACCAGAGTTCCTCCAGTCATTCCAGCAGAAGTTGCACATGCAATCAAGAACATGAAGTGGGGAAAAGCTCCAGGAGAAGATGGAATTACTGTAGACATCATACAAGAAGCAAGTGGAGAAATCGAAACAGTACTCGCCCAAATTTTCACTCGATGCCTTAATGAAGGAAAGATTCCTGAGGATTGGAACACCGCTACAATGATCCTGCTACATAAGAAAGGTGACATTGAGGATCTCGGAAACTACAGACCTATCAGCCTCCTATCAGTAGTTTATAAAATCTTCACTAAAGTTCTTTCACACCGCTTGAAGGTAACACTGGACATGGCTCAACCGAGAGAACAAGCTGGATTCAGGAGTGGCTACAGCACAATAGATCATATCGATGTGCTGAGAGAACTAATTGAAAGAGCGAAGGAATATGAACTTCCATTGTGCATGGCTTTTATCGATTATGAAAAAGCCTTTGATTCGGTGAAACCATCAGCAGTTACAATGGCTCTGAAAACCTGCGGTATTGAAGATGCATACATTAATATTATTAATAACATCTATGAAAATGCAAGTGCAAAGATTCGGCTGTTTGAAAATACAACATACATAAAAATTGGAAAGGGAGTGAGACAAGGTGACACCATATCTCCGAAGCTCTTTAATGCCACATTGGAGGGTGTTTTTCAGTCACTTAGCTGGGAAAACAAGGGATAAAGATTAATGGAGATTATCTAACCCACCTTCGTTTTGCTGATGACGTAGTCATTTTTGCAACTAGCCCATCAGAGCTGCAGAGTATGATCCAGGAACTTGCTGACAAGAGTAAAGAAGTGGGATTAAAAATGAACTTTCAGAAGGCAAAAGTGATGTGCAATGCTTTACAAGAAATGAAGATTTATCGATTGATGGAGAAAAGCTGGAGATAACAGACACGTACGTTTATCTTGGACAGCAGATATCAAGTGAGGGTCACATTGATGAAGAAATTAATCGGCGTACAAAACTTGCCTGGAGAGCTTTTTGGAAGAAACAGCATAATTTTCAAGAGCAATATGCCATTATGTCTTAAAAGAAAAGTGTTTGATCAATGCATCCTTCCAGTGCTTACGTATGGTGCAGAGACGTGGACCTTAACTAAAAGAGACATACAAAGGCTGCAGACAACTCAAAGCAGCATGGAGAGGTGCATACTTGGTGTAACCAGGAGAGATAAGAAGAGGAACTCGTGGATCCGAAAAATGACAAGAGTGGAAGACATCATGATCAGAGTTAAATCCCTGAAATGGCAATGGGCTGGACATACTGCCAGAAGGACAGATCATCGATGGACAGCCGAAATTTTAGATTGGATTCCAAGGGACAGGAAAAGACCCAGAAGAAGACCACATGGGAGATGGGTGGATGAAATTCGAAAGTATGCAGGGGTGACATGGAGGAGACTGGCACAAGACAGACCGTTGTGGAGGAAACTTGGGGAGACCTTCGTCCAGCAGTGGATTGATAATGGTTGACAATGATGATGATGATGATGATATATATATATATAGCTTATATGTATATAATCAGTCAACAAGTTTTAGCCCCCTCAAAATTTGTAATTGCCCCCCTCCCCCGAAAAAACTCTTTGCAAGTATGAGTCATTTTCTTGTAGGACTTCCGTCCACAGGGGGCAGATTTAGGTCCCAGCCACCTACAGCGAGTTCACCTTTGAGGCAGGACACAGAAACTGAAGAAATAAGAGCAAGTCTAGCGACTTTGACAGAACAGTTTGTAATGAGATTAGAGTACAGTAGATGGCGCCACCGTGCACAAGTACGATGTTGCACATAGAGGGGTGAGAGAATTTCAAGGGGGCATAGGAAAGGATACCTATTCAACCAGTGGGTCCAGCCTGGTGGCCGTCACTTAACATGCTCGTCCGATGCACGGCGAATATTCAGTGATTGTTAGCAAATCACACCACTTCCGCAAGATCAGCCCAGGATCGAACCTGAGGGCCTTGCATTGGTAGTCTGAACTGCTAACCCCTCAGCCATTCACAGCTCAAAATCTCTCTGAATGCAACACTGTGTGTATATAGGGCGTTCAAAATGTATCTCCGCAATGAGTATCGTAGGTTATGTGGTTATATGGAAATCAAACAAATGTATTACAGAAACGTGTAATTTACTCACTTACTTACAGGGAGTGTTGAAACTGTCGTCCTTCATTTGCAAAACATTACGTGACACATGTTTTCAAACACATCTACGAGAGTCAAAAAAAGTCCCTGCGCGGAAATATTAAGGCTATTCCACTAATTCTGATGGCGCTACAGTCAAAATTTTTGAATTAAATAACTTGTATGCTTAATTTCAGTTTTTGCTGTTTTCTTGAAAACATATCAAGCTTCAGAATATGTTTCACAGTAACACCAATTTTCACAAAATTGTGATGAGTTGAAAGTTTTCAAAATGTGGATATTGATTTCATGAGTTTCCTTTCCTTCTGAGGGGCAATACGTGAACATTTTGTTCTGTTGCTGCTACGATATTTGACCCTTTATCTGTAGTGAGAGGTGTGTTGGTCCACATCACGTCCTACTTCCCTCAAAGTGGCATTTAATATTTTTACAATATTCTGAGTGGTCTTTTTCTCCGGGAAATGAGCACAAGAATACATAGCATGGTTGAGACTCCAACATTATCTGTCAACACCTTGTTCTTCAATCCTGAAGAATGTAATATCCAGATAACTTCTATGTACAATGTTTTCAGTCCATAAGTCAGTCGTGAAAGATACAGCTTGTTCTTCTATGGCTGATTGTAAGGAATATTTAATATTGTTTTTCACGCTTTCAACCACCTTCATACAGTCGGAAGTTACTGTCTTCCTGCCCACTAATACACTGTTTACATCCATCTTTTTATGCGTTGCTCCCAGTTTCACTAGTTCTTGAGAAAAACCACAAAATTATACAGAGTGATTCAGCTAAGCGTGTACAAACTTCTGGGAGGGGTAGGTTGCACAAAGACAAATCGGAATCACATAGCAATGCAGGGTCGGAAACGCCATCGTCATGCGGTAGATGGCGTTGTTCGGCCGCGAGACTGCTCCTACGTCCTTTCAGAATACCGTCAATTGCAAACCGCCCGCAGAGGTAGTAAGTCGACTGAGTTCCTGAACGCGGAAATGGCCGATATGCACCTCGCATACGGAGCTGCGGACTGCAACGGACGAGCCCGCCGGGCGACTGTGCCAAGAACAGTACCCGATGAGACGAGTGCCAAAGCACCAAGTGTTTGCACGGCTGCACCAGAGGTTATACGACAGTGGTTCTTTCCAAGGGCCTGCCAGGTGTCGGAAACGATGGGTACACACTCCTGCCATTGAAGAGAATGTGTTAAGTCATGCAGCAGACACTCCAAGTGCCAACACACGAGCAATTGCCCATGGGCTCGGTCTGTCCCAATCCACCGTATGGAGGATTCTGCACGAAGACCAATTGCATCCATATCATGTGCAGCGCTTTCAGACACTAAGCCTTGAGGATTACCCTCAGCGCATTGCATTTGCGCAATGGTACCTGCAGAAGAGTGCGGCAGAACCCCAATTTCCTGCTTCTGTGCTGTTCACAGACGAAGCGTGCTTTTTTTTTTTTTTTTTTTTTTTAATGGAAATTTAACGACCACCGTGAGCAACTCAATGGGCTATAAGCAGTCGCCCGTCCCTAATTTAGGGTCACTGGTTCCAGGGAAGGGAGACAGCGAGTGCCGTAAGACAAACACAACATCCATGCCTCACCTGGATTCGAACCCGGACCCCGTTCGGACGAATAATCAGAGGCCATCGCCTGAAGCGTGCTTTACACGGGTAGGTTGCTTCAATGCACATAACGCGCTTGTATGTTACAGTTCATGGTTGCAACTTTGAACACCTTCTGTAACCTCAATGCATTTCGCAAATGTCTTGTGAGTAATAAAAAGCATTTTGTTCTCTTATGTGTGCTGCTCTTTCATTTCGCGTCCTCTCTGTACACTAGCACATGAAGATGGCTTTTGCCATATGATTCCGATTTGTCTTTGTGCAACCTACCCCTCCCAGAAGTTTGTACACGCTTAGCTGAATCACCCTGTATATTATCTACTACATTAAAAGCTAAGTGGGCTCCTGCCACTAGTTCACTTTCACATTTCCTTATTTGATCCAAATCAGCATTTCGTGCTTTAATTGATGATCGTTTGAACGGTAGAGTATTTTGTCCATTCTTTCCACGCTTTGATGGAGGTGCACATACTTTCATATGGTTGATTAGATTTTTGATTCCATAATCTTTGATTACACCGTCGACATCTTTCTTTGTGATCATACACTTTCCACATTTTGAACAACAAGTAAGATCAAACAACTCAGAATTATTCACTGGTTGCTTAATGAGACGAAAACATTTTCAGCATTCACTCTTCTATATTTGCTTTCAACAAGCACGTATTTGTTAGCCTCGACGCCTTTTTTCAATCTCCTATTAAAGTAATCCATATTGGCAAATAAAGCATTAATTCTGACACGACATGCAATGGGAACGGGATGCTAGCAGATCAAGTGAAAACCTCTGAATGCTCGATGCAAAAGATGTGATGTGAGAAGTAACTCTGTTTTACAATGTAACACGCGGGATGTGAGAGAATGAATCATCAGAGAAGCATGCGACAGGCGTTTTCGTGTACCTTGATCCGGACAATCGCACTGAAAACAAACGCAAAGGAAGTATCGTTTTACGATATGGTATCGGTGTGTCTAACGTCGGTCGGTGGAAATCTTTGCTTTAAAAAAGAGACGACAATATTTTTGCACGACAAATCATTTTTCACTCCGTGGGTATCTGAGCACAAAATTCCACACTCCACAGTGCGCATTTTTCTTTGAAACATTTCTTTCCTTTTCAAGAATAAAACGGAAATAAAACCGTGTCAGGTACACCTTGACCCGACCAGTTTGACCCGCAAAAAATTGTTAAAGAAGAAAATGAACACAAATGCTCTCCATTGTCATGGGTATCGACCAAAAAGATTTTTAGAATATATACACTGGTGTGCAAAAATTAAGGACGAAGAGGAGAAATTAGCATAACAGCGGAACGAGCAGGCAGAACGGACCGAAAGACCACTCAGGAGATAGACTAGGGTCCGGTACGGTAGGGCATGCGCATATATGCAGCATGACGTAGGGGGGGGGGGGCTGTCGGAAGGGTATAAAGCACACGGGCGGTGTGCGCTCAGCAATTCGGTGAAAGCTATTGCACGGTGTTCATCGGTTTGAACGACGTCGAGTTGCGGCCACCGTGTGATATGGCCAACAGGCAATCCAGTAGACGTCATCTGGATGATTTTACCCGAGGTCGCTTCATTGGGAAGTTGGAAGAAGGTCGAAGTGTGACTAGTGTGACCGAGGAGTTCGGGATCGTTCACAGCATGGTTTCACGAGCTTGGAGAGCATTTTAAACGACAGGAACAGCTGTCCGAGAGTTTAGCAGTGGTTGTCCACGAGCAACCACGGCGGCGGACGACCGGTATATTGTCCTACAGGCGAGAAGAGACAGACGGCAGACAGCGGGAGAAATCGCAAGGTGCATGCAACAGACAACTGGACGTCCGTTATCGCGTTTTACCGTGGTCAGGAGGCTGCACAAAGGTGGTCTATTTTCACGACGACCAGTACGGTGTGTGCCATTAACGCCTGCTCATCGGAGACGGCGGTTTCTCTGGTGCCAGGAACACAAGAACTCGACACATCAGCAATGGGGTCGAGTTTTCTTTACGGATGAGTCGATTTAGTCTGACGAGCGATTCTGGACGTATACACATCTGGAGAGAGCAGGGAACACGCAATTACACCTCCAACTTCATCGAAAGGGACCGGTTTGGAGGTGGCGGAGTTCTTGTTTGGGGAATTATCATGCTTGGTAGCCATACTGACCTCCACATCTTCCAAGGAGGTTCAGTCACTGGTGTCCGCTATTGTACTGAGGTTCTCCTGCCTCACGTGCGTCTGTTTAGAGGTGCTGTGGGTCCTGAGTTCCTCTTCATGGACGACAACGCTACACCTCATCGTACAGTGGCTGTCGCAGAGCTGTTGGAGAGTGAAGATATTCAACACATGGATTGGCCCGCAAGGTTCCCGGACCTAAATTCAATCGAACACGTGTGGGACCTTTTCGGGAGACGCTTGGCAGCACGTCCCCAGCCGCCAGCAACGATTCCGCAGTTGCGATTGGCGCTACAAGAGGAACGGGCCTCGATGCTTCAACAGCTCCTTGACAACCTCGTCCTCAGCATGGACAGACGTTGTAAATGCTGCAACGCAGTCAGGGGTGATCATATCCCCTACTAAAGACTGGATTTTTCTTGGCAGCCTCCCGTCACATGGACGTTTCTGTCTTCCGTCCAGTTGTGCTCGAAGCTACCTTTTCAATAAAGTGCCTTTGTATCCTTTCGATTCCTTGTTTGGACGGTTTTGCTCACTTGTCCCATATTCTTACATCTTGGGGATCTTATGGTATGATTTGAATCGATGTGGAACACTTCTGCACGATGTTACATTCGAAAAACCATCTCGTCCTTAATTTTTACACGCCAGTATATATATATATATATATACACTGACGGGAAAAAAATCCCAACACCACGAAAAAATAGTTGTAGAGGAATGAAATGGCGGCAATACATTTGTATAGGTAACATATTTAATCGATTAAGGTTTCAAGATCACAGCTTATTGTAAGCGCGAGAAGAGCCATTTTAAATGTGAAATGCTGGTACATTAATAACTGGTGTAACCGCCAGAATGTTGAATGCAAGCACGCAAACGTTCATGCATTGTGTCGTACAGGTGCTGGATGTCAGTTTGTGGGATGGAGTTCCATGCCTGTTGCACTTGGTCGGTCAATACAGGAACGGTTAATGCTGGTTGGGGGGGACGCTGGAGTTGTCGTCCAATGATGTCCCATACGTGCTCGATTGGTGAAAGATCTGGTGATCTAGCAGGCCACGGAAACATGTCGACACTCTGTAGAGCATGTTGGGTTAGAACAGCGGTATGAGGACGAGCGTTATCCTGTTGGAAAACACCCCCTGGAATGCTGTTCATGAATTGCAGCACAACAGATTGAATTACCAGACCGACGTACAACTGTGCCGTCAGAGTGCGTGGGATAACCACGAGAGTGCTCCTGCTGTCATAGGAAATTGCTCCCCAGACCATAACTCTAGGTGTAGGTCCAGTGTGTCTCGGCCGCAGACAGTTTGGTTGAAGGCGCTCACCTGGCCTCCTTCTAACCAACACACGGCCATCACTGGCACCCAGGCAGAACCGGCTTTCATCAGGAAGCACAACAGATCTCCACTCCGTCCTCCAATGAGCTCTAGCTTGACACCAATGACGTCGCAAACGGCAGTGGTTTGGAGTAAGTGGAATGCACGGTACAGGGCGTCTGCCTCGGAGCTGTCTTTCAAGTAACCGATTTGTAACAGTTCGTTGTGTCACTGTAGTGGCAACTGCAGCTCGAATTGCTGCCGCAGACACGGTACGATGCGCCACGGCCATACGCCGTACACGGCGGTCTTCCCTCTCAGTAGTGCCACGTGGCCGACCGGAACCCGGTCTTCTTGAGGCAGTACCTTCCCCTGACCACCGCTGCCAATAATCATGCACAGTGGCTACATTCCTGCCAAGTCGTTCTGCAATATTGCGGAAAGAAAATCCACCTTCTCGTAGCCCTATTACACGACCTCGTTCAAACTCCGTGAACTGTTGATAATGGCTTCTTCGTCTTCTTAAAGGCATTCTAACTAACATCAACACACTACGTCGAATCTCAACGATAACTAACGCTCACGAACGTTACAGCGCGTATTTACAGCAAACCAGCTTTGCATGTACCGAGGGGCGCTACTAGCGCCACGCGTATGCACGGAGCGCGAAATTTGCATAGACGTCATCTTACAGATGTACTCTCACCGCCTACCAACTGTCGTTTATCTAACACAACTCCTTCTTGGTGTTGGGATTTTTTTTTTCGTCAGTGTATATATATATATATATATATATATATATATATATCAAGAGGAACTACAAAGGATCAAGTGGGACATCGTCGGGCTAAGTGAGGTAAGGAGAAAAGGAGAAGATCTCATTGAACTGAAAAGTGGACATTTCTTCTACTATCGTGGGACAGATACTGGCAGAACTAGTGGTGTTGGATTTATAATAAACAAGAAACTGAAGGATAAAGTTGTAGAAGTTGAAAGTTCCTCTGACAGAGCTGCACGACTCGTTATCCAACTCTCGAGAAGATACCAGGCTCAGATTATTCAAACTTATGCACCCACCACAAGTCATGCTGAAGAAGAAATTGAAGAATTTTATGAGGAAATTCGTGATCTAAATAATAAAGGTAAGCAGCACTTGAAGATAATTATGGGAGATTTCAATGCAAAAATAGGGCAACGGCAACAGAATGAAACTTCAGTAGGTAAATTCGGTCACGGCAACAGAAACCAGCGTGGAAATACTCTCGTAGAGTTTGCAGAGGCAGAAGGGTTTTTCATCTTGAACTCCTTTTTCAAGAAAAAGCCACACAGGAAATGGACATGGAGACATCCAAATGGGACGACAAGTGAAATTGATTTTATTATGTGTAACAAAAAATTCGTCATAGAAGACTGCAGTGTGCTGAACAAGTTCAACACAGGTAGTGACCATAGATTGGTGAGATGTAAGATGCACCTCAACACTAAACTCGAACGTAGCAAGCTCATAAGACAAACAAAATGTATTGACATAACCAACCTTAAAAAACACCATAATACCTTCAAGTTGGAACTGAAGAACAGATTCTCTGCTTTAGAAGGCCTAACATCGGAAGAAGTGGATATTTCTGAAGTTAACAGAAAAGTAACCAAAGCTCTTATGGAAACAGCAACAAAATTAGCTGGGTCTAAGAACAAATTGCATGTGAACAAATTATCAGGAAAAACCAAAATGTTGATGCAAAAAAGAAGAGTGATGAGGACAACTAAAGAAGATGTGACTTCCAAAGTGGAATATATAGAGCTATGCAAGACAGTACGAAAAAGTATGACTGAAGACGTAAGGAAATTCAACTGTGAACTAGTAAGGAAAGCAATTGAAAACAACCAAAGCCTAAAGATAGCAAAGGGACATCTCAGTAAGGGGAAAAAACAGATTATGGCACTGAGAAAAGAAGATGGTTCTGTAACAAGAAATAGAGGCGAAATTTTGACAAGAGTGAAAGATTTCTACTCCAAATTATATGAAAGGGATGATACATGTACTCCAGACATCATCAAAGGTACCAGTACCAGAGTTCTTCCAGTCCTTCCAGCAGAAGTTGCACATGCAATCAAGAACATGAAGCGGGGAAAAGCTCCAGAAGATGGAATTACTGTAGACATCATACAAGAAGCAAGTGGAGAAATCGAAACAGTACTCGCCCAAATTTTCACTCGATGCCTTAATGAAGGGAAAATTCCTGAGGATTGGAACAACGCTACAATGATCTTGCTACATAAAAAAGGTGACATTGAGGATCTCAGGAACTACAGACCTATCAGCCTCCTATCAGTGGTTTATAAAATCTTCACTAAAGTTCTTTCACACCGCTTGAAGGTGACACTGGACATGGCTCAACCGAGAGAACAAGCTGGATTCAGGATTGGCTACAGCACAATAGATCATATCCACGTACTGAGAGAACTAATTGAAAGAGCGAGGGAATATGAACTTCCATTGTGCATGGCTTTTATCGATTATGAAAAAGCCTTTGATTCGGTGAAACCATCAGCAGTTGCAATGGCTCTGAAATCCTGCGGTATTGAAGATGCATACATTAATATTATCAATAACATCTATGAAAATGCAAGTGCAAAGATTCGGCTGTTTGAAAATACAACACACATAAAAATTGGTAAAGGAGTGAGACAAGGTGACACCATATCTCCGAAGCTCTTTAATGCCACATTGGAAAATGTCTTTCAATCACTGAACTGGGAAAACAAAGGGATAAAGATTAATGGAGATTATCTAACCCACCTTCGTTTTGCTGATGACCTAGTCATTTTTGCAACTACCCCATCAGAGCTACAGAGTATGATCCAGGAACTTGCTGACAAGAGTAAAGAAGTGGGATTAAAAATGAACTTTCAGAAGAAGTGATGTACAATGCTTTTACAAGAAATGAAGATTTATCGATTGATGGAGAAAAGCTGGAGATAACAGACACGTACGTTTATCTTGGACAGCAGATATCAAGTGAGGGTCACATTGGTGAAGAAATTAATCGGCGTACAAAACTTGCCTGGAGAGCTTTTGGAAGAAGCAGCATAATTTTCAAGAGCAATATGCCATTATGTCTTAAAAGAAAAGTGTTTGATCAATGCATTCTTCCAGTGCTTACGTATGGTGCAGAGACGTGGACCTTAGCTAAAAGAGACATACAAAGGCTGCAGACAACTCAACGCAGCATGGAGAGGTGCGTGCTTGGTGTAACCAGGAGAGATAAGAAGAGGAACTCGTGGATCCGAAAAATGACAAGAGTGGAAGACATCATGATCAGAGTTAAATCCCTGAAATGGCAATGGGCTGGACATACTGCCAGAAGAACAGACCATCGATGTACAGCCGAAATTTTAGATTGGATTCCAAGGGACAGGAAAAGACCCAGAAGAAGACCACATGGAAGATGGGTTTATGAAATTCGAAAGTATGCGGGAGTGACATGGACGAGACTGGCACAAGACAGACCGTTGTGGAGGAAACTTGGGGAGACCTTCGTCCAGCAGTGGATTGATAATGGTTGACAATGATGATGATGATATATATATATATATTTTTTTTTTTTTTTTTTGATTGAATTTTTAATGACCACCGTGAGCAACTCAATGGGCTATAAGCAGTCGCCCGTCCTTAATTTAGTATCACTGGTTCCAGGGAAGGGAGAGAGCCAGTGCCGTAAGACAAACACAACATCCATGCCTGACCGGGATTCGAACCCGGACCCCTTTCGGACGAATGATCAGAGGCCATCGCTTAGACCACTGTGCCACCGGGGCGGCTATTTGTTTTTTAGTTTGGGGGTTTAACGACCACCTCGACGGGATATAAGCAGTCGCCCGTCCCTAATTTAAGGCACCTGGCTGCAGAGAAGGGAGGAAGCCAGTGTGGTAAGACAAACATAACATCCATGCCTTACTGGGATTCAAACCGAGACACATCTCCGACTTATGGTCATAAGCCAGCGCTTAAGTCACTGCGCCACTGGGGCGGCTTAGAATAGATGATCTTAAAAATATTAATGCACACTGAAGCACCCTAGCGACAGAACCTGAGGCGTAGCGAAAAACAGAGGGGGGGGGGGCTGCGAAAACTATTTAAAGGCCCCTCCCCCAACAAAAATCAGTTTTGCTCACTTCTGATGATTTTGAACAGATCGTGATAACTTCTAATCGCACGTAAACAATGCGTGTTAGTATATTAAGAAATATGAATTATATAAATCACGTCTTATATATAATTCCTTGGTGTCCCACAAAATTGCGGTACATAGGTACGCTGTACGAACTTAGGAAATGACTCATTTTAGAGATCTTGATCCCAAGAATCGGGGAAAAGTAAAAATTTTCTAAATTTAATCAGCTGATTGCTGTACGTGTCACAAAGCTTACGCCAAGGATTCAGACTTCGTCATCGTAAAAGGCAGACGGATAGTCGTAAGACTTTGGGAGATGACACCAGCCAGAGCGCGGCTGGAGCCAGCGAGCAAGGAGCTGATTGGCTATTATTAAGAAAAAATCGGCTTCACGTGCTTCCACTGCTATTCAACTGTAAACTGCTACAGTGAGAACGGAAACAGGGTTCTGTTGTGAGTAGCATTCGAGGGAGACCACCCAAACGAGGACGTGTTTTTCGTAATGTACGTGAGAGAAGGAATTTGGAAGCACACGTAATGATCGCAGTAATTCACGCTGCAACCTATCTTTCCGAAAAGCTTTATTGGACGAATCTGCCATACATGAGCACATCTTGGGTGCGATGAATATTGAGTGTGTGCACTGCCACGCTTTGTATTTCGCTAGGGAGGAACCTTCGAGACATGCTTTCGGCAAGGTTTTGGAACACAGCGATAGGTATGCACTTCCGCTCAGTACATAATGTTGCCGTTAACTATTGCTTAGTAGTAGACCTTGGTCCCAAACTTCTTATGCAGCGCTCTTATTCATCCCTTAGATGCTCTATGGGATTAAGATCAGGGCTCTGTGCTGGCCAGTCCACACAATACGGAATTATCGTCAAACCACGTCGTTACAGTCCTTGCCTTATGGCTCGGTGCATTATCCTGCTGGTATCAAAAAGGCTCGGTTCCACTGTATTACCACAGAGTTGGTAGAGCATAATTGTCCAGAATATCGAGGTATACATGCTGGTTAATAGGTTTGTCCACGATAACCAATGGGCCGGAACCATACCACGAAAAACACCCCCATATGAGTACATCGCCAGTTCCAAACTTGACTGTAGGAACAGTAGTCTGTGGTAAATAGCGTTCCCCGGCTGCCGCCATACCCACACACGGCCATCATACTGATGGATCGTGTATCTGGATTTATCAGTCCATAGAACCCGTTTCCATTGATCTACGGCCCACGATAAATGTTCTTTACACCATACTAAACGACGAGTAGCATTCCGAGTGGAGATGAAAGACTTATGAGCAGCCGCACGACAACGGTAACCCATGGAATGAAGTTCTCTGTGAATGGTACGTGTACATACCGAGGTTCCAACAATTTTACTCACCTGTACACTGAGGTCTTGTGCAGTACTCCGTCGATTAGCTGTATCGACGGCCTCTATCACCGAGTTTCTTTGCTCTGCCGGTACGTTTTACTGCTTCAGGCAAGCCAGGTGCCTTCCACTTATTCAGTACATCCAAAACAGTTGACTTGGGTATGTTTATACGCCTCTAAGCTTCTCTTATGGACAACCCAATATAGCACCCAACAATCTTTCCTTTCTCAAAGACAGTTCTCTCCTGCCGCGACATTTTCACTCAACCTCACAGTGCGATATGTTCGCGGTCAGCTGCAGGCTTGTTTTTATACCGTTTGCAGCTGGACTGCGCATCTTAACAACGCAGCGTATCCGTTCATTTGCTTTTTAATGGGGTGTCCGGTGACTTTTGTCAAGGAGTGGGAAGGTCACATTCACAAGAATCACACCCCTTCAAAAGCTAATGAACGGATCCGCTGCGAAGATCACACCCACAGGGGTGTCCGGGGACTTTAGCAGAAGGCGTGGGAAGATCACACCCACAAGATGATCAAAGGAGTAAATAGTAACAGGGAGAAATCGATTGCTGAAGGGAATTTTGCTACTTGGCAGCTTAGTTCACCACTCGGTTTCTGAAACCCATAGCAGATCCTTACTAATACACAACTCAGAAAGAATAGGCACTCCAGCTCATATTGCTATGCCTTTTAAATAAGGGGGATTTTTATCCGAAAAAAAAAATTTAGTGTTAAGCAATGATAAAGGAAAGCATTTCTTTAACATTGTAACGAATGCTAAGGAAAACATTGTTATCAGAGATAGCGTAGGCCCGGGCGGGGCGTAAGCTACGCTACTGTGCAGAACTGTGTTGCGTGAGAAAGTAGAAAATGTACAGTGTTTCTCGTAGCGGGACTTATGCAACGGAAAAAGGACTTGTTTTTAAATGCACACTTACGCCACTATTCTCGGAACTGCGAATTATAAAAATTCAAAAATAGGTACGAAATGGTCTCCCGCTGTGAATGCTATCTGACGTAAAAATAATTTTTCATATGAGATATCTAAATGATTGAATATTCAGAAACTAATTGATATTGGATATTTGGATATCTAAAATATTGGATATTCAAGAACATATAATTTTGTCTCGTAGCAGAAAAACCGTGCATTATTTTAAAAGGCAATGTGTTTTAAATGTTTTTTTTCTTAAAGAGTAACTAATCAAAAAAAGGATTTTGCCAGTCGGCTTTTTAGACTTATAGATACTGCTGAAATGCATTGTAAAAACAAAAATGCACTTGCGCTATCTAGTGATAAAATTATACGTTAAGAACAATTAGAAAGTGTATGTCTCATACCATAAGTGGTACCAGGAACAAAAAGGATTTTTAGAAGCAGAGATATCAAGGAACTTATGATGTACATTTAAGCCCACCAGCCGGAAAACTGCGCATTACTTTAAGCTGGATATATGCAAAAAGTGTTTTCCGTATTGTGGTATCTGACTCCCATTTTTAGCACGTCTTTTGTAAAAAAAGATCGTGCTTCTGTTATCGGTTTGTCCGTCCGTCCGTCTGTACCCACGGTATCTCTGCAACTATTAGTCCGATTTGAAAAATTCTTTTTGCATTCGGAAGCTTGAAATGGGCGAATGATGATCCTTCATTTCGTTTTTTTTTTTTACGATGTACAATTTTGCCGCTAGAGGGCGTAAATGCAGTTGATGTCAAATTCAAAATTACGTTTTGATCCACATATTTGCTTCTAAACCTCCGATTGAAAAAATTATTTTATCTTTCGATTCCATTTATGTCGAAGAGTGTTTTAGATATAGTTTCCTTTTCAAATTACGCATAGATTTTCCGCTTGGGGGCGTAAAAGTAAATAACATTTTTTCCGATAACTCTTCTCCTAAAACTCCGATTTGAAAATTTTATTTTTTCAGCGGATACATCTCCTGATGGAAAATCTTTTACATATAATTTGGAATTTTTGGTAAAGAATACGTTAGCCACCAGGGGGCGGAAGTGTTAATTTTTGCTTCTGATGTATTTGCCATAAAATCTGAGCTTCTAAAATATCGATTGAAAAAATTCTTTCGTGGACTGATGCCACTCACATCGATAAACTTTTTCGAAATATTTTCTTCCTTAAATGTCCCACAGTTTCTCCGCCAAGGGGCGTAGATGTATATCTTATTTTTGTCAATATCTCTACTTC
Source organism: Macrothele yani (assembly GCA_039090855.1). NCBI lineage: Eukaryota > Metazoa > Arthropoda > Arachnida > Araneae > Macrothelidae > Macrothele > Macrothele yani. The sequence continues at coordinate 94,454,761 of CM076993.1, forward strand.
TAGGAGTCCGATTTGAAAAATTCCTTCTTTGTTGGATAGTGTTTTCCGTGTGACATGTTTTTCTTATATTTTCAAAATTTTCAAGTAATTCATAGACTTTCCGCTAGGGGGCGTAAAGGTAAATTGCGTTTCTCCCTATATCTCTGCTTTTAAATCTCCGATTTGAAAAATTCTTTCTGCACCGGATACAGCTCCTGATGGGAAATCGTTTGCACATAATTTCTAATATTTGTAAAAAAAAAAATGGTTTGGCCACCAGGGGGCGTAAACCTTAATTTCCGCTTCTGATGTTTTTGCAGCAAAATATGAGCTTCTAAATTCTCAATAAAAAAAACGTCGTTTGTAGACCGATACTACTCATGTCTACAAACCTTTTAGGAACATTTTCTTCTTAAAATAGTGCATGGTTTCTACGCCAGGGGGCGTAGATGTATATTTTATTTTTGTCAATATCTCTACTTCTAAGGGTTCGATTTGAAAAACTCCTTCTTTGTTGGATAGTGTTTCCAGTGTGACATGTGTTTCATATAATTTCAAAATTTTCAAGTAATTCATAGACTTTCCGCTAAGGGGCGTAAAGCTAAATTGTGTTTCTCCCTATATCTCTGTTTCTAAATCTCCGATTTGAAAAATTCTTTCTGCACCGGATATAGCTCCTGATGGGAAATCGTTTGCACACAATTTCTAATTTTTGTAAAAAAAAATGCTTTTGGCCACCAGGGGGCGTAAATCTTAATTTACGCTTCTGATGTATTTGCAGCAAAATATGAGCTTCTAAATTCTCGATTGAAAAAAATGTCGCCTGTAGACCGATACTACTCGTGTCGACAAACCTTTTAGAAACATTTTCTTCTTAAAGTAGTGCATGGTTTCTGCGCCAGGGGGCGTAGATGTATATCGTATTTCTGTCCATATCTCGACTTCTAGGAGTTCGATTTAAAAAATTCTTTCTTTGTTGGATAGTGTTTCTAGTGTGACATGGTTTTCCTATAATTTCAAAATTTTCAAGTAATTCGTAGACTTTCCGCTAGGGAGCGTAAAGCTAAATTGCGTTTCCCCCTATATCTCTGCTTCTAAACCTCCGATTTGAAAAATTCTTTCTGCACCGGATACAGCTCCTGATGGGAAATCGTTTGCACATAATGTAATTTGTAATTTTTGTAAAAAAATGGTATGGCCACCAGGTGGCGTAAGTCTTAATTTCCGCTTCTGATGTATTTGCAGCAAAATATGAGCTCCTAAAATCTCGATTGAAAAAAAAAGTCTTTTGTTGGCCGATGTTACTCACGTCGACAAACCTTTTAGGAACACTTTCTTCTTGAAATAATGCATGGTTTCTACGCCAGGGGCGAAGATGTATATCTTATTTTTGTCAATATCTCTACTTCTAAAAGTCCAATTTGAAAAATTCCTTCGTTGTTGGATAGTGTTTCCGATTCGAAATATTTTTCCTATAAATTCAAAATTTTCACGTAAATCATTTAGACTTTCCGCTAGGGCGCATAAAGGTAAATTGCGTTTTCTGCTCCTAAAACTCCGATTTGAAAAAATTATTCCTGTATCGCATACAAGACCTGGTGGAAAATATTTTTCACATAATTTCTAATGCTTTGTAAAGAATGGTTTGGCCACCAGAGGTAATATGTGTTAATTTCTGCTTCTGATGTATTTGTAGCAAAATCTGGGCTCCTGAAAACTCGACTAAATTTTTTTTCTTGGACCGATACTGCTGATATCGATAAACCTTTTGTGAATACTTTCTTCTTAAAATAATGCATGGTTTTCCCACAAGCAGACGTAAAGTCACATCTTATTTTTGTCGATAACTCTGTTTCTAAGAATTCGTAAGCTCAAGATTCCGTTTGCCGCCCCGGTGGAGCAGTGGTCTAAGGCGTTGGCCTCTGATCATTCGTCCGTAAGGGGTCCGGGTTCGAATCCCGGTCAGGCATGAGTGTTGTGTTTGTCTTACGGCTCTGGCTCTCTCCCTTCCCTGGAACCAGTGACCCTAAATTAGGGACGGGCGACTGCTTATAGCCCATTGAGTTGCTCACGGTGGTCGTTAAACCTCCAATCAAAAAAAAAAAAGATTCCGTTTACACCAATATCTGAGGGATTATAGATCCGATGGAAAAACTTCTTTCTTCTGTCAGATGCTATTGTTTTCCATACCGGTTCCATTGCCTTTGAATAGCTTTGATAAATTTAATTTGAGTCAGAACGGATTCAAAATACGTGCTCATTACACCCGAAAATTCTGTGTCATCTTTCTAGTTTTTTTTCAAATCGCGTTTTTTAAGCTTAAGTGCGATTGCAAATATATTTCGAGTGAACAAAGAAACATGCGCTTACGCCCCTAATGGCAAGAAAATGCTTAGCTAGGAATTATATGCAAAATATTCTTCGTCCTGAAAGCTTCTGAGGCAAAACTAGCAATTCTTCAGATCGGACTGTTAGAAGCAAAGCTATATGGAAAAATTATGTGCACATTTACGCCACCTAGACTATGAACTATTTGAAGTAGAAACTGTACACAGAATGGTCTTCTTCGTAAAGAACATCGAAAGAAAACGAAATTGTTTCAGTCGAATTTTTAGGAGCAATGTTATATTGGATAAAATCCATTTTGAATTCAGTAGCATTTGAAATTTCGTTTGCGCATTTCTTTAGTGACACTTATAAATAAGGTTTTTTTTTTTTACTTTTTCGTAAAGCGTACTGAAAAAGAGGGAGTAAGAAGGTGTTGGAGAAAGGTAGAAAAAAAAGATGAGGAAAAGAAAAGAATCCCGAAACTCTACTCGTAGTACATAGTCACGTGTATGGAATTTTATTTAAAAAAAACAGTACTTGTCCATCAATACAATACAACACAATACAATAATGAAAAAATGCCGTCTGTGCACGGTATACTCCGGGGACCATACTGGAACACCCAGATAGGTTTTATTAAAACACAAAAGTAAAAGGTTAAAATCATAAGACCTTTCGGACACCCGCACCGGGATCCATCATCAGATACACAAAAAAGAGAAAGATGGGCTAGCCCAAACATATATATAATGCTGTAAAGTATGCAGGGGTGACATGGAGGAGACTGGCACAAGACAGACCGTTGTGGAGGAAACTTGGGGAGACCTTCGTCCAGCAGTGGATTGATAATGGTTGACAATGATGATGATGATGATATGACGTAATTACAAAATGCCACCTATATAGTGTGGAATAGGAGTAAATTGACAAAACACACGATTAAAATACCGATTAATGATTATACTATATCAGGTTGACCTGCCGAATTATGAAAAACATTGTTCGCAAACAAGAATGTCCAAGGTCTCGGTACAACATGTGGAACATAGTCGTTGCAGCATAAATGTCCCCTCCAAATAATGAATAAACTTTCGGCAAAAGTTAAGTGCGACCTCTTACCTAGGGAAACGAGGATCCTCGCTTCCTTCCAGATGGGAATGTGTGTTCTCGAGTGAACCAATCTATAGCGAGTGCAGTTGTCATACCTCCAACACGAACACTGTACATATGTTCCTTGATTCGGGTGTTCAATGTGCGAGGGGTAGACCCTATGTATTCTTGGTCCACATCTTCTGGGTTGGACGCTTTCAGTGGAATACGATAAATACCATGTCTGTTACTCATTTCCACCAGGTCTCGGTCCTTTTTAACTCTTGAAAGGATGTTACGTGCTTTTACACCAAAACCAAGTTCACACGGTTTACACACATTGTTCAAAATGTTCACTAATCGTGGGACATATTCAACAGACCCAACATACCTGATTCGTGAAGATTCTCTACTCAAGGAGGTGTCACGCGCATTCCTAATCTTGCGGAAGACAATGTTAACAAGTAAGTCTCTGTACTCAAGAGATCTGGCTATATCACAAATTCGCTTGATTTCCAGTCTTCTAAGTTTATTATTTGAAGAATGAGTAATCGCTCTATTCACAAGGAATCGAGTGGCAGTCAATTTGTGTGTCATCGGGTGGGAGGACTGTGCTCATATGATATCCTTAATAGCAGTGGGTTTTCGATAAACCGAATGCTGCTTCATTGTTACTTGTCCATCAAGTCGTTTTTTTCTTGTTTAAGTAAAAATGACTCCGTTGCTCTTGGCCCATATGTATGTACAAGAACATTTCCCCCCCCCCCCATATATCACCACCTTCTTCTTTACGTTTCGCCTCAAAGAAAACAGCTGCTTCAGTAAAAATATCATTTTTTTTATCGCTTTGAACAACATAAGTTGGTTCATTTTTGCAAGACACATTTTCACTAAGAAAACTGATGATGAATAAAAGCGATCAGTAAGCACATAAATAAATCAGTACGCACATAAATGATGTTAATAACACTTGCGTAGGACTCAGCTATAAATTGTACACATAGTGAAATTGGAACCAACAAAAGTGCGAAAAAATGAGAAGGTTCAATGAGAGTTAAAAGCGGCACCCATAAAAGTTTTCATTATTTTTAATGGAAAAACCATTATGCATTATGAGTTTTCCTTTTGCACCGAAGCCTTCAAAAAGGCTACCGACGCATTACGTTTGAGCTTGTAATATTTATATTTATCACGATATCTGTTTTCGGAACACAGGTGTAGGATAATTGCTTGGGCTGTTTGAGGGGAATATAACCAAGGTTTTCCGCAATTTTTTACATCTCTTCCCGGTAAAACTTATCCTCTTTGGTGTCTCAAGGATATATTTTTAATGCTCACATTATCTGTGTTTCAGAAGCTGAGTAGGAAAAACTCTTGTTTCCATTTACAAAAGCAATTTCCTAGCCGCGCAAAGTTTTCAGGCGAGTTAATTTTGCCTTATTTTTTTTGTATTTATTACAGTATCTCTGTTTCTAGACAACGCACTAAATTTAACGGGGTTTTCGGGATGATATTAACCAAAATGTAGCATTTAATTTGCTTTCACCACTGTCAACAACATTCATCTCAATTTGCTGCTGGACGAAAGTCTCCCCAAATCCCTTCTACAACTCTCTGTCTTGAACCATTCGCTTCCATTTCATTCCAGCATGCTTTCGAATTTCATCCACATATCTCAAACGTGGTCGTCTCCTCGCTCTATTCGTGTTTCTTGGTATGCAGCCTAGTATTTCAGTTGCTGAACTATTGTCAGTTATTCTAGCAAAATGTCCACCATATTGCTATTTGAGAGTCTTTACTCTTACCATGCTGATCCAAAAGTTTCTTTTCCTATGCTGATTGGTTACCCAAATCCTGCATCTCTTCATATTTCTTTCAGTTGTCCGCAGTCTCTGTACGTCTTTTGTATTTGAGGCCTATGTCCAAGAGCGGTTGCAGCGCGGGGGGAGGCGGGGGTGTGTGGGTGTGTGTGTGGGGGGGGGGGGCGCAGGAACATGTGATCCCCTTTCGAAGACACGAAATTTGAATTTTGTGGATTTTTATATGCTAGCCAGAAATGCACATCTACTTTTTAGTACGTGTTTTGTAAAGAAAAAAATGGTACGTCCTAGCAAAAGCACAAGTGTTTGGGAACAGCTGACAGTGATGGGTCACTGCTGGCTGAAGTCTTCCGCCCACGGTACCGTAGCAATCCGTTGGTGGCAGCGCCATCAGTTGGCAGCCTCTAGCATACCGTTGATGACCCTCGCATCGCTGTGAATTATGGGCTTCCAAGCCTAGCTCCGCGAGTGGTCTGAAACTGACACCCGAAGCATCTCCAACCCTACGTGCTTATGTCATTACTTCGTCCCTCCTTCCATCTGTGGATACCATATCTCTGCAAATATTACTCCTATTTGGAATATTCTTTCTTTTTTTTTTTTTTTTTTTTTTGCGTTGCTCAACTTCCTTTTCGGTTCTCTTATCCTTTTCTTGGTAATGTTATTCCAAATTTTACGTTTTTCCGAGAAAAATAAAGACATTTCTGTCTTCCCTGACATCAGACCGCCGTGTGCCCATGTGGCAGAGAATCACTAGTACGGATGTTCCTACTGATTCACATCGAGAAGTGATTTCTTTTGCGTCATCCATGATTCGTGCAGTATCATTTGAATTTTGCCTTTTTTTTTTTTAAACTGGTGCAGTACATGAATCATCATCATCATCATTGTCAACCATTATCAATCCACTGCTGGACGAAGGTCTCCCCAAGTTTCCTCCACAACGGTCTGTCTTGTGCCAGTCTCCTCCATGTCACCCCTGCATACTTTCGAATTTCATCCACCCATCTCCCATGTGGTCTTCTTCTGGGTCTTTTCCTGTCCCTTGGAATCCAATCTAAAATTTCAGCTGTCCATCGATGATCTGTCCTTCTGGCAGTATGTCCAGCCCATTGCCATTTCAGGGATTTAACTCTGATCATGATGTCTTCCACTCTTGTCATTTTTCGGATCCACGAGTTCCTCTTCTTATCTCTCCTGGTTACACCAAGCATGCACCTCTCCATGCTACTTTGAGTTGTCTGCAACCTTTGTATGTCTCTTTTAGTTAAGGTCCACGTCTCCGCACCATACGTAAGCACTGGAAGGATGCATTGATCAAACACTTTTCTTTTAAGACATAATGGCATATTGCTCTTGAAAATTATGCTGTTTCTTCCAAAAGCTCTCCAGGCAAGTTTTGTACGCCGATTAATTTCTTCATCAATGTGACCCTCACTTGATATCTGCTGTCCAAGATAAACGTACGTGTCTGTTATCTCCAGCTTTTCTCCATCAATCGATAAATCTTCATTTCTTGTAAAAGCATTGAGCATCACTTTTGTCTTCTGAAAGTTCATTTTTAATCCCACTTCTTTACTCTTGTCAGCAAGTTCCTGGATCATACTCTGCAGCTCTGATGGGGTAGTTGCAAAAATGACTACGTCATCAGCAAAACGAAGGTGGGTTAGATAATCTCCATTAATCTTTATCCCCTTGTTTTCCCAGCTCAGTGACTGAAAAACACCCTCCAATGTGGCATTAAAGAGCTTCGGAGATATGGTGTCACCTTGTCTCACTCCCTTTCCAATTTTTACGTATGTTGTATTTTCAAACAGCCTAATCTTTGCACTTGCATTTTCATAGATGTTATTAATAATATTAATGTATGCATCTTCAATACCGCAGGTTTTCAGAGCCATTGTAACTGCTGATGGTTTCACCGAATCAAAGGCTTTTTCATAATCGATAAAAGCCATGCACAATGGAAGTTCATATTCCCTCGCTCTTTCAATTAGTTCTCTCAGCACGTGGATATGATCTATTGTGCTGTAGCCACTCCTGAATCCAGCTTGTTCTCTCGGTTGAGCCATGTCTAGTGTTACCTTCAAGCGGTGTGAAAGAACTTTAGTGAAGATTTTATAAACTACTGATAGGAGGCTGATAGGTCTGTAGTTTCCGAGATCCTCAATGTCACCTTTCTTATGTAGCAGGATCATTGTAGCGATGTTCCAATCCTCAGGAATCTTTCCTTCATTAAGGCATCGAGTGAAAATTTGGGCGAGTACTGTTTCGATTTCTCCACTTGCTTCTTGTATGATGTCTACAGTAATTCCATCTTCTCCTGGAGCTTTTCCTCGCTTCATGTTCTTGATTGCATGTGCAACTTCTGCTGGAAGGACTGGAGGAACTCTGGTACTGGTATCTTTCATGATGTCTGGAGTGCATATACCATCCCTTTTATATAATTTGGAGTAGAAATCTTTCACTCTTGTCAAAATTTCGCCTCTATTTCTTGTTACAGAACCATCTTCTTTTCTCAGTGCCATAATCTGTTTTCTTCCCTTACTGAGATGTCCCTTTGCTATCTTTAGGCTTTGGTTGTTTTCAATTGCTTTCCTCACTAGTTCACAGTTGAATTTCCTTACGTCTTCAGTGATACTTTTTCTTACTGTCTTGCATAGCTCTATATATTCCACTTTGGAAGTCACATCTTCTTTAGTTGTCCTCATCTCTCTTCTTTTTTGCATCAACATTTTGGTTTTTCCTGATAATTTGTTCACATGCAACTTGTTCTTAGACCCAGCTAATTTTGTTGCTGTTTCCATGAATAAATAAGGTAAAGTTCAGAGCACATTTAAGGAGACAGGGGGCCCGGATGCTGGACAGTATTTTGGGGTCTCAGTGTTAGCGGCACACCTAGGACCTGACTATGGGTGGATGAATAAAAATACCATGGATAAAATATTCCTAAAATATGATGAAGAAGCCATTAAAATATTCCCGAGATATTGAAGTTTGTATCCCATGATTCATGGACGAATCATCAGTGTTAGCAAGGAAATGTAAAAATGCATGGTTAAAAAATGGATACCAGTTCAGTTCTGCATTAATCCCCCCCCCCCCAGTAAAGCGCAAAATAATATGATCCAAATATCATGATTCAAACGAATTCTTAATGTATGAAAATTTCCCCAATTACAGATACGTACAAAAACAACATCTCTAATGCTTTCGAAAGATTTGAGAATGAATTGGGTGCGACTATACTTTTTGCGGGCTCAACTTGAAAAGACAGCAACAGATAGAATTTTTTTTTTTTTCACAAGGCAATTTTTTTGTAGTGTTAGCTGTGCTATCTGAAAAAAGAAAAACAACTGTAGAACTCTGTCAATTTTTCAAACATACTTCGTAATTCTGGGGCCCTTTGAAAATGAGGGGCAGAATTGACAACAGCGTGTGATGTAGCACGTTACACGACGTAGATAACGTGTTACTAAATTGACGCATTAGTCAAATCAACAGTGAAGCAGTGGCAAGCCTGCTGGAGTCGTTCAGTTGGCAGAACAGCCACTCCTGAGTATGGGAAGACGCGAGTTCCTATTCTACCACCGGCAAATACACTGATGTTCATAAAAAAAGAACACCTGAAAGGAGTCGAGCTGCGACTTTCATTTTTTACAGAATATGTTCATTAGACAATACAGAACAAAGGATTAGCATCTCGGTGTCATACATCCCAGGTGCGTCGATGTAGCTAATAATCGGTGTGGCCACTTCTGGCTTGCATCACCGGCAGAAGTGGAACGTTGTTATCCGTGAAACGTATTGTCGCTGAAACATGTGGCGTGGCATCGTCCTGCTGTAATGTGACACCCGGGGACGTCCTGCAGATACAGAAGGTCGACCGGCCGTAGAATGTCATTGACACAACGGACACCCGTTATGGTGGTACGGGCTCTCAGGGGAGCTGATCTGCCTTTGTACCCGATAACTCCCCAGGTCATAATGCGTCGTGTTGGTGCAGTATGTCTGGTGCGGGTTTCTCTCCGAATACTGTCATCCAGCTGGTCAAGTGCGAGCTGCGCGACCTGGCGAGGGTTGACGCACGCACCCTTTCCGATCGTGCCTTCGGAGCCTGTTGGGGCCAGTGGTTCCAGATTGTGACTGGGATTAGGGAGAAACTTTTCTTCCACTGCCCCGCCCCCTAGTTTTGACCTTGGGGCTCGAAATCCTGGTTGACCGGGGTTCGTGATGTGTTTCCATGTATTTGCCTTCGTTGATGACCTATTCGCACAACGCGGTGGGGCGTAAGGAGGTTTTCCTCTGAACTCCCGCTCGTGGGGCCTTTTGTTTTTCATTGCAGGTTTCTCCTTTTGTCCCAGGTGAGTTCCCTACCGTTGGTGCCGAGCAACCGTCACTGGCGGGCAGTGTGTGTGAATCGGGGGTGGTGCTTGTTTTTGTGCATATATATTGGGTTGTTTCATAAGTTCATGCCGTTTTTTTCACCGCACTACAGGACTGTATTACACCAGAAGGGAAAACGGAATCAATCAAATATATATCCCCCACCCCATTATTTACGATGGTGTCCCAACGTCTGGATAGGTCTACAATGTCATTCTTCAAAAAATGTGCTGGTTTTGTTTGCGAAGAAATCATCAAGGAAATTCTGGAGATCAACATCATTGTTGATTGTTCTGCCACGGAGTGCATTCGACAGAGATCGGAACAAGTGATAGTCTGAAGGGGCGACATCTGGGGAATAGGCCGGATGTGGAAGGATCTCCCATTTCATGTTCTGAATGGCCATTTTGGTCATGTTTGCACTGTGAGGGCGTGGGTTATCATGTTGGAGAAGGACACCATGGCGCCGATGTGGCCGTTTCTACTGAATTGCTCCCTTCACACAGCGGAGTTGCTCACAATAGAGTGCAGCGTTGATGGTCCCATGCTTCGGCAGCATTTCCCAGTGCATAATGCCTTCTATGTCCTACCAGAGACACATCATGATCTTTGCAGGATGAAGGTCATGATTTGGACGTGGTGTGAGCGTCCTTTTCGGGCTTAATGCCTGAAATTCAGGTGCAGGCAGTACTTTTCATCTCCAGTAACAATACGTGGCAGGAAGGGTTTGTGTTGCTGAGAACATTCGCGATAACGAGCGAGCAAGGTACCACATATGGCAACACGCTGATTCTTGTTGTTCTCGGTGAGAGTGTGAGGCACCCAAGACCCCAATTTCTGGACCTTTTCCGTACGTTCCATGTGTCGCAGCACTGTGGCCTGATCACAGTCCATCTCAGTGGCAAATTCGCGTATGGTTTGACATGGATCCAAGTGAATGAGATGGTTCAAACGGTCCTTATCAAAGTGAGATGGACGACCTGAACGTGGAGAGTCGTTGAGGTCAAAATTTCCACCTCGGAACCGCTCAAACCATGTGCGGGCTGTCCTCGGAGTAATAGCATCTTCCCCATACACAGCACAAATTTTGTCGAGTAGCCTTGGCGGCTGTGGATTCTTTGATAAACTCGTAGAGGAGCAGATGTCGGAAATGATCATTCCTCTCTACTTGACACTTCATACTTCCAGACCTGAAAAAAAAAAAAAAAAAAAAAACATTCAGCACAATCACACAACGCAATATGATTTAGATACACGATATTACTGGCTAAATTTCGCTATACAACTGGCCATCTGCACCGTCACTACTGAGCTGGGGAACACTCGTGAAATAAAATGGCACGAACTTATGCACCAACCCAATATTTATTGTGTGTTGTGGTTGAATGGTTGGGTTTTTCCTGGGAAGAGAGAGGATGCGTTTTGTTTGGTATGTGCCGGTTTGATGCGGATGGGCTGCAGGGTGGAGGCGTCCCTCATGGGAGCAACGTGTTGATCTCCGACCTGATACCTTCGCTGGTGGTGTCACTTCACTGGTGCCCTCAGCCACCTCTGAAGGAGGGTTCTCTTCCTACTTGAAGTTACCGAGAACGTCAGCCTGACATTCTCGCCTTCCTTGGTGACTCCGCAGCCGGTTCGAGAGGGGTCCGTTAGGGTTCCTCTGCGTGATCAGCGTGTTTCGGGGGTTCGAATGTTGGTGTCTGTGGAACCGTGGTGTGTGCATAAGGGCGTGAGTGAAACACCGGTGGAACCAAACCCATGTCTTATACATGTAACGAGGAGAAGCAAGTGCGTTTGTGTTGCTGGGCAATCGTTGTGGGAGAGAGGTCGCGGTGCGTGCTCACACTATGACGTCCCTCTCTTCCAATTTCCTAAGTGGTAATTTATTCGAAAACAATCCGACGCGACGCCTCTCCCCATGTCGTCGACAAACACAGATGCGGTCATCATTTTCGCCGAAATAGAAGCGCGTTTCTTCCGAGAACACGATATTGTGCCATTCATCATGACACTCCCTTCGTTCGATGCACCACTGCAGCCTTGCAGTCCGTTGCTGCTGTGTCAAAGTCAGCCTGAGGAGGAGCCGACGAGTCTGCAGTCCCGAACTGTAATAACCGACGACGTACTCTTACAGCTGACATGGGAGAATGTGTCACAGTTCTCCCCTGCTACGCCAACGTCGTTGATGATGCAGAACGGTCACTCAAAAACATCTTCATGAGATGACTGCTGTCTCTCGGCGTTGTCTCATGTGTACGACCTCTAGAATCTTCTCTTCGTGTCGTACGCCGTTCTTTGTGCCATTCCCTGCACACTCTTGCCACAACGGACACACTGCACCCAACGCGACCGGCAGTCTCTCAGAGGGAAACATTGCGATCTCTCATGCTGATGATAAGACCTTGGTCGAACTCGCTGATGTGACTGTACGATTGGCTTACACGACGATTAGGCATACTTACCCACTACCGACCAAGCCACGCCGTGCTTATAACATAAAAACGGTCTATTTCAGGTCTGTGACGTTGCGCGATATGATTTGCATAGGCTCTGTAAGCATGCACCTATGACGTGGAAATATTAGGTTAATGCATAACTTCACGCCGTTTTATTTCACGATTGTTTCCCAGGTCAGTAGTGACGGTGCAAATGGCCAATTGTACATCAAAATGTAGCCAGTAATATCTAAATCACATTGCGTTGTGTGATTGTGGCTAATGGATTTTCGGTTTTCAGGTCCGGAAGTATGGAGGTTCAAGTAGAGAGGAATGAGCATTTCCGACATCTGCTCCTCTACGAGTTTAACAAGGGATCCACAGCCGCCGAGGCTACTCGACAAATTTGTGCTGTGTATGGGAAGGATGCTATTGCTCCTCCCCATACAGAAACGTAGGGAGACCTCCATCCAGCAGTGGATTGATAATGGTTGGCAATGATGATGAGGATGATGTTATATTCGAGTTCATAGCTCAAAGCAGATGTGTCCGGATTGGGTTCAATTATGTGGTGGCCGGGTCAGGGTCCAAAATATTTGACCCGTTTCCAACACAGAGAGAAACAGTACCGTTAGAAAAACACAACATCTATGCCTCGCCGGAATTCGAGCACGGACCCATGTCGGACGAATGGTCAGAAGCCAGTTCTTAGACCACTGTGCACCTAGTCGGCTGACAGTTTTGAATACACTTGTTGGTAATTTTGCTGACAATAAAGCTCGCAAAATGAAATTTTAATTTAATTTCAATTTACATGGGACTGGTATTTAAATAGGTTCATATTAGTTTCTTTCTTTTTAGTTTATACATTGTATTTTTGCCTTTTCAAATTATTGACTAAATGCTATGTGTTTAGCCACACGAATGAATAACACCAATTTTTGGGATGCAAGGCTAGTGGCTTGCCCAGGGCGCTAAGTACCCTAACACCGACTCTGAGTTTATGGCTTCAAGCAACGATTCAAATTAAAACTGAAGTGTTCAACAATTAACTTAAGTCAAAAGTTGGGATGTAACTCTATGTGAGAGACAGGATAAATAAAGCCTTATATTTTTCCAGTGAACAACCCTTAAAGTTTTACACATACATCGCAACACAAACAAATAATAAACCAAGGATTTTGCCATTGAAACAATATTTTGCTGGAAGTCAAACTGTTTATATACATTTCTTGTTTTTTTCTTCTCTCTGTCTTTTAGCTGCTGTATCACCTGCACGACAAGGCAGCACACCTGTTCTCAACTAGATGAACGAGACCACAGATGCTACCTTTAAAGTTAGTCGCCTCGCGTAATTTAAAAAAACACCTGCTTTCAACTAGACGAACGAGACCACAGATGCTACTTTTAAAGTTAGTCGCCTCGCGTGATTTTAAAAAACACCTGTTCTCAACTAGATGAACAAGACCACAGATGTTACCTTTAAAGTTAGTCGCCTCGCGTAATTTTAAAAAACACCTGTTCTCAACTAGATGAACGAGACCACAGAGGCTACTTTTAAAGTTAGTCGCCTCGCGTAATTTTAAAAAACACCTGTTCTCAACTAGATGAACGAGACCACAGATGTTACCTTTAAAGTTATAGTCGCCTCGCGTAATTTTAAAAAACACCTGTTCTCAACTAGATGAACGAGACCACAGATGTTACCTTTAAAGTTAGTCGCCTCGCGTAATTTTAAAAAACACCTGTTCTCAACTAGATGAACGAGACGACAGATGCTACCTTTAAAGTTAGTCGCCTCGCGTAATTTTAAAAAACACCTGTTCTCAACTAGATGAACGAGACGACAGATGCTACCTTTAAAGTTAGTCGCCTCGCGTAATTTAAAAAAAAACACCTGTTCTCAACTAGATGAACGAGACCACAGATGCTACTTTTAAAGTTAGTCACCTCGCGTAATTTTAAAAAACACCTGTTCTCAACTAGATGAACGAGACCACAGATGCTACCTTTAAAGTTAGTCGCCTCGCGTAATTTTAAAAAAACGCCTGTTCTCAACTACACTGCTGGCCAACCAAAATGCAACAATAAGAAGTACACGAGATAGCAAAGCCAGATTTAACAACAGATACAAACATGAAACGATTGAGCTTACAGGCCCGTGCGACTTGCGGAACACGCATACATCAATAGTTCGTGTGACCCCCATTGCTGGCAATAACGGCCGCTACACGCCGCGGCATCGAACGAAAGAGGCTTTGGATGTGGGCTTGGGGTATGTCGGTCCAGGCTGCTTTCACACGTTGCCACAGTTCATGAGGCGTAGCCGCGGGTGGTGCTTGCCGGACCACTCGGTTGCCGATCAGCGACCAGACGTGTTGGATGAGCGACATATCGGGAGAACAGGCGGGCCACGGCAGCAGTGACACCTGGTGGGCCGTGAAGAATTGTTGCACGATGCGTGTCACATGCGGGCGCGCATTGTCCTGTTGAAACATGGCCGCTGGCAGGTCCTGCAGGTAAGGGAGGAGTACAGGCTCCAAAACGTCGGAGATGCAGCGGTGGCTGTTGAGTGCACCGGCGATGCGTACCAGAGGGGTGCGGGTGTCATATCCAATTGCACCCCAAACCATAACGCCAGCGCGACTGACCGGTATGGCGATGCATAATGCAGGCGTCATACAGTCTCTCGCCGCGGTGCCGCCACACGCGGATCCGACCATCGTGGTGTTGCAGGCAGAAGCTGTATTCGTCGGAGAAGACAATGTCACGCCATTCCGTAGTCCAGGTGCGGCGTTCAATGGCCTACTGCCGCCGCACTCGCCGGTGGTGTAACCTCAATGGTAATCGGAGCAATGGGTGCCGTGCGACAAGTCCCCGCTCCTGCAGACTATGTCGAACAGTACGTGCTGACACAGGTTGTTGCGCAACACACCCTAATTCCTTAGCTAACGTTCGTGATGTGGCGGTGCGAGCCGTCAATACTTGCCGCACAACATGCCGGTCCTCTCGTTCGGTGGTGTGCTGCGGCTGTGGTGTTACCGCGGAATTTTCTATATCCCCGTAACATTTAAATTTCATCCGTATAATTTTGATAATTTTTTTTTTTTTTTACTCTAAGGCGGTAGGAAATAAATATTTAAATTGCCAAAATAGAATATCAATGATTAAAAATTACTTTTCGGTGAAGCTGAGCCAGGCTACCCTAAAGTTTAGGTTGATAATTAGATCAGTCCTAATTGCACTCAAGCCAAATGAAAAGGGGAAAATTATAATTTTTTTTCTCACGGAAACTTGATGAAAATCCCAGATGGGAAGGAAGAGAAAGGAAGACATTCACAGTTTTATTTTTCTCACGAAACTCAAAGAAGCTGAAGAGAATAGCAGGAGCGCAATAAATCCTTTTGGGGGCGTCACCCCTTTTCTCAAGCAACGCTTGCGGGCATCTCTGCATTGTCCAGGGTAGCGACCAAATTTGAGATAAGTCACGTCGCCGGAAATACCTACGTGACAATCTTCGCTTCTAAGTAGCTAGGCGAGGTCAATTAAAAAAAGGTGCGAGGACAAGTTGACAGCTGAAAGAAGACATAATTTTTGGGAAAGTGACCCGAACTGAACTGATGGCCAGCGAATCGCATAGCAGGGCTATCTGTGAGGGCCAATGACATAACCCGACGCGATTCGGACTGCCGGGTCGTCACGCCCCAAGATGGACACCGAACACGGGAAAAACAGAATTATGCAACTGAATGAAGACTAAGAGGAGAGACGACTACACGCAGACTCTAAGATAACGACAGCGGGAACACTGGAGAATTGCAGTCTGAGCAGAACAGAGGTCTCAGCGGTTTCGGAGGAGAGATGTTTCCAAGATAGAGAAATGAGGTAGTAAATATTTTAGAGTATAGTCCATATATACCACCAATTAAGATGGAGAGCTGACTCTACGACCAGCCGGCAACCCAGTTTCGCGATCGGGGCTTCTCAAGGAAAAGAGGGTATGATGACATTTGTCTTACACATTTCTGAATCGTGCCTCATAGCTTTGCATGTGCTATGCATTACTAGTTACCCGAAAGTCTCTCACATAGTGCATTAACAATTTTTTCCTCTGGCGCACCGCGCCGAGTTTAAACCAGTAACTAAAGTATAAAGTCAGTTATATAATATTAAGTGCATTATACTCGGTTGAAATTAAAACTAAATTGTTTAGCTAAAGCAAACAACCTCACCGGTATATTGTACCTAGCTTTAAGACCATATTCTAAAAAGAAATAAACAGTTAAATTATAATTCACGTGTCACTCAGATCATTTCTCCAAATATTATTAGAGTTCAACTTGTGATTTTATTATTATTATTCATGCAACTTTTTATTTTAACTTCTTTGCGGCATATGAATGAGCATGGAAACCCCATGCTGATTCATATGAAACACAACGCGATGCATTTGTCGACCCTAAGCTTGGAGACCCTTAGTTAGGGAATCCAAATTCATTGTTGACACCACTAGGCGAAATTTTGGGGGTGAATTGATTAGAGTTGAATTTTGACCTTTTTAACTTTTACCCACTACGGCGAATAAGACGTAGTAGTGGTTCGCTGATACCCGACAGGGAGCGGTAATAGTGGCAATCGCTCACGTCGGTTCGTCCGTCCCTCCTGCACCCACCAAATCCATACTCGCCTTACTGTGGCTGGATGTCGTCCCACACGGGCGCCGATGTCTCGGTACGATAAACCGCTGTCGCGATAAGCCACTATTCGTCCTCTGTCGAACTCCGAAACGTGCTGGAATGAATGCCGTATTCTGCGACGAGGCATCAGGAAGCTTCCCACGTACAGGTCCGGCAGCACAACACACTTCCACTACTTTCACCCAGCCTTCTGCGCACCCTTCTTATAGTGCTTCTCGGTGGCGTGCCGGGCGCACATGATTTGCAATGCTAATCGTTTGCATGTCCTCTCGCGGGCGACGCATGCTGCGAATTTCAGGCCAATCGGATGCTTCTTTCGTGGTGCTGCATTTTGGGTGGCCAGCAGTGTAGATGAACGAGACCACAGATGCTACTTTTAAAGTTAGTCGCCTCGCGTAATTTAAAAAAAACACCTGTTCTCAACCAGATGAACGAGACCACAGATGCTACTTTTAAAGTTAGTCGCTTCGCGTAATTTTCGTTCTAATTAAATTCGACATTCTGTAACTTGGGTTGCGTAATTGTGTTAGACACTTGTATCACGTTTACCGCGATTTTCGAGTCGTCTTTGCTTGCTTCTCTTCTCCAGGTGGAAGCCTTTGTCTCCGACGATATTCTGGAACCCAATTATCAAGCACTTCCCTAGAGGCTGTGTGCGTCCGTCACGTCGGGGACCACCACGGACCGTTATGGGAATTGAGAAGATCGTAAACATCGTTCTTCCACCTTTCCTTGCCTTGGATGCTGCGTGAACGTTTGACCTTTCGAATTCGCTGCCGAGATATAATGCTAACATTTTCATCTCGTGCTTATATAACACTCCCACACACACTCAGCTCCGTATATTAGAACATATTAATTTTTCACGACTTCAGAATAAAGCGTTCGTTAATTCATTCTTTATTAATGTATGATTTCAAATTGTAAATGCGTTGAGAGCATAATATGAAACAAAAGCGATGCTTCCTGAAGTCCGTGTAATAACTCCTGTAAAAAAAAGGATGTATAAATAAATATAGATATGTAAAAGCTGCAATTTTAAATATCTTGCAGTCTCGCGACGTTTTCCAGACAATGTTTACGGAACATATTATATATATATATTTTTAATTGTGCTTCACTTTGTTACTGCCTGGAGGGGAAAATATTAAGGAAAACTGCAAAACATGTTTAGCCGAGAAAAAAATTCTAGTCCGTGTTCTCAGGGGCGGATTGGCCCACCGGGAAACCACGACATTTCCCGGTGGACCATTCAGGAAATGTCCCACCTTCTCGTATTCGTTTTTTTTTTTTTTTTTTTTGATTGGAGGTTTAACGACCACCGTGAGCAACTCAATGGGCTATAAGCAGTCGCCCGTCCCTAATTTAGGGTCACTGGTTCCAGGGAAGGGAGAGAGCCAGTGCCGTAAGACAAACACAACATCCATGCCTGACCGGGATTCGAACTCGGACCCCTTATGGACGAATGATCAGAGGCCAGCGCCTTAGACCACTGCGCCACCGGGGCGGCCGTATTCGTTGTGTCCTGTTTTTTCTTTTGGAAAGAACAAATAATTAATTATTTGGGTACTCATGAATGATAATCGATAACTTCTTTTTTTTTTTATTGGAGGTTTAACGACCACCGTGAGCAACTCAATGGGCTATAAACAGTCGCCCGTCCCTGATTTAGGGTCACTAGTTCCAGGGAAGGGAGAGAGCCAGCGCCGTAAGACAAACACAACATCCATGCCTAACCGGGATTTGAACCCGGACCCCTTTTGGACGAATGATCAGAGGCCATCGCTTAGACAACTGCGCCACCGGGGCGGCATCGATAACTTCATTTGAGCTCAATATTCGTGTGAAAAGTTATTTCTTTAAAAAAGAAAGTGTTTCCTTCTATCTATTTGTTTGGCGCTTACTGTGAAATGACATAGCAAAATTCTCCGTACTTGTGTAAGAAAAGTGTCGCTGGATCAAGCCAAGCCTTCTAGAAAGTAAAAGGTCACGGCACAAAAGCTATGAGTTCCCACCGTTTGTGACGTCACTCTCGAGTTACACGGAATGATAGGTTATATCGTCTTTGACGTCCCACACGACAGCGTTGGAAACCAATCGGAAGCCTTGGCTTCCGCATGACGTCACTAAAAGAGGGAATTCATCTTTCTAATGTTATGGCCTTGTATTTTCTAAATGGCCTTGGCCAAGCATGCTGTCATAAATTGAGATAAAGCTAACAACAGTAAGACGTAGGTAGTTAAGACTTGGAGTCGAGAGTAATTAGTAGACCCTACGCTCCTTTTGTAATAAAGGCGACTCACTATGATAGCCCGACATTCCTACCCTCTTATATCTGCAGACTCATATAGAGCACAAAGCGATTCCTTGGCAGAGATATTACGAAATCCACATGTACCCTCATTTATTTTGAAAGAAACGACGCTTTGACAGTACTGGTTTGTGAATCAAAATGGTGGTTCATTGGTCAAAATAATGGGTCGACTTAGAAAGGGCATGTACTCAAGAAGGATGTACCAGTATCATAGCACAGTAGACGGTCAGTGACCAAATAAAGATAAAAATTAATCGCGTAAGAAAATTATGAGTATGTGGCATGTGCACATTTCAACTTTCAAAATGATCTTTGCTTTATGATGTTTTACTTGGAAATGGGTCTTCAACAGACTCGTATTTTTTTCAAAACTAAAATTTTCGAAGAAAAATAATTGTGGTACAACACTACGTCTTCAGCGTGGCTTGATGCTACATTTAATTATGAACGGATTTTTGAAATTTGTTCACGATTAAATTGTTAAAATCTGTTCACGGCTGAATTCGTTTTACAATGCATATTGTAATAGTTCTCTTTCGTCCACGATTTAAATTTTTTTTTCATGAGGGAATTTTTGCGGCGTTTCCCTGCAGGTACATGTGTTTTCGTAGTGGGCACAGGATTAAAATTCTCGGCCTGTTTGGGCGTCCCAATCCACCTCTGCGTGTTCTTAAAGAACGGAAGACATCTTGATCGTGCTCATTATTAGGAAGAATCTCACCAATGTCTTCTTAAAGAAGACTACAACAAATTTGAGGTCGTTCGGAAAATGATGGCCGATTTGGTAGGTAAAAATGAAAGATATGTATACTTCATAGCACACAACGTTGTTTTATTCGAAATAGGAGCCTTCAGCAGCTACACACCTCTGCTAGCGAGTGAAACGTCCTTCAATGCCAGTCCGGAAGAAATCTGGCTCCCTGGCTGCAAGAAAGTTTCGGAATGCAACTTTAGCCTTCTCTTGGTTTCTGAAGGTCTTGTCCTTGAGGTAATTGCTAAAATGCATGAACAGGTGGTAATCGGTAAGTGCCAAGTCAGGCGAGTAGGCTGGATGTAAGAGGGTTTCGAACTTCAGTTCGTGTAGTTTCTGTTTCGCCATTTGTGAAATCTGTGGTTTTGCGTTATCATGGAGGAGGATAGGACCCTTCCTGTTCACCAAGATGGCATTTTGGAACACAACTTCTGGTGCATTCGGTAAATTTCTTTATAGTATGTGACTGAGGTAATGTTTTCACCAGCATTCAAGAACCTGTAATGGCCGCCGCGATGGCGCAGTGGTCTAAGCGATGGCTTCTGATCATTCGTCCGAAAGGGGTCCGGGTTCGAATCCCGTGATGCGTGAATGTTGTGCTTTTGAAACGGCACTGGTTCTCTCCCCTTCCCTGGAACCAGTGACCCTAAATTAGGAACGGGCGACAGCTTTATAGCCCATTGAGTTGCTCATGGTGGTAATTAAACCTCCAATAAAAAAAAATGATTGAGATGTAGTGAATGACTCCGTGAACAGTCCACCACAATGTCAACAAAACCTTTTTTGGCTTCAAGGTTAGTTTAGGATGCTTTCACCAGCATTCAACAACCTGTGTAGTGAATGGCACCGTGAACAGTCCACCACACTGTCAACAAAACCTTCTTTGGCGTCAACGTTGGTTTAGGATGCTTTCACCAGCATTCAACAACCTGTGTAGTGAATGACACCGTGAACAGTCCACCACACTGTCAACAAAACCTTCTTTGGCGTCAAGGTTGGTTTAGGATGCTTTCACCTGCATTCAACAACCTGTGTAGTGAATGACACCGTGAACAGTCCACCACACTGACAACAAAACCTTCTTTGGTGTCAACGTTGGTTTAGGATGCTTTCACCAGCATTCAACAACCTGTGTAGTGAATGACACCGTGAACAGTCCACCACACTGTCAACAAAACCTTCTTTGGAGTGAACCTTGGTTTAACATGTTATTTCGGTCATTCACCATGGCTCTGTCTCTCTCTCTCTCTCTCTGACACACACACACACACACACACACACACACACACACACACACACACACACACACACACACACACTGTCCAGATAGCTTACAGTTGTCGTATAGCACCCACTTTTCATCATAGGTTACAATGAGATCAAGTAGGGGCTCTTCTTCGTTGCGAAGCAGAAGGTTACTGCACATGTCAAACCGTTGTTGTTTTTGATGCTCCGTCAGTTCGTGTCGGAACAACGTTTCGAGGTTCTTCACCTTGGCAATTTAGTGGAGATGTTCGGAAATGGTTGACATAGAGGCCTGCACGGGCCCGAGACGGGTCGGGCCTTTGCTCATTTCTAAGTTGGGAAAACGGGCCGGGCCTTCAATAGTTAATGCAGAAGAGACACGAGCCGAGCAGGATTTTTTTCTATGAGCAATACAATTGCTGTACGATGCCTTTTTCGTTTGGAAAACTCGCAACATACAGCAGCAAGATAAGATTGAATAATTTCCGCTGGTGGAAAAAATAGAAGTTTTACGACATCCTCCTCCTACAAAACAATTGGAGTGGGTCAGCTCCCTTAGTTGTTCAATGTGAATGTGGTCCCTTCTCTCTCTCCCTAACTTCCACCCTCCTCTCATGCTTCAGGGCGGGATATTAACTGCAGCATTTTTAAACCGAGCCACCAGCTCGCAGACTAGGGCTGTCGCAGACGATCATTTTTATTGTTCTGATCGGTGGCACTTTGTTCGCTAAATGTGTGAAAAGCTTTTAAGTTGTCTTAAACGGCACGGGAGAAATAGGCTGGGAGTAACCTACTTCTGTGTATAAATCTGTGCCGTATTTTCCCCTTTTGTACTATCAGGCAGCAGTTTTCAAAACTTCTGTGACAACGATAGTTGGGCAGTCTGTCGTTGTTTTCCCTTAGCATATGCTCAGTTCAGTGTTGCTGATAAATACTCTTCCATACTTATTATGGAGTTTAAGAAAGCGAAAGATTTTCGCGAAAAAATCGCTTCCGGAGAATATGTGCTTGTAGACAATGTAAAGGGGAAAAGGGATATTTGGAAATATTTAAAATTACTGTCCCGTTCTGAAACTAGTCGGCCGGTAAACGTTGTGCAGTGCACTAAATGC
This sequence comes from Macrothele yani, assembly GCA_039090855.1. Classification (NCBI taxonomy): domain Eukaryota; kingdom Metazoa; phylum Arthropoda; class Arachnida; order Araneae; family Macrothelidae; genus Macrothele; species Macrothele yani. Next base: position 94,476,917 of record CM076993.1, read on the forward strand.
AAAACCTTTTGAGTTACGATAGCACAAAATCTGGAACATCGCATCTTTAGCGGCAGAAATGTGTCCCCCCCCCTCACACACACGAGAGACATATTGGGTTCCAGCGATATGATATGCCTGTAGAGATAGGTGCAGTTTATAAAGCCATAAAATCTTCTCCCAGTAGAACGATCGGACTTATAATTCTGGATATTTCGTACTTTTCGAATTAAACCGCCCCCACCCTCACCCCTTCCACACCCCCAAGGATATTTCTGGATCCTGCGGTAGGGACTGATAATTTGAAAACCCAGAAAATTTGAAAGGCATGGAAATTGTTCTTTTCATGCAATATTTTTGAGTATACAAATCCCCCTCCCCCTCCTCGGACGTCACACGACTTATACAGAGTCTCAGAAGTATTCTGAATTAACGTATGTTGTAATAGAATACGTGTAGCAATTAAGAAAACGAAAACTCTTCAGGAGTCGAATGACCGAGTGCACCAGGTGTCAGATTCGTGTTTTGGTAATTGTTGAAATTTTACGGGCCGGGCTTTAATTAAAACAAGTTAGTAAAATCATGCAATGCATTGATTATGATACGCTTTCCAATATACCGGAAATCATTACTCAAATTATTACTTCAGTTTTGAGGATAATGGCTGTAGAACAAATCTCGCTCCTGTGTCCTGACCTTTGACCCCATTTCGATGATATTCAACAGAACCGGTAAAGTATACTTCCGGAACAACATGATAGAGTTTTGTCTCAATCGAAGCATTTTTACGTAAGTTATAAGGCATAAGGGCGATGGAATGGATCCTGATCTGATGTCGTGACCTTTGATCCCATTTCGTCCATTTTCAATAGGGTTCGTCCCCAGTGGTCCCCTACGACATACTAAAATTTCATCGAAATTGAACTATATTTATGCAAGTTATGACGCATAAGGGCAATGGAATGCATCCCGTTCCTATGTCCTGACCTTTGACCCCACAACCCATTTTCAGTAGGGGTCGTATCCACTTGGTCCCCTACCACATAGTAAAATTTCATTGAAATTGACCTATATTTACGCAAGTTATGAGGCATAAGGGAATGGAATGGATCCCACTCCTATGTCGTGACCTTTGACCCCATTTCGTCCATTTTTAAAAGGGTTCGTCTCCAGGTGGTCCCCTACCACATACTAAAATTTCATTGAAATCGAACTATATTTACGTAAGTTATGAGACATAAGGGCAATGGAATGGATCCCGCTCCTATGTCGTGATCTTTAACCCCATTTCGTCCATTTTCAATAGGGGTCATCCCCAAGTGGTCCCCTACCACATACTAAAATTTCATTGAAATCGAACCATTTTTACGCGAGTTATCGTGCGGACAGACGGACGAACGGACAAAGCTGGATCATATACGTTTCTTCAACCTACGGTTGAAAAGCGTAAAAAAACTGAAACGGGCCGGGCCTTGGACGTGCAGGCTTGGGCCGGGCCGGGCTTTCCAAATTAAGGCCCGTGCAGACCTCTAGGTTGACACCGATACATTTTACTGTTTGGCGAGTTCTCTTACTGTGACGCGAGAATTTTCCTCCGCATTTTCCTTCAGAGCGTCGTTTTCAATGACCGAATGTCGTCCTCGGCACTCCATCTTGTAGGCTTGTATCACCGGAACGAAACTTTTCAAACCACAGACGAACAGTACGTCCAGATGTTCCCTCCTCGACCACATTACGGTAGGTGTATGCTGCATTACGACCCAATTTGAACTCATGAGTAGAATCACCCCCAACTCATTCCTTCCTAACATGTTGAACAGACGACTCTCACGCGAGTAGCAGCGACTGCAGCTCAACCGATTATGGCGTGTATGAGGCATCTGAGTCGCTCTTCAACTCGTACGAAATTCGCTGCGAGTGGGTTGGTCTGCAAGAATCATAGGCGAGATGAATGTGGCACTTCACAAAAAACCACCTATTATTTTCCGAACGACCTGATACAAACGTACACTGAGACAGTGGCGTAACTAGCACAACGTGTCCCCCTCCCGGCAAGATTTACTTCAGCACCCCTAAGCACAATAATTTTCCCAGGATTTCGAACACGAGGGGGGATGCATTTTTCGCGGTGTGTGTGTGTGTGTGATGGCTGGGGGAGGGGGAGTGGAAGTTAGGTAGAGTGTCTGCAAAAGTAGTGGTGGTACCTAGAGCCCTGTAGTTTTAACTTTTTAAGTAATAGATTTGACAATACGTGTAATTACTTTGTCCAAAACTAAAATAAATCACTTGAAGAAATCACCCTCTTACACAAGGCAGATCTGCGGCTGCTGTGAATAAATGTTGACAGCTGTCGCTCTCGTAATCCTAGGTAACTGACTGTTTTCCCCACATCCTCCACGGGGAATCCCACTGCTGCCTCGCGTTTTTCCTTAGCAGCGCAGAGAGAGAGAGAGAGAGAGGGCGATTGGAGAGCGATCTTATGATTTAAAACCCATTGCAGAGCAATCGTATTACAACTCGAAGTCAAAGAGCCGAACACTTTCAATCTGTAGGACATTCAGTGTTTTAAAAGTGCAACTAGGCATTTATTTAGGCAAAGCTAAACGTATCTTAAAGCAAAATATGAATCTTTGGGTTAATTATTGTGCGTGTTCGAATTTTTTCATAAAACTATAACTGGCAGCTGCATTACGCCCCTTCGTTACCTGCACCCCCTCCCCTCGCTGCGGGGGCGGTAGTTACACCACTGCATTGAGTGACCACTTTTATAGGTCTCCCAAGTTTCTTTCACAACTTTCTGCCTTGAGTCAGTCTCCTCCTTGTCACTCCGATATGTTTTTGTATTTCATCCACCCATCTTCCACACGGTCTTTTTTTTTTTTTTTTTTTTTTTTTTTGAGCTTTTTCCTGTCTTCTGGATTTCAGTTATCCAGCGGTGGTCAGTTCTTCTAGCTACATGGCCAGCCTGTTTTCATTTGAGGAATTTTGCCTTGATCATGATGTCATCAACACTTGCTATTTTTTCTGATCCATGAGTTCCTCTTCCTATCTCTTCTGGTTATACCAAGCATGCATCTCTCCATGCTTTTTGGAGTTGTTCACAGCCTGTGCATGTCTTCTGAGTAAAAGCCCATGTCTCTGATTCATAAGGAAGAGTAGGAAAAGTTGGAAGTATGCGCTGACTAAACACTTTTCTTTTAAGACGTATCTCATTTCTGTTTCTTCCAAATGCTCTCCAACCAAGTTCTATACGCCTGCTAGTTTCTTCTTCTATGCTACCTTTCTTCGTGCTAGTTTCTTCTTCTATGCTACCTGTTGTCCGAGGTAACTGCAGGCATAGTAGGTTGTTTCTAGATTTGCTCCACCAAATCGCCAAATCTTCGCCATTGTACATCGGTTTCATTTTCTGTAAGTTCATTTTGAGCCCACGTCTTTACTCTTGGCAGCAAGCTCTTGGACATACACTGTAAAAAATAAGTGGTGTGAATGCACGGAAAATTTTCGAAAATAACATGCAGCAAATTTGCCCGGTAGGTGTAAGTCTTTTAACGAAATTTCCGTTTTTCACGCTTTCCAACCGTAGGTTGAAGAAGCGTATATGCTGCAGCTTTGTCCGTCTGCCTGTCCGTCCGCACGATAACTCGCGTAAAAATGGTTCGATTTCGATGAAATTTTAGCATGTGGTAGGGGACCACCTGGAGACGAACCCTTTTGAAAATGGGCAAAATGGGGTCAAAGGTCAGAACATAAGAGCGGGATGCATTCCATTGCCCTTATGCGTCAACTTGCGTAAATATGTTTCGATTTCAATCAAACTTTTGTAGGCCTATGTGGTAGGGGACCACCTGGGGACGAACCCTATTGAAAATGAACGAAGTGGGTTCAAAGGTCACTACATAGGAGCAGGATCCATTCCATTGCTTTTAGAAGTCATAACTTGCGTAAATATGTGTCGATTTCGATGAAATTTTAGTATGCGGTAAGGGACTATCTGGAGACCAACCCTGTGGAAAATGGGTGAAATGGGTCAAAGGTGAGGACATAGGAGCGGGATCCATTCCATTGCCGTTATGCGCTATAACTTGCGTAAAAATGTGCCGATTTCGATGAAATTTTAGTATGTGGTATGGGGCCATCTGGGGACGAACCCTATTGAAAATGTGCGAAATGGGGTCAAAGGTCAAGACATAAGAGCGGGATGCATTCTATTACCCTTATGCGTCATAATTCGCGTAAAAATGGTCCGATTTCGATGAAATTATAGTATGTGGTAGGGGACCACCTGGGGACGAACCTTGTTGAAATGGGCGAAATGGAATCAAAGGTCAGGACATAGGAGTGGTATTCATTCCATTGCCCTTATGTGTCATAACTTGCGTAAAAATGCGTCGATTTCGATGAAATTTTAGTATGTGGTAAGGGACCATCTGGGGACAAACCCTATTGAAACTGGGCGAAGTGTGGTCAAAGGTCATGATATAGGAGCAGGATGCATTCCATTGCCCTTATGCGTCATAACTTGCGTAAAAATGTGTCGATTTCGATTAAATTTTAGTATGTGGTAAGGGACCATCTGGGGACAAACCCTATTGAAACTGGGCGAAATGAGGTCAAAGGTCAGGATATGGGAGCGGGATCCATTCCATCGCCCTTATGCGGTATAACTTACGTAAAAATGCTTCGATTGCGACAAAACTTTATCATGTTGTTCCGGAAGTATACTTTACCGGTTCTGTTGAATATCATCGAAATGGGGTCAAAGGTCAGGTCATAGGAGTGAGATTTATTCTACAGCCATTATCCTCATAACGTGAGTAATAACTTGAGTAATGATTTCTGTTATGTTGGAAAGTGTATCATAATCAATGCATTGCATGATTTTACTAACTTGTTAAGAGTGCCCGTGTATATTTTTTTTAACTTCCGTTTTTTCACAGATTTTCCTTTGTCAGAAATTCTGTTTATTTCAGAAAAGTCCGTTTCAAGTTTTTCCGTATTTGTACAGAAATTTCGCAAAATCGGAGACGCGAAAATTTTGTGCCCTTACACCAGATAAACCTTTCGCAGTAGTTAGGATCCAACTGACGTCGTGCGGGTTGGGTCAACAGAAAACGCGCGTCTTAACCACTGGGCCAGAAAGACTCGGAAATCTGGAGCGCGTTCATGGTAAAACTAATTGCGTCGTGATGATTTTTTATTTATTTTTTTTTTTTTGTCATTAATGCGAGTGATTTAGTCATTTTAATTTTTGTTGGGGCTTATTATTTTTTTAATAGGTTTGAAATATTTTTTTTTCTGTAGGAGTATTTATCACAAATTAAGTATTTTTATCATCGTAATTTTTTGAAGCAATAGAATCCTTTGGAACTCGAGATCTTTTTAAACTGACAGTGTCTTTCAATTATCTTTAAGAAAAGGTAAAATGTACTACTTTATAGTATTGTTTCACAAAACTTCTAAATATAAATAATAACGCAAGGAACTGTACACCAACTATACATAAGATAGTATAACTATACTAGTTATCCGATTTTATTGTCGTAGATAAAATCCCTATCTGATTAAAGTTTCCAAGCTTTCGCACGTCAAGCAGATGGCTTTTTTAAGGAAGGTCTACCTTCCTTGAAAAAGCCATACGGTTGATTTGGAAACTTTGAATTTATCTACGCCAATAAATTCGGATAACTAGTATAGTTCTAAATATAAAATTTACTCTTGATAGCTGTGTAGCTTTTGTCTTAAGGACTCCACAGACTGATACATACACATCGTACAATCACTTGTTTAATAATTTAAGTACCCGGTTCCTTACGGTAACATGATATACAGTAGCTGGTGTACAAAATGGTGAAGACGAGAAGAAATATCCTGTACCAAAATAGCCAAAATTCATGCGATATACTATTCACAATATTCGATCTCACTGCAGAATTTCAAAATCAGATCCTTTGACAGACTATACAAATTTACCAGTTAATCAAACCTCAAATATTCCCACGAATCGATCCTATTACCGGAAATTCTTCGTCATACGGATACAGAAAAAGTAAGAACGGAGTTCTTCAGGTAATATACGAAAAGAATTGCGGAAAGGTTTCTGAAAATTCAGAATTTTCCTGGCGTACGAAAAATTCGTGAAATTCAGGTTTCTTTCCCGTCATTTCACGGAGAAGGTTGTATCAGAAATATGCTTCGTTAATTCACGAAAGGAGTCACGGAAAGTGGCTCCTGAATTTCAGAAATGTTTTACAGTGTACTCTGCAGCTCTGAGGGGGTACTTGCAAAAATGACTGTCGTCAGCAAAATGAAGGTGGATTAAAAATCTCCATTAATTTTCATCCTGTTGAAAAAAACAATGCTCATTTGCTATTTCTCACCCAATGTGTGACGTCACCGCAAAACCAAGGTGTACTCAAGTCAAGTTGGAGTGATGCCACTATATTTTGATCTCGAGCCAAGCAGCAACAGCGAGGAGTGTAGATTCACTCATTATGCTGTCAAAAGAGTGTTAAGACATGTAGCGTCGGATATTTTTTTTTCTTTGGTTTCGACGTTTAAATATTACTTCTCGGATTTTTTTTTATTTGATTGGAGGTTCAACGACCACCATGAGCAACTCAATGGGCTATAAGCAGTCGCCCGTCCCCAATTTAGGGTCACTGGTTCCAGGAAGGGAGAGAGCCAGCGCCGCAAGACAAACACAACATCCATGCCTCACCGGGATTCGAACCCAGACGCATCTAGGACGAATGATCAGAAGTCATCGCTTAGACCACTGGCTTATTGGACTTGGTTGACAGACACATTGACATATACACTATAGACATTTTTTGTACAGGAACAGTTTTATATCAACAAGTACAAATCAAACATGGTACATAGTATGTCAAATGATCAATATACACAGAGAGAGCCAGTGTAGATCAAGTAACACATAGAGAACTAGTACATATCAAACATGGTACACAGTATGTCAAATGATCACTATACACATAGAGAACTAGTACATATCAAACATGGTACACAGTATGTCAAATGATCAATATACACAGAGAGAGCCAGTGTAGATCAAGTAACACATAGAGAACTAGTACATATCAAACATGGTACACAGTATGTCAAATGATCACTATACACATAGAGAACTAGTACATATCAAACATGGTACACAGTATGTCAAATGATCAATATACACAGAGAGAGCCAGTGTAGATCAAGTAACACAGAGAGAGCCAGTGTAGATCAAGTAACACATAGAGAACTAGTACATATCAAACATGGTACACAGTATGTCAAATGATCACTATACACATAGAGAACTAGTACATATCAAACATGGTACACAGTATGCCAAATGATCAATATACACAGAGAGAGCCAGTGTAGATCAAGTAACACATAGAGAACTAGTACATATCAAACATGGTACACAGTATGTCAAATGACATAGAGAACTAGTACAGATCAAACATGGTACACAGTATGTCAAATGATCAATATACACAGAGAGAGCCAGTGTAGATCAAGTAACACATAGAGAACTAGTACATATCAAACATGGTACACAGTATGTCAAATGATCACTATACACATGGAGAACTAGTACATATCAAACATGGTACACAGTATGTCAAATGATCAATATACACAGAGAGAGCCAGTGTAGATCAAGTAACACATAGAGAACTAGTACATATCAAACATGGTACACAGTATGTCAAATGATCAATATACACAGAGAGAGCCAGTGTAGATCAAGTAACACATAGAGAACTAGTACATATCAAACATGGTACACAGTATGTCAAATGATCAATATACACAGAGAGAGCCAGTGTAGATCAAGTAACACTGGAGAACTAGTACATATCAAACATGGTACACAGTATGTCAAATGATCAATATACACAGAGAGAGCCAGTGTAGATCAAGTAACACAGAGAGAGCCAGTGTAGATCAAGTAACACAGAGAGAGCCAGTGTAGATCAAGTAACACGTAGAGAACTAGTGCATATCAAACATGGTACACAGTATGTCAAATGATCAATATACACAGAGAGAGCCAGTGTAGATCAAGTAACACAGAGAGAGCCAGTGTAGATCAAGTAACACAGAGAGAGCCAGTGTAGATCAAGTAACACATAGAGAACTAGTACATATCAAACATGGTACACAGTATGTCAAATGATCACTATACACATAGAGAACTAGTACATATCAAACATGGTACACAGTATGTCAAATGATCACTATACACAGAGAGGGAGCCAGTGTAGATCAAGTAACACATAGAGAACTAGTGCAAATCAAACATGGTACACAGTACGTCAAATGATCAACATGCACAGAGAGAGCCAGTGTAGATCAAGTAACAACTAGAGAACTAGTACATATCAAACATGATACACAGTATGTCAAATGATCACTATACACATAGAGAACTAGTACATATCAAACATGGTACACAGTATGTCAAATGATCTCTATACACAGAGAGAGATAGCCAGTGTAGACCAAGTAACACATAGAGAACTAGTACATATCAAACATGGCACACAGTATGTCAGATGATCAATATACATAGAGAGCCAGTATTGATCAAGTAACACATGGAGAGCCAGAACCGAAAGACAAACACAAATATCCATGCTTCACCGGGATTCGAACCCGTACCCAACTAGGACGAATGGTCGTAAGCCAGCGCTTAGACTATTGCGTCACCGGGGCGGCCGTGTCGACAGTTTTCTTATTTATTAGCCTTCTGTTGAGTCTGTATTCTGTTTTGTATGCATATCAATGTTTGTATGGCTTACATAATTTTTTGTCTTCACCCAATTGCTACATCACTCTGCTAAACGCCTACACACCCCCTTGTCTTCCCAGTTCAGTGATTGAGAAACATTCTGCATGTGCCATTGAAAATATTGGGATACATGGTGTCCTCTTGTGTCACTCTATTACCTGTTTTTATAGGTGCATATACATATACTGTGTACAAGTATACATCGGATAATCACAATTAAAGAGGTGGTGTTCAGAGCCCCGTAGCAAAATACACTATATTGACAAAAGTCACCGGACACCCCTTCAAAAGCAAATGAACGGATCCGCTGCGTTGATAAGATGCTCGGTACAGCCGCAAACGGTATAAAAGCAAGCCTGCAGCTGACCGCGATCATATCGCACTGTGAGTTTGAGTGAAAATATCGCGGCACGAGAGAACTGACTTTGAGAAAGGAAAGATTGTTGGGTGTTATATTAGTGGGTTGTCCATAAGAGAAACCGAGAGGTGTTTAAACAAACCCAAGTCAACTGTTTTGGATGTACTGAATAAGTAGGAGACACATGGCGTACCTGAAGTAGCAAAACGTACCGGCAGACCAAAGAAAATTAGTGATAGAGGACGTCGAAGCCTCAGGAGAGTCTTTACAGCTAATCGACGGAGTACTGCACAAGACCTCAGTGTACAGGTGAGTAAAATTGCTGGAACCTCAGTATGTACACGTAACATTCGCAGAGAACTTCATTCCATGGGTTACCGTGGTCGTGTGGCTCCTCATAAGCTTTTCATCTCCACTCGGAATGCTACTCGTCGTTTAGCATGGTATAAAAAACATTTATCGTGGACCTTAGATAAATGGAAACGGGTCCTATGGAGTGATGAATCCAGATACACGATCCATCAGTTTGATGGCCGTGTGTGGGTATGGCGGCAGCCGGGTGAACGCTATTTACCATAGTGTACTGTTCCTACGGTCAAGTTTGGATCTGGCAGTGTACTTGTGTAGGGGTGTTTATCGTGGTATGGTCCCGACCCATTGGTTATCGTGGACAAACCTGTTAACCGGAACGTCTACCTCGATATTCTGTACAATTATGCCCTACCAACTCTGTGGCAATACTATGGAACCGAGCCTTGTTGGCACCAGAAGGATAATGCACCGAGCCATAAAGCAAGGACTGTTACGGCGTGGTTTGATGATAATTCCGTATCGTGTGTGGACTGACCAGCACAGAGCCCTGATCTTAATCCCATAGAGCACCTATGGGATGAGTTAGAGCGTCGCATAAGAAGTTTGGAACCAAGGCCTACTACTAAGCAACAGTTAGCGGCAGCATTATGTACTGAATGGAAGCGCATGCCTATCGCTGTGTTCCAAAACCTTGTCGAAAGCCTGTCTCAAAGGGGCAGTGCATGCATTAAGGCCAAAGGTGGACCGACACTGTACTAATGTATGTCAATAAATGCTATGTTGTGTTTCTCTTCTAGGTGTCCGGTGACTTTTGTCAATATAGTGTACATACAGTATATGGGTCGAAACGGAACCAAACTTGTTAGGTATACTCTCACGAACATGCGCTTGCGATTTATGAATACCAAAAAAAAAGATGACACCGAATTTTCGGTTGTAATGAACACGCCTTTTGAATCCGTTCTAAGGTAAATTAAATATATCAAGCTATTCAGAATCAATGAAACCGGTTAGGAAAACAATCAACTGGTTTCTGTAATCGATAAAATGTCCACAAATAGAAACATGTACTTAGTTCCACCAGCAGCTAAAAAGCATGTTATGAAAATTAACAAATGGCGCACAAAAAATTCTTATAGCACAAGGAAGGTATCAAAGACAAAGAGATTTTCAAATCGAACAGTTAAAAGAAGAAATATATAGTAGAAGGAAACGATATAAGCACAACAAAGGTATCAGAGACAAAGAGATTTTCAAATCGAACAGTTAAAAGAAGAAATATACAGTAGAAGGAAACGATATAAGCACAAGAAAAGTATCGGAGACTAAGAGATTTTCAAATCGAACAGTTAAAAAAAGAAATATAGAAGTAAACAACTCTACATTTGCTAGCGATGGAATTTTGCATAAGGGAAAAGTTAAAAATAGGTGAAAAGTATTCTTCATGGGAAAAAGCTATGCTAAGGAAAAAGAACTTTCCAAATACGTCTCTCGGAAGCAGAGATAGCGGGAAAGAAGGTTTCGATCTTTACTCCCCTAGAGAGAAATATTTGCATTATTTAAAGAGGATAATGCTCCACATCTCTATTGTAGCGAATGGCATACAGTAAATAAGGAATTTCTCAATGGTGTTTTTAGAAACAGAAATACACCTGCAAACTGAAGTATACAAACACCACCTATCGAAAGAACTTTAAACTACAAAATTATTCATATGATAGCCTAAAGTGATATATACTCTCACGAGGTAAATGGCATCAGGTGTTGAAAGAATTTTTTAAATCCCACCTGTAGAAGCAGAGATATTGAGAAAAACGGACTAGGCATTTGCGCCCGCCCCTAGCAGTGAAATTGTGCATTATTTTGGGAAGAAAATACGCACACAGAGTTTGCATGGTTAATATTATCTGATCGAATAAAGAGGTTTTCCAACCGGGTTTTTAATCCCGCAGATATTGCTGTAAACGGAAACGTGAACTTACGCCCTCTGGTGGAAAACGGAAACGTGAACTTAAGTTGAGAAAAATTGAAACTATATAAGAAACATTTCGCAACGGAAACGCTCTGCAACAAAGAACGAATTTTTCAAATTGGGCTCTTAGAAGCAGAGATACCGGTAAAAATAAGATATGCATCTACGCCCCCTGGCGGAAAATCAGTGCATTATTTTAAGAAGACAATATTTCGAAAATGTTTATCGATGTGAGTGGTATGGGTCCACAAAAGAATTTTTTCAATCTAGATTTTAGAAAATAAGATTTTGCTGCAAAGACATCAGAAGCAGAAATTGGCACTTACGCCCCTGGTGGTCAAACCATTTTTACCAAAAATTAGGAAAATACGTAAAAAAATTCCCATCAGGAGCTGTATTCACTGCAGAAAGAATTTTTCAAATCGGAGTTTTTGAAGGAGAGGTATCCGGGAAAACGCAATTTAATTTTACGCCCTCTTGCAGAAAATGTAGGCGTAACTTGAAAAAGTGACTATACCTAAAATAGTCTTCGACGTAAATAGAATCGAAAGGTAAAATAATTTTTTCAATCGGATGTTTAGAAGCATGCATATGGAATTTAATGTATTTTGAATTCGATATCGTCTGCACTTACGTCCTCTAGCTGCGAAATTGCGCATCGTAAAAAAAAAAAAAAATGAAATAAAGAATCATAATCCGCTCATTTCAAGCTTCCAAACGCAAAAATAATTTTTCGAATAGGACTAATAGTTGCAGAGCTATGGTGTGCACAGACGGACGGATCGACGGACATACCGGTAACATAAGCATGATCTTATTTACAAAAGATGTGCTAAAAAAATTTCCACTTTGTGCCACGAGGAGATACGTGGCGATACAAGCGCAAGAGATATGTACGAGGGTGATCGCAATGCAAGATGAGGTATTCAGAGCCCTGTACTGACATCGCAGTTGGACAAAACGCAACGCACGTGGTATGAGTACTCCCTCGAACAGCCGCTCTCGTTGTAAGAAAACACAAAATGATTACATATGTAACACGATGTAATGGTTACAACACTAAAAAACTAACGGAAAAGTGTGATTACCTCTTTTAATTTGGTACTGGAAGATTTGCTAGCTCCCAGGTCACAAAAAATAATTGTAAATATGTATGCATGTACTCATTCGCCCCGTGGAACTTCTTTGCTTGCGCCATTTTCGGGCAGAGCGGACGAAATCAGCAGGTTTAACACTGTTGCTGTCAAATACACGTGATTAGCCGCATTGCAATCGGCTTAGTTCATAAGTATTTGAATTGTATTTTACCTGTCTTGTGTGGTAATGGGATTATCTGGGGGCCGCGGATGGCCTAGTGGTCAACGTTCGTGACTGCCACTGAGGAACCTCAGGTTCGAACGCTCGAACTACTAAATATCCGCCGTGCGTCGGATGGGCACGTTAAGCCGTCGGACCCCGGGTACTGCCCCCCCCCCCGGTAATAAATAATGGCGTCTTCTTCCTCCTTAATACCTCGCTTCCGTGTGACTTTCCTATCGGGCACTCTAGCCCAAATCTACTAGCTTCCTATTTCTAAGGGTTGTTTAAGACTTAGGGTCAGACACTCCGTTCCTAAAATCCTCTACCGATGATCTGAATGGGATTATCTCCAGGATGCGTTAATAAGGGAAAACGCAGGCTTAATGGTGTTTGCAAGTGGCCCCACGTTTTTTTTTTTTTTTTTTTTTTTTTTGATTGAAGGTTTAACGACCGCCGTGAGCAACTCAATGGGCTATAAGCAGTCGCCCGTCCCTAATTTAGGGTCACTGGTTCCAGGGAAGGGAGAGAGCCAGTGCCGTAAGACAAATACAACTTCCATGCCTCACCGGGATTCGAACCCGGACCCCGTTCGGACGAATGATCAGAGGCCATCGCTTAGACCACTGCGCCACCGGGGCGGCGGCCCCACGTTGGTGAGATTAACTCGGAAATCCGATAGTAGTATTTTCTGAAGTTTTAAGACAGAACGGGCACTTTTTGCTTTGGTAGTGAAAGCGAGGCAGACGGGACCTTAGTTTCCGAGCGAGAGAGAGAGGTCGAGTTGGGAGTTTCGGCGTCGGCGGTAGCAGCAACGTCGGTGTACGGGAAACACGAAGTTCGGGTCTAGTGTCTATAGCACGGACGGGATTGAAGTCAATCAAGCATTCTATTTACCTGCCCTTCGAGTGGTCCCAAGCCACATAGAGCGAAATAATCTGTTTGTCCTTGTTATAGTTAAAGAAGGGCCTGAATTCTATTTTTCTTCGAGTGCGTGATTCTACTACGGAGCGAACCAAAACAAAATTATGTGACGGATCTCGCTGAATCGCGGTTATGTTGAGCAGGATCTAAAAAGGAGCAAGGGTCGTTACAAGTACAGATTAGAGATATGTTTCGATGGATCCTCCATTCTGATGTTCTAAACGCTGCATGCGTTGAACGACGTTCTCCACAGTGGAACGCAACTAGTCCTCATGAATTTGTTTCACATGCAGCGTTATTCCGTCTTTCAAAACTGTCAAATCAGGAACATAGTTATAATAAACCCGACTTTTGAGGTGTCCCCGCTACCAAAAATCACAGGGGTTGAATGCAGGCGAATGAAACGGCCAAGCTGTGGGGAATGAACAACTAATCACAGCTATTGCTGCACCGTTGCAACGGCTACTATACCGACGATGCAGTAGGAGGAGGTGCTCCATCCTACAAAAATATGGTTGAGTCGAGAACTAGTCGCTTCTGAAGTTGCAGGACTACAAAGTTGTGGAGCACTCTCGATACCAGTGAGCATTGACGATAAAAGTCACTGGTTCTGACGATTCGGTGTCTGTCGAACGTACCATATGCGCAGTGGACCTTATTCACCTCGCATTGCATCATGGGAAAACTTTTCCGTGTCTGCGGACCAATAGTAGCTTGTTTACATGAATTTTCCGATTGCTTAACAAGGCGTTATACGTTCCAGGGGTTCAGGAAAACCGCGATTTTCGTGAATGTATTAACCACATGCCTAACTTTTTTTATCATATGACTGTGCTAATAAATCCTATCACCTAAAATGTACAGAAGAAAAAATGACTTTCCGTGATTTTCCTCTGAAAGGGCCGACACTGTTAAAGGAATAGCGGCTGTGTAAAATGAAACGCGATGATTTCCATTCCAATGTGCGTTGTCGAATATGTTCTGCCCACTTTAACGAGGAAGATTTTGAATATTTTGGCACTAAAAATAGAAGGCGGTTAAAACCTGGTAGTATTCCTTCGATATTAATTTTCAAAAAATATGAAAAAAGATAAACGAATTGCATATCTAAATCGGTAAGTTGCGAATTAACTTCTGCGTTCTTTCCCTAAAGAGCGAAATATATCTATAATTTTTCTTTTATTTAATGGTACGCATTAATTTTATTTTTAAGTAGATTGCCAAACGAGTGACAATGAGAAGTTTTTAGTTGTTGTTTTTTAAAACCCATTTTGTGTCCATATTACCTATTTGTCCGGACTTCTAAATATTCCGTTTAAAAAAAAAAATCCAGTTTTATGTTACAGTTGTTTCCCCAATATCTAACAATAGGAATGTGAAATTTAATATATCTTCTTCGCGCTGTAGCTCTATTAAGTCGTTGGCATACTCCAAGACGTTAAAATTTTTAAAAATTGTCCAACAGTAATGAATAATCTAATAGCGACAACATTGAATCACCAGCCATGTTGGTCCGCAGAAATCTACTTCTGACGTCACATGAATAAGGTCCATACTCAGGGGTGAGGGAGGTGCAATTTAAAGCTTTCAGTGCTGTCCTGGGGAGCGATTGAAAAAGCAGGTACATTTCGCCGGCCCCCCACCCCGGCAAATTCAAAATTCAACAGTGCCATTCGTTTGTGCTACGTTTGTGCTGGTTTGTACCGCAAACCGTGTCGTTTGTGCTAGCATAGTTTTTGAGATATTCAAAATATAAATTGGGGAGGGGGATGGTCAGCCCCCCACCCCGGCAAATTCAAAATTTAACAATGCCATTCGTTTGTGCTACGTTTGTGCTGGTTTGTGCCGCAAACCGTGTCGTTTGTGCTAGCTTACTTTTTGAGATATTCAAAATGTAAGTTGGGGGGGATGCTCAGCCCCACACGCTGGCAAATTCAAAATTCAACAGTGCCATTCGTTTGTCTTACGTTTGTGCTGGTTTGTGCTAGCTTAGTTTTCGAGATATTAAGTACCTAAATTTTGTTGTCAACCATTTCCTCAGCCTCGCCCTCCCCCACCCCACTCGCAAATTCAAAATTCAGCATAGCCATTCGTTTGTGCTGGTTTGTGCTAGCTTAGCTTCCGAGTTATTAAATACCCAAATTTCGGTGTGGACCATTTCCCCAGCCTGTTTTGAATATAACATAAATTTGGCGGGTTGGGGGTATGCCCCCCTCATCCCACAAGTTCAAAATTTAACACAGCCATTCGTTTGTGTTGGTTTGTGCCACAAAACGTGTCGTTTGTGGTATCTTAGTCTTCGAGATAGTTCTGCGAACAAGCCTTTGTTTAATAATAAACAGATCATGATTCTACAGTGAGCACGAAGTCATAAATGATGCACTGTGGATCAATGGCATTAGATCATCTGGAGTGACGAAAGAATTTGATTCATAACAAAAGGAGGACATTTGTACGTATGACGCTGACAACATGATCCGAACGCTACTGTACCTACATTCAAACAGTAAAGCATGCTACTGCCGTTATGATGTGGGGTTGCATCTCAGCTCATGGAGTGGGTAGACTGCGCAACATTGAAGGTAACATGAATGCTGCCCATTATATACAAGTACTGGAGAGGGACAATGCTTCCTTCATCTGTTAACACGTTTCCAAATAGTGATATCATCTTTCAGGACGACAACGTGCCCTGCCATCGGACACGAGTAGTGGACAGGTGGTTGGTCTCTAAAACTGTCGGGAGGTTGCAATGTCCTACACAATAGCCGAATCTTAATCCGATCGAATACTTTGGATGAAACTGAAACAGGTGAGTGCGAGAAATCCTACAAATTAAGTAAAGTTACTTGAAGCTATGATTTCATGTTGGTATCATCTAACATCAAAGGATGAACTTGAACACCTTTTGAGTAGTATGCCCTGGAGATGTGTCTTAGCAATTAAAAACAAAGGCAACCCCAATAATTATTAGACAATTTTATGTATGTGTACATACAAACAATTGACTTATAATAATTATGCATAAAAATTATGGATACATTATGTATGTGTACATACAGAGAAGTATGTCTTGAAACATATTTGACATTCATTGACTAAATGAACAAGTTTAACGAGTTCTATTTTTTTTATTTCTCGTAACTTAAACAGTTTGTACTTAACCAGAAAAAAAAAAGAAGTTTATGTTAGCTTTACAATTTCTTTCTGTCTTCTCATCCACTTCATGTACAACAATGCAGATATGTTAGATCTGTAAAACGTTTGAATTCCTTACGAAATTATTTTTAAAATGATGTACAGCCGACGGTGGCGCAGTGGTCTAAGCGATGGTTTCTGATCATTCGTCCGAAAGGGGTCAGGGTTTGAATCCCGTCAGGAATGGATGTTGTGTTTGTCTTACGGCACTGGCTCTTTCCCTTCCCTGGAAACAGTGGCCTTAAATTAAGGGACGGGCGACTACTTATAGCCCATTGAGTTGCTCACGGTGGTCGTTAAACCTTCAATCCAAAAAAAAAAAAAAAAAAAAATCAGAAATATATGCAAACGATGTTCTATCATACCCGCTGCAGAAAGAATTTTTCAAATCCGAATTTCAGGAGCAAAGATATCGGAAAAACTGCAATTTACCTTTACGTCTTCCTTTGTAAATATATAAACAACTTGAAAAAATGACTATACCTAAAATAGTACTAGACATAAATGGAATCGAATGAAAAAGAAATTTTTCAATCGGATGTTTAGAAGCAAATATATTGAATAAAATGTATTTCGAATTCGGCATCATCTGCGTTTACGCCCTCTAGCGGCTAAATTGTGTATCATATGAGGAAACGAAATGAAGAATCATCATTCGCACATTTCAGGCTTCACAATGCAAAAATAATTTTTGAAATCTGATTAGTAGTTGAAGAGATATGGTGTCAACAGACGGACGGACGGACAAACCGATAACGTAAGCACGATCTGTTCGACAAAAGACTCGCTAAAAATTAAAAAAATATCTCGTACAAGGGGCGGGAAATCTGGGCTTGCACTCGGACGGCAAATGCCCTTCGCGCGGCCCTGACTGCATGATACATTACTTTGCTATCATTGATCAAACAGAAAAATTCGCATGAAGACGGTTATGGCAATTTTTTTTTATTTACTAAACAAACTATCAGTACGGAATCCAGTTGCTAGAAGCCCTACTATTCTGCGCATAGTAACAAAAAACATTAGCATAAGTAGAAACAACTTCACCGCCCCAGTGGTGCAGTGGTCTATGCATTGGCTTGGGATCTTTTGCCTAAGACATGCGGGGGTTCGAATCATGGTGAAGCATGAAAGCTGTGTTTGTCTTACAACAGTGGGTTTTTTTTTTTTTTTGATTGGAGGTTTAACGACCACCGTGAGCAACTCAATGGGCTACAAGCAGTCGCCCGTCCCTAATTTAGGGTCACTGGTTCCAGGGAAGGGAGAGAGCCAGTGCCGTAAGACAAACACAACATCCATGCCTCACCGGGATTCGAACCCGGACCCCGTTCGGACGAATGATCAGAGGCCAGCGCCTTAGACCACTGCGCCACCGGGGCGGCACAACAGTGGTTCTCTCTCTTACCTGGAAAAAGTTGCCCTTATTTTTTTTTTTTTTTATTGGAGGTTTAACGACCACCGTGAGCAACTCAATGGGCTACAAGCAGTCGCCGCCACCCCGGTGGCGCAGTGGTCTAAGGCGTTGGCCTCTGATCATTCGTCCGTAAGGGGTCCGGGTTCGAATCCCGGTGAGGCATGGATGTTGTGTTTGTCTTACGGCACTGGCTCTCTCCTTCCCTGGAACCAGTGGCCCTAAATTAGGGACGGGCGACTGCTTATAGCCCATTGAGTTGCTCACGGTGGTCGTTAAAATTCCAATCAAAAAAAAAAAAAAAAAAAAAAAAAAAGCAGTCGCCCGTCCCTAATTTAGGGTCACTGGTTCCAGGGAAGGGAGAGAGCCAGTGCCGTAAGACAAACACAACATCCATGCCTCACCGGGATTCGAACCCGGACCCCTTTTGGACGAATGATCAGAGGCCATCGCCTTAGACCACTGCGCCACCGGGGCGGCTGCCCTAAATTAGGAACACACAACTGCTCCATTGGGTTGATCACGGTGGTCGACGAAAAAAAAATAAAAAAAAAATACTGTTTGTGACAACTGTAAAACAGCCGCCACGGTAGCGCAGTGGTCTAAGCGCTGGCTTATAATCATTCGTCCCTAATGGGTCCGGGTTCAAATCCCGTGAGGCATGGATGTTGTGTTTGTCTTACGGCGCTGGCTGTCTCCCTTCCCTGGAACCAGTGGCCCTAAATTAGGGAAGGGCGACTGATTATAACTAAATTAACTACTCACGGTGATCGCTAAACCATCAATAAAAAAAAAACATCTGAAATATCTGTGGTCAATTTTTTTTTGATTGAAAATTTAACGACCACTGTTAGCAACTCGATAAACTGTAAGTAGCCCCCCCCCCCCGACTTTACGGCTACTCGTTCGAGAAAGGGAGAGAGCCATTGCAGTGAGACAAGCACACCCAATCCATGGCCCAGCCGGGATTCGAACCCAGCCCCATGTGGAAGTAATGGTTAGAAGCGAGCGCATCGCATAGATCAATAATCCACTGGAGCGGGTATAGGTATCCATTGCCTAGAGATCGGTCGGAAATGACGTCACTGTTACTTTGTCACCGTTACTGAAAACATACTGTCACCATTACGACGAACAGTGACAAAAAAAGTAATACTTCCAAATTCACTGATAAGAATGCCCCTGTTAGACGTGACCCAGCAATGCTTGGAGTCGAAAATCATTGTTACGTCATAGTTTCGGATACCATGTCACTTTATCTAAAGAATTTGCCATATTTTCTGTTGAAATATGATAGAGGTCGCTAGTGATGCCCGCTTTCTTTCAGCCTTCCCTTGCTCCCCGCTTAAGGTATTTGTTTTGGATTTCGCTGTGCGTTTGCTCCTAAACAAAGAATTCGAAGCGATCGGATTGTAACAGCGATTTTGTCAGTATTATAAATTAGACAGTGATCCGCAGTTCCATGCTTCTTTCCAATTCCGTTACAGCTGTTAATCGGGGATTTTGACACCGTCTGAAGTGACTGTTACTTTCATGCAACTGTCACCGTTGACACTATGAAAGGAAAATCACTGTTAAGCCCACTTCTACAACTGACTATGATTACTACTATCAATGATCGATAATCCTGAACTTTACCTGTACATTTGGCCCTCATTCATCAAACGATATGCCGCTTCACTAATTCACCAACCGTTGTTCTTCGAATATTTGATCATTATAAACCACCGTTACTATCCTATTCGTTTTTTGCGGGTGATGGGGGTTAAGCAACTCGATGGCAAAAAACAGTTCGTCGCCCACCTCTAATTTAACACCACTTGTTCCAGGGAAGCGAGAGAGTTTGTCCCGTAAGAGATAAACACAACATCCATGCCTCACCGGAATTCGAATCCAGACTCTTCTCGGACAAATGGTCATAAGCAGCAACCGCAAATCAATTAATTTATTCCACATAACTGAAAACAACATGACTGACCTCTCAGTGACGTACTAAAGAAATTAATAATGACTATATAGATATACGGTCGAGTCACATAATTGTGACCACCAGCTGATATCAAAAGTTACCGCCGTGTGCAGCGCGGACAACTGCTAGCCGGGTTGGGAGTGACTCAATAAGGTGTTGGAAAGTGTTCACAGGTATGTTGAGCCTTGCTGACTGCAGTGCATCTGACAGCTGCTGGAGGGTGCGTGGTGGAGGATCCATAGAGTGAACAACACGATCGAGGTGGTCCCACAGATGCTCAATTGGGTTTAAGTCTGGTGAATTAGGGGACCAGGGAAGTAATTTGAAGTCTTCATTGTGTTCTCTCAATCCGCCCCAGGGAAGACAATTAGCATGTATTGTTGTACGTGGTCTGCAAGGATGGATTCATAAAGATTTCGGTGCACAGTGCGTACCACAGGCATGAGTGAACCCAGGGAATGCCACGAAAACATTCCCCACAACATGACACTGCCCCACCAGCTTGAGTTCTTCCAGCAGTGGGTGCAGAGTGTTTGCTCTCCGATGTTTCTCGTCTTAACTCCAACGTCCATCTGTTCAATGAAGCAGAAAACGTGACTCATCGGAGAAGGCAATCCTTTGCCAATCAGCAGAGGTCCAATTCCGATACTGCAGTGCAAATATAAGCCTTTTCTGCCGAGGAACCTTCCTTAGCATAGGTGCAGTGACCATCCGTCTACATCGGAGCCCCAAACGCAGCAGGGTTCACTGAACTGTAGTTTTAGGCGCACTTCCTGTAACCCCCTGGTTCATTCACCTAGTGAGTTGCTCCATTATAGGGTGTCGATCGGCCCTCACTCACCTTCGAAGCCGACGTTCACCTCTCACATCAATGGCACGTGGTGCTCCGCAGTTTCCACGTCGTTTATTCTTAATGGTGCCATGTCTCCAAACACGATACACTTTAACCACAGTAGCACGCGAACAGTTCACAAACTGCGCTGTTTCAGAAATACTGCCACCCTTGGCCCAAAAGCCGATAATCATCCCTTTTTGCAAATCTGAGAGATCGCTCCTTTTATCCATGACAGCAACGAGTGATATGTTTTCAGAATGCATACCCACACCTTCAATACCCTTCAAGCCACCTCAGGACACGTCACTTCTTTCATTGGCTACGCGCTGTTGACCTCAAAAGTAGGAGGTGGTCACGATTATGTGACTCGACTGTGTGTGTGTGTATATATACGTATGCACCCTATGGACAATGAAATTTGCGCACCAAGAAGGAAGCATCGGATTAAACTAAAATTTAACAGACGTAATGATACATATGAATGATACACATGATAGCAAAAACAGACTGCAGGATAGTTACAGAGATCTTTGGCACGCAGTCCGGCGATCTTCAATAGCGCGCCGCACTGCCTCATGCGGCGATACATGCTGGTTGGTTGGTTGGTTGGTTGATTTTTATGGCGCAAGGGCCATGTTTGGCCAAATAGCGCCAGACACAGAACTATCAGTGTGAGATTTTTACGATACATGCTGCAATACGGTTCCGCTTGGAGGTGAACATACGCCTGATTTTGTCCTGCGGCAGACTGGCCCACACGTGTTGGGCGGCTCTCTCCCTTTCTCGAACGAGTAGCCGTAATGTCGGGGGGGGGTGACTACTTACAGCCTATCGAGTTGCTAACAGTGGTCGTTAAACCTTCAATCAAAAAAATTGACCACAGATATTTTATATGTTTTTTTTTTATTGATGGTTTAGCGATCACCGTGAGTAGTTAATTTGGTTATAATCAGTCGCCCTTCCCTAATTTAGGGCCACTGGTTCCAGGGAAGGGAGACAGCCAGCGCCGTAAGACAAACACAACATCCATGCCTCACAGGATTTGAACCCGGACCAATCAGGGACGAATTATTATAAGCCAGCGCTTAGACCACTGCGCTACCGTGGCGGCTGTTTTACAGTTGTCACAAACAGACTGGCCCACTCATGCTCGATAAGGGGCATGTCGGGGGAGCGGGAAGGCCATGGAATTGTCTTGACATGACGTAGGCAGTCCTAGGCAACCCGAGCCGTGTGAGGGCGGGCATTATCCTGCTGGTATAGCGCACTTGGAATCCCGGCCAGGAACGGGAACACATGGAGCTGTAGGATCTCATCCACATACCGCTGGCCCGTCAATGATCCACGCACTACTACTAGAGCTGATTGGCTATCGTAGGCATTGGCTCCCCAGACAATAATACCTGTAGTGGGGGAGGTGTGGCGCTCGATAGCAAGGTTGGAATTGGGCCGTTGACCAGGGGACCTCTACACCCGGACACGATGATCATGTGTCCCCAAAACGGAGCGGCACTCATCGCTAAACACCACACGTTGCCAATCTGTGGCGTTCCACGTCGCTCTGGTCTGGCACCACTGCAAACGGAGACGGCGATGTTCCGGTGTTAATTGCAGCACACGCAAGGCACACTGGGATCGCAGATTCACTTCTGCCTCGGCGTTGGGAAATGGTTCGTGGGCACACAGGAGCCGCTACATGTGCCCGTATAGTGGACCTGGTCCCCGTGGGATACGTTCGTGCCTGGCGCACGACCCGTCGATCCCCTCTATCGGTCGTCCTGCTGGTCCGTCAAGAGCCACTCCGCCGTGTGGCAGTGCCGTCACGTGTCCGCTGCTCCTAAAATAAGTGGGATGGTAAGGTCAGAACGATCAACGTGGCGAGCTACACGGCACGCCAACCACTCTGCGGTTTTCAGCCCGATGATCAGGCCTCTCTCCAAGTCCGTACGTTGCGTAAATAGACGTATCTGGAGTCTACCCGGCATTCTTGTCACTCTGCACTCTTGCTTGCGTTGGCCGGTGTTTTTCGTTTACATGGGGCATTGACTACACGCCGGTTGCCGATTCGTTTTTGCAGCGCCACCACAGGGTGTGTGGTCATGCTCAATCGCACCAAACGTGGACCGTTTGCATACCAGCACGTACTATAGCTATTTGCAAAGTTTCACGGTTGTATCATGTTTTCTTCTAGGTGTGCAAATTTCATTGTCTCTGATAGTATATATTGCTCAGCATGTAATGATATGATCAGCTACAAATTACTTTTATTTGCAAACACGTTAATATCGCCATAGGCCGCCCCGGGGGCGCAGTGGTCTAAGCGATGGCCTCTGATCATTCTTCCGTAAGGGGTCCGGGTTCGAATCCCGGTGAGGCATGGATGTTGTGTTTGTCTTACGGCACTGGCTCTCTCCCTTCCCTGGAACCAGTGACCCTAAATTAGGGACGGGCGACTGCTTATAGCCCATTGAGTTGCTCACGGTGGTCGTTAAACCTCCAATTAAAAAGAATAATAATAATATCGCCATAGCATGTAAGCGTAAATAAATCAACAGGTATGTTTTCAGCTCGTCTTTTGTAAAAAAGATCCTGCTTATGCTTCCGGTTTGCCCGTCCGTCTGTGGACACCCTATCTCTGCAACTATTAGTTCGATTTTAAAATTATTTTTTCTTTTTTGCGTTGGAAAGCTTGAAATGTGTGAATGATGATCCTTCATTTTTTTCTTTACGATGCACAATTTCGCAGTGTGAGATTTTTACGATTTTTACGTAAATGCAGATGATATCGAATTCTAAATATCTTTTACTTCATATATTTGCTTCTAAACTTTCGATTGAAAATAAGGTTTTACCTTTCGATTCCATTTATGTTAAAAACTATTTTAAGTATAGCCACTTTTTACACTTTACGTATAGATTTTACGCTACGGGCCTAAAACTAAACTTCGTTTTTCCCGATATCTCTGTTTCTAAAACTCACATTCGAAAAATTCTTTCTACAGGGATATAGCTCCTGATGAGAAATCTTTTGTATGTCATTTCTGATTTTTGGTAAGAATAGTTTGGCCACCAGGGGGCGGTAGCGCTAATTTCTACTTCTGACGAATTTACAGCAAATCTGAGCCTCTAATATCTCGATTGAAAAAAGTCGTTCGTGAATCGATACTACTCACGTAGATAAACATTTTAGGGATATTTTCTTCATATAATAATACATTGTTTCGCCGCCAGGGGGTGTAGATATATATCTTATTTTTGTCAACATACCTGCTTTTAGGAGTCCCATTTAAAAAGTTTTCTTTGTTTCGTATCGTTTCTAGGTCAAAATGTTTTTCATACATTTCAAAATTTTCACGAAATTCATAGACTTTATGTTAGGGGTCGTTCAGGTAAACTACGTTTTTCCCTACATCTCTGCTTCAAAAACTCTGATTTCAAAAATTCTTCCTGTATCGCATACAGCTCCTCATGGGGAATTTTTAAAAAATAATATCTAATATTTGGCAAAGAATGTTCTGGCCACTAGGGGGCGTAAGGGCTAATTTCTGCTTCTGATGTATTTGCAGCAAAATCTGAGCTCCTGAAAACCTGACTGAAAAAATTATTTCGTGAACTGATACCTCTCACATCAAAACACTTTTTGAGAATACTTTCTTCTTAAAATAATGCATGGTTTTCCCGGGAAGGGGGGGGGGGCGTAATTTCGTATCTTATATTGGTCAATGTCTCTGCTTCTAAAAGTTCGATTTTAAATATTCTTTCTTTGTTGGAGAGCGCTTCTGCTGCTAACTGTTTCTCATATAATTTTTCCTAACGCACCAGTTAGCCACCAGAGGGCGTAATTTCACGTTTCCGTTTACAGCAATATCTGGGGGATTAAACACCCCATTGAAAAACTTCTTTCTTCGGTCAGATACTACTGTTTTTCATACCGGTGCCATTGACTTAAATACCGGTTCCATTGAATAGCTTTGATAAATTTAATTCGTGTCAGAACGGTTTCAAAAGACGCGCTCATTAAAACCAAAAATTGTGTCATCTTTTTTGTTTTAATCTCAATGTAAAAGGATGTAAATTTGAGCATGAATTTTCTCAATAACGCATCTCAGGGGCTTCTAAAGAAATGTTAGACCAAACAATAATTCTTCATCAGTTATATGTCATTAGATGCAAAATTCAATGGAAATTTCAAAAATGTCCTAGTTTTTCCTGTAGCTACTTCTGTTCTTAAGATATGACATAAAATATGGGGTCTGCAAAATACATTGAAATTCATGTTAGCTGCGTATCAGTTGTTACTGCCAAGCATAGACATTATTTTACCTCTTTGACTGCTTCCTAATGCTCTCCTAATCCCACTCCAGCCTTTATAAGGGTTGACCCAGAGTTACTGGATCATTTCCCGGGTACTGGCCTCCCGGTAATAAATAAGAGCGTCTTTCTCCCCTTTCTTCCTCACTTCCGTGTCACTTTCCTACCGGGCACTCTAGCCCAAATCTCCAAGCTTACTGTTTCTAAGGGTTGTATAAGACCTGGGATCAGACACTCCCTTCCTAAAATACTCTACATATGATCTGATCTGATCTACTAGATCATTGACAGCTTCCACACGAAAAGGGTTGACGCAGAACTACTCGATCATTTCCAGCTACCACACGAATGAAGCTAGACAATGCCTTAAGCAGCTAGCTCCACTACTCCGCCGGAGAAGCTTCCTTATATCACGGCACAAAGCACTGCTCTACAAGACGGCTGTCAGGTCGGTGCTTATGTACGCCTCCCCGATCTGGTTAGGTATTAGTATTAATCAGCGAGAGAGAATCAAGAGGGTGAAGAGCCGAGCACTTCGTATGATCACTGGGGCTCCCCTTTGGACCCCACTTCGGAACCTGAGGAACACACTTGGAATTGAGAAGGTGCATGAGTTTTTCCACCAGACTTTCCAAAAAGTTCTTCAAGAAAGCGGAAACCCACCCTAATGAACTTATTAGGGACGCGGTTGATTACAATCCCAGCGAATTCCTTAGGTATCCCAGAACTAAGGCGATGATTTTTGACCCCCTTGACAGAGAGAGTAAGTATGTGATCAATGGTGAGTGTTAGGCAACTTCCCCACCCATCTTTTTCAGATTGGCATGGAGATGATGAGAATTCATTGCTGCCATGCACTTGGATTTGGTCTCGGTAAGTTTCACTCACTCCCTGGTGCGCCGGCGACCGGTTGGAGTTGTGGTTCTCTGTGATGTTGTACGGAGCTTGGTTCTCCTTCCACTTCCCCTTGCCCCCTTAACCCCGGACTGATGTCACGGTTCACTATTTAAAAGATATGTCACCTTGTACTTTTTACTCAATTTTCTGTTTATTTTTCCTATTGAGTTCACTTACTCAGATCTCCTGGCTTCCTATTTCTAAGGGTAGTTTTAGACCTGGGGTGAGACACTCCCTTCCTAAAACTTCTTGAAATATCGTATCGTAGCGTACTACATCATTTTCAGGGCCGCGGATGGCCTGGTAGTCAACTTTCGTGTCTGCCACGGAGGAACCTCAGGTTCGATCCTGGGCAGGTACGAACGCTCGAACTACTAAATATCCGCCGTGCGTATGATGGGCATGTTAAGTCGTCGGACCCCGAGGGATACTGGTCCCCCTGCAATAAATAAGAGCATCTCTCTCCCCCTTTCTAACTCGCTTTTATGTCACTTTCCCATCGGGCACTCCAGCCCAAATCTCCTAGCTTCCTATTTCTAAGGGTTGTTTAAGACCTGGAGTCAGATTTCCCCTTCCGAAAATTCTCGACACATGATGATGATCTACGCGAGTTTTATAATAGTCGCTTCTTGTTGTTATTAGGGTAGAATTTGTGTACATTCTCAATAACGGTTAAAACTGCGAAATTGTCATCAGCGGACAGAGTAAAAGTAGTTGTTCTGCATGCAGAGGAGTATTCTTCGAGACAAATCGCTGAAAGAGTGGGCTGTAATTAATCTACAGTTATTAGGCTACTGAAGAAAGTAAAATACACTGCTGATATTAAAAATATGCGTCGCAGTGGAAGTCCCAGATTCACTACTATAACCAGGCAGGACAGTGTGCTCAGAAAGCTAAGTTTGCCAGACAGGAAGCTCAATTCACCTGAATTACTTTAAAGATGGTCCGAACCGCCCCGGTGGCGTAGTGGTCTAAGCGATGGCCTCTGATCAGTCGTCCGGGTTGGAATCCCGGTGAGGCATGGATGTTGTGTTTGTCTTACGGCACTGGATCTCTCCCTTCCCTGGAACCAGTGACCCTAAATTAGGGACGGGCGACTGCTTATAGCCCATTGAGTTGCTCACGGTGGTCGTTAAACCTCCAATCAAAAGATAAAAAAGATGGTATGACGGGACTGATGTTACTGTTAGTACATCTACTGGTAGGTGGAGTCTGCTTCATTACCGCTTACTTAAGTCGTCGGACCCCGAGGGATACTGGTCCCCCTGCAATAAATGTGAAGGCAGGCGTAAACCACTGTTAACTGTGAAGGCAGGCGTAAACCACTGTTAACTGCCAATCAAAGACAACATAGACTTCAGTGTGCATAATAGCATGTATCATGAACAACTAAGCCATATGAAAATGTCCTTTTCAATGATGAATCAGAATTTTGCCTTAATGGGAATCCGAGTAGTGCCTGTGTAAGGAGATTCAAGCAGGAAGAATTCCATCCAAATTGCTTAGTGAGGCCAGTGTTAAGCATCCGGTGAAGGTCATGGTTTGGAGCTGCATGTGAGAACATTGCGATGCGAACCTCTATATTGTCGATGGTACACCAAATGCCCAGAAATACATCTGGATATTAGAAAAGAAGATGCTGTCATCACCGAGAAGACTTTATGATAGTAATTTTATTTTTCAAGAGGACAATGCACCCTGTCATCGTGCAAAACTAGTGAAAAACTGGTTTCAGGAAAAAAATGCTCAGCATCTTGATTGGCCACCACACTAACCGGACTTAAACCCGATCGAAAATGTTTGGTTCAAAGTGCCGTATGAACTATCAAAAAAGAAGTCAACAACCAAAATTCATTGAATATGTAATTCAAATATGGAATCGTATTGTTCAACCCAATCTTTTTACAAAACCTTGTTCACAGTATGCAGTCAAGATGCAAACCTGTGATTAAAGCTAAAGTTTGGGCAACAAAATATTAGGTACACTTTATCATTTTGCTGCATTATATGTATTTCTGTATTTAAATGTCATTTCCTTTCTTATGAATTACAAAAACAATATTTTGCTGTATACCTAAGTATTGGATAAACGATTCAATTTTTTAAATAATTTCGACTAGGTCATGTTTTTTTGAAATGTATCTTAAAAACAGAAGTAGCTACAGGAAAAGCAAAAACATTTTTTTTGGAAATCTCCGCTAAATTGTCCACCTAATGACATATAAATGATGAAATTGCAATAAAAATTAGATAGTTAAAAAAAGTCAAACTTAAAAATTCACTGCCTTTGCAGGTGATGCAATACTTTTCACACCACTGAAAAAGGATTAAATTAACATTTCTGAGCTTACCCAAATTAAAAGATTTAAAACGGCCATTCAGCAGTAGTTGAAGGTTTTTCCAGGGGCAGGACGAAAGTTTAGCTGCTTAAAGAAGTATTTGTACATTTACATATTTACGAAAACATACTTACAACTTTTCAAAATAATCTCCATGAACATCTATACAATTTTGTGTTCCATTTTACCCAATTCGCAAAATAATCCCTAGCCCTTCAATATTTTGAATATCTCAAAAACTAAGCCATCACAAACGACACGGTTTGCCTCACAAAACAACACAAACGTAGCAAAAACTAATGGCACTGTTGATTTTAAATTTGCGGGGGTGAGGGGCTGGGCGTTTTCCCAACTTCCCAAAATTATATTTTGAATATCTCAAAAACTATGCTAGCACAAACCACACGGTTTGCGGCACAAAACAGCACAAACGTAGCACAAACGAACGGCACTGTTGAATTTTGAATTTTCGGGGGGGGGGCTAGGCAAATGGTTCACCCCCAAATTTGGGTGTTTAATATCTCGAAAACTAAGCTAGCATAAACGTCACGGTTTGTGGCACAAACGTAGCACAAATGAATGGCACTGTTGAATTTTGAATTTGCGAGAGTGGGGGACTGAGCATTTCCCCATCCCTACAAAATTAAATTTTAAATATCTCCAAAGCTATGCTAGCACAAACCTGGCACAAGCGATTGGCACTGTTGAATTTTGAGTGTGCAGGGGGGGGGGGGCTGGGCAAATGGTCCACCACGAAATCTGGATATTTAATATCTCGAAAAATAAGCTAGCACAAACGACACGGTTTGCGACACAAACCAGCATAAACGAAGCGCAAACGAATGGCAATGTTGAATTTTGAATTTGCCGGCTTGGGGGGCTGACCATTTCCCCAGCTCCACCAATTTATATTTTTAATATCTCAAAAACTAAGCTAGCACAAACGACACGGTTTGTGGCACAAACGAATGGCACTGTTGAATTTTGAATTTGCCAGCGTGGGGGGCTGACCATTTCCCCAGCCCCTCAATTTATATTTTGAATATCTCAAAAACTAAGCTAGCACAAACGACACGGTTTGCGGCACAAACCAGCACAAATGTAAGACAAACGAATGGTACTGTTGAATTTTGAATTTGCCGGCGTGGGGGCCGAGCATCCCCCTCCAAATTTATATTTTTAATATCTCAAAAACTAAGTTTGCACAAACCAGCACAAACGTAGCACAAACGAATGGCATTGTTGAATTTTGAATTTGCCGGGGTGGGGGCCTGACCATCCCCCCACCCCCAATTTATGTTTTGAATATCTCAAAAACTATACTAGCACAAACGACACGGTTTGCGGCACAAACCAGCACAAACGTAGCACAAACGAATGGCACTGTTGATTTTGAATTTGCTAGGGTGGGGGCCTCACAAATCCCCCTTCCCAATTTATATTTTGAATATCTCAAAAACTATGCTAGCAAAAACGACACGGTTTGCGGCACAAACCAGCACAAACGTAGCACAAACGTAGCACAAACGAATGGCATTTTTGAATTTTGAATTAGTTGGGGTGGGGGGCTGACCATCCCCCCATTTATATTTTTAATATCTCAAAAACTAACCTAGCACAAACGACACGGTTTGCGGCACAAACCAGCTCAAACGTAGCACAAACGAATGGCATTGTTGAATTTTGAATTTTCCAGGGTGGGGGGCTGACCATTTCCCAGACCCTCCCAATTTATATTTTGAATATCTCAAAAACTATACTAGCACAAACGACACGGTTTGCGGCACAAACCAACACAAACGTAGCACAAACGAATGGCACTGTTGAATTTTGAATTTGCCGGGGTGGGGGGCTGACCATTTCCCAAGCCACCCCAATTTATATTTTGAATATCTCAAAAACTATGCTAGCACAAACGACACGGTTTGCGGCACAAACCAGCTCAAACGTAGCACAAACGAATGGCATTGTTGAATTTTGAATTTATTTATATTTTGAATATCTCAAAAACTATACTAGCACAAACGACACGGTTTGCCGCACAAACCAGCACAAACGTAGCACAAACGAATGGCATTGTTGAATTTTGAATTTGCCGGGGTGGGGGCCTGACCATCCCCCACCCCCAATTTATGTTTTGAATATCTCAAAAACTATACTAGCACAAACGACACGGTTTGCGGCACAAACCAGCACAAACGTAGCACAAACGAATGGCACTGTTGGATTTTGAATTTGCTAGGGTGGGGGCCTCACAAATCCCCCTCCCCAATTTATATTTTGAATATCTCAAAAACTATGCTAGCAAAAACGACACGGTTTGCGGCACAAACCAGCACAAACGTAGCACAAACGTAGCACAAACGAATGGCATTTTTGAATTTTGAATTAGTTGGGGTGGGGGCTGACCATCCCCCCCATTTATATTTTTAATATCTCAAAAACTAATATAGCACAAACGACACGGTTTGCGGCACAAACCAGCTCAAACGTAGCACAAACGAATGGCATTGTTGAATTTTGAATTTTCCAGGGTGGGGGGCTGACCATTTCCCAGCCACTCCCAATTTATATTTTGAACATCTCAAAAACTATACTAGCACAAACGACACGGTTTGCGGCACAAACCAACACAAACGTAGCACAAACGAATGGCACTGTTGAATTTTGAATTTGCCGGGGTGGGGGGCTGACCATTTCCCCAGCCACCCCAATTTATATTTTGAATATCTCAAAAACTATGCTAGCACAAACGACACGGTTTGCGGCACAAACCAGCTCAAACGTAGCACAAACGAATGGCATTGTTGAATTTTGAATTTATTTATATTTTGAATATCTCAAAAACTATACTAGCACAAACGACACGGTTTGCCGCACAAACCAGCACAAACGTAGCACAAACGAATGGCACTGTTGAAATTTGAATTTGCCGGGGTGGGGGGCTGACCATTTCCCCAGCCCCCCAATTTGTATTTTGAATATCTCAAAAACTATGCTAGCACAAACGACACGGTTTGCGGCACAAACCAGCACAAACGTAGCACAAACGAATGGCATTGTTGAATTTTGAATTTGCCGGGGGGGGGGGCTGGCGAAATGTACCTTGATAAAGCACTAATGTTACAAATTTTATGGATGAAGTGTCAGTTGCCAAGAGTTTGTTGGACGTGATGGTTCCTTGGACACTACAACAGTTGTTTCGTAAGGCAGTCCCTTCCCAGAAATGTCTCGCCTAGCTATCCATTCTCTATTTCTCCAGAGAGATCTTATGAGGAAGTCTCCTTTTTCCTGGATATCTTCTCCTGTCACAAAATAACGCATGTAACCAGAAATGCACCGCTAATTGCTCACACAATCACTAACTCGTCTCCAATATCGCGCGGGTGAGGATATTGAAAATATACGACTTGGACATTCAAAACAGAACAACAAGGAAATTTTAAAAAACAACTGTTAAGGTACGATTTTTAGCATAACATAGTTAAAAGGCTGTCCCGTTAAACTACTTTTCATCTTCCACCCCAGTTTGTTGTGTGTTCTTCACTTTCTTCTTGCCTGAATCCAGCCCATTCAGTACAGACCTCTACATCAAACCATAAATATTTACATCAATTTAATAATTTGCAAAAGCTCATATATATTTTTTTTTTGTTCGGAGGTTTAACGACCACCGTGAGCAATTCAATGGGCTATAGGCAGTCGCCCGTCCCCAATTTAATGCCACTGGTTCCAGGGAAGGGAGAGAGCCAGTGCCGTATAGGGCAAACACAACATCATGCCTCACCGGGATTCGAACCCGGAGCCCTTTCGGACAAATGATCAAAGGCCATCGCTTAGACCACTGCGCCACCGGGATGGCCCGAGCTCATGTTTAAGTGCATTATTCAAGAGTAATGCTTGTGCTACTGAAAAAAAAAAAAATTCTACCTATAAGGTGCATATTTAAACAGTTCGGGGGTAGGGCCGGACCGTCAGCCCCTCCCCTAGATACGTGTCTGGCCACGATCCCCCCCCCCACACACACACACATATACACATTATAAAGAAATACTTCGAACTTCCTAATCTTCGTTGCAGCAACGAATCGCTCCAGATGCTGTGCCATCTGGTTTCGTGAAATTGAAAAGTCTGTTTATGTAAACAATTCTCAGAAAAGAAGAAAAGCCACGTGTTTCAGTCGCTAACTCTACGTACATAAGCATGACTCGGAAATGGCAGGCAAGTGCAGGGCCATAGAGTTAAAGGAAAGGAAAGGAAAGCCAAGGCGGAATTTGATTGC
Organism: Macrothele yani; assembly: GCA_039090855.1. NCBI lineage: Eukaryota > Metazoa > Arthropoda > Arachnida > Araneae > Macrothelidae > Macrothele > Macrothele yani. The sequence continues at coordinate 94,509,803 of CM076993.1, forward strand.
AACCTTTGAGGAAATAAACCGCCCATTTTAGACTCTCAGCTTGGCTTGTCGATATTAGCTGTATTAACGCATCCGGCGGCGGATGCACTTCCATGTCTTTCCTTTCACTCACAAGAAACACTCCCTGGTTCGAACAAACAAAACCGCACCAAACTTCCGCTAAAAGTCATTTACGTAAATCCGAATTCAATGGTGATATTCGTTTTTCTGTAAAACTCCGCATTTGCTCACTAGAGGGCTCCGTTGAGTCGCTCGCCGGCTGCTACGCCTGTCGAAAGTGTGCAGATGCTTGTATCACATGCCTTGTTTGTCTGTGTTCGTAGCGAGACGACAAAATGGTTCGACCTTTTTTGCGTCAGTTTTGAATATACATCTGTCTGACAAGCCACTCGTACTTTGTGATTCCTGGTCTGGACACAAGGATGAACGAATACTTCAGGAGACCTCCAGGGGAAAACAAGTTCATTTAAAAATCATTCCATCAAAAACTACGAAATATGTTCAACCCCTCGATGTTCATTTTTTCAGACAAAATAAAATGTACACAAAGAGGATTACAGACTACATAAAACTACGATCCAACATACCGCAGCCAAAATTACATGACAGAATATTCCTTCTGAAGATGCATTCTGTGATCTACAATCAACTGTCTGCGGAGATCTATAGACCGATGCTTCGTTACGCATGGCAAAAAGCTGGCTACCATTGTGGTCAGGGACGGCGCCACCGGAGGGGGGGGGGTGAGCGTAAGCCCACCCCAAATTTTTGTGAGCCCCCATCAGACCCCAGAATTTTTTGGATAAATGAAGAAAATGTAGTACACTTTACTATCGGAGCATATTCTTCTGTGGTAATGGGAGAAGGGTAGCATTATGCAATTATGTTCCTCCAACCACGATCCATGACTCAAACGGGAAACCTTACTTGCATGTTGGGCTTCAGCTTTGTCTCACAAATGTCGAAGACCGGCCGGAAGTTCAAAGAACATCGTCAATCCGATGCCGCGGCTCATGCCAGTGGGTTGAAAAGTTGAATAAGCATCACTCTGCCAATTCCATCACCGCCCTGGCGCCCTCGAAGTCTATGACAAGTAGTGGGCGTTATCACGATCGTCGAAAACAGCAGACAGTGAGCGAAATTTCTCTTGGATAGTTAGTAGTTACACTCGTTTTCTTACTCGTTCTGGTGGAAAATCTAATTTTTCCTGCTTGATTTGTTTTTTTGCACGTATTGTGCGTGATACATGAGAGTGAGGTATTTCTCCCAAACCAAAGTTTGGAATAACATGTCCGCAAAACAATCAATCCATGATTTTTTCGAACAAGTGTTAATCAGAAGAAGAAAAGTAAATTATGCGATAGTGCCTACAAAGCGGATAATGATTATCAGACGGCTTCAACTTCATCAATAGCGTGTGGTGAATCATTAGGAATCAACGAGGATTCTTTAAGTGCCTGTAATGATTCAATGGAAATTTTTTTATGAACGCAATGCTTGTGCAAATAAAACACTGGAAGGACCACGTGGTCGTAAGACAAAAAATGTTGAACTCGGAGAGCTTGATAGAGCAACTTCATTTTCGGATCAACCCAAACAGCCTATATTAAAACAGTTCCCACAAAAAAAATACGGTAAAGAACAAAGAATGTTCCAGACATATTAGTATAACATGTTTCCATGGCTTACATATAGTCTAAAGAGAGATTCCGCCTTTTGTTTTACGATCAATCCATGATTTTTTCGAACAAGTGTTAATCAGAAGAAGAAAAGTAAATTATGCGATAGTGCCTACAAAGCGGATAATGATTATCAGACGGCTTCAACTTCATCAATAGCGTGTGGTGAATCATTAGGAATCAACGAGGATTCTTTAAGTGCCTGTAATGATTCAATGGAAATTTTTTATGAACGCAATGCTTGTGCAAATAAAACACTGGAAGGACCACGTGGTCGTAAGACAAAAAATGTTGAACTCGGAGAGCTTGATAGAGCAACTTCACTTTCGGATCAACCCAAACAGCCTATACTAAAACAGTTCCCACAAAAAAAAAAAAAAAAAAAAATACGGTAAAGAACAAAGAATCTTCCAGACATATTAGTACACTGCTGGACAATTGCTAAGGACGGATCATAAACGGCTATATAGCGCATAAAAAAGTAAGTGTGGTTGGATGCCAAGTGAAATAAAATAATGTCAGAATGCCAGGACATTACAAGAAAGACAATTTATTGTGCTCTGAAATCCAGAAGGCTTTGGAACGTGTTCAAGGGACAAACAGGCCATTTTGTGCAGAATACGTAAACGTGAAAAAAATGCAATTACCGTACGCAGGCGTTCCGGCGTAAGATGTCAATACGGGATATGGCCACCATGGAGGGGGATGCAAGATTCCACACGCCGTGTCATTCTTTGCACAACATTATCAAGCAGCTGTTGGGGTAATTTATCCCATTCCTCTGTCAGCGCACGGATGAGGGTGTCCTTGTTTATTGGAGGGCATTGGCGACCAGCAAGACTCTTCCTCAAAGCATCCCACACATTTTCAATATGATTCAGATCTGGAGAACGTGCTGGCCATGCGAGGCGTTGAATATTCTAGCTCTCAAGACACTCCTGGACAGCGACTGTTCGATGACATGTTGCGTTGTCGTCCATGAAAATGAATCTATCACCGACAGCACCACGGAACATGCGAACATGAGGTAGCAGAACATCATTAATGTATCGTTGGCCAGTCATAGTCCCAGTTGGAAGCACATAGAGGGACGTACGGTCATTGATCATGATGCCAGCCCATACCATGACACTACATGTCGCATATCGGTCCCTTTCCTGAATGTTTGCTGGACAATATGCAGTACCACTATCACGCCAGATCAGTTGTCGTCGACAATCAGACGATAGACTGTATCTACTCTCTTCTGAGAAGAGGACAGCAGACCAGTCGTTATCAGTCCAATTGCGATGTTGATGGCACCATAGCAAACGGGCGGTACTGTGACGTCTGGACAATGGGATGCACACAACAGGACGGCGGGCGTATAGTCCTCCTTCATGCAAACGTCTGGCGACAGTTTTTCGGGAGATCCGCTTGCCAGTAGCAGCCATAAACTGATTTGCTACCTCACTAGCTGTGCTGCGCCGGTGTCTTTTTGTTGATAGCACTATGTACCGATCTTCTGCAGGTGTCGTACTGCGAACACGACCTCCCCCGTGACGTTTGCTACACTCTCCATTTGTTTGAAATGATTTCCAAAGCCTTGAAACAACACTGTGGCTGACGTCGAACTCCCTGGCAACATCTGTTATTTTTCGCCCTTCTTCAATCTTGCCAATAATACGGCCACGCGTAAAATCATCTAGGTGATGTCGGGAAGACATACTGAAAATTGCAAGTTCGTCAATTGATTCTTTCCCTTTCAACTTTGCGTTTGAACAACAACGGTCAATACGCGTCAAATCCTTTATATCTCTTATCAGCGCTATGACGTCACGAACAAGTTCGGCAATCCAAAATTTGCATACGCACAACACGTCTTACTGTATCCCGCACTTATGCTAATTTCCACATTTTCCTGCCTTCCATTTTATGGTTGCTATCGTTGCTATTGTCATCCGTCCTTAGCAATTGTCCGGTAGTGTATAACATGTTTCCATGGCTTGCATATAGTCTAAAGAGAGATTCCGCCTTTTGTTTTACGTGTAGAATATTTTCATCGGACGACGAAAAACATGAGGTCACCTTCGCTTTGCGAGGCTACAACAATTGGAAAACAGCACTTGAAAAGGATTCGAGTTTTAAATATACCAAAACAGCTTGACCCACAAAACTTACTTTGGGTCGTGTATCTCTTATAAGAAGGATAATTCAAGAAGGGCAGATTCATCAGTTGCCACACTTCAAAGTGCTGCATCTGCAGCGGAAGTCAAGGACAAACTTTGTTTAGGGCAAGCGACGGCGGTTTTTAAAAATTCTTGACTTTAATAATTAATATATATATATACTATATATGAAGCATAATTCGCCCCCCCCGTTGAAAATTTTCTGGCGCCGTCCCTAATTGTGGTGCACCTGTGCATAATTTCAAAAGTGTCATCGACGTGGCTTTCAACACGGCTTTCAACACTAACGTTCTTCGTGAGTGTGCATTCTGTGGGTGTACCGATGTTGCATTTATTAATTGTGCATTTTGCGGCAACGGTTAGTGCTTTGATCATTATATAGACAGCCCTCACATGAATTAATCTTTTGACACTTGCACAACCTGACCCTTCGTTATGAAGTTACGGACGTCAACAGTCCTATGCATAATTATTTTCGTTTCTGTACGTGATAATTATTTTCGTGCAGATCCGCTCTTTACGCTTCGACGTCGCACCTGTCTTCAGAGACCTTTACTGGTCAGCTGCGGAGTTTTACAGAAAACCGAATATCACCATTGAATTCATAGGTACGTATATGACTTATAACAGAAGTTTATTGCGGTTTTGTTTGCTCGACCCCGTACGTGTTCCTAGACAGTGACCTTCACCATAACCAGTTCGGTCTTCGTTTTGTGAATACAAATTCTTTTCCTTAAAATCCAAGAGCAAAATGCTAAATCTCCTAATACATGCCTGTCTCGACCGGAGCCCGGGATTTTTAATGCTTTCCAACCGTAGGTTGAAGAAGCGTATATGTTCCAGCTTTGTCCGTCCGTCTGTTTGTCCTTCTGTCCGTCTGCACGATAACTCGCGTAAAAATGGTTCGATTTCGATGAAATTTTAGTATGTGGTAGGGGGACAACCTAATGGGACGAACCCTATTAAAAATGGACGAAATGGGGTCAAAGGTCAGGACATACGAGCGGGATCCATTCAATCGCCCTGTTGTGGGGGTGGGAGGAGACTAATTTAAATTAGTCGGTCTGCATTTATTGATGAAAATTTTAATGAGTGGTTGTAATTTTTTTTTTTTTTTTTTTTTTTTTTGTAATTTGCTTTTCCGCTTTGCTTTTCACAAACACCCAGGAAGGTTACAGAAATTTCACATTTTTGTTTATGTTTTTACACAGCATTTTTAATTCATGGTAACCACTTTTAAAACACATTTCCAGAGGAGAACTGTCTGTTTTTTTTTTTTTTGTTTTTTTTTCGCAGGTGAACCAACAGTTGGAGAATAAACTACACCGTATTAAACCTTTCTTTGAAGTCTAGAAATCATTGTGTCGCCGGAACCGTAGGGAGGAATTTGTTCCAGCACGTCTTCGCATTGGGCATTGTCGTTTCACTCATCACTATTTGCAGTGTGGCGACACTGCCCCGATGTGTGAGACGTGCGATTGCCTTCTCACTGTCGCTCATGTTTTATGCAGTTGTTTTCGTTTTCGTTGTAATCGTTTTCAGTATTTTCATTCTCATTTGCTGGACGATGGCGCAGCTACGCTTCAGAAGCTGTTAGGTGACCACTTCGACACTTTCGCAGTTTTTTCTTTTTTGAAACAAATTGACTTTTTTAAACTGATCTAGCTTTAAAACGTTAAAATCTACCAACTAACTTAACTAACTTTTACACTTTTTCATCATTTCGTTTTTTCAACTTTTACCAAATCAGTCTGCTCTTGACCATCACACCCCTCTTTTAAAAATCTTTCTCTGATGGTTCTGTGTCTGGCATTCTTTGGCCAAACCTGGCCCTTGCGCCATTAAAATCAACTAACTAACTAACTAAGCAAAACTGCTTCCGTTACGCTGACACCACCCCCTGGTATTTCGACCCGGTCCTAAGTCGCCACGTGACCGTAGTGTTGTGAGAATCTCAATTTCCGTTAGTGCGATTTTGAAAATTTGATTGCTCTTGTACTTAGAATTTGAAAAAAAAACTAAAAATAAATACACTTTTTTTTCGAAAAAAAAAATATTAAATTGCGCTGCGTGACTGTGTTGTGAGTAGGGAGCGTAATCTTGAAGTATTGGATAGCGATATCGCGATTTCTAAGGGTGCGATTTCCGAAATTCAAACGCGGTTGTCTTAGAACTCGAAATAGAAGCGTAATTTTTTGTTTTAAATATCATTGTTTTTTATTTATTTCTTCAAAAATTAAAAAACGATAATACACTCATTGTCATAAAAATCCGCTCACCAAGAAAAACCCGTGAGATTAACGCGAAACTCGGCGAATAGCTACGGGGAGGGCAGACATACAAAAGATTAAAGTTTCGTGCGATTTCGCATGCCCGCGCGTCCAAGACCGGCCCTGCAATCGCAATCCGTGGGTCTTATAAGGCGCCCAGCAGGAGACTTCACATTCGGGGCGAAGTGCACAGTAAGAGTCAGGTAAGATCCCTGAGCGATAGACATGCCGAAGAGCCGCCGTAGATGTCCGTACGGGTAACTGACGGAGTTTGGATGAGGCCGTATCGTCGGGATGAAAGACGTAGGGTGGCCGGCGCGCCGAATCGGCCGCCATTTGGGCCTGTCGGACAGTACGGTGCAATCGTGTTGGGAGGAATGGATACGGGAAGGCACCCAGACAAGGTGGAATAGCTCTGGACGATCCAGACACACCACCAGCAGAGAGGACCGTGGATCGTGAGGGCGGCACGCACATATGCAACGATGTCCTTGTACAATATCCAGAGACATGTAGCGGCTGTACAAGGGACTTCTGTGTCCGCCAGAACCATTTCCAGACGCCTGGCTGAGATGAATCTGCCTCTCGACGGCCCTTACGTTTTCTGCCATTAACACCTGACCATCGTCGGCGTTGATTGCAGTGGTATCAGCAGCGAGCAACATTGAATGCTACAGACTGGAGACGCATAGTGTTCCGCGACGAATCTCGCTTCAGTGTGGGAACGGAGGACCACCGTGTCAGAGTGTGGAGGACCGCAGGTGAGCGTTGCAATCCCAAGCTCCTTGTGCAGCGGCACACGTCCCGAACTGCAGGCGTGATGGTCTGGGAAGCCGTCGCATATCACAGCCGGACTTACGTCGTAGTGATCCGAGGAACGTTGACAGCCCAGTGCTATGTACCAGCACTGGGCTGTCAACGTTCATGTGCTACGATCCTTTGGCCCCATGTGCTGCCTTTCCTGGAGGGGCGGCTGGGAGCCATTTTCCAACAAGATAACGCCCGTCCGCAGATGGCTCGAGTTTCCCAGCTCTGTCTACTTCATACTTCGACGCTTCCGGGGCCTGCCAGATCGCCTGATCTCTCGCCCATCGAGCACGTGTGGGACCAGATGGGACGCCAGCTTCCTCCATCTCCCAGTGTTCGTCCTTTAGAGCGTCAGTTGCAAGAAGTATGGGCCAATCTGTCCCAGGATAACATACTGCGTCTCGTTGGCTCCCTATCACCATATGTATCCGAGCCCGAGGCAGTCCGACGCGGTACTAACGCTAACTGGAATTTGTACCGTACGTCCGCGGGAAATCGTCCTGCTGCTGTAATATTGTAATCACTTCTGTCTTTGGTATGTACTATCTAACTACTAAAATCTCATTTCAATCCGACGCCTCCTTCTTGGTGCGCGGATTTTTATGACAATGAGTATAAATAACATTTTAGGGATCATTAAATAAGGCAAAATCTGCTGCTGAACGAATGCGATTATATTGAGTTCGTCTTGCGGTTCCTAAACCAATTACACTACAAAAACCGAGTGCAACTAAATCAAGGCCTTCTAGAAATACAAGGCCAGGACATTAGAGAAATGAGTTCCCTCATTTAGTAACGTCACGCGGAAACCAGGGCCTCCTATTGGTTTCTAACGCTATCGTGTGGGACGTCAAATACGACACCGACGTATCAGATCGTGTAGCATACATAGCCCACTGGAAAGAAGAGGCCCTGAAACGATTTAGTCATGTGACCAAGAAGGTCTCAACTTCCATGCTCTGAACTGCAGGTGAAGTCCATTAGTATGTTGCTGTGAAGTTGTTTATATTTTATTATTTTGATTTATTATTGTGATTTTCTTTCCAAAGAAAAACAAATTAACACTCGTAATAACATATAACATTTATTTACCACTACAACAGAAGAAAATGTTAGAGTGTTTAAAAAAAAAAAGATTATTTACTTCTACCTACTGGTTCCGTCTGTTACTCATGCACAAGTAAGAGTCCTTTTCTGTCTTAAGTAATATAACGTGCAAAGTTTAGTTATTTTTATATACATTGAAAAAAGGATTTGTTACTCATATGCTTTGTTAATGAAGTTATTTTTTTTTTTTGATTGGAGGTTTAACGACCACCGTGAGCAACTCAATGGGCTATAAGCAGTCGCCCGTCCCTAATTTAGGGTCACTGGTTCCAGGGAAGGGAGAGAGCGAGTGCCGTAAGACAAACACAACACCCATGCCTGACCGGGATTCGAACCCGGACCCCTTACGGGCGAATGATCAGAGGCCAACGCCTTAGACCACTGCGCCACCAGGGCGTCTTGGTGAAGTTATCTCAGTTGTTTACGGTTTAACATTTCGGTAAGATGTATACATCTTACAGAAACGTTTTTTGCACTTCTTTTATTTTCCTTAGTGGTAGATTTACTATGTGCTATAAGTTCAAACGACAAAAGTCCGCCTTTCTAAAAAACAAGTTAGTAAAATCATGCAATGCATTGATTATGACACGCTTTCCAACATACCAGAAATTATTACTCAAGTTATGAGGATAATGGCTGTGGAATAAATCTCGCTCCTGTGTCCTGACCTTTGACCCCATTTCAATAATATTCAACAGAACCGGTTCAGCAGACCTCAAGAATGACATACTAAAGTTTTGTCGCAATAGAAGCAGTTTTACGCAAGTTATGAGAATAGTGGCTGTGGAATAAATCTTGCTTTTGTGCAATGACCTTTGACCCCATTTCGTTGATATTCAACAGAACCGGTTCACACTATATCTCCGGAACAACGTGATAACGTTTTGTCGCAATCGAAACATTTTTGGTAAGTTATGATGCACAAGGGCAATGGAATGGATCCCACTCCAGTGTCCTGACCTTTGACCCCATTCCGCCCATTTTCAATAGGGTTCGTCCCCAGTGGCTCCCTACCACATACTAAAATTTCATCGAAATCGCACCATTTTTACGCAAGTTATGACGCATAAGGGCAATGGAACAAATCCCGCTCTTATGTCCTGCCTGACCTTTGACCCCATTTCGCCCATTTTCAATAGGGTTCGTGCCCAGGTGGTTCCCTACCACATACTAAAATTTCGTCGAAATCGAACCATATTTACGCATGTTATGACGCATAAAGGCAATGGAATGGATTCCACTTTTATGCCCTGACCTTTGACCTCATTTCGCCCATTTTCAATAGGGTTCGTCCCCAGGTGGTTCCTTACCAAATACTAAAATTTCATCGAAATCGAACAGTTTTTACGCAAGTTATGACGCATAAGAGCAATGGAATAAATACCGGTTTTATGCCCTGCCTGACCTTTGACCAAATTCACCCATTTTTAATAGGGTTCGTGCCCAGTGGTTCCCTACCACATACTAAAATTTCATCGAAATCGAACCATATTTACGCAAGTTATGACGCATAAGGGCAATTGAATGGATCCCGCTCTTATGGCGTGACCTTTGACCTCACTTCACCCATTTTCAATAGGGTTCGTCCCCTGGTGGTCCCCTACCACATACTAAAATTTCATCGAAATCGAACTATTTTTACGTGAGTTATCGTGCCGACAGACAGACCGACGGAAAAAGCTGGAGCATATGTGCTTCTTCAACCTACGGTTGGAAAGCGTAAATAACGACAGTTAAAAAAAAAAAAAAACGCAAATATATTCAAGTCAAGGAAAAGAAATACATAAGTACTTAAGTTTTCTTCCTTGAGTAATCCATGAATAAGGAACACACTGACACCGCACATCGGTAATGCTAACATTACAGGTGTAGTCCGAAACCAAGAATACTGACGCAGAAAAGTTCACCAGGAGCGAAAGAAAAAAAAAAAATTGTACACAAGCTGCCATTTTGGAATCGATGCAGATATATGCCATCAAAAACATTAATATATTCACATTTCGTGCCCTAACTTTTTAAGTAATTTGTCAACAAAACACAGAAGATTTCGTTTAGTTTGTGCGGGCAAATTTCAAAGTTCCCATCAGCTGGAATTCTGAGCGAAAACTTCGCAAATACTTTGTCAGTTTCGTTAAAACATTAGCATTTCTTTCATTTTGTGTAAATCTTTCAAAGTAATTTGTGAACTAAATATTAGCACAGTTTATACATATTGCAACACAATCTTCGAAGTTCCCATCAGCTCACGTTTTATGAAATTCTCCCGCTATTCTGTCAGCCCATCAGCACATTACTGATAGCTGAGACGACGCACACTCAGTAGGGAGACTAAGAGCTGGGACTAAGTTGGTCACATGACCTCAGTGGCAGCCGTTCGTTTAATGGCCTCTGGTTTCCAGTGGGCTATGTGTAGCATAAGAGTGACGTCATAAAAGGAGGGAGCTAATCTCTCCTATGTCATGGCCTTGTACTTTCTAGGCTGCCTTGGCTAAATCATCTGAACACAAAGGTCTCATGAGCTAGTATTGCTCATTTGAAATTGGGGGAAATATTGAAGCAAGGGAAAACATTCAGCAGCCGTCGACTCCAGCACTGGATTGTTACTAAAATTTTCTGTCGTCGATCAGCTCCAAAAATACTAAAAGTTTCTGTCGTCGACAAACTGAGGTATCATCGATCAGCTCTGACTCTCTACCACGTCGAAATAAGCGTATTAAGTTACAAGAAGAAACACTTTTTACCATCCTTAAACTGTAATTTTTTATAAAAACACCCACCATGAATTCAAGCGAAAATTCTTCAAAAATAAGTTTGGATCTGTGCTGTTCTGTTTCGCAAAAAAATTCATTTTACCAATTAACTGGTTTTGATTTTTGTGATGCATGTAGGATGTTTCACATAGTGTAACGTCTTACGGGAGTACCTGGTATTCCCATTTTCTGTATTTTATTTTCTTTATATGTTCAACGCATTACATACTTCAGTGACATTAGCCCTAGCTATACCTTCGGGCATTAATTTGTTGGTTCCGGATTACAGCCAAAGGAGAGTATTCAACTTATAAGAATTTAAAGGAAAGATTTCATTAATTCTGCTAAGAGGAATCGTTCTACGGTTTTCGTACGTAAGAGATTTGTGATCTGTTTTTATTAATGCCATTCGTAGAATATCGCCGTAATCTTGCGAAAAGATCAATAAAGTTCATTAAATAAAGGTACCTTGAAAAATGATTAAAAAAAAAAAACGTATCTATCTATCTTCTTTTCCGTGGGTTTCACTCACATTCAATTTCGGGTTGTCACGAAAAAGATTATTGGTTCCGGATTTATAGTTGCATCTGCAATTTCATAAAGGCTATTTCCCCCTTGCATATGATTCAATCAATTCTGTTTTTTATTATTTTTTGAGGAAGATATTCTGACGTAATTTTTCAATACACTGCTTTCCTTCTAACATTCGTGTTTTTCTTTGTCTTTCTTTTTCTTGCGATCCGATCTTAATCTTTCATGCGGAAATAATTTCTTCTGTCTGATATTTGGATTTCTATATCCATCTATTTACGAAGACTCGACATTTTGTAGTAGAAACCAGATATTGTTTTGGTTAACATAACGTTGTTACTGCAGTGCGCAGTTCATTTCGCGATGGTAAAACATGTTTCTATCGTATACTTTAATTAAGAATTTTATTATGCAGTTTTCTGCTCTGTTCCTTTCCGCTTAATAATAACAGCTATAAATAATAATATTTATAATAATAATAATATTAGTAGCATGATTCAGTTTCTCACGATTATGTTGTAGAAATTCTTAAAATTATATATGAGGTTAGAGCCGGATTATAGTGGTGGCAACAGTGGATACAGTCCCTGGGTCTCCACAAATGACTGAATAATAATTTTGTAAGATACCAAAGGGAATCTAGACTTCGCAACCAATCGAATTCGTAAGGTGTCTTGCGTTCAGTAGATCTGTTTGATTCTTTTATATTTTCAATAAAAAAATTGAAGATTGAATCATGAATTGAAGTAAACCGGTAATTAGGTAAGTACTTTCATATTTCAGTATTCAGTCTACGGTAAATTATTCAAGTGAATAAACGTTCACTGTCCGTTAATCTCTAAAAATGTGTGGCAACCGCCGGACCTACTTCCCGCGCGTAGTGGAGGAGGTGATGCGGTGCGGAGAAGTAAAAAACAGGTTCAGGCCAAACCTAGTCATTTGAGTTCTCTTCCGACTCTGTTCACGCTCGAGTGTCACATGGATACTTGTAAATGAAATCCTCTTCTCTTATTTCGCTTATGTTTTGTATTATTTTCTTTTAATTCAAAAGGATAATTATGGGTTACACAAGTGATCACCGTAAAACACCTCGAGTTCTCCTAAGTGGCGCAAAAAAGGAAAAAAGGAAATTAGCTGCCGAGCGTGGTAAGAAAAAGGAAGAAAATATTATTTCTCAAATACCGAAATAAAGTAATTATTTTACTACTTTAAGAAAACCATGTGATGAAGATGAAGTGCTACCAACAGTTTCAATGAATGCATGTACAGTTGAAAATTCTCAAAGTGTGGACAACAATCTGATAAATATTGAGTGACTTCGACCCGTTTTTGCAATAGATGCAAATTGCGATCGTAGTTCCGTCACACAAACGCTGCGATGCCGAATTTTCGGCCAATAAAGCGTGAAGTAGTAAATCTAATAGAGGCGCTAGAGTTGTCCGAGTAAGTCATTCGTAGCTGAAATCACGAACGGTGTAACACGGCTTGCGATAAAGATCACATTAGACATTTTTTACTGTAAGAGTTCGATAAAGGCAGTACTGCAGCCGCGGCTTGCCGCAACATCTGTCAAATGTATGGGCAGGATGCAATTGATGATAGCACATGTCCCCGTTGGTTTCGGAAATTCCGGGACGGAGACAGAAGCTGTAAAGATCAACCACGTCCTGGACGTCCATCCGTGGTTTCTGACGGGGATGTAGACCAAGCCATAACAAATGACCCACATCCAACCGTTCAGGAATTAGCGGAAACGTTGTCGGTACACAGAACAACAGTCGAAAGACGGATGCATACTCTTGGGTTCATCACCAAGTTCGATAGCTGGGTTCCGCACCAGCTATCTGCAAAGCAACGAAAAGAGAGAATCCGTACCTGTGTTTCTTTGCTTTCTCGTTGCAGAAATGAACTGTTTTTTATACAACGCTCGAAAAGAAACAGTGGCAGTGTGCTCGTATGGGTCATGTTTTCCTGGGAATCATTGGGGAGACACCACCCCTCGATCGCATGATGAACGCTTCTGGCTACCTATCCATTGTGGCGGATCAGGTGTTCCCATTCATGATGACTCTCTTACCCCAATGGCATGGGTTGCTTCCAGCAAGATAATGTCTTTTGCCATGTTGCTATGCGTGTGTGAGAATGGTTTAAGGAGCATTCTAGTGACTTTAGCTTACTATCTTGGCCAACGTACTCGCCGGATATAAATCCTATTGAACATCTGTGAGATTAACTTAACCAACAGACTGCCGCCCCGGTGGAGAAGTGGTCTAAGCGCTGGCTCCTGACCATTCGTCCGAGATGGGTTCGAATCCTGGTGAGGCACGGATGTTGTGTTTGTCTTACGGCACTAGCTCCCTCCCTTCCCTGGAACCAATGGCCGTAAATAAGGGACGGGCGACTGTTTATAGCCCATTGAGTTGCTCATTGTGGTCGTTAAATCCCAAATCAAAAAGAAAAATAAATAACCAACAGATTCGACGTATGGATTCACCGCCGCTGATTCTTGATGTTTTGCGAGAAGCTCTGGTGTCTGTATGGTATAGCAATCCTACAGAAATGTTCGGAGGCCTTGTTTAATCAATGGCACGCTGTATATCTGCTGTATTGGCGGCACAAGGAATTCATATCTCATACCAACAGGTGGTCATTTTTTGAATGAGCTGTGTCTATATGCTTTTATACAGTTGAAGATTTACTCGCATAAAACTTGGTTGGAGAGCATTTGGAAGAAACAGTACAGTTTCAAGAACCTGTTGTGTCTTAAAAGAAAAGTATTTGATGAGAGCATCGTTCCAGTTCTTATTTATGGAGCAAAGACATGGACCGTAACTGAAGAAGACATTCAGAGGTTGCAGACAACGGAAAGAAGCATGAAGAGGTGATGCACGGTTGGTGTAACCAGGAAAGATAGGAATGACAACAGTTAATGGCATCATGATCATTGGGAAGATTTTCAAATGGCAATGAATTGGACATACTTACTGCTAGAAGAACTGACCACCGTTGGACTACTGAAATTCTAAATCAGGGACAGGAAAAGACCCAGAAGAAGACCATGTGGGAGATGGGTGGATGGAATTCGAAAGCATGTTGGAATGACATGGAGGAGAATGGCCCGAGACAGAAAGTTGTAAAAGAGACTTGGGCAGACCTTCATTCAGCATTGAATATAATGATTGACCATGATGACCTACATCGTATCCCCAGCGATACACATTGGTGAAAGATTTTCTTTCTATGGGGCGCCTCTCCATATTTTTCGGACAACCGGTGGCCCACCCCGGTTGTCGCAGTCTGACCCTGCTTGTTGGGTCCTTATGTGTGTCCACTGCATACCAAACGCTTTAAAAATTAGTCTTCAGCAGTTATCCAACAACCTTTTTTGTTTGATGAGAAATTTGAGCAAGGTTACTGTTGCGTAATATTTTGGCAAATAACCCCAAGGTCGGCTGTTGATAATCAGCCCTGTTAAAGTAGATAGTAAAAATAATTGCCTTTACCTGCTTTCATTAATTTATAATGAATGCTTGACAGCTGTTTAGCAGTAAACAAAAAGAGATTTTGGTGCTGGTTATGGCTATATTTGAAAAAGGAAAGAAAAACTCGCCTTAAGTCGTCTTGGCCACTCAAGGTCAGAACACAACTTCCCAAGGACAGTGAATGACTTTACGTTATCGTCATTTATTAACAGGAAACTGGTTATTATTTGTTAGCAAGAATTTGACATTAAAGCTGCTTCCATTAAGATATTCAAGCGTTCATAAGAATTGCAAAACGAAATTGATATTGCCAAGGGCTCGCTTGTAAATGACAATGTTTGCTGGGAAACACAAAAAGTAAACGGAAATTTAGAATATTTCGCAGTGTGCAGTGATCAGTCGGAAACTTGACAAAGAAGATTTCTGCGCACAGACTGAGGACGCTTTTTTTTACTTTTCTATTTTCATTTTTATTATGAATGAGCAAGTCATCATAACTGGGATATTTTGCCAAGCAAATGAAGGATCAGATGTATGCATCTCTGGCAATAATGTAGTGGTTTTAGATCTGAACTTGATTTACTTAGAATGCTAAATTTTAGACTATTTTAGTTGTATATCATCATCATCATTGTCAACCATTATCAATCCACTGCTGGACGAAGGTCTCCCCAAGTTTCCTCCACAACGGTCTGTCTTGTGCCAGTCTCCTCCATGTCACCCCTGCATACTTTCGAATTTCATCCACCCATCTCCCATGTGGTCTTCTTCTGGGTCTTTTCCTGTCCCTTGGAATCCAATCTAAAATTTCGGCTGTCCATCGATGATCTGTCCTTCTGGCAGTATGTCCAGCCCATTGCCATTTCAGGGATTTAACTCTGATCATGATGTCCTCCACTCTTGTCATTTTTCGGATCCACGAGTTCCTCTTTCTTATCTCTCCTGGTTACACCAAGTATGCACCTCTCCATGCTGCTTTGAGTTGTCTGCAGCCTTTGTATGTCTCTTTTAGTTAAGGTCCACGTCTCTGCACCATACGTAAGCACTGGAAGGATGCATTGATCAAACACTTTTCTTTTAAGACATAATGGCATATTGCTCTTGAAAATTATGCTGTTTCTTCCAAAAGCTCTCCAGGCAAGTTTTGTACGCCGATTAATTTCTTCATGAATGTGACCCTCACTTGATATCTGCTGTCCAAGATAAACGTACGTGTCTGTTATCTCCAGCTTTTCTCCATCAATCGATAAATCTTCATTTCTTGTAAAAGCATTGAACATCACTTTTGTCTTCTGAAAGTTCATTTTTAATCCCACTTCTTTACTCTTGTCAGCAAGTTCCTGGATCATACTCTGCAGCTCTGATGGGCTAGTTGCAAAAATGACTACGTCATCAGCAAAACGAAGGTGGGTTAGATAATCTCCATTAATCTTTATCCCCTTGTTTTCCCAGCTCAGTGACTGAAAAACACCCTCCAATGTGGCATTAAAGAGCTTCGGAGATATGGTGTCACCTTGCCTCACTCCTTTCCAATTTTTATGTGTGTTGTATTTTCAAACAGCCTAATCTTTGCACTTGCATTTTCATAGATGTTATTAATAATATTAATGTATGCATCTTCAATACTGCAGGTTTTCAGAGCCATTGTAACTGCTGATGGTTTCACTGAATCAAAGGCTTTTTCATAATCGATAAAAGCCATGCACAATGGAAGTTCATATTCCCTCGCTCTTTCAATTAGTTCTCTCAGCACATGGATATGATCTATTGTGCTGTAGCCACTCCTGAATCCAGCTTGTTCTCTCGGTTGAGCCATGTCCAGTGTTACCTTCAAGCGGTGTGAAAGAACTTTAGTGAAGATTTTATAAACTACTGATAGGAGGCTGATAGGTCTGTAGTTTCCAGAGATCCTCAATGTCACCTTTCTTATGTAGCAGGATCATTGTAGCGGTGTTCCAATCCTCAGGAATCTTTCCTTCATTAAGGCATCGAGTGAAAATTTGGGCGAGTACTGTTTCGATTTCTCCACTTGCTTCTTGTATGATGTCTACAGTAATTCCATCTTCTCCTGGAGCTTTTCCTGCTTCATGTTCTTGATTGCATGTGCAACCTCTGCTGGAAAGACTGGAGGAACTCTGGTACTGGTATCTTTCATGATGTCTGGAGTGCATGTATCATCCCTTTCATATAATTTGGAGTAGAAATCTTTCACTCTTGTCAAAATTTCGCCTCTATTTCTTGTTACAGAACCATCTTCTTTTCTCAGTGCCATAATCTGTTTTCTTCCCTTACTGAGATGTCCCTTTGCTATCTTTAGGCTTTGGTTATTTTCAATTGCTTTCCTCACTAGTTCACAGTTGAAATTTCTTACGTCTTCAGTGATACTTTTTCGTACTGTCTTGCATAGCTCTATATATTCCACTTTGGAAGTCACATCTTCTTCAGTTGTCCTCATCTCTCTTCTTTTTGCATCAACATTTTCGTTTTTCCTGATAATTTATTTACATGCAACTTGTTCTTAGACCCAGCTAATTTTGTTGCTGTTTCCATAAGAGCTTTGGTTACTTTTCTGTTAACTTCAGAGATGTCCACTTCTTCCGATGTTAGGCCTTCTAAAGCAGAGAACCTGTTCTTCAGTTCCAACTTGAAGGTATTATGGTGTTTTTTAAGGTTGGTTATGTCAATAGATTTTGTTTGTCTTATGAGCTTGCCACGTTCAAGTTTAGTGTTGAGGTGCATCTTACATCTCACCAATCTATGGTCACTACCTGTGTTGAACTTGTTTAGCACACTGCAGTCTTCTATGACGAATTTTTTGTTACACATAATAAAATCAATTTCACTTGTCGTCCCATTTGGATGTCTCCATGTCCATTTCCTGTGTGGCTTTTTCTTGAAGAAGGAGTTCAAGATGAAAACCCTTCTGCCTCTGCAAACTCAACGAGAGTATTTCCACGCTGGTTTCTGTTGCCGTGACCGAATTTACCTACTGAAGTTTCATTCTGTTGCCGTTGCCCTATTTTTGCATTGAAATCTCCCATAATTATTTTCAAGTGCTGCTTACCTTTACTATTTAGATGACAAATTTCCTCATAAAATTCTTCAATTTCTTCTTCAGGATGACTTGTGGTGGGTGCATAAGTTTGAATAATCTGAGCCTGGTATCTTTTCGAGAGTTGGATAACAAGCCGTGCAGCTCTGTCAGAGGAACTTTCAACTTCTACAACTTTATCCTTCAGTTTCTTGTTTATTATAAATCCAACACCACTAGTTCTGCCAGTATCTGTCCCACGATAGTAGAAGAGATGTCCACTTTTCAGTTCGATGAGATCTTCTCCTTTTCTCCTTACCTCACTTAGCCCCACGATGTCCCACTTGATCCTTTGTAGTTCCTCTTCTAATTCAAGAAGCCTTGAATCAGAAGATAGGGAGCGTCCATTGTACGTTGCCAAGGTCAGCATCAGATGGCAGCCTAGTCCGGTCCTCCGGGGATTCTTAGCACCCTCTGCCTTCATGTCGCACTGGCCGCTGCCTTGGCCAGGTACATTCCAGCTGCCGGAGACTGAGGGCCAAGATTTAAGTTGTGGAGTCATTTTGGAAGGGTTTGGCCATAACTCACCACGCTGGCCAAGCGGGTTGGTGAGTGTGATAGAATTTCCTCTAATCCCGATGGTATAGTTATACCGCTATTGGCGGTCGTCAGAGCCCCTTTAGTAGGAACAGGATGCACCACGAGAAGGCGGGGTTGACATTTGTCAAGGAGAGGCTGTGATGTTACGCATCACCTGACCTTACATCTATATATATATAGTTGTATATATAGAACTGAATCTTTGTCATTGTCTTCACTTCATATAATACATTTTCCAGTAGTGTGTACGCATCGGTTCACGAAAAGTGTAAGTGGTCACTGATTTCCTTAGCTCCAAGCATCCATATGCCTCATTTATATTCCCTATCCGTTCACATTCCTAAGCTTTAGACCCTGTTCCCTGATGTCGATTCCGGTGGTTGGCGGGTGTGCCTAGTAAACGGTAGTATTACTCCCTGATTAGTGTGCTTAGACGTAGCTTTCGAGAAGAGAAAACACTTGTTAAGGTGACATCACACTTTCCCTCAAAGCCAGTTACGTACATTTAAAATTTCTTTTTCAAAGTAGTATTATAAATAGCTGTTGCTTTAATCTTGCTCGATTTTTTTCTTTTTTGATTGGAGGTTTAACGACCACCGTGAGCAACTCAGTGGGCTATAAGCAGACACCCGTCCCTAATTTAGGGCCACTGGTTCCAGGGAAGGGAGAGAGCCAGTGCCGTAAGAGAAACACAACATCCATGCCTCACCGGGATTCGAACCCGGACCCATCTATGACAAATGATCAGAAGCCATCGCTTAGACCACTGCGCCACCTGGGCGGCATGTTCATTTTAGGTTTCTGTCTTTTGACTCAAAATAATAAACATGTATAATTTCATTTGTCTGAACGTTTGTCCTATTTTGTTGGCGCCCCCTCCCCTAGTGCTTGCCGGTTTTAATTGTTGAATCATTGCCTCAAACAATATACTTTATTAAATAAATAAATAAACAAACTCTAATTAAAGAGATCGGGTAGAGATACACCTTGACTAAATGACTAAAGAATCAGACAAATCCGTTTAATAGGCGTAATGTAGATACAAAGGTAACTAAACGCAAGCTTTCACGAAACACGGTTGTCTTCCTCAGGCGAATGTTATAAAATATTAGCAAAGAATTCCATTTAAATGCACAGAGTAATGTGTAAAACAATGATACAGGTGGTATGTGATAGGCACGCGCTGTTACTCTACATTGGAAGTTGCCAAATATTCCAGGCTTTACCTATTTTTTGAAGAACAGCCTAAAGAGATTTGGTCTGGGTATAGTAATCCGAGCTCCTAGAACCATCGCAGCCTGTCTCACTGGCTACAAACGAAGCGGCGTTAACCTGAATGAGGCGGGGGTATATACCATCCCTTTGCTCTACCCAGACGGAACAACCAAGAACTATGTTGGTATGACAAAAAGATCACTGAGTATAAGGCTCCAAGAACATAAGCGGGATGCCAAGAGAGGCCTACTCACCACCGCTCTGGCCCGTGAAGTTGCCACCCGATCAGCTGTTCCTTTATGGTCGAATATGAAGAAAGTAGCTCCGTACACAACGGCCCGAGCGACCCTTCTTCGAGAAGCCATAGAAATATTGCCAAGGCATGACGTATGCAACTCTGAAACATCAATTGAGCTTCCCCATGCCTGGCGTGCTCTACTTAATTCTCACCCACGCGCATCTGCTCTATGATTTCAACAGCGCGTGCCTATCACATACCACCTGTATCATTATTTTGCACATTACTCCGCGCATTTAAATGTAATTCTTTGTTTATATTTTATAACACTCGCCTGAGGAAGAAAGCTTGCCTTTAATTACCTTTATATCTGCATTACGCCTATTAAACGAATTTGTCTGATTCTTTAGTAATATACTTTATTATTTTAATGTTCATATTTATTTTTGTAATGTTCATATTCATCTTTGTAATGTTCATATTCATTTTTGTAATGTTCACATTCATATTTGTAATGTTCATTGTTTCACATTTGGAACACATCCGTTTCACTTTGATGAAACATTGTTTCAATTTCTGTAGCGCTCCATATTAAGGTAAGCAGTGGCATACCTGAAAAACTCTCCGCCCGCAAAAAATATCTTTGAGGCCTTTTTGCGAAAATCTATTTGCACCGTAAAAAAATTCCGCGAATAGTCGGTGTTTCACCCGGATTAAGACGGTTTATAGATCGTAAGCACGCCACCTGGTGGTCAAACATAAATTTTCGGTAGATAAACTATAGTTCACGGTGTTTAAACTGTTTGAACCGTTAATGCATTTTAACCTTGACAATCTGGCAACGTTCTTCTTGCAGTGATTATATACCTGTTTCTTCATGTGCAATTAGTCGACTGGCAACACCTCTGTGGGCAACAGGTTTTTATTTCCCGGTCACTAGACGTATTATTTATTCCCAGTCATTAGACATGTTAATGAACATTACATGTGTTATTATTTATTTGCCTTCATACATGTTAATGAACATTATGGTCATTAAACTTTTATAGTTTTCGGTCATTAGACATTTTAATGAACATTACGGTACAGTACTGTAAAATTACGGTTTATTGACTGGTCACTCAGCTGCCGGTGTATCTACCGTAATTTGACCCTGCAATTTTTTACAGTGTACTTCCAGTTAGATATTTTTAATTCCATAACATTAATTAGGTTTTATGGGTTTATAAATAATTCAAATTCTTTGGCGCCTATAGGTATTTTTCGTAAAACCAAAATTCGTTACATCTTATTGCATGTAACACAAATCTACTCGTTGTAATTAAAAGGATTTTCCTAGTACTAAACGCTTACGCCAAAGTTAATCATATCATGCAAATTTTATTCTTTTAGAGAACTAAGGCCAACCTCTTTGAAATACCTCACGATCACACACGCAAAACACATAACAGCTTTGTGATAGTGCTTTTCCAATTTGTACGAAAATACAGAACATAAGTTAATAAAAAAGAAATATTTAAGAATTGCGGCGCAAAAAAATTTAAAATCAGTTTAACTATCTACCTTGAAGAAAAACACACTAAACATAATGTCACAATGTTTTGCACATAGTAAAAGTCTTTTATTTTAACTCTGTCGTAAAAAAAAAAAAAAAATGACACTGGTCTCTGTTTTTTCGTTCCCGCGAATACCTTTTAGCTCATTATGTTCTGAACGCCATGTAGTTATATACAAACAAGTGTAATATACAAGGTCTGTCCGGAAAGTAATGAGACTCATTGAATAACAGACGTTTAATTAAAGTCATACTTACATAACATTAAAATTCCTCGAAATAACATCCTTGAACATCAATACACCGCTGCCAGCGGTTCTGCCACGCCGCGTAGCTTGCCTGGAAGTTGCGAACAGGGATCGCTTTCAAAGCACTCGTCGCGGCAGTTTGCACGTTTGTAACAGTCCCAAAATGGTGTTTGGTATCCTTTTAGGCTGGATTTGAGCCGGGGAAACAAAAAGAAGCCAGCCGAGGCCAAGTCCGGGCTGTAGGGAGGTTGGGGCAGCGTTTGCCACGTTGTGTTTCGCTAGAAACTCTCTCACTCTCAGCGACGCATGGCTCGGCGCATTATCGGGGCGGACGCGCGCAACTCCGTTCTTCGGCCGTTGAAGCACTTTTACGTAAAATGCAGCGTTGTCCGTTTGTCCAGGTGATACGAACTCCTTATGGACAACACCTTTAGAGTCAAAGAAGACAATGAGCATCGATTCCATCTTCGATTTGCGCATTCGAGTCTTCTTTGGTCGAGGAGACTCGGGGGTGTGCCACTCTGAGCTCTGTCTTTTCGTCTCCGGATCGTACTCAAAGACCCACGTTTCATCACCTGTTATCACTTTCTCCAAAAAACCAGGTTCACTCCTCACACAGTCCACAGGCTCACGAGAAATCGACACACGGTTGTTCCTCTGTTCATCAGTCAAAACCTTAGGAACCAATTTGGCGCAAATTTTCCGCATCTGCAATTCTTGCGTGATGATTTCATGCACAATGGATTTCGCGAGTCCCACGTGCTCTGCTATCAATCTGACACTCTGACGTCGGTCAGAATCCAAAACCGCTTTCACCTTTTCCACATTGTCCGAAGTGTGAGACGTTGAAGGGCGCCCTGGGCACGGCTCATCCTCGACGCTCCTCTTCCCCCTGTGAACGTTTTGTGCCACTGAAACACTTGTGCTTTCGATAAAGCATCCTTCCTGTAGGCTTTCTGTATCACAGCAAGCGTCTCAGTCGCGGATTTTTCAATTTTAACACAAAACCTTCCCAGCAAAAACACAAGTGCTGGGAAACTGCTGGCCACCAGCTGGCAGTGATGGGTCACTGCTGGCTGAAATCTGCCGCTCACGGGCCGGTAGTGGTCCGTTGGTGGCAGCGCTATCAGTTGGCGAGCCATTGATGGCCCTGCAGCATCGCCGTGAATTGTGGGCCTCCAAGCAAGTGCCACTAGTGGCCCGTTGCTGGCAACTAATGCAACCCCCAACAGCAGGTGGAAGCATCGGGACTGCGCATGCGCAGAAGCAACACTTGCTGTGTCTCTCATGGTACCAGTTAGTTGAAGACGACGCTATCGCCATCGTGTTATTTTAGTGGATGTTAAGAACAAAATCCGTATGTGGAGAGGCGAATTAATTTCCTAATGAAATTTTACGTCGACGAAGATATCAGATTAAGCCGTGAAATACACCCACTCCATTCTCATGAATAACAATTCATGGAATGGAGTGGATGAATAACAAGAAAAAATTTGAAACCGCTTGAAACACATATCCTGGAAAACCATTAAAATAGCGTTTGTTGAAAAAAAAAAAAAAAGAATTATACGCATACAAAATTTATTAATTATTTGAAAAAAAAAAAAAAAAAAAAGCAACGCTATGTGGTGTACTCATCCATGGGTTGAATACACAAGACTGGGAGGAATTCGCTTCTAAAAATAACGAGAAGTAAAATAAAATATCTTTTACTCTTTAAAACAAATGTAGCTTCGGAAAACGGAAAGGAAAGACACAACGTTAAAAATGTAACAGAATGTGACATGAACCCGGGTAAATATACATTTATTCAACAATCTCTTTTCAAGACGGCAAGGATAGTACAAAACTTTGGAAAGCGACTCTAAGTATGTACACGCCTTGAAAATGAGTGAAGTTCCCTTAAGGTAAAAAAAAAAAAACTATCGTTACGTTGAAAAAATTAATTTATCAATTATATGAAACTGACTTTTATGAAAAATACCTCGCAATATTATAAAATGAAAGAGGGAAGCATTCGATTACAAATTGCATATCAAACAGATAGCTTCCAGCACATACCCGAGCGTAGTGAATTTGTCCGGTCGGTAGCGAGCGCGGCTTCCACGCAAACGGCCCAGGATTGAATCTAGTCAGATGCAAACGGGCGTTTTTCCCGTCTGTCGAGAAAATTTCCCCAGCGCAGTGCGTTAATTCACAAGCTTCGTAAGGGTAGAAAAAAAAAGTTGTAGCTTTAGGAAACTGCGGTTATCTTTGCTGTTTTTTTTTTATTATTATTATGGCTACTACTGGGAAATTGGCGGACAAGATTCGGCAAGCCACCAGTTACGTCACGCGGTTCCTGGCTGCCACTAACGGCCCACTAGCAGACCACATTAGGCTAGCCATCATTTCTGGCACGTGCTTGCAGGGCCACTTGTGGCAGCTACTGCCTGTGATGGACCACTGATGGTCCCTGTTGTGGCATATGACAACTGATGGGGTGCCAGCTGTTGGCCAGCTGTTGGCCTGAACTGCTGGCCCTTCTGTTGGCGGCCCGGACATTTTATTGACGGTTCGGCAGCGGCAACATAGTGCTGGGCCATTGCTGGCAGTGCTGGCTGCCAGCAGTGGCCCACTGCTGGCCCAGCAAGACTGTTTTTGCTGGGTTACCGCGTATCGCTGTTCGACAGTCTTCTGCATTTTGACCGTTACGCGACGCTCACACAGCTGTCCACTTCGCAAGCGATCCTCACTCTGTAAAAGCTCAGAGCCAACTGACTGACGAGACATCGGTCGTTTACCTAACATACCCCGCCACCCGTCACGCCCGGAGACTCCGCCCTCCGGCCCTTCTGATTGACCCAGAAAAAGTGGTCTCATTATTTTCCGGAGAAACCTTTTATAACTCCTTATCCTCATTGATACAAACATTTCATATATTCAACTGATAATTTATTCACACTCTCTTGTTAATATACATGTATAGGAACTATTGCTGTGACTGTGAAAAGGGGCCTCAAGTCCTCTGGAATTGCTGATTTCCCGTCACCTAGTTTTTATAAACTAAAATGAAAATGATTTCTTGAAGATTCTTTTCATTTTATCACTTCATTTAAAGTTGCCATCAGAGATTCCTGGCTATTTCTTTAACGAGTTTCATATGAAGTTTTGAAAAATCCTGCTGAGGCCAGAGGTCCTTTTAGCCGTTATCCCCCCCCCCCTCGCAATGCGGGGGCTATCAGTACGCCCATGAATGTAAGAATTTTACAAAAATACAATGCAGCCAATCAGCACAGCTCACGCGTGTACCACTTTGCTTTGTTGTTATAGAAACAAAAACCGATTTTTCACAGCTGCTGGTGTGATTTCATGATCTCCCCCAAATCATTGACATGGCGTCAGAAATGCGTTACGTTATACGATTAAATCGTTTCAGCAACTTTTTACATACAGGAAAACGTTACGTCAGGAATTTTGGTTCTACTTTGTCTTTCGTAAACGACATACAGAATTTTTCATTTAGAATCCTATCGTGTGATATTTAATTTTAAGATTCCTCTTGCGAACTTAAAGTGATTATTTTAGATTGTCAAACAGAGGCGTAACTAGAGTGAGGCAGGAGGGGCTGTTTCCCCTTGCGCAGCTCAAGAGAGGAAGCAAAAATCACTGCTTACAATATGATTAAAACTGAAGCTTTTGCACCAGTTCTGATAGGTTTTTTTTTTTTTTTTTTTCATGTCACACTTTGTTAATTCTCCACTACCGGCTTTGCTTATATGTAATATGTTTCCGACGGTTTCGGTGACCTCGGTAGCCTAGCCTTCAAATTTATTTCTCAAAATGTTCTGGGATGTTAGTTACTCACATTCAGAATTAAAGGCGCGGTTACACAGTCGACTGACATTATTGTGACCACCAGCTAATATTATTGTGACCACCAGCAACCGCCGTGTGCAGCGCGGGCAGCAGCCAGACGGACTTGGAGTCACTCCATAAGGTGCTAGAAGGTGTTCACAGGTATGTGGAGCCATGCTGACTGCAGTGCATCTGACAGCTGCTGGAGGGTGCGAGCCGGAGAATCCATAGAGGGAAAAACACGATCGAGCTGGTCCCGCAGATGCTCAATTGGGTTTAAATCTGGGGAATAAGAGGGCCAGGGAAGTATTTTGAAGTCTTCATAGTGCTCTTCCAACCACTCTTGGACATTTCTACCTATGTGACACGTCGCATTGTCTTTCTGAAAGATCCCATCCGCCCCAGGGAAGAAAATCAGCATGTATGGGTGTAAGTGGTCTGCAAGGATGGATTCATAACGAATTCGGTCCATAGTTCCTTCCACAGGTATGAGTGGACCCAGAGAATGCCACGAAAACATTCCGCAGACCATAACGCTGCCCCCACCAGCTTCTGTTCTTCCAGCAATGGTTGAAGAGTGTTTGTTCTCCGATGTTTCTCGCCTTATACGCCAACGTCCATCAGTTCGATGAAGCAGAAAAGGTGACTCATCGGAGAAGGCAATCCTTTGTCAATCAGCGGAAGTCCAATTCAGATACTGCTGTGCAAATGTAAGCCTTTTCTGCCGATGCACCTTTGTTAGCATAGGCGCAGTGACCATCCGTCTGTATCGGAGCCCCATACGCAGCAGGATTTGCTGAACTGTCGTTTAGACGCACTTCCCGTAGCCCCCTGGTTCATTCATCCAGTGAGTTGCTCCACTGTAGCGTGTCGATCGGCCATCACGCACCTGCGCAGCCAACGTTCACCTCTCACATCAATGGCGCGTGGTGCTCCGCAGTTTACACGTAGCTTATTCGCAATGGTGCCATTTCTCCAATCACGATACCCTTTAACCACAGCAGCACGCGAACAGTTCACAAATTGCGCTGTTTTAGAAATACAGCCATCCTTGGCCCGAAAGCCGATAATTATCCCTTTTTAGCAAATCTGATATAAATCGATCATTTTATCCATGACAGCAACGAATGATATGTTTTCAGATTATCATGATCATATGTAGAGGATTTTAGGAAGGGAGTGTCTGACCCCAGGTCTTAAACAACCCTTAGAAATAGGAAACTAGGAAATTTGGGCTAGAGCGCCCGATAGGAAAGTGACACGGAAGAGAAGTAGGAAGGGGGAGAAAGACGCCCTTATTTATTACCGGGGGCCAGTACCCGGGGTTCGACGGCTTAACGTGCCCATCCGACGCACGACGGGTATTTAGTGGATCGAACGTTCGTACCTGCCTGCGATTGAAACTGAGGCCTTTCCCGTGGCAGTCACGAGCGTTGCCCACTCGGCTACCCACGGCCCAATATGTTTTCAGAATGCCTACAGCACACCTTATATATCCGCCTAGCCAGCTCACGACGCGTGCCTACTTTCATTGGCTACGCGCTGTTGACGTCAAAAGTATATAGGAGGTGTTCACAATAATGTTACTCGACTTGTATACGTTGCAAGATAAGAATGTCATTCACATTGTTTTTATTCGGATATAACTACCACCATGAGAAATTCAATGGACTACAAGCAGTCGCACGTTCCTAATTTAGGACCGTTGGTTCCAGGGAAGGGAGAGAGCCAGCGCCGTACGGAAAACACAGCATCCATGCCTCCCAGGGCTTCGAACCTGGATCCATCTCTGAAGAATGGTCAGAAGCCAGCGTTTAGGCCACAGTACCACCCCGGCGGCGATTTCGTTTTGTCGAGATGTGTGTATACATATAAGATACAGAGATATGGGGGCGCAATATTTTATGGTTTGCCCCGAACGCAGAAATGCCTATAGTTAAGCCCTTATTGTCAAATTAGTTTCTTTTCTGATTTAAGTCTAAAAATTGAGAGTTCCAATATATAGGTAACAGTTTACTATTATTATTTCATGCGTATGCTGAAGAAATATGATTTGGGAACTTTCTTTTTCCTTAAATCACGAAATTCTCAGAATATAACTTTTCTTCGCAGAATATAACCAGGTTTTCTTTTATTTATATCTGTAGAAGAAACGAAGAAGAAAGAAAAGAAAAACTAGTGCTTTTGCTTCTGCGCAAGAACTACCATAACATTTAAATATTTACAATTGCGCAATTGTAAGTTCACAAACGAAAAGAAAATTACTCTACATACCTTATTTTTTTCCCTCGTCATTGTTGACGGACTTTCACCTAGTAAACAATAATTGAGCAACAGTGACCGCTAGTTTCTTTGAAAAAAAGTTTTTAAGTAAATGCAGCTAAACTTGACAACGTGTGGTGTCACTTAAATGTCACACAGTAGCTTGGATGATTTTGTGAGTTGGCCTTCAACCAAAATGATTCATCTAAATAGGGACGGCTGACCATCTACAGCCCAAGATGCCCACAACGCTCGTTTAAACCTTCACCCCCCCCCGCCCCTCTCAAATAAAAAACACATTTACTTAATTTTGAAACACTTACGGTAATAGGCGGAAGCTGGGGTTGAAATTTTTTTATAAGGACAAATTCTTCAAACGTTTGTCCTTATACACTAAGTGGCCACTTTATTATCACCACCCTCTCAGTACTTCGTTGGGCCACCTTTTGCCTTTAATACTGCGTCGATTCTTCGTGGCATGGACTCCACGAGATGTTGATAGGTGGTTTGTGGAATCTGAGACCATGCTTGATGAATAGCACTTTCCAGGAGTGTGAGATTGCAGGGTTGTGGATCCAGCTGTCTGATGGCTCGTTCAACTTCATCCAACAAATTCTCAATGGAGTTGAGATCTGGAGATTGTGGATGCCACCTAAGCAAAGTAAACTCACCGGCATGTTCCTGAAACCAATCCTGTACAATACGAGCACAATGGCAGGACGCATTATCTTGTTGAAAGTAGCCTTCGCCATTGGGATAAACCATCCACATGACAGGATGCACTTGGTCCGCAACAATGTTTAGATATGATGTGCCAGTCAGAAGTTGATCAACACGAATTAAAGGGCCCAAAGCATGCCAGGAAATCATTCCCTAAACCATAACGTTGCCTCCTCCAGCTTGAAGGGCTGTAGCAATGCATTTGAGGTCCACGCTTTCGTGCTGTTTCCGCCAAATTCTCACTCGGCCATCGGCATGGTGCAACTGAAAACGTGATTCATAGGACCACATAATTTGTTTCCACTTATCGACTGTCCAATCCTTGTGCTCCTGTGCGAACTGGAGACGTTTTCTCTTGTTAACTGCAGACAGCAAAGGTGTTCGAACAGGCCTTCGGCTGATATATCCCATTTGATGCAGTGTACGGCGAACAGCGCGTGCAGAAATCATTTGAGGGATCCTTGATTAAGATGGTCTGTAATTTGCTGCACTGTTGCCCATCTGCTGTTTGTTACAAGTCTGGACACTCTCCGTTCCGCCCGAGAAGTCACTAGTCGATGACGACCACACGTTGCACGTAGAGACCCAGTTTTTTGGCTGACAGTCCAGTCCTTAAACACTTTAACAACAGCTGCTCTGAAACATTTCACGAATGCGGCGGTTTCGGTGATACTCGCTCCATGGCTCCGAGCTCCTACAATCATCCCACGTTGAAAGTCCGTGAAATCGTATTTTTTATCCATCTCGTCACCCAAAAATCACTACTACTACTGCCGCAAGAACTAAGCTTTCCCTTTTTATACTAGCCTCGCCCTCTGGCGGCAACAGCGTGCAGCCATAGCTCATTTGCTTAAAACTGTCAGGTGGTCATAATAAAGTGGCCACTCGGTGTATAAAGAAAAAGCTGGGGCTGGGAATTTTACATACATTGTTTTGATTACGTTACTCACATATTATCTCTAAATTAATTTTCTGGGTATTTTTTTTTCTTTTTTTTATTGGAGGTTTAACGACTACCATGAGCAACTCAATGGGCTATATATAAGCAGTCGCCCGTACCTAATTTAGGGCCACTGACTCCAGGAAAGGGAGAGAGCCAGGGCCGTAAGACAAAAACAACATCCATGCCTCACCGGGATTCGAACCCAGACCCATTTCGGACGAATGATCAGAAGCTATCGCTTAGACCACTGCGCTACCGGGGAGGCAATATTCTGGGTGTATTCATGATGATGATCGATTTTAATTGGTTTGGAGAGGCGGAAGTATTATACCAGTGATGTCAAATGATCCAGCATTCCGCCCCCCACCCCTTCTCTCTCCTCTCTCTCTTTCTGCCCGAAAGCAATTCCCGAGTGCGTTCAGATGCTCGAAAAATTCGTTTTGGCGTGAGCTCCCTCTGCCAATATAACCAGCATAGGTTTTTGGACTTTCACACCTTCAAATCTTTCAGAACTTGCTCTGCCCTAAACTAGAATACTCCCATGTTACTCGCTATTTGTTTACATGCTTCCCCATTGGCGCAGTAGTCTAAATGCTAGCTTCTTACCATTCGTCCCAGATTAGTCCCTGTTCGGATCCCGGTGAGGCATGGATGTTTTGTTTGTCTTAGGCAGAGGCGTAACTAGGTAATTCTGCGCCCGGGGAAAACTGCAAAATATTGCACCCCCATCTGTCTTTCAAGGCTTTTGTGACGCGCTTGCACCGCAGGATGCACATGAGATAAAGGCAGATAGCAGTGAGAGCACATGTCCGCGTAGCTCAGTTAGGAGAGCGACTTACTCCGGAGTAAGGGGACCCAGATTCGATGCTGGCGGGGACAAACTTGTACGTTACATTGGCGACCGAACTTCCAGAATAACCCGTCTGTTAAGTTTCTCGCAATGATGTGGTGCTCTTTCCACACGGCGGGACAGGAAAAATGAGAATCCCTTCTTCAGTGCTTCGAAAAAATAAAGCAGTGTGATGTTACGTTCCACACACCAAATTGTCTGAGATTTCTCAAACGCACGTTCTTCATGGGATGACTGCCTACAGCGACACATGGTCCCGGCTGAACCGTGGGCCATGCCCCCGGCCCTCTTTCGGCGGGTAGGGGAGAAATCTGACGTGCCTGCAACGCAGGATGCACATGAGTTAAAGACAGATAGCAGTGAGAGCACATGTCCTTGTAGCTCAGTTGGGAGAGCGACTTACTCCGGAGTGAGGAGACCAGGATATCATGCCCAGCGCGGACAAACTTGTACGTTATACCTAACTAATTTAATAGTTGTATAAGACCACATGGGAGATTGATGGATGAAATTCGAAAGTATGCGAGAGTGACATGGAGGAGTATGGCACAAGACGGACCGTTGTGGAGGAAGCTTGGGGAGACCTTCGTTCAGCAGTGGATTGATAATGGTTGACAATGATGATGATGATGATGATGATACATATTGTATATAACTATTAAATTACTAAATATGTATATTATATTAGTAATAATGTCAGGCAGTGTAATATTCTTCTCGAAAAAACAAAATTAACGCCATACCCCAAAGTTATATCTACGCTGTAGGTACAATCTCACTGCGACTGTTTCTGTAGATTTTCGCAACTGTTTAGGAGTTCGGACCTGCAGTACCACATCAAATGAACCGAATTCAGTTTGTAGTAGTGCCTCGCAGCCACAGAAATGATCAAACAGCACCCAGAGAATCTTCAACAATGTGAACAACATCCTTTTCTTGCAACGTCCATCCAACTAAAGAGAAACAACGCGCCCCATTGTTTGTGAAATTCACAAATTTGCTGGCGACGAACTCGCGTCTCTTCGCTCCGGAATGAGGCACATCATCTCCCTCTAAATTTTTTGAAGCGATGAAGGAATTTTTTATTAATTCCAAACGATGTGTGGGACGAAAATCGCACATTATTCGAAGAACCCAACGATAAATTTTTACGTTAGGGTGCCAATGTGAAATTCACACATTTGCCAGTGACGACGATCGAATCTGCGTCTCCTCGCTCCGTAGTCAGTCCTTCTATCCAACTAAACTACCCCGACGGAATGTATCGCTGCATATTTGTCGTCTTGACACGTGCTTTACCTCCGTAGTACGTCACATGTTGCTGACGAAGGCCGTAGTTCTTTTTTAGTTCGACGTTTCATATAACCACTTCTTCATTCCTGAATGTAAACAGCTAGAATCCTCTGAACATTTTAAGGAAGAAATTCGAATTTTAAGTGTGCCAAAAACTTGTGTAAACGTTTCATTTTCAATTTTAATCAGACTGCAAGCAGTGGTTTTTGCGCTCTCTCTTGAGCTGCGCCCGGGTCAGCCGCCCGGTCTGCCCCGCCCTAATCACGCCTCTCGTCTTAGGTATTGG
This sequence comes from Macrothele yani, assembly GCA_039090855.1. NCBI lineage: Eukaryota > Metazoa > Arthropoda > Arachnida > Araneae > Macrothelidae > Macrothele > Macrothele yani. Next base: position 94,541,675 of record CM076993.1, read on the forward strand.
CTTTCTCCCTTTCCTGGAACTATTGGCCCTAAATTAGGGACGAACGATTATTTATAGCAGATTGGGTTGCTCACGGTGGCCGTTAAACCTCCAGTTAGTTGTCTAAACGAACGATATACATTGATTATTCGCGGCAAAGCGTAGCACATTTCCCTCTAAAAGCGAAATATAATAGAAAATGTTCTTCAGCTAGAAATATAGCTACAGATGGAACGAGGTTTGTATCTATTCGTTAGAAACGGGGCGAAAAAGATGTTGAAGTGGATGGTGTTTCAATAAGATGAAAGATGGTGGTGTTTTATGCGGCACGAAAATTCTAGTGCATAAACGTTATCCCTACATGCAACACAGCTCGTCATCTCTGCAGCAACAGTGCTGAGGTATGCGTCAGAATTGGAAACGGGTCAAAAAGTTTGGACCCGGACCCGACCCAGGTTTGACCCGAACAAATCGGCTTTGAGCTATAAACTCCAATACATTATCATCATTATTGTCAATCATTATCAATCCACTGCTGAATGAAAGCCTACCCAAGTTTCTTCCACAACGTACAGTCTTGGACCAGTCTCCTCTATCCACCCATCTCCCACGTAGTCTTCTTCTGGGCCTTTCCCTGTCCCTTGAAATCCCTTCTAAAATTTCGGCTGTGAATCGGCGATCCCTTCTCCTGGCAATATGTCTAGCCCATTGCCATTTAAGGGATTTTACTCTGATTATGAAGTCTTCCACTCTTGCTGTTTTCCTTATCCACGAGTTCTTCTTTTTACCAGACATCGCTCTTTCCACGTTTATCAACACATAGCAACCGAAAAATTATTAACCGGTCTCCGCTGGGGATCCGAATCCCAGATCTCTAGATATCTAGCTGAGTGCGTTCGCCTTACGCTACGGTGGATGAAAATCAACGGCGCTATGTGTGCTTGTTGTTGGCCTCCGCAGTGTAAGTTGAACACACTTGGCTAGATATCGAGATATCTGGGGTACGATCCCAGGGGTGACGGGATAACAATTTTTCAGTTGCTATGTGTTCATAAACGTGGAGCCGCTCCGGTAGAGCAGTGGTCTAAGGCGCTGGCCTCTGATCATTCGTCCGTAAGGGGTCCGGGTTCGAATCCCGGTCAGGCATGGATGTTGTGTTTGCCTTACGGCACTGGCTCTCTCCCTTCCCTGGAACCAGTGACCCTAAATTAGGGACGGGCGACTGCTTATAGCCCATTGAGTTGCTCACGGTGGTCGTTAAACCTCCAATCAAAAAAAAAAAAAAAAAAAAACATTCGTCCAAAAGGGGTCCGGGTTCGAATCCCGGTCAGGCATGGATGTTGTGTTTGCCTTACGGCACTGGCTCTCTCCCTTCCCTGGAACCAGTGACCCTAAATTAGGGACGGGCGGCTGCTTATAGCCCATTGAGTTGCTCACGGTGGTCGTTAAACCTCCAATCAAAAAAAAAAAAAAAAAAATAAACATTCGTCCAAAAGGGGTCCGGGTTCGAATCCCGGTCAGGCATGGATGTTGTGTTTGCCTTACGGCACTGGCTCTCTCCCTTCCCTGGAACCAGTGACCCTAAATTAGGGACGGGCGGCTGCTTATAGCCCATTGAGTTGCTCACGGTGGTCGTTAAACCTCCAATCAAAAGAAAAAAAAACGTGGAAAGAGCGATGTCTTTGTTTATTCACTGACCGTATTTAGAGGATTTTCCTCTCTTTACCTTTCTTGGTTACACCAAGCATGCATCTCTCCATGCATCTTTCTTTTCTCTGCAGTCTTTGTATGTCTTTTTCAGTAAAGGTCCACTTCTCTGCTACGTACGTAAGCACTGGAAGGATGCATTTATTAAACACTTTTCTTTTGAGATATAATGGCATATTGCTCTTAAAAATTGTGCTGTTTCTTCCAAAAACTCTCCAACCAAGTTTTATGCGCCAATTAATTTCTTCATCAATGTGACCCTCACTTGAAATCTGTTGCGCACGATAGATGTAGGAATCGGTTGTCTCCAGCTTTTCCCCATCAACTGATAAATCTTCGTTCCTTGTAAAAGCATTGAACATCACTTTTGTCTTCTGAAAGTTCGTTTTTAATACCCATTTTTTTTACTCTCAGAAAGTTTCTGGATCATACTCTGCTGCTCTGAAGTATTATTTCAAAGACCTCTGAAGGGTTCTTTGAAATATTTGTTTTTTTATTCAACAATAAAACGGAAATAAAACCGGGTCGAAATCTGGTCGGGAACATCTTGACCCTACCCATTTGACCCCAAGAAATTGAGGACCCAGTAACTCGTTTCCATTTCTGGTAAGGGCTGGAGGGACGGTATTGGGCGTGGCCTTGTCTTCTAAGATCAAGGTACTTCGTGAAATCCACTACCAAGTGAATTCCAGTTGAGGATCTCAGAAGTCCCCGTATCCCCCTCCCCAAAAAGCGAGGGCGGGAAGAGGAGGTGGAATACGGAGATTAATACTCAACACTCTGGTAAAACTTTTCTCAGCTATTCAGCCATTGGAACGGCCTCGAAAGTCCCAACTCTGAAAGATACACACACAACATTTCGTACAACCTTTCACAATACTTTTACACCACATACGAACCTCTACACACTTTCATACTCAGATGTAATTTCTTTCGCTCGAACCGTGCTGAAGGTCGACAGGAACAGACTCCGGGAACCTAGATACCTACAAGTAAAGAAAACGAAACATCTCTCTATAACGAAGTAAATTTCTCCGTCATTTTTATCCACGCCAGGATTCGAACCCGGATCCCCTCATTCCGGAATAAGTCACTCTACCAATTGAGCTACGCGGACGTTTTATTCTGATTCCTATCTGCCTTTATGTCGTGTGCGTCCTTCTGGCAGGTACGTCACATCTCCTGGTACGTTACATCCCAAGTGGGTTAAAAAACCTACAGTAAAAAGAAGGGGGGTAATGCCTCTTCCTCATGCAATAGGAAAAATACACTATGACTCAGAAAAATCTCTATGCAAAGGCAAAATGTTCTCCATTGTAAACACAAATTTTCTGTCATATAAAGTTTTTTTGTGCTGCACCTACGGGCGAAGGCGCCATCGATGTACAGAATACAATTTTTTTTTTCTGATTGGAGGTTTAACGATAACCGTAAGCAACTTGTAACGTACCAGGAGATGTGACGTACCTGCCAGAAGGACGCACACGACATAAAGGCAGATAGGAATCAGAATAAAACGTCCGCGTAGCTTAATTGGTAGAGCAACTTATTCCGGAATGAGTGGACCCGGGTTCGAATCCCGGCGTAGACTAAAAATGACGGAGAAATTTACTTCGTTATAATGGCGCCCGAACTACCTGGATGACCCGACCGTTCAAAATCTCGCATTGGTGTGATGTTATTTCCACACCGCGAGATAGGAAAAATAAGAGAATCCTTTCTCCAGCACTTCGAAAAAAAAATAAATAAGGGGGAGATGATGTAACGTACCAGGAAATGTGACGTACCTGCCAGAAGGACGCACACGACATAAAGGCAGATAGGAATCAGAATAAAACGTCCGCGTAGCTTAATTGGTAGAGCAACTTATTCCGGAATGAGGGGATCCGGGTTCGAATCCTGGCGCGGATAAAAATGACGGAGAAATTTACTTCGTTATAAACTCAATAGACTATAAGCAGTCGCCCGTCCCTAATTTAGCGCCACTGGTTCCAGGGAAGGGAGAGAGCCAGTGCCGTAAGACAAACACTACATCCATGCCTCACCGGGATTTGAACCCGGATCCCTTTTGGACGAATGATCAGAGGCCATCGCTTAGACCACTGCGCCACCGGGGCGGCCTACACTTTGTTAAACTTTAACCTTAATTTAAAAAAAATATGTATTTACTTATACTAGCAATATTTGTAGATTCTAATAAAGAACATTAAATTCTTAAAGAAATTTTAAAATCTTTGAGTTTCAAAAATTAAACATATTTTCAAATAAACGATATACACACTGTTTTCTTTCTGTCTTTTCTTCGTAATAAATGATAATGAAGCTAGATACAAATATTTTGTAGTGCCGCTATTTACTATGAAAAATAAATTTTAAAAATATGTTACTGGATCTGACGGAAAGCGTGGCCGCGGGTGGCCTAGTGGGCAACGTTCGTGACTGCCACGGAAAGGACCTCAGGTTCGATCCACTAAATATCCGCCGTGCGTCGGATGGGCACGTTAAGCCGTCGAACCCCGGGTACTGGCCCCCGGTAATAAATAAGGGCGTCTTCCTTCCCCTTTCTACTTCGGTTCCGTGTCACTTTCCTATCAGGCACTCTAGCCCAAATCTAGCTTCCTATTTCTAAGGGCTGTTTAAGACATGGGGTCAGACACTCTCTTCCTAAAATCCTCTACATATGATCTGATCTGATCTGACGGAAAGCTTGACGTCACAAATGCAGTGTAATGGCCTACTCGAGTGAGAGTTGTAGTCGTAGATTTAGGTTACGCCGTCCTTGTATAAAATGTGTGTCTGTGGAAGTATCTATGTATCCCTAGTAAACGATTTTCAAACCGTTCTTATATACACCGGCTTTCATAAATTAAGCAACAAAACGAAAAATCGCGCTAATTGGACGAAATATAGTTCAAATTCCTCGAAATTTGCGTATGTTACGGGTGAAGGCGCCATCGATGTACGGAACACAAATGCGTGGCGCTGGTAGCGCTTTATGCAAATGCGTAAGAGCTTAAAACCAGCTGTTTCGGAGGGAGTCGCCAATTCATGTGCGGCGGTGAATGACAAGGTTTTGAGATAGCGATTTTGGTAACATGGCTTCGAGACGTCATTTACCAGCAGAGTTACGCTACAGAGCCATAGGCCGACTCGAAGCAGGGCAACTGCAGGCGGACGTCGCAAGATGGCTGAACGTCGATCGTTCTGTGGTCAGCAGGATGTGGCAGCAGTTTCAAGCACGGGTGGTAGCTTCCCGAAGGTACACTAAGGGCGACGACCTCCGCGGATGACCGGTATTTGCGGCTCTCGGCACAGCGGAACAGGACGGCTACACCGACTCATCTCAGATCTGTCCGTGGGGCAGCCACCGGACGGACGGTGTCAACTTCGACGGTACGCAAAAAGGTTACATGCAGGAGGAATATATGCTCGGCGACCGGTATTATGGGTGCCCCTCACTCCCCGTCACCGGAGGGAACGCTTCAGTTGGGCACGAATGCATGTGAGCTGGGTTCAAAATCGGTGGAGGTCCGTTCTGTTCACTGATGAGTCGCGATACTGTTTACAGAGTGATTCTCCACGAGTTTACATCTGGAGCGAGGCCGGTACTCGCTATCTTCCCTCTAATGTCCAGTAAAGGGCCACCTATGGTGGTGGTAGTGTTCTCGCGTGGGCAGGTATATCGTTAGGCAGCCGTACCGACCTCTATGTGTTGCCACATGGAAACCTCAATGCTCAGAGGTATAGAGACGACATCCTGGACCTTATTGTTCGTCCGTTTGCGACCGCAATTGGCGATATATTCGTACTGCAGGCGGATAACACCCCCCCCTCACACAGCTCACCTCGTGCACCAGTACCTGGAACAGGAGACTATAGTCCGTATGGAAGGTCCAGCACGATCTCCCGATCTGAATCCCATTGAGCATGTCTGGGATGCTCTCAGGAGGTGTGCTGCTGGCTTGCAGCCCCCTCCTCGAACCCTGCAGGGGCTCCGCACTGCTTTCCTCGAGCAATGGTCGCAGATATCCACGGAACAACTCGATACCATAATAAACAGCATGGAACATCGCTATCGGGCCTGTATTGCTGTTCGAGGTAACCACACTCCGTATTGAAGTACCTTTTCCTATTTCATCGTGATACTTGTATTTCTGTATTTTCATATTTGCATCACTCATACAAAATGTAAGTGCTTTGTATCCTCTTACTTTTTTTTTGTTTTTGTTGTTGCATTTGGTCTGATAAAGCTTACCACCAAATTTCATCCGAATCGGTTGCATATTTTTTGAGTTATCACGATTTTTTCATTTGTTGCTTAATTTATGGAAACCAGTATAGTTACACCGTGGAGAAAGTTCTAACTGAGTTTACTCTAGTAATTTCTGTGGCACCCACGCCTCCGGGGGAGAGGGGTACAGCGACACTTTGTAATGGGTCTCACTGGGTAGCTTAGTTATTTCAGAAAACAAGGCTACGCTTTACAAGGCAGTTCGATAGTTGCCGCCACACCAGGTGCCAAGTTCAGGTGGGCGCTGCGCTGAACTTTTTATTTCTTTGTGAATTGGTAGAGTATCATCATCATCATCATCATCATTATCAACCATTATCAAACTGCTGGACGAAGGTCTCCCCAAGTTTCTTCCACGACGGTCTGTCTTGTGCCAGTCTCCTCCATGTTATTCCCGCATACTTTCGAATTTCATCCACCCATCTCCCATGTGGTCTTCTTCTGGGTCTTTTCCTGTCCCTCGGAATCCAGTCTAAAATTTCAGTTATCCATCGATGGTCTGTCCTTCTGGCAATATGTCCAGCCCATTGCCATTTCAGGGATTTAACTCTGATCATGATGTCTTCCACTCTTGTCATTTTTCGGATCCACGAGTTACCCTTCTTATCTGTCCTGATTACACCAAGTATGCACCTCTCCATGTCTCTTTGAGTTGGCTGCAGTCTTTGTATCTCTTTTAGTTAAGATCCACGTCTCTGCACCATATATGTAAGCACTGGAAGGATGCATTGACCAAACACTTTTCTTAAGACATAATGGCATATTGCTCTTGAAAATTATACTGTTTCTTCCAAACGCTCTCCAGGCAAGTTTTATACGCCGATTAGTTTCTTCATCAATGTGACCCTCACTTGATAGCTGCTGTCCAAGAAAAATGAAGGTATTGGTTACCTCCAGCTTTTCCCCATCAATCGATAAATCTTCATTTCTTGTAAAAGCATTGTACATCACTTTTGTCTTCTGATATTCTTTTTTAATCCCACTTCTTTACTCTTGTCAGCAAGTTCCTGGATCATACGCTGACCCTTCGAGACATGCTTTCGACAAGGTTTTGGAACACAGCGATAGGTATGCGCTTCCATTCAGTACATAATGCTGCCGCTAACTGTTGCTTCGTAGTAAGCCTTGGTTCCAAACTTCTTATGCGGCACTTCATCCCATAGTTGCTCTTTGGGATTAAGATCAAGGCTCTATGCTGGCCAGTCCACACACAATACGGAATTATTGTCAAATCACGCAGTAACAGTCCTTGCTTTATGGCTCGGTGCATTATCCTGCTGGTACGAACAAGGTTCGGTTCCATAGTATTGCCACAGAGTTGGTAGGACATAATTGTCGAGAATATCGAGGTAGACGTGCTGGTTAACAGGTTTGTCCACGATAACCTATAGGCCAGGACCATACCACGAAAAACACCCCCATACGAGTACACTGCCAGCTCCAAACTTGACCGTAGAAACCGTACACTGTGGTAAATAGCGTTTCCCCGGCTACCGCCATACCCACACACGGCCATCAGACTGATGGATCGTGTATATGGATTCATCAGTCCATAGGACCCATTTCCATTGATCTACGGTTCACGGTAAATGCTTTTTACGCCATGCTAAATGACGAGTAACATTCTGAGTGGAGATGAAAGGCTTATGAGTAGCCACACAACCACGGTAACCCATGGAATGAAGTTCTCTGTGAATGGTACGTGTACATACCGAGGTTCCAGCATTTTTACTCGCCTGTACACTGAGGTTTTGTGCAGTACTCCGTCGATTAGCTGTAACGACTCTCCTAAGGCTTCAACATCCCCTATCACTGATTTTCTTTGGCCTGCCGGTACGGTTTGCTGCTTCAGGCACGCCATGTGTCTTCCACTTATTCAGTACATCAAAAACAGTTGACTTTGGTATGCTTAAACGCCTCTCAGTTTCTTTTATGGACAACTCACTAATATAACATCCAACAATCTTTCCTTTTTCAAAGTCAGCTCACTCCCGCCACGACATTTTCACTCAACCTCACAGTGCGATATGATCGCGGTCAGATGCACGCTTGTTTTTATACAGTTTGCAGCTGTACCGCGCATTTTAAAAACGCAGCGAATCAGTTCGTTTACTTTTGAAGGGGTGTCCGGTTACTTTTGTCAATATAGTGTGTATAAAATATGCTGCTACTATTGTAATTCGAGACGATGAAAGGTCTCGTTTTCACTGGACCAATACAAATAATAATCACAATATTTTTACAATTAAGCGCAAAAAGGAGAGTTGTTTTTGTGTTGATTTTTTTAGGGGAAAGCGGGAAGGGTAACTACCACCGTGAGCACTTCCCTGATTTGGGACTTCTGGTTCCGGGGACTGAAGAAACCCCGTCTTGTACCACTCGGGGGGCACCGGGGTGGCAGTGTTAGTTTATAGTTTATATGTTTCATATGTGGCTGAGAAACCATACAATCCAACACACACACACACGCGCACACACACAAAGCTTGAGACTTGAGAAAAGGGCGGAGAGGGAATCAACAAATATTGTCACTCCGGACACTACGGAGGTTAAAAAGGACGGGCTGCATGCCGTATTGACCCTGTGACGTACCTGCCAGCAGGACGCACACGACATAAAGGCAGATAGGAATCAGAATAAGCGTCTGCGTAGCTCAGTTGGTAGAGCGACTTGTTCCGGAATAAGCGGCCTCGGGTTCGAATCCCGGCGTAGACCAAAAATGACGAAAATAAAACTACTTCGTTACAATGGCGCCCGAACTATCCGGATGACCCGACCGTTCAAAATCTCGCATTGGTGTGATGTTATTTCCACACCGCGAGACAGGAAAAATCAGAGAATCCCTTCTCCAGCGCTTCGAAAAATAAAAATGTGTGATGTTGCATTCCACACAGCAGATTGACTGGGAGTTCTCAAGTGCACGTTCTACAGTGGATGGCTGCCTGCAACGATTTATGGTCACGGCTGACCCGTGGGCCATGCCCCCGGCCCTCTTTCGGGGGAGATGTGACGTACCTGCCAGCAGGACGCACACGACATAAAGGCAGATAGGAATCAGAATAAGCGTCTGCGTAGCTCAGTTGGTAGAGCGACTTGTTCGGAATAAGCGGCCTCGGGTTCGAATCCCGGCGTAGACTAAAAATGACGAAAATAAAACTACTTCGTTATAACCCATGTAACACCTACACAAATTTTTCTAAAAATCTCATTCGGAAATTAGAGGTACAGGTGTTACACGCACAGTTTAATTTTGGGCGGCTGTGTAAACATGTAGAACAGCTGGAAACATCGGACTGCGATCGAGGAGTGTCGCCACGTTTTCCATAACAATCAAGCTCCGAAACCGAATCGGATATTCCCACATCCTCAGTCCCTACCGTTTAGAAATCTATATAACGAAGTTGAAGATAATAAAAAACATTCGATGTTATCGAACTTTGTTATGACCGGGCTGATAAAACAAGTTAGTAAAATCATGCAATGCATTTATCATTCTGAGTGGAGATGATTATGTTGGAAAGCGTATATTTTACGTGATATACGCTTTCCAACATAAGCGAAATCATTACTCAAGTTATATGAGGATAATGGCTGTGGAATAAATCTCGCTCCTGTGCCCTGACCTTTGACCCCATTTCGATGATATTAAACAGGATTGGTTCAGTATACCTCCGGAACAACATAGTAAAGTTTTGTCGTAATCGAAACATTTTTACGTAAGTTATGACGCATAAAGGCGATGGAATGGATCCTGCTCCTATGTCCTGAGCTTTGACCCCGTTTCGTCCATTTTTAATAGGGTTCGTCCTCCTAGGTTGTCCCCCTACCACATACTAAAATTTCATCGAAATCGAACCATTTTTACGCGAGTTATCGTGCGGACAGACAGACGGACAAAGCTGGAGCGTATACGCTTCTTCAACCTACGGTTGGAAGGCGAAAAAAAAAAAATAAAAAGAGGGCTATTTTAGCAATTTAAAAGTAGTCAATAATAAATTATTTATCAAGTAATCGAAGGTAAATAATGTTTGTTAATTAAAAGCGGGAGCTAGTAAAATATGTGCAAAATCTGAAATAAGCAAAACATTTAACAAATGTACAATTTAAAGTAACTACCAAAATTTGAAATTTCACATGTTACGTCAGATGCATGAGCCAACTCTTATTTCCTTCGTGATAACTTTTTTAAATGTTTTTCAGCTTTTTCTGACGCGTTTGTTAAGATTTTCTAGATGCAAAATGAATTCTGTTTTCTAAACAGAGATTCAGTGATATTGAATGGTGGCGAGAAGAGGGGATAAAAGACAGCATTTGCCCAGGAGATGTATGTTTGGGTAGCGCAGTGGGGGAGGTAGTTTTTTTTTCTCTCTTTCGGAGGAGGGGGGGGGGCGGTAACAACTACCGTCTTGACCTACTGTACTCCATGGGCTATAAGCAGTCGACCGTCTCAAATTTAAAGCCACTGGTTCCAGGGAAGGAAAAGAAACAGTGTCGTAAGACAAACACAACATCCATACTTCGTTGGGATTCGAAACCAGACCTATCTTGAAAGAACGATCAGGCCAATTGCGCCAATAGGGTGGCGTGAAGGGGGGGGTAGTAGAAAAGCTACTGAAGCATTCTGGCCATCATGCGAACTGACCTACGTACGTATAATGGGAGCTACCGCCAACATTAGGTAATGTAATATACCTTGTTTTCCAGTGAAAGAGAAAGGTTTAAAAACTGCGTGAATGCCAATTATTTTGTTTGCTGATAACCGTACTGGACTTCGATATATGCGGTTTCTCCAAAAATTACTGTTCGTAATATGCAGTTAAACTAACCAGGGAGAATGTCACGAAGTTAAAGGGATCTATAAAAATTTGGTTTATGCTGAACTTAGCATTATATGAGCTCATTATACACTGTAAAAAATTGCCGTGAATAGTCAGTGTTTCATCCGTATTAAGACGGTTTACAGATCGCAAGCACGCCACCTGGCGGTCAACCATAAAATTTCGGTTGATAAACTACATGTTCACCGTGTTTAAACTGTTACTGTATTTTAACCTTGACAATCTGGCAACGTCCTTCTTAAAGTGGTTATATACCTGTTTTTTCACGTGCAATCAGTCGAATGGCAACACCTCTGTGGGCAACACGTTTTTATTTCCCGTCATTAGACTGTTAATGAGCATTACGGTAGATGGTATTGTAAAATTATGGTTTATTGACTGGCCACTCAGCTGTGTATGTACCGTAATTTGACCCTGTAATTTTTTACAGTGTATGTGAGTACGACTGTAGTACCTTAAACTGGAAAAAAAGAAAACGATGCCACTGGAGATTTTTGCATCACTGGTTACCCGCCCGTTCCTGTCGCCCTTTGTCGTTTTAGAATCATTGCTTCTCCAAAGTGCTTATTGCCGCCCCGGTGGCGCATTGGTCTAAGGTCCTGGCTTGTGACAATTCGTCCTAGTTGGGTATGGGTTCGAATCCCTGTGAGGCATGGATGTTCGTGTTTGTCTTTCGGCGCTGGCTCTCAGTGTGTTACTTGATCAACACTGGCTCTCTGGGTACGTTGGTCATTTAGCATACTGTAAAACCATGTTTCGTGTGTACTTGTTCATAATGTGTTACTTGATCAACACTGGCTCAGTCGAGTGGCAACACCTTTAACTGCATATTACGAAGTACACCTTTAACTGCTTTTAACTGCATATTACGAATAACCAGTGTACATTGGTTATTTAGCATACTGTAAAACCATGTTTGATGTGTAATTGTTCATATTGTGTTACTTGATCAACACTGGCTCTCTGTGTACATTGGTCATTTAGCATACTGTAAAGCCATGTTTGATGTGTACTTGTTCACAATGTGTTACTTGATCAACACTGTCTCTCTGTACATTGGTCATTTAGCATACTGTAAAACCATGTTTGATGTGTACTTGTTCGTAATGTGTTACTTGATCAACACTGGCTCTCTGTGTACATTGGTCATTTAGCATACTGTAAAACCATGTTTGATGTGTACTTGTTCATAATGTGTTACTTGATCAACACTGGCTCTCTGTGTACATTGGTCATTTAGCATACTGTAAAACGATGTTTGATGTGTAATTGTTCATAATGTGTTACTTGATCAACACTGGCTCTCTGTGTACATTGGTCATTTAGCATACTGTGAAACTGTTTGATGTGTACTTGTTCGTAATGCGTTACTTGATCAACACTGGCTCTCTGTGTACATTGGTCATTTAGCATACTGTAAAACCATGTTTGATGTGTACTTGTTCATAATGTGTTACTTGATCAACACTGGCTCTCTGTGTACATTGGTCATTTAGCATAGTGTAAAAATATGTTTGATATGTACTTGTTCATAATGTGTTACTTGATCAACACTGACTCTCTGTGTACATTGGTCATTTAGCATACTGTAAAACCATGTTTGATGTGTACTTGTTCATAATGTGTTACTTGATCAACACTGGCTCTCTGTGTACATTGGTCATTTAGCATACTGTAAAACCCTGTTTGATGTGTACTTGTTCGTAATGTGTTACTTGATCAACACTGGCTCTCTGTGTACATTGGTCATTTAGCATACTGTAAAACCATGTTTGATGTGTTACTTGATCAACACTGGCTCTCTGTGTACATTGGTCATTTAGCATAGTGTAAAACCATGTTTGATGTGTAATTGTTCATAATGTGTTACTTGATCAACACTGGCTCTCTGTGTACATTGATCATTTAGCATACTGTAAAACCCTGTTTGATGTGTACTTGTTCGTAATGTGTTACTTGATCAACACTGGCTCTCTGTGTACATTGGTCATTTAGCATACTGTAAAAGCTATGTTGGACATGTACTTGATGTGAAACATCTGTATCCCTTCTATGTCTGCCTGTTTGCCGTGTCTCTGTACCACCAGGTCTAATAAATCATTAAAAGAAACGTCCAATAAAAAAAAATTGCTTGTTTTGTCAACGTTACAGGTGACGTTGTATTAAGCTTCTCCAATCGATGTTCAGGCGTCGTGGCGCAGTGGTAAAAGGGTTGGCTTAGGGCCGTTCTTCCGAGTGGGCAAGGGCTGAAGTTCCTGTTGAGGCATGAGTAGTACGCTTCTTTTACAGCACTGGCTCTCTTCCCTCCTGGAACCCGTTACCCTGAATTAAGGATGGACGACAGCTTATATCCGTTAGAGTTGCTCATGTTGGTCGTTTAACCCAAACAAACAATGGAGTTCCGGATAAGACGTGGGTGATGTGTTGGTCTTACGCCACTGGCTCTCTTTTCCTTGGATCTTAATCCTAAATTAGGGATAGGCTGCTTCTTATAGCCTTTAGAGTTGCTTATGGTGGTAGTTAAAATTAAAAAAACAAATAAACGAGTCCTGGGTGTGGTATCGGCAGTATGTTTGTCTTTCAGAGCTCTCTCTCTCTCTCTCTCTTGTCCGAATCCAGTAACCCTAAATTACGGACAGGTGACTGTTTATAGCCCTTAGAGTTGCTCATGGTGGTGGTTAAATTCAGGGTCGAATGGCACTTTTGTGGGGCCCGGGGCCAAATTTCATTGCGGGCCCTAGAAAATAAATTTTGTTTTAATAAAGTCGTTACGTGAAACATGTCCGTAAAGAACTCACACCAGTGGCGTAGCCAAGGGAAGGGGTTCGGGGGATCCCCATTGAGGGGGAGATTGAGCACGAATTTAAAGCGATATATATGAAATAGAGGCGAAATTTTGACAAGAATGAAAGATTTCTACTCCAAATTATATGAAAGGGACGATACATGCACTCCAGACATCATGAAAGATACCAGTACCAGAGTTCCTCCAGTCCTTCCAGCAGAAGTTGCACATGCAATCAAGAACATGAAGCGGGGGAAAGCTCCAGGAGAAGATGGAATTACTGTAGACATCATACAAGAAGCAAGTGGAGAAATCGAAACAGTACTCGCCCAAATTTTCACTCGATGCCTTAATGAAGGAAAGATTCCTGAGGATTGGAACACCGCTACAATGATCCTGCTACATAAGAAAGGTGACATTGAGGATCTCGGAAACTACAGACCTATCAGCCTCCTATCAGTAGTTTATAAAATCTTCACTAAAGTTCTTTCATACCGCTTAAAGGTAACACTGGACATGGCTCAACCGAGAGAACAAGCTGGATTCAGGAGTGACTACAGCACAATAGATCATATCCACGTGCTGAGAGAACTAATTGAAAGAGCGAGGGAATATGAACTTCCATTGTGCATGGCTTTTATCGATTATGAAAAAGCCTTTGATTCGATGAAACCATCAGCAGTTACAATGGCTCTGAAATCCTGCGGTATTGAAGATGCATACATTAATATTATTAATAACATCTATGAAAATGCAAGTGCAAAGATTCGGCTGTTTGAAAATACAACACACGTAAAAATTGGAAAGGGAGTGAGACAAGGTGACACCATATCTCCGAAGCTCTTTAATGCCACATTGGAGGGTGTTTTTCAGTCGCTGAGCTGGGAAAACAAGGGGATAAAGATTAATGGAGATTATCTAACCCACCTTCGTTTTGCTGATGACGTAGTCATTTTTGCAACTACCCCATCAGAGCTGCAGAGTATGATCCAGGAACTTGCTGACAAGAGTAAAGAAGTGGGATTAAAAATGAACTTTCAGAAGACAAAAGTGATGTTCAATGCTTTTGCAAGAAATGAAGATTTATCGATTGATGGAGAAAAGCTGGAGATAACAGACACGTACGTTTATCTTGGACAGCAGATATCAAGTGAGGGTCACATTGATGAAGAAATTAATCGGCGTACAAAACTTGCCTGGAGAGCTTTTGGAAGAAACAGCATAATTTTCAAGAGCAATATGCCATTATGTCTTAAAAGAAAAGTGTTTGATCAATGCATCCTTCCAGTGCTTACGTATGGTGCAGAGACGTGGACCTTAACTAAAAGAGACATACAAAGGCTGCAGACAACTCAAAGAAGCATGGAGAGGTGCATACTTGGCGTAACCAGGAGAGATAAGAAGAGGAACTCGTGGATCCGAAAAATGACAAGAGTGGAAGACATCATGATCAGAGTTAAATCCCTGAAATGGCAATGGGCTGGACATACTGCCAGAAGGACAGATCATCGATGGACAGCCGAAATTTTAGATTGGATTCCAAGGGACAGGAAAAGACCCAGAAGAAGACCACATGGGAGATGGGTGGATGAAATTCGAAGGTATGCAGGGGTGACATGGAGGAGACTGGCACAAGACAGACCGTTGTGGAGGAAATTTGGGGAGACCTTCGTCAAGCAGTGGATTGATAATGGTTGACAATGATGATGATGATGATGATATGCACATACGAGACTTCCACCAATGAACCAAACCCATGGATACCCCCCCCCCCTTAAGAAATGTCTGGCTACGCTAACTCACAGGAAAACTATGATAAAAAAAAATTATTATCTCTAAGAAGTATGTGCTTTAAACTTAAGAAAGAAACTGTAATATTAATTAAAAATTGAGAGAGAGAGAGAGAGAGAGAGGGAGAGAGAGAGAGAGAGAGTGAAAGAGAGAGAGAGAGAGAGAGAGTGAAAGAGAGAGAGAGAGAGTGAAAGAGAGTGAAAGAGAGAGAGAGAGAGAGTGAAAGAGAGAGAGAGAGAGAGAGAGAGAGAGAGAGAGAGAGAGGGGGTGTGTGTGTGTTAAAATTCACGATTTTCTTTCTGGGGTGAGGGGGATGGCATTGTGATTCTTATAAAAACTTCCATACAAAATGATGAAAACATAACTTCAACTAAACTGCGTAGTGAATATTTTTGTGCAGCGAATAAGAAGGATCTCTCCCAAATAAATCCGTATAAAGTTTCTTTTTCTCCTGATACATGTTTTAGTGATTGATTTTTGATGCAAGGTGGAGTAACTCATAAATTAAATGACTGTGTCAACTTTTATATGCGCGCATATTTGAATATTTCTTTTTTAAAAATAGTCCCGGTACTGTTTTTAAAGTCACGGAAAAATTGCCTTCCGTACATATAGCCCGAAAATAAATTTGATATTGTTCTTTTTATGTTTTTAAATTTAAACATCCGGTTTGCACACAAATTGTTGAATATGTAAAAGTAGGGAACCACAATGGGATTAAATTTAATTCGCCATTTCATGAATGATACGGAAAAAATGTAGGTGGTTATAAAAATCATTTTTAAATTTGTTATAATAAATATTTTAAAACCACGCGAGGGCTATTTTGGCTACGCTCCTGGTAAGAATATATGCTTACGCTAATTATTAGTGACTTCAGCCAAAGAGTTAGCTGCACAACTATTCTGGGATTATGCCGACATCATTCAACAATTATGTAAAACTTAAGTGATTTAGATCGGGATAAACATATTCCTTAGTTGGGGAAAGCAAACCTTTCGTATTTTAAAATAAAACACCCGAGACATTTTTTTCGAACAGCTTCCACCATTATGACTTTCCTTTTCTCAAAACTAGATTAAGTTATATCGTACTGAATAATTTATTATCGTTTATTTAATAGGTGGTGTCGTTTTAAGAAATTTAGGATAAGTTAATGCCACATTTTTCTGTTCTGAGTACTGCTCTATAGTCTCAGTAAACGCTTCAGTCACAACATTGCCATCCAAGCATGGACGGTGGATTAAAAAAAATATTTAATATACTTAAGATATAAAAAGTAAAAAGACAACAAATAAATACACAAATAAACCAATAAATAAGTAATCACACCTTGGAACGCATCATCTCCTTTCGTGCTTGTTGATTGTCGGATAATCAAAGTTTTATTCCCATCGATCTCTTGGCAGCAAATTCATAAATAATATGAGCAATGTATGTTTCTTGGCAAACAGTATTTTCAATTGATAATGTTGGAAGACCGTTTAATCTTTTTTTGACTAATAGTTGACCGCAAATATTTCTTTATGAGCTTCAATTTCGAAAAACCTCTTTCTCCTGCAGCCACTGTTATGGGAAGTATAAGAAAATTCAAAACGAAATAAAATTGTTTGTATAAATGTTTTCTATTTCATTTTTGCAAATGTGCCTCAAGCATTCATTGAATATTACAAAAGTATTGTAGCTCTTCAAACAGTTCAGTCTCCTACGTCATAGGAATATTTATTCTTGATTCGGTTATGAAGTGTTATGGAGTTGTTTTGTATTTTTTCTTTTCCTACGTTCTTCTTCAAAGCTAGTATATTGCTTAAGAAGCCAAATATACCAGTGCATTTTTTTTTTTCGAAACATTTATGAAATGAAGTCCAGGCAGTGTGAATAATTTAAAAAAAATTCGATTTAAACGAATCGTTCTGGTTAATTAACTGTTCATCGCTACTTTCATAAGACAAAATTTACTCTTGAGAGATACTCATTTCATATCAAATATAGCTGTAATACCCAAATAATTCAAAGAGGTATTTTTAACATGTATATAATAAAATTTTTACTCTGTAGATTATGTGTTCGCGAGTGTCTAGTGTATCGCAGAGTTGGACAGAAAATGCATTACAAAATAATGGAAGTACAGATTACAATGAACGTGTAATGTATTACAAGGTAATGCAGTAACAGGTAATGCATTACAAGGTAATCCCAAATACTGTTTGCACAAGGTAATGGAATTAATCTATAATGCATTACAATGAAGAGGATATAATTCAATTATTTAATAACCATTCAAACGCAATGGAATTATTTGGTAATGAAATTACACAATTTGCAAATAATAATTACATACTAAGAGTTTATGGAAATGTATGTGTGCCAAAAGCTATGTCTAGAAAAGTCGGCCATATAACATATAGCAGACAGAGACCGAAGTGTCGTCTAGAATGTTCTAGAAGCCGCAAGGATGGGTTAGACGTTTCTAGAATGTTCTAGAAGCGGCAAGGATGGGTTAGACGTTTCTAAAATGTTCCAGAATGATCGCGCAGTCGGAAGTTGGAGAGCTTTATGGAAAATTAAGAATATTCCAGAAGGTTCAAGTCCTGTCGTGAAGTATATATGAAGGAGTCAGTCGCTCGCTAGTCCAGTGTTCGTATCGGACAAGTAATGGACAACAACACTTAAGAAGTACGGCAAAAATGTCAAGAGTTCGCAAAATTCTGTAATATTCGGCAGTGCACCCTGAGTTGCTAGACTGTGAGTGTAGTGCTAATATGTGCTTGTGGTTATAGTGGGGTAATTATTTTGGACAGTGAAACGTATGTAATGGATGAGAATACTGTACTGGAGATGGATGAAATGAGTATCTCTAACCGAAATAAACATCCCATTCGTATTTACTTCATATTTATTATTTCGTTCAAATCATTTTACTTGCGGCGAAGACGAGCAACTACTCATGTCATACACGTACAATCTCCAATACCTACATACACGCATTTGAGATCCGAGGGATGGAACAATTGTCAAATAACCTACACAACGTGTAAGGGTGTATTGATTGCTGGTTTATTCACGTTGTTTTGTTGCCCATAAGTTATTGGTTAATTACCAACATATAGTTAACCATTACGATTAAAATTGGTAATTGCTGCAATTGCCATGTAATTCTAATGACCAGTTTACAATTACCATATAATGGTAACGCTAAGTTCTTGTTTCCATAACCATTACGCTGTAATGTATTACGGATTAATTCAATTACGATTTTGCCCAACTCTTGTGTATCGTGTATTGACAGCTATTGACTTTCCGCCAATGCACCGGAACAGGCTCTGAGTGCAACAGGCCCTTTTCGCAGATTTTTGAGTGCAACTGACAAACACCCAGCTGTTAACCTCCAAACAAACAAAGGATGTTCAGGGTGGCTTTTCATCTCTCTAGAGAATCTGCACCTCTCAAAAGACATGCAGAGACTACCAACAACTCCTTTATTGCGTCCAGTCTTCATCCCTGACTTATCAACTCTGTTCTTGTTCTTATCAAGCACGTCATATACTACTAATTATGTTATATAATATTTTTCCAGCATTTGACGTGGAAATTTAATTTGTGGCTTTTTTAGTTGCATATTTTGTTTGTTTATTTATTTTTTATTTATTTATTTCATAAACTGTTTTCACCTTACCGACCCGGCAACCAGAAGGAACTACTCTCAAGTAGCTGCACCTACAAGAACAGCTCCTAACTCGAATTCGCGCAAGTTATGCTTTCAGGACTCTAAGAGCCATTTGATTCACGGTCGATGATGATCACATAAGACTTGTTAAGTGTTTGCCTTATTTTGCCTACCTGTTAAACGTGTTTTGTAATTCTTAGTCTTCAGCTTTTTCTTGTATTTATTCAAGGTTTAATGTAAAACTTTTTTTTTAAGGAGGAATTACCCTCCTGGGTATATATGGTAATTATCTCGTAAATATGTTTTTCCGATTTTATCGTGTCTCATATATATATATATTTTTTATCTGTAATAGTCTATTTCTGAAAGAGAAAAACACAACTCGGGGGCTTTGTGAAGTTTTCTCGTCTCCCATGTGCGTGACAGTGACAGCAGAGGCACTAACCACTCCACACGCTTTTTCAAGGTCAAGCAGTGCTGTTACCCACGCCTCCTGTTTCAGTAACTGTCGTGAAAGTTAGAAAGGAGTCTTTGTGCTTGTTGAGTAAACACGATATCCAAGTGTGGTTTGCGCGTGGTGTTAAAAATATCGTAAGATAAAGGAATAAAGGGAAAGCTGTTAAGTTCGTTGACAGTGAGCGAAAAATTGAAATCGGAAATTGTGTCGCAGGTCGGAAACACTATAGTGGTGAAAACTGCGTCCGAGACTGGCTAAAGAAGAAGGATTTACTATTGCCAAAGCAATCCTAGTTGAAGGGAGTTTCACGGAAAGCTAATCCCTGAGCAAACACTGTACGTTACGGAGAAGTGATAACTTGATTATGCGGTAACCATGGAGATCTGCTCTGCTGAAAGTGATACAATTTGTTAGAGAAAATGAAGTCGAAAAATTTTAGGCAAGCCGGTCGTTGCTTAAAAACTTTTTTCAGACATAACGGATTTTGTTTGTGGCGTTGTACTGCCACGACGCGGCGCCTTTTGCGGTGCTTACGATGATGAGATATTGAATTTTCCAGTGATTCATAATACGCTTGCGGAAGAATTCCTACATTCACAAATCGATTGCACGGATCAAACACCAGATTATTTTGAAATATCTTTGGATACATAGGAGCCGATTGGGGGGGGGGGTATGGTGAGTCTTGCCCCTCCAATAATTTTACTGGAGGGGGGCGTGCCCACCCAATATTTTTTGTCCTGTTTAATTAAATAATCGCTTTAGCCTCACAAGGTGGACCAAGCTCCACTTTATGAGACCAAAGCGTTTTATTTTCAAACAAATAGTAAGGAACAAAATAAGTAACCCCCCCCCCCCATGTTCAGCATTGTTCATTTAATAATAAACTGGATTGGCAGCTCCGTATTGTGTTTCACATGTTCTCGTGATGTGTGGTAAATGTTTAAAAGGATTATCAAAAATAAAATAAATAAAAATACAGAAACGTATTATCTTTAGCGCCTTTATTTATCTATTTATTTCTTGCGCTTCGTGTTCTTTGTTTAAGCAACCCAAACAATTTCTCGTTTTTTTTTATAAACGTTTGGAAATAAAATCTCTGGATATTTTTGTAAAATCGCAGGCTGAATTTATTTTTAAAAATATTAATATTCAGCAAAATAATATTTCTGTTTCCTTGTTCATTTGCCAATGAGCAATCACAATTGCGTTTTAAAATATACGTTAGATCTCGTAGTGTATCTTTCCCTCCCTCCCCCCTTTTTTTTTTTGAATTATCCTCCTGGCAATGGAAGAGACGTGCCCCTCCCAAGTCTGATCTCTTCACCCCCCCCCCCAATAATTTGGTGAAGTCGGCGCCCTTGTTTGGATAAGACAGTAAGCAAGAAAAACAGAAAAGTGTGATCCAGAGAGAACAAGAAAGAGCGTTTCTTCAGAATTAATGCGTTTCCAAGGATGAAAATTTGAGCATCGATTTAAATAACTTCTTATTATAACATGGAATATTTAATATTTTCTAAAACATAATTATATTAAAAATCAATAACTTTTCCTTTGGTGGTGTTGAAACCAGATAAAAGATGGCGCGACCTGTACATTGATGATGTCAGTAGACAAACAAATATTGGATTGCTTAATTATGGTTATGTTTCAGAAAAAACTTCAGTATTCCAAGTTATAATATGAAGTTATTTTAATTAATGTTAAAATTTCCATCCTTGGGAAGGCATTAATTGTGAAGAAAATGTGTACAGAAGTTTGCCCATTGGAAGTATAGGAAACAAAATCACTAGACGTCCACCTTAACGTTATGCATTACTGCCAACGGATGAAGACGACTTGCCGTATATCGTATTTGAACGCAAAACTATACAGGAAGTATTTGTGAATGGTGTCGCGTTACCGACCAGCAGTTCGTGGAAGATCGGGTGAAAGTGGTGTGGCAGCGACGGCTAAGGCGTCCTGCTGAACTTGTCTGTCATCATGGGCGACCATAGGGATGGGAAAGAGGGGGCACTTGCCGTCCCCTGGAAATCTGACTATACAATTTCTGGTTTTGGAAAATACTACAAAGATTTTTGTGATGACATTATTTCTGATTGCTTATTTTTCTACTGAACTTCTGAGTGCATGTGTAAGCAGTAAAAGTAGGAAACACGTTGTGAATGTACAGCAGAAAATAATAATATTCAATTTTCGTATTTAATGTTAGACACCAACGTAGATACGTACAGCATGAAAGGCGAAGGAATGAAAAATATGTATATCGTTCTCTGCCGTAGCTGCGTTCACTGCTTGACAAAGATCTGAAATTGCTTCCAGGACTTTTTCTTGAGGGTATTTGTTTTTCTTGATGACCGATTAAGTGATATCTGGAGTTTCGTGGCGCATGAGACACAAGTAGTCGAAAGGCCAAGACTCAAAAAAAAAAAAAAAAAAAAACCGCAAAGGAATTAACCTATTGTCAAGCAAGCTGTCGAATTTACACTTCTTTATGAAGTTTTTTGGATCTTCTGATTTTCAGTTAAATTTATGCGTTTATTATGTGGCAATACTGGTTAGACAACAAGAAGGGGCATAGGAAGTATATGTGTGCGGTGCGTTTTTATGTTATTGTAAGCACACTGAACAAAAAAATTAGTCACCCCTGTCAGAACTTACCTAATAACGGGTGACGGCGCCTCTTGCCTTGATGACAGCATGAATCCGGTGTGGTATAGACTCCACGAGGTTGTGGATGTATTGAACAACGATTTGCAGCCACTCGTGCGTCGATTGGTGCCGCAGTTCCGCCAGAGTACGTGGGTGCCTATTCCAGCGTTTCACCTTCTCTTCCAAAGGATCCCACAGATTTTCAATAGGATTTAAATCTAGGGATTTGGCGGACCAATCGAGGTGAGACAGTGTTGCAGATTGTTCGTCGTGCCACTATAAATACAGTTTTAGCCCTGTGCACACGACGATTGTCGTCTTGGAAGACAGGAGTGGCAATGTGATGCTGCTCCTGGAGATGTAGGGCAAAGGGCAGCACATCGTCATTCAGAATGTGGAGGTACGCGTGCTGTTTCAAATTCATCGTCACTGCAATGAGACGGCCCATTTCGTGGTACGAAAAGCATCCCCAAAACATCACAGAACCCCCTCCAGCTTACACCTTCGATGCAATCAGGATAAAAGGTTTCATTGGGCCTGCGATGCACTCGTCGCCTCCCATCATTGGAGTACAAATAAAAACGAGATTCACCAGACCAAATTACTCTTTCCAATCTTCTACAATAAAGTTTTGATGCCTCTGAGCCCATTGATAACGTGCGACTTTGTGACTTGCTGTTAAAAGAGGCTACTTCGGTGGTACCGATGTCCATCGCAGGAAGTTCTCGTCGCAATGTCCTTCCGGAAATTGGTTGGAGTGGACTTTCATTGACTGTTTGGAGCAATTGTTGCCTGGTTTGAAACCGACGTGCAGTTCTTAGGCGTGAAACATGTAGGCATTCCATGTTGGTGAGAATCGTTTTCCGGCCACAGTTACGTCGTCGATTTTCAGTTGACTGCACTGTTTGTAGACCCGCTGGACAGTACGCTTCGAAACACAAACAAATTGGACGACTTCATTCACTCTGAATCCGTGGGCACGGCCAAACAAATGCTCCTTTTTGCCACACAGTAACGTCTTACGACCCATATTGCAGACTAAATTCAACACACACGTTGCTCTTCACCACTGCACGGGACAGAAATGATCCTGTAGATCAGATCAGATCATATGTAGAGGATTTTAGGAAGGGAGTGTCTGACCCCAGGTCTTAAACAACTCTTAGAAATCGGAAGCTGGGAGATTTGGGGTAGAGTGCCAGATAGGAAGGTGACACGATTTAGAAAGGAGGAGGAAGACGCCCTTATTTATTCCTCGGGGGCCAGTACCTGGAGTCCGATGGCTTAACATGCCCATCCGACCCACGGCGGATATTTTGTGGTTTGAGCGTTCGTACCTGTCTGGGATCGAACCTAAGGTTCCTCCGTAGCAGTCACGAACGTTGACCACTAGGTCATTCGTGGCCCGAAATGATCATGTAGACCACGTCAGTGCTATTTATCTCCCAGCAATGCTATCACGGCGCCCTCTGTACAACTAGTAACTTCCTACTGTCATTTCTGTTAGGGGTGACTAAGTTTTTGTCTGGTGGGCTCAGTTCGAATTGAGGAGCTACGTGGAACAGTGTCTTATCCACAATAACATGGTTCTGAGAAATTCAGTTTTAAAGATTTTAAACAGCACATACTTTTATCTACAGGAACATAAAAGTAACATTTTATGTTATAAAAATAAAAATAAATTTATTGATGTAAATAATAAAAGAACCGCCTAACACACCTTGAGTTGTTGTTCCAACGCAACTCATCAATTCTGTTTGATCCCCTCCTCCCGAAAGCTAATATCAGTTTGCCCTCTACTAAAAATTAATTTTTGTTTGCTCCCGCCTGAAAACTAATTTCAGATTGCCCCCGCCTGAAAGATAATTTCAGATTGCCCCCTCCTGAAAACTAAGCTATGGGCACCCATGTCTATTATGCTTGTACCTGAACGATTTCGCGAGCAAATAACAAAAAAAGTCAAATTTTTGTCAAGTGGCAAAATAACTGATTTAATAATTCCTGGCGGACTGTATACCTTTCGCAAACTCTCGACGTCAGTGAGATTTCGTCGAGACACGGCCGTAAGTCCCAAACACAGGGGAGGCTGAAGGATGATCTGGGAAGGTGGGGGCTCAGTATTCAACTACAAACCAAACTTTTCCCCAAATACAGACGAAGGTGTTTCTTTGTTTTTTCACTCCTTTTGTTAATTTACTTCACTAGCGAATAAAATTTCCACGCCAAAAAGACAAAACAATAAAACAAAATATAAAACATGAAAAACGAGAGGGTGAAAGGAAGTGAATTCTCTTGTAATATGTAAAAAAAAAATCACATTCTCTGAATTTACTTGATTGTGGTTGAGTTGTAGGTTCTTTTTCGCCGCAAAACCTATTTGTTTTTTAGTATACTATTCTGGTCGATTTCCGAGGAACCACGCAATAGTATCGAAGAGTTATTGATGTATCTTGACTCTTTCTGCTCCCCTTCTTCGGTTTCATTTTTCTCTATCTTTTGTCAGGCATTTTCTTTAGCTCACGCACTTCTTACTGTGGTAAACAGCCAAACACCCTCCCTTCCTCACTCAAAAACCAAGAGCCTTCATATTCATACCAACAAATCTCTTTTCAATGAATGAAAAGAGATGTGTCAAATTAATCGGAAACTTGGTCGTTCTGGGTGGTGTAGTGGTTAGGGTTAGCATACTCAGTTGCTACCCGGGAAACGCGGGTTCGATTCCCGCTCCAGGACGACGAAATTTTAAAGTTTTCGGATATTATCTGACTTAGCATCCATGTCATATTTACACCAATAAACGGATTCACATCTCCCAAATCTCTTTTCTCCCACACAAACGCAGCGTGAAACCACTCGGACTGACCAAGGAACGTAGCAAGCTTTTCTTATCTGAGAGGGCGAGTCTTGAAATTACGCCCCTTTGAGTTCAAAAGTTCCGTACTTCCACTCAAATAGAGAGTAAGTAGTTCCTACTTTCTCATGTCTTCGTGCCGCCCCGGTGGCGCAGTGGTCTAAGCGATGGCCTCTGATCATTCGTCCGAAAGGGGTCCGGGTTCGAATCCCGGTGAGGCATGGATGTTGTGTTTGTCTTACGGCACTGGCTCTCTCCCTTCCCTGGAACCAGTGACCCTAAATTAGGGACGGGCGACTGCTTATAGCCCATTGAGTTGCTCACGGTGGTCGTTAAACCTCCAATAAAAAAAAAAATGTCTTCTTTGAAGGAAAGTATCATGATCGTTAAAAAATCTCACTTCCAGTTTTCGACATAACTTTACTCAAAATTTAAAAATTAAGTAAATACCCAAGAGCCAACTGTTTTAAATATCACGTGAAACGTAAAAAGTTATGTAAAGACAGACAACACAACATGCCTCGTCCTGTGGCCGCCATCATCAGATTCCACCAGGCTACTGCATGGTTACAAGAGCATTGTAGTAAATTTTACATGCTTCAGTGGCCACCTATTATAGAAGCCCGGATTTAAACCCCATCTAACGTCTTTGGGATACCGTAGAACAGCCAGGAGGAGGCATGGCTGGCGATAGCTGCAAAACATTTTCATAAGCTCGTGAAATCCATGTCTCGTCGTGCGCCCGCTATCATTAGGACAAGTGGTGGCCAAACAAGGCAGGTAAGGCGTATTACACTTCAGTCTATTTATCATATTTAAAGCAAAAAGGAAAAGGCATGCATTTACAAGGATGGAAAATTAGCTTGCCAAACCCATGTGAATATGCGTGTACTGATGTAAACTGAAATCACATTTTCATAAGCAAGTTTCTTTGTATAATGCACTAGGAAAGCGACTCTTTGTTTGCTCAGAGGAACCTGTTGGTGTGTCGCGTCCTTTGCGTGCATCGTCTCCCACCTGCACTTGTCTGTCTGTTAGCAGAGTTGTTGTCATGGAAACCAAGTTACTAGCTGCAAGGAATGCTGGGACGACCCCTGGATGTTTTTATAGCGTCGGCGGAGAAGTTTCGAGTGTTATTGTTCTAAAAGAAACATTAAATTGTTATTCTAAAAGAATTTTGTCAAAGATATAGTCTGTTTGAATTTGTGTGTGTTTTGCATTGTGCCAAAGTGTGTGAAAGCCAGGATGCTTGACACATGTGCTCTAAGGACATAAATCACGGTACGCTTAAGACAGTTCAAAAACCTGAAAAATATTAATAACATGAAATGGAGACAGACAGTGTTGATTAAGAACCCTTTTGGTTTCGTCCTATGCTTAACGTATTCTTAACTAGTGAAATATGACTTAGTCTTTTTGTCGTCGTGTGAATATTCAGGAATAAATAACTAGACAAAAGTAATTCAAACGTTACAGTATTATTATTTCTGAACTCTGTCGATTAGGAATACTTATGTACGGTGGCAAAGCACCGATCGTTTTTTGTTTTGAATGTACGGTAGTTCTAATGTTGAAAGTATAGTGCTCATTATTGGAACTCGAAGTATAATACTTCAACATAACAGAACCCTCTCGGTACGTTAACCACAGAGATACGTTGTCTCCTATAAAGATTGATACTATCTGTCACACACACACGCGCACACAGGTATCATCAATCATTATCAATCCACTGCTGAATGAAAGTCTCCCCAAGTTTCTTCTGTAGCTTTCTCCTTTGAGCTGGTCTCCATGTCATTCCAGTATGCTATTGAATTTCATCCACCCATCTCCCACGTGATGTTCTTCTGAGTCTTTTTCTGTTTCTTTGTGTCCAGTCTAGCATTTTTCTCTAACGATGGAGAGTTCTTCAGCAATATGGCCAGCCCATTGCCGCTTGAGTGCCTACACACTAATCATGATGACATCAACTCTTGTCATTTCTCAAATACATGTATTCAACCTCCTATTTTTTCCAGGTTATTCCAAGCATACATCTCTCCATGCTTCTTTGGGTTGTTTGCAGTCTCTGTCTTTTTTAGTTAAGGTCCATGTCCTTGATCCATAGGGAAGAACTGGAGGTATGCATTGATTAAATACTTTCCCTTTAAGACATAATGGTAATTTGATCTTAAAATTTGTACTGTTTCTCCTAAATGCTCCCCAACCAGGGACGAATTTGCACACCGGGACACCGGGATATTTTCTGGTGGACCACTCGAGAAATGTCTCACTTTCTCGTATCCTCTTTGTGTAGATTGTTTGAAAAGAAAGAATAATAATTTTGGTATTTATGAATAAGAATCGTTAACTTCATTTGAGCTTTATGTTATCTGTCAAAACGTTATTGTTTTAAAAAACATTGACGTTTCATTTTATCTATGTATATATATTGGGCGTTGCTCTAAAATGACAAAGTAGAGTTCTTTCTACTTCAGTGAAAAATTCGCCTCCGGACCAACAAGTACGCTGTTATAAATAAATTAAGCCAATTACGGCGGTTAAGTGTAGGTCGTTGGACTTGAAGCCAAAGGGTCGTTGGTAGGCCCTACCTTCCTTTTGTAATCTTGAAGGAGGCACTAGTAACAATTTTGATGGTCCATCATCCCCGCACCCTTATCCACGTGTAGACATATAGAGCACAATGCGATTCCTCTGAAGTTCAGAAATCCGTGTCCAACCCACATTTGTCCTAAAAGAAACAACGATTTGCCGGTACTGGCTCGTGCACCAGAACGGTAGTTCCCGAGTCAAAGTAATAGGTAGAATTTAACAAGTTAGTAAAATCATGCAATGCATTGATTATGATACGCTTTCCGACATACCAGAAATTATTACTCAAGTTATGAGGATAATGGCTGTGGAATAAATCTCGCTCCTATGTCCTGACCATTGACCCCATTTCGATGATATTCAACCGAACCGGTTCAGCAGACCTCAAGAATAACATGCTAAAGTTTTGTCGCAATAGAAGCAGTTTTACGCAACTTATGAGAATAATGGCTGTGGAATAAATCTTGCTTTTGTGCAATGACCTTTGACCCCATTTCGTTGATATTCAACAGAACCGGTTCACTATACCTCCGGAACAACATGATAACGTTTTGTCGCAGTCGAAACATTTTTTGGTAAGTTATGATGCACAAGGGCAATGGAATGGATCCCACTCCAGTGTCCTGACCTTCGACCCCATTTCGCCCATTTTCAATAGGGTTCGTCCCCAGTGGCTCCCTACCACATACTAAAATTTCATCGAAATCGCACAATTTTTACGCAAGTTATGACGCATAAGGGCAATGGAACAAATCCCGCTCTTATGTCCTGCCTGACCTTTGACCCCATTACGTCCATTTTCAACAGGATTCGTGCCCAGGTGGTTCCCTACCACATACTAAAATTTCATCAAAATCGAACCATATTTACGCATGCTATGACGCATAAAGGCAATGGAATGGATTCCACTTTTATGCCCTGACCTTTGACCTCATTTCGCCCATTTTCAATAGGATTCGTCCCCAGGTGGTTCCTTAACAAATACTACACTTTCATTGAAATCGAACCATTTTTACGCAAGTTATGACACATAAGGACAATGGAATAAATACCGGTTTTATGCCCTGCCTGACCTTTGACCCCTTTCGCCCATTTTCAATAGGGTTCGTGCCCAGTGGTTTTCTACCACATACTAAAATTTCATCGAAATCGAACCATATTTACGCATGTTATGACGCATAAAGGCAATGCACTGGATCCCGCTTTTATGTCCTGACCTTTGACCCCATTTCCAATAGGGTTCATCCCCATGTGGTTCCTTACCACATACTAAAATTTCATCGAAATCGCACCATTTTTACGCAAGTTATGACGCATAAGGGCAATGGAACAAATCCCGCTCTTATGTCCTGCCTGACCTTTGACCCCATTACGTCCCATTTTCAACAGGATTCGTGCCCAGGTGGTTCCCTACCACATACTAAAATTTCATCAAAATCGAACCATATTTACGCATGTTATGACGCATAAAGGCAATGGAATGGATTCCACTTTTATGCCCTGACCTTTGACCTCATTTCGCCCATTTTCAATAGGGTTCGTCCCCAGGTGGTTCCTTAACAAATACTAAACTTTCATTGAAATCGAACCATTTTTACGCAAGTTATGACACATAAGGACAATGGAATAAATACCAGTTTTATGCCCTGCCTGACCTTTGACCCCTTTCGCCCATTTTCAATAGGGTTCGTGCCCAGTGGTTTTCTACCACATACTAAAATTTCATCGAAATCGAACCATATTTACGCATGTTATGACGCATAAAGGCAATGCACTGGATCCCGCTTTTATGTCCTGACCTTTGACCCCATTTCCAATAGGGTTCATCCCCATGTGGTTCCTTACCACATACTAAAATTTCATCGAAATCGAACCATTTTTACGCAAGTTATGACGCATTAGGGCAATGGAATAAACCCCGCGCTTACGCCCTGCCTGACCTTTGACCCCAATTTGCCAATTTTCAATAGGGTTCGTGCCCAGGTAGTTCCCTACCACATACTGAAATTTCATCGAAATCGAACCATATTTACGCATGTTATGACGCATAAAGGCAATGAAATGGTTCCCGCTGTTATGGCGTGACCTTTGACCCCACCTCACCCATTTTCAATAGGGTTCGTCCCCTGGTGGTCCCCTAGCACATACTAAAATTTCATCGAAATCGAACCATTTTTACGTGAGTTATCGTGCCGACAGACAGACGGACCGACGGATAGACGGACGGAAATAGCTGGAGCATATACGCTTCTTCAGCCTACGGTTGGAAAGCGTAAAAAAGGCATCTGTTCAAGGAGGTGGTACGAATACAGTTGCGCAATATACGATCAGTGATCAGATAAATATAATTATCTGGTACAACACCCCGTTTTGGGCATGGCTATATTCAATCATGAATGGATTTTTAAATAAAATTCTTTCACCCTTAAGGTGGTTCCACCTAAAATTTTTGCCTTATGTTTCCAATGGTAAAACTTCTTTACACATTTTCTTCGCAATTAATGTATTCCAAAGGATAAAAATTTGCTAAGAATCCCCGGAGGACCGGACTAGGCTGCCATCTGATGCTGACCTTGGCTACTTACAATGGACGCTCCCTATCTTCTGATTCAAGGCTTCTTGAATTGGGAAGAGGAAATACAAAGGATCAAGTGGGACATCGTGGGGCTAAGTAAGGTAAGGAGAAAAGGAGAAGATCTCATCGAACTGAAAAGTGGACATCTCTTCTACTATCGTGGGACAGATACTGGCAGAACTAGTGGTGTTGGATTTATAATAAACAAGAAACTGAAGGATAAATTTGTAGAAGTTGAAAGTTCCTCTGACAGAGCTGCACGGCTTGTTATCCAACTCTCGAAAAGATACCAGGCTCAGATTATTCAAACTTATGCACCCACCACAAGTCATATTGAAGAAGAAATTGAAGAATTTTATGAGGAAATTTGTCATCTAAATAATAAAGGTAAGCAGCACTTGAAAATAATTATGGGAGATTTCAATGCAAAAATAGGGCAACGGCAACAGAATGAAA
The DNA here is from genome assembly GCA_039090855.1 of Macrothele yani. Lineage (NCBI taxonomy): Eukaryota > Metazoa > Arthropoda > Arachnida > Araneae > Macrothelidae > Macrothele > Macrothele yani. The sequence goes on from CM076993.1 coordinate 94,572,316, forward strand.
CTTCAGTAGGTAAATTCGGTCACGGCAACAGAAACCAGCGTGGAAATACTCTCGTTGAGTTTGCAGAGGCAGAAGGGTTTTTCATCTTGAACTCCTTCTTCAAGAAAAAGCCACACAGGAAATGGACATGGAGACATCCAAATGGGACGACAAGTGAAATTGATTTTATTATGTGTAACAAAAAATTCGTCATAGAAGACTGCAGTGTGCTAAACAAGTTCAACACAGGTAGTGACCATAGATTGGTGAGATGTAAGATGCACCTCAACACTAAACTGGAACGTGGCAAGCTCATAAGACAAACAAAATCTATTGACATAACCAACCTTAAAAAACACCATAATACCTTCAAGTTGGAACTGAAGAACAGGTTCTCTGCTTTAGAAGGTCTAACATCGGAAGAAGTGGACATCTCTGAAGTTAACAGAAAAGTAACCAAAGCTCTTATGGAAACAGCAACAAAATTAGCTGGGTCTAAGAACAAGTTGCATGTGAACAAATTATCAGGAAAAACCAAAATGTTGATGCAAAAAGAAGAGAGATGAGGACAACTAAAGAAGATATGACTTCCAAAGTGGAATATATAGAGCTATGCAAGACAGTAAGAAAAAGTATCACTGAAGACGTAAGGAAATTCAACTGTGAACTAGTGAGGAAAGCAATTGAAAACAACCAAAGCCTAAAGATAGCAAAGGGACATCTCAGTAAGGGAAGAAAACAGATTATGGCACTGAGAAAAGAAGATGGTTCTGTAACAAGAAATAGAGGCGAAATTTTGACAAGAGTGAAAGATTTCTACTCCAAATTATATGAAAGGGATGATATATGCACTCCAGACATCATGAAAGATACCAATACCAGAGTTCCTCCAGTCCTTCCAGCAGAAGTTGCACATGCAATCAAGAACATGAAGCGAGGAAAAGCTCCAGGAGAAGATGGAATTACTGTAGACATCATACAAGAAGCAAGTGGAGAAATCGAAACAGTACTCGCCCAAATTTTCACTCGATGCCTTAATGAAGGAAAGATTCCTGAAAATTGGAACACCGCTACAATGATCCTGCTACATAAGAAAGGTGACATTGAGGATCTCGGAAACTATAGACCTATCAGCCTCCTATCAGTAGTTTATAAAATCTTCACTAAAGTTCTTTCACACCGCTTGAAGGTAACACTGGACATGGCTCAACCGAGAGAACAAGCTGGATTCAGGAGTGGCTACAGCACAATAGATCATATCCATGTGCTGAGAGAACTAATTGGAAGAGCGAGGGAATATGAACTTCCATTGTGCATGGCTTTTATCGATTATGAAAAAGCCTTTGATTCGGTGAAACCATCAGCAGTTACAATGGCTCTGAAAACCTGCGGTATTGAAGATGCATACATTAATATTATTAATAACATCTATGAAAATGCAAGTGCAAAGATTAGGCTGTTTGAAAATACAACACACGTAAAAATTGGAAAGGGAGTGAGACAAGGTGACACCATATCTCCGAAGCTCTTTAATGCCACATTGGAGGGTGTTTTTCAGTCGCTGAGCTGGGAAAACAAGGGGATAAAGATTAATGGAGATTATCTAACCCACCTTCGTTTTGCTCATGACGTAGTCATTTTTGCAACTACCCCATCAGAGCTACAGAGTATGATCCAGGAACTTGCTGACAAGAGTAAAGAAGTGGGGTTAAAAATGAACTTTCAGAAGACAAAAGTGATGTTCAATGCTTTTACAAGAAATGAAGATTTATCGATTGATGGAGAAAAGCTGGAGATAACAGACACGTACGTTTATCTTGGACAGCAGATATCAAGTGAGGGTCACATTGATGAAGAAATTAATCGGCGTACGAAACTTGCCTGGAGAGCTTTTGGAAGAAACAGCATAATTTTCAAGAGCAATATGCCATTATGTCTTAAAAGAAAAGTGTTTGATCAATGCATCCTTCCAGTTCTTACGTATGGTGCAGAGACGTGGACCTTAACTAAAAGAGACATACAAAGGCTGCAGACAACTCAAAAAGGCATGGAGAGGTGCATGCTTGGTGTAACCAGGAGAGATAAGAAGAGGAACTCGTGGATCCGAAAAATGACAAGAGTGGAAGACATCATGATCAGAGTTAAATCCCTGAAATGGCAATGGGCTGGACATACTGCCAGAAGGACAGATCATCGATGGACAGCCGAAATTTTGGATTGGATTCCAAGGGACAGGAAAAGACCCAGAAGAAGACCACATGGAGATGGGTGGATGAAATTCGAAAGTATGCAGGGGTGACATGGAGGAGACTGGCACAAGACAGACCGTTGTGGAGGAAACTTGGGGAGACCTTCGTCCAGCAGTGGATTGATAATGGTTGACAATGATGATGATGATGACTTAATACTTGCTAAAACATAACCATATTTAAGCAATCCAACATTTCTTTGTCTACTGACGTTATCATTGTACAGGCCGCGCCACCTGTTAACAGGTCTGAACATTACTCAAAGAAAAATGATTAATTTTTAATATAATTATGGTTATGTTTTAGCAAGTATTAAGTATCCCATGCTATAACTTAAAGTTAGTTTTATCGGTGTGCATATTTTCATCCTTGGGAATTCATTAATTGCGAAGAAAATGTGTAAAGAAGTTTTACCATTGGAAACATAAGGCAGAGATTTTACGTGGAACCACCTTAAATTGCTGCTAAAATTTGTTCACGACTTAATTACTATACTTTTACAATGCATATTTCAACAATTCTACTTCACCCAGGAGTTAATAGAAATTTTTCATGGGGGAATTTATGAGGTGTTCTCCTGGGGGTACATGTGTTTCTGTAATGGACCACGAGACTAAAATTCCCGGTTTGGTTTCGTCGACCCAATGCGCCCCTGTCCCCAACCAAGTTTTATACGCATATTGTTATTTTCTTCGACGTGGCCCTCACTTGATATCTGTTGCCTAAGGTTAATGATGACGTAGTAGAAATAAAACGTTTCCATGGCAAGGACACTATTATCGAATGGCTCTTAAGGATGCATCACAAAAGTAGTACTAGATGGATGCATAAGTTTCCGGTGCTTTACATAGAAGGCGATGAAAGCGAAACCGTTGAATTTTTATCAGAATTTCATGCTGCACGGGTTAGATGGCAATACTGATACTGGGTTGAACGACAAGTGCTAGCCGACAGACGTGCGGTTAATTGAGTTAGAACATGGCGACCAACAAGCTGCTTTTTATCATTACTTGTACGCGAAAAACATCCCGTTTCTGTAACTTCAAACAGCAGCACATTTGTCAAATGTCAACGAAGGCATCGTGCATTGTACACCGTTTGGTTGCTCACCACTGGCGGGTTCATTCATGGAGAAATGTCACCAAGGGAGTGCGAGGGCGGGTTGGAACCCGCCCTGAAATTTTTCTTGTCCATCCAGGAGAGATGCCAGTTTTTAATATTTCAAACTTTAAAATCTGGATTTTGCCAAGTAATAATAAGTATCGTGCTTTTTTATCGTGTAGTTGTACGTATTTTCCTTAGGAAATGCGTTGTTTACTTTTCCTCAGAAAAGTTATCATTATTATTATTGTTATTTTTGATTGGAGGTTTAACGACCACCATGAGCAACTCAGTGGGCTATAATTTAGGGCCACTGGCTCCAGGGAAGGGAGAGAACCAGCACTGTAAGATAAACACAACATCCATGCCTCTCCGGGATTCGAACCCGGACCCATCTTGGAAGCCATCACTTAGACCACTGCACCACCGGGACGCCGTAAAAAAGTTATCAAATCAGCATCTGCTGGTCCATGAAAAAATTCATTTGTTTTCCACTCTTCCAAATCCCTGTTTTAAGCCTTTTTGTCATGTTAGTGTGGCCTGGGGCGGATGAGGAGGGTGGATAGGAGTTCACTGAGGGAAATCATTACTAATAGCACTGCAGAATATTCCGACGCGGAAAGCGGAGTCTGAAGCAGTACCGCCCTGACGGAGTTAGCGCTCTCAAGACCGCCCTGGGACAGTGAGAGGAGGTTAAACGATCAGCGTGATCAACTCAATGGGCTATAAGCAGACAGTGAGAGAGCAGGACGTGGCTGACGACTGCTTTGGAGGAGAGGAGTGCAAGGCAAAGCCGCTGACTTAAAGAAAGGGAATTAAGGATGGGAGAAGTATTGTGTCTGCGTGTCACGACGTTAAAATTTGATTTAGGTGAACAAAAAGAATGCTTTTTCTTTAAGGAAATTGTGCAAGTGCAGATCCAGGTGTGTGTGTGTGGGTGCAACCAAGGGGGGAGGGGGATTGAATGATTTTTTTTTTGTAGCCGGTAGTAAAAAACATTAGAAATTCAGTCTTTCAGTATTTCGTATAGTTGCTACAAAACTTGCCACAGCAAAAATAATACCCGCCCACTCTGATTTCGAAGTTTAGCGACGTCCTTGAGCCTCAAGTCCTCTGGCATAGCTCATTTAACGTCATTCAGTTTTTATAAACTAAAACCACGAAGATGATTTCTAAATATTTTCCTTATTTGTTGACAAAAATACCAAACAAATGATTTTCTTTTTAATACTTCATTCAAAGCTATCGTCTAAAATTTCTGGCAATTTCTTTAACCAGCTTCATAAGAAGTTTCCACAAATTTTTTTGTAAGATATTTTGTTGAGGCTAGAACCCTCTTAGCCATGAGACCCCACGCTCTCCACCCCACCAGAACTGAGTTCGGGCTCAGTTTTAAGAGCCCGAGCCCGACTTTTATATTGCAAGATAAAGCCCGGGCTCGAACAAGCCTGAAAAATATGATTAACTTGTTTAGGCATTAAAAAAAAATCTCCTTTTCTAGACTTCCACTTTACCCCCCCCCCCCCCCGCTGTGCAATTAACCGATGTCTTTCTCAACTGCGGAGTGGAGAAGGAATGGTAATCTATTTCTACAGCTCCTTTGACGATTCATTTCTTCCTGAAATGTTTCGGGGGATCAAGTATGAGGAAAAATAGGGAGGCACAACAATCTACGGCGTACGTTGCATAATAGAATCAGCAGGGAGCTGCCCCGTTGAGGTAGGGGAAACAAAATTTCGTCCCCCGCACGGGGATAACTGGTTTTCCAGTTATTTGGGGAGCGGCGCCCCCACGGCCCGAGCTAACCATGTGACGGTTACTCTTTGCCTCTGCGGCTTTAAAGATTACATAACCGAAAGGACAGCTGCTCATCCAGCTGATGGGGGATGGCGTCCCCACGGCCCGAGCCGATTTTCTCTTATCATTTTGCTTTTTCGTCTTTAGTTTATTTATTGACATGTACCCGCCTCAGTTGTAGGCTGCTGAGGTTGTGATGAGGCGCCAGCTCCGGGTTTTGTTCCTCGTTCCCTTCCCTGTCTTTTCTCTTTTATGTTACATTTTCTGTTTTTTCCGGAGCTGGTTAGCTTAGACCTGCCTGCATGTTTGCCGTGTGCGGTGACCCGTACAGGTGGAAATGAGGATGCTGGAGGCTGAGGTATTTGGGGGCCGGGTTGTAGTGTCTCCAGATGCCAACACTCCTCTTTGCCCTCTGCTTCACCCTAAACGGGAGGCTGGGAGCTAACCCACTCCTAGTCAGGAAGTCTGTGGCCGAGGGGCGTCCAGACTTCTAGCAGCTTGTCGTTCTGTTCGGCTGGGTGAGTTTGGGGGTAGGGTGGGCATGCCAAAGGGGTGTTCTCCGGGCACGGGAAAGTCTGGGTGCACGCCGAGCGTGTGTCTGCCCTACCAACTTGCTATATCCGCTGACTATCCCTAGAGCCGTGTCCTGCGTCCTCTTGGGCTTGCGGACCTCCGGCTCTCCCTCGTTGGGCTCGGTAGTGGGTGGGGAGGTTGGCGGACGAATCTATTTTTCTTCTCATGGCACACCAAAGTGTTTCCCATGCTGTTCCTTTGAAGCGCCGTGTGGAGGATGGGACACCCTCCTCCACAAAGAAACTACTCAGTTCCAACTGTAATGCTCTGTTTCTTCTCATTCATTCTGTTGATCCTGCACAATCCCTCCGTTCGAAGAGTCCTTTTTGGATTAATAAGGCTCTTCAGGCCGTTGTGGGCTCACCAAAGAGTGTTAAGAAGCTACCGTCAGGGGATCTTCTTGTGGAGACATCAAATCCACGCCACAGTGCCACCTTGCTGGCGACGACCGTTCTGCTGGACGTTCCTGTCCAAATCTTTCCCCATGGTTTCCTCAATTCCTCTCGCGGTGTTATTAACTCCCGCGACCTGCTGGAGTGCAGCGATGAGGAATTGCTGGAAGAACTTGGGGAACAATATGTCACTGGGGTTCGGCGTATTCTTTTTCGGCGGGATGGGAAGTCTATTCCCTCCCGGAACATCGTGCTTACATTTGACTCACCTACCCTGCCAACTTCCATCAAGGTGGGGTACTTGCGGCTCGATGTTCGACCATACATCCCGAACCCCTTGAGATGTTTCAAGTGCCAGCATTACGGTCACTCCCAGCAGTCTTGCCATAATGTAGCAAAGTGTGGGCGCTGTGGGTCGCCTGAACACTCTTTGGCGGACTGCTCCGCTGACTCGGATCACTGTGTCAATTGCGAGGGATCTCACCAGGCTTCTTCTAAGCAGTGCCCAAAGTGGATCGAGGAGCAGGCTATCCAACGCCTGAAGACAACAGAACATCTGTCTTATCCTGAAGCCAGACGGCGGATAGCTCCTCTACCATCAGGCCGGCGCTCCTATGCATCGGTTGTGGTCCAGAAGGCTACTGTTGCGGTGCAGACTGAGGTGACCATCCCAGCGCGGTGTCCTTATGTTTTTGATGACATCGTTGCTGACCGGACTGGAGGCACTGAAGTCTCTCCGCATTGATTTCAAGGCGCCATCAACATCGACGCCTAAAACATCCTCTGTGCAGAAAACATCCTTTGCCAGCACTGGGACCCAGGCCCAGGGCGCAACTAAGAAGAAGCCGGAAAAGGTGAAACCAGGATCCTCCCCTCGAAACAGAGCAGGGTAAAACCACCAAAACCCCCGGCAGCGCAGCCCTGTGTGAGTAAGCACAGCCCTGTGTTGCCTCCGGACATTGCAGATGGTCAGGAGCTGATGGACGACTCGGAGACATTCTAGTCGTCTGTCATTTTCGTTTTTCATCCTTTCCTTTTATTTTTCATTATGGCTACGCTCATTCAGTGGAATTGCCGAGGTCTGCGACCACGAATTGATGATCTGAAAGGCTTACTGTCTTCGCACACACCTGTGTGCGTTTGCCTCCAGGAGACAAAGCTTCGAACAACGGACACTTTTCCGCTGCGGAGATATTCTATTTTCCGCAAGGATCATGAGGACGGTGTTATCGCCTACGGAGGAGTGGCCGTTGTTGTTCCTCATGGTGTTCCTGTCACTGCAGTTGCCCTTCGGACGACTTTGCAGGCAGTGGCAGTGAGACTTTCTGTGGACACCCTGTTCACAGTCTGTTCCATTTACATGCCACCAGCTGAAGCTGTGAGCCTTTCGGATCTGGAGGATTTAGTCGACCAGTTGCCGCCTCCTTTCTTCCTCCTCGGAGATTTTAATGCACACAATCCGTTGTGGGGTTCTAGCTCTCGTGACCCCAGGGGACGTGTTGTTGAGTCTCTTCTCTGCAACGCGTCCCTCTGTCTCCACAACACTGGGGCATTAACTTACTTCCATGAACCCACCCGCTCGTACTCAGCCATTGATCTGTCCTTGTGTTCACCGTCGTTATATCCAGACTGGTCCTGGAGCGTGTCTGCTGATCCCTTTGGCAGTGATCATTTTCCCATCTTTCTCCGTCTAGCAGGTGACGGGTACCGTCATCCTACTCGCCCTGCTAGATGGGCTATCGATCAAGCCAAGTGGGACTCATTCACGGCTTCAGCGGCCATTACTCCAGACATGGTGACCTCGGGTACGATCAATGAAGCTGTTGCGGCGGTAACGGATTGTATTGTGCAAGCGGCAGAACTTACCATCCCCAGGACGTCGACTAAACTTCCACGTTGCCTGCGACCTTGGTGGAATTCCACTTGCAAGGCAGCTCGTCAGGCCCAACATCGGGCTTGGGGTACGTTTCGTCGGTACCCCACCGACGCGAACCTACTTGCTTTCAAGAAAGCCAAATCTTACGCGCGTTTGGTACGTCGTCGTAGCCAACGGGAATCTTGGATGCGCTACGTATCCGGGATTAACACCACTGCCAGCTCTAAGATCGTTTGGGACAGGATCCGCATGATTCGGGGTAAGTACCCTTCTGGGGTTATCTCCATTCTTGAGAGTGGTGGAGAAACGGTTGATGACGCTCAGTGTATTGCTGACTGTCTGGGCGCCGCATTTTCTTCGGTGTCCAGCAGCCGCAACTACCCTGCTTCGTTCCGGCAGTTACAGCCGCGGCTCGAACGGTCCAAGGTTTCCTTTGGACCGTTTTCCGCTGCCGATTATAACAGCCCGCTGACTGCCGTCGAACTGAAGATTGCCCTGAATCTGTCCGGCCGAACATCTGTCGGACCGGATAACATCCATTATGAAATGCTGAAGCACCTTTCTCCGTCCTCTCTTGAATGTCTGCTGGTCCTGTTTAACAGGATCTGGCACGAGCGTGACTTTCCCGAATCTTGGCGCACTGCCATTGTCGTTCCTGTTCTCAAACCTGGTAAAGATCCCGCTAACCCGTTAAACTACCGACCAATTGCTATGACGAGCTGCCTTTGCAAAGTTCTAGAGCGCATCATCAATTTTCGTTTGGTTTTTTATTTGGAATCACGTCACCTTCTTTCACCTCATCAGAGTGGATTTCGGAAATTCCGTTCCACCTCAGATCATCATCTTCGCCTTGAGACATCTGTCAGGGAGGCGTTTGTCCGGCGTCAGCACTTGGTCTCCGTGTTCTTCGATATGGAAAAAGCCTACGATCGAACCTGGAGATACGGCATTCTCCGTGATCTGCATGACTGCGGATTGCGGGGAAATTTGCCAACCTTCATTGCCAGATTTCTCCAGAACCGGATGTTCCATGTGCGCGTCGAATCGACCCTCTCTCTGTTATACCCACAAGAGCAGGGTGTACCTCAAGGCTCCATTCTTTCTGTAACATTGTTCATCCTTCGTGTTAATCATTTATTCACCCTACTTCCTCCGACGGTCCGTGGCACCATGTACGTGGATGATCTGCAGATCTCTTGCGCATCTGTCAACATGCGCACTGTTGAGCGGCAGCTGCAGTCGGCCATTAATAAGATCTCTACCTGGGCCTCCCACAATGGATTTGGCTTCTCGACCCAGAAGACCGTTTGCGTGCATTTTTGCCGCAAACGGGGCCTCCACCCAGACCCCAGTCTCCGTCTGGATGGTACCACCATTCCTGTGGTGTCAGAAGCCAAGTTCCTTGGGCTAACTTTTGACCGAGCACTCACCTTCCGTCCTCACATCCAGTCTTTGAAGGTGACGTGCACGAAGTCATTGAGTATCCTGAAGGTCCTCTCTCGAACATCCTGGGGGGCTGATAGGTGCTCAATGCTTCGCATTTACCATTCTCTGATTCGGTCAAAGTTAGACTTCGGTTGCATAACGTACGGTTCGGCACGTCCTTCCGTGTTGCGGCCTCTGGATCCTGTCCATCACCAGGCTCTGCGGCTATGCACTGGTGCTTTCCGTACCTCTCCCGTGCATAGCCTGTATGTCGAGGCCCATGAACCGCCGTTGTGCATCCGACGTAAGCAGCTGTCTCTTCAATTCTTCACCAAGTTGAAGTCTCTTCCTGATCATCCACTGCATGGTTCCATTTTCCAACCGCAATGTGTCCGTTTATTCTTACACCGGCCTTCCTGTGTTCCGACGTTTGGGATTCGGTTGTCGACCTTAGTGCGCGATGCTGGTCTAGACTTGTCAAGGATTGGTTTGACCCGGTTCTACAATGAACCGCCTTGGCAGCCGGTTCAAGCAACGGCTGACCTTTCCCTTTGTGTGTGGCCAAAGTCTTCCTCTCCTGCTCTGGTGTACCAGCAGCTCTTTGCCGAGAAACAGTCTCTCTTCCCGGATTTCGTGCCTGTATTTACTGACGGGTCGAAATCCGGTGAGGTTGTTGGATCCGCTTTCGTGTGTGGCGATGCCTCCCATGCTGAGAGGCTTCCGCCTGAATCCACCGTCTTTTCAGCAGAGATGCGTGCGGTACACCTCGCTTTGTGTCACATACAGTCTAGATCTCATCGTCGCGCTTTGATTTGCTCCGATTCCCAGTCCGTCATCCAAGTTTTATCTTCTCCAGAGGACACGGACTCACCTGTCATCCATGTTGTCCGTCGTCTTCTTGGAACTTTGGAGGGTGATGGCTTCCTGGTCCGATTCTGTTGGGCTCCTGGCCATGTTGGGATCCGGGGTAACGAGCTGGCAGATCTATCTACCAGGTCTGTTTCCTCCATGTCGCCAGCTCGGCTGCCACTGTCTTTCCGGGATTTTCGCCCTTTGATCCGGAAAATTGTTTTGGATGAGTGGCAGTCCCTGTGGTCTCAGCAGGGCAGCAATAAACTTTATGCCATCAAACCACAGATCGGATTATGGAAGTCTAGTTTGCGGACGAACCGTCGTGAGGAAGTTGTTCTTGCGCGTCTCCGCATTGGGCACTGTCGTTTTACTCACCGCTTTTTGCTGTGTGGCGCCAGTGTCCGGATGTGTGAGGCGTGCCACTGTCGTCTCACCGTCCTTCATGTTTTGTGTACTTGTGTTCGTTTTTGTGATCATCGTTTTCGTTATTTTCATTCTCATTTGTTGGACGAAGGAGCAGCTACGCTGCAGACTCTCGTTGGTGAGGATTGCGACCTGACCGCAGTGTTCTCCTTTTTTAAAGACATTGACTTTTTTAACCTAATCTAGTTTTTACCGTATTCATTTCCATCTTTCATTTTTACCGCTTCATCCTGTTTTTAACCTTGTGTACGTGCCTTATTGATTTTGTTCTCTTTTGATGTCCTTTTGTTTGGCGCTCTTTGGCCAACCCTGGCCCTTGCGCCATTAAAATCTACTTACCAACCAACCAAAATTTCGTCAGCTTGCTATCTACAATCTATAGTTCTTAAAGAAAATTTTCCTTCGCAGAAATTCAGTAATTCATGGCCTGTGGTATTTGTTACCCATGCCCGGAATGAATAGCCCTGCCGAATTCCTACTCCCCATCTAGACCCAGTTGCCGTAGAATTCTATTTAATAACTAGAAAGTGTAAAAAAAAAAAAGTCGTGTGCTGAATCATTCAAAATCACATTTAAAAAAAGGAAGAAAATTCTCTCCCTCTCTCAGAGCCCGATCTCGAACTCCAGTAAGTATTATGCAGCCCGAGCCCGGCTCGAGCCCGGGTTCGACTTCGGGCTCGGGCTCGGCTCGGCCCGTCTCAGCATTGCACCCCACCCAACACCGCACTGAATAAATAGGGTTCTGTAGAAGCACATAAATCTCAGTCAGATAGCTACAACACTTATTCGTCCATTCACACATAATAAATCTACAAGAAATTTCAACCTCTTTCGGTATTCCAAGTACGTACATCGCAAAAATGTCCACGATATTCACTATCTCCAAATTTTTTCATTCAACGTTGTCTATTTTTTAGTTGCTCACTGTCGGCTTTGCCAGTGCGCACAAGCTTTTCGGGGAAGTAATGTGCCGTTCAACGAGAAAATCTTTAACCAAGAACTAATGAAATTTATATAAGGAAACCGAAACTCGGTGTCGTGGACTGAGCGTACAGTGGAAAATCGTGTCCTGTGCGTACATTCTGCATTTCAGCGTGTACTGAGCGGATACTAGGTTTTCCAATAACTTGTCCGCTAAATGTTGGACGTAAATGCTAAATGTTTTCCTTCACTCTTTATACCCAGACTTAGGAGTGGCTATCTTGCCTTCAAATGAACCGCAAAATAGGTGTGTTTAAAAGGTGAATTTATTAATTGTTTCAAAAGGGGTTTAGAAAGATTTTTTTATTATTTTTGCGCAAAAATACTATGATTTTGCTAAAAATGCGACTTTATTCCCAGACTTAGGATTGACTATCTTGCCTTCAAATGAACCGCAAAATAGGTGTGTTTAAAAGGTGAATTTATTAATTGTTTCAAAAGGGGTTTAGAATGATTTTTTTTATTATTTTTGCTTAAAAAATACTATGATTTTGCTAAAAATACGACTTTATTCCCAGACTTAGAAATGGCTATCTTGCCTTCAAATGAACCGCAAAATAGGTTTGTTTAAAAGGTGAATTTATAATTTATTTCAAAAGGGTTTTATTAATTTATGTTCAAAAATACAACAAATACATACCGCCAAAAATACCACAAATACATATTCGTGTGGGGGGTGTTTTTGGTCGTATGGTCCCGGCCCATTGGTTATCGGCGACAAACCTGTTAACCAGCACGTCTACCTCAATATTCTGGACAGTTATGCCCTACCAACTCTGTGGCAATACTATGGAACTGAGCCTTGTTGGTACCAGCAGGATAATGCACCGAGCCATAAAGCAAGGACTGTTAACGGCGTGGTTTGACGATAATTCCGTATCGTGTGTGTATTGGCCAGCACAGAGCCCTGATCTTAATCAAATAGTGCACCTGTGGGATGACTTAGAGCACCGCGTAAGAAGTTTGGAACCAAGGCCTACTACTAAGCAAGAGTTATTGGCAGCGTTATGTACAGAATGAAAGCACACAGTGGCGTAGGAACGGGGGGTACAGGGGTACAGTGTACTCCCCAAATTTTGGAGAGGGGTACATTAACATCTACTGTACTCCCCCCCCCAGATATGAGCAAACACAAACCAATTATTCATAAAGAGTGAACCGTAAAATTTATATGCTACTTATTATTTTTTTTATTCTCTTTTTTTTCAAAGAAATATCACCGGTCATCTGGGTTTTTTTATATCCGAAGCTTGTAGTGGGAGGCTTTTCATCCACTGAAAACTGGCCAACCATCTGGGAAACTCCAGCAAATTAGTTCTGCAGGGAAACGACGAGTGCGAGGTTTTTGTTAATATAACTTCAAACAGCATATGGTAGGGCTAGGGCTTGATAACATACTTGTGATCAGTGTTTCTTTTCTCTTAAAATTCCATGCATCTTGATCAGGTCGTCCTTTCTGCACTTAAAAAAAAAAAAATTAATGCACAAGTGGACATTTCAGCGCGCGCCCACAGCCCCGGCACTAAAATTGTTGGATTTCACATACCGCTCATAGAACTCCAATTCCTCGATATCTGCACCATCATTTAGCTTTGCACCAGACCAATGTGCTTTTTACATCAATTGTCAGCCTATGTATCGTTCAAAGTTTTTAATATAGACTTCATAATGCTTCAATGGTACTATCTTCGCGGGTAGAGCAGTTTTTATCTTACTGCGGTTTTACTTTATTAACGTAAACAAAAATGATAAGAAATTTAATTCGTTCTTGTAAAGAGTTATATAACATTTCCTGAGAAATCCCTCTTTTCCAAACCCTGCTGACAGAAATTCATCCTAATGTTGACTAGTCCCTGCTCAATATTTTAATGGAAAAAAAAAGTACAAAAATTAACAAGAGAGAACACAAAAGAAAAACTTCTCCATTCATTTTCTGATAAGAAATTAATAATGTGAACTTTTTGCCAGCAATAAAAATAATAATGGTAATAATTAATAATAATATGATGATAATGTTCATTCGGATGAATTCCTGATCAGTATACGTATTTTATAATAAACTATAATATACTAACCCCCCCCCCCCCACCATAAAAAAATAATAAATTCGGAGGGGTCATCCATAGATGGCTGAATCCTTGAGATGTAAGGTTCATGAGCTTGTATCCCCCTAAATCAAAAGCGTTCCTACGCCATTGGAAGCGCATACCTATCGTTGTGTTCCAAAACCTTGTCGAAAGCATGTCTCGAAGGGTCAGTGCATGCATTAAGGCCGAAAGGTGGACTGACATCGTACTAATGTATGTCAATAAATGCTATGTTGTGTTTCTCTTCTGGGTGTATGGTGACTGTCAGTATAGTGTATATGTCTTCGAAGTAAAGCTTAAAGTATGAAGAAATTAGTAATTATATTTGAGTAATGAGGAAAACTGATTTTCTAATGCCCCATGTTGCTCATGTTTAATTATTGCGCTATGCGTGTTTTCTCCGTAATCAGGCATTTGATTACTTAGTTTATCCCAAATGTAGTTGGCTTAGCAACGGGAACACAAAGAAATGCGTAAATCATTGACGAATTATGTTCATCGTGTATAGTAGTCTCACCGTGTTATCGGTCGGGCTCAAAAGCAGCACAATGTTGATTAATATCAGCTGCGATAATTTTCCTTGTTTCTGACCTCCAGCCTCAACACGCTCCACATTTGCAAGAGGTTTTCTGTTCTGAAGTTGGCTATATACCCAAAGAGATTGATGCCACAATCCGCGATAAAAGATTGAGCAATGCAATTACGATCGTATCAGGAAATTTTTCCTGTTGCTACAGAAGCAGCAGATTTTAGCTCTGTGCAAAATATAGATTGGGAGAACTCGCTTGCGAAGGTCATCCATTCATGCTTTTCAGGTTTTATTTCCTGGTCGTCTGCCAAGAATATTTCTCTTTATAAATAGCGAGTGTACAGTGAATCCCAATCGCCAATGAATAGTTGTCAAACTTTTAGTAACATTTGTGTATTTATAATTAAGGAGAGTAGCGTGCTCATTTACCATCGGTATGCTCTTAAGAAAATAAATCTTTGTACAAATTGCACATCAATCAGCGTATAATTTCTAACCGAAAATTTCGAAGTTGCCGTAGTTTGAAATGCTAAAACTGTCACCTTCTACGTCTTTGGGCATCACCTCGGTGACCCCGTCGTCGTCGGCTCACCTTCGCTAGAGTGTCGGATGAGTCGTATTCCTACGGCTCTAGTTCTGTTCAGGGATGTAGAAGGGCCTTAGTGCGGCTTAGCGGAGCTAAGGTACAATTTTTGTCTTGGCTTAGCAGAGCTAAGGTACGTTTCGTAGGTAGGCTGTTGCAGAAGATGGGTAGAGGAATCTTTTAGATGATCATATGTTCGAACAAGTTAGTAAAATCATGCAATGCATTAATTATGATACGCTTTCCAACATACCAGGAATCATTACTCAAGTAATAATTATTATTACTCAAGTTATGAGGATAATGGCTGTGGAATAAATCTCGCTCCTGTGCCCTGACCTTTGACCCCATTTCGATGATATTCAACAGAACCAATTCAGTTTATCGCCGGAACAACATGATAAAGTTTTGTCGCAATTGAAGCATTTTTACGTAAGTTATGACGCATAAGGGCAATGGAATGGATCCCGCTCTATGTCCTGACCTTTGAGCCCATTTCGCTCATTTTCAATAGGGTTTGTTTCCAGGTGGTCCCTACCACATACTAAAATTTCATCGATATCGAATCATTTTTAGTCAAGTTATGACGCATAAGAGGAATGGAATGGATCCTGCTCCTATGTCCTGACCTTTGACCCCATTTCGTCCATTTTCAAGGTCGTAGACTCAGGGCTCGGAACATGCCCTGACCACCTACGTCATCCAGCACGCTAATATGAAGACAAAGGTAACCTCATAGTAATACGATTACATTGCACATGCATTGGTAGAAAGAGAAAAATAATTTCACAATGATGCCTTTGGTATTGAAAAATGAAGTACTAAATTATTCTGAATTTTAGTTAAAATTCTCGAACTTTTGAAAATGAAAAATTCAGGGTAGCATAACGTGTTAGGTGACTAACTAATGGCAATAGTTTAAGGGGAAACCCTCTCCTACCGCTCCACCTCCGTCCCCATACGATTCCATGTCCGTGATTAGCGTTCTAACTCTCTGGCTAAGAGGCGTCAAGAACTTTTTAAAGTCATAGGAAATTGTGAATTTACTTCTCTCAATGACGCACGCTTTATTTAAACGACAAAATAATTCGTATATTTTTGGAACACAGTACATATATACTATATACCCTTTTCAAATGTTTAAAGTTCGCGATATGTGCTTAAAATTAAAATGCTGTCTTAATTCTTTGATGACATAACCGCTCAGTAGTGACGCCAGTAGTTTAGAACTGAGGGGTTATTAGGGCGGAAAGCTAAGTGTTGTACGGGGTGACACAACTTTTGCAGTGCGTGACAGACATTTTGCCAAAATATTCGGGTCAGGTAGATTTTAACCGACGATGATGGTATTATCCCCATTAAAAAAAAAGTGATTTCGGGAACATACTGTACTTAATATAAAATCAATGTGTGTAGAACTAGGAGCCATGGATGCAAACCTCACTGGCCTTTAAACAGGTTAATATTTCTTCGCAATTTTAGCTTACGTCCTTTTTTCCTTTTTTTTTTTTCTTTTGTTTATGAAATTTAGTTTGTAATCTGATAAGGAATCTTTGTCTCTCTCTCTCTCACTCTTTCTGTCTTATCTTTTAAAACTACAACGGCCGTTCCATAAAAACTGAGAGTAAAATCACACAAAATGAAGCAATATAGGTACAACAAAATATATGTTAATCTCTCTCAAAGTACCTTCTCTCGGTGTAACGTATACCAGGAGATGTGACGTACCTGCCAGCAGGACGCACACGACATAAAGGCAGATAGCAATTAGAATCAACGTCCGCGTAGCTCAATTGGTAGAGCAGCTTATTCCGGAATGAGGGGACCCGGGTTCGAACCCCGGCGCGGATAAAAATGACGGAGAAATTTACTTCGTTATATCGGATGATATGCAACGGCCCCATCTTTCAGTCTACTTTTCGAAGCATGTGGCGAAAGCATTTTGTGGAAGCTGCTTTAGCGACTCCTGTATAGCTTGAATAACGTTAGTATCTGTGTTGAATGTTGCGCCACAGAACTTCTCCTTCATTGTTGGCAACAACCAGAAATCGTACGGGGCGAGGTCAGGACCGTAGGTAGGCTGTTGCATGATTTCAATACCGCATTCGTAAGAAACTGTTGAACACAAGCAGCCAAATGTGGGAGGGAGTTATGATGGGGTAGGTTCCACTCGGTCGCTTAATCGATAGGTGTCGTCGCAGACGCTTCAAGATTGAAATGTAATACTCAGCATTGACAGTAATTTGTGGACAAACGGCATGCTGGTAGACTACACCTTTATGATCAAAGAAAATTATCATCATCACTTTTCCAGCCGATTGGTTTGACGGACTTTTTTCTGAGGAGGTGAGCCTGTGTGTTTCTAGACACTCGTTGCGCGCTTCGTGAGGGGGTCAAAATAGTGGACCTATGTTTCATCGGCAGTTATTACTGTGTTTAGAAGTTTGGATCCTTTGCAATTATTTGTTTTCATTCATGACACACCTGAACTCTGACTAACAATTGCTCTCTCGTCAGGTGATGAGGTACCCATCTAGAACCCACACGATGCAGCAGTAATTTGTCGCGTAGAATACGGAATGCCGACGTTTTTGAAATATTAATTGACGCCGTATATTTTCACGCGTTATTCGTCGATCTTCTTGCAGGATTGAGAGAACAGTGTTAACAATACGCTCGTAATACTTTCAGGTCAACCAGGCCTAGGAGCGAGTTCTGCCGACAAACGCCCTTTTTTGAAATCATGGTGCCATCTAAAAATCGTTGACTCACCCAAACATTTATCTTTGTAAGCTTTTTTCATTAAATCAACTGTTTCTGGAGCCGTTTTACCCAAACGATAGCAAAATTTTATCGCACAACGCACTTCATTTCTTAACTCTGAATCACTCACCTTCATAGCTGTATGGCGAAATGCAGACGTACTTTAAACTACTGCGCAATAACAAAACCAGAATCGTCTGCCACGGCTAATAACTGTTGCCATAGATACTTCCTTAATTCAGTTAGTCGTCTGCGTGGTTATTTCTTCCCCTTCGCACTGTTGCCAACTCAAAAAAAAAATTTACTGTGAAAATGGTGTCTTTCTTCTACTCTCTTAGACATTCAGGTGACATCCTCCATTTTACAGAGTTGTAAACATTTAATTTAACAGACAATTCATTTTGTAAAACAAAATCTTTGTGAATTCGAAAAATTCACATACGTTTATCAAGTTTCCCGAAATCTTAGAGCTTTTAACTCGTCATGTGTTCTAATGCTTAATTTTTTTTATGGGAGGTAAAGGGTGGGCTCAGAAAAAGTTAGGTGGGCCTTTGCGTCGTGCATGTCACTGCTTCCTTCTGCTGTCTTAAATCATAAATCATCACTAAGTCTGTAACGTACCAGGAGATGTGACGTACCTGCCAGAAGGACGCACACGACATAAAGGCAGATAGGAATCAGAATAAAACGTCCGCGTAGCTTAATTGGTAGAGCAACTTATTCCGGAATGAGTGGACCCGGGTTCGAACCCCAGCGCGGATAAAAATGACGGAGAAATTCACTTCGTTATAATGGCGCCCGAACTATCCGGATGACCCGACCGTTCACAATCTCGCAATGGTGTGATGTTATTTCCACACCGCGAGATAGGAAAAATATGAGCAGCACTTCGAAAAAAAAAAAAGAAAAATAAGGGGGAGATGATGTAACGTACCAGGAGATGTGACGTACCTGCCAGAAGGACGCACACGACATAAAGGCAGATAGGAATCAGAATAAAACGTCCGCGTAGCTTAATTGGTAGAGCAACTTATTCCGGAATGAGTGGACCCGGGTTCGAACCCCGGCGCGGATAAAAATGACGGAGAAATTCACTTCGTTATAAGTCCGTATTTTCACGATCTATAAAACACCAAATGTAATAACTTCAACATACAGATGATTCAGTAAAATATTTAATACATCGGAGTCTAAGTTAAAAACATCGTATTTATACAGTGAAAATTACAAATTAAAAACTCATTAGATCTTCCAACCTTACAATAAGGCCATCATCACATGAAAGACTGTAAAAGTTATAAGGAACGTAGATATACACTGCTGGCCACCCAAAATGCAACACCAAGAAGGAAGCATCCGATTGGCCTGAAATTCGCAGCATGCGTCGCCCGCGAGAGGACATGGAAACGACTAGCATTGCAGGGCATATGCAAATCATGTACTCCCGGCACGCCACCGAGAAGCACTATAAGAAGGGTGCACAGAAGGCAGGGTGTAAGTAGTGGAAGTGTGTTGTGCTGCCGGACCTGTGCGTGGGAAGCTTCCTGATGCCTCATCGCAGGATACGGCAGTCATTCCATCACGTTTCGGAGTTCGACAGAGGACGAATAGTGGCTTATCGCGACAGCGGTTTATCGCACCGAGACATCTGCGCCCGTGTGGAACGACATCTAGCCACAGTAAAGCGAGTGTGAATTCGGTGGGTGCAGGAGGGACGGACGGACCGACGTGAGTGATTGCCGCAGCAGCGGCACACCACCGTACTAGAGGACCGGCATGTTGTGCGGCGGGCATTGACGGCTCGCACCGCCACATCACGAACGTTAGCGCAGGAATTAGGGTGTGTTGCGCAACAACCTGTGTCAGCACGTACCGTTCGACGTCGTCTGCAGGAGCGGGGACTTGTCGCACAGCGCCCGTTGCTCCGATTACCATTGACGTTACACCAGCGGCGAGTGCGGCGGTAGTGGGCCGTTGAACGCCGCACCTGGACTACGGAATGGCACAACATTGTCTTCTCCGACGAATCCCGCTTCTGCCTGCAACACCACGATGGTCGCATTCGCGTGTGGCGGCACCGCGGCGAGAGACTGTATGACGCCTGCAGCCACCGCTACATCTCCGATGTTTTCGGAGCCTGTAGTCCTCCCTTACCTGCAGGACCTGCCAGCGGCCACGTTTCAACAGGACAATGCGTGCCCGCAAATAGCACGTATCGTGCAACAATTCTTCACGGCCCACTAGGTGTCACTGCTGCCGTGGTCCGCCTGTTCTCCCGATATGTCGCCCATCGAACACGTCAGGTCGCTGATCGGCAACCGAGTGGCCCGGCGAACACCACCCGCGGCTACTCCTGATGAACTGTGGCAACGTGTGGAAGTAGCCTGGACCGACATACCCCAAGCCCACATCCAAAGCCTATTTCGTTCGATGCATCGGCGTGTAGCGGCCGTTATTGCCAGCCATGGGAATCACACAAACTATTGATGTCTGCGTGTTCCGCAAGTCTCACGGGCCTGTAAGCTCAATCGTTTCGTCTTTGTATCTGTTGTTATGTGTCTAGTAAATCTGGCTTTGCTATCTCGTGTCCTTCTTGGTGTTGCATTTTGGGTGGCCAGCAGTCACTGATCAGGTCCTAGTGTGACGTAATGTCCTGAGCAGATCAGATGTGCGAAGAGACTGCCTCTGTTGTCATTGCCCCCCTTTTTTCCTACTTTCCAACCCTCCCCTTCCTCATAGAAGCAGTACAGTGAAAAGAACAGTTATGTTCTACATAAATGTAGATGAGGAAGTAATCTAATGGTAACATAATGAGAAGTTACAGGATCTGCTTTCAAAATTTCACATTATGTTACCATTAGATTACTTCGCACGTCTGATCTGCTCAGGACATTACGTCACACTTGGACCTGATCAGTGACAGATATGTATATGTGTATATCTACGTTCCTTACAACTTTTACAGTCTTTAATCTGATGATGGCGTTATTGTAAGGCCGAAAGATCTGATGAGTTTTTAATTTGTAATTTTAACTGTAAGTACGATGTTTTTAACTTAGCCTCCGATGTATTAAATATTTTACTGAATCATCGGTATGTTGAAGTTGTTACATTTGGTGTTTTATAGATCGTGCTAATACGGACTTAGTGATAATTTATGATATTGTTTGCACGAGTTTTATGAATTTCAGCCATCCTTCTGCTGTTCTTGATACTAGCAATAAGCTCCTCAACAACCCACTCAAATTCTATTTAGGTTGAGATAATTTTCCTTCTAGCTTCTTTTTAATTTTTTTCTTTCTTTCTTTAATCTAGTTTCACATTTGGCTTTAAAGACCGTTACAGCTCGTTTAGTTCATCTGTACGCCATGTTTGTTACCTCAACTGTGTAATTAATTCATGATATTTCTAGGAAGTTTATATTTTCAAGAATTTACACGTCATCAAATATTCACCGGATATGAAATCTCAATAACACATTGCCCTCCGAAACAAAGAAGCCTTTGTACGACGAATTCCGTAACCGTAAGAGGAGTTTCTAACCTTCTTCCTTTACACGTGGGCGTGTGCTGTTAGAGAACAGCTTTCGTTATGCAAAGTTATCTGCATATAAAAATGAAAAACAAAATGTTGGAGCCGCTGCTGATACCGGCTTTTGTGTTTGACTTTAATCAGCATCGACAAGGACGAAGATCAATTTATTGCTTTTATTTCTCGTATTTAGAGTTAATCTCTTCCTTCCTCGCTCTATCTCACTTTCTGGATGCGCAGTTTTCCACAACTGTTAAAGTGAGATAAAATCTGGATGTTTGCAAAAATGCGCGATACCTGCAAACTGTTGTTGTCGCGGTTATGCTAGCGATTTTTTTTTTCGCTCATATAGACTCGCTGTCAAATAAAAAAAAGACAATTCAACCCAAATCAAGAAAATACGATGGAACCTCTGTTATATAAACGTATCTCAGTTATACGTTTTTCACTTTTATACGTAATTCTGCGTTAGTCCCGATACTTTACTGTAGTTCGTGTTGCCTTTTAATTCGGTTATGCGTAATTCATTTGTACACTTTTCTGGTTTATACGTTAAAATCTAATTTCAGATTTGATTCTTTTATACGTAATCCAGAAAGTTAAAACTTTGAAAGAATTAGGCAGCGTTGTTGTATTCCTTCTTAGTGCAGCCAAAGTTGAACCTTGATCCCATCAGAGAAGGATATGTTACTTACCTTGAGATAATTTAGAGAGCGTTGCTGTGTTCCTTCTTGGTGCAGCAAAGTGGAACCTTAATCTCATCAGAGAAGGGTATGTTGTTTACTTTGAGAGTACACACAATTGATGTGGATTAGAAACATTAAACAGAAGTAATCGCTCTTTCCACTTTTATAAGTTCCACGTTTTAGTGAGTCTGGAGAATTCGAGGCCGCTGTGGTGCAGGGGTAGCATGTCCGGCGCGTAACTGGAAGGACCTGGGTTCGATTCCCGTTGGCCGCCGATGAGAATTTTTCCGTGACTTACTTATAAACGTGAAAAGAGCTATGACTTCTGCTTGATGTTACTTTCAGATAATTGAGACAGCGTTGTTGAGTTCCTTCTTGGTGCAGCCAAAGTTGAACCTTGATCCCATCAGAGAAGGATATGTTTACTTTGAGAGAATTGAGACATTGCGACAGCGTTGTTGTATTCCTTCTTGGTGCAGCCAAAGTTGAGTCTTGATCCTATCAGATAACGGTATGTTGTTTACTTTGAGAGAATTGAGACAGCGTTGTTGAGTTCATTCTTGGTGCAGTCAAAGTTGAATCTTGATCCCATCAGAGAAGGGTATGTTGTTTACTTTGAGAGAATTGAGACAGCGTTGTTGTGTTCCTTCTTACTGCTGCCGAAGTTGAACCTTGGTCCCATCAGAGAAGGGTATGCTGTTTACTTTGAGAGAATTGAGACAGCGTTGTTGTGTTCCTTCTCGGTGCAGCCAAGGTTGATCCTTGATGTCATGAGAGATGGGTATGTTGTTTACTTTGATAGAACTAACACAGCGTTGTTGTGTTCCTTCTTGGTGCAGCCAAAAATGAATCTTGAGCTCATCAGAGAAGGGTATGTTGTTTACTATGAGAGATCTGAGACAGCGTTGTTGAGTTCATTCTTGGTGCAGTCAAAGTTGAATCTTGATCCCATCAGAGAAGGGTATGTTGTTTACCTTGCGAGAATTGAGACAGTGTTGTTGAGTTCCTTCTTAGTGCAGACAAAGTTGAACCTTGATCCCATCAGAGAAGGATATGTTTACTTGGAGAGAATTGAGACATTGTGACAGCGTTGTTGTGTTCCTTCTTGGTGCAGCCAAAGTTGAGTCTTGATAACATCAGAGAAGGGTATGTGGTTTACTTTGAGAGAACTGATACAGCGTTGTTGTGTTCCCTCTTGGTGCAGCCAAAGTTGAATCTTGAGCCCATCTGAGAAGGATATGTTGTTTACTTTAAGAGAATTGAGACAGCGTTGTTGTGTTCCTTCTTAGTGCGGCCGAAGTTGAACCTTGGTCCGATCAGAGAAGGGTATGCTGTTTACTTTGAGAGAATTGAGACAGCGTTGTTGTGTTCCTTCTCGGTGCAGCCAAGGTTGATCCTTGATGTCATGAGAGAAGGGTATGTTGTTTACTTTGAGAGAACTGACACAGCGTTGTTGTGTTCCTTCTTGGAGCAGCCAAAAATGAATCTTGAGCTCATCAGAGAAGGGTATGTTGTTTACTTTGAGAGATCTGAGACAGCGTTGTTGTGTTCCTTCTTCGGACAGCCAAAGTGGTACCTTGATCCTGTCAGAGAAGGGCATGTTGCTTACTTTGAGAGAATTCAGACAGCGTTGTTGAGTTCATTCTTGGTGCAGTCAAAGGTGAATCTTGATCCCATCAGAGAAGGGTATGTTGTTTACCTTGCGAGAATTGAGACAGTGTTGTTGAGTTCCTTCTTAGTGCAGCCAAAGTTGAACCTTGATCCCATCAGAGAAGGATATGTTTACTTTGAGAGAACTGACACAGCGTTGTTGTGTTCCTTCTTGCTGCAGCCAAAAATGAATCTTGAGCTCATCAGAGAAGAGTATGTTGTTTACTTTGAGAGATCTGAGACAGCGTTGTTGTGTTCTTTCTTCGTACAGCCAAAGTGGTACCTTGATCCTGTCAGAGAAGGATATGTTGTTTACTTTAAGAGAATTGAGACAGCGTTGTTG
The DNA here is from genome assembly GCA_039090855.1 of Macrothele yani. NCBI lineage: Eukaryota > Metazoa > Arthropoda > Arachnida > Araneae > Macrothelidae > Macrothele > Macrothele yani. The sequence goes on from CM076993.1 coordinate 94,596,136, forward strand.
TATTCCTTCTTGGTGCAACCAAAGTTGAATCTTGATATCATCAGAGAAGGGTATGGGGTTTACTTTGAGAGAATCGAGACGGCGTTGTTGTGTTCCTTCTTGGTGCAGCCCAAGTTGAATTTTGATCCCATCAGAGAAGGGTATGCTGTTTACTTTGAGAGAACTGAGACAGCGTTGTTGTGTTCTTTCTTGGTGCAGTCAAAGTTGAATCTTGATCCCATCAGAGAAGGGTATGTTGTTTACTTTGCGAGAATTGAGACAGTGTTGTTGAGTTCCTTCTTAGTGCAGCCAAAGTTGAACCTTGATCCCATCAGAGAAGGATATGTTTACTTTGAGAGAATTGATACATTGCGACATCGTTGTTGTGTTCCTTCTTAGTGCGGCCGAAGTTGAACCTTGGTCCCATCAGAGGAGGGTATGCTGTTTACTTTGAGAGAATTGAGACAGCGTTGTTGTGTTCCTTCTCGGTGCAGCCAAGGTTGATCCTTGATGTCATGAGAGAAGGGTATGTTGTTTACTTTGAGAGAACTGACACAGCGTTGTTGTGTTCCTTCTTGGAGCAGCCAAAAATGAACCTTGAGCTCATCAGAGAAGGGTATGTTGTTTACTTTGAGAGATCTGAGACAGCGTTGTTGTGTTCCTTCTTCGGACAGTCAAAGTGGTACCTTGTTCCTGTCAGAGGAGGGCATGTTGTTTACTTTGAGAGAATTCAGACAGCGTTGCTGAGTTCATTCTTGGTGCAGTCAAAGTTGAATCTTGATCCCATCAGAGAAGGGTATGTTGTTTACCTTGCGAGAATTGAGACAGTGTTGTTGAGTTCCTTCTTAGTGCAGCCAAAGTTGAACCTTGATCCCATCAGAGAAGGATATGTTTACTTTGAGAGAACTGACACAGCGTTGTTGTGTTCCTTCTTGCTGCAGCCAAAAATGAATCTTGAGCCCATCAGAGAAGGGTATGTTGTTCACCTTGAGAGATCTGAGACAGCGTTGTTGTGTTCCTTCTTCGTACAGCCAAAGTGGTATCTTGATCCTGTCAGAGAAGGATATGTTGTTTACTTTAACAGAATTAAGACAGCGTTGTTGTATTCCTTCTTGGTGCAACCAAAGTTGAATCTTGATATCATCAGAGAAGGGTATGGGGTTTACTTTGAGAGAATCGAGACGGCGTTGTTGTGTTCCTTCTTGGTGCAGCCCAAGTTGAATTTTGATCCCATCAGAGAAGGGTATGCTGTTTACTTTGAGAGAACTGAGACAGCGTTGTTGTGTTCTTTCTTGGTGCAGTCAAAGTTGAATCTTGATCCCATCAGAGAAGGGTATGATATTTACTTTGCGAGAATTGAGACAGTGTTGTTGAGTTCCTTCTTAGTGCAGCCAAAGTTGAACCTTGATCCCATCAGAGAAGGATATGTTTACTTTGAGAGAATTGAGACACTGCGACAGCGTTGTTGTGTTCCTTCTTGGTGCAGCCAAAGTTGAGTCTTGATAACATCAGAGAAGGGTATGTGGTTTGCTTTGTGAGAACTGATACAACGTTGTGGTGTTCCCTCTTGGTGCAGCCAAAGTTGAATCTTGAACCCATCAGAGAAGGCTATGCTGTTTACTTTGAGAGAATTGAGACAGCGTTGTTGTGTTCCTTCTCGGTGCAGCCAAGGTTGATCCTTGATGTCATGAGAGAAGGGTATGTTGTTTACTTTGAGAGAACTGACACAGCGTTGTTGTGTTCCTTCTTGGAGCAGCCAAAAATGAATCTTGAGCTCATCAGAGAAGGGTATGTTGTTTACTTTGAGAGGTCTGAGACAGCGTTGTTGTGTTCCTTCTTCGTACAGGCAAAGTAGCACCTTGATCCTGTCAGAGAAGGGTATGTTGTTTACTTTGAGAGAATTGAGACAGCGTTGTTGAGTTCATTCTTGGTGCCGTCAAAGTTGAATCTTGAACCCATCAGAGAAGGGTATGCTGTTTACTTTGAGAGAATTTAGACAGCGTTGTTGTGTTCCTTCTCGGTGCAGCCAAGGTTGATCCTTGATGTCATGAGAGATGGGTATGTTGTTTACTTTGATAGAACTAACACAGCGTTGTTGTGTTCCTTCTTGGTGCAGCCAAAAATGAATCTTGAGCTCATCAGAGAAGGGTATGTTGTTTACTTTGAGAGATCTGAGACAGCGTTGTTGAGTTCATTCTTGGTGCAGTCAAAGTTGAATCTTGATCCCATCAGAGAAGGGTATGTTGTTTACCTTGCGAGAATTGAGACAGTGTTGTTGAGTTCCTTCTTAGTGCAGACAAAGTTGAACCTTGATCCCATCAGAGAAGGATATGTTTACTTGGAGAGAATTGAGACATTGTGACAGCGTTGTTGTGTTCCTTCTTGGTGCAGCCAAAGTTGAGTCTTGATAACATCAGAGAAGGGTATGTGGTTTACTTTGAGAGAACTGATACAGCGTTGTTGTGTTCCCTCTTGGTGCAGCCAAAGTTGAATCTTGAGCCCATCAGAGAAGGATATGTTGTTTACTTTAAGAGAATTGAGACAGCGTTGTTGTGTTCCTTCTTAGTGCGGCCGAAGTTGAACCTTGGTCCGATCAGAGAAGGGTATGCTGTTTACTTTGAGAGAATTGAGACAGCGTTGTTGTGTTCCTTCTCGGTGCAGCCAAGGTTGATCCTTGATGTCATGAGAGAAGGGTATGTTGTTTATTTTGAGAGAACTGACACAGCGTTGTTGTGTTCCTTCTTGGAGCAGCCAAAAATGAATCTTGAGCTCATCAGAGAAGGGTATGTTGTTTACTTTGAGAGATCTGAGACAGCGTTGTTGTATTCCTTCTTCGGACAGCCAAAGTGGTACCTTGATCCTGTCAGAGAAGGGCATGTTGTTTACTTTGAGAGAATTCAGACAGCGTTGTTGAGTTCATTCTTGGTGCAGTCAAAGTTGAATCTTGATCCCATCAGAGAAGGATATGTTTACTTTGAGAGAACTGACACAGCGTTGTTGTGTTCCTTCTTGCTGCAGCCAAAAATAAATCTTGAGCTCATCAGAGAAGAGTATGTTGTTTACTTTGAGAGATCTGAGACAGCGTTGTTGTGTTCCTTCTTCGTACAGCCAAAGTGGTACCTTGATCCTGTCAGAGAAGGATATGTTGTTTACTTTAAGAGAATTGAGACAGCGTTGTTGTATTCCTTCTTGGTGCAACCAAAGTTGAATCTTGATATCATCAGAGAAGGGTATGGGATTTACTTTGAGAGAATCGAGACGGCGTTGTTGTGTTCCTTCTTGGTGCAGCCCAAGTTGAATTTTGATCCCATCAGAGAAGGGTATGCTGTTTACTTTGAGAGAACTGAGACAGCGTTGTTGTGTTCTTTCTTGGTGCAGTCAAAGTTGAATCTTGATCCCATCAGAGAAGGGTATGTTGTTTACTTTGCGAGAATTGAGACAGTGTTGTTGAGTTCCTTCTTAGTGCAGCCAAAGTTGAACCTTGATCCCATCAGAGAAGGATATGTTTACTTTGAAAGAATTGATACATTGCGACAGCGTTGTTGTGTTCCTTCTTAGTGCGGCCGAAGTTGAACCTTGGTCCCATCAGAGGAGGGTATGCTGTTTACTTTGAGAGAATTGAGACAGCGTTGTTGTGTTCCTTCTCGGTGCAGCCAAGGTTGATCCTTGATGTCATGAGAGAAGGGTATGTTGTTTACTTTGAGAGAACTGACACAGCGTTGTTGTGTTCCTTCTTGGAGCAGCCAAAAATGAACCTTGAGCTCATCAGAGAAGGGTATGTTGTTTACTTTGAGAGATCTGAGACAGCGTTGTTGTGTTCCTTCTTCGGACAGCCAAAGTGGTACCTTGTTCCTGTCAGAGGAGGGCATGTTGTTCACTTTGAGAGAATTCAGACAGCGTTGTTGAGTTCATTCTTGGTGCAGTCAAAGTTGAATCTTGATCCTATCAGAGAAGGGTATGTTGTTTACCTTGCGAGAATTGAGACAGTGTTGTTGAGTTCCTTCTTAGTGCAGCCAAAGTTGAACCTTGATCCCATCAGAGAAGGATATGTTTACTTTGAGAGAACTGACACAGCGTTGTTGTGTTCCTTCTTGCTGCAGCCAAAAATGAATCTTGAGCTCATCAGAGAAAGGTATGTTGTTTAATTTGAGAGATCTGAGACAGCGTTGTTGTGTTCCTTCTTCGTACAGCCAAAGTGGTACCTTGATCCTGTCAGAGAAGGATATGTTGTTTACTTTAAGAGAATTGAGACAGCGTTGTTGTATTCCTTCTTGGTGCAACCAAAGGTGAATCTTGATATCATCAGAGAAGGGTATGGGGTTTACTTTGAGAGAATCGAGACGGCGTTGTTGTGTTCCTTCTTGGTGCAGCCCAAGTTGAATTTTGATCCCATCAGAGAAGGGTATGCTGTTTACTTTGAGAGAACTGAGACAGCGTTGTTGTGTTCTTTCTTGGTGCAGTCAAAGTTGAATCTTGATCCCATCAGAGAAGGGTATGTTGTTTACCTTGCGAGAATTGAGACAGTGTTGTTGAGTTCCTTCTTAGTGCAGCCAAAGTTGAACCTTGATCCCATCAGAGAAGGATATGTTTACTTTGAGAGAATTGAGACATTGCGACAGCGTTGTTGTGTTCCTTCTTGGTGCAGCCAAAGTTGAGTCTTGATAACATCAGAGAAGGGTATGTGGTTTACTTTGAGAGAACTGATACAGCGTTGTTGTGTTCCCTCTTGGTGCAGCCAAAGTTGAACCTTGGTCCCATCAGAAAAGGGTATGTTGTTTACTTTGAGATAATTGAGACAGCGTTGTTGTGTTCTTTCTTGGTGCAGCCAAAGTTGAACCTTGTTCCCATCAGAGAAGTGTTCCTTGTTTACTTTGAGAGAATTGAGACAGCGTTTTTGTGTTCCTTCTTAGTGCAGCCAAAGGTGAATCTTCATCTCATCAGAGAAGGGTATGTTGTTTACTTTGAGAGAACTGACACAGCGTTATTGTGTTCCTTCTTGGTGCAGCCAAAGTTGAACCTTGTTCCCATCAGAGAAGGGTATGTTGCTTACTTTGAGAGATCTTAGACAGCGTTGTTGTGTTCCTTCGTGCAGCCAAAGTGGAATCTTGATCCCGTCAGAGAAGGGTATGTTGTTTACTTTGAGAGAATTGAGACAGCGTTGTCGTGTTCCTTCTTGGTGCAGCCAAAAGTTGAACCGTAATCCTATCTCAGAAGGGTGTGTTGTTTACTTTCGGTTCGGATTAAAAATTGATTTCGCATTTCATAACTCACACACATATGCGCTATATAAAAATTAATAAATCACTGGGACGGAACTTTCTGGCTCAACTATTCTGTAGCGTAGTAGAACAGAATTCTAAATGTGTCATCAATATTATGAACTCAGGATCCGCAGAAAAAAATGCTGTTAATTCACGTATTCCATACTGAACATTGGTCTCAGATTCCAAGTTGTGAGGATTTCATTTTATCTAGAATCAGGATTTTTATAGACAGATAGAGTCGTCAAAAGAGAAGTTTGATTTTCATAGACTTGCAATGCGATAAAATACAGTCGACTCACATTATTATGACCACCTCTTACGTTTGACGTTAACAGCGCATATAGCCATTGAAAGAAGGCACGTGTCGTGAGCGGGCTTCGAGGGTATATGTAAGATGTGCTATAGGCATTCTGAAAACATATCACTCGTTGCTGTCATGGATAAAAGGAGCGATTTATCAGATTTGCTAAAAAGGGATGATTATCGGCTTTTGGGCTAAGGATGGCAGCATTTCTGAAACAGCGCAGTTTGTGAACTGTTCGCGTGCTGCTGTGGTTAACGGGTATCGTGATTGGAGAAATGGTACCATTTTGAATGAGCGACGTGGAAACTGCGGAGCACCAATGCCATTGATTTGAGAGGTGAACGTCGGCTGCCAAGGTGCGTGAGGGCCGATCGACACGCTACAGTGGAGCAACTCACTGGCCGAATGAACCAAGGGGCTACAACAGGAAGTTCGTCTAAAACGACAGTTCAGCGAACCCTGCTGCGTATGGGGCTCCGATGCAGACGGATGGTCGCTGCCCTATGCTAACGAAGGTGCATCGGCAGAAAAGGCTTACATTTGCACGGCAGTATCTAAACTGGACCTCCGCTGATTGGCAGAGGATTGCCTTCTCCGATGAGTCGCGTTTTCTGCTTCATCGGACGAGTAGACTTTGGCGTATAAGGCGAGAAACATCGGAGAACAAACACTCTTCAACCATTGCTGGAAGAACACAATATGGTGGGAGTTGCGTTATCGTCTGGGGAAGGTTTCTGTGGCATTCCCTGGGCCCACTCATACCTGTGGAAGGCACTAAGGACCGAATTCATTATGAATCTATCCTTACAGACCACGTACATCCATACATGCTAATTGTCTTCCCTGGCTCTCTAATTCCGCAGTTGAGCATCTGTGGGACCATTTCGATCGTGTTGTTCTCTATATGGATCTTCCACCACGCACCCTCCAGTAGCTGTCAGATGCACTGCAGTCAGCATGGCTCCACATACCTGTGAACACCTTCCAGCACCTTATTGAGTCACTCCCTGGCTGTCTAGCTGCTGTCCGCGCTGCCCACGGCGGTTACTCTGGATATAAGCTGGTGGTCGCAATAATGTGACTCGACCTGAGGCCGCGGGTGGCCTAATGGACAACGTTCGTGCCTGCCACGGAGAAGACCTCGGGTTCGATCCCAGGTAGGTACGAACGCTCGAACCACTAAATATCCGCCGTGCGTCGGATGGACACGTTAAGCCGTCGGACCCCGGGTACTGGCCCCCCGGTAATAAATAAGGGCGTCTTCCTCCCCCTTTATACTTCGCTTCCGTGTCACTTTCCTATCGGGTACTCTAGCCCAAATCTCCTGGCTTCCTATTTCTAAGGGTTGTTTAAGACCTGGGGTCAGACACTCCCTTCCTAAAATTCTCTACATATGATATATGAATGTGACTCGACCGTGTATGTTATAATTTGTAACGCTTTTTTTATTTAGCTTCCAATTCGACTTTAAATAAATCATTATTAAGGAACATCTTATACTCTTATAAAGTATAAATTTGACAATAGTATTTAACATTTTGAAATTTCGTTTATACGTTTTTTAAGGCCGTCTCCTGGAAAAACCTATGTCCGCGGTTTCACTGTATACCGAATCGTTGTTTCTGCTGCATTCTATTTCCTTCTAGCGAGGGCTTAAAATCCACAAGCATGCTGCTCCTTTTCGCCGTGTTCTTTAGTTATAGGGTACACTGTAAAAAAATTCTGAAATTCACGAACGGCTTTCCGTGATTTCTTTCGTGAATTAACGAAGTATATTTCTCATACAACCTTTTCCGGGAAATGACGGGAAAAAATATGAATTTCACGAATTTTTCATACGCCAGAAAATTTCTTAATTTTCAGAAACCTTCCGCAATTCCTTTCTTATATTAACGGAAAAACTCCGTTCTCACTTTTGCCGCATCCATATGACGAAACATTTCCGGTAATAGGAGAGTTCAATTTCAATAGTCTGTCGAAATATTTTAATTTGAAGTTGTGTAGCGAGATCGGATATTGTGGATAGTATATCGTATGAATTCTGGTTACTGTGACACAGAATATTTCTTCTCCTCTTCCCCATTTTGTGTACTATAAATTTTACTACAGTAAGAAACCGGGTACTTAATTTATTGTACAGGTGATTGTACGATGTCTGCGTATCAGTCTGTGGTATCCTTAAGTCAAAAGCTATACAGCTATCAAGAGTAAATTTTATATTTAGAAGTTTTGTGAAATAATATTTATAAAACAGTACATTGCACCTTCTCTTAAAGATAATTGAAAGTTATTGACAGTTGAAAAAGATCGCAAACTCCAAATCATTCAGTTGTTCCGAAAAATCACGATGAAAAAAGTACTTATTAAGACCTCGTACAAGAAAAATTAAATTATTACAAACGTATAAAAAAAATTAAAAGCTCCAGTAGAAAATAAAATGGCTAAATCTCTCGCATTAATGAAAAAAAAAACATCATTGCTCAGTTAGTTTTGCCCTGAACGTGAGGCGGATTCCTGTGACTTTCTGCCTCAGTGGTTACGACGCACGACTTCAACCCAAGCGAACTGGGATCGATCCCCAGCATCGGCGTCAGAGGCGTAACTAGGGTGGGGTAGAGGGGGCTGAAGCCCCGGGCGCTGCTCGAGAGAGGGCGCAAAAAAAAAAAAAACCAGTGCTTGCAGTCTGATTGAAACTGTAACGTTTACAAAAGTTTTTGGTACACTTAAAATTCGAATTTCTTCCTTAAAATGTTCAGAGTATTCCAGCTGTTCACATTCAGGAATGAAGGAGTGGTTATATGGTCCGTTGAACTAAAAAAGAACTACGGCCTTCGTCAGTAACATGTGACGTACTATGGAGGTAAAGCACGTGTCAAGAAGACAATTCTGCAGCGATATATTCCGTCAGTGTAGTTTAGTTGGTTAGAACGACTCACTCCGGAGCGAGGGTGTACACACGGATTCGAACTGCGGTATCGACAAATGTGTGAACTTCACATTGGCACCCGAAAGTAAAAATAAATGAATTGGACGTTGGATTCTTCGACAAATGTGTGATGTTCGTTCCACGCATCGTCTAGAATTAACGAAAAATTCTTTCTTCGCTTTGAAAAATTTAAAGGGAGACGATGTGACTCATTCCGGAGCGAGGAGACGGGATTTCAATCTCGTCACCAGCAAATTTGTGAATTTCACAAACAATGGGGCCCGCTGTTTTTCTTTACTTGGTGGACTATACGTACATTGCAAGAAAAGAATATTGTTCACATTAATGAAGGAAATATGGGATTGCAGTTTACACCGTTGTACAATACAAATTTGGAAGATGTGAATCCGTTTACTCGTCTAAATATTGTTCACATTGTTGAAAATTCTCTGGGGTCGATTTCATCATTTCTATGGCTGCAGCGGTGGCGTAACTATAGCACAACCCCCCCCTCCCCCAAGGTTTACTTCGGCACTCCAAAGCACAGTAATTTTCCCAGGATTTCCAACACGAGGAAGGATGTATTTTGCGTGGTGTGTGTGGTTGGGGGGGGGAGAAAGTCAGGGAGAGTGTCTGCAATGTGTCCGTCTGTGTGAAACGGTGGCGCAGTGGTCTAACCGATTGCCTCTGATAATTCGTCCGAAAGGGGTCCGGGTTCGAATCCCGGTGAGGCATGGATGTTGTGTTTGTCTTACGGCACTGGCTCTCTCTCTTCCCTGGAACCAGTGATCCTAAATTAGAGACGGGCGCCTGTTTAAAGCCGGTTGAGTTGCTCAAGGTGGTCGTTAAACCTCCAAACTCCTCCTCCACCTCTTGGGACAAATCTGCGCCCATATGAGACTAACGTACTCCCGGCGGGAACTTGAGTTCAAGTCCCAGAAGGAAATAAACTAGGGGCGCCATCGATTTCAAATTGAAATAAAGCTGTGTTTAAGGAAAATATTTAATCGTAGAACAATCAGGAATGCCTAGTTTTCGCTCAGAATCATATCTGGACATGGATTTACGTCCATGTTTGCGTTTTTGTTTACGAACTATTTTTTTTTTTTTTTAACTTTTGGATTGGAGGTTTAACGACTACCGTGAGCAACTCAATGGGCTATAAGCAGGCGCCCGCCCCTAATTTAGGGCCACTGATTCCAGAGAAGAGAGAGAGCCAGTGCCGTAAGACAAACACAACATCCATGCCTCACCGGGATTCGAACCCGGACCCCTTTCGGACGAATGATCAAAAGCCATCGCTTAAACCATTGCGCCACCGGGGCGGCAACTGAATACGGATATCTTGTTTGTGTGATTTTTTTTTCTTTGGCAACACATTAAAATTAAGGTAGAACTGCTTAAATTTATTGTTCTATAACATGAAATGGATGTCATAATTGCAGAGGATTTAAATCAAAATGAACTCGCGTATTCTTGAAGAATTCTTTTTGAAACATTAAAATATGAGACGTTTTTAAAATGCATTAATCAAGATGCAGAAATGTTATTTCAACTCCAAAGAAAGAAAATTGCATTGAAGGAAAGACGTGTTTTTTGTTTGCCTTAACGGAAAACGCTACTGGTAACTACAAACTGAAACTCGCGGTTACCGAAAAGCAACGAGATTTGCCTTAACGGAAAACGCTACTGGTAACTACAAACTGAAACTCGCGGTTATCGAAAAGCAACGAGATTTGCCTTAACGGAAAACGCTACTGGTAACAACAAACTGAAACTCGCGGTTATCGAAAAGCAACGAGATTTGCCTTAACGGAAAACGCTACTGGTAACTACAAACTGAAACTCGCGGTTATCGAAAAGCAACGAGATTTGCCTTAACGGAAAACGCTACTGGTAACTACAAACTGAAACTCGCGGTTATCGAAAAGCAACGAGATTTGCCTTAACGGAAAACGCTACTGGTCTCTACAAACTGAAACTCGCGGTTATCGAAAAGCAACGAGATTTGCCTTAACGGAAAGAGCTACTGGTAACTACAAACTGAAACTCGCGGTTATCGAAAAGCAACGAGATTTGCCTTAACGGAAAACGCTACTGGTAACTACAAACTGAAACTCGCGGTTATCGAAAAGCAACGAGATTTGCCTTAACGGAAAACGCTACTGGTAACTACAAACTGAAACTCGCGGTTATCGAAAAGCAACGAGATTTCGCAAACCTTGCTTCTACTTCTCTGACGGTAAGAACCAGAATACATTGATGGATTCAGAAATTTTCGGCTGATTTTCCAGTGATTTTTTTCCTTCAGTAGAACTATTTCTGAAATCTCTAAAACTATTAGAGAAAGCAGTCTTTGTCATTAATAATTCGCCATATCATCCCGATGCGGATCAGTTGAGCAGTGGGAACAGTTCAATAATTTTCTCTTCCTCTTAATGTTACCTCACTGCGCCAGTCTGTGGACATGGGTTTGCTTGAAGCGTTAAAGAAAAATATTGCAAGCTTTCAACTATGCTGTTTCAGGTGATAGAGATGGAGATGGTATGCTAGATCAGCTAAAAAAAGTGAACCTGAAAGATGTTATTTATTCGATTGCACAATCACGGGAAAAGATTGAGCCACAATCCCTCGCAAAATCACAGAGAAAACTGCAAGAAAATTATGATAACCTACCTTTGTTACAACAATTTCCAGGTTGTGACGAAAGAAATGATGATGTCATCATCATCATTGTCAACCATTATCAATCCACTGCTGGACGAAGGTCTCCCCAAGTTTCTTCCACAACAATCTGTCTTGTGGCAGTCTCCTCCATGTTACTCCCGCATACTTTCGAATTTCATCCACCCATCTCCCATGTGGTCTTCTTCTGGGTCTTTTCCTGTCCGTTGGAATCCAATCTAAAATTTCAGCTGTCCATGGATGGTCTGTCCTTCTGGCAATATGTCCAGCCCATTGTCATTTCAGGAATTTAACTCTGATCATGATGTCTTTCACTCTTGTCATTTTTCTGATCCACGAGTTTCTCTTCTTATCTCTCCTGGTTACACCAAGCATGCACCTCTCCATGCTGCTTTGAGTTGTCTGCAGCCATTTGTATGTCTCTTTTAGTTAAGATCCACGTCTCTGCACCATACGTAAGCACTGGAAGGATGCATTGATCAAACACTTTTCTTTTAAGACATAATGGCATATTGCTCTTGAAAATTATGCTGTTTCTTCCAAAAGCTCTCCAGGCAAGTTTTGTACGCCGATTAATTTCTTCATCAATGTGACCCTCACTTGATATCTGCTGTCCAAGATAAACGTACGTGTCTGTTATCTCCAGCTTTTCTCCATCAATCGATAAATCTTCATTTCTTGTAAAAGCATTGAATATCACTTTTGACTTCTGAAAGTTCATTTTTAATCCCACTTCTTTACTCTTGTCAGCAAGTTCCTGGATACTCTGCAGCTCTGATGTGGTAGTTGCAAAAATGACTACGTCATTAGCAAAACGAAGGTGGGTTAGATAATCTCCATTAATCTTTATCCCTTTGTTTTCCCAGTTCAGTGATTGAAAGACATTTTCCAATGTGACATTAAAGAGCTTCGGAGATATGGTGTCAACTTGTCTCCCTCCCTTTCCAATTTTTATGTGTGTTGTATTTTCAAACAGCTGAATCTTTGCACTTGCATTTTCATAGATGTTATTAATAATATTAATGTATGCATCTTCAATACCGCCGGATTTCAGAGCCATTGTAACTGCTGATGGTTTCACCGAATCAAAGGCTTTTTCATAATCGATAAAAGCCATGCACAATGGAAGTTCATATTCCCTCGCTCTTTCAATTAGTTCTCTCAGTACGTGGATATAATCTATTGAGCAGGAGCCACTCCTGAATCCAGCTTGTTCTCTCGGTTGAGCCATGTCCAGTGTTACCTTCAAGCGGTGTGAAAGAACTTTAGTGAAGATTTTATAAACCACTGATAGGAGGCTGATAGGTCTGTAGTTCCTGAGATCCTCAATGTCACCTTTTTTATGTAGCAGGATCATTGTAGCGTTGTTCCAAGCCTCAGGAATCTTCCCTTCTTTAAGGCATCGAGTAAAAATTTGGGCGAGTACTGTTCCGATTTCTTCACTTGCTTCTTGTATGATGTCTACAGTAATTCCATCTTCTCCTGGAGCTTTTCACCGCTTCATGAAGAACTCTGGTACTGGTACCTTTCATGATGTATGGAGTACATGTATCATCCCTTTTATATAATTTGGAGTAGAAATCTTTCACTCTTGTCAAAATTTCGGCTCTACTTCTCGTTACAGAACCATCATCTTTTATCAGTGCCATAAACTGTTTTCTTCCCTTACTGAGATGTCCTTTTGCTATCTTTAAGCTTTGGTTGTTTTCAATTGCTTTCCTCACTAGTTCACAGTTGAATTTCCTTCCGTCTTCAGTGATACTTTTTCGTACTGTCTTGCATAGCTCTATATATTTCACTTTGGAAGTCACATCTTCTTTAGTTGTCCTCATCTCTCTTCTTTTTAGCATCAACATTTTTGTTTTTCCTGATAATTTGTTTACATGCAACTTGTTCTTAGACCCAGCTAATTTTGTTGCTGTTTCCATAAGAAATTTGGTTACTTTTCTGTTAACTTCAGAAATATCCACTTCTTCCGATGTTAGGCCTTCTAAAGCAGAGAATCTGTTTTTCAGTTCCAACTTGAAGGTATTATGGTGTTTTTTAAGGTTGGTGATGTCAATACATTTTGTTTGTCTTATGAGCTTGCCACGTTCGAGTTTAGTATTGAGGTGCATCTTACATCTAACCAATCTATGGTCACTACCTGTGTTGAACTTGTTTAGCACACTGCAGTATTCTATGACGAATTTTTTGTTACACATAAAATCAATTTCACTTATCATCATATTTGGATGCCTCCATGTCCATTTCCTGTGTGGCTTTTTCTTGAAAAAGGAGTTCAAGATGAAAAACCCTTCTGCCTCTGCAAACTTAACGAGAGTATTTCCACGCTGGTTTCTGTTGCCGTGACCGAATTTACCTACTGAAGTTTCATTCAGTTGCCGTTGCCCTATTTTTGCATTGAAATCTCCCACAATTATCTTCAAGTGCTGCTTACCTTTATAATTTAGATGACGAATTTCCTCATAAAATTCTTCAATTTCTTCTTCAGGATGACTTGTGGTAGGTGCATAAGTTTGAATAATCTGAGCCTTGTATCTTCTCGAGAGTTGGATAACGAGTCGTGCAGCTCTGTCAAAGGAACGTTCAACTTCTACAACTTTATCCTTCAGTTTCTTGTGTATTATAAATCCAACACCACTAGTTCTGCCAGTATATGTCCTACGATAGTAGAACAGATGTCCACTTTTCAGTTCAATGAGATCTCCTTTTCTCTTTACCTCACTTAGCCCGACAATGCCCCACTTGATCCTTTGTAGTTCCTCTTCCAATTCAAGAAGCCTTGAATCAGAAGATACGCAGCGTCCATTATACGTAGCCAAGGTCAGCATCAAATGGCAGCCTAGTCCGGTCCTCCGGGGATTCTTAGCACCCTCTGCCTTCATGTCGCTCTGGCCGCTGCCTTGGCCAGGTACATTCCAGCTGCCGGAGACTGAGGGCCAAGATTTAAGTTGTGGAGTTATTTTGGAGGGTTTTGGCCATAACTCACCACGCTGGCCAAGCGGGTTGGTGAGTGTGGGATAGCATTTCCTCTAATCCTGATGGTATAGTTATACCGGTTGTCAGAACCCCTTATACCGGTTGTTAGAGCCCCTTATACCGGTCGTCAGAGCCCCTTTTTTAGTGGGAACAGGATGCACCACGAGAAGGCGGGGTTGACATTTGTCAAGGAGTGGCTGTGATGTTACGCATCACCTGACCTTACATCCCTTGTTCTTAATCATCATCATCATCATTGTCAACCATTATCAATCCACTGCTGGACGAAGGTCTCCCCAAGTTTCCTCCACAACGGTCTGTCTTGTGCCAGTCTCCTCCATGTCACTCCCGCATACTTTCGAATTTCATCCACCCATCTTCCATGTGGTCTTCTTCTGGGTCTTTTCCTGTCCCTTGGAATCCAATCTAAAATTTCGGCTGTCCATCGATGGTCTGTTCTTCTGGCAGTATGTCCAGCCCATTGCCATTTCAGGGATTTAACTCTGATCATGATGTCTTCCACTCTTGTCATTTTTCGGATCCACGTGTTCCTCTTCTTATCTCTCCTGGTTACACCAAGCATGCACCTCTCCATGCTACTTTGAGTTGTCTGCAGCCTTTGTATGTCTCTTTTAGCTAAGGCCCACGTCTCTGCACCATACGTAAGCACTGGAAGGATGCATTGATCAAACACTTTTCTTTTAAGACATATTGGCATATTGCTCTTGAAAATTATGCTGTTTCTTCCAAAAGCTCTCCAGGCAAGTTTTGTACGCCGATTAATTTCTTCACTAATGTGACCCTCACTTGATATCTGCTGTCCAAGATAAACGTACGTGTCTGTTATCTCCAGCTTTTCTCCATCAATCGATAAATCTTCATTTCTTGTAAAAGCATTGAACATCACTTTTGTCTTCTGAAAGTTCATTTTTAACCCCACTTCTTTACTTTTGTCAGCAAGTTCCTGCATCATACTCTGTAGCTCCGATGGGGTAGTTGCAAAAATGACTATGTCATCAGCAAAACGAAGGTGGGTTAGATAATCTCCATTAATCTTTATCCCTTTGTTTTCCCAGTTTAGTGATTGAAAGACATTTTCCAATGTGGCGTTAAAGAGCTTCGGAGTACTATCTGCTAAATCAGTCTCTAACCTCTTCACCCTACGGACGGTATTCAATGTTTTCGTTTTATGGTGCTGTGACTCACTGCCAGCATTGACAAATAAAAAAGCTTTTCGCAGAAGTAATGTGTCATTTAGTGAGAAAATGTTCAACTAAGAAGTAACTAAATTTATATAAGAAAACAGAAACTCAAAAACAAAGTTAGTTAGAGCTATACGTCACAGATGATATACAAGAATTGATGGAGAAACAGGAGCAATAAGGACTGACTGACTGCGACATAACAGGTCTGGTGAATGAGGATGACAATGAAGGTGTATAAAATGACGCTGTGACAGGATTGTGACGACAAACCAGAGACAGATAAAACGAATGAATAATATCGAAAGGATCAATCTTTCGAGGATACACTGAATAAAAAGGGAGGCAACCTTATCATGCTATTGAGACGTTGACGCGACCTTGCCACAAGGAAGAGAAACAAACCTAGGAAACAAAGTTCAATCACTCATTGTTTAAATAGTAACTTTTGAGTTTAGCCAGGTTACATGTTAAATTTTGTATTTAATTAACTCAAAATCCATTGTTCAGCTTATTTGTTTCAAATTTATTTCTCAAATAGTAGTTTTGTACTCTGTTATGTTGGTTGTAGCGTAGAATCATTATTGATAAACCTGATTTCATACTTATACTATATTTCCATTTAGTCTGAGATTTGTCCCCCCCTCCCAACCGTTTATCCAAAATTAAGCATAATTTTCGGTAATCTGACTGTCTATCGGCCCTATTTAGGGATGATAACTGGGACCCTACTGCACTTTATTTCAGCCATCTGTCTTATGACGCTCTTTTCCAGTTTTCCAGCTTTTCTTCTACTCATCCGTTTCTAACCGGTTCAAAGCCCTGATAAAAGAGAGGGTTGACTATATGAAGGGCATTTGGTCATAAAACTTTACGACAGCCGTATATGAAATAAGGACCTGTGAGAACTATTTGTTACCTAAAGTCTACCCGAAGTTGCCCAGAACTGGAAAGTCCTCGAGAAACATTCGAAGAATTAAAGAGTTTTCGAGAGTAGTTCAAGAATATTTTGCACACCGGAAGAATACAGCATTTTTAAATGAATTTTTTCAGCTTTTAGTTCTACTCATTACCAATGTTGTTATGAAATGCAGAGTGCGTATATGACTGCGAGTATGATGCTAAAACTACACTGGTACCCAAAAGATAAGCATAATCAGCAACTACACTGGTGTCCAAAAGTTAAGCGTAATCAACAACTACACTGGTGTCCTGAAGTTAAGATAATCAACAACTATACTAGTGTCCAAAAGTTCAACATAATCAACAACTACACTGGTGTCCAAAAGTTGAGCGTAATCAACAATTGCACTGGTGTCTAGAAGTTAAGCATAATCACCAACAACACTGGTGTTCAGAAGTTAAGCATAATCAACAACTACACTGCTGTTCAGGAATTAAGCATAATCAAGGTGTCCAAATGTTAAGCATAATCAAGAACTGCATTGGTGTCCAGAAGTTAAGCATAATCAAGAACTACACTGGTGTCTACCTGGTGTCCAAATGTACCAACTGGTGTCCAAATGTTAAGCATAATCAAGAACTGCATTGGTGTCCAGAAGTTAAGCATAATCAAGAACTACACTGGTGTCTACCTGGTGTCCAAATGTACCAACTGGTGTCCAAATGTTAAGCATAATCAAGAACTGCATTGGTGTCCAGAAGTTAAGTATAATCAAGAACTACACTGGTGTCCAGAAGTTAAGCATAATCAACAAAAAATGTTAAATTACTAAAACGAGAAAGCACAATAAAATAGGCTGTTTCATAGATATCTTAATGAGGAACTAAATGGCCAGTACAATAACATAAAACAGTGGTACTAATAGTCCAAAATGGTGAAAACTGCAGGATTTTTTCGGAGGCGTTTTTGATTTTGTACAACGGTCTAATAAAGCGTATGATAACCTCTTACAGCGTTACAAGTGTCACACCGATGTTTCATGTTGTTGACAACTGAAACAAGAAGACTCTGGGGCATGTATTTCACTCCTGAACAAAAACAGATCGGAGTTCGTCTAGAGTTTTCGCATTTTTGCAGCTCTTTCTCAATTCCACAAATCCGCTGCTTCGCCTTTTATATCGTTCGTCATGATTTCCATATTTGCATATTCCCATGTCCTCCGTACTATTTATTGCCCTTTCTTCCTTTTCGTTTGTTCTAAAATGTGATTTGTTTTTCTTTTACTGTGCTTAACTTTTGGAAACCGGTGTACGTATGGAATTTATCAGTAGCAACGCTGTGATGAAAATATGTGACGTACTACAGAGAAGACGAACATATCAAAACGGCAAAGTTGCAGCTACAAACTTCGTCGGTGTAGCTTAATTGGGAAAGCATTCGGCTCCAGAGCAGAAGGATTCGGGTTCGATATCACCACGGGCAAATTTGTGTTTCGCTATAAAGTCTGTTTAGGGATTTTAGTTTGTTAGCATGACATGGAATCTCTCTCTCTGTTTTTTAAAAGTATTATAATAACACTAAATTTAACATAAAATTCTCTTTACATAAAATTTTTTGTGAATGGGAAATATTCACACGCGTTTATTCAGGTTCCCTAAAATCTTACATGGTTGCATTCTTCATGTGTTCTAACAGCTTAAATATCTTGAGGGGCTAAAGGGTGGGCACAAGGAAAATTTGAATGGGCTGAAGTCCACGCTATCCCACCTGTTGAATGGGCTGAAGTCCACGCTATCCCACCTGTATGGGCTGAAGTCCACGCTATCCCCCAGCATGCCCGCTATCCCACTCGTAGCATGCCTATGTAGCCTGTGTGTAAGCCCCAGAGTATGCTAGAACTATCACAAGAAACTGTAATACTGTTGTTGCTTTCATGGCCATTTGACTGATAGGGGGACGCGTCCGCATGTAGCGTTCTTTACTATTTGCAGGCTTGAGAACAAATGGCATGCCCGGGCGAGGAGGTGCAAAGGGCCATGTGCTCCCCCAAAATAGTTTTGGCTAGTATTAAAAATTGTCGGTGACGTTATTTTGCTAGTGTCGCCATTCTGGTCTTCCTTAAATTGCCCTTAGTTACTTCTTTATTTCGAATGGTGTCAAACGAGGTCACACATGCCTTTTGTTAATGCCTACCCCCCCCCCCCCCGGTGCGCATTTTCCACTTGTATGCCACCAAAAAAACAAGAGAGCGAACTGATGTTGTAGCGGTCAGAGCAGGGGCTGGGGGAGGGAGAAGGTAAGCCTTTTATCTTGAGTATATAATATACCATAGCAGGAAATCAACAACGTAGAATGAACATTACTTTGTAATTAATAGTATTTGAAAAAAATAAAAATGCCTGTTCTCATACACATTTTTTCATCAATTTAGGAAGGAATGATATCGTAGCTGCAGTGATAAAACCAAGAATGTGAGAATTTTTCGATTGTTGACTTGACATCATGTAAAATTTTATTCACTGATGTATAATACAGATTCTACTTGATGTAAATCTTATGTATAGTGCTTGAACAGTCTGATGCAATTGCAAAAGTGGTTCTTTGATCAAATTTAATTTTTAAATAGCGATAATTCAAACTACAAAATTTCACATTTGTGGTTTTAACATTGCGGCGACGATATGCATCCCCCAAAATTAATTTCTGGGTATACGCCACTGTTGAGACACTAGTTAAAATTTTGAGAATACTACATCTTCTCTCTCTCTCTCTCTCTCTCTCGAAGTGAAAGAAAGTCACTCGAATAAAGAAATAAAGTTTCAGAAAGATTTACTTACTGTTCACCTTTTTTTATTCCATCAACATTGTGTGAGTACGTTACTCGAACATTCTAAAATACGTGAGGAACAAATCTCAACAGTACTAATCTTTCAACCCTGATTAACGTAAGTTAGTAAGCGGAAAACTTTATAACCCCAAACACTAAATATATAACAACACAACTCGAATCCGCTGACTTCAAGTAAACACAGTTTGTCTAATACAACTTCCTCCACCACTTCAACATTATATACAGGGCTTTAAAAATGCAGTCGTCTGCTCACCTGTGAGGAGTGAAAAGTTTTAGTTGACGAGCAAAAAATTCAGTAGAGCAGTTTAAATTCAGTCGACAATTATTTATGCGTTATTATGCCTATTATTGGATAAGTAAAACTATCAGTTTCTTAATAAAGCTTATTTTAATTCACAAAAGTAATGCATGATCGTGTGCCAGCATGGGGAACCGGTTTCTCCACTACAGAAATTGGACAAGGAATGCCGTGAGTTAAAACATCCGGGCACGGTGCGCTTAACAAGGAACACGAGGCCATAAGCCGCGAGCAGGGATGGAATAATTTCCCCAAACGCTGTGTGAAAAGATAGGCAGTGTAAGAGTCACATGCGTCTCACGAGCTGCAGCTTAGCCAGTTGCTGTCTAGGGTCAAAGGGCAAACACGGGAATCCGTGTCTCCGCGGAGCTGCTAGGAAAGTTCTAAAACACTGAAGAATTCTTCCATCAACTACTCTAGAAGGAGAGAACTGAGTTTGGTTATTGTACAATGGTTAATCGCTTAAATTAGGTTAGCGATAAAATATTATTCGAGAGATGTGCATAAATCATTAACAAATCAAACTTTTAAACACGAAACAAAATCGGAAGACATGCGGGGCTGTTGATTTTCAGCCAGCGAGTGAGATATTTGCCTGACTTGTGAACCAGCATGAAATTTTTCAAGCCCTGATTATACAAGGTTTGCCCGGAAAGTAATGAGACCACTTTTCCTGAGCCAATAAGAAGGGCCGGAGGGCGAAGTCTCCGGGCGTGACGGGTGGCGGGGTATGTTAGGTAAACGATCGATGTCTCGTCAGTTGGCTATGAGCTTTTACAGAGTGAGGATCGCTTGCGAAGTGGACAGCTGTGTGAGCGTCGCGTAACGGTCAAAATGCAGAAGAGTGTCGAACAGCGATACGCGGTAACGTTTTGTGTTAAACTTAAAAAATCCGCTACCGAGACGCTTGCTGTGATACAGAAAGCCTACAGGAAGGATGCTTTATCGAAAGCACAAGTGTTTCGGTGGCACAAAATGTTCACAGAGGAAAAGAGTGGGCGTCGAGGATGAGCTACGCCCAGGGCGCCTTTCAACGTCTCACACTTCGGACAATGTGGAAACGGTGAAAGCGGTTTTGGACTCTGACCGACGTCTGAGTGTTAGATTGGTAGCAGAGCACGTGGGACTCGCGAAATCCATTGTGCATGAAATCATCACGCAAGAATTGCAGATCGGAAAGTTTGCGCCAAATTGGTTCCTAAGGTTTTGACAGATGAACAGAGGAACAACCGTGTGTCGATTTCTCGTGAGCCTTTGGACTGTGTGAGGAGTGAACCTGGTTTTGGACCAAGTGATAACAGGTGATGAAACGTGGGTCTTTGAGTACGATCCGGAGACGAAAAGACAGAGCTCAGAGTGGCACACTCCCGAATCTCTTCGACCAAAGAAGGCTCGAATGTGCAAATCGACGATGAAATCGATGCTCATTGTCTTCTTTGACTGTAAAGGTTTTGTCCATAAGGAGTTCGTACCACCCAGACAAACGGTCAACGCTGCATTTTACGTGGAAGTGCTTCAACGGCTGAAGAACAGAGTTGCGCGAGTCCTTCCGGAGATCACCAACACTTAGGTTATACACCACGATAATGCGCCAAGCCATGCGTCGCTGAGAGTGAAAGAGTTTCTGGCGTAACACAACGTGGCGACGCTGCACCAACCTCCCTACAGTCCGGACTTGGCCCCGGCTGACTTCTTTTTGTTTCCCCGGCTCAAATCCAGCCTGAAAGAACACCATTTTGGGACTGTTACAAACGTACAAACTGCCGCGACGAGTGCTTTGAAAGCGATCCCAGTTCCCGACTTCCAGCCAAGCAACGCGGCGTGGCAGAACCGCTGGCAGCGGTGTATTGATGTTCATGGATGTTATTTCGAGGAATTTTAATGTTATGAAAGTATAACTTTAATTAAACGTCTGTTATTGAATGAGTCTCATTGTTTTCCGGACAGACCTTGTATATATATATATTTTTTGGATTGGAGGTTTAACGACCACCGTGAGCAACTCAATGGGCTATAAGCAGTCGCCCGACCCTAATTTAGGGTCACTGGTTCCAGGGAAGGGAGAAAACCAGTGCCGTAAGACAAACACGACATCCATGCCTCACCGGGATTCGAACCCGGACCCCGTTCGGACAATGATCAGAGGCCATCGCTTAGACCACTGCACCACCGGGACGGCCCCTTGTATATCTCTCGTTATTATCTGTCACATGCATACGTCACACTCTCTCTCTCTCTCTCTCTGACCTCAGAATTGTTGCCAACGTCATTCCGTGAGCGAGAAGATATAACGTTAAGGTTGAAAACGTTAAAAGAGAATAAACTCAAACTTACATAGAGAAAGCAACTAAAAATGAAAGTTAATTTAGAATATACATCATACGCACTTAAATTGCCATCGCTTATGCTAGACTGATTCGACACCGAGATTAGAGATGAATTCGGGTTCAATTTTAGAAGCCCGGGTCCAAATACCTAGAGCCCGGGCCCATCCCGCTTTCTTTGATTACATGTGTTTGCTAAGCCCAAGCGGACCCGGTTCCGGGTTCTCAGAAAAATTTCTTAGCAAGGCTTGCATTATGCACAAGTCAACGTAGCCCAATCAAGGATTAGTTTAAAAATCATTAGTTTAAAAAGTTTACTTCAGTTAATCCACTTCATAATATTAATATGTTCTTCGAAACACTATGCATAAAAGCAAATATTCTAAAATGTGGACTAGAAAATCAATAAATAATCGATGCCGTTCGACTATACCAGAGGAATCAGTGATTTTACCAAAAGCTGAAGATAAGAAAATCTTTTAGAAACACAAATATTCCATTCGTTATTTCTTTTGGAATTCTAAATTTACTTTTATTTTGAATGAATTGCATTACAAAACATACAACTCTTTACAGACGTGTTTTAAATTTTGACTCTAGAATGCTAAACTTTGCAATAAATTTACATATTCTAACTGGTAAAGATAGTTTACAGTGATGTAGTAGAGCATAAAATAAGCATGCGAGAAAATTTCCAAAAAAAAAAAAAAAGTATGAGCATTCCAGACCAGATTATTCTGCGTTTTGTAACATTAACAAAGCTTTGCACTTAATAGTGTAATTAATAACCACTATATTATTCTATGTGTGTGCAGTTTCCAGCAAGTTCGTCATGAAAATTGCTTACCGTTTGGGCCTCTCGAAACTCCTCAAAAAAGAATCGCATCTAATGCTTCAGCGCTTAACCTTGATCTACTTTCCTCTAAAACTTGACCTGCTGCACTAAACACTCTCTCGCTAGCAGAACTATTGGCTGGTATACATAGTACACGTCTCGCAATGGCAGCTAGCTTAGGAAACCGGAATTCTTCCACAACGGTAACAAATCCACAGCTTCAAAATATGTTTCTCCCATGCGCAATTCCACATGCTTACAAATTTCATCTGGATCAGGATCATGAATTTCAAACTCATCTTCCGAATCTTCAAATAAGCCATCTGATTTTTTTCCGGAAAAAAAAATCGGAAAAATCAAAAAAAAAAATCATTGCTGATGAAGAAATCAAGCTACAGATCTAGAAGTGGCACCACCCGTGTATTTAACACTAGAAATTCTTTAATTTTTGGTAACCAGTTATAACGAAGTAAATTTCTCCGTCTCTTCTGTCCACGCCAGGATTCGAACCCGGATCCCCTCATTCCGGAATAAGTCACTCTACCAATTAAGCTACGCGGACGTTTGTTCTGACTACTATCTGCCTTTATGTCGTGTGCGTCCTGCTGGCAGGTACGTCACATCTCCCCCCCCCAAAAGAGGGCCGGGGGCATGGCCCACGGGTCAGCCGTGACCATGAATCGTCATAGGCAGCATCCGCTGAAGAACGTACACTTGAGAACTCCCAGTCAATCTGGTGTGTGGAATGCGACGTCACACACTTTTATTTTTCGAAGCGCTGGAGAAGGGATTCTCTGATTTTTCCTATCTCGCGGTGTGGAAATAACATCACACCAATGCGAGATTTTGAACGGTCGGGTCATCCGGATAGTTCGGGCGCCATTATAACGAAGTAAATTTCTCCGTCACTTCTGTCCACGCCAGGATTCGAACCCGGATCCCCTCATTCCGGAATAAGTCACTCTACCAATTGAGCTACGCGGACGTTTGTTCTGACTACTATCTGCCTTTATGTCGTGTGCGTCCTGCTGGCAGGTACGTCACACAGTTATAACAATAATAGCCAGGGAATTATATTTTAATTACAGTTTTTCGTAAAGGTAACTTATAAACAATGAAATTGAATATATATAAAGAATTCAGTAATGAAATTCAACATGTATAATGCCAAGCCGTGGCCCGGATTTTTCGGCTCTTAATTAATCCTGAGCCCGCCCTAGCCTGAGATGGGCCCGGTTTCCGTAGACGAGATCGGGCCCGAGCTCATCTCTAACCGAGATCACATCGTTTCCAAATCCTAACATGACAAGCCCCTCCGTTTTGATTTGCATACGGATTGCCCAACTGCTTCTGGATGTTGTAATTTCAGTGTCACAGAGTACATTTTTGTCGTCACCGTATTTTCCCTTTCGTTATTTTTGTTTTAAATTTTAATATTTCCTCTTATTATTTTTATTTATTTATTTATTTGCGGTATTTTGCGCTGCCATGAAGGAAACATTTTTAGTTTCAAAACACTGCAAAGTATTACAGATTTAATAAAAAACTGGTGAATGTGGTTACAGATTTCATGACAAAAAATCAGTTTAAATACTTAAAAAACAATCAGTTCAAATCCGTCTGCAATGAAGAAAACGCTCACTATTTGCATACGAGTTTTCGAGATATGAGTAGAATCTGAAAACGGACAGCTGGATTGAGAAGTCATGTTTAAGTTCAGACAGATCGACAGGGAACATAACAACGATCGGTGCCGTCAAGTTATCAACAAAAATAGCGTCAGAAAGGGCTTCGCTTCGATCAATATCGTCTCTTCTAAAATAGCCAGCTGTTGAAGCTTCGAAGTCAATACGAATCGCTCGCTGTGCGTGATCCATAACAAGCTTTAACGGGGAAGAGCGAGACACTTACGAAGATTAATTTGGTAAAAATGCATAATCGCTCATCAGTCTCTTATTACCAAACATTTATTTCCATTTGATTGTGAAACCAACTTTTACTTTAAATCAGTGATTTGTCACGTACGCGGAGTAAGTTTGGCCAAAACCTATGGACCCGTAAACGTTACAGACTACGATTTGGAAACTTGCGCGTTAGCACGACGTTTAAATTCATCAGTTATGTACAGGGTGATAATAAGTTGAACTTGAATTACAGTTGAACACTAGCTGTAGTTCAAGTTTGACTTGTTACCCTTGGTAATTTCGATAAACAGAAGCATGATCGCGTTAAACTATTTTGTGAAATTACGAGTTGTCGACCAGGAAAGTCCTTATTCGTAAGCGAAAGTGTAAATTAATTTCAGTAATAATGACTTTGCAGATATTTACTGAAGACAGCCACTGATCACTTTAGTAACAAAGAGTTTTCAAACGTTCAGGCAAGCGGACAGCAACTATTTTAGTAACAACGATTTGGAAAACGTTCAATCAAGACAACTTGTGATCGGGTTAGTACGAGACTTG
Organism: Macrothele yani; assembly: GCA_039090855.1. NCBI lineage: Eukaryota > Metazoa > Arthropoda > Arachnida > Araneae > Macrothelidae > Macrothele > Macrothele yani. Next base: position 94,621,155 of record CM076993.1, read on the forward strand.
CAGACAGCAAGGCCACTGGTGATCACTTTTGGACTAAATATTTCACAGATGTTCAGTTAAGATAGAATGTGACGCGTACTGCAATATAACTTTCTTTTTTAGTTCCTGTTATCTATGCAAATTTTAGTTTCGTTTTCATAGGCATTTTTCAAACTTAACGCTACGTTTTCTTTTTCATCGAATGTTTTGTGGCAACCTGAATTGAAGTCAGGAGTAGAATGACGTATGAGTTCAACAGAGATAAGAGGGTTGCTTTCGATGTATGTAGCAGGCTGTCTCTCGTTAAATGTATTCTGCTGTCCTTCGTTAGGTGTACAGTTAGTTGAATTTATGCTCTTGTTAGATATTCGGCTCACAGCTTGTAATTGCTTTAGAAAGAGAATTTTGATGCGATAGTCGATGTCATATGCCCAGAGGAGAGCCGTAGCTTAAGGAGATGGGTCTGTGTGTACATTGGTAATTAAAACCACAAATGTGCATTGAATGCTATGCTTCGTTATTATTGAAGTCAAATTATTGTCAATGTGACTAGGATATTATTTGTGTTATGAGCATCGGATCGGATTATTTAGCATTTGAAGCAACCATTGATATTTATTGGAGCTGATATGTGTGCTGAATTGATTACCCGCTAAGCAAGAACTATATAATATTGATCGACCTGTAAGTACAATTTGTTTTCACTGAATCTTTTGACGTATTCTTGAAACTGCATTTCTCTCCATCTACTAAGTTAAATAAGCTATCCGGAGCATCAAGTAAACGCTTCAAAAACAGTCTTCTTACTAACATAATATTAATGTTTTGGTGAAGCATTGACAATTAGCTAAAAAATATTCAACCAAACACACAAGAACATTACAAAGTGGAGGGGGATTTTAACCGTAAAACTTTTCATTCAAAACAATTAAAGATCACTTTACAGACATTTAGTCGAGACAGCTATAGTAATGTCTTTAGGAATAAAATTTCACAGATGTTTGTTTAATACAGTTACACTGTTAAACATTTTGTGGTAGGTTTCAGCAAAAAGTGGTGCTGCCCCAACTGCACCGCATTCTAGGAAAAGATACACCACTCTGTGGTGCAAACAAAACCCAACAACACGGTGTAACTTTACACCATAATGTGGTGCAACCTTGTACCATATCGTAGTGCAAAGTTGCATCATTTTGTTGGGTTTTGTTTGCACCACACAGTGGTGCATCTTTTTCAGAAAGTGGTGCAGCTGGTGTAGTACCACTTTTTGATACGACCTACCACAAAATTTTTAACAGTGTATGCTTAACAAACGATATCTAAACAGTCAGTGATGACTATGCCGATATTCAGTCAACACAGTGCTCATTATCACTTTAGGCAGGGCGTATTTACAAGGGGAGGCAAAGGGGTCCTTGCGCCCCCCCCTCCCGAAAGTGTTTCATTGCTTTGCTAAAATGCGACTTACATTAAAAAATGCTCTAATTTCATAAAAATGCATCAACTTACAATAGAAAATAATGCTTTAATTTATTTTATTTTTCCTTGACTTCTATTTTGTCGGATTTCAAAAACTTCCATTACCAGTCGCCACCCCAACCCCCCCCCAAAATATTATGTGCGCCCTTGACTTTAGGAATAGATGTTCTGCTGAACTACGAATCGCCACACCGGTGGCGCAGTGGTCTAAGCGATGGCTTATGACCATTCGTCCGGGTTCGAATCCCGGTGAGACATGATTTTTTTTTTTTTTTGATTGTAGGTTTAACGACCACCGTGAGCAACTCAATGGGCTATAAGCAGTCGCCCGTCCCTAATTTAGGGTCACTGGTTCCAGGGAAGGGAGAGAGCCATTGCCGTAAGACAAACACAACATCCATGCCTCACCGGGATTCGAACCCGGACCCCGTTCGGACAATGATCAGAGGCCATCGCTTAGGCCACTGCGCCACCGGGGCGGCCCGGTGAGACATGGTTGTTTGTGTTTGTCTTTCGGCACTGGCTCTCAATATGTTACTTGTCCGACACTGGTTCTCTGTGTACATTGGTCATTTAGCATACTGTAAAAACCCTGTATGATATGTACTTGTTCACAATGTGTTACTTGATCAACACTGGCTCTCTGTTACATTGGTCATTTAGCATACTGTAAAACCCATGTTTGGTATGTACTTGTTAACAACGTGTTACTTGATCAACACTACCTCTCTGTGTACATTGGTCATTTAGCATACTGTAAAAACCCTGTATGATATGTACTTGTTCACAATGTGTTACTTGATCAACACTGGCTCTCTGTTACATTGGTCATTTAGCATACTGTAAAACCCATGTTTGGTATGTACTTGTTAACAACGTGTTACTTGATCAACACTACCTCTCTGTGTACATTGGTCATTTAGCATACTGTAAAAACCATGTTTGATATGTACTTGTTCACAATGTGTTACTTGATCAACACTTGCTCTCTATAAACATTGGTCATTTAGCATACTGTAAAAACCATGTTTGGTATGTACTTGTTAACAACGTGTTACTTTATCAACACTGGCTCTCTATGTATATTTGTTATTTAGCATACTGTAAAAACCATGCTTGATATGTACTTGTTCACAATGTGTTACTTGATCAACACTGGCTCTCTGTGTACATTGGTCATTTAGCATGCTGTAAAAACCATGTTTGATATGTACTTGTTCACAATGTGTTACTTTATCAACATTGGCTCTCTATGTACATTGGTCATTTAGCATACTGTAAAAACCATGTTTGATATGTACTTGTTCACAATGTGTTACTTTATCAACACTGACTCTCTGTGTACTTTTATCATTTAGCATGCTGTAAAAGCCATGTTTGATATGTACTTCTTCACAATGTGTTACTTGATCAACATTGGCTCTCTATGTACATTGGTCATTTAGCATACTGTAAAAACCATGTTTGATATGTACTTGTTCACAATGTGTTACTTTATCTACACTGGGTCTTTGTGTACATTGGTCATTTAGCATGCTGTAAAAACCATGTGTGATATGTACTTGTTGATGTGAAACATCTGTATCGTGTTTATACCTACCTGTTTATCATGTCTCTGTACCACCCGGTTCAATAAATCATTTTTAAACCTTCAATAATTAAAAAAAATACGAATGCTGGCTGAACCTGCGATCTAGATGACTTTGCAGGCGTCTAGTCAAAGTAGTCTTTGATAGTGACAGCTGATGCATTAGCTTGCAGAGCTACCTCGACAGCTTATGCACTCATGAACCACCATTACATTATGATCACATACCTAATAGCGTGTTGGGCCGCTTTTCGCCAAGATAACCGTTTGCACTGGAATAGCATCGACTCTACTAGACCACGGAAGGTGTCCTTAGGTATTTTATCACAGATAGGGCAGAATGACGTTCCAGATTTCGGCTACAGAGCGAGGCGCTTAGGCGGTCAGCTGATTGCGATGTTTCACTACATCCTATAATTGTTTGAAATGGCTCAAATCGGAAGAATTTTTCGGCTAGGGAGCAGAAGAAGTGCTTGGACGTGGTCCTCGAACCTTTCCATCAGAATGAGGGCCTTGTGGCATGGGCGTTGTATTTACGAAATAGTTTAATGCCATCCGGATACACGGTCACCACGTTGAGCAACACTTGGTCTGAAACATCTGGCGGTAAGAGGTTGTATTCTTGAGGGATGAGAGGCACCCAGTAATGTGTAATGCCAATGAGAACAATCCCTGTAAAACGATACCTACGCTTAAGCCTGTATCCATGAAACCGCGCAGTTCCGTAGCCACCTACGTACACTACTCGCTAGTCGGTGACGTCACTCACTTTCAATAAGAAGCTGGATCTGATTTTGGGCTCCAGTGCAATTCTTCCCGCATATCAGATTCAACGCAGCTCTCGAGATGGTGTTTCTTATACCAGTGGCGTAGCCAGAAATTTCTTAAGGGGGTGGGGGTGTCCATGGGTTTGGTATATTGGTGAAAGCCCCATATATACATATATATATATATATATATCATCATCATCATCATTGTCAGCCATTATCAATCCACTGCTGGACGAAGGTCTCCCCAAGTTTCCTCCACAACGGTCTGTCTTGTGCCAGTCTCCTCCATGTCACTCCCGCATACTTTCGAATTTCATCCACCCATCTTCTATGTGGTCTTCTTCTGGGTCTTTTCCTGTCCCTTGGAATCCAATCTAAAATTTCGGCTGTCCATCGATGGTCTGTTCTTCTGGCAGTATGTCCAGCCCATTGCCATTTCAGGGATTTAACTCTGATCATGATGTCTTCTACTCTTGTCATTTTTCGGATCCACGTGTTCCTCTTCTTATCTCTCCTGGTTACACCAAGCATGCACCTCTCCATGCTGCTTTGAGTTGTCTGCAGCCTTTGTATGTCTCTTTTAGCTAAGGTCCACGTCTCTGCACCATACGTAAGCACTGGAAGGATGCATTGATCAAACACTTTTCTTTTAAGACATAACGGCATATTGCTCTTGAAAATTATGCTGTTTCTTCCAAAAGCTCTCCAGGCAAGTTTTGTACGCCGATTAATTTCTTCACCAATGTGACCCTCACTTGATATCTGCTGTCCAAGATAAACGTACGTGTCTGTTATCTCCAGCTTTTCTCCATCAATCGATAAATCTTCATTTCTTGTAAAAGCATTGTACATCACTTTTGTCTTCTGAAAGTTCATTTTTAATCCCACTTCTTTACCCCCATCAGAGCTACAGAGTATGATCAAGTTCCTGGATCATACTCTGTAGCTCTGATGGGGTAGTTGCAAAAATGACTATGTCATCAGCAAAACGAAGGTGGGTTAGATAATCTCCATTAATCTTTATTCCTTTGTTTTCCCAGTTCAGTGATTGAAAGACATTTTCCAATGTGGCATTAAAGAGCTTAGGAGATATGGTGTCACCTTGTCTCACTCCTTTTCCAATTTTTATGTGTGTTGTATTTTCAAACAGCCGAATCTTTGCACTTGCATTTTCATAGATGTTATTAATAATATTAATGTATGCATCTTCAATACCGCAGGATTTCAGAGCCATTGCAACTGCTGATGGTTTAACCGAATCAAAGGCTTTTTCATAATCGATAAAAGCCATGCACAATGGAAGTTCATATTCCCTCGCTCTTTCAATTAGTTCTCTCAGTACGTGGATATGGTCTATTGTGCTGTAGCCACTCCTGAATCCAGCTTGTTCTCTCGGTTGAGCCATGTCCAGTGTCACCTTCAAGCGGTGTGAAAGAACTTTAGTGAAGATTTTATAAACCACTGATAGGAGGCTGATAGGTCTGTAGTTTCTGAGATCCTCAATGTCACCTTTTTTATGTAGCAAGATCATTGTAGCGTTGTTCCAATCCTCAGGAATTTTCCCTTCATTAAGGCATCGAGTGAAAATTTGGGCGAGTACTGTTTCGATTTCTCCACTTGCTTCTTGTATGAGGTCTACAGTAATTCCATCTTCTCCTGGAGCTTTTCCCCGCTTCATGTTCTTGATTGCATGTGCAACTTCTGCTGGAAGGACTGGAAGAACTCTGGTACTGGTACCTTTCATGATGTCTGGAGTACATGTATCATCCCTTTCATATAATTTGGAGTAGAAATCTTTCACTCTTGTCAAAATTTCGCCTCTATTTCTTGTTACAGAACCATCTTCTTTTCTCAGTGCCATAATCTGTTTTTTCCCCTTACTGAGATGTCCCTTTGCTATCTTTAGGCTTTGGTTGTTTTCAATTGCTTTCCTTACTAGTTCACAGTTGAATTTCCTTACGTCTTCAGTGATACTTTTTCGTACTGTCTTGCATAGCTTTATATATTCCACTTTGGAAGTCACATCTTCTTTAGTTGTCCTCATCACTCTTCTTTTTTGCATCAACATTTTGGTTTTTCCTGATAATTTGTTCACATGCAATTTGTTCTTAGACCCAGCTAATTTTGTTGCTGTTTCCATAAGAGCTTTAGTTACTTTTCTGTTAACTTCAGAAATATCCACTTCTTCCGATGTTAGGCCTTCTAAAGCAGAGAATCTGTTCTTCAGTTCCAATTTGAAGGTATTATGGTGTTTTTTAATACGCGGTGAGTTATGGCCAAACCCCTCCAAAATGACTCCACAACTTATATATATATATATATATATATCATCATCATCATCATCATCATTGTCAACCATTATCAATCCACTGCTGGACGAAGGTCTCCCCAAGTTTCCTCCACAACGATCTCTCTTGTGCCAGTCTCCTCCATGTCACCCCTGCATACTTTCGAATTTCATCCACCCATCTCCCATGTGGTCTTCTTCTGGGTCTTTTTCCTGTCCCTTGGAATCCAATCTAAAATTTCGGCTGTCCATCGATGATCTGTCCTTCTGGCAGTATGTCCAGCCCATTGCCATTTCAGGGATTTAACTCTGATCATGATGTCTTCCACTCTTGTCATTTTTCGGATCCACGAGTTCCTCTTCTTATCTCTCCTGGTTACACCAAGTATGCACCTCTCCATGCTTCTTTGAGTTGTCTGCAGCCTTTGTATGTCTCTTTTAGTTAAGGTCCACGTCTCTGCACCATATGTAAGCACTGGAAGGATGCATTGATCAAACACTTTTCTTTTAAGACATAATGGCATATTGCTCTTGAAAATTATGCTGTTTCTTCCAAAAGCTCTCCAGGCAAGTTTTGTACGCCGATTAATTTCTTCATCAATGTGACCCTCACTTGATATCTGCTGTCCAAGATAAACGTACGTGTCTGTTATCTCCAGCTTTTCTCCATCAATCGATAAATCTTCATTTCTTGTAAAAGCATTGAACATCACTTTTGTCTTCTGAAAGTTCATTTTTAATCCCACTTCTTTACTCTTGTCAGCAAGTTCCTGGATCATACTCTGCAGCTCTGATGGGGTAGTTGCAAAAATGACTACGTCATGAGCAAAACGAAGGTGGGTTAGATAATCTCCATTAATCTTTATCCCCTTGTTTTCCCAGCTCAGCGACTGAAAAACACCCTCCAATGTGGCATTAAAGAGCTTCGGAGATATGGTGTCACCTTGTCTCACTCCCTTTCCAATTTTTACGTGTGTTGTATTTTCAAACAGCCGAATCTTTGCACTTGCATTTTCATAGATGTTATTAATAATATTAATGTATGCATCTTCAATACCGCAGGTTTTCAGAGCCATTGTAACTGCTGATGGTTTCACCGAATCAAAGGCTTTTTCATAATCGATAAAAGCCATGCACAATGGAAGTTCATATTCCCTCGCTCTTTCAATTAGTTCTCTCAGCACGTGGATATGATCTATTGTGCTGTAGCCACTCCTGAATCCAGCTTGTTCTCTCGGTTGAGCACCGCTACAATGATCCTGCTACATAAGAAAGGTGACATTGAGGATCTCGGAAACTACAGACCTATCAGCCTCCTATCAGTAGTTTATAAAATCTTAATAGAATATATATATATATATATATATATATATATATATATTCTATTAAGAAGAGACCTAAGCAAAAATATATATATATATATATATATATATATATATATCGTTTTAAATTCATACTAAGTCTCCCGTCGAGGAGGGTACGGACCCGAATACCACCCCTTTGGCTACGCCTATGTCTTATACTGCATTCCACTGCTATCCTTCACGCATTTTAGATTCAAGTCCACTTTGAGCGAGGAGGTGGTTCTGAATCTGTATTCCACTGCCGTTTTTCCTTAGTACGACGTTTGAAGTAACTTCCTATTAAAAGATGGTCCTTACTTCGCATTTCATTGCCGTCTTTCTCTCGCATGACATTCAAGGTCACTTTCAGTAAGAAGACGATTCTCATTTTGCGTTTTAATGCTGTCATTCCCTCATAGCAAGAGCAAGGTCGCTTTCAATGAGAACGTGATCCTGAGTCTGCATTCCACCGCTGTTTAAAGTCCCTTTCAAGAAGAGAATGGTTCTGACAATGCACTTTACTGATGCGCTTTCCTCGTACCAAATTCCAGACTGTTTCAATAAAAGGCTGGTCATGACTCTCCGTTCTGCTGCTGCTGCTACTTTTTGCTCCTTACGACATTCAAAGTCACTTTCAGTGAGAGAGTGTCTCTGAGTTTGCATTCCCTTGCTGTTCTCTCGATTCAAGGTAATTTTCAATGAGACTGTGATTCTAGGTCTACGTTCCATGCTATTCTTTGCTCGTGCAAAATTTAAGGTCACCTTCAGCGTGAGAGAGTGTCTCTGAGTTTGCATTCCCTTGCTGTTCTCTCGATTCAAGGTAATTTTTAATGAGACTGTGATTCTAGGTCTACGTTCCATGCTATTCTTTGCTCGTGCAAAATTTAAGGTCACCTTCAGCGTGAGAGAGTGTCTCTGAGTTTGCATTTCCTTGCTGTTCTCTCGATTCAAGGTAATTTTTAATGAGAGTGTGATTCTAGGTCTACGTTCGATCTATTCTTTGCTCGTGCTAAATTGAAGGTCACCTTCAGCGTGAGAGAGTGTCTCTGAGTTTGCATTCCCTTGCTGTTCTCTCGATTCAAGGTAATTTTTAATGAGAGTGTGATTCTAGGTCTACGTTCCATGCTATTCTTTGCTCGTGCAATATTTAAGGTCACCTACAGCGTGAGAGAGTGTCTCTGAGTTTGCATTCCCTTGCTGTTCTCTCGATTCAAGGTAATTTTTAATGAGAGTGTGATTCTAGGTCTACGTTCCATGCTATTCTTTGCTCGTGCAAAATTTAAGGTCACCTTCAGCGTGAGAGAGTGTCTCTGAGTTTGCATTCCCTTGCTGTTCTCTCAATTCAAGGTAATTTTTAATGAGAGTGTGATTCTAGGTCTACGTTCCATGCTATTCTTTGCTCGTGCAAAATTTAAGGTCACCTTCAGCGTGAGAGAGTGTCTCTGAGTTTGCATTCCCTTGCTGTTCTCTGGATTCAAGGTAATTTTTAATGAGAGTGTGATTCTAGGTCTATGTTCGATGCTATTCTTTGCTCGTGCAAAATTTAAGGTCACCTTGAGCGTGAGAGAGTGTCTCTGAGTTTGCATTCCCTTGCTGTTCTCTCGATTCAAGGTAATTTTTAATGAGAGTGTGATTCTAGGTCTACGTTCAATGCTATTCTTTGCTCGTGCAAAATTTAAGGTCACCTTCAGCGTGAGAGAGTGTCTCTGAGTTTGCATTCCCTTGCTGTTCTCTCGATTCAAGGTAATTTTTGATGAGAGTGTGATTCTAGGTCTACGTTACATGCTATTCTTTGCTCGTGTAACATTTAAGGTCACCTACAGCGTGAGAGAGTGTCTCTGAGTTTGCATTCCCTTGCTGTTCTCTCGATTCAAGGTAATTTTTAATGAGAGTGTGATTCTAGGTCTACGTTCCATGCTATTCTTTGCTCGTGCAAAATTTAAGGTCACCTTCAGCGTGAGAGAGTGTCTCTGAGTTTGCATTCCCTTGCTGTTCTCTCGATTCAAGGTAATTTTTAATGAGAGTGTGATTCTAGGTCTACGTTCCATGCTATTCTTTGCTCGTGCAATATTTAAGGTCACCTTCAGCGTGAGAGAGTGTCTCTGAGTTTGCATTCCCTTTGCTGTTCTCTCGATTCAAGGTAATTTTTAATGAGAGTGTGATTCTAGGTCTATGTTCGATGCTATTCTTTGCTCGTGCAAAATTTAAGGTCACCTTGAGCGTGAGAGAGTGTCTCTGAGTTTGCATTCCCTTGCTGTTCTCTCGATTCAAGGTAATTTTTAATGAGAGTGTGATTCTAGGTCTACGTTCCATGCTATTCTTTGCTCGTGCAAAATTTAAGGTCACCTTCAGCGTGAGAGAGTGTCTCTGAGTTTGCATTCCCTTGCTGTTCTCTCGATTCAAGGTAATTTTTAATGAGAGTGTGATTCTAGGTCTATGTTCGATGCTATTCTTTGCTCGTGCAAAATTTAAGGTCACCTTCAGCGTGAGAGAGTGTCTCTGAGTTTGCATTCCCTTGCTGTTCTCTCGATTCAAGGTAATTTTTAATGAGAGTGTGATTCTAGGTCTACGTTCCATGCTATTCTTTGCTCGTGCAAAATTTAAGGTCACCTTCAGCGTGAGAGAGTGTCTCTGAGTTTGCATTCCCTTGCTGTTCTCTCGATTCAAGGTAATTTTTAATGAGAGTGTGATTCTAGGTCTACGTTCCATGCTATTCTTTGCTCGTGTAAAATTTAAGGTCACCTTCAGCGTGAGAGAGTGTCTCTGAGTTTGCATTCCCTTGCTGTTCTCTCGATTCAAGGTAATTTTTAATGAGAGTGTGATTCTAGGTCTACGTTCCATGCTATTCTTTGCTCGTGTAAAATTTAAGGTCACCTTCAGCGTGAGAGAGTGTCTCTGAGTTTGCATTCCCTTGCTGTTCTCTCGATTCAAGGTAATTTTTAATGAGAGTGTGATTCTAGGTCTACGTTCGATGCTATTCTTTGCTCGTGCAAAATTTAAGGTCACCTTCAGCGAGAGAGAGTGTCTCTGAGTTTGCATTCCCTTGCTGTTCTCTGGATTCAAGGTAATTTTTAATGAGAGTGTGATTCTAGGTCTACGTTCCATGCTATTCTTTGCTCGTGCAAAATTTAAGGTCACCTTCAGCGTGAGAGAGTGTCTCTGAGTTTGCATTCCCTTGCTGTTCTCTGGATTCAAGGTAATTTTTAATGAGAGTGTGATTCTAGGTCTACGTTCCATGCTATTCTTTGCTCGTGCAAAATTTAAGGTCACCTTCAGCGTGAGAGAGTGTATCTGAGTTTGCATTCCCTTGCTGTTCTCTCGATTCAAGGTAATTTTTAATGAGAGTGTGATTCTAGGTCTACGTTCCATGCTATTCTTTGCTCGTGCAAAAGTTAAGGTCACCTTCAGCGTGAGAGAGTGTCTCTGAGTTTGCATTCCCTTGCTGTTCTCTCGATTCAAGGTAATTTTTAATGAGAGTGTGATTCTAGGTCTACGTTCAATGCTATTCTTTGCTCGTGTAAAATTTAAGGTCACCTACAGCGTGAGAGAGTGTCTCTGAGTTTGCATTCCCTTGCTGTTCTCTGGATTCAAGGTAATTTTTAATGAGAGTGTGATTCTAGGTCTATGTTCGATGCTATTCTTTGCTCGTGCAAAATTTAAGGTCACCTTCAGCGTGAGAGAGTGTCTCTGAGTTTGCATTCCTTTGCTGTTCTCTCGATTCAAGGTAATTTTTAATGAGAGTGTGATTCTAGGTCTACGTTAAATGCTATTCTTTGCTCGTGCAAAATTTAAGGTCACCTTCAGCGTCAGAGAGTGTCTCTGAGCTTGCATTCCCTTGCTGTTCTCTCGATTCAAAGGTAATTTTTAATGAGAGTGTGATTCTAGGTCTACGTTCTATGCTATTCTTTGCTCGTGTAATATTTAAGGTCACCTACAGCGTGAGAGAGTGTCTCTGAGTTTGCATTCCCTTGCTGTTCTCTCGATTCAAGGTAATTTTTAATGAGAGTGTGATTCTAGGTCAACGTTCCATGCTATTCTTTGCTCGTGCAAAATTTAAGGTCACCTTCAGCGTGAGAGAGTGTCTCTGAGTTTGCATTCCCTTGCTGTTCTCTCGATTCAAGGTAATTTTTAATGAGAGTGTGATTCTAGGTCTACGTTCCATGCTATTCTTTGCTCGTGCAAAATTTAAGGTCACCTTCAGCGTGAGAGAGTGTCTCTGAGTTTGCATTCCCTTGCTGTTCTCTCGATTCAAGGTAATTTTTAATGAGAGTGTGATTCTAGGTCTATGTTCGATGCTATTCTTTGCTCGTGCAAAATTTAAGGTCACCTTCAGCGTGAGAGAGTGTCTCTGAGTTTGCATTCCCTTGCTGTTCTCTCGATTCAAGGTAATTTTTAATGAGAGTGTGATTCTAGGTCTACGTTCAATGCTATTCTTTGCTCGTGCAAAATTTAAGGTCACCTTGAGCGTGAGAGAGTGTCTCTGAGTTTGCATTCCCTTGCTGTTCTCTCGATTCAAGGTAATTTTTAATGAGAGTGTGATTCTAGGTCTACGTTCCATGCTATTCTTTGCTCGTGCAAAATTTAAGGTCACCTTCAGCGTGAGAGAGTGTCTCTGAGTTTGCATTCCCTTGCTGTTCTCTCGATTCAAGGTAATTTTTAATGAGAGTGTGATTCTAGGTCTATGTTCGATGCTATTCTTTGCTCGTGCAAAATTTAAGGTCACCTTCAGCGTGAGAGAGTGTCTCTGAGTTTGCATTCCCTTGCTGTTCTCTCGATTCAAGGTAATTTTTAATGAGAGTGTGATTCTAGGTCTACGTTCCATGCTATTCTTTGCTCGTGCAAAATTTAAGGTCACCTTCAGCGTGAGAGAGTGTCTCTGAGTTTGCATTCCCTTGCTGTTCTCTCGATTCAAGGTAATTTTTAATGAGAGTGTGATTCTAGGTCTACGTTCCATGCTATTCTTTGCTCGTGTAAAATTTAAGGTCACCTTCAGCGTGAGAGAGTGTCTCTGAGTTTGCATTCCCTTGCTGTTCTCTCGATTCAAGGTAATTTTTAATGAGAGTGAGATTCTAGGTCTACGTTCCATGCTATTCTTTGCTCGTGCAAAATTTAAGGTCACCTTCAGCGTGAGAGAGTGTCTCTGAGTTTGCATTCCCTTGCTGTTCTCTCGATTCAAGGTAATTTTTAATGAGAGTGTGATTCTAGGTCTACGTTCAATGCTATTCTTTGCTCGTGTAAAATTTAAGGTCACCTACAGCGTGAGAGAGTGTCTCTGAGTTTGCATTCCCTTGCTGTTCTCTCGATTCAAGGTAATTTTTAATGAGAGTGTGATTCTAGGTCTATGTTCGATGCTATTCTTTGCTCGTGCAAAATTTAAGGTCACCTTCAGCGTGAGAGAGTGTCTCTGAGCTTGCATTCCCTTGCTGTTCTCTCGATTCAAAGTAATTTTTAATGAGAGTGTGATTCTAGGTCTACGTTCTATGCTATTCTTTGCTCGTGTAAAATTTAAGGTCACCTTCAGCGTGAGAGAGTGTCTCTGAGTTTGCATTCCCTTGCTGTTCTCTCGATTCAAGGTAATTTTTAATGAGAGTGTGATTCTAGGTCTACGTTCCATGCTATTCTTTGCTCGTGTAAAATTTAAGGTCACCTTCAGCGTGAGAGAGTGTCTCTGAGTTTGCATTCCCTTGCTGTTCTCTCGATTCAAGGTAATTTTTAATGAGACTGTGATTCTAGTTCTACGTTCGATGCTATTCTTTGCTCGTGCAAAATTTAAGGTCACCTTCAGCGTAAGAGAGTGTCTCTGAGTTTGCATTCCCTTGCTGTTCTCTCGATTCAAGGTAATTTTTAATGAGAGTGTGATTCTAGGTCTACGTTCCATGCTATTCTTTGCTCGTGCAAAATTTAAGGTCACCTTCAGCGTGAGAGAGTGTCTCTGAGCTTGCATTCCCTTGCTGTTCTCTCGATTCAAGGTAATTTTTAATGAGAGTGTGATTCTAGGTCTATGTTCGATGCTATTCTTTGCTCGTGCAAAATTTAAGGTCACCTTCAGCGTGAGAGAGTGTCTCTGAGTTTGCATTCCCTTGCTGTTCTCTCGATTCAAGGTAATTTTTAATGAGAGTGTGATTCTAGGTCTACGTTAAATGCTATTCTTTGCTCGTGCAAAATTTAAGGTCACCTTCAGCGTCAGAGAGTGTCTCTGAGCTTGCATTCCCTTGCTGTTCTCTCGATTCAAAGTAATTTTTAATGAGAGTGTGATTCTAGGTCTACGTTCTATGCTATTCTTTGCTCGTGTAATATTTAAGGTCACCTACAGCGTGAGAGAGTGTCTCTGAGTTTGCATTCCCTTGCTGTTCTCTCGATTCAAGGTAATTTTTAATGAGAGTGTGATTCTAGGTCAACGTTCCATGCTATTCTTTGCTCGTGCAAAATTTAAGGTCACCTTCAGCGTGAGAGAGTGTCTCTGAGTTTGCATTCCCTTGCTGTTCTCTCGATTCAAGGTAATTTTTAATGAGAGTGTGATTCTAGGTCTACGTTCCATGCTATTCTTTGCTCGTGCAAAATTTAAGGTCACCTTCAGCGTGAGAGAGTGTCTCTGAGTTTGCATTCCCTTGCTGTTCTCTCGATTCAAGGTAATTTTTAATGAGAGTGTGATTCTAGGTCTATGTTCGATGCTATTCTTTGCTCGTGCAAAATTTAAGGTCACCTTCAGCGTGAGAGAGTGTCTCTGAGTTTGCATTCCCTTGCTGTTCTCTCGATTCAAGGTAATTTTTAATGAGAGTGTGATTCTAGGTCTACGTTCAATGCTATTCTTTGCTCGTGCAAAATTTAAGGTCACCTTGAGCGTGAGAGAGTGTCTCTGAGTTTGCATTCCCTTGCTGTTCTCTCGATTCAAGGTAATTTTTAATGAGAGTGTGATTCTAGGTCTACGTTCCATGCTATTCTTTGCTCGTGCAAAATTTAAGGTCACCTTCAGCGTGAGAGAGTGTCTCTGAGTTTGCATTCCCTTGCTGTTCTCTCGATTCAAGGTAATTTTTAATGAGAGTGTGATTCTAGGTCTATGTTCGATGCTATTCTTTGCTCGTGCAAAATTTAAGGTCACCTTCAGCGTGAGAGAGTGTCTCTGAGTTTGCATTCCCTTGCTGTTCTCTCGATTCAAGGTAATTTTTAATGAGAGTGTGATTCTAGGTCTACGTTCCATGCTATTCTTTGCTCGTGCAAAATTTAAGGTCACCTTCAGCGTGAGAGAGTGTCTCTGAGTTTGCATTCCCTTGCTGTTCTCTCGATTCAAGGTAATTTTTAATGAGAGTGTGATTCTAGGTCTACGTTCCATGCTATTCTTTGCTCGTGTAAAATTTAAGGTCACCTTCAGCGTGAGAGAGTGTCTCTGAGTTTGCATTCCCTTGCTGTTCTCTCGATTCAAGGTAATTTTTAATGAGAGTGTGATTCTAGGTCTACGTTCCATGCTATTCTTTGCTCGTGCAAAATTTAAGGTCACCTTCAGCGTGAGAGAGTGTCTCTGAGTTTGCATTCCCTTGCTGTTCTCTCGATTCAAGGTAATTTTTAATGAGAGTGTGATTCTAGGTCTACGTTCAATGCTATTCTTTGCTCGTGCAAAATTTAAGGTCACCTTCAGCGTGAGAGAGTGTCTCTGAGTTTGCATTCCCTTGCTGTTCTCTCTGATTCAAGGTAATTTTTAATGAGAGTGTGATTCTAGGTCTATGTTCGATGCTATTCTTTGCTCGTGCAAAATTTAAGGTCACCTTCAGCGTGAGAGAGTGTCTCTGAGTTTGCATTCCCTTGCTGTTCTCTCGATTCAAGGTAATTTTTAATGAGAGTGTGATTCTAGGTCTACGTTCTATGCTATTCTTTGCTCGTGTAAAATTTAAGGTCACCTTCAGCGTGAGAGAGTGTCTCTGAGTTTGCATTCCCTTGCTGTTCTCTCGATTCAAGGTAATTTTTAATGAGAGTGTGATTCTAGGTCTAAGTTCCATGCTATTCTTTGCTCGTGTAAAATTTAAGGTCACCTTCAGCGTGAGAGAGTGGTCTCTGAGTTTGCATTCCCTTGCTGTTCTCTCGATTCAAGGTAATTTTTAATGAGAGTGTGATTCTAGGTCTACGTTCGATGCTATTCTTTGCTCGTGCAAAATTTAAGGTCACCTTCAGCGTGAGAGAGTGTCTCTGAGTTTGCATTCCCTTGCTGTTCTCTCGATTCAAGGTAATTTTTAATGAGAGTGTGATTCTAGGTCTACGTTCCATGCTATTCTTTGCTCGTGTAAAATTTAAGGTCACCTTCAGCGTGAGAGAGTGTCTCTGAGTTTGCATTCCCTTGCTGTTCTCTCGATTCAAGGTAATTTTTAATGAGACTGTGATTCTAGTTCTACGTTCGATGCTATTCTTTGCTCGTGCAAAATTTAAGGTCACCTTCAGCGTAAGAGAGTGTCTCTGAGTTTGCATTCCCTTGCTGTTCTCTGGATTCAAGGTGATTTTTAATGAGAGTGTGATTCTAGGTCTACGTTCCATGCTATTCTTTGCTCGTGCAAAATTTAAGGTCACCTTCAGCGTGAGAGAGTGTCTCTGAGTTTGCATTCCCTTGCTGTTCTCTCGATTCAAGGTAATTTTTAATGAGAGTGTGATTCTAGGTCTACGTTCCATGCTATTCTTTGCTCGTGTAAAATTTAAGGTCACCTTCAGCGTGAGAGAGTGTCTCTGAGTTTGCATTCCCTTGCTGTTTTCTCGATTCAAAGGTAATTTTTAATGAGAGTGTGATTCTAGGTCTACGTTCGATGCTATTCTTTGCTCGTGCAAAATTTAAGGTCACCTTCAGCGTGAGAGAGTGTCTCTGAGTTTGCATTCCCTTGCTGTTCTCTCGATTCAAGGTAATTTTTAATGAGAGTGTGATTCTAGGTCTACGTTCCATGCTATTCTTTGCTCGTGTAAAATTTAAGGTCACCTTCAGCGTGAGAGAGTGTCTCTGAGTTTGCATTCCCTTGCTGTTCTCTCGATTCAAGGTAATTTTTAATGAGAGTGTGATTCTAGGTCTACGTTCCATGCTATTCTTTGCTCGTGCAAAATTTAAGGTCACCTTCAGCGTGAGAGAGTGTCTCTGAGTTTGCATTCCCTTGCTGTTCTCTCGATTCAAGGTAATTTTTAATGAGAGTGTGATTCTAGGTCTATGTTCGATGCTATTCTTTGCTCGTGCAAAATTTAAGGTCACCTTCAGCGTGAGAGAGTGTCTCTGAGTTTGCATTCCCTTGCTGTTCTCTCGATTCAAGGTAATTTTTAATGAGAGTGTGATTCTAGGTCTACGTTCAATGCTATTCTTTGCTCGTGCAAAATTTAAGGTCACCTTCAGCGTGAGAGAGTGTCTCTGAGTTTGCATTCCCTTGCTGTTCTCTCGATTCAAGGTAATTTTTAATGAGAGTGTGATTCTAGGTCTACGTTCCATGCTATTCTTTGCTCGTGCAAAATTTAAGGTCACCTTCAGCGTGAGAGAGTGTCTCTGAGTTTGCATTCCCTTGCTGTTCTCTCGATTCAAGGTAATTTTTAATGAGAGTGTGATTCTAGGTCTATGTTCGATGCTATTCTTTGCTCGTGCAAAATTTAAGGTCACCTTCAGCGTGAGAGAGTGTCTCTGAGTTTGCATTCCCTTGCTGTTCTCTCGATTCAAGGTAATTTTTAATGAGAGTGTGATTCTAGGTCTACGTTCCATGCTATTCTTTGCTCGTGCAAAATTTAAGGTCACCTTCAGCGTGAGAGAGTGTCTCTGAGTTTGCATTCCCTTGCTGTTCTCTCGATTCAAGGTAATTTTTAATGAGAGTGTGATTCTAGGTCTACGTTCCATGCTATTCTTTGCTCGTGTAAAATTTAAGGTCACCTTCAGCGTGAGAGAGTGTCTCTGAGTTTGCATTCCCTTGCTGTTCTCTCGATTCAAGGTAATTTCAAGGTAATTTTTAATGAGAGTGAGATTCTAGGTCTACGTTCCATGCTATTCTTTGCTCGTGCAAAATTTAAGGTCACCTTCAGCGTGAGAGAGTGTCTCTGAGTTTGCATTCCCTTGCTGTTCTCTCGATTCAAGGTAATTTTTAATGAGAGTGTGATTCTAGGTCTACGTTCCATGCTATTCTTTGCTCGTGCAAAATTTAAGGTCACCTTCAGCGTGAGAGAGTGTCTCTGAGTTTGCATTCCCTTGCTGTTCTCTCGATTCAAGGTAATTTTTAATGAGACTGTGATTCTAGGTCTACGTTCGATGCTATTCTTTGCTCGTGCAAAATTTAAGGTCACCTTCAGCGTGAGAGAGTGTCTCTGAGTTTGCATTCCCTTGCTGTTCTCTGGATTCAAGGTGATTTTTAATGAGAGTGTGATTCTAGGTCTACGTTCCATGCTATTCTTTGCTCGTGCAAAATTTAAGGTCACCTTCAGCGTGAGAGAGTGTCTCTGAGTTTGCATTCCCTTGCTGTTCTCTCGATTCAAGGTAATTTTTAATGAGAGTGTGATTCTAGGTCTACGTTCCATGCTATTCTTTGCTCGTGTAAAATTTAAGGTCACCTTCAGCGTGAGAGAGTGTCTCTGAGTTTGCATTCCCTTGCTGTTCTCTCGATTCAAGGTAATTTTTAATGAGAGTGTGATTCTAGGTCTACGTTCGATGCTATTCTTTGCTCGTGCAAAATTTAAGGTCACCTTCAGCGTGAGAGAGTGTCTCTGAGTTTGCATTCCCTTGCTGTTCTCTCGATTCAAGGTAATTTTTAATGAGAGTGTGATTCTAGGTCTACGTTCCATGCTATTCTTTGCTCGTGTAAAATTTAAGGTCACCTTCAGCGTGAGAGAGTGTCTCTGAGTTTGCATTCCCTTGCTGTTCTCTCGATTCAAGGTAATTTTTAATGAGAGTGTGATTCTAGGTCTACGTTCCATGCTATTCTTTGCTCGTGTAAAATTTAAGGTCACCTTCAGCGTGAGAGAGTGTCTCTGAGTTTGCATTCCCTTGCTGTTCTCTCGATTCAAGGTAATTTTTAATGAGAGTGTGATTCTAGGTCTACGTTCGATGCTATTCTTTGCTCGTGCAAAATTTAAGGTCACCTTCAGCGTGAGAGAGTGTCTCTGAGTTTGCATTCCCTTGCTGTTCTCTGGATTCAAGGTAATTTTTAATGAGAGTGTGATTCTAGGTCTACGTTCCATGCTATTCTTTGCTCGTGCAAAATTTAAGGTCACCTTCAGCGTGAGAGAGTGTCTCTGAGTTTGCATTCCCTTGCTGTTCTCTCGATTCAAGGTAATTTTTAATGAGAGTGTGATTCTAGGTCTACGTTCCATGCTATTCTTTGCTCGTGCAAAATTTAAGGTCACCTTCAGCGTGAGAGAGTGTCTCTGAGTTTGCATTCCCTTGCTGTTCTCTCGATTCAAGGTAATTTTTAATGAGAGTGTGATTCTAGGTCTACGTTCGATGCTATTCTTTGCTCGTGCAAAATTTAAGGTCACCTTCAGCGTGAGAGAGTGTCTCTGAGTTTGCATTCCCTTGCTGTTCTCTCGATTCAAGGTAATTTTTAATGAGAGTGTGATTCTAGGTCTACGTTCCATGCTATTCTTTGCTCGTGTAAAATTTAAGGTCACCTTCAGCGTGAGAGAGTGTCTCTGAGTTTGCATTCCCTTGCTGTTCTCTCGATTCAAGGTAATTTTTAATGAGAGTGTGATTCTAGGTCTACGTTCCATGCTATTCTTTGCTCGTGTAAAATTTAAGGTCACCTTCAGCGTGAGAGAGTGTCTCTGAGTTTGCATTCCCTTGCTGTTCTCTCGATTCAAGGTAATTTTTAATGAGAGTGTGATTCTAGGTCTACGTTCGATGCTATTCTTTGCTCGTGTAAAATTTAAGGTCACCTACAGCGTGAGAGAGTGTCTCTGAGTTTGCATTCCCTTGCTGTTCTCTCGATTCAAGGTAATTTTTAATGAGAGTGTGATTCTAGGTCTACGTTCCATGCTATTCTTTGCTCGTGCAAAATTTAAGGTCACCTTCAGCGTGAGAGAGTGTCTCTGAGTTTGCATTCCCTTGCTGTTCTCTCGATTCAAGGTAATTTTTAATGAGAGTGTGATTCTAGGTCTACGTTCCATGCTATTCTTTGCTCGTGCAAAATTTAAGGTCACCTTCAGCGTGAGAGAGTGTCTCTGAGTTTGCATTCCCTTGCTGTTCTCTCGATTCAAGGTAATTTTTAATGAGAGTGTGATTCTAGGTCTATGTTCGATGCTATTCTTTGCTCGTGCAAAATTTAAGGTCACCTTCAGCGTGAGAGAGTGTCTCTGAGTTTGCATTCCCTTGCTGTTCTCTCGATTCAAGGTAATTTTTAATGAGAGTGTGATTCTAGGTCTACGTTCAATGCTATTCTTTGCTCGTGCAAAATTTAAGGTCACCTTCAGCGTGAGAGAGTGTCTCTGAGTTTGCATTCCCTTGCTGTTCTCTCGATTCAAGGTAATTTTTAATGAGAGTGTGATTCTAGGTCTACGTTCCATGCTATTCTTTGCTCGTGCAAAATTTAAGGTCACCTTCAGCGTGAGAGAGTGTCTCTGAGTTTGCATTCCCTTGCTGTTCTCTCGATTCAAGGTAATTTTTAATGAGAGTGTGATTCTAGGTCTACGTTCCATGCTATTCTTTGCTCGTGCAAAATTTAAGGTCACCTTCAGCGTGAGAGAGTGTCTCTGAGTTTGCATTCCCTTGCTGTTCTCTCGATTCAAGGTAATTTTTAATGAGAGTGTGATTCTAGGTCTACGTTCCATGCTATTCTTTGCTCGTGCAAAATTTAAGGTCACCTTCAGCGTGAGAGAGTGTCTCTGAGTTTGCATTCCCTTGCTGTTCTCTCGATTCAAGGTAATTTTTAATGAGAGTGTGATTCTAGGTCTACGTTCCATGCTATTCTTTGCTCGTGCAAAATTTAAGGTCACCTTCAGCGTGAGAGAGTGTCTCTGAGTTTGCATTCCCTTGCTGTTCTCTCGATTCAAGGTAATTTTTAATGAGAGTGTGATTCTAGGTCTACGTTCCATGCTATTCTTTGCTCGTGCAAAATTTAAGGTCACCTTCAGCGTGAGAGAGTGTCTCTGAGTTTGCATTCCCTTGCTGTTCTCTCGATTCAAGGTAATTTTTAATGAGAGTGTGATTCTAGGTCTACGTTCCATGCTATTCTTTGCTCGTGCAAAATTTAAGGTCACCTTCAGCGTGAGAGAGTGTCTCTGAGTTTGCATTCCCTTGCTGTTCTCTCGATTCAAGGTAATTTTTAATGAGAGTGTGATTCTAGGTCTACGTTCCATGCTATTCTTTGCTCGTGTAAAATTTAAGGTCACCTTCAGCGTGAGAGAGTGTCTCTGAGTTTGCATTCCCTTGCTGTTCTCTCGATTCAAGGTAATTTTTAATGAGAGTGTGATTCTAGGTCTACGTTCCATGCTATTCTTTGCTCGTGTAAAATTTAAGGTCACCTTCAGCGTGAGAGAGTGTCTCTGAGTTTGCATTCCCTTGCTGTTCTCTCGATTCAAGGTAATTTTTAATGAGAGTGTGATTCTAGGTCTACGTTCGATGCTATTCTTTGCTCGTGCAAAATTTAAGGTCACCTTCAGCGAGAGAGAGTGTCTCTGAGTTTGCATTCCCTTGCTGTTCTCTGGATTCAAGGTAATTTTTAATGAGAGTGTGATTCTAGGTCTACGTTCCATGCTATTCTTTGCTCGTGCAAAATTTAAGGTCACCTTCAGCGTGAGAGAGTGTCTCTGAGTTTGCATTCCCTTGCTGTTCTCTCGATTCAAGGTAATTTTTAATGAGAGTGTGATTCTAGGTCTACGTTCCATGCTATTCTTTGTTCGTGCAAAATTTAAGGTCACCTTCAGCGTGAGAGAGTGTCTCTGAGTTTGCATTCCCTTGCTGTTCTCTCGATTCAAGGTAATTTTTAATGAGAGTGTGATTCTAGGTCTACGTTCCATGCTATTCTTTGCTCGTGTAAAATTTAAGGTCACCTTCAGCGTGAGAGAGTGTCTCTGAGTTTGCATTCCCTTGCTGTTCTCTCGATTCAAGGTAATTTTTAATGAGAGTGTGATTCTAGGTCTACGTTCCATGCTATTCTTTGCTCGTGTAAAATTTAAGGTCACCTTCAGCGTGAGAGAGTGTCTCTGAGTTTGCATTCCCTTGCTGTTCTCTCGATTCAAGGTAATTTTTAATGAGAGTGTGATTCTAGGTCTACGTTCGATGCTATTCTTTGCTCGTGCAAAATTTAAGGTCACCTTCAGCGTGAGAGAGTGTCTCTGAGTTTGCATTCCCTTGCTGTTCTCTGGATTCAAGGTAATTTTTAATGAGAGTGTGATTCTAGGTCTACGTTCCATGCTATTCTTTGCTCGTGCAAAATTTAAGGTCACCTTCAGCGTGAGAGAGTGTATCTGAGTTTGCATTCCCTTGCTGTTCTCTCGATTCAAGGTAATTTTTAATGAGAGTGTGATTCTAGGTCTACGTTCCATGCTATTCTTTGCTCGTGCAAAAGTTAAGGTCACCTTCAGCGTGAGAGAGTGTCTCTGAGTTTGCATTCCCTTGCTGTTCTCTCGATTCAAGGTAATTTTTAATGAGAGTGTGATTCTAGGTCTACGTTCAATGCTATTCTTTGCTCGTGTAAAATTTAAGGTCACCTACAGCGTGAGAGAGTGTCTCTGAGTTTGCATTCCCTTGCTGTTCTCTGGATTCAAGGTAATTTTTAATGAGAGTGTGATTCTAGGTCTATGTTCGATGCTATTCTTTGCTCGTGCAAAATTTAAGGTCACCTTCAGCGTGAGAGAGTGTCTCTGAGTTTGCATTCCTTTGCTGTTCTCTCGATTCAAGGTAATTTTTAATGAGAGTGTGATTCTAGGTCTACGTTAAATGCTATTCTTTGCTCGTGCAAAATTTAAGGTCACCTTCAGCGTCAGAGAGTGTCTCTGAGCTTGCATTCCCTTGCTGTTCTCTCGATTCAAGGTAATTTTTAATGAGAGTGTGATTCTAGGTCTACGTTCTATGCTATTCTTTGCTAGTGTAAAATTTAAGGTCACCTTCAGCGTGAGAGAGTGTCTCTGAGTTTGCATTCCCTTGCTGTTCTCTCGATTCAAGGTAATTTTTAATGTAAGTGTGATTCTAGGTCTACGTTCCATGCTATTCTTTGGTCGTGTAAAATTTAAGGTCACCTTCAGCGTGAGAGAGGGTCTCTGAGTTTGCATTCCCTTGCTGTTTTCTCGATTCAAAGTAATTTTTAATGAGAGTGTGATTCTAGGTCTACGTTCGATGCTATTCTTTGCTCGTGCAAAATTTAAGGTCACCTTCAGCGTCAGAGAGTGTCTCTGAGTTTGCATTCCCTTGCTGTTCTCTCGATTCAAGGTAATTTTTAATGTAAGTGTGATTCTAGGTCTACGTTCCATGCTATTCTTTGGTCGTGTAAAATTTAAGGTCACCTTCAGCGTGAGAGAGGGTCTCTGAGTTTGCATTCCCTTGCTGTTTTCTCGATTCAAAGTAATTTTTAATGAGAGTGTGATTCTAGGTCTACGTTCGATGCTATTCTTTGCTCGTGTAATATTTAAGGTCACCTTCAGCGTGAGAGAGTGTCTCTGAGTTTGCATTCCCTTGCTGTTCTCTCGATTCAAGGTAATTTTTAATGAGAGTGTGATTCTAGGTCTACGTTCCATGCTATTCTTTGCTCGTGCAAAATTTAAGGTCACCTTCAGCGTGAGAGAGTGTCTCTGAGTTTGCATTCCCTTGCTGTTCTCTCGATTCAAGGTAATTTTTAATGAGAGTGTGATTCTAGGTCTACGTTCCATGCTATTCTTTGCTCGTGCAAAATTTAAGGTCACCTTCAGCGTGAGAGAGTGTCTCTGAGTTTGCATTCCCTTGCTGTTCTCTCGATTCAAGGTAATTTTTAATGAGAGTGTGATTCTAGGTCTATGTTCGATGCTATTCTTTGCTCGTGCAAAATTTAAGGTCACCTTCAGCGTGAGAGAGTGTCTCTGAGTTTGCATTCCCTTGCTGTTCTCTCGATTCAAGGTAATTTTTAATGAGAGTGTGATTCTAGGTCTACGTTCAATGCTATTCTTTGCTCGTGCAAAATTTAAGGTCACCTTGAGCGTGAGAGAGTGTCTCTGAGTTTGCATTCCCTTGCTGTTCTCTCGATTCAAGGTAATTTTTAATGAGAGTGTGATTCTAGGTCTACGTTCCATGCTATTCTTTGCTCGTGCAAAATTTAAGGTCACCTTCAGCGTGAGAGAGTGTCTCTGAGTTTGCATTCCCTTGCTGTTCTCTCGATTCAAGGTAATTTTTAATGAGAGTGTGATTCTAGGTCTATGTTCGATGCTATTCTTTGCTCGTGCAAAATTTAAGGTCACCTTCAGCGTGAGAGAGTGTCTCTGAGTTTGCATTCCCTTGCTGTTCTCTCGATTCAAGGTAATTTTTAATGAGAGTGTGATTCTAGGTCTACGTTCCATGCTATTCTTTGCTCGTGCAAAATTTAAGGTCACCTTCAGCGTGAGAGAGTGTCTCTGAGTTTGCATTCCCTTGCTGTTCTCTCGATTCAAGGTAATTTTTAATGAGAGTGTGATTCTAGGTCTACGTTCCATGCTATTCTTTGCTCGTGTAAAATTTAAGGTCACCTTCAGCGTGAGAGAGTGTCTCTGAGTTTGCATTCCCTTGCTGTTCTCTCGATTCAAGGTAATTTTTAATGAGAGTGTGATTCTAGGTCTACGTTCGATGCTATTCTTTGCTCGTGTAAAATTTAAGGTCACCTTCAGCGTGAGAGAGTGTCTCTGAGTTTGCATTCCCTTTGCTGTTCTCTGGATTCAAGGTAATTTTTAATGAGAGTGTGATTCTAGGTCTACGTTCCATGCTATTCTTTGCTCGTGCAAAATTTAAGGTCACCTTCAGCGTGAGAGAGTGTATCTGAGTTTGCATTCCCTTGCTGTTCTCTCGATTCAAGGTAATTTTTAATGAGAGTGTGATTCTAGGTCTACGTTCCATGCTATTCTTTGCTCGTGCAAAATTTAAGGTCACCTTCAGCGTGAGAGAGTGTCTCTGAGTTTGCATTCCCTTGCTGTTCTCTCGATTCAAGGTAATTTTTAATGAGAGTGTGATTCTAGGTCTACGTTCAATGCTATTCTTTGCTCGTGCAAAATTTAAGGTCACCTTGAGCGTGAGAGAGTGTCTCTGAGTTTGCATTCCCTTGCTGTTCTCTCGATTCAAGGTAATTTTTAATGAGAGTGTGATTCTAGGTCTACGTTCCATGCTATTCTTTGCTCGTGCAAAATTTAAGGTCACCTTCAGCGTGAGAGAGTGTCTCTGAGTTTGCATTCCCTTGCTGTTCTCTCGATTCAAGGTAATTTTTAATGAGAGTGTGATTCTAGGTCTACGTTCGATGCTATTCTTTGCTCGTGCAAAATTTAAGGTCACCTTCAGCGTGAGAGAGTGTCTCTGAGTTTGCATTCCCTTGCTGTTCTCTCGATTCAAGGTAATTTTTAATGAGAGTGTGATTCTAGGTCTACGTTCCATGCTATTCTTTGCTCGTGCAAAATTTAAGGTCACCTTCAGCGTGAGAGAGTGTCTCTGAGTTTGCATTCCCTTGCTGTTCTCTCGATTCAAGGTAATTTTTAATGAGAGTGTGATTCTAGGTCTATGTTCGATGCTATTCTTTGCTCGTGCAAAATTTAAGGTCACCTTCAGCGTGAGAGAGTGTCTCTGAGTTTGCATTCCCTTGCTGTTCTCTCGATTCAAGGTAATTTTTAATGAGAGTGTGATTCTAGGTCTACGTTCAATGCTATTCTTTGCTCGTGCAAAATTTAAGGTCACCTTGAGCGTGAGAGAGTGTCTCTGAGTTTGCATTCCCTTGCTGTTCTCTCGATTCAAGGTAATTTTTAATGAGAGTGTGATTCTAGGTCTACGTTCCATGCTATTCTTTGCTCGTGCAAAATTTAAGGTCACCTTCAGCGTGAGAGAGTGTCTCTGAGTTTGCATTCCCTTGCTGTTCTCTCGATTCAAGGTAATTTTTAATGAGAGTGTGATTCTAGGTCTATGTTCGATGCTATTCTTTGCTCGTGCAAAATTTAAGGTCACCTTCAGCGTGAGAGAGTGTCTCTGAGTTTGCATTCCCTTGCTGTTCTCTCGATTCAAGGTAATTTTTAATGAGAGTGTGATTCTAGGTCTACGTTCCATGCTATTCTTTGCTCGTGCAAAATTTAAGGTCACCTTCAGCGTGAGAGAGTGTCTCTGAGTTTGCATTCCCTTGCTGTTCTCTCGATTCAAGGTAATTTTTAATGAGAGTGTGATTCTAGGTCTACGTTCCATGCTATTCTTTGCTCGTGTAAAATTTAAGGTCACCTTCAGCGTGAGAGAGTGTCTCTGAGTTTGCATTCCCTTGCTGTTCTCTCGATTCAAGGTAATTTTTAATGAGAGTGTGATTCTAGGTCTACGTTCCATGCTATTCTTTGCTCGTGTAAAATTTAAGGTCACCTTCAGCGTGAGAGAGTGTCTCTGAGTTTGCATTCCTTTGCTGTTCTCTCGATTCAAGGTAATTTTTAATGAGAGTGTGATTCTAGGTCTACGTTCCATGCTATTCTTTGCTCGTGCAAAATTTAAGGTCACCTTCAGCGTGAGAGAGTGTCTCTGAGTTTGCATTCCCTTGCTGTTCTCTCGATTCAAGGTAATTTTTAATGAGAGTGTGATTCTAGGTCTACGTTCCATGCTATTCTTTGCTCGTGCAAAATTTAAGGTCACCTTCAGCGTGAGAGAGTGTCTCTGAGTTTGCATTCCCTTGCTGTTCTCTCGATTCAAGGTAATTTTTAATGAGAGTGTGATTCTTCTAGGTCTACGTTCAATGCTATTCTTTGCTCGTGCAAAATTTAAGGTCACCTTCAGCGTGAGAGAGTGTCTCTGAGTTTGCATTCCCTTGCTGTTCTCTGGATTCAAGGTAATTTTTAATGAGAGTGTGATTCTAGGTCTATGTTCGATGCTATTCTTTGCTCGTGCAAAATTTAAGGTCACCTTCAGCGTGAGAGAGTGTCTCTGAGTTTGCATTCCCTTGCTGTTCTCTCGATTCAAGGTAATTTTTAATGAGAGTGTGATTCTAGGTCTACGTTAAATGCTATTCTTTGCTCGTGCAAAATTTAAGGTCACCTTCAGCGTGAGAGAGTGTCTCTGAGTTTGCATTCCCTTGCTGTTCTCTCGATTCAAGGTAATTTTTAATGAGAGTGTGATTCTAGGTCTACGTTCTATGCTATTCTTTGCTCGTGCAAAATTTAAGGTCACCTTCAGCGTGAGAGAGTGTCTCTGAGTTTGCATTCCCTTGCTGTTCTCTCGATTCAAGGTAATTTTTAATGAGAGTGTGATTCTAGGTCTAAGTTCCATGCTATTCTTTGGTCGTGTAAAATTTAAGGTCACCTTCAGCGTGAGAGAGTGTCTCTGAGTTTGCATTCCCTTGCTGTTCTCTCGATTCAAGGTAATTTTTAATGAGAGTGTGATTCTAGGTCTACGTTCCATGCTATTCTTTGCTCGTGTAAAATTTAAGGTCACCTTCAGCGTGAGAGAGTGTCTCTGAGTTTGCATTCCCTTGCTGTTCTCTCGATTCAAGGTAATTTTTAATGAGAGTGTGATTCTAGGTCTACGTTCCATGCTATTCTTTGCTCGTGCAAAATTTAAGGTCACCTTCAGCGTGAGAGAGTGTCTCTGAGTTTGCATTCCCTTGCTGTTCTCTCGATTCAAGGTAATTTTTAATGAGAGTGTGATTCTAGGTCTACGTTCCATGCTATTCTTTGCTCGTGTAAAATTTAAGGTCACCTTCAGCGTGAGAGAGTGTCTCTGAGTTTGCATTCCCTTGCTGTTCTCTCGATTCAAGGTAATTTTTAATGAGAGTGTGATTCTAGGTCTACGTTCCATGCTATTCTTTGCTCGTGCAAAATTTAAGGTCACCTTCAGCGTGAGAGAGTGTCTCTGAGTTTGCATTCCCTTGCTGTTCTCTCGATTCAAGGTAATTTTTAATGAGAGTGTGATTCTAGGTCTACGTTCCATGCTATTCTTTGCTCGTGCAAAATTTAAGTTCACCTTCAGCGTGAGAGAGTGTCTCTGAGTTTGCATTCCCTTGCTGTTCTCTCGATTCAAGGTAATTTTTAATGAGAGTGTGATTCTAGGTCTACGTTCAATGCTATTCTTTGCTCGTGTAAAATTTAAGGTCACCTTCAGCGTGAGAGAGTGTCTCTGAGTTTGCATTCCCTTGCTGTTCTCTGGATTCAAGGTAATTTTTAATGAGAGTGTGATTCTAGGTCTACGTTCCATGCTATTCTTTGCTCGTGCAAAATTTAAGGTCACCTTCAGCGTGAGAGAGTGTCTCTGAGTTTGCATTCCCTTTGCTGTTCTCTCGATTCAAGGTAATTTTTAATGAGAGTGTGATTCTAGGTCTACGTTCGATGCTATTCTTTGCTCGTGCAAAATTTAAGGTCACCTTCAGCGTGAGAGAGTGTCTCTGAGTTTGCATTCCCTTGCTGTTCTCTCGATTCAAGTAATTTTTAATGAGAGTGTGATTCTAGGTCTACGTTCCATGCTATTCTTTGCTCGTGTAAAATTTAAGGTCACCTTCAGCGTGAGAGAGTGTCTCTGAGTTTGCATTCCCTTGCTGTTCTCTCGATTCAAGGTAATTTTTAATGTAAGTGTGATTCTAGGTCTAAGTTCCATGCTATTCTTTGCTCGTGTAAAATTTAAGGTCACCTTCAGCGTGAGAGAGTGTCTCTGAGTTTGCATTCCCTTGCTGTTTTCTCGATTCAAAGTAATTTTTAATGAGAGTGTGATTCTAGGTCTACGTTCGATGCTATTCTTTGCTCGTGCAAAATTTAAGGTCACCTTCAGCGTGAGAGAGTGTCTCTGAGTTTGCATTCCCTTGCTGTTCTCTCGATTCAAGGTAATTTTTAATGAGAGTGTGATTCTAGGTCTACGTTCCATGCTATTCTTTGCTCGTGTAAAATTTAAGGTCACCTTCAGCGTGAGAGAGTGTCTCTGAGTTTGCATTCCCTTGCTGTTCTCTCGATTCAAGGTAATTTTTAATGAGAGTGTGATCCTAGGTCTACGTTCCATGCTATTCTTTGCTCGTGTAAAATTTAAGGTCACCTTCAGCGTGAGAGAGTGTCTCTGAGTTTGCATTCCCTTGCTGTTTTCTCGATTCAAAGTAATTTTTAATGAGAGTGTGATTCTAGGTCTACGTTCGATGCTATTCTTTGCTCGTGCAAAATTTAAGGTCACCTTCAGCGTGAGAGAGTGTCTCTGAGTTTGCATTCCCTTGCTGTTCTCTGGATTCAAGGTAATTTTTAATGAGAGTGTGATTCTAGGTCTACGTTCGATGCTATTCTTTGCTCGTGCAAAAGTTAAGGTCACCTTCAGCGTGAGAGAGTGTCTCTGAGTTTGCATTCCCTTGCTGTTCTCTCGATTCAAGGTAATTTTTAATGTGAGTGTGATTCTAGGTCTACGTTCCATGCTATTCTTTGCTCGTACAAAATTTAAGGTCACCTTCAGCGTCAGAGAGTGTCTCTGAGTTTGCATTCCCTTGCTGTTCTCTTGATTCAAGGTAATTTTTAATGAGAGTGTGATTCTAGGTCTACGTTCCATGCTATTCTTTGCTCGTGTAAAATTTAAGGTCACCTTCAGCGTGAGAGAGTGTCTCTGAGTTTGCATTCCCTTGCTGTTCTCTCGATTCAAGGTAATTTTTAATGAGAGTGTGATTCTAGGTCTACGTTCCATGCTATTCTTTGCTCGTGCAAAATTTAAGGTCACCTTCAGCGTGAGAGAGTGTCTCTGAGTTTGCATTCCCTTGCTGTTCTCTCGATTCAAGGTAATTTTTAATGAGAGTGTGATTCTAGGTCTACGTTCGATGCTATTCTTTGCTCGTGCAAAATTTAAGGTCACCTTCAGCGTGAGAGAGTGTCTCTGAGTTTGCATTCCTTTGCTGTTCTCTCGATTCAAGGTAATTTTTAATGAGAGTGTGATCCTAGGTCTACGTTCCATGCTATTCTTTGCTCGTGTAAAATTTAAGGTCACCTTCAGCGTGAGAGAGTGTCTCTGAGTTTGCATTCCCTTGCTGTTCTCTCGATTCAAGGTAATTTTTAATGAGAGTGTGATTCTAGGTCTATGTTCGATGCTATTCTTTGCTCGTGCAAAATTTAAGGTCACCTTCAGCGTGAGAGAGTGTCTCTGAGTTTGCATTCCTTTGCTGTTCTCTCGATTCAAGGTAATTTTTAATGAGAGTGTGATTCTAGGTCTACGTTCCATGCTATTCTTTGCTCGTGCAAAATTTAAGGTCACCTCCAGCGTGAGAGAGTGTCTCTGAGTTTGCATTCCCTTGCTGTTCTCTCGATTCAAGGTAATTTTTAATGAGAGTGTGATTCTAGGTCTACGTTCCATGCTATTCTTTGCTCGTGTAAAATTTAAGGTCACCTTCAGCGTGAGAGAGTGTCTCTGAGTTTGCATTCCCTTGCTGTTCTCTCGATTCAAGGTAATTTTTAACGAGAGTGTGATTCTTGGTCTACATTCCATGCTATTCTTTGCTCGTGTAAAATTTAAGGTCACCTTGAGCGTGAGAGAGTGTCTCTGAATTTGCATTCTCTTGCTGTTCTCTCGATTCAAGGTAATTTTTAATGAGAGTGTGATTCTAGGTCTACGTTCCATGCTATTCTTTGGTCGTGTAAAATTTAAGGTCACCTTCAGCGTGAGAGAGTGTCTCTGAGTCTGCATTCTCTTGCTGTTCTCTCGATTCAAGGTAATTTTTAATGAGAGTGTGATTCTAGGTCTACCTTCCATGCTATGCTTCGCTCATGCAAAATTCAAGGTCACCTTCAGCGAGATAGCTGTTCTGAGACTACAATCAACTGCAGTTCTGTCACAGAGATTCAAGGGCCAGTTTCAAAGAGACGGTGTGTTCTGAGTTTGTATTCTACCGGCGTATGAGACTCAACGTCACTTTCAGTGAGAGGGTCTTCCTGATTCCTTCATTCACTCTTGTTCTTTTCTTCCGGAGATTTGTCCGGTCTTTTGCCATTGTTCATTTCTGATGACTTACGCTGATTGTTAGGACGAAATTTGGATGCACTTCCATACCTGAACCGCAAAAAATTGTCGACCCGCTGACCCGTTGCTCGCTTCCATCTCTGGTCACTATGACAGGAAAAATCACTGTTAAGACGATCTGTACTCTGTAACCTTGTTAGCTGCGCTGAATACGTATACGTCTAATTAAAATATCACAAACAATATAATTTCCTGTGTCTGAAAGTTTGTCCCGCTTTGGTGGCTCAATGGAAACAGCGCTTGCCTGTTTTAATTGTCGAATCCCCACCTCATCCAATATACTTATTTTTTTATTGCTATAATGTTCATGAAACATATTTTCACATTTGGAACACCTCTGTTTCACTTTGACGAAACACTGTTTCCGATTCCATCTATCTGAAGGAATCTGTTTTGGGACATACGTCGCACCTACAAGAGGACGAAATCATGAAAATCTTCGCATCGATGTTTGTGACCCTCTATATCAAGGTAAGATTTTCGACGATGAACGAACGTTCACGAAAAATGTTGGAATCAAAGAAATAATTAGTAAGTGATTTAAAAAATTGCTCTATACGCATCTTATTTCCCCTCGTCAATATTGACGGGCTTTCACCAGTTTAAAAAAAGAAAATGCTAGTGCATAATTTTCTTTCTGACCTACAATTTTCAGTAAATTATTAACACGATGTGCATTTCGATTTTTTTATTTCCCTGGTATGACCATTCTGGGAAGCGCCCTTTCCCTCCCCAGTAGCTACGGCCCTGCGGATGTATGAAAACAACACACAACCCCCGTAGAAAAAGTGGCGACGCCAGCAGTTCAGAACTGTGGTCTTATTAGGTGGGATAATCATCATACGTGGTACGGGCACAAATTTTGAAATGTTTCGCAAAAATTTTGGCAAAAAATTCCGTTTATGTAGATTTTACTCGACGCAGTTGTAATTTTTCAGTAAAAACTATTTCTTCGCAATTTTAGCTTACTTACGCCGTCTTTTTTTTTTTAATGTTTTCTGTCATAAGTAGTGACGTAGCTCAAAGAATAGAAGTTCCTCGGTGAACAAATTAGGTAAAAACAACCCGGAAAGCAGGGACGTATATAGAAATTTTTTCGGGCGGGGGGGGCGCAGAAAGGTAGGTCTCTGAAATCCATCAAGACAGAATAAAAATAAATGAAAAATAGAAGAAAAAATTAAAGCATTATTTTCTATTGTAAATTGATGCATTTTTATTAAAGTAAAGTATTTTTTCTAATGTAAGTCGTATTTTAACAAATAAATTAAACACTTTAGGGGAATCGAGGCCCCTTGGTCTCCCCCCTCCTCTAAATATGTCCCTTCCGGAAAGACTCAAAATTTTCAAAAGCTGACCTGTTGTTTTTATTATTAATAATTTTAATTACATTTTTATCAT
The DNA here is from genome assembly GCA_039090855.1 of Macrothele yani. Lineage (NCBI taxonomy): Eukaryota > Metazoa > Arthropoda > Arachnida > Araneae > Macrothelidae > Macrothele > Macrothele yani. Next base: position 94,653,058 of record CM076993.1, read on the forward strand.
TCATTACTTATCAATTTTTAACATTGTTTCATTTAGACAACTTGAAATAAAAATAAATTTTGGAATCAAGTGCAAAGAACATTTTTTTTATTTCTTTAAGAAAGAGGTCTTAGCTGTGAATGTCATTCGAAACGTTTTCAAATGTTCAGTGTGAATAATAACATGAATGAGTTAATAAACAAAGATATCGCTCTTTCCGCGTTTTAACAACACACAGCAACCGAAAAATTGTCATTCGGTCACCACTGGGAATTTGAATCCCAGATCTTTCGATATCTATATCGAGAGATCTGTGATTCGATTCCCCAGCGGTGACCGAATAACAATTTTTCGGTTGCTGTGTGTTGCTAAAACGTGGAAAGAGCGATGTCTTTGTTTATTCACTGACGCCACGTATTTGGAGGATTTTCACTTTGGATCTCGCCCTTTGGATTTAACTGCTATAACTAATACACTATCTACCAACAAGTAATTGAACACCCCTGCAATCGACGATATCTGCGGTCCTGATACACGTCATGGCCACCGCCGTTAAATATCGTGTGGGAAACAACAACGCACTCAGTCGCATGCAAGATGCCACGCAGTTCGGAGCTCTCTGATTTCGAGAAAAGTGTAATCGTCGGGTATCACAGAAATGGCCGATCCATACGTGACATATCCAGCGAGTTGAAGTACCGAAAATCGACAGTGGCCTACGTGATTGGCAAGTGGAAGATGAGGGGTGACTATCGGAATGTGCCCCGACCCGGCAGACCCACAAAACTGGGAGTTAGAGACCGACGGGTGCTGGCCAGAGAAATTCGGAAGAACCGCACCAAATCGATGCGCCACATCCGCAAGGAGTTTCAACAGGCATCCGGGAGTGTTCTTTCGATGAATACCATCCGTAAGGAAGCCCATCTGCTTGGTTATCCTGGACGTGCTGCCGCCCACAAGCCTTTGATCACCAAGTCCAATAGCGCTGCTCGGCTAACGTGGTGCAAAGAACGTCGACAGTGGACCGTTGAACAGTGGAAACAGGTTCTCTGGAGCGACGAATCAAGGTTCACCCTCTACCGTTCGGATGGCAGGGTCTGGGTTTGGCGTCTGCCTGGAGAACGCCTCCTGCCGGAATGTATTGCGCCAACTGTGAAGTTCGGCTGCGGTGGATTTCTGCTATGGGGGTGTTTCTCCTGGTATGGCATGGGACACTTGGTCGCAATTCCTGGTAGACTCAACGCCGAGACCTACTGCACCATTTTGGATGACCAAGCGATTCCTACGTTGTGGCAGTTTTACGGGGTGGACCCATGTTACTTTCAGGATGACAATGCCACCTGTCATGTTGCGAGGTCCACCATGGCCAGGTATGGTGACAATGCGGTTAATCGAATGGACTGGCCTGCACAGAGCCCGGACCTTAACCTTATCGAGTACCTTTGGGACGGGTTGGAGCGTCGACTTAAGGGGTGCCCCACCGTCCGAAATCGGTGAAGGAACTGACCTGTCTTCTCCAAGCCGAGTGGAAGAAAATACCGCTAGCCGTCGTACAACGCCTGGTTTAGAGTATGCCCCGGAGGGTCGCAGCTGTAATCGCCGCTCGTGGAGGCTCCACCAACTATTGAAGGTGAATAAACTTCGTTTTCCTTTGCTATCACAGGTGTCCAATTACTTGTTGGTAGATAGTGTATATAGCCAGTGCCGTTAATGCCCACCAGATGGAGATGTCTCAGTAGCTGAGCCCATCTTACGGATTTTTTATGTCAGAAGCTGACAGAAACACATACATAGCGCTGCGGATTGTTGGGCACCGTGGTGTAAGACTAAAGCGCTCGGCTAGATATTGAGAGATCTGGGTTTCGATTCCCTAGCGGTGACCGAATAAGAATTTTTCGGTTGCTGTGTGTTGCTAAAATGTGGAAAGAGCGATGTCTTTGTTTATTCACTGACGCCACGTATTTGGAGGATTTTCATTATGAATCAGTTACACTGAATACATGTGACCTATACGCCGCTTTTCCCAAGAATACAGGGTGTCAGTAAAAGATACCTTTTGTGTAAATTTTTTTTGTCTTGTTTCGGGGTATTTAAGGATTACAGTATGCATTTAGGACCATCTCCAGTGATTAGTAGGAATCCAACACCTCTGACCATTCCGCCACCTTTGCTTCCTTTGGTGTTAAGGCGGCCACAGACACACACACACAGGTTTGAACTACACGTTTGAGCGTCACGCCAGCAAATGGGGGAGTTCTGTGCCTGAAGCGGCATGTAGCCTGGAGTGAAGCTCATCAACGCTTGCCTGAAATCCTCTTCACTCCACGCTACATGCCGCCTCAGGCACAAAACTCCCCATTTGTTGGCGTGACACTCAAACGAGAAACTAAAGAATGGACTCAGGACAATGCATTTTTTTGCTGAAGCCCGTTGTGAGTTCAGCAAAAATGCCCACTGCAGCCATAAGCACTTGTCAGTCAGCCTACATGTCTGTTTAATTTTTCTGTGTTGATTTCTCCATGAAAGACCCTACTGCATGAACCAACTACTTAGCCTCATCCTGTGATACAAATTTTCGTTCAGTGCACAAATATGCTCACATAAAAAATATCATCATTGTCAATCATTATGAATCCACTACTGGATGAAGGTCTCCCCAAGTTTCATCCACAAATATCTGTCTTGAGCTACTCTCCTCCATGTTACTCTGGCATGTTTTCGAATTTCATCCATCCATCGCCCATGTGGTCTCCTTCTGGGTCTTTTCCTACCCCTTGGAATCCAGTTTAAAATTTCGGTTGTGCATTGGTGCTCCTCCCTTCTGGCAGCATGTCCATTCCATTGCCATTTCAGGGATTTTACTCTTAATATGATGTACCTTCTACTTTTGTAATTTTCTTTATCCAGGAATTCCTGATCTTATCTTTCCTGGTTGCACCAAGCATGCATCTTTCCATGTTTTTATCAGTTGTCTGCAGCCTTTGTATGTCTTTTTTAGTTCAGGTCAATGTCTCTGCTCCATACGAGGGTCATAATAAAAGTTCTGCACACGTTAATCTAAAAGGGAAGCGGGTGATGCATTCAGGAAAATGATTGCGTCGTGTCAAAGTCAGACTCTGAGCAACGCAGTGGTGTCAGAACGACGTGCTATCATTTGCTGTGTGGACGTGGGAGGGTTTGGAAATGGAAGCGTGCAGCTCCTCAGGTCGAGTCACAGCGTTAGACCAGCGCTCGTATGTGAAAATAGAAACTGCGGGGAAAAACTAAGACACAGATCCACACTTCCTTGCAAGAAGCTTGTGGGGAAGGAACTCTTGATTGAAGTACAATTTCTTCCAGAGGACAAAGTTGAGACTGAAAATTCGTCAAAATAGCCCTAACTTGTTGGAAGCGGGCGCGTTCTTGTTGCATGACAACGCATCGTGTCATGGTGCAGCGTCGGTACGGAGACTTTTGTTGAAATATGGATGGGGAACTTTATCTCACCCACCATACTAACCGACTTTGATCTTTTCCTAACATTAAAAAATCGGCTCCGTGGCATCCGCTACGAATCGCTGGGCGAACTGTTATTGGACGTGACCCGAGTAATGCTACAGCTGAACAAAGATGGCGTACTATGGGGCATCCAGGACTCACCTCATCGTTGGCAAGCTGTCTTTAGCAGCAGAGAAGAGTACATTGAACGGCAATAGCGTAAGTTTTCTCCGTTACTTCACATTTTTCTCAAAAATGGACAGTGTGCAAAACTTTTGTTAGGACCCCCGTATGCAAGAACTGGAAGGATGCATTGATTAAACACTTTTCTTTTAAGTCATAATGGCATATTGCTGTTGAAAATTGTACTGTTTCTTCCAAAAGCTCTCCAGCCAACTTTTATACGGCGATTAATTTCCCCATCAACGTGACCTTTGCTTGATATCTGTTATCTAAGTTAAATGTAGATATCGACTACATCGAGTTTTTCCCCCATCAATCGCAAAGTCTTCATTTCTTGTAAAAGCATTGTTCATCAGTGTTGTCTTCCGAAAGTTCATCACTCTTCTTTACTCTTGTCAGCAAGTTCCTGGATCCTACTCTGCAGCTCTGAAAAGGCAGTCGCAAAAATGATTACATCATCAGCAAAACAAAGGTGTTTAAACAATCTCCATTAACATTTATCCCCATGTTTTCCCAGTTCAATGATTGAAAGACACTTTGAAATGTGGCACTGAAGAGTTTGAGAGATGGTGTCACTCCCTTTCCGATTCTTATTGGTGCTGTATATCTTAAACAATGACGCACCCAGGAATTCTTGTTGGAGGGGGCTATATATGTATATATAGTATACGTACACAATGTGTGTACATATATATATATGGCCACCTAAAATGCAACACCAAGAAGGACTCGAGATAGCAAAGCCAGATTTACTGGACACATAACAACAGATACAAAGATGAAACGATTGAGCTTACAGGACCGTGCGACTTGCGGAACACGCAGACATCAATAGTTCGTGTGGCCTCCATGGCTGACAATAACGGCCGCTTCACGCCGCGGCATCGAACGAAATAGGCTTTGGATGTGGGATTGGGGTATGTTGGTCCAGGCTGCTTCCACACGTTGCCACAGTTTATCAGGCGTAGCCGCGGGTGGTGCTTGCCTGGCCACTCGGTTGCCGATCAGCGACCAGACGTGTTCGGTGGGCGACATATCGGAAGAACAGGCGGGCCACGGCAGCAGTGACACCTGGTGGGCCGTGAAGAATTGTTGCGCGATGCGTGCCACGTGCGGGTGCGCATTGTCCTGTTGAAACGTGGCCGCTGGCAGGTCCTGCAGGTAAGGGAGGACTACAGGCTCCAAAACTTCGGAGATGTAGCGGTGGCTGTTGAGTGTACCGGCGATGCGTACCAGAGGGGTGCGGGAGCCATATCCAATTGCGCCCCAAACCATAACGCCAGGCGACGGACCGGTATGGCGATGCATAATGCAGGCATCATACAGTCTCTAGCCGCGGTGCCGCCACACGCGGATCCGACCATCGTGGGGTTTGCGGATAGAAGAGGGATTCGTCGGAGAAGACAATGTCGTGCCGTTCCGTAGTCCAGGTGCGGCGTTCAACGGCCCACTGCCGCCACACTCTCCGGTGGTGTAACGTCAATGGTAATCGGAGCAATGGGTGCCGTGCGACAAGTCCCCGCTCCTGCAGACGACGTCGAACGGTACGTGCTGACGCAGGTTGTTGCGTAACACACCCTAATTCCTGCGCTAACGTTCGTGGTGTGGCGGTACGAGCCGTCAATGCCCGCCGCACAACATGCCGGTCCTCTCGTTCGGTGGTGTGCCGCGGCTGCGGCAATCGGTCACGTCGGTCCGTTTGTCTCTCCTGCACCCACCGAATCCATACTCGCCTCACCGTGGCTACATGTTGTCCCACACGGGCGCCGATGTCTCGGTACGATAAACCGCTGTCGCGATAAGCCACTATTCGTCCTCTGTCGAACTCCGAAACGTGATGGAATGACTGCCGTATTCTGCGACGAGGCATCAAGAAGCTTCCCGCGAACAGTTCCGGCACCACAATACACTTCCACTACTTACACCCCGCCTTCTGTGCACCCTTCTTATTGTGCTTCTAGGTGGCGTGCCGGGCGCACATGATTTGCGTATGCCCTGCAATGCTAATAGTTTGCACGTACTCTCGCGGGCGATGCATGCTGCGAATTTCAGGCCAATCGGATGCTTTCTTTTTGGTGTTGCATTTTGGGTGGCCAGCAGTGTATACATATATACTGAAGAGCAAAGCTGAAAACTAAGGAAAAACTTTAGAATTTAAAACGAAAGTTGCAAAATAACCTGAAGATCAAAACGCGCAACGCAGCAGTTATGAAAATTCAGAATTCACATTCTATTAAGAAGAGACCTAAGCAAAAAAGATATATTTTTTTTTACTCATACCAAGTACAACATAGAAAAGGTTATGTATCTACCGGTGTGAGTAAAAGGAGAAAAAAACTGAATGTAGAAAGTGTCGAGAATACTGAGCCTTGGCTTTATCAATGACAAGCAAAAACTCTGCATTTTCTCACTTCCACAAAGACCTAGTTGGAAATGGGTTTCTGCAAAGCCATAGATGCAAGTCATGGCCCTATGAAAGTTATGGATGCAAGCTAAATTGTTAAATAGAGCTAGGTCATACAACTCTGCGGAGGTCATGACATATATATATATTTTTAAAACAATTTTTGGTGGGCTTATTACTTGCATCTATGGCTTTGCAGAAACCCATTTCCAACTAGGTCTTTGTGGAAGTGAGAAAATGCAGAGTTTTTGCTGGTCCTTGATAAAGCCAAGGCTCAGTATTCTCGACACTTTCTACATTCAGTTTTTTTTTTATTTTTTTATTTTTTATCTTTTCTCCTTTTACTCACACCGGTAGATACATAACCTTTTCTATGTTGTACTTGGTATGAGTCAAAAATATATATTTTTTTTGCTTAGGTCTCTTCTTAATAGAATATCATCATCATCATCATTGTCAACCATTATCAATCCACTGCTGGACGAAGGTCTCCCCAAGTTTCCTCCACAACGGTCTGTCTTGTGCCAGTCTCCTCCATGTCACCCCTGCATACTTTCGAATTTCATCCACCCATCTCCCATGTGGTCTTCTTCTGGGTCTTTTCCTGTCCCTTGGAATCCAATCTAAAATTTCGGCTGTCCATCGATGATCTGTCCTTCTGGCAGTATGTCCAGCCCATTGCCATTTCAGGGATTTAACTCTGATCATGATGTCTTCCACTCTTGTCATTTTTCGGATCCACGAGTTCCTCTTCTTATCTCTCCTGGTTATACCAAGTATGCACCTCTCCATGCTGTTTTGAGTTGTCTGCAGCCTTTGTATGTCTCTTTTAGTTAAGGTCCATGTCTCTGCACCATACGTAAGCACTGGAAGGATGCATTGATCAAACACTTTTCTTTTAAGACATAATGGCATATTGCTCTTGAAAATTATGCTGTTTCTTCCAAAAGCTCTCCAGGCAAGTTTTGTACGCCGATTAATTTCTTCATCAATGTGACACTCACTTGATATCTGCTGTCCAAGATAAACATACGTGTCTGTTATCTCCAGCTTTTCTCCATCAATCGATAAATCTTCATTTCTTGTAAAAGCATTGAACATCACTTTTGTCTTCTGAAAGTTCATTTTTAATCCCACTTCTTTACTCTTGTCAGCAAGTTCCTGGATCATACTCTGCAGCTCTGATGGGGTAGTTGCAAAAATGACTACGTCATCAGCAAAACGAAGGTGGGTTAGATAATCTCCATTAATATTTATCCCCTTGTTTTCCCAGCTCAGCGACTGAAAAACACCCTCCAATGTGGCATTAAAGAGCTTCGGAGATATGGTGTCACCTTGTCTCACTCCCTTTCCAATTTTTACGTGTGTTGTATTTTCAAACAGCCGAATCTTTGCACTTGCATTTTCATAGATGTTATTAATAATATTAATGTATGCATCTTCAATACCGCAGGTTTTCAGAGCTATTGTAACTGCTGATGGTTTCACCGAATCAAAGGCTTTTTCATAATCGATAAAAGCCATGCACAATGGAAGTTCATATTCCCTCGCTCTTTCAATTAGTTCTCTCAGCACGTGGATATGATCTATTGTGCTGTAGCCACTCCTGAATCCAGCTTGTTCTCTCGGTTGAGCCATGTCCAGTGTTACCTTCAAGCGGTGTGAAAGAACTTTAGTGAAGATTTTATAAACTACTGATAGGAGGCTGATAGGTCTGTAGTTTCCGAGATCCTCAATGTCACCTTTCTTATGTAGCAGGATCATTGTAGCGGTGTTCCAATTCTCAGGAATCTTTCCTTCATGGGATGTAAGGTCAGGTGATGCGTAACATCACAGCCTCTCCTTGACTAATGTCAACCCCGCCTTCTCGTGGTGCATCCTGTTCCTACTAAAGGGGCTCTGACTACCGCCAATAGCGGTATAACTATACCATCGGGATTAGAGGAAATTCTATCCCACACTCACCAACCCGCTTGGCCAGCGTGGTGAGTTATGGCCAAAACCCTCCAAAATGACTCCACAACTTAAATCTTGGCCCTCAGTCTCCGGCAGCTGGAATGTACCTGGCCAAGGCAGCGGCCAGTGCGACATGAAGGCAGAGGGTGCTAAGAATCCCCGGAGGACCGGACTAGGCTGCCATCTGATGCTGACCTTGGCAACGTACAATGGACGCTCCCTATCTTCTGATTCAAGGCTTCTTGAATTGGAAGAGGAACTACAAAGGATCAAGTGGGACATCGTGGGGCTAAGTGAGGTAAGGAATAAAGGAGAAGATCTCATCGAACTGAAAAGTGGACATCTCTTCTACTATCGTGGGACAGATACTGGCAGAACTAGTGGTGTTGGATTTATAATAAACAAGAAACTGAAGGATAAAGTTGTAGAAGTTGAATGTTCCTCTGACAGAGCTGCACGGCTTGTTATCCAACTCTCGAAAAGATACCAGGCTCAGATTATTCAAACTTATGCACCCACCACAAGTCATCCTGAAGAAGAAATTGAAGAATTTTATAAGGAAATTCGTCATCTAAATAATAAAGGTAAGCAGCACTTGAAGATAATTATGGGAGATTTAAATGCAAAAATAGGGCACCGGCAACAGAATGAAACTTCAGTAGGTAAATTCGGTCACGGCAACAGAAACCAGCGTGGAAATACTCTCGTTGAGTTTGCAGAGGCAGAAGGATTTTTCATCTTGAATTCCTTTTTCAAGAAAAAGCCACACAGGAAATGGACATGGAGACATCCAATTGGGACGACAAGTGAAATTGATTTTATTATGTGTAACAAAAAATTCGTCATCGAAGACTGCAGTGTGCTAAACAAGTTCAACACAGGTAGTGACCATAGATTGGTGAGATGTAAGATGCACCTCAACACTAAATTTGAACGTGGCAAGCTCATAAGACAAACAAAATCTATTGACATAACCAACCTTAAAAAACACCATAATACCTTCAAGTTGGAACTGAAGAACAGGTTCTCTGCTTTAGAAGGTCTAACATCGGAAGAAGTGGACATCTCTGAAGTTAACAGAAAAGTAACCAAAGCTCTTATGGAAACAGCAACAAAATTAGCTGGTTCTAAGAACAAGTTGCATGTAAATAAATTATCAGGAAAAACGAAAATATTGATGCAAAAAAGAAGAGAGATGAGGACAACTAAAGAAGATGTGACTTCCAAAGTGGAATATATAGAGCTATGCAAGACAGTACGAAAAAGTATCACTGAAGACGTAAGAAAATTCAACTGTGAACTAGTGAGGAAAGCAATTGAAAACAACCAAAGCCTAAAGATAGCAAAGGGACATCTCAGTAAGGGAAGAAAACAGATTATGGCACTGAGAAAAGAAGATGGTTCTGTAACAAGAAATAGAGGCGAAATTTTGACAAGAGTGAAAGATTTCTACTCCAAATTATATGAAAGGGATGATACATGCACTCCAGACATCATGAAAGATACCAGTACCAGAGTTCCTCCAGTCCTTCCAGCAGAAGTTGCACATGCAATCAAGAACATGAAGCGGGGAAAAGCTCCAGGAGAAGATGGAATTACTGTAGACATCATACAAGAAGCAAGTGGAGAAATCGAAACAGTACTCGCCCAAATTTTCACTCGATGCCTAAATGAAGGAAAGATTCCTGAGGATTGGAACACCGCTACAATGATCCTGCTACATAAGAAAGGTGACATTGAGGATCTCGGAAACTACAGACCTATCAGCCTCCTATCAGTAGTTTATAAAATCTTCACTAAAGTTCTTTCACACCGCTTGAAGGTAACACTGGACATGGCTCAACCGAGAGAACAAGCTGGATTCAGGAGTGGCTACTGCACAATAGATCATATCCATGTGCTGAGAGAACTAATTGAAAGAGCGAGGGAATATGAACTTCCATTGTGCATGGCTTTTATCGATTATGAAAAAGCCTTTGATTCGGTGAAACCATCAGCAGTTACAATGGCTCTGAAAACCTGCGGTATTGAAGATGCATACATTAATATTATTAATAACATCTATGAAAATGCAAGTGCAAAGATTAGGCTGTTTGAAAATACAACACACATAAAAATTGGAAAGGGAGTGAGACAAGGTGACACCATATCTCCGAAGCTCTTTAATGCCACATTGGAGGGTGTTTTTCAGTCACTGAGCTGGGAAAACAAGGGGATAAAGATTAATGGAGATTATCTAACCCACCTTCGTTTTGCTGATGACTTAGTCATTTTTGCAACTAGCCCATCAGAGCTGCAGAGTATGATCCAGGAACTTGCTGACAAGAGTAAAGAAGTGGGATTAAAAATGAACTTTCAGAAGACAAAAGTGATGTTCAATGCTTTTACAAGAAATGAAGATTTATCGATTGATGGAGAAAAGCTGGAGATAACAGATACGTACGTTTATCTTGGACAGCAGATATCAAGTGAGGGTCACATTGATGAAGAAATTAATCGGCGTACAAAACTTGCCTGGAGAGCTTTTGGAAGAAACAGCATAATTTTCAAGAGCAATATGCCATTATGTCTTAAAAGAAAAGTGTTTGATCAATGCATCCTTCCAGTGCTTACGTATGGTGCAGAGACGTGGACCTTAACTAAAAGAGACATACAAAGGCTGCAGACAACTCAAAACAGCATGGAGAGGTGCATACTTGGTGTAACCAGGAGAGATAAGAAGAGGAACTCGTGGATCCGAAAAATGACAAGAGTGGAAGACATCATGATCAGAGTTAAATCCCTGAAATGGCAATGGGCTGGACATATTGCCAGAAGGACAGATCATCGATGGACAGCCGAAATTTTAGATTGGATTCCAAGGGACAGGAAAAGACCCAGAAGAAGACCACATGGGAGATGGGTGGATGAAATTCGAAAGTATGCAGGGGTGACATGGAGGAGACTGGCACAAGACAGACCGTTGTGGAGGAAACTTGGGGAGACCTTCGTCCAGCAGTGGATTGATAATGGTTGACAATGATGATATATATATATATATATATATATATATATATGGGATGTAAGGTCAGGTGATGCGTAACATCACAGCCTCTCCTTGACAAATGTCAACCCCGCCTTCTCGTGGTGCATCCTGTTCCCACTAAAGGGGCTCTGACGACCGCAAATAGCGGTATAACTATACCATCGGGATCAGAGGAAATGCTATCCCACACTCACCAACCCGCTTGGCCAGCGTGGTGAGTTATGGCCAAACACCTCCAAAATGACTCTACAACTTAAATCTTGGCCCTCAGTCTCCGGCAGCTGGAATGTACCTGGCCAAGGCAGCGGCCAGTGCGACATGAAGGCAGAGGGTGCTAAGAATCCCCGGAGGACCGGACTAGGCTGCCATTTGATGCTGACCTTGGCTACCTACAACGGACGCTCCCTATCTTCTGATTCAAGGCTTCTTGAATTGGAAGAGGAACTACAAAGGATCAAGTGGGACATCGTCGGGCTGAGTGAGGTAAGGAGAAAAGGAGAAGATCTCATTGAACTGAAAAGTGGACATCTCTTCTATTATCGTGGGACAGATAGTGGCAGAACTAGTGGTGTTGGATTTATAATAAACAAGAAACTGAAGGATAAAGTGGTAGAAGTTGAAAGTTCCTCTGACAGAGCTGCACGACTCGTTATCCAACTATCGAGAAGATACCAGGCTCAGATTATTCAAACTTATGCACCCACCACAAGTCATCCTGAAGAAGAAATTGAAGAATTTTATGAGGAAATTCGTCATCTAAATAATAAAGGTAAGCAGCACTTGAAGGTAATTATGGGAGATTTCAATGCAAAAATAGGGCACCGGCAACAGAATGAAACTTCAGTAGGTAAATTCGGTCACGGCAACAGAAACCAGCGTGGAAATACTCTCGTTGAGTTTGCAGAGGCAGAAGGATTTTTCATCTTGAATTCCTTTTTCAAGAAAAAGCCACACAGGAAATGGACATGGAGACATCCAATTGGGACGACAAGTGAAATTGATTTTATTATGTGTAACAAAAAATTCGTCATCGAAGACTGCAGTGTGCTAAACAAGTTCAACACAGGTAGTGACCATAGATTGGTGAGATGTAAGATGCACCTCAACACTAAACTGGAACGTGGCAAGCTCATAAGACAAACAAAATGTATTGACATAACCAACCTTAAAAAACACCATAATACTTTCAAGTTGGAACTGAAGAACAGATTCTCTGCTTTAGAAGGCCTAACATCGGAAGAAGTGGATATTTCTGAAGTTAACAGAAAAGTAACCAAAGCTCTTATGGAAACAGCAACAAAATTAGCTGGGTCTAAGAACAAGTTGCATGTAAACAAATTATCAGGAAAAACCAAAATGTTGATGCAAAAAAGAAGAGAGATGAGGACAACTAAAGAAGATGTGACTTCCAAAGTGGAATATATAGAGCTATGCAAGACAGCACGAAAAAGTATCACTGAAGACGTAAGGAAATTCAACTGTGAGCTAGTGAGGAAAGCAATTGAAAACAACCAAAGCCTAAAGATAGCAAAGGGACATCTCAGTAAGGGAAGAAAACAGATTATGGCTCTGAGAAAAGAAGATGGTTCTATAACAAGAAATAGAGGCGAAATTTTGACAAGAGTGAAAGATTTCTACTCCAAACTATATGAAAGGGATGATACATGTACTCCAGACATCATGAAAGGTACCAGAGTTCTTCCAGTCCTCCCAGCAGAAGTTGCTCATGCAATCAAGAACATGAAGCGGGGAAAGCTCCAGGAGAAGATGGAATTACTATAGACATCATACAAGAAGCAAGTGGAGAAATTGAAACAGTACTCGCCCAAATTTTCACTCGATGCCTTAATGAAGGGAAGATTCCTGAGGATTGGAACAATGCTACAATGATCCTGCTACATAAAAAAGGTGACATTGAGGATCTCAGGAACTACAGACCTATCAGCCTAATATCAGTGGTTTATAAAATCTTCACTAAAGTTCTTTCACACCGCTTGAAGGTAACACTGGACATGGCTCAACCGAGAGAACAAGCTGGATTCAGGAGTGGCTACAGCACAATAGATCATATCCACGTACTGAGAGAACTAATTGAAAGAGCGAGGGAATATGAACTTCCATTGTGCATGGCTTTTATCGATTATGAAAAAGCCTTTGATTCGGTGAAACCATCAGCAGTTACCACGGCTCTGAAATCCTGCGGTATTGAAGATGCATACATTAATATTATTAATAACATCTATGAAAATGCAAGTGCAAAGATTCTTCTGTTTGAAAATACAACACACATAAAAATTGGAAAGGGAGTGAGACAAGGTGACACCATATCTCCGAAGCTCTTTAATGCCACATTGGAAAATGTCTTTCAATCACTGAACTGGGAAAACAAAGGGATAAAGATTAATGGAGATTATCTAACCCACCTTCGTTTTGCTGATGACGTAGTCATTTTTGCAACTACCCCATCAGAGCTGCAGAGTATGATCCAGGAACTTGCTGACAAGAGTAAAGAAGTGGGATTAAAAATGAACTTTCAGAAGACAAAAGTGATGTTCAATGCTTTTACAAGAAATGAAGATTTATCGATTGATGGAGAAAAACTGGAGATAACAGATACGTATGTTTATCTTGGACAGCAGATATCAAGTGAGGGTCACATTGATGAAGAAATTAATCGGCGTACAAAACTTGCCTGGAGAACTTTTGGAAGAAACAGCATAATTTTCAAGAGCAATATGCCGTTATGTCTTAAAAGAAAAGTGTTTGATCAATGCATCCTTCCAGTGCTTACGTATGGTGCAGAGACGTGGACCTTAACTAAAAGAGACATACAAAGGCTGCAGACAACTCAAAGCAGCATGGATAGGTGCATGCTTGGTATAACCAGGAGAGATAAGAAGAGGAACTCGTGGATCCGAAAAATGACGAGAGTGGAAGACATCATGATCAGAGTTAAATCCCTGAAATGGCAATGGGCTGGACATACTGCCAGAAGGACAGACCATAGATGGACAGCCGAAATTTTAGATTGGATTCCAAGGGACAGGAAAAGACCCAGAAAAAGACCACATGGGAGATGGGTGGATGAAATTCGTAAATATGCGGGAGTGACATGGAGGAGACTGGCACAAGACAGACCGTTGTGGAGGAAACTTGGGGAGACCTTCGTCCAGCAGTGGATTGATAATGGTTGACAATGATGATGATGATGATGATATATCATCATCATCATTGTCAACCATTATCAATCCACTGCTGGACGAAGGTCTCCCCAAGTTTCCTCCACAACGGTCTGTCTTGTGCCAGTCTCCTCCATGTATATATATATATATATATATATATTCTATTAAGAAGAGACCTAAGCAAAAAAAAATATATTTTTTTGACTCATACCAAGTACAACATAGAAAAGGTTATGTATCTACCGGTGTGAGTAAAAGGAGAAAAGATAAAAAAATAAAATAAAACAACTAAAAATAAGAATGAATTGTAAATAAATAGAAAATGAAAAAAACAAATTAAAAAATAGTAATAAAATATAAAAAATTATAAAACATTTCAACTAGAATTTGTGCATGAGCTGCTAAATAGTAAATTGAAATTAGTTGCTGAAGAGCAAAAACTGAAAACTAAGGAAAAACTTTAGAATTTAAAACGAAAGTGGCAAAATAACCTGAAGATCAAAACGCGCATCGCAGCAGTTTTGAAAATTCAGAATTCACATTCTATTAAGAAGAGACCTAAGCAAAAAAAAATATATTTTTGACTCATACCAAGTACAACATAGAAAAGGTTATGTATCTACGGTGTGAGTAAAAGGAGAAAAGATAAAAAAATAAAATAAAACAACTAAAAATAAGAGTGAATTGTAAATAAATAGAAAATGAAAAAAACAAATAAAAAAATAGTAATAAAATATAAAAAATTATAAAACATTTCAACTAGAATTTGTGCATGAGCTGCTAAATAGTAAATTGAAATTAGTTGCTGAAGAGCAAAAACTGAAAACTTAAGGAAAAACTTTAGAATTTAAAACGAAAGTGGCAAAATAACCTGAAGATCAAAACGCGCAACGCAGCAGTTTTGAAAATTCAGAATTCACATTCTATTAAGTCGTTTTAAATTCTAAAGTTTTTCCTTAGTTTTCAGTTTTTGCTCTTCAGTAACTAATTTCAATTTACTATTTAGCAGCTCATGCGCAAATTCTAGTTGAAATGTTTTATTATGTTTTATTATTTTTTATTACTATTTTTTTATTTGTTTTTTTCATTTTCTATTTATTTACAATTCACTCTTATTTTTAGTTGTTTTATTTTATTTTTTTATCTTTTCTCCTTTTATTCACACCGGTAGATACATAACCTTTTCTATGTTGTACTTGGTATGAGTCAAAAAAATATATATTTTTTTTGCTTAGGTCTCTTCTTAATAGAATGTGAATTCTGAATTTTCAAAACTGCTGCATTGCGCGTTTTGATCTTCAGGTTATTTTGCCACTTTCGTTTTAAATTCTAAAGTTTTTCCTTAGTTTTCAGTTTTTGCTCTTCAGTAACTAATTTCAATTTACTATTTAGCAGCTCATGCGCAAATTCTAATTGAAATGTTTTATTATTTTTTATTTTTTATTACTATTTTTTTATTTGTTTTTTTCATTTTCTATTTATTTACAATTCACTCTTATTTTTAGTTGTTTTATTTTATTTTTTTATCTTTTCTCCTTTTACTCACACCGGTAGATACATAACCTTTTCTATGTTGTACTTGGTATGAGTCAAAAAAAAAATATTTTTTTTTTTGCTTAGGTCTCTTTTTAATAGAATGTGAATTCTGAATTTTCAAAACTGCTGCGTTGCGCGTTTTGATCTTCAGGTTATTTTGCCACTTTCGTTTTAAATTCTAAAGTTTTTCCTTAGTTTTCAGTTTTTGCTCTTCGGTATATATATATATATATATATATATATGGGATGTAAGGTCAGGTGATGCGTAACATCACAGCCTCTCCTTGACAAATGTCAACCCCGCCTTCTCGTGGTGCATCCTGTTCCCACTAAAGGGGCTCTGACGACCGCCAATAGCGGTATAACTATACCATCGGGATCAGAGGAAATGCTATCCCACACTCACCAACCCGCTTGGCCAGCGTGGTGAGTTATGGCCAAACACCTCCAAAATGACTCCACAACTTAAATCTTGGCCCTCAGTCTCCGGCAGCTGGAATGTACCTGGCCAAGGCAGCGGCCAGTGCGACATGAAGGCAGAGGGTGCTAAGAATCCCCGGAGGACCGGACTAGGCTGCCATTTGATGCTGACCTTGGCTACCTATAACGGACGCTCCCTATCTTCTGATTCAAGGCTTCTTGAATTGGAAGAGGAACTACAAAGGATCAAGTGGGACATCGTCGGGCTAAGTGAGGTAAGGAGAAAAGGAGAAGATCTCATTGAACTGAAAAGTGGACATCTCTTCTATTATCGTGGGACAGATACTGGCAGAACTAGTGGTGTTGGATTTATAATAAACAAGAAACTGAAGGATAAAGTGGTAGAAGTTGAAAGTTCCTCTGACAGAGCTGCACGACTCGTTATCCAACTATCGAGAAGATACCAGGCTCAGATTATTCAAACTTATGCACCCACCACAAGTCATCCTGAAGAAGAAATTGAAGAATTTTATGAGGAAATTCGTCATCTAAATAATAAAGGTAAGCAGCACTTGAAGATAATTATGGGAGATTTCAATGCAAAAATAGGGCAACGGCAACAGAATGAAACTTCAGTAGGTAAATTCGGTCACGGCAACAGAAACCAGCGTGGAAATACTCTCGTTGAGTTTGCAGAGGCAGAAGGATTTTTCATCTTGAACTCCTTTTTCAAGAAAAAGCCACACAGGAAATGGACATGGAGACATCCAATTGGGACGACAAGTGAAATTGATTTTATTATGTGTAACAAAAAATTCGTCATCGAAGACTGCAGTGTGCTGAACAAGTTCAACACAGGTAGTGACTATAGATTGGTGAGATGTAAGATGCACCTCAACACTAAACTGGAACGTGGCAAGCTCATAAGACAAACAAAATGTATTGACATAACCAACCTTAAAAAACACCATAATACTTTCAAGTTGGAACTGAAGAACAGATTCTCTGCTTTAGAAGGCCTAACATCGGAAGAAGTGGATATTTCGGAAGTTAACAGAAAAGTAACCAAAGCTCTAATGGAAGCAGCAACAAAATTAGCTGGGTCTAAGAACAAGTTGCATGTGAACAAATTATCAGGAAAAACCAAAATGTTGATGCAAAAAAGAAGAGAGATGAGGACAACTAAAGAAGATGTGACTTCCAAAGTGGAATATATAGAGCTATGCAAGACAACACGAAAAAGTATCACTGAAGATGTAAGGAAATTCAACTGTGAGCTAGTGAGGAAAGCAATTGAAAACAACCAAAGCCTTAAGATAGCAAAGGGACATCTCAGTAAGGGAAGAAAACAAATTATGGCTCTGAGAAAAGAAGATGGTTCTATAACAAGAAATAGAGGCGAAATTTTGACAAGAGTGAAAGATTTCTACTCCAAATTATATGAAAGGGATGATACATGTACTCCAGACATCATGAAAGGTACCAGAGTTCTTCCAGTCCTCCCAGCAGAAGTTGCTCATGCAATCAAGAACATGAAGCGGGGGAAAGCTCCAGGAGAAGATGGAATTACTATAGACATCATACAAGAAGCAAGTGGAGAAATTGAAACAGTACTCGCCCAAATTTTCACTCGATGCCTTAATGAAGGGAAGATTCCTGAGGATTGGAACAATGCTACAATGATCCTGCTACATAAAAAAGGTGACATTGAGGATCTCAGGAACTACAGACCTATCAGCCTCCTATCAGTGGTTTATAAAATCTTCACTAAAGTTCTTTCACACCGCTTGAAGGTAACACTGGACATGGCTCAACCGAGAGAACAAGCTGGATTCAGGAGTGGCTACAGCACAATAGATCATATCCACGTACTGAGAGAACTAATTGAAAGAGCGAGGGAATATGAACTTCCATTGTGCATGGCTTTTATCGATTATGAAAAAGCCTTTGATTCGGTGAAACCATCAGCAGTTACCACGGCTCTGAAATCCTGCGGTATTGAAGATGCATACATTAATATTATTAATAACATCTATGAAAATGCAAGTGCAAAGATTCGGCTGTTTGAAAATACAACACACATAAAAATTGGAAAGGGAGTGAGACAAGGTGACACCATATCTCCGAAGCTCTTTAATGCCACATTGGAGGGTGTTTTTCAGTCACTCAGCTGGGAAAACAAGGGGATAAAGATTAATGGAGATTATCTAACCCACCTTCGTTTTGCTGATGACTTAGTCATTTTTGCAACTAGCCCATCAGAGCTGCAGAGTATGATCCAGGAACTTGCTGACAGGGAGTAAAGAAGTGGGATTAAAAGTGAACTTTCAGAAGACAAAGGTGATGTTCAATGCTTTTACAAGAAATGAAGATTTATCGATTGATGGAGAAAAGCTGGAGATAACAGACACGTACGTTTATCTTGGACAGCAGATATCAAGTGAGGGTCACATTGATGAAGAAATTAATCGGCGTACAAAACTTGCCTGGAGAGCTTTTGGAAGAAACAGCATAATTTTCAAGAGCAATATGCCATTATGTCTTAAAAGAAAAGTGTTTGATCAATGCATCCTTCCAGTGCTTACGTATGGTGCAGAGACGTGGACCTTAACTAAAAGAGACATACAAAGGCTGCAGACAACTCAAAGCAGCATGGAGAGGTGCATACTTGGTGTAACCAGGAGAGATAAGAAGAGGAACTCGTGGATCCGAAAAATGACAAGAGTGGAAGACATCATGATCAGAGTTAAATCCCTGAAATGGCAATGGGCTGGACATACTGCCAGAAGGACAGATCATCGATGGACAGCCGAAATTTTAGATTGGATTCCAAGGGACAGGAAAAGACCCAGAAGAAGACCACATGGGAGATGGGTGGATGAAAATCCACTGCTGAATGAAGGTCTCCCCAAGTTTCCTCCATAACGTTCTGTCTTGTGCCAGTCGCCTCCATGTCACTCCTGCAGCATACTTTCGAATTTCATCCACCCATCTCCCATGTGGTCTTCTTCTGGGTCTTTTTCTGTCCCGTGGAATCCAATCTAAAATTTCGACTGTCCATCGATGGTCTGTCGTTCTGGCAGTATGTCCAGCCCATTGCCATTTCAGGGATTTAACTCTGATCATGATGTCTTCCACTCTTGTCATTTTTCGGATCCACGAGTACCTGTTCTTATCTCTCCTGGTTACTCCAAGCATGCACCTCTCCATTGTGCTTTGAGTTGTCTGCAGCCTTTGTATGTTTCTTTTAGTTAAGGTCCACGTCTCTGCACCATACGTAAGCACTGGAAGGATGCATTGATCAAACACTTTTCTTTTAAGACATAATGGCATATTGCTCTTGAAAATTATGCTGTTTCTTCCAAAAGCTCTCCAGGCAAGTTTTGTACGCCGATTAATTTCTTCATCAATGTGACCCTCACTTGATATCTGCTGTCCAAGATAAACGTGCGTGTCTGTTATCTCCAGCTTTTCTCCATCAATCGATAAATCTTCATTTCTTGTAAAAGCATTGAACATCACCTTTGTCTTCTGAAAGTTCATTTTTAATCCCACTTCTTTACTCTTGTCAGCAAGTTCCTGGATCATACTCTGTAGCTCTGATGGGGTATTTGCAAAAGTGACTACGCCATCAACAAAACGATGGTGGGTTAGATAATCTCCATTAATCTTCATCCCTTTGTTTTCCCAGTTCAGTGATTGAAAGACATTTTCCAATGTGGCATTAAAGAGCTTCGGAGATATGGTTTCACCTTGTCTCACTAGCGAGGGAATATGAACTTCCATTGTGCATGGCTTTTATCGATTATGAAAAAGCCTTTGATTCGGGGAAACCATCAGCAGTTACAATGGCTCTGAAATCCTGCGGTATTGAAGATGCATATACATTAATATTATTAAAAGCATCTATGAAAATGCAAGCACAAAGATTCGGCTGTTTGAAAATACAGCACGCACACACACACACACACACACACACACACACACACACACACACATATATATATATATATATATATTCTATAAAGATACCTAAGCAAAAAAATACATATATATATAATTTTGACTCACACCTAGTACAACATAGAAAAGGTTATGTATCTATATATATATTCTATAAAGAAGATACCTAAGCAAAAAAATACATATATAATTTTGACTCACACCTAGTACAACATAGAAAAGGTTATGTATCTACCTGTGTGATCAAAAGGAAAAAAGATAAAAAAATAAAATAAAACAACTGAATGTAGAAGGTGTCGAGAATACTGAGCCTTGGCTTTATCAAAGACCAGCAAAAACTCTGCATTTTCTCACTTCCACAAAGACCTAGTTGGAAATGGGTTTCTGCAAGGCCATAGATGCAAGTAACATTCCCACCTAAAATAGTTTAAAAAATATATATATATAAGTCATGTCCTCCTTAGAGTTGCATGACCTAGCACTAGTTAACAATATATATATATATTGTACGCCTATAGTTTATATACGGTTGTGACGTACGTCGATCTTAATCTCTTTGGGGCTTTGGGAAGAAGGCATTATGTCAGACACTATATGTAAATTTTCGAACATGTATAAAATGTAGCAATGAATGAAGAAATATTCTTCATAATACATGGAAAATCAACATAATATTCAAGCAAAACCAACTAAATTTGCTTGCACTACTTACTGGTCATCCATGTAACCCTTCTCAGAAAATCATCGTCCTGGAGCGGGAATCGAACCCCTGTTCTCCCGATTACCGACCGAGTATGCTAACCACTCAACGCATACTCGACCGGTAATTGGGAGATGCGGGGTTCGATTCCCGCTTCAGGACGATAAAAATGTTCAAGTTTTCTGAGAAGGGTTACATAAATGACCAGTAAGAAGTACAAGCAAATCTAGTTTGCTTTGCTTGAATATTATACAAAATATTTTTGAATCTTTAATTTGTGACATACGTCGTTCTTATTCTCTTTTAGGCTTTGGGAAGAAGACACCGTGTAATAGAAGGCACTATGTAATATTTTGAAAACGTAAAATGATATTGTTGAATGTTTAATTTGTTTCGTATGTCGCTCTTAATCTTCTGGGGGGTTAAGCCCCCAAAGCCCCCTCCGTGGGTGCGGCTATGTCCTCAAGCATCCCACGGAGGGGACTTCCATTTTCATTTTCATAGATGTTATTAATAATGCTAATGTAAGCATCTTCAATACCGCAGGATTTCAAAGCCATTGTTAAATAGCATTAGTTATTTTCGTGTAAATGGTCATAAAAAAATTGCTTTTATATGCTTTTCTTACCATCAAATCACGAAAAGTGACTTAGCTCAGCTAAGCCGCGCTAAGGTATTTCTACATCACTGGTCATAAGGCTGTTTATGAATTTCCATTTGCAACCTAACAAGGAATATCTCTTTCTGTCTCTCTCATCTTTTTAAACTATAATTACAAAAATTGTGTCTCGCTCAGAAGAAAAAAAAATTATATTAAAAAAATTTCTGTGAATTTGAAAATATCACGTTCATTTATCCAAGTTCCCTAAAATCTTAGATGATTGCACTTGTCATGTGTTCTAACTGCTTATTTTTGAAGGGGCTTAATGAAAAGTTGGGTGGGCTCCACCTGTAGCGTAAGGCCTAGGTAGAAATATAAAAATTCTGTGAGTTCGCACTTTTGTTTCGTCGTTTCGTTTAGAAATAGAACGTAGTAACAGTGAGTCAAAAATGATTTCCCGTAAGCAGCAGGTTTACGAAAAAATTATTGCATCGCCAATTTTATTTTTCAGAAACATTGTTAAAAACAAAGGAAGTTATTCTGAACACCACATGATCATTCATCTCCTGTCCATCACGTATGAGCAACGTGTGAGTCAGAAAGAAGTAGCCATCCTGCCGCCGCTCGTGTGTTTGTCATTACAAAAGGTGTGAGTCAGCTGAAGCAAGCAAGCTCGGGTGATTATTTCTACGAAGGGAGAATAAAAAGACAGGTGGCCATATTACTATGCTAGATGCAGAGATTTAGACGCCTTCATCCCAAATTTCCTTATAGATACCGCTCAGTGAAACAATGAAATTGCAGGAAAAAGGAGCTAAAACAGATGAAACGTTCCGTCCGAAGCCACTCAAAATATTTTGAAACTGCTTTAGCAATTACGAAATCCCTATCAAGTTTTCGATTTGCAACAGAAAATTGCGAAAACACGAATACCTCATTTTTCAGCACATCTTCCATCTCCTGACACATGCATATTTTCACTTTGTCTAAACACCTGCTGCCTGTTTAACAAGGTACACTGTGTATCCCTGCTGGAGATCCTACCGAAAAAATCTTGTTTGTGTTGGACGAAGGCAAGTATGTTCAACGTTATCTGCGCATTTTACGGTTTACCTAGTGCGCTAATTTCGCCTCAAGTAGTGTAAATAAATAACTGCAGTTATCAAATAGATAAACACAATCACCTTTTTTTTTTTTTTTTTTCATGTTTGTGAAACATAAATTTTCTGTGTCCCCTCACTCCGGAGTAAGTCGTTCTCCCAAATGAGCTACGTGGACAGAATGCCTGGCGGCAGATTTCTCGTCTTGAACATGTTTTCACTTCTGTAGTACATCACATGTTATGTAAGCGTGGGCTTGTATTTGTGGAAGAAGGATTTACAGAAGGGATTTCTGGTCCGCATTTTACAAAGAGAGGGAGAGAGCATTCATATAAATTTATATAAAGCAAACGAGAGTATATGAGATAAGCTGAACCAACTTTATCCCATATATTCACCTTCTACCTATAATATACATGGCTACAAAAAATGTTTTCCTCTCTAAATTTAAGCAAAGCTATTGTTTACGCCATTATAATGTCTTGAATGCTTTTAGATGTAGGTATTATAGGTTCGTGCTTTGAAATAACACTAAATATACTTAACACAACACTTGATAATATAGCGATAAATGGAACTTACAAGGACTTGTTTATTAGATTTCTGGTTGTTGATGTACGGCTTTTTAAGAATACTCCTTTCTGAATTTTTTACTCCAAAAGATCTTCGTTGATACAATCACTATTCCATTCTCGTAGGTACAAGAAATTCAGTGCACCGTTAGTCAAAATACAATCAGTAAATCATCATTCGTCGTACCATCACACACTGATTGCTTTTGTGTGTGTGCGCGTGTCTGTGTGTGTGGTGGAGGGGAGGGGGGGGGTAACGACCACCGTGAGCAACTTAATGGGATAAAAGCACTCGCCCGTCCCTAACTTAGGGCCACTGGCTCCAGGGAAGGAAGAGAGTCGGTGCCGTAAGACAGATGTAACATCCATGCTTCAACGGGATTCGAACCCGGACCCATCTCGAACGAATGATCAGAACTTCAAAAGAGCATTTATTTACAAAAAAGACAACATACAAACACAAATTTTCACCGGGAAAAAAATTGCACAATAACTCACCGGCAACGACAATAACAACACACAATCAATATCGCAATAAACAGAGTACTCTACAGGAAGAAGCAGACGACATCAGAGCAAGTTGAAGAATAACACACGGCAAGATAAAAAGAAAACAGTTGCACAACAAACAATACATAAAGGACAGACCACTAATGAAGCAAGGCGGTAAAGAAAAGTCAGCCGAGTTTGTCAAAACTGTCAAGGGAAAAAAACAAACACACACACGGTCCGACAACAAGCTGCAGCCGAAAAAAACAAAACCTGGTAGTTCGGAGAAATGCGTTGACAAATGGCTGTAAGCCGACGAACAACAAAAATTTACATTTAAAGCGTATCTCGGTCAGTAAGACCGACAGCAACACAGAGAAAAAAACAACCACTAGAAACTAACACCCCGTACCATTAACACAACACACAAAGCACAATATTCAAATAACACCAAGAAATTAACACACAATGCACAATATACAAATAGCACCATGAACACAATAAAGAATGCACAATACACAAATAACACCATGAAAAACTTTGTGAAAAAGAACACAGGAGTTAAACTTGCAGACAAGCATCACCACCAAATAAACTCGGGTCGAAACAGTGAATTCGCACTGTATGCACAGCACTAACCACAAAAATAAACACCGATTACACAAACAAAATCAAGAAACACGTCGGTAAGGTTCAGAACCAACACACAAAAAACCCTCGGTACCACGCGCCAGCAGTACCCGTTCAGCAAGAAAAAAATTAAAACAAAAAAATAAAAACAACCACAACATTAAACACAAAACCGTGCGACAGTAAACTGTGTGAAACCGACGAGTAATAAATATAAAATAGGTGAACGACACCAAAAGCAAACTAGAAAAAAAAGCCGACACTTGAGCAACAAAAAACAAAACAAAAACACATCAGACAATGTGCATGCCACAGCAAAAATGCAATCAACATCAACAAAACAACATAAAACACCTTGGTAACAGTAAACAATAAACAGAAAATACCAAAACGCTTAGCCGGCACACAAAAAAGTTTGTCGACCAACGGCTTGAGGCCGACGGAAAATAAAATAAAAGAAAAGAAAAAGTCAGTAAACGCTACCGACAACAAATTAACGGGAATGTGTGTGCACGGAAAGCAACAAGAAGATAAACTAAAGGAGACACTAACCCACTGACACAGATCTACGGTATGTACAAAAATTATGCACTAAACAAAAACACCAATAAAAAAAAAAAAAAAATATATAATAAAACTCTGGCTATGGGAGGAGAGCAATAATGCCTGCAGAAACATGAAACCATGACAAATATGGAGACCAGAGAGAGAAAAAGGCAGGCACATCCTGCCGAACCCGCGCCATGTCATACTCAAGTTGGAGGACCGATCTGATGGATGATCGGTACCTCCTGCACAAAAACACCCGGGCCGGATGATAACGCCGGAGAGAAGCTCGATCCACGCTTGAGTGGTAAAACAAATAAATCGTCAACTTCGCTTGGAGAATGATGAATGCACAAACAGAACTGTGGACATCTACAGGGGGAGAATGGCGTCGGAGGAAATAAAAATGGAACATTGTATGAGGACAAGGGCAAACTTTGGAAAGAAGGGAAAACATAATCGAAAACAAGGGCTGCAACACCAGACAAGAATCATAGGAATGTGACACATCACCAAGTGTAGAACAAAAGAAGCAAAGCGGGGAAGCCAAATGACGAAAACGATGAAGGGTACGCGGAGTGAGCAACCGACGGTGTAGGTGCAGCCAATGAATGTCCCGGGCTTTCGGGGAAGCCAGGGAAGTCGATGGATCACTCCATGTACCTGGAAGATCTGTAGCTGAAACAGAAGGAATTGCTAATGGAGCTGTGAAATTGGTAAGAAAATGCGAATAAAGAAGCTTGGTTGTAACTTGATGGGGTAAAAATGGAGAATCGTTTAAGTAGAGAAGAAAGGGAAGACTGAGCGACGGGGCGGAAGACTGAATGAGGCCAATAGAATTGACAAGTAAAGGATAAAGACGAATAAGACAGGATTGAATAAGACAGAACTGTGCACGATGCTGAGGGGTATCAAGTAACAGAGGGGAAAGGCGATCAAAAGATTTCCAGTGAAGAGAAGAATCAAAAAGTTGAGAAACCTGAACGACGCCACTTGCAAACCAAGTGGAGAAGTTCAGGTACTGAGAATTTGGAGAACGAAGGGCAGAGGAGAAGAAAAGTGGTTCCGCAAGGAGATCGTTAGTCGAAGCTGGGGGGAGGCGGACTGGACATAAGGAGTGCCAGAGGGAGAAAACGGTACGGTAAGTAGCGGGAAAGTGATTGGGAATGAGTGGAAAGAGGTCCATGCGGATAAAAGTAGCTAGAGAAAGAAAAGGACTTCGTGGAAAGAGCAAAGTGTCAATTATAGTAATCGAAGAACCGCAAGGAAGGGAAAAAATCCTCAAAAAATGTTGGAGATGGAAAGCGTTCGATTTAAGGGACAAATCCGGAAGGGCAAGACCACCAAAAGAAACCGGAAGGACAAGCGTGGATCGATGAACCCAATGTACGACATCCCAAATAAAATTTGTAAAAAGACATTGAACGTGACGAAGAAAGAGGGGAGGAGGGAAATGAGCAAACCAAGTATGAGAAAGGGCCGGAAGAAGAAAAGCGGAAAGAAGATGCGACCTGCTAAAAAAAGAAAGAAACGGTTTCAAACGGCGAAAAGGGGCAAGGCGTCGATTCATGTCCTGCACCAAAGGGGACCAAGTGGCGGCAGCAACCGCCACCGGGTTCCCGATGAACACTCCAAGAAGTTTGATGACCGTGGTCGACCACCGGGCACCCCAAGGGCGGTCGCCGCGGGACGACCACGAGCCAGCCCACAAGCCAACAGATTTAGAGGTATTAAGGGCCGCACCTGAAATTGAAGCATACTCAGTATAGGTAGATAAAACAACACCAAAAGCCTGTTGGGAACGTAAAAAAAGTAAGGTCGTCCGCATAGGCCGACAAAAACACGCGATGGTGCCGTGTGGAGGCCACACCACGCGGAATGCCTGCCAGCAAACGAGATCGAAGGGAAATAAGAAGTGGTTCAAACGTGAGGGCAAACAGTTGACCCGACAGGGGACAACCCTGCCGGATACCGCTTGCAAAAGGAATAGCAGCCGTCATAAAAGAAGAGGTCCGAACACGAAAGTAAGAATGGGAATATAGATTGGAAAGTGCCTGACAGAAAAGGGAAGGAAAGCCAAAGTGACGAAGAACAGAGAAAAGATAAGAATGATGGACAGAATCGAATGCTTGTTTCTGATCTAGGTTAAAAATAGCAAGAGGTTCAGAAAGACGGGAAGCAAGAGAGTGTAAATCACGGATGGTAGTGATGTTAGTTGCAATCGAACGGGAAGGGATCGTATAAGTTTGGTCAGGATGAATAATAAATTGTAGAACAGGGTTAAGGCGAAGAGCCAGAATTTTTGCAAAGATCTTGTAGTCGGTGTTAAGAATCGAGATGGGGCGCCAGTTAGATAGAAGACCAAGATTACCAGTTTTAGGAATTAGGCGGAGAAGAGCAAAAGCAAAGTCAGAAGAAACGAAAGTCGAAGAAGAAAAGATCGAGTTGAAACAAGCAACGAGAAGAGGAAGCAGAGCAGGAAGAAAGGTTTTATAAAAAGAAAGTGGAAGACCGTCAGCCCCAGGGGCGGAGCGGTCATTCAGACTAGAAATGGCAAAACGAACCTCCGAGGGAGAGATCGGTGAAACCAAGGAGGGGGAAAAAAGACGGGACCTGAGGAAGATGTGATAATAATGGAGAATTCTCTGCAGGCGGCAGGACCCGCAATCGAAACCGATCAGTGAAGTACTGAAAAGTTCGATCACAGATCTGCACTGGATCAGAAACAGTTGAGCCATCTGGAAGCGAGAGAAAAGAAATGTTGGAACTCAGAGCACGGTGGGATTCAAGATGTCGAAGGTGTTGAAACGGGTCATCATGAAAATGTAACTTGGAAAACTTTAACCGGGTAAGAGACGAAGAAGCAAAGGAAGATAGAATGCTATGAAGTTGTGATTGAAGAGCTGCAAACGATGGATCTGAAGGAGAAAGGAACTGTAGTTTACGGTGAAGAATAGTTAAATCATGAAAGCGGTGAAAACGGGACGAAAAAGAGAACTGACGTGCAAACGATAGGATAGAAAGTTTGGTGGAAAGCCACAGAGCTGCTGGGTCAACCGTGAGAGGAAGTTCAGAAATGGATGAAGAAATAATCGAACGAACTTCGGCCTGAAACGTGGGATCGGAAAGGAGAAAATCATCGAGAGACCAAACCGGGGAGGGGGACAGAGAAAGAGGACAAAAATATTTCCAGAAGAACAGGACGATGGTCGGAGGAAACAGAAGGATGATGGGTTACTTCAACAAGGGAGGAGTGGAGGAAACTAGAAACATAAAACCGGTCGAGACGAGCCGCAGCATGCGCTAAGGCGGCCGGAGGAAACCATGTGAATTCACGGGACAGAGGGTGGATGGTACGAAATGCGTCAATGAGACAAAAATTACTAACTAGTTGAGACAGTTGGGAGGAAAGGTTAAGGCGACTCTCCCCGGAACCATCACGGTCAAGACCCGGTTGGAGAGTGCAGTTGAAGTCACCACCAATAAGAACGATTTCAGAAGGAGGAATTTGGGAAAGAAGGGAAATCAAATGCGAAAGAAGAGCATCAGCATCAACCGATGATTGTGGCATATGCAAATTGAAAACATGAAAACGACGGGAAAGATAACTAAAGGAGATACCTTGAAAGGAGCCCAGCAGACTCTGTGACTCAACGATATCTGAAAGAAGAGAATGAAACCGAGTACGGAATGCAATCGCTGTACCGGACCCAATGTGCGTCCGGTAGTTGTGATAAAGCGTAGGGCCAGCGTCTCCAGCAGGAATACCCGGTCGCCAAGGAACAGTTCGTCTCCTGGAAGAGGAGGATATCTGTCCTCAGGAAACGAACGTCCTCGAAGACCAAAGCATTCGCGGCTGAAGACGCAAGGCCTCTACAGTTAAAGCAGAGCACATTTAGGGAAGGCATCACTGGGGCGGCTGCATCCAACCTTCCAGTTCTGCCTTCAAAACTTTAAGTAAATACGCCAACCGGCGAGCGTACTGCTCTGTCCCGGATGGCAGATCAACATTTAATAAGAACTCATGCAGGAACGTCAGTTGGGTTAGCATCTCCGGAAGGTGAGAGAGTTTACTTGCTATACAAGGGAGAGTAATCAATTTCGCCCGTCTGGGGCGAGCAATCAAGGCATACAGATCTGTGAATGAGAGGGGAGTTAAGGGCACCTCAATGTCAGCAAACATAGAGGTGATGTCAACCAGAGAGGGGGCAGGAGAGTCGTCATCAGATTCAGCAAATAAAGTTTCTTCAGAATCGGGATCGGTAACGTCCATGGAATCATCGTTCGGCAAACAGGTAAAACGGTTGTAGATGGAAACTGAAGAAGTAACAGGAGCCGGTCCAGGTGAAGGTGACGAGGATGTAGCCGTCTTCCTGGATTTCTGGCGGTCCGAGGAACTCGCACGACGGTTCGCTGAGCCAGGGGAGTTTTGCCTCTTGGTCCGCTGAACCTTGGGGGTGGAGGCCCCTTCAGACGCTGGCAACGGTGGAAATTCCTGCAGGTCAGTGGATGCCGAAGCAACACGGACCACTGGAGGTGATACGACAGAGGTGGAACCAGGATCGGCAGCTGGAACAGATTGAGTGGGGAGGGTGGGGGAAGAGTCCGGAGCGGTGGGCAGAGTCCCCGCTGGAACAGCAGCATCAAGTGATTGAGTTGGAACAGTAGCAGCTGTGGAATGTGGGCATGCCGATGCAAGGTGACCTTCACCCTTGCATCGGAAGCACTGAACGCCAGCAAACAGATTGAAAATGTAGGTCCGGGTTTCAGTTATGAGTTCCAGGGTGGTTGGCCGGTTAACTATTGCTTGTGGGGTTGGAAAGATGACTCTGTATTGACGACGACCGCCCTGAACATGTTTCAGGGGGAGTCGCGAGCAGCAGCTGGGAGGTACTTTGTGGTACCAACCACTCGCCCCATGGTGTTAAGGGCATCAATTAATACCGAGTCAGGCACAGCTGTGGGTACTGGAGACAAGGTGACAGTCACTGGTCTTTGAGCTGCTGCAACTGGTTGGAGATGTACGGAACCAATGTCCAAGCCAAAAGCAAGGATTTTGTCCACTGCCTGTTGATGAGTGAAGTGCACGACAACACCCCTCCCAAGCGGATAATAGACACAATGCTTTCTCCGGGTACAACTTTAGAAATAGCATTTAAATATTGGGGGAGGGGTGTCGCGCAGAGCAGGAACAAATACACTTAAAAGTAAGGCAGACGAAAGTTCCTTACCTTGAGAAGAGTCGAGTGGTAATGTTATCCTTAAAGCGGAAGCAACACGTGTAAACTCTGGTCGCGAAGACACAGAAGCACTATGTAAAGTAGAAGTCGCACTCACAGCCGCGGCGAACGAACGAGACACAGGAATAGAAGAGCTGGGTACCTCTGACCCAGCCTCCGGCAAATTTGTAACCAGCGGTACAGTTGGCGACGAAACCACAACACTATTTGACTGAACACCATTCATGGTGGTCACGGAAGATACAGACGACGAAGAAAGCGCAGAGGAAGGAGATATAGACGGGTATATGGCACTCATGCTGGTGGAGGTAGTAGCCAGCCCGGCTATTAACCCTCGCGGCTCGAGCGTTGCAGCTTGCAACACTCAAGAACAGGCAAAAAACGAAAAAATAAGCACGTACAGCTTGTACGCCTCACTACTTGCGAGGAAGGAACTCAGGTAATAACACACGAACTGTCAAAGAACAAACGCAAAAAAAAAACCACAAACTTCACACGAAACTTCTAATACTGGCAGGAGCTCGAAAAAATGCGACTGATCAGTCAGAAGCCAGCGCTTAGACCACTGCGCCACAGGGGCGCCCAGAAATTGTTAAGTTACTTTTTAAAAGTAGCTAGCTACTGCTACAACTACATTATTGAAAAAATACTTGGCAAAGCTAAGACTACTTTTTCTATAAAGTAGCTAGCAACCCTGCTTTTTTTTTTTTTTTTTTCTGAAAATTAGACACTTTCTAGCTCCTTCTTGTACATTTAGTCTTAAGTTTAAAGCGGAAATTTTGAAGAAGATCTTTATACGTACCTTCTTGCACATAGCTTCAGAGCTAAACATCAAAGTAAATTACACAAGTAAATTTTCTTTGTATTTATGTCAGCTCTGATAAACGTGTGTAACACATTTTATCACATTCAGTAGCTTATATTCAAGACTAGCAGGTCCAAACTTCGTGGTGGTCAACATATGAGTGACATGTTGTCGCCTTTTGCGAGGCCAATGCAGTACTGCTTTCCATCTTGTGGGAGATTTTCATCGAGGCCCATCCTGTTGGAAGATGAACTTTGCACTGTCTTCGTGCAGTTGAGGCATCAACAAAATAATTAGCATTTCGAGATAAAAACTTCCCGTTACAGTGTTTTCTTGGTAAAAGAAGGGGTCATATACTGGACTTTTGTACGAGATGCCGCACAGAACACATTAATATTTGGGGAATCCTGCACGCCGCCTCGGTGGCGCAGTGGTCTAAGGCGCTGGCCTCTGATCATTCGTCCGTAAGGGGTCCGGGTTCGAATCCCGGTCGGGCATGGATGTTGTGTTTGTCTTACGGCACTGGCTCTCTCCCTTCCCTGGAACCAGTGACCCTAAATTAGGGACGGGCGACTGCTTATAGCCCATTGAGTTGCTCACGGTGGTCGTTAAACCTCCAATCAAAAAAAAAAAAAAAGAATCCTGCACATTCTCCACTCCTGTTCTAGGATTTTCAGTCCCCCTATATGCCAATGTTATGTTTGTTAACTGTCCCGCTTAATGTGGAATGCCGATTCTTTACAGAAAATTAGACGCTCACTAAAACCATCTTCTTCAAAATGCTCCTGCATTTATGTACAAAAATCGCGACGTGTGATTCTGTCATCGGACTGTCCCTTGGACTTTGCAATGACTGCAGTTTTGAAGGAAGCCATTTTCATCTGCTTCCTCCAAATTTCCCAGAGTCAGTTGTGGAATTTGTATCTCCCGACCCGCCATCAATGTGCATATTCTTGGGCTGCGTTGGTAAATGGCACGAACGCGCTTCATCAGATACGTGTGGTCTCCTGGGCTTTTACCTTTACACAAACATCCTGCTGTTGCAAATTTCTTGTGCCAGTCGCAGATGAATTGACTATTCGGCCGTGATTTCTTGAAAAGTGTTCCAAAACGCTGTTGCACAACAATAACAGAATTCGTTTTGCTTAATTGAAACACACTAAATGCCTTCTTCACAGCATTTGCGGCCATCTCACTGGTCACGTGACGGCGAAAACATACACTTTTTAGTGACGTCATCTATAATAAAATCGCAAACATTCTGTTGTTTTAAATTTCCTGTGTCAGTCGTAGATGGATTGTCTATTCGGCACTGATTTCTTGAGCACAACGGCAACAGGATTCGTTTTGCGTAATTCAAGAACACAGAACGCCTTCTCAACAGCATTTGCGGCCATCTTGTCCAACTGGTCACGTGACGGCGAAAACATACAATTTGTAATGACAAAAATGTAAGATATTGGCACTCACGATGCACCATTCTGTTGATGACAGAATGGTGCATCGTGAGTGCCAATATCTTACATAGTTTTGGTTCTACAAAATGTTGAAATTGTCTATTTTATTTTCAATAACACTGTATTTTCTAGTGTTTCTCAAGCGATTGATTGCCCAGCTAAATAGAGCAATTTGTCCATATGTTTAAAGACCAGCAGTGTGGGGCAACTGGCTAATCGCCAGCATCGTGCGCAGAACAGACGAGGCTCGATACCCCGTCAGCACTCATTTACTGTAATTCAGAGGACGCTTTCGTCTCTCTATTGTAATTCAGAGGACGTTATCGGCACTCATTTACGCTAATTCAGGAGACGACATCGACACTCATCTACGGTAATTCAGAAGACGACGTCGGCACATATCTACGGTAATTCAGAGGACGTCGTCAGCAGTCATCTACAGAGGACGACATCGGCACTCATCTGTTGTAATTCAGAGGTCGTCGTCAGCACTCATCGACAGAGGACGACATCGGCACTCATCTACAGAGGACGCCATCGGCACTCATCTGTTGCAATTCAGAGGGCGACGTCGGCACTCATCTGTCGTAATTCAGAGAACGCCGTCGGCACTCATCTGTAGAGGACGCAGTCGGCACTCATCTATAAAAGACGCCTTCGGCCCTCATCTGTAGAGGACGCAGTCGGCACTCATCTACGGTAATTCAGAAAACGTTTTCGGCACTCATCTACGGTAATTCAGAAAACGTTTTCCGCACTCATCTACGGTAATTCAGAAAACGTTTTCGGCACTCATCTACGGTAATTCAGAAAACGTTTTCCGCACTCATCTACGGTAATTCAGAAAATGTTTTCGGCACTCATCTACGGTAATTCAGAGGACGCCGTCAGTACTCAACTATTGTAATTCAGATGACGCCGTTGGCACTCATTTACAGAGGACGCCGTTGGCACTGATCTCTTGTAATTCAGAGGACGCCGTCGACACTCATCTACAGAGGACGTCGTCGGCACTCATCTATGGTAATTCCGGGGACGCCGCCGGCACTCATTTACGGTAATTCAGAAAACGCTGTCAGCACTCATCTACAGAGGACGCAGTCGGCACTCATTTACAGAGGACGCCGTCGGTACTCATTTACAGAGGGCGCCGTCGGCACTCATCTACTGTAATTCAGAGCCCTGGAGGCGCCCCGGTCCTTTCCCGCGGCTGCTCTTCCGATTTGTATCCTACCTCAGCATTGGATCAATCACGCGCTCTGTAGCATTCTCTGCTGCGAACCCTCATCCATTCTTCTATTCGGAATCTTGACAACCTGTAATGCCAGCAGTGCGTGTTTAATGATTTAACGATGCTCGTCAGCTTCCAAGACCATAAGAAATCAGCTGTTCCTAGGGCTACTTGTTCAGGTGGAGAGGGGAAAGGCCCAGCGTCGTCCACGTCTCCTCAAGAGTCCAGTCCCAGACCGAGCCTGGGTGATTTACCAGAGTGAAAATCCTCCAAATACGCGGCGTCAGTAAATCAACAAATGCATCGCTCTTTCCACGTCCCAGGAACACATAGCAACCGAAAAATTGTTATTCGGTCACCGCCGAGGAATTGAATTCACGGATCTCTCGATATCTAGCCGAGCGCGTTAGCCTTACACAACCGAATAACAATGTGTAAGGTTAATGCGCTCGGCTAGATATCGAGAGATCCGTGGATTCAATTCCCCGGCGGTGACCGAATAACAATTTTTCGGTTGCTATGTGTTCCTGGGACGTGGAAAGAGCGATGCATTTGTTGATTTACCAGAGTTCGCGTCCCTGACCGCTCGACCACCGGAGCGACGCGCCACAGTTTATTTGCTAACGAGAATAACAGTTTCTCTGTTTCTAGAAAATAGATGGCAAAACTTTATTTTGAATCTCGTGGGTTTTCCTTCTCACAGACAGAAACGTTAGTACCGATAATATGTAAATATGCGAATGGTTATTTAACCTACTTTTCATCTGTTTACCTTTACCTCTTTGGGCAACAAATAAGATCGGGTTCAAAGTGTTACGATCCAGACCACAGCAATGACTACGAACATGTACGGTTGCTTAAGTATGCTCCCGCAAAAATCAGGGCATACTCAGCATCAGTGATGTATTCAGATATTTTCTCGGGGGTGCTTAGCCCCCCCCGAACATCTATGAATGCCCCCCGTAGGTTTTTGGGCGATCTCCCTTTATATTTAGTTTGATTGTGTTCGTTTATAACTGAATATTTAGAGAAATTAATTAAAAAAAAGAAAACGAGGGAAAATAATAATAATAATAATAATAAATCCACATGGACTTCAATCTGAAATTTCTATCATCCTTCAACAAAACATTAAACAGTCCTCGTTGAAAGGGCAATTTTTCAAGCACTGACAACTTGGACTACCTCCGCAATAAAAACCTAATTCCATATAGCAGAGATGTTTGCATTACAATTCATCATCATATTTTGGAAGCTGGCATTCAGCTTTATTTCAGTCTTTTGGATGCCGACATTCCATGTATACGGTTAAAGCTTTAGTGTAGCTAACGTGACGTTAGTGCTTCCATCATCATTATCAACCATTATCAATCCACTGCTGGACGAAGGTCTCCCCAAGTCTCTTCCAAAACGGTCTGTCTTGTACCAGTCTCCTCCATCCAGTGCAACAGTATATTTGCTATCTAGTTTTTAACAATAGAAAAATATCAGAAATTGTTCCCATAATAAGGTTTTTCTTTTCTGGCGGTGGTGGTTTAAATTCTGTGAAAAAAAAAAAATCGAGGCACCTCAAACTGACACCGAAACAGTTAGTTAGTTTTTTTTTTTTTTTTTTTTTTTACTGTTTGCTAATCTAAACATTCTAAACGGGCTGAAACCAAATGACAGGGGAATGGCTTTCACCATACGTTTTCAGGTAACACTGTAATGATTCCTTAATAATCAGAAACACGATTGTAGTACGGCGAGGACATTTTTATCACTCCTAATGTCTTGGGGATTTCCTGCAGCACAGCTTTACCTTTACTAGCGTCCTCAATATTTTACACCACCCCAGGGTGAACTCCGTAGTCCATTACTGAATTAAAGCAAAGTTATAACATTTTTACATTTTTATTCACTTGTAGTGTAGATTTATTGGAATCTGCATTTGCAATATAAGAGCATAAGAATTTTTTTACCCTATTTAAAATTTATATATCATCATCATCATTGTCAACCATTATCAATCCACTGCTGGACGAAGGTCTCCCCAAGTTTCCTCCACAACGGTCTGTCTTGTGCCAGTCTCCTCCATGTCACTCCCGCATACTTTCGAATTTCATCCACCCATTTTCCATGTGGTCTTCTTCTGGGTCTTTTCCTGTCCCTTGGAATCCAATCTAAAATTTCGGCTGTCCATCGATGGTCTGTTCTTCTGGCAGTATGTCCAGCCCATTCCCATTTCAGGGATTTAACTCTGATCATGATGTCTTCCACTCTTGTCATTTTTCGGATCCACGTGTTCCTCTTCTTATCTCTCCTGGTTACACCAAGCATGCACCTCTCCATGCTGCTTTGAGTTGTCTGCAGCCTTTGTATGTCTCTTTTAGCTAAGGTCCACGTCTCTGCACCATACGTAAGCACTGGAAGGATGCATTGATCAAACACTTTTCTTTTAAGACATATTGGCATATTGCTCTTGAAAATTATGCTGTTTCTTCCAAAAGCTCTCCAGGCAAGTTTTGTACGCCGATTAATTTCTTCACCAATGTGACCCTCACTTGATATCTGCTGTCCAAGATAAACGTACGTGTCTGTTATCTCCAGCTTTTCTCCATCAATCGATGAATCTTCATTTCTTGTAAAAGCATTGTACATCACTTTTGTCTTCTGAAAGTTCATTTTTAATCCCACTTCTTTACCCTAGTCAGCAAGTTCCTGCATCATACTCTGTAGCTCCGATGGGGAAGTTGCAAAAATGACTATGTCATCAGCAAAACGAAGGTGGGTTAGATAATCTCCATTAATCTTTATGCCTTTGTTTTCCCAGTTCAGTGATTGAAAGACATTTTCCAATGTGGCATTAAAGAGCTTCGGAGATATGGTGTCACCTTGTCTCACTCCTTTTCCAATTTTTATGTGTGTTGTATTTTCAAATAGCAGAATCTTTGCACTTGCATTTTCATAGATGTTATTAATAATATTAATGTATGCATCTTCAATACCGCAGGATTTCAGAGCCATTGCAACTGCTGATGGTTTCACCGAATCAAAGGCTTTTTCATAATCGATAAAAGCCATGCACAATGGAAGTTCATATTCCCTCGCTCTTTCAATTAGTTCTCTCAGTACGTGGATATGATCTATTGTGCTGTAGCCACTCCTGAATTCAGCTTGTTCTCTCGGTTGAGCCATGTCCAGTGTTACCTTCAAGCGGTGTGAAGAAACTTTAGTGAAGATTTTATAAACCACTGATAGGAGGCTGATAGATCTGTAGTTCCTGAGATCCTCAATGTCACCTTTTTTATGTAGCAAGATCATTGTAGCGTTGTTCCAATCCTCAGGAATTTTCCCTTCATTAAGGCATCGAGTGAAAATTTGGGCGAGTACTGTTTCGAT
Source organism: Macrothele yani (assembly GCA_039090855.1). Classification (NCBI taxonomy): domain Eukaryota; kingdom Metazoa; phylum Arthropoda; class Arachnida; order Araneae; family Macrothelidae; genus Macrothele; species Macrothele yani. Next base: position 94,689,935 of record CM076993.1, read on the forward strand.
TTCTCCACTTGCTTCTTGTATGATGTCTACAGTAATTCCATCTTCTCCTGGAGCTTTTCCCCGCTTCATGTTCTTGATTGCATGTGCAACTTCTGCTGGAAGGACTGGAAGAACTCTGGTACCTTTCATGATGCCTGGAGTACATGTATCATCCCTTTCATATAATTTGGAGTAGAAATCTTTCACTCTTGTCAAAATTTCGCCTCTATTTCTTGTTACAGAACCATCTTCTTTTCTCAGTGCCATAATCTGTTTTTTTCCGTTACTGAGATGTCCCTTTGCTATCTTTAGGCTTTGGTTGTTTTCAATTGCTTTCCTTACTAGTTCACAGTTGAATTTCCTTACGTCTTCAGTGATACTTTTTCGTACTGTCTTGCATAGCTCTATATATTCCACTTTGGAAGTCACATCTTCTTTAGTTGTCCTCATCTCTCTTCTTTTTTGCATCAACATTTTGGTTTTTCCTGATAATTCGTTCACATGCAATTTGTTCTTAGACCCAGCTAATTTTGTTGCTGTTTCCATAAGAACTTTGGTTACTTTTCTGTTAACTTCAGAAATATCCACTTCTTCCGATGTTAGGATTTCTAAAGCAGAGAATCTGTTCTTCAGTTCCAATTTGAAGGTATTATGGTGTTTTTTAAGGTTGGTTATGTCAATACATTTTGTTTGTCTTATGAGCTTGCTACGTTCGAGTTTAGTGTTGAGGTGCATCTTACATCTCACCAATCTATGGTCACTGCCTGTGTTGAACTTGTTTAGCACACTGCAGTCTTCTATGACGAATTTTTTGTTACACATAATAAAATCAATTTCACTTGTCGTCCCATTTGGATGTCTCCATGTCCATTTCCTGTGTGGCTTTTTCTTGAAAAAGGAGTTCAAGATGAAAAACCCTTCTGCCTCTGCAAACTCTACGAGAGTATTTCCACGCTGGTTTCTGTTGCCGTGGCCGAATTTACCTACTGAAGTTTCATTCGGTTGCCGTTGCCCTATTTTTGCATTGAAATCTCCCATAATTATCTTCAAGTGCTGCTTACCTTTATTGTTTAGATGACGAATTTCCTCATAAAATTCTTCAATTTCTTCTTCAGCATGACTTGTGGTGGGTGCATAAGTTTGAATAATCTGAGCCTGGTATCTTCTCGAGAGTTGGATAACGAGTCGTGCAGCTCTGTCAGAGGAACTTTCAACTTCTACAACTTTATCCTTCAGTTTCTTGTTTATTATAAATCCAACACCACTAGTTCTGCCAGTATCTGTCCCACGATAGTAGAAGAGATGTCCACTTTTCAGTTCAATGATATCTTCTCCTTTTCTCCTTACCTCACTTAGCCCGACGATGTCCCACTTGATCCTTTGTAGTTCCTCTTCCAATTCAAGAAGCCTTGAATCAGAAGATAGGGAGCGTCCGTTATACGTAGCCAAGGTCAGCATCAGATGGCAGCCTAGTCCGGTCCTCCGGGGATTCTTAGCACCCTCTGCCTTCATGTCGCACTGGCCGCTGCCTTGGCCAGGTACATTCCAGCTGCCGGAGACTGAGGGCCAAGATTTAAGTTGTGGAGTCATTTTGGAGGGGTTTGGCCATAACTCACCACGCTGGCCAAGCGGATTGGTGAGTGTGGGATAGCATTTCCTCTAATCCCGATGGTATAGTTATACCGCTATTGGTGATCGTCAGAGCCCCTTTAGTGGGAACAGGATGTACCACGAGGAGGCGGGGTTGACATTTGTCAAGGAGAGGCTGTGATGTTACGCATCACCTGACCTTACATCCCAAATTTATATATATATATAGAATGAAAATATTACAGAACAAAAATACAAAATTTCAAAACAAGTAAAAAACTGGAACAGGTTGATGCTCTCCTGATGACGGCAACCTGTTCCAGTTTTTTACTTGTTTTGAAAATTTGTATTTTTGTTCTGTAATATTTTCATTCTATATAAGCTACTACATGAGGTTTAGCTGCCTTCGGCGCTTCTCATGGTATTAGCCTTTTTTGTCTAATTTTCTTGTGTTAAATAATTTATTTATAAAGTCATTTTTTTGTTTTATTTATGTACTATCTCTCTCTCTATATATATACACACAAAATTGTGATTATACAGTATGTATGCAATCAGTCAACAAGTTTTAGCCCCCTCGAAATTTGTATTTTCCCCTCCCCGGAAAAAAAAACTCTCTGAATGCAACACTGCTCAGCATGCACAGATTTCTGCAGGTGCCGCCAAAATTATCTTTTGGTAAAAATGTGTATATTGTAATTAGAACCTATGGAATACAAGATGTTGCTATCAGTTAACGTTAGCCATAGATTACTAAAAAACAAATTGATATGTTCAACACACAATTTTGAAATAGCGTATGTTGAATATACATGGTGATCCGTTTGGGTAGGGATAATTTAAAAATGCTGTGATATGGCTGGCTTGTAACAGATATAATGTCAATATTTGGCAGAAGTTACCTTTATGGATGGGATTTTGTCTAGGTCTCCACGGGACACCATCTACGGACTTTGAAGAGTTCGTACCAGGTATTCAATACTTGCCATGTGTTTTCTAACAGCTGCGGAGTGATTTGTGCGAACGCTGCAGAAATTTTTACCTTCAAGTCATCTAGAATTTGAGGTCGTTGTGCGTAGACGATGTTCTTCACAAACCTCTACATCAGTGGTCTCAAACTCAGATCCTTGGAAGGGCCACTCCAGTTTTGAAGGAACTTAGGGGGCCGCATAAATATTAACAAATTTCTCATGAATAAATATCAACTTTACAAAACTACACCAATGGCTTGGCACTTTATAAGGATCAACAACAATAAGTACTAAATTTCGGATTCGCAAGTCGTTGGTTAGCGGCAAAAACATTCTGAAGTCATCGAAACACGTAAACAAGCTATATCAGACAGTTTGGTCATCTGCAAACTGTCAAGAATCATGTGACAACTGTATACTGCCGATCGGAGATAAAAGCTGAAGCGTGAGAGGTTAGAAATAGTTTGCTTTGTAGGTGTTAAAGTGTGGATCTGACTTTTTTGTTGTTAGGGTGACTTGTAGTACATCTCAAAGAACTCATCTGGATGATTTTACTTGTGGTCGAATTGTTGGTAAACTGGAAGAGGGGTGGACAGCGAGAGACGTAGTGAAGAAGTTCGGAATTGCACATAGCGGATCTGGAAACAATTTTCTGAACTTGCAATAGCTACCGAATGATAAAAATGAATGCTTCATCAACCACTGAAAACAATTAGTTTTAGGTAGCAATTATTTTCACTTAAATCCTAAAATAATCACATTTTCCAACTGAATACGGCACACGGAACACAAAATATCACATGTTCTGACTAGAAACTTAGGCTCGCTTTCTGTCACTAACTTATCTAGATTTGGAATAATGTCCTTTGAACTTGTCAAGTAACTGCCACTTAACCTGTTCTTTTCAAGTCATGTTACTTAGTTCATTCATGAAAACAACTGGTTAAGTGTTTGCCACTTAACCTGTTCTTTTCAAGACATTTTATGTGGTTCATTCTTCAAAACAACTGTTCACATGAGTATGCTGCTCCGAATGTAGACAGAACCCGTGCAGCTAGGTTATGTATGTTTAGGTACTTGTCCTTTCAAACTAACTGGTAAAACTATGTTAGATTGCAGCTGTTGATTTTTCTTTCAGGAAAGAATTACACTGAAAAGCTATTAATTCAAAGTGAAGTTCTTCAGGGGCGTTTTTAGCATTATAGGAAAGTGGAGACTTGAATATGTTTAGAAAATATTTTCCATGTCTTTGAAGCATTCAAACTGCCTGTTGAAATCCTCATTTAACATAGCTATCTTCGCAGACAATTCACCAAAGTTGATTTCTTCTTGTGTGTGAAGCAAATGATGCAGCCGGACGAAACTAGCCACCAGCTGAGCGGCAGGGAGCTTTTCGAGGTCGATCTGTGTTGCCAGCGCTAGATTTCAATTTTGCGCAAATAATATTCCCTTTTCAGACGGCCCTTCCGTACAGCCACATGTCGGCCAACCCTCTTGGATTCGTAGATGATACGTCGGGGGAAAACATTTGTACCGTTTTCGCTTTCCTTTCGACGTAATAATACGCATGCTTAACACAACTACACTTTTCGTAAATAAACTTGATACTTATGTATAAAGATGATGGCTTTGCTAAGCTTTACTATGTTCATATTATATTTAATATATTACAATATACTTTAAAAAGGGGTGATTTATTTTTACTTGTAATCGTTCATGCGGGCCGCAAAACAGTCGGCGCAAGGCCGCGAGTTTGAGACCACTGCTCTGCACGAAGATGTTAATCCAGGGAGTTTGCAGGCCAAGTAATAGGGCCATCGTGGCCACACCAGTTGTCATTGAATGTGTTATTGAGGAAGTTCCTGACTTCCAGTGACCAGTGGGGTGGAGCCCCGTCTTGCTGTTAAATGACGTCGTTATCTAGTTGTGGTACCAAAAAGATCTGTCCAGGAATGACCGACATGTTGTCTATTCAGACGGAGGCGTTCGATATGACTGTATAAGACAGACAGCATGTCGGTTGTCCTTTTTGAAACGGATTTGCAGATATCCCCCATATAGTACATATGGACAACAGTACATGCTGCTTATAATGCATTTTTCACTTTACTCCTGCGACATCCGTTACTTTCCTATTCCTTTCTGACACTTTTCGGGAAACACTCTGTAGATACAGTGCACGACATAGAAACTGTCACACCATGTAAGAATGCACGAAATGGAACGAAATTTATCATACACATATAGACAAGTAGGCGGGAAAGTATTGCTTTATTTTCTAAGGAATTACATGGATCATGGATAGGCGAGGAGACAGTATAATGTGGTATGATTTAGTAGGTAAGACCACCAAGCTGAGCTTACATTCGGCAAACAAAAATTGGCAACGAGTGCAAAAGTCCCCCGATGATGTTCTGAGGAATCGCTGATCATCATGCGTCATTGACCTGTTTCCATAATTCATCGATATTGTGAGGGGGTCGTGCGCAGACGTCTAGTAGTCTGCAAATAATGTCCCACACGTCCTCTATTGGGAAGAAGTCGGGGGGATCGAGTTATCCGGGGCAGCACCTGGTCACCGTGCAGGGACTGTCAGCTGATGTTGGTAGTTTGCGGACAGGTTTTATTTTGTTGAAATTGAGAATCGGTGATACCACGGAGAAACGGCAACAAACGGGCTGCAGCATCTCATTGGCGTATCGTCGTGCTGTTATTATACCCACTATAAGTACGAGCCGTGAACAGCTGTTGAAAGTGATATCGCATCAGGATGAAGAGTCGTATGACGCTCACAGATGGCAGCAAGAGATGACCACGTCATCTCCAGACTCTCAATCGGCGATCGGCGGCTCTGAAAAAGAAGCGACACTCGTCGGACGTCTGGTACGGCACAACTGCAACCTTCACCTTGCGCGACGATGTGCTGTGGAGAATGGTAGCCGTCGTAATAGCTGACGAGAGTGCATAAACTTGCTCCAGTTAATCTGCGATTTACAGTCCGTGTCGATACGGGATGCCCATAGCTGCCTGTACACCTTGTCGAATATCGTCTGCTGTAGATTGTGAGGCGGCTATGGCTTTACGTCGAATTCGGAGGTCGAGGCTTTCGGTCTTCCGCGGACGTTCACTAGTCCTACTAAGGGAACGCACGTTACCTTCCTCCATATTTTCTCCGCGACGCCACGCTGAGATCAACCAGCTGTACGCAGCCTCTGGTAAAGGTGTCCGTGTGATGGTTGAATTCCCGATGACGTCGCCCAGGCATTATCACTCCTTACACGTGTTTTCGCCACCGAGATCACTCCGAGGCAGTGGTCTACACGCCCAGGTGAGGACGACCGAACTTAGCTACGCTCAGCCGTTTTGCCTTTCATCTCAATCACCTATTATATACGTGACTGGTACGTAAGTCAACTGTCAACACATACCCACCAATTTCTACGGCGCTTCGACAAATGCGTTCTGGAAAGGGCGTATTTACAGGGGAACCAAAGGGCAAAATAAATTAAACACTTTCTGGGGCTTCTCCCCCCGAAAGTATTTAATTTCTTTGTTAAAATGCGACGTACATTAGAAAAAATGCTTTAATTTAACAAAAATACATCTACAATAGAAAACAATACTTCCATATTTTCTTATATTTTTCATTAACTTTTATTTTGTTCTGATGGATTTCAAAAACTTTCATTTTTGTCCGAGCCCCCCCCCTCCTCGAAAAAAATCTATGTACGCCTCTGCTCTCTGCTTAGCATTTTCTCTGTCGAGCAGTGTATGTAAATCAAATACGTACTTTTAATGCCGAAGCAGGGACGTATATATAGAGAGAACTTTTTCAGAGGGTGGGAGCAAAAAATGATAGTTTTCGAGATCCACCAGAACAAAATAAAAGTTAATGAAAAACAGAAGAAAAGATTAAACACCCGCCTTTTTTTTGCCGTACCGGTGGCGCAGTAGTCTAAGCTGGCTTAGACGGTTCGTCCAAATGGGTCCGGATGGCTTCTGATCATCTTTGTCCAAAGTGGTGGTCTAAGCGATGGCTTTTGATGATTCTGCCGCGAAATGGGTCCGGGTTCAATTCCCGGTGAAGCATGGATGTTATGTTTGTCTTACGGCACTGGCTCTCTCCCTTCCCTGGATAATGTGGCCCTAAGTTAGGGACGGGCGACTGCTTATAGCCCATTGAGTTGCTCTCAGTAGTCGTCAAACCTCCAATAAACAAACGTGGGTTCGGTTTCGACTCCCTTCGCTGGAACTAGTGACCCTAAATTAGGAACGGGCGACTGCTTATAGCAAATTTAGTTGCTCACAGTGGTCGTTAAAACCACAATAAAAAACAAAAAAACTTTGTAATATAAAGTTGATGCCTTTTTATTTTAATTAAAGCATTTTTTTTTCTAATGCAAGTCACATTTTTTTCTGTTTTGTTTTTATTGCGGGTTTTTATGACCACCGTGTGAGCAACTCAGTGGACTATTATAAGCAGTCGCTCGTCCATAATTTAAGGCCACTAGTTCCACGGAAGGGAGAAAACCAGGGCCGGTTCTACCATTAGGCAAATCTGACAAGATCGAACGAATTAATAAATGAGAGAAAAAAAAAAAAGGAATTATCAACTGAACATGATTTGTACAATATGATTTCGAAAGGAAACGAAAACGCAGCAGAGACGGGCACACTCTCGGAAAAAGTTGCGGGGTGGGTCTCACTGCGCCTTGACCCCACTGCTTCCCTGCTATAAATGTATAGTCAGTTTCACTATAACCTGACACTTTGGTAGGATTCATTTTAGCAGTTTTGAAGAAGCTTCGCATCGTATAAGCAGCGTGTTTTTTCGGGAGCTAATCGCCTCAAACGCTTAGAGCAAGACTAACACAACATCCATGCTTCACTAGGAATTCGAACCCGGACCAGTGGCGTAAGTAGCACAACGTGCCCCCCCCCTCGCAAGATTTAAGCATTTTCGCGATGTGTGTGTGGTAGTTGGGGGAGGGAGGGGAAGGGCGTGAGGTGTTAGGAAGTCAGGAAGAGTATCTGCAAAAGTAATAATGGTGGTACCTAAAGCCCTGTAGTTTTAACTTTTAAGTAATAAATTTGACAATAAGTGTAATTGCTTTGCGCAAAACTAAAATAAATCCCTTGAAGAAATCACCCTCTTACACATGGCAGATCTGCGGCTGCCGTGAATAAATGTTCACGCCTGTCGTACACGTAATCCTATTATAGGTAACTGACTGTTTTCCCACATTCTCCACGGGGAATCCCACTGTGGCCTCGCGCTTTTCCTCAGCAGGCAATTGCAAAGCGATCGTATTATTTACAACCCATTGCAGAACAATCGTATTACAACCAGAAGTCAAAGAGCCGAGCACTTTCAATGTGTAGAACATTCAGTGTTTTAAAACTGAAACTAAGCATTTATTTAGGCAAAGCTAAATACAGGAATGTAGAAGGGCTGTAGCGGGGCTTAGCGGCGCTAAGGCACTTTTTTTCCAGGCTTAGCGTTGCTAAGGCATTTTTCAGGCTTAGCGTTGCTAAGGCACTTTTTTTTCCAGGCTTAGGGTCGCTAAGGCACTTTTTTTCCCCAGGCTTAGCGTTGCTAAGGCACTTTTTTCTCAGGCTTAGCGTCGCTAAGGCACTCTTTTTCCAGGCTTAGCGTCGCTAAGGCACATTTTTTTCCAGGCTTAGCGTCTCTAAGGCACATTTTTTCTAGTCTTAGCGTTGCTAAGGCACATTTTTTTCCAGGCTTAGCGTCGCTAAGGCACTTTTTTTCCAGGCTTAGGGTCGCTAAGGCACATTTTTTCCAGGCTTAGCGTTGCTAAGGCACTTTTTTTCAGGCTTAACGTTGCTAAGGCAACGTTAAGCCTGAAAAAAAAAGTGCTTAAAGCGGAGAAAGTTAGTTAAAGCGGGAGAAAGTTACTTTTAGGTGGCCATGTAAGCAGAAATGGCAGTTGCTGTGTTTTATACGCAAACATATTCGTATATCAAGCGGATGATCGTGGTACAGTCGGTTCACGCTCTATAGCGTTTCATGAATCGCAAGATCTTTAGTGTTAAGAGAATGATAACTACTTTGTTACGACAGCAATCTTTTTTTTTTTTTTTCTGATTGAAGGTTTTACCACCACCGTGAGCAACTCAATGGGCTGTAAGCTGTTGCCCGTTCCTGATTTAGGGTCACTGGTTCCAGAAAATGGAGAGAGCCAGTGCCGTAAGACAAACACAACATCCATGCCTCACCGGGATTCGAACCCGGACCCCTTTGGACGAAAGGTCAGAGGCTATCGCTTAGACCACTGGGGTGGCTATATCTGAATGAACGTTACATGTATATCTTAAGCCACTTTTTTCGGTTTACCCTGGAACCTATTCACTGTTCCTTCCTTCATCCCAAAGAACTTACTGCAATACAGCAAATTTCCAAGTCGCACTTCATTTTCTCCAGCAGCGGTAATCCAGACGCTTTGTACTGTTAATAAAAAGTCCAGGTACGGAACCACAGGCCTTCTTCTCTTTTTTTTTGTTTTGTTTCGGAGTTTAACCACCACCGTAAACAACTCTAAGGGCTATAAAAAGTTTCCCATCCCTAATTTAAGGCCCTTTATTCTAGGGAAGGGAAATAACCAGTGCCGTAAGTCAAGTCCCCCTTTTTTTTTTTTTGATTGGAGTTTTTTTTTTTTTTTATTGGAGGTTTAACGACCACCGTGAGCAACTCAATGGGCTATAAGCAGTCGCCCGTCCCTAATTTAGGGTCACTGGTTCCAGGGAAGGGAGAGAGCCAGTGCCGTAAGACAAACAACATCAATACCTCACGGGATTCGAACCCGGACCCCTTCCGGACGAATGATCAGAGACCATCGCTTAGACCACTGCGCCACCGGGGCGGCCAAGTACATTACCCTCAGCCTCATCTGGGACGAAAACCCGGACTTTCTCGGACTAAAAGTCAGAACTTCAAAAGAGCATTTATTTACAAAAAAGACAACATACAAACACAAATTTTCACCGGGAAAAAAAATTGCACAATAACTCACCGGCAACGACAATAACAACACACAATCAATATCGCAATAAACAGAGAGTACTCTACAGGAAGAAGCAGACGACATCAGAGTAAGTTGAAGAATAACACACGGCAAGATAAAAAGAAAACAGTTGCACAACAAACAATACAAACAGGACAGACCACTAATGAAGCAAGGCGGTAAAGAAAAGTCAGCCGAGTTTGTCAAAACTGTCAAGGAAAAAAACACACGCACGGTCCGACAACAAGCTGCAGCCGGAAAAAAAACACCTGGTAGTTCGGAGAAATGCGTTGACAAATGGCTGTAAGCCGACGAACAACAAAAATTTACATTTAAAGCGTATCTCGGTCACTAAGACCGACAGCAACACAGAGAAAAAAACAACCACTAGAAACTAACACCCCGTACCATTAACACAACACACAAAGCACAATATTCAAATAACACCAAGAAATTAACACACAATGCACAATACACAAATAGCACCATGAACACAATAAAGAATGCACAATACACAAATAACACCATGAAAACTTTGTGAAAAAGAACACAGGGGTTAAACTTGCAGACAAGCATCACCACCAAATAAATTCGGGTCGAAACAGTGAATTCGCACTGTATCCACAGCACTAACCACAAAAATAAACACCGATTACACAAGACAAAATAAAGAAACACGTCGGTAAGGTTCAGAACCAACACACAAAAAAAACCATTCGGTACCACGCGCCAGCAATACCCGTTCAGCAAGAAAAAAAATTAAAACAAAAAATAAAAACAACCACAACATTAAACACAAAACCGTGCGACAGTAAACTGTGTGAAACCGACGAGTAATAAATATAAAATAGGTGAACGACACTAAAAGCAAACTAGAAAAAAAAGCCGACACTTAAGCAACAAAAAACAAAACAAAAACACATCAGACAATGTGCATGCCACAGCAAAAATGCAATCAACATCAACAAAACAACATAAAACACCTTGGTAACAGTAAACAATAAACAGAAAATACCAAAACGCTTAGCCGGCACACAAAAAAGTTTGTCGACCAACGGCTTGAGGCCGACGGAAAATAAAAAAAAAAGAAAAGAAAAAGTCAGTAAACGCTACCAACAACAAATTAACGGGAATGTGTGTGCACGGAAAGCAACAAGAAGATAAACTAAAGGAGACACTAACCCACTGACACAGATCTACGGTATGTACAAAAATTATGCACTAAACAGAAAAACACCAATCAAAAAAAATAAATATAAATATAATAAACTCTGGCTATGGGAGGAGAACAATAATGCCTGCAGAAACATGAAAGCATGACAAATATGGAGACCAGAGAGAGAAAAAAGGCAGGCACATCCTGCCGAACCCGCGCCATGTCATACTCAAGTTGGAGGACCGATCTGATGGATGATCGGTACCTCCTGCACAAAAACACCCGGGCCGGATGATAACGCCGGAGAGAAGCTCGATCCACGCTTGAGTGGTAAAACAAATAAATCGTCAACTTCGCTTGGAGAATGATGAATGCACAAACAGAACTGTGGACATCTACAGGGGGAGAATGGCGTCTGAGGAAATAAAAATGGAACATTGTATGAGGACAAGGGCAAACTTTGGAAAGAAGGGAAAACATAATCGAAAACAAGGGCTGCAACACCAGACAAGAATCATAGGAATGTGACACATCACCAAGTGTAGAACAAAAGAAGCAAAGCGGGGAAGCCAAATGACGAAAACGATGAAGGGTACGCGGAGTGAGCAACCGACGGTGTAGGTGCAGCCAATGAATGTCCCTGGCTTTCGGGGAAGCCAGGGAAGTCGATGGATCACTCCACGTACCTGGAAGATCTGTAGCTGAAACAGAAGGAATTGCGAATGGAGCTGTGAAATTGGTAAGAAAATGCGAATAAAGAAGCTTGGCTGTAACTTGATGGGGTAAAAATGGAGAATCGTTTAAGTAGAGAAGAAAGGGAAGACTGAGCGACGGGGCGGAAGACTGAATGAGGCCAATAGAATTGACAAGTAAAGGATAAAGACGAATAAGACAGGATTGAATAAGACAGAACTGTGCACGATGCTGAGGGGTATCAAGTAATAGAGGGAAAGGCGATCAAAAGATTTCCAGTGAAGAGAAGAATCAAAAAGTTGAGAAACCTGAACGACGCCACTTGCAAACCAAGTGGAGAAGTTCAGGTACTGAGAATTTGGAGAACGAAGGGCAGAGGAGAAGAAAAGTGGTTCCGCAAGGAGATCGTTAGTCGAAGCGGGGGAGGCGGACTGGACATAAGGAGTGCCAGAGGAGAAAACGGTACGGTAAGTAGCGGGAAAGTGATTGGGAATGAGTGGAAAGAGGTCCATGCGGATAAAAGTAGCCAGAGAAAGAAAAGGACTTCGTGGAAAGAGCAAAGTGTCAATTATAGTAATCGAAGAATCGCAAGGAAGGGAAAAAAATCCTCAAAAAATGTTGGAGATGGAAAGCGTTCGATTTAAGGGACAAATCCGGAAGGGCAAGACCACCAAAAGAAACCGGAAGGACAAGCGTGGATCGATGAACCCAATGTACGACATCCCATATAAAATTTGTAAAAAGACATTGAACGTGACGAAGAAAGAGGGGAGGAGGAAATGAGCAAACCAAGTATGAGAAAGGGCCGGAAGAAGAAAAGCGGAAAGAAGATGCGACCTGCTAAAAAAGAAAGAAACGGTTTCAAACGGCGAAAAGGGGCAAGGCGTCGATTCATGTCCTGCACCAAAGGGGACCAAGTGGCGGCAGCAACCGCCACCGGGTTCCCGATGAACACTCCAAGAAGTTTGATGACCGTGGTCGACCACCGGGCACCCCAAGGGCGGTCGCCGCGGGACGACCACGAGCCAGCCCACAAGCCAACAGATTTAGAGGTATTAAGGGCCGCACCTGAAATTGAAGCATAGTCAGTATAGGTAGACAAAACAACACCAAAAGCCTGTTGGGAACGTAAAAAAAGAGTAAGGTCGCCCGCATAGGCCGACAAAACCACGCGATGGTGCCGTGTGGAGGCCACACCACGCGGAATGCCTGCCAGCAAACGAGATCGAAGGGAAATAAGAAGTGGTTCAAACGTGAGGGCAAACAGTTGACCCGACAGGGGACAACCCTGCCGGATACCGCTTGCAAAAGGAATAGCAGCCGTCATAAAAGAAGAGGTCCGAACACGAAAGAAAGAATGGGAATATAGATTGGAAAGTGCCTGAAAGAAAAGGGAAGGAAAGCCAAAGTGACGAAGAACAGAGAAAAGATAAGAATGATGGACAGAATCGAATGCTTGTTTCTGATCTAGGTTAAAAATAGCGAGAGGTTCAGAAAGACGGGAAGCAAGAGAGTGTAAATCACGGATGGTAGTGATGTTAGTTGCAATCGAACGGGAAGGGATCGTATAAGTTTGGTCAGGATGAATAATAAATTGTAGAACAGGGTTAAGGCGAAGAGCCAGAATTTTTGCAAAGATCTTGTAGTCGGTGTTAAGAATCGAGATGGGGCGCCAGTTAGATAGAAGACCAAGATTACCAGTTTTAGGAATTAGGCGGAGAAGAGCAAAAGCAAAGTCAGAAGAAACGAAAGTCGAAGAAGAAAAGATCGAGTTGAAACAAGCAACGAGAAGAGGAAGCAGAGCAGGAAGAAAGGTTTTATAAAAGAAAGTGGAAGACCGTCAGCCCCAGGGGCGGAGCGGTCATTTAGACTAGAAATGGCAAAACGAACCTCCGAGGGAGAGATCGGTGAAACCAAGGAGGGGAAAAAAAGACGGGACCTGAGGAAGATGTGATAATAATGGAGAATTCTCTGCAGGCGGCAGGACCCGCAATCGAAACCGATCAGTGAAGTACTGAAAAGTTCGATCACAGATCTGCACTGGATCAGAAACAGTTGAGCCATCTGGAAGCGAGAGAAAAGAAATGTTGGAACTCAGAGCACGGTGGGATTCAAGATGTCGAAGGTGTTGAAACGGGTCATCATGAAAATGTAACTTGGAAAACTTTAACCGGGTAAGAGACGAAGAAGCAAAGGAAGATAGAATGCTATGAAGTTGTGATTGAAGAGCTGCAAACGATGGATCTGAAGGAGAAAGGAACTGTAGTTTACGGTGAAGAATAGTTAAATCATGAAAGCGGTGAAAACGGGACGAAAAAGAGAACTGACGTGCAAACGATAGGATAGAAAGTTTGGTGGAAAGCCACAGAGCTGCTGGGTCAACCGTGAGAGGAAGTTCAGAAATGGATGAAGAAATAATCGAACGAACTTCGGCCTGAAAACGTGGGATCGGAAAGGAGAAAATCATCGAGAGACCAAACCGGGGAGGGGGGACAGAGAAAGAGGACAAAAATATTTCCAGAAGAACAGGACGATGGTCGGAGGAAACAGAAGGATGATGGGTTACTTCAACAAGGGAGGAGTGGAGGAAACTAGAAACATAAAACCGGTTGAGACGAGCCGCAGCATGCGCTAAGGCGGCCGGAGGAAACCATGTGAATTCACGGGACAGAGGGTGGATGGTACGAAATGCGTCAATGAGACAAAAATTACTAACTAGTTGAGACAGTTGGGAGGAAAGGTTAAGGCGACTCTCCCCGGAACCATCACGGTCAAGACCCGGTTGGAGAGTGCAGTTGAAGTCACCACCAATAAGAACGATTTCAGAAGGAGGAATTTGGGAAAGAAGGAAATCAAATGCGAAGAAGAAGAGCATCAGCAACAACCGATGATTGTGGCATATGCAAATTGAAAACATGAAAACGACGGGAAAGATAACTAAAGGAGATACCTTGAAAGGAGCCCAGCAGACTCTGTGACTCAACGATATCTGAAAGAAGAGAATGAAACCGAGTACGGAATGCAATCGCTGTACCGGACCCAATGTGCGTCCGGTAGTTGTGATAAAAAGCGTAGGGCCAGCGTCTCCAGCAGGAATACCCGGTCGCCAAGGAACAGTTAGTCTCCTGGAAGAGGAGGATATCTGTCCTCAGGAAACGAACGTCCTCGAAGACCAAAGCATTCGCGGCTGAAGACGCAAGGCCTCTACAGTTAAAGCAGAGCACATTTAGGGAAGGCATCACTGGGGCGGCTGCATCCAACCTTCCAGTTCTGCCTTCAAAACTTTAAGTAAATACGCCAACCGGCGAGCGTACTGCTCTGTCCCGGAAGGCAGATCAACATTTAATAAGAACTCATGCAGGAACGTCAGTTGGGTTAGCATCTCCGGAAGGTGAGAGAGTTTACTCGCTATACAAGGGAGAGTAATCAATTTCGCCCGTCTGGGGCGAGCAATCAAGGCATACAGATCTGTGAATGAGAGGGAGTTAAGGGCACCTCAATGTCAGCAAACATAGAGGTGATGTCAACCCCAGAGGGGCAGGAGAGTCGTCATCAGATTCAGCAAATAAAGTTTCTTCAGAAATCGGGATCGGTAACGTCCATGGAATCATCGTTCGGCAAACAGGTAAAACGGTTGTAGATGGAAACTGAAGAAGTAACAGGAGCCGGTCCAGGTGAGGTGACGAGGATGTAGCAGTCTTCCTGGATTTCTGGCGGTCCGAGGAACTCGTACGACGGTTCGCTGAGCCAGGGAGTTTTGCCTCTTGGTCCGCTGAACCTTGGGGGTGGAGGCCCCTTCAGACGCTGGCAACGGTGGAAATTCCTGCAGGTCAGTGGATGCCGAAGCAACACGGACCACTGGAGGTGATACGACAGAGGTGGAACCAGGAACGGCAGCTGGAACAGATTCAGTGTGGAGGGTGGGGGAAGAATCCGGAGCGGTGGGCAGAGTCTCCGCTGGAACAGCAGCATCAAGTGATTGAGTTGGAACAGTAGCAGCTGTGGAATGTGGGCCTGCCGATGCAAGGTGACCTTCACCCTTGCATCGGAAGCACTGGACGCCAGCAAACAGATTGAAAATGTAGGTCCGGGTTTCAGTTATGAGTTCCAGAGTGGTTGGCCGGTTAACTATTGCTTGTGGGGTTGGAAAGATGACTCGGTATTGACGACGACCGCCCTGAACATGTTTCAGGGGGAGTCGCGAGCTGCCAACTGGGAGGTACTTTGTGGTACCAACCACTCGCCCCATGGTGTTAAGGGCATCAATTAATACCGAGTCAGGCACAGCTGTGGGTACTGGAGACAAGGTGACAGTCACTGGTCTTTGAGCTGCTGCAACTGGTTGGAGATGTACGGAACCAATGTCCAAGCCAAAAGCAAGGATTTTGTCCACTGCCTGTTGATGAGTGAAGTGCACGACAACACCCCCTCCCAAGCGGATAATAGACACAATGCTTTCTCCGGGTACAACTTTAGAAATAGCATTTAAATATTGGGGGAGGGGGGTGTCGCGCAGAGCAGGAACAAATACACTTAAAAGTAAGGCAGACGAAAGTTCCTTACCTTGAGGAGAGTCTAGTGGTAATGTTATCCTTAAAGCGGAAGCAACACGTGTAAACTCTGGTCGCGAAGACACAGAAGCACTTTGTAAAGTAGAAGTCGCACTCACAGCCGCGGCGAACGAACGAGACACAGGAATAGAAGAGCTGGGTACCTCTGACCCAGGCTCCGGCACATTGTAACCGGCGGTACAGTTGGCGACGAAACCACAACACTATTTGACTGAACACCATTCATGGTGGTCACGGAAAGATACAGACGACGAAGAAAGCGCAGAAGAAGGAGATATAGACGGGTATATGGCACTCATGCTGGTGGAGGTAGTAGCCAGCCCGGCTGCTAACCCTCGCGGCTCGAGCGTTGCAGCTTGCAACACTCAAGAACAGGCAAAAAACGAAAAAAATAAGCACGTACAGCTTGTACGCCTCACTACTTGCGAGGAAGGAACACAGGTAATAACAACACACGAACTTTCAAAGAACAAACGCAAAAAAACACAAACTTCACACAAAACTTCCAATCCTGGCAGGAGCTCGAAAAAATGCGACTGATCAGGCAGAAGCTATCGCTTAGACCACTGCACCATTGGGTCGGCCAAGCTCTCCACGTCTTTTGGGAACTCCGAAAAGCATCTTTCTACTTTAGGACATAAAAATATCCACCACTGACCTCCGTCATTCGAACTCGGACCCTTCACGGACGAATGGTCATAAGTCAGCTCTCAGACAACTGCGCCACCGGGGCAGCCCGCAATCTTCAAAACGACGTTATAGGAGGTAGATTCCCTGTTTGTTAAAACTTTACTAACAAGAAATAAATCAACACAGAAAAATTAAACAAGTATATAGCATAACTGACAAGTGTTTCATGGTTGCAGAGGATTTTTTGCTGAAGTTGTCACTTAGCACATCTCCTGGTTCTTTACGGGTAACGCGAAAGGAAGCCCCGGTAGACAAGTGGTCAGTGGCGTTGCCTTCTGGCTAATTGCTGGAACTGATCCCGAACCCGAGACCAGAAGTAGGCCCGGGACTCTCCCCTTCTTGGGACCAGTGGTCCCAAATCAGTGACGGGCGGCTGCTTATGGTCCTGGATGCTCATGCTGCTCATTAAACGCCGCCCCTCACAAAAGAAATTCCGGGGGGGGGGGGGTACGACCACCGTGAGAAACTCGATGACTCGATGGGCTATAAGCAGTCGCCTTTCTATAATTTAGGGCCACTGGCTCCGGGAAAAGGAGAGAACCAGTGCCGTAAGACTGACACAACATCCATGCCCACCGGGATTCAAACCCGAGCCCAATTCAGACGAAAAGTCAGAAACCATCGCTTAGACAACTGCGTTGCCGGCGCGGCATATATCCGTTACTGCCTCCCCTAATTCATAGGAGAGTCTCATAGGTCAAATCAATAATAATAATAATAAAAAAATTCACTGAGTATTTAAAATATTATTATAATACTTAATATTTAAAATCGTTTAGAATCACGTTCACCGCAAAGACATTTTCTTTCTCATAGAAATAAAAAAAACATTATATTCTTGGCATATGACTCACACGTAACATTCATTCTTTTGTTTTAAATTGCCTAAACTCAGCATTTTTAACAAAAATTAATAAAATCATCTATAATAAAATTTAATTAAAAATTATGAATGATTAAAGCAAGTCAAACTTTAAGAAACTTTTGAGTCTTCTTTCCGGGTTGTTATTGACTAATCCGTCGTTCACCGCTAAGGCACTTTTTATATTTAGAACTACATCACTAGCTAAATACATCTTAAAGCAAAATATGAATCTTTGGATTAATTATTGTGCGTGTTCGAATTTTTTCATTAAACTATAACTGGCAGCTGCAGTACGCCCCTTCGTTACCTGCGCCTACCCCCCCCGCAGCTGCGGGCGCGGTAGTTACGCCACTGACCCGGACCCATCTCGGGCGAATGGTCACAAGCCAGCGCTTAGACCACTGCGTCACCGGCGTGGCATCACATTTTAACAAAAAGCATAAAAAAGTGAACATTCGGGGAAGTAGGCCCCTTGCCCCCCCCTAAATACGCCCCTCTGCCGAAAAATAATAATAATAAATAAAAATAATAATAATGCCGAAAAATAATATTTAATAATAATAATAATAATATGTTTCATTAGAGCTGTGTTTTTTTAGAAAAAAATCGCGTAATTGTATAACTTTATAAACAGTAACAAAATAATATTTGTTTGAAAAATAATACTCATTAAAGGAAATAACTAAAATTTATTTATTTATTAATAATTTCCCTGACATCAGACATGAAATCATTATTCTTTCGAAAATTCTGAAAACCTGTAGTGTGGTAACCGATGGTTGTAATAACTCGCAGTCATTAATAAGACGGAAGTGAATGATTTCTGAAACTTGAATTTTCGGTTTTAAAAATAGAAAAGAAGGAATGAAGTCAACCGGTCTTCTGGGGGCCTTCTCCCAGAGATTCTCTTTCTGAAGCATCTTTCAGCAACGATTCGCTGAGTGCTCCGTGACGCTTCATGTCGAGTCCACCAATGAGGATTCGAGTTACGATTTGTTCACGTGTGCAGATCGTGCACCAGCTGTCCACCAGCTGGACAGGTGATTGGTTGAGCCTGGAGCGTGTGTGTGTGTGTGTGGCCGTGTACCGTAAGGTCGAAGATGAAAATGGAAACCGCAGAGTAGAAGGCTAGCAGGTTGAGTCAGTAAGGTTGTACTTGGTTGGAGGAGATCCCAAGGTTTTATTATTATTTATTACGGAAGCCGTATTCAGAGCTTGTCTCTGCGTGATACACTTGACATAAGCTAGTTGTTCGCAGTGCAAAGTTGACGCGCTTGCAAGCTGTAAACTGTGCGGCACACAGATTTTTAAATTAAGACACAGACGTCGTCTCTGGGATTATTTCCCGTTGGTGATTTTATTGATTGTACAAAGTAAGTATATATTTCCTATTATATCCTTACTGTGACCAGAAATGCGCGTTTTCAGTTTCGGTGAGTGGTGGTGCGTACTTTCGACTTAAGCACTGAATGACATGTGATTTAAAGGGAATATGTGAAGATATGATAATTTCATTTTGTTCCCAATTACTTTTGCGTTCTAGTAAATTTCAGTTACATGGTAATTGGTGATATTTTTATATGTGGTTCGATTTTGTATCTGCAGTATTATTAGTCCACTCACAAGATTAATGGATAAATGAGAAATCCACCCACTCAAATTGGAGTATAACAATTCGGACTGAAGCATTTCTGTGTTCTGAATAGCAAATAGCAGTCGACAGTATAGATGGTTTTAAAAAATTTATGCGGGCACCTTGTGTCCGAGCGGTCATGAGACTAGGCTGACGCTTCATGTCGAGTCGAGAGTAACAACACCAGAGCTTCTGTCCATGTTATTTTCCGTATTTATAGCCGTAAATTAAGATAGGATTGACCTCTGGTACTAATGCAGATAAAAACAAACAAACTTGATAAATACCGAAATGAAAAAAGTATTGGAAAGTTGTTTAATTATATATAATTGAAATTCGGGGGAGAGGGAGGTGATTTGTCTCAAAAGTTGTGATGATTGGAGGACAGGGAAGGTTATTATGACTAAACAAAATATTTTAAGTATATGTATACAAGTTATTTTTCATTAAGCTGTACAGTAATTTTAATAAGAAATTAGTGCAATATTTTGCGTCATTCCAACAACTAAAAAGCATAAATGCCTAAACTGCTAGGCAAAAGTAATATTAAAAATATCTATGTAAAAAATATATAGGGTGAGGTGAGGAAAGTACCCAAATCTTCAAAGTTCACTTTTAAGTTACTCCTACACTGTCCCAGTGATTTGTAAATTCATCAAATTTTTAATGTGCACTCTCAGACCCTGTATTCATGTGTTGACACACTTACTTCCTCAAATAAATTGCAGACTTAGGTTTGGAGAGATATCTATCTACACTATTGCTTGGGATCGCGAATGATGGGACAAAGTGTGTTCCAAGTCAAGGTTTTTTTTTTGACAAGCATTGCATTTACTGTATGAGTGGGGCAGCAAGAGCATATTCCATTCTCACACTTTAAAATGCACTTTTTCTGTTTTAAGAAATGTTGTTTTGGTTCAAAGTTATCTCACTTAACATGCACTGAGAGTCACATGTCTAACAGAGGAGTAAGGGAAATCAACTTAAAAACCTGGTTTCACAAAAAACAGATGGCACCATCTTCTTAAGTAATGAATACACAATATATTTAGGGGATGCACTTACCCCATGGACACACTTGCCCCACCTCACCCTATATGCATTTTCATATGAAACATTTCAAAATCTTGAGTCTCCTTTCATTACAAAAAATAAGAAAGTAATTCAAATCAGTAAAATTAGATGCATCAAGTTGTACTTCATCTTTTCACTTAAAATAACACATACAGCAGCTTGTCGTCTTATATTATCTAATACCGCAGGCCACACACTTTCCATTCCATTCACTCCTTCTATTGCAATTGTTTTCTTTTGAGCTTCATTTACGCATAGCACATTCAATCGATACTTATTCATTTCATCATTTATCTTTCCACCTCTAGTATTCCATACACCAATCTTAGTCAGCTAAGATCTTCTTATATGCTGCTTATCAGTTCCAAGTCAATTCCATGGTGTATCAGCCTTCTCAAATGTGGTAGGTCTATCATATCCTACACTTGAGGCCTCATATCTTAGTTTTACACACTCATATCTTAGTTTTCTCTCATATCTTAGTTTTCACTCATATCTTAGTTTTCACTCATATCTTAGTGTACACTCATACCTTAGATTTCAGGAGGGGGAAAACAGAAATTGTAAACTGTGCGTAACATGTGTGAGTACCATATACACATTTTCTGAGTATCTTTATGTTATCTAACCCTTTTTAGCACACATAAGCACAAGACAAACATTTATCAAAAACCAGAAGACCCAAAAACTCCATAAAAGGGATGGATAAATGAAATTAACTTGTTGGAACAATAAGAAAATTTCTTTTCAAACTTGCTCCTTTTGTCACTTGTCTCATGTGCCACAAAACCCCTGGGATCAACTCAGTCATCAAGAAGAAAAAACGGCCTAAAAGAAAGTTTTGGAAGATCTTCGTTCAACGGCAAATAGTTGCTGCAGAGATAGTACCATTTTCCATTCGTTCACTTTTCATGATGTTCCATACTGTACGCGTGTGTACACTGCCCCAACATTCAATGCAAAAATTCAGTATTACTTTCCACTGTAAATTCCTATTTTAACTGCATATACATCCATCGAGAAGTTCGTCAGAAGAACTAGCAATCAGAAGAAGTGTTATCACAAAAATCTTTGTAATATCATGAAAGTATATCAGTATGGAGACTCCCATAGCTGATGGTTCCAGTTGGCTATTTCACCTAAAGGGTTGCAGAACAAACCCCAGTGAGTTGGAGTCTTATGGCCAATGTCACACAGAACCAGCCAGTACCGCAACAACATTTATACTGAAGCAGAGATGTACTAGCCAAGGGGGGGGGTCCTTTGGGTCTGGACTCCCCACCTTGAGGGTGGTTTGAACAAGCACGAATTAGATGTGTATATATGTCATCATCATTGTCAACCATTATCAATCCACTGCTGGACATAGGTCTCCCCAAGTTTCCTCCACAACGGTCTGTCTTGTACCAGTCTCCTCCATGTCACTCCCGCATACTTTAGAATTTCATCCACCCATCTCCCATGTGGTCTTCTTCTGGGTCTTTTCCTGTCCCTTGGAATCCAGTTTAAAATTTCGGCTGTCCATCGATGGTCTGTCCTTCTGGCAGTATGTCCACCCCATTGCCATTTCAGGGATTTAACTTTGATCATGATGTCTTCCACTCTTGTCATTTTTCTGATCCACGAGTTCCTCTTCTTATCTCTTCTGGTTATACCAAGCATGCACCTCTCCATGCTTCTTTGAGTTGTTTGCAGTCTTTGTAAGTCTCTTTTAGTTAAGGTCCATGTCTCTGCACCATACGTAAGCACTGGAAGGATGCATGATGAGTTAAATCTGAAATCACTTTCCTTTTAAGACATAATGGCATATTGCTCTTGAAAATTATGCTGTTTCTTCCAAAAGCTCTCCAGCCAAGTTTTATATGCCGATTAATTTCTTCATCAATGTGACCCTCACTTGATATCTGCTGTCCAAGATAAACGTACGTGTCTGTTATCTCCAGCTTTTCTCCATCAATCTATAAATCTTCATTTCTTGTAAAAGCATTGAACATCACTTTTGTCTTCTGAAAGTTCATTTTTAATCCCACTTCTTTACTCTTGTCAGCAAGTTTTTGGATCATACTCTGCAGCTCTGATGGGGTAGTTGAAAAAATTACTATGTCATCGGCAAAATGAAGGTGAATTAGGTAATCTCCATTAATCTTTATCCTTTTGTTTTCCCAGTTCAGGGATTGAAAGACATTTTCCAAAGTGGCATTAAAGAGTTTGGAAGATACAGTGTCTCCTTGTCTCACTACCTTTCAAATTTTTATGGGAGCTGTATTCTCAAATATTCGAATCTTTGCACTTGCATATTCATTTGTTATTATATTAATGTATGGATCTTCAGTACCACAGGATTTCAAAGCCATTGTAACTGCTGGTAGTTTCACCTCTCTCTCTCTCTCTCTCTCTCTCTCTCTCTCTCTCTCTCTCAATAAATAAATAAATAAATAAATGACAAAAGTGGAAGACATCAAGATCAGAGTTAAATCCCTGAAATGGCAATGGGCTGGACATATTGCCAAAAGGACAGACCATCGATGGACAGCCGAAATTTTAGATTGGATTCCAAGGGACAGGAAAAGACCCAGAAGTAGATCACATGGGAGATGGGTGGTTGAAATTCAAAGGTATGCGAGAGTGACGTAAAGGAGACTGGTACAAGACAGACCGTTGTGGAAGAAACTTGGGGAGACCTTCGTCCAGCAGTGGATTGATAATGGTTGACAATGATGATGATGATATATATATATATATATATGGATGTAAGGTCAGGTGATGTGTAAAATCACAGCCTCTCCTTGACAAATGTCAACCCCGCCTTCTCGTGGTGCGTCCTGTTCTCACTAAAGGGGCTCTGACGACCGCCAATAGTGGTATAACTGTACCATCAGGATTAGATGAAATGCTATCCCACACTCACCAACCCGCTTGGCCAGCGTGGTGAGTTATGGCCAAACGCCTCCAAAATGACTCCACAACTTAAATCTTGGCCCTCAGTCTTTGGCAGCTGGAATATACCTGGCCAAGGCAGCGGCCAGTGCGACATAAAGGCAGAAGGTGCTAAGAATCCCTGTAGGACCGGACTAGGCTGCCATCTGATACTGACCTTGGCTACGTATAATGGACGCTCCCTATCTTCTGATTCAAGGCTTCTTGAATTGGAAGAGGAACTACAATGGATCAATTGGGACATCGTCAGGCTAAGTGAGGTATGGAGAAAAGGAGAAGATCTCATTGAACTGAAAAGTGGACATCTCTTCTACTATCATGGGACAGATACTGGCAGAACTAGTGGTGTTGGATTTATAATAAACAAGAAACTGAAGGATAAAGTTGTAGAAGTTGAAAGTTCCTCTGACAGAGCTGCACGACTCGTTATCCAACTTTAGAGAAGATACAAGGCTCAGATTATTCACACTTAGGCACCCACCACAAGTCATCCTGAAGAAGAAATTTAAGAATTTTATGAGAAAATTAGTCATCTAAATAATAAAGGTAAGCAGCACTTGAAGATAATTATGGGAGATTTCAATGCAAAAATTGGGCAACGACAAGAGAATGAAACTTCAGTAGGTAAATTCGGTCACAGCAACAGAAACCAGCGTGGAAATACTCTTGTTGAGTTTGCAGAAGCAGAAGGGTTTTTCATCTTGAACTCCTTTTTCAAGAAAAAGCCACACAAGAAATGGACATGGAGACATCCAAATGGGACGACAAGTGAAATTGATTTTATTATGTGTAACAAAAAATTCGTCATAGAAGACTGCAGTGTGCTAAACAAGTTCAACACAGGTAGTGACCATAGATTGGTGAGATGTAAAATGCACCTCAACACTAAACTCGAACGTGGCAAGCTCATAAGACAAACAAAATGTATTTACATAACCAACCTTAAAAAACACCATAATACCTTCAAGTTGGAACTGAAGAACAGATTTTCTGCTTTAGAAGGCCTAACATCAGAAGAAGTGGATATTTCTGAAGTTAACAGAAAAGTAACCAAAGCTCTTATGGAAACAACTACAAAATTAGCTGGGTCTAAGAACAAGTTGCATGTGAACAAATTATCAGGAAAACCAAAATGTTGATGCACAAAAAAAGAGAGATGAGGACAACTAAAGAAAATGTGACTTCCAAAGTGGAATATATAGAGCTATGCAAGACAGTATGAAAAAGTATCACTGAAGATGTAAGGAAATTCAACTGTGAACTAGTGAGGAAAGCAATTGAAAACCACCAAAGCCTAAAGACAGCAAAGGGACATCTCAGTAAGGGAAGAAAACAAAGTATGGCACTGAGAAAAGAAGATGTTTCTGTAACAAGAAATAGATGCGAAATTTTGACAAGAGTGAAAGATTTCTACTCCAAATTATATGAAAGGGATGATACATGTACTCCAGACATCATGAAAGGTACTAGTACCAGAGTTCTTCCAGTCCTTCCAGCAGAAGTTGCACATGCAATCAAGAACATGAAGCAGGGGAAAGCTCCAGGAGAAGATGGAATTACTGTAGACATCATACAAGAAGCAAGTGGAGAAATCGAAACAGTACTCGCCCAAATTTTCACTCGATGCCTTAATGAAGGGAAGATTACTGAGGATTGGAACAACACTACAATGATTCTGCTACATAAAAAAGGTGACATTAAGGATCTCAGGAACTACAGACCTATCAGCCTCCTATCAGTGGTTTATAAAATCTTCACTAAAGTTCTTTCACACTGCTTGAAGGTAACACTGGACATGGCTCAACCGAGAGAACAAGCTGGATTCAGGAGTAGCTACAGCACAATAGATCATATCCACGTACTGAGAGAACTAATTGAAAGAGTGAGGGAATATGAACTTCCATTGTGCATGGCTTTTATCGATTATGAAAAAGCCTTTGATTCGGTGAAACCATCAGCAGTTACAATGGCTCTGAAATCCTGTGGTATTGAATATGCATACATTAATATTATTAATAACATCTATGAAAATGCAAGTGCAAAGATTCGGCTGTTTGAAAATACAACACACATAAAAATTGGAAAGGGAGTGAGACAAGGTGACACCATATCTCCGAAGCTCTTTAATGCCACATTGGAAAATGTCTTTCAATCACTGAACTGGGAAAACAAAGGGATAAAGATTAATGGAGATTATCTAACCCACCTTTGTTTTGCTGATGATGTAGTCATTTTTGCAACTACCATAATCAGAGCTGCAGAATATGATCCAGAAACTTGCTGACAAGAGTTAAAGAAGTGGGATTAAAAATGAACTTTCAGAACACAAAAGTGATGTTCAATGCTTTTACCAGAAATGAAGATTTATCGATTGATGGAGAAAAGCTGGAGATAACAGACACGTACGTTTATCTTGGACAGCAGATATCAAGTGAGGGTCACATTGATGAAGAAATTAATCGTCGTACAAAACTTGCCTGGAGAGCTTTTGGAAGAAACAGCACAATTTTCAAGAGCAATATGCGATTATGTTTTAAAATAAGTGTTTGATCAATGCATCCTTCCAGTGCTTACATATGGTGCAGAGATGTGGACCTTAACTAAAAGAGACATACAAAGGCTGCAGACAACTCAAAGAAGCATGGAGAGGTGTATGCTTGGTGTAACCAGGAGAGATAAGAAGAGGAACTCATGGATCCGAAAAATGACAAGAGTGGAAGACATCATGATCAGAGTTAAATCCCTGAAATGGCAATGGGCTGGACATACTGCCAGGAGGACAGACCATCGATGGACAGCCGAAATTTTAGATTGGATTCCAAGGGACAGGAAAAGACCCAGAAGTAGATCACATGGGAGATGGGTGGATGAAATTCAAAGGTATGTGGGAGTGACTTGGAGAAGACTGGCACAAGACAGACCGTTGTGGAGAAAACTTGGTGAGACCTTCGTCCAGCAGTGGATTGATAATGATTGACATGATGATGATATATATATATATATACTATAAAAAAGAGACAGAAGAAAAAACAATTTTTCAACAGGTACTAAAACAACAAAGAAAAACTCATATACAAACGGGTATGAGCAAAACGAAAATAAATTAATAGCAACCTGAATGTAGAAAGTGTCGAGAATGCCCAAGTCTTGGCTTTATCAAGGACCAGCAAAACTCTGCATTTTCTCACCTCCACAAAGACCTTGTTGAAAATGGGTTTCTGCAAAGTCATAGATGCAAGTTTTAAGCCCACCAAATTTTTTTTTTAAAATATCACAACTTCCTCAGAGTTGCAGGATGAATCACTTAGTTATTATATATATATTTTTGCATGCTGTACTGAAACTTAATTTTGTGCCATCTTCTCAGATTCATAGGAATGCTTGTTGCTGTCACCTGTGCTATTGTTAGGGCCAGATTAAGGGGGAGGGGGTGTTTAGGGGCTATAGCCTTAGGACCCACCATTACCCATTCTTTCTAATCCTCCTCATTTGCTCTGGATGCCTTACACAATCTGGAGACCCATAGTGAACCTCCTATTTTATTGCATATCATTCTATTAGTCCATGGCTGTAGCCAGGGGGGGGGGGGGGTTCAAACAGTCCCCCCCTCCAAATGCCATATTTAAATAGAGGTTAGATAGATCCATATACTTCTGTATGTAGTCAGTATTTGAAAAACAGCATTTAAGTCAGTATTTGAAAAATGTGGAGTATTAAATAGAATTTTGTGTGCAAATAAAATGTAACAGAGAAAAAATTAACCTATGTATTACTTATGGTGAAAATTAATTTTCAAATTCAGAAACCCTCCCTGAAAATTAATTCTGGCTACAGCCCTGAATTAGCCCCTCCATTCAATTACCTTCTCACTATTACCCACAGTGAGACCGAACTGACAGCTGGCCACAGTGGGTTTTTTTCACTATCCTTAGAATGTTTGAAGTGTTGGCTTATTGCATTCACTGTATCTCATACTTTACTGAGATTCACTCATTTTTAATGTCACTCATTTAAATGGCCTCTCCGATCTTTTAATTGGTAATTGAATAACCCCACCATAACTATTAAAGTTCCGATTTTGTAGAGCTACTGACACTCTCCTGACTTAAAACATTTATTTTATTACCACTGTGTTATTTGTTTAAACATATTTAATCTTACATATGTATCACTAAGCTGTTTACTGAGATGCAGAGGTTAACTCCTCAAAAAAGTTCATCAACCAGATTAAAGTTTAAAACTGATGATGGCAGATTTTACTTACTATATATCAAACTTTTCCTTTTACAGCAATCTTGGCATACAACTCAAGCTTCAGTCATTCATCACACATCTCAGCAAGACCATTTGTATTCCTTAAACTCTATCTTTTTCTCACATAGACATTCTTGAATCTGGCACTCCCATGATTTCCTTAACCTTCCTCAACATTTCTTTCCTCCCACTTAGGTTGAATAAATTTTCTTGGATAGCAACCCACCACTCATTCTTTCAGCATGGACCAAACCACCTCAGAATATTTGTCTCTACGTTACTAACAACAATTTTGCTCCATATTAAACATCTTTGTTCCTCGCATGATAAGAATGGGTTATCTCTCTAGCATACAAACGACTTCTGCCTCTTCTGCAGTACCCATGTTTCCCTGATGTATATCAAAGTAAGAACAATTACACTTTCATACACAGCCATTTGGTACTTTTTCAAGAACATTATGTTCTGAGAGATGGGTATGCCTCCAAGAGACATCTACTGGGCAACAATGGCCCAAAACAAAAATTACCTCCAGTTTTTTAGTGTACACTTGTTTTTTTTTTTTTTTTTTGTTATGCAGTGTGAAGCCACAGGGGACTGCGACCATTAACAGTCCCAAGTGCAAATTGAGGTGTGAGTAGAAGGTAGTGAACTGTTCTTCCTAGCAGATGCCACTTAGGTAGGCTGCGTGGTGAAAGCAACTTACCGACAGCGGGAACTTAACATGGCAGCTCGAGTTTGCTGTTGTTGCAAGTGAGTTTACTTTGGAGCTCTAAAAAGAAATAAAGAAGCTTTCTATTTCAAATGTTTTTGTGTGATACTTGATTCCTCAGTTCTAAAGTTTGTATCCATGCTATTTTTGGAAGATTCTGTCAAGATATAAAGGAGCAAAGTAAGGGAGAAGTTTGTTAAATTAAAGTCCTCTAATACCAAAGAATGCAACTTGGACCATGATCTGTTCACCCATGTCATTCAGCAAATCCTATTTTCGTGCAATTACATCTGTATGAAGACAAAAAATAACCTCACAATGATACATTTAGTATTAGAAAAAATGTAGTACTAAATTATTTTAAAGTGTAGAAATAATGAATTTTTGAAATCAGAAAATTTAGGGTAGCATAGTGATAATATGTTGAGCGGCAAACTAACGCCGGAGGTTGAAGGGTTTATCTGATTCCCTCCCATCCCCATATGATTTTACACCTTTGATTAGGTTCTATCATATGTTATAGTAGAAGTCTTCCTTTCATTGCCATATATTTCTAGAATTCTAGAAATGTTTAAATTGAAAATACACTCGTTTGAATAGTGAAAATTATTAAAGCAAGATGTCTAGTGCAATTATAAGCAGTGGAGTCTCAGTGAACATGTGTTAGTAAATTAAATAGACACCCAATTTTGATGAAAATGATATAAGATGCATCTTAGTAAAAGGTTCCTCAGGCAGTATGTGTTCTGTTATAATAAATTTCAGTAAAACCATAGGTGCCAACTATGGGGGTAGTCTGAATTGCCTTGAAATAAGAAAGTAACTCTTCCATGGTATAAGAACTTTATGGGTGCATGTACAGGAAGTCAGCATATATTGTGCGTGTAGCATAGATGCCAACTATGTGGGCCCTGGCATCCTTTAAACTTAATCAATTGGCACTGAGAGCTCATTGAATCACACTTATTATCAGCATTTACTAATGCTAATAATAAGTGTATATATGCTGCTTGTTCATTAATAGTCACACTTGAACATGTCACAACATGTAACTTACTATTGAATCACTGTTAAAAAAAAAAAAAACTCCCCCTCACCCCAAATAAAAACTTGGATTTTAGTGGGATAACACTTTTTGTTTTCAGTACTTCTATACTTAAAACTTACTACAATGTGAGTGTATGTTGTGTAATAAGTTTATATTTAATTTTCTTGATAAGCATTTGGAGATGTAAGGTTTGTGAGAATATAAACTACCTTGAAAAAAGCAGGCCACCCTGGTGATGCAATGACCTAAGTGCTGGCTTATGATAATTGATCTGGGATGGGTCCAGGTTCAAATCCCAGTGAGGCATGGATGCTGTGTTACCTGACGGCACTAGCTCTCGCCCTCCCCTGGAACGTGTTGCCTTAAATTAGGGATGGAGAACTGCTTATGGCCCATCGAATTGTTCATTGTGGTCACCACCAAAAAAAAAAAAAAAAAAAAGCAGAAATTTCAGTAGGACTCCAATTATTCGGATCGCTTGTTCTTCTTTCAAGGCCAAGTGAAATTAAGATTCTTTGTTGATTTATTGACATGTTTTTAGTTTTTTTGTTCATTTAAATAATACAAAATGATAATGCAGTACAGTGGATATTTATTTTTTAAATTGTATGACATTTGTTATTATAAAATATGATAAACAAAAAAATTAAATTCCCTCACTTCAATTAGTAAATACGTATTTGGCCGCCAGAAACAAAACAACCCAATTACCCAGATTTTTCGAATATCCGGATGGTCTGTGGTCCGAGTTAATTTGGATAATTGGAGTCCTACTGTACTTGTGTTTCATAAAACATTTCCAAAACCCAGTTTTGGAATCGTACATTAAGAATGACAAGGAGATGGAGATAACTTTATTATGAAAAAAAAAAAAAAAAAACCTGCTTTTCAGAAACATACTTATATACATGCATACATATTGACACATAGGAATATAATAAAATACTCACATATGCATACACATTGAGCCACATGTGAATATAATAATATAGAGTGGCATGTTAATTATATGTCTTTGAAGGGACCAAAACTAAAACACTCATAACTGTAAAGAGTGCAAAGAAAAATGTGTGCTTAATTATATGTTAGTCCCAATATTAAAAACCTAGCATCAATTAAATTATGTGCCTATTGGCTGTCATATAATCAGTGTTCTGCTGTAGTTTCATATATATATATATGTGTGTGTGTGTGTGTGTGTGTGTGTACGTAAAGAGCTCAAGCATCCATTGGACTTAACATCCTGATCTCCAGCAGCAAAAGGACTTATCCAGAGTTCAGTCACTCATTACACTCATGTCAGGCCCACAGACTGAAGATTGCCAAAATTTCTGCCAAGCCCTGCAAAATTTGTTCCCCTATCATGCTTAGTTCCCCTAATAGCCTATCCAGTTCTGAGTGTTTGGTGTCACCAATGTTAACCTTAACCTCAGAACTTCATTTTTTATCAGAAACTCCCCCTTATTGAGTAATATGAAACATATGCTCAACCCACAGCCATAATCCAGGGGTGCATGAGCTTGATTCCACAGTCAAGAAAATAATTAACATATTTTCTGTGGGCAAAAGGCTGATGGTCAACTTCAGGTGAAGTAACAATTAATTTTAAAACTCAAAATTCAAACATATATAAAAATAACAAAAATATGGAAGTACTTTTGAAGTGTTACATATATCCTTCCACAACAGTCACCGCTGGATTTGTTTATGTATGAGTTTGCAACTCTCCATGTGCCACAACGTGATGTAAAAAGTCCCACTATGTAATGCAAAACAGGGTCAAATTTTTTAAGAATACATATAAAAATGAACAGAAGTAAAATACATAGGATGGAATGTGAAAAGTCTGTGAAATTGTAATTTTTTTCTTACATCTTGGGTATTAAATCAGTGTATCTTGTGGCACACATAGGCCATTGACTGATGGAAGGAACAGCATTTCTCTATGAGGTTTTCAGAACAGAATATTCATACATTCCAGTTATTGTCTATTGCTGAGGATGTTACTGACAGGTCAGAAAACTATCACATAGTGTGACACATGGAGAGCTGCAGTCTAAAATGTAAACAAATGCTGCAGAAAGATACATCTAAAGCACTTTGGAAGTCTAGCCCAAAATATTCATATGTATTGAAAGTTTTGTTCCTGCTGCTGTTTTAAAACCTTGCAGAATTACTAATTGCTATTTACTACCTTAAACCCTGTACAGCACCTTTGCCTAATTGGTGCGTATGTTCTGGGGGCATACCCTAGTTATATAGCACTGTACCACAGTTTCACCTTTTTCAACATATAACATAAAGCGGAATGTTGAACTAGTAATAATGTTGCAGTCTTGATTTAGAACAAGATTAATAGTCTACTAATCTTGGCTTTAGATTACCAAAATCAAATTGATCCATAGTAACAATTTGGTGCATGAAAGTTGACTAAGACCGCACTGGATTCTGGAAGAGACTTCATCCTTTAGTTGTTTAAAGGGGTGTCTAACAGAAGTGGTTTCTTTGGTAACTAAACTTAGAAATGAACACACTCTGAGGTGTTCCTAAATTACCAGGGTGTGTAGTTTTTGTCCTTTTGATACTGCATTACGTTGATGAACTGAATATGCTAATTTATTATGATAATTACTATGTACAATTAGGTAGGAAAACAATTAGTTGATTCCAAATGTTTCACTATTTTTCAGCTGTGCAATTAAAAGCAAAACTCCTTCAGCTGACATGTGATTTACTCTTTGTGATATGGACCTTTTGAACTGAAATATAAATTTATTAGGGTTTATTTTGTATTCATTGTAATATATTTTTTATTATGCCCATATAAAAGAACACAGGTGTATAAAATGTGTGTGAGTGTGAGAAAGAGAGGGGGGGGTCCACCCAGACTTTAAACACTAAACATTGCATTTCCTGAAAACCAAACCATCTACTTTTACCACTGTTTGTCAGACTGCCAGATGGTGAAGTGAAATTGATCACTCAAGAGAAAACATGTTTCCAGTGTTCAGGAGTCTACTGGGGTCAAGTTTTACACCACTCCAACTGGCACTTGAAATCAATCTTGTTGATGCTACGATTGCCCATTGGCGCACCCACGGAAGGGGCTTTCGGGGCTAAAGTCCTCTCCAAGGAGAATAAGAGCAACGTATGTCACAAATTAAACATTCACAAATATTATTTTGCATGTTCAAAGCATTACATAGTATCTTTCGTTACATGGTGTCTGCCTTCTTCCTAAAGCCTCAAAGAGATTAAGAGTGACGTACATCACAAATTAAACGTTCAAAAATATTATTTTACATGTTCAAAACATTAAATAGTGTCTTCTTCCCAAAGCCCCAAAGAGATTAAGAGTGTCGTACGTAACAAATTAAACATTCAAAAATATTATTTTACATGTTCAAAACATTACATTGTGTCTTCTATTACATGGTGTTTTCTTTCCAAAGGCCCAAAGAGATTAAGAGCGACATATGTCACAAATTAAGTATTCAAAAATATTATTTTACATGTTCAAAATATTACATTGTGTCTTCTATTACATGGTGTCTTCTTCCCAAATCCCCAAAGAGATTAAGAGCGACAAACATCAGAAATGAAACATTCAAAAAATATTATTTTACATGTTCAAAAAATGACAGTGTCTGACATAGTGTCTTCTATTACATGGTATCTTCTTCCCAAAGAGATTAAGAGCAACGTACGTCACAAATTAAACATTCAGAAATATTATTTTTTTATGTTCAAAAAAATTAGTGTCTGACATAGTCTGTTCTATTACAGGGTGTCTTCTTCCCAAAGAGATTAAGAGCGATGTACGTAACAAATTAAACATTCAAAAATATTATTTTACATGTTTAAAACATTACATAGTGTCTTCTATTACATGGTGTCTTCTTCCCAAAGCCCCAAAGGGATTAAGAGCGATGTACGTCACAAATTAAACATTAAAAAATATTTTAAACATTAAGAAATGTAATTTTACATGTTCAAAATTAAATAATGTCTGACATAGTGTTTTCTGTTACATGGTGTCTTCTTCCCAAAG
Organism: Macrothele yani; assembly: GCA_039090855.1. Lineage (NCBI taxonomy): Eukaryota > Metazoa > Arthropoda > Arachnida > Araneae > Macrothelidae > Macrothele > Macrothele yani. The sequence goes on from CM076993.1 coordinate 94,723,181, forward strand.
AGATTAAGAGTGACATACATCACAGCCGTATATAAACTATAGGCATACACTGTAAACTATAAGATATATATATGTACACACATTGTGTACGTATACTGTATACATATACAGCCCCCCTCCAACAGGAATTCCTGGGTGTGCCACTGCTTGACCATGGAAATTCATTCCCTTCAACTGTTGACAAACCATTATGGTGCTGTCATTGCTTCCAGAAGCTTTTGATACTGCATGGTGAATGTTGCTACTGAGGATAGGGGATTTTGCATTTTGTCCACCAGTTTGAGCACTCAGCAGTCTTGCTTTGCTGTTTTACCTTGTCTACCAGATGGTGATAGTGCAGTTGTTGCTCCTAGGCATTTCCACTGTATATTAACATCACTTATAGTTGATTGAAACAAATCTTCTGAACTGTCTTGTTGCTAAGATGGCATCTATGAATCTGTGCCACAATGAAAGTCATTGAGCTTTGCTATATGGCCCATTCCACTGTTCATGCTTGTCCATGATGTTTCCCAGGCCATGTGCATGTTTTTATTTATACCTGTATGGGCCATGGCCAGATGCGTAACTAGGGGGAGGGGGAGCAGGCAGGCAGGGAGGGCTGCTGCCCTGGGTGCTGCTGAAGAGAGGGTGCAGAAATCACTGCTTATGGTCTGATTAAAATTTGAACTTTTGCACCAGTTTCTGGTACAGTTTTTTCGCACCATACTTTGGTATTTGTCCATTTATAGAATTTGCATAGAATAGTAGGCTTTGCCAGTTTTGGTAACCTTGGTGAATTAAAATGCACATTTCTTTTTCAAAATGTTGAGGGGGTATTAGTTGCTCACATTCAAAAATGAAGGTGCAGTTGTATGTTCTTTGCAAAAAAAAAAAAAAAAAAAAAAGATTGTTCACACCATTGAAGGTTCTCTGAGGGCTATTTGATCATTACTACAACTGCGAGCCATGGCTCCCAGGTTCATTCGGTCCATTTCATGTTCTACTGAAGGTTCAAAGCAGTTGAGAAATGCTGTACAGTCAGTCTGATTATGCCTTTTCCATGGAGATAATATTAGAATGTGACATTTATTTTGTTTTGTCGAGCAATGCATAATGAGCGCACCAGAATGGCATTCCAGCACCAATTTTAACAAAAAGATTTGGGGGAGAATTTCAGTTTTGAAATAATTATTTAATTATTATAATGTAATGTATAATAAAACTGTTATGGACTACTACTTATTTGTTATTATAATTAAGTTTTTGCACTTTGTACCGTACAACAATGATAAGGATTAAAAAGAAAAATATTCAAGAAATTGAGCAAGCTTTTTATTAACCCCTCCCCCTGTTTGGAACAACTTATGTTTCAGAGATCAGGCACCTTTTTCTGCAGAAAAAAAAAAAAAAAAAGAAACACTGTATAGTATTTACATATAAGATAGAGATAGAAAGACAGATTAAGGAGTGCACATTATTTTGATAAGATAGAAAGACACAGTAGATAAGATGGAAAGACAGATTGTGGGGTGCACATTATTTTGTGGCTTGCCATAGGTGCAGAAATGTCTAGTTATGCCTCTGGCCATGGCTGTGATGTATAGGGGCAAATTCACTACTCAGAAGGGGTGTCCAGATACTTTTGATCATTTAGTGTTGGTCTGGTAAGTGTGTGTGCAGACAAACTTAATTTAAATTGAGCTCTAATCAATTATCACATATCCTTATGTAATCCTACAAGGCCTAAGTCAGATACTGTATGAGATGTGAGATCCCCTGTCTGACCTAGGTTAGATGTTGGAGCGAATGTGTTAATATTCTGAATAATAGTAAAGGCTAAAGGTTATGCCTGGATACTCATAGCAGTATGGAGGGTTAGATGTCAACAGTGCAACTATCTTGCATTATTCTTTGAGAACATATAAAAGTGACAAATTCTTTGTGAGAACATGGGAAATAAGCAAGTACATTGTTTTCAGCAATCAGATTTTAGTACAGTATTAAAATCCCTTTATTTCACTTTTTTCCATAGAACATCTACTACAGAAAATTGGAAAACTATATTTCACTGGAATGGAAATCACCCCCCATCTTTGGTCGAATATGGTACTGCTACATTACCCAGGACAACAAACTTCGGCGTAACTGAAGCTAACATATGTAGTTTATGAATCTGAAGAACTACAGATTTTTGCACGACAAAATAATTCAAGTTCGTCTATGTGCGCTAGCAAGTGGCATAGCCAAAACTTCCTGGTTGGGGGCGGGGGTTCAATGGAATCATGTCATTGGTGAAAGCCTCAAACACAAAATCTTTAAAAATGGGAAAAAATACTCTCCCAGTGTAGCCAGTAAAGCAGAACAATTAAAAGGCTTATCCACTTGTTTGTGTCTCACTTGCAGTAAAGGTTTTTATTAAATGCAAATGCTTGAATGGAAAGAAAAACATTGCGGAGAAAGAACTTACGATAAATGTTTCTTGTTCTGTGCAATAAATTTTTAGCTTTAAGGATGGGAGCTGAATGTCTTGACCTGAGGACCACCTCCTTGCAGGGCCATAACCAGGGAAGGGCCAAGCAGGGTGGTGCCCATCTATGTTCCTTTTGCCTGACCTAGCAACGTGCCCTACAGTCCAGTGTCTGACCTCTTTTATATCTTTTGCCTGATCTTTATATCTTTGTCCAGCCTTAATCATCAGCTACCCCTTGCAACTTCTCTGTCTGGCTATGATGTTTTGGCCCCAGCTGATATTTTTGTATGAATGTTTTGAGTCTACCAAAATTCTACACCCTTTTGTGGCATATTGGGTTTGTTCATTTTTGAAATTGTGGAGAATGTTTCAGGAACAGTTAAGAGCTCCAAGGAGCCACAGTGGTATGGTTTACCAGATGTGGCGAAAACTTACTAAGGCCTTGCCGACATGTAGAACAAAGGTGTGCCAAGTGCGTTGGTTGTTGAGGTTACATCATAACATAATGCTACAGAGTTGCCAGAATACTAGTCACAGGGCAGGATTGGAGCTTTTTGAATGGTTAGTATTATCAACAAGCAGCAGGGATGAGATGAAAAGATAAAGTTAATATATGATTGTGGAAGTATTCTCTGCATATCATTTTCATTGACAATCAAAAACAATGTCTCTTGGTACACATACATTTAAGTTATGGGTAAAATGCCTTATAAACACCATTAGTTTTGTGGCATATTTTTTACATTTTTTTTTTGTGGAATAGCTTTTTTACGGGTCTTATAGAGGTTATTTTTCATCAAAGTTGGTTGTCAAATTTTCGAACTAAAGCCTAGTTCGTTTTTTTTTTTGTAATACACATCAGAAATTGATGTTAAATATTGTAATGTAAAACATAAGTTGTGCAACCAGGAAAGGGTGTAAGCCACTATACTTATTTGACCTGAACTCATTAAAGATTGGGGAGTTGCCCTGATGGCCTAGTGATCAGAAGCATATATAGGTTTCTAGCTAGTAGTCTGAACTGAGTCCAGGTTTTGAGTCCCTGATGAAATGTAGGTGATGTGTGTTCATCTGAGGGCACTGGTTCTTTTCCTTTCCTGGAACCAGTAGCCCTAAATCGCCTGGTGGATTGTAAAGTTGCTTGTACGTATTAGGACATTACCAAACTAGATTGTTTCCTTTTCTTCAGTGCATGTTGCTACTTAGTCATAATTGTAGTAATATTCTAACCATTGGGCAACTGGTGAGCTGAGAATGTAGCTCTGAGACGCTTCTCAACTTATATGATAGTTAAACCAGTGGCATAACCATGTTTCAAAATTTGGCCGGGGTGGGGGGTGGGTGGGTCCAATCACTGCCCCCCAGATTATATGTATTCATTAATATATACATACTGTATAAAATAGTTTGGACACCCCCCCACACACACACACACGCAGGAGCAAAGCAGTTGCTGAGGAGCGATCTAACAAGCACAACATAGACACCTCTATTGGCGAATTGTGGAACTTAGCAAACACAGCTGTAAAACTATGATATATAGGGCAGAAATGTAAATTACAAAGTTGTAGAACTGACTTTGCTTATTAGGAATCGATATCGCTGTTTTATTAAGTACACATTATACACATGTTTGCATTCTACGAAAAATCACGATCCCATATAATTTTATTTAGTCGGTGTGCATCATAAAAAAGTGTGCATTATATCATTATATTCCCGGAAAAAAAAATGGGAGGGGGGTCCTTTACATTGGGGATTCCTGACCCTGAAAACCTGGAGGGTCCTGAACCCCCCTTCCCCAGTGGTTATGCCTATGAGTCAAACTCTTGGTTGATTGTTTCAGAGGTCTTCTGATAGGAAAGTTTCTTGTTTGTAAGGTACAGTGCCTTGAGATCTTGTAAGATGAATCTCAAACAAATCAGGCTTATAATCTTAGACAACTTTAAAAAGATTACTAATCTAAAACAACTATTATGGGAATTTTACTAGGAAATTTTTTCATTTAATTGCAAATTTTCGGAGAAAACTCTTCTCCTTCTTCAGGCTGTCTTTTTTGAAAAGATGTTAAAATTAAAAACTCCAAAAATTGATGGGTAAAAATACTTTGAGTCTTCCGTTCTTGTTTTCATTTTTGCGTAATGTACAACATTGCTTTCCATAAAAGTGAGGTAAGCTGATGTATTTAACCTAAATATCTCAAAAAAAAAAAAAAAAAAAGAATTTATTTTTAGATTGTAATGTGAGCAAATATTATTGAACTCAATATTTAAGACACATTATTAAATAATTGCACAGTTATTAGTAAGGATCTTATAATTAGCATAATTTTGAGGAAAGTTTTCCTAAGGTTTAAGATATTAGATGTACTTACTGCAGTTGTCCTGGATCATTTTTCATCTATTCTCCTATACTCATGCAAATTCCATGTAAGGTATTGTGCATATTTTTTTGGTTCAGGTTCTTTTGCGTATCTGTTACCAGTGCCTCTAATAGTTTCTCATTATCATCACTCATAGCTGTCAGTGTTTTTAAAATGAATACTGAAATATTTTATAGCTAATTCCCAACTACCTCAAGTGCTAGCCAAGGCTAGATTAAGGCCTAAGTGGGGTTCCTAGGCAAAGACATGTATGAGGGCCAACAGAGAACTTATGACGGAGAATGATTATGAAGTCTGTTAAAGCATAAAACTGTAGCAATATGCTTGGGGTAATTAATACATAGGGCATTCTTCAAACTAATAAATTACTAGCAAAATTAAAGAAGTCGCTGTAATTTCCATTGTTCTCACAAGAACATAATTAAAAGCTTAAGATTCATAGATTTTTTGTCTTGGATTTCTTAATGATTTAGCATTGTATGGTTTTCTTGGTGCATCATTTTTGTTAATGCAATGTGAAGCCATAGGGAACTTCAACCATTAACAGTTCCAAATGCAAGTAGGAAGGTTTATGTAATGGTAGTAAAAAAAAAAAAAAAAAAAAAAAAGGTGAAACTGTCTTTTATCTCTGTACACAGCAACATAAAAGGTTTATCCTTAGTGAGTCACTGCCTTCAAATCTGCTCCTCATCTTCCAGCCTCTGTTGTGATCAAGTGGAAATCATACAATATTAGGCAGCTGAAAGCTACGCTTGGCTGCTGAAAGGAGTGGCTGTAGTCGATAAGATTGATAATTAACGTTGAATTGAGGTATACTAGAAAAATTCCTCATCGTGATAGATTAGGAGTTAGGTATAAAATATTAGTTACCATGAATGCTATCTGTCCTGAAAAGAAGTTTTGAAGTATGACTTTTAGAAGCAGAAATATTGGGAAAAATGTGATATTTGTGTTTTCACCCCTTTGCTAAAATTTTTGAAGCAAAATGATTGTGGTGTATACTCAAGTTTAACCTTCGTTTTTAGTTCCTGTGTAAGTAAATTTGGGTTTATTCTCATGAAACATTTTTCATCGTAACACCAGATTTTTCTCTCTCGATGAATTTGTGTTTGGTAACCCTAACATCAGCTCAAAGTGTTATAATGTATGATAAGAGTTGCAGTTTTGAAATGTATGCCTGGGGGATTTGATTTGGGATGATTGAATCAAGATGATTTGATTTGAGGGTATTCTTGAATTCACTCTGACTTGAGTAGTCACTCACATTCTTACACAGTGTTTATATTTCTTTGTTTTACAGTCTGATTTGTTTGTGGAGGTATACAATGAATAGAGGTATGAAGGTATTCAGTAATTCTTAGAGTCCGCGACTGAATCTATATTATTTTTCTGTTGATCCGTACCACAAAGGCTGCTTTGGCTAATTGCTGCATTATCAAATGTTCATAAACATTTACTAAACACTGCTTGAAGTGTATGGAGGTTTGAACTGAGATCATGGGTGCTGACAGGGGGTCACAGGGGTCACTTGACCCCCTGTAGAACTATTTTTCCCTTTATTTTATTTTATTTCTTTTTTTGTTTACACTCACAGAGCTGGACCACAAGAAAAGATGGAGTTTAGAGTGTTCAATTTATTATCCCAATTTTATTGGAAATTTGGAATTGGAAAACAATAACATGAAAGCGGAAAACCTAGCAAACCAACCGTAAGGTAGTAGGCCCAAACAAGTTCCGCTCAGGGTGGTGTGTGCTGAGCTTAAAAGGCTTGGCGTGGCCCTGCCAAGGAGGCTAGAATAAGATATCTGGAGATGCCCTTGTTAATGAAGCAGTACTACTTTGCGTGAAGCCTATAACCACGAGACCTGGCTAGCACAGTGTTAAGAAAACTGATGGTTTTCAAGGCTATTGCAATGCATTTTGTGTTGGCCGAATCGCCTTCTTTCATCGCAAATATTTCCAATTTCGCATCATAACTTGTTGTCAATGTGTGAAAAAATGCTGAATTTATAAAATTCTTAATTATATAATTCATTCCGGTTTGATATTAACACTGTTTCTGCAACCAAAAACCACACAATTCCAAAATACAAACAGATGAAATTACATAGGTATCATGTAAACAATGGCAAATTCCCACACCTTGCAGCCTCACGATTAATAGACCAGGGCATCTCAAGAAGTATTATTCTAAGCTCCTTGAGCTGTGCCCGACACTGTTCATTATTTTGAAAACAGTTACCAATGTACATGATAATACATGACTATTAGTAACATACATTTTCTTCAATAGCAGCATCAATTAATAACAATAATAATAATAGTAGTAGTAGTAATAATAATAATAATAATAATAATAGTATTAATCTTTCATTTTCGCGAATTACTGTTTTCTACATATTAGCCAAACTTTAATTAATTACACTTGATCCCCCCCCCCCCAAAAAAAAAATTTCCTGCAGGTGCCCATGACTGAGATAGACTGCTTACAGTTCTAATAACTATCAACAATGAAGTGTATGGAGGTTGGAACTTAGATGGACTGCTTAGTTCTAAAACCATCCTCAGTAAATCTTTTATTGTGTGTTGTGTTTAACATAATAATCTGCAATCCATGTGCATGTTACACAGCCAGAAGAGTGATGTTATAAAAGAGATATTCTCTGTTCATGTTTTGTTAAGTAAGTGGCAAAAAAATTTCATTGATGGTTCAATGTTGTAGATGGCCATGTGACCATTGGAAAATGTCATTAAAATTGTCTTTTACTTGCATGCTCACACACACAGTGGCCTTGTATGTTAATATGAAACACACCTAAAACTTTTCTTTGATTTAAACTTGGATGATATACCATATTTGCCTGAATATAAGACAAGGTTTGCCCCCCCCCCACTTAGTCCTCCCAAAACCATGGGTCACCTTATATTTTCATCGAATTCTTAACATATTTACACAGCAATCAGACATCTCTGATTTGCCTGTATTTCCTGCTCATCACGTAACATTAATAACATCAGAAAACTCGAAAATTAATTTTCTGATATTTGATAATTAATTGTGAATTTTCTGATGTGATTGCTACATGGACAGCAAATACAAGCAATTCAAAGATGTCTAATTGCTGTGTTAACAATTCTGACATATTTCCACGTATTATGAGCAGAATATTTCTTCCACAGAATTTATATTTGCATACCAAAAAAAAAAAAAATCCATCAGCGTCAATGTTTTTACAAATGATAGCAACTAAATAAAAACTGATTCTTGGTTTCTGATACTGACAGAATTGTAATTTGATGTTTATATCACATTATGTGTTATAAATGGAACTTTTTTTATTTAAAAAGAGTTTGATTGTTTGGATTTGCACAGTATCTCTCATGTACATGCATTGCACGCTCGCATGCATGGGCTATAACAGCAAACAACCCCAATGACATCCTCTCCTAACCACAGCTCATCGGCACAAAAGACTCACCTGGTGCAAAGATCATGCAGATTGGACGTCGGACGATTGGAAAAACAGTGTGCTGGTCTGACGAGTCGTGTTTTTTTACTCCACTCCGCTCCGTGGATGGCCGTGTACATATTTGGCACAAACAAAATGAGGCACTCTATCCATTCTGCATGGTCTCCACAGTGCAAGCCGGTGGTGGTGGTTGTATGGTGTGGGGGTATGTTTACCTGGCACGAACTTGGACCCCTGGTGCATGTTGAATAATGTATGACTGGTGCCCATTATCGTGAATTGCTTGCTGACTCTGTCCACCCAGCAATGTTGCACATTGTCTCGAATGTTGACGGTGTCTTCCAGGTGACAATGTGCCGAGCCACATGTCCAATAATGTGCAGGAATGGTTTGAGGAACACAGTTTGACGCCCCGGTGGCGCAGTGGTGTAAATGATGGCTTCTGATCATTCGTCCAGAAGTGGGTCCGGCTTTGAATCCCGGTGAGGCATGGCATGGATGTTGTGTTTGTCTTACAGCGCTGGCTCTCTCCCTTCCCTGTAACCAGTAACTCTAAATTAGGGATGGGCAACTGCATACAGCCCACTGAGTTGCTCACGGTGGTCGTTTAAACCTCCAACCAATTAAAAAAAAAAAAGGAACAGAGTTCAGACTTCCAGTATATCGATTGGCCTCCGAACTGCCCTGTCCCATAGAGCACTCGTGGGAAGCTATGGCACAACATGTCAGGTGTCTGGCTACACCAATCACCTTCATACCTGCATTGAAGGCCGTATTACACACAGCTTGGTTGGCCATACCTCCCATCTACTTCAGGTATTTTATCAAATCGATGCCACGTCGGATAGCTGCTGTACTGAGGGCGAAAAGAGGACCTAGGAAGGTGGTCATAATTCATATTTCATACTGTATATAATTTGCAGCTGTATACAGACTAAAAAAAAAAAAAAGCTAGCTAAAGCCAAACAAAAGACAATTTGCATATATATATATATATATATGAGGACAGAGGTTATTTCGCACATCAAGCAAAGTTGATTTTTCTAACTTGCTAATAACTCTGGAAAGCTTTAAAACTGGCACTAATTTTGTTAAAAATACTTACAAAATTCTCAAGTCCTTCAAGCACTCTGTCCTTAAAAGTTTTTTCAAATTCTGGAATGAAACTGCTGACCATGTTGATAAGCATGTTTTTGCTTTGGTTCTGGACATTCTTAAACATATTCTTAAAGATAAAATTTCTCTTAAAGAATTTTCCAGTAATTTTGTAACCATCAGGTTTCTAAATAAAGCCTACGATAATCTCAATGTAAGGAAGCTGTTCTACAATAATGCAATTTTTTTCCCATCCACAGGCACCAGTCTATTGTAAGTTTTAAATATGTTAAGACCTTAGGGTCAATAGTTAAAAACTACAAACTTAACTCTTCGAGCTACATTCCTGTAATTACTACATGTTCTTGTGATGAACATAGAGAAACAGTTCACTATAATAAGTATTACAACCATATTATCACCGGAAACTTGAGTTTTGTTGAAAATGAAAAGCTTAGGAATTTATTAGAGTATGGCTCTAAATTCAGACCTTCCTTCACAATTTCCAAAGAAAGGATTCTTGAGAGCTTCACTCAAGATGTTAATAGGTACATCGTAAAAACCAGTTTAACGTACAATCAGCCTATTGAGGCCTTCAGAATGGAAATATAATATAATCAATAGCTTCACCGGTGAGTTGGCAGGTCTGGACTTTTGTTTCGACAGAAATCTCTTTTTCTCTGGAGAAGCTAAAAGGTCACTCTCCAAACTACAAGACCAATTTATTTTTACCACTACGGATAAAGCTAGCAATAATTTTGCAATTATCTGTAAGAAGTTCTATTTTGAATTGTTAACTATGGAACTCAATAATAGAGTAACATAGGAGCCCGTAAGTTATTCTACCAAGCAGTTAGAAAATCGGTTTAAGGCATTCTTCAAGAAACTTAAAATTCCACAAACTAGAAGATATGAGCCTGAATTTCCATTTCTTTTTGCAACGGTTAAGTTTCATAAGGATCCTGTGAAGTTCAGGTTCATAGCTAGTGGAGTAAGGAGTCATAAAAAGAAAATAGATCTTGCTTTTGAAGATGTCTTAAAGAAGGTTTTGAAACACATTAGAAACTGTACTAACTTGATGTACAGAGATTTTTGGATAATTAACAATAATGCAGAAGTAATTTCTACTATACTCAAAGTTTGTCCCCTAGATATTAATAGTTATGATTTTGAAAACCTATATACTAATCTGCCTCTATCAGATATAATCACTACCTTTAAAGAGCTGTATGCAGAATTTAAACTTAACCAATTTGTTAATGTAGGAACTTGGAACTCTTATCTCAATTGCTGCATAAAAAATAACCATATCCTATATAATAATACTCTCCATAAGCAAGTGAACGGTATTCCCATGGGAACATCAACGTCCACGAATATCGCTAATCTATTCCTGTTCTTTAAGGAATATAAATTCATTAAAAATCACCCCACCTGCTCAGATAACTACCTTTACACTTTTAGATATATTGATGATCTGCTGTGTATCAATAATTCAAAAGTTATAGAGAGTGATTTTGATAATATCTATCTAGCTCTCTTAACTTATGTAAAACCAACCACAGTAATCAGGAACTTGAGTTCCTAGACTTAAGCATTAAGCTCAACAGAGGTAAAACATCTATTAGCCTCTTTGATAAAAGAGTTAACTTTCCTTTCAAAGTAATTAAATATCTACACTGGAATAATAACATATCAACCAAAGTAATTGAGAATGTACTAATTTCTCAGGTTCTAAGAATTTCAAGAATTTGCAGCAACAATTTGGACTTCAATTACCACATTAATATACTATTAGATAGTTTTCTAGAGAACGAAATTCCTTCTTCTTTCATCAAAAGAACTTTAAGAAAAATTATTCTGAATAATAGAGTAAGGTTGGCAGATCTGATTTAATTTTCTACACAGTTAATAATATGATTCTGACCAATCAAAGCCGTAAGGAAGTTGGCTAGAGGATGCCTATTAACTACCTAAAGGAACCTTAGTGCTATGGATATGAAGGTCCTATTAAAACAAAAAATTAAATAATATAAACAAAATCACAAAAAAGCTTAAAAATCTGTTTATAAAAGAAAATAAAAACAAATAAAAAAGAAAACTAGTTATTCATCACTAGGATAGCTATACTAAAAATAGTAAAACCAACATTAAAATTAATAAGATTCTGATTAATCTATAGAAGCTCACTAAGGTGATTTAATACATGCAAAGATTATTAAATACACTACTCGTGTATTTTATAATATTTCTCATGTATTCTGGAGAGTTAATTCTGCTCTTTCTGATCATACAGATCCACAGTCTTAAGTTTATATATTTTTTCTCCGGTTAAAATCTCCGCGAGTTGGTTTCTTTCTGTATGAGGAGGCCATCAGCCCCACCCACACTGCCCCCCAGCGACTAGGGAGGGGCGGAAGAGGTCAGCCATGTTTTACTCTTGTGAGGAGAAAGTTTCGTCGCACAAGAGGTAAGCTCTCTTCCTTGTATTTGGGTTTTAGGTTTTATAAGTTCAATGTTTGTACTTCATGTACTTTTTCTCTGTTGATTTTTTGCTTTTCAGCTTTTAGGCACTGGCTTGTCTGTTAACATTTTTGCGGGTTTTAACTCTTTCTTTTCTTTGTAACTTTGCGCGTCTTTTGGGGAACCTAGGAACAGCAGATGGCTGCTTGTTCCTTTTCTTTGCGCTGTATTTTCAAAGTAGTTAAGTACTTAATAACTAATTAATTATGCACTTAAAGCACTGCTGAAATACTTCGTACATATTGCAACTAACTGTTTAAGTCATATAACTTTCACAAAGTTTTCTTTAGTTAATTATTGTCTTTAACTTATTCTCGTTTTCGTGCTGTCATAAGTTGTAGAGTAGGGGTTTTAGACTCAAGTTTTCTTTCAAAAATCTGTTTTTTAAAAATTAATATTTCCTTTTTTAATTGCAATGAAAAAATTTGGATTTCTTTTGCATTGTTTTTCAGGTTTAAATTCTCTCTCAAACGAACTTGGCATTTCGTTATAGCTGAAAATTATTTCTAATTATTATGTCACTCTCACAGCTTGAGTTCTCTTTAATCTTCTTCTCTCTGTTTAATAGTAACAGATGAAGAGCATGGGTCGGGCCAGGAAGGTTCATGGATGCAAGCGAAATTGTTAACTAGTGCTAGGTCATACAACTCTGCGGACGACATGACATATATATATTTTTTAAAACAATTTTAGGTGGGAATGTTACTTGCATCTATGGCCTTGCAGAAACCCATTTCCAACTAGGTCTTTGTGGAAGTGAGAAAATGCAGAGTTTTTGCTGGTCCTTGATAAAGCCAAGGCTCAGTATTCTCGACACCTTCTACATTCAGTTGTTTTATTTTATTTTTTTATCTTTTCTCCTTTTACTCACACAGGTAGATACATAACCTTTTCTATGTTGTACTTGGTGTGAGTCAAAATTATATTTGTATTTTTTTGCTTAGGTATCTTCTTAATAGAATGTGAATTCTGAATTTTCAAAACTGCTGCGTTGCAGCGTTTTGATCTTCAGGTTTTTTTGCAACTTTCGTTTTAAATTCTAAAGTTTTTCCTTAGTCTTCAGTTTTGCTCTTCAGTATATATATATATATATATATATATATATATATATATATATATATATCATCAACCATTATCAGTACACTGCTGAATGAAGGTCTGCCCAAGTTTCTTCCACAACGGTTTATCTTGCCCCAGTCTCTTCCATGTCACTCCCGCATGTTTTCGAATTTCATCCACCTATCTCCCGTGTGGTCATCTGGGTGTTTTCCTGTCCCTTGGAATTCTGTCCAGAATTTCGGTTTTTCATATTGGGAGGAGGGGGGGCATAGCTCACTATGCTGACCAAGCGGGTTGGTGAGTGTGGGATAGCATTTCTTCCAATCCCGGTAGTATAGTTATACCACTATTTTTCGGTCGGCAGAGCCCCTTACTGGGAACAGGATGCACCACGAAAAGGCGGGGTTGGCATATGTCAAGGACAGGGCTGTATGTTGTGCATCATCTGACTTTAAGTATGACATGTATATGTATGTATCGCTGCCACCTTTAGCCCCATACATCGCTGAAAGGTTTAGTTTTCATTGGGGCCTAGCCATTTTCTTGGCTCTGGCTCCCCTTATGTCTTAGTGTGACTCTAATTGTAACTAAAGTTATTTATGGCATTTCCGGCAGCCAGAAGATCCAAATGCTAATTCTACGAACGAAGAAATAATTCAAAATTAACTGGCTACATATATTTGCACTAATTAATTCTTACTCATAAGTTTCGTCGTGTGGTTTAGACTTTTCACCGCCGAGCCTTGTTCGTAGGAGGCAAATGTTGATTGGAATTAATCCCGCCTCGTTATGAAGTACAAGTTTCCATCCAGCCGAGTGTAATTCGTTTAGTGGAATTATTTCCGTCAGCGTAACGCGATCCCTCGGAAATTATGAATAAGCCCTCCTAGGATTTACCGCAGAATCTTTACGCAGTGCGTACAAAGGAGCCCGAAGTTTGAAGAAACGTCCTTCGAGGGAGTCCTCGCAACTGCCCTTTATCCTAGATACCAATCAATGACATGAGGGAATGTGCCAGAAAGAAGTGGGAAGTGACAGATCATTTTCTCACTGTTTTCTTGGAGTTTAATGTTCCCCAGGGTTACGTTAAGCGAATTTATATTATGATTTTGTATGAATGAACCAGGGAAATAGTTGCATTACCCTTAACGTTTTCACTTCTGAGCACGGCGTTTTAACTGATGTTACAGAGGAAAGAACACGCTGAATGCGATGAACATACATAAAAACAAAAGAATTATCTGGAATAGTGCCATGACAGTTCTGAATAACTTTAACTTTTTCTTTCTTTCTCCGTGCCTTTTTTCCCCCCGACTCATGCGTGCCATTTATTCTTTGGGTTATCAATAATTTGGGGCAAAAAAAAAAAAAAATAGTAAAATATAATAAATCGTCCAAGAGGAAATGAATTTAACGCCTCAGTGGCTTTAGTTTTTTGACTGTTTTTAAAAACCAAAGAGACGGAGAACTAATAAAGGGAGATTTCTTTAGGCAGAAGTAGCGTAGAGCCGTTGTTTAAATGCGTCGCCTTTCGTATGTTTAATATCCTTACCGCTGGGGAAAGAGCACGCGATATTATTTATAGCATATGCCTTTCCCAAGGAATGTGTTTTTTGCTGGTATCTAGGAAGCAACACAGAATTGTTGCCATGATGTATTTCTTCAGCAGATGACAATTATCTGACCTGAAATCCTCCCCACTCCCCGTTTATATTCCACCGATCCATTTCCGTTCGTCTGCTGTTTCACCGTGTATACGCACTAGTCATCACAAAGAATATAATTTCCTATGTCTGAATGTTTGTCCCACTTTGGTGGTGCAGTGTAAAGAATGATTGCCTGTTTTAATTGTTGAATCCCTGCCCAGTGGCGTACCAATAAAACTCGGGGGGGGGGGGGGGCAAAAATATCTTCGAGGCCCTTTTACGAAAATCTATTAACTTTAAGTTACCGAATTTTTTAAATTTACATTAATTAACCAGCAAGAGTCGCGCTGCCGATCGCAATTTGCGAAAAAAAAAATCGATTTGTCGATATAAAAAAGTTTTGGCAAAAATATTGGCGATCACCTTTCTGTACTGTTATAGCACTTTGGTGGGAAAAAAATTGAATTTCTAAAATGAGTTGGCGAAAACTTCAAAAAAAAAAAAAAAAAAACCAGAGCAACTCCTGAACTAGGTCATTTTAATAATTCAAATTCTTTGGAACCTACAGGCATTTTTCTTAAAATCAAAATTATTGCGCCCTATTGTGTTTAACACAAATGCAGTGATAGAAAGTTTGCGCCGAACTGCGCCAATTTCATTATCTTGCGCCGAACTGCGCCAATTTCATTATCTTGCGCCGAACTGCGCCAATTTCATTATCTTGCGCCAAACTGCTACAAATTACGAAAAAAAAATTAATATTTGTACCCAACTGCGCCGAAACGGCAATCCACAGCAAAAACTGCGGAACGAAAAAAAAAATTTTTCACTGCGCAAAATGCCGTTTTAAACAGCGAATCGAATGACGATTTTTTAAGGTCGACCCGTAATTTGGTTAAACGTAGAACGACGCTTAATCAACACGTACCGCCAATCCCAACATTTCGGAATGTTTTTCACCTACCTTCTAATTCGTTGTTTTTTTCGGCATAAGTGACGAATAGGTTTCGCGATGTAGGTGGTGCTTATGGAGAAAGAGTTTTTACTGTAATGACGTGGTATGTAGGAGAAACGATGCTGTACGTTATGAAATTCCGATGAAGATTATTTACAGATGGCTTGGTGGTCTTTCGGAGTGTTGTGCAATTGAGATTGTTTATATGTCGTTCCCTGCTCTTTCGGATGGCGCAGTTATTTCGTTCCGGGCGAGGTGCGCGATTACGTAAATACAGCGAAAGGTCAGTCGTTATAGCTATTTCCTTGACGCGGAGGACGACTGTAAATGGCTGTCCCGTGGCAGGATACGATAGTTCTGTTTCTAAAGAATTCATAGGTATTCAGAGATGCTAACTTCTACAGATTTTCCGTAGTTTGTACGGATTTTCACTGCATCTTACGGTTTTACGGAAGTCACCCAAAAAACTACGGAAAAGCCCATGCAAGATCCCTGCACGCAATTTTCTGTTTTTTTACCATCTTTTGGTCGAAAAAACGCACTTTACAAATAGTCCCCAATTTGCAGTGATGGAATTAAAATGATTGCCTTAGTTTTGTACGAATGCTAAGTACTAGAAAACGCTTAGTCTAAGTTGATCATATCATGAAAATTTTATTCTTTTAGAGAACTAAAGCCAACCTCTTTGAAATGCTTTACGATTACACACACAACTGCCGTGTGACAATGGCTAACGACCTTTTTCGATTTATACAAAAATGCACAACATAAGTCAGCAAATAAATAACAATTAAGAATTGGGGCGCAAAAAAGTAAAACTACTTAAATTATTTACTCTTGAATAAAAAAAAACGCTTAACAAAATGCCAGAATGTTTAGTACATGTTTTTTTCTTTTGACTCTTTTATAAAATATGACACGGGTCTCTGTTTCTTTGCCCCCGCGAAAAACACTTTTTAGTACATTATATTCTGAGGGACGTGTAGTTATGTGAAAACAAATGTAGCTCCAAAACACCTTATCCTCATTGGTATAAAAATTTCATTCATTGAAATATTTCCTTTACATTCTCTGGTTGACGCACGTGTATCGGAACTATTGCTAGGACTGTGAAAAGGGGCTTCAAAGTCCTCTGGAATAGTTGGTTTTCTTTCATCCTGTTGTTTAAAACTAAAACGGCGAAAATGATTTCTAAACATTTTGCTTATTTACTGCAAAAAATTCAAAAAAAAAAAAAAAGTTTTTTCGTTTCTTTTTAATATTTCGTTCAAAACTGCCGTCACAATTTTTTATCCATTTCTTTAAACCAGTTTCATATGAAGCACTCAAGAGACACATATAATAGCGTATTAAATCCGTTTATTTTTGTGATGTAGTAAGCACAAAGATTCGCGAAGCTTTCGCACTCCACTGGAAGGTTTTTCAAGGCAATGGTAGACATAAAAATTATGTCTACCATTGCCTAGAAAAAGTCTCCCAGTAGAGTGCAAAAGCTTGGTGGATCTTTGTGCTTACTAGTTACTACCAAGGAGGTTAGAAGAAGAGGAGGTGAAGGGACCCGTTGTTTTGAGTGAAGCCAAAACAGATCAGCTGTTTCTGTCCTCTTTCTGAGGCGGAGGGAGTCTGTGCTGCGGGAGTTCGGGAACGTGACGTCACTTTCGGGGCTTAAGCAGTTTTGCTTAGCGCATGCAAACCAAGGATGGAAAGAAGGCATATTTCGTTCTTCTTATTTCTTAACATTAGGCTTTTGGTTATATTTTAAACATGGTTACTTGCACATGAGCAGTATACATGTTTACTTGCATATGGACAGTAAGTAACCATGCGCACTATGCACTTCCGCTCAAAAAATCATTATTTTGTTGAATTTTTTAAAGAAATACCAACACATATTTTACTGTTTTTTCTGGAAATTTTTTATTATGGGAATGAATATTTCAGCTTCAATTTTTTTCATGCCTGTATGGGTAGAGTAAGGGTCCGAAAAACCCGTTCAAAATCGAGATTGCCGCCCCGGTGGCGCAGTGGTCTAAGCGATGGTCTCTGATCATTCGTCCGAAAGAGGTCCGGGTTCGAATCCCGGTCAGGCATGGATGTTGTGTTTGTCTTACGGCACTGGTTCTCTCCCTTCTCTGGAACCAGTGACCCTAAATTAGGGACGGGCGACTGCTTATAGCCCATTGAGTTGCTCACGGTGGTCGTTAAAAAAAAATCAAAAAAAATGGAGATTTTCACATAGAGATATACAGGAGATTCTTAGGTTGGGCGCATTGGCGTAGTCAGCTAAAAAACAGTGGCGTTACGCCAGAAGCACAGGGAGAGGGGCTGATGCCACCTCCTCTTACTTCAAACCTCCTTGGTTACTACACAAAAATAAACGGATTTAATACGCTATATGAGTCTCTTGAGTATTAACAGATTAACAGTATGGTGTATTTATAATTACGTTTCATATGAAGTTTTCTTCAAATAAAAATTGTAAAAACTTTTTGCGGAGACTTAGAAGCCTTTCTAGCGGTGAGCCCCCCCCCCCCCCCCCCCCGCAGTAGAGGGTTGCGGGAGCAACCGGTACATCCCTGTCCCGGACTCAACCAATATACTTTTTTGTTGTTGTTGTAGTGATGTTCATGAAACATAGTTTCACATTTGGACATGACAAACAAAAAAGAAAGTACTGGTCGTTAAAAAATCACTTCACATATCTTATTTTCCCCCGTCATTAATTACGGGCTTTCACCTAGTGTTTTAAGATTTACATTGATCCTGATATTCGTATACCTTGCAGCAGCGCCGGTCCGAGGGATACGCCAAGTAGGCAGCTGCTTAGGACACCACCAAAGGGAAGGGGAGCCAAATTAGCCCATGAATTTGTGAAATTTCTTTCATAGAAAAATTATCCGCTAACTTTTTTTTTTTTTTTTTTTTTATGAGCTGGTCTGTACTTGCCACAAAAATGAAAGCTGAACACTCCTTTGTTATTTCTTTGGCGCGTGCAGAGATCCTAGATATATACACTGAGTGGCCACTTTATTATGACCACCCCCTCAGTACTTCGTTGGGCCACCTTTTGGCTTTAATACTGCGTCGATTCTTCGTGGCATGGACTCCACGAGATGTTGATAGGTGGTTTGTGGAATCTGAGACCATGCTTGATGAATAGCACTTTCCAAGAGTGTGAGATTGCAGGGTTGTGGATCCAGCTGTCTGATGGCTCGTTCAATTTCATCCCACAAATTCTCAATGGGGTTGAGATCTGGAGATTGTGGGGGCCACCCAAGCAAAGTAAACTCAATGGCATGTTCCTGAAACCAATCCTGTACAATGCGAGCTCTATGGCAGGACGCATTATCTTGTTGAAAGTAGCCATCGCCATTGGGATAAACCATCCCACATAACAGGATGCACTTGGTCCGCAACGATGTTTAGATATGATGTGCCAGTCAGACGTTGATCAACACGAATTGAAGAATCGAAAGCATGCCACGGAAACATCCCCCAAACCATACCACTGCCTCCACCAACTTGAAGGGTTGTAGCAATGCATTTGGGGTCCATGCTTTTGTGCTGTTTCCGCCAAATTCTCACTCTGCCATCGGCATGGTGCAACTGAAAACGTGATTTAATTTGTTTCCAATTATCGACTGTCCAATCCTTGTGCTCTTGTGCGAACTGGAGACGTTTTCTCTTGTTAACTGCAGACGGCAAAGGTGTTCGAACTTGATTGACGGCAAAGGTGTTCGAACTTGGTAGAAGGGACTCTGGGTGTGTTTACTGCAATCCACATATATATATGTAAAGCCAATTAATTGTTTGCTATCCTTTATTTACTCCTCCTTCTCAGATGAACCTTTCATGTAAATAACGCAGACAGCTATGTATGATTCAGTCATTTTGTGAGTAAAATTACTATTCTTATTTATTACCATTAATATATTGGACTACTTATTTGTAGCATAGCATATAATTGTGAGTTAGTGACATATCTACTGAGCATACTAAGTTGAGATTAGAGCTATTTCTTACTGTGTTTGGGTGCTTCTTACCGGAGAAAAAAAAATATATATCACAGGAAGGGGGTGGGGCGCGAAATTTAGCACATGCCTATATTCGTGCGTCCCTGGCCCTGCCTTGCAGTATTTCTAGCCAAAGTTAATGGATGCAATCATATCGGGGCGCAGAAAGAGAGAACCGTAAATGTTATTGGTGTTAATCCTGGACTGTTTCCTATAGCGATTCTACTCCTGCGGATTTCTACAAGATTCAGTGCGCATTTTTGAGCTGGTTCCCGTATTAATTAAGCTGAAAGGTACAATTCAATATGCGACCGGTTCAAAACAAGCCACTCGTGAGGCCACCATGTATGTATGTATGTATGTATGTATGTATGTATGTATGTATGTATGTATGTATGTATGTATGTATGTATCCGTCATCTAAACCAGTGTTCCGCAACCTTTTTCTACTCGCGGCACACCATTAATTATCCATGACTCAGCACGGCACACCAAAATGTTAATCCCCTCAAAAACGTATGATATGACACTATTAGTATAAATACGTAATGTAATCAACCTATTAATATTAGGACGGAACACTCCGTACAAGGAATTTGTCCGTCTTGAAAAATAAAATAGTTTAATAGTGATAGAAACTAGCAAGACTGACTAGCAATCACAATTTTCGGACTACTTCAGTGCACAGCTGTGATAGAACTGGAAATAATTGTAAGACGCGGGACTATACTCTTCAAAGGGACGAAGGGACACATATACCGACTTATTTAAAATAAAGTCTAACAATGGGTGGGTGCATCTGTACAGAAAAAAATTTATAAAGTTAAAGAAGCACTACTAACAAATAGACAAATAACAAAACAACGTAATAAAAGACAGGGAAAGTTTTGCTAATCCCAGCACTTTTAGGGAAAATCGTACACAGAACATGCCGCAAGTGTAACAAAGAAGCCGCATAGCGCAGCGGTAGAGGCGAGAAATACATCTATATCAATAAGCAAAACTACGATAGAACAACAACTGTGAGTACATAATTTACATTTAATTTCTTGGAAGACATAAAAATTCGCGGCATGTAATAAAAAATTATAAACAAGCATCATCTTATTTAATCGGTGCAGCGGTATAGAATGAAATACAAGCATATGAAACACAGTAACTGGGATAAAATTAAAGAATAAAAGTCGACGATTAATTTCTTACAATAGGATAATAGGTAAAAGTTCGTGTCACACCTTTCACTTTGTGGGGGCACACCGGTATGCCGCGGCACACCAGTTGCGTAACACTGATCTAAACGATTCGTTGACTGCGTCTAAACGGGTACTGACAATTATGTGTACTGAACAATGCACAATTGTGTTCCAGTTTTGAAGCTGGTTTGTGACTAGCGCCAGAGCAAGCGTTTCTAGTCTTGGGAGGAAGGCAAGACTTGAAATTATGCCCCTTCGTGTTCAAAAAGTTCATCTCTGAGCAGTTTTTATTTTCTCATACCACCGTTATAGTAAAGCATTACGATCTCTCAAAAATCAGATTATTGACATAATTTTACTAAAAATGTGAAAACTAGGCAAATACTCAATCAATTAGTTGTAAATGTCAACATAAAAGTTATGTTAATTCCTACAAAACAGGAGCGAGGAGGTTTGGAAAAATTCCATCAAGGTTAAACAGTCAAAGGAGCTTTCTGCAACAGAGCACAGATTATCTCTTAATCTTTATAGCATATTCAAAATGGTCTCGTAGAATGGGCAAATTCTTGGGAAAATTTCGCGTATTGTTTTATATGCCGCTTCGCTCTTTAAGAAAATTCTTTTTATTCATATGAGATGCGCACACCTCATAAGAGTACATTGCTCTGTACTGTGGTTAGCTACGCCAGATACTCTATGCGACAAACTAAACCCTTTCAAAAGAAAAAATACTGAGGTACAGCGTAACTTTCTTTTCGAGTTAGAATTTTCAGCAAATTTAATCACACATCATGCATTTCCATTTGTTACCCCCCCCCCCCAAAGAACATGAATTTACATTCCTATAGCATGAACATTCTGCGAGGGCGGTTGCCCTTCCTGCCCACCCGGTAGCTACGGCCCTGTATATGACATTTAATTTCAGTATGTCGTTTTGAGTTGGGGCAGCGGGTGGCCTAGTGGGCAGCGTTCGTGGCTGCCACGGAAAGGGTCTCAGGCTCGATCCACTAAATTTTCGCCGTGCGTCGGATGGGCACGTTAAGCCGTCGGACCCCGGGTTCTGGCCCCCGGTAATAAATAAGGGCGTCTTTCTCCCCCTTTCTACTTCGCTTCCGTGTCACTTTCCTATCGGGCGCTCTAGCCCAAATCTCCTAGTTTCCTGTTTCTAAGGGCTGTTTAAGACCTGGGGTCAGACACTCCCTTCCTAAAATCCTCTACATATGATCATGACGTTTTGAGCTTCATGATCGTTAGTAATGATTGCAAGATATAAGGTGGACGTCAAATAATTTTGCTTCCTATAGGCTACTTCCAATGGAAAAACTTCTGTAAACATTTTCTTCACAATTAATGCGTTCCCAAGGATGAAAATTTGAACATCGATTAAAATAGCTTCATTTTATAACTTGGAATACTTCATATTTTCTAAAAGATAACCATAATTTATGCAATCCACCATTTGTTTGTCTACTGACGTCATCGAAGTACAGGTCGCGCCATCTTTTTTCTGGACAATTAATGCGTTGACAAGGATGAAAATTTGAACATCGATTAAAATGGCTTCATTTTATAACTTGGAATACTTCATATTTTCTAAAAGATAACCATAATTATGCAATCCACCATTTGTTTGTCTACTGACGTCATCGAAGTACAGGTCGCGCCATCTTTTTTCTGGACAATTAATGCGTTGACAAGGATGAAAATTTGAACATCGATTAAAATAGCTTCATTTTATAACTTGGAATACTTCATAATTTCTAAAAGATAACCATAATTATGCAATCCACCATTTGTTTGTCTACTGACGTCATCGAAGTACAGGTCGCGCCATCTCTTTTCTGGTTTCAACACCACCAAAGGAAAAGTTATTTGGTTTTTAATATAATTATGGTCATGCTTTAGAAAATATTAAGTATTCCAAGTTATAATAAAGTTATTTTAATCGTTGTTCAAATTTTCATCCTTGGGAACACACTAATAGTGAAGGAAATGTGTACAAAAGTTTGTCCATTGGAAGTATAGGAAGCAAAATTACTTGACGTCCACCTTAATAATGTATGTACTCGTATGTATACATATTAATGTCTGACATAGGTTTATAGTTTTTTTTTTTATTTTTATTTTTCGAGGTTTAACCGCCACCATAAGCAACTCTGAGGACTATGAACAGTCGCCCGTCCCTAATTTGGGTTCATTGGCTTCAGAAAAGGGGAAGAGCCAAAACAATCTCTAAAAAAAAAAAAAAAGTCTCAGAACTGCTATATGACGTCATAGTTAGGCCTTGCTGCTCTTGAGCACTGATCGTGTATTGCGTTGTCTCTGTGGAGAAATATTTTGGCGAGTGCGATGCTATATATAATTCGCGCAGAAGGTAGGCAATAAAGTGACCATGTTTATTTTTTTATTTTTTGCCCCTAGATATATCTTTAGTTTTAATATTTCCCCCCCCCCCAGTTTCCTACAATATCGGCAAGTATTCAGTTATGAAGAAACTATTAAATTTGTCCTTTACGGCATCACACGAGAAACCCAGCATTTTGTCTACTGACAGTTTTTTTTTTTTTTTAGAATATTTCATTTTGAGATTTTCGAAATCACTTTCACGTTCGTTGTGTGATTAAAAAAAAAAACTTTGTCTAATTACATAACAAACGCAAAAACAAAATTTCTGATTCAGTGAGTACGTTTTCATTTTTCAGAAAGGAGTAAGGTGCTCTAAAATTCTCTAAATTGAAAGTCTTACCACTGTTTATGAAAAAAAGAAAAATATACATTTACATCTCTAAGAAAACTTCTTTGTTCAATAAACATGGAAAGTGTTAATTTTTGATATCTTTGAATTTACACATAACATCGAAAATTTTATGCTGGGAATTCTGAACATCGTATCCTTTTTCGCTTTCAACTTCGTGATAACGTTTTACAAAGGGTACTTTATTTTTTACTTCAGCAGTATATTTTAGAGCATTTTTTTTTTCTTCCTACTAAAATTGCACTATTTTCATCGCATTTTTCGTTGGTAAAAGATAATAAATATCGTGAATATCAATTTGAAAAAAAAAAATATTACCCTTTATTATATACATATATGTATAGCCAACTCAATCACCAAATTCAAAAAAAAATTTCGCCAATGTATTGTAACATTACGAAAAGATAATCGGCAAAACTTTTTTCCATCGCCAAAACGAGTTCTTTTTTTACAAATTGCGAAGAATCCGATCTCTCTCTGTGTGTGTGTGTGTGTGTGTAACATTTCTAAAGAAAATTCCCATATCAGTAGAATAGTGCTTTCGAAATTCCGCCATTAAACTTGATTTGCAAGTGCACTGCCGTTGGCGTGAAATTCTTCCGAGTATGGTGTTAATCCATTTAAGCTTGAGATCTTCCCCTTCAGGAAAGCTGAAGACTGATGCTTTCGATTGATTCGCATACTTTGATTTGCACATTGGGAACACAACATTTTCACGACATTTTTTGTTTTGTCTAAAATTGTGCACGAGTAATAATAGGTGACACTGAACACAACGGCAAAAGTATGGTTGTACTCAAAATGCCCGCGTTGAGTAAACCAGCGAAGAGGTGGCCTTTTGCGCGGTCGTCACAAGTTTTCCTCCCAAAAGTTCTGAGGCTTTCTGTTAGAGACTGTTTTGGAAGAGTCAGCGCTGTAGGACAAGCAAAACACCCATGATTCATTCGGGACGACTTAACCCAAAACCAAAGCCTCTGACTACTCGACTCGGTCACCCGAACGGCCTGGTACACGTTCAGTTTGTTGAATGGTGAAAAACAACACACACAACATACACTGGTGTGGAAAAATTAAGGACGAAGAGGAGAAGTTAGCATAACAGCGGAACGAGCAGGCAGAACGGACCGAAAGACCACTCAGGAGATAGATTAGGGTCCGGTACGGTAGGGCATGCGCATATATGCAGCATGACGTAGGGGGAGGGGGGTTCGGAAGGGTACAAAGCACACGGGCGGTGTACGCTCAGTAATTCGGTGAAAGCTATTGCACGGTGTACATCGGTTTGAACGAAGTCTAGTTGCTGCCACCGTGTGATATTGCCAACAGGCAATCCAGTAGACGACATCTGAATGACTTTACCCGAGGTCGCGTCATTGGACGGCGGCGGACGACCGGTATATTGTCCTACAGGCGAGAAGAGACAGTCGGCAGACAACGGGAGAAATCACAAGGCACATGCAACAGACAACTGGACGTCCGTTATCGCGTTTTACCGTGGCCAGGAGGCTGCACAAAGGTGGTCTATTTGCACGACGAATGCCATTAACGCCTGCTCATCGGAGACTGCGGTTTCTGTGGTGCCAGAACACAAGAACTGGACACATCAGCAAAGGGGTCGATTTCTCTTTACGGATGAGAGCCGATTTAGTCTGACGAGCGATTCCGGACGTATACACATCTGGAGAGAGCAGGGAACACGCAATAACACCTCCAACATCATCGAAAGGAACCGGTTCGGGGAGGTATCATGATTGGTAGCCGTACTGACCTCCACATCTTCCAAGGAGGTTTAGTCACTGGTGTCCGCTATTGTACCGAGGTTCTCCTACCTCACGTGCGTCTGTTTAGAGGTGCTGTGGGTCCTGAGTTCCTCTTGATGGACGACAACGCTACACCTCATCGTACAGTGGCTGTCGCAGAGCTGTTGGAGAGTGAAGATATTCAACGTATGGATTGACCCGCAAGGTCCCCGGACCTAAATCCAATCGAACACGCGTGGGACCTTCTCGGGAGACGCTTGGCAGCAGGTCACCAGCCGCCAGCAACGATTTCGCAGTTGCGATTGGCGCTACAAGAGAAATGGGCAGCGATGCCTCCACAGCTCCTTGACAACCTCGTCCTCAGCATGGACAGACGTTGTAAATCCTGCAACGCAGTCAGGGGTGATCATATCCCCTACTAAAGACTGGATTTTTCTTGGCAGCCGCCGGTCACATGAACGTTTCTGTCTTCTGTCCAGTTGTGCTCGAAGCTACCTTTTCAATAAAGTGCCTTTGTATCCTTTGAATTTCTTTATTAGACTGTTTTGCTCACTTGTCCCATATTCTTACATCTTGGGGATCTTATGGTATGATTTGAGTCGATGTGGAGCACTTCTGCACGACGTTACATTCGAAAAACCGTCTCGTCCTTGATTTTTGCACGCCAGTGTATTACTGAGCTTTTATTGTGTGTACGTCGCTCAGTATTGCGGACGCGTTAATGTGATTACAGATGTTGATTTATATCTTCACCACTTGATGAGAAGGGCACGTGTGCATGTGATTTCCCCATACTGTACCGGTGGTATCTGTTTGTTGAAAAACTGATATAAGGAAAGAGTGTAGTTTCGACTCAAGTGCGACTAATGCACACGAGTTCGCACTCTGATTACTTCAAGCTGGACTTCCAGCTACTCTGAGATGTGAACATTTAACATTTTGTTGCATGACATCAACTGCCAGCATTAATTAATATTGGATGCACACTGTTAACCTAATGCTTGAATAAAAATTTCTTAACGTAGGATATGCGATGTGAAAGGGAAGCGTGTGCACCAAAGGAGTTTCAAGGTGACTTGGAAACCATGAAGGTCAACGAGAGCACACATAAAATTTTTGGATCTGTTCATCTTTTGACATGCTGTTATCGGCATTTCCTAGGGAACCCACAAAAATCTGTAAATTTGAATTGCTGCGTTTTTTCTCCTAATTTTATTCGTGAAAGGCTTTATTAGCTTACTGGCTTTGGTGGCCTCCTTTGTTAACTTGATTGCCTGGTTGCAGATGTAGTCTTCGATCAGCCTTAAATAGCGAGGAGACTACTCCTCCTCCTACTCTTTACAGCTGTGCCCCTATTGTTTAGTTGTGCGCAGTTTTTCTACTTCCTCAAGGAAGTGACTAGTGAGAGATCGAAGTGAGCGTCTCAACAACTCAGTATGTTGTAAACATAGGGAACTCCCATTGAAGTGTTCTTATCTTTAAAATACGGCTGTTCGACCATTTCCGCTCTTCATATCAGTAGACGTTTGTTTACAATCTGAGGAAGGTCGTTTATGTGTCAGAATCTTGAATATGTTGATGGAGGGGTAACTTCCTTTTTCATAATTCGATAATATCAGCATCTCTTGGAGAATGATTGTAGTCGTAAGTTAACATGCTACATGACAGTTGCATTGTGAGCGATTTCTTTTTTTCTCGAAAAATAAAATCCTTTGTTTTACTTCACGCGACGGTTTTGTCCCAATCGCGAGTGAGAAATTTCGTTTGCTACTGTGGCGGTATCTCTAAACTGCACTATGCGATGCAGAGTTACTTCCACAATTACTGTATTGCAGGGTAAAAATTGCTATTTTTTCACAATATTGTGTGCACCTCCCCCCCCCCCTTTTTTTAGTATGTGCTTCACTTCATCCATTCCCCTCTTTTTTTATGTTGCCCTTGAATATTTAGAAGTCTCCAATCTTTAATGTAGAGCCACTGGAGAGCCGCAACATCCGTGCCTCCTGGGGTTCGAATCCAGACCCAGCACAGTATAAGAGGTCAGAACCCAGCGCCTAGTACTCCTCAACCAATGGGCGGCCAAACTGGATTGTGAATACGGTATCTCAGCATCTACAAGTCGGACTCTAAAGAATTTTATAGTTAGCACATCCGCTTACCGACCAAAGGGTCTCTGGTTCGATCCCAGTAGGTTGAGATGTGCTGCGATCTGTTGAGAGTACATCCACCTACCGACCCAAGGCTCTCGGGTTCGATCCCAGTAGGTTGAGATATGTTGAACCAAAAAATGTCTGCTGTGCTTCGGATGGGCACGTTAAGCCATTAGACCCAGGCTACTTCCCCTCCGTTAAAAATAAGGATGTATGTTTGTTACCCTTCCCGATTCCCTCTCTTCACGCCTGGTGAGGTGAGGTGAGTACCTTTGACGTCATGTGATGTCAGTCGCGTTGGCAACGCTCACTACTCCCGGCAAGGCTAACCTGACTATGGCGTAGAAGGTACTGAGTGTATACTTCAACAGCATTATACACTGAGTGATCAGTGAATTATGACTACCTACCTAATACTTCGTAGGCCCTGCTTTCGCCGTCAGGACAGCAGCTACAGCGATTCAATAAGATGCCGAAAGCATTTTGGAGGTGTTGCTAACCACGCTGTGTGTAATGCAGTCTTCAATGCATGTATGGAGGTGATTGATGTATGCAGACGTCTGATGTTGCCGTTCCATAGTGTTTCACAAGTGCTATATGGGATTGGTATTAGGGGAGTTCGGAGGCCAATCGATATGTTGGAAGTCTGAAACCGTGTTTTTCAAACCATTCTTGCACAACATTGGACCTGTGGCTCGGCGCATTGTCATCTTGAAAGGCACTGCCGACATTCGGGAATAAATGCAACATTGGTGGGTGTTCAGAGGCAGCAAGCAATTCACGATAATGGGCACCAGTCATACGTTGTTTTACATGCACCAGGGGTCCAAGTTCCTGCCAGGTGCGCATGCCCCACACCGTACAACCGCCTCCACTGGCTTGCACTGTGGAGACTCTGCAAGATGGATCGAGTGCCTCATGTTCTTTGCTCCAAATACGTGCACAGCCACCGACGGAGTGGAGTAAAAAAGAACGCGACTCGTCAGACCAGCACACTTTTTTCAGTCGTCCGACTCCCAACTTTCATGATCTTTGCCGCAGCCGAGTCTCTTCGCAGCGATGAACCGGGGTTAGGAAAGGATGTCGTCGGGGTTAATAGCCCATACGTGGGAGCGTGCGACGCATGTCCATAAAAGATACTGTTCCGAGTTGACTTCTGTTATACTGGGTATAGTCAACTGTTGACTAGTGTTTCGTGTGTAGTCCTGTACAAGTAGTCGGACCTGTCGCTCACTTCTCACATCAACCTTTTGCTGCCCTGTGCATTTTTGTCTGCTGGTCGTTGTTTGACCATTTTCACATCATAATACACCTACGACAGCTCGCAAAACCTCCCTGTTCAGCCGTTTGGAGAATCGTTCGACCCTCTCTCCATGCTCCGACAACCTGTCCTTTCTCAAAGTTCGATAACTCCTTCCGTTTACCCCTCACGCTACGAATTTTACTACCTACTGCTCCACTCACACCTTATACATGCTACATCGGTTGCTAATCGCACCCTTCCGGAAATCACGTGGTCAACGGGCCGCATCCACTTTTGGTAGGGATAGTCATAATTCAGTGATCACTGAGTGTATATTTCCAACCTGAAAGCTCGTATTAGAGCTTGAACTGACACTTGAAAAAGTACATAAATGTTCAAAACGTTGTGCGTGCGAACGTTGAAAAACTGATGATCACTGTTTTGGTCGTGTTTCTAAACAATACATACGCTGGTCACAAAACGTTAGGGATATTGCATGAAGGATGCATTTATCTGACGCAAGCGACACGCTTTGAAATAACACCAGTGAGGCTACGTAACACAAACGGTAAAGTGTGCGTTTACAAAAAAACAAAACAAAAACAATTTATTGTGCAATTTCTGTACACAACAAAGTAGCACTGCAATATAGACAAAATGGTAAATTAGGAGAATGTTCATACCTCTTGATTTCAACACTTGGTAACACCACCTCTGTGTCAAAGAACGTCTTGACACCTAAGAGGCAAACTTGCAATGACATTATTGATGAGTGTCTGGGGCAGCTCATCCCAGCCACCCCGGTGGCGCAGTGGTCTAAGCGATGGCCTCTGATCATTCGTCCGAACGGGGTCCGGGTTCGAATCCCGGTGAGGCATGGATGTTGTGTTTGTCTTACGGCACTGGCTCTCTCCCTTCCCTGGAACCAGTGACCCTAAATTAGGGACGAGTGACTGCTTGTAGCCCATTGAGTTGCTCACGGTGGTCGTTAAACCTCCAATCAAAAGAAGAAAAAAAAAAAGAAGCTCGTCCCATATTGCAGGCGCAACACGTTAGAGGTCTGCCAGTGCAATGGGGTATGGACCGTGGTTATCCAGACGTCGCTGTATAGCGTCCCAAATCAATAGGAAAGGTCAGGAGACCTCGAAGCCAGCTGTAACGATTAAATCCCATGATTTTTCAGGCTCTTGGCTCAGTGACAGGTTGCATTATCATCGAGAAAACGGAATGCATACCCAATAGCAGCGTGAAACAGTGTCACAATGAGCACAATGATGTCGTTTCGGTACAATGAGGCATTCATGTTAGCTTGACAAACGTACAAGGAAGTACGGCCATTAAAACACTTCTGCCCAGACCAAAACTGACTGCCGCTAGTAAGGGTGGATGGACTTGTACATAGTGTGGTTGCATTCGTATGCCGGATCTCCCCCACACCACGTGTCCTCGTCAAGTATCAGGATAAAGAACGAAACGAGATTAGCCTGTGAAAAAATACATGGTGCCACTCCGCATTCCATGACATGTACTGTTGGCCCCAGGTACAGTTTTCACGACGGTGAGTTGATGTCAATGCTATACATTTAGCGCCATCGTCGCTCTGAGTCCGAACTTGTGAAGACGGTTTCGCACCGTTTTCGTACACATTGTGACCCCAGAAACAGTTTGAAGTGATTCCTGGAATTTGCTGCTGGTGCTACTAGGTTTTCTCCGATCACATACTGTCAGGTGGCAATCTTACTTCCCGGTAGTTATCCTCGGCAACCACTCCTGGGTCGATTTGCAACATTTCCATGCCGTAGAAATCTTGTGTGTAGCCGATTTGCTGGTGTGGGAAATGTTTTCATGGCCTATACATTAAATGGTCCCCATATATCCATCGAAAGACATTTGAACGCCATGGTATCTTAAACACCGACCATATTCATTCCTTCGTGGCTAAGGTTTATCCTCAAACAGATAGACACGTCCAGCAGAATAACGGACTCACTCACAACGCACGTACATTCACCGAATGATTTCAGGAACATGCCTAACAGTTTACATTGCTTCTGCACAGTCCCCAAATTATAACTTATTGAGCATCTCTGGGACGAGGTGGAACATGCTGTTCGCTGCGAAAATGTGTCGTCGTCCAGTTTGCGACAAGTGCGCTACTCAAATCATTTTCTCATGGTACAACATTCCGGCACAACACTTAGTATCTGGTTTGTTCCATGCCCGACGAATTCGTGCTATTCTTCAGGCTCAGGGCGGTGCAGCACACTACTATACTCCAATTCACCCTAAAAGAGCACTGTTGGAAAAGGAGGGAGAGCCTTATCACGACTCGTCGTGGAACGCAAGAACGGTATCCATCCGCGTTAATGTGCTCTTCTACTTTTTCCTTTCTGATCCACCAACACATCTCACAAGCAGTCGGGATTGTGAGCGGGAATCTGGCGGAGGCCGAACTGCTTCCCCTACCGCATGTTTAAGTAACCAACCCAGGGCTGGACTGGGGACAAAACGCAGCCCTGACATTTTTAATTGCGGCAGCTCACTTTGACTTCTTCGTATAGCTTTAGGTGAAAAACTGAAAGTATTTACCGTCCATCCGTCCAATTTAGCAATTTGATCACAATAGTAAACTGGAAAACTTTTTTGCCTATTGTAAGATTTTCTTGATTTTTGACATTTGTTATGCCTTGCAGGGCAGCTTCAATAGAACACAATCCCGACAGATCTGCATTGGAGAAAGTAAGATATGCTGAAATACTGCAATTTATATTTGTGTTTTGGTCTCAAGAGATTTCAGTTGTTTTAATGTTTACGTGCACAAAGATACTGAAAATGGCCAAATAATAGTCAAGGAAAACTCTTAGTATCTTGGGGAATTATGTTTAAAAAAAGAAAAATGAAGATCTATGCAATAAGAATATTTGCAGAACAGGAGAAAAAGAAATTCTGAATTAAAAAATTACTATTTATATTTTTATGTGTACATAACTTCTTGGGTATCTAGAGAAGTGCCTCTACAACGAATTACATGCGATGAAGCAGCAACAGAAGTATCTAGGGATTGGGAGTAATTACAGCTGCTACTCATTATCCAAGTGCGCTTTTAGAGTGACAAGAAATTTTGAAAGTAACTTTAACAATTCAATAAAGCTTCCACGATACACATTCTCATCTTCCATCATGGCAGCACTTCCATTATTTCCAGGAAACGGAAGATCTCGGTTACCAATAAACTTTAAAATTTCTACAATTCTTTCTAATATTTTTTTTATCTCCAAAATTTCTGTCTCCCGTTTAGATAACATTCTTTAAAGAATACATTTTTCAAATCGCCACTATAGCAACTTGTCAAATGTGCTTCGGCACATGCAAAATATTGTTTGCTTGTTTCATGTTCAATAATACATTGCATCGCATGACGCCAATCTGTCATACCATGAACAAAAACATTGGGATTATTTCTGTTTCCATAGGCTAAGCAAGCAGAACAAAATTACGCCTTTTTTTTTTTTTTTTTTTTTTGCTGAATAAGACAGGCGCTGCGTGAGCATACCACTCTTTTGCGTAAAATTTTTTCGAGGTAACAAGCAAGGAGGAAATATCAGATTAATAAGGGTGAAACTTAAAAAAAAAGTCAGTTGTAAGTTTACTAACCTCAAAAAGAATAAAGAAAATCATTCATAGCAACGTCCTCATCTTGCAGTTTTGAAAAAAAATTATGAAAATGAACACCAGTTTCTTTCAAAACAGAATAAAACTGAAGAGCATCCCCATCATCTGAAGACACGTCACAAACTATTTCTTCAAGAAAATATCCTTTTTCTGGAGAATTTCACACTTCATTCCTAACTGAAATTACTTCCGTTTCAGAAGCACATACAGATTTATCTATCTGCTTCTGTTCCGTCAATGTACGATACGTCACAGGATATGAACCAGACGTTTTACGTACTCTCTGTTCATTAAACATGTCACCTAAATTTCGAGTTGATGAAGCGTCTTATTCATGAAGCTTCACTTTCCTTTTCCTTGTCTGGCCTTCCTCGCGCTTCCGCGTTTTGGACTAATCTATCAAACAAAAGTTTACCTTCAAAATCTCAATTCACAAAAAAAAAAAAAAAAATTCCTATTACTTCCAGCTACAAAAGCCACACATGTAAAGGTAGAATCAGTAAGCAACCATGATGCAACTTCCGGTGTTGTTTTTTTAAACGGCTGTGGCCATTTTCAATGACCTAAGGGTAGTTAGTATCAGTGTCTTCAGCAGCAGCTAAAACTACGTAACGAACTCTATGCCCTCGAAAAGCAGATGAGAGCAAGTGATTGGAGACCTTGGAGCAATTTGACAGTGATACAATTCGCTGCTAATCATCAGCTTTTTATGCCCGCTTATTGCTTATGCAGACTATCTCTCAGCTCATGCAATATTTCTCAATTCTTCGTAATTCTGTTTGGACTTGTTGAACAGAAATAGTTTGACACCGATGGCCCAACAGCAGAGTTTCGCGACGGCCCACCGGGCATTTGTCAGGTGACTCCTATGGCCAGTCCGGCCCTGAACCAAACCTTCGAGTTTCCCCGATTGTCAATTTATTGTTTCTGTATTGTTAATGTTGGTAGAGGTATTGCACCCTTTCCCCCTGTCCGAGTTGTATCCAAAGTGGGCAGAAACAGCCGAAAGTGCGAAGCTCTTGATTCAGCAACTTCTCATAACAAATTTATTTCCAAAAGCGCACTAACTTCTGGAACTTTTTTTAAATGGAAATTTTGTCTGATGAACTGCTGAGCAAACAAAAATGGATTCTGAGCAATAATTCAACTGGTTTTAGCTCAAAAGTGTAGGGACTACTTTTCGTAGCGGAGGTAGCTGTTTCGCACCCTACTTAGTGGTACACTCTTAGGTTGACTCGGAGTATAGGTAGGTGTACCTAATAAACGGGCATCTCAGATATATAACAATAGTCGGAAGATTGCAACGTGAGGTTGTGTAGGACTGATAGTTGTACCCATAACGACGTATAAAGCGTACTATCCGTTATTCACTTCACAATATGATTGCCATAACGTTTAACACACGTAGAATCGCGAATTTAGGCATTCCCATCTTATGAAGGCCTTGGCACTTAATGAAATGACGTCACACTTTCAGTCAGGTCGATATATAGATCAGATCATGTGTAGAGGATTTTAGGAAGGGAGTGTCTGACCCCAGGTCTTAAACAACCCTTAGAAATAGGAAGCTAGGAGATTTGGGCTAGAGTGCCCGATAGGAAAGTGGCACAGGAGCGAGGTAGAAAGGGGGAGGAAGACGCGCTTATTTATTGCCGGGGGCCAGTACCCTGGGTCTGCTGGCTGGTTTGTTATTTATATATATTAAACATTTCATAGTACCCGCTATTTACTTTTTCAAAGTAAATAGCGGATACTATGAAATGTTTAAACTTGCTCAATTATGCTTGTTATTGAATTAAAACAGATCAGAAGGAAAAAGCTATGTTAATTTTATGTTACGTTTCTAATGTCTTTTAACTAGAAATAAGCAATAATTAAGCAAGATAGATACATCTCACAGTAAGAGCAATTTTCTTTGAAAAATAATTTTTGAAGGAATATAACTGGTCAGGTCCACAGTTGAACGGAAAAATGCGGCGTCAACTGGACCTGCCGCAAAGTGTGACGTCACATAATTAAGTGTTATAGCTTTATTTTCTCGAAGGTCGCAACTGGCCACGATTGTGCTGATGTTCGATTCTGGCATGAGGCATGAATGATTCATTGTGAATGATTGTCCTCTTTCTGGAGCCAGTGAACCTAAATCAGGGATAGCGACCCCTCGTAGCTTGCTCATGTGGGTTTCTACACCCCGAACTGGAGCCCGGGTTAGATTCCCCCAGATGAGGCATATGGAGGTTGAGGTTTTTTTCAGTGCTGGCTGTTTATCTTCTCTTCTTGAACCACAGTGGCCCCAAATTAGTGACGAGCGGCTGCTTGTTCCTTAGAATTGCTCATGGTGGGTTGTTAAACCCTGAAACAAACTAACGAAACAAAAATCGCCGAAATAAAGCGCCCCCCTCCCGCCCTTTTTTTTTTTAATTTTTTTTTTTTTTATCGTTAGTAGAGAATAAAATCCTTTCGGGACTGTCTACACCAACAAAGATATCTACCTACGACCGCAAAAGGAAAGAACATTAACTTTTCCGCTTCGAATAGCTGGCATACAACTTGAGTGTCAAGTTTCCAATAATTCTGGTGTTTGCTAATTCGTTTACTTGCGTATAGAAATAAAGTCTAATATTCAAGTCGTTTTTCTACCTCCCCAGACTTATAAGTTCTGTTCGCCCTAGTTCAAACAAGCCTTGCTTGTGTAAGGGATCAAATTGTATGTGTTTAAGCTCCTTGCGCCATTTCTCTCGGTAGCGTGGAATTTGGATTTTGCGGATAGTTGGAAAATCGTGGAATTTGCGGACACTAGCAAGGCTCCAGGGACTCACCCCTCCTCTCTTTACGGGCTTGGCCATCGTTTTTGTGATGTCAGGCTGAGCGACGGAGTTGTGCAATAAGAAGGTTACAGTACTATTCGTTTCTGGGCATTCAGTCGTTCTTAATGCTTGAAGGAACAGCTGAATAATAGTCCATATTTTAGTTTTCTGCAAATTATTATATGACACAGTTCTACTGAAATTTAAAAAAAAAAAAAAAAAAAGAGAGAAAGAAAGAGAAAATTGCGTCTGTTTTACCTTTCTCAGTAATTACGCTTTCTCGCTATTTCTGTTGTGTACGAGTATAAATGGTTATACTAAAAAGCTGTGTTAATGCAGTTTTAAACAGACGCTCAAAATAACTGAAATGCAATCTGTTAGTACATTGACATACTGTTACATTGCAATTTGCGTCTATAAAAGAAAAACTGGCGAAAAATTAATAAAACATCATCCGAAATTGCGTTTTTATACCCAAACTTTTTCTGATCAAATAACATTGCTTTCATCCAAAAAAATAAAAAATTTGAAGAGGCAAACTGTTCCAAAACTAATATTCTGACAATTTGGAAAGGTAATTCATGAAGAAAAGTTATGATAATGATGCACCAGGTCAATGTTGCAGTACATGCAGAAATTAATAAAAATTGGGGGTAGCCAACTGTATACTAAATTAATACTGAGAACGTATTTGGAAAAGAAAGTAAAAAAAATAAATGCTAATGATGCTACTACAGTCTATATTTATGTGTAGTTTTAACAATTTAGCCTCTCCCCTACCCCTAGTTTATTTTGAAATTGAAGGAATTAGAGATATAATCTTACTATTTATCTGCATAATGTTGCAGGGCATACAAATATAAATAAAGTTTTGAGGCTGCCAATTATAGACTAAATTGATACTGAGAATATGTGTAACTCTCAGCACAATGCACACACAGAAATAAATAAATGAAAAATAAACTTGCCGTCTACCTATTTTGCCACCCATGGTTGGGAACATGTGTTAGAACATGCATACTTGATAATTTTTTTCCCACACATGAAATGAAGATTGAAAATATGTAAAAATGAAGATTGAAATATATTTATTTGTATGGGGTTTAGGATAGTTAGACTGAGGTCAGGATTTAGTTCCCCTGTAATGATGATTATCAAATGTCTTTGCCAAAATTTCAAAATATTCCCATTGTTAGTAAGGCACACAGGAAGACCAGATTCATTAAGTAGCTACTGCAAACATACCATATTTTCTTTTCCCTGACTTGTTATTTAAGTAGTGATTTTTCAACTTTGAGTAGTTATTTAAAAAATATCTTTAAAAATACAGAAGCGCACTTTAGTCCCAATTCAAATTTAGTTTGATTACATTTTTGAACGTTTTCTGTTTACCACATTCAACTCTTCAACCTTCTCTGCCACTAATTTTTTTAACACAAATTTTACATTTTGTACATGGAGTAACTGCTCACAGTCATCAGTCAAAAGGAATTTAAATAATTTGAAGCAAATGACGAATATTTTCACAATGTCTTCAGCTACCCATGGACGGTGCCCGTGGCTTAGCGCGATGTCACAATCAACTTCTTAATCCGGTGGCCAGGCCCGTATACATAGAGAGGAGAGAACGAGTCTCGGCGGTCCCGACACTAGTCGGTACCCTCGATCGGGACGCGATGATCGCGAATGCTAGGGGATGCGCCAACTGGGGGCGCAATCCCAACATTGACTATAAAACCGCTCCATGAAAGAAAATGGGAAAGTAATATCGATGCTGTATAGGTACTGAGGTTTTTTTGTTTTTTTCTTCTGATTGGATGTTTAACGACCACCGTGAGCAACTCAGTAGGCTGTAAGCAGTCGCCTGTCCCTAATTTAGGGCCACTGGTTCTAGGGAAGGGAAAGAGCCAGCGCCGTAAGACAAACACACAACATCCATGCCTCACCGGGATTCGAACCCGGACCCATCTCGGACGAATGATCAGAAGCCATCGCTTAGACCACTGTGTCACCGGGGGCGGCGAGGTATAATTTCGATGCAACCTATGATGCATTATATTATCTCATTGGCGATACTTCAGGACATAGTGATAAAATAAATTTAGCCCATCACCCCCCCGTTTTTGTTTTGCTGCTAAAACTGAAATCATATAAATTTGTTTCATAGTGATTTGTCTAATATTTAAAAATAATCATTAGCGCGAAAATCTGAAGTGATTATACCGACCGTAATGGAAATGTAGAAAATTGTTATTTAAAGTAACATGAAAAAACTGACGGTTTTAAAGGAATGCTAGCTGAGGCAATCGTTAATTCTGTAATACTTCACCACTCTTCCTGTCCCCAAAGTCTGCCATTCGCCCCCTCTTTGTCCGCAGAATCCACGGAACCCCATCCTCCCCCCCTCGTCTCTTTTTTAAAAAAAGAAAAGATTTGAGGTCTTTTAATGCTTGCATTCAGCCATCGCCATGTCTGGTTATGTGTAAGCTCCGGAAAGAAGTTTAAGGAAATGCTGAGAGTTCTTTCCACGTGTAATTACAGGGGCAAGTTCGGAGTATTTTCATTAGTGATTTCTGTATTCAGTAATTTTATAAAGAACGCACATAAGGGGTATTTGTTCTATGTAGAAGCTTGGGTGGTGAACTTTTTGCTGTTGCTAGACAGACCCGATGGGGGGCGGGCGCATGACTTACAGCATGCGATGTGTTTGTGCTTTAGTAAGGTGATGTATAGAATGTTAACTATACGCAGACATGCTGGCCGTTTCGTTGACAGGCTGACAGTATTTTGTTACAGTCTGCGGAGTCCCGACATAAAAGGTTGCTAAGGAAAAGCGCCATCGATCCAAGAGTGTGCACATTAGAACTACGCGCCAAATTAACCAGAGTTCTAATTTCAGCTGCACCAAGGGCAGCTAAAGTGACCCTTGCACGCAAATTTTTATTTAACGGTCACGAAGATGACGTTTTACTTAAATCACGCCTGTTTTTTCAATTTTCACTGCATCTCTAAAGAACACCTGATACATCAATCGCAATTGATCCTAGAACATTTCGCGTTCTGCTGCTGCCAATACATGCTTTTTTAAA
This sequence comes from Macrothele yani, assembly GCA_039090855.1. Lineage (NCBI taxonomy): Eukaryota > Metazoa > Arthropoda > Arachnida > Araneae > Macrothelidae > Macrothele > Macrothele yani. Next base: position 94,761,446 of record CM076993.1, read on the forward strand.
AGCATGTACTTTCGCATGTAAATCTTGTGCTTGTTTTTATTTTGCTGGCCTTCAGCTCTGTACCTTCAGTCTTAAAAAACAAAAACAAATGTTAGATATGATTAAACCGTGACCAGTGTTTTCCTTGCATCGTTTCATAATGGTAGATACTTTTTGCATTAGTAAAAACTGGGCTGGAAAAATGTTCCAGATCAAGGAGCCCGCTCCAAAATTTAGGATCTACGTGAAACGAATTCAGATTTCAAAGAATCGCATAAAACGTAATGTGCAGTGATGCTCTAACACAAAGTAATATAGTGTATTTGCTGCTATATTTTTTTCCCACCCAAACCTCCAGTGTGGTCCATAATTTTCTTTTCCCTTTCTTCCGTTCGCTGCTGTAAAAAAAAAAAAAATTGGTTTTGATTGTATTAAAATATAATTTGTTCAAGTTGAAATTCGCACATATAATCTCCAAACATCGTATTTTCCTTCGTATAATTCGCAGGTCCTGCGTTACAATTTTTCCTTTTGCTAATGCATTTTTAATGCTTTTCCAATACCTCCACCAGCTGTCCTGACATCACGCAGACTTTTAAAAAACTTCAGTGCAGCAAAACTTTTTTGAAGTGCATTATCCGCGGAACCTGAACGTATAACAGATAATATGCGTATTGAATGACGGAAACTACAGTATTAGCTGTAAATTACGAAATTTGAAAAAGAAAAGAAATATCTGGCGCCAGCACCTAATTTCTAGGCGCCAGGCATACGGTAATTTTCCCAGCCCTGAGTTAAAATATATAACACCAAGTTTTCTAAAAAAATTTCTGGAAATCTAGAAATCTCTCAGAAATTTTCATCTTAGTGTTTTTTATTTTCAGTGGATGCTATCTCCGTTGCTTTGAAATTTTTTACGAAATTGCCAATTGTATGATACTATAGAGCAATCCAAATTTCAGTCTGTCTCATTTATATAGGGGTCGCGCTGCCGAACGCATTCTTCGCAATTTGCGAAAAAATTTAATATGCAACATTTTCTATACCCGGAGTGAAATTTGTACTATGATCAGAAAATGCCTCTCGGCAGTTTCCCATCACAGCGGCCATTCATATTGCGATCCATCCAAACCGGGTTTTTATTGCCTTATCTCGTCATCCCTGTTTAAAAAAAATAAAGGAGATGGTAGAATCCATTTTTTATTGTTACATCAGCATAGAATACAGGCAGGGATTGTGGCAGTAAGGGAAAGTTTGGGGGGGGGGGTCATAAAAAAATAGGTGATTCAGGTGCATCGGTGTCATCGGTTATTGCTCTTAAAAAAAAAAAAAAAAAAAGAAAAAAAAAACTTTGTCTCCCCGCTAGTGGAGTTGTCAGACTAATGGAACGTGTGAGTTGACTTAATGTGACGTATGATTACGTATGGTATTTTTTAAAACATAAAAGCAATATATATTCACTGTCCGGTCAGGTTAAATAAAGTGAAATTTAAAAAAAGTTATACATTTGGGCAGCGGCATGCCCAGAAATTTTTTGGGCACGCCGCTGAGGGGGTGGTTGTAATAAAGTGGCCACTCAGTGTATATTGATAATTTAACAATGTATCTAAGTGTATATGTGTGTATATATACCGTATGTTGGTAGACAAAACAAAATTAACGACACACCCCAGTATTATTTCTATGGAAAAGAGCATAATCAAACTGATTTTTTGTGCAGGTTTTGCTAATTGCTTCCGACATCAGCACCACATCAATCAGACTGTGAATGCAGGTGGAAGTCGTGACTCGCAGTAATGATCAAATAGCCCCCAGAGAATTTTTCAGTGTGAACATCCTTATCTTGCAACGTGCGAACTGCCGCCCAGGTTGTTCAGCGGTCTAAACGTTGGCTGCTGTCGTTTATTCCATGATGGGCCCGAGTTCGAATCCCGGTGAGGTATGGATGTTGTGTTTGTCTTACGGTCCTGGCTTTCTATCTTCCCTGGATACAATGGCCCTAAATTTAGGGAAGAGCGACTGCTTATAGTCCATTGTGTTGCTCACGGTGGTCGTTATGTTCCCAAACAAAAGGAAAGAAAGAGAAAAAAATAAAAATAAAAAAATAAAACGTACGTGCAACCGTCCCCGCAATTTTGAATGTGAGCAACTAATTCCACGTAGATATTTTGAGCAAGAAATGTGAATTTTCATTTGCCAAGCTGCCAAACCTAGCACAGCATATTATAAGCGAATTCTGTAAATTGACAAATGAAGCATCTCTCTATTCTAAAAAAAAAAAAAAGTAACTGCCGCTGTTTTAGAAATTTCGCGACACTCTTGCTTTCCTAGCTCGCAGCACAAAAAAGTATTGAACACAAAAATAGGAAATGTACATCGTTTGTAGAGAATTGTTTGGAGAACACGCTGAAATAAACCGTTTTCCGATTCTGGCGAAACTTCAAGAGCTGTTCTATTTCAAATTTAAGGTAAGAAAAAAGTGCTATCAGTTCGCGTTCCGGACACTAACAGCAACAGAACCACGAAACTTTGTAGGCATTGCGCAGGGTCATGGCCGAATTTTTGCACCTCGTCGCCCTTTTTTTTTGAATTTCAATTTAGTTTACGAGAAATTAAATTTGTAAATTTCACAAAATTCTCTATTTCGCGATGGGATCCCTTAAAAAAAATACTGATATAAGGCAAACTATAAATCATAACACATTGCAATTTTACAGCATAAACTATCAGCCCTCTTTAAAAAAAAAAAAAAATAAGAAAAATCATTTTCTGGTTTGTAAGTATTTTTTAAAGACGCAAAGGGAGGCAACGAACGGCTTTCTATGTCTTCAACGGTAAATATACAGGAAAGTTCTGGTCCCGTGACTTGCTGCCATGTTGATTTAATTTCTCTTAAACTAAATTTCAATTTAGTTTACGAGAAATTAAATTTGTAAATTTCACAAAATTCTCTATTTCGCGATGGGATCCCTTAAAAAAATACTGATATAAGGCAAACTATAAATCATAACACATTGCAATTTTACAGCATAAACTATCAGCCCTCTTTAAAAAAAAAAATTAAGAAAAATAATTTTCTGGTTTGTAAGTAATTTTTAAAGACGCAAAGGGAGGCAACGAACGGCTTTCTGTGTCTTCAACGGTAAATACACAGGAAAGTTCTGGTCCCGTGACTTGCTGCCATGTTGACGCAGTTATTTTTAGCGCTCTTTTCTCATTGAGTGAAAGGACAGGCTACAATCAAACTGGTAATGACGCAATGCTTCATGACGTAGCAAAGCTTTTGAAGTTCGGTGTTTTCCGCCGGCATAAATTAAAATATAAAAGAATAAAATAAAATAAAAATGGTGGGTATGGAATATTTCTCAGCTTGAAATTTTTGCGAATTGCTCGACCACTTCTACAGGATCTGGAGATTTGAAAATTGTCGTGTTGATTGGTCTTAAGGTCCGAAAACTAAAAAAAAAAAAAATTAAAATAGTGGCTTCGGAAAATTGTCTAATTGAGTTTTTCGCGAATCGTTCGACCACTTCTCAATAACCTTGAGGTCTGAAAATTGGGCATGCTGATAGTCCTTAAAGTTCGGATACCTAAAAGTCCAAAAACCAAACATTTCAAAAGGGAGGCTGAGCTTCTCTGTTCAAAATGCTGATAGGTTTAAAGATAATTATGCCAGAAACGTTGATTCATCATCTAGCGTTTACACATCATCTAGCGTTTACAAGTACCGCGAAAATAAAAAAAAAATGGGGAGAGAGAGAGAGAGAGAGAGAGAGAGAGAGAGATACTCCATCGATGTGACGTCATTGCCAAGAACTCTCACTCTTGAATTTGCGATGTACGCGAACGCGTTCACCAGTTTGTGAGATCGTTCGAGAATCGAAGCTCCGAGACGCCGTTTCTTACGGAGGATGCACAGAGATGCCAGCTATTACAGAATCTCAGTGATTATTACGGATTTTCCCCGGGATTACGGATGACTAACGAAAATTTTCGGATATTCAGATTTTCGCTGTTATTAAAAGTTTTAATGCTTTTGTCATTAATCAATGCAAAAGCCTGTGAACAAAGTTCGTAACACAGCTCTTTGTTTGTTTGCTTGTTTGTTTCTTTTCTTAGGAGGTGGAATTTGTTTTGCTTGTTTGAAAGAGCACAAAAAAAAAAAAAAAAAGCACGGCACCGGGCCGGGATTACGTAGGCCGTGTCTGCTTCTTTCGCCGTGGCCCGGGATTACGTCGGCTCGAAGCCTCTGAATAAAGTTCGTGACGCAGCTCTTTGTTTCTTTTCTTTTCTTCTTTCCTAAGAGAAAGAATTTGTTTTGCTTCTTTGGAAGTAAGTGGAAAGAAAGCACGGCGCCGGGCCGTGTTTTTTTTTTTTTCCACTTAGAATTTTCCAAGAAGAAAGAATTTAAAACTTTCTCCTTGGAAGGAGGAGGCCGGGGGTGCTTCTTTCGCCGTGGCCCCGGATTACGTTGGCCCGATGTTTTTAAACCAAGTTTATGACGCACCTCTTCATTTATTTATTTTTTTTCTTCTTTTCTGAGGAGGAGGAATGTGTTTTGCGTGTTTGAAAACTAAGTGGAAGGAGGAGGAATGTGTTTTGCTTATTTGTTCTTATTGTTTTCTATCCTACCCGTCCCTTAAAGCACGGCGCCGGACAGGATGACGTCGGCCCGAAGCCTCTGAACAAAGTTCGTGACGCAACTCTTTATTTCTTTTCTTTTTTTCTGAGGAGGAAGACTGTGTTTTGCATGTTTGAAAGCTAAGTGGAAAGAAAGCACGGCTTCGTGCCAGTATTACGTCGGCCCGAAGCCTCTGAACAAAGTTCGTGACGCAGCTTTCTGTTTCTTAGTTATTATTATTATTTTTTTTTCTTTCTGAGGAAGAGGAATTTGTTTTGCTTGTTTTGAAAGCTAAGTGGAAAGAATGCACGGCGCCGGGCCCCCGGATTACGTCAGCTGTTATCATTTGGGGCTTTCTCGTGATTGATACACAAACTGAGCAGAAATCTTAGGGTGGGGTGGGGGTCCGTTTGAGGACAGATTTCCACCTTCGAGAAACGGAAGTTAGTTGGAGTGAAGATTTCTCTCTTAATCGTAATATTTTCTCGCAATGTTTCTTCTGCCCAGTATTTCTCTTAAATAACCATTTATTCCATAAATACTTACATTTCAGCTTAAAAATGGAAGGAAAGAGTTTCCCAAAACGAAAGACGGTCGAAGCGAAGATTTCTCCTGTAATCATAATTTTTCCCCCTGCGACGTTCTGACTATCCTGTGTTGTTGTTAAGTGTTACGTATGACTATATTTTGAAAAAAATTCTGACTTAAAAGTGAATTTCTGCTGCACGCAGAAGCTCAAGCAGTTCTGAGAAGCTCAAGCATTTCTGCTGCACTCGCTCAAGCAGTGTTCCGTGTTCTTCTTAGACAGCGAATATATTCGTTCGAGCTGATTTCAGTCCATTTTGCTAACCCCGAGTTAATTCGTTCCAGCTGGTTAAAGAGGCTAAATGTCGCAATTAAAAGGCTCGTTCAACGCAGTTAGAAATGAAGAACAGACGCACCGAATGCCAGTATCCATGTGGGAAGGGGGCGAGTCGTACAGTTTCAAAGTTCACTTTAAGAAGTAGAGAAACCCTTCTCCCCCCCCTTCCTTCCTACAAAGTTTTTGTTTTTGGGCGGCCTAAAGTATTGAGCTCCGCCTCTTTCGGCCCTCCAGAATCGCAGCTCCAAAATCTTAGAACTCGGTATTATGACAGCATGCTTCTTTATGTCACTCGGAAATAATCTTTTCCCTTTGTAATTATTGAATTTAGTAATGACATATTAAGTGTACATTTGCTTCTTTTTTCATGTGTATTTGGCTATTAAATAGACTCCGGACATCCACTGTGCATCATTTTCACGCGTTTGTAAATAACAAACAAAGCAAAAAACCTCACATTTCATTTTAATGATTAAACGCCAAAGGGAAGTAAATATGACATCTCCGTAGCCTTTGCGCCAATAAACGCCATTCAACCAACCAACCGACATCTTCGTAAACTCTAATGTAAGCGATTAAAGCAAACAGAAAATATGGTGAACATTCGTCAGTTCAAGTAAACTAAACCATACGTATATCAACGCGGAAGAATTACGGCTTGAATGTCATTTCATTCTGACAAATGGTGGTTGCGAGTTATTATTTTTTAAATTACACTGTAACAAATAAGTGGTGTGAATTCACAGAAAATTTCTGAAAATTACGTGCAGCAAAGTTGCCGGTAAGCGTCCGTCTTTTAACAGAATTTGCGTTTTTAAAAGTTCCCGTAGTCGGTAATTCCGTTTATTTCAGAAAAGTCCGCTTCAAGTTTTTCCGTATTTAGACAGAAATTTCGTAAAATCCAACACGCTGAATATTTCAGCCGTTACGGTTGAGAATTCTTTTGCGCCGGTGGTGGGGATCGAGCCCAGGCTGTTTGGGTTGAAGCCGCGCGTCGTAACCACTGAGCCAGAAAGTCACAGGAATTGGACTCACGTTCAATGAAATCTAAGTGGGCGATAAGGGTTTTTTTTTTTTTTTTCGTTAATGCGAGTGATTTAGCCATTTTGTTTTCTATTGGAGCTTATTTTTTTTAATACATTTGTAATCATATTATTTTTTCTGTAGGAGGTTTTATTATAAATTTCGTATTTTTTTCTTTTTTATCGTGACTTTTCGAAGCAACAGACTGATTTGGAGTTTGAGATATTTTTTTCAATTGACAATAACTTTCAATTATCTTTAAAAGAAAGTGCAATGTACTGTTTTATAAATATTATTTAACAAAACTTCTAAATATAAAATTTACTCTTGATAACTGTGTAGCTTTTGTCTTAAGGACTCCACAGACTGATACACAGACATCGTACAATCACCTGTACAATAAATTAAGTACTGGGTTTCTTACGGAAACACAATATTTAATTGCTGGTGCACAAAATGGGGAAGAGGTGAAGAAATACCCTGTGCCACAGCAACCAAAGTTCATGCGATATATCAGCATCATTGTCAACCATTATCAATCAACTGCTGGACGAAGGTCTCCCCAAGTTTCCTCCACAACGGTCTGTCTTGTGCCAGTCTCCTCCATGTCACTCCCGCATACTTTCGAATTTAATCCACCCATCTCCCTTGTGATCTTCTTCTGGGTCTTTTCCTGTCCGTTGGAATCCAATCTAAAATTTCAGCTGTCCATCGATGGTCTGTCCTTCTGGCAATATGTCCAGCCCATTGTCATTTCAGGGATTTAACTCTGATCATGATGTCTTTCCACTCTTGTCATTTTTCGGATCCACGAGTTCTTCTTCTTATATCTCCTGGTTACACCAAGCCATACACCTCTCCATGTTTCTTTGAGTTGTCTGCAGCCTTTGTATGTCTCTTTTAGTTAAGGTCCACGTCTCTGCACCATACGTAAGCACTGGAAGGATGCATTGATCAAACACTTTTCTTTTAAGACATAATGGCATATTGGTCTTGAAAATTATGCTGTTTCTTCCAAAAGCTCTCCAGGCAAGTTTTGTATGCCGATTAATTTCTTCATCAATGTGACCCTCACTTGATATCTGCTGTCCAAGATAAACGTACGTGTCTGTTATCTCCAGCTTTTCTCCATCAATCGATAAATTCTTCATTTCTTGTAAATGCATGGAACATCACTTTTGTCTTCTGAAAGTTCATTTTTAATCCCACTTCTTTACTCTTGTCAGCAAGTTCCTGGATCATACTCTGCAGCTCTGATGGGGTAGTTGCAAAAATGACTGTCATCAGCAAAACGAAGGTGGGTTAGATAATCTCCATTAATCTTTATACCTTTGTTTTCCCAGTTCAGTGATTGAAAGACATTTTCCAATGTGGCATTAAAGAGCTTCGGAGATATGGTGTCACCTTTCCAACTTTTATGTGTGTTGTATTTTCAAACTATCCACAATATCCGATCTCGCTACAGAACTTTAAAACCAAATATTTCAACAGACTATTGAAATTTAAATGCTAAGTTAAAAAAAAAAAAAAAAGGTATTGCCGTGAATCTCTTGTATTACCGGAAAGTTTTCATCGTATGGATACGGAAAAAGAAGAGAACTGAGTTTTACCGTTAACATAAGCAGTGTTAGAATTAGAAATAAATAAATCTTTTACTGGCCCAGCGGACCACTAAAATATGCAAACCACTGGTCCGCCAAAATGCCCATTGGGAGTTCAACGACTACCGCGAGCAACTCAATGGGCTATAAGCAGTCACCCGTCCCTAATTTAGGGCCACTGACTCCACGGAAGGGAGAGAGCCAGTGCCGTAAGACAAACAGAACATCCATGCCTCACCAGGATTCCTACTTTCCAATGAAGTTAATTTTAGTTCCCCATTGAACACTATTTCATGTGAATTGCTCTTTTGCAAAAATTACCTCCTCCGCTAGTGTTTTCTTGGGGCAGAAACAAAAGTCAGGTTATGTCATGGTGTCAGTATCTGCTGCATTCACTAGAGTGGGTGTATCCAAGGAAGATCAGGACGCTTATTTTGCTTACTTCTGCTCATTACGAATTATGTGGACTGAAGTAACAAAAACGGCTGTTGCCGTTACAAGTCGAGGACTGAGAATCTTTTTCTTATATTTGTTGTTTATTCCACTCGTTACAAATCATGAGGATAAAAAAAAATGTTATCCAATAGCATTTCATGAACCTATCACTAGGTTACAGCCTAAAAAGAAAACCGTAGAGCAAGGTTAAAGAAAGAGAAATTCATTTTTTAACTTGTGACAAATCAGAAAAAAAAAAATTACTGGCCAGTCGTGCCAGTAAAATCAATAAATAGTTCAGTGGCCCAGCAGAAGTTTTACTGGCCAATGACCAGCGGACCACTGGGTAATTCGAACGCTGATAAGAAAGGATTTGCAGAAAGGTTTCTGAAAATTCAGAATTTTCGATTAGTACATGTTGGAAACGGTAATTTATCGTCAATATGAAAAAGGGATTGCGGAAAGGTTTCTGAAAATTCAGAATTTTTCGTTAGTACATGTTGAAAACAGTAATTTATCGTCAATATGAGAAGGGAATTGCGGAAAGGTTTCTGAAAATTCAGAATTTTCCATTAGTAGGCCTACATGTTGAAAACGGTAATTTATCGTCAATATGAGAAAGGAATTGCGGAAATGTTTCTGAAAATTCAGAATTTTCCGTTAGTACATGTTGAAAACTGTAATATAACGTCAATATGAAAAGAAAATTGCGGAAGGGTTTCTGAAAATTCAGAATTTTCCGTTAGTACATGTTGAAAACGGTAATTTATCGTCAATATGAGAAAAGAATTGCGGAAAGGTTTCTGAAAATTCAGAATTTTCCGTTAGTACATGTTGAAACGGTCATTTATTGTCAATATGAGAAAGGAATTGCGGAAGGGTTTCTGCAAATTCGGAATTTTTCTGACGTACGAAAAAACCGTTAAATTCAGAGTTTTTTTTCCATCATTTCACGGAAAAAGTTGTATCAGAACTATGCATCGTTAATTCACGAAAGAAATCACGGGAAGTGGCTCGGGAATTTCAGAAAAGTTTTTATAGTATACGTTGAAAGCTTATTCTTGCATGAAATAACATGCATTGACTAAACAGACTGAACGTAAAATGTAGATATAATCGAGTCTAATGAATTCAAAAAATTAAATTCCTCCGTATGCTTTAGCATCAGTGTTCTAGTCTTTCAGTCTTCTCACAAAAAAATCAATATGTATTCCAAGAAATGTACTCTCATATGTTAATCAGCATATGAACAGTATTACTAGCAGTTACATGGGAAAACCCCGGGTAACAGCAGTATAAAGGAGAAACGTCGTAGTTTTTGTTTTACATGTTCGTATAATTTAATAAAATATGAATTAGAACTCTCTCGCTCCTATAAGCACTTCTGTTAGACATGCGTTGTAAGAAACGCATTACTCGGGTCTAAGATATCCGAACTGATGATTATAAATTACTTGATAATTGATGATGAAGTTGTTGAGGTTCAGGGTGGGGTGGTACGTAGGTGTTAATTTATGTCGTCTTAAGTACATTTCATTGGTTTCGTTGAAGTACACTTTTCAGCAAGAATTTAGAGAACAGCAGTTCTGATTTTCATTTCCTCCAATGGAGTTTGTTTAAAGTGACTGAAAAATTCGAGGTTATTATAAGAATTAATACTTAGTAAGCATTTTGCTGTTCCACTCCAGTGACTTAGTGGTCAAAGCTGTGGGCAGCCGTAGCTTAATTTTCCGCTGTGGCAAATGGAAATTGTAACTATTGGATTGGAAAGAAAGTAATGTCTGCAAATGCAAGGCAACGGAAAAGTGCTAATTACTGTATATACAAGTACAAATCAGTCCAAAATGTAGTTGCCATCGTTTACCACGACCTGCTCCCATCGTCTGGGCAGCTGTTGGATACTGTCCCTGTAGAATTGTGGTGACTGGGACGCAAAGAAGTGAATAAGTGCGCGTTCGACATCGTCCCGGTTGGTGAACCGCTGTCTGTGCAGGAAATGCTGCAACGACCGGAAAAGGCGGTAGTCGCTTGATGTCTCAGCCCAGGCAGCAGCTCTCAGCCCAGGTCACTCGTGCTGTGTGAGGTCTCGTTCCATCCTGCTGTAGGGTAACACTCTTACGGTTCAGCAGTGCTGCTCGTCGAACTGACCTCAGCTGTGACAGTGGTGGTGTCCGGTAGCAGCTCAAAATCCTCGACACCCCGCCAAACAGACAGCAGGAGCTTTCGTGGGCATAAATTGGCTTTGGGGGTCGGCATAGCCTCCTGTTTTGGGTCCAACCACTGTTTCCAGGCACTGACATTGTCATACAGGACCCATTTCTCGTCACCTGTCACAACGCAGTCCAAGAACGGGTCAACTTGGTCACGTGCAAGCAGGGAAACGCATGCACTCATGCGATTTGCTTTCTGTTTAACTGTGAGTTGATGGAGTACCCAAACTCTCCTCTTGTGCATCTTCCCAATTTGACGCAGGTGCGTCATAATGCTCATGTCAGTAGTCCCCAGCTATTCGCCCAACTCCCGCGTGGTCTCCACTAAGGTTTTCGGCATGTCCATATCTACTGTTGCGGTTTTTCCGGCTTTGGGTCGGTCTGACAGGTCAAAATTTCCTTCTCGAAACCGTTCGAACCAACGCTGACGATATGATACGGCATTGAGGTACACATTGGTAATGTTCCTTACAGCACTTGCGGGGGTGTTACCGCTACGAAACTCATACAGCATGCAATGGTCAGATGTGCTCCTTGTCCACTTCCGTATCGGCTGGCGCTTGCATTCTTCGCCTTCTGTCGGCTAACCACTGGCAAAGAATATAAAGCTTCGCGTGAAGAACGTCAACTCTCGTTGAGAAAACGTAACACAGCCGACAACAGGGCCCCCACAAACTTGGAAGCTTTTGTGCTCTGCCGGAAAGCAAACATTCAGGAGCAAAAATGGTGTTAGGGAGCTTTTCTTTGATCCAGGATTGTTTCCTTCAACCTGATGACCACTTGCTTAGAGCAGTTCTGTTTGTTGTTATTGTTTTCTATCCTACCCGTCCCTTATTTTGGTGAAACAATTATACAATAGCAATTAATATTACTATTTAAATTTAAATTTTAGCAGATATTATTGTTAGGCCTAAGAATCCGCACAAAATGCAGACAATCCGTAGTATTTGGCATTTCTGAAAATCCTTCTGAAAAACTGAAGAGCAAACAAAAGCCTTAACTAACCCGATTGGCATAAGAAAACTAACATATCCGATTTGCGAAGTTATTATGCTACGGAGAATGTAACAATCCCGTGCTGTGAGTAGCTCGGCAGACTGTTCTTTGCCAGAATTGAAGTCAACAAAACAACACAAACACGCATGCGCAGTCTGCTTGGGCTGCCCTGGCATCAGCCTGTATGTTGGTTTCTGTGCACTGCATGTTGCATCCAGTTTTACCAAACACACGCACGAGCGCGCGCGAACCGGAAGAACCAAAAGCTTTTAAAAAGATATCGATAAATAAAACTAGCCTGTGTCAGGACAAATAAGGAAGTTTGTGTGCAGTATTTTTTAGCCATTTGTATCCCGTGCGCAAGGCGGGAGCAAACTTTTTCTTGTGGTGAGAGGGGGGGACTTGAAATTTTACACCCTTTCGAGTTTCGAAAGTTACCTGCTGAAATAGTACGTAGCTTTATTTTCTCATACCTCCGTTAAAGGAAAGTACAAGGTAGTCCAAAAGTTTTGCCGTATTTTTAGAAAATTACTAAAAAATAGTTACATTACTTACAGGTATGAGATTTGCTGCGTTTGAAAATGAACATTCAAAGTTTTTTTTTATGATACAAACTAATACACCTCTGTATGTTCCCCTTAGTTGCATGGAGGATGCCCGAACTACACGTAATTTCTCGTGAGCATGGGTCATTTCTCGCGGGCATCAGTCACCCTAACCTCTGATTCTTATCTGATAGGTTAACTGCACTCGAAACCATTCATCCGACAAGGGTCCGGGTTCGAATCCCGGTCAGGTATGGATGTTGTGTTTGTCTTACGGCCCTTGTTCTCTCCCTTTTCCTGGAACCAGTGGCCCTAAATTAAGGACAGGCGACTGCTTATAGCCCATTGAGTTGCTCATGGAGGTCGTTAAATGCTTAATCACAGTTACACTCGAAAGGAAGACAACAGAGAGATCGACTACACTCACTCAACCCTTGCTTACAAGAGGGGGAATGTGAAAAACCAGTGGGTGTGGAACAGGGAGCCTTCGGCATAAGATGCTCTCTGCTGGATAATGCTCTACTGTCTCACTGAAAAGCAATGGTATATCATTGCATCATTTACTAAATAGCGTTTGTAGAGGTAACACGGAGTTTATGAGGAAGGAATATCAGTTTGCCACAGTAACCTAAATATCCGATATGCTGTCCATAATATCCGATCTAGTTACAGAACGTCAAAATCAGGTCCTCTGATAGACGATTGAAATTTTATAGTTCATCAAGCTTCAAGTATTCCCACGAGCCGCTCCTATTACCGGAAATTTTACGTGACACGTAAAAAGTGAGAACAGAATTTTCCCGTTAATGTACGAAAAAAACTACGGTAAGGTTTCTGAAAATTCAGAATTTTCTGCTAACGCGTTATAGTTCATCAAGCTTCAAGTATTCCCACGAGCCGCTCCTATTACCGGAAATTTTACGTGACACGTAAACACGTAAAAAGTGAGAACAGAATTTTCCCGTTAATGTACGAAAAAAACTACGGTAAGGTTTCTGAAAATTCAGAATTTTCTGCTAACGCGTTATAGTTCATCAAGCTTCGACTATTCCCACGAGCCGCTCCTATTACCGGAAATTTTACGTGAATCGTAAAAAGTGAGAACAGAATTTTCTCGTTAATGTACGAAAAAAACTACGGTAAGGTTTCTGAAAGTTCAGAATTTTCTGCTAACGCGTTATTGTTCATCAAGCTTCAACTATTCCCACGAGCCGCTCCTATTACCGGGAATTTTACGTGACACTTAAAAAGTGAGAACAGAATTTTCCCGTTAATGTACGAAAAAAACTACGGTAAGGTTTCTGAAAATTCAGAATTTTCTGCTAACGCGTTATAGTTCATCAAGCTTCAACTATTCCCACGAGCCGCTCCTATTACCGGAAATTTTACGTGAATCGTAAAAAGTGAGAACAGAATTTTCCCGTTAATGTACGAAAAAAACTACGGTAAGGTTTCTGAAAATTCAGAATTTTCTGTTAACGCGTCTTAAAAACAGCAATTTTCCGTTTTTAACCGGAAAAAGATGAACGGGAGTATTTCTGGCAATTCGCGTATGAAAAAATCCGTGAAATTCAGGTTTCCCCCGTCATTTCACGGAAATGGTTGAATCATAAATATGCTTTGTTAATTCACGAAAAGAATCACGAAGAACAGCTCGTGAATTTCATGAAATTTTTCACAGTATGCGCCGAACTTTGCTTCAGTGCAATTTTCGTTGTAACTGGAATGCACTATTGAATGCCTTGAATACTTTATTCATGAAAATATGGACATGTACGTATAAAGTTTGTCAATACCACTGTATTTGTGTTTTTCGTGAAAAGACTTGTACGCTTAACAAATAACACGCTTTTAACGATGAATGAAGTGATTACGAAAATGTAAGCGAAGCTTCATTTTTGTGGTTTGCCGAACAAAAAGATAAAGGCTGATCAATAACTGAAACTCTTTCCTAAAAAAAAAGCACTAATGATACAAAATTCGGTTAATGAAGGTTATTCAGGTGGGTTGGTTAGATCGATGGAAGAACCGTTATAGAATGAGGCAATTACACATCTAGGGAGAAACGTTTTCTGCAAATTTCGAATCATTCGTAAGTGGCGTGCAGAAAGAACTGTAACTTCAAATGCAGAATGAAGGTCTGTCTATGGATTAGGCATATATGACGAGACGACGCTGAATAATAAAATGCTTCCAACCAAAAAACTGGCTGCTAGTGAAGAAAGATCCGCTCCGGGATACAGAAAGAGCGAGTAGCGAATAAGAATTCTTGACTGTTGTGTAGCGCCACAGGTAATAATAAATTTAAACAATCAATGATTAAAAAAAAAACAAAAAAACAAAAAAACGAATTTTCTGTTGTAATGAGCACGTCTTTTGAATCTTTCCAACGCAAATATTTTTTTCAAAGTAATTCATAGTCAATGGAGCTGGTTAGAAAAAAAGAAAGTCAACCGGATTTCTGCAATCGGTAAAACATCCAGAAATAAAATCAGCTAGTTACTCTCACTAGCAGCTTAAAAGTATCTTACGAAAATAACAAATTGTGCACGAAAAGTTTCTCATAGCAGAAGGAAAATATCAGTGAGAAAGGGATTTTCAAATTGAACAGATAGAAGAAGAAATATAGAGGGAAACATAATATAAATCTACGTCTTCTAGCGGAAGAAGTTTGCATAACAGAAAAGTTGAAAAGGTGCGAAAAGTATTCTTCATGGCAAAAGTTATGATATGGAATTTTTTTTTGTTGTTGTTGTTTGGAGGTTTAACGACCGCCGTGAGTAACTCAATGGGCTATAAGCAGTCGCCCATCCCTAATTTAGGGTCACTGGTTCTAGGTAAGGGAGGGAGTCAGTGTCGTAAGACAAACACAACATCCATGCCTCACCGGGATCAGAGTTGGAAACGGGTCAAAAATTTCGGACCCGGACGTCCTATAACTGGATCCGACCCGGACAAATTTGCTTTGAACTATAAATTCGAAACTCAATTTATACGAGTTTCGAATTTATAGTTCAAAGCAGATTTGTCCGGTCAGTTACGTATAACATATAAACGTAATATATTATATTAATCCCAATAACCGTGTTTTTGCCGCCCCGGTGGCGCAGTGGTCTAAGGCGTTGGCCTTTGATCATTCGTCCGTAAGGGGTCCGGGTTCGAATCCCGGTCAGGCATGGATGCTGTGTTTGTCTTACTGCACTGGCTCTCTCCCTTCCCTGGAACCAGTGACCCTAAATTAGGGACGGGCGACTGCTTATAGCCCATTGAGTTGCTCACGGTGGTCGTTACACCTCCAATCAAAAAAAAAAAAAAAAAAAAAAAAATAACCGCTTGATATTTAATAACTGAAATCCTTTTTTAATAATAAAATTTGGTTACTTGTTAAATTTTAGTGCCACTATTTTGCGTAATCCAGAAGTAATGGCTGACCGTGAGTATATTACAAATGGGAATTATTATTTACGATTACACAAATGTATTTTTTTAAATATATTTAGATTGTTCACTTTTTCCACGCTTTGATGGAGGTGCGCATACTTTCAATATGGTCCGTTAGATTTGTGGTCCCATAATCTCTTAGTACACCGTCAACATCTTTCTTTGTAATTATACACTTTCCACGTTTTGAACTACAAGCAAGACCCAAACAACACAGAAATCTGAATTATTCACTGGTTCCTTAATGATACGAAACAATTCCCAGCATTCACTCTTCCCATTGTGGTTTTCAACAAGCACGTATTTGTTGGCCCCGACGCCTTTCTCAACATCCTTAATATTAAATCCATCCATATTAACAAATAAGGAGTTAATTTCGACATGACATGTCATGGGAACGGGATGTTAGCACATCAATCGAAAGCCTCTGAATGCTCAATGTAAAAGATGCGTTGTGAAAAGTAACTCTTAGTCATACAGTGAACTTCTCACGGAGAGAGTGAATCAACTGAGAAGCAGGCGAATGGCGTTTGCCTATACCTTGCCCTGGACAATCGCACTGTAAAAGGACGCAAAAGAAGTATCTTTTTACGACATGGTGTCTGAGGAAATCTTCGTTGTTTTAAGAAAGAGACTACAATATTTTTGCTTGGCAATAGTCTCGACTACAGAATTCCACAAGGCGCATTTTTCTTTGGAATATATTTTTCTCTTTTCAAAAATAAAACTGGAATAAAAGCGGGTCGACCCGCCGGACCCGCAAGAAATTGTTGACCCGTGACCCGTTTCCATTTCTGACCGGGATTCGACGAACCCAGACCCATCTCGGACAAATTGTCACAAGCCAGCGCTTGGACCACTGCGCCATCGGATCGGCAAAGAATTTTCCGTATACGTCATCTGGGAGCAGAGATAGCAAGAAAAAAGTTTTGACGTTTATGCTTCCTAGCGGGAAAACTGTGCTTCATTTAGATGTTCATCTTTATTGTAGCCAGTGGCGCACCCACGGGACGTGGGGTGGGAGGCGGGACCAGACCCCCCCCCCCCGGCTGACAGAGTGGAAAACTATTACATCGAAGTTTGAAAAAAAAATCACGATACGCGATCTACATGTACTTCTTAATCATGTACCGCATAATTATGGCGTACAATAAATATAAGGGAGTAGTTCTGTTAAATATATGATAAAAAAAAATCTAACCAGGAAAAGATTTTCATCTACTGCTTCTTCTAATCATTTAACTTTCTTTTACTGCAACATTGCTAGTATCTGGATAAGAATAAATTTACAAAAGTCAACCTCTTTCTTAATTGTTATAGCACCTATTTTCCCCGGTCAATTTAGGGGGTCACCCCCCACCTTGGGAAGAATTTATGTGATGGCTCACGCCCCCCCCCTTCTCTTTGGGAAATTTCTGGGTGCACTACTGGAATGGCATACAATGAAATAAGAAGTGCTTCAATAGGGTTTTCAGAAGCGGATATATAGCTGCAAACAGAAGTACACAAACACCACCTGGCGACGAATTATGAGCTCCAAAACACTCCAAAAGTACAAGCAGTGTTCTACAACATAAGTGATATCCGGTGTTAAAAGAATTTTTCAAATCGGACATTAGAAGCAGAGATACCGAGAAAAACAGATTAAACATGTGCCCCCCCCCCTCCTAGCGAGGAGATTTTGCATTATTTTGAGAAGAAAATACGCACAAAATAGTTTCATAGTTAGTAGTATCTGACCGAAACAGAAAGTTTCCAGTTAGGTTGAAGTCCACAGATATTGCTGCAAGATCGCTCTAAACGGAAATTTGAATTTACGCCCTCTAGTGGCACACTTGTGTGTTATGGCCGTCTTTGAATGAGTGTGACAGAAATTCTGTCCTATATCTGTAATGCAAATTCTTTTGTACACATTTTCTCGAAAACTACTACTTTGTAGAGTTTGAAATTTTTGAGCACAAATAAAAACGACCCAGCCGGGTGGCGCAGTGGTCTAAGGCGTTGGTCTCTGATCATTCGTCCGTAAGGGGTCCGGGTTCGAATCCCGGTCAGGCATGGATGTTGTGTTTGTCTTACGGCACTGGCTCTCTCCCTTCCCTGGAACCAGTGACCCTAAATTAGGGACGGACGACTGCTTATAGACCATTGAGTTGCTCACGGTGGTCGTTAAACCTCCAATAAAAAAAAAAAAACGACCCATAACTAATACGTGTCGCAGTTATTTTCCCGAAAAAATTGTTAGAATTTTGTTCTTAATTCAATTTATCTGACTCGAAAGTATTCCAGTTTGGCGCTAGATGACGCCAGAAGTTAGCTTGGCAGTGTTTCTGCGTGGAAGAAACGAAATCTCTCATTTCTGTCTCATTTTTTTAATTATCTAGGCCAAATAGAAATCAAAGAATGGGCACTGAAGTGAGATTGAAATCTTGTCTTCTATAGATCATCTTAAATTCTACTGTACGTTCATTTTTTGAAGAGAAAATGTGTACATTACCAGAAAACACTTGAATTTGATACAGAAACTACGCCTACCTACTAAGCTCAACCCCCAAAAATGTCATTGGTTAAAACGTAACAGCACGTATTTTGTCTTTTCATTGTGGAGCCAACGAGAGACTGCTGCCATTCTGAATATGGTAAAGTCTTCAGTCATTCACTGGCTCCAACTTCTGGGACAAAACGTTAGAAGCCATGCCTAAAGAGTGATATTTTGCGCCATCTATCGCAGAAGATGAAGCCCAACACTCATTCAAAGACAGCCTTAAGAAAAAATTGAAATTATATTCAAAACATTTCGCATTAAAAACGCTCCACGGTAATTTTTTTTTTACAAATCCGACTCTTGGAAGGAGAGATATTGACAAAGATAAGATATATATCTACGCACCCTGGCGGAAGAACTATACACTATTTTAGGCAGAAGTTATTATCAAAAGGTTTTCCGAGGTAATCTGTATCGGTCAATGAAAGAATTTTTTTAATCGAGTTTTCAGAAGCTCAGATTTTGCTGCAAAAACATCAGGAACAGAAATAAACACTTAAGTCCTTGGCCAAATTATTCTCTACCAAAAATTAGAAATTAAATGTAAAACATTTTTCACCAGGAGTTGGAGTTTTCCCTCTAGCGGCGACGTTATGCACCTTAAAAAAAAATTCCGGAAAGTAAGTGTCATCGTTCTCACATTTTAAGCTTTCCAATGCAAAAAGAATATTTCAAAGCGGACTAATAGAAGTATGGTGTCCACAGACAGACAAAGTCATACTATATAAGCACGTATTTTTTCTTACGAAAACGTGCTTTTGAAAAGTGTGTTTAAAGCATTGTTCTTACCACTCGCTCTCTGTCTGGTATGATAGGCAAAAAAAAAAAAAATAAAAAAAATAAATAAATAAATAAAAAATAATAATAAAAAAAGTAAAATAAAGAAATGCTTGCATGCTCCGAAAGTTTCCAAACCTGGCTTTTCATGTGCCCACTTGTATATCTGCATCATCTCATATATATATTTAGAAATAGGACCGGAAAAATCCTTTTACTATCGGATAGCCGTTAACTGTGACTATAATTATCCACACATTTAATAAAAATTTTGATGCGTAATATTCCCGATAGGTGGCGAAGTATATATTTGTACTCAACAAAATAAAACACCCGAGATAAAAAAAAATGTATCAAATTAATGGGCAGTTACTCATTCTACATCTTAAATAACTACAAGTACTGATTTCGCTCCAATGGCGGACCCAGGATTTCTTTATTGGGGTAGCCCAAAATATTGAAAATCCAAGTAAAAATACCCTGGAGAAAACATCTCCGAAATATTGGGAAGGGAAATATCACCTCTTTATTAAAGTGCATTTCCAATTATTAGCAAAATATATATTTAAAACCATAATACAAATTTATTTAAAGTTAAGCAGCCTATAACAGAGAACGAAGGATCAGTTAGTTAGTTAATTGATTTTTGTGGCGCAAGGGCCAGGGCATGGCCAAAGAGCGCCAGACACAGAACTATCAGTTAAAGATTTTAAAAATTAAATAGTTAGAAAGGAGAATGATGAAAGTTGTGAAGACTAGTTAGTTAATTAGGTTTATATATAAATTTATTAATTTACTATTATAATTATTATAACTTTTTTTTTTTTTGAACAGCTGTCGTTCAAGACGAAATGACAAAATGATCCGTCACAAGGTCAGCTCGGGCCGTGGGGGCGCCGCTCCCCAAATAACTGGAAAACCAGTTATCCCCTTGCGGGGAACAAAGGATCAAGTGATACTTCATGGGGAGGACTCGGGGCTCTGGGAAACCCCCAATGAGTGCGCCAATGTTGCACCCTTTAAATTAACTAGAAATATATCCTTAGAAAACTAAATTCAACGCTTTTTGATAACAATCGTGGTCATTATACCGGATAATTCGGTGTTAACGCCCTCCCTCCAGTGCAATATATTTTTTCAGAACGCGATGAATTTCTGATATTTCTGACAGGCTCTGGCTATAAATCTGCAGTTAAACAAAATGCCTGAAAATTACTGACTACTCATAATAATCGGGTCTTGCCGTTTAGAACGCGAATCAATTATAGATACAAATAAGCGCAACAAATTTTCACAAATTGCATTGATCTGCGATGTGCGTAGAAAAGGCACGGAACATTTGCTTTGAGGTACGTTCCAAACATTGTTTTACAGATTGCTTGTTTTCGCCAATGCTTGCCATTCAGTGCTTTCAGTCATTATTAGCTTCGATTAAGGGCTTTCATTTGATTCCGCTGCATCTGCGCGTCTTGCGGAACTAATTCCTTGGGTCACGAATTTCATCGCTGATCGCGTGCGCTCAACCACGAAATTCGTAAGGGGAAATTCACGTCACACGAAACAGAATCCGGAATAATTACAATATTTGGTTCTGAACTCTTCACAACGTTATAACTTCTAATAAAGCTTCTAAAGATGATCATGCAAGCGGCAGAATTTCCATGAAAGAGTGAATTTTACTAAAGTCTTCAGTTGTCCCACATTAGTTTTCACTTTTCATAGTCCTATCAATTCATTTTTATTCAAGTGCGCAAACAACAACAAAAACTGCTTTCTCGTGAATATTCGGTGAACTTTGGGAAAAACAAGCAGGCCCGTTCTTTTCAATGTCATGAACCCTAGAATAATACTTACATACCAGAGGTTCCCAATCTGTGCGTCGCGACGCCCCAGGGCGTTGCCGGTCTTAGTCCTGGGCGTCACGACTATCAGGAAAAAACTAAAACTTTTAATTTATAGTGAAACGCAACATGCAAATTTTCAAGACGTGTATATACACTCACGGACAATAAAATATGCGCACCTAGGAGAAAACATGCTACAACCGCGAAACTTTGCAAATAGCTATTGTGCGTGCTGGTATGCAAATGATCCACGTTTGATGCGAGTGCGCATGACCGCACACCCTGTGATGGCGCTGCAAGCATGAACAGGCAGCCTTATAAACCGGCGAGTAGTCAATATCCCATGACAGCAAAAAGCACCGGCCGACGCAAGCAAGAGAACAGAGCGACATGAATGAAGGGTAGACGTCAGAGACGTCGATTTACGCAACTTAAGGGTTTTGAGAGAGGCCTAATCATCGGGCTGAAAACAGCAGGGTGGTCGGCGCGCCGTATAGCCCGCAACGTTGATCGTTCTGACCATACCGTCCGACTGTGTTGGGAGCAGTGGACACGTGACGGCACTGTCACACGGCGGAACGGCTCCGGACGGACCAGGAGAACCACCGGTAGACAGGATCGACTAATAGTACGCCAGGCACGAACGGATCCCACGGGGACCCGGTCCACTATACAGGCAGATATACGGGATCCTGTGTTCCCACGAACCATTTCCCGATGCCTCGTGGAAGCGAATCTGCAATCCCAGCACTTCTTACGTGTGCTGTCATTAACACCGGAACATTGCTGGCTCCGTGTGCAATGGTGCCTGGCTACAGCGACGTAGAACGCCACACACTTGCGACGTGTGGTGTTTAGCGATGAGTGCCGCTTCATTTTGGGGACAGATGATCATCGTGTCAGTGTGTGAAGGTCCCTGGGTCAACGACACAATCCCAACCTCGCTATCGAGCGCCATACCTCCCCCACTGCTGGCATTATGGTCTGGGGAGCCTGCCTACGATAGCCAATCAGCTTTAGTAGTGGTACGTGGATCATTGACGGGCCAGCGGTATGTGGATGAAGATCCTACGGCCCCATGTGCTCCCATTCCTGGCCGGGATTCTAGGTGCGCTATACCAGCAGGATAATGCCCGCTCGCACACGGCTCGGGTTGCCCAGGACTGCCTATGTCATATCTAGACACTTCCACGGCCTGTCCGCTCCCCGGATATGTCCACTATCGAACATGTGTGGGACCAGTTGAAACACCGGCTGAGGCAGTGTCACACTATCCGGGATTTGAAGCATGCCGTCCAGCACGTGTAGGCTAGTCTGCCGCAGGACAACATCATGCGTCTGCTCGCCTCCATGACGGACCGTATTGCAGCATGTATCGCCGCACGAGGCGGTGCGACGCGCTATTGAAGATGACTGGACTGCGTGCCACAGATCCCTCTGTAATTGTTCTGCAGCTCTGTTGTTGCCATCATGTATATCGTTCATCTGTACAATTACGCATTACGTCCATAAAATTTGAGTTCAATCCGATTTTTTCCTTCTTGGTGCGCTAATTTCATTGTCCGTGAGTGTATTTTAAAGAATGAATTGTAAGAAAGCATGTTAAAGAAAACACAACCTTTTTCCTTGTTGTGAAAGCGCTCCCTTCGCCTGAGTTCAATACGAAATGAGATGATTTTGAATATTTTCCTTACTTTACACAAGTGTATACAAGAAAACGAGGTGCTATTAAGGCTCTACGAGACCCGCAATCTTGTATTGTGCCTTCTCTTGTTAACCAATGGGCAAGCGTATTTCACAAATTGCTCGGGCAATTTTTCACATTTTGGAACACCGTTTGTGGCTAACGCAAGATATATGATAAATAAAGAGTTCCCTGGTTTCAGATTTTCATTTAGGACTCTTTAAGTATTTTTTATTAATTAATAAAACTATGGAAGACGCCTTGGTACGACTTTCGCAACAGATAAAAAATGAGCAGCCCCGGTGGCGCAGTGGTCTAAGGCAATGGCCTCTGATCATTCGTCCGAAAGGGGTCCGGGTTCGAATCCCGGTGAGGCATGGATGTTGTGTTTGTCTTACGGCACTGGCTCTCTCCCTTTCCCTGGAACCAGTGACCCTAAATTAGGGACGGGCGACTGCTTATAGCCCATTGAGTTGCTCACGGTGGTCGTTAAACCTCCAATCAAAAAAAAAAAAATGAAGGGGGAAGGTTTCAATAAAAATTCTGAAACCAGGGAACTCTTTATTTATCATATATCTTGCGTTAGCCACAAACGGTGTTCCAAAATGTGCAAAATTGCCCGAGCAATTTGTGAAATACGCTTGCCCGTTGGTTAACAAGAGAAGGCAGCAATACAAGATGGCGGGTCTCGATTGAAATCTGATTTTGGAGCATCTATACAGGGTGCATAGGAAAGTCCCTTTAGCCTGAAATAACTTGCGAACGGAGAGAGGTACAGTTATACAAGGGAAATAACAGTATAGTAAAGCGACTATGCCCGATCGAATGCAACCGAAAGCAGCGCTCCTAGTGGCGAAATGCGGAAGTTAGCCATTGCAAATCGAAAACGAAAAGAGATAGAACAACATTTTCAATTACAAAGTTGTAGAGCATCAATTGATTAGTACAAAACGACATTTGTTTCACACGGATAAGATAAATTGTCGCCTGAATACCCTAAAATGTCAGAGATCGATGCGCGATGATTCGAATCTGCATATTCACATTTCGCAAATTTAGCCGTATGCAAATGCAGATTGTGACGTTGTACCGTACCTACGATATAAAAACCAGTAGCAGGATGTACTCTGATCAGAAGTTTAAGTCTACGTACGCTGTGTGAGAATGGCGAGCTTCACTCACTCCCAAAATCGCGAGATGGTGCTTATTTACGGCGAATGCCAACGGACAGAGATACCTCCAACTATTACAGGATATCATACCTGACTTTTTATGACATTCCCCTGTCCGCATTACGTTCCTTGTGGTTCCAACACGACGGTGCCCCTGCACACCAGCCAGCAGCAGTGCGACGCTTTCTCACAGATTGTTTTGGGCAACGAATCATCAGGTATTGTGGTGATGTTGAATGGCCTCCACGATCGCCGGACCTCACTCCGTTGGATTTCTTCTTCTGGGGTTACGTAAAAAATCAGGTGTATGCAACAGCGCCTACAAGTCTGCTGGATCTACGTCGTCGTGTTACAGATGCTTGCAATAGTGTGACACCTTCCATGCTGAGGAATGTGCATGCAGAGTTACTTTCACGAATTTAAATGTGTATCGTGGGCAATGGCGAACTCTTCGAACATACTCAACATTAACTTTTTATCATTGTGCGCCAGTTTGCCCTTTTTGTTTTGTCTGACGTCATCAAACTGTATTGACATAAGTACGCAATTATGCAATAAATTGTTTGTGTATTTGCTTATACCTATGCCTGTTCCCTTCAAACGTTCACACAAAAGGTCGCGCATCGATTTCGGACATTTTAGGGTATTCAGGCGACAATTTATCTTATCCGTGTGAAACAAATGTCGTTTTGTACTAATTAATTGATGCTCTACAACTTTGTAATAGAAAATTTTGCTCTCTCTTTTTGTTTTCGATTTGCAATGGCCAACTTCCGCATTTCGTCACTAGGGTCGCTGCTATCGGTTGCATTCGATTGGGCGTAGTCGCTTTACTATACCGTTATCTTACTTGCATAACCGTACCTCTCTCCGTTCGCAAATTATTTCAGGCTAAAGGGACTTTCCTATGCACCCTGTATATGTATATATCTCAACTCAACGTTTAACTTGACAAATATTTTCCTACACAAAGAAATGAACACAGTTGGGTTACTGACCCGTTTACAGCAGATGTACCATCAACCTTCACTACTGCTGAGCAGGAACAGTTAATAGACATTTCTTCAGACTCCACACCTAAAATGACATTCTCTTCCGGAACTCTGCCACAGTTTTGGAAACAGTGTGGCAAAGGAGTACCCAGAATTGAGTAAGAAAGCCGTGAGAGTAATTCTCTCAGAATTCTCCCTTTTGCACATCCTACCTTTGCGAGGCAGGATTTTCAGCTCTGGCGATAATAAAATCCCGATATAGAATAAAAGTTAACGTTGAAAGATCCTGTATCGAACATTGTCCCCAGACTCGATGATTTTTGTGACGAGAAACAAGCTCTCCCATCCCATTAAGACGCAAATACCTGTGTTAGGTAGTTTCTAAAATTACTGTAAAAATGGGAAAGCCAAATGAAGAATGTTACCATTGTGAAAATATGCCAATCTCATCAATTGTTTTTATTTTATTTTTTTTGGATTGAAGGTTTAACGACCACCGTGAGCAACTCAATGGGCTATAAGCAGTCGCCCGTCCCTAATTTAGGGTCACTGGTTCCAGGGAAGGAGGAGAACCAATGCCGTAAGACAAACACAACATCCATGCTTCACCGGGATTCGAACCCGGACCCTTTCACGGACGAATAGTCATAAGCCAGCGCTTAGACCACTGCGCCACCGGGGCGGCCCATCAATTTCTTCTTATTCAGTTCTGTAATTTTATTCTAATTTTGTATTTTTACATTAAAAAAATACAAGATAGTAATGTAAATTACTATTTAAAAAAAAAATACCACAAACTCGAATTTGGGCAATTTTTTTTTTTTTTTTTGGTTTAATTTTGGAAAATTTGCCGATTGTTTTTCATTGTTGTCTGAGTTGCAGCGTGCATTTTAAAGTCAAAATGCAAAGGTAGGAAGAGGAGGGTTGAAAAAAAAAATATGTACTATGCTGTGTTATTTCTCTGGGCCCGAGAAAGCTAACCAGAAAACTAAGAACGCTCCTGTGACTTTAAACGTGCCGTCATTTGCGTTTTAATGAAAACGCTGCTGTCACGTATGCATCACGAGAAGAAAAATAACATTTGGGCATTGTTCTTCCATCGGAGGTCGCAGTGTTTGCTGGCAACGAATGTAAGACCAAAATATTCATTATTTGCTTCAAATTATTTAAATTCCTTTTGACTGATGATTGTGAGCAATTTCTTCATGTACGACCACTAATTTTGACTGATTGTTAGAAATTACACCATGCACGACAACTAATTCTGAGTTCTTTTTTTCTCTTTTTTTTTTCAATTTCGGATTAAGAACTTGCTTGTGACGTCACGCTAAGCGACGGGCATGTCCACGGGTAGCTGAAGACATCAATGTGAAAATATTGATTATTTGCTTTAAATTATTTAAATTCCTTTTTACTGATGATTGTGAGCAGTTACTCCATGTACAAAATGTAAAATTTGTATTAAATTAGCGGCAAAAAAAGGTGGAAGAGTTGATTGAATGTGGTAAACGAAAAATATTCAAAATGTAATCAAACTAAATTTGAACTTGGACTAAAGTGCGCTTCTGTATTTTTAAATAACTACTCAAAGTTGAAAAATTACCGCTTAAATAACTGGTCAGGGAAAAGAAAATATGCTATATTTGCAGCAGCTACTTAATGAATCTGAAGTTTCTGTGTGCCTCATGCAACAACAATGAGAATATCTCCAAATTTTGGAAAAGACATTTGATAATCATCATTACAGGGAAATTAAATCCTAGTTCCAGTCTAATTACACTAAACCCCATACAAATAAATATATTTCAATCTTCATTTTGTATATTTTCAATCTTGATTTTTGTATATTTTCAATCTTCATTTCATGTGTGGGACAAAATTATCAAGCGTGCATGTTCTAATACATACTCATAACCATGGGGGAGAAATCAGTACAAGGTGAGTTTATTTTTCATTTATTATTTCTGTGTGTACATTGTGCTGAGAGTCGCACATTTTCAGTATCAATTTAGTCTAGTTGGCAGCCTCAAAACTTTTTTATTTATATCTGTATACCCTGCAACATTATGCAAATAAATAGTAAGATTATATCTCTTAATTCCTTCAATTTCAAAATAGACTACGGGAGGGGGAGAGGCTAAGTTGTTAAAACCGCACGTGAATAGTAGCATTATTTGATATTATCCCCTCATTTAAAGGAATCTTGCTAACTTTGCTCTGGGATATTCATGGGTCTGTTTCGGAATATTATCAGGAACATAGACAAACTGTTAACGGTGCAACATCAAGGACGTCGCTAGACTTCGAAATCATTATGGGCGACGGGTGGGCGGGCATTATTTTGGGTGGGGCAAACTTGATAGCAGTTTAAATTTTAATGTTTTTTTTTTTTTTTTTTTTTGTCTTTTGATTGGAGGTTTAACGACCACCGTGAGCAACTCAATGGGCTATAAGCAGTAGCCCGTCCTTAATTTAAGGTCATTGGTTCCAGGGAAAGGGAGAGAGCCCGTGCCGTAAGGCAAACACAACATCTGTGTCTCACCGGGATTCGAACCCGTACTCTTCTCGGACGAATGGTCATAAGCCAACGCTTAGACCATTACGCCACCTGGGGCTTTAATGCCTTTCACCGCCGGCTACAAAAGAATTCCTGCAATCCCGACCCCTCCACCTGGACACACATGCATACACGCATCTGACTAGTTACGCCACCGGTGTAAGATACAAGTGTTGGTAGAATGTCACCTTCAACTTTTTACTTGCTCTGAATACGTTGTCTTAAATTGCTTTTCAAAATTTTGCATTTTTTCCTTACGAAAAAACACTGGCGTGCAAAAATTAAGGACGAGACGGTTTTTCGAGTGTAACGTCGTGTAGAAGTGCTCCACATCGACTCAAATCATACCATAAGATCCCCAAGATGTAGGAATGAGGCAAGTGAGCAAAACAGTCCAAACAAGGAATCCAAAGGATACAAAGGCACTTTATTGAAAAGGTAGCTTCGAGCACAACTGGACAGAAGACAGAAAAGTCCATGTGACAGGCGGCTGCCAAGAAAAATCCAGTCTTTAGTAGGGGATATGATCACCCCTGACTGCGTTGTAGGATTTACAACGTCTGTCCATGCTGAGGACGAGGTTGTCAAAAAGCTTTTGAGTAATCGCGGCCCATTCCTCTTGTAGCGCCAATCGCAGCTGCGGAATCGTTGCTGGCGGCTGGTGACGTGCTGCCAAGCGTCTCCCGACAAGGTCCCACATGTGTTCGATTGGATTTAGGTCCGGGGACCTTGCGGGCCAATCCATGCGTTGAATAGCTTCACTCTCCAACAGCTCTGCGACAGCCACTGTACGAAGAGGTGTTGTGGTCCATGAAGAGGAACTCAGAACCCACAGCACCTCTAAACAGACGCACGTGAGGCAGGAGAACCTCGGTACAATAGCGGACACCAGTGACTGAACCTCCTTGGAAGATGTGGAGGTCAGTACGGTTGCCAAGCATGATACCGCCCCAAACGAGAACTCCGCCACCTGCAAACCGGTCCCTTTCGATGATGTTCGAGGTGTGATTGCGTGTTCGCTGCTCTCTCCAGATGTGTATACGTCCAGAATCGCTCGTCAGACTAAATCGACTCTCATCCGTAAAGAGAACTCGACCCCATTGCTGATGTGTCCAGTTCTTGTGTTCCTAGCACCACAGAAACCGCCATCTCCGATGAGCAGGCGTGAATGGCACACACCGAACTGGTCGTCGTGCAAATAGACCACCTTTGTGCAGCCTCCTGACCACGGTAAAACGCGATAACGGACGTCCAGTTGTCTGTGGCATGTGCCTTGCGATTTCTCCCGCTGGATTGCCTGTTGGCCATATGGTTGCTCGTAAACGACCACTGCTAAATTCTCGGACAGCTGTTCCTGTCGTTTGAAATACTCTCCAAGCTCGTGAAATGATGCTGTGAGCGATCCCGAACTCCTCGGCCACACTAGTCACACTTCGACCTTCTTCCAACTTTCCAATGACGTGACCTCGGGTAAAATCATCCAGATGTCGTCTACTGGATTGCCTGTTGGCCATATCACACGGTGGCAGCAACTCGACGTTGTTCAAACCGTTGTACACCGTGCAATAGCTTTCACCGAATTGCTGAGCGTACACCGCTCGTGTGCTTTATACCCTTCCGACACCCCTCCTCCTACGTCATGCTACATATATACGCATGCCCTACCGTACCGGACCCTAGTCTATCTGCTGAGTGGTCTTTCGGTCCGTTCTGCCTGCTCGTTCCGCTGTTATGCTAATTTCTCCTTTTTGTCCTTAATTTTTGCACACCAGTGTAGTACTGTACTTGAACAATTTAAGAGAAAATATCGTTTTTGTTTACCTAAATGACCATTTAACGTCATGCTACGCAGACACAGTATCTTCCCTCCCTCTTGCTTAACATTATCTTCCTTCAAGCCAGCGACTTTGCCTTGCACTCCTCTCCTACAGAGCTGTCGTCGGCCACTTTCTGCACTTTCACTGTTCAGGAGCAGTCTTAAGAGCGTCAGTGTAGCTTTAGACTCCACTTTCCGCGTCCGAATCCCCTATTTTGTAAAGAAAACAAACTGAGCAATTAGTAGTGACCCCCTCAGTGAATTCCTATCCACCCTCCTTATTAGCCTCCTCGTCACACAAACATGAAAAAGTAGCTTAAACTAAGGAATTGGAAGAGTGGAGAACAATTTAATTTTCATGGTTCTTCGGATTCTATTTTGATAACTTTTTTGGGTGGGGACGTACTTCCTAGGGGGAAATACGTTGGGCTACATGAAATAAAACACAAGACTTATTACTTGGCAAAGTGCAGAATATATTTTAAAGTTAAATATATTGAAAAATGACACATTTTGAACTGGGAGGGCGGCATGGTGGGCAAGACAAATTTCAGGGTGGGCTTGAGCTCACCCTCGCACCCCTGGCGAGGTCCCTGTGCAACATCTTCAAATGAAACCTTCAATTCTCAACAAAACGAATTGTTGTCGAAAACTGTTCTTTTGCACCACCACGACTGTGCTCGGCCTTATACAGCTGGTAAAACATGGTGACAATGCAAAACCTCAAGTATGGGGTTCTTTCACAGCCACCTTACAGTCCAGAGCTCGCACCAAGCGATTTTCATCTCTTTTGTCCGCTTGAAAAAGCATCACGTGATGGGCGGCTTGGTAGTGCTGAGGTGAAAGAAGCAGCAGTGCATGCGTGGCTTCAGGTGCAGCTTAAAAATTTCTCCGCTAGGATGAAGAAGCTTATTGACCGTTACAAGAAAGTGTATGGGTTTGTATTGAGACTACACTGAAAAATAATGCTAGAGTTGTGCAAGTTTTTGTTTGTTTTTGGTAAGTGCAATGAAATTACCCTTACTTTTTGATTTACCCTTGCAAAAACAAGTAGTGTTATATACAGGGTGTTTCAGAAAATTTGATATCATTTGAGATGTAAATATCTGAGTAACTAAATAGTCTAGGCAAATAAAACTAAACAGGCCTAATGTTGAGCAAAATAAGATTTATTCATCAAAATTTGAATGAGAAATTCAAAGGTATGTGGATTTCGTGAACGATTTCACAAGTTTTCAATATGCGACCACTTGTGACACGGCACACGTCAAGTCGGTAGTCCAGCTCCTGCTAAGCACGATGCAGCATATCCCTCATGTGCTCAAATGTGGCATGGGGATTTTCTTTGCCCCAAATGCGAACATTATGCTTGTTGACTTTGCCATTCGTATGAAATGTGTGGCCTCATCATTGAAAACAAGACGATTTTCAAACTCGTCTTCAAGTTTCTCTTGCATATATCGATACAGAATTGTGTACGCTTTTACTTGTCATCTGTCTTTAAGGTCTGAACGAGCAGTAGCTTGTATAGGGTGTCATTCGCAAGCGTTTCCTTGCGACACGCCAAACTGTCGTTGGAGGAATCTGGGTTTCCAGACTTGCTCTTCTTATGGACTTCCTGGGGCCTCGCAAAAATGTTTCCCGAACCTGCTCGACCATCTCTTCCGCTACTGTCTTCCAGATCCTTTTGCTCTGCACAGACAGCCTTCCTCTTCGAATTTTTTGTGCCATGTCCATATCTGCATTGCAGTTGGTGCATTTGAGCACATGAGGGACGCATCTGCATCGTGTTTGGCAGGAGCTGGACTACCGACTTGATGTGTGCCGTGTCACAGGCGATGCGCATATTGAAAAATTGTGAAATCGTTCATGAAATCCACATACCTTTGAATTTCTCATTCAAATTTTGATGACTAAATCTTATATTGCTCAACATATTAAGCCTGTGTAGTTTCATTTGCCTAGTCTATTTAGTTACTGAGGTATTTACATCTCAAATGATATAAAATTTTATGAAACAAGCTGTACTAACACAGAAGGGTAACACGTACGCATGCAAACCGCATAATATACTTGAAAATAAAATGTTGAAAAGTGCACATTGAAATTACAGATGCATTATTTTTAAGGCGAAACTTGTTCCTGCATTACGCTATTTCGCTTTCCACACAAAAATCCCATTATGTGAGATTAGTTGATTTTGTTTTTTAATTTTGGCAGATGTCCATGTGTTAGTAGAATTGGTAATGCTTTCAAGGGTGTCCGGAAATTATTTCATGAAGCATGTCAATGTTAGTTGCACAGTGAACTCCAGTGAAGGGGAGGAGAAAGGAAAATAGGTGCATTGTTTGTGGTGAGATGCAGACCAAAGCGACTTCCTGAGTGTTGGGTATCCGCCAGTTACAAGTAATCGAGGTCGTAAGTATATTTGTTACACAACAGAGGGTTTGCTCAGTTCTGCATTGATGTTTTTGAGTAAAACAACAGATGCTTTATTTGGTTTCTAGGTAATACTTGTTTTTTTTTCCTTCTTGGCGTTAGTTTTCTCTTAGTCGCATGTTTAAGTTTGTGCTTCTGTTGAAGTTCACCACTTTGTATTTATATGCTTAATTCTCCGCCCCCCCTCTCTGCCTCTCGTCAGGAAAATTATAGCTGACGACTGACGCTACAAGGCAAGCATTTTTCTTTTTAATTCCAAGTTTAACTCCACTGGAATAAAATGTTGTATTATACATCGACTACAGTTTCGCAGAGCGTTTGGCTCGGCATCATCAGGACGAATGGATTCTTCCTGATTCGTCCTCATGATGCCGAGCCAACGCTCTGCGAAACTAGTCGATGTGTAATAAACATTTTATTGTGATAAACGTTGCTATTTTATATTGACACCACAAGTTAGGTAGTCATAAATTATATATAATTTAATACCACTGGTTTTAATCGTTGTCATTTTTTTTCTTGCTTTTCTTCGTAACATGCGTAAAAATCGGACTAATTACGTTCTTGTTCTCCTTTTTTGAGAATATAGGTTAGAGGAAGCTCTGTTCCTCAAATGCTAACGGCTGTGCTAGGAGAGCCAGCGAGTTGCCCCGCGTCCTGAGCTGTGCGCGTGGGGGTGGAGGCGAGCTTGAAATGGTGGGGACCAGTCCTAGAATATAGAACAAAGGTGGGGAATTGAGATGTCATGCGGTGGAATTGGGGAATGAATGCAAGAAGTTGATCCTTGTTACTGAAGAGGAAAATGCTGTAATCTCTGACTAGTGACATCATGTGCTGACTGGTGGACAAGCATCATATTTTTGGACCTGTGTGTGTGTGTGTGTGTGTGTGTGTGTGTGTGTGTGTGTGTGTGTGTGTGAGGGGGGGTAGTTTTGTAAAAGACCTGTCCGTAGCTAACCACCTCCGACACTTAGAGCAAAGGGAAAAAGAAACAATGAGGAGACTGGGTGGAGGGGGTAATGAATGGGGGTTCCTTCTTGTGTTGGTTCCCTGAGAAGCGTCTCGTTAACTATACTCGTGGCAAAGCTAACCTGACTATGCAGTTAAAGCTACGGAGTGTGTACTTCCACTGCACAATATACAGTAGTTCCAGTTTGAAAATTCCTGTTCAAGCTTGAACTGAGACCTCAAAAAGCACATGGATATGCTCTAAACGTTGTACGTATATATAAACCCCCGAAGATCCCAGTTTCGGTCGCGTTTCTAAAAAATACAAATATTCGCATTTTGGCGACTTCATTTTCACTTCTGTTTTTGTTCAGAGAGGCTATATAGTATACACGGGGGATATTTACTGCAAGTGGGAGAGGAGAATTGTATTAGCCTGAGAGCAAGGGAGAGATAATGGCTTGGTCTTTTCTTCGTGGTTACTGTTTTAAAATACTCATTCAGAAATCGTTTGTCTGGTGGTTGGAGAAGGTGTGGAGTTTGAAGGAGCCATCGTGATGGAACGCGGGAAGTTTCCTTTTGTCTTGCCTTAAGTCACCCTTAGGGGGAAGAGTCCACGACACATGACACCCCATTAGTGCGTGGAGAAATACTGAAATGCAAGAGATATCTTGTCGGTAAATCGGTTTCGTAGCATTAGCCGTGTAGTCAGGTTAGCTTTGCCCCAATTATAATTTGTTGTGAGAGAAAATGAAGTGCTAACAGGAGGGAGAACATCAGGAAAAAGCCCTTTCGACTTCTGTTACTGATTTCTTAAGGTACCTTTTGGTAGGACCTTGCCATTCCCTCATAGGATGTCACCTCACCATAGGAGATATCGATCACGCAGTCTGCACGTCTTCCCACGAAAACTATTTAACGAGAAGCTTCTAAGCACCACAGAGAATCAACTCTAGAACAAACACCCATTTACACCGCCCCGGTGGCTCAGTGGTCTAAGCGCTAGCTTATGAACGTTCGTCCGTGAAGGGTCCGGGTTCGAATCCCGGTGAGGCATGGATGTTGATGTTTGTCTTACGGCCATGGATTTCTTCCTTTCCTGGAACCAGTGGCCCTAAATTAGGGACGGGAGTCTGCCTATAGCCTATCGAGTTGCTCACGGTGATCGTTAAAACTTCAAGAAAAAAAATAAAAAAAACTTTTACTCCCTTCTCCACCTCGTTCCTTCATTGTTTTTTTTTTTTTTTTTAGCGCTTTGCTTAAAGAGTAGGTATTTAGTTGGGGAAATGACATGTCTCTTGCAATGCGAACCTCCCTTGAAACTAGTCAAGTGCATTCTTCCCAACTGTCAGGTAATAATGAAAGGACTATAAATTGAACTTTTACGGTTGCAAAGATAATTAGGTTTTTAGTGCCATAAAACACCCATCTTGCCGCCCCTCTGGCGCAGTGGTCTAAGCAATGGCCTCTGATCATTCGTTCAACAGGGGTCCGGGTTCAAATCCCGGTGAGGCATGGATGTTGTGTTTGTCTTACGGCGGCTCTCTCCCTTCCTTCCCTGGAACCAGTGGCCCTAAATTAGGGACGGGCGAGTACTTATAGCCCATTGAGTTGCTCATGGTGGTCGTTAAATCTCCAATAATAATAATAATAATAAAAAAAAACACCCATCTTAAGCGTCAAAAGCTGTTTAATGTAGAAACAATTAGAGTAAATTCCGTTTACGTACGTTCTAATCAGCATAGAATGTAGCGAACACTGTGTGACGATTCCTTGTGTTAAAATGAATGCAGAACAAGTTCAGGATTTGTTGTGTTGTTTGAAAGGTATGGTATGTTTTTTTTATCTTCTAGAAGTGTGTGTGTGTGTTGTGTTTTAACATAAAAAAAAGTAATTATAAAGAGCTATATAGTTCACAATGTAATCCGTAATTCCAGTAAGTGTTGTACGCGAAACAGTTTTTTGTGCCATTTGGACAGAAAATATTCTGACATGCTGATTAAAGGTCAATGTGTTGCCTTCTGAATATACACTCGGTATTCTCGTACAGTTTTGTTTTCTTTTAAAGAGAAAAGAGAATACACGGGTACGTGAATATTGTGCGTTCTGGCATATGTTGCCTCTAACCTGGATATTAATATTTGGCATGAACTCCGTTTTTAGGAGACTGATTTCAAAAACATTTTTCTTATATTATCTATTCTCAGTCCACCCCTAGGTGAAGGTCTCCTCAAGTTTCTTCCACAAATCTGTCTCTAGCAATTCTATTTCATGTCACTCGGGTATGCTTTGGAATTTAATCCACCCATATCTCTCGTGGTCTTCCATTGGGCGTGTTCCTGTCCCTTGGTATTTTAGTTGTCCATTGGTGGTCAGTTGCTCTTACAATATGTCCAACCCATTGCCACTTGAGCGTCTTTAGTTTGATCATGATGTCATCCACTCTTGTCATTTTCCTGATCCACATGAGTTCTTTTTCATGTCTTTCTTGGTTACCCAAAGCATGCGTCTTTCAACGCGTCTTTGAATCTGCATTCTTTATAGTTAAGGTCCACGTTTCCGATCCATAAAAAAAGAACTGGAAAGATGCAAAAATTAAATACTTTTCTTTTAAGACAGAATGGTAAATTGCTCTTGAAAACTATACTATTTCTTTCCAATTTTATCCAGTCAAATTTTACACGCTTATTAATTTGTTCTTCCATGTGGCCCTATCTGTTGTCCACAAGGTAAAGTATGTAGGCATCAGTTACTTCTAAATTTGCCCCTTCAACCTCTAATTCTTCAGTTCTTGTAAAAGCATTGTACACCAATTTTGTTTTCTATAAGTTCGTCTTCAATCCCCTTCTTTATTCAGCGAGTTCCCA
This sequence comes from Macrothele yani, assembly GCA_039090855.1. Taxonomy (NCBI): domain Eukaryota; kingdom Metazoa; phylum Arthropoda; class Arachnida; order Araneae; family Macrothelidae; genus Macrothele; species Macrothele yani. The sequence goes on from CM076993.1 coordinate 94,796,797, forward strand.
GATCATATTGTGCAGCTCTGATTAGGTACTTGCATAAATGACCATATGGTCAGTGTGTTAAGTACTATCAATTAATCTTTATCCCCTTGTCATTCCAGTTCAACGATTGAAAGACAGTCTGCAATATAGTATTGAAGAGCTTGGCAGATATATCGAGGGATCGCGCTGCCGATCGCATTCTTTGCAATTTGCGAAAAAAAAAAAATAATCATTTTGGCGAAAATATCGGCAATTACCTTTTTAATGACGTCCGAGCAAAAACAGTCTTTAGTTTTTATTCAATTTGGTGTTTGAGAAATGAAATTCGAATGTTAATTACTTTTTTCTTTATTTAGATTGCGCGTGATACGGCAAGCGATTAAGCGAAAATCGACGTCATCGCTGACGTAAGATTATTCTCCTGCGTGTCCAATCTCGCGTTGATCCAACTCTGTGGACCACTCGTGTTTCTTCTTCACTTTTCTTGAGCACATAGTAGTTCTATTCTCGTGATGCCATCCATGACATCACGCGATTTCGTTTTGCCCTCCTTCATGGGCGCCCATAGCTTAGTTTTCAGGAGGGGGCAAATGGAAATTGTATCTACAAATGACATGCATGCACATGTGCACAATATGCAAATTTCCACCTTTTTATTTAACAATTTTTACCACACACTCAGAACATGAATTTAGTTGAAAACAAGAAGACTCCAAAATTATGTAAAAAAGATAAACAAATGAAGTTAGATAACGGAAGAATCGGGTAGGCATACAGCAGTAATACTAAAAACGCTGAAATCCGTTTTATTGGTGTAGTATTAGAAACACTAGTACAAATACGCTAGCTTTCACCACCACGGGTGGCTTCTTCAGGCATAAGTATTCCAATGCAAAAACAAACAAAAAAAAACAGAGTTCTGAAAACGTAAAAAAAACGCTGTAACAAAAAAACTCTGTTTTTTGTTTGTTTTTGCATTGGAATACTTGTGCCTGAAGAAGCCACCCGTGGTGGTGAAAGCTAGCGTATTTGTACTAGTGTTTCTAATACTACACCAATAAAACGGATTTCAGAGTTTTTAGTGAAGTTAGATAGCTTGTTTGAACAATAAGGAAATTTCTTTGTTGCTCTTTTGAGCATCTGCCTTTTGCAGACGTGCCAACTCTCCGGATTTCCAGCCCTTCCTCCCGCTTTCCGGATGAATGTCGAATTCTCCTGATTTTCACCGAGAATTAGCCGCTAGGATGGCCGAAATTCCATCAACCACCATGATTTCGATCCGCCTGTGAGATCTTTTCTTTTCTGTGTCGATGCAAGGCGGTATTACAGTTATAAGTTTCGTAATTTTACTATCCTATCTGCAAAAAGAAATCCACCCCGGTGGCGCAGTAGTCTAAGCGCTGGCTTCTGACCAATCGTCCGAGATGAGTAGGAAAAAATTTGATTTAAAAAAAATTCTCCCATGTCCGATTGTCATACGACACCTTCAGCAAGAGCTCACCCGCTCTGGCGGGTAGGGTCAGTAATTGATTGACAGATGGGAGCTGCCCTGCCTTTTCCCCCTTGCAGTTCAGTCTTTCAACCCCTCGCCTCAACAGAGCCGCCCGCATACTAAGTGGTGGTAAACAGTTAAGTTGCGGCGACAAAAGGAAGTAGTTACAGTCGTCCTCGCCTTGTAATGAAAGGCGATGTTAGTACGATTATTTCTGTCGTCTTTGTCTTCGCGCACGACCTAAAGAAGAAACTAAAAACAATTGGCTGCTATTTTATTCGTAAAAAACAACACGCGGGCCATTTTACGTTTTCATTATCTTGCGGAATCGAAGTACCTGAAAACGAATTTCAGTAGGGGGAAAGGGTGTTGATTTTCGCTCTGTTTTTTTTGTTTTTTTTTTCCCTCCATAACTTTTAGTGGACCAATAATACTACTACTTCTGGAAAGTTGTTCCTACGTCTGTAAAATATCGATAAAAAATAGCGCTCGTGTGATTTTATTAGCTGTAAAAATCTCCCGATTTGCAGATTTTGAAGGTTGGCGTGTCTGCTTTTGGCTACGTGCGACCCATGCGCCACGAATCGGTCATTTTAAGAGGGAAAAAAGTATCCGAATAAACTTCGGGAGCCGGCCTCCGGTGGCGTTGTAGTCTGAGCGCTGGCTTGTGATCATTCATCCGAGATGGTCCCGAGTTCAAATCCCGGTGAGGTATGGATGCTGTGTTTGTTTTAAGGCACTGGCTCTATCTCTTTCATGGAACCAGTGGCTCTAAATTAGGGACGGACTACTGCTTATAGCCGACTGAGTTGCTCACGGTGGTCGTTAAATCTCCAACAACAACAAAATTTCGAGAGATCTTTCTTTGTCCAGCAGTGAATGACTGGTGCAGGAGATATCATATTTTTCATTCCTTCGCCTTTCATGCTTTTCCATGTTTGTAGGTATATGTCCACTGTGCTCTAATATTCAACGCCAAAATCTGATTTGTTACTTTTTGACGTGGCTTTCCACTTCTAATGTACCTACATTTCCAACGTTTTCCCTATTTTCTTACGTACACGCGCATCAGAATTTGTAGAATCGCGAAAATCTGTGTTGTACCTTCCAAGAACAAAGTTTGCATAGTGAGATTTTTAGAGGAGGGCAAGTACCCCTCTTGCCCCCCCCTCTCCCATATGGGTGCCCATGCACTCCTTCTGCCAAACTGGTCATTCCGATATTCGCATTCCGCCTGGGTCGATATTGAAGTTTATCCTGTCAATAATTCTTTGTTTAGAAATTTTATATGTCGTAATAAATTCAAAAAAGAAAATAAGTGTCTGTATTTTTGTCTATTAGGATTCAGGATCGATAACATATTTCGCTGCTTAATTGTAAAGAATCTATAATCTATTGTTTTTGTATTATTATAACACTTTGTTCTCGTGGTTTTTATATTTCCAATGGAGGGCAAAAAAAAAAAAAAAAAAAATGAGCGACTTCAGATTACTTTTGGTGGAAAAAAAAATTGAATTTGACGAATTGGTTGGCCAAAACTTTAAAAAGCTAGAGCAGCCGCTGGATATATCCTAGTCTCACTCAGTTTCCAACTTTTATACGTGCCGTGTTCTCGAACTGTCGAACCTTTGCACTTTTTTCAATGTTATTTATGATATTAGCGAATGCATCTTCAATACCACAGATTTTCCAAGACATAACTGCTGATGGTTTCTCGGAATTAAAAGCCTCTTGTAATCAATAAATAGTTGTGCACAGTGGACGTTCATACGTATTGCGATCAAAAAAGTTCCGAGACTAGGTACGTAGCGCACCAACAGATGGCAGTACGCAGATGCGCGAGCAGCGGTCAAGGGCAGTGACCTTCATGAGTCATTGTGCCAAATGGCGTGGTTCTGTGAACATCTGGAGCTGTGCTACACGATATTTGGTGACCACGTGCAGAACACAGCTACGATTTCGGTATAGACTGCAAACTAGAGCAGCGAGCGAAAATCAAATTCTGCGTCAAACTCGGCAAATCGGGAGCGGAGACGCATGAAAAGTTGCTGCAGGCTTACGGCAATGAAGCAATGAGTCGTGCGAGGTGTTTTGAGTGGTACTCGCGCTTCAAGAGCGGCAGAACGGCTTTGGAAGACGACGAGAGGTCAAGGCAACCGTCCACGAGCAAACCCCGAAAATGTGGACGAAATTAGGGAACTGATGCATGGGGATCGTCGGAGAACCATTCAAGACATTGCTACCATCGTCAATGTGTCAGACGGAACAGTGCAAGAAATTCTGACGTCGGTTTTGAATATGCACCGTATTGCTGCAAAGTTTGCCAAAGATTCTGAACCCCGAACTGAAGGCGTTCCGTGTCGAACTCTGTCAACATCTCTGTCAGCAGGTGGTGAATGAAGCAACGTTCCTGTCGCGGGTCATCCCTGGGGACGAGACTTGGGTCTACAGTTACGACCCGGAGACCAAACAACAGTCGTCGCAGTGGAAGAGCCCGGCATATCCACGACCGAAGAAGGCTCTACAGGTCCGGAGCACAACCAAAAGCAGTCGCCCCGGTGGCGCAGTGGTCTAAGCGATGGCTTCTGATCATTCGTCCGAAAGAGGTCCAGGTTCGAATCCCGATAAGGCATGAATGTTGTGTTTGTCTTACGGCACTGGCTCTCTCCTTTCCCTGGAATCAGTGACCCTAAACGGTCGACTGCTTATAGTCCATTGAGTTGCTCACGGTGGTCGTTAAACCTCCAATCAAAAAGAAAAAAGCATGCTCATCGTGTTCTTCGACATTCGTGGGGTTGTGCACCGTGAATTCGTCTTCCAGGGTCAGACAGTCACCGCCCTTTTTTACTGCGATGTTCTGCGGCGTCTTAGTTAGGACATTCGCCGCCGCAAACGACCTAAAATGTGGCGCAGGAGCGATTTCCTGCTCCATCATGACAATTCAGCAGGTCACAGAGCGCTAGCAACACGCCAATTTTGCAGCCGCAACAGCATGACTACCCTTCCTCACCCGCCTTACTCACTGGATTTGGCCCCTTGCGACTACTTTCTGTTCCCGAAGATGAAGCTGAAACTCAAGGGTCGCCGTTTTGAAACCGTGGACGAGATCCAGCGTGATTCGCAGACGGTGCTTGATACGATTCGCGAACAGGACTTCCAGGGAGCGTTCCAACAGTGGGAAAAATGCTAGCAGCATTGTATCGCTGCCCAAGGAGACTACTTTGAGGGAGATCATAGCCAGACTTAAAGTAAGTACATTGTTGTATATCTGCCTAGTCTCGGAACTTTTTGATCGGACCTCGTATTAGCTTGCTCTTTCAGTTAGTTCTCCCAGTTCGTGGATATAGTCTATAGTGCTGTAGCTACTTCTGAATTCAGCTTGTTTTCTTGGCAGCGCTGCCGGTGACGCGCTGCAGCGCGTAAATTACCCACCCACCCCCTCAAAAAAAAAAAAAAAAGGACCCGTAATTACAAATTCTACGCCCGTCCTTCGAGACTCACATTTTATTTTAGATTTTTTTAACATGCCATTTGGAAAAAGTTGAATTCGTTAGGATTAGGGAAAGAACGAAAACAGCCAGTGCCGTCCCTCAAGATAAAAACAATGCACCATCCCTCAAGATTATTTAAATATACAAATGTCCTGATTAATTTGCTAAACCTTTCAGCTCTCTTAATCAATATTGGAACAGTTGAAGTTTAAAAAATTGAAAAACAAATAAACATTTAATGAGAGCACTGTGAACTATCTTACTGTACTGAAAGTTGTACATCTACTTCAATCATTGTCCGTTAAAAGTAAAAAAAAAAACTGGTCAAGGGTAGTCATCACACAGTTCCTGTGTTTTGAAAAATAAAAACCGCTCGGGTGTTCTGAACTGACTTAAAACGCATTGTCTTTATGTAGTTCCATTATTATAAAATTTTAGCTGAAAATAAGATTTAATTCTGTCAGTACTTGATTTTTTTTTTTTTGAAGATTGCTTTCAAAGAGCATAAATTAAAGTGTCGAAGAATGTACATTACATTTATTTGTGTTTATGTAAGTATAAATATTCATTATCTCTTGATTCTTTTGATTTTTTAAAGGAACGAAAATATCTCAAAGTACCCACTTTTTAAAAATCTGTGGTTCCCTAGACCCAGCTGGGGTAACACTGCAACGGCAGCTCTGCTCTTGGTTGAGCCAATCAGTGACGTATTCGGGCATCTTTTCGGGGGTGCTTAGCCCCCGAAAAGATGCCCCGTAGGTTTTTGGCGATCTCCCCTTATATTTAGTCTGATTGTTTTCATTTATAGGTGAATATTTGGAGAAATTAATTAAAAAAAACCTTAAGAAAATGAGGGAAAATAAAATAATAAAAAAACAACATCCACATGGACTTTAATTTGAAATTTCTCTCATCCTTCAATAAATGATTAAACAGTCTTCGCTGAAGGGGAAATTTTTCAAACACTGACAACTCAGACTACTTCCGCAATCAAAACATAATTCCACAGAGTAGAGATGTTTGCACTGCAATACATCATATTTTGGAAGCTGGCATTCATCTTTATTTCAGTCTTCTGGGTGCCGACTTCCCATGTATATACGGTTAAGCCTTAGTGCAGCTAACGTGACGTTATTGCTTCCAACACAACAAAATTTTTGCTACCTAACTTTTAGCAATAGCAAATTATTAGAAATTGTTCCAATAAAGTTTTGTTTCAGATTCCCGTTGTCCACGTTTCTATGCGCTTCCGAAGATACACAAGATTGGTGTCCCCTTTCGTCCCGTAGTCAGCAATATAGGATCAGCTACACATAAGTTGGCCAAACTTCTATCTTCGAAACTATCGACTTTAACGACTTCTTCGAACACAACATCTGTAAAAAAATTCCATTGATTTCGTCAATCGGCTAAAGCGACATCCATTCAACGATCAGTTCATGTTATCCTTCGATGTGAAATCCATGTTCACAAGTATCCCAGTGAATGGAGCTCTCCAAGCATTAAAAGCAAGTCTCAAAGAACATCATTTCAGCCAACCGGAAATAGAAGAGTTTTTGAGGCTAGTGGAAAATTGTATAAGACAAAACAGTTGCTTTTTCGTGGAAGATTTTTCCAACAGACAGAAGGCCTTGCAATGTGTAGCCCACTGTCACCTATTTTATGCGAAGTCTACATGCGTCACTTTGAAGACCAACTATTTCAGCTTGTTACATTTGACCTGTGGATTCGATATGTAGATGATACTTTTGTTCTCTGGAATGGCATGAACTCGGAAATACCTAAATTAGTTGAACTTATCAATTCAATCGATCCTCATATACAGTTCACATACGAGACTGAGAATAATGGCTGCTTACCATTCCTCGATGTCCTTATGTCACGCTCTCAAGGATCCTTTAGTACAACAGTTTATCGAAAACCATTTCCTGTTTCCTTACCTCCTCATGCAAAATCAAATCATCCATGGAAACAAAAGATATCTGCCTTCTTACATACGTATATCGTGCAATACATATCTGCTCAACTGAGGATTCCTTACAGAAAGAGCTTGATTTTCTTAAACGAATTGCAGCACACAGAGGATACAGCCCTTCCGTTATAGACAAAGCTGTCCAAAAATTTAGGAAACCAAAGCCTGTCTGCACGCTCATGCCTATAGACCTCCCAATACAAAAGAATTGGGCAGTTATCCCATTTGCTCCTCAGATTTGCTTCGCGATTTCAAAAATCCTTTAAAGTTTTAATTTCAAAGTTATTTTCAAACCCATAAACAAGATGAATTTTTACGGATAAAAAGACTACGTCGAAGACTTAAACTCCTGGGGAATTTATCAGATACCTTGTGAATGTAGACTTTCATATATAGGACAGACCCGCATGGCTTTAAGTTTCCGTGTGAAGGAACACAAGACATGTACGGAACTATGAACTGAAGAAGTCGTCTATAGCTCAACATTGTCACGAAAATAACCATAACTTTTTGTTTGGAAACGCTACGCTTATTGATAAACCGGACTCGACTTTCAAGCTCAATATATTAGAAGCTTTCCACATATACCGGAACTCGTCACGGTTTGTCAACGACATGACGTCGACTCCATTTCTTTCAAGCGCGTGGAAACAACTCGCCAAAACCCGTGACCGTCAGAATTCTGATGATGTCACAATGATTTGAAGGTTTACGCTCCATTCGTCCTGAGGAAGCCGAGCCAAACGCTCTGCAAAACTATAGTCGATGTATAATAAACATTTTATTGTGCGAAACGTTGTTATTATTATTCTACCTAAACACCGCAAGCTTTGTACTCATAAATTATATATAACTGTAATGATTCCTTAATAATCAGAAACACGCTTGTGCTAAGGCGAGGACATTTTTATCACTCCTAAATTTTGTGTGTGTGTGTGGGGGGGGGGGGGGGGGGGGCTTTCTGAAACCAGCACAGCTTTATCTTACTAGCATCCTCAATAATTTACACCACCCCACGGTGAAATCCATGGTGCATTACTGATTTAAAGCAAAGGTATAACATGTTTACATTTTTAATCACTTGTATGTGTACATTTCTTGGAATTTGCATTTGCGATATACGAGCATAAGATTTTTATACTGTATTTAAAATTGATATATGTATTAATGTATATATTGATAACAAAACTGCGATTTATATGTGTATAATTCGTCAACAAGTTTCAACCCCTCAAAATTTGTAATTGTACCACCCCCCCCCTCCCAAAAAAAAAAAAAAAAAAAAAACTGTGTGAATGCAACGCTGGCGCCAAGGCCGTCTAGAAAGATAAGGCGACATTAGATATGAGCTTCCTCCTTTTGTGACTTAATAGGAAGCCTTTGTTTTTGCATGACGTCACTAAAAGAGGGAATTCATGTCTCTCATGTAATGGCCTTCGTTGAGCTATATCCAGTATTTCCTTCAAACGATGTGACGGTACCTTAGTTGAGGTTTTATGCATTTTTTTTTCTTAGATACTGTATAATATATTAAGCCAAACGAACGTTTGTTTTTATATAGCTTCTGACGCTTCCTTGCAAGAAAAGTTACATAACATTAAATATGTATTTCTTATGGTATCTCTTTGCGGAAGACTGACCCCCCCACTCTTCCCTTCCTTTTTTTCTTTTTAATTTGCTGATAGGTTAGAGGAAAGCATGCCCGAGATTTTCCATTTCCCTATGTGCACATTTTCCTTGTGGTTACATACTAAAGGATTATTCGTGTTTCTTGTGATATTTCTGTTTCAAAAAGACGGGCTTGAAAGATCTTTTTTGTGACATAAGAAGGAAATTTCGACACAAAGGTTTTTCAGCTTTTCGTAACGCAAAATCTTTTCTTCGGGTGACGTGTACTTGAAGTTACAAAAACTACGCGCTAGTTTTCTTTCTTTCATTTTTTTTTCTGTCCTCAATTGCGTTGGTGTTTTCCAGAAGGCTGAATGAATTTGAAATAAGGCGAATCACCCTTTTTTTTTTTTTTTTTTTTTTTGGTCTTAGCGGAGTATATTTGTACACTTGCAACCGGCTAGACTTGTGAACTCAAGCTGCGCGTCAATATTGGGAACGATAATTATGCCTTTTGCATTCCGTTAACTAGTGAACTGTTTTTCCTCCAAGCATAACGTAAGATAATGTTAATTTAGATCTTAAATATGTGTTATGTTATCAGGCTACTCCATGTCAATGAATAATGCAGTGGCAGTGACGATTTTCAGCTGTTTAAACTGCCGATAATTAAAGCGAGGTTGGCAGATTTTCGTAGAGGAGAAGGAACAACAGGTAAAAAGTCCTTCGTGATGTAAAAAACATTTTTTAGCCATTTTTGCCCATGAAGCCAACAATTTAGTCTAGTTTAAATGTGTTATCGTCATCATCATGAATCATTCTCAATCCACTTCTGGATGAAAGTCTCCCGAAGTCTTTTCCGTAACCCTCTGTCTTGAGCAATTATCTTCCACACTGTAAAAAAATTACTGTAGATTTTACGGTTTTAAACCGTTTTCCAGGGTGCCAACACAAAATCGTAAAATCTACAGTTTTATGCCGTGTTGTAGTAAAGCTATAGCTTTGCTCCAACACAATCAACACATTCGTTCCAGCCAAATTTTTGTGTTTTCGTGATTATTTGGACTGTGACTCGCTCCAGCCAAATTCTGTGCTGTTTTCTTAATTAAATGCGGTGTTGGAGCAAAGCTATAGCTTTGCTCCAACACGGCATAAAACTGTAGATTTTACGGTTTTGTGTTGGCACCCTGGAAAACGGTTTAAAACCGTAAAATCTACAAATTTTTTTTACAGTGCATCTCACTCTGGCATGTTTTCAAATTTCATCCACCCACATCTTCTAGGTGATCTTTTGAGTCTTTTTCTGTTCCTTGGTACCCAGTCTAGTATTTCAGTTGTCCAACGGTGGTCAGTTTTTTAATTTGGGGTTTAAACGACTATCCTGAGCAACTCAGTGGGCTTATAAGCATCCGCCCGTTCCTAATTTAGGGCCACCGGTTCCAGGAAAGGGAGAGGGCCAGTGCTGTAAGACAAACACAGCCCATCTCGGACGAATGGTCAGAAATCAGCGCTTGGACCACTGAGGGTCGTCAAGTCAATTCTTCTAGCAATCTGTCTAGCCCATTGCCGCCTGAGGGTCTTAACATTATTAGATCATGATACCATCAACTCATGACATTTTCCTGATCTATGAGTTTCTTCTCCTATCTTCTCGGTTATACCAAGTATATGCATCTCTCCATGTTTCTTTGAGAAGTCCACAGTCTGCGTATCGTTTTTAATTAAGGTCCATGCCTCTGATCCGTAAGTAAGAACTGGAAGAATGTGTACACATTATATATTAAATATAGTGAGCGTCATGAGCCCACAGCGAAGCTTAAATACTTGGGGCGGTTGGCATACTCAATGGCGTTATTTTTTTGATGAAAAATAAAGCTTTTATCTGACTTGTTAGATTTCTTCTGTTTTTTTTAATCAAAAGTATTTATTTCTTCGTCCATGGTAAGCATTATATGTGCATGAAAAACAGCAGGCACCCAAACGGTGATGAGTTACACTTTTGGGTAGGAGTGTCCCAGGTTTGTACTTTCCTACCGCCAAACTCCTGCCATTGTTCGGAAGTCACATTAAGCCGTTGGTCCCGAAGTAGAGGGCCCTTGTCATAAACAAGTGTACCTCCCATTCCGTTTGTTCAGGCCATTTAGCCCATCATTTAGCATAAAGTGATGCCCGATTGAAAAATCATTCATTACCAACCAACCGTCATTTGAAAAGCTACACTGCTGGCCACCCAAAATGCAACACCAAGAAGGACACGAGATAGCAAAGCCAGATTTACTGGACACATAACAACAGATACAAAGATGAAACGACTGAGCTTACAGGCCCGTGCGACTTGCGGAACACGCAGACATCAACAGTTCGTGTGGCCCCCATGGTTGGCAATAACGGTCGCTACACGCCGCGACATCGAATGAAAGAGGCTTTGGATGTGGGCTTTGGGTATGTCAGTCCAGGCTGCTTCCACACGTTGCCACAGTTCATCAGGCGTAGCCGCGGGTGGTGCTTGCCGGACCACTCGGTTGCCGATCAGCGACCAGACGTGTTCGATGGGCGACATATCGGGAGAATAGGCAGGCACGGCAGCAGTGACACCTGGTGGGTCGTGAAGAATTGTTGCACGATGCGTGCCACGTACGGGCGCGCATTGTCCTGTTGAAACGTGACCGCTGGTAGGTCCGTCCTGCAGGTAAGGGAGGACTACAGGCTCCAAAACGTCGGAGGTGGTGCGGTGGCTGTTGAGTGTACCGGCGATACGTACCAGAGGGGTGCGGGTGTCATATCCAATTGCGCCCCAAACCATAACGCCAGGCGACGGACCGGTATGACGATGCATAATGCAGGCATCATACAGTCTCTCGCCGCGGTGCCGCCACACGCGGATCCGACCATCGTGGTGTTGCAGGTAGAAGCGGGATTCGTCGGAGAAGACAATGTCGTGCCATTCCGTAGTCCAGGTGCTGCGTTCAAAAGCCCACTGCCGCCGCACTCGCCGGTGGTGTAACGTCAATGGTAATCGGAGCAATGGGCGCCGTGCGACAAGTCCCCGCTCCTGCAGACGACGTCGAACGGTACGTGCTGATACAGGTTGTTGCGCGACACACCCTAATTTCTGCGCTACCGTTCGTGATGTGGCGGTGCGAGCCGTCAATGCCCGCCGCACAACATGCCGGTCCTCTCATTCGGTGGTGTGCCGCGGCGGCAGCAATCGCTCACGTCGGTCCGTCCGTCCCTCCTGCACCCACCGAATTCATACTCGCCTCACTGTGGCTGGACACATAACGTCTCACAAGGGCGCCCATGTCTCGGTACGATAAACTGCTGTCGCGATACGCCACTATTCGTCCTCTGTCGAACTCCAAAACGTGCTGGAATGAGTGCCGTATTCTGCGACGAGGCATCGGGAAACTTCCCAAGCACAGGTCCGGCAGCACAACACACTTCCACTACTTACACTTCGCCTTCTGTGCACCCTTCTTATAGTGCTGCTTGGTGGCGTGCCGGGCGCACATGATTTGCATATGCCCTGCAATGCTAATCGTTTGCATGTCCTCTCGCGGGCGACGCATGCTGCGAATTTCAGGCCAATCGGATGCTTCCTTCGTGGTGTTGCATTTTGTGTGGCCAGCAGTGTAGATACATCGTATCATCCTTTGTGGAGTGCATATGGGAGGCGAGGGTCTTGCAACTGAAGATACAGTTGTATTCCAACTGCTGTCATAAAGGTCTGCTGAATTAAGTCTTTAATGTATATGTTGTAGCAGATCTATTTCTGTTGGTTGAATTAAAAATAGTAACACCAATTGACGTATCTAAAGTCTGAACCTTAAACTTATCATAATGAATCATTTAAAGGTAATTTTAACTCAGTATCTCAAGTTTAAATTTTCGAACTAACAAAAAGTAACTGCAGTAAGGCTTACAAAAATAGTTATTTCTTGAATGTTATTTTTTTCTATTTTCCTAAACCATTTTGTAATGCCTCGTGTTTTCTGTTGTCCTTATTCAATTAAACTGTACAAATTCATCGACAAGATTTGGTAAACGTAAAACTCTCTTATTCTGAGCAAAAACTGTTTCGTGTCAGTATTCGTATTCAGTGCTGATGTTTTCCAGTTCTTCTTGCGATAAAACTTGTCATCGAATAAAGTTAGAGATTTGTTCAGTGAAAACATGCCCTTTACAGTGGTTGTGCGTCATTTCGTCGACGGAATCCATTTGTAACGCGTCACTGAATCGCATAATCAATCAGTTCTCGATCGAGCGCCCCAATTGTAGTTTCTGGCCGAGTCTAGACATTTTCGGAATAGTCTAGTAGGTGGGGTGGTTGTGTAGGAATATTGAGCTGCAATCCCCCCCCAAATGCGTTCTCCACCTTTTGGTGATGAAAAAAAAATTGTTCACATGCTCTAACCAGTGGCCATTTCCTAGAAATTCCCGCCATCTTGAATTTTCTTGAAAATGTTTTTAATAATTCTTAGTATAATATGAAAGTGCGGTACATCATGTTATATGTTCTTATGTGCGCCAAGTTTTAAAAAAGCAGAAAAAATAGCCTAGGAGTAATAGATTTCATTTTTTCTATTTGGAGTGATTTGTTTTAGAAAATTGTATTTAATATGCCAGCATGAAATTTAACATATTTGATTCAATTAAATATATTTTTAACTGCTTTGATGCAAAATGTTTTTATTAAGTTTAGATTGCGCATTATAATATTGGTGAAACATATTTACACATAAATTACATAAAAAAAAAAAGTAAAATAAGGTACGTGTTCCAATGTACAATAATTACAAACATTTCGGGGCTTCCATGCCTTTGTAATAATTTTAATTAAAAGGAAGTGATGTCAACAAATATAAATGTAACGAGTTCTTGCCCAGTAGTACAGTGGGTTTCAATATTAATTAGCAGGTGGATCCCGCATGCTAATTAATATCTGCTCAGCAGAGGGGTTACTTATCTCCGAATTTCTGTGGCGTTCTAAACTAATATAGATTTATGATTATTCCTTCCAGATTGAAGGTAATGATTTTATTAGTATTAATTAGAAGAGAAATACCCGCCCTGTTGGCGGAGTGGTACTAGCACTGCCTTCTAATGATTCGTCCGTGGTGGGTCAATGTTCGAATCTCGGGTGAGGCATAGATCTTACGGTACACAATGTCTTTAAATTAGGGATGGGTTGACTACTTGAGTTGTCCATTGAGTTGCTCATAGCGGCAGTTTAACCCCTCAAAAACAAGTTAGTAAAATCATGCAATGCGTTGATTATGGATACGCTTTCCAACATACCAGAAATCATTACTCAAGTTATCACTCATGTTATGAGGATAATAGCTGTGGAATAAATCTCGCTCCTGTGCCCTAACTTTTGACCCCATTTCGATAATATTCAACAGAACTGGTAAAGTATGCTTCCGGAAAAACATTATAAAGTTTTGTCTCAATCGAAGCATTTTTTCGTAAGTTATAACTCTTAAGGGCGATGGAATGGGTTCTGCTCCTATGTCCTGACCTTTGACCCCATTTCGCCCAATTTCAATACGGCCCCACTTCGCCCATGTTCAACATTGTTCGTCCCCAGATGGTCCCCTACAACATACTAAAATGTTATTGAAATCGAACTATATTTACACAAGTTATGACACATAAGGGCAATGGAATGGATTCCGCTCCTATGTCCTGACCTTTGACCCCATTTTCAATAGGTTTCGTCCCCAGGTGGTCCCCTACTACATGCCAAAATTTCATCGAAATCGAACCATTTTTACGCGAGCTATTGTGCGAACGGACAAAGCTGGAGCATATACGCTTTTTCAACCTACGGTTCGAAAGCGTAAACAAAAACGATAAAAAAACAGAAAATATCTTGTGGATGATCAGAAGATATTCAAAGTTCAGCCAGTAATGTATATGTTACATATGAGAAAACAAAGTTTTTAAATTTTATTCAGCCGCGGAATCCATCGGGAAAGAAAAGCGTTTTCTGGAAATCTCCAAAAGTTTTCATGCTGTACGGAATGCCATATAAGAATAAGATAGCGCAGTAATAATTGAACAGTCAACATTCTCACGCTTAATAAGATTTACGATGTCCGCATCACTAAACACAAGGACATGCCACCCTGATGGCGCAGTGCTCTAAGCGCTGGCTTCTGATCGTTCGTCCGAGATGGGTTCGAATCCCGGTGAGGCATGGATTTTTTGTTTGTCTTAGGACACTGGCTATCTCCCTTTCTTGGAACCAGTGGCCCCAAAGCAGTCGTATATGCGACCATCGCATTTGCGACCGGGGTTGAAATGGTAGTAAATACGACCGGCTTAACATAGACAGATGGGAGAAAGGAAGAAGGGAAGTCAATGAGCTGCTGACGATGCGGTGTGACGAAACGGGTAGTATTTGCTACCATCACGTGAACTACGGAAATGCGGTTTTTCCAGACCGAAAAAGAAGTTGCTTTGTACCAAAGTACGTACGCGACAGAACTTCAGTTTTTTGAACGCGTGTCTGGGGACTCACGGAGCTGTTTCTCCCACATGAATTTTAGATCTCTAGAAAATATTAAAAAATATGGCTTTTGATTCATTTGTCATTTTTAAGAGTAGCTTATTTATGCTCTGACTTTATTACAGCCACATAATAACAATTGGTTAGAAAATGTAGAAAATATCATTCCCCAGAAAACATTTCCTACCTTCATGTATTACTCTTTTAGTTCCCCATAGATTATATTATTTTACACGTATCCGGAATTATTATTCCTAAAAATTCCACAGAAATAGCTGTAGCAAATTTTAGATCTTCTACGAGCGCTCAGTATCGGACTGGCGATACATAAACAAACCTGGAAAGAGATTTTTGGCGGCTCACCGTTTGCAAAAAACATCCAAGTGCCCCAAATCTAAAATTAGGGGTATGCCAACATCACCATTTCCTGCTTAATAATCTTTTTAGCAAAAGTTTAATAATTATTGTGTTGTTTGTATTTACGAAATAAGGTTTTACTCATGTTTCTGGATTGCAGCTGAAGATCCCCTTAGTAAAACTTGATCTGTATATAAAAAATAAAACACTTCCTTTTCCCAAGCAATAGCCACAGTACTTTCTCTATGGCAAACTGCCGGAGATTTTATTCCCTTCGTGTGCGAATTTTATTGCGATAGCTGCATTCAGAATTAATTGTAAGTTTTCTCGCTTTTAGTAACAAAGGAAATCCAAATGTTCCCAAATTTCATTTTTTTTTCAAGACTATGAAAAACGAAGTATTTACGAAAGCATCAAAACATCGATGACAAAACTTAATATTTCTGTTACTGCAAGAATTTCAATGGTAATTCATATATAAAGTGAGAGAAATTAAAGAGTGTGAAAATTGTTTATCCATGATTAATTCCTACAAACGTGATATGCTTGGCGCTGATCCCACTTACCATCTGATCTTTCAACCCTGTTGCATTGACCGTTGGAAGACCCCAGGTGGTCAACACTAATCTCCCCATCCTGCCCGTCACCCCCGCCCTGCCTCCCTCCTTTCTTCCCCACTCCTCTTTGCCCTTTGCCGGTCGCATTTGCTACCATTTCAACCGTGGCCCCAAGTTGATCAAATGATCATACGTAGAGGATTTTAGGAAAGAAGTGTCTGACCACAGGTCTGAAACAACCCTTAGAAAGAGGAAGCTAGGAGATTTGGGCTAGAGTGCCCGATAGCAAAGTGACACAGAATCGAAGTAGAAAGGGGGAGGAAGACGCCCTTATTTATTACCGGGAGGCCAGTACCTGGGGTCCGACGGCTTAACATGCCCATCCGACGCACGGCGGATATTTAGTGGATCGAGCGTTCGTATACCTGCCTGGGATCGAACCTGAGGCCCTTTCCGTGGCAGTCACGACCGTTGCCCACTAGGCCACCCGCGGCCCCAAGTTAGCGACGGGCGACTGCTTTATAGTCCATGGAGTTGCTCACGGTGGTGTTTAAACCTCCCTCCCCCAAAAATGTACAAAGCGGCCGTTTTATTTATTTTTTTCTTAAATATTGCTTTAAAATCTTGGTTCTCATATTGGATGCAACATTTGATTGGTGTCTTATTTCTGTATGTTTTCGTGTAAAAAGGACAAAGCATCCAGTACTCCCAAAGAGGAACAGCTGCCACAACGAATTTCCAGGTATTCGAGTAATCTATATCCATGCCTCTCACCCGCTCCTGATTGTAAGACATCATAACTGGCATATTGTACATTCATGAGATAAAGGGGAAAACTATTCGGAATAAAAATCCGTGGCACTTAAATACAGCACAGCATTAATTGTACTAAATAAGTGGGACCAATGTATTTTGGAAAATAGATTTATTCCAACAATCGATTTAGGTAAAAGCGAGGAAGATATTAATAGAAGAAAATTAGAGTGATAAATGAGATGCCATAAAGAAAAAAAGTATTTGTATATTTTCAACGCATTAAGCCCCCCCCCCCCCTCAGCCTGGTGGCCGAGTGGTCTGAGGGCCTGGTTTTTTAATCATTCGTCCGAGTCCGGATGAGGCTTTCCTAGATTAAGGGCGGGAGAGTTGCTCATGCTAATTATTAACCGGGGGGGGGGGTTGTAAAACTGTATTAAAAAGTTCAACACCTTCTTAAAAGTATTCGTCGAACCCCTATGTAACGAAAAAGTTGAAGGCTGAGTTAAAAACATTCGATATATTCAAATTTTGCCATTTTACGTTGTTGTGTATCAGGTATAAGAGTCGATCTTATACTGTTTTCTACTGACTCGAAGATAAGTAATGCTGGTTAATTACAAACTTGAACGAGATCTGCAAATATGCAAAACATTTAATTAATGTAAAAATTAAAGTATGCAAAAATTTGAAATTTCATCTGTGACATTTTCGTGTTTACACGTTATATCGGAAATATGAGTCAATTGTTACTTGTTTTGTGTTTTTTACGATGATTGCAGCTGTTAGTATTTTTTTTCAACTTCCTCTATTAGTTTTTGAGATATTTCTACATGTAAAATTAACTCTTAAGATTTTCTAAAGTTTCAATAGCAAGTCTCTTTAAAATTGTTTTCATTATTTCTATAGCGATTTCCTCTTCATCGCTTGACTGATCATCATTCTGGCCTTGAATGTACTCCATTATGTCCAAACCTGTATGAATTCCCCCTCGAAAACTTTTTTCCTTTCAACACTCGACGAACCATCACTCAATTTTGGTTTCAATTCATTTCTGTTTTTTTTTTAATTGTAGAAAAACAATATTCATTTCTGTTTTTTTTTTTTTAATTGTAGAAAAACAATACCAGACTTTTCGCAGCTTCAAAATTTTAACTGCTCCTTTTCCCACTAAACTGATTGCTTCGATTTTCTCACCGAGCCGTAAAGCCAAGGTCATTCGGTTTTCGTGAGGACACAACTCATATTACTAAGAAACACAGCAGTCGAAGACCAACTAAATTTTCCAAATGTGACCTACGTCATTTTTTGTTACCTACTTATATCGACACCCATTGAAGAGCGAGATAACAAACCGAAGAGATAATATATACGTCGAGAATAATATCGCTAGCGTGCCTCCATTAGCCCAGTGTCCTGCCCTATACTGAACAGGTTCGCAGCGGCCTCGAGCAAAGATGAAGTGACGGAGAGGGAAGCCGGTTCATAAAAGACAGCATTTTTCCAGGTTATATAAGTGTGTTGCAGAGAGGAGGAGGAAGTAAAGAAAGGAAAATTGAAAAGAACCGAAACATTCATGTCTTCGTATAAACTGACCTGTCTGTAAGGGAAACCATAGAATACTGTAAATAACCCATAATCCCTAATTTTTTAGTGAAAGAGAAATGGGTAAAAACTGGGTGAATGACGCGCGCGCACACACAAAATTTTTTTTCTGATAACCATGCTGCTTCTCCAAAAATATTCGTAAATGTGCGGTTATAAAACGAGAGAATATTACGAAGTCCAAGGGATCTAGAAAAACTTCGGTTTATGTGGTACTTTGTGTTATACGAGCTTGTTATGTGAGAGTTCCACTGTATATGAAATGTATTTATTGTACATATTAAAAAAATAATTTCTTCGTCTGAAATTCAAGTTTTCTTTTAAAACAGCAAAATAATTTAATTCGATTTAAAAGCACGTAAACTGTAATCTATTTCCTTTTTGCATTCAGACCACCATAAGCTTAGTTTGCTTCGAAATCCTCACCGCCGCCCCGGTGGAGCACTGGTCTAAGCGATGGCTTCTGATCATTCGTCCGAGATGGGTCCGGGTTCGAATCCCGTGGGGCGTGGATGTTGTTGTGTTTGTCTTACGGCGCTGGCTCTCTCCCTTCCCTGGAACCAGTGGCCCTAAATTAGGGACGGGCGACCGAATATAGGCCATTGAGTTTCTCACGGTGGTCGTTAAACCTCCAACCAAAAAAAAAAAAAAAAATCGTCAGCGTTGGTCGGATTGTAAATAATCGGATGTGGGTTATTTCTTATTCTCCATCTATTTTAATATCCAATCCAGGATTACTTTCATCTGTATCCCATACCTTCACTTTCATCATCATCGGTACGTTCGTCAAAACCAACTGTATACTTCTTTGGCAAACGGGGAAATAAAAAAACTAAGTTTCTTCGTCGAGGCTGCAAACTTGAGTTTTCTTCTGCACGCAATAAAATTTTATTACTGCACCTTCGGAGTTTCGGTTTAGTAACATGTTTCGAAGTTCCTGCAGTTTTGCTGTGTACGCACGCCGTCTTAAATCCAGTTGCTTGTAGAGCTTTTATTACTCCTTCTCTGTCATCGGCTAAAAAGTCTTCTTAATTCCCTTTTACTATAATTTCTGTATTCCAAGTTTCAGTCACTCCTTGGTCCGTCGGTTGAATTGTGAATATTTACTTTATGGTCAAGAAATGCAGTTTTAATACCTTCATCTCATTGATCAAGAATTTCCATTCATGGATGCGACGGTGCGTTATAAAGAAGTTATAAAACTTGAACTTTTTTCTTACGTACATTTTTTACTGCACTAATAAAAAAAATATCATTATCTATCCATGCTTTTTTTGGGGCTACATATGTTGCAGAGAAAGAGGAGAGTACTTATACCTGGCAGCGTGGTTTTTGCAAAAGGCTTTCCTGCCATCATTGTAAAAAGCGCGTGTTCCCTTGGCACGTGCCAGCCGAGTTATCTGGTCTTTACAGACTTACGTTACTGGAGCAGCAGACTCCCATTTATAAGCAAGAGTAACATTTTCCAGTTTTTTCGTAGTTTGTTTGCAGTGTACACCGAAGAGCCAAAACATTATGACCATCGGCTTAATATGAATTTGGTGGCCAAAACAGCTCTTACCCGGTGAGATATCGACGCTGCAAGATTTCTAATGGTGTTTTGTGGTATCTGGTACCAAGATATTACCAGCAGATCCTTTAACTCTTGTAAGTTACGTGGTTGAGCTGCCGCAGATCGGATTTGCTGTTCCAACACAAACCACATATGCTCGATTGGATCGATATCTGGAGAATTTGGGGGCCAGGGCAATACCCAGAAATCTTCATGTTTCGCGAACTATTCTCGAACAATCCGGTCAGTGTAGCCTGGCGCATTATCCTTCTGAAAGAAGGCACTACTAGAGGGAAATACCGTTGCCATGTAAGATGTACCTGGTCTGCAATGATATTTAGGTAGATAGTAGACGTAATAATTTTATTTTTTTGCACATGAATGACTGGACCCAGGGTTTCCCCAGCAGCATTGCTCAAAGCATTGCACTTCCTCCATCGGCTTGTTTTCGTCCCTTGGCCGCGGGTGGCCTAGTAGTCAGCGTTCATGACTACCACGGAGAAGACCTCGGGTTCGATCCCAGGCAGGTATGAACTCTCGAACCACTAAATATCCTCCGTGCGTCGGATAGACACAGTGTGACTTTCTTATCGGGCATTCTAGCCCAAATCTCCTAGCTTCCTATTTCTAAGGGTTGTTTAAGACCTGGGGTCAGACACTCCTTTCCTAAAATTCTTTACATATGATCTGTTTTCATTGCTTGCTGGTTCCATCATTTACCTAGGTAAATCACGCATATGGTACAATAGGAAACTTTCGTCCCACGGTGCTTGCTGGTTCCAACATTTACCTAAGTAAATCCGTCCACATGGTACAACAGGAAACGAGGTTCATCGGACTAGGTGACTTTCTTCCAATCATTTAAGGTCCAGTTTTGATGCTCGCGTGCCCATTGTAGGAGCTTTCAACAGTGAACCGAAGTTAGCATGGACATTTCTTCCAATAATTGAAGTTCCTGTTTTGATGCTTGAGTGCCCATTGTAGGCGCTTTCGACGGTGAACTGAGGTTAGCATGGAGTGTCCTGCTGCTACGCAGCCCCTTTTTTAGCAATGTTCGGAGGTCCTGTGTGTTGTGGCACTATTTCCGTCACTAGCATTCAAATTATCAGTGAGTTGAGCATCAGTATCCCTTTTGTGGACTCGTACCATACGGGATAGCCTTCGCTCACCTCTGGCGTCGATGAGCTGTGGTTGGCCAACACCTTGCCAGCGATTCGCCCCCTCCCCTTCTTGGACCGCTTTTTGAGGGTACTAATAATCAGTGGTGCGCACAGGATTTTGAGGGGGTCAGAAAATATCTTCTCGCAGAAAAAAATGTGTGTGTGTATTGGCCTCATATAGATAAATACTGACACTAGAAATATTATCATGGACTTACCTAATACTTCTTAACCTACTTGGTCGGAGTCTTGAAATTTACAGGATGACTTTAAGGTCAGGAAGCAAATGTTACACCTAACGCCACGTTAGCACATTTTGTCTGTCTGTACGTCCACCTGTTTTTGATAAAATCTTGCTAACCGTTGGAGATAGATTTGAAATTTTGTGGATGGTTTTTACGGACTGCACATAACTCACACCATGTCTGCACTTTGTGTGTCTGTTCGTCCGTCCATCTATCCTATGTTTTCGATGAATATCTACGGAGCAGTTTGATGTGAAAACAAGAAAATTGCTGGATAGCCATTAGGAATCTGAAGTAACTCAGGGCGAAGGATCAGAGGTCGCGCAGCCTTCAGCAAGGTCACAAGCTCTTTTACCGAACAGATGTATCAACAGTGTCACACATTCCCAACCGCCTAACCCTCCCTCCCGGCCGATTAAAGCAACAGCATAAACTAAGATACAGCGAAAGTCACTAGCCCACACCTCCCGTAGACGTATGAACAAACGCTCAAATCCTAGCTGAAGCTCATGTTTTCCCAGGAGGAACTCTCCCCTCAAGGACTGAAAGAATACACATGCTTTAACTCTTTGTCTCTTAATTTAAATAACATATCTTGCGTGTGCATGAAATATAGTATGCATGAATTAACTATGTATTATTTTTGTAATAGCACAATATCTTAGGGTCATCGCTATCATTTTTAGGGGAGGGAGGGGTCCGGACCCGTTGGACCCCCACCGTCGGTCCGCCACTGCTAATAATAACCACAGCTTTCCGCGAGCATCCCACAAGCTTTGTCGTCTCGGAAATGCTCTGACCCAGTCAGTACCCAATCGCATGGCCTTTGCCAAACTCGCTTAAGTCCTCTGCCTTTCTCATTTGAAGGAGAAGAATGACACTGATTAACAGAGCTCAGTATCAGGTGTTATTTATATCATTTCACTACCTTCACAGCCGCCGTCGTTTTCCTGCAAGTTGTTTCGATTTGCATGAATACGCGCTGGTCACAATGTTTTAGAACTTCGGTGTACATCAAATAGAAGCCATCGCGCTCATTCAGAATGGCCAACTTTTCTAGAAAAACATCGGTTTGCCGAAAAATTAAACAGGAAGACGTTTTTCTTTGAATTTTAAACTTTTTAATCCCATATTTCCTATGCAAACTCATTATGGACCCAATGGTAATTGAAAAAACAGGAAAGATAGCACCGAATTCTCGGGTGTAATGAGCACGTCGTTTGAATCTTTCCGGACACAAAACATATTTGGAGAAGAAAGAAATCAGCATAAAAAAAAAAAAAAGTGTATTTATACCCGTAGCGAAAAAAAAAAAAAAATGTTTAAAATGCACAATCTGCGCAGTGTTCTTCCTATAGACTAGGACCCAATCACCGAAAAAAGAAAAAAATCTGCCGCGTTCCTAAAAGTGGTAAAGCGTTTTCAAGTATAGTGGCAGAACGTCTCCCTGGTAGCTCAGTGATTTAAGCATTTTCAAGTATAGTGGCTGAACGTCGCCCTGGTAGCTCAGTGATCTAAGCATTTTCAAGTATAGTGGCAGAACGTCGCCCTGGTAGCTCAGTGATTTAAGCATTTTCAAGTATAGTGGCAGAACGTCGCCCTGGTAGCTCAGTGATCTAAGCATTTTCAAGTATAGTGGCAGAACGTCGCCCTGGTAGCTCAGTGATCTAAGCATTTTCAAGTATAGTGGCAGAACGTCGCCCTGGTAGCTCAGTGATTTAAGCATTTTCAAGTATAGTGGCAGAACGTCGCCCTATTAGCTCAGTGATCTAAGCATTTTTAAGTATAGTGGCAGAACGTCGCCCTGGTAGCTCAGTGATTTAAGCATTTTCAAGTATAGTGGCAGAACGTCGCCCTGGTAGCTCAGTGATTTAAGCATTTTCAAGTATAGTGGCAGAACGTCGCCCTGGTAGCTCAGTGATCTAAGCGCCGGCTTCTGACCATTCATCCGAGATGGGTCCGTTTTCGAATCCCGACTGAGGCAGGGATGGTGTGTTTGTCTTACGGCACGGTCTCTCTCCCCTCCCTGAAACCAGTGGGCCCAAAAATAGAGTTGGGCGACTGCTTATATAGCCCACTGAGTTGCTGACGATGGTCGTTAGACCCTCAAACAAAAACAACAGTGTATTGTTTGTTCCAAATGCACTCTAGCCAAGTTTTAAACTCTTGTTAATTTCTTCTTCGATACGGCTTTCGCTTGATATCTGTTGTTCAAGGATGATGTAAATAAACATCGATTACTTCTCGATTTTATTTTATTGGAGCAGTCGCCCGTCCTTAATTTAGGGCCACTGGTCCTCCCAGGACAGGGAGACAAACACTACAACCATACCTCAACGGGATTCGAACCCAGACCCATCTCGGGCGAATGGTCAAAAGCCAGCGCTTAGACCACTGCGCCATCGGGGCGTCCTTGATTTCCTCCCATTAACCACTGAGTTTTCAGTTCTTGTAGAAGCATTGTACATCCGTTAAAGAGGAATACATCATATTGATGTATTCTTTTTTTGAAGTCCTTAGTATGCCTCGAGAAAGATGTCTTCTGATGTTTTAGGTCTAATTGAATTGGTTAACTGTGTTGTCATGTTTGTCGATGGTTTAGATGATGCGCTCTACACGAATTTCACTTAGTTATGTCATTGCAATTTGGAGGCAGCCTTTATGGCCAAGTGGTCACAGCCGTGAGTTTCCTTCAAATCCTCCGAATTAGGCCGTGACCCCCGGAAAGATCCTATCAATACTGGACAGAGGAATATCTGGTTCT
This sequence comes from Macrothele yani, assembly GCA_039090855.1. Taxonomy (NCBI): domain Eukaryota; kingdom Metazoa; phylum Arthropoda; class Arachnida; order Araneae; family Macrothelidae; genus Macrothele; species Macrothele yani. Next base: position 94,820,846 of record CM076993.1, read on the forward strand.
GTAATAACCAAAATTTCATACTACCCACAATATCCGATCTCCCAACAGAACTTGAAAATCAGATCCTATCACTACTGGACAGAGGAATATCAGGTACTACAATAACCAAAATTTCCTACTACCCACAATATCCGATTTCCCAACAGAACTTGAAAACCAGATCTTCCGACAGACGGTTGAAATTTAACAATTAATCAAACGTCAAGTATTCCCTCGAATCGCTCCTATTACTGGAAATTTTCCGTTATATGGATACTGAAAAAGAGAACAGAAATTTTCCGTTAAGTCAGGGGTGAAAGAGTTCCTCCAAAAGAAGGAATTCAGCCTTTTTAGAAGTCATCTGAGAAGTTCCTGAGATTGATCCAGAAATGCAATAAAACAAATTAGATCAGTATAAATATGGATTGACATTATTGGTTTGGTTTACACATTGGCTAAAATAAAATTCTTATTCATTCCTAAAGAAATGTTAGACAATTTTATGGATTTTATATGCGCATATATGGCGCTCAGGGTAGTTAATAAATACTGAAAGGTTTATTAGTTTTGCATATTCCTATCTGGGAGAAGTTCAGCCTTTTTCCGCCGTGACCACTTTCATGCCTGGTTAATATACGGAAAGCCCCCCCACCCCACCAAGTCATTTAATGGAAAAAAGTTGTATGAAAAATTTACTTCGTTAATTTACAAAGAAATCACGAAAAATGGCTCGAGAACTTCAGAAAAATTTTTTACATTGTATACCTATTTAAAATAAATAGGCCGTCAGTCATGGGTTGAGAAAAGTACCGTCAAGCACAAATCATGCGCTTTCGGTAGCTAAAAAGTACTTTGTGTCTTCCTAACTAGCAGGTCATATGCCACGACGAACGCCTGTTGCTCGAATGATCTAGGGCGTTGGCTTTTAACTTCTCATACTCTCTGGTTCAATACGGCATGGATGTTGTGTTTGTCATCCGGAACTCGTAACATTACTTCTGTGAATCTAACTGCTCTAATTTAGGAAAGGACTTGTTCTTCTAGCCTGCCTGAGGCACTGATAAAAGGTCATAAACCTCCTCTTCAAAAAAAAAAAAAAAAAAAAAACACGAGGCGTAGGAGTGGTCTATATTAAGCGATCTCGCTTTTAAGTTACCGTGAAGCCTCCAGCTGCGCGTATCCTGTCCTCTAAAAGAGTTCACTTGCTTTGCTGTACAGGCTGTCGCCGGCTTACGAACGTCTGACTTATACGTACAACCCGTAGTTACGAACCAACCCCTGCAAAGCTAATTATTTTAAAAATTCGAGTTGCATACAATGGTTCATAATAACAAACGGGCGCTACTTTGCGACGCGCATCAAATCATTGGGCGTTAGAGCAGTTAGCGGGCGCGTGGCCCCCAGGTAGGACAAAGACTTTGTTCTTTTAGGTCGGACCACGTTGCTGTTAAGTGTTTCGTGTGTGTTATTGTGTTTGTCTTTTTTTTTTTTTTTACCCTCGTAACCATAGCACCAAAGCGTAAATGTGATGCATCAGAGAAAAGGAAAACGGTCACGATTGAAACTTGTGGAAATAATAATACTATCGGAAAAACGTGAAACGCCAACGAACATTGGAAACATTTGGATTATTATTATTATTATTGTTATTATTATTATTATTATTTTGTTAAAGATGTTTTATAGCATCTGGTTGTGTAATGTTTTTTATGCATCGAAAGCAGTGGCTTAGGGTGACCTAAAATTTATCCGGGGCTAAATTTTTTTTTTTAAAATCGCTCTCAACCTTCTTCCGGTAATGTGAAATATAATTTCATAGGATTGCGAGGTTTCCAAACACCGCCGCCTGCTGGAATCATACTTTACCACTTAGAATGACGCAGAAATTTTATTTATATATATGCAGTGCTGTATAACATAAAAAAAAAACAGTAGTAAATAGTAGAAACGAAACAAAGTATGTTTGCTTTCGCTTCCACTCAATCAGAATATTTTGCTATACCACACCACATTTAAAGTTCTAGACCGATTCTTGTTTTTGTGCCAAGTAAATATTTGGTCTATGTGGGTCAAGTCTTTGACATTTTTTTCTCTTCATCCCTTAATAAACTAAAAGATTGTTCTAATAAAGAGTTCACTTTGTTCATTTTTCTTACACAAGCGAAAATCAGTCACTCACTGTCGGACGACGCGAAGGCAAAATTGCTGCTATAAAAAGTCACCAGCCCCGAAAGACTGCTTTACGCATGCGCAGTTCAGTGCGCATTTGCTCATTCATTACTGTTCTCCGGAGCTTCGCCAAGGCGACGAGTTGACGAGAGTCGCCTCTCTCACCCAGTAGGTATTCAGTGCGCTCTAGTAAACGGATATGGAAACCTGATGTGTTATTCAATTATTGTAGTGGCTCACATTTGCATTCAGAAAATCTGGGAACTGGTTACTAATACGGATTTTCTTTCGTAACTTTTCAATTAAAAGAAAACAAAAATCTCATTTTCACCCGGGCTTGGCCCCGGATACCCATAATGACCCAACGCCACTGATCGAAAGGTTTACTCAAAACAAGCATTTGACTAACTGACGTTACATACGAACCGTACGCAACTCTTCCGACTTAGGTACAAATTCGACTTAAAGACAGACTTAGGAACGGTACTCGTTCGTAATCCGGAAACTGCCGGTATAATGAGGCGTACAAGCTGTACGTGCTTATTTTTTCGTTTTTTGCCTGTTCTTGAGTGTTGCAAGCTGCAACGCTCGAGCCGCGAGGGTTAGTAGCCGGGCTGGCTAAACACTGTTGGCCGCCCCTGTGGCGCAGTGGTCTAAGCGTTGGCTTCTGACCATTCGTCCGCGGTGGGTCTGGGTTCGAATCCCGTTGAGGCATGGGCGTTGTGTATGTCTTACAGCACTAACTCTGTCCGTTCCCTGGAAGCAGTGGCCCTAAATCAGAGATGGAAACGGGTCAACGGGTTGACATTTTCATGTTTTATTTCCCTTTTTAATTAAAAAAAAAAAATCCAAAGAAAAATGCACACTGTGGAATTTTGTGCTCGATACTGGTGCCCGGGAAGTGAAAAATGATTTGTCATGCAATATGAAGGAAGTGTATCCCCAGGAGAAAGAGTGATCCTTCCTTCTGAGCGGCAGTGATGAAAACAACATCCTTATTTTGGAAACTTTCAACTCATCATAAGCTTGTGAAAATTGGTGTTGCTGTGAAACATATTGCAAAGCTTGATATGTTATCAAAGAAACTGCGAAAACTGAAATTAAACAGACAACAAATTACTTGATTCAAAAATGTTGACTGTAGCGCCATTAAAATTAGATGGAATAGACATAACATTACAGCGGAGGGACTTTTTGACTCTCGTAGGTGTAGGAAAACGTGTAAAACAGTTATATTATGTCTTGCAAATGAAGGACGAGTGTTTCAATACTTCCTGTAAGTAAGTGAGTAAATTATACGTTCCCATAATTCATTTGTTTGATTTCCATATAACCTAAGATACCTACTGAGGGGAGACTTTTTTAATGCTTATATACAGTACATGTACACAGTCTAGTCACATTATTGTGACTACCTCTTACTTTTGACGTCAACAGCGCTTAGCCAATGAAAGAAGGCACGTGTCGTGAGCTGGCTTGGATGGTATATAAGGTGTGCTGTGTAGGTATTCTGAAAATGTAGGTATTCAGTAATGGAAGGCCGCGGGTGGCCTAGTGGGCAACGTTCGTGACTGCCACGGAAAGGGCTTCAGGTTCGATCCACTAAATATCCGCCGTGCGTCGGATGGGCACGTTAAGCCGTCGGACCCCGGATACTGCCCCCCGGTAATAAATAAGGGCGTCTTCCTCCCCTTTCTACTTCGCTTTCGTGTGACTTTCCTATCGGGCGCTCTAGCCCAAATCTCCTAGTTTCCTATTTCTAAGGGTTGTTTAAGACCTGGGGTCAGACACTCCCTTCCTAAAATCCTCTACATATGATCATGATCATATTCTGAAAATGTATCTGGCCGCGGGTGGCCTGGTGGCCAACATTCGTGACTGCCACGGAGAAGATCTCTGGTTCGATCCCAGACAGGTACGAACGCTCGGAACCACCAAAAATATCCGCCGTGCGTCGGATGGGCACGTTAAGCTGTCGTGCCCTATGTACTGGTCTCCCCGGTAATAAATAAGGGCGCCTTTCTACCTCGCTTCCCTCTCACTTACTCTGACCCAAATATCCTAACTTCCTATTTCTAAGGGTTGTTTAAGACCAGGGGTCAGACCACTCCCTTCCTAAAATCCTCTACATGTGATGTGATGTGATGTGATCTGAAAACATATCGTGGCCGCGAATGGCCTAGTGATCAGCGTTCGTAACTGCTACGGAGAGGACCCAGGTTCGATCCCATGCAGGTACGAACGCTCGAACCATTAAATGTCCGTCGTGCGTCAGATGGGCACGTTAAGCAGTCGGGCCACGGGTACTCCCCCCCCGGTTATAAATAAAGGCATTTCCCACCCCACCTCTTTCTACCTCGCTTCCCTTTCACTTACTCTGGCCCAAATATCCTAACTTCCTATTTCTAAGGGTTGTTTAAGACCTGGGGTCAGACCACTCTCTTCCTAAAATCCTCTACATGTGATGTGATCTGAAAACATATCGTGGCCGCGGATGGCCTAGTGATCAGCGTTCGTAACTGCTACGGAGAGGACCCAGGTTCGATTCCATGCAGGTACGAACGGTCGAACCATTAAATATCCGTCGTGCGTCGGATGGGCACGTTAAGTCGTCTGGCCCCGGGTACTGCCTCCCCCCCCCGGTTATAAATAAAGGCATCTCCCACCCCCACCCCTTTCTACCTCGCTTCCGTGTCACTTTCCTATCGGGCACTCTAGCCCAAATCTCTTAGCTTCCTATTTCTAAGGGGTCTTTAAGACCCTCTTCCTAAAATCCTCTACATATGATCTGATCTTAAAACATATCACTCGTTGCTGTCATGGATAAAAGGAGCGATTTATCAGATTTGCAAAAAGGGATGATTATCAGCTTTCGGGCCAAGGGTGGCAGTATTTCTGAAACAGCGCAGTTTGTGAACTGTTCGCGTGCTGCTGTGGTTAAAGGGTATCGTGATTGGAGAAATGGCGCCATTGCGAATAAGCGACGTGCAGACTGCGGAGCACCACGTGCCATTGATGTGAGAGGTGAACGTCGGCTGCGAAAGTGCGTGAGGGCCAATCGACACGCTACAGTGGAGCAACTCACTGGCCGAATGAACCAAGGGACTACCAGAAGTGTGTCTAAAACGACAGTTTAGCGTGCGTATGGGGCTCCGATGCAGACGGATGGTCACTGCACCTATGCTAATGAAGGTGCATAGGCAGAAAAGGCTTACATTTGCACGGCGGTATCAGAATTGGACCTCCGCTGATTGGCAGAAAATTACCTTCTCCGATGAGTCATGTTTTCTGCTTTATTGAACGGATGGACGTTGGCGTATAAGGCGAGAAACATATGAGAACAGTCTTCAACCATTACTGGAATAACACAAGCCGGTTGGAGCAGCTTTATGGTCTGGAGAATGTTTCTGTTGCATTCCCTGCGTCTACTCATACCTGTGGAAGGCACTATGTACCGAATTCGTTATGAATCCATCCTTGTAGACCACGTACACCCATACATCCTGATTGTCTTTCCTGGGGCGGATGGGATCTTCCAGCACGACAATGCGACGTGTCGCACAGCCAGAAATGTTCGAGAGTGGTTGGAAGAGCACGGTGAGTGAAGACTGTAAAGTACTTCTCTGACCCCTAATTCCCTAGATTTAAACCCAGTTGAGTAGCTGTGGGACCACCTCGATCGTGTTGTTCGCTCTATAGATCCTCCACCACGCACCCTCCAGCAGCTGTCAGATGCACCGCAGTCAGCATGGCTCCACGTACCTGCGAACACCTTCCAGCACCTTATTGAGTGATTCCCAGCATAGCTGCTGTCAGCGCTGCACACGGCGGTTACTCTGGATATTAGCTGGTGGTCACAATAATGTGACTCGACCGTGTATATAGGGTAAGTTACAGATCCTAGGTCGGGTCCAATTATGTGACGTCTGGATCCAAGATTTTTGACCCGTTTCCAACTCTGTCCTAAATCAGGGACGGGCGACCGCTTATAGCCCCTTGAGTTGTTCACGGTGGTCGTTAAACTCTCATATCAAAAAGAAAAAGAAACAAAAACACTGTTATGGCACGCGAGAGCTTAATCCGTTACAATTTCTCAGAATGATCGGACTGTCATCTTTTCATTAATAGCCCTAAGAGCAAGCGTGTAGCATTCTCCAACTCTAAAAAGGGCACTAGCAAAGCCCGTGTGTGAATAAAATTATAGAAGGAATCCTTACAGAAGTACCTGGAACAAGAGTTTTAAATCTCTTGGAAGGTAGAAACAATAAAGTCATTTCGGTACAGAGACAATACGCCGGAGTTCCTCTTTCGAGAAGCGAAATTTTATTAAGAGGTAGCATCAATTATGTCTTCTGAAACATACGGTGCTTGATTGTTTTGTACGATTTGTTTTATTGCATGGATATGAGTTGTGAACAATTGCAGTCGGTAATGAGAAGAAAGGACATGGCGTGCGACGTGAAGAGGATTTCGCAGATGAAATATGAAGATGGAAAGGAGCTCTCGTGACTTGAAGTTCTCGAGAGAACAGGAAGAAATTGTACCTTATTAAAATAAGTAACGAGACGTAATTAATGTGTGCAAAACGTTACCTTGATTAATAAGGCAGCGGAAGAGGCTCAAGAGAGAAGTCGAGTTTACGAGTCCTTGCGACAGTCCTGACGAAAAAAAAAAAAAAAGAATTCTATTGCTGCTATGGAAGCAGTAATACGTACAAACAGAATTGTATTGCTTTGACGGAATAGAAATATTAAATGAAGTAAAATGGCGCCTAATTGCAGACAACATCTGGATTCTTTCCGGTCGTTTTTAAGGAACATACGGTTTCAATTTCGTTTTTTAAATTTCCCTTATCTAGAAAGTATGCTTTTTGCATAGGCGCCGACTAGGGGGAGGGGCATCTTGCCCCTCCAGTAATTTGCGAGGGTGGCAGTGCCCACCCAATATTTTTCGTCCTGTTTAATTAAGCAAACGCTTTAGCCTCTTATGGCGGACCAAGCTCCACCTTATAAGGCCGCAGCGATTTATTTAAAAAAAAAATTAATAAATAACAAAATAAACTTTTCCCCCATATTCAGCATTGCTCATTCGATAAGAAACTGGATTGCCAGCACCTTATTGTGTTTGACATTTTCTCGTGATATGTGGTAAATATTTAAAACAATTATCAAAAAACAAAATAAATAAAAATACAGAAACGTATAACCTCTAGCGCCTTTACTTATCTATTTCTTGTGCTTCTTGCTCTTCATTTAAATAACCCAGCTAATTTCGCATTTTTTAAATAAATGTTTGGAAATAAAATCTCTGGATGTTTTTATAAAATCACAGGCTGAATTTTATTTTTAAAAATATTAATATTCTGTAAAATATAAAAAATAAAAATTTGTTTCCTTGTTCATTCGCTGATGAGAAATTACAATTGCGTTTTAAAATATGCATCGAATCCCGTAGTTTACCCTTCCCCCCATTATTTGAATTTCTTCCTGACAATGAAAAAGGCATGCCCCTCCCACGTCTGATCTCTTCACGCCTGTCCCCCAATAACTTGATGAAGCTGGTGCCTCTGGCTTTTTGCACATGTCTTGACTACGTTATATGTACACCAAGCTCATGTGTCCCGGCCGAGTGGTCTGAGGCGTTAATTTCTGACCGTTAGTCTGAGATGGATCCGAGTTTGAGTCCCGGATTAGACATGGCCGGTGTGTTTGTCTTCGTCTTTTCCCTGGACCCAGCGACTCTGAATTAGGGACCGGCGACTGTTATAGCTCTTAGAATTACTCATGGTGGTTGTTAAAGCCTCCCCCCCCAAAGTTTTACCTCATGGTTCGTCTTGCCGTGCGACCGTAGATACCTTTAGAATTAAAAAAAAAAAAAAAAAATCTTTATTCGTTGTATATAGGTAGCTACTGTATAAATAATATTATACATACATAAATTGGGTTGATGCATAAATAAGTTTATGCCGTTTTTTTCAAATGTATTACATCAGAAGAGAAAACTGAATCAATCAACTATGTATCTCCCCCCCCCCCATTGTTTACGATGGTGTCCCAACGTCTGGATAGGTCTGCAATGCCATTCTTGAAAAAACGTGCTGGTTTTGCTGCGAAGAAATCAAGGAAATTCTAGAGATCAACATCTTTGTTGAACGTTCTGCCACGGAGTGCCTTCGACAGAGATCGGAACAGGTGATAGTCTGAAGGGGGCGACATCTGGGGAATAGGCTGGATGTGGAAGAATCTCCCATTTCATGCCCTGAATGGCCAATTTGGTCATGTTTGCACTTGAGTGCATGCGTTATGTTGGAGAAGGACACCATGTCGCCAATGTGGCAGTTTCTGCTAAATTGCTCCCTCCACACGACGGAGTTGCTCACAATAGAGTGCAGCGTTGATCGTCCGATTCCTCCGCAGCATTTCCCAGTGAGTAATGCCTTCCATGTCCCACCAGACACACACAACATGATCTTCGCAGGATAAAGGTCATGTTCTGGACGTGGTGTGGGCGTCTTGTTTGAGCTTAACAATTCCCTTCGATGCCTGAAATTCACGTACGGGGACCACTTTTCATCTCCAGTAACAATACGTGACAGAAAGGGTTTGTGTTGCTGAGAACATTCGCGATAACCACGAGCAAGGAACCATATATGGCAACACGCTGATTCTTGTTGTCCTCTGTGATAGTGTGAGGCACCCAAGACTCCAATTTCTGGACCTTTCCTATACGTTCCAGGTGTTGCACCAAGGTGGCCTAAACACAGTCTATCTCAGTGGCCAATTCGCGTTGGTTTGACGCGGATCCAAGTGGATGAGTTGGTTCAAACGTCCTCATCAAAGTGAGATGAACGACCTGAGCGTGGAGAGTCGTTGAGGTCAAAATTGCCACCTCAGAACCGCTCAAATCATTTGCGGGTTGTCATCGGAGCAGTAACATCCTCCCCATACACAGCACAAATTTGTCGAGTAGCTTCAGCGGCTGAGGAATCCTTGTTAAACTCGTAGAGGAGCAGATGTCGGAAATGTTCATTCCTCTCTATACTTGACACTCCATACTTCCGGACCAAAAAACCATTAGCCACAGTCACACAACGCAATATGATTTAGATACATGATATCACTGGCTACATTTTGATATACAACTGGCCATCCGCACCGTCACTACTGACGTGGGAAACACTAGTGAAATAAAACGGCATGAACTTGTGCATCAACCCAATATTTTCCGCTGTTTTGTGATACGTAATTTTTAATGAAGGGGGGAGGGGCTGTGTATTTACTACAATGCCTATGTTTCTTGAAAATATATTTGATTTTATTTTTCCTGGGATTAACGGCCGCCATGAGCATCCAACGCTACAGGGAGGGGAGAGAGCTTCAGCTCTATAAGTCGAGTACACCACCTATGCCTCATCCGAACTCGAGTCAAGCGATTAACCTCTAGCCCGTTTCTCTGACTACCTGTTCACCGGAGTGACGAATTTTTGTCGGCTTAATATACTGTATTTCCATATGCACTGCCTTGCTGTTAATATCCGGACATACCTTCTGTTGATAACCTCCAGATTTTCTTTATCAATCGATAAATCCTAATTTCTTGTAAAGGCATTGTACATCAAATTTGTTTTCTGAAAGTTCATTTTAATCCCACTACTTTACCCTTGAGAGCAAGTTCTTGGATCATACTCTGCAGCTCTGAAGGGGTAGTTGCAGTAAAGACTGTCATCAGCAAAAAGAAGGTGAGTTAAATAATCTCCGTTAACCTTTTTCCCAGTTCAATGACTGAAAGACATTTTGCAGTGTGGCATTGAAGAGTTTGGGAGATATGGTGTCACCTTGTCTCACTATTTTCCAATGTTTATTCTTGCTGCATCCTCAAATAGACGAACCTTTGCGTTTGCATTATCATAAATGTTATTAATGATGCTGATGCATGCATCTTCAAGATCGCAAGATTTCAATAATCAAAACTGCTGATGGTTTTGCGGAATCAAAGGCCTTTTCATAATCATTAAAAACCATACATAGTTTTCGGAATATTTATATATGCCAACCGTTACCTACCTATCTATCTATTTATTTATCTATTTATCTACCCACTCACCCACCCATGTTAACGCTATATGCAAGCAAACAACACTTTTCCCAGAAATGCAGAAGGAATGTGTATCAGTTAGTGAACGTAACAATAGGAAAGAAGCTTTTTAGGCCTGTTTAGGGGTAAGGAGGCTTGGAAAAATGCTGTTCAAGGTTCGGGAAAATTCGCTTAGAGAACTTTCTGCGACAGAGTGTAAATGATTAATTAGCTCTTCATCCCAGTGACATGTTCGGGAAGGTCATGGAGATTAGGCCTATCAGCATATTGTTTTCTGCGCCTCCATTCACTGGTTTGGAAAATTCCCTTCATGGTTATGAGATCTTCACACCTCATAGTCTATGTTACTTTGTAGTCTGTACCCTGTTTAACTGCATGGAATAATGTAAGAGACTAAGTCTTTTAAAAGAAAATATTGAAGGGTGTAACTTTCTTTTTTAGTTGCAATTTCTCCCCCAAAGCAAACATCCCTCGAAGCATGAATTTACACCCCTGAATCACCATTATGTAAGGGCTACGGCCCTGCCCATGAATATTACTTTGATCTTCAAAGATCAAAATACCGCCCCGGTGACGCAGTAGTCTAAGAGATGGCTTCTGATCGTTCGTCCGAGATGGGTCCAGGTTCGAATCCCGTGAGGTATGGATGTTGTGTTTGTCTTACGGCACTGGCTCTCTCCTTTCCCTGGAACCAGTGGCCCTAAATTAGAGACTGACAACGGCTTATAGCCTAATGAGTTGATCACGGTGGTCGTTAAACCCCAATCACGAAAAAAAAAAAAAAAATCTTTGGAGACAGTTCCAGGAAACCGGGACAAAAACCAGAAGGCCTAACTCTCATGATCTCCCCCTGAATCCGCTACTGATCCAGAATAGTAGGGTCAGCAGGAAAATTCTTAAACGTTCCCTCACCCCACCATAATATATATTTTGAACATGAGTATTGGCTGCGTGGTAGTTTAGTTCGAACTTCACTTTTGTGCACGCCCGTGAAAACTGTGTGTTATGTGACCCGGCGACCAACGTCTGTGTTATTCCCGTCCTCATTCGGAGGTATTCCAACATTATCCTTGAAATGCTATCGGCGACCTGGGGAACGACGCGACGTACTTTGTATTCCGAACCAAAAGGGAAGTTTACGATGGCAGATGGGGAAAGCTCCGCCTACGTGCACCCTCATTTCTGGGGGAACTTGAATGAGCGCGCAAGTTGGTTCAACAATATTTTAATATACTTCGGTTTTCGAAGCCACTAAAATGGTTTTATTGTTTTTCTCGGCATCAGACGTAAACAGTTCTACTGCAAGAAAGGATCAGTTATGAACATGTTGGTTTTTAATCATATTCATTTGACATCATTTTGTGAACTACTTAACTTTCGGCGTCCGCGTTTTGTACGTTTCGCCACAAAGCCATGACCGGCGTTCCGTGTTCCATTCAGAAAATAAGTAAACAAGCAGTGAAAATCTCTTAAAGTTGAAGGGCAACGTTTTCGAATTCGTTTTTACCGACTTCAAAATTGAACGATAAGGTCTTATCACTGGCGGATTATGCAGTGAGTTCCATTTGCCAGGCGACTTGTAGGTATGTATAGAATTCAAATTTTCTGGTTTACGAAATAAAACATACAAACGTTTACAAAACATCATAGTAAACGACATGGTAGCTGTAAGCGTTGACAAGCACCTAATGAAAATAAAGTGCATTGAATTAAAATATATATATACACATATATTCAAGGATGTTTTAAAATCGAAAAAAAATCCTCAACTAGAGCGGAGCGTTCCGTCCAGCAGCCGTTATTACGGTGAGCCCTTTCTATTTCAGACATTTAAGATAATGTTACTTAAAAGAAAATCGGATAAAGAACTCCGACAAATTTCACCATTTTGTTACCTTAGGTACCAGTTTGTACGCCGTCTCCCAACTTCATAGTGATTTTTTAAAATCAAATTTGGTGCATTACAAAAGAAAAAAGAAACTCATCGAGAAATAAGTAATTCTGCTTTTCCAATATGTAGCTATTTGATTGAAATCAGTGGTGTTACTAGCACAACGTGCCCCCCCCCCCGCAAGCAGTGTTGTATTCAGAGAGTTTTTTCCGGGGGACAATTTCAAATTTTGAGGTGGCTGTGAAATTGTTGATTGATTATATACATATAATCACAATTTTGTAATTTATATATACATTGATACATATAAAAATTTTAAATAGAGTATAAACATTTTATTATGCCCATATATCGCAAATGCAAGTTCCAAATAATCTACAGATATACAAGTGACTAAAAATGTAAAAATGACCTTAGCTTTAATTCAGTAATGCACCACGGATTTCAGCATGGGCTGGTGTAAAATATTGAGGATGCCATGGGCGCAGACAGGGGTCACTTGACCCCCCACCCCGTAGAATTATTTTCCCCTTTATTTTATTTTATTTATTACTTTTTTTTTTTTTTCACTCACGTAACTGTACCACAAGGAAAGATGGAGTTTGGGGCGTTTAATTTACTATCCCCATTTTATTGGAAATTTGGAATTGGAAAACGATAACGTGAAAGCGGTAAACCTAGCAAACAGTAAGGTAGTACGCCCAAACAAGTTCTGCTCAGGGTGGTGTGTGCTGAACTGACGTGGCCCTGCTAGACACTGTTCATTATTCTGAAAACAGTTACAAATGTACATGATAATACATGACTATTACTAACATACACTTTCTTCAAGAGCAGCATCAATTAATAATAATAATAATAGTAGTAGTGTTCGAGTGTAGTAAGTAAGTAGTAGTAACTGTATAATATTAATGTTTCATTTTCACGAATTACTGTTTTTTACATATTAGCCAAACCTTAATTAATCACACTTGACCCCCTTGAGAAATTTTCCGCATGCGCTCATGGAGGATGCTAGTAAGATAACGCTGTACCGGAGAAAATATCCCCCCTAAAACATTAGGAGTAGTAAAAATGTCTTTGCATTACTACAAGTCTGTTTCTTATTATTAAGAAATCATTACAGTGTTGCCTGAAAACGCATGGTATAAACCATTCCCCTGCCGTTTGGTTTCATCCCCCTTTAGATTATTTAGATTAGCACATAGTAGTAAGAAAAAAAAAAAAAAACCTAACTAACCATTTGGACGCCAATTTGAGATGCCTCAATTTTTATTTATTTTTTTTTTTTTTTTTGCTGCAGAGTGTAAACCATCCACTGTCAAAAAAAAAAAAAAAAAAAAAAAAACTTCTAATGGGAACAATTTCTAAAAATTTGCTATTGTCTAAAATTAGGTAGCAAATATTTTGTTGTATTAGTAGCACTAACATCCCATTAGCTACACTGAGGCTTAACCGTATACATGGAAAGCCTGCATCCAGAAGATTGAAATAAAGCTGAATGCCAGCTTCTAAAACATGATGCATTGCTTTTCAAACATCGCTACTCTGTGGAATTAGGCTTTTATTGCGGTAGTAGGCCGAGTCTTCAGTGCTTGAAAATTCACCCCTTCAGCGAGGACTGTTTAATGTTTTATTGAAGGATGATAGAAATTCCAGATTGAAGTCCATGTGAGTGTTTTTTTATTATTATAAAATGTTTCCTTCTTTTTTTTAAATTTTTTTAAATTAATTTCTCCAATTATTCAGCTATAAACGAAAACAATTAGACTAAATATATTAAATCGCCCAAAAACCTATGGGGGGGGGGGGGGGTCATGGATTTTCGGGGGTCTAAGCACCCGCCGAGAAGATGCGGGTGTCATATCCAATTGCGCCCCAAACCATAATGCCAGGCGACGGACCGGTATGGCGATGCATAATGCAGGCGTCATACAGTCTCTCGCCGCGGTGCTGCCACACACTGATCCGACCATCGTGGTGTTGCAGGCAGAAGCGGGATTCGTCGGAGAAGACAATGTCGTGCTATTCCGTAGTCCAGGTGCGGCGTTCAACGGCACACTGTCGCCGCACTCGCCGGTGGTGTAACGTCAATGGTAATCAGAGCAATGGGTGCCGTGCGACAAGTCCCCGCTCCTGCAGACGACGTCGAACGGTACGTGCTGATACGGTTGTTGCGCAACACATCCTAATTTCTGCGCTAACGTTCGTGATGTGGCGGTGCGAGCCGTCAATGCCCGCCGCATAACATGCCGGTCCTCTCGTTCGGTGGTGTGCCGCGACAGTGGCAATCGCTCACGTCGGTGCGTCCGTCCCTCTTGCACTCACCGAATCCATACTCGCCTCACTGTGGCTGGATGTCGTCTCACACGGGTGCCGATGTCTCGGTACGATAAACCGCTGTCGCGGTAAGCCAATATTCGTCCTCTTTCGAACTCCGAAACGTGCTAGAATGACTGCCGTATTCTGCGACGAGGCATCAGGAAGCTTCCCACGCACAAGTCCGGCAGCAACACACTTCCACTACTTACACCCCGCCTTCTGTGCACCCTTTTTATAGTGCTTCTCGGTGGCGTGCCGGGCGCACGTGATTTGCATATGCCCTGCAATACTAATCGTTTGCATGTCCTCTCGCGTGCGACGCATGCTGCGAATTTCAGGCCGATCGGATGCTTCCTTCTTGGTGTTGCATTGTGGGTGGCCAGCAGTGTAGTTTCTATGCAGGTATGTTACCAAGAGAATATGAAAAAAATATCAGGTAACAATGAGCGGAATTTTTATACCAATGAGGATAAGGTGTTATGTATTACAGTTGTTTGCACATAACTATGCATCCTTTCGAATGTACTGAACTAAAAACTTCGCGTGAGCGAAAAAACAGAGAGACATGTAATTTTTTTAAAACATTGTCAAAAGATATTTTTTACTATGTGCAAAACATTGTGGTATTATGTCAAAACAGTGTTAAGTATGTTTTTTATATTCCAAATTAAATAATTTAAGCAGTTTTACGTTTTTGTGCTACAGTTTTTAATCGTTACTTAGTTATTTGCTTACTTATGTTGTGAAATTTCGTATAAATTGGAAAAGTCATTAGATACTGTCACGCGGCAGTCGCATGTTTTGTGTGTGCAATCGTGAAGCATTTCAAAAAGCAAGCCTTAGTTCTTTAAAATAATAAATTTGCATCATATGATTAACTTTGACGTAAGTGTTTTGTGTAATAATTTGTATCGGTAACTAGCACAATCATTTTAATTATAACGTACACATTTGTGTTTCACGCAATAAAGTGAAAAGAAAAATATTTTACGAAAAATACTAGTAGATTCCAAAGAATTTGAATTATTAAAACACCCGTAAAGCCTACTTAATAAATATGGAAGTTAAAAGTTTAAGTAACTGAAAGCTAATGGTATTTCGCAAAAGGGCCTCGGGTTTTTCCAGTACGCCACTGACATCGAATAACCAATAATATTTAGACGCTCGATGTATCGGTGGAAACTTCGACGTTTCTTTGATGTATGAGCCCCTGTAATATCGAGGGTAAGAATTCGATTCTCGCCGACGAATTAGCGAAAAAATAGCTAATTCGTGACATAAAATGGTGATATTCCTTTCCTCTTTATAAGAATGAAATAAAGAGAAATTCATTTACTTCACGTAGAAACTATTCTTTTGCAGTTTCAAATATCGGTCGTGAAACTTCGATGTTTTTTCTATGTATCGGTTTCTGTGTAACATCGAGGTTAAAACATCGATTATTATCGGTTGCAAAACAGCGATGTTCAAAAACATCACGTTTTTGTTTTGTTTTTTCGTCCATTCCTACTTAGAACTACATCCCTGCTAAATGGCTGCATTTAATGCTGTGTCCGGTAGAAATCAAAAATTTGACCTTCAGCTTTGTTAATGGCCATCGAAAAGACTAGTTTTATTTTATTGCAAACACCTCAGTTGAAACAACACCCATCTCATTCACGTATCGGGATAAAAGGTTGTTCTACTGGTTATTACGAAACGCAAAACCACTGGTTTTTTATCCTAACCTGTAACAGCCAAGAAAAAAAAAATTAGAAGCAGCTGATTGATTTCAAGGACATTTTTTTTTTTTAAATTTCTTACTGTGCGGCTTCCGATGCAATGCACCTCCATGTGTGAGTAAAGAGTATTCAGTTGTTCAGCATAAAAGGGTTTGAAGGCATTTTTTGCCTTTTACTTTGCCTGCAAAGCGTACAATGAAACAGTTTGCATCCATTTGACTTTTTTTTTTTAGTGCAAGCCTAAATGTAAACGTTTCCACCCTCATTTTTTACCATTCCTCTACCCCCTTCTTTACCGTGTTTTGTTCGCATTCAGTAGTGTGGTCATAATTCTTGTCTACTTAAGTCAACAGTTGAACGAAAAAGCCGTGCGATGCACGATTCCAAAAATTAAGAGTAAACACGCAGAGGGATCGTGCTTAAAATAACTTTCAACTCATAATTATCATTCAAGAATTTCCCATTTTCTGTCTTTCGTGTAGTAGAAGCTAAGTGTTCGGGAGAGGGGAAGCGTAGCCTGTTAATGTCGGACGGTCATTGATTTTAAATCCATTAACTCCGTATTTTCTTTTCCGGCCATTTGATATCAAATGCATCCTATATCATGGAAAAACAAACTAATTCCGAGTCAGACAGGTCTTTCCGGTTCCGGGAGTCAGACTGCGAAAAAGAAACCGTGCTGAAAGCGAACTACTTCGCTGCGTAGGGTTGCTATTGTTGTCATTGGCTGCCCTTGACCAAGAAGACCCGACAGCCAGATCCTTGGAACTTATTTTTCAGGCCTTGACCAGAATTATATGGGGTACGAACATAAATCGCAAATTTAGGTTGATCGTGTCTTGATCTTCTGTCGTAACGTTTTGCCGACATCACCCACAATTGAAGAGCACATCTCTGCCATAATTGTTATATTTAATTTATGTTACTTCATGACAATGGCTCTTATTGTATTGATGATGTTTTTCTGCCTAATGTACCTCTCAACTGTGACAGCTGGCTTCAAGGAAGTTTTTCTAGAGCTCGCGTTAACACGCACCGGTTATTTCAGCCAGGATTCTTTTTTTTTTTTTTTCCGAAGTGTAAAATAATTGCACGTCGGAGATGAGTCTAATATTAGTATAAATCCATTAAAAAAGAATTGGACATCCCCTCCCTCCCGCGTAACATTGGTCATGAACGGAAATAACAACTTTTATTTATGTGTTCTTTTAAATTTGTTTGTCTGTGCTTAAAAGTAAATTAGTTTACTGTGGATTATATGTATATTGAAATTTGTAATCGGCAAAGAAATCCGTTATCAGGTGAGGAATACGGAAGTTGTTTGGTAGCTAATCACAAATAGTTTGCTCATTTGAATATGCATGACCTGATTTATGCCTAGGCTTGCTGCAAGACCTGTTACCTAGGGTCCCACACTTAGGGGGTCTTAGAATCTCAAAAGTAAAGCATTTCCCCTGAATTTTTAAAGTATGGGCTTTCTTGTTAATATTAAGATTTAGTTAAACTAGATACTATTTCCTGTCTTCCCATGCAGCATCCTAGTTATTAAATCAAATTTCAAATTGATTTTAAATAAAATTTACTAATGAATTAAATATATTTTTGCTTTCAAGATGATTAAGAAATTGGGGAAGGGAGTTCATTTTGTGCTGTGCCTTGGACTTGATTCTGTGTAATAAATCAGGCCTTGCAAATATGCAGTAAGCATAAACTGATGGTGTTTCTTGTACACACTGCTGATTTGTGCAACACCAGTGCTCAGATCCTGAAAATTTGCAGGAGAGAAAGATCATTAAAATGAAAATTAAATTAAAAAAAATAAAATTATGATGGGAGATAGCAAATGTGAAATGAATACGAAGAAATTTTACAGTCATTGAAATTTGTGGTGTAGTGTAGTGGCAGTTATTTATTTGTTCTGTCTTGAGTTGAGCTGTGCTCAGTTAATTTGTCATTCTATCATTTTGTATGAGCTCCTAATCTAAGAATAAAAGGTGAAGCATCTGGATAAAACATTTTAAGCATTGAAATTATCAGTAAATGTTTATTTCAATTTATTTTAACATGTAAATGCTTATAAATTACTGTGATGTATCTAAAAATGTTTGCTCATGTTAAAAAGATTAGAACTACTAAGGCAAAGATTTTTCAAGAAAAATGATGTAGCAAAATATTTGGATGTGTCATTTATAACATAATGGATAAAATTTCCACAGAAAAAATAAATTCAAATTGCACAACCATATAAACAACTATATAAAAAATATAGTTGTGAACAAATTAAAAAATAAATTCAAATTGCACAACTGTATGCACAACTATATAAAAAAAAATCGTATCTGCATACACAACCACTGAAACAGAAAACTTGCTACAAATCCACGGAGTGTGAACCACAATAATGATAGAATAAGAGAATGTTAAGGAAAATTAAATAAAATAATAAATAATTACTAGAACATTACAGATTCCAATGAGGACAAAATAAGTACATTACAATTGAATGTGCAGCAATGTGTGTGAAATGGACCTCTTTATGGCAAAATATTAAAATATTGGACTATAAACTTCATAAAAAAAAATAAGACTAATTAAAGAGTTTTTACATCCAGAAATACAGTTCCATCAATGAACCTTCAAAATTTTTAAATAGCATTTTCAACAACTTAATTCAAAAATAGTAGACTTACAAAATACACAACGAAAAGATTTTAATTTAATAAAAGTCTGGCAACTGCAAGTGAAACCTGGCAACAAAATTTAAATTCTTTCTGTGCTAACAAAACTTTTGGTACAGTTTCTCTACATTGACAATATAAAAATCTAGAGGCCAGAAACATCTGTAAAAACAAAAGAACTTGGAAGATGTGAAAAATAATTGAATCGATGAGAAAAAGAATATTACAGGTCCAGTGTTTTTATTTGAATATTATTTGAAACTTTTGACTGAATTTTAACCATAGTTAGGCATATATGAACATTCATCTGGGTTATCATAACTGTTTTTAAAAGTGCACAGAACTTTTAAATCAACTGCATAATACACCAAAACTAAAGCTATTTTTTGAAATATCTCAGAATGGAGTTTTTGGACTTGTACTGGTCTTCTCACCGATTCAATTGAAAGTCTTCAAGTTAAAATAGAATTAAGTATATTATTTTGAGTAAAGCCTTGAGTAAGTGTTTCATTTCCTGTAAATAACATTTTTCTTTTTTTAATCTACAAGCAAAAACTATCAGTAAAATCTGCTAATAAATTGGAAACTATCCATGTACACCATACATGCATATGGTCTACATTCTGCAACTGTGATCTCAGGTATTTAATTATTGTACAGGCGGAACCAATTTAAAGAAATCGTAACATAGGAATGAAGGCAGCAATTAATGTAATGCAAATGATATTGTATAGGTACAAACCTGATTTTTTTTTTTTTTGTTACAAGTGACAATTTTAATGTTCTATGTGCCTGCCATACGCTTACACAAGCAAAGTCCCTTATATAACAAATTTCATTCCATACTCTGAGAAGCATATCTTCACTTACAGTCACAGCTGCTACAATCCTTTCTGTGAGTTCTTTAATGGTAAGTTGAAGGGGTGGGTGGGGGTGGTGGCTGAAAGTGTTTAATTGTTTTATGTGTTTGGTTAAAATGCAGCAAGTCGCCTGGGTGGTGCAGTGGTCTAAGCGATGACTTCTGACCATTCATCTGAAATGGGTTCAAGTTCGAACCTATTGAGGCATGGATGTTGAGTTTGTCTCACAGCCCTGGCTCTCTCCCTTCCCTGGAATCAGTGGCCCTAAATTGGGGATGGGGGACTGCTTTATAGCCCATCTAGTTGCTCACGGTGATCGTTATATCCACCCCCCGCTCAATCGAAAAAAAATGCAACTTACATTAGAAAAAAAAAGCTTTAATTTAATAAAAATGTGTCAACCTACATCAGAAAAAAAAAATATTTAAATTTCTCTTTTATTTTTCATTAGCTTTTATTTTGTTATGGTAGATTTCAAAAACTTCTGTTTTTTGCCCCCCCCCCCCAAAAAAAAAATTCTACATACTTCTCTTGGGGGTGATACATTTGATCCGTAATACAGCCCTATAAGAATTAAAAAGCAACTGTGATAGTCTCAGTATGACTTTCATTGTACCACAAACATATGCTGTATGCTCTCTTCTAGAGAATTTGCCATTTTGCATTTCTGCCATCTGTTTCATATCCCGACAACCAAGCTGGATTGTCAAAAACATATTGGTATCTACCAATTAGTGATGGCACAAATCATTCCCTCTTGGGAGTTCATTCGCATAAGTCATTCAATTTCCACAACACTAGGTTGTCCCTCTACACTCACTGAGTAAATCATACTTTGTGTTCTTGTCTTTATGACCAGTGCGGAAATTAGGAAACCGCCCAAAAGAGTGAGAGTTTAATTGGAACCCATTCACCAGTCATGAATGAATTTCCACTCATTTTGAATGCACCATTCGCATTCAAAATCTATAGTGAAAATTGATAAACTTCCCAAAGGATGGAAGCTTAGAATGCGTTCGTTATTCGTGAATGAAACTCCATTCATCACAAACACACCTCTCAAATAAATGAATGCATTTATGTTTCATTCCCATTCTTAAGTTTCACCATATTTCCTATACGTTACTTATCAAAAAAAGAAATGTATTTATTCTTACATTGGCAGTAAATTTTCAGAAAAATTAAAAAAACGTGATCTACTTTTAAACACTATATAGCAAATAACTCAAGAATAAATGTCTGGACCAAAACAATGAGACTACAGGCAGATGGGTAATCATGGGCATCCATATAGGGAGGCAAGAGAGGGGAAGGTTGCCCCCTCCTGGTAATCAGATCCTGCCCTTTCTGTTCTTGGAAGGTACTACAGAGATTTGTGCAATAACACTAATTCTGATTTTGAATTTTTCTGTGGAGCTTCTGAATGCATGTGTATGCAATAAAAATGGAAAAAACATTCAGTATTTCCAGTTGGAAAAGCGGAAATTACCTGAAGGAAATTTTCCACTGCATATTGGAGAACAGCTCATGTATGTACAGTATGGAAGTATGAAATGCAAAGAAATGAAAAATATGTCATCCTTTGCTGCTGCTATTATTCACTGCATAACAAAAATATCTGTTTTCCCCAGAAATTTGTCTTGAGGGATTTTTTTCATTCCTGATGACCATGCTGTTGAGTGATTTTTGGGTTTTTGTGGTGCATGTGACACAAGTTGCCAGAAGGATCAAAAGAGCAGCAAAGAAATCCCCTTATATTTCTAACATGTCTAATTTTATTTATCGTTTTTTTAATGTAGTTTTTGTTTTTTCTGGTCTCCAATTAAATTTATGTGTAAGAGTGTGGTACAAATGGTTAGATAACAAGAAGGCACAGTGGAAAGTGGCATATGGTATTTGTTATTCATAGTTACAATTTCTTTTTACGCCTTCTGATAACTAAGGTATGGGTGCCCATGGACATAATTCAGATTGAATACGCTAACCAAAATGTGTAAGCTCCTGGTCTTACATAAAAGTTATAACCACTTGAAGGCAAACTGCAGGGAGAACAGATGTTTCTACTTATTATACAACAGTAATGGCGGATTGGAGTATTGTTCACAGCTGTGAGAGCAGACCATTCATGGTGAAGAGTTATTCATTGTGAACAAATCATTCATGAATGGTCCATCCATCACAATACCATACGAGGTCCGATCAAAAAGTTCCGAGACTAGGCAGATATACAACAAAGTACTTACTTTATTTAAGACTGGCTATGATCTCCCTCAAAGTAGTCTCCTTGGGCAGCGATACAATGCTGCTAGCGTTTTCCGCTGTTGGAACGCTCCCTGGAAGTCCTGTTTGCGAATCGTGTCAAGCACCATCTGCGATTCGTGCTGGATCTCGTCCACGGTTTCGAAACGGTGACCCTTGAGCTTCATCTTCGGGAACAGAAAGAAGTCGCAGGGGGGCCAAATCCAGTGGGTGAGGAAGGGTAGTCATGCTGTTGCGGCTTAAAAACTAGGGTGTTGCTAACGCTCTGTGAGCTTACTGCATTGTCATGATGGAGCAGGAAATCGCCCCTGCACTACATTTCAGGTCGTTTGCGGCGAATGTCCTTCCTAAGATGCCACAGAACATCGCAGTAAAAAAGGGCGGCGACGGTCTGGTCCTGGGAGACGAATTCACGGTGCACAACCCCACGAATGTTGAAGAACACGATGAGCATGCTTTCGGTTGCGTACCGGACCTATCGGGCCTTTTTCGGTCGTGGAGATGCCGGGCTCTTCCACTGCGACGACTGTTGTTTGGTCGGTCATAACCGTAGACCCAAGATCTCGTCCCCAGTGATGACCCGCAACAGGAACGTTTGCAGTCCATACCGAAATCGCAGCTGTGTTCTGCACGTGGTCACTAAATATCGTGTAGCACAGCTCCCGATGTTCACAGAACGACGCCACTCGGCACAATGACTCGTGAAGGTCACTGCCCTCTACCGCTGCTCGCGCATCCGCGTACTGCTATCTGTTGGCGCGCTACGTACCTAGTCTTCAAACTTTTTTTATTGCACTACATATCAATACATATCATTTGTTTTTATGTTAATTGCTGCATTTATTCCTGAGTTGTGATTTTTTTAATTGGCAACTAATTTTGGTGCACCCTGCATAAACTATTGGAAGAGAAGGTTAGGTGTGTTTAGTAGTGCAGTTGATTCTTTTGTGAATTAACGAAAACATTGCCTCAAAATACTTCATTCTTAAGCTGCAGAAATGCTGTTATAACATTTTTGTTTTGTAACATAATCTTGATTTAATTAACTGTGTGTAGGATGTAGGCTAAATGTTTGATATCTTTTTTCTAGGGTGCTGTTCCCAAGAATGTGAGTTTACTTTTGCAGTCTGTTGAAACAGTGCTAAATATGGCTCCACTGTTGGATAAGTCGTCATCAGTCAAAAAGTGCCATAATGAAACTGTTGATGCCAAACAGAATAGAATTCCCTTCCGCTGGCTTCTTAAGAAAAGCAAAAGCAGTAAGTCAGCAAAAGAGATGGCCCAGGCTGAGAATCCCCAACTAACCACTGTGCCTACATCAAAGTCATGTGATTCAGGTATCACTGGTTTGAATGCCATTGACAAGTGCTCCTCCTTTTTACTGTGGAGACTTCTTCCACCCAGGGGCAATTCAACCCACTGTGATAGATTGGACAAAAAGGGCACCAAGTCACCATCAAAATCTGTGAAGACTTCTTTTAGTTGTGGGGATGTTTATGGTTTGCTTTCTGCTAACAAAACACCATTTGGTGGTGCAACAAGGAGTAGTCAAGATATATCTATGGGAGCAGAACACCCTGAGGAATCTCATCCATTTTGCTCTAGTCAAAGCTCAAACAGACTGACACACAGCCAGAGCACTCGTCAACTTAGTGAAACAGTAAGCTCACATGAGGATTTGAATCGAAGGAGTTTCCTCCCTGAAATATGCCATATGGTGTTTTGTAAACTGTGTCTTACTTTGGTTCCTGCAGAAAAAATATACTCTTTAGAGGACTGTGGATGTATCTTTTGTTTTCCAGTAAGTACACTGCTGAATTTGATGTGCACCATTATATAATAATGTACCTATATATATAAACAAGTGATGAATATTAACTGATGAATATAAACAAGTGATGAATATTATGTAAAAGGTGGGGAAATTGTATAGTGGTGTGTGAGTGTTTGTTTTGGTCCATAGTGAAGTATGTAAAAAGTTACAGGAAATTTGGTTAAAAACTAAAATACTGAAAAAAGAGAAAGATATTTATTAGTGGTGTGTCAGTGTTTGATCCATAGTGAAGCATGAAAAAAGTTACTAGAAATTTGGTTGAAAACTAAAATACCGAAAAAAAGAAAGATATTTAAAGTACGGATTTTTGAACTGCAGGATCTAATTCTCTTGAGAGTTGCAAGCCACTCTAATAAAGTTTGCTTACATTATGAAGTTTTCAAAATTTATTGTACATAAAATAAATAAATAAATAAATGTAATTTATGCTAGACAAATGTTTTAAGAATTAATAATATTGCATGCAAACCTCACCACTGCCAGCATACACACATGCAAAAGGAAAGAATGTTTGATGTGAGTGTTAGTAAATCTCGTAAAATATTGGTGCGATTTTGTTCTTCACAATAGTTATTTCATACTCGCACATTTTCTTAACAGCTACACACTTGAACTCATTGACATGCTCATGGTGCTTACAGCCATTATGGGAAGTTTTGTTTGTTAATAGTTCACAAATGGAGGTTTTTCAGAGTCTTGAGTTACATATAGAGCAGGGGTCGCACCGACCACATTTTCCACAATTAAAGAAAAACATTTCGGCAAGGGATAAAAAGTTTTGGCGAAATTATTGGGGATTACCTTTGACATCCGAGCAAAAACAATCTTCAAATTTCATTTGATTTGGTATTTGGAAAATGAAATTCAAATGTTAGTTACTTTTTTCTTTGTTTACATTGCACTTGACAGCGGGAAGTGGTTACGTGACAAGAGTGATGCCTGGTTTTAAAACTCAGCCTTCACGCGACAATAACACATAAACTTATAAAACGAGCGAAACACACAGAGTCACGCATGGTAAAAGGTTCGTTTAGCGGTAGCTTTCCGTCATCCTATGACCTTGATCACCCATGATCAACTGGATGGGCTGGTTGCCAGAACTACAATTTGAAGTTGGGGGTGTTGGAAATGTTGCCAGATTTTAGAAGAGAGATCCAAATAAATGGAATTTGGTGAGGGATCTCTGAATTGCAGTTTTTGGTGAACAAAAGTTCAATGCTCTCTTGGAATCTAAACCAAAAAAGTTGCCCCATTCATCAACAAGGCATCTCTGCATTTCCAAGAGAGCATTGAAATTTTTTTCACCAAAAACTGCAATTCAGAGACCCCTCACCAAATCCCATTTATTTGGATCTCTCTTCTAAAATCTGGCAACATTTCCAAAACCCCAACTTCAAATTGTAGTTCCGGCAACCAGCCCATCCAGTTGATCTGCGGGTGATCAAGGTCGTAGGATGACCAAAAGCTACCGCTAAACGAACCTTTTTACCATACGTGACTCTGGGTGTTTCGCTCGTTTTATATGTTTAAGAGTGATGCCATCGCCGACATATGATCCTTTCCCTCCTGTGTGCTCCTGCTTGTCTAATATCGCGTTGACACACCCCAGTAGCATGCCCAGAAATTTTTTGCACCCTCCCCCTCGCGAAAGAATTCCTCTGCAATTTCGGGGAGAGTTTACAAAACGAATTTTTTTTTTTTAATATACAACTGTGTTATGAGTGCATTTTCAAAATGTATGCAACATCTGCCCAAAAATATTGTAATAAATATTGCTCGAAACTATAATTAGTTTTTCTTATTACCTACATTCTTATCACTTATATTTGCTATTTATCTGTGCAGGAAACAAGTTGGGAAAAGTGACTGGAATCCTGATAAGAATGATTTGCATGCGAGAAATGTATTTTCCAAAACACTAATAAACATGTCTAAAAATGGTACATAAATTGAAGTCCTGTAATAGTCTTCTGGGTTTATCCGGGACTCATTGGCCAACTTGTTCACAGCATTGGTTTTTGTCTTGATGTGATTTTTGGTGTTTAATCAAAACTCCTTGCTTGTCAGCTTGTTTTTAGAGTAATCTGAAATAAACCATGGAACTCAAATTTGGCACTGCCTCTCACCACAGAAATTTTCAGTATACCCATGTATTGGCTTTTCATTGCTATGGGGCATTCTCGTCCTTGGTTTTTGCTGCTTCCTTTTCTGCATGGAGAAAATACATTCAATTTTTGCCATGACATAAAAACAATTTCAAATACTAACAAAACTTCGCCTTTTAAAAATTGCATTTTTGAAGTATCGAAAAGTTCAAATTTTTGGGGGTGGGGGATGGAGGTGGGTTAAGATCCCAAACCCTCCCTGATCAACCCACATTTCTACTTCATTTATTTTGAGTACCACAAGAAGGTTCTGTTCTCGTGATGCCATTGATATCACACTATTTCGTTTCACACCCCTTCTGGCAAATTGGTCATTCTGGTATTCGCATTCCGCCAGGGTCGTTATTGAAGTTTATCCTGTCAATAATTCTTTGTTTAGAAATTTTATAGGTAGTAATAAATTCAAAATTGAAAAGAAGTGTCTATATCTTTTCCAGTTAGGATTCAAGATCCTTAACATAATATTGTACTGATTAATTGTAAAGAATATATTGTGTTTTGTACTATGCTAACACTTTGTTTTTATGGCTTTTATATTTCCAGTCGAGAGTGAAAAAAATAATTGGCTGCTTCAGATTTCATTAGGCAAAAAAAAAAAAAAAAAAAAAAAAGAAAGAAAGGGAAAAAAAAAAAAGAAATTGAATTTGGAAAAAAAAAAAAAGGAATTTGCAGAATGGGTTGGCAAATACTTAAAAAACCCAGAGTAACCACTGGATAGAGCATCATTTATCTGCAGATTGAAAAGCTGAAGTAATTTGAAAAATGAGAATTTTTGTTTTGCATGCTTCAGCACCATAGTTCAGTAAAGTTGGTTATGTAACTAAACATAAAGTACTGGAACAGTTTCAGGCTCTGTAAACTCTACAGGATAATTAACTTCATGCTGAATAGCAAAATCAGATATTATCACAAGATTGTTAGCAGATACTAGTTGGTGTCGGTAATGGTTTGATTCTTACTTTCTGTATATATTCTGTATTACTGGAAAGCAGCAAAATGTGCAATTTGTGTGTTTTTTCATCATTTGGCTTTGTGCAAAGTGTTAATGGAGCAACAGAAGGTTAATCCTGGTTCTCTCTTTTAGTGGCAGGTGAATTCCCCAGGTGGTCAGAGAATAAAAGCCACGAGTCCTAAAAATCTAGGCTCATCACCAGAAAAGCTGGATGCATTTACTCCAACATCTGACCTTGAGGGTACAAAAGTTGGTAGCTAAAAACAGTTCATATCGAATCCATTTCCAGGGAATTGTAGAACTTGATTTTTCAAAAAGTTTATCTGCTGGCTATTTTGGATAGACACTACCTGGCTATTAAAAGTTCAACTGCTTTTCTTCTTTGCTGTCAATAAAGAGGAAGATAATAATACAATGGCTAATTTTTTGTTTATGATATTCTCCCTTAACATAGGAGGAATCATAAAAAATCTACAGTTTCTCATAGCCACAGAATTTATATTTTTGTATTATGCTGGACCCAATCAACAAGAACTTGAAGCATTTTTAGTCATTACATTGGATAAACTTACTACTGTACTTTGTATCAAAACACTGCTTCTCTCATTTCATTTATTCATTTTTAATTTTAATAAAAAATAGAAGTAATATTAGTACCAAAGAAAATCTCAGATTAGCGAATTACATCATGAAGACTGAATTTTATTGGGTGCTGTTTTAACTGTGGAAAGTGACCTGAATTTCAGTTCACTTTTGCTGATCAGCTGATTAATTATCATTTTGACAGAGACAGTATCCAAAAGGATATTGTATGTGTTCTAAGCATTCCAGCAAAGTGTTACATACACAAGTTCTTTAAAGTCCAGTTCTTGGCCTGTGTGTAAACCCAGATATTTCAGCTAAAAAGAAATTAGCTTTTAATGTGCAGAAACTCTCCATGCTTTATGTCATGAATGGCATACTGAATGTAGGAGCTATTCCAAAATCCTTTCATCATGGGAATCATTCCACAAAAATTCATGATGGAGGTTCTAATAAGTGAACTCTTCAACATAGTGTGGAAATAGCAGTTGAAATAAGAAATCATTATTTATATTCAAAAAGCATTGTGAATGGTATGTTATATGTATGTATGACAATAAGTTATAAGTGCATATTAACTTATTGTGTATAATCCAAAAAATGAAATTTTACCATATCCAAAGTGCTATCTATTCTGAAGATTTTGTGTAAAGGATTCTTAAACTAATAAATTTTTAGTGGCTTTTCATGGGATTTACTAGGAAAGATTTTAGTTTTTCCAATCCTGTGTCAACAGAGTAGGTGCTGCTATTTCATTAATAATATCCAGCCTTTCTGATCATTTATTGTTGTTTCTCTTCTTGCATCACCTTCTAATTCATCTTCCATCACCTCAAAAAAAAAAAAAAAAAAAAACTGTTGATGTACCAGAAATTCTTAAAAAAAAATCCCTTTTTGCTTGATCACTTACATTTTGAATATGCAGAGAAGTGGATATAAAGCCTAGGTGTGGGGTCCCATGATACTGGAGGGCCCCAGAAATGACAATTTGTATAAAATTCAAAAATTATTTCTTCCCATAAAACAAAAACAGAAAAATGTTCTACTTCAGGAAGGAGTGGTCTACAATGTATACACTTGAATTGTGGTAACACATATGTAGAAGAAACTGAGAGAGACAGCTTTGCACCCATGTGGCAAAACATAAAGCTGCTATAAAGAATGTTTCCAACAAGTCAGGCCTTGACAGACATATACAGGGTACTGGACATTTGATAAACTGGGACTATTTAAAAATTCTCTCACATCAATAACACTCTGTTAAACAAAAAATGGAGGAAAGTGTACAAATTGAAAGAAGTAGAGGTGCCACAATTAATGAACAATAAAGGCTATGTATTACCACTTTGAGTGGCAGCACCTACTCTCTTAAGTCAGTCCCAATGGCGGGTTGGTGTGCAACATGAAAATTTGACAATACGTAATATCTATATCATCCTTATAATCCCCCTATTTCAAATTTATACTGTTAAGTTATTGTATCTCTAATCAAACTCTAATTTGTCTCTAATCAAAATCTATTCTATCTCATCTATCAAAATCTGTTGTATCTCATCTATCAAAATCTGATGTATCTCTAATCAAAATCTATCTCTAATTACATCTAAATTTGTGAGACTTCCAGTTTTAAAGGATTTCTGTGACATTTTTATTAGAGACTGATTGCTCCACTGTAAGGTTATTGAATTTTTTTTTTCATTTACTTGATTATATTTAAGGTAACTTTTTCCCTTCCCTAATTAGTGACACTGCTGCAATTTCATTGAGATTTGGGTTTTATTGTTCAATTTCTTTGTAGTGATAGAAGCATGTACTTGAGACAGACCAAGATGATTTTGTGCATTAGTGCTCCTGTCATCCATGTGGATTTTTTTTTCATGTGTGGGTGGTGTTATAAGTGAAGAGCTGCTGAATGGGTAGTGGTTTTGAATTTTGTGTGTGCTTCAAAGTTGAGAATGGAGAATCCATTATAATTGCTTACGGATGAAAGCGATCTAATATATCAGCAACTATTTTGTAAAAGTACTGCCCAACAGCAGGTACAACAAAAAACACAACTCTGCATGTGGCTTGTGTGTACATTTTTTTTAACTGTCTATGTTGTCTTTCTGTTCAACGTGTCACATATGTTCAAAACTCCACTGTTGGTCAGAAAAAATTCATTCAAAAGATGAAGATTCAACACTTTGAATATATTTGTTTTTGGACTTATTGGACATTGCAAGTTTTCCAGTAGTGACATTTTAAAAATTTGTGATGTGTTGAACAGAAGAGTTTATAGAGTAGGGTTGAGACAGTGAAATACGGTATATACAAGCAATATATAGGAGCAACCATGTTGTTAAATAATGGTTTATATTCCTTGCTAAAATCCTGATACAACAATGACTTTGAAAAATCTCTATGAAATTCAATATTGCCTATCTGTCAAGCTATATAAATATCTTGACAACTTATGAGAAAAATAGATTTTTAAAACCAAGAACAACTCCTATGTGTATGGTTAAAAAATATTAAGATAAACTAGAATGCTTACTTTTTATATTGCTGCTACTCAGATGTTATTCCACTGAATAATAAGGTTCTTCAGAAGGAATGAATGAGTTGTACAAAAAAGTTAGCAAGGTTTAAAAAATAAAATAATTAGCTGCCAAGAAGGCAAGTAATTGCTTCAACAATGAAGTTGTAGAAATGTTCCTAAGAAAAGGATACTTTTTTCACATGCTGATAACTTCATTTCAATATGTACTACTGTTCTGTGTTTTTAACAAGTAGAGGTATGTCATTGATTTTGTTGTGCTATTTTCTGATATTGTGTTAATGTTTTATCTCATTTTCTGATTGTAAGAAGTGGAATGTTTATGTCATCTGGAAGAATGTTATGTAAACACTTGGTGAAAGCTCATCAACAATGATGGGGAAAAATAAGATGCATAGAGTAATTTTTTATTAACCAAGTATTTTCTTTTTGTTTCTGATTTTCAAATGTGAAATTATGTTTCAAAAACATTACAACAATAAAAAAAAGTATATATTAGTTAAGATGGGGATTCGACAATTAAAACAGGCAAGTGCTCTTTCCACTGTGCCATCAAAGTGGGACAAATGTTATATTGTTTGTGATTATAAAATTGTTTAATAGAATGACTGCACTCTATTGTATAATAAACTGGTAGAAGGAAGTGCATATTTATGCTTAAAACATGTAACAATGAATTAGCTGCACTGCAAGGAAAAGTTAAGATTTAAAATCGTTATTTTAATGTAAATGCAAAACATTTTTGACCTCGGAAAATTATATAAGTATGTGTAAATGAAGTGTACTTATTTTATTGGAAGTCTTTTATTGTTTCTCTTTCAAGCATTTAGACAACTTCTATGTTAATCTGTAGTAAAAAACAATCTGTGCATTGTTAGCAATAATTATTCAGGAAATCATGAAAAAGTCTTCAAAATTTCACAGTTTGTTATTAATTATTGTTGAAGTTTCAGTGTCTGGTTTCAAGTTGAAATCCCAATAAGAAGGCTTTCTAGAAGCAAAAATATCTATCATGCTAATTCTATGGGAACCAGAAAGAAAACTGAAAACATGTATCTGACCTTGAACATGCATGTATACCTTGCCTGAAAATGATCCTGTCACATGCATTTTGAAAGGTAAAACAACTCTTCATTTGGGGCATTATTATTCCTTCAGTTGTGTGAATTTTTCCTGGCAGCAAACATGTTGCTCTCATAAGGCATGCTGTGCTTCACTATCAGTCTGAAGTTAGGTAAATTATTTTATCTACAGCTCCTAAAGGAGCTGTAATACATAGGTTGTGTTGTCAAACTCATTTTCATTAACATTCCTTATGAAAAAGGAAATTCATGGCTGTGGTTAGTCATGGAAATCAAAAAGAAGAAAAATTTTACTGAGAAAAGAAACTTCTTAACACCTAATGGAGAGACTGTTAATATGGTTTCCAAAGAGGTATAGGAACTAATAACTGAGATTTTTTTCTGTTTTTATGTATTCCAAAGATGTTATTTGCATTATTAACAAGATTTCCACATATATATATATATAGTACATAAAACATGAACATTTTCAAGGTTTGGGTTCAGAAGATTGTCACCACAACCACGTGATTCACTGCTGTAAATAATAGAATATGCAGAGCATCCTAAACATTATACCTAGACAACACTGGGTACAGTTTGCCAATAGTTATCGATAATAGTGAAGCCGAAAATTCTTTTATTTCAGTCAAACCAACATTAGTTCACTTTTTCTGTTTGTCTGCTACTGTGTTATATTTTGAAAATATTTTTTGTTTTCTGCTGTATTTTAGCAATTGTTCTCAATAATTTATCATAAAATTAAAGCAGATTACCTATATTACATAGAATTTTCAGAGAAAAACCTGTCTTTCTGTGTTTCCTCTAAAAGATGTTTTTCACACAAATTATATACACTGCCGGACAATTGCTAAGGACGGATGACAATAGCAACCATAAAATGGAAGGCAGGAAAATGTGGAAATTAGCATAAGTGCGGGATACAGTTAGACGTGTTGTGTGTATGCAAATTTTGGATTGCCGAACTTGTTCGTGACGTCATAGCGCTGATAAGAGATATAAAGGATTTGACGCGTATTGACCGTTGTTGTTCAAACGCAAAGTTGAAAGGGAAAGAATCAATTGACGAACTTGCAATTTTCAGTATGTCTTCCCGACGTCACCTAGATGATTTTACGCTTGGCCGTATTATTGGCAAGATTGAAGAAGGGCGAAAAATAACAGATGTTGCCAGGGAGTTCGACGTCAGCCACAGTGTTGTTTCAAGGCTTTGGAAATCATTTCAAACAAACGGAGAGTGTAGCAAACGTCGCGGGGGAGGTCGTGTTCGCAGTACGACACCTGCAGAAGATCGGTACATAGTGCTATCAACAAAAGGACACCGGCGCAGCACAGCTAGTGAGGTAGCAAATCAGTTTATGGCTGCTAGTGGCAAGCAGATCTCCCGAAAAACTGTCGCCAGATGTTTGCATGAAGGAGGACTATACGCCCGCCGTCCTGTTGTGGGCATCCCATTGTCCAGACATCACCGTACCGCCCGTTTGCAATGGTGCCATCAACATCGCAATTGGACTGATAACGACTGGTCTGCTGTCCTCTTCTCAGATGAGAGTAGATACAGTCTATCGTCTGATTGTCGACGACAACTGATCTGGCATGATAGTGGTACTGCATATTGTCCAGCAAACATACAGGAAAGGGACCGATATCCGACATGTAGTGTCATGGTGTGGGCTGGCATCATGATCAATGGCCGTACGTCCCTCTATGTGCTTCCAACTGGGACTATGACTGGCCAACGATACATTAATGATGTTCTGCTACCTCATGTTCGATGTTCCGTAGTGCTGTCGGTGATAGATTCATTTTCATCGACGACAATGCAACATGTCATCGAACAGTCGCTGTCCAGGAGTGTCTTGAGAGCAAGGATATTTAACGCCTCGTATAGCCAGCACGTTCTCCAGATCTGAATCCCATTGAAAATGTGTGGGATGCTTTAGGGAGGAGTCTTGCTAGTCGCCAATGCCCTCCAGTAAACAAGGACACCCTCATCCGTGCACTGACAGAGGAATGGGATAAATTACCCGAACAGCTGCTTGATAATGTTGTGCAAAGCATGACACGACGTGTGGAATCATGCATCGCCCTCCATGGTGGCAATATCCCGTATTGACATCTTACGCCGGTAATTGCATTTTTTTCACGTTTACGTATTCTGCACAAAATGGCCATAACTTTTTCTATGTTGTACTTGGTATGAGTGAAAAAATTATTTTTGCAGCGGTCTCTTCTTAATAGAATGTGAATTCTGAATTTTCGTAACTGCTGCGTTGCGCGTTTTGATCTTCAGGTTATTTTGCAACTTTCATTTTAAATTCAAAAGTTTTTCTTTTGTTTTCGGCTTTGCTCTTCAGTATATATATATACATTTAACTTTTTAATAGGAAGGTAACTTATATCATTTTGTAACTTCCCATGTACTAAATCTCATAAGTCATTGTCAAAAATGTCTTCTTTGTACAAGAGCCTCTACCTTACAAAGCAGCCACAATTCTTTTGTTCAAAATAATTTGCTTTGAACAGAATTAATTGTAATTAAAATAATACTGTTAATGCATATCTTTTAGAGAATAGCACATTTCCTCTTTAAAGAGCTGATTAAGGCATTTGTGCCTGCACAGAAGTAACTTATGTTTTTAATAGACAGCTGAAAACACATACAGCATATGCGAACAAATCTAGTATAAATATTTAACATATAAAAATATGCTAATTCTTAACGGGAAATATTGTTAGTATGTGTGATTATTGATCAGTGTAAGAGTGTAAAAAAACATTAACCAACAAACAAATAAAATGGGATGTGTGAATCACTGTTCCTATTGAAGCCACAAGTAGTCATGACCTGATCAGTAATTGCCAAATTTATAGTATCGTATGGTTCATTTCCTTTTGTGGAAGAAATCATCACCAAATGTATGTATGTACATGCACCAATTGGTGATGATTTCTTCCACAAAAGGAAATGAACCATACGGTACCATAAATTTGTCAATTACTGGTCAGGGCATGACTACTGAGTGGATTCAATTGGCGCATGTGTACTAATAAAAAACTATGTCCTGGAAGCAGAAATGGGTTTGGTGTAACAGCAAATGTTTAAATCGTTGCCAAGATAGCACCACTTCATTTTTTCAAACAGTTTTATTTTAATTCACTGTAGTTAATAGATGTGCTTCAAGCTGTAGCAAATTCTTAGTTTTGATTCAGAAATCTCTTTGTACAGAGTTTATCCGTTACTGAGGTTAATACTTTTAATGTTAGTAGTAGAGGACAAATGTTTCAATGACCATGGAGCCTATGCAGAAAAATAACTTTCTTCAACAGTACTTTTTCTGTATAATCTTTTAGCCATTGTATTAGTTGAGCAGATGAATGTTCATATATATAGATGTTTACAGGAAGTCATCATACTTCTGAAACACAAGTTAAATTAGAAAAAAAAATTAAAAAATTAGGATACCAGTTTTTGACATATTTTTATATTAAAAATCGTATTTACTGATTTCTTATAATGTAAATGTTTCTAATTATGTAAGATCTACTAATTTGATGTCAAATTATGTGTAGCAAACCTGTTCCACATCTGATCTTTTGTGCATTATTAGAAAAGTAGTTTATTCATAAAAGTGCAACAGTGAGTGTTATACACACATACAAATACAGTTGTATCAGAATAACATGACCACCTACCTAATAGTGGGAATAACCACCCTTGGCCCTCATGACAGTGGTGAGACAATGTGGTATGGACACAGTGAGGCCCTGGAAAGTTGCCCGAACTGCATCAGAGCACGTAGGTCCCGGAGATGACGTGGTTGTGGGTTGGCATGTTGAACCTGTTGATCCAAATAATCCCTCAAGTGCTCTATGGGATTGAGGTCGGGCAATTTCACAGGCCAGGAGAGAATGGAGTCATCGCTGTCGTGTTTTTGGAATCAGTCGCGCATCCCCTTAGTGACATGGCATGGTGCATTGTCCTGTTGGTAGACACCATCACCACCAGAGTAAACGTCCAACACGAAGGGATGCATTTGGTCAGTGAGGATGGACAGGTAGCCATTGGCAATCAGGTACCCATCCAGTGGTACCAGCAGTCCCAAGTCATACCAGGAAAATATCTCCCAGACATGCACACTACGACTGCCAGCCTGTACTTTACAGACAAGCATGTTTGGTATTGGTTCTTGTATGTCTGACACCATATCCACCACCACTCATTGCTTTTGTGAAGTAGAAACCTTGATTCATGAGAGAAGGCAACCTTTTTCACTCTTTCACTGTCCAATGATGGTAGTGCCATGCGTGCTGCAAGCATCGTTACCGATGGACCTGGGTTATCGTGGGTGCCTTGATGCAGCATAGACTCCAGAGACCCATGCATAACAAGGTTTGCTCTACTGTTATCGGGAACGCGTACCTGGGTGCCCTACATTCATTTGCATTGTCAATTGCTGCACTATTGCACATCAATTGTCCTTTATCAGTCGACGGAGGCAACATTCTCCTTTGGGGTTGATGGCCTTTTGGTGCTTCACAGTTATGGCGTTGGAAGGTACACAGTGTGCCAGCAGTCCAATCTTGGTACACCCTTATTACAGCACCTTGCGAACAGCCCATGAAGTCTGCTGTTTCTGAGATGCTTCCACCTTTGGTATGGTAGCTGATGTTTATTCTTTTTTGAACGTCCATCAAATCACTACCTCTGCGCATTGTGCTCATGTAACGCACTATGGCTCATCTGGCCTGGATGGCCGCTTATATCTCTGTATACATTAATATTATTCATAACATCTATAAAAATGCAAGTGCAAAGATTCGGCTATTTGAGAATACAGCACCCATAAAGATTGTAAAGGGAGTGAGACAAGGTGACACTATATCTCCCAAACTCTTTAATGCCACTTTGGAAAATGTCTTTCAATCACTGAACTGGAAAAACAAAGGGATAAAGAATAATGGAGATTAT
The DNA here is from genome assembly GCA_039090855.1 of Macrothele yani. Taxonomy (NCBI): domain Eukaryota; kingdom Metazoa; phylum Arthropoda; class Arachnida; order Araneae; family Macrothelidae; genus Macrothele; species Macrothele yani. Next base: position 94,856,945 of record CM076993.1, read on the forward strand.
CTAACTCACCTTCGTTTTGCTGATGACGTAGTCCTTTTTGCAACTACCCCATCAGAGCTGCAGAGTATGATCCAGGAACTTGCTGACAGGAGTAAAGAAGTGGGATTAAAAATGATCTTTCAGAAGACAAAAGTGATGTACAATGCTTTTACAAGAAATGAAGATTTATCGATTGATGGAGAAAGCTGGAGATAACCAATACCTACATTTATCTTGGACAGCAGATATCAAGTGAAGGTCACATTGATGAAAAAATTAATTGGCGTATAAAACTTGCCTGGAGAGCCTTTGGAAGAAACAATATAGTTTTCAAGAGCAATATGCCATTATGTCTTAAAAGAAAAATGTTTTATCAATGCATCCTTCCAGTGCTTACATATGGTGCAGAGACGTGAACCTTAACTAAAAGAGACATACAAAGACTGCAGACAACTCAAAGACACATGGAGAGGTGCATACTTGGTGTAACCAGGAGAGATTAGAAGAGGAACTTGTGGATCAGAAAACTGACAAGAGTGGAAGACATCATGATCAGAGTAAAATCCCTGAAATGGCAATGGGCTGGACATATTGCCAGAAGGACAGACCATCAATGGACAGCTGAAATTTTAGACTGGATTCCAAGGGACAGGAAAAGACCCAGAAGAAGACCACATGGGAGATATGCGGATGAAATTCAAAAATATGGGGGAGTAACGTGGAAGAGACTGGACCAAGACAGACCGTTGTGGAAGAAACTTGGGGAGACCTTTGTCCAGCAGTGGATTGATAATGGTTGACAATGATGATGATATACATAGGTGCGCATAGCTTACTTTACAGGAGGGGGCTAACTGAAGACCACTAAATGACCATTGAGGAGGTTGCTAATGGGATGCAAATGTCCATTGGTTCCATTAACAACATTGTGAGAAACCAGTTGGGGTACCGAAAAGTTGCTGCAAAGTGAATTCCTCACTTGCTCGTGGATGAACACAAGAAAATTGTGTTATCACTTGTCGCCAATGGAAGTGAGGGCTACATTGTGAGCCTCACTTTTTGGATTGAGTTATCACATGTGATGAAACATTTTTTCCCCATTTTGATCCAGAAACAAAACAATAGAGCACCCAATGGAAACACCCACAGTTCCCTTAATCCCAGAAAGCAAAGATTCAGGCAAGTGCATGGAAGGTCATGCACCTGGTTTTCTTCAATGAAAAGGGAATTGTGTTTGACCATGTTGTTCCACAAGGAAACACCATTACCAGTGCCTATAATTCTGAAGTTCTCAATGGTCCTCTAAAAAAATGCGCAAACTGGTTGGATTTTGCATCAAGATAATGCCCCTTCCCATCGTTCTTTGCTTACCCAGTAGGCATCAGAATAATGGTGCACTCTCCATATTCACTGGACCTAGTGCCATGTTACTTCTATTTATTCCCTAAAGTGAAAAAACAGCTTAGTGGGCAAGGGTTTGCATTAGATACTGAATTGAACAATACTGTGATGGGTATCCTGATCCACATGTTGAGGAAGGGTTGCGAATGCACCTTCCCGAAGTGGGAAGAAAGATGGGACCAGTGCATTTAGGTAGAGGGAGAATACTTCGAAAGTGTGTGTCAGTATGTTTACTGCATTACGCTTCTGTCCTGTGTAAAATCAGTCTTGTTACTTTTTAAACGACCCTTGTATGTAGTGAAAAACCTGAAACTTAGCTCTTTAATATCATCTCTAATAGATTTCCAGTGTCTGTTTGTCACCTACAAAACATAGATGTCTGAAATTTGACAGAAACCTGCCAAGGCACATGAGTGTTAAATAATCTCATTATGGTCATTATTGGACGAACAACCAAAGGCTTTACGTGGTACTATAATCTTAATCGAACAATAGGTTATTGTTGCTATTATTACTGTTTCACACGTTGTATACGTTAATGCTTTTTGGTGCTAGATGCTATGCAATTAAACATTAAACATAATATTATTATCAATCACAGCAGCAAACTAAAAAAACAGAGCAAACTCATACCGGTGCTGTCTAAGGTTATCTCTTAATACAAAGTAAAAAGTAGACTATTTACTAAATAAATTGGACTATTTTACTAAATAAATACAATTTACCAAATTCCCTCCCAATAATTTAGTAAAAAATTTAGTATTTAGTAACTAAATAAATTGCATTATTTTTCTAAATAAATTGTCTAGTTTTCGCTTTGAACTAACCGCTACCCTTTTGAACCTTTGGTATTGAAGAATTGATTTCAAATTCAAAATTCTTAATGTTGGCTCATCAAGCTCAAGGGATGTCATTAAGACACTAAACAGGATGGCACCAACCAGTCAGCCATTTTGTAGAAATGGCGGGAAAGGGTACCGAATAGATAAACCAAAGGCATGAATACAAGTACTGTTTGGCAAATAAGAGATAACCTTAGACAGCACTGGGGTGAGTTTACCGTTTTTAAGGTTTTTTTAGTTTGCTACTGTGATTGATAATAATAATATGTTCGACGTTTAATGGCATAGCATCCAGCACCAAAAAACATTAACCTATGCAGCGTGTAAAACAGTAACAATAACTTATTGTTCGAGTGAGAAAAAAAACCCCAAAAAACACAAGTGTGTGCACCTCAGAGCTTTTCCTTTGTAGTTAATTTGTGTTAAATTTTAATTTTTTATGTTCAATTTTATAGGAAGATTTTGACTTTGTTTCTTCAACTATTGTTTCAAATTTAACATAAAGAGTGCAATTTTAAATTTGGTCATGCTGTTTACTGTGTTTTAAGTTCATGAACAATATTTCATTACACCTTTCCATAATTTTGAGAACAAACTATAAGAACCTCACACCGAACAAGATAGAAGTGACAGTACTAACAGATTATGCCAAAATTTTGGGCCTGAATTTCTTAAATGTTACATGCATCCTTCGCCACCACAGTTACTACTGGTTTTGTTAATGGCTTATATCATCATCATTCTCAACCATTATCAATCCACTGCTGGACGAAGGTCTCCACAAGTTTCCTCCACAACGGTCTGTCTTGTGCCAGTCTCCTCCATGTCACTCCCGCATACTTTTGAATTTCATCCACCCATCTCCCATGTGGTCTTCTTCTGGGTCTTTTCCTGTCCCTTGGAATCCAATCTAAAATTTTGGCTGTCCATCGATGGTCTGTCCTTCTGGCAGTATGTCCAGCCCATTGCCATTTCTGGGATTTAACTCTGATCATGATGTGTTCCACTCTTGTCATTTTTCAGATCCACGAGTTCCTCTTCTAATCTCTCCTGGTTACACCAAGCATGCACCTCTCCATGCTGCTTTGAGTTGTCTGCAGCCTTTGTATGTCTCTTTTAGTTAAGGTCCGGGTCTCTGCACCATACGTAAGAACTGGAAGGATGCATTGATCAAACATTTTTCTTTTAAGACATAACGGCATATTGCTCTTGAAAATTATGCTGTTTCTTCCAAAAGCTCTCCAGGCAAGTTTTGTACGCCGATTAATTTCTTCATCAATGCGACCCTCACTTGATATCTGCTGTCCAAGATAAACGTATGTATCTGTTATCTCCAGCTTTTCTCCATCGATTGATAAATCTTCATTTCTTGTAAAAGCATTGAACATCACTTTTGTCTTCTGAAATTTCATTTTTAATCCCACTTCTTTACTCTTGTCAGCAAGTTCCTGGATCATACTCTGGAGCTCTGATGGGGTAGTTGCAAAAATGACTACGTCATCAGCAAAACGAAGGTGGGTTAGATAATCTCCATTAATCTTTATCACTTTGTTTTCCCAGTTCAGTGATTGAAAGACATTTTCCAATGTGGCATTAAAGAACTTCGGAGATATGGTGTCACCTTGTCTCACTCCCTTTCCAATTTTTATGTGTGTTGTATTTTTAAACAGCCGAATCTTTGCATTTTCATAGATGTTATTAATATTATTAATGTATGCATCTTCAATACCGCAGGATTTCAGAGCCATTGTAACTGCTGATGGTTTCACCGAATCAAAGGCTTTTTCATAATCGATAAAAGCCATGCACAATGGAAGTTCATATTCCCTCGCTCTTTCAATTAGTTCTCTCAGTACGTGGATATGATCTATTGTGCTGTAGCCACTCCTGAATCCAGCTTGTTCTCTCGGTTGAGCCATGTCCAGTGTTACCTTCAAACGGTGTGAAAGAACTTCAGTGAAGATTTTATAAACCACTGATAGGAGGCTGATAGTTATGTAGTTCCTGAGATCCTCAATGTCATCTTTTTTATGTAGCAGGATCATTGTAGCGTTGTTCCAATCCTCAGGAATCTTCCCTTCATTAAGGCATCGAGTGAAAATTTGGGCGAGTACTTTTTTCGATTTCTCCACTTGCTTCTTGTATGATGTCTACAGTAATTCCATCTTCTCCTGGAGCTTTTCCCAGCTTCATGTTCTTGATTGCATGTGCAACTTCTGCTGGAAGAACTCTGGTACTGGTACCTTTCATGATGTCTGGAGTACATGTATCATCCCTTTCATATAATTTGGAGTAGAAATCTTTCACTCTTGTCAAAATTTCGTCTCTATTTCTTGTTACAGAACCATCTTCTTTTCTCAGTGCCATAATATGTTTTCTTCCCTTACTGAGATGTACCTTTGCTATCTTTAGGCTTTGGTTGTTTTCAATTGCTTTCCTCACTAGTTCACAGTTGAATTTCCTTACGACTTCAGTGATACTTTTTCGTACTGTCTTGCATAGCTCTATATATTCCATTTTGGAAGTCACATCTTTTTTAGTTGTCCTCATCTCTCTTCTTTTTTGCATCAACATTTTGGTTTTTCCTCATAATTTTTTCACGTGCAACTTGTTCTTAGACCCAGCTCATTTTATTGCTGTTTCCATAAGAACTTTGGTTACTTTTCTGTTAACTTCAGAAATATCCACTTCTTTCGATGTTAGGCCTTCTAAAGCAGAGAATCTGTTCTTCAGTTCAAACTTGAAGGTATTATGGTGTTTTTTAAGGTTGGTTATGTCAATACATTTTGTTTGTCTTATGAGCTTGCCACGTTCGAGTTTAGTGTTAAGGTGCATCTTACATTTCACCAATCTATGGTCACTACCTGTGTTGAACTTGTTTAGCACACTGCAGTCTTTTATGACGAATTTTTTGTTACACATAATAAAATCAGTTTTCACTTGTCGTCCCATTTGGATGTCTCCATGTCCATTTCCTGTGTGGCTTTCTTGAAAAAGGAGTCCATGATGAAAAACCCTTCTGCCTCTGCAAACTCAACAAGAGTATTTCCACGCTGGTTTCTGTTGCCGTGACCGAATTTACTTACTGAAGTTTCATTCTGTTGCTGTTGCCCTATTTTTGCATTGAAATCTCCCATAATTATCTTCAAGTGCTGCTTACCTTTATTATTTAGATGACTAATTTCCTCATAAAATTCTTCAATTTCTTCTTCAGGATGACTTGTGGTGGGTGCATAAGTTTGAATAATCTGAGCCTTGTATCTTCTCGAGAGTTGGATAACGAGTCGTGCAGCTCTGTCAGTGGAACTTTCAACTTCTACAACTTTGTCCTTCAGTTTCTTGTTTATTATAAATCCAACACCACTAGTTCTGCCAGTATCTGTCCCACGATAGTAGAAGAGATGTCCACTTTTCAGTTCAATGAGATCTTCTCCTTTTCTCCTTACCTCACTTAGCCCCACGATGTCCCACTTGATCCTTTGTAGTTCCTCTTCCAATTCAAGAAGCCTTGAAGCAGAAGATGGGGGAGCGTCCATTATACATAGCCAAGGTCAGCATCAGATGGCAGCCTAGTGCGGTCCTCCTGGGATTCTTAGAACCCTCTGCCTTCATGTCACACTGGCCGCTGCCTTGGCCAGGTACATTTAAGCTGCCGGAGACTGAAGGCCAAGATTTAAGTTGTGGAGTCATTTTGGAGGGGTTTGGCCATAACTCACCACGCTGGCCAAACGGGTTGGTGAGTGTGGGATAGCATTTCCTCTAATCCTGATGGTATAGTTGTAACGCTATTGGCGGTCGTCAGAGCCCCTTTAGTGGGAACAGGATGCACCACGAGAAGGCGGTGTTGACATTTATCAAGGAGAGGCTGTGATGTTACGCATCACCTGACCTTACATCCCAATGGTTTATATAATGCCCTCAAAATAATTATAAGTAATTCCACTATTTCAGAAAAAAATTCCATGATGTAAATTTTGAGAGGAAATATATTTCAGTTAAATGCAAATAGAATATAAGAAATGAAATGCAGGGGAAAATATGAATTCTCCTGCTTTTCATTTCTTCAACACTTAACAGTGCTTATTCTTCTGTTTGCACATTCTCCTACCTCATATTGACATATGTGGTGATTTGTTGCCCTGATATTTTTTGTATGCATGCATCTTTTAGTGATTATTTAATTATGTCGTCCTTGTGCAGGAGCCTGGTAATGTGTTACTAGATAATTGTAAGTTTATAAATAATTCTACTACATTAACAAAAGTACTTTCACAGTGAAGAATGTGCAAAACAAATATGAATGAGAGGGACAGATTTGTTAAAATATAGATTTTATTTGGTTTTTAATTCCCTTTTTTTATTACTGTAACTTGTTTCAATTAAGTGTTTCCATTTAATTTAATGTACCCTATTCATAATTTCAGGAAAATTTGGACAACCTGGCCCAGCAGCCGACCCATGTTTTCTTTTATTTATTTATTTTTTGTTAAACCCAGCTAATGATCTTTTGCTAGTATATAAATAAAAATAATAAGCTGGTAAAAAACTTATCACTGAATTAATAATCTAAAGCAACTTATGGGAATTTACTAGGAATTTTTTTCCATTTATAGCAAATTTTCGGAGAAAACTCTTCTCCTTCTTCAGGCTCTCTTGTTGTTGTCACTTTTTGCTTGTCACTATCATGGTTACGGTTTACCTTGACGGTTACGGTTAACCTTGACGGTTTAGGTTATTTTTCAACAAATCCTGCCAGATGTTAGGCAGGGAAAATCCTTTGCAGTCATTGATGATGGAATTTTGATTTTTCTCAATCTCTATTCCTTCTTTCAGTTTTCTTTTTTGGAAATTGCTTTGGAAACTGATTACTTTAAGGGAATTCCAATCCATGCTGTGCCCAGTTTCTCTAACATGCCTATCTAATCCAGTCTTGTTGGAGCAATTTTTTATAGCTGCTTTATAAATTTTTAATTTTTATAGCTGCTTTATATGCCTATCTAATCCAGTCTTGTTGGAGCAATTTTTTATAGCTATACGAGTTTCTAGTCTGCGACCTGTTTCACCTATGTAAGATAGTCCACAACTACAATTTACTTCATAAACTACTCCTTGCATTTTTAAAATATCTTCTTCTCTTTGAACTATTTTAGGGAAAAAATTTTTAACTTTGTTCTCTAAACTTGGAGCTAGCCTAATATTGTATTTTTACTAATTCTCTTTAAAGCCTCAAATAAACCTTTGTGATAAGAAATTTTTCTAGTGAATTTTACTTCTTGCTTTTGTGGGTTCTTCGTACCATTAAAATTCAGAAGCTTCTCAATTTCTTCTTTAGGATAGTTATTTACTGCAAGGATGACTTTAAGCTCTTCTTTATGGGCTTCTTTTTTATCTGCAGTAGAAACTATTTTATTAATTTTTTCTAAAAACTGACTTGCTACATTTTTCTTAATAGAAACTGGATGATACGAATTGAAATCCAGTAGTCTTTTTGTATTCATTGGTTTTTTATACCAACTAGTGAGGAATTTTTCATCTTCATAATAGATAGTAATATCTAAGAAGTTTATTCTTCTTTCTTTTTGAAGTTCAATAGTGAACTTAAGGGAATCATCTAATTCATTGAATGAGTCTAGAATTCTTTCTGGAACAATTTCTGAGCTATCTATTATAAATAAGATGTCATCCATGTATCTGCTATATAAGCAGAAGTATGTGGGTTGTACTAGTATCTTTTCTTCTAGTTTTCCCACATAATAGTTAGCTAAGAGTGGGGAGAGTGGGAGCCCATAGCTAGCCCCGATTTTTGAATGAAAAAAGTTTTCCCAAATTGAAAGTAGTTGTTCTGCAAAGAGAAAGTAAGCATTTCAAAAATTCCTACTAATATGTTTTTTTCCTTGTTGTGAAAAACTATTAGGTCTGCCAAGTCTTCCGCTATAAAGTCTATAAGTTGATCTATATTAATGTGAGTATACATAGACACTATATCTAAACTACCCATAATAGGAGAATCTAATTTAGGAAGAAGTTCTAGTTTTCTCTTTTAGCTGCATTGAGTTTTTAATCAAGTTAGGTGGCTCTTTTAAAAGATTCTGAAGGTGTGACTTTAAAAATAGTTTAGATTTGAAAGAATAGAGTTTTTTGAGTCTATTATTGGTCTAATTGGTTGGTGTTCTTTATGCAGTTTGACTATTCCATATATTTGAGGTAATCTGAACTGTAATTTTGAGAATTGTTTATAGTTTTCTGGAAGCTGGTTTTTCTTTTTTTGAAGTGAAATAAGCTTAGAGACTTTTTAATCAAATCTGGTAGTGGGTTTTCTTTTACTTCTTCATACATAGGTTTTTTTTTTAGTTCTTCTTCCATCTTTTCTAGATAATCTTTCTTATCCATAATAGTAATCAACTTACTTTTGTCTGTTTTCACAGCAACTATACTTTCATTTTTCTGAAATCTTTAAGAGCTTTTAATTGACTATTATCAAAATTTTTTTGAGGTTTCCTTACTTGCTTCTGGAATTTTGTAAGGCTATTGTAGTAATCTTTTCTGAGGAGGTCTGCTTTAATTTGGTCCTCTTTTTCTAAAGTGCTGCAGATGCTTTCCAATTCAATTATCAATTTTTCTGGATTTATTTTTCTTTGGATAGATTGAAATTACTTCCTTTATTTATCACTTGTAATAATTCTTGGCTAACTCCAGTAGCAGTGTTGTCCTTCACTACTGGAGTTAGCCAAGAATTATTACAAGTGATAAATAAAGGAAGTAATTTCAATCTATCCAAAGAAAAATAAATCCAGAAAAATTGGTAATTGAATTGGAAAGCATCTGCAGCACTTTAGAAAAAGAGGACCAAATTAAAGCAGACCTCCTCAGAAAAGATTACTACAATAGCCTTACAAAATTCCAGAAGCAAGTAAGGAAACCTCAAAAAAATTTTGATAATAGTCAATTAAAAGCTCTTAAAGATTTCAGAAAAAATGAAAGTATAGTTGCTGTGAAAACAGACAAAAGTAAGTTGATTACTATTATGGATAAGAAAGATTATCTAGAAAAGATGGAAGAAGAACTAAAAAAAAAAAACCTATGTATGAAGAAGTAAAAGAAAACCCACTACCAGATTTGATTAAAAAGTCTCTAAGCTTATTTCACTTCAAAAAAGAAAAACCAGCTTCCAGAAAACTATAAACAATTCTCAAAATTACAGTTCAGATTACCTCAAATATATGGAATAGTCAAACTGCATAAAGAACACCAACCAATTAGACCAATAATAGACTCAAAAAACTCTATTCTTTCAAATCTAAACTATTTTTTAAAGTCACACCTTCAGAATCTTTAAAAGAGCCACCTAACTTGATTAAAAACTCAATGCAGCTAAAAGAAAAACTAGAACTTCTTCCTAAATTAGATTCTCCTATTATGGGTAGTTTAGATATAGTGTCTATGTGTACTCACATTAATATAGATCAACTTATAGACTTTATAGCGGAAGACTTGGCAGACCTAATAGTTTTTCACAACAAGGAAAAAAACATATTAGTAGGAATTTTTGAAATGCTTACTTTCTCTTTGCAGAACAACTACTTTCAATTTGGGAAAACTTTTTTCATTCAAAAATCGGGGCTAGCTATGGGCTCCCCACTCTCCCCACTCTTAGCTAACTATTATGTGGGAAAACTAGAAGAAAAGATACTAGTACAACCCACATACTTCTGCTTATATAGCAGATACATGGATGACATCTTATTTATAATAGATAGCTCAGAAATTGTTCCAGAAAGAATTCTAGACTCATTCAATGAATTAGATGATTCCCTTAAGTTCACTATTGAACTTCAAAAAGAAAGAAGAATAAACTTCTTAGATATTACTATCTATTATGAAGATGAAAAATTCCTCACTAGTTGGTATAAAAAACCAATGAATACAAAAAGACTACTGGATTTCAATTCGTATCATCCAGTTTCTATTAAGAAAAATGTAGCAAGTCAGTTTTTAGAAAAAATTAATAAAATAGTTTCTACTGCAGATAAAAAAGAAGCCCATAAAGAAGAGCTTAAAGTCATCCTTGCAGTAAATAACTATCCTAAAGAAGAAATTGAGAAGCTTCTGAATTTTAATGGTACGAAGAACCCACAAAAGCAAGAAGTAAAATTCACTAGAAAAATTTCTTATCACAAAGGTTTATTTGAGGCTTTAAAGAGAATTAGTAAAAATACAATATTAGGCTAGCTCCAAGTTTAGAGAACAAAGTTAAAAATTTTTTCCCTAAAATAGTTCAAAGAGAAGAAGATATTTTAAAAATGCAAGGAGTAGTTTATGAAGTAAATTGTAGTTGTGGACTATCTTACATAGGTGAAACAGGTCGCAGACTAGAAACTCGTATAGCTGAGCATAAAGCAGCTATAAAAAATTGCTCCAACAAGACTGGATTAGATAGGCATGTTAGAGAAACTGGGCACAGCATGGATTGGAATTCCCTTAAAGTAATCAGTTTCCAAAGCAATTTCCAAAAAGAAAACTGAAAGAAGGAATAGAGATTGAGAAAAATCAAAATTCCATCATCAATGACTGCAAAGGATTTTCCCTGCCTAACATCTGGCAGGATTTGTTGAAAAATAACCTAAACCGTCAAGGTTAACCGTAACCGTCAAGGTAAACCGTAACCATGATAGTGACAAGCAAAAAGTGACAACAACAAGAGAGCCTGAAGAAGGAGAAGAGTTTTCTCCGAAAATTTGCTATAAATGGAAAAAAATTCCTAGTAAATTCCCATAAGTTGCTTTAGATTATTAATTCAATTAAACTAGGAAGCCATTTCTCAATATGAGCTTTATTCAAAGAATTATCACTGAATTTTCAGGGGTCAATTTTTTCCCCATTTAGTCTTGAACTAACTTGAATGAGAATTCACTAGTCCCAAACAAATTGAGATAAAGTACAGCTCTAATTTTGGAAATCCACCAATTAAACAAACCATGACATACAAACAAAACATTCTTTATCTGCTCTCCCAATAGAGCTCACCTTCATTTAACCTAGGGGATGATTTTTTTCTCACTCTGCCAATTTGACAACACACACACAAAAAAACAAAACAAAAAAAAAACACACAACCTTAATAACTATCTTTCTACTGATTCTGCTCTCCCTCTTGAAACTCATACTCCACTCCACAACAGATGAAATTCCTGAAAAACTAATGCTACACATCAAAATATGTAATATTCAACAGCTGTATACCTGTAAAAAATAACAAAAAAAATAAATGTAAAATATCTGAGAAAATACATCTGCCACACCATTTTAAGCACCACAGCTTTGGAAAAACAAACTTTCGGACTGTAGTCCTCAGTGGCAGCCCCTGGTACAGGCATACCGGGCAACCATCCAGGGCCCCACACCGCCACCAATCAGTTAGTAGTTTTTGCCTGGCATCACCTAAAATATTGTAGTTCATGATAATATACAAATAAATTACCAATTTTAATATTCTGTCTACCGAGAGGAGCTTTTCTAAGCTGAAGCTCATCTAGACCTACCTATAAGGAACACCATGACCCAAGACCGGCTGTCAGCTCTCACTCTTCTGTCCATAGGAAACGACGTGGCATCTACTCTGGACTGTAGTGATTTGATTGAAGACTTCAGCCACAAGAAAAGTTGCAGAAATCTTTTTTAAATAATAGGCTTATCTTATAATTATACAACTATCCTTGTTTATTTAGTAACAGGTCATTTTGGAACAGGTAATATTTTGGATTTCTAATTACATTGATAAACAATATATTGTATTACATCATGTTTATTTCATATAAATCAAAATACCACAATTCCAATAAAAAAAAATGCTTTGGGATCGCATTCAAACCAAGTGAGGGTTTGTGTGGTGAGAAAAAAAAACAAAAAAAAAAAAAACCGAGCGACTGGTTTATGGTCAGAGTAAGCAACACATAATTTTTTTACGTATATAAAAGAGATTATTGCGATGGTTTTGGATTATTGCGATTGCAATGGGCCCCGTGAAGAGCCATCGCCCTGGTCCCCGCAAGGGCTAGAGCCGCCACTGGTAGTCCTGGGCTAATAAAAATTATTTGGCTCTAGTCGAAACATAAGAACTAGTAGTCCTGGGCATCAGACTAGCCAATTTTTTGACCTTTGCTTTGTTATCTGCTTTTAGCTAGTGCTCTCTGACTTGTGAATTGTGAGAGCAGAGTTAGAGTGTTATTCAGATGTGTGAAATGTATGAATTGAATCACAGTATGACATGCAGCTTCTCCCACCCACAAGTGTTAGCACCTATGAATCATACGTAAATTACATTTTAATTGAAACCTTAATACTTCCTCTAGATTCTTGGTCAGCATTCAGGTTTTTTTTATTTAGCTCTTAACAAAACAGACATTGGGAAAAACGTGGTTGACAAAACTATGAATACGTCTCCAGTGATGGAGTAGAATATTGCAAAATAATCTTCCCTTATTGACCATAAAGAACCCACTTGACCTAAATAAATCCATCTTTTGAGTTAGTGATGAAATGCTTTTTGAAATGTGGACATTTTTTGAGATCATACCTGTGTATGAAATGTTGTACACCTGTGTGTGTATGATAGATGCAATTTTGTCAATTTTTTTTCTTACTGCTTAATGTTTGAGAAATTTATGGAATCAGTGTATTTCATAAATTCCAAAGGTTTCAGTTTTTATTTAAACTTCATGTACATGTATGACATGGCCTTCAAGTTACTTGACTTTATTATGCCCAGCATTAAGATGAATGAATAGCTTAATAATGAATTATAATAAACTGTAATTAAATTATAGGGACTACTAGGAAATAATAAACAATTTGTCTCATTTGAGAGGTGTTACAGTCAATCCTCTATATAATGAAGTTGAAAGGAAAGTCAAAAACGTTCGATGTATGCAATTTTTTTTTAGCTAGATAGCTAAAAAATTGCCTATTTTTGGCTTATTTCATCATGTCAAGTTAAAACTTTTCAATCATAAACTGCTTATCAATTAATCAAAGGTAAATAATACTTGTTAATTGAAACCTATAGCTGGCAAAGCAATGAGCAAAATCTTTAATAAGCAAAATATTTAATGTAAAAATTAAAAGTAACTGCCAAACATTTGAAAATTCACCTGTTACATGTTATGCTGGATATATGAGCCAATTCCTGCTTGTTTTGTGCTTATGAAGTTCTTTGAAATGTTTTTCAATTCTCTATGATGTGGTGGAGCTGTGAAGAATGCCATATGCTGCTAACTAGAGCCTATAAAAAAATACTAAGTGCATAAGTTGAACTTTCAGTAAATTTATTCCCACATTGTGCATTTCTTTTTTTTTTCCCCTCAGAGCATGAATTTACTCCCCTGGCATGACCATTTTGGGAGGGCTGCCCCTCTGGTAGCTACAGCCAGGGTGTTAATAGTTTTTCCTGTATGTTTTCCAACTCTTTCAGTAACTAGAATTTTTTTGTGGAAATTTATACATTTAAATGTATATGACCATTTTGGCTTGGTGTTTTGTTTTTTAATGTAATCTTAGGTGCTTTTTTTGTTTGCTTTTATTTTAAATGTAATATTAGGAATATAAGCTGTGTTGAAGTTTTAAAACTACTGAAACTATTACAGTGCATGCAGCAGTATCTTCTGGTCAATATTAAAGAAGGAAATGTGGTAATTACATGCCCTGATGCTGATTGTGGATTTCAGGGAAAAGTCCTAATATCTGAGGTAAGCACATCTTTATATTCTTCCTCCTTTAAACTAATTTATATTTTATTTATTCCAATAATTTATAAAATGCAGGCATTTTAAGTATTCCTAAAATTTGTCTCATCGGTAGAAAGGCCAATGGTTTTTTTTTTTTTTTTGATTGAAGGTTTAACGAACATGGTGAGCAACTCAGTGGGCTATAAGCAGTCACCCATCTGTAATTTATGGCCACTGGTTCCAGGTAAGGGAGAGAACCAGTGCCGTAAGACAAAAACAACATCAATGCCTCACCGGGTTTCGAACCTGGACCCATCTCGGACGAATGATCAGAAGCCATCGCTTAGACCACTGGCGCCACCGAGGCGGCAGATAGGCCATTTCATGTAATATGGAGAAACCAATAATGAAGCAAAAAATTTTATGCATGATTTATTATGTACTAAACTTTAGGAATAGCCAAAAGACCTTACCATTCCTAAAGTTTAGTATGTAATAAACCATGTGTGAAATGTTTTGCTTTATTATGTGTCTTAGATTAAAAAATTGCATTATTTGTTGCAAATAGGTTTCCTGCTTTACCTATCAACATTCATGTAAAATTTGCTTCTTGAAAACCAATTTTTGGCAAAAATGAGCTTTTAACACATTTTATCAAACTGAGTGTTCTACAAAATACTTCTCTTGACATACAGACATTTATAAAGATGAAATTCTGTAATAAGTAAGATCATTCTCAATGGAAAGTGAGAGTAATTAATTTAGGTACTAATAACATGGTTCGTACGCATCCTAGAAATCCTGGAAAAGTCCTGGAAATGTCCTAAAATTCTGTTACGTCCTGGAATTTTATCCATTCCTGCTTTTTTGTCCGTGCACGATGTTTTGTAGTTGAGGATTTTTCTACTGACATAACTTATGTCTGGCAAATTTTCCTCTCTACCCCATGCAAAATGTGCACAGGGGAGGGTGGGGCACTTGGTTTTCTTATCTTTTAGGAGTAATGAAGCTGCGTTATTAACATCTTTTGCATCGTGCTTATGCTATCACTTTCTGTCCGGCTGGGGAGACCATATCTCTGTAATTATTAGTTCGATTTATAAAATTGTTTTTGTGTTGGGAAGCTTAAAATGTGATAATGCTGATCCATTCATTCCGGTTTTTTTCCTGATGCTAAACTTTGCCGCTAGAGGGCGCAAATGGAGATCATATTGAATTTAAAATGCATTTTATTTCATATATTTAGTTCTAAATATCCAATTGAAAAAAATATTTTTTCTTTTGATGACATTTATATCTAAGACTATTTTAGTTACAGTCCCTTTTTCAAATAATGCATAAATTTTCTGCTAGGGAGGTAAGGTAAATCACTATTTTCCCAATATCTCTGCTTCTAAACGTCCGATTTGAAAAATTCTTCCTGCGTCAGATACAGCTCTTGAGGGGAAATGTTTCGCATATAAATTCTCATTTTTGATAAAGAATGGTTTGGCCACCAGGGAGCGTAAGTGTTTATTTTTGCTTCTGATGTTATTTGCAACAAAATCTGAACTGGAAACTTGATTGAAATTTTTTTCCATGAATCAATACTGCTCATTTTGTAAAACTTTTGAGAATACCTCCTGCTTAAAATAGTGTATAATTTTTCCACCAGGGGCATACACATATATCTTATTTTTGTCCATATCTCTGTTTCTAGGAGTCCAATTTGAAAAATTCTTTCTTTGTTGGAGAACATTTTCGGTGCAAAATGTTTCTCATATAATTTCAAATATTTCTTGATGCATAAGTGTGCCACTAGAGGGCGTAAGTTCGTGTTTCCGTTTACAGCCCTATCTGCGGGACTAAAAACCTGATTGAAAAATATTCTCTTTCGATCAGATACTACTGACAGTGAAAACTCCTTATGTGTATTTTCTTTTCAAAATAATGCACAATTTCACCACTAGGGGTGCAAATATTTAATCTATTTTTCTCAATATCTGTATTCTAAATGGCCGATTTAAAAAAATTTTTTAACACCAGATGCCATTTATTTAGGTTTGTATTTGAGGAGGTTTGTGGTTCACAATTCTGCCACTAGGTGGTGTTTGTGTATTTCCTATCTCTGCCTCTGAAAACCCTATTGAGAAATTTCTTTTTCTACTGTATGTCATTTGCTATAATAAAGATGGAGAGTGAATAAGATTTTTGCTTCAATTAGAAGATCCTCTTCAAAAAATGTACAGCTTTCCCCCTAATGGTGAAAAAGGTAATCAATGTTTTTCTTGCTATCTCTGCTTCCGGGAGATGTATTTGAAAAGTTCTTTTTCCTGAGCATAGCTTTCGCTATGAAGAAAGCTCACCTGTTTTCAACTTTTCCATTATGCAAAATTCTTTCACTAAAAGGCATATAGTTATATCATGTTTTCTTCTATATCTTTTCTTTTAACTGTTCGATTTGAAAATCTTTGTCTCTAATTCTGCTATGGGAAGTGTTTTTGCGCCATTTGTTCATTTTCGTAACTGACTTTTTAGCCACTGGGGGCGAAAATGAACAATAGCCGATTTTTTTTTGTGGGCTATTTTGACCTATACTGAAATTTTCTAATGAATACTTATAGTATAAAAATTTGCCATAAAATCAGATTGCTTTCTAACATCAGAAACTTAAATCTAGTTGTTTCTTAGTATTTTCTGAGCTAAGTAATCACTTTACATATTCTATAATTAGTTTTCTAATCATGCCCAGTTAAATTGCCCTGATCACTAATGAATGCAGTTGTACACAGCCCTTAGACTTAAGGTTTTCCTATTATTCTCTTTCATTTGATGAAATTTTTTGTGCATACTCTGTTTGCTGGCGAGCACAAATTTAAAACATAGCTACAGCATCAATATTATGTTGAAAATTCCTTCCTTAAATAGAATGTAACACAAATACTTGCTCCTGTGATGATTATGTGTTTAAGAAATAACAATCTCTTTGGTCCTTTGAAAAAGTTCCAAATATTTCACCATTCCTTACCCTTAAATTTCCAGTGTAAGCATTATTTCAAAATAATTAAATATAAATAGTATTCTATGTATTGATTGTGTGGTATATGAAAGCATTTCAAGAGTAATGCCACATACCTATGTATTTTTTAGTTTTATGGGGCTTTTTTATTCTGTAATTTGCTTCAATAATTGAACTAAAACCAAAGTAGGAAAATAAATTTTTCTCAAAATCAGTATAGTATACTGTATAATAAAAGTTTAGTAGATATTAAACCTGGTCACATTTTCAGTGACAGTTTTGGTATTTCAGTATTTATCCGTGATTCTAAGTTTCTGATTAGCTGCAGTGGACATCATTTTTATCATTCTGCATTTAGTTTGCCCAAGCATATAGAAAGTTGTTTGTTGTAGATTACAGGTTGAACAGACCTATGGTTTCACTATAAGTAAGAGCATTTGGATCGTATGTCCTGGAAAAGTCCTGGAATTTTGTGATTGCAAAAGTGTATGAACCATGTAATAAATCTGCAGTGATGATCAAATAGAAAAAAAAATGTCCAAGTTGTAATAAAACTTGAAGATGCCATATTGTCATAGGTTATTCATGATACACTGAATAACTCACTATCACAAGCCAGCCATTTTAAGGACATTAAGTTAGCATTTTCCAAAGGTTATAGAAATACACTTGAAATGTTAATGAAACATATAATTTTCATTCTGTATCACATAAGTGAATCAATTCAATGTCGCCTCTGTGTCTAGAGAAAACCTTTGTAAAATCTGAAACTGGTTAGGTGAAATCTATTTGTTGTAGAGTTTATAAAGCTTTCACTCATAATTCAGCCTGTTATTCATTCACAAGATGTTTCGTTTCATTGTGAACAAATAGAGCTAAGAATACAGTAGGACCTGGCTATAACTACTTCACTGTAAACAACCCCTCGGCTATAACACTGGATTATTGAAACAATGATTCCAAGAAATTGCCATTGGATATACGCTCATTGTCATAAAAATCCATGCACCAAGAAAAAAAAACATGCGATTAACATGAAACTCGGCAAATGGCTACGAGGAGGGCAGACATACAAATGATTAAAGTTTCGTGCGACTCCGCATGCCTGCGCGGCCAAGATTGTCACTGCAATCGCAATCCTTGGGGCTTATAAGGTGTCATGCAGGTGACTCCACATTTGTGCCAAAGTGCACGGTAAAAGTCAGGTAAGATCCCCGAGCGATAGACATGCCGAGAAGCCACCGTAGGTGTGCGTACGGGCAACTGACAGAATTTTAACAATGCCGTATTGTCGAGATGAGAGAGGTAGGGTGGCTGGGGTGCCAAATTGGCCACCATTTGAGACAGTCTGACAGTACAGTGCGATCGTGTTGGGAGCAGTGGACACAGCAAGGCACCCAGACATGGCAGACTGGTTCTGGATGACCCAGACACACCCCCAGCAGAGAGGACCATGGGATTGTGAGAGCGGCATGCACAGATGCAACAACATCCTTGTCCAATATCCAGAGACATGTGGGGGCTGTACAGGGGTCTCCTGTGTCCACCAGAATCATTTCCAGACACCTGACAAAGGCTAATCTACAATCTCAACAGCCCTTACTTTTTCTACCATTAACACCTGACCATCGTCGGTGTCAATTGCAGTGGTGTCAGCAGCGAGCAACGTGGAATGCTATGGACTGGCGACACATAGTATTCAGCGATGAATCCCACTTCTGTATAGGAACGGATGGCCACCGTGTCAAAGTGTAAAGAACCGCAGTAGTGCCACACATCCTAAACTGCAGGCGTGATGGTCTGGGGAGTCATCACGTACGACAGCCAGACTTCCCTCGCAGTGATCTGAGGGACGTTGACAGCCCAGCGCTATGTACAAGAGATTCTGTGGCCCGGAGCCATTTTCCAACAAGATAACACCTGTTCGCACATGGCTCGGGTTTCCCAGGACTGTCTATGTGATGTTTCGATGCTTCCATGGCCTGCCAGATTGCCTGATCTCTTACCCATTGAGCATGTGTGGGACCAGACGAGACGCCAGCTTTCTCCATGTCCCAGTGTTCATGATTTAGAGTGTCAGTTTCAAGAAGTGTGGGCCAATATGTCCCAGGATAACATACGGCTTCTCTTTGACACTGTGCCGGACGTATCACTGCATGTATCTGAGCACAAGACGGTCCGACGTGGTACTAACGCTGACCAGAATGTGTACTATGTCCACGGGAAATCATCCTGCTGCTGTGATATTGTAATCACTTCTGTCCTTGGTATGTACCATCTCACTACTGAAATCTTATTTCAATCCGATGCCTCCTTCTTGGCGTGCAGAGTTTAATGACAATGAGTGTAATACTCAGCAGCCTCATTTGTAATGTTATGTTCTTACCATCTGTATTGTTGATGTTAAGAAAGTAATTTAAAATACTGTTCATGAATAGCTCTTTTGGCTTTCAGGGCTGTATTCTTAAAATATGCTAAGATGAGAATAATGCTGCAATTAAGACCAGCTGTTCACTCAACAAAAGGCAATTCAGTACTGAAATCATATTACTGAAAATAATATGTACTTCTGTATTTCCCATGCACTTACAAAGGTTGTTTCTACATTAATATCTGTGATTATATCTGCACTGGTGAGAGATCTGTGATCTTTCCTAGATTTAAAAAGGTTGTCTGCTATACTAGGAAGCATTGGATTGCTTTGACTAGTGCTAATTTGAAGTTGTTCATATTCTTACACTACAAGTTCACAATTTTAGTTACTTGGAAGTTTGTTTTCCTGGGTGGGTGTAGTGTGTAGTATGCTTGAACAGAAATTGACAGATCCAGGTTCATTTCCAGTCCAGGGTGATGTAGTTTTCCAGTTGTCTGAGAAAATGTGACTTGGAGAACAGTGAGCTAAATGTGCCTTGGCACAGAAATCTGATTGCTGAAAATAATATACTACTATAGAAAGCGGTTTTGCTCCAAACTATACCAGCAAATAGCAGCTCCTGGTCCAAAGGGCCATCCAAAGTTTAAAATGCAAATATATGAATTTGTATATTTAGGAAGCATATTTGACAGAGAAATCAAACTGGATAGTGAAATTAGTAGGCAAGTAAATTAATCTTTGAAGGTCATAGCTGTGTTAGAAGGATTTCACAAGAATGACGATGTCACAATCCTTCAAAAATGTAAAACTTCTGTAATGCCACTCATGATGTAAATTTCTTTTCCGGGTGACCACAACACTCTAAGAAGGGTAAAGCAACGTCAGGGACGAAATAAAAATTGAGATGGGAAAGGTTTTTTTCGGAGAATCGGCAAGGTTGGTAAGGTTGGACGTGCCCAAAGGTGGATGTTCGGGGAGAGAGTTGTAAAAAGAGGGAGATGAGCGCAGGACACGGGGAGAGTAGGAGGCACAATGGACGCTGCTCGTGGTCACCCACAGAAAGTGAAAATCAAGTTGTAAATAAATGTATATATATGTTCTGATGGGATTGCTTAATAAAGCTCTTGTCATGAAATAATGAAGCCATCTTATTTACGAAAATGTGGTGGATAATGTAAGGATAAAGTAAGAATCGTGAATGCAGAAAAGTAACGAAAGAACGGCATTATCCTGGCTGGTCATCACATTGGCGCAGTCACAACAGCATATCGGATCTGGGAAGAGATGGGATTCAAAGGCGGCTACCAACGAATTGGACAGCAGTCCTAAAGGACTCTGATCAATAAAAAGATCAGAAGGAGAAGCCAAGGAGACTAATTTAGAAGGAATACCCATGGAGGGCAATTCCGAAGAAGAAAAAATTAAGGAAGTTCATTCAGTAAGAATATCCAAGGAGGATAATTCCGAAAGATTAAGAAGGCTAAATCGGAAAGAACAACCAGGGATTCTAGTAACGAACTATGATCGGACAACGAGTAGTGCCAGATGATTCTGCTCAAGGAAGAAATATGAAGGACCGGCCAAGGATATATTAATGTTAAAGAACAGCAAAAAAGAGTGCTGATATTCCGGCCCAGGAAGAAAAAGGACTGGATCGACTACGAAGGTGATTAAGGAAATTACCAGATTTGGAGTAAAGAAGAAGACGGGAACTACTGAGAACTGTACGATTATACAAAAAGGACAGTGAAAAAAAACAAAAAAAAACAAAACAGGTGAGACCTCCTAAAAAGAACTTTGTCGACAGCAGTACAAGTTTATGGAACTGGAATACCTGGAAGAGCAAAAATTGGGGAGCGTGAGATAAAGTTGGAGGAAAATTTTAAGCAAAGTAAGGTGCATTTGTACAAAATACCAGAAGCCTTTAAGGAACCAGTAAATAAGCAAATTGTGGAATTATTAGAGAATGGTATGATTGAAGAGAGTAATAGGGAATTTGCACACCCCGTGGTTTGTGTATTACAGAAGCCTTCGAAGCTTCGTTTGTGCGCGGATTATAGGGCATTAAATAAAGGTACTATAGCAGATGCCTTTCCCATGGAAAATGCATCTGATATGATAAGAAAAGTTGGAAGAGCTAACTTTATTAGTACAATTGATTTATTGAGAGGGTACTGGCAGATTCGTATGGCTGAAGAAAGTAAGCATTTAACTGCATTCGCAACACATAATGGTCAGTACCAATTTACCGTAATGCCCTTTGGTTTAAAAAATTCTGCCTCTACATTTTAAAGAACCATGAACAAGGCATTGGCAAAACATCAACCATATGCCTGTGCATATATAGATGATGTGGCTGTTTTCTCAACTACATGGGAGGAGCATTTCAAACATTTGGACTTAGTTCTGAAAGAATTAGAAAATTTAGGCTTTACTGCTAATAAGGACAAATGTTGTTTTGGAAAGAAAGAAGTATTGTTTTTAGGCCATTTGGTGGGATCAGGTAAAATAAAGCATGGCCCGAATAAATTGAAGGCAGTAGAAGACATTTTGTTTTGGAAAGAAAGAAGTATTGTTTTTAGGCCATTTGGTGGGATCAGGTAAAATAAAGCCTGACCCAAATAAATTGAAGGCAGTAGAAGACATAGCCCGACCAATGACGAAGAAAGAAGTGAGGAGTGTTCTAGGTCTTTTTAACTATTATCGGGACCATATAGTGAATTTTGCTGAAACAGTGCATCCTTTAACTTGCCTTACAGCCAAGAAAGTACCCAATAAAATTCCATGGTCGGAAAGAGAAGAAAATGCATTTGTATCATTAAAGGAGCAATTATGTCGAGCGCCAACTTTGTATGCTCCCGATTTTGGAAAACCGTTTTACCTGGATATTGATGCTTCCAACATTGCGGTTTCAGGATGCTTATCTCAAGAGGATGAGAGAGTTAAGTATCAGCCGATATCATTCATCAGCCAAAAACTAACTCCAACTCAGGTAAGATGGAGTACGATAGAAAAGGAAGCATATGCAATTATTTGGGCCCTTAAGAAATTTGAGCATTGGAATTTTGGGACAAAGGTAAATATAAGGTCTGATCATAATCCCTTATTGTACCTGACAGATGGATGCCCTCAGGGACTGAAGTTGCAGAGGTGGGCATTAGCTTTGCAGCGATACGATATCAGTATTTCGCATAGGGCAGGCAAGTTACACTGTAATGCAGATAGCCTTACCCGATTACTTATGGACAGCAATATTTCTGCAGCGTAAAGGTACTTGCTTGCATGGAAGTATTGATTGGGAGTGACATATTACTTCAAAGTACATGTACTGTATATTTAGAAAAAGTGAAAGTTAAAATGAAGAGCAATGTGAGATGCAAATGTGTGTTTATATATATATGGGATGTAAGGTCAGGTGATGTGTAACATCACAGCCTCTCCTTGACAAATGTCAACCCCGCCTTCTCGTGGTACATCCTGTTCCCACTAAAGGGACTCTGACGACCGCCAATAGCGGTATAACTATACCATCGGGATTAGAGGAAATGCTATCCCACACTCACCAACCCGCTTGGACAGCGTGGTGAGTTATGGCCAAACCCCTCCAAAATGACTCCACAACTTAAATCTTGGCCCTCAGTCTCCGGCAGCTGGAATGTACCTGGACAAGGCAGCGGCCAGTGCGACATGAAGGCAGAGGGTGCTAAGAATCCCCGGAGGACCGGACTAGGCTGCCATCTGATGCTGACCTTGGCTACATATAACGGACGCTCCCTATCTTCTGATTCAAGGCTTCTTGAATTGGAAGAGGAACTACAAAGGATCAAGTGGGACATCGTCGGGCTAAGTGAGGTAAGGAGAAAAGGAGAAGATCTCATTCAACTGAAAAGTGGACATCTCTTCTACTATCGTGGGACAGATACTGGTAGAACTAGTGGTGTTGGATTTATAATAAACAAGAAACTGAAGGATAAAGTTGTAGAAGTTGAAAGTTCCTCTGACAGAGCTGCACGACTCGTTATCCAACTCTCGAGAAGATACCAGGCTCAGATTATTCAAACTTATGCACCCACCACAAGTCATCCTGAAGAAGAAATTGAAGAATTTTATGAGGAAATTCGTCATCTAAATAATAAAGGTAAGCAGCACTTGAAGATAATTACGGGAGATTTCAATGCAAAAATAGGGCAACGGCAACAGAATGAAACTTCAGTTGGTAAATTCGGTCACGGCAACAGAAACCAGCGTGGAAATACTCTCGTAGAGTTTGCAGAGGCAGAAGGGTTTTTCATCTTGAACTCCTTTTTCCAGAAAAAGCCACACAGGAAATGGACATGGAGACATCCAAATGGGACAACAAGTGAAATTGATTTTATTATGTGTAACAAAAAATTCGTCATAGAAGACTGCAGTGTGCTAAACAAGTTCAACACAGGCAGTGACCATAGATTGGTGAGATGTAAGATGCACCTCAACACTAAACTCGAACGTAGCAAGCTCATAAGACAAACAAAATGTATTGACATAACCAACCTTAAAAAACACCATAATACCTTCAAATTGGAACTGAAGAACAGATTCTCTGCTTTGGAAGGCCTAACATCGGAAGAAGTGGATATTTCTGAAGTTAACAGAAAAGTAACCAAAGTTCTTATGGAAACAGCAACAAAATTAGCTGGGTCTAAGAACAAATTGCATGTGAACAAATTATCAGGAAAAACCAAAATGTTGATGCAAAAAAGAAGAGAGATGAGGACAACTAAAGAAGATGTGACTTCCAAAGTGGAATATATAGAGCTATGCAAGACAGTACGAAAAAGTATCACTGAAGACGTAAGGAAATTCAACTGTGAACTAGTAAGGAAAGCAATGGAAAACAACCAAAGCCTAAAGATAGCAAAGGGACATCTCAGTAAGGGAAAAAACCAGATTATGGCACTGAGAAAAGAAGATGGTTCTGTAACAAGAAATAGAGGCGAAATTTTGACAAGAGTGAAAGATTTCTACTCCAAATTATATGAAAGGGATGATACATGTACTCCAGACATCATGAAAGGTACCAGTACCAGAGTTCTTCCAGTCCTTCCAGCAGAAGTTGCACATGCAATCAAGAACATGAAGCGGGGAAAAGCTCCAGGAGAAAATGGAATTACTGTAGACATCATACAAGAAGCAAGTGGAGAAATCGAAACAGTACTCTCCCAAATTTTCACTCGATGCCTTAATGAAGGGAAAATTCCTGAGGATTGGAACAACGCTACAATGATCTTGCTACATAAAAAAGGTGACATTGAGGATCTCAGGAACTACAGACCTATCAGCCTCCTATCAGTGGTTTATAAAATCTTCACTAAAGTTCTTTCACACCGCTTGAAGGGACACTGGACACGGCTCAACCGAGAGAACAAGCTGGATTCAGGAGTGGCTACAGCACAATAGATCATATCCATGTACTGAGAGAACTAATTGAAAGAGCGAGGGAATATGAACTTCCATTGTGCATGGCTTTTATCGATTATGAAAAAGCCTTTGATTCGGTGAAACCATCAGCAGTTGCAATGGCTCTGAAATCCTGCGGTATTGAAGATGCATACATTAACATTATTAATAACATCTATGAAAATGCAAGTGCAAAGATTCGGCTGTTTGAAAATACAACACACATAAAAATTGGAAAAGGAGTGAGACAAGGTGACACCATATCTCTGAAGCTCTTTAATGCCATATTGGAAAATGTCTTTCAATCACTGAACTGGGAAAACAAAGGGATAAAGATTAATGGAGATTATCTAACCCACCTTCGTTTTGCTGATGACATAGTCATTTTTGCAACTACCCCATCAGAGCTACAGAGTATGATCCAGGAACTTGCTGACAAGAGTAAAGAAGTGGGATTAAAAATGAACTTTCAGAAGACAAAAGTGATGTACAATGCTTTTACAAGAAATGGAGATTTATCGATTGATGGAGAAAAGCTGGAGATAAGACACGTACGTTTATCTTGGACAGCAGATATCAAGTGAGGGTCACATTGATGAAGAAATTAATCGGCGTACAAAACTTGCCTGGAGAGCTTTTGGAAGAAACAGCATAATTTTCAAGAGCAATATGCCATTATGTCTTAAAAGAAAAGTGTTTGATCAATGCATCCTTCCAGTGCTTACGTATGGTGCAGAGACGTGGACCTTAGCTAAAAGAGACATACAAAGGCTGCAGACAACTCAAAGTAGCATGGAGAGGTGCATGCTTGGTGTAACCAGGAGAGATAAGAAGAGGAACACGTGGATCCGAAAAATGACAAGAGTGGAAGACATCATGATCAGAGTCAAATCCCTGAAATGGCAATGGGCTGAACATACTGCCAGAAGGACAGACCATCGATGGACAGCCGAAATTTTAGATTGGATTCCAAGGGACAGGAAAAGACCCAGAAGACCACATGGGAGATGGGTGGATGAAATTCGAAAGTATGCGGGAGTGACATGGAGGAGACTGGCACGAGACAGACCGTTGTGGAGGAAACTTGGGGAGACCTTCGTCCAGCAGTGGATTGATAATGGTTGACAATGATGATGATGATGATATATATATATATGTGGAGAGAGAGAAACTGAAATTCAAGACAATATTACTGTCATACCATAATGATTAACCAAGTAATGCTATATACTCTGTTTCACATTTTTAGGATCTCAAAGTTGTTCTTTATAACCAGAAGTTATGAAAAAAACCTTGAAGGAAGGGGTTGTCATCATTCTTCCAAAATGTAAAACTTCTGTAATGCCACTAATGATGTAAATTTCTTTTCCGGGTGACCACGACGCTCTAAGAAGGGTAAAGCGACGTCAGGCACGATATAAAAATTGAGATGGGAAAGGTTTTTTCGGAGAATCGCCAAGGTTGGTAAGGTTGGACATGCCCAAAGGCGGATGTTCAGGAAGAGAGTTGTAAAAAGAGGGAGATGAGCACAGGACACGGGGAGAGTAGGAGGCACAATGGACGCTGTTCGTGGTCACCCACGGAAAGTGAAAATCAAGTTGTAAATAAATGTATATATATGTTCTGATGGGATTGCTTAATAAAGCTTTTGTCATGAAATAATGAAGCCATCTTATTTACGAAAATGTGGTGGATAATGTAAGGATAAAGTAAGAATCATGAATGTGGAAAAGTAACGAAAGAATGGCATTCTCCTGGCTGGTCATCACAGACGGGTTCTCAAAAATGTCCCGAATGGCTATGTATGAAAGTGTGATTGTTCCTACTCTAATATACACCAGTTAAACCTGGGTACTGCAGAAGAGACCTAGGAGTTCTTTGTGTGATGCATTCCTTATAAGGGGTTTGCGGCAAGAGGTGTTTTTATCATGTGAAGAACGAAGATGTGTTGCAGGTGCTTAATGTGAAGCACAATGTTAGTAAGGTGGAGACGAATATTCTTGGGTGGCTTGGCCATGTTGAAAAAATGAGTGGCAAGATGCCTACTAACAGAATTTATTCAACCCAAGTGGCAGAAAAGAATGGTAGAGGAAGGCCAAGGAAATTGTGGGATGATCAGATTCAGGAGTGTCTGCATGAGAAAAAGATAATGAGTATGAAGTACAAAAAGGTCTTGCGTGAGACGTGCAGTGGATGTCAGTGAAGCTTGAGTCGTGTTCTGAGATTGCCGTAAATGAAGATATTTAATACATCAACAGTAAGTGAAATCTAGTTCCATTAGTTTTAAACTTTAATCTGGCAGATGAGCTTTCCTTGTAGAGCTAACCTCTGAATCTCAGAGAGCCGCCCCGGTGGCGCAGTGGTCTAAGCGATGGCCTCTGATCATTCGTCCGAACGGGGTCCGGGTTCGAATCCCGGTAAGACATGGATGTTGTGTTTGTCTTACGGCACTGGCTCTTTCCCTTCCCTGGAGCCAGTGACCCTATATTAGGGACGGGCGACTGCTTATAGCCCATTGAGTTGCTCACGGTGGTCGTTAAACCTCCAATCAAAAAAAAAAAAAAAAAAAAATCTCAGAGAATAGATTAGAAACAAATCACTGAATTCATTACAAACAAAGAAAGATTGTGTTATAGATTTTGATATTTGAAGGTGCCATTCATTCTGTTGTTCATTATGCAAAACAAAGACATGATGCACAGAGACACAAATCAGTTACTGTATTCATTACACAGGTTTTGTTTGTTTGGAGCAAAAGGTAATATAACATGTCCAACTGACAGTGACCTACTATTTGGCAAAAGGTGGATATTTAATTTGCAAGTGTAACTGAAGATTTTGAACTACAGAATCACAGAAACAAGTTTTTGAGATCATGCTAATACTAGAAAATTCTAATTATAGTATTGTCCGAATTATTAATTTAGGCATCAGATATGCCTGAATTGCCAGTATTTACTGTTTAACATGTAAAATCAGTCACATCAGAATGTTTTCTTATGTGACTGATGTTACATGTTGAAGAGTAAATACTGGCAATTCAGGCATATCTGATTTGTAAGATAATAATTCTGAAAAAGAAAAAAATATTTCTATTTTTGAAGAATATTTCCATGGAATTTTAAATATTCTGCTAGCAAAAATGGAGAAAGGAGCTGAGAAGATGCAAAGTGTGATATTACTCGTACAAAAGATACCTTGAAAGCTCTGGTACCTCAAGGTTATGAAACATGAGAAAATAATGAATGGATATTGCAAAAACTATATTGAAGACACCCTTAAATATCTACAATATGTTAATCTTCAGTCTGAAAACAAACAAGAATTGTGGATTCTCTCTGGCATTTGTCATTTTATACTTGTGGTCTTTCCTGAAAATTAGTGCAACTATGTTATCCATGTGTTTGCAGAAAATTATTTATGTAACTCAATTTTCAAATTAAAAATTATAGTTTCATGGTTGCATTGGGTTAGGTAAAAGATATGTAGGTATGAAGTTCATTTATTTAAAACTCCATCAGTTTAATCATTAATTTGGATGCACATAGCATTTTAAGACTTTTCTTCTTGAGGGGGATGGGCATTTACACTATAATGCATCCTGTTCCAGTTTAGGTCAGACTTGGATGCATGAGAGGCATTCAATAAATATTCTTATTCTCTCACATATAATGGTGCTGGCAAGCTGAAACTCAGTAGGTTGATTAATCCTTTTCTTCATAGTCCTGAAGAAACACACTTTTCCCAGTGATGAGAAAAGTGTGTTTCAAATACCAGTTTTGTTGAATGCCTGAGATTGCTAAATTTGTAGAATATCTCAGACTTGCAAATACTATCTTTGTAGTTTTGTAGAATGTTTCAAATTGCACTTTGAACCACACTACTCTGTCATGGAAATGATAGCACCATCATTAAGAAACTTGACTTTTCATGCCATTAATTTTAGAGATTCATAATTAACATTGCCAAAATCTCTTTTTATACACAGATAATTTTTTTTTTACCACACAACCAAAAGTCGTCCCATCATGAAAAATCCTCCAATCTCAAAGTGCTTAACCGATGTCTTGTTCACTAATCACTTAGGCTGACATCCTGCTCAGAGCCCGACATTCCACCAAACAAGCCCCCCACCTCCCCGTGTCAAGGAATACAAAATGCATGCTTGCTCCATGGTTATAAACCAGGGCTACAACAACTTGGTTTGGCAGTCAAGAAAATAATTAATATTTTTCCTTTGCCTTGTGACCAACTTCTGCTGAAATAACATCAGTTCATGTCACTGCTAAAATGTAAAATTCAAACATATATAAAAATAAATTATGTAGAGTTCTTGATTATGCTGTTACTTTGAACCTTGCAGTTACCATAATTTTCATCATATAATCTGCGGATCATTTGTTAAAAAAGTTATAAATTTAGGCTTTATGGATTATATGCTATTGTCGATAATGCCACTTTAAGAAACAACTTTTTTACAGCACTTTTATTTTTAATTTTTAAATCCACATTGTAATTGACAGGAAAATTTGTATATTTTGGAAATTACCGAAAATGTGTTAACAATAGCAAAATGCAATATGAAGATAATTCACAAACGGTTGGATCAGAGTTTTTCCTTTTTTTACTTACAAGCATTTTGACAGAAAATACAATGCAACAAAGGCAGTATTATTTGCTCTTGCAAACAATCGCATGTGTTGGGAAGCTAGGCATCACATACATGCATGGGTGCTACCGGTCGTGCTGAAAAACCTCAAGATTCTGCTCTTTATTCACTTCAAAGTTACATAAAAGCACTTGAATTACAGTTTGTTTGTTTTTTAGTAAGAAGATCGTGTTTTCCGGTTTCTTTGGGCTGCTGTGTCATCTCGTAAATTGGTACTTTTCCATAGAAAATTACGGTTTGGAATCAACATAGCAGGTGAGGATTATATGGCACTTTCATTTTTCTGAATAACATTGGCTATGGATTATGTGCCGCTGCAAATTATATAAAAGAAAAAAAAATCTCCAAAATTTTGCAGTCTGTGGATTATATGCTGCATTGGATAATATGACAAAAAATATGGTACTAATTTTTTATTTAGCTATTTTAAACCACATTTGGCACCTTCGTATAGTTAGCGCCTATGGTAGGGGCCACACTGGCCATGCCCTATTTACGACCCTGGTGGCAGCTGACACCAGCATCAAGTAATCTTTTTAACAGCACGTGACTAGGCTATGAGCCTGCATTGGGTGAAGGAACCTCACAGTTAGACTGGAAAGACTGAAAACTTATAAGTCTGCTCTGGCAAATCAAGGTTTCAACTGCAACATGAAGTTTGAGGGTGTGTTTGTAACATACACCTTGCAAAGGCCATGGACTCACAGCTGTCAAGTTGGGTGTTACAGGTTGGTGGAAGTAATCTAATGTTGTGGGGCATGTTTATGTGGCTCATCTTTTAGTCCCCTTGTATATATTACGATCACACTATAATTACACTAGGCTGTACTGATGTACTTGCTGAATACCTACACTCATTCATTACTACCCATTCTCCACAGCAAGATGGCTTCCCAATAAGACAATGCTCCTGTTAGGCAAAGAGCTGGTTGGAGAGGAGCATTCCAGTGAGTTCACAGCCTTCGAATGGCCCTCTCACTTTCTAGATTTGAATCCAATTGAGAATCTGTGAGATGAAGCGGAGCCATGCACTTCAGCCCAGAACCCACCTCTGGCAACTCTCGCTGCAGTACAGACAGCTCTCCTAGAATCTCATGGGTCATGTTACCACTCGGACATTTCCAACACCTGGTAGAGTCCGTGCTATGAATTGTTGCTGGGGAAAGTGGGCCCAAATGTTATAAGATGGGTGCATATTATAAATCATCTTTTCAGAGTGTACATTTTATTTGTAACAGTGCATACATATATTTTATGCATATGTATTGAACTTATTTTACATATAACAGATATCCATAGAATGCATTAGATATTTTTCCCATTCCCATTTTTGCTACACTTGTATTTAATTCAGTTTACCTAATATTTCTATAATGTGCATTTTTACAGGTCCGTAACCTTGTTGGAGATGAAGCATTTTACAAGTTTGAAAGGTTTAAGCTTAACCGAGGTATGTGTAACAAGTGTTTTACTGATTCAAATGAGTGTGTGTGGCCAACATTTTGGGCACATAAAATTGAAAATCTAACAGAAACTACAGAAAATCTTCGCTTGGACTATTCGTCAAACAAAGTAAATTAAGATGCTGTGCGTTCAGAGATATAGCAGGCATTCTAAATTTGGAAAATAAATAAATGAGTACTAAACTGTAAACCAGAGAGTTGAAAAGTGATAAAATCTGCAGTGATGTATTAATTGATTTTGCCTGTTCTGATATTTTTATAAAGAAAAAAATAATTTGGAACCTTTCAATATTTTAAAAATATGTTGTCAGTAACCCCCCACCCCAAATAATTTGGAACCTTTCGATATTTCAAAAATATGTTGTCAGTAAATGCACTCATTTCAAAATATACAGGGTGTCCGAAAATTATTGGACACATTACAAAATTATATAAAACAAAACATTAAGTAGATAGAAAGAAACTGACTGTACTAACTTACAATGTAACTACACAAGTTAATAAATTTTGATGTGAGATCCCTGGGTTGCTCGTAGTACGCCCATGCGATACTCAATTTCATGCCATGTATTGGCAAGCATCTGAGGACTTATGGAATTAATAGCAGCTGTGATATGCTGCTTCAGTTCCTGCAAACCAGTACAAGGCGTCTGCTAGACACGATCCTTCACATAACCCCACATGAAATAATCCAATGGAGTTAGATCTGCAGAGCGTGGAGGCCATGGAATGGGACCACCACACCCAATCCATCTGTTGGGAAAATACTCATTGAGGCACTTGTGCATACACATTGACCAATGCGGAGGCATGCCGTCTTGTTGGAAAACGACGTTGTCATAACTTTTGATCTGGGGTATAACGAAATTTTCTAGCATATCCAAGTAAATGTCACCATTTATGTTTTTCTTGCAGAAGGTGGTCAAACATCTCACCGCTGACGCTAGGCCTACCGGCTCCTCCATGGTGTTCCACATTGCCAGTTTCTTTAAACTGTTTCATCCACCGCTTAATTGAATTCATTGACGGAGGATTACAGCCATACTCTAAACGGTACCATCTTTTAACTTTAATGACAG
Source organism: Macrothele yani (assembly GCA_039090855.1). NCBI lineage: Eukaryota > Metazoa > Arthropoda > Arachnida > Araneae > Macrothelidae > Macrothele > Macrothele yani. The sequence continues at coordinate 94,888,909 of CM076993.1, forward strand.
ACTTTAATTCCACAAGCCATAACACGCACATCACCTTCTGCTTTACGGATGACATATGACTACTGATTGCGCATTTCTCATACATTCCTCATCAGGCCACACCTAGCACCATCTATTGGATTTTGGGAATAACAAGTCTGCAAAACAAAAATATAGAGACCGTGTTAGTAATAAGTGACATAGAAAAACAGAAAATGCTCATAGTTTTTTATACATAATTTTGTAATGTGTCCAATAATTCTCGGACACCCTGTATTGTCAGTAAATGCATTCATAACACATTTAATTGTATACAAAATAAATTTTGTAACCCCCCCCACCCCCAATATATATATTCTAGGCATGCCACTGATCAGTCACATCAGAAAACTTGAAAATTATATCGTCCTACAGTGGAAATCGAACCTGCAACTCCAGATTTCAGTTTGAGCATGCTGTCTGTTGCACCACCCAAGATGATGAAGTCCCAAGTATCTGAATGTTAAGAATCAGAACATTCTCAGATTTTCGCCAGTCAAAGCAACTTCTGCTTTCTCTTAGTGTAGTTAAGTAAATTGCCAATCTCTTAGGTAAAATCTGTGGAAGAAATATTCTTCTCATAATATGTTGAAATATGTCAGAATTGTTAACACAGCAATCAGACATCTCTGAATTGCCTGCATTTACTGCTTATCATGTAACATCAATCACATCCCCAATATTTTCTCCATAGAATTTTTCTTGAGAAACTGGTGGTTTACTTAACAACCCTATGAGGAAGCAGATTTTGCTTTGACTGGCAAAAATCTGAGAATGTTCTGATTCTTAACACTTAGACACTTGAGACTTCGTCATCAGGGTGATGTAATGGGTAGAATGCTTGAACAGAAATTGGGAGATGTGGGTTCAATTCCCACTACAGGGCAATGTAATGTTCAAGTTTTATGATGTGATTGATGTTACGTGATGAACAGTAAATACAGGCAATTCAGAGATGTCTGGTTGCTATTAATAATTTTAATATTTCTTTTATTTTGCTGCATGTATTTAGCTTCTTCAGGAAGACTTGTTTTCCAAGATTGCCATGTAGGATTTCAGGAAAACTTGTTTTCCAAGATTGCCATGTAGGATTTCATCTTTGCTGTGTTAGTTGAAGTAAATCATATGGTTTTATTCTGTATCTGAATGAAAAGTGCTTTGCAGCTACAGAACTAAAGTTTCTTGTTTATTCTTACCAAGATCCAGCTCCTTACAGAAAATTTCTTTTGTGTTTAATGAAAGTAAAATTTGGTAGGATACTTGATAAAATTAACATGCAATACTGCATTATATCTCCCTCCATTCATTTCATGATAATATAAATAATAATGATAAAAAAAAAGTCTTGGCCCTTTAAGTATTTCAATTCAAAACTGAAAAATTTTCATGGGCATACACAGAAAGCTATGATTACTCAGTTGCCAATTATTTTCTCCTCAGGAGTAAGTTATCAGAAAATGTCTTCAGTTTTCTCAATTGTTCTTTATTATCCATGTCAAGTACAGTTTGGCAATGCATGTTGATAATTTACTCTTGTACAAATAAAGTACTATATGGGGATGTTGCAGTTAAAATGGCGATTTCAGGGTATTGCTGGTTAGTGCTATTCTGCTTGATTGGCACTGTACAGCAGACACACGTGCGATGTATCACATGACACCTTGGACTGTAGCTATGCAATAGGATCGTCAGTTGTTTTGTAGTTAAATTCACATTATTTTTCTGTATGAGTTTAAATTGGGACACTCCATGTCCAAGGCAGCAAGGAATGTGAATATAACATTTGGTGAGGGAATAGCAAGTGAGCAGACCAGGCATTATTGGTTCGCAAAATTCCGGTCCAACAATATGAGTTTCCAAACTGAACCCAGCAGACACATCTGTGCAACCATTAATCGTGTTGAATTGAAGAACATGATTGAATTGGATTGACATCAAACAGTACAGGAGGTTGCACAGAAGTTGAATGTCCACTATTCAACAGTGTTTCAGCACCTAGCAGTTATAAGAGGAGTGAAAAAACTGGATTAGTGGGTGCCACATGCACCAACTAATGAACACCAGACATGTTGCCTCAGTGTGTGCTCTTCTGCATTTAACAGGAACAAAAGGGAAGGATTTCTGCAGTGCATTGTGACTACTGATGAAAAGCAGATCATGTATGATAATTGTAGGCGTTTCACTCAGTTGTTGGATGATGATAAAGTGTCTAAGAACATGCCAAAGCCAGCCCTACACTAAAAGAAAATGATAGTCACTGTATGATAGTCATCTGTACATATGATCCACCATTCATTCTTGAGACCTGGTAGGACCATCACAGAAGAATGCTATTTTGATGACCTTTGACAAATGCATGATAAATTGTGGAGAAGACAGTCAGCATTGGCCAAGAGACATGATGTCTTGATGCGTCATGATAATGCTTTTCCACATGCAGAAACTTCACCAGTTAGGATTATTGCTTGTTTATAGCTATTATTTCAAACAGAAGTTATCGCTCTTTCCACGTTTATAAGTGAGTCATGGAAAAATTCTCATTGGGTGCCACAGGGAATCGAACCCAAGGCATTCCAGTTATGTGCCAGATATGCTACCACTGCACCACAGTGGCCTCAAATTCTCCAGACTCACATACCACTAACTGCCAACGTTTTAAAAGTTAGTCGTATGCGAGTCAGGAGAATTCGAGGTCACTGTGGTGCAGTGCTAGCATATCCGGTGCTTATGGAAGACCCTGAGTTTGATTCCCGGTGGCAGCCTATGATAATTTTTCCGTGACTCACTTATAACCGTGGAAAGAGTAATGACTTCTGTTTGATGTTCCTAATCCAAGTCAATTGTATGTATTAATTATGGCTATTATTGCTTATTTATGATTCTGCTACCACCTTGCTTACTCTCTTGGAAGGCTCGAAAATTACATTGCCTGACATGCCAGGGGCATGAAAAAATTCTGACTGGGCGTGTATTATTTTTTCCTAAATGCCTGATCAGGCATGTAAAAAAAAAAGTCTTGCTTGCTCCTTACAGAATAAAAAGTTTTTGAAAAATGGTAATTCTTTGTATTTCCCTGTCAATTTTCTTAGTACTCAGAGGCCCCTTCCAACTCTGCTTTATTTAATACAATTAATGGAGTGTGTTTTGAGAGATTAAACATCAAAATGTGGATAACCTTGTAAACTAAATTTTCCATAATATGCCTTCAAATAACAAGCCTTCAAATAGGCCCAATATGAGTTTTTTTGTCCAATTAAGTTTATAGTTATTGGTATTTGTGATAGGCATGGTAGACACAAAAATGCTTTTTTTTTAATTTGAAATTTCTGTAACTGTAAGAGTGTTGTATGCAGGAAGCTGAAAGTTTTGCACTCTGATAAATTTCTTTATAATACCCTCAAGTTAATCCAGTTTCATGAAAATCAAAAGGTTTCTGGTCAAAAATGTTACTTTTCAAACTTATTTGACATGGAATGGCCCATAGGTTAGTTTATATTTCACTGCCAAGTGCAATTTATGAAATGCAGTGAAACAGAGGTGAGCTCAAATGTCTTGCCAGGGAACAATTTATGAAATGCAGTAAAAGTACTTTGTTTCTTATATTGTTCCTGAAATGTTTAGAAAAAAATATAGTACAGCATGTGCATAACTGTATGTGCTGTGTGTATTCAGGCATATATTTGTTTGGACAATGTGCCTGACTGGGCATGTTACAATTTTGAAAATTTTCTGGCCCTGCTCTTCAAACCTTGCACCAACAGTCTATCTCTTCTTTTGACACCTGGAACATTTTCTGTCCTAGAGGACTATCAACAATGATGCAGCTATTTACCTGGCATTTAAGACTTTATTGCTTCCAGAGATCCAGGGTTTTTCAAAGTTGTCATGAACACCCTTAAGACCCATTGGAGGAAGTGTATTGACGCTGCTGGCAAGTATTTTGATTGATCAGGTTGCTTCTGCTTTTATGCGGCCAATGAAACTGGGATAACTGTAGCAAACCAGTACTTAATCCACATAAGTAAGCTTTAATATCAAGGGCTATATCATGACCTGTTTTAGTTATTGATATGTACACATGTACACAAAGTAGAGTTTGTTAAATTTTGTTATACACACTACATCCATCCATAACCCTACCCTGCCACAACAAGGAGGCTGTATTTCTTCCCTGGAAATGGTGGCCCTGAATTAGGGACAGGAGCCTGCTTATAGCCCTATAAGTTGCTGATAGTGATCATTCAACCCCCCACCCCCACAAAAAAACCCCACCTCTGTAGTGTCAACAAAATCAGATTATAGTAAAATTTCATCGTATGTATAACTAAATTTAATGATTACACACACACACACACACACTGCTGTGTCTCCTTATGTTCTGGTTAAGTACAAGACACTTTTGTTGGGGTTGAGTTGGAGGGGAAAAAAATTAAAAACAGGTTAAAACGCTGGATTTAATTGCTTACATAGTAACAGTGATGCTTAAGCATTTTTAGAAATTTCATCAAATGAAAGCAAAAATAAAAAAAATGGGCTTCTGATTTTATTTTTACTATAAACTCTTCTTTTGTTTCCTTTAAGGAAGATAGGTTTAGTGCATTTCTTAATGTTTAATTGTTCATATTAGTGATTGATCTGCTTGAAATTTCTTTTGTTTTTTTATTAAACTTTTATTTATTTCATTTTTAGATGTTGAACTTGATCCTGAACGAACTTGGTGCCCAACTGCTGGATGTGAAACTATTTGTAAAGTACGTCCACCTTCAATTCCAGGGGAAGGGATTCCAGTAAGCTGTCACAATGTATGTTGATGATTTATTTACATATTTTTTTAACAAGGACAGTTATTAATTTTGGTTCTTTTGTGGCTCTTATTATTTGTGCCATAAACAAGCAATAAAATTACTTTTTATTGTAAATCTAGTTTGGATAATTGAAAAAACAGTTGATGCCATCATATGGTAATTTTGTGTAGTCGTATAGTCTTTACTTTGAAGTAATTGGCAGTTTTAAACATGTAGTTGGAAGGAGCTGTAACTAAAAATATTTTTCTGTGCTTATTTTTCTTACTTGATGTTTTAAATACTTCAAAGACTGCAATTAAATAGCATTAGTTACTTTTCTTTGTAGCTTTAAAGTCCAGAGTGTTTAATATAGACTAAAGTCTGTGCACACACCTAAGAGGGGTATGTATGTACTGGGTGTCTCAAAAGTCCTTGCCACATTTTAAAAATCTATTTAAAAAAAAACTATTCGGGGTATGAACATAATTTTTGCAGATTTTGTAAAGTTTTTTCCTGTTTCTGAAATAGGTCAGTAGGTGGTGTTACTGATCCAATCGCAACATTAGTTGAAAAAATGTGTACTCCAGCAGAGAAAGCAGTATGTGTGTTGGTTGGCATTTTGAAACTAAATCTGTTACCCTAGTGCAAAGAAATTTTTGTTCAAAATTTCAAAAAGACCCTCCAAGTCATAATAGCATGTTAGCTTAGCACAAGAAGTTTCTGCAAATTGGAAGTGTCCTCGATAGGCCAAGATGCTGAAGACAAAGCATGGGTGAAAGCAACATTGAAAGCATTTCAGAAGCCTTTTCAGTTCCTCTTTCAACAGTGTATCGAGTCTTACAGCAAAAACTCCACCTATAATGAATGGTGCCTACAAAGTGCAGATATATTGCGAGCTTTACAGCCGGATGACAAGCCATGCCATTTTAACTTTGCTGTGGACATGCTAAATCATCTGAAGGCAGATAACGACCTCCTATGAAACATTATTTTTACAGATGAAGCAACTTTTCATGTTTCAGGTGAAGTTAACCAGCACAATATCAGAATTTGGGGGTCTGAGAATCCACATCACTTCATCAAACATGTCGGTGATAGTCCTAAAGTGAATGTGTGGTGGTGTGGCTTAATGGCTGATCATGTGATAGGACCTTTCTTTTTGCAGAATCCACAACCACAAGAGAAATTTATTTGAACATGATTCAAATTTTTTCTGTCCCTCAAATTTGCCATTTACATCCTAAAATCATTTGGCAACAAGATGGTGCACTGCCTCATTGGGGGTAAGGTTGTGTGGAATTTTAGTTTTTAAATAAGGAATTTCCATCCTGGTGGATTGGATGAAATGGACCCATCCCATGGCCTCCCCACTCTCCAGATTTCACACTGCTAGACTTCTTCTTGTGGGGATATGGGAAAGACAAAGTTTATTCATTCAAGGTGCAAAGTCTTGACAAACTGAAAACTTGCATAGTTGTTACAATTGCGTCTGTTATAGAATCCACTTTGGCACATACATGAGCAGAAATTGAATATCGACTTGATGTATACCGCACAAAAAAAGAGTGCACACATTGAAGTTTACTAACTATATGAAAAAATCTTTTAAAGTAAGCTTACAAGATCTGAATTTTTTTGTTCCTATCCTGAATAGTTATTTTTTTTTATATAAATTCTTGAAATGTGTCTGATTTTTGGGACACCCTGTATATATTTTTTCACATGGATATGTATATCTGGTCTGTGGGCCTTTCATCTTTTAATAGATTAAATTTCGGAAGTACACTGAGTACAGTGATTCACTGGCAATTTATGGCATTAAAAATGGTGCCACGTCCATGATTTAAACTTATATTTGCAACATGTTAGTAGTCTAACATAAAATTACTGTTTCACACGTTATATAGTTCATGAATAGATCGGGTTACCCCTAAACAATGATGACATGTGGTAGGTAACATCAAAGGTAAATTTTGTTAATAATATAATTCACTGAGATTCAGAAGGTAAAAAATATTTTTACTACTTATGATGGATTTTTGAGATTCAGAAGGTAAAAAATATTTTTACTACTTATGATGGATTTTTTGAGATTCAGAAGGTAAAAAATATTTTTACTACTTATGATGGATTTTTTACCTTCTGAATCTCAGTGAATTATATTATTAACAAAATTTACCTTTGATGTTACCTACCACATGTCATCATTGTTTAGGGTAACCCCATCTATTCATGAACTATATAACGTGTGAAACAGTAATTTTATGTTAGACTACTAACATGTTGCAAATATATGAAAAAGCCACTTAACATGAAGGTTCAAATGACCTTTAGCTTATATGATTTAAACTGTCGGTTTCTTTGATGTGCTTTGATTTGGTAGTAGAGCATTTGAAATGTGTTTGGATACCCTTAGAAAGTTTGTTCTATGCATGGAGAAGGAGAGAATAAAAACAAAATGAAAGATTGATTATTTTGTAAGCAGCATTGACTAAAACAAAATGGCTCTTTGGTTTGCCAATTTTCATAAGGCTCCAAAGAATGTTGAGTGCAGTATGTGTGGGTTCTTTTAAAATCCAAGATCCTTGGGACTTTGGGTTTTCTGATAAAGGTTTTTCTTGCAATTTGAATTGCTATTCCTATAATCTGCTAAAGTACATTAAAATAAGAACCACTAAAATTTGAGCATTTAAAAACACCTAAGTCCTTAGTGAGCCTTAATGTGTTGCCATCCTGATTTACAGAGAGTAGTGTTCATGATAATAAATTATTTAGAGTTTCAAATGGGGAATTTATTGCCAAAGAAAAGAAAATTTTAATAATATATATATTTTTTAAATTTTATGATAAGAATGAACAACCCCCAGCTGCTGAAGCTCAGTGCTCTTGAACTGCAGGGAAGTGTCAAATGTCGCTGCTCTACCTAGTTAGGCTTCCTGGGTATTCTACCATTGTTTATGGTGTCGTTGCTTATGCCACAAGAGCGCGCTTACACACACACACACACACAAACAGTTCTGAGACAGTTACTGTTTGCTGTTTACATGAATCTTATTTTTAGCACGTTTTTTGTCGAAAAAAAATCGTGCCTATATTATTGGTCTGTCCGTCCATCTGTCCATACCATATCTCCTTCAACTATTAGTCCAATTTGGAAAATTCTTTTTGCATTGGGAAGCTTGAAAAGTGAGAATGACTATCTTTGTATTTTTTTTTTTTTTTCTGATTCACAACTTTGCTGCTAGAGGACATAAATGTAGATTATATCGAATTAAAATTACCTTTTATTGCATATATTTGCTTCTAAATATCTGACTGAAAAAATTCTTCCTTTCAATGCCATTTGTACAATGAAGACTATTTTAGGCACAGTTTCTTTTTCAAGTAATGCATAGATTTTTTCACTAGGGGCATAACAGTAAATTGCATTTTCCATGCTATCTCTGCTTCTGTGAAAATCCTCCAAATACATGGTGACAGTAAATAAATAAATACATTGCTCTTTCCACATTCCAGAAACACACAGCAACCGAAAAATTGTTTTTCAGCCACCGCTGTGGAATTGAACCACAGAACTCTCGATAACTAGTCGAGCGCGTTACATTTACACCATGGTGGCCAACAATCCATGGTGCTATGTGTATTTATAAGTCAGCTTCTGACATCATAAATCCGTAAGATGGGCTCAGCTACTGAGACGTCTCCATCTGGTGGCTCTCATAGTACCGTGGATTGTTGGCCACCATGGTGTAAATGTAACGCGCTTGGCTAGTTATCGAGAGTTCTGTGGTTCAATTCCACAGCGGCGGCTGAAAAACAATTTTTCGGTTGCTGTGTGTTTCTGGAACATGGAAAGAGCAATGTATTTATTTATTTATCTCTGCTTCTAAAAGTATAATTTTAAAAATTCTTCCTGCGTCAGAAATAGCTCTACATGTGAAATGTTTTGCATGTAATATCTAATTTTTGGTAAGAAATAGTATGGCCACCAGGGCTTATTTCTACTTATGATGTATTTGCAACAAAATCTGAGCTTCTGAAAACTCGATTGAAAAAATTATTTTGTGGACTGATACTGCTCACCCCAGAAAATCTTTTGAGAATACCTCCTGCTTAAAATAGTGCATAGTTTTCCTGCAAGGGACATAAATGTATATCTTAATTTTGTCAATATCTCTGCTTCCAAGAGTTAGATTTGGAAAATTATTTCTTTGTTGGAGAGAGTTTCTGGTGCAAAATGTTTCTCACATAGTTTCAAATTTTTCAACTAATGCATAGGTTTTCCGCTAGAGGGCGTGACATAAATTGCGTTTCCCCCTGAGATCTCTGATCTAAAACTCCAATTTGAAAAATTCTCTCTGCATCAGATAGAACTCCTTATAGAAAATGTTCTGCATATAATTTCTAATTTTTGGTAAAAAAAAATGGTTTGGCCACTGGGGGGCGCAAATGTTTATTTCTACTTCTGATGTATTTGCAGCAAAATCTAAGCCCTTGCAATTTCGAGTGAAGAAATTCTTTCAGGACTGTTCACCTTGGAAAATCTTTTCAAAATATTTTCTTAAAATAATGAATTGTTTTTCTGCCAAGGGGAATAGATGTATATCTTATTTTTGTCGATATCTCTGTTTGTAAAAGTTCGATTTGTAAAATTCCTTCTTTGTTGGAGAGCGTTTCTGCTGTGAAATTTTTCTCATATAATCTCCAATTTTTCTTAATGCACAAGTTTGCTACTAGAGGGCATTCATGTTTCTGTTTGCAGCAATATCTGTGGAAAATCTTATATAAAAATTTCTGTTTTTGGTTAGATACTACTAACTATGAAAACTCTCTGCATGTATTTTCTTCCCAAAATAATGTACAATTTCTCCGCTAGGAGATGCCAATGTTTAATCTGCTTTTCTTAATATCTCTGCTTCTAAATGTGCAATTAAAAAAATTCTTTCAACACCAGATGCCATTTACCTTTTGGAAAACTTTACGTTAGTATTTGAGGAGTTTTACAGTTCACAGTTCTGTCACTAGGTGGTGTCTGTGTACTTCAATTTGCAGCTGTATCTCTGCTTCTAAAAACCCTATTGTGAAATTTCTTTTTTTACCGTATGTCATTCGCTGCAATAGAGATGTGGAGCCTTATCCTTTTTAAATGATGCACATATTTCCCGCTAGGGGCATAAAGGTCAATTACCTTTTTTTTTTTTTTTTTTTTTTTTTTAATCTCTAAAATAAAGTTCTTCTTCCTTAGAATAGCTTTTTCTATGAAGAATATTATTTTCCCATTTTCACCTTTTCCATTATACAAAATTCTTTCACTAGAGTTATATCATGTTTCCTTCTATATTTCTTGTTTTAGCTGTTTGATTTGAAAATCTGTTTGTCTCCATTACCTTCCTTCTGCTATGAGAAACTTTTTGTTCACCATTTGTTAATTTTCATAACACACTTTTTAGCTGCTGATGGAAGTAAGTAGCTGTTTCTATTTCTGGATGTTTTATCGATTGTAGAAATCCGGTTGTGATTTTTTCCTAACTAGTTGCCTTTGAATAACTTTGATAAATTTTTATTCACATCAGAAAGGATTCAGAAGACGTGCTAATTGCAATCTAAAATTCAGTGTCATCTTTCTTGTTTACTATGTTACCAGATCCAGCCAAACAGTAATTAAATTAATGAATATTGGAAAAACAATCTTCTCGCAGAATTTCCAAATCTAGGGGATGCAAATTGTTATAGAGGAGAGCAGAGAAAGGTGATGTTCCTGCTTTTGCTAGGGAATTACAATTTTGAGCACAGAAATTGTAAAACAGACACGTTGGACTGAAATTAGCTGCCAATTAAAAATAACCATAACTTAATGAAGGCAGCAATTAACAAAACAAATCATATTGTATAGATACAAAATTGATTTTTTTCTTACAAGTCACAATTTTATAAACGTTGAATGTGGCCTGCCGTTCCACTTATAATAAATTTCATCCCACACCCTGGAAAACATATCTTCATCTACAATACTAACAGCTGTTATAATTATTTCGTTAATTTCTTTAATGGAAGTTGTGGGGTGTGGGGTAGATGTGCTTGATCCTTATAAATCCTTAGTGTAACTCCCCTGAGAAAAATCAGGTGGCATCAAATCTGGGAATCTTGAAGGCTACCTAGTTGTATCTTTTTAGCCCATCCAAATTCGCTTCCAAAAGAAAGTGAAATTTCTCTCTCTCTCTCTCTCACTCACACACACACACACACACACACACAAAGAGAGAGAGTGAGTGAGTGAGTGAGTGAGACAGACAGACAGACCCAGGGCATACAAATCAGCATCCTCCTCCACCCACCTGAGGTACAAGGAACTGCTGTAGCATGTCTAGATAATTGATACCAGTGACATTATTCCCCCTGCTAAGAAAAATGTTCCATAAATCTTCATTGTACTCACAAAATGCATTCACTTTGGAACTGTCAAGTTTACTTTGCTACTGATGTAAAATCTAGCCTCGTCACTAAAGACAATTCCCACGAAAAAGTCCTCGTCCGACTCGGTCTATTCATTCATGTTGCTATGGATTTCATGCCGGTGCTTCACTGTCTGACATTGTATGAAGTTGCTGAAGTTTGTATAGCTTCAAAACCTGTCGTTTACACAAGATATGCTGCACAATTGTTTTTGGCACCAGAAGTACCATGCTTGCTTGCCTGGTTGGTTTTTGGGTATTCTTAGGTATACTTTCTACATACATTTCACTGTAACTTTGGAAAGAACTGTCTGACCTTGGCCTAATTTATGGTGTGCTATGCATCCTGTTGATACAAATTGTGAGTGCCATTTAGTGATGGAAGAACATGCAAACAGCTTCTTTTTATATTTTGATTTAAAAAGCCACTATATCACAGTTGCAGAATTACTTTTGTTATGTCACGAAACATGTTCTGCATTCTCACTGCATGTAAAGTCTACCATTTTGGATTTCTTATTACAGTAGTCAACCAACGCAGGTTGTAAAAAATATCTAGAGTTCTATCAGTGCTATTAATTTATATTAATTGCAGCATTTTTTATAAGTTATGATTTCTTAAAAATGTGCTGCTATTTTTTGACCACCCTGTATTTATTACTTCTAATTTTCTTTTCTTTTACAATCAACTCACATTTGAAAATGAATAATTTAGTACCATAATTTTGGTTTCATAATTTAAGACACAAAAACTCAGAACAACAAGTGCTGGCACTACTTGGTACTAATTTTAAATTTATTTGTTCCACAGCTGTTGGTTTTTATATTTTATTCCCTTCTAATTTATTCCTATATTTTGTAACACATTTCTAATTGAAGTGATTGTTGGTTGTGACTTCAAAAAATGAATGAATGTAATTCAGAGTAAATATTATTGTATCGTAAAACTGCATTATGATTTGGATATGATGTATATTATGTGGTAATTTTGCATACTCATGCCAGGCTGATTTGAAGAGATGCCAGTGCCTGAACACAAGTAGTTAGCAGAATTTATTTTAGGTTGCATCAAAGGCGGGAATATATATTTGTGATAAGTGCTGTACTGCTTCTGAAGTGTGTACAGTACCGGTAACAATTTTGTCTACAGAAAGAAGGCTTTTTAGGCCGCCTTGGTTTCACAATAAGCTTTTAATCCTGTGTAGTGTGGAATTGCTTTCTGCTGAATGGAAATCGGAATTATCATGGAAGACTTAGCACAGAGCAAAAGAAAAATCTGAAAGAAATGCCAGCAACTTTTAAATTGGTTACAGCACTTGTATTTCTCACTGAGATTCTGAGTTGAAGCCTTGGATAAAGACATGGGTCTATGTTCATTCATTAGATAGGTGTATCCATTCCTTGACCAGCAGACTTTGGGTTTGGTGATTCCTCGTAGCCTTTGATGCTTGAAGACATCATTACCTGCCAGAGCAAAAGAGAAAAAGAAAAGTTTTACTTTTGGGAATTAATTTATGGTACATACAGAAAAACATACAGCTAATTTATTTTTATACCCACAGACTGACATCACTAAAATTTTCCTTGGGCATTTGAGAATTTTAGCAGTGGCATCAGTAAGGGGTAGCATAGGGTGGCCTATCCCTCTCCTATTTTTCATTTAATTTCATTTCTTAATATACTGTTAATAGGACAACTTCACCTGTTTCTGAACTGTTATGCCATCCTTACTTTTCTTCTATTTTATCTCTGATATTTTTTTTAGTCTAACTAAATCACTGAATTAATTGTGAGGAACTGTTGATCAACTATACTTAAAATAGTAAAACTATACTAGTAATTCAAATTTATTGGCATGAAACAGAAATCAAAGTTTACAAGCTTTTGCAGATCAACTTGATGGCTTTTTCAAAGAAGGTAGACAGCAAACTGAATAATAGAACTATTCAACAATTTGAATGCTAAGACTTGGCTAGACAATAAATGAATAGATGCAGATGTGTTATTCATTCAAAGAAATAAGGCATCATGTTGGTTAGACACACAATATCTTGGAAGAAAAAAACAAGGCATTATGTGAAGAACTTGTTTCAAATTCGAACCAGTTCTTCAAATAATATTTTTTTCCCCTTCCAAGGTACTTGCATGCCCAACCAACATGACACCTCATTTCTTTGAATTAATAATTAATTTCATTAGCATCTATTCATTTATTCTCTGGCCATAGTTCCATGCATCCAATGCGAAGAGAATTCCACTCTTAACTTTTCGAGTAGAAGCATGAAGGAAAAAATCTAAAAGTACATTGATGACATTGTAACTGGAAAAACTATCCTTCATAAACAGTGAAAAAAATACCAGGTCCCAGCTACTGAATGCAAAAAAGAAACCCTTGAAATCTGATTCACAGGTGTGGTGTTATCGGTCTGTTTATGGAGGAAAGCAGTGATGCTTTTATATTTTTTCAAAAAAGAACCTTGCTAAAAATATTACCCCTGCATTCAATCTCTTCAGTAACAACATTTCTGTAAAAATGAAACTGAATGAAAAAGTTTACATGGTATGTTACAGATACTAATTTATTTATAACTGTTACAGTGTAGTTTGGTCAAGCAATGAAAGGTTTCAGATGATTTATCGTGTCTGTGTGGAACCAAGTGTTAGCACACTAACTGTGGCATTACTTTTATCCCATCAGATTTGTTAATTCAGCTCATTCACTGTACTTTCTGTAATGATGCTTTTAATGTATATGTGAGATTCAACATAGTTTTCCTAAAAAAATTTTTTTTTTCTATTCAGTGTGACTTGACATTTTGCTCTGTATGCAAAATAAGGTGGCATAGTGGCAAAACTTGCGCAGAATTGAGAAATGATGATGAAGAGTAAGTTAAATATCTCATGATTTTGTTAACTCACTGCAGTTGGAAATTTTTTTGACATTTGTGCTGTAGCAGAACTTTTGTGTGTATGTGTGTACACTGTACAATAGAGATGAGCTCTGGCCAGGGCTCGGACGGGCTCAGAATTCATTAACTACCAAAAAACCCGGGCCAGGGCTTGGAATTACAAGTCTTGAATTTCATTACTGTAATTAATTCAACACGTGTAATTCCGAGCCCGGTTGAATTACACGTGTTGAATTTCATTGTGGATTTGTTACCATAGTGGAAGGATTTTCAATTTCCTAAGCTAGCTGCCATTGCAAGACAAATTTTGCTTAGCAAGACTTGCATTATGCATTGTCCAAAGCTATGGCCCAAGCAAGGATTAGTTTAAGGAGGTCTGGTATAAAAAAACTGGGAAAAAATCACATTACCATTTTTTGTATTTTATTAAAAATCAAGAATCTCATCTTTAAAATGATGTATTAATTTCCAAAATTGTGCAGTTAGAAGTATTGTTATTTATTTTTTTAAATTTCCTCACTCCCATGATTTTTGGGGTGACGTTCGTTTTTAGTGCAGCAGGTAGAGTTTTAGAGAAAAGAAGATTAAGTTGAAGCGCTGAGGCATTAGATGCAATTCTCTCTCTCTCTCTCTCTCTCTCTCTCTCTCTCTCTCTTTTCATGATGAACTTGATCTGGAAACTGCACACACATATGATAATGTTGTGATTATTATACTATTAAGCACAAAGCTTTGTTACAAAATGCAGAATAATCTGGTCTGGAATGCTTTTACATTCTTTTTTTTTTTTTAATTTTGGAAATTTCTCTACCTGCTTTTTTTTATATTCTACTACATCACTCTAAACTACCTTTACCAATTAGCATATATGTAAATTATATTGCAAAGATTAATTTTCTAGAGTCAAAATTTCAAACACTTGCAACTATCTGTATGACGTTGTACATTTTATAATGCAATTTATTCAAAATAAAAGTAAATTTAGAAATCAAAAAGAAATAACGAATGGAATTTTTTGTTTTAAACGATTTTCTTTTCTTCAGCTTT
This sequence comes from Macrothele yani, assembly GCA_039090855.1. Classification (NCBI taxonomy): domain Eukaryota; kingdom Metazoa; phylum Arthropoda; class Arachnida; order Araneae; family Macrothelidae; genus Macrothele; species Macrothele yani. The sequence continues at coordinate 94,904,119 of CM076993.1, forward strand.
TGCTAAAATTACTGATTCCCCTGACACGGTGGAAGGGCACGTTGATTATTTATTTATTTTCAAATGCACATTTTAGAACATTTGGCTTTATGCATAGTATTTCTAAAAACATATTAATATTGTGAAGTGGATTAACTGAACTAAACTTTTTAAACTAATGATTTTTAAACTAATCCTTGCTTGGGCCATATCTTTGGCCAGTGTATAATGCATAAATGCAAGCCTTGATAAGCAGAATTTTCCAAGAACCTGGGCCTGGGCTCTCTAAGCCTTTGGACCCAGGTGGGCCCGGCTCCTAAAATTGAGCCCAAACTGATCTCTAGTGTACAACACTGTGGCATACTGGCACCTTTTTTAAAGTTAGAGAACGTTATCAGTTTGACTTTAATTTAACAAAAGATTATGCAGTTGCTGAATTGATACTGAATAAGATTTAGTAATTAATGACATCATGGCAGCTTCAGTTATTAATATACAGTGAAAACTTTTGAATTACGGGTTTTTATAGAGATAATATTTAGTACAGTTGGTCAAATTTTTGAAATAGAATCTAGTTCATCGTCAGGACTATGCCACTGAAGTAGTTGTTGCCATTCGGTCAGTAGTGCCCAACTGCAATTATCATTAAATGTGGTACTTCTCGCTATTTTTATACCTTCTTCAAGTTTCCTCTTTATTAAGTGTGATTGGTGTGTGAGTATTTTTACTGAGTCCCATGTTATGGAGTGTCCACTTGCTTATACATGTCTGTCTAACCTTGTCTTGTTTCCAATGTTTCTAATAGCTGCTTTATGTTCCTCCATATGGACTTTTACACTTCTCCCTGTTTCAACTATACATACCTATATAGCTACAGCAGTGGCGGCTTTTCAGGTGAAGTAGGTGAAGTGCCTCTTCACCTATTTTACTTAAAATAAAGTTTTATTCAGTAATTTGTATAATATATTATTTTTTGTCTCTATTGTGTTACAAAACACTCAAAATTTTGATTAGATATCAATTCACATAGTGCGTTCAAGACGGAAAACAAGTCCTCATATGCAAAACAGTGCAAGTGAAGAGCCGAAATGAAAACCCTTGGAAGTCTGCAGCTGTCGACCAAGTTGCTATGGTAACCGTGACGTCAACCTTCCCTATCTGGCGCGCAAGTGAAGTGTTTTATCTTTCGGCTTCGAAGCTTTGCAGATGGAATCGTGACCTTCGAAGGAGATCATGGTGAAACGTTATGTTTTACCCAGGGCATCTTGCAGTGTTGTGATACATGCTTTCCGAAAGGGATTTGTTTTTTCGTGTTTTGTGATTATTTGTCAAAAAGTTTAGCTGTTTCTGTAGTTTCGTGTACAGTTTAACAGTTAGTGATAGTTTTAATTAAAGTATGTATCCTGTGAACGACATTGTTTGTAATTTATTACAAACTCCATTTAATCGGTGGAAAGATGAAGATAAAAGAGACATTTTACTTCAAAAACGACCGACGGTTTCACTGAAAATTGTTGCCAAAAAAGAAATCAAGAAGAGCGGTAAATCCTACAATATTAATTTTAAAAATTGTTGGTTTACTGAATATAAATGGCTTTGTAGTACTTCTGTGTTACAAAAATTATTTTGTTGGCCCTGCTTACTTTTTAGTAATAAACATTCGGCGTGGAATAAAGACGGATTCTCAGATTTATTAAATATAACACGCTCACTTCATAAACATGGTGATTCTAGCGAACACCTGAAATGCGAGTTAATGCTAAGGAATTTTGAAAAAAATCGGAACACCATTGCCGATGCCCTGAGGGAGAATGCTAGGCTTTTGAAAATGCATTTCAACAAAAACGTTTGTTTAAATAGACTTTTACTGCAGACAGTGATTGATGCAGTATTATATTTGAGCAAACAAGAACTAGCATTCCGTGGCCATGACGAAAGCATGGACTCGATAAATCGTGGAAATTTCAAGGAATTACTTTCATTGTTGATATCAAGAAGTCCTTTAGAAATTCAAAATCAATACGAAAAGATAAAAAATGTCTTCACAGGTGACTCAAAAACTATTCAAAATGAATTAATTGAATGTATTTCTGAATATATAAACGATCACGTTAAAAATGAAATAAATGAAGTTCAATGCTTTTCTATTCAAGTAGATGACACCACAGACATAAATCAGACTTCTCGGTGCTCTTTAATAATAAGATTTGTTGATTCGGAAGGTGTATTGGCTGAGCGATTTTTGGGTTTCCACGACGTGAGTGGAGATCGAACGTCAGAAGCTTTATACAAAATGTTAGACAAAATTTTGGAACAATTCGATTATCAACACAAATTAATAGGACAATGTTATGATGGGGCAAGTGTAATGTCTGGACACTTGAATGGGCTCCAGAAAAAAAAATCAAGGATAAAGCTTCTCAAGCTGTTTTTGTTCATTGCTTAGCACATCGTTTGAACCTTGTACTACAGCAGAGTTTTTCTAAAATTTCAAAGTGTCGTATATTTTACGCAAGCCTCACTGGAATTCCTTCGTTTTTTCACCACTCAGTGAAGCGATCTTATACACTCACATCTACAACCGCAAGATGCATACCAACCATAGCAGAAACTCGATGGTCCTCCACTTCGAAGTTAGTAAGTGTAATTGTTGAAGATTGGGATAAATTGAAGGAAGTATTCGAATTTCTGACAAATAGTGAGCAATCAGACAAAAAATCAATCCAGCTTGCCAAGGGATTTTTAAATGATATGAACACTTTTGAATTTACATCTTTGGCAATAGTATTTAATGAAATTTTTGGCCCCACCGATCGATTATTCGAAATTTTGCAGAAAAAATCACTAGACATAAAGTACTGTGTAACTCAAATAAAAAACTCGTGAAATTTTGAGTCTTAAAAGGAACGATGAAGTATTTGAAACACTGTTTGGAAAAGCTAGCAAAATCACAGAAATAAGCAGATCTAAATGGGAATGTGCTGCTCTTACACAAGAAACAATTTTTAAAAATTATAAACAATTGTATTTTCAAATTTTAGACCACATTCTTATGGAAATGGATATAAAATTTCAAGACTGTGAAAAACTTCAATTTGTTTGTCTTGCTGACACAACCAAATTCAAACAATTTAATTCAAGCTTTCCCTCTCACGCTTTTGAAAATCTACAACATTTTTACGGAAAAATATTTACTAAACTCCAGCGCCTTAAAAATGAACTGAGTCTTGTATATGCCAATGAAAAATTAAGGAATATATCGACTCAAGAACTTCTTCGAGTGCTTCATGAAGATAAAGACATTTTTACAGAAGCTTATAAATTGGTTGCCCTCATTTTAGCCATTCCATCTACAAGTGTGTCAGTGGAAAGAAGTTTTTCTTGCCTTAAAAGAATACAAACTTACTCAAGAAACACCATTTCTCAAGACAGACTTGCTTCTTTGGCAAATATTTCTATTCAGAAAGATATTTTATTGATGCTTACGAACAAACAACTATTCTATGACGACATAATCGACAAATTTGCAGCTTTAAAAGAAAGAATTGATCTAATATACAAAAAATAGGTCAGTCCTCATATAGTGATTTTCATTGAAGACAGTAGATATCTTTTCATATTGCTCTTGTAGCTCTTCACCTATTTTTTCAACCACGAGCCGCCACTGAGCTACAGTATATTGGTATATACCTATATAGTATAAAAGTCCATGTGGAGGAACATAAATCAGCCATGAGACAGCATTGGGAAGAAGGCAGAGTTAGACAGTCAGGTACACGCAAGTGGACACTCCATAAAATGAGACTCAATAAAAATATTTATATAGGTATATGTCATCATCATCATCATCATCAATCCACTGCTGGATGAAGGTCTCCTCAAGTTTCCTCCACAATGGTCTGTCTTGTGCCAGTCACCTCCATGTCACTCCCGCATACTTTCGAATTTCATCCACCCATCTCCCATGTGGTCTTCTCCTGGGTCTTTTCCTGTCCCTTGGAATCCAATCTAAAATTTCGGCTGTCCATTGATAGTCTGTCCTTCTGGCAGTATGTCCAGCCCATTGCCATTTCAGGGATTTAACTCTGATGATGATGTCTTCCACTCTTGTTATTTTTCGGATCCACGAGTTCCTCTTCTTATCTCTCCTGGTTACACCAAGCATGCACCTCTCCATGCTGCTTTGAGTTGTCTGCAGCTTTTGTATGTCTCTTTTAGTTAAGGTCCACGTCTCTGCACGATACGTAAGCACTGGAAGGATGCATTGATCAAACACTTTTCTTTTAAGACATAATGGCATATTGCTCTTGAAAATTATGCTGTTTCTTCCAAAAGCTCTCCAGGCAAGTTTTGTATGCCGATTAATTTCTTCATCAATGTGACCCTCACTTGATATCTACTGTCCAAGATAAATGTACGTGTCTGTTATCTCCAGCTTTTCTCCATCAATCGATAAATCTTCATTTCTTGTAAAAGCATTGAACATTACTTTTGTCTTCTGAAAGTTCATTTTTAATCCCACTGCTTTACTCTTGTCAGCAAGTTCCTGGATCATACTCTGCAGCTCTGATGGGGTAGTTGCAAAAATGACTACGTCATCAGCAAAACGAAGGTGTGTTAGATAATCTCCATTAATCTTTATTCCTTTGTTTTCCCAGTTCAGTGATTGAAAGACATTTTCCAATATGGCATTAAAGAGCTTGGGAGATATGGTGTCCCTTGTCTCACTCCCTTTCCAATTTTTATGTGTGTTGTATTTTCAAACAGCCGAATCTTTGCACTTGCATTTTCATAGATGTTATTAATAATATTAATGTATGCATCTTCAATACCGCAGGATTTCAGAGCCATTGTAACTGCTGATGGTTTCACCGAATCAAAGGCTTTTTCATAATCGATAAAAGCTATGTGTATACGTATATATATATATATACCTATGTAGCTGAAGGGGAGAAGTGTAAAAGTTTGTATGGAGGAACACAAATCAGCTATTAGAAACAATACAAGACTAGACAGACATGTACAAGCAAGTAAATATTCCATAAAGTGGAACTCAATAAAAATAATCACCTGTCAATCACATGTAGTAAGGAGAAAACTTGAAGAAGGGATGGAAATAGTGAGAAGTACCACCACACTTAACTGTAACTGCAGTTGGGCACTCTTGACCGACTGGCAACAACTGCTCTAGTGATGTAGTCCTGACAATGAACTAGGTTTAAGTTGAAAATTTGAACACCAAATGTGCTAAAAATTACTTCTGTAAAGCCCATAATTATTATTATTATTATTTTGCTGTACATGAATAAGACTGTTTAGAAAAAACTGAAACATATAAATATGAGTGTTGTACCGAAAGTAATGTGAAAGTGGGCATAATTTTTTTAGTAACTGACAGATCATTCAAATTGCACATGTTGATAGAGTAACTCTTTCTCTATACAGTCTCCATCACAAGCGATGCATTTGTGCCATCGTTGAACCCAACTCTTGAATTCTCTTTGAAAAAATTCAGGTGTGGACTGTTGTACCCACTTCTTCGCAGCCACTTTCACTTTGTCTGTGTCATGAAATCATTGGGCCTGGAGATTGTCCTTCAATGGACCAAACAGGTGGAAGTCAGATGGTGCTAAATCTGGGGTGGATGGGGGACCATTGGCCAGCCTAATTTGCTGATCGCCTGATTTGTTGCCAAAGATGTGTGTTGTCTCTCATTGTCATGGTGAATGTGGATCTTTCTCAGATTCTTGTTCGGCCTCTTCCTCCTTGTGTCTTCTCGAAGCTTCTTGAGTGTCTCAATGCATCGCTCGCTGGTCACAGTACAGCCATGTTCCAGAAAATCAAGGAGAATGACACCCCAGTCATCCCGGAAAACAGTCACCATGACTCATTGTGAGAAGAATTGGCAGGGAAACACGTAACACACTAAACATTAGAAGAATTCTTGAAATCGTCATATCACGCATAAGTTACATTGAATTTATCATTTTCAATGCAACTTACACGTGATATGACGATTTCAAGAATTCTTCTAAAGTCATGACTTTCTGTGCTGATCACTGGGTCTTGAACTTCTTAAGTCTTGGTGAAGAGGTGTGATGCCCATTTCATGGATTGATTCTAAAGTGTTCTGAGTATGTTGCCAATACGAGGGGATGCTGGAAAGTTCTTCGCCTAACCCACTTCCTGTAATTGTAGCACTATTTTGTCATTGCAGCTTGAAAGAGTGTCCCTTTGTATTGTGAAGTGCCAATTTTCAGACTAATAGCTCTTTTTTTTTTTTTTTTTTTTTTTGGGCTGATGTTTGATGTCCTGAACTGAATCATGTCAATGCAAAGTGTTGAATTTTCAAATGTGGAACTCCGGGCTGTCATAAAATTTCTGTTCCTGCAGAAGAACATTGCAAAGGAAATTTATGAGTGTATGATGCAAATTTTAAGTGACAATTGCCCTTTATATTCCACTGTGAAGAAATGGTGCACCAACTTTCAGCGTGGAAACTTTGAGGCCGAAGGTGCAGCAAGATCTGGCAGGTCTTCAACAGTGACAACACCCGAAATTGTTGAGCGTGTTTGTGACTTGATTTTGTCAGATTGGTGAATCCCAGCTAAAATAATAACTGAGACACTAAAGATATCCAGGGAACGTGTTGTGTTCATAATTCATGAGCACTTGGATATGCAGAAGATGTCAGCGAAGTGGGTGCCCAAATGTTTGAACGCCGATGAGAAACGAAAACGAGTGGACACTGTTGATGAAAAGTGGTTACATCACTACGATCCAGAGACAAAACAACAGTCCCTGCAGTGGTGGCACTTGGGTTCTCCACGCCCAAAAAATTCAGACCCAAAGGTCTACAGGAAAGGCAATGGCAACGTTTTTATGGGATTCGGAAGGCGTTTTACTGACTATCTCCCAAAAGGCCAAACAATAAATTCTGAACACTATTTCAACTTGCTGTGCCGATTAAATATGGCGTTGAAGGAAAAAAGGCAAGGAAAACTGTGCAAAGGTATTCTCTATCTGCAGGACAATGTGCTGGCTCACAAGACAATGGATGTTTTAAGGGATCTGGAGTTTAAGTGCATAGATCATCCACCCTACTTACCAAACCTTGTTGCATCAGACTATTTCCTGTTCCCAAACTTTAAAAAATGTTTGAAAGGGAAGCATTTTTGAATTATTCGGAGGTGATATCAGCAGCAGTATTTGAGTGATCAGACTTGAATTCTTTTTTTTTTTTTTTTTGGAAGAGTTAAAGAAACGCTGTGCCAAGTGTGTTGAACTTTGGGTTGAACTTTTATATGAACTTTTATATATGTCTGTAAGTTTCATAGTTCTAGCCCATTTCCTTCTTGGTGAGGCTGAGAACTTATCAGCATCTCCTCATATGGGCAAATGAGTGTAAATGAAAAGTTTTCACAAAGGAATCCAATTGTCAGTCCATTCAAACCTTTGAGGAGAAGACAATTTCTTTACTACGATTAAATTTGTAGCCCATTCCTTAAATATGCATCTTACCCTGCAAAATATTTGAATTCAGGGCTTTGTTAGAACATTGCCTTTTTTCCAGACTGTAGTCTTTCTGCCATTTCCAGTTTGTTGCATCTATGTAACACATTTGCTGTTTTTTACGCTTTCCAACCGTAGGTTGAAGAAGCGTATATGCTCCAGCTTTGTCCGTCTGTCTATCCATCCGTCCGCACGATAACTCGCGTATAAGTGGTTCGATTTGGATGAAATTTTAGTATGTGGTAGGGAACCACCTGGGGATGAACCCTATTGAAAATGGGCGAAATGGGGTCAAAGGTCAGGACATAGGAGTGGGATCCATTTCATTGCCCTTATGCATCATAACTTACGTAAAAATGCTTCGATTGAGACAAAATTTATCTTGTTTTTCTGGAAGTATACTTAACTGGTTCAGTTGAATATTATCGAAATGGGGTCAAAGGTCAGGGCATAGGAGCGAAATTTATTCAACAACCATTATCCTCATAACTTGAGTAATGATTTCTGGTATGTTGGAAAGCATATCATAATCAATTCATTGCATAATTTTACTAACTTGTGATATGTATTTATTTTTTTTTGTATTATTTATTTTCAGACTTCCCATTAGTGATGATGAAGGTTCATTAATCAAACGCTGTCCAAATTGTCATGTTCTCATTGAAAGGGATGAAGGATGTGCACAAATGATGTGCAAACGCTGCAAGCATGTTTTCTGCTGGCATTGTTTGGCATCTCTTGATGTAAGTAATTGTTTCTGCTCTTGTAACTACACTTTTTTCTTAACAATTTCAGAAATTAGTCACATATCTTTGCTTCATGATATTTCAGTTCAGCTTGGTGTGAATCCTCCATAATTCATTCAAGGCTTTTCATGTAATATTGATACCAGTTAGAAAGATGAAAAACTTGTATTAGTACATTTTTGTAAGATGTGAATTTCACAAGCAAAAGCTCTGTTCACTGGACTTTCAACTTGACACTTGTCTTGATCACACTGAGAACATAATATTGATTCCAGAGTTCACATGGTGGAATTTCACCTTGTCTCTTTTCAGAAGAAATTCCAATGCTTTGCTATTGCACCCAAGTTCACATGACACTTGAATGCTACTATTTAAATCTTCCAAATTTTTCAACATGCAGACTGAAGTGTGATTGGATATATATCCAGTCCCTTACAACAATATCCAGTCTCTTATTACTCAAGTCAGTGTATGCTGTTTTTGCTTTGTTCTCGTGTTAAGTATACACAGTGCTGTGTAGATACTGAGGTATGTAATTTTAAGATGTGTTAGTAATTTAGATATACAGAGTGATTCACTCGAGACTTTACACCCCCCCCCACCCAAAGCGCTATAATTTAGAAAAGGGAAAATATTTCAAGCTGAAATTTGAAGACGAAGTGCCTTACCTTTTTGCAATCACATTGATATCAGAGATGTTGAAAATGTCTGCCATTTGCATCCAAACAGAGATCAACTCGTCTCTGCATATTGTCAAATGCACGCCTCAGCATGTTGGTATTTATTGCTTCAATTTCCTGTGTGATGATGTTTTCCAGCTGCCGAATAGTCCTAGGCATATTGCTGTATACAGTACCTTTCAGATGACCCCATAAGAAGTAATTGGGTGGAGTTAAATCTGGAGACCTGGGCTGCCACAAACCTTTGGAGATGACCCAATCACTGAAGAAACTTCGAATCCCAGCCATTCAGGCATTGGAAATGTGACAAGTCGCACTATCCTGTTGGAAGAAGCCATTCTGCAGTTTAGTATCATCCAGGTGGTTCACGAACTGCGTGAAGATATTGAGATACACTTCTGTGTTGACAGTCTGTTCAAAGAAAATGGGACAGATTATTTGGTTCCGTGAAATGGTGCACCATTCACCAATATTTATGGGATGCATTCTTTCCTCGTGAATGACGTGGGCAGTGATGTGTTCAGGCATCTCTCGGGGGTGCTTGGCATCCCCGAAAATCCATGAACTCCCCCCACCACCACCACCATAGGTTTTTGAGTGGTCTCCCCTTACATTTAGTCTAATTGGTTTCGTTTATAGCTGAATATTTGGAGAAATTAATTTAAAAAAATTAAGAAAATGAGGGAAAATATTATAATAAAAAGCAAAATCCACATGTACTTCAAAATTACTATTGTCCTTCAATAAAACATTTAGCAGTCCTTGCTGGACGGGCAATTAATTTTTCAAGCACTGACAACTCGGACTACTTCCGCAATAAAAACCTAATTCCGCAGAGTAGAGATGTTTGCACTGCAATACATCATTATATTTTGGAAGCTGGCATTAAGCTTTGTTTCAGTCTTCTGGATGCCGACTTTTCATGTATATACACTGACAGAAAAAAATCCCAACACCAAGAAGGGGTTGTGTTAGATAAACGACAGTTGGTAGGCGGTGAGAGTACATCTGTAAGATGACGTCTATGCGAATTTCGTGCTCGGCGCATATGTGTGGCGCTAGTAGCACCCTCGGAACATGCAAAGCAGGTTTGCTGTAAATACGCGCTGTAACGTTCGTGAGCGTTAGTTATCGTTGAGATTCGATGTAGTGTGTTGATGTTAGTCAAGAATGCCTTTAAGAAGACTAAGAAGCCATTAGCAACAGCTCACGGAGTTTGAACGAGGTCGTGTAATAGGGCTACGAGAAGGTGGGTTTTCTTTTGGCAATATTGCAGAACGACTTGGCAGGAATGTAGCCACTGTGCATGATTGTTGGCAGCGGTGGTCAAGGGAAGGTACTGCCTCAAGAAGACCAGGTTCCGGACGGCCACATGGCACTACTGAGAGGGAAGACCGCCGTGTATGGCGTATGGCCGTGGCGCATCGTACCACGTCTGTAGCAGCAATTCGAGCTGCAGTTGCCACCACAGTGACACAACGAACTGTTACAAATTGGTTACTTGAAGGACAGCTCCGAGCCAGACGCCCTGTAGCGTGCATTCCACTTACTCCAAACCACTGCCGTTTGTGACATCAGTGGTGTCAAGCTCGAGCTCATTGGAGGACAGAGTGGAGATCTGTTGTATTCTCTGATGAAAGCCGGTTCTGCCTAGGTGCCAGTGATGTCCATGTGTTGGTTAAAAGGAGGCCAGGTGAGCGCCTGCAACCAACCTGTCTGCGGCCGAGACACACTGGACCTACACCTGGAGTTATGGTCTGGGGAGCAATTTCCTATGACAGCAGGAGCCCTCTTGTGGTTATCCCATGCACCCTGACGGCACAGTTGTACGTCGGTCTGGTGATTCAACCTGTTGTGCTGCCATTCATGAACAGCATTCCAGGGGGTGTTTTTCAACAGGATAACGCTCGCCCTCATACTCTGTAGAGCATGTTGTAACCCAACATGCTCTACAGAGTGTCGACATGTTGCTGTGGCCTGCTAGATCACCAGATCTTTCACCAATCGAGCACGTATGGGACATCATTGGACGACAACTCCAGCGTCACCCCCAACCAGCTTTAACCGTCCCTCTATTGGCCGACCAAGTGCAACAGGCATGGAACTCCATCCCACAAACTGACATCCAGCACCTGTACGACACAATGCATGAACGCTTGCATGCTTGCATTCAACATTCTGGCGGTTACACCGGTTATTAATGTACCAGCATTTCACATTTAAAATGGCTCTTCTCGCGCTTACATTAAGCTGTGATCTTGAAACCTTAATCGATTAAATATGTTACCTATACAAATGTATTGCTGCCATTTCATTCCTCTACAACTATTTTTTCGTGGTGTTTGGATTTTTTTTTCCATCAGTGTAGTTAAACCTCAGAGTAGCTAATGAGACGTTAGCGCTTCCAACACAACAAAATATTTGCTACCTAATTTTTAACAATAGCAAATTGCTAGAAATTGTTCCCCATAAAAAGTTTTTTTTTTTCTTACGGTAGGAAGTTTGCACTCCTCTGAATTTTTTTTTTTTTTTTTTAAATCGAGGCACCTCAAACTGCCATCCAAACAGTTAGTATTTTTTATTTTTTTGCTACTATGTGCTAATCTAAATGATCTAATGGGTTTGAAATGAAACGACAGAGGAATGGCTTACACCCTACGTTTTCAGGTAACACTGTAAGGATTTCTTAATAATCAGAAATACACTTTTAGTAAGGCGAGGACATGTTTACCACTCTTAATGTTTTGTGGGAGAGGGGGGGATTTTTTCCAGCACAGCGTTATCTTACTAGCATCCTCAATATTTTACACCACCCCATGATGAAATCCATGATGCATTACTGAACTAAAGCAAAGGTATAACATGTTTACATTTTAAATCACTTGTATGTGTAGATTTCTTGAAATTTGTATTTGCGATACACGAGCATAAGAAAATTTTTACACTCTATTTAAATATATATATATGACAAAACTGTGATTTATATGTATTTAATCAGTCAACAAGTTTCAGCCCCCTCAAAATTTGAATTTTCCGCCCGGGAAAAAAACTCTGAATACAACACTTGACATGGGGATTGTCACTCGCCCATACTCATGTACTCTGTGAGTTCACATAGCCTGAAAAGTGGAACCAGGTTTCTTCCATGAACCACGTAATGTCTAATATGCCTGAATTTTTACTGACAGATTCCTTAAACCACCGGCAGTAATGCATTCGCTTCGGCATGTCAATTGGCAACAGCTCATGAACAACTGTAGCACAATATGGTTCCAGTTTACCCATTTTTGTAGCCCTCTGGCAGGTAGAATATGACAGTCCTGTTTCTTGTGACAGCCTGTGTAATGGTTTCTTTGGAGACTGTAACAACCTCTTTTTCACACACTGCACAGTATTTTCTGACATTGCAGGTCACCCTCCTGAATGCGTATCAAACATGGTTTCCTGTCATCTCAAGTTTCTTCACAAGATTTGAAATTGTTAGCTTCATAGGTGGTTCCCGATGGGAATATTTCTTCTTAAACTCTTTCTGACACTTCTTGAAAGAGCCGAAATTCCAATAACTTTAAACAACAAGCACATGCTCTGCAATCGTGAACACCATCATACGTGATGCTAGCCAACAAAAAGAATGGTGTGAAACCGTTCCCACTAGATGTCATGTATTGTGGCGCCATCTGAACATATGAGCCAAACGGCGCAGATATGGATGCGAATGTCAGAACATACGGCACATTGTCTTCAAATTTCAGCTTGAAATGTTTTCTCTTTTCAAAATTACAGCCCTTTTTTGGGGGGTGAATCACTCAATACAATTTACATGCCCCGAGTGAATCACTCAGTACAATTTAGTAATTTGTATATAATGTAGAATACTGTTCTTAGATCATTATAGCTATTATAATTGAAAACAGATTTTCCTTGATTTATTAAGAGTGCAAGTGCTGTTTCATACATGCTTGTTGTGTGTATTCTTACTGTAATAAGAAAATTGTGTTTATTTGCAGGATGATTTTCTTCTGCGCCACTATGACAAAGGTCCATGTCGGAATAAACTTGGCCATTCTAGGGCCTCCATGATTTGGCATAGAACTCAGGTATGAAATGTCTTGAATGATGTTAATTATTGGTTCCAAGAATTTTTATGCATATGAGATGCCATAAGTGAAGACCTTGTTGCTTGTTTGAGTTTGCCAAATCAGTGGACATTTGGCAGATTTTTCTATGGAACTAGAAGTGAAATCATTATCGCCAACAACTACAACCATTCCCAGTCTATTGCTGGATGGTCTCCCCATGTCTCTTTTTTAACTATATCTTGGGCAGTTCTCTTCCATGCCACCTGAACATGCTTTCGAATTTCATCCAACTATCTCCCATGTGGTCTCCTTCTGGGTCTTTTCCTGTGCGGTGGTATCCAGTATAGTATTTCAGCTGTCCAGTGGTGGTCAGTTCTTTTAATATGTCCATCCCATTGCCATTTGAGGGTCTTTACTTTAATCATGAAGTTAATCTACTCTTGTTCTTTCCTGATCCATGAATTACTTCTATCTTTTTTAGTAACACCAAGCATGCATCTCTTGATGCTTCTGAATGTCCTTTTTAGTTAAAATCCATGTCCCTGAGCCATAAGTAAGAACTGGAAGGATGCACTGACTAAACATCTTTTTTTAAACATAATGGCAAATTGCTCTTGAAAGTTTTACTGTTTCTTGCTCTTAACCAAGTTTTGTACATACATACATATTACTAAGCTGTTCTCTGAGATTCAGAGGTTAGCTACACAATGAAATACAAACTACCAGATAATTTTCATGTACTGTTGCCGTATCACACTTCTCCATTTAGAGCGATCTTGACACACAACCCAGGCTTCACTGACATCCATCACATGACGTACACAAGATCTTCTATACTTCATACTCACAATGTTCTCATGCAGATACTCCTGAATCTGATCCTCCCATGACTTCCTTGGCCTTTCTCTGCATTTCCTTCTTGCCTCTTGGGCTAAAAAAAATTCTTAATAAGCATCTCATCACTCATTCTTCCAACATGGCCAAACCACCAAAGCGTATTAGTCTCCACCTTGCTAACAACATTTTGCTTCACATTACACAACTGCAACACATCTTCATTTTTCACATGAACAGAGCGTGTCTTGCCCCCCCCCCCGAAGTAACACATTTCTCCAGCACACAAATGACTCACGTTCCTTCTGTAGTACCCAGGTTTCACTGCCATACATCAGAGTAGGAACAATTACACTTTCATGCACAGCCTGCAGGACTCTCTAGAGAACCCATCATTCCTGTGAAAACCTCCTAAAGCAGCTATGACTTTCAATGAAGAATTCACTCGCCTACTAATTTCACCATCCAGTTTGTTCTGTCTGTCAAACATGCTTCTTAAATACACAAACTCATTCACCTGGTCAATCACTGTGCCATTTAGACTTATATTACATTCAGTACTAACAGAGTTCCTCACTCAGAATCATAACTTTGATTTTTCCCTTGTTTATACTCAGTTTGAATTTCATGCATACTTCGTACATCCGGGACAACATACTCTGCAACTCACTTTTGCTCTCTGCCAACAGGACTGTGTCATCAGTATACAGCAATCTGCACACACGGATATTAACAAGACATAAACCAGTATTGTCCATCTTGGCATCACGCATGCACGCATCCATAAATACACTTGTGGACAATGAAATTTGCGAACCTAGAAGAAAACATGCCACAACCACGAAACTTTGCAAATACTAGAGTGCGTGCTGGTATGCAAATGATCCACGTTTGGTGTGAGTGCGCATGACCACACACCCTGTGGTGGCACTGCAAGCACTAACCAGCAGCATTATAAACTGGTGTGTAATCGATGCCCCATGAAAGCAAAAAAGCACCGGTCGATGCAGCAAGCAAGAGTACAGAGTGACAAGAATGCCAGGTAGACACCAGAGATGTCGATTTATTCAACTTACGGACTTTGAGATAGGCCTGATCATTGGGCTGAAAACCACAGGGTGGTCGGCACACTGTATAGCCTGCCATGTAAATCATTCTGACCATGCTGTCCGACTGTGTTGAGAGCAGTGGACATGTGACAGCACTGCCACATGGCAGAGCAGCTCCAGATTGCCCAGGAGGACCACCGGTAGAGAGGATCGATGGATCGTGGACCAGGCACGAACCGAACCCATGGGGACCCAGTCCACTATACAGGCAGATGTAGTGGCTCTTGTGTACTCATGAACCATTTCCCGACGCCTCGCAGGACGACCCCAGCGCCCCTTACGTGTGCTGCCATTAACACCGGAACATCGCCAGCTCTGTGCGCAGTGGTGCCAGGCTGGAGCAATGTGGAATGCCACAGACTGGCAACAGGGTGCGCACGCGTGCTTGAAAACCTGGAAAGTCCTGGAAAATCATGATTACGTTTTCAAGGCCTGGAATATCCTGGAAAAACGGTGTTTTTTTAATGCTGTCTTGAAAAGCCTTGAAATTTGAAATTAGTACTTAAAAAAATGCCCTTTTAGGAAATCGTGTTACTGTTACCCCTTCATTTTTTAAAGTTCCCTTTCTCTGTTCTCAAAAAAACCACAGGCAGCGGTTTCTGACGTGCACCAAATTCTAATTTGGCTGGGGGAAAAAAAAAGAAAAAAAGGCACTACTTCCAGTGCAATAAAATTTAATGATTACTAGTAGGTCGAAGGAGAGCTTGATGTCCGTCCGACAACTGAGAACGGAAGGGGAAAGAAGAGGCATTTAGCATTTGCAGGGGGTCGCGTATGCACCAAGTCAGCTGGCATCCACCAGTGAGGAGTATGCCTGAACAACACATTCATCTTCTTCTTGTTTATGTGCATGATACCCTCCTCCCTCAAGAGACTTCCGCTACTTATGATAAAAAATAAGAAAACTATCTTTGCGAATTTTTCACGAAAGTAGCTGAAATTTTTACATTCACTGTAATTGGATTACAGAAGCTCACTTCCAAAATTCCAATTGAATCGGTTTAAAACTTTAAAAGTTAGCATTGGTAATTTTTATTATGTGTGCCTCTTTGGACAGAGTGAGCCTCCAGCAAAAGGGTGTTACCATAGCAACGGTTGATTGACAGCTGGGAGCGCCGATCTGAAGCCTTGGGTTGGGAAGAAAGCAAACACCTGTTTATCACTTCCACAGCTCAAAAGGACTAGGAGAATATTTTCAGAAATCCATTTTTCCGAATTTTGAAAATAACACAGTAAAATTTTTACAGTAGTTAAGATACATCACAATAAAGTTCTAGTGCAAATTTCTGCCAAATTCCGTTAGGAACTTTAGCAGATGCAAAAAAAAAAAAAAAAAAAAAAAAAATCCGTTGCGTAATCGGATTGAAAAAAAGAAACAGTAATTATAAATTACGGGAAAAGCAAGTGAATTATTTTTTTTTAGATGCCATGGTTTATTTAAACAGAGTGATCCTTAAATTTTTTTTCTGTGATGATATGGACTCTATTTTAATTACAAACATACGTTTTTATTCAGACGTCTGAGTTACTGTTTTAATAAAAAAATCGTCTATAATTAAAAAGTTTTCAATGGATTTAAGCAATATTCAGCAGATAAACAAACGTATTTCAGTAAATTGCAACATCATGACGTAAATTTGGTAATTTAATTTTGTCTTAAAATTGGGGAACATTTTTTTTTTTTTACAATTTCTATTATAGTTAAAGTGAAGGAGGAAATGTGCAATTTGACAGTTCAGTGAGCTGCAGGTGGTGATTTATGGCGATGTGCCATTCCAAAGGTTGTGTGTGTGGACGCGTCCTCCTGCTGTTTGATCTTAATCGGAATGTTTTTGTGCAGGGGGGGGTTGAGAGAAATATCCGTTTCAGCTTTACAGCTTTCACGGCTCTTTTTTTTTTTTTTTTTTTCTTGGTAATAAATAAAAATCATAGTTGCTGCATTCACCATTGATCCGTGTTTGCATTTCTTGAATATAAACAGCAGACAATCTGAAACAGTGTTGGGTGGGTCTTGATGTTCTTCATTTTGCATATGCTGAGTTCAGTTCTGTGGGAATAAGGAATGACTTATACTGTGAATATATACAAAACTACATATTTTTGAGCTGAAAAATAGGTCTACTTGTACACAGTAGCTAACGTGGTGAACTCAGATGAAGACAATCAGACATACGGACGCCTGATTCCATAAAAAATCAACATAGTTTTTTTATTTACACTACAGGTAAAAAAGCAAAAACATGTTTTTAAACGTTATAAAGGAAAACGGATTTTTGAAACGCAGGACTTGATGATCTTAATTTCTGAAAGTTTCTTTTTTCCACATCCTTTTTTTTTCAATTACAATACTGTCATCATCATCATCATCATTGTCAACCATTATCAATCCACTGCTGGACGAAGGTCTCCCCAAGTTTCCTCCACAACGGTCTGTCTTGTGCCAGTCTCCTCCATGTCACCCCTGCATACTTTCGAATTTCATCCACCCATCTCCCATGTGGTCTTCTTCTGGGTCTTTTCCTGTCCCTGGGAATCCAGGATACTATGAGTTATATCACTTAGTGATATGGCAGATTTTCGGTTGATGATGACAAGATAAATACTGAGTGATGTAAAATGTTGCATAAACTAAAAAAAAAAAAAAGCCCCCCCCCCGAACTTTTATTTGGTCATCATAGCTGATCAACCATTTCATTCCATGAACATCAGCACAGTTCAGTCATTTGAACATTGGGGGTATCTGAAGGAATTCAGCCGTGCTTAAGCGCTCTAGCGCAACGAAACATGCTAATTTTGACAGTTCTATTCCCTTCCTCTCTACCATCCCTAATAATTGAGAGTGCATACTGTATTTTCAAATATTCTATTTATGAGCTAGTTTTCGCGCTGTTCGTTATGCTTTTATTTTCGAAATTCCTAACACTTTTGAACTATGGTTGCAGAAACGTTTATGCTTTGGGTTTGTCTGTAGGATAATTCTCATGAAAGCGGTTGAATTTCGGCGAAATTTTAGTATGCTGTTGGGTACAACCTGGAAACCTACCCTCTTGAAAAAGGTCAAAATTAAATTTAAAGGCCAAGACATAAGAGCAGTATTTGTTCTCCAAGCTTAGGAATGTTAACTCACATAAAATCTGTTTGATTGCGACAAAGTTTTGGTATGTTATCAGGGAGGAGAAACCTACCCTTGTAGAAAATGATCCAACTTGAATTCAAAGGTCAGGGCATAAGAACAGAATTTATTCTTTATGGTCTTGTGCTTGATAAACTTGATCAATTTGCATAAAGCACATTCATCCATTTGCATCTTTCATCATTTTTATTACTTAAAACTGAAATTACTTTACAGTATCATGTTCAGATTATTTTTTTAAAGCATAATAATCATCCTGGAATTTTTTGTATATGGCCTGGAAAGTCCTTGAATTTTTTTGTATATGTCCTGGAAAAGGCCTGGAAAGTCCTTGAATTTTTTTCCCCCAAAAGTGTACGAACCCTGTGGCAATGTGTGGTGTTTGGCGACGAGTGCCACTTCATTTGGGGGACAGATGATCATCGTGTACGAGTGTGGAGTTCCCCGGGTCAACGGCACAATTCCAACCTCGCTATCGAGTGTCACACCTCCCCAACTGCCAGCATTATGGTCTGGGAGCCATTGCCTACGATAGCAGATCAGCTGTAGTAGTGGTACGTGGATAATTGACGGGTCAGTGGTATGTGGATGAGATTCTACGTCCCCATGTGCTCCCATTCCTAGCCGGGAATCCAGGTGCACTATACCAGCAGGATAACACTCGCCCGCACACGGCTCGGGTTGCCCAGGACTGCCTACGTCATGATTCCAGACACTTCCATGGCCTGCCCGCTCCCCAGACATGTCTCTTATCGAACATGTGTGGGACCAATTGAAACGCGGCTGCCGCCATGCCACACTAACCGGGATTTGGAGCACCATCCAAGATGTGTGGGCCAGTCTGCCGCAGGACAACATCAAGCATCTGTTAGCCTCCATGCCGGACCGTGCAGCATGTATCGCTGCACAAGGCGGTGCGATGTGCTATTGAAGATGACCGGACTACATGCCATAGATCCCTTTATAATTTTCCTGCAGCTCTGTTTTTTGCCATCATGTATATCATTCATCTGTATCATTATGTCCATAAAATTTCAGTTCAATCCAATGCTTCCTTCTTGGTGTGCAAATTTCAAGCCAAGTTAGCCAAGTTTTGTATGCTTATTAATTTCTGCTTCGATGTGGCCCTTGCTTTTGTTGTCCAAGGTAAATGTAAGAACATTGTCTAAATTTCCCCCATCAGCCTCTAAATCTTCAATTCTTGTAAAAGCTTTGAAGATCCATTTTGTTTTTTGAAAGTTCATCTTTAATCTTAAAGAAAACAGAACTGAGTAATTAACGCTTATTTGTACATCAATTTTGTTTTTTTGTAAGAGTTGTATTATGTCATCTATCAGTTGTGGAGATATTCAGAATGAGATTGTACACATAATGAAGTTTCAATGCAATGTATAGACCAACTGTCTTCTGTTACAGTATATTGAGGTAGGAGAAATTTAAGATCCACTGCCCCGGTGGCACAGTGCTCTGAGTGCTGGCTTTTGACCATTCATCTGAGATGGGTCCGTGTTCGAATCATGTGAGGCATGGATGTTGTGTTTGTCTTATGGCACTGGCTCACTCCCTTCCCTGGAACCAGTGGCCCAAACTTAGGGATGGGCGACTCTGCTTATAGCCCATTGAGTTACTCATGGTGGTCGTTAAACCCTCATTTACAATCAGCAACAACAAACTTAAGATCCAGTTGAAGAGGTTAAGAATTTTTGGTACAAGAGTAATGACAGCATTGTTGGAAGAAAAAACTGTTTCTTTGATAAGCCAGGATTAACAATACAAATGCACATCAGAAGTAGGTACTTCTTTTGTACATTAGGTTGTGTTAGTTGGTTATTTCCAGGCTGGCAACATGGCCATCAGCTCTAGTAGCCCACTTGTGACATGGTCTGGTACACGGTGCATTAGTAGATGACCCTCAATCCACTAATGTTGAATTCTGCAGTGATTTGCCAGATTTTGGTCTGTCTGTTCACTTGCATGATACTGCCATTCTTCTTTGATCCCTGTGATCCACCAATTGTTTTTGTCTACAGGATTGCTAATTGCTGGAACTTTTTTTGCATATTGCACCATTCACAGCAAACTTTTTCTATGGTTGTGCATGAAAATCCCGGGAGGATGGGCATTTGGGAGATGTTCTAATCAGCATTCCTTTCACCAACTATCATGCCACATTGAAGATTAATTGCTCATATCACTTGCATGTTGCCCATTCCAATCCTCCATTGAATGCTAAATGATGCTTGATAAGCTGGTATGATCGATAGATACTGCACACTATGCTTACATGCTGTCTTACATGTTGGAGTGAACCCTTTATGTGACAAAGGCAATCCCTCCAAGAGGTACCACAGTTTCTGCATGTTGCACTTGTTCATTAATCCTGGTTCTCCTTTATTTTGGACGTGTGTATTTGAATTTAGAAACTCTTCTTAGCCTTCAGAGCTTACTATCATTGACTTAAACATGCTCATGTGCTTTTAATGTTTGCTATTTCAAAAGTTTTACACACTGTGTGTTATCTCTTAAAAAACTAATTTATTTCACAACATACCATTTACAGGTGTTCGAAGTAATCTCCATGTTTCTTTATGACAGTGGCCCAATGTTTGGGCAAGTTTTGTGTTCCAGTCAGGGCACCTCCATTGTTGACGTGTCGGATTACTCTGGTCACCTCATTAGAAACATCCTGAATCATTTCACGTGGAGTGGCTTCTTCAGTTTTGTGAACAAGTTATAGTCTGGTGGGCTCATGTCAGGACTATATAGTGCATGGGGAAGCAATTCCCATCCGTACTTCTCCAGAATGTCTCTTACTTTATGGACAACATTCGGCCTCGTGTTGTTGTGCAAAATGATGACACCTGCTTCAAGCAGGTCAGGCCTTCTTTGGCAAATCTTTGGGCACAAAACACTTTGCAGAAACCTTCTGTAGTATTCTGCTGTTACCAGGCCTGACAAGAGGCGGTGCTGCAGCACCGGGGCCCAGAGCCCGTTCCTAAAGTATTTTTTTCCAATTATTATTTTATGGTGTCGGAACATTTCTCAAGCTATACCGTCACCAGGGTTGGGAAGTTACGTGTAAAAAAAATATCTTCTACATGACGCGTAAAATATGCATAAAAATGTGTAATTCATGTCATAAATGTAAAAAAATGTAATAAATTCAAAACTTGCTTTAAATACAATAGAAAAAATAAAAGTGTTGTATCAAAAGTGTTTTTAAAATAAAATTTTGTAAATATATACAGTATTTGATTTATATGTACAACTACTACTACAATACACATTTAAACGTGTTATTTTTAAAAATTTCTTTTTAATTTAATTTTACTTCAATTTAAAGAAAAATTTAACCTTGAAACTCCGATCATAATTTTGACATAACACTACCACTGTTTATTTGCAACAACATATCGCTGATGTGCGGAGGGGAGAATATAAAAAATTATCCACCGCAAAAAAAAAAGAACGAAGAGTTGCAACTGGTCGGGAAGTATGGGAATGGTGGGTGGGGAGTAGGTGAGGAAACGGAAATATGGATTATGTGGTTGGTGGAGGAGTCTGGGAGGGGGGAGGGGGTATTGCACTGGGGCCCAAGCTCGCTCTCCATGGCCCTGGCTGTTACAGTGGTCCCCTCGGACACTCTGTCTGTTGCTATCACTCCAACTTTGTCATGGCCATAATCATCATCAGCTTAACCTTCGATTGTTGGCAGCAGAACTGGATTTTTCCACTGAACAAACAGATTTCAGTTCTGGTTCAAAATCTCGTATCTAGGTTTTGTCTATAGCTACAATTCTGTCCAAAAACTGCTTGCCTTCTGTCTCATACCTCTGAAGCAATTCCTTTGCAAACTGCTTGCTGCTCTTCACTCAGATTCTGAGGAACTCATTTGGCAGCCAGTTTTCTCTTCTGTAATTTTTCACTTAGGTTTCTGAAAACAGAAGTGGTAGACATGTTTGTTTTGCATGCAATCTCTCCACACGTTTTCTGTCGATCTTCTTCCAAAATGCTGTTGACGATAACCACAGAAGTGTCGTCCATTGCATCTGATGTCTGGCTGCTTCTTGGGTTGTCTTAGATGCTTTCCCAACCTTAGCAGAAATGAGAAGCCCACTGTGACACTGTGCTATGATCCACTACACTAACTCTACAAACTTCACACAAAGCTTTATGAATTTTGGTAGAGGATTTTCCTCGCAAAGTGTCAATTTTAATGTAGAATTGCTGGTTGCTATGCAATATCTGGCCTGACTCACATTCTTCCTCCATCTCCAGGTAGAATTTTTGGAACAGGACCAAATTGCCCAACAAACGTAGACACAACTTTGCATACTGCAGTCTGACACACATCTGGTGCTATGATTGGAGCGATTGCATCATGCTATGGGTAACGACTGTGCAAAACATTTGAAATGACCCGTGCATTTAGAAAAATTAAATTAAACGTTATCTTCTTGAGACATACTGGTTTGCAGTGTAATTCAGTCATTGGAATTATGTATGCTAAGAATGTAAGGAAGAAGTTCTGCATTTGCTTTCTGTCAAATTTTAGTGCTTTATTGTCTACGGTCCTGCCTGACACAAATGATTATTCATGACAATCAGATAAATAATGGATACTAATTATTCATAGAAAACAGATAATAAATGCTGATTATTCATAGTGATTGGATAATGAACACTGATTATTCATAGCAGTCAGATTATAAATACTGAAATTGCTTGTAGTTCTTACCTGAACTTCTATGTAGCATCCCTCAGAAAACTTGAAAATTTCATGACCCTGGAGCAGGAATTGAATCCACATCTCCTGATTTCCATGTAACTATGCTATGGTTGTGCTGGGTGGTGTGACAGATAAGCATGCCCGAACGAAATTGTGGGTTCAATTCTTGTTCCAGGGCGATGAAATTTTCAAGTATTCTGAGAGAAGTTACATGGATGATCAGTAAGAACTACAAGAAGTTTCACGATTTATAAACTGATTGTTGTGAATAATCAGTATTCATTATCTGATTGCTATGAATATTCTAACAATCATGACAATGTTTTATTTTTTTATGCCTTACATTCTTTTTCAGACTCACCTTTAACACTTAAATTTTACAGGTAGTGAAACACAACTGAGATGGAGGGAGAAAGAGGGAGTAGGGAAGGGGAGAGAGAGTTAGAGAAAGAGGGAGGGAGAGTTAGAGAGAGGGGGAGGGAGGGGGAGAGTTAGAGGGGGAGAGAGGGGGGAAGAAGAGAGAGTGAGTAAGTAAAGTTCAACATCTGGGGAAAGGGGGCAACAGCAGTTACTGTAATGGTTACTAAATACAGGGTTTGTACCCCAGAAAATTTATTCCAGGACTTTTCCAGGAGCCTAAATTTTTTCAGAATCTTAGTGCTTTTTTTTATATATATATATATATTTTGCAAGCTGGGGATAAATTTATTGTGCATTTAGAATTCTTTCCTGTGGACTCTGCTGTTGCAGTCTTCTTCAGTGTGTGTGTGTGTGTGTTACACCTTCAATGAAGTGGCAGCATTGCCCTGTATAAAAATTGCTCTGAATAAAACTTGCATGAAGCAATCTGGAACTTAGCACAATGATAATAATACAAAACAGTTTTGCCATGGCACTGTTAAGATTCCCTGTTCCATAGTAATCTATTCCCACTCGCACCGGCAGCAGAAAGGCTAGATATCAATCTCCCTCAGCAAGGAAAGTTGCTAGAAGGAACAACCGTCTTGGACTCACTGGAAGGTTTCCACATGTTGTTATGACTCCTACTGCACACAACTGCTGTACCAGAAACCAAGGTCACTGAAATATGGCATTCAAACATCTTGCACTGCAGCATCACACGAGATGAAAGAGATAACATCTCATCCCCACACTCCATGGAAGCAAGTGATGTCGTCATGAGCAGATGCTGAAGGGAGCTAGAGCAATGTGATGCTGTCAACCCAAATATTTTGACCATTTTTTTTCCATTGCAAGAAAAACTGGAAGACTATCCCTGGACCTTTTCATAAAAATATGAAAAATCAAGAAATTTTCAGACCTGGAAAAAAGGAAAATCAAATTCCACGACTTTTCAAGGGGTCGTGCAAAACCTTTAAACAAAATATGTACTATTTTGTATTATTTAAACATAATGTTGGGTATATAAATAAGTTTTGAGGGATTTGAGGTGAACAAAACACGTTGTTGGAGAACAGAAACAATATTTTAATATTAATCGAAGTATGCTCCCTCTGAAGCTACAACTTTACCCCATCTTTTGGGCAGTGAACGTATGCCCCGAAGGAAGAATTCTGGTTCCTTGGAAGAGATCTAGTTGTCCAGCCAATTTTTGATGTCTTCATAAGAACTAAACCGTTCTCCAGAAAGTGCTGACTGCATCAACTGGAACAAATGGTAATCCGATGGCACAATATCTGGCGAATATGGCGGGTGGGGTAGAACTTCCCAGTCGGATCCTTCTAAGTACTTTTTCACAGGTTGATAAACATGTGGTCTAGCATTGTCATGCTGTAAGATGACTTTGCTGTGTCTATTCTCCCATTCCGGCCGTTTTTGCATGAGAGCTCATTTTAAATGCATTAATTGGGTTCGATACCAATCACCAGTAATAGTTTCTGACGGTTTCAGCAGTTCATAATGGATCACAACACCCTTCTGGTTCCACCAGATACACAGCATTCATTACCTTTGAACCATGGATATTGCGTTTTGGTGTTGAAGGACCTGGTTCACCTGGCTTCACCCATGCTTTCTGTCGTTTAGGGTTATCGTACCATATCCATTTCTCATCAGCAGTAATAATAAGATGCAAAAACCCTTTCTTTTTTGCCTTTGAAGCAGCAATTCGCAAATGGTTTTTCAACGTTCAAGGTCTCTTTCCCGCAAAGCATGTGGAACCCAATTCCCTTCTTTTTGCACCATTCCCATGGCAGCTAAACATTGTAAAATGCATGGTTGACTAACATTTAATGCTGCTGCTAGTTCTTTTTGGGTCTGGCATGGATTCTTGTCGAGTAAAGCTTCCAATTCAGCATCAGCAATTTTTTTGGGTGGTCCGGAACGTTCTTTATCACCGACATCGAAATCGTTCCTTTTGAATCATCTAAACCAATACACACGTTTTTATGGATGGGGAGTGTTCACCATAGATTCCTGACATTAAGCGATAGCTGTCGGCAGCACTTTTCTTGACAATAAAGTAATGCACTAACATTTCCCGCAAATGCTGTTTTGTCAGGACGAAAGTTGCCATTTTCCATCGAGTAAAACAAATACGTCTTCGCACCTCAATTGAACGTCGTATACAACTCTAACAACTGGCGTCTCGTACTGCGATATCGCAGTGTTGCCACCTTAAAATACATGCAAGCAGTAATAAGTACGACACTGAACGGAAATCCCTCAAAACTTATTTATATACCCAATATATATTTGTTTTTAACAAAATATGTGTTATTTTGTTTCATAAATAATAAATTGCCTTGCAAATAGGTATTTCGTGAATGTTGCAAAATTCAAAATAAAGCTGATTTTTTAACGAATTTAAAATATTGTTTGTTTCTTTTTAGGTTGTTGGAATTTTTGCTGGATTTAGCTTCCTACTCCTGGTTGCTTCTCCCCTACTCCTGTTAGCTGCTCCATGTCTTCTTTGTTGCCGTTGCCGAAACTGCAAATTTTTTTACGAAGAACCAACTCCTTTGTGAAAAGTTGAACGGTTGCTTCCAAATTGCGTCTAGTCACTAAAATGCCGAAATTTTTGCTGAGCAACGCTTTAATGCTGACTGTATTAAGGGAGTTACATGTCTGTGATAATACGTACCATTTGATCAGCTTTTGTTTAACTTGTAGAATTCATGAAATGAAATGAATAATTAAAAAAAATAGCATCACAGATCTGAAAATGGCTGGGCCATCGTAAAAGTATTTTATTTTGTGTAAATGTATGCACCACTTTGTTTGTATATTTGATTCATTTACGTAACAGTGCACAAATATCTGTGTAAATATTTTTTGTGGTGTTTTAGTGTAATTTGTGCGTTTTAGTCCTATATATGTGTTATTTGAATCATAGTGGTATCAAAATGTTCTTTAAAGATAAATTATATTTAATGAAAAATGACAATACCAATTTCTTGAAAGAGGTTTTACTTTATTTCAGTTGGAATTTAATAAAAATTCTAGTTTGAGATATATATGTTGTGAATATATATTCACTGCTAATTTTGCTCCGTGCTTGAAAAGCAACAAGTTGTTCCTCTTAAGTTTAAATATTTTTTTTAAATATGTGTGCCACAGGTTCTTGTGGCTTGCAATTTTGTTATGTTAACTGAAAGAGATGAAACATCCTTTCATGTAAGTTAACACACACATACATAAATATAAGTTATTGTGTGCTTGTTTAAAATTTTCTGTTGGTGCTCTCTCGTGTATTATGAATAATTTCTGTGGTAAACTTTATCACCATTATGTTTCAAAGTTTGTAAATATTATGGGCTTTTACAGGGCTGAAAAAATATGTGCCAGATCTAGGAGCCAGCTCCAGAATTCAGGAGTCGGGCAAAACGAATTCTAATTTCAAATGCACATAAACATAATGTGTAATGATGATGCTGGCACAAAAAGTAATATAATCTACTAAGAAGGCAATATGCTACTGAGGTGGCATAATGAATTTGCTGCATTTTTTTTTTTTTTTACCAAATCCACATATTGCTAAATGAAATTCTAATTTGGTCCATTTTTTTCTTTTCCCATTCTTCCAGTCACTGCTCTCAAAAAATTAAAATTATAGATTTTGATTTTCTTAAAATATAGTTTGTTGTAGTTAAAATGTGTAGATGTAAACTCAAAATATCATATTTTCCTTTGTGTAATCGGGCGTTGGGTGGCTGGTGACGTAGGCCACAAGCCGTGAAATTCAGAAAAAAAAAATGTTAGTATAATTTACAGTGGTGTATGGAAATTCGGGTGCGGGGGAGGGAGCGTTGTATAATCCACGATGATGTGTATATATGACCGTGAAATTAAAAAATACATGTGTATCATTGTAAGATTTTACCTGTTGTAATAATGATCCTGAATAATGATTTCCTACAGAAAAGTTGCTATTCTCAGGATAACCCGAAAGTCCAATAAAGTAAGAAAAAAAAAAAAAGCATAATTTTTTAAATACTTTTGTGTTATTTTCAGGTGAATACAGAACAAAAATCCCTAGTTTTTTCAGCATTACTGTTGTTCATTACAGAGGGAAAGAAATATTCTTCTCATAATATGTGACAATGCGTCATGATAATTAATACAGCAATCAGACATTGCTAAATTGACTGTAATTACTGTTGTATTCACATGTGAAACAGTCAATTTAGTGATGTCTGATTGTTGTATTAATTATCATGTTGTTCATTAGTTATACATAACTCCATAGAAACTATGGCCAATCCACAGTGTTTGGAATTTCTGAAAATGTTTCTGCAAAAATTCTAAAAAACTAGAGAGCTACCAAAAGCCTTAACAGTGTGATTTGTGCATTGAAACTAATGAATCCAATTGATAAAGTGATTATGCTACTGAGAAGGCAATGATCACGTATGGTGGAATAGTTTAAGGATTCCCATAGCCTTCTAATAATACCACCTTCGTTGCATCATATTTTCTGTCGACATGCTTGTAAATAATAATAAAAAAAACATATTTTCATGTCTTTGCAGCTCACTATCTGCTTATTGTATGACAGTTTTTCCACTGTTGGCGTATATTCGCTACTTTTCCAATATTGTGGTCTAGCTATCCTGACATCACACTGATTTTTTAAAAATTGAATAGCTGCTGCAAAAACTTTTTTCAAGTGCCAGTGTATTATACACAAAACCTAAACTTATAACTATTTAACAGATAATCTGTGGTTATATGATGCAAATGACAGTATTTATAGCAGATTATGAAATCTAAAGTAAAAAAAAAAAAATCGTTGCCAGTGCCTAATTTCTAGGCACCAGGGTAACCCGGAGCCTTTCCAGCCCTGGCTTATTAAATACAATATATATATATATATGAGTATAATTTGAAAAATGCTGCTGTTGAGTAGCATTGTGTTACTTCAAAAGTACCTCTCTGTGCTTCTAATCCTATAGAGTCGGCTACCTTGCCTCATCATTCATTTCAATAAGTTGGAAATGGAAAAGCATATTTTGGAGATTGCATGCAGATTGTATCTTAATAAATGTAAGTAAGTTAGCAAGAAATAGTTTTGTAAAGAAATGATAAAACACAGCACTTTGGACCTGATTGAGGTCTTGATCACCTATAAACAAACGGAGCAAGACTGGTTGCCAGATTTTAATTTCTGAAATTCATCAATTCGGTAGTTGCCAAAATAGGAGTGATTTCCAAAGTGATGGGTATAAAAGAAGGAATGCTGGTATTGCAATTTGAAGAGTTAGATGTTTCAATGCTCTCATGAAAACGTAATGCCCTTTTGTTGACGAAAGGAGCAATTATACCAGTATTTTACCAGAGGCACTGCTGTAGCATCTAAGAGAGTCATGAAAGCCAAAGAAAAGTTAGGTCTACCTTGAGTAACATCCTTTTTGTGTTCAGCCAAACATTTAGTAATATCGTAAAATGTGCTGTTGATGTAGACTAGTCTCCAACCTGTTTTGTTCAGTTTGTTTACAGGTGATCAAGACCTCAGTCAGGACAACAGTGCTGTGTTTCTATTATTTCTTTACATAACTATTGCATGCTAATTTATAACCTACATTTATTCATGAATTGTATTTTTGTGCATTATATCTTAAAAATAGTGTATAGTGAGCACTATAGAAAACCACACAGTACTGTGCTCACTATACCAACACTCACTCCATCACGAAACATGTCTTTCCTCAGGATTTCTGTGGGAATATTATTTTATTTCTCGCACCCTTGTTTTTCGAGCAGCCTGAGAGTAAATTGGGAAGCAGGAGGGCCACAAGAAAGGTCTGCATGCTGAAAAACCAATCAGTCAGGAAGCAGTCGTCTAAAGCAAGATTGATTCTTTTGCAATGAAACAGATCGCACCAACTTATTGAAAACAAAGGTTTTTTCCATTCAGTTATTGTCATGCTGATGCCAGGGTTCATGTGGTCACTGCTTGCTTGTAACAATATGTTCTGTGCCCATTTCACTCTAAAAGAAGTAAGGAAGAAACAAATTTGCTGAGCATA
The DNA here is from genome assembly GCA_039090855.1 of Macrothele yani. Taxonomy (NCBI): domain Eukaryota; kingdom Metazoa; phylum Arthropoda; class Arachnida; order Araneae; family Macrothelidae; genus Macrothele; species Macrothele yani. The sequence goes on from CM076993.1 coordinate 94,933,408, forward strand.
CTCCACTCAAAGCTGCGATTCTCGTAGGGTGCAGTGGTCTTTTATGCAAAACAGCTTGGTTGCTCAGACTCAGTGTTTGGAATGCCATGCAACTGAAATTCCTTGTTAATCAGATTATTAATATCCTCCAAAAATTACTGAGTAAATGCGAGATAAATCAGTTGGCAATAATTTCGGACAGTTTGTGTGGAATGTTGCTGTTCAGCTGTAAATTACCAGTTATCTGGAAGTTGACGGATCATCAGACTGATTTTCTTTTCAAACTGTGCATGGCAATTTACAATGTTGACCACAGTTATCACTGGCTCTGATGATCTGGCCATTTTGAGTGTGTCACTGAACCAGTCTGTTTCAGAGCCATTGCTTAGTGCTCATGTGGCTATGTTCTCCCTTTGTGTGTGCTTTAGAATTCACGCTGTGCCTTCACAATGCTATATCTATTGGTTTAGGCAGTTCTGCATCACAAATAGTATCCTATGCTGAATTGTTCACTTACCTCTGACCAGACAGTGCAGATTAATCTGAAACATGCAAGCTCCCAGTTTGAACATTATCTTCACTGAAGTTTTGTTATATACAGTGAAACCTCGGTTATACGTTTTTCTAACGGATGGATGTAAAAAATGTATAGGTGTAAAAACCGTGTAAATGAAATTTCAAAATGTTAAATAGTATAGTAAAATCTATGCTTTAAAGGAGTATAACATGTTCCTTAATGATTAATTTAAAGTTGAGTATTCGGTTCTAGTTGAAAAAATTTGTTTAATCTTCCTTCCCTCTGGGTTCTTTTGGATTTTTACAGATGTTTTTGGCCTCTTCATTTTAGTCAAGGCCTGTTTATGTATAGAACAATTAAAAAGTTTTGTTTACTACTGAAGAATTTAAATGTTGTTGCCAGGTTCCTCATACTGTTTCCAAGTTCCTCACACTGTTGCCAGTTACCAAACTGAAATGTTTTCATTGTGTATTTTGTAATTATGTTGTAATTAAGTTGTTAAAAACACCACTTATTAGTTTTGAAGGCGCATTGATGGCTCTGTTTTTTTTTTTTTTTTGGTGTAATAACTTTCTTTAATTTGTCTCTTGTTTTATGAGATTCATAGTCCAATATTTTGATTTTTTTCCCATAAAGGCACACATTTGCAAAACTGCATATGATTTGCTAATACACTGTTTTGATCTTTGTTATTAATAGCCATTTGATGTTTCTTAATTCTGATTTCCAATTTTTGACACTTTATCCAATATAATTACTATTGCAATTAAGTGGAATTTGATATACAACAATTTTTCTTTCCATCTTGTCTGTTGTATTTCTGTATGTTTCTTTATTAGCTAAATATGCTACTTCATTTTCCGCTGTAGTGGCTACTTTTATGTTATTCTTTATTAAATATTTATTAATTTTGGTATTTAATTTTCCGTAATTCGCCATTGGTAAATACTTGATTATTTTATCAGTTTTTTCAATCTTTTTGTTGTTCCTTTTAGATTGTTTTGGTTGACATTTTGTGCAATATTAGTTATGTTTTTTTTGGGGGAAATCATTGTCTATTAACTTTAATACCATTTTTATCATTGCTTCTACTTGATTTTTATCTGATGAAGTGATTTAAAGTAGAATAGGTGGCAAAAATAAAAACGTTACAAATTATAATGATATTTTATCTCATTGCAAAAATCACAGCCTATGAAAATCAAACTCTTATTTTGATGACTCTGCCTATAAAAATCCTGATTCTAGATCAAGTGAAATCCTCACAACTAAGAATCTCAGACCAATGCTTCAGTATGGAACTCGTGAATTAACAACTTTTTTTTTTTTTAATGCAAATCCTGACACATCCATTTGAAACCAGAGTGTTGAATATTCATGACATACTTAGGATTCTATTCTGTTATGCCCCAAAAATAGTGGAGCCACAAAGTTACATCCCAGAGATTTATAAATTTTTAAATAGTACATATGTGTGAGAGTCATAAAATGCAAAACCAATTTTTCATCCAAACCAAAAGTTAACAACATACCATTCTCTGTTGGGATCAAGGTTCAACTTTGGTTGCACCATGAAGGAACACAGCAGTGCTGTCCCAATTCTCTCAAAGTTCTAGCATGTCAGGTTACATATAAAAAGAATCAAAAACGTGTGTATTTCTGATAATCTGAAATTCAGAATTTAGCGTACAATAGCAAAAAGCATGTAAATGAATTACGCATGACCGAGGTTCTACTGTACGTATATATATATATATATATATATATATGGCTTTCAATGGAACCTTTATGATGTAAATATGACATAAAATCCATAGCTTAGGATTGCAACTACATGCTAGAATAAAGTTAGTCCCATTCCACCACATATTTGGTAGTGGTCATGCGTATCGTAATATACTAAGAAGGGTCCTTGTCCCTCCTTCTCACTTAAAAACATAATTAGTGAATACATCAAAAGCTGGTTATGGAATGACAATAAGACATATATTTTTGTAAAGCAATTATTTATTTTTCATAATGTTATGTACAAGGCTAATTAATTACGAGGAAATTAAAGCATAATATTTCAATTTTAATTTTTGCTGTGAAGTAAAAAATCATTGCCTTCTAAGAAATGCATCGTGTAAATATTGGAACAGTATAGAAAATCGTAATTCACTGCACCATAGTTATCTGATAAGAATGACTTTATAACTGTGTAGAATTTATGTTTCATCATGTGCAGGATAATAGCTGATGTGTTATTATTGTGCTGAAAACAGTGGCAATCTGGGTATCTTGAGACACCATAGAGTAATTCCTTTTGTGTGGCAAACCTTGCTTCTTACACAAAGCAGAAAATCTTAAAAAACGATAAATAAATGTAAATAACCTAAAAGCAGCATAAAAAAAAAAAGAGCTTAAAAAATATTTTCAGTGCTATTGTACATTGCTTTTCTGTACAATTTTATGTGGTGCATTATGCTTTTTTCATTTCGTTTCAATTTTTCATTGTTACAGTGAAATTTTGGTACATTGTACATCAGAGGTGTGAATATTTATATTAAATACAGTATTACTGAAAATAGCCACAAAAAAGTAGAAAATGTGAACTTTGCTATTGCTTTACTTGGTGCTTTGATAGATAATCAAGTTATTGTTTCCTTTTTCAAAATACAGTGTTGTGTGTATTTAAATTCCACAGTGCAGAAATGAATTTGACTGGATACATATACTGTATTTTGGATCAAGCAAAGTTAAATTAGATAAAGGAAAGTATTCACAAGTGTGTCTGCTGAAATGGTGTTAGTATTAACTTGCTTAGAAGATTGGTTAGATAGGAGGAGATATACATAGGTGATTCAAGCTGGACCTGGACTTTTTTTTTCTCTACAAAAGAAACTAGTAAGAGTACACTTTCCAAACTATGGGTCCTTCTCTAGATACTCGTCCTATCTCCATGGAAGACTGTATTCCAGCCATGTGGAAATAAAAAGGAATACTCTTACTAAACTGTGGGTCCTTCTCTAGGTACTCTCCCTTAACATTAAATTTCTTGTCCCATCTCCAGAAGACACTGTATTCCACTCATATAGAAATGAATAGGAATACACTTACTAAACTATGGGTCCTTCTCTAGATGCTCGTCCCATCTCCATGAAAAACATATAGGAGGAGATATACATGTGGAAATGAATAGGAATACTCTTATTAAACTATGGGTCCTTCTCTAGATCATAATCATCATCAACCATGGGTACAATTCCCTTTGGTGTCTGTTGCCATTTTAACTATATTGTCCCATTGAAGTCTGTTCATTGTAGAGTGGCTCAGTTCTTGAAGAGTTCCACTGCACCAATCTTTAATATTGTCAGCCCGCACATGTATAACTTAATTTTCTTTCCTTTGTAACTTAGTCCTTATGTCCGTAATTATGTTATGTGTGCTAAGTTAATGCAATATTAGAAGGTATCCATACACCTTACAAGAAAAAGGTCAAGTAGTACTTACAAATACTTTTATTGCACTTGCATATGCTGACTTCCCAATCACATATGATATGGCTTACTCAATACAATATCGGTGATTTAACATCAATATCCAATCATAACATAACAGCACGTCGATCCTCACTAACATCAATCCCCCTTAAACAACTGCTGCTTTGCTTTTTTATCTATCGTTCTTATCTGGCCACACATACGTCACTCATGTTCCAACCTCAGGGTGTTGCCAACAGTATTCTCGTTTGAGGAAAAAGACAAAATGCTAAGGTTTGAAAATGTCTAAGAGAACAAACTCAAATTTACAGAGAAAAGGAAACTCAAAAGGAAAGTTAAAATAAAATATACATTACACATGGTGAGGCATCCTCTTGTATTTCTTCTGTTCATTAAGCCAAATGCCAATGTTTTTATCTTTTTGTCCTTTGTCATTCTGCAGATTTGTTCAAAGAGTCTTAGTTTTCTCTGTATGATTTTTTAGAACAAGGTCTCTTTTAGTTGTATTCTTCTGTACATTTCATTTCTTATCCTCTGGGTCCATCTGATTCATAAGATTTTACGATAGCACTTTCTTTTAAAAGCAAGTATCCTTCTCTGATTCCTTTGCCAATGCCAAAGTCTCGAATCCATATAGCATGCTGCTGAAGATGCATGTCTCGAAAATGCTTAACTTAGTTTTGAGGCTAGTAGCTCTGCTCTTCCAAATTTTATCCACACCTCTTATAGCCTTTGCAGTTCTAATTAAAATTTCTTTTTTGTTGTTTAAGTCATATGTTGTACAGCTTCCGAGATAAGTGAATTTTTCCACATTTTTAAGTTCTTTGCCTTCCAGAATGATCTTTTTCCTGATCTCTTTTGTGCCAAATACCACTGCTTTTGTCCATCTTTAGTCCATATCTTTTACCCTCTCTATTCAATTCTTGTACCATTTGTTTTTATTTCATCTTCTTCAGTCAGTACAATGTCGTCTGTGAAACACAGATGTTTGAATCTTTGTCCTCCAATAGAAATTCTAGTGTCCTCATACCTTCTCTAGATACTCTCCCTTAACATTTAATGTCCTTGTCCCTTCTCCATGAAAGACTATATTCCAGCTATGTAGAAATGAATAGGAATACACTTACTAAACTATAGATACTTCTCTAGGCACTGTCTTGTAACATTAACACACCTGTCCCATCTCTATGGAAGACTGTATTTCACCCAGGTAGAAGGATTTGAACTGCTATCATAGTCATTTAGGACAAATCCTTGTAGTTAGTTGTTCTGTAATGAATTTCTCCCTTCCTAAATGCTCCAAGTGGAAATCACTTGGAGCCATGTCATGATTGTAGAGTGTGGGTGGTGAGTGTTTCTCTGCCCATTGATACCACACCTGTCATCTTCACATGAGATGTGTATGGCCTGGTATTGTCATGAAACAGGATCACCTGTTTTGACAATTTTCTTGACCTCTTCTTGCAAATAGCAGCTTGAAGTTTCTCTTTTGTGGGAGTACATAATACTGTGCATTAATTTTTACTCCTCATGCAAGAAAATCTACCAGGAGTACCCATTTGCATACCAGAATACTTTAGCTATTAGCTTTCCTGCAGATGGCACTGTCTTGAATTTCTTTCAGCTGTAGGGAACCCTTATTGTGTTATGCATAGTTGGCTTCTAGGTTTCTAGAGTAAAATAATTAACTCAAGTATTGCCACTGGTCACAAGCTTCTGCAGAAATGCATCTCTCTGAGAGTTAAAGTGATGCAAAATCTCTGTGCAACATGAAAAAACTTTTGATCTAATGCCAATGAATTTGCTACCCAGTGTGCACACATTTTTCTGAACTGCAGTGCTCATGAAATATTTTTTCCATACTACCAACACTGATGACTATTGCAGCTATGTCATGGGCACCTGCCCTCATGTTTTTCAAAATAACCTGTTGCACACAATCAGTGTTCACTTCAGTTACAGCAGTAGCGGGCATGTGTCTATGTGGTTCATTTGCTGCTGCTTTTCAGTCCTTGGGGAAATTTGTTGCACCAGTCATTGTCTTTGATAGCATTTCGCCCCATATTATGCTTGTAATCTTTGCAAAATTTCAGTGGCTTCCACCTTCTTCACAAGAATTTTAATACATTACTACTGTTCCACATTAATTGACACCTCTGCAAACTCCATGCATTTTACATGCACCATGGGGACAAAACCATTATAGGAATGAAGGGGAGGCTCATGTGTGTTTACCATATGGATTATTTTGCAATAAAAAGTCCAGGTCAACTTTGAAACACCTTCCTATTAGGTGTGAACTTAATTCTCGGCCACAGGCACGACACGTTGACAACAAATTATAGCAAATCAAATACGTACCTAATCAGGGAAATAATCCCCGTCGTGTTGGATACATTTGAGCAATCGGTCAGGTAGCTGCCGAATGCTGTTGTGGAAAAAAGGAGGGATGTTTCAGGTTGATAAAGTCATCAATACTTGCGTGGACCTCCTCAACAGAAGTGAAGTGCGTATCACTCAGGTGATGTAGCAGGGAGCGAAAGAGATGATGATCTTATGGGGTGAAGTCTGGAGAATACGCCGGGTGAGACAAAATCTCCCATCCCAGGTCGGTGATTGTGTTTAAAGTCGTTTTCGTGGTGTGAGAATGCGCATTTTCCTGAAGCAACAGGACCGACCTTCTGCCCTTGCCTCCATCGCGTCACTCACACAAATGAGTTACTGACAATAACGCTCAGCAATGACCGTTTTACCAGGTTTGAGCAATTCACTGTATGACACCATGCTGATCCCACCATATGCACAGCAACAACTTCCTGGAATGGATATTTGGTTTGGCGGTACTGGTGGTAGGCTGACCTGGATAAACCCATGATTTGCATCGCTTAGGATTATCGTAGAGGATCCACTTCTCATCACAGGCCAAAATCTTGTGGAGGAAATCCTTCTTCTTAAATCTGGAGAGCAAGGACACAGCAACATTGTAGCACCTAGACTTGTTCTCAGCTGAGAGTTGGTGGGACACCCAACGGCCTCCTTGTGAAGCTGAGAGTTGGTGGGACACCCAACGGCCTCCTTGTGAATCCATCCAAGCTTGTGAGGTGCTTCGCAATGGCTTGCCGTGCTACTCCGAGTTCCTGGGCGAGCTCTGACTGCGTGCGACAGGGATCCGCGTCCAACAGATGCTCCAGTTCCCTATCGTCAACTTTCTGTGGCTGTCCCGGACGTTCTGCATCACGGAGATCAAAATTTCCCTGCTTAAACTGCTAGAACCACTTCTTACACGTACTGTAGGACACAGCAGCCTCACCCAAAGCAGCACAGATCATTTGCTGGGCTTCTGCAGGACTTTTTTTCAGCTGAAACGCGAACAGGAGGCAGTGCTTCAAATGTTGCTTCTTGAACGACATTGCTTTCACCGTCAACTTTTGTACCTTCTGTCACTACAGCTGTGAGCGATTATGGTTGCCTGGAAAGCTGTTGGATGGCACTGCAATCAGCTATTATCGCACACAGCTATTTGCATTTGCCGATGTTCTACACTGGTGTGCAAAAATTAAGGACAAAGAGGAGAAATTAGCATAACAGCAGAACGAGCAGGTAGAACGGACCGAAAGACCACTCAGGAGATAGACTAGGGCATGCGCATATATGCAGCATGATGTAGGGGGAGTGTCGGAAGATGTAAAGCACACGGGCGGTGTACGCTCAGCAATTCGGTGAAAGCTATTGCACGGTGTACATTGGTTTGAATGTCATCGAGTTGCTGCCACCATGTGATATGGCTAACAGGCAATCCAGTAGACGACATCTGGATGACTTTACCAGAGGTTGCATCATTGGGAAGTTGGAAGAAGGTCGAAGTGTGACTAGTGTGGCCGAGGAGTTCGAGATCGCTCACAGCATCGTTTAACGAGCTTGGAGAGCATTTCAAATAACAGGAACAGCTGTCCGAGAGTTTAGCAGTGGTAATCCACGAGCAACCACGGCGGTGGACGACCGGTATATTGTCCTACAGGCGAGAAGAGGCAGACAGCAGGAGAAATCGCAAGCCACATGCAACAGACAACTGGATGTCCGTTATCACATTTTTACCATGGCCAGGAGGCTGCACAAAGGTGGTCTATTTGCATGACAACCAGTATGGTGTGTACCATTAACGCCTGCTCATCGGAGATGGAGGTTTCTGTGGTGCCAGGAACACAAGAACTGGACACATCAGCAATGGGGTTGAGTTTTCTTTACGGATGAGAGCCGATTTAGTCTAACGAGCGATTCTGGACGTATACACATCTGGAGAGAGCAGGGACCGGTTTGGAGGTGGCGGAGTTCTCGTTTGGGACGGTATCATTCTTGGTAGCCATAATGACCTCCACATCTTCCAAAGAGGTTCAGTCACTGGTGTCTGCTATTGTACCGAGGTTCTCCTGCATCACGTGCGTCTGTTTAGAAGTGGTGTGGGTCCTGAGTTCCTCTTGATGGACGACAACGCTACACCTCATCATACAGTGGCTGTCACAGAGCTGTTGGAGAGTGAAGATATTCAACGCATGGGTTGGCCCTCAAGGTCTCCGGACCTAAATCCAATCGAACACGTGTGGGACCTTTTCGGGAGACGCTTGGCAGCACGCCGCCAGCAACAATTCCGCAGCTGCTATTGGCGCTACAAGAGGAATGGACCGCGATGCCTCAGCAGCTCCTTGACAACCTCGTCCTCAGCATGGACAGACGTTGTAAATCTTGCAACGCAGTCAGGGGTGATCATATCCCTACTAAAGACTGGATTTTTCTCTTGGCAGCCGCCTGTCACATGGACGTTTCTGTCTTCTGCCCAGTTGTGCTCGAAGCTACCTTTTCAATAAAGTGCCTTTGTATCCTTTGGATTTCTTGTTTGGACGGTTTTGCTCACTTGTCCCATATTCTTACATTTTGGGGATCTTATGGTATGATTTGAGTCGATGTGGAGCACTTCTGCATGACGTTACATTAAAAAAACCGTCTCGTCCTTAATTTTTTGCACGCCAGTGTATGATCACTTGCGGTTAGGGGCCGAGAATTAAGTTGCACACCTAATATATGCATATTCGAGAGTGGACACATGTGAAAAAAATCTTGCTGCATGTGTCCTTGCAATAACAAGCAAGTGCTTCAAAAGCATAAGGATTGGCAGTCTAATAAGTCTAATGAGGCTTTAAGCAAGAGAATGGGTATCAGTAATACAATAGCTTATGATTTTTGATCCCACTGTGTTTGTGAATAGATGTACAACTAACATTGTGTCGAAATTTCTAGTGTGGAAGATAGCTGTTTTGCAATTGCTACAGAGTTCTATAAATCTTGATGTACTAAAAATAAACAACTTAAAAATTTGTTTTAAGTGAATGTACATGAAGTTGTTATACACAAATAATTTCAGAGCAGGAAGTGTGTGTGTTATTAAAACACAAATGTTGCATAGTACAATGGTACCCTAAAATATTTTCACACTACTAATAATTTTACAAGATTCTTTTTCAATCCTTAAATCTCAGTAAGTGCAAAATATTGAGGTATGTACCTGTGAGATTTTATTGTACTGTATTTTCAGATTAATAATGCAATGGCTCTAAACTGCATTTTACAAACAAGCAGCTCCAAAATATGGTCTTTAACTATATTACCATTTTCAGTAACATTACAATTTCCAACTGTCATTCACAATATTAAAAACAAAATATCACTTTGTAAATCACTTTATGGTAAATATTGAGTTATAATTAAAAAAAAAGAAAAGATGGGGTGCTGATTCTTCATTGTTTGCTAGCTCTGGAGCCTAGTGATTGTGCAAATGAAGTCTCGAAACCTGTGTGATTGGATAATTTGGTGAATGGCAAGGATTAGCCTGACCTCTCATTTTGCATGCAAGTAGTTTGTGATTTACTGTTTGAAAACCTTTAAAATTAATAATAGATTATGCTTCAGCTAGTGCTTATTTTATTTTAGTCAGTTTCTTATATTTTTTTAATTTCATACTAGGGAGGATAAAATGTGTATAATTTGTGAGCTCACCACTAAGCTGTACTTGCTTCCTCTATTACAGTTTTTCACATGTGGTATTGTAGAAATGTCTCTTTCCAAAAATATAAACCACCATAGGTGTGAACCAGAAGCTAAATGACTTGCACCTCTCACACCCAATCAGCTACTCCCAGTGTCATAGGTTATTCAAAACGATTCAAAAATTATTATATTTTCAAAGTTTACAAATACAGAGGAATGATGCATCAGCCAAAAGGAAAACTGTCAAAGTTTTGTCTCTCACCTTATAAGTGCTCTATGGGACTTACCTTAGTTACATGAGCAAAGTCAAGATGATAGTCTATTTTCCCTCGTACTCCCTCCAGTATGTCTGTTGCACGGACTCCACCACAGTAACAATGCGTTTTTTGAGCTCATCCAGGCTTGTAGGCAATGGTGGCATGTACGCAGTATCCTTAATGCACTTTCAAAAGAAAAAGTCACATGGTGTAAGTTCTGGTTACCTACGTGGCTACCTCTACAGCACCAAGTTATGGGATCCATTGCGACCAATCCAACAGCGAGGGAGCACTCGCAGACTGTCTATCGCGAAGTCACAGTGGAGTCTTCTTGCGGTGACCTACTGAAACTCTGAGATTTCCTCTTTCATTTGATACATGCCAAGGTCGTACGTGGTTGATAGGCATGGAATAATCTTTTGAAATAAGATGAATCATTTTGAATAACCCATATTTAGTCTTTCACACACTTCCCCCTCTCCCATAAATGAGGTGTGTGAAATTCTTTTACCCATTAGAAGGAAGAATTACAAAAGTAGAGCAATGAAGCAGTGGTTTTGACTTTCATGTAGTGTGTACTTTGTGTGCGTTTAGTTATTAGATGTGAGTTGCGCAGGTGATTTGAATCGAACTGTAAATAAATAGGTTTCCTACCATTGCATCATTTACCTTCAACGAAAGTAATACAACATACTCTGCTACTTTCTATCATCAGGAATGGTGATTTCATCTCATCAAACAGGGTATCATTGTCACCTGAAGTTCTTTATTATAATAACTGATCATATCTGAGTATCGGCGGGTGGTGGGATCAGAATGAGCTTCAAATAAAAATTCCTTTGCGATATATCTACCTGCAGCTTTAAACTTGATGTGTTGTTATTCCCAATAACAAACCAAGGAGATAAATAGAACAGAGGTCTTCTACTTGATGTGATTGTCAACAAAGTTGCGCATAAACTGTGGTATATTTATTGGCGTAAAAGACAAACTGACATAGTAGAGCTTTCCTCACCAAGAATAATAACAATAATAACAAATTATTTGAACTATATATATATATTTTTTAAGTTCATAAAAATTGAAAGCAGAAATGTATAGTAGAATTCCATTGCATGTTATCAACAATTGTAATTTGTTGTGGCAAATCATGTGTTCAGAATTTTTTGAAGTGTTCAAGGTGTTAAGAAGTTGCTTAAACTCTTTTGATAAAGCATCTGAAGTCTTGGACACAGTATGTTCTGGATTATCATGTTTTTTTTTTGTTCAATATGAAGCACATTATTTGTAAACAATAGTGCATATGAATTTAGTTTTCATCATTAGTGCAATGAGCTTGCATTCAGATAAATCTTTGACTCTAATTTTACTTGATTAAGTTATTTTATTGAATATCAATTAAATGAACATTCAGAAAGATTTAAAGTGTTCTTTATGTGAAAGTAAAAAATGGAGAGGGGGGGGGGGACCAAAGAGGTTAAAGCAAGTCAGTCACTGTGTGCTATTTTTATATATCAATATTTGGCTGCAATGCACAGTTTACTGATGCACTAAATAGAAAATAGTGATTGTAACTGCAAGAAAAATTGCAATTGCTTTGAGATGTATGAACAACTTTTAAAAACAGACATTACAAATTTAATGAAAATCACTGTAGGTTTAAGTAATTTGTGTAAGTGATCCCTATAGTGGATTATCCCTCCTTTTTTGCTTTCTTTATTTTTCAGAGCATTTACTTGTTTGTAATCATTAATAATCAGGAGTATATTTAGTTTTCATTAATTTGTTTATCAATGTGTATTCATTATTTCATGAATTCAGATGAATGTATGTTTGTATGAATCTGCATCATGAAGGTGATCAGAGTTGGGGTTTTTTCAACTTGATATTTTGATGAGTTTTTTAAATGTCTTACCCTCCCTCCCTCGTTTGCATTGTCTTTCTTATCAGAGCGGAGAAACCACTTATCAGTCTATGCTTCCAACATGTAATATCTTTATTAAATTCCAGTTGTTAAACTCAAACTCATGTTTGTATTGTAATTTTAGTAGCATAATCGGTATTTATTATGCAAGAGTATTGTTTTATATTTAATTTTCTCATCCTGTTCAGGTCACTATCACTACAGTTCACTGTAACTATAATTCTCATGGTTAACTACTTGGAATCATTCTTATGATCAGCAATGATACTGTATCATAAATCAGCAATAAAAAAATCTAATGAAACCAAATTGAACAGACATATAACATAAACTGGTTGCAAAATGAACTGAAATTCACTTTAAATTGTAGTTCATCAAAAAGTTAATGTAAAAAAGAAAATTAGAAGCCCTCAGATTGTGAGAGAGAAAAAAAAATGGCCTTCTGCATTAGTGATCACAAGGGATGGTTGCTACTGGAAGAATGTTATCAAGTGATTAACCATAACAGTCATTTTTTTTTTTAAGTTTGATAAATTTTGCATGTGACAGTAGTACTATAAAAGTTTTCTTTTGCAGCTTAAATTATTATCTAACAGCAAAATGTTTGTCCTTGACTAGTAAATTTTTTCATTCTTCTTTTGCCACTTATGTTTGAGTGCAGGGTTTGAATGTGACAGTGATTTATTGTATTAGTTTTTGTTGCTATTAAGCTACAGTCATTATTGAAGACCAATGTACCATATCACATGCCCTCAAAATTGGCATTTTATCACCAACATTCTGAAAAATACTGCCTCTTGGGTTACTTTTATGGGAAGGTGAATATGGTGCACCTACACAAAGAATAAGTAAGCCTCACTCCCCCCCTCCTAATATTTTATGAATTTTGCTCTTGGGGAGTGAAGTGGCTACGAAACAGTCATTGTACCTCTAAGAGTAATGAAACAACCAGTGTCTAAAGCTCGGACTAAAAATTATTCATGATTTAGCCATTGGCTGGAACATTCCACCTTGGGATCAAGGAGTACACAAAACTTAGCTAGGATCACAGTATACATAAAATGTCCAAGCCTTCACAGTAGCCCACACGATGCCCTTTCTCCAAAGAGACAGCTCCCCTCATTTGCACGATTACATATTCCACTCATCACCTTGGGTTTCTTGAAGATTAGTGTACCATGTCATTCTGTCAGATTTAAAAACAAAACAAAAACATAACTTAGATTGTACAATTGGCATTTTTTGCAAAAACTTGCCTTTAACTATATTAAAAATCATTAACTTTGATGTTGTTATGATACTTGCTTACAGGTGGCGCCACTCTTCCTTACCACTACATCAAAGTAAAGTTATTGATTTTTAATATAGTTCAGGAAATTTTTTTGCGAAAAACGACTATTGTACAATCTAAGTTATGGTGATGTTTTTATCAGTGGGCCAATTTTGATGTATGGGAAATCTTTCTTTGCTGAGGAAAGTGGGTTGAAATTTTTCCCATTGGAAGTATAGGGAGCAAAATCACTCAACGTCCACCTTAAAACCACTGTTCTAAAATCTCCACAAATGCACATGCTGTTCTTTACATACAGCACTGGTCGCAGTCGATTGCATTGCAGACTCCCTCGATATGAAATTTCACTTGAACTGTTGTTCACATAAAAGTGTCACAACTAGTAGATTGGAATATTTACAGTGATGCGTTTGTCCCATTGCACACATAGTAGAGGAAATGTAACTTTCACTACACTCAATAGCATTTCTTTTCAGTTCTCAAAAGATTGTTTTGTTGGCACCTGACTTGCTAGGTCTTCTCCGACCAGACAATAGCATAAAATCATCAATTCTTTAGATAAAGCAATTATCTACTTATACAGGGTGCATAGGAAAGTCCCTTTAGCCTGGAATAACTTGTGAACGGAGACAGGTACAGTTATGCAAGTGAGATAGCGGTATAGTAAAGCGACTACGCCCGATCGAATGCAACCAATAGCAGCGCCCCTAGTGGTGAAATGCGGAAGTTAGCCATTGCAAATCGAAAATGAAAAGAGATAGAGCAAAATTTCCAATTACAAAATTGTAGAGCATCAATTAATTAGTACAAAACGACATTTGTTTCACACAGATAAGATAAAGGGTCGTCTGAATACCCTAAAATGTCAGAAATCGATGTGCGATGATTTGAATCTGCATATTCACATTTCGTAAATGTAGCCATTTGCAAATGCAGATTGTGACGTTGTGCCGTACTTATGATATAAAAACCAGTAGCAGGATGTACCCTGATCAGAAGTATAGGTCTACGTATGCTATATGGGAATGATGAGCTTGGATTTCTGGGGTTACGTAAAAAATCAGGTGTATACAACAGCGCCTACAAGTCTGCTGGATCTATGTCATCGTGTTACAGATGCTTGCAATAGTGTGACACCTTCCATGCTGAGGAATATGCATGCAGAGTTACTTTCACGAATACAAATGTGTATTGTGGGCAATGGCGAACTCTTCGAACATACTCGCCATTACTAATATCAGTTCAAATCGTTATGTTTAACCACTTGAACGTCACTACATGGCTTATTATAATGAATTTTGGCAAGATATCACAGAAATCCCGTCATTCTTCTGTTCCTCACGTTTTTCAAAAATTTCGTTAAAAATCCCGATGTCTAGACTCATAGCTTCTTATTTAACCAGTATTTTAATTTATATATCATTCACTCTCAGTATGACACCCACTGGTTAAATAAGAAGCTATGAAGTCCGGACATTGGGATTTTTAGCAAACTTTTTGAAAAAAGTGAGGAACAGAAGAATGACAGGATTTCTGTGATATCTTGCCAAAATTCATCATACTCGACATTAACTTTTTATCACTGTGCGCCAGTTTGCCTTTTTGTTTTGTCTGACGTCATCGAACTGTACTGACATAAGTACGCATTTATGCAATAAATTGTGTGTATTTGCTACCTATGCCTGTTCCCTTCAAATGTTCACACAAAAGGTCGCTCATCGATTTCGGACATTTTAGGGTATTCAGGTGACAATTTATCTTATCCGTGTGAAACAAATGTCGTTTTGTACTAATTAATTGATACTCTACAACTTTGTAATTGGAAATTTTGCTCTATCTCTTTTCATTTTCGATTTGCAATGGCTAACTTCCGCATTTCACCACTAGGGGCGCTGCTATTGGTTGCATTCGATCGGGCGTAGTCGCTTTACTATACCGTTATCTGACTTCCATAACTGTACATCTCTCCATTCACAAGTTATTCCAGGCTAAAGGTACTTTTCTACGCACCCTGCATGTTGAAGTGAGGATGAGCATGGGGTGGTGTGAATTCTGTATACCTTTTGTGTTTAACTCACACTTCAGTTTTAGCATTTCCTGACAACAAGAATCTTAAAGTTTCCCATATTTGAGGTCTGATTTTATTTTTTATGTGTTAAGGATAATGTATCTTGAGTAGGCAGGAATTTTCTTAAATGATTTGTGTATCTTTTCAAAAGCTGTCGTGATGAATGCTTGCATTTTTTTTTTTTTAAAGCCACAGTTGCCACTAGGAAATATTAATTTCTTTAGTGTTTATACTCACTGCAAACAGATACTCTATTCCAGTCTCTCTGTCTTGAAGTGAACTGTATTCAGCTGCTTTCCAAAACGTTGCATACTTATTTTTTGCTATTATGGCATCCCTTCTCAGAATCCATACAAGCAAATGCTTTCATTATTGTAGTGCACATACCACATCTAGTGACTTCTTTTTAAGGTGGGTTCATTATGGTTGTAAGTCTTGGACCAAGGAATGTATTCCCTACGCACAAGATGTAACTCCCTTTCACCCTTTATTTTTGCTTGTTTACCATGAATGAATTACAGAAATATATATATTAACCCTATTTGAGCTTGTGGAATATTCAGTGGACCATACAGTTTGTGTTACTTGACATCTGAAAAAGGAAAGAGTTATGCAGAATTTGTTTTGCAGATGATTTTGTTGTATTACTACTTGACAATCATGTTAATGTTTCATATAGTGGTTTCATGATGGATTCTTGGGGAATTTTGTTTTCTGTAAGTGTTATTTTTGTGGTGTAATAATGCACATGCTTTCACTGTGCCTATTTTTCATGACTTAAGGAAAGTACAAAATACTGCTTAACTGTGTATAAATAAGTATATAATGTTGTAAAAGGTATGCACCACAACAGATACTTACAGTATTTTGCAAAACTAACTGGCATAGTACATTTAGATTAAATATTATTTCAAACTTGTTTGTGTTTTGATTGCTTATGTTATTATTGTGTAGCATCTGCTTAAATACAGTGATTTAAATTGATTGATTGAAACTTGATAATACACACATCACAAGCACCAACTGAAACCATGCAAAATTTGGAGACAAAGGGTAGAGTGCCAGTTATCTGGATCAACACAGACCGGGTGTGATATGGAAAGTCAATTCAGGTCACTAAAAATGTGTGTACATCAAAATAACGAATGTAATTCTAGAGTAGTAGAACCAAGTGTTGCTCTATAAATCTCTTTTTCTAAGATGTGAATTAAATAGAAAATTTAGGTGCACATGTAAAAAACCCTTTTATTTGGTCTATGCATAAGTTTCCAGCATTTTATGGTCAAATAGATGTTAAACTTACGTGAACAGGTTGCATTGAATCATTAGTAAAGTACGTGTCCCTATGAGCCATTCTCATTTGGTGAATTGCTGGCTGGCCAAGAAGTGCTGCCTCAAGCAAACTAAGTGGAAGTCTGACGAG
This sequence comes from Macrothele yani, assembly GCA_039090855.1. Classification (NCBI taxonomy): domain Eukaryota; kingdom Metazoa; phylum Arthropoda; class Arachnida; order Araneae; family Macrothelidae; genus Macrothele; species Macrothele yani. The sequence goes on from CM076993.1 coordinate 94,950,388, forward strand.
TTCAGCTGCATGAGGGAGAACCTCCCACTCTGGCAGTATGGGTCATGTGTTATCATGCAACAGAATAACATTCCAAAACTGTTAGTTTCTATTGCAGTTCCTTTTTCAAAAGCAGTAGTTGATGACCGTAGGTACATTCTGCAGTCACTGTTAGACCTGGTGGCATAATCTTATGATACATCACTACTTGCATGTTCCACCAAATGCAGATAACTTTCTTACTACAGATATTAGGCTTCGGTGTTGTTATTGGCTGGCCAGGGTCCTTTTGTTTTTTGGGTTGTCATGGTGAACTGATTGCTCTTCACCTATTGTGATTTTTCTCAGGAAGTTCTTTTTCTGATGTCTGGCAAATAATGAAACACATGTGTTAGTCTCTGACCAATATTGTGATTGGAGAGTTTGTGTGGACCCACTTTTTGAATCTTTCTCATAACGCAAAACGTTGGCACATTCACACCTAACTGTACTAGATGGAGTGGCATCTCTGTCTAGAACAGCTTGCAAATCTGAGATTTGCAGAACAAATGCACTCTTGCAGTGGTTTTCTGGAGGTTAAACAAGAACAAAATGGACAGTGTGAAATATGCATGCTGTTGTTCTGCATGTTCCAGCTCAACTAAATGGACATGTGGGTCTTCCATCAACACTTGTCATGATGATGATTTCCAATTCCTTTCTGCTTCTTTGAAGGGAGTAGGCATCACTTTAATGTTTATTTCTTTCAAACCTCTTTCACCAATGTTTAAAAAATACCTTTAGCTTATTTAGTTCAGCTGGCTCAACGGTGTAATTCTCAACTTTAAAACTCAGTCTCTATGCAAGCTGTTTTTCATTGCAGGTATAATCTGGCCAATTCCAAGCCTTCGGTCTTCTAGCCATGGGCAGTCTAACAAAAGATGTTACATCTGCCTCACACTTACATATGATAGCCCACAGCTGTTTCGTATTTCAGTAAATTTGCTAATTCTATGGTTAGTTTCTAATGCCCTAGCCCTGGTTTTACATAGTAGATAACTTGTATTGTTATTGAAATAATCTTATTTTTTATATTTATGTAGGAAGTCATAAATTCCTTTAGTGAACTTCTATGTAGGACTTCTTTCTTCCAGATGCTTTGATGTTCGATCTTATGTTTTTACACCCTGTCCTAGTATAGGAATTCCATGCAGTGGCTTCAGGATTATACTTATGATTTAAATACAATGTCCTTTTGAACCACTTTAAGTTCCTAAGTTTTGTAGTGAGATATTTTACAGCAATCAGTTTTCATTTAAATTTTGTAAATTGCCATAGTATAGTAATTTTCATTGTGCTTCTCCTTGCTTCAAAGGTACTCCAGCCTAATTCCCCTTGGATTATGCTGAGTGAAACCCTGCATTTAAGGGCAACCTGACCAATGCTAAGCTGGACTTTATTTAGTGTATTCCCTGTCTGGGTACTTAAGACTAGGATACTGTTGCCATATGTCCATGTGATGGCATTGCAACATATTTCTACAAAATTCTTGTAACATTATATCTATTGTTAAGTTGGGCTTGATTTAGTATATATACATACATACATACATAGCCAAATGTTTTATGATACCAAAGTATTTCTGAATCTTTTTACTGATGTTATCTTCTTGTATTCCAAGGTAAATTGTTTCAGGGACAATGGAAATTCCTGGAAAGCTTATTTCATTTCCATTTCTGTAATATCATCCACATTACTGAATACAATAAATCTGCATTTCTCATTTGCAAATGCGACCTGATTCTTCACCAAATTTGTGTATAATTTCCAGAGATTTTTCTACGTTGCCAATTGACACAATATCATCTGCAAATAGCATGCCCTGATATGGCTACTGAAAGCATAACTTTTATCTTGGATTGTCACATCTAATTTTGCATTCATTAGCTGAATATAGAGATAATTAACATACAGGGGGTATAAAACTTTGCGAGACAATAGAAAGGAAATAACAGATGGACAATTAGACTTACTGTGCAAATGTACAGTAACACTTGAAATTTCAACATGACTGTCTCCAGTAATTCTACAGATGTCCCACATGTAGTCACTTTCCTGTCGCGCATGGCAGTAATACTTGTACGGAGTTCATTGATATTGGTGGTAGTGGAGATACATAGACACGAGTTTTATACAGGCAAATTTTGCAATTTCATTGAAAATGTAGCACATACACTGAAGAACACTAACAGCAGAACTTTTAGGATTTCATGTGAATTCTAAATGCACAGTAAATTAATTCCACCCCAATTTGCAAAATATTAAAGTAATATGAATCTAGGAAAAAATTATGCCTCTGGAATGTTTTCATGAACTTGTGGAATCTATTTTCTGTAAATGTGCACGGACCCTGTTCATAGCATTATAGTACCTCATAAAAAAAAAAAAAAAAAAAAAAAAAAAAAATTCAATGCCAGTTTTTTTTTTCTTGGCCCCTATAGCTAAACATATTTTACTGTAGTCATCTCATGTCCACTTATCTGAAAGCCATTACACATAATGAACCTTCATAATTTTTATTGGCTGATATACGAGGTGGGTATCAAAAAGTTCATGCAATCACTTAGAAAAAAAAAAAATATTTAGGTACTTAGGCCTTTTCTACATAGGCACCACCCAGTGCGACACATTTCTCCCACCTTCATTCCCTCAGTGTAGAACACCTCAGATTGTGTCTGAAACCACTGTTCTACCTCAAATATAACGTCATCAGTGTCATTAAATGACCTCCCACGTAGTGGATGTTTTATCTTGGGGAACAAAAAGAAGTCACTTGGTGCCATATCAGGAGAATATGGCGGATGAGATCAGGCAATATATTGTATTTCAGATAACTCACAGTGACGATGGTGTTGACTGCTGAATGGCTGGTGCGTTGTTGTGCAACAAAGGGACCCCTTTTGTGATCATTCCGCGTCTTTTGCTCTATTAATTTGGTCAGTAGGTTGCAGTAGTAGTCAGGGGTAATACACGGCTGGCCACCCAAAATGCGACACCAAGAAGGACACGAGATAGCAATGCCAGATTTACTGGACACATAACAACAGATACAAAGATGAAATGATTGAGCTTACAGGCCCGTACGACTTGGGGAACATGCAGACATCAATAGTTTGTTGGTGGCAATACCGGCCGCTACACACTGTGGCATCGAACGAAAGAGGCTTTGGGTGTGGGCTTGGGGTATGTCCGTCCAGGCTGCTTCCACACATTGCCACAGGCCATCAGGCTTAGCCACGGGTTGTGCTTGCCAGGCCACTCGGTTGCCGATCAGTGACCAGAAGTGTTCGATGGGCGACATATTGGGAGAACAGGCAAGCCACGGCAGCAGTGACACCTGGTGGAACGTGAAGAATTGTTGCGTGATGTGTGCGGGCGTGCATTGTCCTGCAGCTAAGGGCTCCAAAAGTCTGCTACGGGCTCCAAAACGTCGGAGATGTAGCGGTGGCTGTTGAGTGTACCAGAGGGGTGCAGGTGTCATATCCAATTGCGGCCCAAACCATAACGCCAGGCGACGGACCGGTATGGCGATGCATAATGCAAGCATCATACAGTCTCTCGCCACCACACGCGAATCCAACCATCGTGGTGTTGCAGGCAGAAGCGGGATTCGTCAGAGAAGACAATGTCATGCCATTTCGTAGTCCAGGTGCGGCGTTCAATGACCCACTGCCGCCGCACTCCCCGGTGGTGTAACGTCAATGGTAATCGGAGCAACGGGCGCCGTGCGACAAGTCCCCGCTCCTGAAGACAACGTCGAACGGTACGTGCTGACACAGGTTGTTGTGCAACACACCCTAATTCCTGCGCTAATGTTCGTGATGTGGCGGTGCGAGCCGTCAATGCCCGCCGCATAACATGCAGATCCTCTTGTTTGGTGGTGTGCTGCGGCTGCAGCAATCGCTCACTTTGGTCCGTCCGTCCCTCCTGCACCCACCGAAATCATACTCGCCTCACTGTGGCTGGATGTTGTACCACACGGGCGGCGATGTTTCGGTACGATAAACTGCTGTCACGATAAGCCACTATTCGTCCTCTGTCGAACTCCGAAACGTGCTGGAATGACTGCCGTATTCTGCAACGAGGCATCGGGAAGCTTCCCACGCACAGGTGCGGCAGCACAACACACTTCCACTACTTACACCCCGTCTTCTGTGCACCCTTCTTATAGTGCTTCTCGGTGGCATGCCAGGTGCACATGATTTGCATATGCCCTGCAATGCTAATCGTTTGCATGTCCTCTCGCGGGCGACGCATGCTGCGCATTTCAGGGCAATCGGATGCTTCCATCTTGGTGTTGCATTTTGGGTGGCCAGCAGTGTAGTTTGACCCTTTTGAAGGTAGTCTGTTAAAGTAATATCTCTTTTATTCCAGAAAACGGAGAGCATCACTTTGGCAGCAGACTTTTGCCTCTTTTTTGGGGGGTGGTGAAGAGGGATGTTTCCATTGCCTGCTCATTTTTTTTTTATTTCTGGATCATAGAGGTATAACCAACACTCATCCATAGTAATCAAATGGTCAAAAAATCTTCGGAATTCGCGTTACAAAGATCCAATATTTTTTGCATGGATTGTGCCGAGAAGTCTAGGTACCCGTCGCGCTGAGACCTTGGACATGTTCAATTAGTCATGTATGATTGTCCACACTGACCCATAGCTTAGATGAACTTCTTGACAAAGCATTTCAATGGTTATACGTCTATCTTCAAGGATTAACTTCTCCACTTTGGTCACAACTGTCTGGTCATGTGTCAAATATGGCCATCTGGATCTCAGTTCATCAAAAATGGTCATATGACTACTTGTGAAAAAAAAATTTCCACTTTGCCACAGTTTCGTTTGCTTGACACTTACTCCCATATACATTTAGCATTTCTTGATGAATTATTTTTAGCCGACTTTCCTTGGAGATGAAGGAACTTGATAACACACTGCAAAATTACACTTTCTCCATGATCATGGACTTTTCGATTCCTGAAAAAGGTGGGGGGGGGGTGCGAAATATTATTTATGTTGTACAGTATACTGAATGTATATATAACAAAATAAAACAAAAATGGTTTCCATAGCTTTAACAATTTTGGGTGATTGCACAAACTTTTTGATACCCCCTCGTATAAATTGCAATTCTGCATTTTTTTTTTTTCTTGGCCAGTTCTAATCACCAGACATGGTTGCATGAATTTGAAAGGGCAGCACTTTATTACCACTACTGACTCAACTGAATGGTTAAAGTGATATCAATAGTTACTTAGATTATTTTACAAGTCTTATAATCTTGGGATTTCTGTGTGTTTAAATGAGACATAATTTTTCCATTTTTTTTGCCACTGTACCCAGAGTTGCCATATAGGCTTTTTGACGCCAAATTCCTGAAATTTGGCTTTTTTTCAGGTTAGTTATACATATCACTAAGCTGTTCTCTGAGATTCAAAGGTTAACTCCAAAAAGAAATACAAACTACCAGATATTTTTACTTACTGTTGTCGTATCAAACTTCTCCACTTACAGCGATCTTGACATACAACTCGGGCTTCACTGATATCCATTACACATAATCTTTTTCCCATGCAGACACTCCTGAATCTGATCCACCCACATCTTCCTCTGCCTTTCCTTCCTACCACTTGGGCTAAAACGATTTTCTTAGTAAGCATCTCATCACTCATTCTTTCAACATGGCCAAACCACCAAAGCATATTAGTCTCCACCTTGCTAACAACATTTTACTTCACATCACTCAACTGCAACACAGCTTCATTCCTCACACAATCAGACCGTGTCCTGCCACAAACCCCTCGTAGGTAACTCATTTCTCCAGCACACAAACAACTAATGTATTTCTTCTGTAGTACCCAGGTTTCACTACCATACATCAGAGTAGAAACAATTACACTTTCACACATAGCCATGCGGGACTCTCTAGAGAACCCATCATTCCTGTGAAAACCTCCCAGAGCAGCTATGACTTTCAATGAAGAATTCACTCGCCTACTAATTTCACCATCCAATTTGTTCTCTCTGTCAAACATGCTTCCTAAATACACAAACTCACTTACCTAGTCAATCACAGTGCCATTTATACTTACATTACATTCAGTGTTACCAGTTCCTGTCTCAAAGACTTTGGTTTTTCCCTTATTTATACTTAGTTTGAATTTCATGCAAACTTTGTACATACGGGACAACATACTCTGCAAATCACTTTTGCTCTCTGCCAACAGGACAGTGTCATCAGCAATCTGCACACACTGATATCACCAAGACATAAACCACTATTATCTATTTTGGTATCACGCATGCATGCATCCATAAATATATTAAACAGCAATGGTGACATTACACAACCTTGTCTGACCCCTGCACCAATAGAACACCATTTTGATAAAACACCATTCACTCGTACACAAGCTTTACTACCAGCATACATGGCTTTTACATTATTAAGTAGATTCCCAGTAACACCATATTTATTCAATACCTTCCACAAAAGTGTCCTATTCACTCGGTCGTAAGCTTTCTCTAAATCTATGAAGACAGTAAAAATTTTCTTCCCAACAGCCAGATACTTTTCAATCATCGTGCGTAATCCAAAAATCTGGTTAGTGCAGCCTTTACCTGGCATAAAACCATTCTGAACATCCCACACTTTCAATGATGTAAGAACCCATACTTTTTCAATAACAACCTTACCAAACACATTCCCTGGCACACTCAGTAGGCTAATACCACGATAGTTCTTGCATTCAGTCTGATCACCTTTTCCCTTATACAAGGGAACAATGACAGCATACTTCCAATCCCGAGGGACCATTCCTAACTCCCAGCACAACTGGCAAAATTCAGTTAACCAGTCAATTATAGAGTCACTACCATATTTCAACATCTCGGCAGTTATGCCATCAACTCCCGGAGCTTTACCATTCTGAAGAGATTTTAGAGCTTTTCACATTTCTTCGCTTGAGATCCCTCCTGTGCTTCTATCCCTCACTGTGACATCATCTGCATCTGTCTCAGAATCATCTTTGCTTTCTGATCTAATAACTCACAGAAGTATTCACCCCATCTTTCACTTAACTCATTGGGCTCCCACATCATTTCCCCAATCTCATTCTTCACACAACTTACAACTTTGTTTCCCTATTTTTCCTGAGTCTCGTGTACTTCCAGAAGGACTTTCTATCTTTCCAAAAAGGCAGTTCATGCCTTTCCACTTTCTCCTTCCTACCTTTTGCCTCACTGTGGCGAACCAGCTTAGCAGCGTCACGCTTCTTACAGCGATATTCATCCACAGAAACTCTACCTTGCAACATCCCCAAATAGGTTTCCTTCTTTCTGTTTACAGTCTCTTCAATTTCACTATTCCACCAAGCATCACCTCTATTGTTACCCACTATTGTGGTGCCACAGACCTCTTTAGCAGCAGTGACAACACAGTTTTTAAAACATTCCCACTTCTTTTCTACATCCCTCTCACCAGACTTCAGCTCCTTCAGTTGTTCTCTGAGTAAATCAGAATAACACTGATGATCTTCAAGGAGCCTATCAACCTTTATTCTTTCTATCCTGGGACTCTCCCCATTCCTCCAACCAAATTAAATTTCACTCGTTACACTACCAAGTAATGATCAGAACCAACATCCGCACCTGTCATCACACGGGTGTCAACAACTAAGTGTTTCACATGCTGATCGTAGACAACAAAATCTATCACACTCTTTTGACCAAGAGTACGATTTTCCCAAGTATATGTGTGGATATACTTGTGGTATCCAGTGAGGGTCACATTGATGAAGAAATTAATTGACATATAAAACTTGCCTGGAGAGCTTTTGGAAGAAACAGCATAATTTTCAAGAGCAATATGCCATTATTTCTTAAAAGAAAAGTGTTTGATCAATGCATCCTTCCAGTGCTTACGTATGGTGCAGAGATGGGGGACTTTAACTAAAAGAGACATACAAAGGCTGCAGACAACTCAAAAAGCATGGAGAGATGCATGCTTGGTGTAACCAGGAGAGATAAGAAGAGGAACTCGTGGATCAGAAAAATGACAAGAATGGAAGACGTCATGATCAGAGTAAAATCCCTGAAATGGCAAAGGGCTGGATATATTGCCAAAAGGATATACCATTGATGGACAGTCGAAATTTTAGATTGGATTCCAAGGGACAAGACCCAGAAGAAGACCACATGGAAGATGGTTGGATGAAATTCGAAAGTATGGAGGAGTAACATGGAGGAGACTGGCACAAGACAGACCGTTGTGGAAGAGGCTTGGAGAGAGCTTCATCCAGCAGTGGATTGATAATGGTTGACAATGATGATGATTTGTGGTTGAAAAAGGTTTCAGATACACACAAACCATTCTCAATGCAGAGTTCAATTAATCTTTCACCATTATTATTCACACAAGGATCATTAAACTTACCCAGAACATTATCAGAAATTGCATTCTGCACACCTACTCTAGCATTAAAATCCCCTGCTATTATAACTATTTCTTTAGCACCAAACTGGCTCAAAACAGCTTTTAGCTCATTCCAGAAATCTTCCTTCTTATCAGAAGGTTCTGAGTCACAAGGAGCATACACTACAACAATTATAATTCTCTGAAGTTTCACTTTCAAACAAATCCAGAGAATTCTCTCACTTACACAACTACAGTATAGTGAATCAAGTTGTTCTTCGTATTTTCACTTAAAATCACACCTACACCAGCCTGTCCTCTCACATTATCCAATATTCCAGACCACACACTCACCATACCATTCACTTCTTCTAACCCAATTTCCTTCTTTTTAGTTTCACTTACACACAGCACATCTAATCTATACTTATTCATCTCCTCAATCACCTCATTTATCTATCAATTTATACCTCTAGTATTTCTTACACCAATCTTACATTCACTCAGCCGAGATCTCTTTCTTATACGCCGTTTTGAAAGTCCAGGTCGATTCCATGGTGGACCATCGTTCTTAAGTGTGGTAGGTCCACCATATCCCACACTTGAGTCATTTTAATATTCCTTTTTGTTGTTTTAATCAGGTAAGTACATCAGTGTGGGGGATTAGCCCACAGCTGATGGTTCCAGCTGGTCATTCAACCCAAGGATTCTGGAACAAAACCCAGTGAGTTGGGGTCTTCTCGCCAATGTCGCACAGAACTAGCTGGCACCTCTCCAAGATTCACAGAGGCCCTTGTTGCTGTTCTGAGCGCCACTGCCCACGGAGTGCCCCGAGGAGGCAACCCATCGCTCACTACGTTAGTTGGCGTCAGAGAATTGATTTGGTTTTTTTATGAGGGCTGGATTTTAAGAGTGGCAACTGCATAATTACTACAGATACAAAAGGCATACCTGTTTCAAATTTTGACAGTCCTTCAATGTAGTCACCAGCATTGTCAGCTATGTGGAAGTCTTAGGATGCCATTGGCAGTGCCTGTTCAGCTGATCGTTCGTATACAGCCGTCTACTGCATGAAGAATGGTTCCTTCATTTTAGGGATCAAGTCGAAGTCACAAGGGCTTAAGTCAGGAGAATGCGGCAGGTGGTAGAGCACTTCCCAGCCCCATTGAGTGAACAACTGATGCACAGCATATGCAACATGTGCTTGTGCACTGCCATGCAAAATGATGGGTGGGTTTTGCATAAAGTGTACCCACTTCTTCCTCAAAGCTGGTTGCAGATTTTGTTCCAAAAATGTAATGTAATACTGCGCAGTGATGGTCTGGTGTTGGGGTACGGCATGCCTCAAAATAACACCATCGCAGTCGTACACAAAAATAACCATAGCCTTCACATTGATGGGGTTCCAACGAAATTTGGATTGGCATTTCATTTCTGGCTCATATGATGTAGCCTATGTCTCATCCAGCATGATGATATGGCGAAGGAAAGCTTCTCCTTCACGCTCACAGCATTCCAAGTGGATACGAGCAGCCTCGTTTCGTTGACATTTCTGTATCTCAGTCAGAGCATGCGGAACCCATCGCGATGCAATTTTTCTCATTCCCAGGCATTTCTTCACAATGTGTAGCACAGTTGTATGCGACACTTCTGTCCGATTGGCTGACGAATCGTAAAGCACTGATCTGTCTCCAGTAATGCGGAAACAGCACTCGCTTGTTCTTCACTTACACTGGGACAACCTGGCCGAGGCTCATCTTTCACATTTTGACATCCATCACTTAAGGCTTTTACCCATCTTGCAACAGTTCTGTATGGTAATGCAGATTCCCCACAAGCCTCTTAAAAGTCCTTGATGACACTGTTGTGCAGTATGACCTCTGGCACTTTGAATTTTATCCAACACCGCTGCTCCAATTTTGAAAACATCGTGACTGGACCGACAGCTCTAGTTCTTCTCGTTACTGCACAGGAACATGCTGTTGAGAGGGCAAGTCCATTTAACAATGAGGTGTGCTAGGTATCCAACCAACGTGTGGAGTAAGCAGCATAAACTTGTTGTGTTCTGCTTCGATTCTACAGATGCATTGCCACTATTAAAATTCCAACCCTCGTACATTAGTTGCACAAAAATTACATACCATCCTATTTTAAAATAATTTTCCTTTAAAAAAAATTATTTGTGCTCCAAATAGCAACACCTGAACAACAGACTGGCCAGAAATCAGAATCTATGTAGTTTAAACTCTGATTGACAGTCGACTCAAAGTTCCAGGTTATGTTTAATATTTTGATGAATTGGGAAGAGCTATTTCAGTAGTGCTGAATTAGCCCAATCAAAGTTTCACACAAAATTCAAAGCAAGAGTATTAAAGGAAATGACATTATATTACAAAAATTACTTGTCCTTTGTGTTTGTGACACCTGTTGTACAGGAATTGGAAAGACTGAACATGAACAGCCTTTTTCAGCAAACCAAAGCTGATCCTCATCAGTTGTACCAAGAATTATTCTTACACCAGAAAAGTCTTTAGAGTAGACTGTATGATGTTAATGGGCAGAAAAAAAAATGTTTATGAAGTTAATTTTGGTATCAAATTTTTAACAAAATGTACTATGTTCCTACAGAAAAACAACACTGCTGAGGCTCATCTAGAAATAAAAAATGCCAAAGAAAGATGCATGTGTATGTTAGCTTTCAATCAAGTTACACGTAGACTTCCTTCCCTCAGTGAGAGATATACTTCAACATCAAAACTGAGCCCTAAGGTAATCTTAAATCAACTTTCAAGGACTGTGTTTTCGGAGCTACTCTTTATACACTTTGCAGAAAACATCAGCACCATTGAAGAATATACAGAAAAATGCCTTTTGTCCATTGGAAAGAAGCTGCATTTAAGAAAGATGGATTCCCTACAGTGAACAGTTTTGGATTGGCATGCTTCAACATCAGGCATTTAAAGAGCTTGCCACTTTTGCCATTAATTGTCTAATAACCCCAGTGAGTAATGCCATAGTTTGGGAGATATATTCTCTCTTGTAACCCCAGTTAAAAGAAAATGCAACTGAATTTTCTTGATGCTATTGTGAGAACCAGAGCAGAACTATTGCTTTCAAACAATTGTTGTTAAGGACTTCACTCATCTGCAAAAAATGCTAAAAGACTTTATATCTGACAAGGTTTATGCTGTAGGTTCTATTTGTCCCTGTGTGAATGACAGTAATAAACTGGATCTAGAGCTTTTCATTTGACGTGAGTATGAAAACTGTTTTAATAATGGTTGGCTTTAAATCAAAATTTTTATCTGGCAATCCTGCTTATACCCTCTACAAAATTAATCTAACATTTTTGTTTTTTATAGCGGAAATTTGTGATACCAAGTATTGGCCATCATGATCACAAACAATTGCATCCAGATAATTGGTACTATACTGTATTGAACCATGATACATATTTTTGTTAAATGAAATAAACAGGCTTCTTTGTTACTCTATTCAGATTTGGTTGGTTGGTTGGTTGTTGGATTTTATTGGCGCAAGGGCCAGGTTTGGCCAAAGAGCGCCAGACAAAGAACGATCAGCCACAGATTTTTAAAAACGTGGAAAATGATTAAGATCAGACAGGTTTGGTAAAAGTTGAAAAAGAGTATGAAGGAAGCAGTGAAGAAAAGGTAGTTAATGAAGTTTATTAAAAGTAATATATTTACTAATGGAAAAGGACGAACCGTCACTCTCCTCCCCCACACTCCTGCAATGCTGGCAGAGGGCGGGGACGAACTGTCACTCTCCTCCCCCCATGTTCCTCTGCAATGCTGGTAGAGGCTGGGGACGAACTGTCACTCTCCTCCCCCCGTGTTCTTCTATAATGTTGGGTGAGGGTGGGGACCTCGCTGAGGCCGAGACAGTTTGATGGACACCGCACACCTTGCGGATTGAGGGCCGGGTCTTCCGCACGTGCAGGCTGTCTGCTGGGAACCGGAAGAGGCGGGCGTCTTCAAAAGAGAAGGCGAAGACGCAGCTGGTCGAATAAGCTGGAGCTCGGTGAAATCCACCTGTGTCGCTTGTTCAGCTGTAGATCGCTTGGCAAGTGCGGCGAGAGCTACAGGGCGCGGAACAAAAGGCTGCACGGGTTGTGGCTGAGACTGAACAACTGCGGCAAAAGTACGCTGTCGGTTGTTGGGAATACCCAACTTGGCCTTGGCAGCAGGGTACGAGAGGCCCTCCAGGGTCTTGAGGCGCTGGATCGCCTTCTCGTCGTTCCACTTCGAACAGGACCTGGCATAAGCAGCGTGGGAGTCACCACAGTTTACACAGCAGGGCTCTGAAGTGCATCCAGTCCCTTCGTGGTCGCGGGAACCACAATTGGCGCACCTCGCAACACTGTTACAGGACCGCTGGGAATGTCCATACCTCTGGCACTTAAAACAGCGTAGAGGATTTGGTATATAAGGACGAACTGCACATAACAAGTAACCAGCCTTTATTTCAGTAGGTACCTTCGGGCTGTTAAAAGTCAAAATAACATTTCGTGATTTGATCAGCGCGCCATCGCGCCTGAAAGTCATGCGTCGGGCAGCTATGACACCCTGATCAGCAAGTTCACACACAAGTTCATCTTCATCGCAGACCAACAAGTCGGGCTCAGAAATGACTCCCTTGGAGGTGTTGAGATACGGATGTGCCGTCACTTGAACTGGAATATCCTGAAGTCTGGTCAACTGCAGAAGAGATTTGCTCTGAGAGAGAGTGCAAGTTTCCACAAGCAGGTCACCAGAGCGTAGCTTCTTCACTGACTTCAAAGAGCCAGCAACACCCGCAAGTGCCTTCGAGATGAAAAAAGGAGACTTTGAGGAAAGTTTCAACATCTGGTCAGTAGAAGAAATGACGAGAAAAGTAGCTTGAGGTATCGAATCTGCAAGTGTAATGCGACGTTTCTGGAGCTGACGGCTCAACACCTGGATCTAAAGATACGTCGCGGTGATGTCGTTTTTCAACGAAAGTTCTCTTCAGTGTGTTATGTGTGGGAGGTGGTTGAGGCAAATTTGGCCCCTGATCAATCACCATATCCTGTTGTTTTTTAAATTTTGAGGAGGGTTTATGTTTCCCCATGGGAGTAAGAAAAAATTCATCAGCAACGTACTCCGCCCACAATCGAGCCCAACAGGGGAGAACTGGAGGTCCGCAAGCCAAACACATGACGCAAGACACAGTTCTAGAGCTTAGTTGCAAATATAGTCCGTTGGCTGTGATCACACGCACTCGGCGGACACTTCGGCCTCCTCCGGGTACCGTCATGCCAACGCCTTTGGCATGATCCCACAGCCCCCGGGCTCACCCAGCCGTGCAATACGACAAAAGCCGCTAAAGCCCTGCACACAACTTGGTACAAGACTCTGACCAGAGGTGGGTTAGGCTCTAGCCTCCCGTTTACAGCGAAGCCGGGGTCGAAGAGGAGTGTTGGTACACAGGAGGCACTTAACCGGTCTCCTGCGACCTCAGCCGCCAGACATCCCATTTCCGCTCACGGGTCTCCGCACGCGGCAAACATGCAGGTAGGTCTAGCACCCAAACCAGCTAAAAGGAAAAAAAAAGAAATCCAAAGACAAATCCTGGCAGGGAACCTAAACGGAATCTCAGCAACCTACGAACTGAGCGGTTAATATAAATCAGTTAGTGGTGGAGGGTAACAAAACCACAAGACCGGGGTGTTAGTACATAACGTGGTAGCGATTAGGTAGAGAATACAACACGGGCAACTAGCCAGTGGAGAAAATAAATAAAAACGAAAAGCGAGACACAAGACCAGCTCGGGAACGTGGGGCCGCGACTCCCCAACAGCTGGATGAACAGCCGTCCCTGCAAACACCAACGGCACCAAAATAAGAAAAAACAAGCTGTGGCATGACATCAGATGTTGACCAGTCACAAGGTCAGCTCGGCCGTGGGGGCGCCGCTCCCCAAATAACTGGAAAACCAGTTATCCCCGTGCGGGGCTATTCAGATTTAGTTCAAATTACACCTTGTGGGTCCCATGATTACCTAAAAATACTGTTATGTATGTACTATGAGTCCACCTCTGAGATATATATATATAAAATACACTTCAACCTTTACCATGAATACTAAACCAAGGTATCTTCAAAGCAAGGTTTTATATTTTATTTATCCAGCACCAACAGCCAGTGCACCCCCCCCCATGAGAAAAATGAAACCCTAAAAAAATTGAATATTATTACATCATACCAGGTATAATATTAAGTAGTAGCATGTGAACTATGTTGTACTGGATTCAAGAGTAAAATATTTGGTTTTAGTCTGAGCACTGCTGTTGTTATGAATGCTTATTACAGCCTGAAATTCACTGGAATTTCCTCAAAGTTCTGTCCATGGTCAAATAAACTTGATAAAAATACCTTTTTGTCATTTCTTTTTTCACTATATTTGCCATTTTCTATAATCACATGATTTTTTTTGTTTGTCTGTAATACTGATACACCTTACATAGATAAGGTTCATTTTTTCAAATAAAATACAGTCTACTGCTGCACTGATGAGTGAAACCTAAATGCTACAATAAAGCAAATTCCAAGTTTTTCATCCAATCATCTAACAGTATTTTGTATTTATGTTGCACAATGCGCTTTCCTGTAGCTGTTCAATACACTGTGGCTGCATTTAGAAAGTTCCAGTTTGAACATGTATGTGTTTAGCACTTTGACAATGTGTATCACTACTTTTCAAATTTTTAAAAGTCATTTCTTGGCAACAAGAAATTACTTTTAATTTTTTTTTTTTTTTTGATTGGAGGTTTAACGACCACCGTGAGCAACTCAATGGGCTATAAGCAGTCGCCCGTCCCTAATTTAGGGTCACTGGTTCCAGGGAAGGGAGAGAGCCAGTGCCGTAAGACAAACACAACATCCATGCCTGACCGGGATTCGAACCCGGACCCCTTACGGACGAATGATCAGAGGCCATCGCTTAGACCACTGCGCCACAAATTACTTTTAAAAATCGTCCCTGCATTAGTGTTGTATCACTGATGCAGGGACAATGATGGCAATCCAAAATGGTGTAGATTCTCCATAAAAAAACTTCCAATGTTCTCTTGCTGTCATCATATGATCCCATTTGTTATTCAATTTATTGCCAGGTGTTTTGTACATACAGTTTGTCCTGCCACATTACTAACTGACATAACAAATCAAGTTCCTGAGCATTGGCAACTAAAGTCTATCTCCCATTTTTTTCATGAATAATTTTAGAGTTGGGCCTTCAGTCCAGATAAGTACAACATTAAAAGCCACTGGCATAAAATTGTATGGGGACATGACATCTCCAACTTTTTCTTAAGTACAGACCATCAGTCTAAAGTTTTGGCTTTAGTTTGTCATCTAACATCCTATGCTTCCTTAAATTTTTCAATTTAAAAAGCTCACTATTTCTAGATTTGAAATTGAAATGCAGAATAACTGAGTACTACATTTTAAAGTTTATTTTTTATTATATCAATATGTATAGTGTAATTGCATGGCAATGGGATTTGCTGAATTATATAGATGGGCAGAGAACATGGTCCGAACTCTGAGCCACTGCACTCTGGCATTGTATTCTTCCTAATACTTCTTGCTTGCACCAGACATCTTATGCAACCTACAGACCCAGAGCAATCCTCCTATATTTATAGCATATCATTCAATTAGCCCCTTTGTTCGATGATCTCACTGATGGCCACAGTTTTTAACTATTAATTTGCAGTTCAGGTCTTTATGCTGTTTAGTTGCCTGACTGATCAAAATGTCACCCTGATTTCTTACTAAAATTATAGCAATTATAGTAATTCTTTAATGAAAAATAATTATATATAAGGACATCCTGAGGCTGCAAAATACTGGAAAAAGCACAATGAGGTGGATGCTTGTCATAATCCGGAAGGATAGGAACTCGTGGTTCAGAAAAATGATGGGAGTTTATGACACTACTGTACTACAACAATTGTAATACTAGACTGGATTCCAAGGGAGCAAAAATGATCTGGAAGAAAACCATGTTGGAGGCTTGTGGATGAAATTCAGAAGGATGTTAGAGGGACATGGAGGAGACCAGGAGTTGTGGAATTTTTTTTTGAGATCTTCATCCAGCAGTAGATAATGGTTGATGACATATATATTTTTTATTGTTTAATCATGCCCCCCCCCCAACTTTTGGTACAATTCTATGGCCTTGTCAAAAGCTAAACACACGAGTTAAAATATCTGTTAGGGGTATGCAAAAGTTTCCGACGTTTTAAGGAGAAAGGAGACAGGAACAATCACTCAGGAAACTAGTACATATTTATTCAACGAAATATTGGCCATTAGCGTCAATGACCTTTTGCCATTTTTCAGGCAACAAATGAATGCCTCTGTGATAGAAAGACTCTGGTTTTGAGCTGAAGAATGCAGTGACGAAATTTTCCACCTCTGGAACCGCTGTTGGGCTAGGGATGTTATATAGAGTGAAACAGATGAAAGTCTGAGGGTGCAATGTCCAGAGAGTAAGCCGGGTGCGGTACAACCTCCTAGTGTAACTGTTCAAGGGTTGATTTCGTGGTAGCACCGATATGTGGTCTGGCATTATTGTGTAACAGGATGACTGGGTGGCGTCCTTTACCTGTCCATGGGCGTTTTTGCTCGATTGTGGCGTTAAGTTTCTTCAACTGATTGGCATATCGTTGTGCAGTGATTGTTTCGCCCGGTTTCAACAGTTCGAAGTACAGCACTCCATGCATCTTTTTCCTGTGGATATCATGTTTTGCAGTGGATGTTGATGGCTGGCCTGGGTCGACCCAGGATCACTTGTGTATGGGGTTATCGCAATAGACCCATCTTTCATCCCCGGTGACAACCTTCCACAAGAAATTCTTCCCTTGAAACCTCTTCAGCAACGACATGCAGATGCCCAATCGTTGACCAATATTAGGCTCCGTTAAAGTATGCGGAACCCACTTACCAATCTTCTGGATCTTCCCCAAGGCCTGTAGACGCCGTACCACCGTCGATCGAGCCACTTTCAAACGTTTCGCCAGTTGCGTGGTCGATTGTGTGGCATCCTCTTGCAAAGGCGATTCCAACTCTTCGTCTGCAAGTTCCTGCAGTCTACCTGCACGTGGCTTGTCTTCCAAGTTTAGACCACCTTTCTTAAACCTAGCAAACTATTCTCAACACGTCCGCTCACCCATAACTGTTTCACCATACGCCTGACATATTGAACTGTATGCTTCACTTTCACTTTTCCCTAAATTAAACATGAATAACAAACAGTGCCACAAATGAACTTTATCGACCGCCATGCTTGGCTTCATGTACGAACTGACAGCATGGTCCGCCGGCTGGTTAGACCCCTACAGCGCCCGCTAGCACGGGTAGCGGAAACTTTTGCATACCCCTAATACTTAACATACTAATACACACCAAAGTCATACATTACTAATACTCCTGGTGTAATTTAACTGCATTATTCTTTAAGACTTCTGATAAACTTATGCATGCTTACATTACAAAATGTACCGCCCCCTTCCCTATCTAAACAACAAAATTCTGCTCGTGTTGCGGAACTCCAATGACTCCATGATTTTGGTACTGCCAAAGGATCACTTAATATGACAAGCACTGTCAACTAGTGCTGTTCACAGATTTTGGATATCCGGATTTCAAACTTCGGATATCCAGATATTCGGATTTAGAATACCGAATATTCAGACATCTCAACAACATAGATCTATCTGGCCACGATAGACCACATGCCTCAGGTTGTTGTTGGTTAAGAAGACGCAAACAAAAATTTACAAAGAACGAACAAAAGAAATGATGGCTGGTTATTATTGCTAAACTGGGTAAATCAGGTATCTCCCACTCACTAGCACTTATAGTGTTTGTGATTAATTCACTGGCCACTGGGGCAGTAAATAAAAAAAGAAAAGATGGAAAGAGATATCTGGATTTCGAAATTCATGCAGCAATCCCAATTTCGGATATTTTGACAGCACCAGCCAAATATCCGGATTTCATGCGGCAATCAGTATTTCGGATATTTTGAAATCAGAAATCCGGATTTCAAAATATCCGGTTTTTGACTGCACTACTGTCAACATATCTGTTATTTTACCCCCAGATACAAAACTTACTGAATGCCTTGTGCATATCCCATTTCAGCAAATGTTGGAATTGGGTTCCTACAATGTTTAGGAGTATGAAGTATGTTTTTTATATGTTGGTAAAGTTCTTCCAAATTTTGTTTCTTCAAAAAAAAAAAAAAAGGTTGGGGGAGTCAGTGTTGTGCCACTGCCAAAAGGTTTGAATGCTGCTAAAGTTGGAAATGTGCAGTGCCAAGTAAACCTCATATCGTTGACAAGCCGTGAAGAGTTCCGGTATATGTGGAAAGCTTCTAATACATTAAGCTTGATAGTCGAATCAGGTTTATCAATGAATGCAGCGTTTCCAAACAAAAATTTATGGTTATTTTCATGACAATATTGGTTATTTTCATGACTATAGATGACCTCATCAGTTTCGTCACACAGAAACTTAAAAGCCTTGCAGGTCTCTCCTATATATGAAAGTCCATATTCACAAGGTATCTGATAAATTCCCCAGGAGTTTATGTTTTTGATGTAGTCTTTTGATCCGTAAAAATTTATCTTGTTTATGGGTTTGAAAATAACTTTGAAATTAAAACACCTGAGAATTTTTTTGAAACTCCAAAGCAAATCTGAGGAGCAAATGGGATAACAACCCAATTCTCTCATATTATTTTTATTCTATCTCAACACCACAAGTTCTGTAGTCATAAATTATATATAATTTTAGCTCTCAGAATATATTCAATAAAGAAATAGAACAAACTTTTCTCCAGTAGGTACTTACAGATACTCTAGTCACTTTCTCAATAGTTTACAAATTATATATGTCTTGACCCTTGACACCATCAAGCCCTGTGCACAAGTGGTAAAGAATCATTGCTGCTTCTGTTCTTATCGATTCACATCAAGAAAGTCTTTAGTTAATCACTGTTCATGGTGTACGATTTAGATTTTGCTTCTTTTTTTTTTTAATTAAAAAGTGCAATACACGAATACAATGTTTATGCTTATTATGAAATTTTCATAAACCACAAAAGAATTTATAACACTGTCCACCTTTTAGGGGAAATGGGGCTTGCTTGCTTGCTTTTCAGGGTAGAAGAGGAAGTTGAGTCCCCTGATAGCTACAGCCCTACCATCATTGTAGACCGGTTTAACACCAAAACTGTACAATTTAATGCATGTACCCCATCTCCAGGTTATTGACATCGTTAATACTATGAAACTGCACAATAAACTGAAATGCAGAATGGCAGTATAAATAACTTCAAAGTTTATTTCAATAAGAAAATTAAATAATAACACAAACTGTACAATACTACGAAACAGTACTTCAAAAAATAGTTTGTTTAGATGTTTGTTTTAACAGAACAGGCAACAAAGTGCTTGCTGAAAGAGATTACCTATGCAACAACACAAATACGGATATTTCTGTTAATTCACAATTAAATTCTACATCTGAATCACATCATGTACTTTTTTTTTTAACAGAATGCCATCAGGCAAATCTAATTAAAGTACAATAAGTTAACACAAAATAATTTCACATAAATTTGCTTAGAATCTCATGTGAAATGCTGAATTTCAAAGTAAATCTGCATTTCAAACTTTGCTATGCAAGTAATATTTATGTTAAAACCTGCAAGATTAGATTTTCTAAACTTGCTTAGAAAAGAACTACACTTAAGTATGCATATTGCTTTTCGTACAAAATGACTCATCATGATACACTTTTTAAAAAGTTTTAACAAACATTACGTAAACCACTACTGATTACATAAGTAGGCAATGTACTCAAATATTTACAAAAATGAACCCAGGTATTGTTTAAGAACATTCAGCAATGTACTTCTGCTTCAAAAAAATCATGTGAATCCATTCATAAGTAAACTATCTCACAGAAATACATTATTTCATTAACTAGCTCTGCAGTCCCAAAATATAGCATTAAAATCACAAACAATGTATTAATACCCTGGAAAATGAAATTTAGCTACCAATGACATGGGAAAAGAGGGTATGATACAATAAATTAATTTGAAAAATATTTCAGTACATGCTTTCACATCAGTCCAACTGAGATTATACAATCAATAAAAACATTACCACATACACAGTGCACTGTAATAACAGTAAACATTTAAAATTAAAAGTCTGACTAGCCTCCTGATGGGATAAGACATAAAGATGTACAAAAAACAAATTATAGAGTAATAAAATTGAAAACTCAAAACATGATACAGCTGCACAAAATGAATTGAATTATGGAACTTTATATATATCAATTATAATTATGTAGTTTTACTGCAATAAAAGAACAGCAAAGACTTAGATCTAATGTAATCCCACGTCAGACATCTAATACAAAACTTTTGGTAAATAAGACATGATAATTTTGGATGATCGACAAAAAGTCACCTGAAAATCTAAATTAGGCAAGTCTCTTAAAATGACAGACCATTTTTCATTCATTTATACTACATAGATTCCAACAGTTATATTTTGTTTTGTTACTGTACCTGACACATGCAAAGACCCAAAATGAAACAAAACAAAACAAAAATAAAAATAAATTGCTATTCAAGTTTTTACATCAGGATTTTTAGAATTCATTTTATATTACAAAAAAAGTTATCAGATATAAATATTTTGCATTTTTTATTGTTCTGTAATTGGTAAAAAAATATTAACCAACAGTAAAATTAACTAAGGAGTAGCTGTCACTTTTCAACTTATCAGAAAATCCACAAAGGTTTTTGTCCAGTATATTTTGCGAAGACGGAAGTTGCCAATGCATCCATTTTCTGCATGGAAATCCATCCTTATTTCAATTTAGAAATTCTGAAATGGAAATGAATGCCTCCATGTTGAACTTAATGCATCAATTTCCTTACACACAAGCACTGATGACTCACGGCAGGCACATATTTTACTTTCCTGTGTAATTCACATCAGTAAGTCAAATGTGCATACACATAAAGTGTGTTTTCCTTGTTGTTTATCCTATATACTAATCACAACAGTGGAATTTGATAGGAACCCCCTTCCTCTCAATATCCTGTGTCATCATTGTCCTATTTCTATTACTGCTAACTTATGCTGTAACTGCTATCTTTATTAGAGATGGTCTTAATTGCTTGTTCTTGCCACTGTTTATGTTTTCATAATTTGCTGTTGGCAGGTATTTTATTATTTCCTTTATAAGCTCAGAGTTATGTTGTGATTTCCCTCTACTTTACTTCCTGTAATATACATTTATGAAATTTTTTTTTGGCAACATCATCATCGATTCAAGTTTAGCTCTTTCGGTTGTTTATTCTCAGCTCTTTTAATCACATTCCTTGATGTGTTAATTTTAACTAACCCTGTGTGGTAAGATACACTAATAGAACATTACATTGGATCATTCTTTCTTGAAATTATGAACAAATTTGTGCTAACTCTTTGTCTCACAATTTTGGAATAATAATAATAGAATGATAGAAGACTACAGAGAGATACAACATAATCATTGATAAAGGATCTATTGATTAAAGAACCTACAAAAAATAGAAGTCCCATTTCTGAACAATTGTTTAATAACATCATCTACTATTCAGAAAGCACTGCAGGCTAAAATTTTTATTTAGCATGTACATCTATCTCTATGTGGCATCTGGCAATACCATTTAAATTGCATACAATATCAATGAGCTTTAAGAAGTAGGTTCAATGAATGGGCTCCAACATTTGTCAAGAGGGCAAAAGCATCTGCTGAAAAAACAAAAAATCATAGAAAAGCGAGAAAGTGACTTCTTCAACTGAATATATAGTAAAATCTTGGCTACATGTTTTTCTAGGGGTTGGCCTTAAAAAATGTATAATTTTTTTTTCAAAATGTTGAATACTGTAAATTTGAAGGAGTACAAGATATTCCTTAATAATGATTTATTTAAAGTTGAATTGGTGGTGAAGATAAGAAATACCTTACAAATTCAAATTATAACACGTTTTATCACATTGTAAAAATCATATAAAGCCTTCCCTTTTGACAGCTCGATCTGTAAAAATCATGATTCTAGATTAAGTGAAATCCTTGCAACTAAGAATCTGAGACCAGTGCTTCAGTATGGAACTCATGAATTAGAAGTTTTTTTTTTTATTGCAGATTGTGTGCATCCATTTGAAATCGGAATGTTGAATACTGATGATACATCCAGAATTCTCTACACTATGAAATGGTAAAGCCACAAAGTTATGTCTCATAGATTTATCAATTTTTAAATAGCTCGTGTGTGAGTCGTGACATGTAAAATTCATTTTTTGTCCAAACGAAAAGTAAACAGCATCCCCTCCTCTGAGGGGATCAAGGTTTAACTTTGACTGCACCAAGAAGGAACACAGCAATGCTGTCTCGATTCTCTCAAAGTTATGTATAAAAGAACTGTATTTTTTGATAATCTGAAGTTCAAATTTGAATGCATGAAATCGCAAAAAACATATAAATGAATTTTGTATAACTGAATCGAAAAAGCGACAGAAACTATAGTAAAATACCAGGACTTGTGCAGAATTTCATGTAAAAGTGAAGAATGTGTAATAAAGGTTCAACTGTAATTTGTACATTTATCAGGGTTCATTGCCTAAAGAATTGTTGCCAAAAAAAAAAAAAAATCAAGGCAGGAACTTCAGCTAGGAAGGTCATGGCTGCTTTATGGAATAATGAAGAACTTGCTAATTTTCTGGAAATGGGCTAAATTAAATTCTGAACACTACATTAAAACTCTAGTTGTAAATGCATTTATGGCACCTCTATTCATAGTGATTGTGGAATAACTTTTTTTACGGGTCTTTTAGAGGTTATTTTTAATGAAAGTTGGTTGTCAAATTTTCGAACTAAAGCCTAGTTCGTCATCAGGACTATGTCACTGGAGTAGTTGCTGCCACTCAATTGGAAGAGACCATCCGCAATTATCGTTAATTGTGGTACTTCTTCTTCTTGCTATTTCGATCCCTTCTTCTAGTTTTCTCTTTACTAAGTTTGACTGGTGGGCGATTATTTTCACTGAGTCCCAATTTACGGAGTGTCCACTTGCTTGTACATGTCTGTCTAGCCCTGTTTTGTTCCCAATGTTCCTAATAGCTGCTTGGTGTTCTTTCATTCGGACCTTAATACTTCTCCCTGTTTCTCCTATATAGCTGAGTCCGCAGTTACAGTCGATGCAGTAAATTACTCCTTCCTGCAATTGGATGTCCAATTCTTTCTGCTTTAAAGCTGGCAGGAATTTCTTTATTTTGTTATTAAGATCTGGAGCTAGCCTGATATTATATTTTGCTCCGATCCTTTTCAGTTTCTCGAAAAGTCCCTTGTGGTACGTAATTTTGCTGGTGAATTTGAAGTTGGTTTTTTCCTGCTTCTTTTTTGGCACTTGTTAAATATTTTCTCAACATATGGGGAGGGGTAATTGTTTTCTGCCAACATTTCCTTTAATTCTTCTTTGTGAAGATCTTTTGAGAAGCTGAAGAGACCAGGATTTCAATTTTTTCCAAAAATTGTCTCGCTGTATTCGATTTAATATAATCAGGGTGGAATGAGCAGAAGTCTAACATCTTCCCTGTGTTGGTGGGTTTTCTAAAAAGCTGAGTGAATATTTTCCCTTCTCTTGAGGTCAAGGTTAAATCCAGGTAATTGATGCTATGGTCTTTTTCCTGTTCCAGGGTGTACTTCAAGGTATTCTCTAGTAAGTTAAATTCTTCCAGAATCTGAGAGGGTAGAGATTGGTCCACAGTATCTACTATAATTAGGACATCATCCATGTACCTTACATAGAGAGCAAACAAGGAGGGTTGTATAAGGATTTTTGCCTCTAGTTTACTTATATAATAATTTGCTAGCAGAGGTGCTAGTGGAGAACCCATTGCAAGTCCTGAAGCTTGCCTGTAATATTTCTTTCCAAACTGGAAGAAATTATTCTTGAAGGAAAATAGGAGCAGTTCATATATGCCAAGTAGTATTTCTCTATTGTGATTATGGAATACTATTTTTTCCGCAAGGTCATCTGCAATGAATTCCAGTAGGAGGTCCAGGTTAATGTTGGTATACATAGAGACTATATCCAGGCTTGCCATTACTGGATGAATTAATTCTGGCAAGTTGTCCAGGACTTGCAATGGGTTCTCCACTAGCACCTCTGCTAGCAAATTATTATATAAGTAAACTAGAGGCAAAAATCCTTATACAACCCTCCTTGTTTGCTCTCTATGTAAGGTACATGGATGATGTCCTAATTATAGTAGATATTGTGGACCAATCTCTACCCTCTCAGATTCTGGAAGAATTTAACTTACTAGAGAATACCTTGAAGTACACCCTGGAACAGGAAAAAGACCATAGCATCAATTACCTGGATTTAACCTTGACCTCAAGAGAAGGGAAAATATTCACTCAGCTTTTTAGAAAACCCACCAACACAGGGAAGATGTTAGACTTCTGCTCATTCCACCCTGATTATATTAAATCGAATACAGCGAGACAATTTTTGGAAAAAATTGAAATCCTGGTCTCTTCAGCTTCTCAAAAAGATCTTCACAAAGAAGAATTAAAGGAAATGTTGGCAGAAAACAATTACCCCTCCCCATATGTTGAGAAAATATTTAAACAAGTGCCAAAAAAGAAGCAGGAAAACCAACTTCAAATTCACCAGCAAAATTACGTACCACAAGGGACTTTTCGAGAAACTGAAAAGGATCGGAGCAAAATATAATATCAGGCTAGCTCCAGATCTTAATAACAAAATAAAGAAATTCCTGCCAGCTTTAAAGCAGAAAGAATTGGACATCCAATTGCAGGAAGGAGTAATTTACTGCATCGACTGTAACTGCGGACTCAGCTATATAGGAGAAACAGGGAGAAGTATTAAGGTCCGAATGAAAGAACACCAAGCAGCTATTAGGAACATTGGGAACAAAACAGGGCTAGACAGACATGTACAAGCAAGTGGACACTCCATAAATTGGGACTCAGTGAAAATAATCGCCCACCAGTCAAACTTAGTAAAGAGAAAACTAGAAGAAGGGATCGAAATAGCAAGAAGAAGAAGTACCACAATTAACGATAATTGCGGATGGTCTCTTCCAATTGAGTGGCAGCAACTACTCCAGTGACATAGTCCTAATGACGAACTAGGCTTTAGTTCGAAAATTTGACAACCAACTTTCATTAAAAATAACCTCTAAAAGACCTGTAAAAAAAAGTTATTCCACAATTAAAACTCTAGGAAACTGAAAATTTTGGATAGCTGGGCTGAGTGGCCAAGCACTTTTCTAACACACCAGTGCTACCACAGTTGCAGCCATCGAGCACTGCAGGTAGGTTTACTCTGCTGCAACATCTTTGGTATAGCCCAGTTCTTGCTCTTTGTGATTTTTGCATTTCCTAAACTAAAGGAATACATGAAGGGCCATTACTTCACATCCAATGAAGAAGCAAAGTCAGCAGTACACCAATGGTTTCAGAAAAAAAAATCCTAAATGTTTTTAAGGATGGACTTCAAAAACTATTAACATGTTGGATTGAAAAGACTTTTCAGTGCACCCTCATGTCTGAAACTAGTGGAATTCAAATATCTAATTTTGAGAAACTTTATAGTGCTACTGAAAAGTACTTAGCCTACAGATAGATAATGAGTTCATTCCATTTTTAAACATTTCAAAATAAATATTTTTGTAAAACATCATTGCTCTGCATTATTTTGTCTATTGACACAAAAACACTGAAATCCTTTCACAAATGCATCTTTTAAAATCATATAAAAATCAAGTTTTTATTTGACATTTTGTTATATCAAGCACAGAATTAGTTCAAAATTCTTTTATCACAACAAATGCAATTCTTTTTTTAAAAATTAACATCCATAAAAATTAATTGAAGATTTACATTTGATCTGTTAATTACTACTCTTTAATCTATTAATTGATGTTTTTTTAACTATTAAAACCCACTAGTGAAAATCCTGTTAGTTAAAGAGCTTTAATCATGGAGAAGACAAGACAAAATAAAAAATTATATTGGCACATAAAAAAAAAAAAGATAGAAAGAGCCTGCACAACATCAAGCAAGTGATCAAAAAGTGGTTGATGATGATAAAAATAAATAAATACACATGAGTATGCAAAGCACACACAAACAATCATGTTTTTAAGTTCAAGAAGCATTATTTAAATTTTTACTTACATAAAATTTCTGAAATTGTTTAAGGAATCATTTAAATGAAATTCTATTTCATACTATACTGCTGTTTTACAGAATGGAAAAATAAATGTATTATGCAGACCTGCCAACCTCCAGAAGTGAAAAAGATAGAGATAGAAAAATCGTAACACAATGCATGCTGATAATTTTTGAAGCCTATTTCAGCTACATAAATTCTTGATGAGAATGTAGGGATTGTTTACCTACATCAAAATTTTATTGAGAAACTAATTAAATCTAATCAGTAAACACTTTTATGTTGTTTTAATTATTAGAAAAGAAATTATGATTACAGGAGAAATCCTCACTCCGCCTAACTTCCGTTTTTGGAAATTTTGAGAGGTGGAAAACTTGCATTTTAGGAGGTCTGCAAGATGGTTTAATCGGGTTCTGGGGATGTTTCGGTCTGCAGGACCAAAATAAATCTGCGTGTGCATCGGGCATCGCCGCGATTCTGCTACGAGAATTAGTAGAAAATTAATCTGCTATGTACATCGGCCGTAGCCGCGATTCTTCAACGGGGGTGGGTACAAAACAAATCTGTGATGTACATTGGCCATCGCCACGATTCTGCTATGGCGATGAGTACAAAATAAACCTGCAATGTATGTTGCCGCGATTCTTCTACGAGGACGAGTACAAAATAAATCTGCGATGTAAGTTAACCGTCGCCACTATTCTTTCATGGGGATGAGTACAAAATAAACCTGCGATGTACATCGCCGCGATTCTTCAACGGGGAATAGTACAAAATAAACCTGTGACGTACGTGGACGCGATTCTGCTATGGGGATGAGTACAAAATAATTCTACGACGTACATCGTCCTTCGCGAGAAAAAAAAAAATTACGAGTACGGAAGAAATTTTCACTACACCTAACTTCTGTTTTCAGAA
This sequence comes from Macrothele yani, assembly GCA_039090855.1. Classification (NCBI taxonomy): domain Eukaryota; kingdom Metazoa; phylum Arthropoda; class Arachnida; order Araneae; family Macrothelidae; genus Macrothele; species Macrothele yani. The sequence goes on from CM076993.1 coordinate 94,978,060, forward strand.
ATTTTGAAAGGCGAAAAACTTGCATCTATGATAGGAAGTCTGCAAGATGGTTTAATAGGGTTCTGGGGATGTCGTTTTTGTCTGCAGGACCAAAATAAATCTGCGACATGTGTCGCCCGTCGCCACATTTCTGCTAAAAGGCTTCTGTCTAAAAAGGAAAAAAATGGGGGAAAACATGACTATTTAAAAAAAAAATTGAATTTTTGCTGCAAAATTGTATTAACGTACTGCAGCATGATTTATCGTACTAAATACATTAAAATCGTAACAGTTGGCAGGTCTGATTATACTATTTCTGCTATACATTCACAAATAAAAAAAAAAGCTTTTTTAAGCAGCATAAAAACTGAAATTTTCCAAAAAAAAAAAACCTTCTTATACATGTGCATTACTCTTTCTTTTCATTTTTCCCCCTTCAGAGTTTAATGACAACTATGAGCAACTTGTAGGAAGCTAGCTATGAGTGTCACCCATCCCTAATTTGGGGCAAATGGTTCCAGGGGAGGGAAAGAGCCAGTGCCACAAGATATTACAATATTTAAAATACTCCACTCATGCTTCACCCAGGATTTGAATACAGGCCCATCTCAGAGTAATGGCCAAAAGTTAATGTCTCAAACAACCTGACAGCTGGGTGGTCATTCCTGTTTTTGCCTTCTATGATAGATCCACCATAGAGAAAGACAAAACAGAAATTTTGATATTTGTTTCTTCATGTGGTTAACTTTCTAAACTAAGTGCATGAATCTATTTGTATCTCCATGAATGTAAAAAAGCAATGTTTAATGAGTAATACACGAATTCAACATAACTCAAATTTCAGTATAGGTAGCCCTCTATTTGCGTTGATTCAGAAACCAGAAGTTCAAAAAGCAGGGATCATAGCATACTTCTGGAAAATTTTAGGTAAGAATTTTAGGAATTTTAGGAATTTTTAGAAAAATTTTTAGGAAAATTTTAGGAGTGTATTTCAATAAAAACTAGATGTATATTTGTATACATCTAGTAAAACAACTTTGTATGCATTGTAAAGAGTTTGCTTCACACCCTTCAACCATATATACTGATAGACTGCGCATGACATCAAAAATTTCTGGCTCCAACATAAAATCACATGACAACAGTCAAAAAGATGGGTTACACCTGCTGTGCTTATGGTTGCTCTGACCGATATAGTAAAGAAAGTTCTATGATTTTTCATGGGTAAGAAACGAATTAAATACCTAAGTCAATAAAGTTCAATTACTTAACCAGAAACTTGCAGCTATTGATATAAAAATATAGTAACTTAAGAAAAAAAAATGGAATGCATGTTCCAAATTCTTCGCAAATGTTCATCACATTATAAATCACAAAATGTAAACAACACGATCATGCATGTGTATAGCTCATAAGTAAACTTACCTGAAGAGTTTTCATTATATATGAGGTGCATTCACATAATACACCGAAAACACTGAAGTTCTGCAGCGTAAATTAGTAATCATAACAGCATTTGTACACGAAATTTGGAGTCTGATGATGACGTGCCCAATGTTTGAGCCATGGCGGCTTTGATGCAGCTATTGCCAATGCGCAGTCCATTAGTATATATGGTCAAAGTTCACACCCAAATTTTTTGCATAACGTCTAATGTCTAAAGTTTAAGTATGATTTACTTCTAATGTTCAGTTCTTATCTTTTCACGTGTTATTATCATATTCAAGTATATTTACCACATTCAAGTTTCACTTTGAACATTAATATGCTGTTGAACCAGAAGCAATTCACAATTTTCACAGTAAAGTTTTCAGGTTTCACATTAAACTATAATATCCTAAAAAGGTAATTGAAAACCAAGAACTATGTACAATTGTTCACTGAATTACTTTTTTCATATTATTGTTTTAACCTTTTCCTGATTAGCCTATCTTTTTCTGCTTCCACCACAACTAATTTACTTTCAGTTTTCTTTATTTCAGCTGAAACTTGTATGATCAAGTTAGAGGCAACTGCTATTTCAACAGTATTTTGTTTTTCTACAGCTTTTCTCATTCTTTCTGTTCCCTCTGAATTACTGCTAGGGAGGCTTCTTTATCTTTTTTAAGCCTATTTATTTCTGCATCATTTTCTTTTATTTTGTCATCAAACTCAGCTTTTCTTTTTTTCTCTAGCTGCTTTTCCTTATTTTCCCTCTCTTTCTTCGAAAATAAAAGCATAACAAACAGCGCGAAAACTAGCTCATAAATAAAATATTTGAAACACTCTCAATGTATGCACTCTCAATTATTAGGGATGGTAGAGGGGAAGGGAATAGAACTATCCAAAATTAGCATGTTTTCGTTGCGCTAGGGCGCTTAAGCACGGCTGAATTCCTTCAGATACCCCCAATGTTCAAATGATTGAAATGTGCTGATGTTCATGGAATGAAATGGTTGATCAGCTATGATGACCGCATAAAAGTTCGGGGTGGGGGGGGGCTTTATTTTTTTTATTTTTTTAGTTTATGCAACATTTTACATCACTCCAGTATTTATCTTGTCATCATCAACAATCGCAATGCAACTACCGCTTACGATCGCGGATATCAGCAACCGAAAATCTGCCATATCTCTAAGTGATATAACACACAGTATCCTATTACAGTGTATTGTAATTGAAAAAAAAGGATGTGGAAAAAAAGAAACTTTCAGAAATTAAGATCATCAAGTCATGCGTTTCAAAATCCGTTTTCCTTTATAACGTTTGAAAACATGTTTTTGCTTTTTACCTGTAGTGTAAATAAAAACTATGTTGATTTTTTTTTTATGGAATCAGACGTCCGTATGTCTGATTGTCTTCATCTGAGTTCACACTTTAGCTACTGTGTACAAGTAGACCTATTTTTTCAGCTCAAAAATATGTAGTTTTGTATATATTCACAGTATAAGTCATTCCTTATTCCCACAGAACTGAATTCAGCATATGCAAAATGAAGATCATCAAGACCCGCCCAACACTATGTTTCTGATTGTCTGCTGTTTATATTCAAGAAATGCAAACATGGATCAATGGTGAATGCAGCAACTATGATTTTTATTTATTACCAAGAAAAAAAAAAAGAGCCGTGAAAGCTGTAAAGCTGAAACGGATATTTCTCTCGAACCCCCCCCCCCATGCACAAAAACATTCCAATTAAGATCAAGCAGCAGGAGGACGCGTCCACACAACACAACCTTTGGAATTACCTGATGGAATGGCTTCTTTTGATTTGGCACATCGCCATAAATCACCACCTGCAGCTCACTGAACTGTCAAGTTGCATCCTTCCTCCTTCACTTTAACTATAATAGAAACTGTAAAAAAAAAAAAATGCTCCCCAATTTTCGACAAAATTAAATTACCAAATTTACGTCATGATGTTGCAATTTACTAAAATACGTTTGTTTATCTGCTGAATATTGCTTAAATCCATTGAAAACTTTTTTAATTATAGATGATTTTTTTATTAAAACAGTAACTCAGACGTCTGAATAAAAACGTGTTTGTAATTCAAATAGAGTCCATATCATCACAGAAAAAAAAATTTAAGGATCACTCTGTTTAAATAAACCATGGCATCTAAAAAAATAATTCACTTGCTTTTCCCGTAATTTATAATTACTGTTTCTTTTTTTCAATCCGATTATGCAACGTTTTTTTTTTTTTTGCATCTGCTAAAGTTCCTAACGGAATTTGGCGAAATTTGCACTAGAACTTTATTGTGATGTATCTTAACTACTGTAAAAATTTTACTGTGTTATTTTCAAAATTCAGAAAAATGGATTTCTGAAAATATTCTCTTAGTCCTTTAGTGCTGTGGAAGTGATAAACAGGTGTTTGCTTTCTTCCCAACCAAGGGCTTTCAGATCAGCGCTCCCAGCTGTCAATCAACCGTTGCTATGGTAACACCCTTTCTGCTGGAGGCTCACTCTATCCAAAGAGGCACACATACTTGTCCATAATAAAAATTACCAATGCTAACTTTTAAAGTTTTAAACCGATTCAACTGGAATTTTGGAAGTGAGCTTCTGTAATCCAATTACAGTGAATGTAAAAATTTCAGCCACTTTCGTGAAAAATTCGCAAAGATAGTTTTCTTATTTTTTATCATAAGTAGTGGAAGTCTCTTGAGGGGAGGGAGGGTGGCATGCACATAAACAAGAAGATGATGAATGTGTTGTTCAGGCATACTCCTCACTGGTGGATGCCAGCTGACTTGGTACATACGCGACCCCCTGCAAATGCTAAATGCCTCTTCTTTCCCCTTCTGTTCTCAATTGTCGGACGGACATCAAGCTCCCCTTCGACCTACTAGTAATCATCCAATTTTATTGCACTGGAAGTAGTGCCTTTTTTTTTTCTTTTTTTCCCCCAGCCAAATTAGGATTTGGTGCACATCGGAAACCGCTGCCGGTGGTTTCTTTGAGAACAGAGAAAAGGAACTTTAAAAACTGAAGGGGTAACAGTAACACGATTTCCTAAAAGGGCATAAAAGCACTAATTTCAAATTTCAAGGCTTTTCAAGACGGCATTAAAAAAACACCGTTTTTCCAGGATATTCCAGGCCTTGAAAACGTAATCATGATTTTCCAGGACTTTCCAGGTTTTCAAGCACGCGTGCGCACCCTGCGTAATGGTAAATTTATTGGCGTTAATAACGGTTGTGTTTTTTAATAAATAAGCTTACGAAAATTTTAGGATGAATAGCAAATTTTAGGTCTAATTTTAGGAATTTAAGGAGGGTCACAAAATATTAGGAATTTTAGGAATTTTAGGAGGAATGCGATCCCTGAAAAAGTTAATAAAAATTTTATTTTTATTTATAACATTTTACAATATTTCTGATACTGCTTCTTATACTAAATCACAATCCTACACTGCTACTACTTGAGTAGAAATTATAAATACAATCATCTCTTCAATTACGTATGTTCCGTTAACACAAATTTGCTCTAATGAGATCGATGAATCGGTAAAAGCTGCTTGTAAAGCACAAACTTTTGAATATACAACTTTGTTCGTATGCTATTTCATTTCCGGCACTATAACCTTTTAAAGGACAAATTTAATCTCTATGGAGGTTAAAGAGTTATTTTTATTATGCAATTTTTTATTGGTTGACGTCTTACACGAATGCATGCAGAGATGACTGCCAATTATGGGGACTAACAAATTGCGCACCCACTCATTGATTGTGAGATGTAATCTTTTTTAAAATTAACACCATTCCACAAGTCAGGTGAGCATTAGTCACTCATCACGGTGAGTCTCGTTTCTCTTCTGCCTGGAAAAGAAGTAAGTAAAGTTTGCTTTGGTCCCTTTCCCACTTGCTGCTCCTTAAGAGGGTTTTCCCATTTGGGTGTCTGACATGGAAACAAGTAGGAGAGTAAGACATAAAGGCTAGATAAATGTGCTCTGTTTGCTTTTTGTCCATGCACTGAATGTCCTGAAAACTGTGAGCTTATGTGTTTGTGTTGTTGTTTTATTTACGTTATTTCAGAGCTTTAAATGTAATGCCATTAGTATATTACTTGACAATGTTTGGGGGCCGGGAATGTATGTCATTGACTTCCCATTGATTTACATTATAAAATTGTTTCAATTCACGCCAGTTCATCTGGGAACGCATTCCCAGTGTAGACTGAGCTACCTGTATTAATGATTTACATGGTAAAATATAAATAGAATTGCAGTAGAATTGTGAAATTCAACAGTATTTACCATGAGGACATAAAAAGTAACAAATATTGGACATAGAATGGTACACTCAAAGATCAACCCAAACTAACTATATGTGCCAAGAACAGGAAACAGTATTATCTACAGAACAGGAACATCAAAACATAATGATCTGAACAAAACACCATGTTTCAATTATTTATCTGTGCAAGTGTTACTTAGTTCCCAAAGTGTAAACTTGATAGAACACAATCAAACATAGAAAAAAAAATTATATATATATATAAATAAACACCAATTTTTAGTGCACAAATTTCATATATTAAAATTACAACACAAAGATGTGGCACTGAAAGTTCAGGTGTGAAATCCAGAACTTAAATCATTAAGTCAACATAAGTAGTAAAATAAAAACTAATAAAACATTTCTATACAGTGTGACGGACACGTTAGCATATTGATATGGTCCATAACAATCAATGAAATATAACTTACAAAATAGCCTAAAAATTGGAAAGATCTTGGAAACTTCTTTTTTACTGTCCTCTACTGAAATATATCTAATGACCTCACCATTTGAGAATGTAGGAGGAAGTTATAATTATGTCAAACCTGCATTTTTCTTTCTTCTTTCATAACTATCTTCAATTTCAGAGGAAAGTAAACAGAAGCCACATTAACAAATTATACAAATGGAATACACGGATTATAGTCACTGAAAAGCCCTAAAACAGTGACTTAAATTTTTATTTGTCTGATCAAGTATGAAATTCATTTAAGTCATACCAGCAAAACATATTCATATATTACAGTTCATTGCAACTAACTTGCATTTAACAATTGAATCAACAGCTAGCACTTCATTCACAAAATTTTTAACAACAGATACCTTTTACAAAGCCATGAATATTTCAAGGTAGTTTACCATACAAAGCTACTGAATGAACTTTAACTTCAGATTTAAAGTTCATTTATTTATATAAGTACAGAACATGAAGTTAAAGTCATTTACATAAACCAGCTGCCACATTAGTGTCCAATAATGTGTACATCTATACATTGCAATATTGTACTATTAATGAAATAAATTTTAACAGGGGGAATTTTATTGCATATTACATGCATTGGTGAGTGCATTCCAATTTAATTTCTGCCATAGATTAACAGCACAAATTATTCTGACTATATTTTTTTATTGTATGCAACACTATTATATATGATCATCACTGCCAAGCCAACTTATGATGAACCTGAAAATAAATTCCAGTATACCAAATATACAGATGAAATGGCCAAAGACTTTCTGCAAAGTAAATGCACAGCTGTACAAATGCAGTGATAGTAGAATAATGTGTTCTGTGTGACAATGAATGTATAAAACATCAGCAGAATAGATGGGGACTGTGAACAGAGGGCACTTGTATGACAGGGATATATGCACAGCCTGGCCTGTATGGATGAGCAAAATAGAGCTGCATGTTCTGGCATATTTGTGCTACTAAGAACTATACATACTAAACTAAACCGAACACATTCTATAAACCATGCAATCATCTGAAAATCCTAACCTAAAAAAATAACAGATGGTGTCAGACTGGCAAATACCCTATGATCTGATTACTCATATTTCACAGAGTAACCAACTCTTCTAAGCCTCACTGGAAAATGATGCATGGGAATTGGGGGGTGGGGGTGGGGGCTTATATATGTGAACCACTCTGAAGAATGGTGATTAGTGTGTGAAAACAGTTATCTGAGAAAACCGAGTTTGAAGGAAACGCTACCAGAGATGATAAGCTGTTGTGCAGCGCAGATGTTATGCAGTGTATTTGTGTAATAACAATCTCAGTCAAGTCAATAATGAACATATGTGACCCTCCAGAGATGTTATTAATGTAGGAATAATCTCAGTCAAGTCAAGAAGGACTTAACCGATGGTAAAGATAAACAAGGAGAGTTGAAGTTTGTACAGGCTAATCAAGACTAGAAAATTTGCAGAGTGTGAGGAGATGAAGAATTCAACATCTTATTGAGACATCAGTCAAGGAGGAAATGCCTAGTACAATACAACCCTCAGGTCTCTCCTTAAACTGCCAATGGCACCTGTACAATAGCATTAGGAATTTAGTTGTACATTCTAGAAAAAGTAGATGCTGTAACTCCAAAACCATGCAAGGTCCTACAGAAGAGGAAAAGAGGAGAGGCCTACTGCTTTATCTAAGAAAAAATAATCTCTTAGTTTTATTATTTTGTATAATATATATATTTTTTCAATTTTCCTTAAAAGTTCATCTTTTCCATTTTCTTATTTTTTGTGATTTTCTGTTTCTTAATACATGACTTTAAATGCAAATTATGAAGTCTGTAATTGTCCTAGAGATTCACAGTTCATGGCATTAAAAAGAGCATTATTTTTTCTATGAAGATCAATCAAAACTTAAAATTGCATTTTTTCACACACTAACCACCTTTTCTCTGGAGTGGGTCAGATATGTTAGTAATCAAGCTTTTCTGTCTTTGCTTACAGAATTTCAACATGCTTAATAACATAAGTCCTTTCTTTTTCTTTTGATTTGACCCCCCACCCCCTTTTAAAAGAAAAATGTGCTTGTAGTATCATTATATTCATTCATCTGTGAATACCATCACTGCATTTATTAGTCTGATTTTGATTTTTTTTCTCCCAGGAGAAGTTTGAGTTGTAAGAAGGATTAATATTTTTTGGTTAGCTGCATACATAAACCTTGCTACTAGGTGCATAAATACAGATACTGTCAAATTTAAAATACATTTTATTCTATATCATTGCTTACAAAACTTCATGTGAAATCTGCCTTTTCCTTTGATTTCTTTTGTCATTCATTTAAATATGCAAGAAAAAAAAATCTAACAAAACACAAAAGTGGATGGTAAAGCAGCAGGTTTTCCCTCAACTTCCCACTCTTAATTGTTCTTGATTCAGTATTTGTGTGTATTTCACGACTCAAAAAGGTCAGTGAATGTTTTATGTAATTGATTTTCTGACACAACACATAGTTCTCTGGCAATTAAAATTCACTACTTAACTACAATCTGAACAATGGACATTTTTGATGAATCCTCAATATGGACTGAGGGCTAGTCAACAACTCAGGGCTCCACAGAGGATGGAATAAGGAAGTGAGATAAGTGCTGAAAGGCTCAAAAGGATGCAACAATCATTTCAAACTATCACCTTTGCCTCCTCACATCAGAAATGAACAAAGTGAGAGACAACAGCTGGAGGGTTTGCAGTGATTTTATTTTTGGTTTCCATTCAGTATTAAATTAATCTTTGAAAGTCATAGATGCCTTTATTTCCCCCAAACAAAATATACGTGGAAAACAGAATAAGATAGTGTGAAATGCATACTACAAACTTCAATGAAAAATACCATGTATTTTAGCTATTTGAACATTTTAATCTATAGGTCTAATATCATATATACTTCTGAATATGCCTTAAGATATCACAGGAATGCAAAAACAAAAAGTAAAAGGTACAAACGCCTGTGTATGAAAGTGTAATTTTTCCTACTCTGATGTAAAGCAGTGAAACCTGGGTACTGCAAAAGAGACATAGGAATTGTCTGTGTGCTGGAGAGATGCATTCCTTATAAAGGGTTTGCGGCAAGACACATTCTGATCATGTGAAGAATGAAGATGTGTTGCAAATGTGTAACGTGACACAAAATGTTGTTAAGTATGGTGAAGACAAATATTCTTAGGTGGTTCGGCCATGTTGAAAGAATGTGAGGCAAGATGCTTACTAAGAGAATTTATTCAGCCTAAGTAGCAGGAAAGACAGAAGAAAGCAAAAGAAATTATGGGAGGACCACATTAAGGAATGTCTGCATGAGAAAAAGACAATGAGTATGAAGTACAAAAGGTCTTGTGAGAGACATGTGTTGGACTTGGTGAAGCTCAAGTTGTGTGCCAAGACTGCTGTAAATGGAGACATCTGATACATCAACAGTAAGTAAAATCTAACAATATCAATTTTAACTTTCATATGGCTCATGAGCCAAATCTCGGAGAACAGCGCAGTGATATGTATGTATATATTCAGATTATGAACAACTTAAAAACAGTAGGTCATTCCAATTCAAGATTTACCTTGACTTTCATTTTAGCTTTTGAGATTGTGATGAGTCACAGTGAGCCAGCCACACAACTGAATAAAAATAAAACAGAAAATTGATGCATGCGTATATGTAGTTGTGCTGAACAAATAAAAAAAAAAAAAAAAAATGAGAATATTTTGAGGAAATAATTAAATGAAAAACTAATAAAAAAGTGGAGTACTTTTAATGTATGAAACACAAATGGATATGAAAGTACATGTGTATTAAGACTGTATCTAGCAGACTTGTGAGATACCCTGAAGTCTACAGTACATAATCTATTTTCAGACCTGCCAGCCTCTCAGAACCAAAAAACGTAACACTCAAATAGAAAAAACGTAACATGACGCGTGCTGATAATTTTTGAGCCTATTTCAGCTACATAAATTCTCGATGGTGTAAGGTGTAGCTATATAAAGTTTTGATAGTTGCGGGGAGGGAGGTTGCTTCGAATAAACAGACACTTGTCCACATTCCAACACCGACCAATCAGCAGCTTTAAGTATCACAAAGAGTCGAAAATGCAAATCAGTTTTAAACCTTATACGAAATGACTCAGGATTCGTCCATTGGTTGCTGATTGCACTTGACTTGACTTACTTTATTTCTGTTGGGAAACTATACTCGAAGTCACCCTAAAAGTGTACTGTTGTTAAAGGCCGGAGAGCCTTATCACGACTCGTCGTGGAACACAAGAACGTTATCCATCCATGTTAATGTGCTCTCCTGCTGTTTCCTTCCTGATACCCCCACCCACTCACACAACAGTAGAGATTATGAATGGAGGTCTGGTGGAGTCCGAACTTCTTCCCCTACTGCCTGCTTAAGTAACCTATCTTTCAAGTTTCCACAATCGTCAATTTATTGCCTCTTTGTTGTGAATGTTGGGAGAGGTCTTCTACCCCTCCGTCCCCTTCGAGTTGTATCCCAAATGGTCAGAAATAGCCAAGAGTGCTAAGCTCTTGATTGAGGAATTTCTCAGATCAAATTCATTTCTAAAAGTGCTCTAATTTCTTTCTGGAATTCTTTTTAGATAGCAATTTTGTCTGATAAACTGCTGAGCAAACAACAATGGATTCTATGCAATAATTCTACTGCTTTCCGCTCTAAATACTAGGGACTATTTTTCGTAGCACAGGTAAGCTGTCTTGTATCCTTCATAGTGGTACACTCTTAGGTTGATTTGGAGTACAGAGGCAGGGGAATTTGTTAAAAGAAATTGGAAACCTCTCCGAGAAAAAAATCTTTCAAAGGAGGAAAAACAGATTACACGTAAGTTTTCTCCTACTTCTGTCTGAAAAGGAGGAAACATAACTTTAAAAAACAAAATTGTATTTTTGGTGGCAAAATCATATTGTCGTACTGGAGCATGATTTATCGTACTAAATATGATAAAATCGTAACAGTTGGCAGGTCTGAATTTTAATGAAGCCAAAATGTTTCTTAATTAAAGAAAAAGGAGTATTTGCCACTGCAAAGGGGCGTCCCATCTGAAACAGTTCTGTGGAAGCAACTGAGGCATTACCGTAGTTGAAAACAACAGTACAAAACCTGAAAATTGTACCTAAAAATCAGGAACTGTCACAGCTAAAAACCCCTACAAATCTGAGAAATTGAAATTTGCTGTAACACTTTTCGCCCTATGCTAGCATTTTTAAGTGACCAGCTAAGTGATATAGTATGGGAACTTTTATTCGGCATCCCAGTATCCAGAATGCTCCAAAACCCAGCTATGTTCAAGAACAAATGAATTTGAAATTAGTGCTAAGTAAAAAAAAAACTGTGTTCTAAATTCTGAAACTGAAATCCACGGTGCTAGATTATTTACAGTTCCAAATGATAATTTGTTGGGCAAGAAAAGAAAATTTGTACAACGTGTTTTTTCAATAATTTCTGTCAAAATTACGTGCAGCTGGGAAGAATCCAAAGGCTCTTAAACGGCAAAGCCGTGGCCACGTCCAAGCACAGTTGTATTAGGGTGAATCAAAAGTCACTGCAGTTTTGAAGAGTCTTCCTGTGTTAGACAATTTCATGGTGCATGTGTGTTTTGCACATAAGAATAACGCATGACTGGAAAACTGGTATCGTCTAGTTGGAATAAATAGGAGCACACGTTGGCATGATTGTTGGAAAATTCCCTGCTGTCAAAAACTATGAATAAGAAATACATGACCCAAGTGCTGTTATGGTTTTTCTTTAAACAAAAAAAGTTGACTGCTACAGAGAAGGAAATTTCTGCTATGAAAGGCGATGGAGCAGTGTCTGAAAGAATGGCAAGATTTTGGTTTCAGTGATTTTAAAATGGAGACAGCAGCCTTGAAGACAAAGCACATACTGAGGACCTTCAATGGTGAATTTTGAAGCTGTATGCCAAGCTGCAGAGTTAGATTCGTGCACAAGCACTAAACACCTGTCAAATACGCTGGGAATACTTCAGCTTCAGCCCACAATGGTGTGAGAACTGCACACGCTCGTCAAGATACACAGAAGCTGTCGACAAGTACCCCATAAACTGATTGTTGCTCAAGCACAGCGATATATGAATGTGTTTCATCAATTGCTAGAAAATTCGCAGGACCTTTAGAAAATTCTTTAGGTGAATTGTGACGTGATGAAAAGGGGATATTTTCCCAGAATCCTGACATGAGAAAACAGGGGTTAGATCCCAAAAAGCCACCAGAACCAGTCCCATAAAGGGAACCATTTGAGCACAAAGTTATGCTATGCATATGGTGTAACTTTGAGGGGCCTCACTCATCGGGAAATGGTTCCAGATTGCCGAGGCATTAATAAACAGCTGTACTGTGGCCAGTTGGACCTGATGTATGTCACTTTAAGCTGAAAGTACCCTGCTCTGGTAAACCATAAATGAGTTATCCTCCAACAGGATAATGCTCCTGCCCATCACGCCCAGTGAACTAAGGAAGAAATACATGAATTGGAGTAGTTAAAGCTAATGCCCCAACTTGTATCTTCAGACTACCACTTAGTCTGGTCCATGGCACATTTTCTACATGGGAAACACTTTCAAAACATCCACGACGTTGAACTTAGGGTCCAAGACTTTTTTGCCTCGAAACCAAAGGAATTTTTTTCAGGCGGATTCAAGACATGGCATCACAATGGTGTAAGACTGTCGAATACGATGGACTCTATTTCAAAAATTAAACTTTTATGTTTATGCATTTTTTCATCAACTGTCAGAAAACAGCAATGACTTTTGAATCACCCTGATGCTTATGCATTAGTGCTGGAGAGAGAAACAAGAGGGAGTGCTAATATGCTGCCAATATATGGCAGGGTGCATTACGGGCCGAATACAGAAGGCTAACTAAGATTTGGTTATGCAGCCCACCGATCAGTCATAATGACAGTTTTGTAGAATTCTATAAACATTTAAAACATACCACCCCATCTCAGCCGTAGGAGGAAATCTTCTTGAAGTGCAATTTGCATACCTGCCAACCTGAGAATATTCAAATGTGTAAAATTGAACACGAATTACATTTTTAGTGATTTTTTTAAAACTATGCATGAACAACATTTATAATGTTTTTTTGTAACTATGCGCAAACAACATTTATAATGAATTTAGCTATGTACAAGTAAAAATAAATGCAAATATTAGTGCATTTGATAATTTTTAGATGTTTATAATATAAACAAATTATATCACATTTTGATACCATACTCAACGTTTTCCGTCGTCCATAGCGACCGACGATTTCCGTCGTCCACAGTGGACCAACGATTTCCATATAGCATACTCAACATTTTCCGTCGTCCATAGCGAGCCGACAATTTCCAGAGCATGCTCGATGCTTTTCGTCATCCATAGCGGACCGACGATTTCCACAGCATACTCAACATTTTCCGACGTCCGTAGTGAACCGACGATTTCCATAGCATACTCGACGTTTTCTGTCGTCCGTAGAGGACTGACTATTTCCATAGTAACTACGTAAAATCCGCAGTAGCTGGAGTCCGATTCTTCCCACCACATGATCTTTATTCAGCATCAAGCATAACAGTGTGCACGGAGAATTTACTGTGCCGAAGTCCCGATGATGACGACAGGTGTTCTGGCACACAATGGCGCAAAATTTTCATCTCTGTTATATATCTTATTTATAGGGATATTTTTAACAAAATATACAGAAAAATTTTAAAATCTGGAAGAAAAGTTTTTCCAGTCAGAAAACCAGAAGATTATAAAAAAAAAAAAAAAAAAAAAAAAAAAAAAAACGGAAAACTTCCGCAAAATCTGGAAGAGTTGGCTGGTATGATTTAACTGAAACATTAACAAATATTTTTCAAGGGAGATTAATTTTTTTTTTAAATATACGGAAATGTGTTTAAAAAAAAAAAAGCAATCTATGCGTTAATTCGTAAAGAACAGTTAAAATGCGTAAAAGTTGGCAGGTATGAATTTGTATCACCAACTTAGCTAGTGCATATGTCACTTCCCACACAATGGCCCTTAATTGGAAGAAGTATTCCACAAACATCGATTTCAATAATTTAGAAGAGCAATGCAAATAAGGACCGACAAAACTTATGATTTATTATAGCACATCCCACCTGCAAAACAGTTATTAACAGAAATGATGAGGTTCACACCTTATTTGCCTGTGAGGCTCACACTTATTTCTGCTGCATATTTAGACCCCGCCCCCTTTTTTTTACATAGTGCTGAAAATGCTCTTAGGAAGACCATTGGATGTGATGTGTGCCAAATGGAAACATGTCACAAGTAATTACACAAAATTCAAGAACAGCTTCTAAGGAAAAGTTTCTATCACAACTTACATTACCCAAAATGTTTCAAAAATCATCAGAGGCTCAAAAGTTAGCCCATCTTCACCAGATTGTTCCTGTGGATATCTCATCGGACTTCATAATATAATGACTTGCAATTCGCGTTAACTGTGACCTGCGATTAAAGTTAGCTAACCAAACATACGTTTATTTTAAAGGCAGAAGTTGTTGTTTTTTAAATTTTCTAACATTTTTATCAGATTTTAGGCATTGTGCTCCAAATTATGGGGAATCCAGAAAACTCCAAATCCCAAGGATTCTGGGTAAAAGACCCCACACTGTATTAGGAATATTTTGGCTATTAAAAATAAAATATTTTGTATAAAATTATTACATTCCAAAATTTAGTTTGTTTTGGCATATTTTCCAAAGTAATTTGAAGTTGCCACTAACCACCTTGAGAAAGTTTTGCATCTCATGTTACATGTGGTATACTCTTCCAATATCACTTGTTCCTGAAACACTGCACTATTTCCTAAATAATTCAGATAATGTAGTAGTACTGAAGAAAAAGACTAAGTGATTGAATAATATAGTTTATTACACAGTAATGTAGTATATGTCTCTAAATACCTGTTCATCACATAAATCAATTGTTCACTGTATCAACATTATTTGTACGGATATAATATGCACGGGATGAATTTAATTACTTATTTAAACTTTCCAAATATGCTAAAAAGTTGGTTTACCTGTTTCTTCATTGCAGCTTTCTCAGTTTGTTCTGACAGTGGATTTAGTCTTCTGTAATCTGTTGTGATAGTTGAAATTAAAAAAATCAATGTCCCAGGACATTATTGTGAATGACAAGAAGTACAATGAAAAACCACTAGTCAAAGGATCCGTAGGAAGAGCCATTATAAAATATTTTATTAAATAATGTAGTTTGATGTGAAAACATTGTTTATATCTAAAATCCAAACTGGAGGATCCAAAATGGAGGACTAGCATACCTGCCAACATTTCATGAAGCTCATCAGGAGCACATGATGATCACATTCCACGCACGTGCCGTCTCGCGAAGCCGATATGGTGCTATACCACATTTTAAATTTGGTAACGGTACCTATACCATTACCAAATTTAAAATGTGACATTCTCAGCATAGCTACTACAATAAACAACCATTGAAAACCTGTTGATGAATGGGGCAATTTTTTTGCCCCATTAATCAACAAGGCATCTCTGCATTTCCAAGAGAGCATTGAAATTTTGTTCACCAAAAACTGCAATTCAGAGACCCCTCACCAAATCCTATTTATTTGGATCTCTCTTCCAAAATCTGGCAACATTTCCAACACCCCAACTTCAAATTGTAGTTCTGGCAACCAGCCCATCCAGTCGATCGCGGGTGATCAAGGTCGTAGGATGACCGAAAGGTACCGCTAAACGAACCTTTCACCATACCTGACTTTGTGCCTTTCGCTCGTTTTATATGTTTATAAGTTTAAAAAGAAATCAACTGATGAGAATTTAGTTTTCTGGTGCAAAGCAATGTCAGCAACCTTTGTGAGCAATGGAAAAATATAAGCTGCAAATAGAACAAAAAGCATGATTGACTGATTTACACAATTTTTTTCAGCACTGGCCATGGCTGTTTCATATTCTTTTTTTTAAAACTTGGGAATGGTGTTGTTTTGACATTGCATACCTGCCAACCAAAATTTTCCTAAATCAAGAAGATTTACCATAAAATCAAGAAGATTTTCTCATAAAATTAAGAAGATTTACCTTAAAATCAAGAAGATTTGCAACAGTACCAGAAGTGCTAATTCATGATTATCTATTATTAGGGGAGAGTGGTAATGTATGGCATGTGCTAACAGCATGTTTGATGATACTTGTTTTCAATTATTTTTCTGTATCAGTCACTCATAGATGGAGTTCAGAAATGGTGATAATTTTCAAGATTTTGTATTTTTTTTTAAATTGAATGAATGACATAATTTTAGAAATAACTTGATTTCATTTTAGCAATGACAAGACAGTGGCCTTTTTTCATGTCCTTGAATGACAGCTTTATCCATCATCAATGCATGATAGCTTTCACTATTCTAGATAAAAGATGAACAGTGTATGAATACTTTTGAACACCATACACCAATTCTTACAAATTTTAAGCTTCGTCACTTTCGTTTTCAACCCCCCTATCATCATGAAATGCAAACCTTTGTGTGTGTGTGTGTGTGGGGGGGGGGGGTTATTTAGGAATACAGGATACATTACATGTTCGAAACATCGAAAAATTACAGTTTCGAGAGAAATCTTTGCTATGTCCGATTTCCGTTTTCGGACATTTCAAATTGAAATACAAATATTGATGAAATAAAATGATATTTAACAACAATACTAAGGAGAGGAAACATCGCATGAAAAATTAAATTACGATTATAGAAGAAATCTTTACAGCACCTAACTTCCGTTTTCGAAAATTTTGAAACACGAAACTTCCATTTACAAAAGTTTCAGGCGGAAAACATCCTCCACCACTACCAATTGCCCTGAAATTTCTGTTCAGTTATGCATCAATGTCGAGGATAACTCAAATTATGATGAAAAAGGAGAAATTCCTCGAATCCGTTGCATGCTCATGCCTGAAGATTACAGGAAAATTTTTGCACCGTCGAATTTCCGTTTTCAGAATTTTCCTCCATTTTTAAACTGTAATACAAATATTTTTGGAATAAAATGATGTATAACAATAATACTGGACAGAGGCAACATTGCAGGAAAACAAAATTACGATTACGGAAAAAAATCTTTATTTCGTTTACTTCCATTTTTGAAAGATGAAGTACTATCCCAATGCATATTTTTATGTGTTGGTAAAAAAATTTTATGTGTAATTTTTATGCGCTGATTGTGTATTTTAGTGTTTCTCGACGAGTATTTTTACGTGCCGAGAAAAATTCCCGATGCGCATTTTTACACGGTAAAATTTCGATGCATACTAGATGTGTAATTACACATTTTGGCGAACGCTGCACGGTGCAGAATTTAAAAAATTTCGTACTTCGCTGTTATTAGCGCAGCTATTACAACACTGACAGACGGAGTTTGGAAGGATTGGCGGGAGAGGGTGTGTGCGGACTATAAATAAATATTGCTTACTGCTAGAAACATGAAATAATATAAGGTTCAATCGCTGTGAGATCATAATAAAACAAAACCAGGAGTTTACACTAAGTGACAATAACAACCATATCACTTTCCATCAATAAGAAAAATTCATGAGCCATTTTGGCGAAAATCCGGAAGAAACTATCTTCCGACCATAAAACTTTCCCAAAATCCGTAAAACTTCCGGGAAATCTAGAATACTTGGCAGGTATGCCATTGTGAAAAGCATTTCGTTAACACACTTCCACAATTAAATCGCAAAGCAGCGTTCGTTAGTGTAGCTCTCTCTTATAAGATCTTTGCTAGGGGAATTCCTGGCGGCTGACCTGAACATGGGGTGACAATCCTTTGCACTTCATTGGTCAACGATTCAGTTCCGCCCTATAGTTTCTCCGCCTCTCCCTTAAGTACGGCGGTGATATCCAACTCTCCCTCTGCGCTCGTGGGCATAAAATCCGTGCCATTAAAACCAGGACCAAAACTTGAAGTTTCCGACTTCCCATCTAACTTCCGTTGGTGAGAACTGGAGATCTACTTTAACTCTTCTGTACAAGCAAGAAGGCATCTGCGTACTTTACATTTGGTGTGAGGGAATCGCATGCGAAACAACAAAGAAGCTGTCAGCATATGCTTTAAAAACAGTGAGAAAAAATTGAACTACATTCTGTAGCGTAGCACTACAAAATGGATCGCTCTTTTGGAAACATCATAATTGGTTCCTCCTGTACTCTTTCGCCCGTGAATTAGCCTCCGGTGCAGCGTTGTATTAGGCCTGCTGCAGCTTCTGTTCAAAGTGTCGTACTTGCACATAAATATTACTGCAAAAATCTTTAAAATGCACTATAAAGATGAAATTTTTTTCCCCATCTGTATTTTTAGTGCAGTATATTTCTGGCCACAGTTGTTGTTTGAGGAAAAATGGATAATGAAATAAAAATTTAGCTTTTTCCGGAGAAAACCCTGAACTACACGGAGTGGCTACATACTCCAGGATAATCCAGATATTCCGGAGCAGTTGGCAGGTATGGACTAGTCACAATAAGAAACCAAAGCAAAAATACATCCACATTTTCAAAAAAATGTTAGTATCTCAATAAAAATTACTTGCTCTAAAACAGAAAGGTTTAAAAAGGATGTCTAACAAAAGAATAACGTTAAAAGACTAAAACTAGGAACACGAAAATCTGCACATATATTTTGTGTTCCTGGTTTTAAATGTTTAACATTATTCACAGGCAGTTTTTTTTTTTTTTGGGGGGGGGGGGGGTTGGTCAGGTCTGTAATAATTAAGCCTCAACAGATTTATAAAAAACATGGAAAGATCATATAAAAATCATGAAAATAACAAGAAAAGTTATAAGGGGAAAAAGCGCAAAAACAAAAAGAAGAAATTAATCAGATATCACTCGGGAGAGTTATCCACCATGATGAATATGATTAGGACCAAGACCTTTTCAAAGACCACCAGATGGCGATGAATTGCAGATCCAATAGAAGGCCCCTACATCAATTGCCACGTAGACCAATGATAATGAAGTTCATGGACATCACCACGAGGAGAACACAAAAAAACCCCGACGCCATGTACGTTTTACTGTGACCACCTGCTAAAGACGGCTGCATGTCTTGCAGACCGAAATGCACACGGGAAATCTCTGTGTATCAGTGATGAAGACCACTATGTGCAGATTTTTGTGTTCCTGGTTCTAAAGGTTTTTAATGTTATTTCTTTGGTTAGACATCCTTTTTAAACCCCCTCTGTTTTAGTCCAAGTCATTTTTATTGAGCCACCAACACTTTTTGAAAACATGCATGTATCGTTGCATAGATTTCTTATTGAGACTAGTGGAGCAGGAAAGTATTGCCTATCCAGAGGTTATGGTTCATGCCAAAGCCTTGGAAGGCATGCTACCGTGTTCCAAGCTAAGGTGTATGCTATTTTGGCATGTGCCTCAGAATGTCTGATCAAAGGGTATCACAATGTGCGTATCCAGATTTGTTCATACAGCCAAACGGCTTTACTGGCACTTTGTCAGTGCCGCATTTCATCCAAAATTGTTTGGAACTGCCTCCAGACCTTAACTGAACTGGCAAACCAGAACAAATTGTGCAACTGTTCTGGGTGCCAGGACATAGGGGTTTTGTAGGTAATGAGAAAGCTGACCTTCTCGCTAAAAGAGGGGGGGGCAGAGCAGGCTTTTTAGGTCCAGAGCCTGCATTAGGGCTTGCCTCTGGTGTGGCTAGAGGACTAATTAAAAGGCTGCTGAGGACTAAGCAGCTTGACCTTTGGCAGGCTACCAAGGGACATAGGCAGGCAAAGGAACTTATTCAAGGACCCTTACCTCATAGAGCTAAGGAACTCCTTAAACTGCCAAAAAAGGATATTGGACTTATTGTTGGTCTACTTACAGGACACTGTCGTCTTAATAGGCACCTTAATTTGATTGGGGTGAAAGAGGATCCACTTTGTAGAGGATTGCCATCTAGAAGAGGAAACTTCCTTGCATTTTCTTTGTGACTGTGATTTTTTTGCAGCACTCAGGCTTGAACACTTTGGTACTCATAACTTGAGACCAAGTGATCTCTCTTTAGTACCAGTCAAGAGCATTCTTGCTTTTGCTCGTGCATCTGATCTCTTTCGAGATTAAAGCTGAAATTGCACAATAGACCTTAGGTCGCAGTGCTGGGTCATTGTACACCCCCATTGTTACAATTACAATTATTGAGACTAGTCCTCTGTTTTGGATCCTCCAGTTTGAATTTTAAATATAAACATTTCCACATTAAACTACCTTTTTAAATAAAATATTTTGACTCCACTTGTGGATCCTTTGAGGACAGTGGCTTCTTTACTCAACTTCTTGTCATTCATGATGATTCCCTGGGACATTGATTTGTTAAACTTCATCACAAGAGATTACAGAAGACTGATTCCGTTATGAAAACAACCTGAGAGTGATTGAATTATGAATTTAAGTGATGTTATTATATACTGACTACAAGGTCACAGAAAATGCGACCTTGTAGTCGGTCTATAATTTTGTGTTTCAACCATAATTCACATGACAAGAATGTGCAAAAAAGTTCGAATCCTAGCATAGCATAAGCCCAACATGAAGAACAACCTACCCTATGCTCATTTTTGGTTGTTCTTCTGGGGTACGCTTAATGTTTCCTTGACAACAGAATCATTAAATGCACCCCAAATGACAATGATGTATCAATTCATCTCTTATTTCCAGGACAACAAAGCTACTGCCCATCACCCTCAGATCATGAACAATTGTGTTGAGAAATGCGGGGCTGATTTCAATTTAGTATTATTATTATGCCCAACTGCCAAATTAAATTTGATCAAATACCTTTGTGAACCAAAAGAATGTGCCATTTAAACCCACCCATCTTAACCACTTTCACAGCATGAACAGATCAAATGCACGTTCAATGGGTTAAAAAATTACATGGACAGCATACAAGCCATACCTAGGTGACTACCACCTGCAGGTTCTCAATGAAACAATTAATTAGCAAAGTAGTGCACTTTATGTACTCTAACTTTAAACATCTGACTCATTTCAATTATTTTGTCACTGTAGTTTAAGTTTCAAACATTATGTAGGGCAGAACATGGGCATTTGAACAAAAATCTGAAATTCCATCTCTGATGAAATAAACATGCTTATATATGCATATATATATATACATATTTATGTACAATATACTTCACAAAATGAATACTAAAACAAGCTGCACAAAGAACATAGCAACAAACAGAACCTGAGCATAAGTCAGCAAAAGGATTCAATAGTTTTGAAGAAGCACAAAAACAATGCCACGCATTAAATAAAGCAATTATTTTTTTACTGTTAAACACATTAACTATTATAACTCATATCACTGAGTTAAATTTTAAGTACATGAAGCAAACTCATATTAAAAGATACTGGTAAGCAATTTTTATGATACAAAAATTCTGCTTGACCTGATTAATTATGCTTGCATATAAGGTTACAGGACTAAATGAACACAGCAAGCAACACACCATTTTGAATGTTACTTTGTACACTTTGTAAGTCCAATAATTTACAAGAAATTCTACTTATCAGTTCTTTAAAATGAATCACCTGTAACTGGTCATAAACAGTTAATTTACACCACCAGCAATCACCTAGAAAGAAAAAAAAGCAAATGAGTAAATGCACATGATAAATCTATTAAACCAGCCCTCCATTCATAATATTTTATAGAAAATCTTAGTAATTAATGAAATTATGGCATCCTCTATTTACTAACTGTAATGAAAAAATTAACAGGAATTATAGATGATAAATTTATTAAGGTACATTTAAAGATTAAAATTGGTGATTTTTTCGAGTGGCCATTGGCCAGTGGGTGGACAAAATCTAGCGGCCACTTTCCTTACGGCTATTTCGTGTTGTATACACATTTTATCACTGAACTGAATACCTTTAATTTATTTAGACATAGTTAAATTTAAGCTTAGTAGTTACAAGGACACACTGTCTATTTTCCAGTGCAATTAAATGAACAAATATAATCTTAAAAGCTATATTTTTTTTCAACCACATCAAAAAAATTTTCAAGACAGTTTTTATTGGAAAGATAATTTAATCATTTTTATTTGGTCTCTCGCTATGTTCACAAAAAAAAAAAAAAAAAAAAATCTCTCAATCTCTCCATCATAAATTGATAGCAGTGGATGGGTCAAAATTTTCAAGCAGTACTTACTTTATTTAATTTGCTGTATTTTCTAAAGGCATTCTTTGCATGAGCATTGCCTTGTCATCAAGAATATTGCCCACAATGCTTGCATTATCTTAACTTCTGCATTGTTTGGCATAATAGTCAGCAATATTGAGTATTTCAACAATTTGTGCTATGACCTTCATGTACTAAAAATTGCTTGTTTTTAGTTTCTCTAGCAGTTTTTAGTGAGTTATTGATGGTAAAAAATGTTCAGACACGTTTCGAAGCTGCTTCCATTCTGCTAAATTTTTCTTTTCATTCCATTTCTTTTTGGTTTCTTGGTGTCAAAATGAAAACTGATTGTATAGCTTTCAAAAATGAATTTCATATCTTACAGCAGAATCATTTTGTGGTACAGCTGAGATTGGGAGAAATGTGATACCATCCTGGCCACTTTATTTTACAGACTTGCAATGATTCCTGACCTTTAACAGAAAATATTCAGTAATTTCCTGGGTTGTTCTAATAAATATTACATTAAAAACATTGATAAACCTTCACAAGTGTTGAAAAAATAGTCATAACGAAATAAGAACACTTGCAGAGTATCCTGATTCCATCAGATTCTGTCCGGTTTTCAAACCCAATGTCAGCTTTTTTTTTTTTTTTTTGTTTGTTTTGGAAAACGTTCAGTTTTGGTAAATTTTAATGATTTGTCATTTTTCCTGTTTGCCCACCACAGACCTTCCAAATACTACGAATTCCCCATAGTCATTACGAAAATCATCGATCGCTGCAGAGTACGGGAAACATCAAACAATTATACTACGGAAATAAAAAATCTGGTTGTCGGTTTTTTTTCCTTCAGAAAACGTTGTTTTGGTAAAATTTTAATGATTTGTCATTTTTTCTTGTTTACCCACTTTAGACCTCCCAAATGTTACGAATTCTTTACAGTCGCTACGGAAATCGTCGATCGCTGCGGAGTACGGGAAACATCAAATATCCTACGGAAATAAAAAATCTTGTTGTCGGTTTTTTCCCCCCTTCAGAAAACGTTTTGGTAGAATTTTAATGATTTGTCATTTTTTTCCTGTTTGCCCACCTCAGATCTTCCAAATGCTACGAATTCTCCATAGTCACTACGGAAATCGTCGATCGTTACGGAATACGGGAAACATCAAATATACTACGGAATAATGTTAATTCAAAATTCTAACATTCATCAAACATTTTTGGGACTTTATTGGATGTTTTTAATGTCGGGACATCTGTCCGACATAATTTGAGCATCTTTCATGCCGTTTGTCGCCTGAAAATGAGTGTTTTAGCACGGATGAAAATGTTCCGTAGTTTTCTTAATTTCGAATTTTGCTTACCCCAAGATGCACTTTCTTTTCACTTTCTGGTTATATTCTTATGTTATATATTTTCTGATTATGTTTCTCGTTTTTAATAGCTTCAGTAATAGTGAAAAAGAACAACTTCGTATTTCAAAAGTTGTTTCTAGTGAAGCGTAGTTTTTGTTATTTCTAACAGCCTATTCTTCGAAACCAATCAATACGGAAAGTGTTTTTTCTTTTCCGCTTATATAAAACTAAATTAAATTTCAAAATCGGTACTTGACTTATAATAAGCCCGTGATGGAATCGGCCTTTTCCGTGACCCGTAAAAATGACTATCACGGCAGAGTGAACAATACAGTACTTATTTTTGATACATAATTTCGCTAAAAAACTTGTGTTTACCCATTCCTTAGTAACATTTTACTGTATTAAGGGGCAGACAAGAGTTTTTTTTTATTTTGTTTAGAGCCAGCTCCACACGTGCAAAGGAAACGCGACTCTGCGTGAAATGAAAGACGGCGCGCGGCGCAGAAGGTGAAGTCCCGATTTTCTACCTTTGATTTCTTTTTGTAAACAAAAGAAAAAATGCTTGCCCATTTTATTTGATGATAAGCAAGAAGTGCCTAAAGCAATGGAAAATTGTGCATTTTCAGAGAAACCAAACTTTAAAAATCGAGCTGCTGAAGATGAGTTGTGATGCCACAGTTCCATCTAAAGCCACAGGTGTCCATTCCCTATATGGTTACTTTGTGCACCAACTTAAGTGGAAAAAGAAACAGCTGCCCCCGTTTTTGAAGAGTGAATCTATAAATAGATCGTACCCATTTATTTGCAGAGGAAAGGGCTGTTTTTCACTGCGCACGATTTGTATGATTTGAAAATACATTTCGTATAACAGGCGCGTTTTAAAAATGCAAATTAATTCTTTTGCAATGAAAAAAGGCAAATTTTCAAGCGTGGCGACTGAAGTTATTTTTTCTACTGGACATTTTATTTTATCCAGTCGCCACGTGGCGAGTGGAGACCGCTAATTTTAATCTTCAGGTACATTACCTCTTAAATTTTTGATCTATACACTAGATCATCATCAGGAGTTCCTGCGTCTTACTACTTCCACAGGTTTAATTGACTAAGCCTGGTAGATTTGCCATCCAGTATGGTGCCACCTTGTGTCTTGTAAATTCCCAATGTTTCTTCTAATTTCCAGATAATTTAGTGGGATTGATACTTGATGTCTATCTAATCCTATTTTATTGGAAATGTTCCTAATTGTTGTTTCGTTTTCGTTGATTTGGGTGGTTGATCTACGTTCTATTTCCTCTATGTATAGTAAACCACATGATCAGTTTGTTTGATAAATGACTCCTGCGTGGAGTAAAGTATTTTCTTCTCTTTATTTTAAGGATGGTATGTAATTTTTAAATTTGCAATTTTAACATGGAGCTAACCTAATTTTATAGTTACCCTTCTTATCATTAATCAAACATCAAGTGAAAGTTCAACAAAAATTCTAGAAAGTTTTAATTCCCAAGATGAATCCTTGAAACTTAAAATAGAGGAACAAAAGGAAAATAGGCTAAATTACCCGGACATTACTTTAATAAAATGGGAAGGCAAAAATTTTACCAGAGTTATACAAGAAGCCAAGAAACACTAATAAATTTTTAAATTATAACTCATGTCATCCTAAATATATAAAGAAAAATGTAGAACTGCAATTTAAAGAAAAAATTGAAAAGCTGAATTCATCTTTAGAACCTAAAGAAAAACATAAAAATAAATTAAAACCAATCTTATTAGAAAATAATTACCCATTAAAAGAAATACATGAACTATTATTGGATAAGAATCCTACTAGGAGAAGAACTACAATAAAAAATAAAGGAAAACTTGGCTACTTATTCACAAGAAGAGTCACTACAAGGGACTGTTTGAGAAACTAAAGAAAATCAGCAATAACTATAAAATTAGGTTAGCCCCAGGTTTAAATAACAAAATTAAAAATTACTTACCACCCCTAAAACAAAGAGAAGAAAATACATTTTTCAGGAATGAGTCATTTATAAACCAAACCAGTGGTATAGTCCTAAAATGAATGAATGAATGAATGAATGGATGGGTAGACAGATACCATTTCTTGGGAATGTTTTTACAATCAATTCCCCAGATCTTTTTTTTAGGGCATCACAAATGCACAACACTTGCGCACACGCCAATTAGGGGTAACCACCTGTGGTTTCAAGAAAGATGATCCTCTCCCTACCATGGACGGGACTGATCACAGACAGAAGACACTGCAACTTCATTCTTGAAAGTCTTCCTCAAAAGAACCGACTTGTTTCGACGACAGAATACGGACACCCCTCGCCCCTTCCCCTCATCCCCTGACATCAAAGCAAGTACAAGAGTAAGTGAGGGAACTTAATGTTAAAGACGAGAGCCTCGAGACCCAAGAATTCTCTGCTTCCAGCGCCAACTGAAGTAGCGGCTAAGGGGAAAACCATAATGCGCGCAATGCCTTTAGGGAGCACATGCTGCCGAGGCGAAGCGAGGGTCACGTGTGTATTACAATTTTATATTTTATTAATTATTCTTTTTTGATACTGCAAAAATGTTTATTCCCCTTACGGATAAGGAAGTACACTTATAGGATTCAATACTATCTGCTTCCCACAAGCTCCATGTGAGTTTGTCAACAATAACAAATAACTATTATGAAATAAATAAATACCAAAGAAGCACTTGTCGATATTTTTGCTTTGGAAATCGAAAAGGCTCAATTTGTCTTCATCTGTAATTGAATAATCCTTAAAATGACAACGTTTTTTCACCAGATTGATACACTAATTCCCCAGATTGCTTGCAAAACGTGCACTTCTAGCCAAAGACCTGTAATCTGTTCCTACTGGTTTAGGACTGTCACGTGACCATGTTGGTTTGCCCCCTCACCGCCAGATGGCACAGAGGTTTCGGGGATCCACTATTTACATTGGAGTTCCTACGCTTACCATGTACTCGCTTTGCTTGACACCATGCAGACCGCCAATGTCAAGGTCCAGCGAGGCCAGCCCAACATTTCTAACATTTTGGACCTCACAAACTTCTGGCGATCCCCGATGACTTGTTGCCCCAGAGCAACTGACTATGCAGACAAATTACGATAGGATGGGGCAATCAGAATCCCTGGTAATACTATCAGGGATCATAGCATACTTCTGGAAAATTTTAGGTAGGAATTTTAGGAATTTTAGGAATTTTTAGAAAAATTTTAGGAAAATTTTAGGAGTGTATTTCAATAAAAACTAGATGTATATTTGTATACATCTAGTAAAACAACTTTGTATACATTGTAAAGAGTTTGCTTCACACCCTTCAACCATATATACTGATAGACTGCGCATGACATCAAAATTTCTGGCTCCAACATAAAATCACATGACAACAGTCAAAAAGATGGGTTACACCTGCTGTGCTTATGGTTGCTCTGAGCGATATAGTAAAGAAAGTTCTATGATTTTTCATGGGTAAGAAACGAATTAAATACCTAAGTCAATAAAGTTCAATTACTTAACCAGAAACTTGCAGCTATTGATATAAAAATATAGTAACTTAAGAAAAAAAAATGGAATGCATGTTCCAAATTCTTCGCAAATGTTCATCACATTATAAATCACAAAATGTAAACAACCCGATCATGCATGTATATAGCTCATAAGTAAACTTACCTGAAGAGTTTTCATTATATATGAGGTGCATTCACATAATACACCGAAAACACTGAAGTTCTGCAGCATAAATTAGTAATCATAACAGCATTTTTACACGAAATTTGGAGTCTGATGATGACGTGCCCAATGTTTGAGCCATGGATGCTTTGATGCAGCTATTGCCAATGTGCAGTCCATTAGTATATATGGTCGAAGTTAACACCCAAATTTTTTGCATAACGTCTAATGTCTAAAGTTTAAGTATGATTTACTTCTAATGTTCAGTTCTTATCTTTTCACGTGTTATTATCATATTCAAGTATATTTACCACATTCAAGTTTCACTTTGAACATTAATATGCTGTTGAACCAGAAGTAATTCACGATTTTCACAGTAAAGTTTTCAGGTTTCACATTAAATTATAATATCCTAAAAAGGTAATTGAAAACCAAGAACTATGTACAATTGTTCACTGAATTACTTTTTTCATATTATTGTTTTAACCTTTTCCTGATTAGCCTATCTTTTTCTGCTTCTACCACAACTAATTTACTTTCAGTTTTCTTTATTTCAGCTGAACCTTGTATGATCAAGTTAGAGGCAACTGCTATTTCAACAGTATTTTGTTTTTCTACAGCTTTTCTCATTCTTTCTGTTCCCTCTTGAATTATTGCTAGGGAGGCTTCTTTATCGTTTTTAAGTCTATTTATTTCTGCATCATTTTCTTTTATTTTGTCATCAAACTCAGCTTTTCTTTTTTTCTCTAGCTGCTTTTCCTTATTTTCCCTCTCTTTCTGCTTCCTTTCTTTTACCTTTTTTTATTCTTCTTCCTTCAGCTTATCAACATACTCTTTATAAAATTTATGTGAATCACACTATTTAACAAATTTCTTGTTATGGGAACTTTACTTACACATCCATAGTGTTTAATGGCCCCTTTAACTATTCTTAATGATGTTATAGTTGAGTCTTTTAAGTTAGCCTTGTCCTTCCTTAACAGAGCAGTGTTAACCGAAAATCCCCTTTCTGCATCAGCATTACCATGAGGTAAAACTAAAATTGACTTTATGAGTTTAGCAAGATTTGAGTATTTTTCTTTTCCGCTAGAGTCTTTAATACTAAATATATTACGCCAGTAATGATCAATCCGCACTGGAATATGCCCTTCCTCTGAAAATTTCACTAGTTCATCTAGAGTTGGCTTATCGCAATTTAAAAGTTTCCACTCTTCTCTTACTCTATCAATTTGTTCCTCAGAAAGATGCAAAACACTTGAAATTCTGGTTATTTCCGAAAGTCCTTCAGTGACTGAAAGTTGAGTTGACTCTTTCTTTGGTTCTTTTACCTTTAAAACTTCTATGTCTCTTAGCTTTTGATTGCAGAATGGCAAATTTGACTTTAAATATTTTGTGGTTGCAATTAGTGATGATTTTACATCTAAGAGAAATAATTTCTGCCTGGTCTCCTGAACATTCCTGAGGAGATTTTTTGTCTTCATACCAACTTCTAACTCCCCTAGTTTTTTCCATGAATTTTTGTTTTCAAAATCTACATTCTTTAGGTCTTCTCCAAATTTCCCTGCTATAACATCATCTTGGATAAACTGAGCCATAGCATTCCTCATTAAAGTATTTAAATCAGAATATAACTGGTGTATTTTTGGTTCTTCACTCTGATAACATAATGAAAACTTTTCAAAATTTTGGTGTGAAAATGAAATTAATGCTAAATAGCAAGGAGTAAGCTCATTTTTCAGGAAACAGTGAATTCTTTTATACCTTGCCGAATTGCGCAGTTGTTTTTCAAATATTTTTTGAGATGGCAAGAAGTTTAAAAAATATTCTGTAATATTTAGCCATTGATCCAAGAGCCTCTGGGCTACAGAACCAACGGTTAACCATCTGTTGCTGACATGACGCAAAAGAAATTTGGCAGTGACCAATGTTATATCCTCGACAGATTTATAATCCTCTCGTCTTGCAGCACTACTCTTTAAAAAGTAATGCATATCAGTAGCAAATTCGTCAAAATCTATATTTAAGCTTGTCAAAAAATTTTTAAATGCATTACTAACAACATGCAGGTTGCAAAAACCTAGTTCCAAAGATTTCTGGCCTGTTTCTTGTTTTACAACTTCATTGAATTTGCGTAAAAAGCACTTATTTACATTTGGGCTGTCCATGGATACACAAATAATTCTGTTCAACGAAATATTGAAGGATGATAACACATCAAGAATTTCTTTTAGCAAAATATCTGCTGTTGCATGACCCAGAAAAATGCTTGTTAGGTATCGGCAAGAAACTGAATTTATTTCTGAAGACCAGTACCTGAGATACACATCCAACTGCCGTTTCACTTGTGTATTTGTAGTTTCATCAAATGCTATAGTAACCTTTCCTGGGCTACTAGATGCAATGTCTTTTTTCAAATCCTCTTCAAAATATTTTGACAATCCATGTGATATCACATAAGCAACTTTTTTCTTTAAGTTGCATTTTGGCTGCAATAGCAGAATCAGGAAACATTTCTTTGAAAAGTTCAACTGTTTCAGTGCATGAAACAAAAGACATATTGTCCTTAGCAACTTTCATGGCCCATAATGCTTCGGCTTTAGCCAACTGTAAATCATGACTCAGTACTTCACTAATATTTGTTTTGGGCTGAAGATCCCGTCCTCCAAAGGCTTTCAGGATGGACTTATTTTGAAATTTACTTTGAAATTTCTGCAAATGTTTTTTTCCTTTATGATGCGCTTTTACTTGTGAAAAGCCACTATTAGAAATGTTGAAAATTTCTGAACACAATATACACTTAGCAGAAAATATTGTTTCAGTTGCAGAACACCATTCTTTCAACTTCACTCCGTCCAATTCTTTGGCAAGCCACGCATCTTGAAATTTCGTTTTGGATTTAGGCATCTTAAACACTTGTATTACTAACCAGAAAATGAAAGGGAAGTACAAAAACACGTTCCAATATTGCAAAACCAGACAACTTCCCGAAATTTGGCTGCGAGGATGTCAGAAGATATGAAAAAAAAAAAAAAAAAAAAAAGCAGGTCACCACTAGAGAACTGAACCTGCACACAGCACAGAGAACACCATAAAAGACGTAAAACCAGAAACTATCATACGCATCTCACGCAAGTTCAGTCAAAGCGAGTCGGAGCCGAGATATATTGCGCATCGAAGGTCGCTGTCGCCGACGCATGATCGAAGGTCAATGATCATGTGCTCTACTGCCTGCCAAGATAATACTCAGCTACCATCCCATCGTCATTACCGGAGGTTACGGAAGGAGACCACATGTTTCCTCTTTGCTTCCACCCACCTGCGGTTTACAATAACAAAACATCAGCAGAAAGAGGAGGTTCCACAAGGCATGTACAAAAATAAAGTACGATCTTCTGCGTGCCACGGAGTTCGTCTGCAAAGCGCAAACCAGGGGTGAAAATGACCCCTCCCCTTTTCCCTTAGATCTCTTGTTACTCTCGAAAACTGTTCGAAGGCAAAAAAATGGAACGCCCGCCCCGAAGCAAGTGCATCTCGATGGCGTTATTTTTCCCTCCCTTCAGCAGCACAGCATATAGGCTGTGTTTCTACAATAACAGGTCTTTTTACCTTACCGTAATGGTAAATTTATTGGCGTTAATAACGGTTGTGTTTTTAATAAAAATAAGCTTACGAAAATTTTAGGATGAATAGCAAATTTTAGGTCTAATTTTAGGAATTTAAGGAGGGTCACAAAATATTAGGAATTTTAGGAGGAATGCGATCCCTGTACTATGCCTTTTTGTTACACTCCTTCAGAGAAGTCCGGAAAGGAATGGGGAGCTCTCGCGTTGAAGCGGGGAATGGGACAAACAACAGAGGAACCTCTGTCGTGTGAGCGGAGAAGGGAGCAGGGTCGAGGCAATAAAACCACTTAAAGTTGGACGACTTTTAAGTAGTATTGATTACAGCTTTTCCTTAAAAAATATTAAAACATTTTAAAAAAGCTGTAATACTTCTCAGAGAAAAGTGCCCTAGCACCACCAGGCATTCAAAAATTGTGCTCTAGTGCCGCAGAGCGCGCTAGGCCTCGACTACACCACTGAACCAAACTATTAATGTGGTTTACCATGCACAGGAGAAATGGGACGAGAGTAAGCAACTAGAAGTAATGAACACAAAGGAGCAATAAGGAACATTCCCCAAAAAACAGGATTAGACAGGCACATATAACAAACTGGCCACAAGATGGACTGGAACTCTTTTATCAAGCATTATATCCCACTCAGTTATCCAGAAATTAGAACAATCCCTGGAAATTTACAAAACAAAAGGTGGCAACATCAACAAAAGGTGGCAACAGCAATGCTGGATGGCAATCCAGGCTTGGTTGCCAGACCTATGGAAGTAGTAAGATGCAGGAACTCCTGATGATGATTTAATGTATAGATCTAAAATTTGTGAGATAATGTACATACCTTTATCCTCTGTAATTCATATTAAGTTTTTTCATTACTAAGAGAAAATCGTGTTTAGATAAATTTTTGTCATACTGCAATGATTAAAATTAATGAAAATGCTGTGGTACTCAAATCACATACATGAATGCAGCACAAGAATTTTTATCAAGTCATTTATTTAGCACAGATTAGAAATCAGTGACACTTGCAACACATAACTCAATCAATCAATCCCAAAATCTTTATAATGTTTTTTAAAAACTTCATGAAAAGCAAATGGGGTACAGAAAGAAATTAAATAGTTGCTTGATAATTTTTTTTAAATATGATTCTTTTTCTGTAATTACCCTAAATATTGGTTGTTCAAAATGACATTATTTTAATAAATAAAAATATTTTTTATTTTTTAGATTTTTAAAAATAACTTAAAAAAATAATAAAAAATTGTTTAAAATATTTATATATATATTTAATTTTTAGTTGTATTCGATTCAGTAATGATACAACATTGCAACTCAGTGATGTGTCCAAGGTTAATTCCTTCAAACATTTCATTTAGTATTTGCATTTGGGATTCTTTCCTTTTAAAAAATTTAATTCAATTAATGCACTGTCTTACAAATGACTTTTACATCATTACTGTCTTTTTCATTCAGTAGTTCTTCTACTTTTTTGAAAAAGTCTGTCATCTTTTTCTTTTTTAGTTCTTAATCTCTGGAAAAAGGTTTCCAATATGCTATCTTTTCTCACTATTTCTGCTTTAGAATCTGCTGGATTATGTAAATTCGAATGTATATCTATCATAACATGTTTTTTGGAGGATATGCACTATCTACCAACAAGTAATTGGACACCTGTGATAGCAAAGGAAAATGAAGTTTATTCACCTTCAATAGTTGGTGGAGCCTCCAAAAGTGGTGATTACAGCTGCGACCCTGCTGGGCATACTCTCAACCAGGCGTTGTACGACGGCTAGCGGTATTTTCTTCCACTCGGCTTGGAGAAGACAGGTCAGTTCCTTCACCAATTTTGGATGGTGGGGACACCCCTTAAGTCGACACTCCAACTCGTCCCAGAGGTGCTCGATAGGGTTAAGGTCCAGGCTCTGCGCAGGCCAGTCCATTCGATTAACCCCATTGTCACCATACCAAGCCAGGGTGGACCTCGCAACATGACAGGTGGCATTGTCATCCTGAAAGTAACATGGGTCCACCCCGTAAAACTGCCACAACGTAGGAAGCGCATGGTCATCCAAAATGGTGCAGTAGGTCTTTGCGTTGAGTCTACCAGGAATTGCAACCAAGGGTCCCGTGCCATACCAGGAGAAACACCCCCATAGCATAATTACACCGCCGCCGAACTTCACAGTTGGCACAATACATTCCGGCAGGAGGCATTCTCCAGGCAGCCGCCAAACCTAGACCCTGCCATCCGAACGGTAGAGGGTCAACCTTGATTCGTCGCTCCAAACAACCTGTTTCCACTGTTCAACAGTCCACTGTCGACGTTCTTTGCACCACGTTAGCCGAGCAGTGCTATTGGACTTGGTGATCAAAGGCTTGTGGGCGGCAGCACATCCATGATAACCGAGCAGATGGGCTTCCTTACGGATGGTATTCATCGAAAGAACATTCCCGGATGCCTGTTGAAACTCCTCGCGGATGTGGCCCATCGATTTGGTGCGGTTCTTCCGAATTCCTCTGGCCAGCACCCGTCGAACTCTAACTCCCAGTTTTGTGGGTCTGCCGGGTTGGGGCACATTCCGACAGTCACCTCTTATCTTCCACTTGCCAATCACGTAGGCCACTGTCAATTTTGGGTACTTCAACTCGCTGGATATGTCATGTATGGATCAGCCATTTCTGTGGTACCCGACGATTACACCTTTTTCGAAATCGGAGAGCTCCGAACTGCATGGCATTTTGCATGCGACTGGTTGTGCTGTTGTTTCCCGCACGATATTTAACGGCAGCGGCCGTGACGTGTATCAGGACCGCAGATAACGTCGATTGCAGGGGTGTCCAATTACTTGTTGGTAGATAGTGTATAAACCAGTATTGCCCATTTTGGCATCATGCATGCAACCATAAATATATTAAACAGCCATGGTGGCATTACATATTCTTGTCTGACTCCTGCTCCAATAGAAAATAATTTTGATAAAACATCATTCACTCTTACACATGCTCTGCTGCCATCATACATGACTTTTGCACTATTAAAAAAGAACTGGAAGGTGTGTGCACTCCAATTATTACCAAGTTGTATCAGGGTGCAGGTGGTGCTGGAATGCCTGGATTCCCTGGTGCTGGAGGAGATCCTAAGTAGATTCCGAGTAATAGCATATTTATTTAGTACCTTCCACAGAAGTATCCTATTTACTCAATCATAAGCTCACTCTGACCCCATGAAGGCAGCAAAAACTTTCTTACCAACAAACACTTTTCAATTATCACACACAAATTTGATTAGTGCAGCCCTTACCAGGCATAAAACCACTCTGTACATCCCACACTTTCTCTGACATAAGACCTTGTACCTTATCAATGATGCTTGTTTTATATTTTGTAAATTGGGGTGAAATTTATTATGCATTTACAATTCTTATGAAGTTTTATAGGTTTCACTATTGCAGAGTGTTCTTGAATGTGTGTTACATCTTCAACGAAGTGGCAAAATTTCCCCGTACACAAATTGCTCTGTATAGAACTTATGTGAAGCAATCTGGAACTTAGCACAATAACACAAATCAATTTTGGTATGGTATTGAAGATTCCCTATTCCAGAGTCATCTATTCCCAAACACAATGGTCGCAGAGAGGCCAGATATCAATCTCCTTTTAGTGAGGAAAGTGCATGCTAAAATGAATGACCATGTTGACTAACGAGAAGGGTTATATACGCTGTTGGGACTTCAACTGCCCACAACTGCTATGCCACAAACTCAGATGGCTGGAAATATGGCACTCAAAAATCTTGCACTCCAGCATCACATGAGATGAAGGAGGTGATATCATGTCCCCACACTCCATGGAAGCGAGTTATGTTATCATGAGCAGATGCTGCAGGGAACAAGTTACACAATCAATCCAAAGATCTTTTTTTTTTTTTTCACTGCAAGAAAAAATTCCAGGACCGACGGACCGACCGACCGACCGACCTCTCACTCACTCACTCACTCACTCACTCACTCACTCACTCTCTCTCTCACACACACACACACTATTGACAAAAGTCACAAGACACATGGAAGAGAAACACAACATAGCATTTATTGACATACATTAGTATGGTGTCAGTCCACCTTTCGCTTTACTGCATGCACTGGCCCTTCGAGACATGCTTTCGACAAGGTTTTGGAACACAGTGATAAGTATGTGCTTCCATTCAGTACATAATGCTGCCACTAACTGTTGCTTAGTAGTAGGCTTGGTTCCAAGCTTCTAATGCGGTGCTCTAATTCATCCCATAGGTGCTATATAGGATTAAGGTAAGGGCTCTGTACTGGCCAGTTCACACATGATAAGGAATTATCATAAAACCACACCGTAACAGTCCTTGCTTTATGGCTCGGTGTATTATTCTGCTGGTACAAAAAAGGCTCGGTTCCATAGTATTGCCACAGAGTTGGTAGGGCATAATTGTCCAGAATATAGAGGTAAACTTGCTGGTTAACAGGTTTGTCCATAACACGAAAAACACCCCCACACGAGTACACTGCCAGCTACAAACTTGACCATAGTAGGAACAGTACACTGTGGTAAATAGCGTTCCCTCGGCTGCCACCCTGCCCATCAGACTAATGGATCGTGTATCTGGATTCATCGATCCATAGGACCCATTTCCATTGATCTACGGTCCACAATAAATGTCCTTTACACCATGCTAAACACGAGTAGCATTCGTGGTGATGAAAGGCTTATGAGCAGCCGCATGACCACGGCAACCTATGGAATGAAGTTCTCTGCGAATGGTATGTGTACGTTTCGAGGTTCCAGCAGGTTTACTCACCTGTACACTGAGGTCTTGTACAGTACTCTGTCGATTAGCTGTAAGGACTCTCCTGAGGCTTCGATATCCTCTATTACTGATTTTCTTTGGCCAGCCGATACGTTATGCTGCTTCAGATACGCCACGTGTCTTCCACTTACTCAGTACATCTAAAACAGTTGACTCGGGTACACCTCTCAGTTTCTCTTATGGACAACCCACTAATATAACACCTAACAATCTTGCCTTTCTCAGAGTCAGTTCTCTCCTGCCGCGACATTTTTACTCAACCTCACACAGTGCGATATGATCGAGGTCAGCTGCAGGCTTGTTTTTATACCGTTTGCAGCTGTACCACGCTTCTTAACAATGCAGCAGATTCATTCATTTGACTTTGAAGGGGTGTCCGGTGACTTTTGTCAATATAGTGTGTTTATATATATATATATAGGACTTTCCTTTCCTGGAAAAAGGGAAATCAAATTCCAGAATGATTTCAGGGGCTGAGAGAACCCTGTACATATTTTCCAGGGATTGTGCAATAATGAAATCTCACTAGTTGCAAAGTTCAGCAATCAATGGTCTACCACTATGACATTTTTCTGCTATGGCATCACTTCCTAGAAATTGTTTTATGATTTCCTACACTGCAAACTTTGTTAGCACATGTACTAAATTTTGCACCATACACTATATTCCTGTTGCTGGAAAAGATTTCACTGAAAAGTTACTTTCTAGAAGAAAGCAACACAGCTCTAAATTCAGTACATGGCAGTCTCCAAAGGATGGTGTCATCTTTCACTACTACTCTTTTGGAAAAACACAGCAGCATCTCTTACACATGGTTCCAAACATGTTGTGCATCAGCTTTGCCACACTATCAACTTATCACAAATGATATTTGGACTTCTAAAATCTTACATTATCCTACAAAATTACAGACACAATAAAACTTAATATAAGCAATACAGATTAACAAGTGAAGAACGTCTTTTTGTGAGACTTACAGATCGCAAAGTTGACTTGATGAACTGTCTTCTGTAGCTCAAGTCATATTTGGGATACATTTTATAAATCTGTAATGAGAAACAAATGCTTTAAGGATGCTGATTAATCTGCCAATGTTATACACATACTTACTGATGTTACAGCTCTTATTAAAAGTGGCAATTGGTAAAAACTGAGAATCAAAGAAATACAATTAGACTCACATGAGAGAGAAAAATTTTGAACACATAGTACATACACCAAGGATGTCTGCAATACTTTTCATCAGATATTCATATAAGTGACTACAACTCAATTGTGTATATCACAGGACACAGTCACACATGTTACAGCAACTCTGATTTAGACATTAAACCATTTCTGCATTTCACACAAATGGCAACAACCCAACCATGCAAGACATCATGGGATATAACATCATTGCTTTGGACACTCCTTTTAACTCAGGCGCGTGGTTTATCTCTTGCAATTTACAACCAGACTATTATTCATGGGACTACACAAAGTGATAATAATGTTTCCAAATAAGGACCACAACCGTAGTCCAGACTTTCCTTTCAACTTGGGTACATGGTTTATCTTTTGCTGTTTCATTTCTTATAAATAAAAATGAAAATTTTTTTCTATTGGTGTGTAGGTGTGGCTCAGGATGCCATCCAGCAGGTTGTGCCTTGCTTAACCATTGTGCAGATCGTTTACGATTATCATAAAGGACCCACTTCTCATCGCAGGTGACGATTCGACGCAGTAGAGGTGCTTGTTTATTCATGGTAAGCAGCGACGTGAAGACTTCCGTCTTGTTGGCAGTTGTCAACTCATGCGGCAGCCACATGTCCAGCTTTTTAACTTACCCACGGCAGCCAGACGCCGAGCAACTGTCGTGAAGACTTCCACGACAGTTGTTCGGCGGACACCTACCTCTGCGGCTTTCTCACGACATGTTTTTTGGGGATCCGCTTCAACCACACATAACAGAACATCGTCAGAAACAACAACAGGTCAGTGACCACGTGCTTCGTTTTGCAGGTCCGTATCTCCGCTTCGAAACTTCACAAACCATTGCCGAATGGTTTGCTCATTGGCGGTATTCTCCCCAAATGCTTTGTTAATGTTTCGAGCGGCAATTCCTGCAGAATGGCCCACTTTAAATTCATACAGGAAGCTGACTCTCAAATCTGGAGTCTTCATGTTTCCTTTGCAAGCAACGTTATGTCCAAACAAACTACACCTGAACCTAGTTCTTCACACATGTGCTAGCTATTTATAGTAACTCCATGACGTGATATCCGCAACAGCTGTGGTGGTTCCGTTCCGCTGTGGTGGGGGTCTGTCTCCACTGCTCGTTCGTGCCGGACATTTCATTCGCACCAACCAAATATATTTGTCTTTCGTTGACTCTGCAGTGCACTGCATCCATTGCTTAATTTTTCTACCTGCTGATTTCTTCCCATTTCATTATTGTTGCTCCACTTTTTTTTTTTTTTTTTTTTTTTTAGGGAACGGCTTAGTGATGTGTGTATCTGCATTTCTTCATGGATGCTTTAGGTGAAAACTGACTTTATCTTTGTTTACAGGAGCACAACACAAATTTGCAACAAGTACTTTCTCAAATCTCTAGTGTGAAAGAAAATTTATTGCTGTTGAAAACCCACCAATGGCATAAATTTGATAGATTTCCCTAAAAATGTTAAGACTGACCAGAAAAGCAGAGAGTGTTAAGTGTATATACATTTCAAGACCACACAATTAAGAGGAAGTAATGATGTTCATTCCTTTACAGAAAGGTACTCATTAGTGGCATTTTAGGAAACATAATATTAAATTCTCATAATTTGTTATTAGTGTTTCCAATAACCAACTGGCCTAGCAACAATGAAAATCAACAAAAATGATAAAGTGTCAGCACTGATACGCAATTTCTGAACACTTTTGGAAAAAACTGGCATTGAGATCTTGAACATTATGGGGGAATTTTATAAATTAAAATAAGCTACAGTAATTATAAGTATGACATTTCAAAGAAGTTCAGTGACTTTTGGAGGATGTTTTTAAAAAAAATATGAAGAGTATTAAAAAAAAAAAAAATCTGCTTGGTTCGGTGGAAAAAACTTCACTTTTTGCCTTTTCCACATAATGTTGTGGGGTGAGTTCCAGTTTCTCAAAGATTTTGTGTGTGCGTGCGTGCGTGTGTGTGTGTGTGTGTGTGTGTGTGTGAACCCAAACAAAAGGTTTTGGGTTTATGCCTTTTTTTTTTTTTTTTTTTTTTTTTGACGATTAAAATTACACATTTCTAAGAAATTTGACTGAAATAGAACACTACAGCTACAAATGAGTCAAATCTGCTGCTAGCAATCACGGCTAGTGGAGGGGGAGTACAGAATGACGGAATGACTACCAGCCCTGACCAAAACCATACACAGACCAAGGTCTACATTTCTTGATCATTATGCTCATAAACCCTGTTCAGAAAAAAAGAAAATTGTATCTTAGGTTCAGTTTCTCAAAGATAATTCAGTATGGTGAGTTTCAGTTTCTCAAAGATAATTCAGTGAGACTGGCAAAGCAGTTTGAAACTTGATGCTTTGAACAGTAATGAAATTAAAGGCCCAAAGAAAGAAGATTTTATCCCACGATCTACAAAAGGGGAGTCGAAAGTTTTGCAATATTTGGATCACTTTATGTCTTCATACGTACCTTTACGACGAAAGCTGACTAGCATTCAAAGTATAGGCTATCGTGTTGCACCATCTTCAGCCATCTGTCTACCAGTTCTTTGATTCTGCAGCGGTACCAGTTCTTATCCTTTGAGTCGAAGAACTCCTCACCCCAGCTGCCACCTCCTCTAGTTGTTGAAGTGACACCCGTGAAGGAAGTGGGACATGGTCAGAACAGGTAATAATCCAATGGGGCAAGGTCCAGACCATACGCTGGGAGTGGCATCAGTTTGATGCTTTAAAGTTCCTGGAGTTTTGCCCAGGTCGTTCGGGGAGTGTGAGGCCGAGTATTGTCCTGCTATAGGAGTGTGCTTTCTTTTTAACAGTGCTGGGTACTTCTTCTCCACAATGGCACACATCTGCTCCAGCTGTTCAGAGTAGAGGTTGACGTTGATGGGCCGACTGTCTGGAAAAATTCGTAATGAATTGTCCCCTCGGAATTCTACCAGACGCAGACCTTGTGCTTGAAGCGCTCATTTTGGCAACAGATTCAGTAAGCTGGCCCAGGCTCAA
The DNA here is from genome assembly GCA_039090855.1 of Macrothele yani. Lineage (NCBI taxonomy): Eukaryota > Metazoa > Arthropoda > Arachnida > Araneae > Macrothelidae > Macrothele > Macrothele yani. The sequence goes on from CM076993.1 coordinate 95,018,258, forward strand.
CCACTGCCGTTGTGTGTTAGGATTATGGAAATAGACCCACTTTTCATCGCATGTAACAATGCTCTTGATGAAGCATACATCGCGCAGGTTTTCTAGGAGTTTCATGCATACTTCCACTTGGCGGTTTGCTTCAGCTGGCGTCAGTTCATGAGGGACAATGCGGCAGCTTTTGTAGACCTTGACTAGGTCTTGAAGGTGACAAACCACATTGGTCTGGGATACCCAGCTCTCCCCCGTTTTAGCCGAGATCCTCATGCAGCATCTAGAAAACAAGGTCTTGTTGGACTTCCCTTATCAACCGTCACTGTTGATTAGGTACTTTGATGACATGTTGGTTTTTTGGCCCCATGCTTTACCTTTACTGGACGAATTTGTAGATTGTCTTTCTACCCAGTTTCCAACTATAAAGTTTACCAAAGACCTTGAGAAAGAGGGAAAATTGCCATTCCTGGACATTTTACTGTCTCGAAATTTGAATTCCAATAAAATCAAGCATTGTGTTTTCCGTAAACCGACGTTCATACCTTGTATGATCCCATTCACTTCCTCTCACCCTCCCGAACATAAAGCTTCAGCTTTACGCTTCTTAATAAGACGTGCCTTCACCCATTCTTCGACAAGTAAAACTCGACATGATGAACTTTCTAGAGTTCAAAATTTGGGCTTATTGTTTGGGTTCTTTGTCAACTTCTTCCAAGGACTATTACAACAATTTCAAAGACTGAGACTCACGACTTTGTCCACAGAGAAAAAACCTACTAAGTACATCGGCAAAGTTGATTTCATTCCACCTCTTGTGTCTATCTTAAGAAAAGCCTGTTACAAACACAATCTAACGTTTGGAGTGTCCACCAGAAACCTTTTTTCCATGATAAGAAATGATAGAGATAGAGTCCCAGCACTTAACAAACCAGGCATCTACTGCATACCATTAATTCATGAGGATTCAGATACTGCAGTTAAATACTATATAGCTTCTACCCTAAGAACCGTTAATGTCAGAATGGGTGAACATAAATACGCTCTTCGTTCTGGAACGGTTTCCACAGCTTTCACTCAAGCTGTTAACCAGGGAGGTTACTCCCCAGATTGGAAAAATGTTAGGGTACTTAACTCAAGTGTTAATAAACGTACTGTCTTCCTTACGGAAAGCCTCTTCATTCTTGCATATGGGGAAACATGCTGTAACATTGAACTCCAGACATTTGTTCCAAGACAGTGGAGAAAGATGATTGCCCCCCTCCTCACACAACTCTGAAGAAGAGGACTTTATAGGATAAGATATTAATTAAGACTTGATATTTTGGACCTTAACGATTTGTTGATGGCATCACCGGTGATTGAGAAAACCGAGTGAATTGTGGGTCGTGTTTAACAGTATATAATGTCTTCTCCTGTGTTTCGTGGCGCTTGAGCCTGATGATGGGTGCTATGTTCAGCCCCGAAAGATCTCGCGTGTAAATATTAGTTTTTAATTGTAAATAAAGTGTTTTTAATCTTGACCTACAATTTGAAAATTATGTTTGTGAATGACCGTACGTGTGACAGCATCGGTGAATTACTTTAATGCCCAGCTTGCTTGATAATCTAAGAGTGCTGATTGTCGTATTTGCCGCTACGGCCTCCGAATCCATGGTTCGTGGCCTACCTGACCTTGGCTGATTGTCGACGTTCCTGTCACCTGAGTGAAATTTCTTGAACCATCTGGTTGCAGAGTTACAGACCATGGAACCTTCTCCTTTTGCATGACAAATGTTTAGTGTCACTTGAGCAGCATTATGGCCGAGTTCAAACTCATAAAGCAAAAGTTGTCTAATTAGCTGGTTGTGGCTGTTCATCTTTTAGGCGTCCCAACCACAGCAGACAGAACGACGACATGCAATGCTGTTCACAGTAACGACTACTACTTTATATCCCTTTCGACTGATTGCAGTGCTCGACATGAACTAGTTTAAACACATGACATACCCACCGCAGCACATGCGTTTATGCAAATATTTCAAAACTTTCGACTCACCCTCTGTACTATAGCAAAATGGTTTGATGATGAGGTGAGATATCTGGAGCGGGAACCATATGAAAAAAAGACAAGCTGAGAAGTCCACATGTAGCATGAGTGTTTGACTATTACTTATGACAGGTAAACGTACATACCTAAGTGCGAGCATGTGTGTGTGTGTGTGTGATTTGTAAGTGAAACATAAAAGCTTAAAATGTTATGAATATTTTTTTAATAACACTCCACAAAAGGTTTTGGGTTTATGCCTAATTTTTTTTATTTGACAATTAAAATTACACATTTCTAAGAAATTTGACTAAAATAGAACACTACAACTACAAATGAGTCAAATCTGCTAGTGAGAATTTTCAGTGCTAGCAATCACTGCTAGTGGAGGAGGGGAGTACAGAATGACGGAATGACTTCCAACCCTGACCAAAACCATACACAGACCAAGGTCTACATCTCTTGATCATTATGCTCATAAACCCTGTTCAGAAAAAAGAAAATTGTATCTTAGTACACAGCAGACTTGTCAGGGTACTGCATATGAAAAAAAGATTTTGCCATCATAATCATCACCATTTGGACTTTTAACTTTGACATGCACTCATGACTTTTCTGTCTTCAAAATGTAAGTCTTTCTTCAGCCTATTTATCACTTTCATCAACTTAAATGCCGCCATCCATAAAAATTTTCAATGGGTTTTTCATAGGTTAGATGGAATTTTAATCTATCATGCAAACAAAATATAAAACACAGTCATTCCATACTTTCAATCAAATCCGGTTAATTTTTGTGCCATCCTATGCTGTACTCCTTGAAAACCCACTGGGGACATGCTATGGACACAATACTCTTATATTTTCATTTCTTTACCAACCGGTGCAACATGCTTATGTATGCTACCAGGGACCAGTGAGTGTGGGGTGGCACATTTTGATACTGTTTTTTGCACACACAGATGTTACTAAGAGCAATGAATAATATATGGCCTCATGATTACCACAAATTTTCACTCTAAGCCAATGTTCCAGACACAGCCTGAAACTTTTTATTCATGAATCCAGTTTAAAAAGTTCGGTTTTATATTTTCATGGAGTGCAGCGCACACAACTTTTATTTGTTCCAAGAATCAAAATCTGGAGCGGGTAAATAATTATTAGCAAAAATAAGCCACAGCAGATGCACTCATTCTGAACATACTATATGCACTACTGATCAAAAGAAAAAAAAAAAAAAAAAAAAAAAAAAAAAAGAAGAAAAAAAACAACTTTGTGAAGTCTTACTTTCTCCCTCACTTAAGACCATTAATGTGTCTATTTATAATAATCAGTTTTGTCAATCATGTGTGAGTAGAAGTATGTTATTTACATGCAAACTTCAGCTATGTATGGAACTTCAATGAGTTAAGCCTCCTCCTACAAACACAAGTTAATTAAATTCTGTTCCACACTTTTGTTTAGCCTGTTTTCCCAAAGTAAATAAAATACATGTCAGCAGTGAAGAATTGTTATTAAAAAAAGAAAGTGTAGTGAACAGACTTCTCTTATTAACTAACAAATTGAAACTTAACCCTTGACCATACACGAGGGGTTTAGCCTGACCCCCACGATTAATGTTTTTAAGTATCCTTTTTTCTTCATGTGTGTGGTTAAAGATTAAGATACATAACACTAGTTATGTTTCTTTTTTGTTTTACTTGTAAAATAAAATCCTGGTATCACCATTTCTTAGAGCTGAAATTACTGCTTTAAGTTACTTTTTGCTTTTTGAAATTTATTTTCCATGATCAGATCACTACATTTACTGTAACACTAGGATTAGGAGAAGCTATTTGCTTTGAATTGAAGTTCAAAGCTTATTTTAAATGAGAAAAAGTTATCACACACTTTCCATAAAATTTCATTTTTTAAGACAGCTCTAAATTGACAGTTGAACAAATCACAGGTTAACAGAAATATGATATATCATAACTACTATTAAGTGCAATGGCAAATTCAGATGCCCATTTTTACCTTCTTTTCTAAACAATTACTGCTTATTTGCATTTTTTCTTATTTGCCTTTTAAAAATAACAATACTCATAAGAAGAAATTTGACCACCCACAAAAAAATGTGGTTCTTCTAACAATGCCACTTAGTTGCCTGGTCAGCATGCAAATTTTAGTTAATTCTTCCTTCACACTATTTGATTAAATGGCTGTTGTTTTCATATAAGTAAAAACAGACATCGAATATTTGCTGTGATACAATAAAATTTCCAATTGCTCACAAAATCTTTATGATTAAATTTCGTTAAAGTCAGTAATAGTTAACATTTTATTTACTGATAAAACTTGGAATTAATCACTATGTATTAATTCCATGTTTATGAGTAAATGATCATTATGCATTTTTGCCACTTAAGGTAACCAATGAACAAGAACATCTTTAAGAACTTGAATTCATCTATATCTTCAAATAATGCTTGAACAATAAGAGCTGAAGTGATAATATAACATATACTCAAAACACACACACACATACATACATCATCATCATCATTGTCAACCATTATCAATCCACTGCTGGACGAAGGTCTCCCCAAGTTTCCTCCACAACAGTCTGTCTTGTGCCAGTCTCCTCCATGTCACCCCTGCATACTTTCGAATTTCATCAACCCATCTCCCATGTGGTCTTCTTCTGGGTCTTTTCCTGTCCCTTGGAATCCAATCTAACATTTCGGCTGTCCATCGATGGTCTGTTCTTCTGGCAGTATGCCCAGCCCATTGCCATTTCAGGGATTTTACTCTGATCATGATGTCTTCCACTCTTGTCATTTTTCGGATCCATGAGTTCCTCTTCTTATCTCTCCTGGTTACACGAAGCATGCACCTCTCCATGCTTCTTTGAGTTGTCTGCAGTCTTTGTATATCTCTTTTAGTTAAGGTCCACGTCTCTGCACCATACGTAAGCACTGGAAGGATGCATTGATCAAACACTTTTCTTTTAAGACATAATGGCATATTGCTCTTGAAAATTATGCTGTTTCTTCCAAAAGCTCTCCAGGCAAGTTTTGTACGCCGATTAATTTCTTCATCAATGTGACCCTCACTTGATATCTGCTGTCCAAGATAAACGTACGTGTCTGTTATCTCCAGCTTTTCTCCATCAATCAATAAATCTTCATTTCTTGTAAAAGCATTGAACATCACTTTTGTCTTCTGAAAGTTCATTTTTAATCTCACTTCTTTACTCTTGTCAGCAAGTTCCTGGATCATACTCTGCAGCTCTGATGGGGTAGTTGCAAAAATGACTATGTCATCAGCAAAACGAAGGTGGGTTAGATAATCTCCATTAATCTTTATCCCTTTGTTTTCCCAGGTCAGTGATTGAAAGACATTTTCCAATGTGACATTAAAGAGCTTCGGAGATATGGTGTCACCTTGTCTCACTCCCTTTCCAATTTTTATGTGTGTTGTATTTTCAAACAGCCGAATCTTTGCACTTGCATTTTCATAGATGTTATTAATAATATTAATGTATGCATCTTCAATACCGCAGGTTTTCAGAGCCATTGTAACTGCTGATGGTTTCACCGAATCAAAGGCTTTTTCATAATCGATAAAAGCCATGCACAATGGAAGTTCATATTCCCTCGCTCTTTCAATTAGTTCTCTCAGTACGTGGATATGATCTATTGTGCTGTAGCCACTCCTGAATCCAGCTTGTTCTCTCGGTTGAGCCATGTCCAGTGTTACCTTCAAGCGGTGTGAAAGAACTTTAGTGAAGATTTTATAAACTACTGATAGGAGGCTGATAGGTCTGTAGTTTCCGAGATCCTCAATGTCACCTTTCTTATGTAGCAGGATCATTGTAGCGGTGTTCCAATCCTCAGGAATCTTTCCTTCATTAAGGCATCGAGTGAAAATTTGGGCGAGTACTGTTTCAATTTCTCCACTTGCTTCTTGTATGATGTCTACAGTAATTCCATCTTCTCCTGGAGCTTTTCCCCGCTTCATGTTCTTGATTGCATGTGCAACTTCTGCTTGAAGGACTGGAGGAACTCTGGTACTGGTATCTTTCATGATGTCTGGAGTGCATGTATCATCCCTTTCATATAATTTGGAGTAGAAATCTTTCACTCTTGTCAAAATTTTGCCTCTATTTCTTGTTACAGAACCATCTTCTTTTCTCAGTGCCATAATCTGTTTTCTTCCCTTACTGAGATGTCCCTTTGCTATCTTTAGGCTTTGGTTGTTTTCAATTGCTTTCCTCACTAGTTCACAGTTGAATTTTCTTACGTCTTCAGTGATACTTTTTCTTACTGTCTTGCATAGCTCTATATATTCCACTTTGGAAGTCACATCTTCTTTAGTTGTCCTCATCTCTCTTCTTTTTTGCATCAACCTTTTCGTTTTTCCTGATAATTTGTTTACATGCAACTTGTTCTTAGACCCAGCTAATTTTGTTGCTGTTTCCATAAGAGCTTTGATTACTTTTCTGTTAACTTCAGAGATGTCCACTTCTTCCGATGTTAGGCCTTCTAAAGCAGAGAACCTGTTCTTCAGTTCCAACTTGAAGGTATTATGGTGTTTTTTAAGGTTGGTTATGTCAATAGATTTTGTTTGTCTTATGAGCTTGCCAAGTTCAAGTTTGGTGTTGAGGTGCATCTTACATCTCACCAATCTATGGTCACTACCTGTGTTGAACTTGTTTAACACACTGCAGTCTTCTATGACGAATTTTTTGTTACACATAATAAAATCAATTTCACTTGTCGTTCCATTTGGATGTCTCCATGTCCATTTCCTGTGTGGCTTTTTCTTGAAGAAGGAGTTCAAGATGAAAAACCCTTCTGCCTCTGCAAACTCAACGAGAGTATTTCCACGCTGGTTTCTGTTGCCGTGACCGAATTTACCTACTGAAGTTTCATTCTGTTGCCGTTGCCCTATTTTTGCATTGAAATCTCCCATAATTATTTTCAAGTGCTGCTTACCTTTATTATTTAGATGACAAATTTCCTCATAAAATTCTTCAATTTCTTCTTCAGGATGACTTGTGGTGGGTGTATAAGTTTGAATAATATGAGCCTGGTATCTTTTCAAGAGTTGGATAACAAGTCGTGCAGCTCTGTCAGAGGAACTTTCAACTTCTACAACTTTATCCTTCAGTTTCTTGTTTATTATAAATCCAACACCACTAGTTCTGCCAGTATCTGTCCCACGATAGTAGAAGAGATGTCCACTTTTCAGTTCGATGAGATCTTCTCCTTTTCTCCTTACCTCACTTAGCCCCACGATGTCCCACTTGATCCTTTGTAGTTCCTCTTCCAATTCAAGAAGCCTTGAATCAGAAGATAGGAACGTCCGTTGTACATAGCCAAGGTCAGCATCAGATGGCAGCCTAGTCCGGTCCTCCGGGGATTCTTAGCACCCTCTGCCTTCATGTCGCACTGGCCGCTGCCTTGGCCAGGTACATTCCAGCTGCCGGAGACTGAGGGCCAAGATTTAAGTTGTGGAATCATTTTGGAGGGGTTTGGCCATAACTCACCACGCTGGCCAAGCGGGTTGGTGAGTGTGGGATAGAATTTCCTCTAATCCCGATGGTATAGTTATACCGCAATTGGCGGTCGCCAGAGCCCCTTTAGTGGGAACAGGATGTACCACGAGAAGGCGGGGTTGACATTTGTCAAGGAGACATATATATATATATATATATCACTAAGCTGTTCTCTGAGATTTAGAGGTTAGCCCCACAAAAAAAATACAAACTGCCAGATAAATTTTTAAGTGATTTTTTACTTAACTGTTGTCGCATCAAACTTCTACATTTACAGCGATCTTGACACACAACTCGGGTTCAATGACATCCATCACTCGACGTACACAAGACCTTCTGTACTTCATACTCATAATCTTTTTCTCATGCAGACACTCTTGAATCTGACCCCCCCCCCCCATGATTTCCTCTGCCTTTCCTTACTGCCATTAGGGTTAAAAAATGTTTCTTAGTAAGCATCTCATCACTCATTCTTTCAACATTGCAAAACCACCGAAGCATATTAGTCTCCATCCTGCTAACAACAGTTTGCTTCACATTACAGAACTGCACACTACTTCATTCCTCACATGATCTGAACGTGTCTTCCCACAAACCCCAGGTAAGTAAAGCCTCTTTCCAGCACACAAACTACACCAAACTACCCAGGTTTCATGTCTCTTCTGTAGTACCCTTGTTTCACTGCCATACATCACATTAGGAACAATCACACTTTCATACATAATCATGAGGGACTCTCTTGAGAAACTATCATTCCTGTGAAAACCTACTAAAGCGGCTGTGACTTTCAATGCAGAATTCACTCATCTACTAATTTCACCATCCACTTTGTTCTCTCTGTCAAACATGCTTTCTAAATACACAAACTCATTCACTTGGTGAATCACTGTGCCATTTCGACTTATATTACATTCAGTACTAACAGTTTCTCGCTCAAAAACCATAACTTTGGCTTTTCCCTTATTAATATTCAGTTTGAATTTCATACAAACTTCATACATCTGGGAGGGACAACATACTCTGCAACTCACTTTTACTCTCTGCCAACAGGACTGTGTCATCAGCATACAGCAAATTGCACAGATGGATATTACCAAGACATAAACCAGTATTGTCCATCTTGGCATCATGAATGCACACATCCATAAATATATTAAACAGCCATGGTGACATTACACAACCCTGTCTGACTCCAGTACCAACAGAAAACCATTTTGATAAACCACATTTCACTCTAACACAAGCTCTACTGCCAGCATACAACACTTTTACAGTATTAAGTAGATTCCCAGTAACACCATATTTATTTAATAACTTCCACAAAAGTGTCCTATTTACTTGGTTGTACAGTTCCAGTTGGTCATTCAACCTAATGATCCTGGAACAAAACCCAATGAGTTGGGGCCTTTTTTGCTAATGTCACACAGAACTAGCTGGTACCTCTCTCTCTCTCTCTCTCTCTCTCTCTCTCTCTCTCTCTCTCTCTCTATATATATATATATATATAGAAAGAGAGAGAGAGAGAGAGAGAGTGAGAGAGAGAGCATCCTTCCAGTGCTTACGTATGGTGCAGAGACGTGGACCTTAACTAAAAGAGACATACAAAGGCTGCAGACAACTCAAAAAGCATGGAGAGGTGCATGCTTGGTGTAACCAGGAGAGATAAGAAGAGGAATTCGTCGATCTGAAAAATGACAAGAGTGCAAGACATCATGATCAGAGTTAAAAATCCCTGAAATGGCAATGGGCTGGACATACTGTCAGAAGGACAGACCATCGATGGACAGCTGAAATTTTAGATTGGATTTCAAGGGACAGGAAGAGACCCAGAAGACCACATGGAAGATGGGTGGATGAAATTCGAAAGTATGCGGGAGTGACATGGAGGAGACTGGCACAAGACAGACCGTTGTGGAGGAAACTTGGGGAGACCTTCATCCAGCAGTGGATTGATAATGGTTGACAATGATGATGATATATATGTAGGAGCATTTTTATTTTTATGGGGATGTAAGGTCAGGTGATGCGTAACATCACAGCTTCTCCTTGACAAATGTCAACCCCGCCTTCTCGTGGTGCATCTTGTTCCCACTAAAGGGGTTCTGACGACCGCCAATAGCGGTATAACTATACCATCGGGATTAGAGGAAATGCTATCCCACACTCACCAACCCGCTTGGCCAGCGTGGTGAGTTATGGCCAAACCCCTCCAAAATGACTCCACAATTTAAATCTTGGCCCTCAGTCTCCGGCAGGTGGAATGTTCCTGGCCAAGGCAGCGGCCAGTGCGACATGAAGGCAGAGGGTGCTAAGAATCCTTGGAGGACCGGACTAGGCTGCCATCTGATGCTGACCTTGGCTACGTATAATGGACGCTCCCTATCTTTTGATCCAAGGCTTCTTGAATTGGAAGAGGAACTACTAAGGATCAAGTGGGACATCGTCGGTCTAAGTGAGGTAAGGAGAAGATCTCAATGAACTGAAAAATGGACATCTCTTCTACTATCGTGGGACAGATACGGGCAGAACTAGTGGTGTTGGATTTATAATAAACAAGAAACTGAAGGATAAAGTTGTAGAAGTTGAAAGTTCCTCTGACAGAGCTGCACGACTCTTTATCTAACTCTCGAGAAGATACCAGGCTCAGATTATTCAAACTTATTAACCCACCACAAGTCATCCTGACGAAGAAATTGAAGAATTTTATGAGGAAATTTGTCATCTAAATAATAAAGGTAAGCAGCACTTGAAGATAATTATGGGAGATTTCAATGCAAAAATAGGGCAATGGCAACAAAATGAAACTTCAGTAGGTAAATTCGGTCACCGCAACAGAAACCAGCGTGGAAATACTCTCGTTGAATTTGCAGAGGCAGAAGGGTTTTTCATCTTGAACTCCTTTTTCAAGAAAAAGCCACACAGGAAATGGACATGGAGACATCCAAATGGGACGACAAGTGAAATTGATTTTATTATGTGTAACAAAAAATTCGTCATAGAAGACTGCAGTGTGCTAAACAAGTTCAACACAGGTAGTGACCATAGATTGGTGAGATGTAAGATGCACCTCAACACTAAACTCGAACGTGGCAAGCTCATAAGACAAACAAAATGTATTGACATAACCAACCTTAAAAAACACCATAATACCTTCAAGGTGGAACTGAAGAACAGATTCTCTGCTTTAGAAGGCCTAACATCAGAAGAAGTGGATATTTCTGAAGTTAACAGAAAAGTAACCAAAGCTCTTATGGAAACAGCAATACAATTAGCCGGGTCTAAGAAAAAGTTGCATGTGAATAAATTAACAGGAAAAACCAAAATGTTGATGCAAAAAAGAAGAGAGATGAGGACAACTAAAGAAGATGTGACTTCCAAAGTGGAATATATAAAGCTATGCAAGACAGTACAAAAAAGTATCACTGAAGACGTAAGGAAATTCAACTGTGAACTAGTAAGGAAAGCAATTGAAAACAACCGAAGCCTAAAGATAGCAAAGGGACATCTCAGTAAGGGAAGAATACAGATTATGGCACTGAGAAAAGAAGATGGTTCTGTAACAAGAAATAGAGGCGAAATTTTGACAAGAGTGAAAGATTTCTATTCCAAATTATATGAAAGGGATGATACATGTACTCCAGACATCATGAAAGGTACCAGTACCAGAGTTCTTCCAGTCCTCCCAGCAGAAGTTGCACATGCAATCAAGAACATGAAGCGGGGAAAAGCTCCAGGAGAAGATGGAACTACTGTAGACATCATACAAGAAGCAAGTGGAGAAATCGAAACAGTACTCGCCCAAATTTTCACTCGATGCCTTAATGAAGGGAAGATTCCTGAGAATTGGAACAACGCTACAATGATCCTGCTACATAAAAAAGGTGACATTGAGGATCTCAGGAACTACAGACCTACCAGCCTCCTATCAGTGGTTTATAAAATATTCACTAAAGTTCTTTCACACGGTTTGAAGGTAACACTGGACATGGCTCAACCGAGAGAACAAGCTGGATTCAGGAGTGGCTACAGCACAATAGATCATATCCACGTACTGAGAGAACTAATTGAAAGAGCGAGGGAATATGAACTTCCATTGTGCATGGCTTTTATCGATTATGAAAAAGCCTTTGATTCGGTGAAACCATCAGCAGTTACAATGGCTCTGAAAACCTGCGGTATTGAAGATGCATACATTAATATTATTAATAACATCTATGAAAATGCAAGTGCAAAGATTCGGCTGTTTGAAAATACAACACACATAAAAATTGGAAAAGGAGTGAGACAAGGTGACACTATATCTCCGAAGCTCTTTAATGCCACATTGGAAAATGTCTTTCAGTCACTGAACTGGGAAAACAAAGGGATACAGATTAATGGAGATTATCTAACCCACCTTCGTTTTGCTGATGACGTAGTCATTTTTGCAACTACACCATCAGAGCTGCAGAGTATGATCCAGGAACTTGCTGACAAGAGTAAAGAAGTGAGATTAAAAATGAACTTTCAGAAGACAAAAGTGATGTTCAATGCTTTTACAAGAAATGAAGATTTATCGATTGATGGAGAAAAGCTGGAGATAACAGACACGTACGTTTATCTTGGACAGCAGATATCAAGTGAGGGTCACATTGATGAAGAAATTAATTGGCGTACAAAACTTGCCTGGAGAGCTTTTGGAAGAAACAGCATAATTTTCAAGAGCAATATGCCATTATGTCTTAAAAGAAAAGTGTTTGATCAATGCATCCTTCCAGTGCTTACGTATGGTGCAGAGACGTGGACCTTAACTAAAAGAGACATACAAAGGCTGCAGACAACTCAAAGCAGCATGGAGAGGTGCATGCTTGGTGTAACCAGGAGAGATAAGAAGAGAAACTCGTGGATCCGAAAAATGACAAGAGTGGAAGACACCATGATCAGAGTTAAATCCCTGAAATGGCAATGGGCTGGACATATTGCCAGAAGGACAGACCGTCGATGGACAGCCGGAATTTTAGATTGGATTCCAAGGGACAGGAAAAGACCCAGAAAAGGACCACATGGGAGATGGGTGGATGAAATTCGAAAGTATGCGGGAGTGGCATGAAGGAGACTGGCACAAGACAGACCGTTGTGGAGGAAACTTGGAGAGACCTTCGTCCAGCAGTGGATTGATAATGGTTGATGATGATATATATATATATAAAGTACTCAAAACAACAGATATGAAACTATGATCAGATAAGGTATAATGAACACTATTCTTAGAGCAAACATCACAATGGCCAAGCTAGGGGCCAATCCAGCTGGCATTTGATACCGCTGGGTGGTATCTTCACAAAAATATTTTAACTGTGATGGTATTGTCACTTTCAGTAAAATTTAACTTAAAAATATTTTAGTGTTAAAAGAATCTTGAATATTGTTCTGTTTAACTGACACATTTTTTTTTTATTGTTACAAATAGTTTTCAGTGAAACGGTCTTTGACGGATGCCTACCAATCACTGCTTCATCACTACTGGAAACAAAGGCAATGCTCACTGAAATGAACCCAAAGAATCATGGGAGCATTTTTATTCTTATGGAAGCCTCACTTTGCATGCAGTTTCCAGGGCTAACTCAAAAGTAGGGATGGGCACATTGGTGAATACTCACTTCCGAAACATTCATGCATCAATAGTATCGATGGCAATTTTTGATGTATCAGGGAAAACCTCTATGTTCTGCTAAAAAGCCGAAGAACTTGCCTTTTTTCCATTTGCAGCAGTAATGGGCACATCAATGGGTAAAATCACTGTTCAAAATATCTGTGATTACTCACCAATTCAACATCAAGTAAGTTACTTGATGCTGAATTGGTGAGTAATCACACATTTGTTAAAATGCTTGATGTATAGTGGAGAAGTCTGTAACCAATATTTGTTAAAACACTTCATGTATCAGTGGAGAAGTCCCTGTTTCTTCGATGTATGAGCTCCTGTAACACTGAGGATAAGAACTCAATTTTCGGCAATGAAACATCAAACAAAACAGTGAAAAAATCATTAATTCATGACATAAAAATATTATATTCTCTTCTTTAAAAGAATGCACCAAAAAGAAATTCATTTACTTTACATAGAAGGTATTCTTTTGTAATTTCTAACATAGCCCCCCCCCCTCAGATTAATCTTTGCTGTACCACCAGCCTGGATCCCAGGAAACATTCACAATTATGAGCACAGGGAATGATGTGGAAGTACTGACCGTATGCTTTATTGAGGATCGCATTGTGACATATTATTGACTTTTTTTTTGTTGTTGATATTTTAGTGAGTTATTTCTTTTCCTTCAGCACTTAGGAATTTTGACCTTTGATGACTTTCCTGGTTTAATACAACCTGGAGTGTTGTTATTACATATCCTCCCTCCATTTCAGTTGGAGTATAATCAGAGTTGCATTTAAAAAAAAAAAAAAAAAAAATTGCATATGCATTCATCCAAACAAAAAACTTATAGCAAACTGGGAAAGTGTGAACCATAATTAGCATTAATAAATAAAAAATAACTGAAACCATAATAAAACAATAATTACAGTTGGAATAATAATTATAGATTACTGAAATTGCTCTAAACTCAAAAATAGGCAAAATTCACAAAAATAGGGTAAATTTCACATAAAAAGCAGAATTTCATAAAAATGGGTATCATCTTTAAAAAGCTGGTTCAACCCCTGCAAGCATACAAAGTATTAACATGTACAGAATCCATTCCACTGGGAACTCAATAAAATCAATATGCAACAATTGTGTTTCATTTAAATGAACAGGACAGTTTGTAATTTAAAACATAACACTCCATTTGTATAACATATATTCAGTTGAATGAACTTTAAATTAACAAAATTTATTATAAAGAGGAAAAAGGTCCTTACCCTATTTATAACATCATTCATAGTTGTATTTTCTAAGCTGGCATTTTTAACAATGTCATATATTTGCTGTCTCAAGACTTGATCCTATGGACAATGAACGAAAAATAATAAGTAGGAGTTAAAAAACAAACCAAAAAAAGAAAAGAAGTCTGAAAAATCTGTATGCCTGAAAGAGCATGCAATATAGCCATTAAAACAGCATGCAATGCAACCAACTGTGAACACCTGATGACTACAAATCATGCCTTTGATACAATACTCTTACAGTTACGAAAAAATTAATAGCAACTCTAGAAATTTCTGATGTTTTTGGTTTTCAGTCTTGCTACAAAAGTTAATATGCAGATAATACTCACAATATATATATATATATAAGTCAAATTCTCTACCCCTTCAACCAAGAACTTCCCGAAGAAATCCCTGAATCCCACTAAAATAACACACCCAAACTAAAACTCTCACAATTCACATACAACAATAATAAAAATAGTAAAAATAATAATTCTAAACACTTGGGGTCGGATACCGGGAGCTACTCATCAGGGAAAGACTCCCCCAGCCTCCGAACCCTGGTTCAGGTTTCATGCAGGTGTCTTTGAAATATGTGATTTCCGAAACAAGGGTTAAAAATTGTTTTCTTTTTTTAGTGTTATGTACCTGGTCTTCCCTACCTGAACCAATGACACAGAACTTAAATACAAAAACTTACCTGAAATGAAACAACTGTAAACCTTACACTCCAATAAATCTAAACTTCGATCCTAACACATCCCCTCCATATTATGCAAAAGCGTACCAACAGCTGCCGAACCCACTCCCAGACATAGCTTGAATTTTTCCAATGGGTTCTTGTTGCTCCATTCTGTTAGCTAATCTTTATCTTCATCACTATGAGGAGAAATTTAGTTCAGCTAAAATGTTTTCCTTCAGATACGTTGACGATTTAATAACATTTTCATCTGGTACCCCTACTGTCCGAATTAATGACATCTATCCTCCAGGACTAGTGCTTTGTGAAATGGGATCTAAAGATCATGTGTATTTCCTTGATATGGACCTTCTTCCCCAAAGTCAGGGTATCATTCTGGATCTTTTCGATAA
Organism: Macrothele yani; assembly: GCA_039090855.1. NCBI lineage: Eukaryota > Metazoa > Arthropoda > Arachnida > Araneae > Macrothelidae > Macrothele > Macrothele yani. Next base: position 95,033,800 of record CM076993.1, read on the forward strand.
GAGAACACATTTTAGTTTTGATACCAATGTTTTAAGTAGCTGGTATTCCAATGTCTCTAAACACGTACTTAGAAATATTATTATTTCCTAATTCATCAGAATCACAAGAATATGCAATAATCGGTCCAATACCACAATGCAGTCAAAAATACTTTTTTCTTCTTTCTTAAAAAATAATTATCCATTAAAATATTTTTTATTTCATTTTGAAAAATTAACACCTTTTAATTCAGGGAAATCTTATAAAATCAGACTATGTAACATTACTACTTTTTAAGCTTTGAACTAATTTTTCTTCGGGCCTCAATTTAAAATATCTTCCTCCCAGTCACCCCGGAGCATTTAACCTAGCATTTGCTGACATCCATTAAAACACAAAAATAATTAATTTTCGTTACAGTTTTTTGTGAATTCCAACAGAGGTCGCCATAGGACATCATATGGTTACTTTCAAAAATTCAAGCTATGTCTGGGAGTGGGTTTGGCAGCTGTTGGTACGCTTTTGCATGATATGGAGGGGATGTGTTAGGATCGAAGTTGTTTCATTTCAGGTAAGTTTTTGTATTAAGTTCTGTGTTGTTGGTTCAGGTAGGGAAGACCAGGTGTATAACACTAAAAAAAGAAAACAATTTTTAACCCTTGTTTCGGAAATCACATATTTCAAAGACACCTGCATGAAACCTGAACCAGGGTTCGGGAGCCGGGGGGGGGTCTTTCCCTGATGAGTGGCTCCCACCCCAAGTGTTTAAAATTATTATTTTTACTATTTTTATTATTGTTGTATGTGAATTGTGAGAGTTTTAGTTTGGGTGCATTAATTTAGTGGGATTCAGGGATTTCTTCGGGAAGTTCTTGGTTGAAAGTGTAGAGAATTTGACTTATATACTCCACCAGTGGTTCTTGCTGCAGTGCGCAGTTCCCGGATGATTGGGGCAACTTAGTAGCACACCTTTAATATATATATATATAAATATAAAGCACATTTCATGCAGAAGCCAACTCAGTTTATAGAATGGGAATATCTTTAACAGAACTTAAGTTATGACCAGAAATGTGCTGTGAAGGAAGCACACTTCGTTATGTGAAATGTCATCATCGTTCCTACAAGCCGATAGAGCTTGCTTGTACATCCACGTGCAGATAATTTAAAGGGCAGGCAATGTGTGTGTGGTTATTCCAGATGTTTTAGCAGTGTGTGTAGGTAGTTTGTTTGCATTGGTGAGTGTGTAGTCGTTACTCCTGTGTACTGCAGTGCAAATCTGAAGTTTAGATTGCATTTTGTTTATTCTGTGCAAACTGTGTCGCAGTTTGGGAAGATTAGGTGACATTTCACCATGAAAAGCTTCACGAATGGTGACTTTGAGTGAATTCAGCAAAAGCAATGCAGAAATTGCCCGGATAACTGGGGTGCACAAGAGTACAGTTGGATGGCAGCTGGCGAAGATCTGTGGTATGGGTGGAATCAAGAATGGCAGGCTGGGTAAATGTGGCCGAAAAATGAAAACTCCTTGAAGTAACAATGCGTTGAAATGGTTATGTTTGCGAAACAGGGTTGTCTCGTCAACAGTTCTTGCCAAAGAATTGCAGGAGAGCTGTGGTACTGTTGTTTGTCCTCGAACAGTGAGGAACAGGCTACATTCTATGGGTCTGACTTCTCATAGGGTGGTAAAGAAGCCACTGCTAACCAATGTACAATGCAAGAAATGTTTAGAATGGGCAAAGGAACATAAGGAGTGGAACACTGATAGATGGCGTCAAATGTTATTTAGTGAGACAAAATTAACATCAATGGTAACAACGCAGGGTGCTTAGTGTTTCGACAAAATAACGAGGCGTTGCATCCCTCTTGCACACTTAAGAAAAGAAAGTATCCATGCAGTGTTGTGACTTGGGGATATTTTTCTGCAGCTGGAGTGGCAGAATCCATGAGTGTGGGGGCAATGTTAATACACAGGTGTACAAAAGTATCCTCCAAGACAAGATGGGGCCTTCAGGGCGTGATTTGTAAAAGGATCAACCATACATCTTCCAGGATGATTCGGACCCATGCCACCGTGCAAAAATCATTAAAGCTTACGTGGCATATTTAGGCAATGTTGTGTCTCTATCTTGGCCTGGTCATTTGCCAGACTTGAACCCGATTGAGAATTTCTGGGGCATTCCGAAAAGAAAAGTGCATGAACATCACCCCACAAATAAAGTGGAACTGATTAATACAATAACTGACCTTTGGCATAGCTGTATTTCATCCAATATGTTGCAAAATTGGTTTACTCCATGCCCAACAGATGTGCAGCCGTTGTTAAATCAAAAGGTCAGCCGACGAAATATTAGGTACGTAATCGTATTTGAATAAGTTACTTTGCCATGATTTCTGTTACGCCGCACATTTCTGTTCAAAACTTGAGTTCTGTTAAAGATATTCCTATTCTGTAAACTGATTTGGCTTCTGCATGAAATGTGCTTTAAAATGATATATATATTGTGAGTATTATCTGCACTTTTACTTTTGTAGATGTGCTATTAATTTTTACGTAACTGTATATGATGCAGTAACGTTTAAATTCAGTATATTCTCAGAATTTTTTTTTAAGTGAAAAGTGTTTCAAACTACCTGAAGAATAATCGCACAACTCGAAAAGCAGAAGTTCTATGCCAGTAAATTATCATATCAAACAAATATGGAAGGCAAATCGACAACATACCCATGGCTAGAAACAGCTTTTATTCTCAGTATAACTTAAATGGATAAGTCATTTATGTAAAAGAGTAGCTAATGTGATAGAAGTCTCCCCTCCAAAAAATCATACTAGTTTAAAAAAAAAAATACCCTGTTGTATAATAACAGTACTGTGCTGACTAGTCATTATAATAAATTTTATGAATAATTTTACTGATTATTAAATAACTGACTGAAAGTTTGAGCCTGCATTTTCCCCATTAGGTTTTGGGCTTCTACCAGGGTGAGTCATAAGTGCGTAGTATTCTAGGGTACAAGGTTCCATCTGGTACCAAATGTTGACCACATATGGTGGCTATTCAGCAAAATGCAGTCCATCAAAGTCTATGGTCCTTTGCCAACGTTCAGCCACAGATGCAATGCCATTGCAATACCAGGCGGCTGGCTTGGATGCAAAAAACTCAGTGATGCCATCTTTCACAGCCTCCACGGAATGGAACTATTGCCGGCTGAGAAGTGCTCCATGGAACAAACCCTGTGAAAATCTGAAGGGGCAAGTTCCGGGCTACAGGCTGGATGAGGTGGGATTTCGATGCCATCCAAATCCTGAATTTATAACATGGGGTGTTGTCGAATTGCAGGAGGGCTTTCTTTTGGTTCACCATTGCAGAGTAGCACTGGCGCAGAACATCGTATATGTGTTGTAGCTGGTCCGCAGACAGGTTCCCATCGACGGCCCAACCATGTAGCACAAGCTTCCAGTGGACAGGACCCTCAAAATTCCACCATACACACAACACTGTCTTCATTTCAAAACACTCTCTTTGAACCACTGCTTGAGCCTCATCTCATGGCCACAGCTATTGGTTTCCAGTATCAGAATAACATAGGAAGACCCACTTCTCATCATTCATTACGATTCTCTGCTCAAAAGCGGTCATCACGTGGACGTTGTAGCAATTCTTGACAGGAGTGACACGCTTCTCAGCTTACTTTGGGCTCAACTCATGGGGAACCATTCGTGGACATCTGGAATGAAAACAGAGCTGGTGTAGGTGACAAACGATAGTGGTTTGTGATGCATGGACCTCCTCTGCTAATCATCGGGTGTTGGTTCCTGGGCGCTGTTCAACAACAAGACAAAAAGGTTCAGTGTTGGTGGTGACTGGTCTCCCCCATCTCGATTTGTTAACGAGCTCTGTATCTCTGGACCAGAAGAGTTGGAACCATTTTCTTGCTGTTACAGGGTGCACTGTGCCCTCACCTTCTACACTACAAATTTCCTTTGGGGCACCTGTCGCATTCAACCCTTTTTTCCAATAATGGCATAGGAGCACATGAACAAGTTTTTCCTATGACATTCTCATCTCGTACGAGTGGCACACACGTTGGGCCCGGTGCATGCCTACCCGTCTGAGCAGCAAAGAACGTCACCCAACCAGGTGTGGGACATATTCCCTCTTACTGCGCATATCCCACCTGTTCTGCAGAGCTTCTCCATCTGTACCACGAAACACTACAAACTTATGACTCACCCTGGCATTTCAACACTCACAATCATTTTTGGCCAAATATGGTATTTCCAAAGTGAGTACACTATAATGCTACTTTCTAAGAGATTCTAAATTAGCATTGTTGTTCTGATGCCTTTCAAACATCAGAGTGCAGTAAACTTGCTTCAGCAAAGAAGCAAAAGTATTGCAATTTCCATTTGGTGACCTAACCTGCTGCACTCAGAACAGTGCTATATACTTAAATGGTATACTGTTCCTTTTGTGTTCATTTCTGTTGTTAATAAGAATCTGTGTATGACTGAAACAAAAAATTAAGCAAAATCTGTGACAGCATTCCAATACTTATTCTGGTATATAGTGTGGAAGAAATATTCTCATAATATGTGGAAAATACGTCATGATAATTAACACAGGGGATGTAAGGTCAGGTGATGCGTAACATCACAGCCTCTCCTTGACAAATGTCAACCCCGCCTTCTTGTGGTACATCCTGTTCCCACTAAAGGGGCTCTGACGACTGCCAATAGCGGTATAACTATACCATCGGGATTAGAGGAAATGCTATCCCACACTCACCAACCCGCTTGGCCAGCGTGGTGAGTTATGGCCAAACCCCTACAAAATGACTCCACAACTTAAATCTTGGCCCTCAGTCTCCGGCAGTTGGAACGTACCTGGCCAAGGCAGCGGCCAGTGCGACATGAAGGCAGAGGGTGCTAAGAATCCTCGGAGGACCGGACTAGGCTGCCATCTGATGCTGACCTTGGCTACGTATAACGGACGCTCCCTATCTTCTGATTCAAGGCTTCTTGAATTGGAAGAGGAATTACAAAGGATCAACTGGGATATCGTCGGGCTAAGTGAGAAAAGGAGAAGATCTCATTGAACTGAAAAGTGGACATCTCTTCTACTATCGTGGGACAGATACTGGCAGAACTAGTGGTGTTGGATTTATAATAAACAAGAAACTGAAGGATAAAGTTGTAGAAGTTGAAAGTTCCTCTGACAGAGCTGCACGACTCGTTATCCAACTCTCGAGAAGATACCAGGCTCAGATTATTCAAACTTATGCACCCACCACAAGTCATGCTGAAGAAGAAATTGAAGAATTTTATGAGGAAATTCGTGATCTAAATAATAAAGGTAAGCAGCACTTGAAGATAATTATGGGAGATTTCAATGCAAAAATAGGGCAACGGCAACAGAATGAAACTTCAGTAGGTAAATTCGGTCACAGCAACAGAAACCAGCGTGGAAATACTCTCGTAGAGTTAGCAGAGGCAGAAGGGTTTTTCATCTTGAACTCCTTTTTCAAGAAAAAGCCACACAGGAAATGGACATGGAGACATCCAAATGGGACGACAAGTGAAATTGATTTTATTATGTGTAACAAAAAATTCATCATAGAAGACTGCAGTGTGCTAAACAAGTTCAACACAGGTAGTGACCATAGATTGGTGAGATGTAAGATGCACCTCAACACTAAACTCGAACGTGGCAAGCTCATAAGACAAACAAAATGTATTGACATAACCAACCTTAAAAAACACCATAATACCTTCAAATTGGAACTGAAGAACAGATTCTCTGCTTTAGAAGGCCTAACATCGGAAGAAGTGGATATTTCTGAAGTTAACAGAAAAGTAACCAAAGCTCTTATGGAAACAGCAACAAAATTAGCTGGGTCTAAGAACAAATTGCATGTGAACAAATTATCAGGAAAAACCAAATGTTGATGCAAAAAAGAAGAGAGATGAGGACAACTAAAGAAGATGTGACTTCTAAAGTGGAATATATAGAGCTATGCAAGACAGTACGAAAAAGTATCACTGAAGACGTAAGGAAATTCAACTGTGAACTAGTAAGGAAAGCAATTGAAAACAACCAAAGCCTAAAGATAGCAAAGGGACATCTCAGTAAGGGAAAAAAACAGATTATGGCACTGAGAAAAGAAGATGGTTCTGTAACAAGAAATAGAGGCGAAATTTTGACAAGAGTGAAAGATTTCTACTCCAAATTATATGAAAGGGATGATACATGTACTCCAGGCATCATGAAAGGTACCAGAGTTCTTCCAGTCCTTCCAGCAGAAGTTGCACATGCAATCAAGAACATGAAGCGGGGAAAAGCTCCAGGAGAAGATGGAATTACTGTAGACATCATACAAGAAGCAAGTGGAGAAATCGAAACAGTACTCGCCCAAATTTTCACTCGGTGCCTTAATGAAGGGAAAATTCCTGAGGATTGGAACAACGCTACAATGATCTTGCTACATAAAAAAGGTGACATTGAGGATCTCAGGAACTACAGACCTATCAGCCTCCTATCAAAGGTTTATAAAATCTTCACTAAAGTTCTTTCATGCCGCTTGAAGGTAACACTGGACATGGCTCAACCGAGAGAACAAGCTGGATTCAGGAGTGGCTACAGCACAATAGATCATATCCACGTACTGAGAGAACTAATTGAAAGAGCGAGGGAATATGAACTTCCATTGTGCATGGCTTTTATCGATTATGAAAAAGCCTTTGATTCGGTGAAACCATCAGCAGTTGCAATGGCTCTGAAATCCTGCGGTATTGAAGATGGATACATTAATATTATTAATATCATCTATGAAAATGCAAGTGCAAAGATTCTGCTATTTGAAAATACAACACACATAAAAATTGGAAAAGGAGTGAGACAAGGTGACACCATATCTCCGAAGCTCTTTAATGTCACATTGGAAAATGTCTTTCAATCACTGAACTGGGAAAACAAAGGCATAAAGATTAATGGAGATTATCTAACCCACCTTCGTTTTGCTGATGACATAGTCATTTTTGCAACTACCCCATCAGAGCTACAGAGTATGATGCAGGAACTTGCTGACAAGAGTAAAGAAGTGGGATTAAAAATGAACTTTCAGAAGACAAAAGTGATGTTCAATGCTTTTACAAGAAATGAAGATTTATCGATTGATGAAGAAAAGCTGGAGATAACAGACATGTACGTTTATCTTGGACAGCAGATATCAAGTGAGGGTCACATTGGTGAAGAAATTAATCGGCGTACAAAACTTGCCTGGAGAGCTTTTGGAAGAAACAGCATAATTTTCAAGAGTAATATGCCATTATGTCTTAAAAGAAAAGTGTTTGATCAATGCATCCTTCCAGTGCTTACGTATGGTGCAGAGACATGGACCTTAGCTAAAAGAGACATACAAAGGCTGCAGACAACTCAAAGCAGCATGGAGAGGTGCATGCTTGGTGTAACCAGGAGAGATAAGAAGAGGAACACGTGGATCCGAAAAATGACAAGAGTGGAAGACATCATGATCAGAGTTAAATCCCTGAAATGGCAATGGGCTGGACATACTGCCAGAAGAACAGACCATCGATGGACTGCCGAAATTTTAGATTGGATTCCAAGGGACAGGAAAAGACCCACAAGAAGACCACATGGAAGATGGGTGGATGAAATTCGAAAGTATGCGGGAGTGACATGGAGGAGACTGGCACAAGACAGACTGTTGTGGAGGAAACTTGGGGAGACCTTCGTCCAGCAGTGGATTGATAATGGTTAACAATGATGATGATGATGAATTAACACAGAAATCAGACATCTCTGAATTGACTGTATTTTTACTGTTCTCACATAATATGAATCACTCAGAAAACTTGAAAATTTCATCGTTCTGGAGCGACATCAAACTAGCATCTCCCGATTACCGTTTGAGCAAACAAACAGTGTAATGGGTTGCATGCTCAATGGTAATCGGGAGATGCGGGCTCGATTCCCGTTCCAGGGCGATGAAATTTTAGGTTTTCTGAGTGATTGACATTACATGAGAACAGTAAAAATACAGTCAATTCAGATGTCTGATCGCTGTGTTTATTATCATGACTTATTCTAGGATCGCTTACCTAAGCTTACTATAAGGGAAAAATCCTCAAATTTTTAGCATGTCTTTTGAAAAAACAAACAAAAAAAGAAAGATGACACCGAATTTTTGGATGTAATGAGCACGTCTTTGAAATCCGTTCTGACGTGAATAAAATTTATCAAAGTTATTTAAAGTAAATGGAACTGGTTTCGAAAACAATCAACGGGTTTTAACAATCGATAAAACATCTGGAAATACAAAATTTGTACAAACATCTACTTAGTTCTATCAGCGGCTAAAAAGCATGCTATGAAAATTAACAAATGACGAACAAAAAAATTACACATACTACAAGGAAGATACCAGAGACAAAGAGATTTTCAAATCGGGCAGTTAAAAAGGAGAAATATAGAAGGAAACATGATATAAGTCTACGTCTGCTAGCAGAAAAGTTGAAAATAGACGAAAAATATTCATCATGGAAAAAGCTATGCTAAGCGAAAAGAACTTTTTAAATACGTCTCCTGAGAGCAGATAACACACACACACACAAAAAAAGTTTTAGGCCTTTACACAGCTAGCGGGAAATGTTTGCTTTATTTAAAGAGGATAATGTTCCACATCTCTGCTGTAGCGAATGGCATACAGTAAAGAAGAATTTTCTGAATAGTGTTTTTAGAAGCGGCGATACAGCTGCAAACTGCCGAAACACTACCTACCGATAGAACTGTGAACTACAAAATTCCTCATATACTAGCCTGAAGTGTTCTACAAGGGAAATGGCATCTGGTGTTGAAAGAATTTTTTAAATCATACATGTAAAAAGCAGTGATATTGAGAAAAACAGAATAAGCATTTGCACCCCTAGCAGCAAAAGTGTGCACTATTTTGGAAAGAAAATACACACACAGAGTTTGCATAGTTAGTGGTATCTGACCGAAGAAGTTTTTCAATCGTGTTTTTAGCCCCGCAGATATTGCTGTAAATGAAAACGTTAACTTACGCCCTCTGGTGGCAGACTTGTGCACTAAGAAAAGTTTGAAATTATGTGAGAAACATTCCCCACGGAAGCGCTCTCCAACAAAGAAATAATTTTTCAAATCGGACACTTAGAGATATCAACAAAAATAAGATATGACTTTACGCTCCTGGTGAAAAAACCGTGCATTATTTTAAAAAGAAAGTATTGTCAAAAGGTTTTTGATGTGGGTGGATGGGTCCACAGAAGAATTTTTTTAATCGAGTTTTCAGGAGCTCAGATTTTGCTGCACATACATTAGACACAGAAATTAACGCTTACGCTACCTGGTGGCTAAATCACTCTTTATCCAATATTAGAAATTATATGCAAAGCATTTCCTATCTAGAGCTGTATCCGGTGCAGAAAGAATTTTTCAGATCGAAGTTTTAGAAGCACAGGTATCGAGGAAAACACACTTTACTTTTAAGCCCCCTAGCGGAAAGTCTATGCATTACTAGAAAATTTTGAAATTATACGAGAAACATTTTACGCCAGAAACAGTATCTAACAAAGAAGAATTTTTTTCAAATCCGACTTTTAGAGGCAGATATATTGACAGAAATAAGATATATGTCTATGCCCCCTGGCGGAGAAACCATATTATTTTAAGAAAAAAATAATCTCAAATATTTATCGACATGAGCACTATCGGTCCAGAAAATATTTTTTTCAATCGAGTTTTTAGAAGCTCAGATTTTGCTGCAAATACCTACGAAGCAGAAATTAACGTTTACGTCCCCTGGTGGCCAAACCATATTTTTACAAAAAATTAGAAATTACAATCAAAACATTTTCCACCAGGAGCTGTATCAGGTGCAGGAAAAAAAAAAAAAAAAAAATTCAAATCGGAGCTTTAGAAGCAGAGATACTGGGGAAAGTGCAATTTATTTATACTCCCCCTAGTTTTGGAAAGTCAATGAATTACTTGAAAATTTTGAAATTATATGAAAAACATGTCACACTGGAAACTATCCATCAAAGAGGAAATTTTTCAAATCGGACCATTAGAAGCAGAGATATTGACAAAAATAAAATGTACATATACTCCCCTGGCAGAGAAGCCATGCATTGTTTTAAGAAAAAAATATTCCAAAAAGGTTTGTTGACGTGAGTAGTATTGGTCCACGGAAGAATTTTTTCAATCGAGATTTTCGAAACTCAGATTTTGCTGCAAATACATCAGAAGCAGAAATCAACACTTTCGCCCCCTGGTGGCCAAGCCGTTTTATAGCAAAAATTAGAATTTATACGGAAAATATTTTCCATCATGAGCTGTATCCGCTGCAGGAAATTTTTTTACAGTCGGAGCTTTAGAAGCAGAGATATCGGGGAAAACGCAATTTACTTTTACGCTCACTAGCGGATAATCTATGCGTAACTGAGAAAGTTACTATACCTGAAGCAGTCTTCAACATGAATGGAATCTAAAGGTAAAAGAATTTTTTGAATTGGATGTTTAGAAGCAAATATATGGAATAAAATGTATTTTGAATTTGATATTTGCATTTACACCCTCTAGTGGCGAAATTGTGCATTGTAAAAAAAAAAAACAAAAAAAACAACAACGAAATAAAGGATCGTCATTCGCACATTTCAAGCTTCCTAATGCAAAACGAATTTCAGGGATCATAGCATACTTCTGGAAAATTTTAGGTAGGAATTTTAGGAATTTTTAGAAAAATTTTAGGAAAATTTTAGGAGTGTATTTCAATAAAAACTAGATGTATATTTGTATACATCTAGTAAAACAACTTTGTATACATTGTAAAGAGTTTGCTTCACACCCTTCAACCATATATACTGATAGACTGCGCATGACATCAAAATTTCTGGCTCCAACATAAAATCACATGACAACAGTCAAAAAGATGGGTTACACCTGCTGTGCTTATGGTTGCTCTGAGCGATATAGTAAAGAAAGTTCTATGATTTTTCATGGGTAAGAAACGAATTAAATACCTAAGTCAATAAAGTTCAATTACTTAACCAGAAACTTGCAGCTATTGATATAAAAATATAGTAACTTAAGAAAAAAAAAATGGAATGCATGTTCCAAATTCTTCGCAAATGTTCATCACATTATAAATCACAAAATGTAAACAACCCGATCATGCATGTATATAGCTCATAAGTAAACTTACCTGAAGAGTTTTCATTATATATGAGGCGCATTCACATAATATACCGAAAACACTGAAGTTCTGCAGCGTAAATTAGTAATCATAACAGCATTTTTACACGAAATTTGGAGTCTGATGATGACGTGCCCAATGTTTGAGCCATGGCGGCTTTGATGCAGCTATTGCCAATGTGCAGTCCATTAGTATATATGGTCGAAGTTAACACCCAAATTTTTTGCATAACGTCTAATGTCTAAAGTTTAAGTATGATTTACTTCTAATGTTCAGTTCTTATCTTTTCACGTGTTATTATCATATTCAAGTATATTTACCACATTCAAGTTTCACTTTGAACATTAATATGCTGTTGAACCAGAAGCAATTCACGATTTTCACAGTAAAGTTTTCAGATTTCACATTAAATTATAATATCCTAAAAAGGTAATTGAAAACCAAGAACTATGTACAATTGTTCACTGAATTACTTTTTTCATATTATTGTTTTAACCTTTTCCTGATTAGCCTATCTTTTTCTGCTTCTACCACAACTAATTTACTTTCAGTTTTCTTTATTTCAGCTGAACCTTGTATGATCAAGTTAGAGGCAACTGCTATTTCAACAGTATTTTGTTTTTCTACAGCTTTTCTCATTCTTTCTGTTCCCTCTTGAATTATTGCTAGGAGGCTTCTTTATCGTTTTTAAGTCTATTTATTTCTGCATCATTTTCTTTTATTTTGTCATCAAACTCAGCTTTTCTTTTTTTCTCTAGCTGCTTTTCCTTATTTTCCCTCTCTTTCTGCTTCCTTTCTTTTACCTTTTTTGATTCTTCTTCCTTCAGCTTATCAACATACTCTTTATAAAATTTATGTGAATCACAAACACTATTTAACAAATTTCTTGTTATGGGAACTTTACTTACACATCCATAGTGTTTAATGGCCCCTTTAACTATTCTTAATGATGTTATAGTTGAGTCTTTTAAGTTAGCCTTGTCCTTCCTTAACAGAGCAGTGCTAACCGAAAATCCCCTTTCTGCATCAGCATTACCATGAGGTAAAACTAAAATTGACTTTATGAGTTTAGCAAGATTTTAGTATTTTTCTTTTCCGCTAGAGTCTTTAATACTAAATATATTACGCCAGTAATGATCAATCCGCACTGGAATATGCCCTTCCTCTGAAAATTTCACTAGTTCATCTAGAGTTGGCTTATCGCAATTTAAAAGTTTCCACTCTTCTCTTACTCTATCAATTTGTTCCTCAGAAAGATGCAAAACACTTGAAATTCTGGTTATTTCCGAAAGTCCTTCAGTGACTGAAAGTTGAGTTGACTCTTTCTTTGGTTCTTTTACCTTTAAAACTTCTATGTCTCTTAGCTTTTGATTGCAGAATGGCAAATTTGACTTTAAATATTTTGTGGTTGCAATTAGTGATGATCTTACATCTAAGAGAAATAATGTCTGCCTGGTCTCCTGAACATTCCTGAGGAGATTTTTTGTCTTCATACCAACTTCTAACTCCCCTAGTTTTTTCCATGAATTTTTGTTTTCAAAATCTACATTCTTTAGGTCTTCTCCAAATTTCCCTGCTATAACATCATCTTGGATAAACTGAGCCATAACATTCCTCATTAAAGTATTTAAATCAGAATATAACTGGTGTATTTTTGGCTCTTCACTCTGATAACATAATGAAAACTTTTCAAAATTTTGGTGTGAAAATGAAATTAATGCTAAATAGCAAGGAGTAAGCTCATTTTTCAGGAAACAGTGAATTCTTTTATACCTTGCCGAATTGCGCAGTTGTTTTTCAAATATTTTTTGAGATGGCAAGAAGTTTAAAAAATATTCTGTAATATTTAGCCATTGATCCAAGAGCCTCTGGGCTACAGAACCAACGGTTAACCATCTGTTGCTGACATGACGCAAAAGAAATTTGGCAGTGACCAATGTTATATCCTCGACAGATTTATAATCCTCTCGTCTTGCAGCACTACTCTTTAAAAAGTAATGCATATCAGTAGCAAATTCGTCAAAATCTATATTTAAGCTTGTCAAAAAAATTTTAAATGCATTACTAACAACATGCAGGTTGCAAAAACCTAGTTCCAAAGATTTCTGGCCTGTTTCTTGTTTTACAACTTCATTGAATTTGCGTAAAAAGCACTTATTTACATTTGGGCTGTCCATGGATACACAAATAATTCTGTTCAACGAAATATTGAAGGATGATAACACATCAAGAATTTCTTTTAGCAAAATATCTGCTGTTGCATGACCCAGAAAAACGCTTGTTAGGTATCGGCACGAAACTGAATTTATTTCTGAAGACCAGTACCTGAGATACACATCCAACTGCCGTTTCACTTGTGTATTTGTAGTTTCATCAAATGCTATAGTAACCTTTGCTGGGCTACTAGATGCAATGTCTTTTTCCAAATCCTCTTCAAAATATTTTGACAATCCATGTGATATCACATAAGCAACTTTTTTTCTTTAAGTTGCATTTTGGCTGCAATAGCAGAATCAGGAAACATTTCTTTGAAAAGTTCAACTGTTTCAGTGCATGAAACAAAAGACATATTGTCCTTAGCAACTTTCATGGCCCATAATGCTTCGGCTTTAGCCAACTGTAAATCATGACTCAGTACTTCACTAATATTTGTTTTGGGCTGAAGATCCCGTCCTCCAAAGGCTTTCAGGATGGACTTATTTTGAAATTTACTTTGAAATTTCTGCAAATGTTTTTTTCCTTTATGATGCGCTTTTACTTGTGAAAAGCCACTATTAGAAATGTTGAAAATTTCTGAACACAATATACACTTAGCAGAAAATATTGTTTCAGTTGCAGAACACCATTCTTTCAACTTCACTCCGTCCAATTCTTTGGCGAGCCACGCATCTTGAAATTTCGTTTTGGATTTAGGCATCTTAAACACTTGTATTACTAACCAGAAAATGAAAGGGAAGTACAAAAACACCTTCCAATATTGCAAAACCAGACAACTTCCCGAAATTTGGCTGTGAGGATGTCAGAAGATATGAAAAAAAAAAAAAAAAAAAAAAAGCAGGTCACCACTAGAGAACTGAACCTGCACACAGCACAGAGAACACCATGAAAGACGTAAAACCAGAAACTATCATACGCATCTCACGCAAGTTCAGTCAAAACAAGTCGGAGCCGAGATATATTGCGCATCGAAGGTCGCTGTCGCCGACGCATGATCGAAGGTCAATGATCACGTGCTCTACTGCCTGCCAAGATAATACTCAGCTACCATCCCATCGTCATTACCGGAGGTTATGGAAGGAGACCACATGTTTCCTCTTTGCTTCCACCCACCTCCGGTTTACAATAACAAATCAGCAGAAAGAGGAGGTTCCACAAGGCATGTACAAAAATAAAGTACGATCTTCTGCGTGCCACGGAGTTCGTCTGCAAAGCGCAAACCAGGGGTGAAAATGACCCCTCCCCTTTTCCCTTAGATCTCTTGTTACTCTCGAAAACTGTTCGAAGGCAAAAAAATGGAACGCCCACCCCGAAGCAAGTGCATCTCGATGGCGTCATTTTCCCCTCCCTTCAGCAGCACAGCATATAGGCTGTGTTTCTACAATAACAGGTCTTTTTACCTTACCGTAATGGTAAATTTATTGGCGTTAATAACGGTTGTGTTTTTAATAAAAATAAGCTTACGAAAATTTTAGGATGAATAGCAAATTTTAGGTCTAATTTTAGGAATTTAAGGAGGGTCACAAAATATTAGGAATTTTAGGAATTTTAGGAGGAATGCGATCCCTGGAATTTTTCTAATCTGACTATTAGTTGCAGAGATATCATATTTACAGACGGATGGACAGACAAACCAATAACATAAGCACAATCTTTTTCTTTTTTTACAAAAGATGTGCTAAAAAAAAAAACATGCTTATGCCATCACTATGTCCTTTTGTTTATCTGTGGAAACCATATCTCTACCACTATTAGTCTGATTTAACTTGTTTTTGCAATCAGAAGCCTGTAATATGAGGACAATGATTCTTGCTGCCTGGTCTGATGCATGTAACTTCACTGCTTACGAGTGTAAATGCAGATGCATACATTTTATTCCATATCATTGTTTATAAATATCTGATTGAAAAAAAAAAAAAACAATTCTTTTTATATCATCTTGGGTACAGTTTCAAATAAAGACAGGTTTTCCCAATAGTGGAAAAATATAAAAATTAATTTCCCCCAATATTTCTTCTTCTTCTAAAAGTCCGATTTGAAAAATTGGTTTTGCACTAGATAATAGTTCGGGATGAGGAACATTTAGCATATTATTTCTAAGTCCTAATGAATAGTTTTCCTACTACTGGGGGCACAACTGCATGTTTCTGAACTATTTGTAGCAATAAAACAGATATTAAAGAAGAAATTAATAGATGCAAAAAAACTTGCATTTGGAAGAAACAGTACAATTTTAAAGAGCAATTTACCACAAAGTTTTAAAAGATAAGTGCTTAATGAATGCATCCTCCCAATTCTTCCTTATGGATCAGAGACATGGACCTTAACTAAAAAACGACAGGCACAGGCTACAGACAACTCAAAGAAGCATGGAGAGATAGATACATGCTTGGTGTAACCAAGAAAACTAGGTTCAAAAGCTCATGCATCAGGAAAATAACAAGAGTGGATGACATCATGACCAAAGTGAAAACCTTCAAGTGGTAATGGACCAGATATATTGCTAGAGCTAACCACTGTTGGACAACTTTCAATGTTTTAATTTAACAATTAAAACATTGAAAATGCTCTATTACAGCCTGATTTATTCATGTTTGACTTATTGTTTATTAGTATGGGGTCAAACTACTAAGACTAATTTACATAAATTACAATCATTACAAAATAGGATGGTCAAAATTTTAAATAATTTTAGGGGAATTAATTTGAATATGGGGGTATAGATTAATATTTATGGATTTTTAGATATTGAGAAATTATGGCAATATAGATTATTAGGATTTATGTATAAAAGAATAAAGGAGAATAGGTACCAACATTTAATTCAACTAAATACGGTGGGTCACAACTATCAAACAAGAAACAGAAATGCATTTTTGTTACAAATGCCTAACACTTTAACCCAACAAAGATTTATTTATTACCAGGGATTGGCATTATGGAATAACCTACCTTGTCAAATAACACATTTAATAATTATAATTATTTTCAAAAGCAACTTAAAAAAAATTTGCTAACAAACTAAAACATAAAATTTAATAGTAAAAAATTATTAATCAGACCACATATGCATAAATGTCATATGTGCAGGACGTGTGTATGTATTTCAGTCTCTTCTTAATAGAATGTATATATATATATAGGGATGTAAGGTCAGGTGATGCGTAACATCACAGCCTCTCCTTGACAAATGTCAACCCCGCCTTCTCGTGGTACATCCTGTTCCCACTAAAGGGGCTCTGACGACCGCCAATAGCGGTATAACTATACCATCGGGATTAGAGGAAATTCTATCCCACACTCACCAACCCGCTTGGCCAGCGTGGTGAGTTATGGCCAAACCCCTCCAAAATGACTCCACAACTTAAATCTTGGCCCTCAGTCTCCGGCAGCTGGAATGTACCTGGCCAAGGCAGCGGCCAGTGCGACATGAAGGCAGAGGGTGCTAAGAATCCCCAGAGGACCGGACTAGGCTGCCATCTGATGCTGACCTTGGCTACGTACAATGGACGCTCCCTATCTTCTGATTCAAGGCTTCTTGAATTGGAAGAGGAACTACAAAGGATCAAGTGGGACATCGTGGGGCTAAGTGAGGTAAGGAGAAAAGGAGAAGATCTCATCGAACTGAAAAGTGGACATCTCTTCTACTATCGTGGGACAGATACTGGCAGAACTAGTGGTGTTGGATTTATAATAAACAAGAAACTGAAGGATAAAGTTGTAGAAGTTGAAAGTTCCTCTGACAGAGCTGCACGACTCGTTATCCAACTCTCGAAAATATACCAGGCTCAGATTATTCAAACTTATGCACCCACCACAAGTCATCCTGAAGAAGAAATAGAAGAATTTTATGAGGAAATTTGTCATCTAAATAATAAAGGTAAGCAGCACTTGAAAATAATTATGGGAGATTTCAATGCAAAAATAGGGCAATGGCAACAGAATGAAACTTCAGTAGGTAAATTCGGTCACGGCAACAGAAACCAGCGTGGAAATACTCTCGTTGAGTTTGCAGAGGCAGAAGGGTTTTACATCTTGAACTCCTTCTTCAAGAAAAAGCCACACAGGAAATGGACATGGAGACATCCAAATGGGACGACAAGTGAAATTGATTTTATTATGTGTAACAAAAAATTCGTCATAGAAGACTGCAGTGTGCTAAACAAGTTCAACACAGGTAGTGACCATAGATTGGTGAGATGTAAGATGCACCTCAACACCAAACTTGAACGTGGCAAGCTCATAAGACAAACAAAATCTATTGACATAACCAACCTTAAAAAACCCCATAATACCTTCAAGTTGGAACTGAAGAACAGGTTCTCTGCTTTAGAAGGCCTAACATCGGAAGAAGTGGACATCTCTGAAGTTAACAGAAAAGTAACCAAAGCTCTTATGGAAACAGCAACAAAATTAGCTGGGTCTAAGAACAAGTTGCATGTAAACAAATTATCAGGAAAAACGAAAATGTTGATGCAAAAAAGAAGAGAGATGAGGACAACTAAAGAAGATGTGACTTCCAAAGTGGAATATATAGAGCTATGCAAGACAGTAAGAAAAAGT
Organism: Macrothele yani; assembly: GCA_039090855.1. NCBI lineage: Eukaryota > Metazoa > Arthropoda > Arachnida > Araneae > Macrothelidae > Macrothele > Macrothele yani. The sequence continues at coordinate 95,051,795 of CM076993.1, forward strand.
ATCACTGAAGACGTAAGAAAATTCAACTGTGAACTAGTGAGGAAAGCAATTGAAAACAACCAAAGCCTAAAGATAGCAAAGGGACATCTCAGTAAGGGAAGAAAACAGATTATGGCACTGAGAAAAGAAGATGGTTCTGTAACAAGAAATAGAGGCAGAAATTTTGACAAGAGTGAAAGATTTCTACTCCAAATTATATGAAAGGGATGATACATGCACTCCAGACATCATGAAAGATACCAGTACCAGAGTTCCTCCAGTCCTTCCAGCAGAAGTTGCACATGCAATCAAGAACATGAAGCGGGGAAAAGCTCCAGGAGAAGATGGAATTACTGTAGACATCATACAAGAAGCAAGTGGAGAAATTGAAACAGTACTCGCCCAAATTTTCACTCGATGCCTTAATGAAGGAAAGATTCCTGAGGATTGGAACACCGCTACAATGATCCTGCTACATAAGAAAGGTGACATTGAGGATCTCGGAAACTACAGACCTATCAGCCTCCTATCAGTAGTTTATAAAATCTTCACTAAAGTTCTTTCACACCGCTTGAAGGTAACACTGGACATGGCTCAACCGAGAGAACAAGCTGGATTCAGGAGTGGCTACAGCGCAATAGATCATATCCACGTACTGAGAGAACTAATTGAAAGAGCGAGGGAATATGAACTTCCATTGTGCATGGCTTTTATCGATTATGAAAAAGCCTTTGATTCGGTGAAACCATCAGCAGTTACAATGGCTCTGAAAACCTGCGGTATTGAAGATGCATACATTAATATTATTAATAACATCTATGAAAATGCAAGTGCAAAGATTCGGCTGTTTGAAAATACAACACACATAAAAATTGGAAAGGGAGTGAGACAAGGTGACACCATATCTCCGAAGCTCTTTAATGGTGTTTTTCAGTCGCTGAGCTGGGAAAACAAAGGGATAAAGATTAATGGAGATTATCTAACCCACCTTCGTTTTGCTGATGACGTAGTCATTTTTGCAACAACCCCATCAGAGCTGCAGAGTATGATCCAGGAACTTGCTGACAAGAGTAAAGAAGTGGGATTAAAAATGAACTTTCAGAAGACAAAAGTGATGTTCAATGCTTTTACAAGAAATGAAGATTTATTGATTGATGGAGAAAAGCTGGAGATAACAGACACGTACGTTTATCTTGGACAGCAGATATCAAGTGAGGGTCACATTGATGAAGAAATTAATCAGCGTACAAAACTTGCCTGGAGAGCTTTTGGAAGAAACAGCATAATTTTCAAGAGCAATATGCCATTATGTCTTAAAAGAAAAGTGTTTGATCAATGCATCCTTCCAGTGCTTACGTATGGTGCAGAGACGTGGACCTTAACTAAAAGAGATATACAAAGACTGCAGACAACTCAAAGCAGCATGGAGAGGTGCATGCTTCGTGTAACCAGGAGAGATAAGAAGAGGAACACGTGGATCCGAAAAATGACAAGAGTGGAAGACATCATGATCAGAGTTAAATCCCTGAAATGGCAATGGGCTGGACATACTGCCAGAAGGACAGATCATCGATGGACAGCCGAAATTTTAGATTGGATTCAAAGGGACAGGAAAAGACCCAGAAGAAGACCACATGGGAGATGGGTGGATGAAATTCGAAAGTATGCAGGGGTGACATGGAGGAGACTGGCACAAGACAGACCGTTGTGGAGGAAACTAGGGGAGACCTTCGTCCAGCAGTGGATTGATAATGGTTGACAATGATGATGATGATATATATATGTATGTATGTATGTATGTATGTATGTATGTATGAATATTTAAATAATTTTCTTGTGTCTTGGGCATATCCATTGCTTCTCTGAGACTTGCAACTTGGTTCTATGGGTTCAGTTTCTATTATTGCAACCGTACATTAATACTAGTGCTCTATATGCTAGTATTTTTCTTAAATATTTTGCTTTAAATTTGAAATTTTTCAAATTTCCAAAATTATTCTTTGGTTTTTTATTTAAGTTTATTATTATTATTATTATGATTTTCACTTTTTCATGTGACAGGGTAAAAGTTATTATTATTATTATTATTTTTATAGTACTTTTCTTTGGCTTGGCTTTTTGCCTCTTTCAGTATTAATTTTTTCTCTGGAATTGCATAATCTTGGGGTGCTCGTCATCCTTCTATTACAATATTTTGCTGAGCTTCTCTTGGTTATTTTATTGGTGTGCGGTCGGGCAATGTTTTTTAGTTTGCTGGTTTGATTTAGCAATCTCTTCTTAATCTGTCAAGTTTAACATTAAAATTAATTTGTCCTTATAGCAAACTAAATTAGCAGAAACCCACACTTCCATGGACTCAGTAGATAAGTGAGTGATTTTCTTTATGCATGCCCTTGACGAAGCCATTGGAGAATCAGTCACTGATCTGCTACCCTGCGTTCTTCTGTTTGTTTGGTTTCCATCGTTCGGAGCTCACCTGCTTTGGACGGTTGGGGTTTGGTGTGTTTTTTCTTATGCTTGTTCTCGGAATTTTTTTTTTTTTTTTTTTCAAAAATATTTCTCTTTGGTTTTGCATTTTTTTAATATTGTTATTTGATCTTTCCTTTATGCAGCCTTTGGCACTTTAGAATTTCAAATTTGTTTTTTCGTTTAATACTTCCAGTTGATTTTTTAGCTATACACATCATCAAGCATTATCAATCCACTGCTGGACGAAGGTCTCCCCAAGTTTCCTCCACAATGGTCTGTCTTGTGCCAGTCTCCTCCATGTCACTCCCGCATACTTTCGAATTTCATCCATCCATCTCCCATGTGGTCTTCTTCTGGGTCTTTTCTTGTCCCTTGGAATTCAATCTAAAATTTTGGTTGTCCATCGATGGTCTGTCCTTCTGGCAGTATGTTCAGCCCATTGCCATTTCAGGGATTTTACTCTGATCATGATGTCTTTCACTCTTGTCATTTTTCGGATCCACGAGTTCCTCTTCTTATCTCTCCTGGTTACACCAAGTATGCACCTCTCCATGCTTCTTTGAGTTGTCTGCAGTCTTTGTATGTCTCTTTTAGTTAAGGTCCACGTCTCCGCACCATACGTAAGCACTGGAAGGATGCATTGATCAAACACTTTTCTTTTAAGACATAATGGCATATTGCTCTTGAAAATTATGTTGTTTCTTCCAAAAGCTCTCTAGGCAAGTTTTGTACACCGATTAATTTCTTCATCAATGTGACAATCACTTGATATCTGCTGTCCAAGATAAACGTATGTGTCTGTTATCTCCAGCTTTTCTCCATCAATCGATAATATATATACTATTAAGAAGGGACAAAAGCAATAACAATTTTACAACCAATATTCCAAAAACATAGTGAAACTCATATACTGACAGGTATCAGTAAAAAGAGGATAAAAATAGCTAACTGAATGTAGAAAGTGTCCCAATTTCCTGTTCTGTGGTTACCATATGCATGTATATATATTATGTCTTTTTTTCTTCTTAATATTGTTATAAAATTAATTTTGAAATGTAACATGGCCAAATGTAACCCCATAATGAAAAATAAATGTTATGAAATACAGAAGGACAGGAAAAGACCCAGAAGAAGGCCATGTGGGATGGATGGATGAAATTTGAAAGCACATTAGAGGGACATAAAAGAGCATTGCTCAAGACACTTGGGAAGGCTTTCATCCAGCAGTGGATTGAGAATGGTTTATGACAATGACATCTGCAAGACATACACATAACCTTTTGTTTAGGACAAACTCATCCCAGGGAAATTACATTTTCTAAGGAAATGGGACCAGATGGCCTACCAGAAGCAATGCACCACATGGACTGGTGCTTGTTGTTGCACAGAGCCAACAACAGACACTAATTCACTTATGGAAACTATTAATTCTGATTAAGTTGTGAGTGTGGAAATAATCAATAATACAGCCTGAGATTTTTCAGTCTCTGAGCCAACAACAACAACAGAGAACTTATTTGTTTTTTCTACTCTCATGGATGCGCTCACTTAGAGGCACTGTATTTCATGTCGAAAAAGAAAGTGGTAAAATGTTTTGTTCAAAACTATTCCTCCAAATGCAAAGTTACTGGTCATTTATTAACACAACACAAGCTTATTCATATTGCTTTTGAGGTGATAAAAATCACCGACTCATAAAAAACGACAATGACAATGCAAATGCATGGTTAAAATATGACATTTTAAAAAGTTTCCCCACAGGATGTGCAAAAGAACTTTCAATAAAGAAAGAGGAACATATATAATCTTGCCACACCTTACTTTGGAATGGAAGCGAAGTGTTGGCACAGAAATGATGGAAAGGGGGAACCACAATTCTAAACAGAAGCTTGCATGTTATATCGGAACGTCTTGAAACTTTCTGATCAGAATGCAAAAGAGATTTTGGGCATTCCTCATTCAGAATACTTTTTCCAAAGCAATGTGCATGCACTAAGTGAAGGCCACTTCTGTCTCAACTGTTTACTTCATTGCATCATCAGACAACAAGTTCTCAGCACAACTTGATTTTCTCACTTTCCCTAGTTCTGCTTTGAAGTTGTTTCATTATTGTTTTAGGAATGTCTATTGATGAAAAATTAATCTATGCTATGCAGACAAATCCAATTGTGTACAACATCAGTCGTAATCATTATTAAAATAGTGTGATGAAAGGCAACTTGTGTGATGAAAAACCAGAAAATCTCACTAAATCTGCTAAATGAAGTATGACTTTCTTATTCTTTTTGTCTTTAATAAAAATGTTTAGTTAAAAATAAAATACTTACACAAGAAAGACAGCATACGTAAGTTATTACACATTGCTGTTATAGGATCATTTTATTATATTCTATGGGGGATTTTTTTTTTGTAATTTTAATTATTAGTGTTTTTTATTTCATGTTCATTCAGTTATAATGCCATTATTTTAACAACAAACTTTTTTACTGCCAACAAAGAAAGCAGATGCGACTTCATTATATGTCAACATATTTTCACTTTATTCTGTGTTTTGCCTTCCTCTGTTTAAAATCTCATCTTGCCAAACAGCCGTCCTGGTGGCTGAGTGGTTGTGAAGCATCAGTCGAATTATTTGTCAGAGACCGTCTCGGACTTGAATCGCGAATGAAGCATGGATGGTGGGTTTGTCTCTTCACGATGGTTCTCTCCCTTCCCTGGAACCACTGGCCCCAGATTTGGGATGAGTGACTGCTTACAGCCCACTGAGATGTTAACAGCAACTGTTAAACGATGAAAAATCTTGCCAGGCTACCCTGCCTTCTGATGAATTGGAGGATGCTTCAAAATTTTTCATTATATTTTTACCACCAAGCCTAGGTAAGGCATCGCAAAATCGTTCTGGATTTCTAGATTTCTGGGCAAATGCAGGTTTACATTGTCTCTTTGTAAGAAGTGATACAAGCAGGTTGCTAAATAAACAACCTATAATTATATCAGCTACTTTAAACAGGCAATATAACACTTGTAATTACAGTACACACAATATTACTTCCAGCACAGTCAATGTCTACAAAACTAATGATTCCGATTCCATCTGTGTGGTTCCGACCAGTGTGTGTGAACAACATTCATTTCTGTTCTAATTCAAAGTTAGTTTCTATTCCAATGTAGTGAGGGACAACCTTCACAATAAAACAACAGCAACAAAATAAAATGTACTGCTCACAATGAATTTCATTGATTTAACATGTAAAATTTAACTTCTGTATAGAAACACAATCATAAATAACATAACTTATGGTGCAGAAATCCATCTGTTCAAAACAATTTAGAATGGTGCATCGAAATACAAAACCATTTCAGAAATCAACTGTACCAAACATAAGTAATAAAAATTAGTTTGAATAATGAAACAATCAGTGAAACACACTTCAAAGAAATCATTTACAAAAACAACCAAAATGCTGCGTGAATAACATTCCAACTACATAGAATGCCCATATATATTCTTACATTAGGATGTCCAATAAGACTTGATAAAGGTAAGTTGCAATAATCTTCATCTTCTGACACCTCATCAATAAAAATTTCTGAAATTAAATATAATATGATCATTAAAATATTCATAACACACAAACACACTAATTTAGAATTGAAAAAAAAAACATGCTTTTCAAATTCAAAAATGTTTATAATATTACTATGCTATGCTTAAATGTTTTTATCAAGTAAATGTTGCATTGCTGCCAATATTTCATCTTTTGACAATGCTTTAATACATGCTTTTGTTAAAAAGTTACACAGCTTATAACCAAATATGAAAGGAAGTAATCACATGATCCAGAGATGTCAACGTCTAGCAGAACTTATCAGTAATCAGTAGGGGAAGGGGAATTTTCAGTAATGGAACACAAACTTCCAGTAATATTTTCAGTAATGTAACACACCACTTTTTCCAAGGTTAATAAAAATAAGAACATTATTATGGTACTACTGTGTAACCTGTATCAGAAATTATTTCAAATGAAATGTAAAACTCACCGTCAATGTATGATATTTAATAAAATACGAAAGATATTTACAGTTAAAATACCCCACTAGCACTTTCGGGGTAACATTTATCCCATCATCAGGTGGAACAGAGGCAATGTAGTACTCCTTTATATAGTTGTGCAACGATGCATTATGGGTATAAGTCATCACATGTTGCATGGGTTGTGACCGTTGCCAATATAACAGCGTAAAGAGTATAATTTCACAAGTTATTAGTTTAACATATCAGTACAAGAATTCGTTACAAATACAAAGTTATGATCAATTTTATGTATTGTTGGAATTGTAAATATACATTACTATAATTTAAAGTTCAGGTTAGTAATACGCTCTTTCCAAATTCTTGATATGTCCACAGGCAAGTAGTCATTACAGCATTTGTCCCCTAAAGCTTCGATATACAAACTTTCAACAAAATGCAGCAAATGTATATATGCTGGAGTGTCTAGTAGCCTAATGTTTTTCCAGTCTGGTTGTAAAATTCTGTTTACCACATTCCTAGATAAAGCTGTGCTATTGCTGTTGGTTCGGATATCGTATTTGTGTTCCTGGACACGGATACCCAAACTTCTTCGTGTCGAGCCTACGTAGTTGCTAAACATGTTCTCCTGTCGAGGGGTCCAGCAGTGGAATATTTATACACACCCCATTTCTTCATAATATCTGTTGTTGCTCGATCCTTTTCAACTGATGATAGGAGGTTCTTCGAGCGGGTGCCGAATTGTATACTATGTTTTGAACAGATATGAGATAGTGTGTTAGTGATATGGGGTAGAGTGTCCCAAAATTCAATGTAAAAATTTTTTTCTTAAAAAAGGTGGGTCTCGCTCTCTAAAAAGTTTTTTCTACTAATATTATTAAAATATATGAAGATAGAGCTCATTTGGAAAAGATTAAGAGGTCCCTCAAGGTCACACAAGCTACACTAATTTATGTGAAAATTGGGAATTTTAATCAAAAGCATAAGTGATGATCAATTGTATATTTTATTTTCATTATTAATAAATTTTTAGTATCTATATAACAAAAATAAAATAAAAAGCATAATTAAATATAAAAACATAATTAAAAGCTGCGCCTGCTTCTGTAGTGCAATTATATATCTATATATGATTTCTAAACCTTAACTGTAACCACTAGCATCACTTATTGCACCTTAACTGTTTTTTTAAACTTTAACCGTAACCACTAGCATCACTTATTGCACCTTAACTGTAGCTTTAAACTTTAACCATAACCACTAACATCACTTATTCCACACATGTTGTTGTTTGTTCTATTGTATGTGTTGCCTTTTGCTGTTTGTTGAGATATTTCTATTGTATGTGTTGCCTTTTTGCTGTTTTGTCCAGAAGAGAAATTTGTTTTAGTGTTTCTTTTTAATATAATGGCAAAACAAACCAGGAATAGTAATTATGTATGGCTTATTGAATATCCTACTGAATCAATAACAGGTTCACGTCTGCCATCTGGAAGAGATGTTATGACCAATTTTATGTACTTTCACCTTACTAAGAAGCTTTCGATCAGTGATAGTGCTGTTCTAGTAAACAATAACATTGTACCATTTTGGGAAAAATCAAGGTTGCCAATAAGACATAAGCAGCATATCTTAAAAAAGATTAAAGATTTATATGGCAAACAAGTAGGCTTAATGAGAAATCGAAAAAGGAATAATGCAAAAGACCAAGAGAATCAAATAATGTATAGTGAAAATCTGGATATGTTATTTGATATAAGTCACGCTAATTCGGAACAACTTATTAAAAATGAAGAGGATTGTCAGCTTCTCAGATTACAAAGACAATCTAGGACAGGTTGTATTGGATCTCTGGACAGAAAGCTTTGTACACGTGAGAAAAGATCAGCTGAACGACGGAAAAAAATTGCAAAGCGATTAAAAGAAGCTGCTTCATCTCAGAATTCCTTTGCTTTATCAACTGCACTTCTACGTCAACAATGGATGAGACTGAGACTGAAAACTCTAAAGAAGACTCTGGATGATGAATATGCTGCAGAAATTACACCACAAAAAAAAATATTACGTGAGAAGCATACAGGTAAAGATGAACGAAGTCGAAGGTCTGCCATAACACCAAAAGTTGTTGCTGCTTTTGATAGAAATAATATAAGTATAAGAAAGTCAACAATGTTACTTGCATCTGTCTTAAACATGGCTGGTGGTGGTGGTGAAGCAGACTGTTCAAAGAGTAATGAAACTTTAAAATCTGTAATTATTACAAAAAGTACTGTTCATCGTGAACGCCAATGCTTACGTAGTGAAACTGCGCAACAGATAAAAATGGAGTTTAATGCCTCAAAATCAGTAGTTCATTGGGATGGAAAGTTATTACCTGATTTATCATTAAATGAAACAAGAAAGGTAGACCGTTTACCAGTGTTAGTTTCCTCTCTAAAAGATAGTAGTACAAAACTTCTTGGAATTCCTAAGCTGTTATCTGGTACAGGGGAAGCAGCAGCTAATGCAGTTTTTGAACTTTTACAGTCATGAAAATGTGATTCTCAGGTTATTAGTATGTGCTTCAACACAACCTCCTCAAATACTGGAAAGTTCAAAGGAACATGTGTTCTTCTTGAAAATAAAATAGGAAGAAGCCATCTGTGGTTAGCCTGTAGACACCACATGTTTGAAGTGTTACTTTCAGATATATTTCATGCAGTCTTGGACCGTTGAGTGGACCCGAAATTATTATGTTTAAAAGATTTCGAGAAAAATGGATTGAACTTAACCACCGCAACCCAAAATGTCAAACAACGCCATTGTTAACAGCATCCGACACTTTGAATTTTTTTATTACTAATCAACTTCAGACAGCTGCTAAACACTTTCCTAGAGATGATTACAGAGAACTATTAAATATTTCCGCTCTTATGATTGGAATAGATGCGAACAATATTATTCGGAAACCAGGTGCTCTCCACAGAGCTAGATGGATGGCAAAAGCCATTTATTCATTAAAAATTGAACTACTGTTTGATGGAAATGAATCTATCATACAATTGACACCTCAACAATTTCAAGGCCTTCAAAGGTTCAATCGATTTGTTGTATGCGTATACATTCAATCATGGTACACATGTCAGTCTATTGTAGATGCACCAGTGAACGACGTTTTACTGATACAAAGATTGCATGAATATGATGATATATAACTACGCAAAACAGGATTAAAGATGATTTTACGTCACTCCTGGTATTTAAGTGAAGAGCTTGCCACTCTTTGTTTTCAACACTTCTTAGTGCCAAGGAGAAATATATGTTAGTTAGTAAAATCAGTGAAAAAAAGAATTTGAACATATTAAAGAAACTTCCTTTAAAATTTGATAACTTAAATATCTCTCGCAGCTTCTTTCACACCGCACAAATAGACGACAACTTCCTAAGCGTACCTGTTGAGAAATGGACAGAAACACAATCTTTTAAAGAAGCTGAAGAAATTGTTAAACATTTGCCATGTGCTAATGACTGTGCTGAGCGAGGCATAGCATTAATCAAAAGTTTTAATGATGCAACAAAAGATGAAGAACAAAAACAGAATTTATTGCAGGTAGTTGAAATGCATAGAAAGAACTTCGCGAAGTGCAACTGTAAAGATCTTCAAGATATGTAAAAATTATTAATTATGTTATTTATAGAATGTTAGGCAATATTTTCCTCTTTATTATCTTGTTAAACTTGACAGGTGAATATTGCTGTAAAACATTCTTTTTACATTGCATTTTGCAATGTTGAATAAAGTTCGTTTTTTGTCATTTTCTTAATATTTTTTCTTACATTTTCTACACTATTACCAATAGAGTACATTTTTTTAGAAATGACATATTAAAGGCATGTAACATTTTAAATAAAAATATAATTAAAAAATAATTTCGTAAATAACTGTAAAAAATTATTGAATTAAAACTATTTTTTAAACTTTTTGGCGACCTTGAGGGACTTTTAAATATATTTTTTAAGCTGAAATTTTACAGGAGATCTTAAGTACACCAAACAAAACTTTTTAGGGGGTGAGAGTCAAAATATTTAAAAAAAATTTGGGGTGGGGGGACACACCCTATTATGGGGGTGCTGGTCCAATGCTCCTACGAATCGTTTATTAGGCCTTGCATCTGCCTTCAGATTAATAGTTCGTTCACTAGATATTCTAGTGTATAACCTATTAATCATCATCTTGGGGTATCCACGTTTATCCGCTAATTTAAAAATGAACTGTATCTCAGACTGGAAATGACTATCATTTGAAGAATGCGTGAAGGCTCTTCTAAAAAGAAAATTGATAGCACAAAATTTTTGTGGAGTTGGATGTGAAGAGTTAAACGGGATAAGGCTGTTACAATCAGTAGGCTTTCGATAGACACAAAAGGACAATGAGTTAGTATTTGAATCATGAAATAAACGAAAATCCAAAAAAAGCAGAGAGAAATTAGATTCAAGTTCTACCGTGAGCCTGATAGTAGGAAATACTGATGATAGTGCGTCGGCGAATTGTTTTAAATCATCCTTTGAGTGAGGCCAGAACACAAGAATGTCGTCGACGTAACTAAGATATAAACTGGGAACGAAAGGGAATTCATTGAAAACTTTGTTCTCAATGTATTGTAGCAGAATTTCTGCTAAAACTGCGGAAACTGGGAATCCCATGGGAGAACCCTCAGTTTGTAAATAGATTCTGTCAAGAAATTTGAAATACGAACGCCGTTTGACTAAACGAAGTGCGAACTATGATCCCACAGACAAACAAGTAACTTTCCTCGCTCAAGTAAGGAACCATAGTAGTTTACCTGGAGAAATAAAAAATGCGAACCCACCAATGGGAGCAGGGATGCCAAAAATCTTCTCGAAATTTAAAACCCATAAAGAAAACACTTCATTAAGACTGATTCTCTCGAAAAAAAATTCACCTCTCATCAATCTTGAAAAAAAGATATACAGTTATCTATCCCCAATTTTTATGAAGAATCAATTTACCTTAAAGAATAGCTACGAATTTATAGAAAAGATCAAGAAGATAAATCGAGACCTTACGAACGTCACGATGGCATCTATGGACGTTAAAGCGTTATACCCTAATACTCCTGTCGAGCTAGCAATCGAGTTGATCATGCAACAATTAAATATAAATAAAGAGCTAAATATGACATAATTGAAAGAATTAAAGGATACATTATATTTCATTAAGGAAAACAATATCTTCCAATTTGAGGGAAGTATTTTTAAACAAACTCAAGGTGGCCCTATGGGATCCCCATTATCGGTGCTATACGCAGAAGTGATAATGGCGTACATCGAAAGAAAAATTATTCAAACTTTACCTAAAAAGCCACTACTACATGCTCGGTATGTTGATGACATAATCATTATTTCAAAACTCAACAATACCAAGCTACAAGATCTAGCTCATCGTTTAAACGTAATGTGCAACACCATTGAACTGACGATTGAATTTGAAGTGAATAATAGTCTGTCATTTTTAGACATTCTACTTAAAAAAAATAAAAATAGGTTTGAATACACTGTTTTCAGGAAAACAACGTACATTCCGGTACTCATTCCACACTCCTCGCACCATCCTGCTATAGATAAAAAAATAGCATAGTAAACTTGATTAGAAGAGCGTATATGCACACCTCTAATAATAGGCTAAAGAATAAAGAGCTTGATTTTATATTGAAAATATCACAAGATTATGGTTACCCTAACAAACTTATTAAAAAATGGATATATGAGAGTAAAAAACATAAGGCTAAGAGAAATGAAGACAATGAAATTTATAATCAAAGAAAGGTGAGAAAAAATAAATTAAAATATATAGGTGCATTCCCTTACTTGGAAGGTGTCAGTACAGAAATTAATAGGCAATGTGACAAATTTGACTTACAACTAGGAAGTTCAGTGAACACCTTGAAAAATCTGACTATTAACAAAAAAAAACAGAGCAAAATATTAGAGGAATCAGGGTCTTACAAAATTCCCATTGCACACATACCCCCAATATCGTACATAGGGAGTACTAAAAACAGGCTAAAAAAAGGCTAAAACAACACATAGCTAACTGCCAAAAAAAGAAGAAGCATAAACTGCATTAGTGCAATTCTGTATTGACCACCGAAGATTCCCAAAATTCGAAGAAATTGAAATGCTAAAAAGGAATAAAAAATCAGAGAGACAAATGAGAATGGAGGAATCGATCCTAATTTATAAAAATAAAACAAGGGTGTGCAACCAGAATGACCCTAATACATTATCTAGCCTTTGGAAAGAGCTAATAAGACAAGAAAAAGAACAAAAAAAGAAAAACCGACAAAAGAGACAAGGGAACAACAGGAATAGGAAATGAAATGAAAAAGAATACGGAAAGACGACATCAACGACCCTTTGAAGAGAGAGAAAAAAAAAAATAATATATATATATATATATATATATAAGGGATGTAGGGAAAGGTGATGCGTAACATGACAGCCTCTCCTTGACAAATGTCAACCCCGCCTTCTCGTGGTACACCCTGTTCCCACTAAAGGGGCTCTGACGACCGCCAATAGCGGTATAACTATACCGTCGGGATTAGAGGAAATGCTATCCCACACTCACCAACCCGCTTGGCCAGCGGGGTGAGTTATGGCCAAACCCCTCCAAAATGACTCCACAACTTAAATCTTGGCCCTCAGTCTCCGGCAGCTGGAATGTACCTGGCCAAGGCAGCGGCCAGTGCGACATGAAGGCAGAGGGTGCTAAGAATCCCAGGAAGACCGGACTAGGCTGCCATCTGATGCTGACCTTGGCTACGTATAATGGATGCTCCCTATCTTCTGATTCAAGGCTTCTTGAATTGGAAGAGGAACTACAAAGGATCAAGTGGGACATTGTCGGCTAAGTGAGGTAAGGAGAAAAGGAGATCTCATTGGACTGAAGAGTGGACATCTCTTCTACTATCGTGGGACTACTACTGGCAGAACTAGTGGTGTTGGATTTATAATAAACAAGAAACTGAAGGATAAAGTTGTAGAAGTTGAAAGTTCCTCTGAGAGAGCTGCACGACTCGTTATCCAACTCTCGAGAAGATACCAGGCTCAGATTATTCAAACTTATGCACCCACTACAGGTCATCCTGAAGAAGAAATTGAAGAATTTTATGAGGAAATTCGTCATCTAAATAATAAAGGCAAGCAGCACTTGAAGATAATTATGGGAGATTTCAATGCAAAAATAGGGCAAACGGCAACAGAATGAAACTTCAGTAGGTAAGTTCAGTCACGGCAACAGAAACTAGCGTGGAAATACTCTCGTAGAGTTTGCAGAGGCAGAAGGGTTTTTCATCTTGAACTCTTTTTTTCAAGAAAAAGCCACACACGAAATGGACATGGAGACATCCAAATGGGACGACAAGTGAAATTGATTTTATTATGTGTAACAAAAAATTTGTCATAGAAGACTGCAGTGTGCTAAACAAGTTCAACACAGGTAGTGACCATAGATTGGTGAGATGTATGATGCTCCTCAACACTAAACTCGAACGTGGCAAGCTCATAAAGACAAACAAAACGTATTGACATAACCAACCTCAAAAAACACTATAATACCTTCAAGTTGGAACTGAAGAACAGATTCTCTGCTTTAGAAGGCCTAACGTCGGAAGAAGTGGATATTTCTGAAGTTAACAGAAAAGTAACCAAAGCTCTTATGGAAACAGCAACAAAATTAGCTGGGTCTAAGAACAAGTTGCATGTGAACAAATTATCAGGAAAAACCAAAATGTTGATGCAAAAAAGAAGAGAGATGAGGACAACTAAAGAAGATGTGACTTCCAAAGTGGAATATATAGAGCTATGCAAGACAGTACGAAAAAGTATCACTGAAGACGTAAGGAAATTCAACTGTGAACTAGTAAGGAAAGCAATTGAAAACAACCAAAGCCTAAAGATAGCAAAGGGACATCTCAGTAAGGGAAGAAAACAGATTATGGCACTGAGAAAAGAAGATGGTTCTGTAACAAGAAATAGAGGCGAAATTTTGACAAGAGTGAAAGATTTCTACTCCAAATTATACGAAAGGGATGATACATGTACTCCAGACATCATGAAAGGTACCAGTACCAGAGTTCTTCCAGTCCTCTCAGCAGAAGTTGCACATGCAATCAAGAACATGAAGCGGGGAAAAGCTCCAGGAGAAGATGGAATTACTGTAGACATCATACAAGAAGCAAGTGGAGAAATCGAAACAGTACTCGCCCAAATTTTCACTCGGTGCCTTAATGAAGGGAAGATTCCTGAGGATTGGAACAACACTACAATGATCCTGCTACATAAAAAAGGTGACATTGAGGATCTCAGGAACTACAAACCTATCAGCCTCCTATCAGTGGTTTATAAAATCTTCACTAAAGTTCTTTCACACCGCTTGAAGGTGACACTGGACATGGCTCAACCGAGAGAACAAGCTGGATTCAGGAGTGGCTACAGCACAATAGATCATATCCACGTACTGAGAGAACTAATTGAAAGAGCAAGGGAATATGAACTTCCATTGTGCATGGCTTTTATCGATTATGAAAAAGCCTTTGATTCGGTGAAACCATCAGCAGTTGCAATGGCTCTGAAATCCTGCGGTATTGAAGATGCATACATTAATATTATTAATAACATCTATGAAAATGCAAGTGCAAAGATTCGGCTGTTTGAAAATACAACACACATAAAAATTGGAAAGGGAGTGAGACAAGGTGACACCATATCTCTGAAGCTCTTTAATGCCACATTGGAAAATGTCTTTCAATCACTGAACTGGGAAAACAAAGGGATAAAGATTAATGGAGATTATCTAACCCACCTTCGTTTTGCTGATGACATAGTCATTTCTGCAACTACCCCATCAGAGCTGCAGAGTATGATCCAGGAACTTGCTGACAAGAGTAAAGAAGTGGGATTAAAAATGAACTTTCAGAAGACAAAAGTGATGTTCAATGCTTTTACAAGAAATGAAGATTTATCGATTGATGGAGAAAAGCTGGAGATAACAGACACGTACGTTTATCTTGGACAGCAGATATCAAGTGAGGGTCACATTGATGAAGAAATTAATTGGCGTACAAAACTTGCCTGGAGAGCTTTTGGAAGAAACAGCATAATTTTCAAGAGCAATATGCCATTATGTCTTAAAAGAAAAGTGTTTGATCAATGCATCCTTCCAGTGCTTACGTATGGTGCAGAGACATGGACTTTAACTAAGAGAGACATACAAAGGCTGCAGACAACTCAAAGCACAAAGCAGCATGGAGAGGTGCATGCTTGGTGTAACCACGAGAGATAAGAAGAGGAACTCGTGGATCCGAAAAATGACAAGAGTGGAAGACCTCATGATCAGAGTTAAATCCCTGAAATGGCAATGGGCTGGACATACTGCCAGAAGGACAGACCATCGATGGACAGCCGAAATTTTAGATTGGATTCCAAGGGACAGGAAAAGACCCAGAAGAAGACCACATGGAAGACGGGTGGATGAAATTCGAAAGTATGCGGGAGTGACATGGAGGAGACTGGCACAAGACAGACTGTTGTGGAGGAAACTTGGGAAGACCTTCGTCCAGCAGTGGATTGATAATGGTTGACAATCATGATGATGATATATATAAAAAAAAAGTTGAGTTACTGAAACATAGATGGCGCCAGCTAGGTTTAATTAAGAAAAGTATCTAATACAGCGTATCCGACGAATGGCAACGCAGGGTATCGGACTCCATTGACGAGAAATAAACCACGAACTTCGGTGGGAAAGTCGTCACGCTCCTGAGGATGCCCAAAGACTAGGTGAAAAATTTAGAACATTAATAACGGTAAAGAATTGATGTTGTTGAATCCTAAAGTGAAAATCTACTGAATCTACCCAAAGCAACAGAGTGCTGGATGCGAAAGGTAGATGCACATACAACGGACAATAGGACAATAGCGTCAACAAAGACCCGAAACGTGCGTGAAAAGTGAATAATAGCTAGAAACAGAATGCCTAGGTAAGCATTATCCAACTAGAATATTTCCAAAACTCTTTGTTCTTGTTAAATCTTTCCGTTGCAATGGATCGGCTGGAAATTTTTAGTGTGTTACTGGCTACAATGCAATTGGGATGAACAAAGCCACGTGGAATGCATGTTTTATGATGAACTAACGAAAGGTAGGAAGTGATATTGCTGATTTAATAGTTCATATGTCCTTTTGTTCTTATGTCACTCATCGGTTTCCCTGCCATGATACATCTAGTTCAGATTGTGTTTAACTATGAACGTGAAGAACAGTATTTTGAACTATTGAACAGTTCATACCATATTAAGACAATTATAACGACGTAATTAATATGTAGGAAACTACATTATATATTAAGAGTGATGGGTAAACAGAAGGATCTATCAGACTTCGACTTGGAGAAGGGTACAATGATTCCCCAAATAGCTGAACAGGTCTGTTTTGCAAGCTGTTGTAGTTAAAGCGAATCAGGACTGGTGTGGAAATGGTCAAACAACGACCTAAACAGAAAACTGCACAGGCCAATAAAGATCCAGACTCATGGTCTTCAGGTTGCCACTGGCGATAAAATTCATCGTCATGGCGACTAAAAATGTTTGATTAAATCGCCAATTCTGGCGACCTGTACCGGTATGGACATTTTTTTTAACTTGTGCTGTACGGGGGAAAAAAAAGTTTTAACTTGTACGAAACTCAAACGTTTTTGAAAAATTTTACTACAAATGCACGGAAATCGCGAAATGGCACTAAGTTTTAGTTGTACAGAAGTCGCACATACAGAAGCTATTCTGATTTAACAGCAGAAAAGAAAAAAGAAAAAAAGTTATAAAAAAGACGAGGGCGCCGCGTCGGTTTTTGATCACAAAAAATGCGCCACGGGTGGGTTATCGCAGGGGAACAAGGTACGCAAGGTTGCAGGGGGGGGGTGAAAGCTTCTTCCCTTTGACAATGAATCACTTCCTTGCTGGCCTGCATTGGGAAAGTCGTACTGGGAGAAATTTTTATATAAAAAAAATTCTCCAATTTTTTAAATAACTGAATGCAAATTTTACAGTAACCAAGACACGTCAAAATAAACTGCCATGTGAAATTTCATCAAAATCCGATTTTTTGAAACTTTAGAAGTTAGGCATTTATTTTTATTTTTTATGAATGTTCGCTGAAAGTTTGCACAGTCTATACTCCCTCTCGCTGCAGTCTCCCGTGTTGAATTTAGCATGCACCTGTGAGCTTTTGAGAATCGCAGAGCGGCTGGCTAAAAAGAAACAATTTATTTTAGAAATTAATCTTGACCAAGTTTTTCCTCCGCTTTCAGTGCTCACTTAAAAAAAAATAAAAAATTAATTGGCTAACTTGACTTTTTGTCATTATTTTTACCAAAAAAAGTGTTTTATAGTGTATTTAGTTAATACTAAGTTTGAATTTTAACCAAACTCAATAATCCGGAATCGGCAAAGTTCGGACGATTCTGGATTTTTGAGGTTGTACTGTAATAGTTATTCCCATATCTGCCAACTACTACGGAATATCTGTAGTTTCTACGGATTTAGTTGTCTGACTACGGAACTATGGACTTCGCTGTCAAAAATAAAGATTCTACAAATTTTCATTGCTTATTAATATTTTTTTTTCTATTGCTTTATGATATACACGAGATTCTTAAGCAGATTCGCGGAATTCCGCGCTTTTTGTCATCATTTAGATTGCTCTCAGGATCAGTGTAAAACTGAAGACAATTTGCAGGGGAGAAGGCGCTTTCTATCTGGAGACAGTATTTTGTGTTTCAAAACTTTCAAAAACGGTACTTAAACAAAGTAAAAACATTACCGTAATCGTAATTCCGATGTTGCCTCTTTGTGTCTAGTTTTTTTTGTTAAATATGATTTTATTGCATAAATGTTTGTATTTCAGCTTGAAACTGTAGGCAACAATTTGCGAAAAGGAGGTTGGACACTGCAAAAATTTCCCAGTAATCTTCAGGCGTCAGGTTCTTTCGCCACGAAATTGAGGAATTCCGCCTTTTTTGTTATTATTTTGGTCATTCGCGAGATCAATGCACAAAGGAACATAATTTGGGGTGTGTGTGTCAGAGGACGGAATTTCATCTTTACGAAAATGGAAGGTCGACGAAGTTCAGATTTTTTTCGCAATCATAATTCCTTTCTTCTCGCGATGTTGCCTGTGTCCAGCATTATCGTTAAATAACATTTTACTGCATAAATATTTGTCTTTCAGCTTGAAAATAGCGGAAAAAATTTCAAAACTGTAAGTCGGACGGTGCAAAGAGCTCTCCTGTAAATGCCATGATGTTCCCACTCTCCTGCATTGTTAAATATCTCCCGTCCCATAAGTTTTTGCATTTTAGCTTGATAAGGGAGGGGAAAATTCACGAAAATGGAAGTGACAAAGTTGAAAATTTGTCAAAATTGATGCACAGTGTTCAAAACAATTGATATTCTCAAAGTTACACCATTTATCTAAAATAGTTAAAGCTTTGATATCACGCACTCATGTTCCTCGGGCTGAAAATTCTTTCAGCATGATGGATAAAGTTATTGTTATCAGAGGGCATAAAAAAGAAAGGAAAGAAAAGCATCAGTAAAGAAATATGGAGAGAAAGATATCAGCAGTAAGAAAAATTAAGCAATGCATGCTGTGCAGCTGCAGAGTCAACAAAAGACAAACTGACAGTAGTCCGCATTCTTGCTGTGTTGTTTTGATTTTTCACCCAGTTAAAACGTTCAGCGTTTTCTCCCCCTTCTTTGGTCTCATCTTGACATAAACTACAATTTTAGGGGCAGTATGATCATATGGTAAGTGGAGGTTCATGCACTGTGGGTTCACTTGCTTGGATTTCCTGTCTGTCAAGCACTGTGGGATTTAGAATGCATCCGACTGATTTTTACTGGTGGACTTAAATCTCGCAATGAGTTTTGAACTTAAATCTCGCAATGTTACCTATCATTTGCCAGGGGAATCAACTTTGTGTTTTGCACATGTTAGTTTCATTAGTGTCCTTGTTTGTTGTAACGTTTTGTTGTGGCGCATATTTCTTTTCACAAAGAAATGCATAGTTTCGTAAAAAGGGTCTCTGTAAGCAGCGCAATAATACTGTTTACCACTGACAAGGCTCTTGCCAATGTTGGCAGGTATGGTATTCCTGTGCATAAGTACTTTTTTCTTTATGCCAGTTCTGAAATTTACGTGATCGGCAAAGATTTTTCTTTTTCATGTGTTAGACTGCTTTTTTCACTTTACCGTCAGCAGATGATTTAGTTCAAGTTTTGTCCGTTAGTGTTGTTTCTGTAATACTGTTCATCCAGTTCAAATACAGTTTGTGTGGCTTTTAAAAATACTATTGTCTGCAGTAGGGAAAACTCAGGGAATTTAATTTGGCAAAATGAGTGGTAACCCCAAATAACTGATAATCTGGATATTTTTCCTGACTTACCTATGACTTATCACGGTCAGCAAAGGGCAGATACTTTTTTTTTCATATTATCTGCCTTCCAAAGTACTATTTTATTGTAATCAGTATGCTTTTAATAGTACCTCAAGAAAAACATCCTACTTCCTAATTTCCGTGAAAGATAAAGTTTTTATGTTGGAGCATAATGCCAATATTCACTTTTTTAACATTCATGTTTTTCAAACTCCTTTTTGAAAAATGTGAAACAGATTCACGTTAAAACACATAGGTTTTTTACCAAAATACATACTTGTGGCAAAAATAATTGAATCTGAGTTTCTTAGATGTGGTTAAAAACTCTTAAAACTGCAAAACAGGCAGTAGCACATTAAAAAAAAACATGAATGAAACCCATAAAATTTCTTACATGATCATTTTTGGGAATTCCAATTTCTAGCTCAATTTTCTTAAATTAACTCTTTTGGTTATATATATCCATTCAGAGGATCAATGGATTTTTTGACATAATTTCATGTGTTGCTGGATGTTTAGGAAGCTGGAAAAAATTGATGTGGACATCAGTAGTGTTTTGCGCTATATTAATGAACTAGAGTTGGCTATTTTAAAATCTGCATATAAAGGCACAAATTGGTCCTTTTTTAAGAAATTTTTGTCTTAAAATGATGACATGCCATCAACATTTCAAGGTCACCAAATCAGCATGGCATGTGATCAACGAAGGTGTGTTGCAGATGATGAAGATACAGGACTAGGTGCTACAGAAAATAGCATAGATTTATTAAA
Organism: Macrothele yani; assembly: GCA_039090855.1. Lineage (NCBI taxonomy): Eukaryota > Metazoa > Arthropoda > Arachnida > Araneae > Macrothelidae > Macrothele > Macrothele yani. The sequence goes on from CM076993.1 coordinate 95,072,542, forward strand.
AAGAGTTGCACAAAAACTTGAAAAAAAAAAAAGATTTAATAATGTCAAAACACCTTTTTTCTGCAAATATGTGTCTGCTCTTTAGATGAGGTGCTATTTCCCAAACTTCTGAAAGCCTAAAAAATCATGGTGATGATACAATAACTGAAATATGCAAAGTTTTAATGTTTAACAATGATCGTGCTTTTAAATAGTGGCTTCAACTAAAGAAGATTCTCGTTAGTATGAACCCAAACAGAATTTCATGTATTTCAAATTATTTGTTACACAAATTAGAGAATTCAGATAATCTAAAGCCTTTTGAAATCATGACAGATCTAGTAACTGTGCTTTTAACGGTACCGCCGTTGAATGCTCATGTGGAATGTCTTTGGTCAGCAGTTAAAAACACATTAGGTGAAAGAAGCTTTCTAATGAAAAAGAACACACTTGAAAGTTGCATTAGGATCAAAACATTAGGAATAAAAATCAGTAAGTTTGACCCTGAAGATGCGATAAAACTATGGTGGGAGGATAGAGTGAAATCTTGCCGACCAAACTACAAAGATTAATATATGTATTTTATTACTTCAGTTTCAACTTTTAAGCATACTATAATGGAAATATGCAAAATAAAACATACTGATATTATAGTAAGCAATTTTATAAAAAATAGTAGTATGAAATACGCAATTTTATTTTTTTTAAGTTTGGCCACTGATTTTTTTTTAATTGCCACTAACAATTTTGGTCTTGGTGGCCAATGTCTGCTAGCAAAATTTCTAAGTCTGGATCTTTACGGGACAGCAAAAGGTTAATGTGAGAGGGGAGCGACATGTCCGACTACTCATACAGGCCAAAAGATGCAGCACCGTTCAAGAGATGACTACCCAATAACCGAGGTCAACTTGGAGCAGTATCCGTCATTGCTATAAATAACATTTTTATTTACTTTTTTAATCTACCAGCAAAAACTATTGCCAAAACCTGCTAACGATTTAGAAACTATCAGCGCACAGCGTACACACATAAATCTACATTTTATTGCTGTGTTTCTCACATACAAGGAAATAAAACACTGAAGAAACATAGGAGTCGTTTGTGTGCTGGAGAAATGTGTTACTTATGGGGAGGGGGGGTCTGTGACAAGACACGTTCTGATCGTGTGAGGAATAAAGATGTGTTGCAGTTGTGTAATGTGAAGCAAAATGTTGTTAGCAAGGTGGAGACTAATATGCTTCGGTGGTTTGGGCATGTTGAAAGAATGAGTGATGAGATGCTTAAGAAATTTTTTTAGCCCAAGTGGCAGGAAGTCATGGGAGGATCAGATTCAGGAGTGTCTGCATGAGAAAAAGATCATGAGTATGAAGTATAGAAATCTTGTGTGCGTCGTGTGATGGATGTCAGTGAAGCCAGAGTTGTATGTCAAGTTTGCTGTAAATGGATGAGTTTGATACGGCAACAGTAAGTAAATAATCAGTTAAAAATTATCTGGTAGTTTGATTTTTTCTTTGTGGAGTAACCTCTGAATCCCAGAGAACAGCTTAGTGATATGCATGCATGTGTAGAAAAATTATGCACATTTACTCAAACTGAATGAATAGCTATTTAGTTAAGAGAATTTCATTATATTGTTCAAAGAACAGCAAAGTTCTCTTATCAAATCATTGCAACAATCTCTCTTATACCATAACAGAGAGATGCATACAAAGAAATGAAGATTGGGTGACATGCGAAATGACAAAATCTAATTCTTTAGCACTCCTAGTTTCCTAATGTAATTAATGCAAAATATTTAACTACATGGCTATTTAATGAGAAGCTCATCACCATAATGTAACCATCAGCACAAACTCATTTCTGTTTTAAATGTTCTCAACATGGGGCACACAGTCTACTCACCTTTTTTTATCAGAACTGAGGATGAAGAGGTAACGTCTTTGTGAGTTGTATCAGGGCTGGGCCTTTCTGCAACTGTTCTAGATGCTACCATAGGCTCATTGGTTTGTACAGGAACAGGAGTAACTGCTGGCGAATTGCTTGATTCAGGTGGAAGAAACACCTACCCAAAAAAAAAAAAAAAAAATGGTCAATTACTAACCTTATTAATATAACACACAAGCTACATTACATACATCTTATACATATAAATTTATGGGGTTTTGCTGTTTTTATCAGACAGTGAAGTGTGAATACCAATTAGAATTGGTAATATAAGTAATGAAAGAAATTAACAGCTCAGCTAATAGTATAACACTTAAAATAGAAGTGGACAGCAGTTCTACTATCAAGCAAAAAATAGAATCCATAAAACTTGGCAAAGGATGATAGAGTTTTATATTTAGAAAATCGAATTCTTCATACAAAAAATCAGTTTATTTTTTTTTTTACAAGAATTGTTTCACATAAGCTAGTTACTTGAAGATCTTAGCAATGTACTGGCACCAGGAATCAAAACCAAAAACTAAAACTGCTGCCTATCTGAAAGCAGGAGAGATAAACAAACCACACAATACCATTGAGATTTATGCCAGGAAATTCTGCAGTCTAAGTGCCACACTATTTCCAACATCATCAATTAATTTCAACATCATAACAGACCTGCCAACATCTCAGAACCAACAAAACGTAACACTCAAGATAGAAAAATCGTAACACAAAGCGTGCTGATAATTTTTGAAGCCTAATTCACCTATATAAATTCTTGATGATTGGAATATAAGGATTTTTTCGCTACATCAAGATTTTATTGAGAAACTAATTAAATCTAATCAGCAAAAGCTTTTAGGTTAATTATTAAATTCAATATTCAACATTTCAAAAATTTTTTAAATTCAAACAAAAATAAAACAAATTTGGCTGCTTACCTTTTAAAAATGCTGCAACTCCTTTTCTGTTGCCAATCATTACTGGTGCATTGTCACACAATAGAGCAAGACAATTTTCCCACGTAATTCTGTATCGTTCAAATTCATCACTTATTAATTTGGCAATATTTTCCTCAGTAGGGGATTCCATTAACTTTCACAAAGAAAACAGCTCAGTTTTTACCCCATTTGACAATTCCTTAAAATATGTTATAACAATCGGATACAACTGATCCCCGCAGCTATGGCTTCCGCCGGTGGACACCGTAAAAGGATTTTTGTATCTGTAGCAATGATTTGTTTTTGATTTTCACTAGCCAATTCTTTAATAATACATGTTGTTTTGGTTTGCCTACAGAAATAGTTCTTTGCATCTTTTGAATCTTGAAACATCGCTTGAAATAATGGCCGATCATGGTCCGCAATAGCTATCAGGAGCTTATGTTCCAAAATGAAAGATGTGAACATTACTTCTGCTTGAGTACTTTGCAAATCCCTATCACAATTAAAAACTGACTTACAGGTTTTGTAGACTTTAAGATCTTGGAATTGTCCTCATGTTTGGCTGTTTTCGAATGCCTAACTATATCCGTACGCCCGCTATGAGAGATTGAGATATTGCAGTTGCACACAACACAAAAAGCAAAAGAGGCACTTGTTTTTTATTCTTTTATGAACTCAAACTCCTTGCAATACTTTGTGGAAAATGTTTGAGAACGAGCTTTCTTCTTTGCAGACATCATTCAATCAATTCGTGAGAACTAAACAGAAATACAGCAAAGCGCAAATAGCAAATTCAGCAAAAATGAATGAAAGACTACGTGCTCTAACAGCTCCGTACATCGGTTCTTGTAGGTGTAAGGAGAGGGAGGTAGCTTCCAATAAACAGACGCTCATCCTCATTTCAGCGCTGATCAATCAGCAGCTTTAAGTATGACGAAGAGTCGAAAGTACCATGGAGTCACCACTCCTATCCACGCAGCACTGGCCACCACAAGTCACCGTCCGTGCTGCAGGTGATGTCATACCCAGGCAAAAAGTTGCTTTGAAACTACTGAAACCAATGGGACAAAAGCTTCGAGCCATATAGACAGATAAAATGATGGATTTAATAATATTTATCAATTATACAAGCTAACCGCTTTATCAACTGTATCATTTTGTTTGTTTTTGCCTGTACGTGGCGTCACGCCAAAGATAAGCTGTGACCTATGGTGGCGGAGCCAGTGGTGTCTTCCCCTAATACAAGCTCGATGGAAAGTACGAATCAGTCGCAAACGTTATACGAAACAAGTTGGAATTCGTCCATTGGTTGCCGATTGCAATTGACTTACTTTATTTCTGGTGGAAAACTAGAGGAAGGGGAATTTGTTAAGAGAAATCGGAAACCTCTCCAAGAAAAAAGTATTTTGAAGGAGGAAAAAACAGATTACATGCAGATTTTCCCAACTTCTGTCGGAAAAGGGGGGAAATGGGGGAAAACATTACTTTTTTTAAAAAATCGTATTTTTTGCAGCAGAATCATATTATCGTACTGCAGCATGATTTATCACACTAAATACGATAAATCGTAACAGTTGGCAGGTCTGTCATAAGTACGATACTTCATGCCAGACAGAATAAAGTAATGAAAAACTGCAATTAAAACCACATTTGGATTTTTATGAGAATTCACCTGGACTACAAAAGAGACAGTAAGTTTCAAGATCATATTACACAATCAAATTTGTCTTAATAGATTAGACCATTTAACAACCTTTGATAAAACTTAAGTTAGTTAGATTGATAACCATTCAAAGGTCAATAATTAAAATGTGAGTTAGAACCATATTACCAATTAGGTCTGTTACTATCAACCAGGTAAATTAGTAATATACAGATGTAACATGGTGTGTGTGTGTGGTCAATACAGAGGGAGAGAGAGAAAAAATAAAAACTAGTTTGCAATAAACTTTGTCCATCTTCTAACTCAATTCAGGATACTCAACCTCTAACGAATAGCTTCCTCAATCACTAATCACTAAAGCCCGGAAGTTGAGGCAAAATGCCTTAAAATGCTTTTTTTGCCTTTTCGGCTCATATTTTAAGAAAATGCCTTTTTATGTTTTTAATGCATTTTGTTGCCTATACTCAACAAATGCACTATTAAAAAATGATTTCTTCTTAAGAATGCGATAAAATCAAAGTTTTGATAACAATCTAGCATGCAGTACGTAGTGTTTCCGGGTAAACACGTAATTTTTTTTTAAGTTATTCATTTCTTTTAAAAACTCTTTTTTAGGGTATAGGTGTACAAACCATAAGGTAGGTGGCATTTTCTCTAAAACAAAATCACAGTTGGCAGACATCTGAAAGTAAACACGAGTATAATCGGTACATTCAAAACGAGGTGCTCCAATTTAAGCAGCGGTGGCAGACACATGCGCAGAGTCTGCGCTGGTCGGCATCTCCTTTTATGTTTTGCTCTCCCTAGAATCCTAGATGATAGTTTCTGCGCATGGCGGTAGTAGCGGAATCCAGTCAGATAACATTGTAACCAATCAAGCTAGAGTGAAAGCCAAGAATGCACGTACACACAAAAGACCTTGAACGTAAGTGCAAAACAAGGGAGGAAGATTCTGTTAGTTTGCTACCCCTAATAGATCTCGCCATGCGTTGAAGTGAAACAATAATGCCGAAAACTGCTTCAACTAGTGTTAAATTAAGTCCATATGTTCAAGAGTATGGAAGTGATATCTTGTACACTGATGGAATGGTGTTGTTTTGTAAAATATGCGATACGAAACTGAATTACGAAAAGAAATTCTTCATTTCACAACATTTGGCAACAGCTAAACATAAAGCTGTTGTTATTCGGAAGATTGGTGAAGAAAAGACATGTTTGATTTCGTCATTCGCTTCTACTTCGAGCAAGCAGTCACAGTTTGCAAGTGATTTGTGCCATGCTTTTATAGATGCTGGAATACCTTTGTGGAAGCTGGAAAATAATTCACTGAAGAATTTTTTGGAGAAATATACAAAGGAAAACATTCTGTGCAAAGCAACTTTGCGGAAAACATACTAAGATTCCTGCTACGTCGGTATAATGAAAGAAATACGAGAAGATGTCGGGGATAAAAATATCTGGATCAGTATCGACGAGACAACAGACGCCATGGGAAGGTACGTGGAAAATGTTATTATAGGTACAATGGAACCTGCTCAGCCCTCAACTATCTACTTACTTACATCAGAACAACTTCCAAAAACAAATAGTAGCACGATTTCTCAGCTTTTTGCCTCTTCATTAGCTCTTCTTTGGCCTGGCGGAATAAAGTATGAAATTGTACTACTGTTTTTAACAGCCGCAGCTCCTTACATGAAAAAGGCTGCCCACAGCCTGAAATTTCTCTTTCCAAAAATGCTTCATTTAACTTGTTTGGTTCATGCTCTCCACAGAATAGCGGAAGTATGTGGGTTATTTCCGGATATTGATGCGTTACTGAGTAATGTGAAGAAAATTTTCCTTAAAGCTCCTCATCGAGTTCACTTATTCAAAGAGATGGAACTAAATCTTGCTTTACCGCCTAAACTAATTTTGACAAGATGAAGAACATGGATATCAGCCGCTGTATATTACGCAAATAATTTGAACAAGATTGCTGAAATTGTTAACAGTTTTCAAGAGGATGAATCCTGCGTAATACGTAATTGCTCAACAGATACTAGCTAAAGATTACATTCGTAACGATTTAACTTTTATTCAAGCACACTTTTCACAGTTGCCCGATATGATTACTTTGCTGGAAAAAAGTAACAAAACGTTAGTGAATGCTTTGAAAATATTAAATGATGTAGTTAGTACAATTAAATGTGTTCCCAGGAGAAAGGGTCAAATCGTGAGTGAAAAATGTCAACAAGTTCTTTCAGCAAATAATGACTTGGAGAAAATCACAGTCATTGCTGAAATACTCCAAGGTGAAAGTTTCAAGTTCTACTGAAATGGATCCTACAACTGCCTCATGTTTCAAATACGCTCCCATTACCTCCGTAGAAGTTGAAAGATCATTTTCGCTTCTAAAACATATCCTAAGTGACAGAAGGCAGAGTTTCGCGTTCGAACATTTAAAAAAACACCTAGTACTTATGTGTAACCGCAAAAATAAGCACGTGATAATCTGATAAATGATTTTGCCAATTCAGCTTAACACCTGTGTAAGATTCAGAATTTTTCGACCACTTCTATAAATGCCTATTTTTGAAGCCTATTTTGACGCTTTATTTTGCTTATTTGCCTGCCTATTTTTAGCATTTTTACTGCCTCAACTTCCGGGCTTTACTAATCACTGATTTTAAACCTTAATAGACTGACCTGGTTCTAGGCCTGGGCCTTTACCAGCAACTTGATACCACAGAATCCAACACCAGTCTAGGTAACCTTTAATTTCCCAAGTCATGAAAGCTAAAGGTCTAAATCCTATATTGCATATAGTCTAGTTTTGTTTCTTGGCTAGCCTTTTTCAAGGAGCATATTTCTATACAGCTGATAAAGGACTTTTCCCTACTTTGTCGATTATATTGTCCAATTCCTCAACAAGTTTTCTTGTCTCACCAATAGTCATATCTCTGTGACAGTTATGAGCCTGTCCTTTACAATCAAGTTATCCAATATGTTGTCAGTTATCATCAGTAGACACTTGCCTCACTCTCCAGCTGCCTCTCACTTTGTGGTTTTGAGCATCATTTTTATTTCCACAAACTTCACCAACCTCCACAAATTACTGATTTCATTTGTCTGTAAATGAAAGTTCAGGACACGCATTAAGTCAGGGCTGGAATACCAGATCTAGGAGTCAGCTAGAAAATTTAGGAGCCAGGTAAAACAAATTCAAATTTCAAAGAAAAGCACACAAACATAATGTGTGGTGATGATGATACTGAAAGGCAAAGTAATATCTAATGTATTTGCTACCATTTTTCCCCCAACCCAAACCACTGACTGCTAAATAAAATTCCAATTTGGCCCATAATTTTTTCCCCATTCTTCCAGCCACTACTCTAAAAAAATTACAAATTTAAATTTTGATTTTATTAAAATTAGATTTGTTGAAGTTAAAATTTGCTCATATAAACTCAAAACACAGCATTTTTCTTCGCATAATGCACAGATCATGAAATTCATATATATAATTTTTCTATTCACATAATCCATACATACATATCCCTAAGCTGTTCTCTGAGATTCAGAGGTTAGCTCCTAAAAGAAATACAAACTACCAGATATTTTTACTTATTGTTGTCGTATCAAACTTCTCCATTTACAGCAATCTTAACATACAACTCGTGCTTCACTAATATCCATTACACGCCGAACACAAGATCTTTTATACTTCATATTCATAATCTTTTTCTCATGCAGACACTCCTAAATCTGATCCACCCATGTCTTCCTTGGCCTTCCTCTGCCTTTCCTTCCTGCCACTTGGGCTGAAAAGATTTTCTTAATAAGCATTTCATCACTCATTCTTTCAACATGGCCAAACCACCGAAGCATATTGGTCTCCACCTTGCTAACAACATTTTGCTTCACATCACACAACTGCAATACATCTTCATTTCTCACACAATCATATCGTGTCTTGCCACAAACCCCACATAAGTAACGTATTTCTCCAGCACACAAACAACTCCTATGTTTCTTCTGCAGTACCCAGGTTTCACTACCATACATCAGAGTAGGAACAATTACACTTTCAAACACAGCCATGCGGGACTCTCTAGAGAACCCATCATTCCTGTGAAAACCTCCCAGAGCAGCTATGACTTTCAAAGAAGAATTCACTCACCTACTGATTTCACCATACAACTTGTTCTCTCTGTCAAACATGCTTCCTAAATACACAAACTCACTCACCTGGTCAATCACAGTGCCATTTATATTTACATTACATTCAGTGCTACCCATTCCTCTCTCAAACACCATAACTTTGGTTTTTCTCTTATTTATACTCAGTTTGAATTTCATGCAAACTTCGTGCATTCGAGTCAACATACTCTGCAACTCACTTTTGCTCTCTGCCAACAGGACAGTGTCATCAGCATACAGCAATCTGCACACACGGATATCACCAAGACATAAACCACTATTATCTATTTTGGCATCACGCATGCATGCATCCAGAAATATATTAAACAGCCATGGTGACATTACACAACCTTGTCTAACTCCTGCACCAATGGAAAACCATTTTGATAAAACACCATTCACTCGTACACAAGCTCTACTACCAGCATACATGGCTTTTACACTATTAAGTAGATTCCCAGTAACACCATATTCATTCAATACCTTCCACAAAAGTGTCCTATTCACTCGGTCGTAAGCTTTCTCTAAATCTATGAAGGCAGTAAATATTTTCTTTCCAACAGCCAGATACTTTTCAATCATCGTGCGTAATGCAAAAATCTGGTTAGGGCAGCCTTTACCAGGCATAAAACCACTCTGAACATCCCACACTTTCTCTGATGTAAGACCCCGTACTTTTTCAATAACAACCTTACCAAACACTTTCCCTGACACAATCAGTAGGCTAATACCACGATAGTTCTTGCATTCAGTCTGATCACCTTTTCCCTTATACAAGGGAACAATGGTAGCATCCTTCCAATCCCGAGGGACCATTCCTAACTCCCAGCACAACTGGCAAATTTCAGTTAACCAGTCAATTATAGAGTCACCACCATATTTCAACATCTCTGCAGTTATGCCATCAAATCCCGGAGCCTTACCATTCTGAAGAGATTTTAGAGCTTTACACACTTCTTCTCTTGAGATCCCTCCTGTGCTTTCATCCCTCATTGTGACACCATCTGCATCGGTCTCAGAACCATCTTTGCTTTCTTGATCTAATAAGTTACAGAAGTATTCACCCCATCTGTCGCTTAACTAATTGGGCTCCCATATCATTTCCCCAATCTCATTCTTCACACAACTTACAACTTTGTTTCCCCTATTTTTCCTGAGTCTCATGTACTTCCAGAAGGACTTCCTATCTTTCCAAAAAGCCAGTTCATGCCTTTCCACTTTCTCCTTCCTATCTTTTGCCTTACTGTGGTGAACCAGCTTAGCAGCTTCATGATTCGTACAGCGATATTCATCCACAGAGACTCTACCTTGCAACATCCCCAAATAGGCTTCCTTCTTTCTCTTTACCGCCTCTTCAATCTCACTATTCCACCAAGCATCACCTCTATTGTTACCCACTATTGTGGTGCCACAGACGTCTTTAGCAGCAGTGACAACACAGTTCTTAAAACATTCCCACTTCTTTTCTACATCCCTCTCACCAGACTTCAGATCCTTCAGTCGTTCTCTGAGTAAGTCAGAATACCGCTGATGATCTTCTAGGAGCCTATCAACCTTTATTCTTTCTATCCTGGGTCTCTTCCTATTCCTCCAATCAACATTAAGTTTCACTCGTGACACTACCAAGTAATGATCAGAACCAACATCCGCACCTCTCATCACACGGGTGTCAACAACTAAGTGTTTCAAACACTGATCATAGACAACAAAATCTATCACACTCTTTTGACCAAGAGTACGATTTTCCCAAGTATATGTGTGGACATACTTGTGGTTGAAAAACTTATTAGATACAGTACAAACCATTCTCAATGCAGAGTTCAATTAATCTTTCACCATTATCATTCAAACAAGGATCATTAAACTTACCCAGAACATTGTCAGAAATTGCATTCTGCACACCTACTCTAGCATTGAAATCCCCTGCTATTATAACTTTTTATTTAGCACCAAACTGGTTCAAAACAGCTCTTAGCTCATTCCAGAAATCTTCCTTCTTATCAGAAGGTTCCGAGTCACAAGGAGCATACATACACTACAACAATTACAATTCTCTGAAGTTTCACTTTCAAACGAATCCAGAGAATTCTCTCACTTACGCAACTATAGTGAATCAAGTTGTTCTTCATCTTTTCACTTAAAATCACACCTACACCAGCCTGTCCTCTCATATTATTCAATACTCCAGACCACACACTCACCGTGCCATTCATTTCTTCTACCCCAATTTCCTTCTTTTTGGTTTCACTTACACACAGCACATCCAGTCTATACTTATTCATATCCTCAATCAACCTCACTCATCTTGCCATTTATACCTCTAGTATTCCATACGCCAATCTTATATTCACTCAGCCAAGATCTTTTTCTTATATGCCGTTTAGAAAGTCCAGGTCGATTCCGTGGTGGACCATCCTTCTCAAGTGTGGTAGGTCCACCATATCCCACACTTGAGTCATTCTTAATATTTCTTTTTGTCTTTTTAATCAGGTAAGTACATCAGTGTGGAGGATTAGCCCACAGTTGAGGGTTCCAGTTGGTCATTCAACCTAAGGATTCTGGAACAAAACCCAGTGAGTTGGGGTCTTTTTGCCAATGTCACACAGAACTAGCTTGCACCTCTCCAAAATTCACAGAGGCCCTAGTTGCTGTTGTTTGTGCCATTGTTACCACGGAGCGCCCCGAGGAGGCAAACCCATCGCTCACTACGACATCCGCAGCAACATATTAGGTGTGCAACTTAATTCTCGGCCACAAGCACGACACGTTGACAGCAAATTATAGCAAATCGAATACGTACCTAATCAGGGAAATAATCCCCATCGTATTGGATACATTTAAGCAATCGGTCAGGGAGCTGTCGAATGCCACTGCGGAAAAACAGGGCTGTTTCGAGTTGATAAAGTCATCAATACTTGCGTGGACCTCCTCGACAGAAGTGAAGTGCGTAACACTCAGGTGATGTTGTAGGGAGCGAAAGAGATGATAATTCGACGAGGCGAAGTCTGGAGAATACGCCGGGTGGGACAAAATCTCCTCTCCCAGATCGGTGATCGTATTTAAAGCCGTTTTCACGGTGTGAGGACGCGTGTTATCCTGAAGCAACAGGACCCACCTTCTGCCGTTGCCGGTGTATGGCCTTTTCGCCTCCACTGCGTCACTCACATGAATGAGCTGCTGACAATAATGACTGTTTCACCAGGTTTGAGCAACTCATAGTGTATGACACCATGCTGATCCCACCATATGCACAGCAACAACTTCCTGGCATGGATTTTCAGTTTGGCAGTACTAGTGGTAGGCTGGCCTGGATAAACCCACGATTTGCGCCGCTTAAGATTATCGTAGAGGATCCACTTCTCATCACAGGTCAAAATCTTGTGGAGGAAATCCTTCTTCTTGTATCTGGAGAGCAAGGACACAACAACATTGTAGCGCCTAGACTTGTTCGCAGCTGTGAGTTAGTGGGGCACCCAACTGCCCTCCTTGTGAATTCGTCCAAGCTTGTGCAGGAGCTTTTTAATGGCTTGCCATGTTACTCCAAGTTCCTGGGCGAGCTCTGACTGTGTGCGACAGGGATCTGCATACAACAGTTGTTCCAGTTCCTCATTGTCAACTTTCTGTGGCTGTCCCGGACGTTCTGCATCACGGAGATCAAAATTTCCCTGCTTAAACCGCTGGAATCACTTCTTACACGTAATGTTGGACACAGCAGCCTCACCCAAAGCAGCACAGATCATTTTCTGGGCTTCCGCGGCACTTTTTCAGCTGAAACGTGAACAGGAGGCAGTGCCTCAAATGTTGCTTCTCGAACAACATTGCTTTCACCGTAAACTCTCGTCCCTTCTGTCACTACAGCTGTGCGCGGTTATGGTTGCCTGGAAAGCTGTTGGATGGCACTGCAATCAGCCATTATCGCACACAGCTATTTGCATTTGCAGACGTTCTATGATCGCTTGCGGTTAGGGGCCGAGAATTAAGTTGCACACCTAATATAAATAATCAATCTACAGGTCATGATATTCAGAAAGAAATATAAAATAATTGTTACAAATAATCCATGGGCAGCATATAATCAGTAGACGGGGAAAATTCAGGAAAAGAAAAAAACTCCCCCGCCTTCATATAATCCGTGGTACATACATATCTGTGACCATGAAATTAAAAAAAAAAAAAAAAACAGTTGCAAAGTTCGTACCTCTTTAGTTTATCTTGGACAATACTTTCTGACAGAAAAGTTAATATTCACAGAATGACCCGAAAGTCCAAAAAAGTAAGGAAGAAACATTCTTATTACTAAACCAGTAAGTGCCACTTTTTAAAATACTTTTGTGTTAATCTGAAGTGAATGAAGAACAAAAATCCATAGTTTTTATCAGCATTATATTCCTCACTAGATTAGAACTAAGTATCCATAGAAACTGCATCCAATCTGTAGTATTTCGTTGGAAAGAAAGTAACATCAGCAAATGCAAGGCAACAGAAAGGTGCTAATTACTGTATATACAAGTACAAATCAGTCCAAAATGTAATTGCCATCGTTTGCCACAACCTGCTCTGATTATCTGGGCAGCTGTTGGACAACATCTCCATAGAATTGTGGTGGCCTGGAAACAAAGAAGTGAGTAAGTGTGTGCTCGACAACGCTCTGGTTGGCGAACTACTGTCCATCGAGGAAATGCTGCACACAACTGGAAAAAACGGTAGTCGCTTGGGGCAATGTCCGGGGAATAGGCTGGGTACAGCAGCTTCCAGCCCAGGTTTTTGATCTTGTGACAGCTCACTCATGCTGCAGGAGAACGCCCTTGCGGTTCAGCAGTGCATGCAGATTGTCGAGCTGACAGCAGTACACATCGGCGGTGATAGTGGGTGTTGTCCTGCAGCAGCTCAAAAAACATGACACCTCGCACAGTCCACCAAACAGACAGCAGGACTTTACGTGGGTGCAAACTGGCTTTAGGGACTGGCACGGGTGTCTGTTTTTGGGTGCAACCACTTTTTATGAGCAATGACATTGTTATACAGGACCCATTTCTCGTCATCTGTCACAATGTGGTCCAAGAATGGTTCAACTTGGTCATGTGCATGCAGTGAAATGCATGCACTCATGCTATTTGCTTTCTGCTCAACTGTGAGTTGATGGGGTACCCAAACTCCCCTCTTGAGCACCTCCCCAAGATGACACAGGTGTCTGGTAATGCTCATGTGGATAGTCCCCAGGCGTTCAGCAAACTCCCACACGGTCACTTGTGGGTCAGTTTCCACTAAGATCTTCAAGCATGCCCATATCCACAGCAGCAGGTCTTCTGGCTTTGGGACACTCACACAGGTCAGAATTTCCCTCTCGAAACTGTTCAAACCAACGACAGCACTGATGATGTGAAGTGGCATTGGGGTACACATTGGTAATGTTCCTTACAGCACTTATGGAAGTGCTACCACGACGAAACTCATACTATATGCAATGGCAGATGTGCTCCTAGTCCATCTCCATGTTGTCTGTCACTTGCACTCTTCGCCTTCTGATGGCTAACTGCCACTGACTTAAGTCGCTTACCCGCTGCTGTGATGCCGGTGTGCTGTGCGATCTCAGTGGCCAATGTGTGCCATGGCGGAGGCTTTGACTTCGGGTACCTCGTCACGGGACATTACTTTCTTTCCAACCCAATATTTGGCATTTCTGAAAATGTTTCTTTGAACAAAAGCCTTAACTAACGAGATTAGCACAGTAAAACTAATGAACCCAATTTGTCAAGTGATTACTCTACCAAGGAGGCAACTATAACATACCGAGGAATAACTCAGCAGGCTTCCAATGCAGCCTTCCATGAGTGCAAATAGTGTTGCCTTTGTTGCATATTTTCTGTCAAAATGCTCATAAGTAAAAACAACAACAATATATCTCTATCTCTATCTCTTTGCCCTCTCTGCTTGCATAACATTTTTTCTGTTGTTCATATGTATTTTCAATACTTTTCTGATACCACCAGCTATCTCAAAAGCACATAGATTTTTTTAAAGAGCCACATGACTTTTTTTTTTTCAAGCAGTATATTATCTGCAGAATTTAAACTTGCAATTTTTTTAACAGATAATCCATGGTTTATATGATGGAAATTATAGTATTTACTGGAAATTACGAAATTTGAAGTAAAAAAAAAAAAATCCGCCATTACAAGTCTGATTTCTAGGCGACCTACCTGATGCCCGATAATTTTCCAGCCCTACATTAAGTATTTGCCAGTTTGCCAAACAGGATTTCAACAAAGTATTGGTGAACCAGAAGCAATGCGGGTGAAATTTCTGGTGAATCCTTTTCATTTTTATGCCACTGCAGATATGAAAAAGAATAAGAAAACAGTGTTTAACCCTCAAAGCTTATTACAGTCCTGTGTTTCATGAACAACAGAAACCAGGGGAGAAGCATTATGAGTCAATGAACACTGGAGCCATGTGACTGTAGACAGCTGTCACCTGTTAAATGACTTATTGTCCTTGAAATCGGTATTCTGATATGTTGCTTTTTTCAACCTCAATATTGGCTGGTTCCTTTTAATGCACTTTTTTCACTTACCTTTTCCACTCAGTCTCTGCACATAATGATATAAGAACAACTGGCATCTCAGTTACGTTGGCAAACAAGTTCACTGATTCATGTAAGAAATTTCCTTTTCTATCAGTTTTGTGTGTGTGTGTGAGTGAGAGAGAGAGAGAGAGAGAGAGAGAGAGAGAGAGAGAGAGAGAGAGAGAGAGAGAGATACCAATTGCTCTCCAGAAACAAATCGTCTCCCACGTCAACACACAGACCCAACAGCTATCTTCAGAACTCCAGTCCTGTCTGTTCTCTTCCACTCTAAAAGTCAAGCTGTCCATTCTCTCTTAAAACTACAGAGAAAAACTCCCTCCCTACTATCAGATTTTCCGAGTTAATCTCTCGTCGGACTACCTGCCACACCCTTAAACTTGTCTTTCATTCCTTAACGTTCCCTGGAGATAATCCCTTTCATGCAAGGCAGGTACAATTCACTAAGCCTATTGTAATTCAGCTAATCACGTGAAAATGTACATAGGTATACATATTTACAAACATATTTCGACCTGGGGGGCTAGCAAACTTACACTTGGTTATACTTTCTTTTTCTTATATCCTCGCTTGGCTATATGTTGGCATCTGTCCTTTAATTTGATATGAGTTAAATATAGAATATAAACTTGAAAAGAGATTTTAACATTAAATATTTTTTCTGGGTCTAAAAATATCCCACTAACTCATATAAAACTTGGCTAATGATTTGTCTATTTGATGACTCTGGCTACATCATTTTGCTTCATTTAACTAATTTTTTTCTTTCTCTGCCATTGAATGTTGGTGCGCTGAAGCTCTCTATCAGGAAATAGACAACTCATTGTTTTAGCTTCACACACCAGTGATTCATCAGCACTTATTTATGAAGAAAATTATGCATGAGACATACGATGGAGCAGTCAATATATCTTACAAAGTACAGATACACTGCTATTGTGATGCATATCACAGGGGTGTTAGTGCCCCTACCATGTTTTGGAGCAATTCTTGGAGCAGGGAAATATGCAATTTGGAGCAGAAAATTTGCATTTTGGAGCAGAACTCAGGTTTTGGAGCAGCTAATGATAGTATTTTTAATTGTTTTAAGTCCATGCTGTGCTTTAAGTTATGTTTATATACTGAATTACCATTATTTTATGAACTATGAAAAAATGTTATATTTCAGATTCGTTGACATTTTACTGCTTCTCTTACGACTGTTAATTAGCATTTCTGTCGTTCCTACAGAGAGATAAATAGGAAAACAATTATACTACCCATGATTTATTGAAAACTACATGATCTGCAATATTTTAAGCATAACACATTAATATCAGGGATTTTCTTCTGAATGCATTTGTTTCACTGTAACACAAATAGGATGCTGCCGCGTCCAAGAACTGTTACTATTGATACTGAACGCTTGCAAATATACACTTAGGAAGAATAAATAATATGTAATTACTGTTTGTTATTTGGTTGGTTTTTAGCAGCATATTTTTTGAGATTCATGGCATTCAGATTAAAATACATTATTTCTGAAACAAACCAACTGGCAAGCCACGCATACGTGGTTTGCGTGTTCATCACAAACTCCTAAGGTTTTCTGAAGGAAAGCATACCTTCGATACAGGGTTTAAGCTAGCTCAAAAAATGCTAAAATGGGGGAAAAAGTTGTAGCAAAATGCTAAAGAAAGTTAGCGGCTTTTGTCACTCAAAAAATTGTAATATCAAATTAATTGTTCTCTCCAACGATGCCTTGGACAGCAGTGGAAAACTAATTAGCTTGGAACATACTAACATATTTAAAAGAAAACTGTATTGGGCAGTGTAAGTTTTTTCTAAAATCATGATTAAATAAGCATAAAATTCAAATCTGAAATTTGATTTTGTGAGTTACCAATGTCTTTGCATGAATGATTTGATTAATGACCAGTATGAATTGAATAAGTAAAATGCCAATACTGTTACTATTAATAACAATTTAATTTGTGTCAAGAGATGCACCGAAAACCCGGGTTACGACATTATAAGCTGCTTTCGTGATTGAACTCACTGTGTACCACATCTACCCGTATTTTAGGTTATAATTTATTAAAAAAAGACATATATATAAAGGTATATAGGTGTAAATAAATAAATAAAAAACAGTCTTTGAGCATCAATAACCCTACTCAATTCAAGTATTTCTAAAACCAGTTAAATTTAAATTTTTATTAATAGTAACAGTATATTCCTCAAACCAACTATTATAAAAATTACAATATATTCAAATATTACCATTTCAGCCTTCTAAATATTTATTTTTTAATATCAAACAAAGACAAAGTACATATGGTTCATATCGCGAATCGGTAAAACAAAAAAATGTGCTAGAAAATAATATTAGTCCGACAATTATTGTAGTGTAAGTATATGTGTATTTCACACATTAATTTACAGGTACTTGAAAATGTTAAAAAAAAAGCTTGTGGTGAAAACACTTCTCTGCGTTCGCATTTCCTCACTTCTTATAGAAGAGGGGGTGGGCAAAGTATGGAAGGAACGGCTACTTCACAGGATGTGTAATTTTGAAAGTGCTTTCTCGTTGTTTTGCTCTGTGACCTCTCTCTCCCCGCTCCTACCTCTTCCATGTCATTTCTGCCGATCGCGAGCAAGAACTTATTTCGTAATCGGTCCTTCAGCTTTCATGGAATTCATGCTATTTTTGCAGAAGACAGAACTGTCTGTTTTGAGTCGTTAACATAGCAGTGTTAAATGTTTTTCGAATAGGGAATTTCGTAATTGCTAACACTCAAGATTAATTACAATACATAAAAATAAATATTTTTAAAAAATAGCGTTAACTTTTTCAGTACTGCCGAAAAGAGAACGAAAAAAAAAAAAGACCTCCTACCCCTTGCGATTGTTAATTATACTCGAGAATCGTTTCTGGTACGTCCTCCCTCGTAATCCATCCCCTTCTAGCTTGTAAAATATGTGATGACAAACAACGTGGTGAAACTTTACTTGCCTGACAGACTGTTGTGTGTGTTTACATTTTCTGGGGATCGAGACCGCCGGGAATTCTTTGTTTATTTTTATTTTCTTATTTCGATCTTGTCTGTGTTTCCGCTTCCAGTATCTTAGCAGTTGTTTACAAGCAACTATTTCCTGAGGTTTTTTTCTCCAGCTGGGAAGCTGTGGTTTCGGCAACAACTGAAATTAAAAACTTTTTTTTTTTCTGTAGTTACGCATACGCTTTGTCTCTGTCATGCGCGATGGAAAGTTGACACATATTATTGTTTTGATGTTTCGATCAACCTAAATTGATTGATGTTTTAATCGCTCTAAATGTTTGATGCTTCAATCGAACTCCTTTAGCATAGGAATTTTTTGATTAGTTAGCAGCCATGTGCAAAAACAAATATATGAAAATAATTGGAAATTTTCACTTAATTTATCACTTGCTAGGACGTAGCTTTTTCTTGCTGCAATGCACAGTTCGCAGTTTAAATATGGTATTTTATCCCTCCAGTTAACTTGCACCCATTTGTAAAGGGAGCACCATTTTTCAAGTTGCTCGAAAGGTATATTAGATTCAGTAGCAGTTTTACTTTTTTTTTAAATTTTAAACTCACATTCTTTTTCAGTTGTTTTATCGGCACTGCCTTCGCAATCTTTGCGTTTCTTAATAATGAAGTTACCCATTGAAATACGGCACGTTGTATGATGGACGGCAACTTGAGTGGCAAGAGCAACCCCTAGCTTGCACTTATCTTTCCTAATATATGTTCTTTCTCTGTAGAAGTTTGAAAGGTCACTCCGGTCACGAATGCAGAAGTTGTTTATGGCCATGGGGGTGGGAATGAAGCCGTAGACATCACAGTTGACTTGAATGGGAGAAGGGGTCTAATCCCTCTAGCCTTTATCTTACCCTGCCAGCCTACCCCACCCTTTATGGAGTGCTCTAGAGTGTATGTATGGGGGTAGGGAGTGATTCAAAAGGTGCTGTAGGGACACAGTAGGAACCTATTGTACCTTAAGGATTAAGAAAATAACATTAGCGGAGTACAAATCGCTGCCAGAATTTTGGAAACTTTAGTTTCCACAAAAATAGAATAGCCGGAGTAGAATCCGTTGATGGGTTTATATTTAAACGGCGGGCACAATTTTGCGACAGACACTCATTTTTTTCTCGCATTTTAGATTAACTTTTCGCATTTCGCGAAAATAGCGACCGCAGCTTAAACACTGCTTCAATATAAAAGGAAAACTAATGTAACATTTAATAATCAAATTGGAACCAAAACTATAAGATAACAGTGAAAACTATATGCATCATCTTTAAGCAGTTGCACCATGATACTCTTCGTACAATGTTTTTTATCAAGTAATTATCAATGTCAAACTTTTGTTATTGCTGTGAACAATTACAACTGGAACCAAAACTATAAGATGATAGTGAGATTTAGTAAAGTTGGTTAGATAAAAGCTGCTTCTATCGCTTAAAGCTTGCACAGTGACGTTTTGGCACGAGATCCCCCCCCTCTTCTTCAGAAGTAGAATCAGTGTATGACTTTTTTGTTGTTGCTGTCTGAAAGAGCCACTGTTCTTGCTGTTCATGCAGGGTGAAGATGTTCCCCAAGGTAGATCAAAATGAGAAAAAGAAAACCACCTAAAAATTCTGATCCCTGAACGTACGGGGCAAAATTCAGACTTTAAGTAAGAACCAAAAGATCAGTATTCCTGGTAATTGATTACAAGTTGTGCAGTATAAACAATCCTTTCATTTATCCATAGCGCTCGTGAGTGATTTTAATTAACATACACGAGACTGACGAAGAAAAAAACAAAGCTGTACTTTTTAACTTTGTGAAAAATCAGACTGCACGGTGAGAAAGTGTGAATATTACAAAGCATGAACAAAACTGAATCGTTTACTGTAATTTATTTATGAAAATATTTAGCTAGATCACACCACTGTATTCACAATTATAAAATTAGTGAATTTCAAACAAAACAGGGTGGTTTTGAAATAGAGCTTCAAACAGTTTTTTTTCCTGGTTTTGTTCTTGTACTTGCTAAAACATTAGCTCTGGTTTCCTCTTGCGAACAACCCCTACTTTCTTCTCAGCAAGTTCCACGGCCATAATTGTCTTTTGTTGACTCTGCCACTGCACAGCATCTACTGTTTATTTATTTTTTCTGCTCATAGTTTTCCCTTTACCATTTTTCTTTGTTACTTTTCTTTCTTTTTTCTTTTTTTTTATTCCCTCAGATGACAATTTTATCCATCATGCTTAAAGAACTTTCAGCCCGAGAACCATGAATTCTGATATCAGAGCTTTAACTATTTTAGATAAATGGTGTAATTTTCAGAGAATGAACACTTTTTTTTTAACACCATGCATCAATTCTTACAAATTTCCAAACTTTGTCACTTCTGTTTTTGGAAATTTCCCCCTCCCTTATCAAGCCAAAAGGCACACACATTTAGGAGGGTGATGACACAATTACGGAAGAAATCTTCGCTCCGTCTGACTTCAGTTTCAAGCTGAAATACAAATATTTATGGAATAAAATATCTAACAATACTGGGTAGAGGAAACATCGCGAGAAAAAACCTCTGTCTACTTTCCGTTTTCGATGGATGAAATTCTGTCAGCAAACGACCCCCCCCCCTCAATCCTCCCAAAATTTCAGTTATGCATTGATTTCGTACATGGTCCAAATGATAACAAAAAGACGGAATTCCTCGAATTAGCGTGAGAATCTCGTCGCCGAAGATTATGGGGAAATTTTCGGGCGGCCTAACTTCCGTTTTCGGAAATTGTTGCCTACAATTTCAAGCTGAAATTATGCAATGAAATTATATTTAACAATACTGAACAGAAGCAACATCGGGTGAGAAAAAAAATATGATTACAGGAAAAATCTGCACTTCGCTTAACTTCCGTTTCCAAACATTTAAAAAGACAAAACAACGTCCCTAACGACTCCCCTTCCCCCAACTGATATTCCAAAAATTTCTTCACTTTTGCATCGATCTTGAAAATGACAAAAAAAAAAAAAAAAAAAAAAAAAAAAAAAAAAAACGGAGGGGACTCCGCGAATCCGCGGAATAATCTCACGTACGAATTAACCGCTGAATCGATTTCGAATGGCGTAAGATAACGCTAAAATATCAATGACCGGTAAATTTTAACTTTTGGCGCAAAATTGGCGCAGATTTTGTTGAAATGGCCATTTTTTAGCAGAATGGCGCAAGAACAACGTTTTGGCGCGGGCTGGCGCAATTGGCGCAGGTCTGGCAGCCCTGATATCATAAAATGAAGGCATTACTTTCAGTACAATCCTCACACTTGCCAAATGGGTAGCATCTACCATTTCATTCACAGAAGACTGACTAAACAGAAATTTATAATTGAAAACCATAACACATAGATTGTTCAACTTCATTTTGCGTGACACCTCTGTACTGCTGCATTGGAAAGACAATATCATGCTTTGGTGGTCAATCAGTTTAAACTTCATAAATAAGACATTTCAGAAACTTTTTTGTTTCCTATAAAAATGAAAAAAAGTCCACTCTACATTCCAAAGATCAGGAACTCTAGCTTGAAAGAATTCAACTAAATAAGATGTAAATAAATTGACTTTCATTCTTAGATCACTTTCATCTTAAAGCTTCTAAATAAACCCAAAGCCTGCAGTCAAAGTGGAAAAAGATGTATTCTTTAACTAACTTCAGCACTCTTTGCGATTCCACTACTTTGTAGCATTCATCATGTGGGAAATTTATCAGCATTTAATCCGAGGTGATTGATGGTTGCATATCAAGGCCCAACATGCTTATTTTTAACAAATCCACATTGCTGTACTTTGAAGAGTTTCTGTACAAAAGTCTGATTCCTAAACTTCTCTCCTGGGATTTCATGTGTTTCTCCTATAGTACTTATGTTCATAGTGAGAAGAATTGGCAGGAAATCACGTAACACACAAAACATTAAAAGAATTCTTGAAATCGTAATCACACGCGTACGTTACGTTGAAAAAATATGAGCGGGACGTTTCGGTACGCGTGTGATTACGATTTCAAGAATTCTTTTAAAGTACTTATGTTACAATGCACTTCAGAAATATGCAATATAAAAAAGAAAAAACATTGTAAAACAAAAATAATTATAAAACAGATGATCCGATGCAGTTTTCTTTTTATGAATCTCCAGAACTGTTACTAGTCATATGATCTTAATTTAGAACTACTGATCCAAGAATAAAAATGGTTCTCTAGTCCACCTAAAAAAAACGAGGGTATAAGTTCAAAATGGTGAGCATTCAGTATCAATGAGCTTGCTGTTTAAAACCTGGGGAAATGGCAGACAAGTAAGGTGAAAGACCACAGATTTGAATCCATGGCTGAGTTGTAAATTCAAAGACCATGCAACTTCATATTGGACAGGTAAAAGCAACTGTGTCTGAAGCAAAATGGAATAATGTTAATTAACAGCTATGCTTCTTATTTAATATTTTAACAGAAACCAGGTAATATCAAAAGCATGAGTACATCATAAATGAAAATTAAGAACTTTTCCTACCAGCTGACTCAATTTTGCTTCTTTAGTGGATGGAATACAACCATCAGAGCCTTCACTGAGGATACACTCTAATGGTAAAGCCAAGTGATCCATTTCATCTTCTTTGCTACCTGAAAATCACCAGAAGCCTACAATTGACAGAACACTTAACACAATATACACAGTCATATCAGAATAATATGACCACCCCCAGAATCACAGTGTACCCACCCAGGTGCATCAGAGTGCACGTGACAAGGTCGACCGCCCAGAGATATAAGCGGGCAAACCAGGACAGATGAGCCATAGTGCATAATGTGAGCACAATGGGCAGAGGTAGTGATTTGATGGATGTTCAAAAAGGAATGATCATCGGCTACTGTGCGCCAAATATGGAAGCACCTTTGTGGGCTGTTCACGAAGTGCTGTAATAAGGGTGTACCAAGAATGGACCGTTAGCACACCGAGTACCTCCCGCAGTCATAACTGTGGATCCCCAAAGGCCGTCGACCCCAAAGAACATTGCGTCCGTTGATTAGTAAAGGGCAATCAACCACGCAAATGAATGCTGGAGCACCCATGTACATTTCCACGATAACAGTAGAGTGAACCCTGTTACGCATGGATCTCCCGAGTCAATGCTGCATCAAGGCACCCACGTTAACCCAGGTCCATCGGCAACAAGGTTTGAGTACGCATGGAACTATAGCATCATTCGACAGTGGAAGAGTGGGAAAAGGTTGCCTTTTCTAATGAATCAAGGTTTCTACTCTGCAGAAGTGACAGGCGGTGGCGGATATGGCGTCAGGCACACGAGAACCAACACCCAGACATGCATGTCGGTCAAGTACAGGCAGGCAGTGGCAGTGTGCATGTCTGTGGGATGTTTTCCTGGTATGACCTAGGACTGCTGGTACCACTGGATGGTCTCTGAACGCCAACAGCTACCTGTCCATCCTCACTGACCACATGCATCCTGTCATGTTGGATGTTTACCCTGGTGACGATGGTGTCTACCAACAGGACAGCTAAGGGGGTGCGTGACTGGTTCTAGAAACAGGACGGTGATGTCTCTGTTCTCCCTTGGCCAGTGAAATCGCCCGCCCTCAATCCCATAGAGCACTTGTGGGACTATTTTGATCAACAGGTTTGACATGCCGACCCAAAACCACATCATCTCCGAGACCTCCATGCTCTGCAGCAGTCTGAATGGGCACAAGTGCCTCGGGCAACCTTCCAGGGCCTCATTGCGTCACATGCCATGCCGTCTTGCCGTGGTTATTCCCAATATTAGGTAGGTGGTTATATTATTCTGATATGTCCATGTATGAATAATATAAAAATGCACAAATCAAAATTTAGTAAACTACATAATAATTAATATGCTATTATGGATGTTCAGAATTTCTTGTTTTTTAATGCCTCTATGCGGGTGTCTTGCACAAGAGGAGTAACTTGCTCATTGTTCTACACACTTCAGTTTGCAGATAGGTACATCTTAATAAACAAAGTAGTTAGCAATATATTTTAGTCAAAACGAATGTCTGGTTTTCAACCATGTGTGAAAATATGAAACAATGAGCAGCTATTAAGATTTTGATGCACAGAAATAAAACTCCCATTACAATTCATCAGTGATTTTAGGTTTTCAAGGTTAAGGTACTGTGGATATAATTACTGTGCATCACTGGGTGAGAAAATCAAAGGATGGTAGCAGAAATTTGGACTTGAATGACCAGTTGCAGTGTCTCACACTGCCTTTCAGGATTTAAACAGGCAAAAAGTCAATGACCTCATTTAAGAAAATTGTTGAATTAGTCAGAGGGTAAGGGGAGAAAAGTTAAATGTTAGTGTCAATGAGATTATTGCAGACCTGGATTAAAAGAAAGTGTTGCCTGATGGGTGCTGTGTTAAGTTTATGCCCAAAATGAAGAAAGTAAGACTGGAAAGAATGTCAATTATTATTAGTTCACTACAAGAGCAAAGGTTATGATTTTATGCACACCATTGCAATAGGTGGTGATAATTCAGTGAATCACTAACACCTGGAAATGAACCATCAGTCACTTGAATATTGTCATCCTATTTCTATCAGAAAAAAAAATTCAAAACTCATCTCACTATTTTCTGAGACTACAGAGGCATTATTTACAAGGAGTATGTGGTTAAAGTTATGAAAATCAACTTCGACAACAACGTAAACACAGTAAAGAACTTGAAGCAAAGAATAAGTCACATACAATATAAAAAAAAAAAAAAGGATCATGCTTCTTTTACATGATAATGCCAGACCCCACACCACAGCACCCACTTTGGTGGCAATGGAGAGCACCTGATTTGAAGTTCTTTCATACCCTCCCTTCAGCATAGATATAGTGTCATCTGACTTCTTGTTGTTTGATGCACTCAAGCAACATCATAAAAGAATTACTTCATGTGTGAGGAGGAAGTTCAAGCTGTCATGGAAAGAACAGCTTCAAGAACACAATGTAGAGTTCCGAGAAGTAAGGGCTTGAAAAAACTTTTCAGGGCTAGCAGCCTTGTATCAAAACAAGAGGGAGATTATGTGAAAAAAAATAAGGTATAAAAACAAATTATACATTCTGTACTATATTTTGTTTCATTTTGATACCTTGTCTGGAAGTCAAGATACAGACATGGAGGCATTACTTTCCAAACAACCTGCATATTTACATTGTTAGGTCACATATAAAGAAAAATGCAATATACATATGTCGGGGGGAAAGGGTGGTAAACAATATTTTTAGTGAAAATGTGAGGCATTACTTATTCCATGCAGATATCCCACTGAACCATCCCAATAACAGTGATGGAAAGTTGCAAAATCATTTTTGGAGCAGGTGAAATACATTTTTGGAACAGGTAAAACACATTTTTTGGAGCAGCAAAATGTGTTTTTGCAGCAGGTAAAATATTAGTAGATAAAACAAACTCTAAAGCAAAAAATGTTTTGGAACTAAATGCACCCTACTCAAATTTAAAACATTTTGCATTGAAATACACACACACATGCAAAGATTTTAGTTTTCAAATAGATCAAAAAATTTGTAACCATAGCAGGATTCTATTATTAATCATTTATTTTACAAAAAATGTTTAATTTTTTGCTGCTTTTCTCAATATTTAATTGCTCACTTCTATTTTTTCCTAATTTTTTAAGATAGTTAGCAATGTTTTGTTTCGCTTCTTTTAATAGTATCTGTCCACTTTCTACTGCATTCATGTCTCTTTTTTTATGCCATATTCAATGTTCACCTCAACATTGTTTAATATTTTACGAGAGGAATCCAACTGCTGCAAAAGTTCAGCTTCTTCCCATTTCAAATCAATCGCCTTGTGAACATTCAATTTCTTCTCTTTTTCGCTTATTTTGCTGCATTTTTCCAGCCCTAATCCGCTCTTGATTTTTTTCCAGGATTCTTTATAAGCTGACAGAAGTTTTTTGGTTACATTAATTTTACTCACATCTCCATTTAGTCTCTTGACACGATCTTTGTGTTTCTTGCCCTCCGATGATGCCTACAATCATCATTGCGGCCACCATGCGCTAGGCTAAAATTGCAGCCACATGGCTTATAAAACGTTTTTCGGTAAAAACTTTAGATGTTTCATAAAAAGGCCTTTCTTTACTGTATATGTATATAGCGATACACTTGACGATAAGTTTGATCTGACTCAGTTCTTTTTGTTGTTATAGCTGTTTCTTTGCTACATTTCATTTTGTTTTAATCTAAATTAACACTTTCCACTCGAATAACTTTTCACCCATCCACACGCAACACTCGTTTTTGTTTGTTTGTTTTTTATGCAGTAGAGGAAACAACTTAGCAGTGAAAGCTCAGCTTTGGCTCGCCAGCCCCGACATATGAGTTACAGAGGCATCATCGGTATGGCGGGTGACACCTGACCTATTCGGCGGAAACGAAATGTCTCGCGAGCACCAACAGGCGAGCTATAGAGGCGTCATTGGCATGGTGGATGACACACGACACGGCGATGACATTTCTTTTTCTCTATTCGATGAAAAATAAATGTCTCGCTAGCCCCGACATACGAGCTACAGGGGCATCATCGGCGTGGTGAGTGACACCCGACCTATTCGACGAAAAAGAAATGTCACGCGAGCACCGGCATGCGAGCTATAGAGGCATCATCCGCATGGAGGGTGACACCTGACATATTCGGCGAAAAAGAAAAGTCTTGTAAGCCTCGACATACAAGTATAGAGGCGTCATAGACGTGGCAGATGACACCCGACACACGAGCTATTCAGTGAAAAAGAAATTCCTCGTGAGCGCCGACATGAGGGCTATGGAGGCATCATTGGCATGGTGGATGACACACGACACGCCGATGATGTTTCTTTTTCTCTATTCGATGAAAAAGAAATGTCTCGTGAGCCCCAACATACGAGCTACAGGGGCATCATTGGTGGTGAGTAACACCCGACCTATTCGACAAAAAGAAATGTCTCGCGAGCACAGACATGCGAGCTATAGAGGCATCATCCGCATGGAGGGTGACACCTGACATATTCGGCGAAAAAGAAATGTCTCTTAATCCCCGACGTACGAGTATAGAGGCGTCACAGATGTGACAGATGACATCCAACACACGAACAATTCAGTGAACAAGAAATTCCTCGCGAGCGCCGACATGAGGGCTATAGAGGCGTCATCGGCATGGTGGGTGACACTCGAAATGCTGATGATGTTTCTTTTTCTCTATTCGGTGAAAAAGAAATGTCTCGCTAGCCCCGACATACGAGCTACAGGGGCCTCATCGGCGTGGTGAGTGACACCCGACCTATTAGACGAAAAAGAAATGTCTCGGGAGCGCCGACATGCGAGCTATAGAGGCATCATCGGCGCGGTGGGTGTTTCTGCCACACGAGCTATTCGGCGATCTCGTAATGTCGGATGTCACCCGACAGTCAAGTAAAAAGGGTTAAAACGTTTGCACCGAAATTTTCGCAAGCACAAAGCCACATGTAATCAAAGTAAAGAGTTAGCAAAGGCGCTGAGCTGAGCTCCCTCTCAGCTTTAACGCACAGCACTCTCAAATGGCTGTACAGCGAAACACGTGACAAAACTCTGCCACCGTTGGCGGGGGAAGTCAGAACATCGACGGCGTATAAAGAGTATCTAAACTGCGTGGTTCTGGGTGACTTCCATAAAACCGTAAGATGATTTGTACAAATTACGGAAAACCCATAAATGTTGGCATCTCTGAATACCTAGGAATCCTTTAGAAACCGTACCACCGTATCCTATCACGGGAGAGCCATTTTTCGTTGTCCTCCGCGTGAACGAAATAACTAACGACTGACCTTACGCTGTATTTACATAATCGCGCACCTCCGCCGGAACGAAATAACTGCGCCATCCCAAAGCGCAGGGAACGACATATAAACAATCTCAATTGCACAACAGTCCGAAAGACCACAAAACCATCTGTAAACACTCTATCAAGATTTTATAACGTACAGCATCATTTCTCCTACATACCACGTGATTACAACAAAACTCCTGCTCCATACGCTCAACTTTCGCGAAACATTTTTGCCACTTATGCCGAAAAAAAAAAAAAATGAATTAGAAGGTAGGTGAAAAACATTTCGAAATGTTGGGATTGGCAGTACGTGTTGATTAAGCGTCGTTATACGTTTAACCAAATAACGTGTAGACCTTAAAAAGCGTCATTGGAATCGCAGTTTAAAATGACATTTTTTGAGGTGAAAACAATTTTTCGTTCGGCAGTTTTTGCTGTGGAATGCCGTTTCAGTGCAGTTGGGCGCAAATATTAAATTTTTTCGTAATTTGTAGCAGTTTGGTGCAAGATAATGAAATTGGCGCAGTTCGGCGCAAACTTTCCATCACTACAATAAGAATCTTAAAAAAATTCATGGGAGGCAGGGTTTCGGACATTACTAATGATACTTACACATAAGTTACAACTTCAGGGTCAGCCCCTTGCATTCACATTTTAAAAAATGCTGTTTGTAGGCATAGTCTGAACTGAGGAAACATTAAAACAAGTTTCACCCAAAAATGGTATATTTTAAAAGATTCTTAAGTGTGAATGTGTGGAGGGTGAGGAGGAAATCAATATTTTTTTGCACCTGGAAAGCTAGTACAAAGATATAGGTATATTTCAACATACCCACTTATCTTTATGAACTATGTTATTACCCATGATAAGACGACTACTGTCCCTGCCAGTCATCAAACAAATTAGGATATAAAATACAAGGCAAGACCAATAACAAAAAAAAAAAATAATCAACTCTGTAGTATCAGTGAGCAGGCTCAACATGATGCACAACAAAACAAATAAAGTTGATCATATCCATTACATGAATATGTGAAAAAAATATTTTAATGACAGTTTACTTGGCATTGTCTGTCTCTTTACTCATAACAGGAGAATTTCATTGTACTAAGCATCCTTGAAGTGGATAAGAAGATTCTGCAAGCTAAATTCAAACATATTAGCATCCATTTTAGTAAATAAATGATGGGCATTCCCCCAGTAGCAGAAACAGTGCGGCGTGGCGCAGATTACTTTGACCTTTGCAGATTGCTTTTAGAAAGTTTCAAAAGTTTATATTATTTATTTCATATATTAAAAAAAAAATTCTTTGCTATTTGCTGAACTCACTACAGGAGCAGAAACAGTACAACATGGCGACATCCGGCTCAGGTTTTCGGAAAGGTGTGCAAGACTGTCCCCCCCTTCTTTGCATCCATTATTTTCAAACATATCTGCATCCATTTCAGTAAATAAATGATGGGCATTCCCCAGTAGCAGAAACAGTGCGACATGGCGCAGATTACTTTGACCTTTGCAGATTGCTTTTAGAAAGTTTCAAAAGTTTATATTATTTATTTCATATATTAAAAAAAAAAAAACTTTGCTATTTGCTGAACTCACCACAGGAGCAGAAACAGTACAACATGGCGACATCCGGCTCAGGTTTTCGGAAAGGTGTGCAGACTGTTTTTTTGTTTTTTTTTTACTATTTCTTTAACATTCATTGTTTCTAGCCTTCCTTACAATTTTAAAGCAAAGAAAGGAAATTCTGGTGCGATTTTAATGTTGTATCCCACTTCCAGACCTGAAGTTATATCAACAGATCACGAAGGCAGTTATTTTATTTCATTTTATTTTAATTTTCTTTCTTCCTTATTTTACAAACACATAACTTCGAGTTGGGGAGACATATTGCTTTCATTCAAAGCTAGGAAGCTTTTGCGCACTTTTAACGGCTTTTCCGTTTCCATAACGTCCGTCTTACGCTGCATTTCAGGAGCTGATGGCCACAATTTTTCTTTTTTTTTTTTTTTGGCGTCCATATAATCTCATTTGTTAGATTTATGTAATTTTTTTTTTTTACAAAACTAATATTTTTAAAGCGCTTTCAACATTCTCTTCTCCGCTTTTCGCTGCCGTCGGTGTTCCTGAACTTGACGTCCAAATTTTTCTTCTTTTTTGTTCTTCTTCCAGATGGCTTCATCTCAGATTTATAAAGCTATTGCTTCTTCTTCTTCTTTTTTTTTCAAAAATCATATTTTTATGCATCTTTTATCACTCCGTTTCCACAACTTATTATGCTGCATTTTGGGAGCTGATGATCACAAATTTTCCGTTTTTAGCTTCCAGATAGCTTTGTTTCAGTTTGATTAAAGAGGTGTGTGTGCGTTTTCTTGAAGAGCAATATTTTTTTAGCGTTTGCAACATTTCGTTCTTCGTTTCCAAGGCATTCCGAAAGTTGACAGTCGCAGGTTTGTTTGTTTGTTTTTACTTCTTTTTAATTTTCCGAGATAGCTTTATCTTAGTTAGATTGAGGTGAAAGTGTGTGTGTGTGTGTGTGTGTGTGTGTGTGTGTGTGTGTGTGTGTGTTACTAAAATCGTATTTCTATCTTTTAAAATCACATATTTAATGTCTCTTGTTGCATTTCCATGGTCATATTATGCAGTATTCCAGTAGCTGATGGTCACAATTATTTTTCTTTTTTTATTTACTTTCAGATAATTTCATTTCAGATTGATGATGGGCAGTTTTTTTTTTCTTTACAAGAACTCTTGCCTTATTTCTCACTTTAATTTTATTATTTTTGGGGGGTTTAATTATATCAGTCTAAATGCTCCCACCACATTTTAATAAATTCACTAAATTTTTCTCAAAAACTGCAGTCAAATCACAAAATAGATTTTAAACAATAATATGATTGCTATCATTTCCACATTTGATATGATCTTACACAGCTGTCTGAATCATCAGCTGATGAGGTCTCCAATAGAACAGAACTGCTGCAGGAAATAATAAGAGCACAACTGCATCAGGTGGAATATCCTTTAAAGGATGAAGCTGAAAGTTTAATAGATTAACTAAATGAAAAATGAAAAAAATTTTTTTTTTACAAATTTCGAATTATTTACTATTGTTTATACTTCCTGATTATTTAAAAAAAAATCAAAAGCATTTAAAGAATGTTGTTTAAATTCTGAATAAAATAAAACCCTTCTTTTTTTTAATCAGGGAAAAAGCTAGTTTGATTATTGCAATTGAATACTAATTTATAGTTATCAAAATCACAAATTTGCTGATTTTCTAAAATTTTGCTTTGATGCGTTGCAGAATGATAATTTTTTTAGAAAAATTAATATTTAGGCTTTTCTTTATTTTGCAGACAGTTTTTAGATTTTCCTTTCTACGTTGCAGAGTCCTGAAAAAGATTCTGCTTCAGGGGGCATTCCAAACAGCGAACTCAAACAGAAGATCCTGAAATCTCTATAAAACAACTGCAACTCTGTATGCAATTATGCAATGTCAGATTATTATAGTCTACAGGCAAACATGAAATACAAAAATAAAATTGCAGTTTAGAACTTTTACAGCGGCTAATCATAAATCCAAATACGCATAAAGTATATAATTGTTAATATGTATGGAAATTTTCTTTCAAACTCACTGTACATTATAAAAAATTGTTTCAAACTGAATACTAAATTGATAAATCTTTGCAAAAAACAACATTTAATCATCATCTGACAAATGAAAAGCTACCTTCAGTTCCACATCTACTGGGGAAAAAAAAAAAAAAAGTGACACAGTCATTTTTTCCAACAGAGCCACTACTTTAGCTCTTAAAATAATACAGGGTGATTCCTGATTTTCAATGCTGACATAATTTCTTAAGGGAAGCACACAATATCATGAATTTCATGAACTACATACACCATTGCTCTTAAGAATCAAAGTGTGATATGTGCATTTTATTTATTTATTTATTTATTTATTTTGTAATGTTCGGGTGGTACTGGGGCCCATGGTTCCAGCACAGCTGCCTATAAAGCAAAGAGACTTGCCAATGGTGGGGTTCATGCTTGAATGCATCGCTTCACTTCACCCCACAGATGCTCAAGTGGGTTCAAATCCAGAGAATGAGAGGGTCAATTGAGGGTTGTCAATTCAATGGAATGCTCTTCCAACCAATCCTTTGCCAAACAGAAGCAATGAGACAGAGTATTGTCTTGCTGAAAGAAGACATCCTGCAGTGAGAAATAGATAGCAATGAACAGGAGCAGTTTGTTGGAGAGTGTGTCAGCATAGCCTTGTGCAGTGACTGTTATCTCTGTAGGTATAAGGGACCCCAAGATGGCCCATGTAAATACTTCCCAAAACATTAAACAGTCTCCATCAGTCTGTAGTAGCAATTTAACAGTTGGGGTCCATGGTCTTGTGTAGTCTACAGCACATAGCACCCTCCCATTGGCATGTTGTAGTTGGTACCTCAATTTGTTGGACCAAGCTACCCATTCCCAATCTATCATGATACAATTGCAATGTTCCTTTGCTCACTGCCGCCTCATGCTTGGTGATATGCTGTTCACAAAAGTACTTGATGTGGAGCATCAGCTGTCATAGCCCAGTCGGACCATTGTAAATCAAATGTTCTTTGCACAAACCTCTGTAGATGCCACTTCATTAAATACCAAAGTTATCCTCTCTACTGTGACCCTCTACTTCAATGTTAAGTTATGGGAGAAGAGATGTTCACCTTGAACATCAACAGCTCATTTATGACTGCATTTTTTTTTACAAGAAAAGTTTGTATTTCTTTTTGGAGCTAACCTCTGAATCTCAGAGAACAGCTTAGTGATGCGTATGTATGTATTTACAAGAGGCCAGCAGTTTTGATGTAGTCTTGATAGATACGTGCTACTGCTGCACGGGGAAATCCTATGCGCTCTGCAGTCATGAAAACAGAGCACCCATTTTCCTCACGCTCACTATTTGCCCATGATCGAACTCGCTCAGGTAACACTGTTTGCCCCTCATCACAGTCGCAGGTATGCTATACAGCAAGTAGGTATCTGACCTATTTAAAACAAACAATGATTTCTATTGGCCACATTATTCTGGCTTTGTAGGGCAGGTTTGTGAATGGGTGTGGCGTGCATTGGGTTGATGCATAAGTTCATGCCATTTTATTTCACGTGTTTCCCAGGTCAGTAGTGACAATGCAGATGGCCAGTTGTATATCAAAATGTAGCCAGTAATATCATATATCTAAATCATATTGCATTGTGTGATTGTGGTTAATGGTTTTTTGGTTTTCATGTCTGGAAGTATCGAGTGTCAAGTAGAGAGGAATGAGCATTTCCGACATCTGCTCCTCTACAAGTTTAACAAGGGATTCACAGCCGCCAAGGCTACTCAACAAATTTGTGCTGTGTATGGGGAGGATGCTATTGCTCTGAGGACAGCCCGCAAATGGTTTGAGCAGTTCTGAGGTGGCAATTTTGACATCAATGACTCTCCACACTTAGGTAGTCCATCTCACTTTGGTGAGGATCATTTGAACCATCTCATCCACTTGGATGTGTGTCAAACCACACGTGAATTGGCCACTGAGACGGACTGTGATCAGGCCACCGTGGTGCGACACCTGGAACATATAGAAAAGGTCCAGAAATTGGGGTCTTGGGTGCCTCACACTCTCAACGAGGACAACAAGAATCAAAGTGTTGCCACATGTGGTTCCTTGCTCGCCCATTATTGCGAATGTTCTCAGCAACACAAACCCTTTCTGTCGCATATTGTTACTGGAGATAAAAAGTGGTGCCTGTACGTGAATTTCAGGCACCAGAGGGAATGGTTAAGCCCAAACAAGATGCCCACACCACGTCCAGAACATGACCTTCATCCTGCGAAGATCACGTAGTGTGTCTGGTGGGATATGGAAGGCATTATTCACTGAGAAATGCTGCCGAGGAATCAGACCATCAACATTACACTCTATTGTGAGCAACTCCGCCATGTGGAGGGTGCAATTCAGCAGAAACTGCCACATCAGCACCATGGTGTCCTTCTCCAACATGATAATGCATGCCCTCACAGTGTAAACATGACCAAAATGGCCATTCAGAACATGAAATGGGAGACCTTCTATATCCGGCCTATTCCCCAGATGTTGCCCTTTCACACTATCACCTGTTCTGATCTCTGTCGAATGCACTCCATGGCTGAACGTTCAACAATGATGTTGATCTCCAGAATTTCCTTGATGATTTCTTCCCAGCAAAACCTGTATGTTTTTTCAAGAATGGCATTGCAGACCTATCCAGACATTGGAACACCATCGTAAATAAGTGGGGGGGGGGGATACATAATTGATTGATTTCGTTTTCCCTTCTGATGTAATACATTCCTGTAGTGCGGTGAAAAAAATGACATGAACTTATGCATCAACCCAATATAATGAATTCTACTCTCAACGTGCATAGTACCACAGCCAAGTTTCCTTCTGACAGTGCAAAATGCCAAATCATTTTAGTAACAACTGTCTATACTTACATATAAACCAAAAGTTTTTGGAAATATGCAGCAGGTCAATAAAAAAATAGGGCTGAACTTTCTGAAGTGCTACATGAATTCTCCAGTGAAATTTGCCGGTGGGGTTGTTTACATTTTCAGTGATGGAACTGCAAAACCATTTTTGGAGCAGCAAAATGCATTTTTGGAGCAGGTAAAATACATTTTTGGAGCAGGTGTACAATACATTTTTGGAGCAGGTGTACAATACATTTTTGGAGCAGGTGTACAATACATTTTTGGAGCACCAAAAATGCATTTTTGGAGCAGGTAAAACATATTTTTAGAGCAGGTAAAATACATTTTTGGAGCAGGTAAAATACATTTTTGGAGCAGCAAAATGTGTTTTTGGAGCAGATAAAATATATTTTTGGTGTAAGAAAACATTTTTTAGAGCAGGTAAAATATTAGTAGATAGAACAAACTCTTAAGCAGAAAATGTTTTGGAAATAGGTGCCCCCTACTCAAATTTAAAACATCTTGCATTGAAACACACACACATATATGCAAGCCTTTTAGTTTTCAAATAGATCAAACAATTTATAATCATAGCAGGATTCTATTATTAATCATCTATTTTACAAAAAATGTTTAATTTTTTGCTGCTTTTTTCAATATTTAATTGCTCACTTCTATTCTTTTCTAATTTTTTAAGATAGGTAACAATGTTTTGTTTTGCTTCTTTTAATAGTATCTATCCACTTTCTATTGCACTCATGTCTTTTTTTTATGCCACATTTAATGTTCATCTCAGCATTGTTTAACATTTTATGAAGGAATCCAACTGCTGCAAATGTTCAGCTTCTTCCCATTTCAAATCATCTTGTGAACATTCAATTTCTTCTCTTTT
The DNA here is from genome assembly GCA_039090855.1 of Macrothele yani. NCBI lineage: Eukaryota > Metazoa > Arthropoda > Arachnida > Araneae > Macrothelidae > Macrothele > Macrothele yani. The sequence continues at coordinate 95,108,109 of CM076993.1, forward strand.
TTGCTTGTTTTGCTGCATTTTTCCAGCACTAATCTGCTCTTGATATTTTTTCCAGGATTCTTTATAAGCTGTCAGAAGTTTTTTGGTTACATTAATTTTACTCACATCTCCATTTAATCTTTTGACATGATCTTTGTGCTTCTTGCTCTCCGCATGACGCCTACAATCATCGCGGCCGCCTTGCAACAGGCTAAAATTGCAGCCACATGGCTTATAAAACGTGATTTAGCAAAACTTTAGATGCATCATAAAAAGGCCGTTCTTTACTATAAATACTGCGATACACTTGACGATAAGTTTTATCTGACTTCGTTCTTTTTGTTGTCATAGCTGTTTCACTGCTACGTTTCGTTTCGTTTCGTTTCGTTTTAATCTAAATTAACCCTTTCCACTCAAATAATTTTTCACCCATACTCACACAGAACTTGCATTTTTTTCTTCCTTTTCTGTAGTAGAGGCCACAACTTAGCAGTGAAAGCTCAGCTTTAGCTCGCCAGCCACGACATACGAGCTATAGAGGCATTATTAGCATGGCAGCTGACACCCCACCTATTCGGCAAAAAAGAAATGTCTCACTAGCGTCGACATGCGAGCTAGAGGCGTCATCGGCATGGAGGGTGCCACCCGACACATACGATATTCGGCGAAAAAGAAATATCTTACAAGCCCTGACCCACGAGCTATAGAGGTGTAATGAGTACACAGGATGATACCCGACACTCAAGCTATTCGGCGAAAAAGAAATGTCTCGCAAGCCCCGACATACGAGCTATAGAGGTGTCCTAGATGTGGTGGATGACACCCGACCTATTTGGCGAAAAAGAAATTCCTTACGAACGCCGACATCCGAGCTATAGAAGCGTCATAGGCATGGCAGACAATACCCGCACGCGAGCCATAGAGGCGTCATCGGCATGGCGGGTGACACCCGACACGCAGATGACGTTTCTTTTTCTTTATCCGATGAAAAAGAAACGTTTGCGAGCCCAGACATGCGAGCTATAGGGGCGTCATCGGCATGGCAAGTGACACCTGACCTATTCGACGAAAAAGAAATGTCTCGCAAGCACCGACATGCGAGCTATAGAGGCGTCATCGGCATGAAGGGTGCCACCCGACACGAGCGATATTCGGTGAAAAAGAAATGTCTGGCAAGCCCCGACCCACGAGCTATAGTGGCGTAATGAGCGCAGCGGATGACACCCGACACGCAAGTTATTCGTCGAAAAAGAAATGTCTCGCGAGCGCCAACATGCGAGATATAGAGGCATTATTGGCATGGAGGGTGACACCCGAGATGTTCGGCGAAAAAATATCTCGCACGCCTCGACATACGAGCTATTGAGGCGTCATAGACGTAGCGGATGACACCCAACCTATTCGGCGAAAAAGAAATTCTTCACGAGCGCCGAAAACTGAGCTATAGAGGCGTCATAGGCGTCGCGGATATCACCCGACACGCGAGCCATAGAAACGTCATCATCATGGCGGGTGACACCCGACATGCAAATGACGTTTCTTTTTCTTTATCTGGTGAAAAAAGAAACGTCTCGCGAGCCCCGACATGCGAGCTATAGGGGCGTCATCGGCGTGGCGAATGACACCCAATCTAATCAACAAAAAGAAATGTCTCGTGAGCACCGACATGCGAGCTATAGGCGTCATCGGCATGGAGGGTGCCACCCGACACGTGCGATATTCGGCAAAAAGAAATGTCTGGCAGGCCCCGACCCACGAGCTATAGAGGCGTAATGAGCGCGGCGGATGACACCCGACACGCAAGTTATTCGGCGAAAAATAAATGTTTCGCAAGCGCTAACATGAGAGATATAGAGGCATTATTGGCATGGAGGGTGACACCCGAGATGTTCGGCGAAAAAGAAATGTCTTGCAGGCCCCGACATCCGAGCTATAGAGGCGTCATAGACGTGGCGGATGACACCAGACCTATTCGGCGAAAAAGAAATTCCTCACAAGCGCTGGCATCCGAGCTACAGAAGTGTCATTGGCGTCACGGATGACACCCGACCTATTTGGTGAATAACGAAATTCCTCGCGAGTGCCGACATGCGAGTTATAGAGGCGACATCATCATGGCGGGTGACACCCGACACGCAGATGACGTTTCTTTTCTTTATCCGGTGAAGAAACGTCTCGCGAGCTACAGGGGCGTCATCAGCGTGGTGAGTGACACCCGACCTATTTGATGAAAAAGAAATGTCTCGCGACCACCGACATGTGTGCTATATAAAGGCGTCATCGGAGTGGCGGGTGAGCTATTCGGTGATTTCGTAATGTCGGGTGTCACCCGACAGTAGAGTGGAAAGGGTTAAAACGTTTGCACCGAAATTTTCACAAGCACAAAGTCACGTGCAATCAATGTAAAGAGTTGGCAAAAAACGCTGAGCTGATTTCCCTCTCGACTTTTGCGCATGGTACTCTCAAATGGCTGTATAAGGAATCACGTGACAAACTCCGCCTCTGTTGGCGGGGGAAGTCAGAACATCCAAGGCGCATAAGGGACTATCTGTAAAGTGCATTTTTTCGACCAAAAGACGGTAAAAAAATAGAAATTGCGTGCAAGGACCTTGCAAGGGCGTTTCCGCAGTTTTTTTGGGTGACTTCCGTAAAACCGTAAGATGAAGTGAAAATCCCTAAAAGTTGGCATCTCTGAATACCTATGAATGCTTTAGAAACAGAACCATTGCATCATGCCACGGGAGAACCATTTTCAGTCGCCCTCTGCGTCAACGAAATAGCTAATGACTGACCTTACGCTGTATTTACGTAATCACGCACCTCGCCCGGAATGAAATAACTGCGCCATCCCAAAGAGCAGGGAACGACATACACTATCTACCAACAAGTAATTGGACACCTGTGATAGCAAAGGAAAACGAAGTTTATTCACCTTCAATAGTTGGTGGAGCCTCCACGAGCGGCGATTACAGCTGCGACCCTCCGGGGCATACTCTCAACCAGGCGTTGCACGACGGCTAGCGGTATTTTCTTCCACTCGGCTTGGAGAAGACAGGTCAGTTCCTTCACCGATTTTGGATGGTGGGGACACCCCTTAAGTCGACACTCCAACTAGTCCCAGAGGTGCTCGATAGGGTTAAGGTCCGGGCTCTGCGCAGGCCAGTCCATTCGATTAACCCCATTGTCACCATACCAAGCCATGGTGGACCTCGCAGCATGACAGGTGGCATTGTCATCCTGAAAGTAACATGGGCCCACCCCATAAAACTGCCACAACGTAGAAAGTGCATGGTCACCCAAAACGGTGCAGTAAGTCTCGGCGTTGAGTCTACTAGGAATTGTGACCAAGGGTCCCGTGCCATACCAGGAGAAACACCCCCATAGCATAATTCCACTGCCGCCGAACTTCACAGTTGGCAAAATACATTCCGGCAGGAGGCATTCTCCAGGCAGACGCCAAACCCAGACCCTGCCATCCAAACGGTAGAGGGTGAACCTTGATTCGTCGCTCCAGAGAACCTGTTTCCACTGTTCAACGGTCCACTGTCGACGTTCTTTGCACCACGTTAGCCGAGCAGCGCTATTGAACTTGGTGATCAAAGGCTTGTGGGCGGCAGCACGTCCATGATAACCAAGCAGATGGGCTTCCTTATGGATGGTATTCATCGAAAGAACACTCCCGGATGCCTGTTGAAACTCCTCGCGGATGTGGCCCATCGATTTGGTGCAGTCCTTCCGAATTTCTCTGGCCAGCACCCGTTGGTCTCTTACTCCCAGTTTTGTGGGTTTGCCGGGTCGGGGCACATTCCGACAGTCACCTCTCATCTTCCACTTGCCAATCACGTAGGCCACTGTCAATTTTGGGTACTTCAACTCGCTGGATATGTCACGTATGGATAGGCCATTTCTGTGATACCCGACGATTACACCTTTCTCGAAATCAGAGAGCTCCGAACTGCATGGCATCTTGCATGTGACTGGTTGCGTTGTTGTTTCTCACACGATATTTAATGGCGGTGGCCATGACATGTATGAGGACCACAGATATCTTCGATTGCAGGGGTGTCCAATTACTTGTTGGTAGATAGTGTATAAACAATCTCAATTGCACAGCACTCCGAAAGACCACCAAACTATCAGTAAACAATCTTCATCAGGATTTCATAACGTACAGCATCATTTCTCCTACATACCACGTGATTACAACAAAACTTCTCCTCCATAAGCAAAAACAATTTAATTTCCTACATCGCGAAAATTGTTGTTTTTTCGTCACTTTTGCCGAGAAAACAACGAATTAGAAGGTAGGTGAAAAACATTCCAAAATTTTGGGATTGGCGGTACAGTATGTGATGATTAAGCATCGTTTTCACCAAATTACGCGTAGACCTTAAAAAGCGTCATTCGATTTAACGTTTAAAACGGCACTTTTTAACGTGAAAACATTTTTTTGCTCGGCAATTTTTGCTGTGGATTGCCGTTTCGGCGCAAATATAATTTTTTTCGTAATTTGTAGCAGTTTGGCGCAAGATAATGAAATTGGCGCAGTTCGGCGCAAATTTTCCATCACTGCATTTTAGACTGCTGCTCTTCACAATAGTTTTCTGACCAAGTCAGTTTTATCTCCTCACACGGGTTCCCACTCTTTTTTCCTCACAAAAAAAATAAGCACTTTTTAAAGATTTTTAAGCAGTCCTACAAATTTTTTAAGGGCCTTACCAACTGCATATGCAACAATGATATATGCACAAATTCAGTTTTACCCATGACTTAACTGTTCAAATAAAGAATACTGATGAAGTTTGCAATATTTTTTCTTATAATTTAAGTTTGTGGATGTAATGAATTATAATTTATGCAATTTAAAATACAGTTCTGCTAGTCAAATCAGCCTTCCCATCTGAGAGAATAACTCCTTATGTAATAAAGCATATATAAATTGTAAAACTGTAGTCAAAGTTATGACTATGAGCTCAAGAGTTTGATTTTGCACATAAAAGTCTCATGGTTTAAACTTCAATAACAAGGTCAAAATATGTTAAAGATTTATTTTTCTCATGGTATAACAAAATAATTGTTACTTGCATATAAAAAAAAGGGTGGGAAATCCAAAAGTGAAATATCAGTACCAAGAGATAGTGATGGACCGTGTTGAGTGGAATCTGCTGGTTGTGTTTAATTTAGCCTATGGTCCTTTACTTTTTTTCAGCAAAGTACTTATTTTGCATGGCCCCATTTTCTCCCCTGTGCTTTCAGCTAAGGTCATCAACATAGCCTACCTGCAGCAAAAGTTCTAGACACTACTTTGTACTTCTGTATTTTGTGCAGCCAGTTAGGAAAAATAAGCACTTTTTAAGTACTTTTTTGAACGTTTGGCAAAAAATAAACTTTTACGCACCCTTAAAAATATAAGCACTTTTTTAAGGACTTTTAAGCATTTATAAGGACTGTGGGAACCCTGTCAGTTATATCCTCAGCTGTTTCCCCTCAAAAGTGTGTGTGTGTGGGGGGGGGCACTAACAATAACTGGCAGGTATGTTTATTCTGCTCTGAAGACATCATGGAGAAACGTCACTTTTTCGTCAGCTAACGACACATGTGCAATGCAAAAGGAGACAATTGTAATCATTGGCACTGATGTGCCGTATTTTCACTGTTGTTGATGTAGCCACTATTTCAGGAAACTTGAAAATTGCATTGCCCTGGAGCAGGAAACGAACCCGTACCTACCGATTACCAGTCGAGCATCCTATCCATTACACAACCCAGGACACGGAAGTTCCAAGTTCCAAGCAACAGAATGTTAAAGGGTTGTGTAACAGATAGCATGATCGACCGGTAATTGGGAGGTGAGGGTTCGTTTTCAGCTCCAGGGCAATGTAATTTTCAAGTTTTCTTAATGAGTGGCTACAAGGACAACAGTGAAAATACGACACATCAGTGCCAATGATTACATTTGTATCACCTTCTATGTATTACAGAAGAATTATTTCTTCGGGGAAATTCGTTTTCCATGTATGTAAGATGTTCTATGGAGACACTGATTTCACACTGAAGAAGAAAATTATGATTACAGAGATTTTTCACATTCCTACCTATGTATTTTACTGTTGTTCACTGAAATGATATATATATTCTTAGAAGAATATGACACTGTTTTGCATTTCACTATTTATATTGCCTAGTGGCACACTGAAAGTTACAGTCTCAAAGTAAGGAAATTGCTGACAACCGCACCAGGAGGAATCAGGTAACACTTCTTTGAAAGTACTTCCAAAATTAAAATAAAAAATTACAAAATATTTTTTTTCACCCAGAGTAGGATTGCAACGGGAATAGGTGCCATTAATATGATAAGTGCAAAACCTAATACTGTTTCAAATTGAGACAAATTGTCAATTTGAAAACTGTTTCAAATTGTCACCTTGGAACACTGTCTTTTGAACTGGACAAGCAGTGAGTCAGACACCAGATAAATAAATCACTTAGTTGTTTGCAGACCTACACACAATCAGTCAGGCATCTCTCCTCTCCCGAGCTGTCACAGCCATGTGTGGTATTGGCCCTTGCACTGACACAGCTGGCAGAATCCGTCGGCAAGGTTAGCGCTACAGAACAGCAAAGATGTAGTATTTTATGAAAGGTGGTAACTTGGAAAAGGCAGACATTGACCTTGTTACTTCTTGGGTGAAAGAATTGTGGGACACAATTTCACCAGAAAGCGGTTAGAGAGTCTTTCAAAAATTGCTGCATAAGTAAGGCCATTGTTGTAACAGGAGTTATCTGGAATTCTAATAGTGAGTCATACTTTGAAGAATTTTACAGAAGATGATTTCAGAATTAAGCAACTTACGTAAAGCTTTACTCAGATTAATGTATTTAATCCCCTCCATTATGAAGATCTGTCAATCTAGAGGCCAGAAACATCAGGTTAATGCTTTTAATTCTCTTCCTCTAGATTTTTGTCAGCCTAGAGGCCAGAAACGTCTGAGAAAATAAAAGAACTCAGAGGAAGTGAAGACATAAAAGTAAAGTTCTTCAAGATCGAAGAGAATTAAATAATCTCAGAAATTTGCCCAATTCATTTCAATAAAATGTTTTCCAAAATGCTGAAATTTAATGTCAGTTTATATGTAGGTCAAAGTTTTTCACAAACTTTTAGCTGTTGAAGTAGGGGGGAAGAACAACAGCTAAAAGTTTACATGCAAGACTGGCTTATACATGAGCATGTACTTCACCAAGACACTTCTTAGCAATAAGTAAATCATTTAAATATATTAGAAGGATAGTATTTCTTGATCTCTTTATTTGGGAGGGGGTTCAACCCTGAATCTGCAACAAGAGTAATTTCACATAAAAATCACAAGAGAAGTAAAATATTTTACTCAGATTCCTGTGTACAATTAGTTACAACAAACTATACTCCATATTAGGTACTTACCAATATTGGGTGGCATGCCTGATGGAGGTCTCATAATAGAATTTGGATTGAAGTATATATTTGGAAAGTGAGACTGCATAGAGAATGAGTTAATAATCTGAAGAGGTAACTGCTGTGATGAAGATACTGAAGGCATTTGTGAATAGGATAGGTGATGAGCTTGCTGCAAATAGAAATTTCAACAAAATTACAACAAATGAAAAACAAACAAAAACACTGCAAAACAATATTTCACAAATTCAGTTATTTAGAGTATAATTTTAAAAAATTCCATCACTTAATTCAGCATTTTGGACACTCCTCGACATCTTAAGGCTATTTATTCTTATGGACTGTGTCCAACTCAAATTTTAACAAAGGTGCAATTAATTTTAACAAAGGCACAATCCAATTCATGCTGCAAAGGGCATACACATACTCAGCAACCTATGTGCAGCAACAACGGGAAATTAAAATAATAAAGGCTTTAGCCAAGAGACATGGCTACAGTGAGTAAATGGACCTTAATAAAATAAGGGTAGGCCAGCAAATTACCTTGGAACGGGATGTTGCTCAACGAAAATATGTGGGTCGATGAATTGCAGTCCTAGGATTACACCTGTCAGAAAAAAACTCTGTATCTGTCATTAAAAACATCTGTAGGAAAAATAACATCGATTTTGGTGTAAAAACAATGAATATCCTTTCCTTGGTCAAGAAGAACCGGGATCCCATAGGAATGAATAATAAATATGGAATTTATAAAATCCCTATGTAAGCTGGGGAACCTATGGAACTCAACAATGTGTACATCAGATCAACTTCCTGCACATTACAAACTAGGATTAAAGAATATAGATAAAATGTGCATACCGGCTCGGATGCAACCTCCTGTCATGTTTAGTATAGAGGTTTATATTATCCAGATTGGAATGAGGCATCAATTTTGACCACCCCAAGTACAAGATCTTCTCTACTGTTAACGGAAAGTTTATATATCCTAAGCTATCGCCAACAGTGCTGCAATGATAACATACTGCAACATGTGCAACAAGCATGCAGGCTCATGTTGTTCACCCAAAATAATGAAAATGCAGTGGAACTGATTAAGGAATTTGAGTTATGATGTTCCATATCACCATGGTCTATTGGAGTGCTGCGTCTGCTCACATCTTGCATCTTAAGTCACCAAGTGTGTTGTCTGTACATATATATAAACTCTCATGACTCTGTTCTCACTTGGTTTCTGCATCTGAAGATGGATCCATGGTGGATCCGAAAGTTCTTATGCAATTTTTAACTTGATTTTAGTATTGTAAATATCTTTTTAACTTGTATCATCTAATTTTATTGCTTCATAAATAATTGTGCAAAGACGGCAAATATGAGTTTCTTATCACTACTATCCTTTTAACAAAGGTGGATTTTGCTGAGTATACTATGCCAGGGGTCGCACTGCCAATCGCATTCTTTGCAATTTGTGGGGGAAAAATCGTTAAGGGGATGGAAAAAAGTTTTGTCGAAAATATAGGTGATTACCTTTTTGCATTTCAATTATAACACTTTGGCAAAAAAAAAAAAATGAATTTGAAGAAACTTAAAAAAAGCCAGAGCAACAACTGCTCTGCTATTTCTACACAACACAACAGATATTCTTACACAGTTAATGCAAAACTCAATGGAAAGATCAAATGCACATGCTATGATGTGTAACAGATCTTTGTTTTTAGGATAAAGGATTAGGGACTGTCATTAACTGAACATTGCATCTACTAATAGCAGAAAGAAAAGTAGAGGACTTGTTTTTTCTTCAGGGTTATCCACAGCTTTATTAACTTCTTTTTCTACAGCAAACTGTAAATGGTGAACTAATAACCTACAGGCTGAGCTCTGGAAAAAGTGACTATATACACACAACTGGGTATACATAGCCAAATAATTCAAAGCAAATGCAGGAGTTACTTGGTACTTGGGTGGCATGCATAGCAAACCATGCAGTGTGGAGTGGTACCTAAATACAAGCAGAGTGAGACTTTAAGAGGGTCATTCAAAAAGTTCATGTTCTAACACATACAGGAAAGCTTCACTGATTCCTTTATTTATTCTCAGATATATATAATCCACTGCTACCCCCCCTCCCACACACACACAATTTTTCCATCCAATTCTTTAGTGCAGTGCTGTTTAACTGGTAGCCCACAGAATTAAATTTTGTGGCCTGTGAATGAAGAATAAACCAAATTTCATATCATTTGTATTGCCTTCCATGTATTTGTGAAGAATTATTTTTTCAAGGAGATTTGTTTCCCACTTACATGTATGATGACTGAAAAGAGATGGCATCAAATCTCAAATGTTACATAGCATTCCACACCAACAAGAATTCGCTGGGCCATCAAATACAATGAACAAAGGTAGTGAAAATACGAATTTAATTAGTGGCACAAACTGTGCACATACAAAATTCAAAACCAAACAGATACAAACACATACAAAATTCTAAACCTTTTTAGATGAACTGAATACAAAAAAAAAAAAAACATGGTGCATTTTTACTGCACAACTAAAACCATTGGTTGAATGCTGGAAAATGTTCAGTGAATTTTTTCAATTTTGGAAAGAACTTTCTCTTTTAATTGGAAGAAATAATGTGATTGTAAAATCAAAAATTAATTATTCATGAGTGCATTTTATATTTTGTGTAATCAGCATAATTTATGCCTATCCATAAGGAAAACATGCCACGTGTAAGGGACTGAATTTTGCTTCAGAAAAAGAATTTGTCTGCTCACGAAGAAAACCTTTCTTTCGAAGTCTTTGTTTCAAAACTGTATATGTCTGGATCAGTTCGGATGGCGCCAAAGAAACACACGGAGAACTTATCAGAAACACAGCATTCCAGAAAGCACTTAGTGGCTACATGAAACAATCCATTAAGATGTTTTCTCATCGAGCCGGACAAAGCACAACGGCAAGAGTCACCAAACTGTCTGGTCGATTATATTCTTTTTATTGTATGCGAACATGTAGCTAATGGATGCGTATTGTATCAATGTACCTTTTGTAGGGTCCGGTCTTGAGTGACGACGGCTAAGTTGAAAGCGACACGTGGAGATCCTGAAAGGAGATAAGAACGACAGGTGTCCGTGATAGTGAAAGTCAGGCTGGGTGTGGTGATCCGAGCTGGGTGGCATTGGAACCTGGGGGAACGCACGTCCTGAGGAACAAAATTTGCAGAGTCAGGTCACAGTGCCTCGGGGCAGCGAACGGGAAAAGCATGCTGGGTTTTTCTCCCGGTAGGAGGAGGAGAAGGGAGACACATGATCTAGAGAGAGAAATAGAGTAAAGTGTGTAACGATAGAGCTCGGTTGTGTGGAGAGTAGGTCTCTCGTATGAAAGGTCGGGAGAAGGAAAAGATGGAGAGTGCTTCAGGTATGAGGGCTCAGATAATTTACAACACATGTTAGTCAGGTCTACGGAGCCACAGTGATAACACAAAGATGAACATTGTTGTGAAGTAGGAACAGATCTAAGTAGATTCTCAACACCCTTGGCTTGATAAGTTAAGCCGATTATAGAAGTGTAAGGTTGGAGATAGACGACGGTAGGAGTCATGTGCTGAGCCACCGAGATCGCAGGTCATTTTTCACGAAGCCATCAATCGCAAGAAATCAGATCCGATGCAATTATCTGCTCTTCATTAAACTTGTTAAGTTTTCAGTTCTGAGTGATTACTTCAACCGGTGTTGATTACCCTATTTGGACCTTCCCTCCCTTCCTTGATTAGCAGATAACCATAGTAAAGCTGAGGAAGAGAGCGCCTGGGCATTCGTTTCATATATGAGTGTTACATAAGAACGAACCTCATCCTAATATGCTGTGGGCAGGTAAGTACCGGGCAGAGTAAGCTGATGGCCAAGAGTGGAGACGGGTCACAGCAACTGGGCAATAACGCTCACCCCTATAGTGATACTCACCATAACGAAAAGCCTTAGCAATGATGCTTTCCTTAGTTCACTAGCTTTTCTACCTGATATCACACAGCATTTTTGACAGCTCTATATATTGCTCAACAAGGGGAAGACCAAATTATCTGTAATCATGTAGCTGGTTTTCGTAACAAGCTGCCATTGTTAAAATCGAATCAAGAAAGAAACAGTTTGACTCATTTCAAATCCTGCAAGGAGCTTTTCGGCAAAACGATAATACTTGATGAAACTGTAGAATTTAAAGTATTTGTTCCTCAGATCAACATTCTTATTAAGAATTTAGACGACACATACAGACAATTTGATGAATTAAAACAAAGCATACGACTGTTCAGCAGTCCACAGAAAATTGACATTGAGAGCACAATCCCTATTTATCAAATGGAATTATGTGAACTTTAAGTACATGAATTTATCAGAGCTCAATCAGAGACTGGAGCATATTTTACATACATATCACTAAGCTGATCTCTGAGATTCGGAGGTTAGCTCCACAAAGAAATACAATTTATCAGAGCACAATCAGAGACAGGAGTGGAATTGTTTAAATGTTTATACATACATACATATCACTAAGCTGATCTCTAAGATTCAGAGGTTAGCTCCACAAAGAAATACAATTTATCAGAGCATGATCAGAGACTGGAGCAGAATTGTTTAAATGTTTATACATACATATCACTAAGCTGATCTCTGAGATTCAGAGGTTAGTTCCACAAAGAAATACAAACTACCAGATAAATTTTAAACTGATTATTTACTTACTGTTGCGATATCAAACTTCTCCATGTACAGTGATCTTGACACACAACACAGGCTTCACTGACATCCATCACACAACGTGCGCAAGACCTTCTATACTTCATACTCATAATCTTTTTCTCATGCACACTCCTGAATCTGATCCACCCATGACTTCCTTGAACTTCCTCTGCCTTTCCTTCCTGCCACTTGGGCTAAAAAAAATTTCTTAAGCATCTCATCACTCATTCTTTCAGCATGGCCAAACCACCGAAGCATATTAGTCTCCACCTTGCTAACAACATTTTGCTTCACATTACACAACTGCAACGCATCTTCATTCCTCACATGATCAGAAAGTGTGTTCCCACAAACCTCACTCAAGTAACTCATTTCTCCAGCACACAAACAACTCCTATGTTTCTTCCGTAGTACTCAGGTTTCACTGCCATACAACAGAGTAGGAACAATTACACTTTCATACACTGCCATGCAGAACTCTCTTGAGAACCCATCATTCCTGTGAAAACCTCCCAGAGCAGCTATGACTTTCAATGAAGAATTCACTTGCCTACTAATTTCACTACCCAATTTGTTCTCACTGTCAAACATGCTTCCTAAATTCACAAACTCATTCACCTCGTCAATCACTGTGCCATTTCGACTTATATTACATTCAGTACTAACAGTTCCTCTCTCAAAAACCATACCTTTGGTTTTTCCCTTATTAATATTCAGTTTGAATTTCATGCAAACTTCATACATCTGCGACAACATACTCTGCAACTCACTTTTGCTCTCTGCCAACAGGACTGTTTCATCAGCATACAGTAATTTGCACATATGGATATTACCAAGACATAAACCAGTATTGTCCATCTTGGCATCACACTGGCATGCATCCATAAATATGTTAAACAGCCATGGTGACATTACACAACCTTGTCTGACTCCTGCACCAAGAGAAAACCCTTTTGATAAAACACCATTCACTCATACACATGCTCTACTGCCAGCATACATGACTTTTACATTATTAAGTAGATTTCTAGTAATACCATATTTATTCAATACCTTCCACAATAGTTCTTATTTACTTAGTCGTAAGCTTTCTCTAAATCTATGACGGCAGCAAACTTTCATACCAATAACCAGATACTTTTCAATCATCATGCGTAATGCAAAAATTTGGTTAGTGCAGCCTTTACCAGGCATAAAACCACTTTGAACTTCCGATACTTTCTCTGATGTAAGACATTCTACTTTTTCAATAATGACCTTACCAAACACTTTCCCTGGCACACTCAGTAGGCAAATACCATGATAGATCTTGCAGTCAGTTTGATCACCTTTTCCCTTGTACAAGGGGACAATGAGAGCATCCTTCCAATCCCGAGGGACCATTCCTAACTCCCAGCACAATTGGTAAATTTTAGTTAACCAGTTAATTACAGAGTCGCCACTGTATTTCAATATCTCAGCAGTTATGCCATCAACTCCCAGAGCCTTACCATTCTGAAGAGATTTTAGAGCTTTACACACCTCTGCTCTTGAGATCCCTCCAGGACTTCCATCTTTCACTGTGATATCATCTGCTTCTGCCTCAGAATCACCTTTGCTTTCTTGATCTAATAACTCACAGAAGTATTCACCCCATCTTTCACTTAACTCATTGGGCTACCATATCATTTCCCCGATCCTATTCTCGACACAACTTACAACTTAAACTGAGAAATACCTAAACATAAGAGATTTAGGATTAAAAATTATTCCAATGTTTGGACTACTTATACACGAGAGGGCATTTTATGGTGTGAAAGACCAAGTCAAAACACATGAACAGTATGAATGACTTTACTCTTGAATTGATTTCCAAAGACAAGCAATACATAGGGCTCCAGGATGTAATCCCTGTAGCGTGCATTAGTAATGGTGCCTCCTGAAAACATATACAGCAGCATGCGTCCATCCAACATAATGCCAGCCCAAACTAGAAGTCCTCTACCACCATAGCAGTCAATTTCCATAATGTTGGAGGATATCTACGTCTATGTAAGTTCAGAACATACTATAGTTGTGTTGAACTTAATTTACGTGGCCATATCAATTATTTCTATTTGTTCATTAATTGAACCAATTTTTACCGTTTCTCATGCTCCATAATGTTCTGCAGATATATGGGAAAACGGCGTCCTGCTTCTGCTATATGTACATCAACTTCATCATCATCATTATCAACCACTGCTGGATGGTCTCCCCAAGTTTCTTCCACAATGGTCTGTCTTGTGCCCATCTCTTCCATGTTACTCCTGCATACTTTCGAATTTCATCGGCCCATCTCCCATGTGGTCTTCTTCTGGGTCTTTTCCTGTCCCTTGAAATCCAGTCTAAAATTTCAGCTGTCCATCGATGGTCTGTCCTTCTGGCAATATGTCGAGCCCATTGCCATTTCAGGGATTTTACTCTGGTCATCATGTCTTCCACTCTTGTCATTTTTCTGATCCACAAGTTCCTCTTCTTCTCTTTCCTGGTTACACCAAGCATGCATCTCTCCAGGCTTCTTTGAGTTGTCTGCAGTCTTCGTATGTCTCTTTTAGTTAAGGTCCACATCTCTGCACCATATGTAAGCACTGGATATGTACATATTATATATTAAATTGCGTGCAACGAACGTCAAACTTACCCTTTCATTGTTTCCTTGCTGCAAATCGATTTGTATTTTCTTCTTGCTTGCTGAATTTCATCAAGAATTCTCATTCCTTTTACTATTGTTCACTTGTGACGATGTTTTTGCAAAATGGTATTCATTTATTGTGTACAATGATATGAAGTTTCAAGAGGACTTGAATAATATATTTTTTTAAAATAACAACCGAATAAAAGTCATAAGTCATATAAGAAGTGAAAATGAGTGAAAGTTAAAAAGCTTTTTTGAAAACAAACCACAAGAAGAACACAACACAAATTCTTAACACTTCGGGTCTTGGCATTTTCGCATTGTTGTTGTTGACCAACACTGATAATTAACAAAGTGATAGAATACTGACGTCTGACAATAAACATATCTTCAGGAACACTATCCTCCTTTCTGCAGTCTTACCCAGACTAGTTTTGACTATTATTCTTAGTCCTCATCAATCAGTGGGAATTAACGTAACTCTACATACATGTTGTTATGTTGCCTTAACTCCAGCAGTCCGAAGCTTCAACTTCTGCTCCACGCCTTGAAAGTTTTTTAACTTTTCACTAATTTTTACTTCTTATATGAATGCCTTTTATTCGATTGTTATTTTTAAAAATTTTTATTCTTCAAGTCCGTTTGAAACTTTATATCATTTTACACAACAAATGAATACCATTTTGCAAAAACATCATCACAAGTGAACAATAGTAAAAGGAATGAGAATTCTTGATGAAATTCAGCAAGCAAGAAGAAGGTTCAGATCGTACCTTCTTCTTCTTCTTGCTTGATGAATTTCATCAAGAATTCTCATTCCAGAAGGAAACAATGAAACGGTAAGTTTGATGTTCATTGTTCACAATTTAATATATAATATATACATACTAGCCTATAGCCTGTCCTAGGACAGTTGTTTTTAAGCTTTAAATAAATATTAATGTACAAAGGATGTTTCCCATCCTAAAACGGTGAAATTTTTAATTGAAGCAGATTGAAAACAAATCAAATAGACGCTGGCTTTTTTGTAAGGAAATATAGTAAAAATTTATATAGCAAGAACTCATTCATGTTAGAACTGAAAATTATATGCTATTTATTTCCGTTTATCAAAAGACCTCACGATAAATAAACATTCTGTGCGAAATATTTGTTGTTTAACAATTTTCCTTGTAGTCCAGTTGTTACGTGTAAACTTACTTTAATAACTTTTGCTTTGATCTTTTGCGTCAAATTACTTTTTTTCCGGCACACGTTATTCCATTCACTGCTTGTTTTGGATTGTCCTATTCAGAGGTTAGTTTGAAACTTCATACCGAAGCCTTTTCTACAAAATAATGTGACATCTGGCATTACAAATCAGAGCTATCTAAATTATCGACAATGTGCTGTTGGGGCGACATCTGTTTTTAGATGCAATTCTGCTCACTTCGACATTGCAAGAGTTCAGTTTTTATTGTATGTTTGAGCATTTAGATAGATTGATATTTTGCAAAATGTTTAATATAATCAGCACTAAACTCGGAAAGTTAGTTAAATTAAAAAGTAAAAAATAATTAAAGCGTACAAATTTATATTCCAATTGTGCAAAATTAAATTAATAAACAAATGCAACTTGCCGTGATATTAATTCAATTCAAATTTTGTAGATCGAATAGTACTCGAGTCATTGACAATCCAGTGTTTTTAAATTAGCACACGATCACCTTGACATCTCAATGTGATGGCGTGCAAACTCAACTTGCTGTGATATTAAGAATTCAATTCGAATTTTGTAGATCGGAAAAATAGAACTTGAGTCATTAATAATCCAGTGTTTTTAAATTAGCACGCGATCACCTTGACATCTGAAAGTGATCTCGTGCTATTATATAGCAGGCAATCATTTTGACATCGCGAGAGCACACACGAATTGAACAATAAGTGATGATGCAACAATGTACACGTTGGTGTGACATCAAGCATTCCAGAGAGATGGATCTGGGTGTTTACATTATTAATAGCAGAATCAGGACGGCGTTTTCCTATATATCTGTAGAACATCATCGAACGTGAGAAACAGTAAAAATTGGTTCAATTAATGAACAAACAGTAATAATGTTGGAGGGAAGATTTTGGATTCCCACCTCTCTCAGAATTTACACACGCTGAGAATCAGCGCTGGGAAATTACAGGGAGCCAGGTTGCTCGAGGCCCTAGAAATTTGGTCGTCACGCGCAATTTTTTTTTAATTTCAAATTTCATAATTTGGAGTCATTACTTTCAGTTCATAGATGCAAAAAGTAACTTCAACAAATTGTAATTTAATAAAATCAAACTCTGAAATTTTCTGCTTTGATTGCATTTATAAATTCTGTCAGCTTTTATCCTGAACCGCGTGTTTCAAGCAGAGAAACGTGATGAAATCCTCTGAGTCACGTGACTAACCTGTCAGATCGCGGAAGCACTGAAGATCGCACTATTTGGTTTAAGCTGCCGCCCCGGGAGCAGAAACAGCGAGATGCAGCGACGTCCGTCGTAGATTCTCTGAAAGGTTTGCAGACTGTTTTTCTATTTTTTTAACATTAATTGTTTTTAAGATTTCTTTAAATTTTAAAACAAAGGAAGGGAAATTTTTACGCATTTGTAACGTTGGCTGCCATTTCAGATGTAAAGCTGTAAGCGATAGATCATGCAGACAACTATAATAGATAGTGTCCCCCCTCCTCATTTTATTTTAGCTTTCATTCTTCTATATTTTTCAAACAGATAACTTCAACTTGATGAGATATAATTGCTTTTCGTGAGCTTTGAATCTCGGAAGCGATATTTTTATGCACTTTGAACGCACCACGCACGTTTGATGTGCGTGGTGGTTAAAAGGGCATAAAAACATTTTGGAAGCTAATAGTTGCAATCCCCCCACCCCCCCGCATGGAGGCCTAAATTTTAATCTAACCAAACGTTAAATTAAGGCGATTTCTTCTTTTTTTTTTTTTTTTACGAAAGCCATACGATGTTTTTAAAGCATTTTCTCTGTTTCCGCGGCCGTCGTCTTTCCGTAAGTTGACATCACTTTTTTCCCCCATTTTGCTTCCAGATAGCTCACTTCAGTATTCAGTTAGATTGATGTCTTTTTTTTTTTTTTTTTGTTCTTCCTTTTTATTTTCTTTAAAACCATATTTTTACACATTTTTATCGTCCGTCTTCCGTTTTTCATGGTCACATTATGAGACACTCCGGAAGTTGATTCCAGTTTTTGCGTTTTTTGGCTTCAGATAGCTTCATTTCAGTTAGATTGTTGCTGGGTTTGTTTTTGCCGGCCGAGTGACGCAACTTAAACAAAACCATTACAAAGAATGCCCGCATGTAAAGCGCGATTTCCTTCTTTCTTTCCTTCTGGCCTTTGTTTTTTTCCAGATTTTAACAGTTTCGGAGAAAAATGGTTGTGCCAACCCTTGAATTTTTTAACAATACAGAGCAATTATGAAATAAAATGCAGTAAACAATTTTTTTTTTATTTTATCATATCTACACCAAGATTGGTCATTTTGTCCGAGGTAGGGAGTGGGGTTGTGACATCGCGGAGGATCAGCGTGGAATCTCCAGCCTCGGCGGCGAAGCGCCACCTATCGGCAGTTGCTTTGTTGTAGCAGACGACGCAGGCCAGATACCGAAGTATAGCTGGCAAAACATTGATGGAGATTCTGCATTGCACTTTTTGATTATTCTTATATGCAACCTGTTATTGAGTTGTCTGAATACACTAAAGCACTTGGGTCCATGACAAACGCAAATAACACAAAAATTATGCTAAATAAAATTAGTGGGGGGGGGAATGTGGCGTCATAGCAACAAACGCGTAGTATTAGGCATATGATGCGTAGTGCGTAGTAAAGCTAAAGAAATGCGTAGTTTCTACGCCAAATGCATAGGGGTTGGCATCCCTGAACCACCTCTGTCAGTTAATAAAAAAGTCATGCCCACTTTTGCATTACTTTCAGTACAACTCTTGTATTTGACATAAAATTTAATGGTAGATGTGTTTAGACGCATAGGAGAAGGAAACCTATACTGGAAGATACAAACACCATGGAATTCAAGCAGTTTTACATGCCACTCATGGCAAACTTGAAAGAAAATTCAAAGTGATTATTTGGTGAGGACAAAGTGGTCACATCCAAAGCGAGCCCATATTCTGAAGTCATCAGTTTCATCTGTTCACCTAGCTGTTCATAAAAATGTGAGCACAAACAATGACCCACAATCCCTACTTTGCATACATTAATTAACCTCATCACCAGTAAAATTATAACAAGGAACACGATGAAAAAAAAAAAAAAAAAAAAGATAGTGCCAGTCACTCATTACCTGATGCTGAAAAAGATAAAGGTAAGTACATATAATCTTAGAAAGAAAAAAAAAAGAAATCAATGCAACCTGGTGAAATCATCTGCAGACAGGTTGTGCAATTACGTGTAAAAAGGTTTTCTACGTGACACGTAAAATATGTAGTAAACGTAAAATACATAAAAACACCTAAAATATGTAAAAAAACAAAAAAAACATGCCTTTGTGCTGTTCATTAACTTGCTATGTACGAATACCACAAAAAACGGAGATCCTTTAAAAACCAACATACCCTTCGGTATTTTTATATGATCTTATTGGAACAGTGCAAACTGCCACGTCCACGTGACATACCACCAGCATACCACATACACATCAGTATCACGTCATATTGTTTTTTTGGTTTTTTTCCCCCTAGACTTCGTATTCACATGGGTAAATCCTTTTCTTTATAATAATTAGTGTGAGGTCCACTTTAAAATATTATGTTAGGCAAAGGAAGTCAGAAGCCACGCCATGGTGTAGTTTAAAGTGAAACGAGACGATAGGAACAATCAAAATGAGGTGAGCTCGTTTTTGATATCCATGCGCGTACTGGCGGCTCCTGTCTACAGTGATTCACTGCTAGGCAGACGCAGAAGTTTAACAGCGTCGGCAACTTCTCATTGACCCGGCGGTAAAACTAACTATGCGAACTACACATGTTTTATGTTATTTAAATGCGTGAGGTTTTAGTGTTGGCTTCAGTTCAAAGCTGAAAGCGCTATTAATAAACACCGTTTTTTTCCATCCTCACTAGTCGTTGAAGGAGGCTCAACATTCTAATTGAAGACTCTGTCCACTATGAATCGCGGCGGTCGACCTCTTCATAATATGTACGAGGAACTCGGATTTATTCCACTTGAAGTGGAACACAAGAACTGCGCCAAGTGTTGTGAATGTGGATTAACTGTCAGGAATACAGCACGGGAACATCTGAAAGCCCACAGGAAGATCTGCGCCTGGACTTCTACCAGAGCTCCTGAACCACTGCCACCACCACCACCGGCGAGTTCCAGTTCTACCCTGCATCGATCAGACTCGGAAATGTCTTAAAGACATTAAATGCGGGAGGTTTTAGTGTTGGCTTCAGTTCAAAGCTGAAAGCGCTATTAATAAACACCGTTTTTTTCCATCCTCACTAGTCGTTGAAGGGGCTCAACATTCTAATTGAAGACTCTGTCCACTATGAATCGCGGCGGTCGACCTCTTCATAATATGTACGAGGAACTCGAATTTATTCCACTTGAAGTGGAACACAAGAACTGCGCCAAGTGTTGTGAATGTGGATTAACTGTCAGGAATACAGCACGGGAGCATCTGAAAGCCCACAGGAAGATCTGCGCCCGGACTTCTACCAGAGCTCCTGAACTACTGCCACCACCACCACCGGTGAGTTCCAGTTCTACCCTGCATCGATCAGACTCGGAAATGTCTTATAGACATTGACGATCCTCTGGTTCCAGTTGTAAGCCCCAGCCTCAGTTCCTGCTCAACTATGGCCGTAGTGACGAGTGTACCCTCCTCATCTCAGGAAGAGGAAGACAGTTTCTACCTTGAATTATCCATCACTGTAAGTTCTAAACCTTCCACGGTTAAACGACAGATAATAAATTTTTTGGACAGGATGAATGCCTCCACAAAGCAGGAAATAGATCTTGCGATTGCCAAGATTTTCTATGGTTGCAACATCCGATTTAGTGTAGTAGAATCAGTGCATTTTAAACAGTTCTGTCAAAAAATGTGGCCTGCCTATAAACCACCAACAAGAAAAGCCCTTTCTGATAAACTTCTGGATGAAGTGTATGATGAAGTTACTAAGATCACAATCAGTGCTGCAGACAGGCTCCGCTTTGCTCATAAACTGTTGGAAAAATGAATCTAACAACACGAAAAATGTTGTAACACTTCTTCACAATCCCTGTGGAAGTAGTGGCAAAGATGAAAGTGTTTTTCTTGATGCTTTCGACATGTCCGGTTCGCCAGAAACAGGTGAAGCACTTTGTGATGTGGCCAGTGAATCAAAAAAGCTAGCTAAAGAACGATATAATGTGAATTTTTGTTGTACAGTTTCCGACAACGCCAGTAACATGGTTAAAAATCAGAGCCTGTAGCATTCTGCCTGCAATGCCCATACTGGAAATCTTCTGGCTAAGGATCTTCTCTCGTAAAACATTGCATCTCGTGTGAACATGATGTTGAGGTCTTTCAAGCACCCTGATCGAGAACATGAACTGACATAAAATGGTGGCTCTAAAGTATGCCTTGCTGCAGACACTTGCTAGTGTTCTCAAAGGGATGCCTGTTTGTCCTTGACTAACAATCTAAGTGTAATGAGGAAAGTTGTTGCCACTGATGAAGCTGAGAAATTGTCTTCTCAAATTAAAGAAGTTGCTGATACAATCACAGTGCTTAATCCAGTAAGTCAGCTAATAAATATATGCCAGAAAAAAGAAGCAACTGCTGCAGATGCAGTTGAATTGTGGATGGACTTACGTCTACCTGAGGACCATAAGGACCTCATGCCACATGTAGAAAAAGGGAGAAACCAATTGCTAAATGTATACAGCCTTGCAGTCAATGTTCTCCATCCTGTGTACCAGGGGCAGAAAATGAATGAGAAACATCATGAACAAGTAGAGGAGTTCATTTTAGAGAGCCTCGACCCCTTGGGGATAACCAATTTTCAACAGTATTGAGAAAAATCTGGAAAGTTTGGAGTGCTTATGAAGAAGGGTGTTAAATCAACACGGACATTCTGGTACTTCGCCAATCGGCACCATAAGGAGTTGTCAGCAGTTGCTTTGAAGTTAATCAACATCCCTGCATCTTCAGCCCAACTTGAAAGACTTTTCTCTAATTGGTCTTTTGTCCATAATACTACAAGAAACCGGCTCAGCTTCGAACGTTCGAAGAAATTGGTTCAGAAGAATGTGTGAGAACTGAGAGTGACAATTATAAACATTTAAAGAGTTACATTTAAAACAAGTAGTTTAATGTTTTGTCAAATCTACAGTTTTTTCCTTTAAGGGTATAAGTATAGCACAATCAATATGAAAAACGTTTAGAGTTTTGAAAGGGTAAAATTATGATTTTGAAGCGTACACCTGGATAACATGTCAAACACAAATATTATTAAATGAAAATGAACAATATTTTGCATTATAGACATGCCATAGATATTCATGTCAAAATATTATCTTTGGTGAACAAACAACATAAAATTGTTTATTTTATAGAATTACGGAAATATGAAAATACACTCGACGAATTTGAAGCTGTTAATAAAATCTTGAATTCTATTCAATATACATTGTGATTTTTATCGATGCTAGTGCAAGAGGTAGATTATTTTCCCCATTTTTAATATACAAGAAAGAACATATACATTATAATTTCTAAAAAGAAATCTGTTAATAGGTGGCTGAGCTGTATGAACAATCTTAAGAGAATAATGATTTTGTAGTGAAATATACAAGAAATTTTAAGTTTAAAATGTAATATAATTAAAGTGGTTTTTATATTATATTATTTATACACACACGTGAAAGAAAATTAGTTTTTTACGTCTGCGTAAAAAACTGGTTTTCTACGCCAAGAAAATTACCTGTATATTACGCGTAATTTACATAAAATACGTAACGAGTAAATTACCTTGCCAACCCTGTCTGCAGATCATAAAAGCCAGTATGCAAATATCTCTTAGCTAGGCATGCATATGACTCAAGTCTAACTACTAATGAATGTCTGGGTCGTTCCTAGAGTGCATTTGAACTGGGCATTCAGTGGCCTATATAAGGGCACTCAAATGTTCACTGTGAACATTCTGGCTATGTTATCAGGTGTGTTCACCTCAGTTTCTGCTAATCATTTCTTGACAATGCTCTAGAAAGCCCTACAAACTAAGTATTGGGTTGTCGGAAAAGTCATGACGTATTGTGGAACCCGATGGCGGTTTTGGAAGTACTAGAGGCATGCGCAGCTCTGTTATCACTATGACATTCGACAGGTGCCAGTTCTAGCTGCAGTCTAAAAGGAATAGTGAGCGATTTGGTTGATTTGCGGAGATTTCACATCAAGTTGAAGATGGAAGAGACCGAACTGTGCATTTTCGCCATATTTTACTGTTTTACTTCCGTAAAGAGAAGAATGCGCGCCAAGCATGTGAAAAGTGGCATAAAGTGTACGGTGATAATGCTCTACAAGAACGTCAGTGCCAGCGGTGGTTTGCGAAATTCCGTGCTAGTGATTTTGACCTCAACGAAGCTCCTCGGTCTGGGAGGCCCACCGAGGCTGATGATGACCAAATCAAGGCATTGATTGAGTCAAACCCACGTTACACGATACGAGAGATTGCAGACACATTGCACATCCACCATTCAAGCGTTCACGACTACCTGTAGAAGCTGGGATACGTAAGCAATCTCGATGTGTGGGTTCCTCATGAACTCAAAGGAGCTCAATTGATGGCGCGTAGAAACATCTGCAATATGCTCATTAAACATGAAGAAAACGATCCTTTTTTTAAGCGACTGATAACTGGTGACGAAAAGTGGATTGTGTACAACAATGTGCTGCACAAACGGTCTTGGTCCCGACGTGCTGCTTCGCCTCAAATAACATCCAAAGCAGACATTCATCAGCAGAAGGTTCTGGTCTGTGTGGTGGGTTTTTAAAGGTGTCATGCTTTTCGCGGTCCTACCACGGAACCAAACAATCAATTCGAACGTGTACTCTCAGCAATTGGACAGTTTGAACGAATCCATCATCCAGAAACGTCCAGAGCTTGTTCATCGTAAAGATGTTGTGTTCCATCACGACAATGTGAGACCACACACAAGTTTAATCACCCGCCAAAAAGTATTGGAGCTTGGGTGGGATGTGTTGCCACACCCAGCATACTCGCCTGACCTTGCGCCATCAGACTTCCACTTGTTTCGCTCTCTTCAACAGTCCTTGCATGGTATAACGTTCAATTCAGATGAGGCTGTAAATCAGCACCTTGTACAGTTGTTCGTCACGGAAGACAGGCCCTTCTATGAACGAGGCACTCTGCAGCTCACTGAAAGATGGTAAAAGTTATCAAACAAAACGGGCATTATATTATTGATTGATCTTTGTTCTTTCTATCAATAAATGACCTTTGCAAAACATGGCTAAAATATGCCATGACTTTTCTGACAACCCAATACATTTAAGAGGGACCACAGTGGGACTGTGGGAAGCAGGCTGAACATGTTGATATACTGCTCATCATCTGAGCCATAGTGATACAGCTGTGGGTGCATGAGCACACACCTACATGCAGAGAAAACTCTAATCAGCCTAGGTGGACAACTGGGTGGGAGGATTGTAACAATCCCACGAGCCAAAACCACTTGGACGGCTTCTCTGTCCACCACATAGCAAGATGTGGTGATCTTAATACAACACCCTGTACCAGCATGCACCATTACAAGACAACTTGCAGGGTCAAGACTCCATTCTCATCTCCCCTGTCTTCTGTCAACTATCCTACATCAATCAGTCGCTCCACCTGGAGTGCTGTCGAGCCCGGAAATCATGGTCCCCCTCACAATGGCGCTGCATCATTTTTAGTGATGATCTTAGAAAGCAAAAAAATCAATGCAGCCTGATGAAATCAAAGACCCTGCTTCACTTCTGCCTTGGAGCAGATGACCACCACATACTCATATGGAGGACTGGGCAGTGCTCACATCCGGACTCAGTTGTGGAGCGGCGCACCACCACCACCAGAGGTGTTATGGTGTGAGAAGCCATATCCTATCATGTTATGCTGTTAATGTCCCTGTGGCCATGAACAGGATGGCCCTATTCATGGTCACAGGGACATTAACAGCAAAATGATATGTTCACGAGATCCTGCAATCAATCACCTTGCATTTCGTGCTACATTTGTCATAGGCTGTTTACTAGCATGAAAATGCCTGGCCACACACATTGCACAGCCTGCATAGCTTTGCAACCCTACCTAGGCCAGCCCAGTCTTTGAATTTTTTTTTTTATCAAGCAAGGTTGACATATCAGGCCTTTTTTTGAGTAGCCAGGACTTTTTTTTATATATATATAGGGTTTGGCCCTTTTATTATTTTTTGTGGCCTTTTCTTTTACATGTAAAACTGAAAGTACATCTTTCACTATCACATGTAAAAGAAAAGGCAAAAGTAAAAACAAAGGGGGGGGGACAAGCCACTCAGGATTGGAGGGATGCTATCATTGTTTTCCTTAACAAGGGAAAAGGTGATCAGACTGAATGCAAGAACTATTGTGGTATCAGCTTGCTGAGTGTGCCAGGCAACTGTTTGAAAAGGTAATCATTATAAGGTACAGTAATACAGCACATAGGCAAGTGTTTGAAAAGGTCATTATTATATGAGAAAATCTGGTAATCCTTCATCGAAGGCCTTTTTTTTTTTTTTTAGAGTTAATCCAGGCCCTTTTTTCCCTTTTTTATCGACAATGTCAGGCAAACCTGGGTGGGACATCAGCTGCGGCCATCACAGAATATCCGGGATTTTGTCCAGCAATTGTGGGACTCTTGGTGCAATCTGTCACAGGACAACCATCAGAGTTTCATTTGACTGCATGCCACCCCATACGTAAGTGTGTACTGTGTCTAGAAGTGGCTTTACGAGGTACTAATCTGTAATAATTATGTTACGACTCCTCTGAAATACAGCCCTACTGTTGTGATATTGTAATCATTTCTTTATCTCTTCCTCCACAAAAGATGCTAAGTTCATTTGATAAGAAGCTTGTTTTGAGGCACATCAATTCTTTTTGCCTAAAAGTGTATTTTCCATCAACTGAAGAAAACTTTCAAAGGTAACAAGGTTAGTCAGTTAATTCGATAACTCAGGTGTTCACCTCATTTTCACTTGCAAATTGAATCAATATAAGCAACATAATTAAACAAACTAAAAATAGTAAACCAAAATGTACAAAACTATTCTAGATTTATCTGGACATGGCATACCTCGTGCTCTACTGGCATTGGGTATACAGCCCTCTGAGATTCTTCAAAGGCTTTACAGTAAAGTGACATATCACACGGATTTGTCCCGGGTATCTTTGAAATGCCAGATGCACTATGCATCAGCTGATTGTTTAGGAGTAATGCATCGTTCCCTGGCTCTGGAATCTGCAGTTTTCTTAATAGGCTGAATTCCCGCATAGCATTCTTCTTGGCTTTCTTTCTCCACACCTATGTAAGCAGAAATGCATAGTCAGTGATTCAATTCATAAACTTCATGAAATATTGATATCACATGAATGGCTTCAATTCATTTTCTCCCCTTACATTTTTTAATTTTTTGTGTTTTTAGCACTCAAAAAATTTCACTAGCAAATCTGGTTCCTTAGTGGTAAGAAACTGTACTGACATGAATTAGTCAACTTCATTCTAGATTCAAATTTAAATCAGAAATTTTAAAAAAGTTACCCAATGCAGAGTATTTTAACTGGGAAGATACTGAAAAGTAATGCCCAAGATTTTACACTATTATGTTACAATTAAAAATAAGAGCAATAAAACATTTTACTAAAAACAGTTTATGCACCACAATAAATAAATAAATAAATAAATAAATCACCCAGTGATGTTAGCACTGAAGTTTGTAGCTTGACTTACATGTAGTTTAGGTACTAGATGTTTTACACTGCACCATTTAACAGCAGCAGAACACTTAGATTAAATAAAGTATTATTTTTTTGCTGAACCTCCCACTTGAATATTCTTCAAAATATTTTGGGAGGGGGACAATGACCTTTATCAGCACCTCAAAGGGCTATAAGCAATAGCCCATCCCTCATTTAGGGACACTAGTTCCAGGGAAGGGAAAGAGCAGCACTCATGCCTCATCCACAACTCAGTCCTGGGCCCATCTCAGATATCTGACAAAAGCCTATGCTTGAAACTACTTGACCACCAAGGCAACCTTCAAAACCACATTTTTATGCATTTTTAATGTTTCCCTATTGCGTTTCCACATTCAGATTACGCAACATTCCAGATGCTGACGGTCAAATTTTGTCTTTTTTTTTTTTTTTTGTTTTTTACTTTTATTGACTACCAGATACTTTTTATCTCAGATTGGTGAGGGGAAGAGTTTTTTTTTTTTTTGCTTTGCAAGAAAAGAACACTTGCCCTGTATCTCATTTTAATTTTATAAGTTATCCATGAAAATGCTTCCACAACATTTTCACAAATGTACTAAATTTTTCTTAATACTGCAGTCAATTCAGAAAATGGGTTTCAAATAAAAAAAACCTACATGGGCCCCTGCTTTACAAATAAGTCAAATGTGACAATGGGGATGTACCTATCGATCCCTTTCTTTCTCTCATATCATCATCATCATTGTCAACAATTATCAATGCACTGCTGGACGAAGGTCTCCCCAAGTTTCCTCCACAACGGTCTGTCTTGTGCCAGTCTCCTCCATGTCACTCCCGCATACTTTCGAATTTCATCTACCCATCTCCCATGTGGTCTTCTCCTGGGTCTTTTCCTGTCCTTTGGAATCCAATCTAAAATTTCGGCTGTCCATCGATGGTCTGTCCTTCTGGCAGTATGTCCAGCCCATTGCCATTTCAGGGATTTAACTCTGATCATGATGTCTTCCACTCTCGTCATTTTTCGGATCCACGAGTTCCTCTTCTTATCTCTCCTAGTTACACCAAGCATGCACCTCTCCATGCTGCTTTGAGTTGTCTGCAGCCTTTATATGTCTCTTTTAGTTAAGGTCCACGTCTCTGCACCATACGTAAGTACTGGAAGGATGCATTGATCAAACACTTTTCTTTTAAGACATAATGGCATATTGCTCTTGAAAATTATGCTGTTTCTTCCAAAAGCTCTCCAGGCAAGTTTTGTATGCCGATTAATTTCTTCTTCAATGTGAACCTCACTTGATATCTGCTGTCCAAGATAAACGTACGTGTCTGTTATCTCCAGCTTTTCTCCATCAATCGATAAATCTTCATTTCTTGTAAAAGCATTGAACATCACTTTTGTCTTCTGAAAGTTCATTTTTAACCCCACTTCTCTACTCTTGTCAGTAAGTTCCTGGATCATACTCTGCAGCTCTGATGGGGTAGGTGCAAAAATGACTACGTCATCAGCAAAACGAAGGTGGGTTAGATAATCTCCATTAATCTTTATCCCTTTGTTTTCCCAGTTCAGTGATTGAAAGACATTTTCCAATGTGACATTAAAGAGCTTCGGAGATATGGTGTCACCTTGTCTCACTCCCTTTCCAATTTTTATGTGTGTTGTATTTTCAAACAGCAGAATCTTTGCACTTGCATTTTCATAGATGTTATTGATAATATTAATGTATGCATCTTCAATACCGCACGATTTCAGAGCCATTGTAACTGCTGATGGTTTCACTGAATCAAAGGCTTTTTCATAATCGATAAAAGCCATGTACAATGGAAGTTCATATTCCTTCGCTCTTTCAATTAGTTCTCTCAGTACGTGGATATGATCTATAGTGCTGTAGCCACTCCTGAATCCAGCTTGTTCTCTCAGTTGAGCCATGTCCAGTGTCACCTTTAAGTGGTGTGAAAGAACTTTAGCGAAGATTTTATAAACCACTGATAGGAGGCTGATAGGTCTGTAGTTCCCGAGATCCTCAATGTCACCTTTTTTATGTAGCAGGATCATTGTAGCGTTGTTCCAATCCTCAGGAATCTTCCCTTCATTAAGATATCGAGTGAAAATTTGGGCGAGTACTGTTTCGATTTCTCCACTTGCTTCTTGTATGATGTCTACAGTAATTCCATCTTCTCCTGGAGCTTTTCCCTGCTTCATGTTCTTGATTGCATGTGAAACTTCTGCTGGGAGGACTGGAAGAACTCTGGTACTGGTACCTTTCATGATGTCTGGAGTACATGCATCATCCCTTTCATATAATTTGGAGTAGAAATCTTTCACTCTTGTCAAAATTTCACCTCTATTTCTTGTTACAGAACCATCTTCTTTTCTCAGTGCCATAATCTGTTTTCTTCCCTTACTGAGATGTCCCTTTGCTATCTTTAGGTTTTGGTTGTTTTCAATTGCTTTCCTTACTAGTCCACAGTTGAATTTCCTTACATCTTCAGTGATACTTTTTCGTACTGTCTTGCATAGCTCTATATATTCCACTTTGGAAGTCACATCTTCTTTAGTTGTCCTCATCTCTCTTCTTTTTTGCATCAACATTTTGGTTTTTCCTGATAATTTGTTCACATGCAACTTGTTCTTAGACCCAGCTAATTTTGTTGCTGTTTCCATAAGAGCTTTGGTTACTTTTCTGTTAACTTCAGAAATATCCACTTCTTCCGATGTTAGGCCTTCTAAAGCAGAGAATCTGTTCTTCAGTTCCAATTTGAAGGTATTATGGTGTTTTTTAAGGTTGGTTATGTCAATGCATTTTGTTTGTCTTATGAGCTTGCTACGTTCGAGTTTAGTGTTGAGGTGCATCTTACATCTCACCAATCTATGGTCACTACCTGTGTTGAACTTGTTTAGCACACTGCAGTCTTCTATGACAAATTTTTTGTTACACATAATAAAATCAATTTCACTTGTCGTCCCATTTGGATGTCTCCATGTCCATTTCCTGTGTGGCTTTTTCTTGAAAAAGGAGTTCAAGATGAAAAACCCTTCTGCCTCTGCAAACTCTACGAGAGTATTTCCACACTGGTTTCTGTTGCCGTGACCGAATTTACCTACTGAAGTTTCATTCTGTTGCTGTTGCCCTATTTTTGCATTGAAATCTCCCATAATTATCTTCATTACCTTTATTATTTAGATGACGAATTTCCTCATAAAATTCTTCAATTTCTTCTTCAGGATGACTTGTGGTGGGTGCATAAGTTTGAATAATCTGAGCCTGGTATCTTCTCGAGAGTTGGATAACGAGTCGTGCAGCTCTGTCAGAGGAACTTTCAACTTCTACAAACAACTTTATCCTTCAGTTTCTTGTTTATTATAAATCCAACACCACTAGTTCTGCCAGTATCAGTCCCACGATAGTAGAAGAGATGTCCACTTTTCAGTTCAATGAGATCTTCTCCTTTTCTCCTTAGCCCGACGATGTCCCAGTTGATAGTTTGTAATTCCTCTTCCAATTCAAGAAGCCTTGAATCAGAAGATAGGGAGCGTCCATTATACGTAGCCAAGGTTAGCATCAGATGGCAGCCTAGTCCGGTCCTCCAGGGATTCTTAGCACCCTCTGCCTTCATGTCGCACTGGCCGCTGCCTTGGCCAGGTACATTCCAGCTGCCGGAGACTGAGGGCCAAGATTTAAGTTGTGGAGTCATTTTGGAGGGGTGTGGCCATAACTCACCACGCTGGCCAAGCGGGTTGGTGAGTGTGGGATAGCATTTCCTCTAATCCCGATGGTATAGTTATACCGCCATTTGCGGTCGTCAGAGCCCCTTTAGTTGGAACAGGATGCACCACGAGAAGGCGGGGTTGACATTTGTCAAGGAAAAGCTGTGATGTTACGCATCACCTGACCTTACATCCCTCTCTCATGTATACATGTATATATATGCAGTTTTGATTGTGGTAAGACCTTATTAATCATGGGGATAAATTGTTGAAGCCAAATTAGCCACATGTAAGGACATTTTCACAAATTTTAAATGGAACAAACTGGCCAAATACAATCCTAAAAATGTGAGATGCCAAATTACTGTTTCCAACATTGACATGATCATTACTGTTAAACGACCTCTTATATCATCAGCTGATAAGGCTCACAGTACAACAGAATTGCTGCAGCAAATAGTAAAAGCAGAATGTGTATCATCAGCTGATAAGGCCCACAGTACAACAGAATTAATGCAGCAAATAGTAAGAGCAGAATGTGTATCATCAAGTAGAACATCCTTTGAAGGAAGGAGTTCAAAGTTTAATCAATTAACTCAATGCAAAGGAAAATTTTTATTTCATTTACGAATTTCAAATTATTTAGTATCCCTTATACTTTCTGACCATTAATTTTGAAATTCAAAAGCATCTAAGGAATTATGCTTAAATTCTGAACAAAATAAGTTTTTTTTTTTGTTTTTTTTTTTATATACATTGCATCACTTATCAGGGAAAAGATAGCTTGACTATCATGACAAAATGCTAATTTGACTTATCAAAATTACAGATTTGCTAATTTTTTTAAAATTTGATTTGTCGTAGTGCAGAATGATAAATTTTATGGAAAAATTAGCATTCAGGCTTCCCTTTGCCTTGCACACAGTTTTTAGGTTTTCCTTTCTGCATTGCAGACTCTCGGGGTCTCACCACAGATTTAAAAAGCAGACCAAAGTTTTTGTCAAGCAGTAAAAATTGACTTTGAACTTTTGCTCCCCCTACAAACCCTTCCCCATCTACCAGTGTTACACATTTATCCTTCACTATCACATCTATTTCTGTACCTCATCACCATAAAGTCACACCACTGCATAAGCACCTCTGTTCACCCTTCCGACATTCACATTCCCCACCCTCACAAACACTGCTTGCAGAAATGCGGTGTGTTTTTAATTAAGCATGGTAATTTTTTTTTTTTTTTGATTGGAGGTTTAACGACCACCGTGAGCAACTCAATGGACTATAAGCAGTCTCCCATCCCTAATTTAGGGTCACTGGTTCCAGGGAAGGGAGAGAGCCAGTGCCGTAAGACAAACACAACATCCATGCCTGACCGGGAGTCGAACCCGGACCCCTTACGGACGAATGATCAGAGGCCAGCGCCTTAGACCACTGCGCCACCGGGGCGGCTAAACATGGTAATTCGCAACCAAACAGAACTGGAAATGCTCTTTCAATTAATTACCATTTTGTAGCATTTTCAAAATTGACATGATTGAGGATTTCCAAATTCTTGCAAAACTTAAAAGCCTGGATTTCTGCATTCAGAATGTGCTAAAAGCTGGATTTCTGGGCTGCACCCAGAGTAAAATCCCCCTGCTAGTCATGCCTCAAATACTTTGAAAAAAAAAAAAAAAGAAGTCTCAATCTCCTTCACAGTAAATGCTGCATTGCAAAACTCTAAGATTCCTCAAATCAGTAATTTTGTAGAATCCAGCAGCAAAATTATTTTTCTAATTTTTGTCTTCATGGAGAGATGTTTTCATCCAACATAATGCTGCATTCCCGACAATAAAAATCTTTTTACATGGAAAACCTTTTAATACTTTTCCTGTGGAAGAAAATTAAGGGGCAGCTATAAAAATTGATGTATTAGCTGAGGTCGTACTTAAATTTTAAAAATTCATGAGCAAAATTCGCATAAGTTAGACCAAAAAATATTCTGCTACTTAGTTTTAAATCATTCCGCGAAATTTCATGAAACTTATGGCTGTGGTGAAAAACAACACACACATATCACCATCAAACTATTATCAATCCACTGCTGGATGAATGCCCCCTAAAAATTCTTCCAAAACTTTGTCTTGAGCCAGTCTCCTGCGTGTCACTGGCATGCTTTCAAATTTCATCCATTTATCTCCAACATGGTCTTCCTCTGGGCTTGGACTTTTCCTGTCCCTTGAAGTACAGTTCAGTATTTCAGTTTCATGATGGTGGTCAGTTCGTTCAGCAATAAAAATGTTCACCATTTTTTTCTTATTCTCTTGAAAAACAGCTTTTACTTCAAAAACTTGATGTAAGTTTACAAAAAACTATGAATCTGCTAGGCAGAATTATAAATATGTGGAGCTGTTCATAAAGTCTAAAAAATGTGTAATAAAACATACACAGGGGCTTGAAAAATATCTGAAAAGTTACATACCCAGCTGGGCATGTGCAGAAAATATTTACTTGCCCAAAAGTAAAATCTGCATGCCCAGAGAAATTTATCTTTTCAGATAACAAAGCAGAAGTCTTATTTATTTAAAATTAAAAATTACAATAAACTTTTTATACATCTTTTGCATCACCATTTTAAAGTGTCTGTATTCAAAATGCACAAAAGCATATATCTCAAGTTTTAAGAAAGCTAATCGACGGCATTTGAGAAATTCAGTGATGATGCCATGTTCAAGAATTTTTAATATATGCCCTGTGTTTTACAAAAACATTATCAGTTAACTGTACAGCAGTTTAAGTAGTTTTTAACAATTTTGAACGTAAAAATTATTTACTTTTTTCTCTTGTGCAAACAGAAGTGATCTTGAACCAAAAATATCCCAAAAATTGTTGTTTAGAAACAAATGATGAAAAGTTCATGAAATGATTTCATAATGAAGTACACTAAATTTTGTCTGCTTAAATGTAAGTTCTGACTTCAGAGACAAAAAAATTGTTTAAACATTTATCTGCTTACCAAAATATTTACAAAATGCACAAAAAAATAAAAATAAAAAACTTTAAATGTGACGTTTCCCTTTTGTAGTGCTCAGCCAATTGTCGATTGCTGCAGATAAATCAAATTTTTCTACAGGAGGTCCATCAAGTGATATACGTAATAATGCATTGACAGAGTTGACGCTAAGAGAATTCGTTACTGTTGTTTTCAATCTGTTCATTGCAGAGAACCCTCTTTCACATGCTGCTGTGCTTGGAGAAAATGTAAAGATTAGTTCCACTGCATGAAGTATATTAGTCAATTAATTTGGTGAATTTCTCAGTAGATAGCTATAAATTTGGGCCACATCAACACTACCTTTTCTTAAATGGTTCACAGTTATTTTCAGCTGAAGCCATTCTTTTTATGCATTCGATTTTTTTTTCACTAAAAACAGCAGCACAATACTTGCAAATATCATTTACTTTATTTGTTCCATGCACGGAAAGCTGAGTACTTTCAACAGGCCAAAATATGAAGTTAAATACATCAAATAGTGAAACTGGCTTGTTCTGCAAACATTGAAATCTCTGAGAAATTGCTTTTATTGCAACATTAACTAGTTTTGGATCATCCAAGTTAGCTGTGCCATGTAATTTCACCCATTTGTGTTTGTCTTCCTCACATAGCGTCTTGAACTTGGTATACCAATTTCCATTTATTTGAGCCAACTCGTGGAGTTGCAACAAACATTTCTCGACACAGGGTGCAAGATTTACAATAAGACTATCTTCATTTTGGAATTCTTTGGATAGGGGAACAAGAATTTCTAAGATATGAAGCATCTGATATAAATATTTTAGAAATTTAAAGGATTTCAGTTCCTTTACCCTTTTGCTCTCAATGATTGGTCCTGATTTTCTACTTGAAATGTCTTCCAAATGAATTATAATAATGGTCCAGTTTTTTTCTATGGCTCTTAGAGCTCTATCATGACTGGCCAACCACCTTATTTGTTGAACTGTTCCAACTCTACACGGTCAGTTTCTAGGTAACTAGCAATTTCTTTTAATTGCCTTCGTAATGTTGATGAATACTGGTAGAACTTCATAATTCCTTTCACAGTGTTATCAAATTTGCCTTTTAAATAAGAGGACTGCTTTAGAAAGTCTGACACAGCAAGTTCCACAATGTGGGCAACACAATGAAACACACAAACATGGGGTATATTTCTTTTAACTAATGCCCCTACTCCATTTTTGTAGCCCATGTTTACAGCTGCACCATCTAGATTAAGGCATACTAACTTGTTACTGGCACATGATTCTCCAATTTTGCTCAAGCCCTCATTTATAGCATTGAAAATCCCCTCTGCCTTTGCATTTTGAACTTCAACTAATGCTATAAATTTAGTTACTGGAATGCCTTCATTTATATATCGCACATAAACAATTTCTTCTACTTTGACAGTCACATCTGTGGACCCATCTGCTAAGACAGAGAAAAAATGGGCTTTAGAAATTTCCCCTCTCAGCTCATTTTTTTCCACCTCTGCAATATGATTTCCAAATGTTTGAGCCTGTTTATTATTTTGATAATTTTTGTCAATTTAAAGTCCATTTTTTCTTGCAGCTGACACAATGTGGGAAATTTTGAAAATGCTAATTCTTCTTTTGCACAGTAGTATGCTGTGTTAAAAAGAACAGTCATATGTTTTAACTGATGCTCTGTCAAACTCTGCATGCATTTTGCTATAGGTGTTGCATTAGGTTTTTTTACAGCTAAGAGGCAATCCTTATGTCTTTGACTACTGTTGTGTGCACTTATAGTTATTAAACGTATATTGTCACCTGACACCCCACATTCCTTGAAAAAATTGCTGGTGGTATCGGCCATTTTAGGATGGTTTCGGCAAACAGTGCACCACATAATAGTTTTGTCATCATTTGACTTCAGCCAATTAAATTTTTTTATCCAAGATTCCTGAACTGTGCAACAGCGGGTTTTTTCGTACACTTTATCATAGTCCGCTTGCGTAAGTTTCCGTTTTGCCAACGATGTAGATTCCGATTCTAAAATTACGTCACTCACCAAATACGGAAGACGAAGTTGTAACTATCGCTGACAGATTGGGAATTTCACACAATTGCTTACTATGAGATACTCTCATTGCTGGATTCCCCCCCCCAAAAAAAACATTGTATATCCATTACTAACTACAACTTAGATGTATATCCACAGCTAACACGAGCTACTGTTCTCTCAGATAAACTAAGTTATCGGCGTCAGTAATTTTCGTTCTTCTCCTGGTTAAGTGGAATGCATTGCGCAGGCTCATTCTTGACAAAACTGAGCCTTTTGTTTCAGGAGTACTGCTCTCAGTTCATGTGTGTGTGCTTGTGTTTGTGGGTGCGCATGCGTGCGTGCAGGCGGAAGCTTCCACCTTCCCCTCCCTCACGCGTGCAAGTTCTATCGAGACCCAAACCCACCCGGGGCTGTGCAATAAATATTCCGCTGTCACTCCCTCCCTAAAGTACGGCTTTCTTGGTCATCAGTCTGTGTCCTCCTGTTTCATGGCTGTTTACGTATTTTGTCACTAAACACCAGAGGCTATAGTTTCATCCGAGGCATGCATCCCGCCATTAACTGTAATGAAATCTGGAGCAAAACTATGTATGGCCCCAATTTCTGGACGTAGAGCATATTGAAGAAGTGCTATTCTCTTGGCCTTGGCACTCATTCCGTAACAATAATACAACTTCTGGTGATTTGCAGTAAAATGAAAACATGCGACAACTGTCTTTTCTTTTTTTCCTAGAGTAGAAAATTCTCCATTCCAAACTTTTTTTTTCTTTAACGGGCAACTAGATTTCATTTTTACTTGCCCAGGCCAATAATTTACATGCACGGGAATCTCAGGCATGGTATTTTTCAAGCCCTGATACATAATACTTTCAATAAGAACATATTTCTTTTATTAACACCAACGGTAATTTCCCTACAGCAGCATTCGAATTACCCAGTGGTCTGCTGGCCATTGATCAGTAAAACTTATGCTGGACCTCTGAGCTACTGATTTTACTGGCCTGGATGGCCAGTAACATTTCTAATTTGTTGTAAGCTAAAAAATGAATTTGTATTTCTTTTACCTAGCTGTACAGTTTTCTTTTTAGACTGAAAACTAGTGATAGGTTCACGAAATGCTATTGGATAAGTTTTTTTTGTTTTTTTTTATCGTTCGGGATTTGTAAAGAGCGGAAGAAACAACAAATACAGAAAAAAGTTCTCCAGTCCTTGTCTTGTAACAGCAACAGCAGTTTTTTGTTACTTCCATCCATATCATTCGTAATGAGAAAGAAGTAAGCAAAATAAATGTCTTGATCTTCCTTGGATTCACCCACCCTAGTGAATGCAGCAGATACTGACACCAGACACAACCCGACTTTTGTTTCTGCCCCAAGAAAACACTAGCGGAGGATGTCAAATGGATGTGCGAAGGTAATTTTTGCAAAAGAGCAATTCACTTGAAATTGTGTTCAATGGGGGACTGAAACTAACTTAAAGGTAAAATAGGAAGGATGAGCAATAAGACTAAGGAAGAGGTTGCAAAATAGTGCTGAGTTCGGGCTCAATTTTTGGAGCCCGAGCCCATGGTATTTATATTGCGAAATAGAGTCCGAATTTTATATTGCAAGATAGAGTCCAGGCCCGAAAACTGGCTAACTTGTTCAATCATTAATAAAAAAACCATCTCCTTTTCCACACTTCCACTTCCTTCTCCTGCAACGTCGGGAGTGGAGAAGGAACATCTATCTATTTTTACAGAGTAACATTGATTTTTTTTTTACCGTTCGTTTCCACCTTAAGTGCTTCGGGCAGCAGAGCATCCAAAATGATCAGGTGGTGCTGCAATTGTATGTAGCTCAAATAATGCTAATATTATCGTGCCATAATACGCTGCAATATGTACATTGCTAAATAAAATTAGTAGGAGCTACTGCGTGGAGATAGGGGGTAAATTATCGCCGGCATGCTATAAACTATCCAATATCTATAGTTCTTGAAACAGCTTTTTCTTCTCTGCAGAAAAACACTAATGCGCAGCCTATGGCATCTTCTACCTAAGCTCGGAATAAATGGCCATCTCGAATGCCCGCTCCTTAACCATAACCAGTTGCCGAAGAACTCCCTTTACCAACTATTAAGTGTCTCATTTGCTAAATCATATAAAATAGCATTTTTATATAAAAAATATTTTCTCTCTCCCTCTTTCTAAGAGCCCGAGATCGCTCGAGCCATGGTAAATATTTTACAGCCCGAGCCGCCTAGGCTCTGCTTTGGGCTCGGGCTTAGCTCTCTTACAAAACCCTAAACAATAAAACAAATAAAAAAAGTCTGCTAATGTATGTGAATTTTTGTACCTTTGGTATCTCCTTGTTCCCTTCTTACTTAAAAATAGATTGAGAATGCACTCTTATTCTGCTATATCACTAATACATCAGAATCTTATTCTGGAAACATTCTTTACCTGTGAATTGCACTTTCAAATCAGATGTTAAAAAAAATATATATTGGAGGTAATTCCATTGAAGAGATAAGTTATTTTATACATATATTGTAAATGTCTAAGCACCACCCAAGTAACGCAGTTGTCTAAGCTATGGTTTCTGATCATTCGTGCAAGATGGGTCCGGGTTCAAATCCTGTCGAGGCATAGATGTTGTTCGTCTTATGGCACTGGCACTCTTTCTACCCTGGAATCAGTGGCCCTAAATTAGAGACGTGCGACCACTTATAGCCCACTGAGTTGCTCACGGTGGTCGTTAAACTCCCAATAATAAAAAAAAAAGGATATGTCTAAGTTTTGTTTAGTTTTTTTTTACAGACCAGTGGGCATTTTGGTGGGCCAGTGGTTTGCAAATTCTAGTGGTCCGTTGGGCCAGTAGAAGATTTATTTCTAATTCTAACACTGTACAGTATCCAAAGATGACATGAATTCATGTCATACATACTCCAGCTGTGGGGAGTTTTAAATCAAGAAGCCTTTAAAAGCAAATTTTAACTCAAATTTTTACTTTCAACTACAGAAATAGCAATATAAATCACCATTTTTTCATCTTCTGGCAAAGATCTCCACAATTCACCCATTCTTCTACTAATGGCAGAGAAATCTAATGAACACAAACAAAAGGAAAGAAAAACATTTACAGCAATTGGAGCGACATACCTAAAAATTAGTTGCAAAATTTATAATAATAAAAATTCAATGTACGTGAAACTTCCAACCATAAACATGAATACAATGACAATGAATTATTGGTAAAAATCACTGCAATTTTTCACATAAGAGGGTAAATGGAAAAGTGAAGGTATATTTACGGAAAACAAAGTGAAACTTACATAACTGTATCATTCTTTTTTTAATGTAGTTTGCCTGCAGTTCCATAAACTTTTTGTAATGGCCCACAAGCTTCTTGATTTGATTGCAGAAGGTTTTCTTGAAGCCACTGTACACACCACTGCTTTCACCTCTTCATCTCCATGAAACCACCAACCACGCAATGCTTCTTTAAGAGGAATGGAGAGTTGAAAATCCCTTGATACAAGTCCTAGGCTGTAAAGTGGATCTCGAAGAATCTCAAACTTGAGGTTTTTAAATTGTAATCCTAGTTGCAGCCACTGTATCAGGGTGAGCATTGTTGCAGTGCAAAAGAAGTTTCTGACAACAATCATCATCTTTTATAGCAAACTGCAGTTTGGGTGTTTTTTATGCACTGCTGAATATGTTGCACTGTTAACAGCTTGTTCATGTTCCGGATAATGTTTCAAAATAGACCCATGCATATCCTAAAACAAGGTTAGCTTGATTTTTTTGACAAAGGGGACACTTCTGAATTTCCATTTTGCTAAAGATGAAGGGGTTTTTCCACTCCACACTTTGTCCCTTGCTTTCAGGGTCAAAATGGCGAACCCAAGTCTTGTCCCCAGTGAAAATCCTTTCTGGTAAACCTGGATATTCTTCATAACTCTGCACAAAAACTGGTTGCAAATCTCTACACCTTGTTGTTAGTGTCAGGGCTTAAAATTCAAATTTGAAAAGGGAGTCCGGCTCCCCACCTGTGTTTGTAAATGGAGGGAATTGAAAATTTCGGGTGGGGAGGTTTGGATATGTGACTTAATAATACAGGGTAATTCAAAATGATACATTTGATTTCAAATGACTGTATTTTATGTGTTTCTAAACATACAGAGTAAATGTACATAGGAAAAATTAAACTGTTCAAATTTTGTTTTCATACCTTATAAATGTTCTATGTGAATTCTGTAGGTCACGTGAACTATGTTGAGGCAATAATCAAATTCCTGCCATATGTGATCAAGCATGTCTGTTCTGAATGACTGCAGAGCACTGTGAAGGCGCACTTTGCAGTCATTTAGCATTGTGGGAAATGGTGGCACATACACATTATCCTTAACATACCCCCATAAGAAAAGTCGCAAGGAGTCAGTTCCGGAGACCTGGCAGGCCACCTTACAGAGCACCCTGTCATCATGTCCACAGCAACCAATCCAGCGGTTAGAAAGCTGTTCGTTAAGGTAACGGCGGCTTCCTAACCGTTGTTTGTTAAGGTTGCGCTCAGTTTCAATTACTGCATGTGGGCTTTCCATGCCCCATATGCGAATGTTGTGACGGTTGACCATGCCAGTTAAATGGAATGTTGCTTTGTCACTAAACACCAGGCGTGAAGCTAATTTCTCGTCCTCCTGCATGACATTTTTCACAATGAGTCTTTTGCCCAGGTACAGGTACATGGGTTACATTCGTAAACTCGGTGCATTTCACTTCATTTTAATGTGTGGAACGCTGTTATCACTTTGATATTTATGGAGCTATGATCTAATGAAATCGGATGAATCATTTTGAATTACCCAGTATTAAAAGATTGGGAAAACAGTAGTAATTTTTCAAACAATATAAGCTATACTTGGCTTTTAAAACAAACAGGTAAATTAGATCAAAAAATTTATTACATTCAATCTAATACAAAGTACCATGATTCATTTGACAAAAACAGAGTTGTTCGTTTTGCAGTACACTGGTATCATAAAATTGTGCCTGAATTATTTGTGTCTGTCTTTCATTCCTTGCCACAGTTAGTAAAAGCTTTGAATACCTATTTCTTTTTTTCTTTTTTCTTTCTGAGGATTTACCTGGCCCAATTTCAGAAATATGCATTAAGATTTTTGTTGCTTAACCATATCCCTTAATTTTGACTTAATTCTGTTTTGTGTTCTAAAGCCACGTTCTCATGGTGCATTTGTTTAACGCAACACAAGACATACTTGCAGAAGAACCTTTGACACTAATGGAAATGCATGCTGATGGTTGCTCATAAAACTTTTACAAAACTTTAGAAATTGGCACACATGCTCTTTATTATTTACAGCTATCTATGTTTGAATAGTGAATATTTCATAACTGAATCTCCATTAATTTTTGGGAAAAAAAATGGTCTGCAAGGCATTTGTTTTGTGTGTGTGTGTGTTGCTTTATAGATTCAGGTTCTACACACACAAACTTCAAAAAGATTACAAGGGTCAATTACTATTTTTGAACATGTTTCCTTTCATCTCTGAAACAAAAAGAACTTTTCTTGAATACTACGAGACATTAGCAGTTCAAATACTCAAGACTTGGTTGATTCAACCACTCTTCTGATAAGAGGAATGTCCAGTTTTTTTACACTGCAACTATTTATGGGGGTAAAATAACATTTAACAATAAATACCGGACAGTAGAATCATCGTGAAAAACTAAATAAATATGATTATGGAAAAATCTTCGCTCCGTCCGACTTCCGTTTTCAGAAATTTTTCTTCCATTTTCAAGCTGAAACACAACCAATTATCAAACAAAATTATATTTTACAATAATTCTGAGCGTGAGAAAAAAATTACGATTGCGGATTAAACCTGCAGTTTGTCTAACTTCCATTTTCGAAAGTTTTGAAAGACGAAATTCCATCCCTAGCTGAACAAAGGTCCCCCCCCGTCCACCACCACGCACACCAACCCCGCCCTTCTTCCAAATTCTTTTCAGTTTTGCATCCTTCTTGAGAATGATGCAAATGATGACAACAAAGGCAGAGTTCGAGTCCACGGAAGAAGCTTGTGCCTAAAGTTAACAAGAAAATGTTTGCTCCGTCGA
Source organism: Macrothele yani (assembly GCA_039090855.1). Lineage (NCBI taxonomy): Eukaryota > Metazoa > Arthropoda > Arachnida > Araneae > Macrothelidae > Macrothele > Macrothele yani. Next base: position 95,149,792 of record CM076993.1, read on the forward strand.
ACTTCCGTTATTGGAAATTGTTGTCTACACTTTCGAGCAGAAATACAAACATTTATACAATAAATTGATATTTAGTAACAATACTGGGCAGACGAAACTCTGTGAGAAAAAGAAATTACGATTATGGGGGAAATTTTCACTCCGTTTAACCTTTGTTTCCGGAACATTATTTTCATTCTTGCATTGATCTTGAGTATAACTGAAACGGCGAAAAAAAAAAAAAAAAAAAAAAAAAGAATTCTGTAGGAAGACTCTCATGCCTGATTCGTAACCTTCCGCGATATGCAAAATAAATTTCTCATGCGGCTACATATATGGGAGCCGATTCACGTCTCCATAAACTGATTATATTCCTGACATGAACAATGTCAGGAAATATAATCAGTTTATGAACATATTCGATTGCAAATTTTCGAAGCTCTGAAGGGTCCATTTCTAACACACGTAATTTTAAGAAGAATACATTTTTAGCGCTTGAATTTCATGAGTGGTCAAAAATGTACCCAAGATTTTATATTTATATATATCTTTTTCTCGAAATTTTGTAAGGTGGGAGACTCCCTCCTGACAACTTTATTTCAGCAGGAGTTTAATTTTTTTTTTTGGCGGGAATCCCTCCTTGAATTTTAACTTCAGAGTGTTGACTGGTCAACTGTTTCAGAAACCACATAGAATGTAGTTACTAGTATCATGCCTTTTCCTTTTTCGGGGGAAAGGGGGGTTACGACCACCATGAGCAAGTATTTTAGGTCATCATCTGCCATTGTATAGGTAGAAAAATAACTGTATCCTAACGTCTAACATAGACACAGTGATCCCCTGGTCTTCTTGAATTAGAAAGTTCACACAATCAATATAGTCCTGAGTTTGCAACAACGACAGGCACCATGATTGAATTTCATCAGTCACACTTGTTCTGCCAGATTTAAACCTCCTCTTTGACTTTATCCATTCATAAACTTTTCTCTGGCTCATACGTAAACTTACTAACATACTACACTGTCATTTTCCTGTAAATTTTAGTGAGCATGTCCCCTTTTGCCTGAACAGGTATTATGGCAGACTGTTTAGGAGCAGTGCAATTGGAAAGAGCTCACTCACCTCTGGAGTCAGTGGCAGGCAGCATCACATGGAGCAGATGCCACCTTGCCCAACTGCCATGATGACATTGGTCAGCTCTGTCACTTGCTGAATCAATATAATTCACAAATTGCCTATACTTTTTTATTTACCGTTGTATCCTACATGACACATATGTTCAATAGTTCAATGGTGCAGGTTTAAAATAATAGAATGTTCACTATCAGTTCTTACATGTGACTGTTGCAGGGCTTAAAATTCAAATTTGAAATGGAAGGAAGTCTCCCCACTTGCGTTTGTAAATGGAGGGGATTGAAAATTTCAGGTGGGGAGTTTTGAATGCGTGACGTAATAATATTAAAAAACCAGGAAAACAGTAACTTTTCAAACAGTACAAGCTATACTTGGTTTTTAAAACAAACAGGTGAATTACATCAAAAAATTTACTACATTCAATCTAACACAAATTACCATGATTCATTTTACAAAATTTGAGTTACTACAGTGACGTAGTTCTGATGATGAACTAGGATGTAGTTCAAAAATTTGACCACCAAGTTTTTTTAAATAATTACCTCTATAAGACCCGCAAAATAATTATTTACACAGATAACTAGAGTTGTTCATTTTGCAGTATACTGATATCATAAAATTGCACCTGAAGTATATATGTCTGTCTTTCATTCCTTACCACAGTTAGCAAGCTTTGATCAGCTGTTGTTTTATTTCTGAGGGTATATCTGGACCCGATTTCAGAAATATGCATTATGATTTTTGTTGCTCAGTGAATCTCTAAATTTTGACTGAATTATGTTTTCTGTGCTAAAGCCACGTTCGCATGGTACATTTGTTAAAAGCAACACAAGACTTACTTGCAGAAGATTCCATTTATTACGACACATTTCCACTAGTGTCGCAACATTTTGACACCAATGGAAATGTGTGCAGATGGTTGCTTATAAAACTCTTAGAAAACTTTGGACATTGGCTCGTATACGCTTCATTTTTTACAGCTATGTTTGAATAGTGAATATTCCCTAACTGCATCTTCATTAATTTTCGAAAAAAGGAAAAAAAAAAACAACAAAAAAACTGGTCTGCCAGGCTTTTGAAAGTTTGAAAGACTGTACCAAAACATGTGTGTGTGTTGCTTCACAGATTCAGATTCTACATACTCAAATTTCAAAACAAGTTTCTGTGGAGGAAGGAAATCTGCAGTCTATCTCAATCACAAAAGATAAAATAAACCTTCACTAGACATTGTGATATGCAAGTTTAGTATTACAAGGGGCAACTAATTTATTATTTTTGAACATGTTTCTCTTCAGCTCTGAAAAATATATATATATCTTCTTGAATACCATGTATGAGATGTTTACAGTTCACATAATTGAGACTTGTTTGATTTAACCATTCTTCTGATATGAGGAATGTCTAGTTTTTCCCTTTGCAACTATTTGTGGAGGGAAAATGACATTTAACAATAATTCAGGACAGCGGGAACATCATGAAAAAAAATAATTACGATTATGAAAAAAATCTTTGCTCTGCGTCAGACTTCCGTTTTCGGAAAATTTTCCTCCATTTTCAAGCTGAAACACACTCAGTTATTGAACAAAATTATATTTTACAATAACACTGAGCAGAGAGGGAATGTCACGAGAAAAAAATTTTGATTACAGATTAAACCTGCAGTTCGTCTAACTTCTGTTTTCAAAAGTTTAGAAAGATGCAATTCTGTTCCCATCTGGACCCCCCCCCCAAATTATCTTCAGTTTTGCATCGTTCTGCAGAACAACGCAAATGAGGACAACAAAGTCATAGTTCCTCGAATCCGCAGAAGAAACTCATGCCTAAAGTTTACAAAGAAATTTTTGCTCTGTCGAACTTCCATTATCGGAAATTGTTGTCTACACTTTCAGGCTGAAATACAAACATGTATGCAATAAACTGATATTTAATAACAATACTGAACAGAGGAAACTTTGTGAGAAAAAGAAATTATGACTGCGGGAAAATATTTTCACTCTGTTTTAACTTTCATTTTTTGAAGTTCTGAAAATCAGGATAACGACCCCCCCCCCCCTCACACACACACACACACACACTAATCCTCCAAAAATAAAACATTATTATTTTTTATTTTTTTTGGGTTGTTTTTGCATCGATCTCAAGTAGTACCGAAATGTGGCGAAGAAAAGCGGAATTCTGTGAATCCAAAGAAGAATCTCATGCCCGATTCATAACAGTCTGCGATATGCAAAATGAACTGCTTATGCAGCTACATATGAAGACAATTCATGTGTCTATAAACTGATTATGTTCCCGATATGAACAATGTATTCGATTGAAATTTCCCAACTCTGGACAGTCCGTTTCTAACGCAATATTTTTACGAAGGATACGTTTTTAATGCTCAAATTTTGCCAGTGGTCCAAAAATGGACCCAAGATTTTATATTTATATATATTTTTTTCTTAAAATTTCGTAAGGTGGGGGCTCACTTAACAACTTTATTTCAGCGGGAATTTAAATTTTGCGGTGGGATTCCAACATCCTGCCCTGAATTTTAACCCCTGTGTTAAGCATTTATGATCCAATAACATGATCTTTATCACTTACTTTTAATGGCCTGATGGTACAGCTGTCTCACAAAAACTTACGATACATACCTGTCATATGGTGCAAAAAGACAAAAGTCAAAAGATGCTAAGTTAGGCAGTGAAGCCGAACTGTACAGTTAGCTAGCCGCAAGCCAAAAGACAGAACAGAACCCACAGGAACCGAACAAAGGTATACCAATGGCAAAGGAAAGCATGTCATGCAACAACACCCCTACATTCCACCACAACCAGGTTGCGACTGAAACATACAAAGGAGCCTCACATCGAACAAAACTTAACTCCTATCTTTTCATTTTTAAAGCACACCATTGTACCTGCTGTAATCTGACCCATCCTTCTTGAGATATACTTCCTTTAGTAATAATAATTTGCCCCTATGTTATCCCTCTCACCAAAGTACCAAAAGAACTCTGTACAATTCAAAAGGATAAGGTGTCTGTTAAATCTCTTTTGAGACTAATTAGGGTGACCGTTGGCCACTGTTGAGAGGTTTCATTGTTCGGAGGTTATCATTGACGTTAATCCTATGGTAGCTGTTCTGTACCAATCAAAACTTGCTGTTGCTTGGACGTTACCATTGTCGGAGGTGTCCATTAGTGGAGGTTTCACAAGACCTATTTTTTGTGAATTTCTGTCTATTTTTGTGAAATTTTCCCTATATTTATGAAATGTGCTACTTTTGTGTTTAGAGCAATTTTGCCAAAAATGTTAGAAAACCCCTCTATACTACACAAAGGTTCAAAGTGATGGGGATTTATAGATCATTATCAGACCAGGACTTGTAAAATGCCATTGACCAGATGCAAGGTCATCAAAATCATTGGTCTGGGAATGTAAATAAGAAATCCAGTTGCCTGGCTGGGCACGTAAAAAGAAAAAAAAAATTAGCTATGCCCCACAAACCAAATGTGGAACAGACTCCAAACACTACCATCTGGCAAATCAGTTTATCTATCTGCTATATTACACAGGATCACCTGCACTACGACTTCACAGAAGTTAAAAAAAAAAAAAAATGCACTAAGTGTGACACACATGGTTACACAGAAGAATCGCAGCTAACTTTTAGCTGAACAGAGCTCACCAATCTGCTATATTACTACAAAACACTCCTTCTCCCTCAAAAAATGGATATAAAGCAGGTGACAATCTCTACAACCATGTAGCACAGCAAAGCTAATGATCTGTTGGTTGGTTGGTTGTTCAATTTTTATGGCGCAAGGGCCATGTTTGGCCACAGAGCGCCAGACACAAGACAAACAAACAGTATTCAAAACGTGGTAAAAAGCTTAAAATCTGCCTGATCATGTAAAACTGAAAAATGAGAACGATGGAAGAGCTAAAAAAGATAATGAAACAAACAGTATTAAAAACATGATACAATGATTAAAATCTAGCTGATTCAGTAAAACTGAGAAATGAGGATGATGATAAGGCTAAAATCTAGATACGTTTAAAATATTCAATTTGTTTAAAAAATGAAAAAACAGCAACAGTATTGCAGTGGTCATTGAGGAGCCGCTGCAGTGTAGCGGCATCCTCGTTAAACAAATGAGAATGAAAGAAATGAAAACGTACATCACGTAAACGAACACAGGTACACAGAAGATGAGTGACGGTGAGTCGGCAACCGCACGTCTCACACATCGGCGCAGTGTCGCGCTAATGATCTGTACCATGGCCAACGAGATAAATGAAGGCGGGGTGGGGAGAGCTGCTACGTCACAACCACCGTCCCTTCAAATCGCTTTAGTCTTATATCTGGCGCATTCTTCAATCTGCTTAAAATTGCGGAAGTGCATTGTTTCCTGTTTTTCCACAGAACTTGTCATTCAGTGTATCTTATGGTTGTTTTATTATTCATTTACATTTGTTGAAAGCTTAGTAGTTATTGAAAAATGCCTGATCGACCAGGAACATTAAGTGAAGAAACATTTTTTGCCTTAAAACACTTCACGTGCAAAGTTTCAAACTGATAACTTAGAGATGAGATTTTGGCAGTACCGTCAAATGAGCGGTAGCAATTATCATGTCTCTGTACAGAAAATTTTAGAATTGGAGAGGAAACTGCGAATAAAAAGTATTCTCTGACTGTGCTCAAACAGTCTAGGAAATATTCCTGTAAAAGTTTTGTTTTCATCTTTTTCAGGACAATGTGAAACAGAAATAGATACAACACCGTTTTTCAATATACTGGAAGAAATTTATGTTAATATGATTTGCAGGGATGACTCAGCCGTTTTGATTTACATAGCAGGTTACTGCATTCATAAATATACTGCATTCATATCGATGTTAGATGTCCTGCATGCAGATCGTTTTTTTCTTCTCAACCACGGAAGCAAATATCCAAATCACTGGTGATGACGTAAAGAAACATTTAACACATGATGAAGTGCATTTTAACTTGCTTAACCGAGGTGGCTTGAAATATCAGTCACCTGAAGCAGTTAATGCTATTCAGTAGTATACGTGATCTCCCAGAAACTTCTCTCCAAAAAGTATGAAGTTTTGTTTTTTAAATCCATAGCTCAGCATTCCATAGTTGTACAACTAACTAAAATGTTTTTGGAGAAAAGTAAAGACATCTCTTTTTGTAGCAAATGCATTCAGTGTGAAAGTGGAATTTCTTATTTTTTTTCATCAAAGTTATTAGAACATTTGCAAACATATGCTTGAACAATTACACTAAAGTTTTAGCTGACCACAAATTTAATGCTTCTGATGAAAGAAAGTGAAAAAATTTAAGTGCCAGTAATTCAACTGTAAAATGGAAATTCAAAAATAACTTTTTTGTTATTGAAACCATGTCTTTTTGGAACGAAGGTCATAATATTTTAAACTCCAAAAAGTTTGTTTCAATCATACGCCAAGATTTTCAGAAACCTATTAAACTTCCAAAAAAGTTATTTTAAAGAGATTTAGTTTAATTACTATATATTTTGATAAAAAGTATTTATTTGCTGCTTTAAGTAATTAGGTATATATATATTTTTTAATTTCGCATAATTATGTGCTTCATAATGTGTGTATCACTTTAGTTTACGTATTTAGTTGTAGTTAGAGTTAATCGAGATTCTTTGAATTTTGAACATAAAAGTATTCATGTAAACCTAGCAGGAATGAACAGATTTAGCAACAATATCAGTTTCATCTGTTAACTTAAAGATTCTATTGCTTACATTTGTTTTCCTGTTGATCCATGAGCCAAACTGTTTGCGCAGAGAAGTAATAATCTTCTGAAAAATCGCAGTGCTCTGTGAACGAGGGACGGTGCTGCTGACATCACAAAAAGCTGCCCGGGCCTTCAGAATCTCGTTGGCCACGTCTGTGCAATATAGTTAATACACACAATTGACGTGGATTAGGAACATCAAACAGAAGTCATCACTCTTTCCACGTTTATAAGTGAGTCACAGAAAAATTCTCATCAGGCACCACTGGGAATCGAACCCAGGATCTTTCAGTTACTCGCCAGACATGCTACCACTGCATCACAGCGGCCTTGAATTCTCCAGACTCACATACGACTAACTGCCAAACCACATGGCAGGTTGCTTCTTAGAGCCTCGTACAATGCTGGGGATTCACCAAAGATAGTAAGCAGCAACTGAACAAATAACTAGGAGGTGAATGAATAATTAATACACACAATTGATGTGGATTAGAAACATCAAACACAAGTCATCGCCTTTTCCACGTTTATAAGTGAGTCATGGAAAAATTCTCATCGGCCGCCACCGGGAATTGAACCCAGGGTCTTCGAGTTACGCACCCGACATGCTACCACTATACCACAGCGGCCTTGATAAGAATAGCTCTTTTAAAAGCTCTTTTTATGGGCTTTAATTTGATATGCAATACAACCCACTTTGGAGCATAAATTTTTGACAAATTTTCAAAATTTTTGATTTTAAAAATCTCAAAAACACCCTTTTTGATTTAAAAAAAAACATGTTAATCTTACTCATGTCGGCTAGAGGTATGCAAAATTTGAAGATGGAGGAATGATGGGTTTTTGAGAAACCGAATTTTGAAGAATAGTATATCTCTAGTGCATAGGTAATTATCAATAGTTCCTAAGCTAGTTATTAAAGCATTCAGCTGAATTATTGGCTATGGATAGTTTCTCATCACTATATGGCAGCTATTCTAATAATGGGCAGATACATATAGTCTCTGCAGCAATTTAAAATAAAAATCTATTATCTAATAGGCTAAATCATTTGGATGAAGTTGTTTAAAATAAAGCAATGGCAGTTAAACATTTTAAAACTCGAAACATGTTTCAGTTTTCATTTGCTTTTATACTCTCCTTGACAAATGTCAACCCCGCCTTCTCGTGGTGCATCCTGTTCCCACTAAAGGGGCTCTGACGACCGCCCATAGCGGTATAACTATACCATCGGGATTAGAGGAAATTCTATCCCACACTCACCAACCCGCTTGGCCAGCGTGGTGAGTTATGGCCAAACCCCTCCAAAATGATTCCACAACTTAAATCTTGGCCCTCAGTCTCCGGCAGCCGGAATGTACCTGGCCAAGGCAGCGGCCAGTGCGACATGAAGGCAGAGGGTGCTAAGAATCCCCGGAGAACCGGACTAGGCTGCCATCTGATGCTGACCTTGGCTACTTACAATGGACGCTCTCTATCTTCTGATTCAAGGCTTCTTGAATTGGAAGAGGAACTACAAAGGATCAAGTGGGACATCGTGGGGCTAAGTGAGGTAAGGAGAAAAGGAGAAGATCTCATCGAACTGAAAAGTGGACATCTCTTCTACTATCGTGGGACAGATACTGGCAGAACTAGTGGTGTTGGATTTATAATAAACAAGAAACTGAAGGATAAAGTTGTAGAAGTTGAAAGTTCCTCTGACAGAGCTGCACGGCTTGTTATCCAACTCTCGAAAAGATACCAGGCTCAGATTATTCAAACTTATGCACCCACCACAAGTCATCCTGAAGAAGAAATTGAAGAATTTTATGAGGAAATTTGTCATCTAAATAATAAAGGTAAGCAGCACTTGAAAATAATTATGGGAGATTTCAATGCAAAAATAGGGCAACGGCAACAGAATGAAACTTCAGTAGGTAAATTCGGTCACGGCAACAGAAACCAGCGTGGAAATACTCTCGTTGAGTTTGCAGAGGCAGAAGGGTTTTTCATCTTGAACTCCTTCTTCAAGAAAAAGCCACACAGGAAATGGACATGGAGACATCCAAATGGGACGACAAGTGAAATTGATTTTATTATGTGTAACAAAAAATTCGTCATAGAAGACTGCAGTGTGCTAAACAAGTTCAACACAGGTAGTGACCATAGATTGGTGAGATGTAAGATGCACCTCAACACTAAACTTGAACGTGGCAAGCTCATAAGACAAACAAAATCTATTGACATAACCAACCTTAAAAAACACCATAATACCTTCAAGTTAGAACTGAAGAACAGGTTCTCTGCTTTAGAAGGCCTAACATCGGAAGAAGTGGACATCTCTGAAGTTAACAGAAAAGTAACCAAAGCTCTTATGGAAACAGCAACAAAATTAGCTGGGTCTAAGAACAAGTTGCATGTGAACAAATTATCAGGAAAAACCAAAATGTTGATACAAAAAAGAAGAGAGATGAGGACAACTAAAGAAGTGACTTCCAAAGTGGAATATATAGAGCTATGCAAGACAGTAAGAAAAAGTATCACTGAAGACGTAAGGAAATTCAACTGTGAACTAGTGAGGAAAGCAATTGAAAACAACCAAAGCCTAAAGATAGCAAAGGGACATCTCAGTAAGGGAAGAAAACAGATTATGGCACTGAGAAAAGAAGATGGTTCTGTAACAAGAAATAGAGGCGAAATTTTGACAAGAGTGAAAGATTTCTACTCCAAATTATATGAAAGGGATGATATATGCACTCCAGACATCATGAAAGATACCAGTACCAGAGTTCCTCCAGTCCTTCCAGCAGAAGTTGCACATGCAATCAAGAACATGAAGCGAGGAAAAGCTCCAGGAGAAGATGGAATTACTGTAGACATCATACAAGAAGCAAGTGGAAAAATCGAAACAGTACTCGCCCAAATTTTCACTCGATGCCTTAATGAAGGAAAGATTCCTGAGGATTGGAACACCGCTACAATGATCCTGCTACATAAGAAAGGTGACATTGAGGATCTCGGAAACTACAGACCTATCAGCCTCCTATCAGTAGTTTATAAAATCTTCACTAAAGTTCTTTCACACCGCTTGAAGGTAACACTGGACATGGCTCAACCGAGAGAACAAGCTGGATTCAGGAGTGGCTACAGCACAATAGATCATATCCACGTGCTGAGAGAACTAATTGAAAGAGCGAGGGAATATGAACTTCCATTGTGCATGGCTTTTATCGATTATGAAAAAGCTTTTGATTCGGTGAAACCATCAGCAGTTACAATGGCTCTGAAAACCTGCGGTATTGAAGATGCATACATTAATATTATTAATAACATCTATGAAAATGCAAGTGCAAAGATTAGGCTGTTTGAAAATACAACACACGTAAAAATTGGAAAGGGAGTGAGACAAGGTGACACCATATCTCCGAAGCTCTTTAATGCCACATTGGAGGGTGTTTTTCAGTCGCTGAGCTGGGAAAACAAGGGGATAAAGATAAATGGAGATTATCTAACCCACCTTCGCTTTGCTGATGACGTAGTCATTTTTGCTACTACCCCATCAGAGCTACAGAGTATGATCCAGGAACTTGCTGACAAGAGTAAAGAAGTGGGATTAAAAATGAACTTTCAGAAGACAAAAGTGATGTTTAATGCTTTTACAAGAAATGAAGATTTATCGATTGATGGAGAAAAGCTGGAGATAACAGACACGTACGTTTATCTTGGACAGCAGATATCAAGTGAGGGTTACATTGATGAAGAAATTAATCGGCGTACAAAACTTGCCTGGAGAGCTTTTGGAAGAAACAGCATAATTTTCAAGAGCAATATGCCATTATGTCTTAAAAGAAAAGTGTTTGATCAATGCATCCTTCCAGTGCTTACGTATGGTGCAGAGACGTGGACCTTAACTAAAAGAGACATACAAAGGCTGCAGACAACTCAAAGTAGCATGGAGAGGTGCATGCTTGGTGTAACCAGGAGAGATAAGAAGAGGAACTCGTGGATCCGAAAAATGACAAGAGTGGAAGACATCATGATCAGAGTTAAATCCCTGAAATGGCAATGGGCTGGACATACTGCCAGAAGGACAGATCATCGATGGACAGCCGAAATTTTAGATTGGATTCCAAGGGACAGGAAAAGACCCAGAAGAAGACCACATGGGAGATGGGTGGATGAAATTCGAAAGTATGCAGGGGTGACATGGAGGAGACTGGCACAAGACAGACCGTTGTGGAGGAAACTTGGGGAGACCTTCGTCCAGCAGTGGATTGATAATGGTTGACAATGATGATGATGATGATGATATATATCATTGTCAACCATTATCAGTCCACTGCTGGACGAAGGTCTCCCAAGTTTCCTCCACAACGGTCTGTCTTGTGCCAGTCTCCTCCATGTCACTCCCGCATACTTTCGAATTTCATATATTTACAGTAAATAATTTTTCGCTAATAAGACTCCTATTTTACAAGTTACAGATTTTTAAATTCTATGTTCTTTCTTTTAAATAAGTTGATGTGAATCTACTTCGCTTGTAACTTTTTCTCTAAAATAGCTGTTGAGGCTGACATTTCTTCCTGTGTACACGTGTACATTTTTCCTGTTGCTGTGCAGGGATCAACTTTTCTTAAAAGAGTATCAGCCGAAACATCCAGAATATCAAGTCGAGGTTTGGGATAGTAAAATAATGGAGCTGGAGGGTGAAGAAAGCTAACTTTGTAATAATTTGATTCATGATTTTCAGCAAAAATACAAGGAAGCCTCCAAGAACCATCATAAACAACTGTGAAGAATCCAGACTCAACTTCTTGAAACTCAGTTGTGCTTTCTGAAGTTACAGCTGCCTCTATAGATTCTTGAATACTGAAAGAATATGGTTCTTTCACCGTTTGTGAGTCAGACTGTGGGATGACTGCCTAAATCTGTGTTCCGTATACTGTTTGTGACTTATCAAAACATGAAGACAGTCTTTTCTCATTTTTATAGTACTCTTTATTTGTGCAGTACATAAAATTTATGCCTAGTATGTTTTCTTTTGCAAAATCATAAAGCTGTCGAGGAGCCATTATCTAACAGGAAGTGACATAAGTGTAAATAGAAAGCAGGTATGAGATTATTCTGCACGTTGTGTCTTGAATAATTAATATCAACATTACTTCATATTTATTACTTGTTCCTTTCTGTTGGATGTTGTTCTTGCAAGTTACTGCATGTAAGAACATTCACTACTCTTTATCATAATTATGTGTAACCTTCTTAAATTCAAAAATGTGTTTCTCAAAAACCCATCATTTCTCTATCTTCAAACTTTGCATGCCTGTAGCCAACATGTGTAAGATTAACATGTGTTCTTTTGAAAAAATTCTAGAGGGGTATTTTTAGATTTGAGAATTTTCAAAATCAAAAATTTTGAAAATTTGTCAAACAAATTTATGCTTTAAAGTGAGTTGTGTTGCATATCAAATTAAAACCCATAAAAAGAGCTTTAAAAAAGAGCCATAGATGAGCCCCTCTAGCATCACTACCTGTAGACTTTTGTGTGTGTGTGTGTGTGTGTGTGTGTGTGGGAATGGCATTCTTGCAAAATTTGCTATTTTTTGCCATTTTTAAAAATCAGAAATAAAAAAAAACGCTGACCCAAAAATTCCAAAAATTAAAATTTTTCATATACTCCACAGGTAAATACAAACTACAAACCAAAATCATTGAATTCTGAGACATTGAGGTCTAAAAATATTTTTTTTTATTCATTGATTTGACATGAAATGACCCATAAGACAAACACAACATTTATGCCTCACCGGGATTCGAACCCAGACTCATCTCAGATGAATGATCAGAAACTATTCCTTAGACCACTGCGTCACTGGGGCAGCGGACGGGGATAAAAAAAACAATGCAAGAGCAAAGCAGGGGTTGTGGGATGATGACAGAAAAAATTAAAGGAAATTTGCTTTTTGGCAATTCAGTTAGGAATTTTTGCTATAAAATTACTGTCTTTATCGTGATTAGGTGAAAATGCGAGCAACAGCTTAAACACTGATTATATGTACAAACACAATTATTTATACAAACACAATCTCTTGTGCTAATCATTCTACTTACTCATATCAGGATTATCAGCTGCAACTTGCCTTCTGTTCTTTGAAAACCATAACAAATAAGCACTCACAGGACGTGACCGAAGCTTCTGTAAAAGAAGTTATACTTAGTCTTACATATACATTTGATTTACCAATCCACTAGCCAACAGAAAAAAAAAAGAAAATACATCAACATCATACACATATATAATTTAATGATTTTAATAGCATGAATACCTTATAGGACTCTCATCCACACAACTGAAAATCTCACTAAACAGATTAGACATCCTGAAAGTTTTAGTTTTGCCACCTCATAATTATGTTTCATTAAATCAAGAAAGACTGAAGGAGCTGAAGTTATGTGAGAGGGATGTAGAAAAGAAGTGGGAATGTTTTAAGAACTGTGTTGTCACTGCTGCTGAAGAGGTCTGTGGCATCACAATAGTGGGTAACAATAGAGGTGCTGCTTGGTGGAACAGTGAGATTGAAGAGGCAGTAAAAAGAAAGAAGGAAGCATATTTGGGGATGTTGCAAGGTAGAGTTTCTGAGGATGAATATCACTGTAAGAAGTGTGAAGCATCTAAGCTGGTTCGCCAGAGTAAGGCAAAAGATAAGAAGGAGAAGATGGAAAGGAATGAACTGGCTTTTTGCAAAAATAGAAAAACTTTCTGGAAGTACACAAGACTCAGGAAAAATATAGGAGAAACAAAGCTGTAAGTTGTGTGAAGAATAGGTTCGGGGAAATGATATGGCAGCCCAATGAGTTAAGTGAAAGATAGGGTCAATACTTCTGTGAGTTATTTGGTCAAGAAAGTGAAGGTGATTCTGAGGCAGAAGCAGATGATGTCCCAGTGAAAGATGGAAGCAAAGGAGGGATCTCAAGAGAAGAAGTGTACACAAAGCTCTAAAATCTCTTCAGAATGATAAGGTTTCAGTAGTTGATGCATAATTGTGGAGAATACAGTGGTGACTCTGTAATTGACTGGTCAACTGAAATATGCCAGTTGCGCTGGGAGTTAGGAATGGTCCCTTGGGACTGGAAGGATGCTATCATTGTTTTGTTGTATAAAAGAAAATGTGATCAGGCTGACAGCAAGAAATATCGTGGTATTAGCCTACTGAGTGTGCCAGGGGAAGTGCTTGGTAAGGTCATTATTGAAAAAGTACGAGGTCTTACATCAGAGAAAGTGTGGGATGTTCAGAATGGTTTTACGCCTGTTAAAGGCTCGACTAACTAAATTTTTACATTACGCATGATGATTGAAAAGTAAGTGGCTGTTGGTAACAAAGTTTTCACTGCCTTCGTAGATTTTGAGAAAGCTTATGACTGAGTAAATAGGATACTTTTGTGGAAGGTATTGAATAAATATGGTGTTATTGGAAATCTACTTATTAGTGTAAAAGCAATGTATGCTGGCACTGGCAGTAGATCTTGTGTACGAGTGAACAGTGTTTTATCAAAATGGTTTTCTATTGGTGCAGGCAGAGATCGCGATATCGCCTCTACACGCGTATTTCACGCCTTAAAAACGCCGAATACGCTTTAAAATTTAGAAATGCGTATTTTTACGCATTGTTTTCCCATATGAAATTTCCTTTTACAATCGGTGATTACACCACGATTTTGTCATTAAAATGACTTTTTTTTTTTTTTTATCAGGAAATTATATCTTAACTTTTATGTCACAGTTTATGAAAAAATCATGATTTGGTTCCCATTGCCGAGCTAATCAGCTGGGGATCAACTTTCGGCAATCATTCGGAAGAACCTTCAGGGCAGTGTGGGAAAGAGCAGCTCAACCGATGGGCATGCACATTTTAGCCGCGTCGGGATTGAGACGCTAGTGTATCGGTGCAGCGTGGTGCCGCTAAACCTTGGCGTGGAGGAAGTGAAAAGGCGATGTAATTTGAAGTTTGTTTAATTGCCATTTCAGGGCGGGATTCCCGCCGAAAACAAAGCTGTTAAGCGGGAGTCTCCTGCCTTACGAAATTTTAAGAAAAAATATATATAAATATAAAATCTTGGGTCCGGTTTTGGATCACTCACAAAATTCGTAAGTTAAAAACGTATCCTTTGTAAAAATACGTAATTTAGAAACGGACCCTTCAGAGTTCAGAAAATTGTAATCGAATACATCGGGAACATAATCAGTTTATGAACCCTTGCAGGCATGAGATTGTTTTTCGGATTCGCGGAATTCCACATTTCGGTTATACCCGAGCGATGAAAAAAAAAAAAAAAAAAGAAGACAATGTTTTATTTTCGGAGGATTAGTGTGTGTGTGTGTGTGTGTGTGTGTGGGAGGGGGGTTACTCGTTTTCTGCCTGGGGAATGGTATTACATTTTTCAGCACTTCCGAAAACAAAAGCTAAACAGAGTGAAATTTTTTCCCACGAACATAGAACATAATTTCTTTTCTCGCGAAGTTTCCTCTGCCCAGTATGGTTATTAAATATCAATTTATTGCATAAATGTTTGCATTTCAGCTTTAAAGTGTAGACAATAGTTTCCGATAACGGAAGTTCGACGGAGCAAAAATTTTCTTGTAAGCTTTAGACACGAGTTTCTTTCGCGTATTCGAAGAGTAACTCTTTGTTGTAATCAAAACTGAAGATAATTGGGGGGGGGTGCGTGCGTGGTGGCGGTGGGGGGCGTTTTCCGGCTGGGGATTGAATTTCGTCTTTTAAAACTTTCAAAAAACGGAAGTTAGACAAACTGCAGACTTATTCTGTAATCGTAATTTTTTTCCCCTCGCAATATTTCCTCTGCTCCTTTTTTTTGTAAAATATAACTTTGTTTGATAACTGATTGTGTTTCAGCTTGAAAACGGAGGGAAAATTTCCGAAAACGGAAGTCGGACGAAGCGAAGATTTTTTCGTAATCTTAATTTTTTTTTTTCGCCATATTTCCACTATCCTGAATTATTGTTAAATGTTATTTTTCCTCTATAAATAGCTGCAAAGGGAGAAACTAGACATTCCTCATATCAGAAGAATGGTTGAATCAACCAACTCTCAATTATGTTAACTGTAAGCATCTCATACATAGTATTCAAGAAGATTTTTTTTTTTTTTTTTTCAGAGCTGAAGGAAAACATGTTCAAAAATAATATATTAGTTGACCTTTGCAATACTAAACTTGCACATCACAATGTCCAATGAAGGTTTATTTTATCTTTTGTGTTTGAGATAGACTGTAGATTTCCTTCCTCCACAATAGAACTCTTTTTGAAATTTTGAGTGTGTAGAATATGAATCTGTGAAGCAACACACACACACACAAGTTTTGGTACAGTCTTTCGAAAGCAAAACAAAATTGTTTGCAGCCTCATGGATAAAACAAGACAAGTAGGTAAGATTTTGATAAATTATGACTTATTTTATATAAAAGAAAATCAATTACATGCTAATTCATGTTGACATTTATATATAGATATAATTAGTTGTTTTAATATAAAATACTATTTAGCTAAAAATTTAATGCGATAATTGTTCGTTCTCTAAAATTACTCCTTTGAAAAGAAAAACACTGCTTCAAAAATTGTGAAGGAGTATTTTTACTCTTTTGAAAAAATCCTAGCACGATCTCTGGGTGCAGGAGTCAGACAAGGTTGTGTAATGTCACCAAGGTTGTTTTATACACGGTCGAGTCACATTATTATGACCACTAGCTAATATCCAGCGTAACCACCGTGTGCAGCGCGGACAGCAGCTAGACGGGCAGGGAGTGACTCAATAAGGTGCTGGAAGGTGTTCACAGGTATGTGGAGCCATGCTGACTGCAGTGCACTGATAGCTGTTGGAGGGTGCATGGTAAAGGATTCATAGAGCGAACAACATGATCGAGGTGGTCCCACAGATGCTCAATTGGGTTTAAGTCTGGGGAATTAGGGGGCCAGGGAAGTAAGTACTTTGAAATCTTCATCATGCTCTTCCAACCACTCTTGGACATTTTTAGCTGTGTGGCACATCGCATTGTCTTGCTGGAAGATCTAATCCGCCCCAGGAAAGAAAATCAGCATGTATGGGTGTATGTTAGGGTGGAGCGAAAAACATTTGAAATGTCACCATGTGCAATAGTTGCGATTTTGTTACTGAAATGACCCCCGAAATATGAACGACATTATTCGATATCTTAGGCTTCCCCAAGAACCTCGAAGTTTGAAAGTTATAGGGAAAAATGCTTTAAAAACACCTGCTTTCTCAATTTTGTAAATATAAGAAAATACTGTGTCACCATGTTATTTAATATCACATTTGAGTGTATAAACACTGGTAAGAATTCAGCAGACGTGAGTTAATTTCTTAGGCTTTCCCAGATCCCTTAAAGTATGTAATTTTTCGGCAAAAATGGCATGATAAGAAACATGGCAACTTGTCATGTTGTTCGACAGCAGCCTTAACATTATCAATTTGGGCTTAACATTAACAATCCCCCTCGTACACTTTCCTGAAACCTCGTGTTGATTTTCAGATGCATAACTTGCAACCTTGCGCTCTCGTTTGTTTTTCCTTTCCTCACCTCACCACCTTTGCGAACTTGCTGAGTCATCTCTTCACAGTCGCACAGATCCCTTTGGGAGAGAGTGTTGGATGGTGGTGCATCATAATGATGCAACAGTTTCTTTCACTCCTAGGGACGTTGACTGGAGGTATCGGCATTTTCATTTTGTCGTTCTACTACTTATGATGACTGAAACAAGAAATAAAGCAGATTGCCTTATCCTCGAAAGTTATAAGAAGATGCATGAAAATGTGTTGCCTATGTACAAAGATGTAATGTGCCATTACTACCTTGTGCAGAATACCCTTAGGCAGGAAGGTGCAAATTATGAGCCTGCTGCAGCAGAAATAGCAAGTATTGTCGAGGACAAAGTGCTGAGTGTACGGAAGAAGGCTTCTCTTCCGACATCGCTCCACAAATCAGTTGTAAAGAGTATTACAGCATTCAACACTGAAATCCAAAAGCTGAAAAAACACAATGCAAGAATGTATGAAACCTACCAGAATAAGGTTGAACAATTTTGCGCAGATTCAGAAACGTATCTTTGACATATGCTCGTGCAAGTGCAAATGTTTTAGAACCAGCAAATGCAGCTCTGAAAAAAAGTATCCTTGAAAGAGAGAGATTTTCTAATAGACCAGAGAACAAACAAAAGAATGATAGTAGGTGGGCTTGACGCAAAAACCACCAGTGTACTGAAGAAAAGATCAACTCGAAAGAGTGATAGGGAAAGAGCATGTCCGTAGAAAATTGCAGAAAACGGCATCACTGAAATCGGCCCTGCGAGTTGAGAATGATACTTCAGAAGAGTATACAAATACTAATTCTGCAGCAAAACCAGACGAGCCGGGTCCTAGTCATTTGTTGACCTCGGAGAAAGATTACGATTTCACTCCACATCGCTCTTCAAAACCGAGGCGTCAAATGACACTGCTATTTTCTAGAAAGTGCTATAGGCGAGGCATTAGCAATCAAGCAGCAGACGATTTTGCGTCGGCGTTCCTTAATGATGTAAGTGAACAGGTTCAGCCAAAAGAACATAATGCACCTCTTATTGACCTGCATAAAATACGACGAGAATGGAAAAAGACCCGTCAAACAATTCAAGATTAGGTAAATTTGACTGGTCGCAAGATTGTAGCTCTATTTTTGGACGGAAGAAGGGATGAAACTCTTACGAATACACAAACAGATGATGGCAAGTGGCACAAAGGAAAAGAATGGAAGGAGCATATTACACTTGTTGAAGAACCGGGTTCGGTCTATATGGGACATTTTGCACCGAAGAGCAAGAGTGCAAAGGACATTTCTAACCATATCTTCAGCTTATTGGCCCAGAAGGCCTTTGACTTGTCGGAGTTAGTCGTCATTGGAAGTGACTAATACCAGAACAAATTCAGGTATAATTAGGCGCCTTGAAGAGAAGCTCAATTCTCCCGTGCACTGGATTATATGTCAATTTCATTTTAATTAACTGCCTTTACGCCAGCTCACTGAAGCACTCTACGAGAAAAGATCAGGCTCAAGAGGATTTAGTGGATTTATTGGAAAACGCTTGCAATCGTGTGCAAAAATTCCTATTGTTAATTTCCAGAAAATTGAATTTTCGTTTCAGTCTGACATAAACTTTGGAGATCTTAGCTCGGATCAATTTTATTTGTGGGAAATTTGTGAGGCAATCTCTGCAGGTGATTGCCCACAGGATCTGGCAAATCAGGATCCTAGAACACTTACACATTCCCGTTGGCTAACCCTCCCAAACCACATTCTGCGTTTGTATGTTGGAACTAGTGATCAAACACCACAACTTGTCTCATTAGCCACCTTTGTAATGAAAGTATATGCACCATCATGGTTCACGATCAAATGTAGCGGTACCTGTAAAGATGGTCCAAGAAATTTCCTGATTTTTATATCTCGGTTTCAGTACCTTCCTGATAATTTAAAGGATATTGTAAAAGAGTTGTCCAAGACAACACGTATTTTTCCCATGCAGAAAACTTACTAGCTGCAATGTTGTTTGATGACAGAAGGTATGTCTGTGAGCTTGCTGTTCGACACATCATGAAGGCCAGGAAATCTTTTGGAGAAACAACTAGGAAATTTCGGATTCCTAAGCTGAATTTCCAGAGCAATGATTACATCGACTTAATAGACGGGCAAGAGCGTATTGTGACTGAGCCTCCCATCACATGGAAATGGAAATATGATGAGTTTCTGGAATTACTACAGTCGGATAAATATCCAAGTTCTTGCTCCGAATTTACAAAAATACCCTGCCATTCTCAGGCAGTAGAGAGGATGGTTAAGATTGTAACAGATTCTTTTGCTCATGTGTGTGGCCTTCTTGCAAGAGATGGATTCATCAGAGCAAAAATTTTGGACAGGAAGCTGATGCCAAGTTTTGAAAAAAAGTCTGGTTTCCAAGTGAAATAAACTCACTCCTCAAGTTATGCTACTAGGTAAGGCTGGTGTCCATCATATTTACATAACTTATGCATTTTCAGAGAAATATGACAAAATTTTAGCTCTTTGAGGAAGCCTAAGAAATTAACTCACGTCTGCTGAATTTTTACCCATGTTTATACACTCAAAGGTGATATTAAATAACATGGTGACACAGTATTTTCATACATTTACAAAATGGAGAAAACGGGTGTTTTTAAAGCGTTTTTCCCTATAACTTTCAAACTTCCAGGTTCTTGGGGAAGCCTAAGATATCGAATAATGTCATCCATATTTCAGGGGGTCATTTCAGTAACAAAATCGCAACTATTGCACATGGCGACGTTTCAAAAAAAAAAAAAAAAAAGTGTTTTTCGCTCCACCCTAGTGTACGTGGTCTGCAAGGATAGATTCATAATAAATTCGGTCCATAGTGCCTTCCACAGGTATGAGTGGACCCAGGAATTGCCAAGAAAACATTCCCCAGACCATAACGCTGCACCCACCAGCTTGTGTTCTTCCAGCAGTAGTTGAAGAGGGTTTGTTCTCTGATGTTTCTTGCCTTAAGTTATACACCAATGTCCATCCATTAGATGAAGCGGAAAACAACTCATCGGAGAAGGCAATCCTTTGCCAATCAGCGGCAAATACTGCCATGCAAATGTAAGCCTTTTCTGCCGATGCACCTTCATTAGAACAGGTGCAGTGACCATCCGTCTGCATCACAGCCCCATACGCAGCAGAGTTCGCTGAACTATCATTTTAGATACACTTCCGGTAACCCCCTGGTTCATTCGGCCAGTGAGTTGCTCCACTGTAGCGTGTTGATCGGCCCTCACGTACCTTCGCAGCCAATGTTCACCTCTCACATCAATGGCACATGGTGCTCCACAGTTTTCACATCATGCAATGGTGCCATTTCTACAATCATGAAACACTTTAACCACAGCAGCACGTGAACAGTTCACAAACTATGCTGTTTCAGAAATACTGCCACCCTTGGCCTGAAAGCCAATCATCATCCCTTTTTGCAAATCTGATAAATTGATCTTTTCATCCATGGCAGCAACAAGTGATATGTTTTTAGAATGCCTACAAGCACACCTTATATACCCTCCAAGCCAGCTCACGACACATACCTTCTTTCATTGGCTAAACGCTGTTGATGTCTAAAGTAGGAGGTGGTCACAATAATGTGATTCAACTGTGAATATTTATGGATGCGTGCATACGTGATGCCATAATCGACAATACTGGTTTATATCTGGGTAATATCTACGTATGCAGATTGTGCTGTATGCTGATGACACAGTCCTGTTGGCAGAGAGTAAAAGTGAGTTGCAGAGTACATGTTGTCCCAGATATATGAAGTTTGCATGAAATTCAAACAGTTTAAATCAGGGAAAACTCAAAGTTATGGTTTTTGATGCCAAAATGGACAATACTGGCTTATGTCTGGGTAATATCCATGTGTGCAGATGCTGATGACAGTCTTGTTGGCAGAGAACAAAAGACTACTGAGTGTGTTGTCCTGGATGTATGAAGTTAGCACTGAATGTAATATAAGTCTAAATGCCATAGTGATTGACCAGGTGAATGAGTTTATGTTTTAGGAAGAATGTTTGATAGAACAAATTAGATGGTGATATTAGTAGGTGAGTGAATTCTTCATTGAAAGTCATAGCTGCTTTAGGAGGTTTTCACAGGAATGATGGATTATCAAGAGAGTCCAGCATGGCTGTGTATGAAAGTGTAATTGTTACTACTCTGATGTATGGCAGTGAAACCTGGGTACTACAGAAGAAACATGAGTCATTTGTGTGCTGGAGAAATGCGTTACTTACGAGGGGTTTGTGGCAAGACACACTCTGATCATGTGAGGAATGAAGATGTGTTGCAGTTGTGTAATGTGAAGCAAAATGTTGTTAGCAAGGTGGAGACTAATTAATATTCTTTGGTGGTCTGGCCATGTTGAAAGAATGAGTGATGAGATGCTTACTAAGAAATTTTTTTAGCCCAAGTGGCAGTAAGGAAAGACAGAGGAAGGCCAAGGAAGTCATGGGAGGATCAGATTCAGGAGTGTCTGCATGAGAAAAAGATTATGAGTATGAAATATAGGTCTTGTGTATGTCTTGTGATGGATGTCAGTGAAGCCCAAGTTGTGTGTCAAGATCTCTGTAAATGGAGAAGTTTGATACAGCAATAGTAAGTAAATGATCAGTTATAAATTTATCTGGAAGTTTGTATTTCTTTGTGGCACTAACCTCTGAATCTCAGAGAACAGCTTAGTGGTTGGTTGCTATGTATGTATGCATTAAATCAAGACACTCAAAAAAGTAATTTTTTTTTTTTTTTTTTTTTTTATTTCCAGGTTTACCAAGTTTTGTGAACATCTAAATGAATAAAAGATTCTCCAATCTCTAATTTTGGGCCAATTCCTCCCAGAAAGGGAGAGAACCAATGACAAAAAGTCAAACAAACCACTCATGCCTCAGCCAGGATTCAAACCTGGCCAAGCAATTAGTAGTTGGACACCAGGCCAGCAGGATAGTTTGTATTATTATTTATTTACTATCATTCCCACAAAATTTAAACATGCTTTGATTTCTTACTAAAACTCTAGTCAAAATATTAGAGCTCTCCATTTCCTCCATGAATACGTAATATGACGCACTTGATCTTTTAAAAGCAACAGAGAAAAAAGAAAAAGAAAAAAAATCACACAGCAAAACATCAAGCCATGATTATACAAAAATTACAATATGACAAAATACATGATACAAACAGAATATAACAGAAAAATAAAAGCATACAAAATTTGCATGCCAAATTTCAGTTTCAAGCATTTTAACATAGGTACAGGCAATTCAGATTAGAGGCTTTACTTTTACTCATTACTCTTCCCAATAAGTTAAGGATCACATCAATTACGTCCCTCAAAGTACTGCTTTACCTTCTCACTCGCTTGTAACCTATTTTGTTGACACAAAAAGGAGCTACCAGCAGTGATGACATCAGTGACTTGGAATTGCGGGAGCTTTGACAGGTAGATCACATGAGGGAGGGATCAAATCTTGAAATGCTTGACAGAAATTTTGCCAAAAAATTCTGTTCATGTGATTTAATCTGATGTTTATATTAATACCAGTAAAAAAAATCTGGTACATATTTTATGGAGCACTAGGAACCATGGATATGAACTTTCATGTCATTTAACAAGTTACTATGTCTTCACAATTTTAGCTTACATCATTTTCTTTTTATCTTTTTCTAAAATAGGGTGCTCATGGAATGGAATATCAACTTTTTAAACTATATTATGAAAATGATGTCCTTCTACTACTACTCTTAAACATTTGTGCAGAAGCCTCCCTCCATTTTGCAGAGTACAACACTAAATTAAACAAAACAATTATTTTATATAACAAAATTTCTGTGAATCTGAAAAATTCACATACGCTTATATTCAAGTTACTTAAAATCTTAGATGGTTGCACTCGTCACGTGTTCTAACAGCTTAAATATGGGTGGGGAGTAAAAGGGTGGACGTAACGCTTCACCTGGCCACCAGAATTTATACACACCCCTTATTTTCACCTCCTACATGGTTCATACACATTGGAAGAAAAAAATTCAAGGCTTCTCAAGGTTTTTCAAGGACATTGAAGAACAAAAATCAAGGCCCTAGCTCGCAACATATGAAATTTGAATAACTAACTTGGCGATGAATCATTTGTTTGCTTCCTTTTTCAGGTCTAGTACAGTCAGGGTGTTTTAAAAAAGATGTGTTGCATCTTTTCTTAGCAAAACTATTAAAAAAAAGGAACATTTTTTAGTAACATATATGCTGCCTAAAAATTTCCCCAGCTATTTTTCAATTATTGGTTTCCTAAAATAAATCACATTACGAATATTTACCAAAGAAGAAAAAGAAGTTGCTAGGATTTACATATAAATTACAATTAAGCCTTACATATAATTACAAATTTAATAATTTATTCACAATTGGGTGGAAATCTGAATATAAATATATATAAAAAAAATAACCATTGCAATATACAAAAATATATATATATATATATATATATATCATCGTTGTCAACCATTATCAATCCACTGCTGGACGAAGGTCTCCCCAAGTTTCCTCCACAACGGTCTGTCTTGTGCCAGTCTCCTCCATGTCACTCCCGCATACTTTCGAATTTCATCCACCCATCTCCCATGTAGTCTTCTTCTGGGTCTTTTCCTGTCCCTTGGAATCCAATCTAAAATTTTGGCTGTCCATCGATGGTCTGTTCTTCTGGCAGTATGCCCAGCCCATTGCCATTTCAGGGATTTTACTCTGATCATGATGTCTTCCACTCTTGTCATTTTTCGGATCCACAAGTTCCTCTTCTTATCTTTCCTGGTTACACCAAGCATGCACCTCTCCATGCTGCTTTAAGTTGTCTGCAGCCCTTGTACGCCTCTTTTAGTTAAGGTCCACGTCTCTGCACCATATGTAAGCACTGGAAGGATGCATTGATCACACTTTTAAGACATAATGGCATATTGCTCTTGAAAATTATGCTGTTTCTTCCAAAAGCTCTCCAGGTAAGTTTTGTACGCCAAATTAATTTCTTCATCAATGTGACCCTCACTTGATATCTGCCGTCCAAGATAAACGTACGTGTCTGTTATCTCTAGCTTTTCTCCATCGATCGATAAATCTTCATTTCTTGTAAAAGTATTGAACATCACTTTTGTCTTCTGAAAGTTCATTTTTAATCCCACTTTTTTACTCTTGTCAGCAAGTTCCTGGATCATACTCTGCAGCTCTGATGGGGTAGTTGCAAAAATGACTACGTCATCAGCAAAACGAAGGTGGGTTAGATAATCTCCATTAATCTGTATCCCTTTGTTTTCCCAGTTCAGTGATTGAAAGACATTTTCCAAGGTGGCATTAAAGAGCTTCGGAGATATGGTGTCACCTTGTCTCACTCCCTTTCCAATTTTTATGTGTGTTGTATTTTCAAATAGCCGAATCTTTGCACTGGCATTTTCATAGATGTTATTAATAATATTAATGTATGCATCTTCAATACTGCAGGATTTCAGAGCTACTGTAACTGCTGATGGTTTCACCGAATCAAAGGCTTTTTCATAATCAATAAAAGCCATGCACAATGGAAGTTCATATTCCCTTGCTCTTTCAATTAGTTCTCTCAGTACGTGGATATGATCTATTGTGCTGTAGCTACTCCTGAATCCAGCTTGTTCTCTCGGTTGAGCCATGTCCAGTGTTACCTTCAAGCGGTGTGAAAGAACTTTAGTGAAGATTTTATAAATCACTGATAGGAGGCTGATAGGTCTGTAGTTCCTAAGATCCTTAATGTCACCTTTTTTATGTAGCGGGATCATTGTAGCGTTGTTCCAATCCTCAGGAATCTTCTCTTCATTAAGGAATGGAGTAAAAATTTGGGCGAATACTGTTTCGATTTCTCCACTTGCTTCATGTATGAGGTCTACAGTAATTCCATCTTCTCCTGGAACTTTTCCCCGCTTCATGTTCTTGATTGCTGTGCAACTTCTGCTGGGAGAACTGGAAGAACTCTGGTACTGGTACCTTTCGTGATGTCTGGAGTACATGCATCATCCCTTTCATATAATTTGGAGTAGAAATCTTTCATTCTTGTCAAAATTTTGCCTCTATTTCTTGTTACAGAACCATCTTCTTTTCTACATACATACATATCACTAAGCTGTTCTCTGAGATTCAGAGGTTAGCTCCAAAAAGAAATACAAACTTCCAGATATTTTTATTTAATGTTGTTGTATCAAAGTTCTCCATTTACAGCGATCTTGACATACAACTCGTGCTTCACTGATATCCATTACACGCCGTACACAAGATCTTTTATACTTCATACTCATAATCTTTTTCTCATGCAGACACTCCTGAATCTGATCCACCCATGTCTTCCTTGGCCTTTCCTTCCTGCCACTTGGGCTGAAAAGATTTTCTTAGTAAGCATTTCATCACTCATTCTTTCAACATGGCCAAATCACCGAAGCATATTGGTCTCCATCTTGATAACAACATTTTGCTTCACATCACACAACTGCAATACATCTTCATTCCTCACACAATCAGATTGTGTCTTGCCACAAACCCCACATAAGTAACACATTTCTCCAGCACACAGACGACTCCTATGTTTCTTCTGCAGTACCCAGGTTTCACTGCCATACATCAGAGTAGGAACAATTACTGTTTCATTACTGTTTCATACACAGCCATGCGGGACTCTCTAGAGAACCCATCATTCCTTTGAAAACCTCCCAGAGCAGCTATGACTTTCAAAGAAGAATTCACTCGCCTACTGATTTCACCATCCAACTTGTTCTCTCTGTCAAACATGCTTCCTAAATACACAAACTCACTCACCTGGTCAATCACAGTGCCATTTATACTTACATTACATTCAGTGCTACCCGTTCCTCTCTCAAACACCATAACTTTGGTTTTTCCCTTATTTATACTCAGTTTGAATTTCATGCAAACTTCATGCATCTGCGTCAACATACTCTGCAACTCACTTTTGCTCTCTGCTAACAGGACAGTGTCATCAGCATACAGCAATCTGCACACACGGATATCACCAAGACATAAACCACTATTATCTATTTTGGCATTGCGCATGCATGCATCCATCTATAAATATATTAAACAGCCATGGTGACATTACACAACCTTGTCTAACTCCTGCACCAATGGAAAACCATTTTGATAAAACACCATTCACTCGTACACAAGCTCTACTACCAGAATACATGGCTTTTACACTATTAAGTAGATTCCCAGTAACACCATATCCATTCAATACCTTCCACAAAAGTGTCCTATTCACTCGATCGTAAGCTTTCTCTAAATCTATGAAGGCAGTAAAAACTTTCTTCCCAACAGCCAGATACTTTTCAATCATCGTGCGTAATGCAAAAATCTGGTTAGTGCAGCCTTTACCCGGCATAAAACCACTCTGAACATCCCACACTTTCAATGATGTAAGACCCCGTACTTTTTCAATAACAACCTTACCAAACACTTTCCCTGACACACTCAGTAGGCTAATACCATGATAGTTCTTGCATTCAGTCTGATCACCTTTTCCCTTATACAAGGGAACAATGATAGCATCCTTCTAATCCCGAGGGACCATTCCTAACTCCCAGCACAACTGGCAAATTTCAGTTAACCAGTCAATTATAGAGTCACCACCATATTTCAACATCTCTGCAGTTATGCCATCAACTCCCGGAGCCTTACCATTCTGAAGAGATTTTAGAGCTTTACACACTTCTTCTCTTGAGATCCCTCCTGTGCTTTCATCCCTCATTGTGACATCATCTGAGTCTGTCTCAGAATCATCTTTGCTTTCCTGATCTAATAACTCACAGAAGTATTCACCCCATCTGTCACTTAACTCATTGGGCTCCCATATCATTTCCCCAATCTCATTCTTCACACAACTTACAACTTTGTTTCCCCTATTTTTCCTGAGTCTCGTGTACTTCCAGAAGGACTTCCTATCTTTCCAAAAAGCTAGTTCATGCCTTTCCACTTTCTCCTTCCTATCTTTTGCCTTACTGTGGCAAACCAGTTTAGCAGCTTCACGTTTCTTACAGCGATATTCATCGACAGAGACTCTACCTTGCAACATCCCCAAATAGGCTTCCTTCTTTCTCTTTACTGCCTCTTCAATCTCACTATTCCACCAAGCATCACCTCTATTGTTACCCACTATTGTGGTGCCACAGACCTCTTTAGCAGCAGTGACAACACAGTTCTTAAAACATTCCCACTTCTTTTCTACATCCCTCTCACCAGACTTCAGATCCTTCAGTCGTTCTCTGAGCAAGTCAGAATACCGCTGATGATCTTCAAGGAGCCTATCAACCTTTATTCTTTCTATCCTGGGTCTCTTCCTATTCCTTTTCCTCCAACCAACATTAAGTTTCACTCATGACACTACCAAGTAATTATCAGAACCAACATCCGCACCTCTCATCACACGGGTGTCAACAACTAAGTGTTTCAAACGCTGATCATAGACAACAAAATCTATCACACTCTTTTGACCAAGAGTACGATTTTCCCAAGTATATGTGTGGATATACTTGTGGTTGAAAAATGTATTAGATACACACAAACCATTCTCAAAGCAGAGTTCAATTAATCTTTCACCATTATCATTCACACAAGGATCATTAAACTTACCCAGAACATTGTCAGAAATTGCATTCTGCGCACCTACTCTAGCATTGAAATCCCCTGCTATTATAACTTTTTCTTTAGCACCAAACTGGCTCAAAACAGCTTTTAGCTCATTCCAGAAATCTTTTTTCTTATCAGAAGGTTCAGAGTCACAAGGAGCATACACTACAACAATTACAATTCTCTGAAGTTTCACTTTCAAACGAATCCAGAAAATTCTCTCACTTACACAACTCTAGTGAATCAAGTTGTTCTTCATCTTTTCACTTAAAATCACACCTACACCAGCCTGTCCTCTCATATTATCCAATACTCCAGACCACACACTCGCCGTGCCATTCACTTTTTCTATCCCAATTTCCTTCTTTTTGGTTTTACACACAGCACATCCAGTCTATATTTATTCATCTCCTTAATCACCTCACTCATCTTGCCATTGATACCTCTAGTATTCCATACACCAATCTTACATTCACTCAGCCGAGATCTCTTTCTCATACGCCGTTTAGAAAGTCCAGGTCGATTCCGTGGTGGACCGTCCTTCTCAAGTGTGGTAGATCCACCATATCCCACACTTGAGTCATTCTTAATATTTCTTTTTGCCTTTTTAATCAGGTAAGTACATCAGTGTAGGGGATTATCCCACAGCTGAGGGTTCCAGTTGGTCATTCAACCTAAGGATTCTGGAACAAAACCCAGTGAGTTGGGGTCTTTTTGCCAATGTCACACAGAACTAGCTTACACCTCTCCAAGATTCACAAAGGCTCTAGTTGCTGTTGTGTGTGCCATTGTTACCACGGAGCGCCCAGAGGAGGCAAACCCATCGCTCACTACGACCACCCGCCCATCTTCTTTTCTCAGTGCCATAATCTGTATTCTTCCCTTACTGAGATGTCCCTTTGCTATCTTTAGGCTTTGGTTGTTTTCAATTGCTTTCCTTACTAGTTCACAGTTGAATTTCCTTACGTCTTCAGTGATACTTTTTCGTACTGTCTCGCATAGCTCTATACATTCCACTTTGGAAGTCACATCTTCTTTAGTTGCCCTCATCTCTCTTCTTTTTGCATCAACATTTTGGTTTTTCCTGATAATTTGTTCACATGAAACTTGTTCTCAGCTAATTTTGTTGCTGTTTCCATAAGAGCTTTGGTTACTTTTCTGTTAACTTCAGAAATATCCACTTCTTCCAATGTTAGGCCTTCTAAAGCAGAGAATCTGTTCTTCAATTCCAACTTGAAGGTATTATGGTGTTTTTTAAAGGTTGGTTATGTCGATACATTTTGTTTGTCTTATGAGCTTGCCATGTTCGAGTTTAGTGTTGAGGTGCATCTTACATATCACCAATCTATGGTCACTACCTGTGTTGAACTTGTTTAGCACACTGCAGTCTTCTATGACGGATTTTTTGTTACACATAATAAAATCAATTTCTAGATATATAATATATATATATATATATATATATATATATATATATATATATATATATGTCAAACTCAAACTCACCACTCAGTCTGAAGGGGGGGGGGGGATATTGCAGCTGCAATGATGAGTATCAAAATCGTCATTGCAGTTACAATACCCCCTCCCCTTCAGTTTTTGGTAGTTTTAGATGTGATGCTTTAGTAAAAGCCAATCAGAATTGTATAAACTATAAATATTATTTTGGTGACACACTTTTCTGACTTACATATATACAGATGTTTTGTAGCTATATAGAATTTAGAAATCATTACGGATCGTACATAATACATTTTTCGTCACATTATATTAACTTATATACTCTTAGCAACATCTAATTTTGAACTAAGTTCACCTTCAATTTCGTTGAGGAGAGCTTTTTCTTTTTCTGAGCAGTTTTACAAAAACTGTTAGATTTTGTAATTAAGGTGAAGTTCTGTTCAGTTTCATCTTCTAACGCTAGTTCATCCGCAGACTTCAGCAATGAAAAACTTTACTGTCAACACGTTTTTTCTTACAAATTTTGAAGATGAAAATCCGATTTTTGGCGTAAATGTGACAAGGATGGTAAGTTAGATAATATCCGAAAACTTGAAATTTTTCATCGTCCTGGAGCGGGACTCGAACCCGCGTCTCCCAGAAAACGCCCGGGTGTGCTAACCACTACACCACCCAGAACGACCAAGTTTCTGATCAATTTGAATATAACCATCACAGGATTCGCTAGTCGAAGCAACCGGCATTCATGTTTAGCGAATCTGGAGGTTAAGAATCTTATCCCGTGTTTGCCCTGAAAAGCAGATAAATCATGAAAGAAATACGGGATTACGCCATATAATACAAATTTTGAAGATGACAATCCGATTTTTGGCGTAAATGTGACAAGGATGGTAAGTCAGATAATATCCGAAAACATGATCTGTCAGCAGACTAAGTTTCTCTCGAAGCAGCTGCAGGAACATGGGCGAGAAAACTGAACTCGATATTCATTCAGAAGTGGGGAGAAAAGTTGGACAAAATAGTTGCTCACTTGGGGAAAAAAATCTACTGGCCATCATTTGCTACTATATTTTAAAAATTACTAGCCACTACACTACAAAATATCTGGTTGCCATTTGGCTACTGGCATTTGCAAAGGCTGCTGGTGTGAGCTACCTCATGCTTACCGAAGCCATCATCACCACACAGGGCTATAACTGACCAACTACTATACATCTGTTCATTTTTTTTTTTTTTTTTGATTGGAGGTTTAACGACCACCGTGAGCAACTCAATGGGCTATAAGCAGTCGCCCGTCCCTAATTTAGGGTCACTGGTTCCAGGGAAGGGAGAGAGCCAGTGCCGTAAGACAAACACAACATCCATGCCTCACCGGGATTCGAACCCGGACCCCTTACGGACGAATGATCAGAGGCCATCGCTTAGACCACTGCGCCACCAGGGCGGCCATCTGTTCATCAGAGCACATTTAAGGAGACAGGGGGCCTAAGGGCTTGACTATATTTTGGGGCCCCGGTATTAGTGGCACATCTAGGATTTTACTATGGGTGGCCGAATAAAAATAACCACGAGGAAACGTCCCCAAAATATGATGCGGAAGCCATAGAAATATCCTTGCCATATTGAAGTATGTAGTCCATGATTCATGGATGAATCGGTGTTATCAAGAAAATGTAAAAATATAAATTTGAAAAATGGATACCAGTTCAGTTCTGCTTTAACCATCAGGGTTGGGTTCAGCTTGTTGAAATTATAATGAAGTGGTGGGCAAAACAATATGATCCAAATATTGTTATTCAAATGAATTCTTAATGCATGAAAATGTCCCCAATTGCTGATGTGTACAAATCTGTAATGCTTTTGAAAGATTTGAGGGCCGCCCTGCTGGTGCAGTGGTCTAAGCGATTGCCTCTGATCATTCGTCTGAATTGGGTCCGGGTTCGAATCTCGGTGAGGCATTGATGTTGTGTTTCTCTTACGGCACTGGCTCTCTCCCTTCCTTGGAACCGGTGACCCTAAATTAGGGAGGGACGACTGCTTACAGTCCATTGAGTTGCTCACGGTTGATAAAAAAAAAAAGATTTGAGGATGGACTGGGGGCAACTATACATTTTGCAGTCTCCTTCTAAAACGCGCAAAGAAATAGAATTTTTTTTCACAAGGTAGTTTCTTATAGTTTTCGCTGTGCAGACAGACTACAAAAAAGAAAAAAAACTGTAGGAATATCAATTCTTCAAGAATCCTGCATAATTCTGGGGGCCCTTGAAAATGCTGGGCCTGGGGCTGCAGTCCCTTAGCCCCTCCCTTAAATGGGCACTGCTGTTCATGGTTATTTATTTTCCATAGCAAAAAGCCTTCTTTTGACAAGGAAATCCCTTGCCTTTTTTTTTTTTTTTTTTTTTTTTAGGTTTAACGACCGTCGTGAGCAACTCAATGGGCTATAAGCAGTCGCCCGTCCCTAATTTAGGGTCACTGGTTCCAGGGAAGGGAGAGAGCCAGTGCCGTAAGACAAACACAACATCCATGCCTCACCGGGATTCGAACCCGGACCCCATTCGGACGAATGATCAGAGGCCAACGCCGTAGACCACTGCGCCACCGGGGCGGCCAATCCCTTGCCTTATCACTGCTGTTTGGCAAAAGACTGGTTGGAGAAGCATTTCAATATGTTCGTAGCCCTCTCATTTACCAGATTTCAAACCAAATTAACATCAGTGGGGAAAAATGGAGCAATGCATTTTGGTCCAAAAATCCACCCCTGGCAATTGTTGAAGGTATACGGAAGGCTATTCAAGAATCAAGGGTGGACCCTCTGAATTTAGCAAGCACAATGAGCAACTTGTACAGATATAAAGTCACCCATTCCTAAATTGAATTTGGAAAGAGACAGAACCAATGTAAGATAAGAAACACACCACCGATATACCTCATTAGGGACTTGAGCGCAGGCCCGCATTGATCAGAAGCCAGGGCATCAGGTTTTCTGGGTAAACCTTCCAAATGTGACCCAGAAATAGTTTTCTGAAGCGACGATAGATGGCGACACGTTATCACTACATCGTAAAGCTTTGCGTTACGTTGTGAAAGTGGCAAAGGAAGTGAATAACATGGGTTAAAGGTGGCCCTTAAAAGGACCTTTATGAATGTACATTGTCGCATATGTGTGAAATATTTATTATGACGGAAGAATAAGTTTTCCTCATTAATATGAAACTGTCTACCTAGCAGAATAAAAGCAAGAAAAGTTTTATCTGCCACGGAAAAACTGCCTGAGCGCACGAATCAGGACTTCAAAGCAATGTTCTGAGGAAAGACAGCAATTCCGTCGGAATAAATATTCCATAAAATGGTCTGCCAAGTACATTTTGTGGTTTCCCTGTGTTAATTAATGTTTCAGGGGATGCCAATTGCTCTCAGTTATTTAATCCACCATGAAATAGAGGCTTCCTCATCCTTCCCAACTTCATTATAGAACGTTTTCCAGTTCCACATATAACAGGAGCAGAGATCGAAAAAAAAACTTACATAACACAGGAGCAGAGACGGAGAACTGAGTTACGTAAGTATCTATACCGCATTTCACTTGAAAACGAGAAGAGGTGAAGTGCTACCGTGGCGCCATCTACGAGCGGGCCACTTTTGGAAGGTTAGCCGTTTTCTGTACATAAGAGGTGCTACAAATAAAAGCAAAAGGGTACTAAAGTGCATGCAGCACAGAAGAAACTGTTTCTGAGTCCAGTGAGTTAAGTGAAACAAATGCAGTTACAATTTGTTCAACCCCGGTACTGTACAATTCAAGATTTTTATTTTTATTTTATCAGTGTTCCAAACTTCTCAACATAATGATATCCAGATGATTCATTTGCTGAGAACAAACAAAAACTTTTTATCACTTATTAAGGATTTCATTACACTGACTTCATTTTAAAACTGCTACCTAGGAGACTACTTTATTTAACACTATATTTCACCAAGCAGCACACTTCAACTTCATTCATGATAAAAATGTCAGAATTTACTGTAAAAAAACAAACGAACTAAAACAACTGCACTCTGAATCAATTATCATGGGAAACTAACTGCTGAATTCATGCATCTGAGAATAAGAAAAAAAGAACAAATAACGGAAACTAGAAAAAACTGTAGACAATAGACTACAATGAAACAAAATCTATGAATAAAAAATAAGCCCATTAATCAATGAAGCTACTCCTCATGCACCTTAACTTACTCTGCTATATAGATCTGCCACTCCATTCTTGCAGGGCCAGATGGCCATAATGGGCCCCTAGGCTAAGACATCTGAGTGAGCAACGAAGGATACAACATCTGAGTAGGCCCCCAATGGACTTTTAATGAAGAATCATTATTAAGTCCTTTGAAACACAAAACTGTAGCAATATGTTTGTGATAATTAATACATAGGGCATTCAAACTAATAAATTACCTGCAGAGTTTCCATAAAAAATCACTGTATTTTCTACTGTTCTCACAAGAACACGAGTTAAATTCCGGATTTTGTCTCAAAATTTAACAGTTCCAAGTGCAAGCAGGGTGGTGGGTGAATGCTAGTGAAAAAGCTGAAATTATCTACCAACTCCCCACAGCAACATGAAAATGTTTACCCTTGGTGAGTCACTGCCTTGAAAATTGTTTGTCTTCTAATCCCTATTTGTGATACAGTGGAAATCATAAGAGACAAAACTAAAACTATTTCACTTCTCTCTTTGTATAAACATATAAGGTGTGCATTATTTGCGGTGTGGATGTGTCTCCTGGGCCCTTAGGCTATAGCTCCCCATCCCTTTAATCTAGCCCTGCATTCTTGGCTATCAGGAAAGTACTGACTTCATTTTTTTTTTTTTCTGCACTTAGAAAATAAGCTTATTCACACACTGATAACGTTTCCCTGGCCTGTTCAAACGGTAAGATATTGTGCAAAATTGCTGTGTAAATACAAAAGACTGTTGGCTCAATGCCAAGCCCAGAAAGCGGGAATTATCACTACCTAATACCTCAGACTTCTTAAATGGAAGCAGTTTGGAGATATAACTAAAACCCGACAAATTTACAAAAAAACAAATATTCAAGGAATGCATGAATACCCTCATTCATTTATTTTTTTATTCGTTGAATGGTTCAGCCAAATCGGATACGCTTACATAGTAGCTCGTCGGACATACCTGGTACACATTTCATGGTAATATCCCACCTGCAATAGCGTTAAATCACCGTTAAAATTTAGGATTCTCGCCCCATATAATGCGATTTCAATATATATCATGTTCTGAATGAATCGAAACTGAACTTACCAGTCCATGTGCATCCATTCTTTACAACCTTTCGAGTATTTCTGGTACGAATAAAAAGAATGAAGCAAAATCTTACTATAACAGACCTGATAATTTAAGTGGTAAATTTAGCACAAAATTACTCCACAAAACTTTTAACAATCGAACCAAGTCCTCGTATTGAATTCTATCACAATCCCAGTTCGTTCAATACAAACAACATGACTACACTTGACTTCAATAAGCGCTATGAAAAGTTTGATGATATTCTTTGCAAAGAAACGATATCCGTAACGATAAAAAAAATGTTAACTGCATATCGGTAGTACAATACAAAAAGAGAAAAGATTTTTCATATTATCACTTTCATTTTTCTTCAGTTTTGATTGCTTTATGAGTACTTCAAGTTCAGTTCTCAAACACCACCATTTTAGAACGTGGGGGGGGAGAGTCAGAATTGCTGAACGCACACAACAAATTTGATGGAATCGAATAATTCTATAAATATCCATGAAAAACAAATCATACAAGACGTTCCAACTTGATTTTTTTTTCAGAATTTACAGAAAATTTAGTATGTTTAAGAATAACAAATCAAGCTTCTGGTGAAATACCTCGGACATCGAAGGTCCCCCACCAATTTGCACTGGTGGGAGACCTCCGACATCGAACTGTAATCTGCCTGTCGCTCTTCATGTGCGTTTTTATTTTTTTGCGGAGCAGGGTGGGGGCGGCTGGAGGAGAGGGTTTAACAACCACCATGAGTAATCAATGGGCCCAAAACAGTCTTCTGTCGCTACTTAGGCGGCAATGATTCCAGGAAAGAGATAGAGCCATTAGCATACAACAAACACACTGTCCACGCCTCACCCAGGTACAGTGCCTAGAAGAATTCAGAACCCATCTCAGACGAATGGTCAGACGCCAGAGGTCAGATCCTGCACTACCAGGGCAGGTCTCTCTCTTGATATCCCTGATGTCGTTCTTTCACTGGAAATTTGAAGAATGAACTGGACAATGCATATTTGTTTAATTTCGAGATAATGTTTACAAAATATTCCCTGTTACAGCTATACTTGCTTCACTTTCGAAATAAAGCCAGTTTTCGTGTTATTTATCTTGATTATAAAATCAACTAAAACAGTTATCATAGGAAAACTATAAGCATATGCATAACATGAGAAAAAGGAGGGTAACTGGACAATTTCGAAGATGTCAATCCGATTTTTGGTGTAAATGTGACAAGGATGGTCAGGTAATATTCGAAAACTTGAAAAATTTCGAATATAATATTTCCCCCTCCCAGTCATGTAGCACAGAAATGTTGTTTGAAGACAAACACAACATCCATGCCATACAGTGGCATGGATGTTGTGTTTGTCTTACGGCACTGGCTCTCTCCCTTCCCTGGAACCAGTGACCCTAAATTAGGGATGTGCGGCTGCTTATAGCTCATTGAGTTGCTCGCGAAGGTCGTTAAACCTCCAATCAAAAAAAAAAAAAGTGAACGTCACAAACTTGAAGCACTTTGAGCAGACGACACGGAGCTGATGGCCACGCCCTTGGATTGTGCTGTGCCTTTGAATGTGTCAACTCATCAACTAAAACTAAGCTGACCAGACTTCCCCAGTTCTTGAGGACAGTCCTCGAATTTAGCTTACTGTCCGCAAAAACGTCTGAAGCCTTTGAGGACTCAAATTGTCCTCAAATTTTAATGTTTGTCCCCAAATGTCCTCGAACTTACACTTCCTCATTAACCCTTTAGATTTCCAATGCAAAATGTTTCTAAAAGTAGTTTCCGTTGTACTAATTTTCCAACATGCTTCTTGTGAAAACAAATTTTCACTTTTTTTTTCTTCTTTCTGGGTTTAACGACCACTACGAGCAACTCTAAGGACTATAAGCAGTCACCTGTCTCTAATTTGGAGACATTCGTTCTAGGGAAGGGAAATACCAAGTGCTGCAAGACAAACACACCACCCGTGCCTCATTCGGGACTCGAATCCGTACCAACTTGTACGAATGATCAGTAGCCACCAGCACTAGGTCAATGCACCACTGGCGTGGTCAAATTTCGACTGTACTTGGTCTGAGTTTCTCCAAAAACTTTGGCAAAATGAAAAATTCGCCATGCAGTTACTATGGTGTGCTGGCTAATTTTAATTAATACTTATGCTAATATGTTCTCGTCATCATAGTTTTGCTTTGTCAATACAAATTACCAACATTCTACAAGATATATCCTTTTAAAACTCAGCTTTTAATGTGTAATATCACACTTATTGAAAAAATGCAGTTTTGTGACAAAAAGATTTGCATATTTATTTTGAGTACGTATGTGTCCCCAAATGAACTACCGATTTGGGGACGCCACGCCCTTTTGTCCTCAAATCGGTGTCCTGATATCTGGTCACCTTAACTAAAACACCTGCTCGTGCTACTTTTCATAGGTAATTGTGCATAGAATATAAATTTTTCTCTAAATTGAATATTTTTTTTCAAGTCTTTGAACCCCTGCTTCAGAAACTGACAAAATTTTAAGCAAATCAGAATTCAGATTAATCATCCCCTCCAAAAATTGTCCGCAGTAATGTTCTCATTTACTAATAATTGATATATCCCACACATTTGTGTTATTTTTATGCTTAATCATACTGATGTATGGGGATCTAAATCAATGCTGACGGCGAAGGAGAGTGCGTCGCGGCAAAACGGTTGAATTTTCTCGGAGGAGCTTTCTTAGACATGCGTGCATATGATACGATGAAAGCATGTTTCGTATTAAGCGATAAATTCGTGATTTTACTTTTAGTGCTCTTTATGTTAATAAGTTCCAGCAGGCAGCAGGGTACCCAGAATTTTTTTTTATAGGGGTAGCCCAAATTATTGAAGATGCAAATTAAAACACTCTGTAGGAAACATCTCCCAAAGTGATTGGGAAGCGATAAAAATATCTCCGCCGTATTAAAGTGAAAATTCATATTCAGAAACATATACAAATATATTTAAATGTCCCATTATTGGTAAAATATATATTCAAAAACACATACAATTATATTTAAAAATAGGCAGCCAATACGAAGAACAAAGGATCAAGTGATACTTCATGGGGAGGCCCGGGACCCGGGACCACCTCCACTGAATTCCAGTAAACGTCTAAACGAAATTTTCATTATGAAAATTTTAAATTGCAAAAAAAAAAAATCCTTCGACTGCTTGTTTTTCATACTAAGCACTGTAGTTCATACCTTCTTAAGAGTTCGATTTTACAAGGTTAGGAATCATAAACTGATACGTAAAAAATATTCTCAAGGATAATTTATGCGCTTCTGATGATCTGAGGAAATTTCCACGCACACACACACACACACACAAACACACAAAATTCACTTTAACTTTAATGTTAAATACTTGTGTCAAGAGGAACTCGAAAAAATAATGTGTTGTTATTTATTGTCGGTTCGTTAGGTTTCGAAGTAAACAGGAACTTCAAAGAGCCCATAGAATTGAATTTCTAACAATCTTAATTGATTCAGTTTCATACAAAGATTTACTACACGTGTGTGCATTCTACGAAAAATTAAAATCTTATATTATTAAATTTAGTTGGTTCACATCATAAAAAAGTATTCATTATATCATTATATTCCCGAAAAATTGGCGGGGGGATAAGGATTGCTTTATATTGGAGGGCCCAACTCTGAAAATCTGGGGAGTCCTGCCCCCCCCCCCCAGTGGTTACACCTATGCTTCCACCTGATTTTTCCGTAGGACGAAAGAACAGTTCGAAACTGTTTATGGTTACATGAAAAATTCGTGTTGTTGTTAGACTAATCTGCCTAGATGTCCTGAATTCTTGAGGACAGACCTCGAATTTAGTTTAATGTCCCCAAAAATGTCTGATGCCTTTGGGAACGCAAATTGTCCTCGAATTTGGAATTTTTGTCCTCAAATGTCCTCAAACTTACATTTCAAAACAAGCCCGTTACACTCATAATGAACTATGTTCTTAAATTTAGATTTCGTTGTACCCGTTTCTTCCACCTCAGTGGCGTAGCGGTCTAAGCGCTGGCTTATGGGAATTCGTCCGAGATGATTCCGGCTTCGAGTCCCGGTGAGGCATGGATGTTGTGTTTGTCTTACGGCGCTGGCTCTTTTCCCTCTGGAACCAGTGGCCGCAAATTAGGGATGAGCGACTGCTTTCAGCCCAATGAGTTGCTCACGGTGGTCGTTAAACCTCCAATAAAAAAAATTGCTCATGGTGGTTGTTAAACATCCAATAAAAAAAAGTACCCATTTCTAGGCTTCTTTTTTTTTTTTTTTTTTTTGAAGTCTAACTACCATGTAATTAGTGGTCGTTAAACCCGAAAAAACAGCTACAGCACTCACCCGTCCCTAATTTAGAAACACTAGTTCTAGGAAAGAGAGAGAGAGAGAGAACCATTGCTGTAAGACAAACACACCACCTATGCTTTATCCGGGACTCGATCCCCATACCCACTCTGCCGAACTGTAAGAAACCAAAGCTTAGACCACTTCGCTGGACCGATTTTGACTTTTATAAAATTAAATTCTTCATGCATTTCGTTCTTCAGAAAAATATAATAATTTTGAAGCTAACTCTTAATTCAGCATGTACACTCAAGTGCCAGAAAAACTGGTACAGACGAGCTTATGCAAAATACGTACATAAAAACGTCACCTATGCGCGTACTCGGTTGCGCCCGCCAGTGCATATAAAGCGATAGACATCCTTGCCAGCCGTCAAGCTGCTTTCGGCATAAGAATGACAAGTAATAACGATTTAGGCGATTTTTAACGCGGTGTCATAGTTGGCGCTCGTGAGATGGGCCATAGTATTTCGGAGGTAGAAACGAAGTCCGGGTTTTCACGGACGACCATTGCAAGGGTGTACCGTTACTACAAGAATTCCGACAAAACCTCCAACCTATGATACCAGTGTGGCCGTTAAAAGACATTGAATGGACGTGACCATCGTCGGCTGTCAAGAATCGTTTCACGCGATAGGCGTGCAGCACTCTCGCAGGTATCATCGGAATTCAATGCTGGAGCCTCAACAAGCATCAGCGTCCGGACTGTGCAACGCACCCTGTACGATATGGGCTTTGGGAGCCGACGCAACTCGAGTCCCCTTGATGAGTGCACGACACAGAGCTATGCGCCTCGCTTGGGCACGGCAACACCGCCACTGGACACTTGATAACTGGAAACAAGTAGCGTGGTCTTACGAGTCGCGTTTCCAACTGTATCGGGCAGATGGAAGGATTCGTGTGTGGCGCAAACCCCATGAAGCCGTGGATCCCGCCTGTCAAAAAGGAACTGTACCGGATGGTGGGGTGTCCGTAATAGTATGAGGTGTGTTTAGCTGGATTTCACTGGAACCCCTGGTACGTCTACAAACGTCTGTGACTGGCCAACGCTATGTGCACATCCTTGCTGACGAGGTACACCCGTTCATGTCCTGCATTCATGCTGATGGGTTGGGCCTGTTCCAACAGGACAATGCACCTCCACACAAGTGTCGGGAGGCCACATTACGATTAGAGGAGCATTCATCTGAGTTTGGGGTGTTGCCATTCCCACCCAAGTCTCCAGATCTGAACGTGATAGAACACATTTAGGATGCCATGCAACGCGCTATCGAACACAGGAATCCGAGACCTCGGAAAACACCCGAATTGCGGAACGCTCTGCAGGAAGTAGGGTGTGCATTGCCTACAGCACATTTTCAAAAGCTAGTGGAGTCCACTCCCCGTCGTATTTCTGCAGTTCTGTGCTCCCGTGGGGGACCTACCAATTATTAGACTGGTGTACCAGTTTTTCTGGCACTTCAGTGTATAACTAAGGTAAAGCACTTCACTTTTGCTGAGTATGTTCTCACCATCACACAGCTCTGCTTTGTAGGTACAATTTTGCAATATTTTACATATCATAATCATCATCATCATTGTCAACCATTATCAATCCAATGCTGGACGAAGGTCTCTGCAAGCCTGTTCCACAACGATCTGTCTTGTGCCAATCTCCTCCAGGTTACTCCCGCATACTTTCGAATTTCACCCACCCATCTGCCGTGTGGTTTTCTTATGGGTCTTTTCCTGTCAATTGGAATCCAATCTAAAATTTCGGCTGTCCATCGACGGTCTGTCCTGCTGGCAGTATGCCCAGCCCATTGCCATTTCAGGGATTTTACTCTGATCATGATGTCTTCCACTCTTCTCATTTTTCTGATCCAGGAGTTCCTCTTCTTATCTCTCCTGGTTACACCAAGCATGCATCTTTCCATGCTTTTTTTAGTTGTCTGCAGCCTTTGTACGTCTCTTTTAGTTAAGGTCCACGTCTCTGCACCATACGTATGCAAAGGAAGGACGCATTGATCAAACACTTT
The DNA here is from genome assembly GCA_039090855.1 of Macrothele yani. Taxonomy (NCBI): domain Eukaryota; kingdom Metazoa; phylum Arthropoda; class Arachnida; order Araneae; family Macrothelidae; genus Macrothele; species Macrothele yani. The sequence continues at coordinate 95,191,106 of CM076993.1, forward strand.
TCTTTTAAGACATAATGGCATATTGCTCTTGAAATTATGCGGTTTCTTCCAAAAGTTCTCCAGGCAAGCTTTATACGCCGATTAATTTCTTCATCAATGTGACACTTGATATCTACTGTCCAAGATAAACCTACAGGTATCTGACATCTCTAGCTTTTCTCCATCAATCGATAAATCTTTATTTCTTGTAAAAAAAAAGCATTGTACATCACTTTTGCATTCTGAAAGTTCATTTTTAATCCCACTCATTTACTCCTGCCAGCAAGTTCCTGGATCATACCCTGCAGCTCTGATAGTGTAGTTACAAAAATGACTACGTCATCATCCAAACGAAGGTGAGTTAGATAATCTCCATTAAACTTTGTCCCTTTGTTTTCCCAGTTTAGTGATTGGAAGGCATTTTCCAATGTGGCATTAAAGAGCTTGGGAGATATGGTGTCACCTTGTCTCATTCCCTTTCCAATTTTTATGTGTGCTGTATTCTCAAACAGCCGAATCTTTGCACTTGCGTTTTCATAGATGTTATCAGTAATATTAATGTATGCATCTTCAATACCACAGGATTTCAAAGCCATTGTAACTGCTGATGGTTTCACCGAATCAAAGGCCTTTTCATAATCGATAAAAGCCATGCATAATGGAAGTTCATATTCCCTCGCTCTTTCAATTACTTCTCTCAGTACGTGGGTATGATCTATTGTGCTGTAGCCACTCCTGAATCCAGCTTGTTCTCTCCGTTGAGCCATGTCCAGTGTTACCTTCAAGCGGTGTAAAAGAACTTTAGTGAAGATTTACATATCACTGTACTTATACACTGAAGTGCCAGAAAAACTGGTACAGACAAGCGTATGCAAAATACGTACATAGCAACGTCACCTATGCGCGTTCTCGGTTGCGTCCGCCAGTGCGTATATAAAGCGATAGACATCCTTGCCAGCTGTCAGAGCTGTTTTCGGCATGAGAATGACAAGTAATAACGATTTAGGCGATTTTTAACGCGGTGTCATAGTTGGCGCTCGTGAGATGGGCCATAGTATTTCGGAGGTAGAAACGAAGTTCGGATTTTCACGGACGACCATTGCAAGGGTGCACCGTGACTACATGAATTCCGGCAAAATCTCCAACCTACGTTACCAGTGTGGTCGTAAAAAGACATTGGGTGAACGTGACCATCGTCGGCTGTCAAGAATCGTTTCACGCGATAGGCGTGCAGCACTCTCGCAGGTAACATCGGAATTCAATGCTGGAGCCTCAACAAGCATCAGCGTTCGGACTGTACAACGTACCCTGCACGATATGGGCTTTAAGAGCCGACGCCCAACTCGAGTCCCCTTGATGGGTGCACAACACAGAGCTATGCGCCTCGCTTGGGCACGGCAATACCGCCACTGGACACTTGATACCTGGAAACAAGTAGCGTGGTCTGACGAGTCGCGTTTCCAACTGTATCGGGCAGATGGAAGGATTCGTGTGTGGCGCAAACCCCATGAAGCCATGGATCCCGCCTGTCAACAAGGAACTCTACCGAATGGTGGACTGTCCGTAATGGTATGTGGTGTGTTTAGCTGGATTTCACTGGAACCATTGGTACGTCTACAAACGTCTGTGACTGGCCAACGCTATGTGCGCATCCTTGCTGACGAGGTACATCCGTTCATGTCCTGCATTCATGCTGATGAGTTGGGCCTGTTCCAACAGGGCAATGCACCTCCACACCAGTGTCGGGAGGCCACATTATAGTTAGAGGAGCATTCATCTGATTTTGGGGTGTTGCCATTCCCACCCAAGCCCCCGATCTGAACGTGATAGAACACATTTGGGATGCCATGCAAAGCGCTATCGAACACAGGAACCCTAGACCACCGAAAACACCCGAATTGTGGAACGCTCTGCAGGAACCAACGGAGGCACTGTTGGGCGGAAACAGGCCGGCGGCGGTATTATGTTGTGTGCGATGTTTTCTTGGGACACCTGAGGCCCCATTATATCTCAATAGCACAATACCTGACAGCTGTCAGGTATCTGAATATCTGAACATCGTGCGGACCAAGTTCATCCATTCATGGCAACTGTGTTCCCTGCTGGTGATGGCCATTATCAACAGGATAACGCGCCATGCCACACTGCCAGAATCGTCAAGGAGTGGTTCGAGGAACATGCTGGTGACTTTCTGTTAACGCCCTGGCCTCCAAATTTATCGAATATGAACCCAATCATACATGTGTGGTTCGACTTGGAAAAGCGTGTTCGCGCTAAATCACTACCACCCCGAAATATACGGGAACTGTGGGATCTGCTGTTGACATTGTGGTACCATATACCGGAGGATACCTATCGCCACCTCATCGAATCGACGTCTTGCCGAGTGGCCGCTGTTTTGTGGCCAAAGGGGGTCATACAGCTTATTTAGTAGGTGATCATAATGTAATGACTCATCGGTATATAATTAATGTTGTGCTTACAAAAGTAAAACAAATAAAATAAATAATGATCTAGAGAAAAAAATAGTTTTCCCTAATTAACTATAATTTGATTCATTTAGTATTTCACGCGTCTTATTGGTCCAGATAATCTGACTGAATGAAATTTAAATTAGACTTAAATCCTTTGAAAAATGCATGGGTCATTCGATTTCAAATTTCCGGAACCCCCAATAACTTTTCAAATCGGCGCCTATGGCCACGGATTGTTGAGAGCGACGAAATCGGTTCTGTTCGTGCGGCTCTCACAGTAGCTCGAATCTCGCGTTTCACGGATGCTCTCGGCCGTCCACTGCCCGTGAGCTGCTGGATTGTGGTGCCTTGTTCAAATCATTGGCGCCAACATCGTCCGATTACCGCGTCGCTCCGATCGAAATACATGGCGATACGGCGACTTTACCAATCGGCTTCTCTCAGCCCAATTATATATCCTCTCGCAAACCCTCTCGACTTCTCGTGGTGTGCGCGGATCCGTCGTCGTGGCATCCTCACAGTCTGGAGGTTAATTGTCCGGTACGTCGACGCATTCTACGACCTGTTGTGTCGTCCTTTGCTCTTGATATATCCTTCTCGATGCATGCTGTTCCCATACGCTGTCGGGGCCGCTATTTAGTCACCGGTCGTTATTTTTTAATTAATCATTTGCATATTCGGCCCTGAGGTACTTGCAGACAGAGTTTCATTAGGATCAAAGTACTTTCTCGGGGTGCTGCTTTCCTTTTTTTTTTTTTTTTCACAAAAAGTGTACGCTTAGGCTGCAAAATAAAGAAATTCGAAAATGTTGCACTGTTAATCTTTTTCTTATTGAATAGTGTTAAGAGAAATTTCTATTGTATTGCAACAGCATTTTCTTATTGCTTTCTCCTCCCCTAGTTTAATACTGATAATTATCAAGTATTCTCACCTTTTCTATTCCTTATATTGGCAACAAACTAACATTTGAAAAGCAATAAAAGTTTTTTTTATTGAAGTTTTTACGACCACCGTGAGCAACTCAATGTGCTATGAGCAGTCGCCCGTCCCTAATTTAGGGTCACTGGTTCCAGGGAAGGGAGTGTGACAGTGCCGTAAGACAAACACAACATCCATGCCTCACCGGGATCCGAACCCGGGCCCATCTCGGACGAATGGTCATAAGCCATCTCTTAGACCACTGCGCCACCCGGGCGGCCAATAAAAGTTTCAATGATACTCTTACTCGAAAAACTGTGGTTCCTACTTTTCCATTTTCAAGCTGGATCTTTTGCACTTAATCCTTATGCTTCTATTTCTGATAACTGCGGTGGAGGTATATAGAAAATCTTACGCATCTTTTTGACATAATAAAAGAAAACGCAGACCTCAATTTTCTGATGAAAGTAATAAGGAAAAATGTTTTCAAGAAACTCTTCACACTCTCGCTTTTCTGCAGTGACTGATGAAATTCTTACTGTCCAATTTTTTTGGTCCATGACATTTGTCTATGCCATGGACGGCTGAATCTCTTCAATTTAAAGAATCGTTCGCCACAAGAAAACTCCTCCACGAAAAGTCATCCACCCTTTTTAAGCGAAGTACTGAGCACAAACATGCTCGTTGCCTACTAATTTGCTCATAACGCAAAAACAAGGTGATTTTCTAAAGCTGAAGCAATGGAGAGGGCATGTTTTGTATTTGAAACTTATTCCAGTTTCATGACAACTTATACCAAATGTATTGATAAATTTAGCGAAACTCCATTTTCAGCGGCTTTAGCGTTAAATTTGCCAAGTAACTACAGCAACTGAAGATGTGCTAATGTAGCCAGTTTTGCCAAACGTATCAAACTCAAAAAGAACTTTTGCCACAACCGAAATGGTCTCTCGTAGCGTAAAGCTGAAATTTATTAAATTTCCAATTCCAGTACTAGAGGAAAATTTATAAACTGGTAATGAAATTCAAAATGGCCAAAATCTAATGAAATTTTATGTCCTATCATTCGCAAAAATTGTTTTTGAAGAATCTGTGAAAACCGCATTTATTTTCCTTCAGTACCTCTAGCAGGAAATTAATGAACTGATTCGAAAATTTAAGTATTTTAGAAAGGTTAAGCCTAATCTGAGAGGCACAAAAATATTTCTTCACAAAAGAACTTTAATTTCTTGAATGTTCGACTTTGACAGCCCTTAGTCGTAAATTCATAAAGAATATGGGATGCTTAAAGTGCCAAACTTAGTGCCCTTTGATTTCCTATTAGCCGCAAAGATAATTTTTGAAATATCTGTAAAAACAAAGAGTTCGATGTGCGCGAACAGTCAAACTGATTACATTAGCACTGTTTCTGACAAAACGTCCTAATAATTTATGATAGAATCGCATTTCAAAAAGCGCAAAAACATTTTTCTTGACTTTACTTTTTTTGTTAATCTGATGGCTGAAAATTTCTGAGGCGATAAGAAGGGGAAGGATGGGCCCCAAAATCGTTTAGCGCCTAGGGCCCCAAAAGATTTAAAGTCGCCTCTGTTCCTCACTAGTTCACAGTTGAATTTCCTTACGTCTTCAGTGATACTTTTTCGTACTGTCTTGCATAGCTCTATATATTCCACTTTGGAAGTCACATCTTCTTTCGTTGTCCTCATCTCTCTTCTTTTTTGCATCGACATTTAAGTTTTTCCTGATAATTTGTTCACATGCAACTTGTTTTTAGACCCAGCTAATTTTGTTGCTGTTTCCATAAGAGCTTTGGTTACTTTTCTGTTAACTTCAGAGATGTCCACTTCTTCCGACATTAGACCATCTAGAGTAGAGAATCTGTTCCTCAGTTCCAATTTGAAGGTATTATGATGCTTTTTAAAGTTGATCATGTCAATACACTTTGCTTGTTTTATGAGCTTTCCACCCTCGAGTTTAGCATTGGGGTGCATCTTAGATCTTACCATCCTGTGGTTACTACTTGTGTTGAACTTGTTCAGCTCACCGCAGTCTTCCATGACAAATTTCTTGTTACACATATTAAAATCAATTTCACTTGTCAATCCATTGGGATGCCTCCATGTCCATTTCTTTTGCGACTTTTTCTTGAAAAAGGAGTTCATGATGAAAAACCCTTCTGTCTCTGCAAACTCTACGAGACTATTTCCACGCTGGTTTCAGGTTCCATGACCGAATTCATTCTGTTGCCGTTGCCCTATTTTTGCATTGAAATCTTCCATAATTACCTTCAAGTGCTGCTTGCCTTTATTATTATTATTTAGATATCGAATTTTTATTCAGATGACGAATTATCTTCAAGTGCTGCTTGCCTTTCTTCTTATTATTATTTAGATGACGAATTTCCTCATAAAATTCTTCAATTTCTTCTTCAGGATGACTTGTGGGTGCATAATTTGAATAATCTGAGCCTGGTATCTTCTCGAGAGTTGGATAATGAGTCGTGCAGCTCTGTCAGAGGAACTTTCAACTTCATCCTTCAGTTCCTTGTTTATTATAAATCCAACACCACTAGTTCTGCCAATATCTGTCCCGCGATAGTAGAAGGGATGTCCACTTTTCAGTTCAATGAGATTTTCTCTTTTTCTCCTTACCTCACTTAGCCCGGCGATGTCCCACTTGATACTTTATAGTTCTTCTTCCAATTCAAGAAGCCTTGAATCAGAAGATAGGAAGCGTCCATTGTAAGTAGCCAAGGTCAGCATCAAATGACAGCCTAGTGCGGCCCTCCGGTGATTATTTGCACCCTCTGCCTTCATCTCGCACTTGCCGCATTTTACATATACAAGATAATATTTTACATATACAAGATAAGATATATTTCAAAATTTTTGATTTTCTGATGCGATCTATTCCTTACAGAAACAATACAATTTTGCATTATTTTTTTTTTTGCATATTCAGTGTCGGTGTATATGTGTCCCGAAATGAGCTGGCGATATGGAGACGCCGCGCCATTTGTACTCAAATGAGTGTTCCGAATTCTGGTCAAATTATGTTAGATTAAAGGAGGACAATTGAAACTTCTCCAGAATAAGTTCTGGCATATTTAAAGGATAGAAGAGAGTATAGTGAAGAACTTTATTGACGATCTGTCATGCTTATATATACAAGCGCATCAAATGATCACTCAAATTGCAGGAATTTCGCTTTGTGAAATGCTACATGAATGCAGGAGCCGTAAAATGCCATGAAAATGTTTTTTTTATGAACCAAAGATCTACCGTCCGAGTTATTTTAAGTATACATTAGAAAACAGTTGTTTAACGTTTTATAAAAGTTACAAATGATTACAAATGGCGTTTTCCAACCATTGATATAACCGTTTATGAACTAGACATCCCGATGTTTTTAAAACGTATATTGTGAACGTTTTTTGCGACCGACCTGTTAACCATTTTTGAATGTTGAAACAAACAATTCGTGCTACGTGGGATGAGACAGGTGAGACATCTCTCTGAATCTAGAAAAGTTTGAGGAGCCCGGGTCGTTTTATTTGTTTGTTTTGTGGTTTAACGACCACAGTCAGGACCTCCATGGGCTATACGCAGTCGCCCATCAAAATTGAGGGTCACTGGTTCCGCGAAAGGGAGAGAGCCAGTATCGAAGGAAACCACAACACCCATAAATCTCCGGGATTCTAACCCGGACACATTTCGGAAGAATTTGAGAAGCTAGCGTTTAGCACCTTGTATGTATAAGTTATTCCGTAAGAGTAGGACTATGCTACTAAGTCTAAATGTTTTAACCTTTTTTTTTTTAGTACTTTAACAAGCAGGGGCCCGAATTTCAACTCATGCCTCCGGGTCTCAAATCTGAAGTTACGTAACTGGGAAAAGACCGAAATACCGCACCGGTGGCGCAGTGGTCTGAGCGATGGCCTCTGATCATTCGTCCGTAAGGGGTGCGGGTTCGTATCCCGGTGAGGCATGGATGTTGTGTTTGTCTTACGGCACTGGCTCTCTCCTTTCCCTGAAACCAGTGACCCTAAATTAGGGACGGGCGACTGCTTATAGCATAGTGTCAGCATATGCAATCAAAGCAACGTTTTTATCTGAAGCCAGAAAATTATTATACACTGAGCAGACAAAAATAATGGGATACCTGTATGTTATCTCTATGAGAAGGAATGTTTCAAGCCCAATAACTTTACTTGAAGAAGCAGTTCAATGAAAAAATGTTCTAAACGAAAGTTGTAAAACTCTCAATGGAATGTACCGAACGCAATCAAATTTAGCATCACTTACTTATTTAATTGCAAGGAAGTGGATGCTAAAAAAGATGAGATTCATTCTCCATCCTATAAATATTTTAGTGAAATCCAGTTAAAACAGAAGCGAATTAACACCACGATTATCAAGTTGACTTTGTTCGATGCTTCTGCAGCATGTCTCACATGAATATTGCGTGTTATAACCAAGGAGGTTAGAAAAATACTTCTGGAGATGCCCTGAGTCTTTTAACCATGAAGCCGCAAACTGTAGGAATTTGACGTTGTTTACATGATGCCTATGTTATTTCAACTGTATTTTGGAATAGCGTGGCTTTGATTGCAGAACCCGTATTGATATAAAACCGGAATGAATTATACTTCTTATACGAGTGAAGTATAATTCATTCCGGTTTTATATTCATTCCGGTTTTATACTTCTTATACGAGTGAGGGATGTAAGGTCAGGTGATGCGTAACATCACAGCCTCTCCTTGACAAATGTCAACCCCGCCTTCTCGTGGTGCATCCTGTTCCCACTAAAGGGGCTCTGACGACCGCAAATAGCGGTATAACTATACCATCGGGATCAGAGGAAATGCTATCCCACACTCACCAACCCGCTTGGCCAGCGTGGTGAGTTATGGCCAAACACCTCCAAAATGACTCTACAACTTAAATCTTGGCCCTCAGTCTCCGGCAGCTGGAATGTACCTGGCCAAGGCAGCGGCCAGTGCGACATGAAGGCAGAGGGCGCTAAGAATCCCCGGAGGACCGGACTAGGCTGCCATTTGATGCTGACCTTGGCTACCTACAACGGACGCTCCCTATCTTCTGATTCAAGGCTTCTTGAATTGGAAGAGGAACTACAAAGGATCAAGTGGGACATCGTCGGGCTGAGTGAGGTAAGGAGAAAAGGAGAAGATCTCATTGAACTGAAAAGTGGACATCTCTTCTATTATCGTGGGACAGATACTGGCAGAACTAGTGGTGTTGGATTTATAATAAACAAGAAACTGAAGGATAAAGTGGTAGAAGTTGAAAGTTCTGTAACGTATACTCTATATTCACTTTCCTTTTGATTTTACTATCTCTGGTTATTTTATTTTACTATGTAAATTATCTTCCTACTGAACGGAATATTATTTCACCCGCTGAATGAGATCTGGCAATGAGTGTAAGTCATGACGTGGTGGTAGCTCGTATATAGGCGCGTTCATCGAGAAAAGTTGTGGTGTGTTGTGTTGTTGCGTTGTAGTTGTGTTGTTGCGTTGTAGTGTGTTGTTGCGTTGGAGTTGAGGGTGGTTGGTGTTGCGTTGCGTTGCGTTGCAGTGTGTTGTTATGTAGTAGTGATATATGAGTGCCTTAGTTGACCAGGAGTCATCATAATAAACAAGTTTCTCTGTAAGTTCAGTCTTTCTCAATTCTTAGTTTTGTCAGACCTCTGTCTGGCTGTTAGGTTTATGACTTTGATTACTTAATATAAATAACCAGCGTTGAGACTTTGCTTAAGTTCATAATTAACGAGTAACAACACCCTTTTGGGAGTTCATCATTTTGAAGCTTAGAGCATTATTCATTCATAATAATTAGCTTGGCAAAAAGATAAACGAAGCTAATTCATTATAGTTCCTCTGACAGAGCTGCACGACTCGTTATCCAACTATCGAGAAGATACCAGGCTCAGATTATTCAAACTTATGCACCCACCACAAGTCATCCTGAAGAAGAAATTGAAGAATTTTATGAGGAAATTCGTCATCTAAATAATAAAGGTAAGCAGCACTTGAAGATAACTATGGGAGATTTCAATGCAAAAATAGGGCACCAGCAACAGAATGAAACTTCAGTAGGTAAATTCAGTCACGGCAACAGAAACCAGCGTGGGAATACTCTCTTTGAGTTTGCAGAGGCAGAAGGATTTTTCATCTTGAATTCCTTTTTCAAGAAAAAGCCACACAGGAAATGGACATGGAGACATCCAATTGGGACGACAAGTGAAATTGATTTTATTATGTGTAACAAAAAATTCGTCATCGAAGACTGCAGTGTGCTAAACAAGTTCAACACAGGTAGTGACCATAGATTGGTGAGATGTAAGATGCACCTCAACACTAAACTGGAACGTGGCAAGCTCATAAGACAAACAAAATGTATTGACATAACCAACCTTAAAAAACACCATAATACTTTCAAGTTGGAACTGAAGAACAGATTCTCTGCTTTAGAAGGCCTAACATCGGAAGAAGTGGATATTTCGGAAGTTAACAGAAAAGTAACCAAAGCTCTTATGGAAACAGCAACAAAATTAGCTGGGTCTAAGAACAAATTGCATGTAAACAAATTATCAGGAAAAACCAAAATGTTGATGCAAAAAAGAAGAAGAGATGAGGACAACTAAAGAAGATGTGACTTCCAAAGTGGAATATATAGAGCTATGCAAGACAGCACGAAAAAGTATCACTGAAGACGTAAGGAAATTCAACTGTGAGCTAGTGAGGAAAGCAATTGAAAACAACCAAAGCCTAAAGATAGCAAAGGGACATCTCAGTAAGGGAAGAAAACAGATTATGGCTCTGAGAAAAGAAGATGGTTCTATAACAAGAAATAGAGGCGAAATTTTGACAAGAGTGAAAGATTTCTACTCCAAATTATATGAAAGGGATGATACATGTACTCCAGACATCATGAAAGGTACCAGAGTTCTTCCAGTCCTCCCAGCAGAAGTTGCACATGCAATCAAGAACATGAAGCGGGGGAAAGCTCCAGGAGAAGATGGAATTACTATAGACATCATACAAGAAGCAAGTGGAGAAATTGAAACAGTACTCGCCCAAATTTTCACTCGATGCCTTAATGAAGGGAAGATTCCTGAGGATTGGAACAATGCTACAATGATCCTGCTACATAAAAAAGGTGACATTGAGGATCTCAGGAACTACAGACCTATCAGCCTCCTATCAGTGGTTTATAAAATCTTCACTAAAGTTCTTTCACACCGCTTGAAGGTAACACTGGACATGGCTCAACCGAGAGAACAAGCTGGATTCAGGAGTGGCTACAGCACAATAGATCATATCCACGTACTGAGAGAACTAATTGAAAGAGCGAGGGAATATGAACTTCCATTGTGCATGGCTTTTATCGATTATGAAAAAGCCTTTGATTCGGTGAAACCATCAGCAGTTACCACGGCTCTGAAATCCTGCGGTATTGAAGATGCATACATTAATATTATTAATAACATCTATGCAAATGCAAGTGCAAAGATTCGGCTGTTTGAAAATACAACACACATAAAAATTGGAAAGGGAGTGAGACAAGGTGACACCATATCTCCGAAGCTCTTTAATGCCACATTGGAAAATGTCTTTCAATCACTGAACTGGGAAAACAAAGGGATAAAGATTAATGGAGATTATCTAACCCACCTTCGTTTTGCTGATGACGTAGTCATTTTTGCAACTACCCCATCAGAGCTGCAGAGTATGATGCAGGAACTTGCTGACAAGAGTAAAGAAGTGGGATTAAAAATGAACTTTCAGAAGACAAAAGTGATGTTCAATGCTTTTACAAGAAATGAAGATTTATCGATTGATGGAGAAAAACTGGAGATAACAGATACGTATGTTTATCTTGGACAGCAGATATCAAGTGAGGGTCACATTGATGAAGAAATTAATCGGCGTACAAAACTTGCCTGGAGAGCTTTTGGAAGAAACAGCATAATTTTCAAGAGCAATATGCCATTATGTCTTAAAAGAAAAGTGTTTGATCAATGCATCCTTCCAGTGCTTACGTATGGTGCAGAGACATGGACCTTAACTAAAAGAGACATACAAAGGCTGCAGACAACTCAAAGAAGCATGGAGAGGTGCATGCTTGGTATAACCAGGAGAGATAAGAAGAGGAACTCGTGGATCCGAAAAATGACGAGAGTGGAAGACATCATGATCAGAGTTAAATCCCTGAAATGGCAATGGGCTGGACATACTGCCAGAAGGACAGACCATAGATGGACAGCCGAAATTTTAGATTGGATTCCAAGGGACAGGAAAAGACCCAGAAAAAGACCACATGGGAGATGGGTGGATGAAATTCGTAAATATGCGGGAGTGACATTTAGGAGACTGGCACAAGACAGACCGTTGTGGAGGAAACTTGGGGAGACCTTCGTCCAGCAGTGGATTGATAATGGTTGACAATGATGATGATGATGATGATACGAGTGAAGTTTTCAATTTTAACGCTATGTTTTGTTTAGAATTCGCACTAACCTTCGCCTATTTTATTTTTAAATAAAAATGGGAAGGAGACTCAAAATAATTAAGAATTTTATAAATTCAGCATTTTCTCACTCATTGGCAGCAAGTTACGATGCGAAATTGGAAACATTTGCAACGAAAGAAGGCGATTCGGCCAACACAAAATGCATTGCAAAAGCCTTGAAAACCATCAGCTTTTCTACATTTTGACGGTCGTCTCTCTTTTTTTTTTTTTTTTTTTGATTGGAGGTTTAACGACCACTGTGAGCAACTCAATGGGCTATAAAGCAATCGCTTGTCTCTAATTTAGGGTCACTGGTTCCAGGGAAGGGAGAGAGCCAGTGCCGTAAGACAAACACAACATCCATGCCTCACCGGGATTCGAACCCAGACCCCTTACGGACGAATGATCAGAGGCCAGCGCCTTAGACCACTGCGCCACCGGGGCGGCGACGGTCGTCTCTCTCGGTTTCTGTAGGCTTCACGCAAAGTGGTACTGGTCCGTTAACAAGATTATTTCCAGATATCTTATTCTAACCTCCTTGGTTATAACGCTGGTGATAATGATGCTCTGGCTTTCTGAACATCCCGAAAGTCTGATTTTTTTTTAATTGCCACAATTTCAATTTTGGGGGAAATTTCAAAAAAATGAGGTCAAAAAATAAAAAAAATGAGGGACGTCTGGTCACCTTAATGTAGGTAGCGAAAAGTCAATACAAACCGTTTTATTTTTATTTATTGAAACTAAAGCTCTAAGAACAAACCGCGTTAACATACAGGTAGCAAAAAGTCAATACGATGCATTCCATCGATAACATCAGCGATTCGTATCGTATTCTAGAGGACGGCGCCTATTGAATGAATTGGGACGTACTTCCTTCAATGAGGTAACGTTTTGATGGCACGCTATTGTACAATGAGTCGCTAGTCTCAATGGGCTATAAGCAGTCGCCCGTTCCTAATTTAAGGTCACAGATTCCAGGGAAGGCAGATAGACAATGCCGTAAGGGAAACACAACATCCATGTCTTACCGGGATTCGAAGCCGGACCCACTTGGACGAACGGTCATAATCCAGCGCTTAGACCACTGCGACACCTGAACGGCAAGTTACGATTAGAAGGAAAATTCATCGTTGAATAGCGAATAAATGAGGGCAGCCGTGGTGGTTGTGTGGTCTAAGGCGCAGGCTCTGGCTGAGGTTGGATCGGGTTTTCTTTATTTTATTGGGTGTTTAACAACCACCGTGAGAAACTTAGTGGGCTATAAGCAGGCACCCGTCCCTCATTTAGGGCCCCGGGTTCCAGGGAAGGGAGAGAGCCAAGGCCGTAAAACAAACACAACAGCCATGATTCAACGGTATTCGAACCCGAACCCATCTCGGTCGAATGGTCGGAAGCCATCGTTGAGACCACTAAGCCACTGGGGCAACGAGTGGGTTCGCATCGTGGGTTGAGGAATGCAAAGTTGGAGGAATGGATGGTGTGATTGTCCTACGGCCCTGGTTCCCTGCCTTCCCTGAAACCAGCGGCTCCAAATTAAGGATGGGCGACTGCTTTTAGCCAATTCAGTTGCTGATGTTTGTGGTTAACGCCCCTCCTCCATGAAAAAAAACACAGGACAAAATTTTGTGCAATGTTACGCGGTAGGATTTCGCAGTTTGCTGCACCCTACTCCTCGGAAAAACAGAATAAACCAGGTTATGTTGATAACTATGGGAAATAAATTAATATTGAATTTTCAAAGCCAACCAGAGTGGCGCAGTGGTCTAAGCTGTGGGTTACTTTTTTCCTGAAACCAGTGGCCCTAAATTAGGAACGAGTGACTTGCACAAAGACATTGTAGTAGCACAGACTGGCAAACGTTAAGGGTTCTTGAACGACGGAGACCAACTGAACATGCGGCGCCATCTATGAATGGGGGAGTTCTTTTTTGTGATTGGGGCTTAACGACTACTGTGAGCAACTCAATGGGCTATAAGCAGGCGACCGTCCCTAATTTAGGACCATTGCTCCCAGGGAAGGGAGACAGCCAATAGAGTAAGACAAACACAACATCCATGCCTCACCGGAATTCGAACTGGGACCCATCTTGGATGAAGGGCCACAAGCCAGAGCTTCGACTAACACCACCGGAGCGACAAAGGGAGTTGACACTGAACAGATGCCTATTGGAAAGCAGGAATGTTTGACTCAATTCATAATGTACTGCAGAAATTATGTGGAAAGAAGTTCAAGATCAAATTGTAACTAGCAAGCGCTCATATCCGAGAAGAAACAAACAAGACTTGTAAGCAGGGAAATACGAAGCTATAACGCAGCCGGCCATATACACAGATCAGAGATATGAAAAAAAACAAAAAAAAAACCCCTACTAAACAGGAAAACTGCGCGTCACGACACTTAAATCTTAAAAATACAGTATATCAAAATCTTAACGATTTAGAACTGAAATACTCGCGCAAACACGTCAACACACTAGTTACTCCTTACGATTGGCGGCTTTCTATGTATGTCGGAAGTACAATGTTCTTTGCCAGTCTATTTTCCTCCAAAGTCTTGTTCATACATTAGTGCTTTTAATAGTTACGTCTGTTAAGTGTGACTAATGCGTATTACTCACACTGAGTATTAGAAATGGTGTGGAATCACAGACCAGTGTCTGAAGAAAATTTTATTACTTGCGAGCATGTGCTTCACATGCAACAGTCTATCTTTTTGTTTAAATTGGCAGGTAGCGCAGTGGTCTAAGCGCTGGCTTATGACCATTCGTCGGAGAATGGTCCGGGTTGAAAATCCCGGAGAGGCATGGATGTTGTGTTTGTCTTACAGCGCTGGTTCTCTCCCTTCCCTGGAACCAGTGGCCCTAAATTAGGGACGGGCGACTGCTAGCCCATTGAGTTGCTCAAGGTGGTCGTTAAACCTTCAATCGAAAAAAAAAGTTCCTAAAATTGATGCTTTGATAAAATAAATTATAAAAATAATTAGCATTTAAGATTTAACGAAAAATTATAAAACAAAACGAAGACTTCAAAAACATTTTTTTTAACTTTTGAGCATTTCTTATTCTTTTTTTGAGTTGGGTCGTTGAACACCTACCGCCGCCGCCCCGGTGGCGCAATGGTCTAAGCGATGGCCTCTGATCATTCGTCCGAACGGGGTCCGGGTTCGAATCCCGGTGAGGCATGGATGTTGTGTTTGTCTTACGGCACTGGCTCTCTCCCTTCCCTGGAACCAGTGACCCTAAATTAGGGACGGGCGACTGCTTATAGCCCATTGAGTTGCTCACGGTGGTCGTTAAAATTCCAATCAAAAAACAAAAAACAACAACAACAGCCGTTCCATAAAAACTGGAACTAAAAGCACACAAAATGAAGAAATATAGGTACAGCAGAATATATGTTATTTTCCTCAAAGTATCTTCCCTCGGATGATTTGCAAAGGTCCCGTCGTTCAGTCGACTTTTCAAAGCATGTGGTGAAGGCATTTTGTGGAAGCTGCTTTAGCGACCCCTGTAAAACTTGAATAACGTCAGCATCTAGGTTGAATGTTACGCCAAGGAACTGCACCTTCATTGTTGGAAACAACCAGAAATTGCACGGGCGAGGTCAGGACTGTAGGCAGGCTGTGGCATGATTTTAATACTGCATTTCGTAAGAAACTGTTGAACACAAGCAGCCACATGTGGGCGGGCGTTATCATGGTGTACGGTTTCCTTGGTCACCAGTTCCGGTCGATTAGCCGATATTTGTCGTCGCAGACGCTTCAAGACTGAAAAAATAGTGCTCAGTATTGACAGATATTTGTGAAGGAACGCCATGCTGGTAGACTACACCTTTATGATCAAAGGAAATTATCATCATCACCTTTCCAGCTGATTTTGTTTGGCGGACTTTTTTCGGAAGAGACGAGCCTATATGTTTCCAAACACTCGTTGTGCGCTTCGTGAGGGTGTCGAAATTGTGGATACCTGTTTCATCGGCAGTTATTACTGCGTTTAGAAAGCTTGGATCCTTTGCAATCATTTGTTTCCATTCATGACACACCTGAACTATGGATAACAATTATTCTCTCGTCAGGTGATGAGGTACCCTTGAGGAACACATACTATGCAGCAGTAATTTGTCGCGCAGAATGCGAAATGCCGATGTTTTTGAAATATTAGTTAATGCCGCTTGTTAAATATTATTCTTGCATGTGATACTACATGCAAAAGAAAATTATTCTCATGCAGAATCTCATTCTTCACGGATGAATGAACTAAAAGCAGAAGCTAGCGGATAATGGGGGCACCCCTTAAGTCGACGCTCCAACCCGTCCCAAAGGTGCTCGATAAGGTTAAGGTCCGGGCTCTGCGCAGGCCAGTCCATTCGATTAACCGCATTTTCACCATACCTGGCCATGGTGGACCTCGCAACATGACAGGTGGCATTGTCATCCGGAAAGTAACATGGGTCCACACCGTAAAACTGCCACAACGTAGGAATCGCATGGTCATCCACTCGGCGTTGAGTCTACCAGGAATTGCGACCAAGGGTCCCATGCCATACCAGGAGAAACACCCCCATAGCGGAAATCCACCGCAGCCGAACTTCACAGTTGGCGCAATACATTCCGGCAGGAGGCGTTCTCCAGACAGACGCCAAACCCAGACCCTGCCATCCGAACGGTAAAGGGTGAACCTTGATTCGTCGCTCCAGAGAACCTGTTTCCACTGTTCAACGGTCCACTGTCGACGTTCTTTGCGCCACGTTAGCCGAGCAGCGCTATTGGACTTGGTGATCAAAGGCTTGTGGGCTGCAGCACGTCCAGGATAACCGAGCAGATGGGCTTCCTTAAGGATGGTATTCATCAAAAGAACACTCCCGGATGCCTGTTGAAACTCCTCGCGGATGTGGCGCATCGATTTGGTGCGGTTCTTCCGAATTTCTCTGGCCAGCACCCGTCGGTCTCTAACTCCCAGTTTTGTGGGTCTGCCGTGTCGGTGCACATTCCGACAGTCACCTCTCATCTTCCACTTGCCAATCACGTAGGCCACTGTCGATTTTGGGTACTTCCACTCGCTGGATATTTCACGCATGGATCGGCCATTTCTGTGATACCCGACGATTACACCTTTCTCGAAATCAGAGAGCTCCGAAATGCGTGGCATCTTGCATACGACTGATTGCGTTGTTGTTTCCCACACGACATTTAACGGCGGCGGCCGTGTCGTGTATCAGGACCACAGATATCGTCGATTGCAGGGGTGTCCAATTACTTGTTGGTAGATAGTGTATATCCCATGCGAATCGCAGCAGGGCCCTACCAAATATACGGCCTTGACATGCAAAAGAAAATTATTCTCATGGAGAATCTCACTCATCGCGGATGAATGAACTAAAGGAAGAAGTTAGCATTTATTCCTTTAGTTCATTCAATATGGTAGGGCAGAAGTTACTTCTCAAGTCTCGTCACTCTTTTGACTTTTAACATAATAGTGAGCGCTTAAACTCTCTTTTAATACGATATGGGATATTAAACTGTCTTTTCGCTGTATAGGAGTTTTTAAACTATCGTGTGGGCATATACGTATATATTATGTGAATCGTAGCAAGTCCCTTACCAAATGTACAGCCTTGGTATGCAAAAAAAAGAAAATTATTCCCATGGGGAGAATCTCAATTATTCACGGACGAATGAACTAAAGAAAGCAGCAAGTACTTATTCATTTAGTTCATTCAATATGGTAGGGCAGAAGTTACTTCTAAAGTCTCGTCACCCTTTAATTTTAATAAGTAGGACGGCTTAAACTCTCTTATAATATGATAAGAGATATTAAACTGTCTTTTTCTTGCAGGAGTTTTTTAACTACCGAGTGGCATATACATCCCATGCGAATCGCAGCAAGCGCCTCTACTAAATGTACGGCCTGACATGCTAACAAAAAAAAAAAAAAAAAAAAAAATATTCTTATGGAGAATTTTATTCTCTGGTGGAAGAATGAACTAAAGGAAGAAGTAAGTACTTATTCCTTTAGTTCATTCAGTATGGTAGGTCAGTACTTCCAAGTCTCGTCACCCTTTTAATTTTAATAAGGTAGGAACTCTTAAACGCCGCCCCGGTGGCGCAGTGGTCTAAGGCGCTGGCCTCTGATCATTCGTCCGTAATGGGTCCGGGTTCGAATCCCGGTCAGGCATGGATGTTGTGTTTGTCTTACGGCACTGGCTCTCTCCCTTCCCTGAAACCACTGACCCTAAATTAGGGACGGGCGACTGCTTATAGCCCATTGAGTTGCTCACGGTGGTCGTTAAACCTCCAATCAAAAAAAAAAAAAAAAAAAAACTCTTAAACTCTCTTTTAATACGACAAGGGATATTAAACTGTCTTTTTCTGTGGTAGGAGTTTTTAAATTATCGAGTGGGCATATACACTGCTGGCCACCCAAAATGCAACACCAAGAAGGAAGCATCCGATTTGCCTGAAATTCGCAGCATGCGTCGCCCGCGAGAGGACATGCAAGCGATTAGCATTGCAGGTCATATGCAAACCATGTGCGCCCGGCACACCACCGAGAAGCACTATAAGAAGGGTGCACAGAAGGCAAGGTGTAAGTAGAGGAAATGTGTTTTGCTGCCGGACCTGTGCGTGGGAAGCTTCCTGATGCCTCGTCGCAAAATACGACAGCCATTCCAACACGTTTTTGAGTTCGACAGATGACGAATAGTGGCTTATCGCGACAGCGGTTATTTGGAGCCGAGAGATCGGCCCCCGTGTGGGACGACATCCAGCCACATTGAGGCGTGTATGGATTCGGTGGGTGCAGGAGGGACGGACGGACCGACGTGAGCGATTGCGGCAGCCGCTGCACACCATTTAACGAGAGGACCGGCATGTTGTGCGGCGGGCATTGACGGCTCGCACCGCCACATCACGAACGTTAGCGCAGGAATTAGGGTGTTTTGCGCAACAACTTGTGTCAGCACGTACCGTTCGACGTCGTTTGCAAGAGCGAGAACCTGTCGCACGGCGCCCATTGCTCCGATTACCATTGACGTTACACCAACGGCGAGTGCGGCGGCAGTGGGCCGTTGAACGCCGCACCTGGAGTGCAGAATGGCACGACATTGTCTTCTCCGACGAATCCAGCTTCTGCCTGCAACACCACGATGGTCGGATCCGCGTGTGGCGACACCGCGGCGAGAGACTGTAGGACGCCTGCATTATGCATCGCCATACCGGTCCGTCGCCTGGCGTTATGGTTGGGGCTCAATTTGATATGACACCCGCACCCCTCTGGTACGCATCGCCGGTACACTCAACAGCCACCGCTACATCTCCGACGTTTTGGAGCCTGTAGTCCTCCCTTACCTGCAGGACCTGCCAGCGGCCACGTTTCAACAGGACAATGCGCGCCCTCACGTGGCACGTGTCGTGCAACAATTCTTCACGGCCCACCAGGTGTCACTGTTGCCGTGGCCAGCTTGTTATCCCGATATGTCGTCCATCGAACACGTCTGATCGCTGATCGGCAACCGAGTGGCTCGGCAAGCACCGCCCGCGGCTACACCTGGTGAACTGTGGCAACGTGTGGAAGCAGCGTGGACTCACATACCCCAAGCCCACACCCAAAGCCTCTTCCGTTCGATGCCGCGGCGTGTAGCGGCAGTTATTGCCAGCCATGGGAGCCACGCGAACTATTGATGTCTGCGTGTTCCGCAAGTCGCACGGGCCTGTAATCTCAATCGTTTCATCTTTGTATATGTTGTTATGTGTCCAGTAAATCTGGCTTTGCTATCTCGTGTCCTTCTTGGTGTTGCATTTTGGGTGGCCAGCAGTGTATATCCCATGCGAAACGCAGCAAGGCCCAACCAAATGTACGGTCTTGGCATGAAAAAAAAAATTATTCTCATGGAGAACCTCACTCTTCGCGGACGAATGAACTAAAGGAAGAATTATGTACTTATTCCTTTAGTTCATTCAGTATGGTAGGGCAGAAGGTAAATCTCATCACTCTTTTTATTTAACATGGTAGGAGCGCTTAAACTCTCTTATAATATGATCTGAGATATTAAACTGTCTTTTTCTGTGGTAGGAATTTTTAAAATATCGAGTGGGCATATATATCCCATGTGAATCGCAGTAGTCCCCTACCAAGTATTCGGCCTTGACATGCAAAAGAAAATTATTCTCATGGAGAATTTTATGCTTCGCGGACGAATGAACTAAAGGAAGAAGTAAGTATTTATTCATTTAGTTCATTCAATATGGTAGGGCAGAAGTTACTTCTAAGTCTCGTCACCCTTTTAATTTTAATAAGGTAGTACGCTTTAACTCTCTTTTAATATGATAAGAGATATTAAACTGTCTTTTTCTGTGGTAGGAGTTTTTAAACTATCGAGTGGGCATATATATCCCATGCCAATCGCAGCAGGGTCCTACCGAATGTACGACCTTGACATGCAAAAGAAAATTATTCTCATGGAAAATTTCACTCTTCGCGGACGAATGAACTAAAGGAAGAAGTTATCGTTTATTCCTTTAGTTCATTCAATATAGTAGGGCACAAAGTACTTCCAAGTCTCGTTATCCTTTTAATTTTAATATGGTTGGAGCGCTTAAACTCTCTTTTAATACGATAAGGGATATTAAACTGTCTTTTTCTGTGGTAGGAGTTTTTAAACTATCGAGTGGGCATTTATGTCCCATGCAAATCGCAGCAGGGCCCTACCAAATGTACGGCCTTGACATGCAAGAGAAAATTATTCTCATGGAGAATTTTATTCTTCGCAGACGAATGAACTAAAGGAAGAAATATGTACTTATTCCTTTAGTTCATTCAATATGGTAGTGCAGAAGGTACTTCTAAATCTCGTCACTCTTTTTATTTTATTATGGTAGGACGCTTAAACTCTCTTTTAATATGATAAGAGATATTAAACTGTCTTTTTCTGTTGTAAGAGTTTTTAAACTATCGAGTAGGCATATATATATATATATCCCATGCGAATCGCAGCAGAGCCCTACCGAATGTACGGCCTTGACATGTAAAAGAACATTGCTCTCATGGACAGGGCTGTAGCCATAGGGGGGTTGTAGGTTTTTTTACACCCCCCAAATTCGGCAATTTGATTTCTTTTCGGGAAATCCGCTCTGACAAAAATTGGCAAACTTTGTCGACAAAAAAATATTTATGAACAGCTACGCAAAATATTTTAAGTTCTGGTTTATATAAAAAAAATGAACCATTATTACTCTGCCGCTTAACCACAGACCCAGCTGAGGAGGATGAAAGTTGTTTCTATGACCAAACCAACCCCACGCCTTTTGCTTTCGAGAATTTTTTACTAATGTCAACATGGCCAGGCTCTGAGAGAGGGACGGAGACAAAGTAAACAAGAAAGATGACACCGAATTTTTGAGTGTAATAAGGACGTCTTTTGAACCTGTTCTGACGCAAATTAAATTCATCAAAGCTACTCAATGTCAATGGAACCGGTATGGAAAACAATAGTATCTGACGGAAGAAAGAAGTTTTTCAATCGGGTTTTTAATCCCTCAGATTTTGCTGTAAACGGAATCGTGAGCTTACGCCCTCTGGTTGCAGACTTGTACTTTAAGAAAAACATGAATTTATATGAGAAACATTTCGCACCGGAAACGCTCTCCAACACAGAAATAATTTTTCAAATCGGACTCTTAGAAGTTGAGATATTGACAAAAATAAAATATACATCTACGCCCCCT
Organism: Macrothele yani; assembly: GCA_039090855.1. NCBI lineage: Eukaryota > Metazoa > Arthropoda > Arachnida > Araneae > Macrothelidae > Macrothele > Macrothele yani. The sequence continues at coordinate 95,212,733 of CM076993.1, forward strand.
GACGTAGAAACCATGCATTATTTCTAGAAGAAAATGTTCCTAAAAGGTTTGTCGACATGAGTAGTATCGGTCAACAAACGACTATTTTTTCAATCCAGATTTTAGAAGCTCATATTTTTCTGCAAATACATCAGAAGTGGAAATTAAGACTTACGCCACCTGGTGGCCAAACCATTTTCTACAAAAATTAGAAATTATGTGCAAAGGATTTCCCATCAGGAGCTGTATCCGGTGCAGAAAGAATTTTTTAAATAGGAGATTTAGAAACAGAAATATAAGGGGAAAGCGATTTACCTTTACGCCCCCTAGCGGAAAGTCTATGAATTACTTGAAAGTTTTGAAATTATATGAAAAACATGTCACACTGGAAACACTCTCCAACAAAGAAGGAATTTTTCAAATCGGACTCTTAGAAGTAGAGATATTACAAAAATAAGATATACATCTACGCCCCCTGGCGTAGAAACCATGCATTATTTTAAAAAGAAAATGTTTCCAAAAGGTTTGTCGACATGAGTACTGTTTGTCTACAAACGACAAATTTTTTCAATGAAGAATTTAGTAGCTCATATTTTGCTGCAAATACATCAGAAGCGGAAATTAAGATTTTCAGCCCCTGGTAGCCAAACATTTTTTTACAAAAATTAGAAATTATGTGCAAACGGATTTCCATCAGGAGCTGTATCCGGTGCAGAAGGAATTTTTCACACCGGAGATTTAGAAGCAGAGATATAGGGGGAAACGCAATTTACCGCTACAAGTATGAATTACTTGAAAATTTTGAAATTATATGAAAAACATGTCACACTGAAAACACTATCTAACAAAGAAGGAATTTTTAAAATCGGACTCCTAGAAGTAGAGATATTGAAAAAAATAATATACTACACCCCCTGGCGGAGAAACTGTGGAATATTTTAAGAAGAAAATATTCCGAAAAGGTTTATCGATTGATATTTTAGAAGCTCAGATTTTATGGCAAATACATCAGCAGCAAAAATTAACACTTACGCTCCCTGGTGGTTAAAGTATTCCTTTACCAAAAATTTTAAATTATATTCAAAAGATTTTTCATCAGAAGGTGTATCTGCCGAAGAAATTTTTTTCAAATCGGAGCTTTAGAAGAAGAGTTATCGGGAAAAATGTAATTTACTTTTACGCCGCCTAGTGGAAAATCTATGCGTAATTTAAAAAAGTAATTATATCTAAATTACTCTTCGCCATAAATGGAATCGAAAGATAAAAGTTTTTTTCTCAATCGGATGTTTAGAAGCAAATATGTGGAATAAAACGTATTTTTGAATTCGACATCATCTGCATTTACGCCCTCTAGCGGCGAAATTGTACATCGTAAAAAAAGAAAAGAAAAACCGGAATGAAGGATCATCATTCTTATATTTCAAGCTTCCCAATGCAAAAGAATTTTTCAAATCGGACTAATAGTTGCAGGATATCGTGGGTAAAGACGGACGGACAAACCGATAACATAAGCACGATCTTTTTTTGCAAAAGGCGTGCTAAAAACACGGTTAACTGAAGTCGCTGGTTGTCCACCTCTACATAAAAAGATAAGTCGGACCTGGTGACCGCCCTAATGGTACCCCTCAGATGTATTGTGCTCTGATTGACATGTCATAAACAACATCACTGAGTAGCCCGACAATCAACAGTATTTATTCGGTTTGTGCCATGCGTGGCGACGTTCTGGCTGAACCTAAGTAGAAACTGCCCCCAGCCGTCGGTAGCGTTTCCATATAAAGGAGAATGAATCATGTTGTCCTCTTCTCTTCCTCGTGCGACCAATGATGAATGGAAACATATGAGAAAGAATAGCGGCGATTTTGGTTGGCGGAAGACTTCCACACATCTTTCAACAACTTAGAAAACAGCCACACATCGGAAAACCGCCACATGCTTTTCATTAAGGGGCCGGGCACAAATTGCTATTCCTCCGAGGAACACTTTGAATGTGTGGCAGTTTTCTGGTGTGACAGTTTCCTAACGATGGGAAGGAGATCTTTTGTTTGTCTGAATTTTCATGTCGGTTCATACTTAGGGCAACTGGCCACAGGAGTTCGAGGGGGGGGCGGTATAAAGATTGCCGTTCCCTGGTCTATATTGAGAATTAAATTGGGAACTCCAAACAAATTTCGAAAAAACGTTCAATGTAAGCCAAGCAACAATTGCTGTGTTCACGAAAGGACAATAAGGTGGGATTTTTTAATAACGCTGCACTTTTACTTAGGCACTAAATATTTACATAACATGTCAAATTTGTAACATTTTGCTTTTACTTAATTAATTCATAGGCCCTACACCTCGGCCGTTTTAACAGCTTTTAATCCGCCGACTTTATAATCAAAACGCTTATGTATCAAATCAAGTCAATAAATAGCATTGCTCTTTTACTTAGGCACTAAATAGTCATAGGCCACAGGCATAGGCCTTTTTAACAGTTTTTATTCTACCAGTGTCATATTCACAACGTTTACACATCAAATCAAGTTAATAATATTGCGCTTTTATTTAGGCACGAAATATTTATTCACAGGCCCTAGGCCTAGGCTTAGGAACTTTTACCAGTTTTTATTCTACCAATGCCATATTCGCAACGTTTACACAGAAAATCAAGTTAATAATATTGGGCGTTTACTTAGGCACGAAATATTAATTCATAAGCCCTAGGCCTAGGTCATTTTTAATAGTTTTTACTTTATCTCTGCCATATTCACAACGTTTACACAACAAATAAATGTAATAACATTGCACTTTTACTTAGGCAGGAAATATTAATTCATAGGCCCCAGGCCTAGGCCTTTTTGACCGTTATTATTCTACCAATGCTATATTCACAACGTTTACACATCAAATCAAGTTAATAATATTGCGCTTTTATTTAGGTGCGAAATATTTATTCACAGGCCCTAGGCCTAGGCCTAGGCTCTTTTACCAGTTTTTATTCTACCAATGTCATATTCACAACGTTTACACAGCGAATCATGTTAATAATATTGGGCGTTTACTTAGGCACGAAATATTAATTTATAAGCCCTAGCCCTAGGCCTTTTTAATAGTTTTGACTCTGCTAATGCCATATTCACAACGTTTACGCAGTAAATCAATTTAAGAATATTACGCTTTTACTTGGGCACAAAATATTAATTCATAGGCCCAGACCTAGGGCCTATGAACGAATACTTCGTGCCTAAGTAAAAGTGCAATATTATTACATTAGTTTTTTCTGTGTAAACGTTGTGAATATGGCGTTGATAAAGTAAAAAGCATTAACAAGTCCTGGGCCTAGGGCCAATGAATTAATACTTCGCGCCTAAGTAAAAGAGCAATATTATTATTATTATTATTATTTTTTTTTTTTTGTGTAAACGTTGTGAATATGGCATTGATAAAATAAAAACTATTAACAAGGCCTAGGCCTAAGGCCAATGAATTAATATTTCGTGCCTAAGTAAAAGCGCAATACTATTACATTTATTTGTTGTGTAAGCGTTGTGAATATGGCATTGATAAAGTAAAACCTACTAAAAAGGCCTAGGGCGTATTAATTCATATTTAGTGCCTAAGTAAACGCCCAATATTATTAATTTGATTTTCTGTGTAAACGTTGTGAATATGGCATTGGTAGAATGAAAGCTGGTAAAAGGGCCTAAGCCTAGGCCTAGGGCCTGTGAATAAATATTTCGTGCCTAAATGAAAGCGCAATATTATTAACTTGATTTGATGTGTAAACGTTGTGAATATGACACTAGTAGAATAAAAACTATTAAAAGGGCCCATGCATGTGGCCTATGACTTTAATATTTAGTGCTAAGTAAAAGCGCAATGCTATTCACTTGATTTGATACGTAAGCGTTATGAATATGAAGTCGGCGGATTAAAAGCTGTTAAAAAGTCCGAGGTGTAGGGCCTATGATTTAATTAAGTAAAAGAAAAACATTACAAATTTGACATGTTATGTAAATATTTAGTGCCTAAGTAAAAGTGCAGCGTTATTAAAAAATCCCACCTTATTGTCCTTTCCTGAACACAGCAATTTTCGCTTGGCTTACATACAACGTTTACTCGAAATTTGCTTGGAGTTCCCAATTCAATTCTTAATATAGGCCAGGAAACGGCAATCTTTACCCCCCCCCGAACTTCTGTGGCCAGTTGCCCTAAGTATGAACCGACATGAAAATTCCGACAAACAAAAGAGCTCCTTCCCATCGTTAGGCACCTTGGGAAACTGCCACACATTCAAAGTGTTCCTCGGAGAAATGGCAATTTGTACCCTGCCCCTTAATGAAAAGTGTGGGGCAGTTTTTCTGTGTGGCAGTCTTCCGGTGTGGCAGTTTTCTTGTGGGGCAGTTTTCCTGTGTGGCAGTTTCCCTGTGTGGCGGTTTACAGTGAACCGCGATTTTGACTTATGCGTTGATAGTTAGTTAATTATGTAGGAAAGGTGTAAAATGGAACGAAATTAGATTAAAAGACGTAACAGGTACAAAGTTGAATGTCTGCAATGTACAAAGCAATTTGATGTGGATTACAAGAAAAAGCAGGATGAACTTTGCCACGATAAGCAACCAGTGAAAGTGAAATGTGTTGGATCTCCTGCAAACCCTTTCGAAGCAGCTGCAAAAAGGATAAATAGCATGAAGAGAGCCTTTTAAAAACAACATTATCCGTGGATATACCATCAAAAAAAGGAGAGACTGCAATTTTCAGTCAAAGCAACATGGAAGTTTCTAACTGACATAAAATAAAATGTGATGAATAAGAACGTAGCGGAAGATGCTGGAATCAACATCAAAGCTCGTGAAAATGAGCCACAGTTTTCGAGCTCTGCTGTTGACTGGACAAACTGTATAGGTCAGTTTCAAAATGTTCTAAATTATTACGATAACTTTAAGGAAACAATTGAAAAATATCAAGACAGGGAAATATTTAACCCAGATTTAATTGTAGTTGAAATTTTGGAGGTTACAGAAATTATTCATAAGCAGTGTGGCAAAATGTTAACTTCTTGTAAAGATGCACTATCAAATCGATCAAAAAACACAGGAACAGTTGATAGTTTAAACAACTACAGTAAAGTGGAACCTGATCATGGTATGAGAAAAATGAAAGCAGATGCTGAGAGAAAATATTTAATTTTTATTGTTCCTCGTCAACCTAACTTAACTATTTTCCCTTCAAACCCTTCTATTCCTGCTGCCAAGCACAGACGTTTTTCTCCTTCATGGTAAAAACAATATCCCCATTTAGAATATAGCATTGTTAAAGATGCTGCTTATTGCTTTGTTTGTTTTCTTTTCCCTGAAAGTCCATCCAGATAGGGAGAAATCAGATTCTACTTGGAATGAAATGGGTGTAAGGCAATGGCACAAATGAAGTGTCGGTAAAGATAAATTGGGAAAATTATTCCAGCATTTCTCTTCTAAAGCTCACAAAGCTGCGCTAATTGATTTTTGCTGTTATTCGCAAAAAGATAAACATGTCGATATTCTTAATAAAATGAATTTATGATAATCAACTATTCTAAAATTCAAAATTGACGGCATGCCCTGTATGGAATTAAGTCGATCTAATTTAATTGGAAGAATTCGGTAATTTTCATCTATACACCCCTCCCAATATACTTCAGCTACGCCCCTGCTCATGGAGAATCTCACTCTTCGCGGACGAATGAACCAAAGGAAGAAGTAAGTACTTATTCCTTCAGTTCATTCAATATGGTAGGGCAGAAGCAAGAAATGGGGCAGAAGTTACTTCTAAGTCTCGTCACTCTTTTAATATGGAAGTAGTGTTTTAACTCACTTTTAATATGTTAGGAGATATTGAATTGTCCTTTACCATAGTTGGAGTGTTTAAACTATTTTTAATACGGTTAGGGGTGACTGTAGGGGCTTGACGTGCAATAGAAAATTATTCTCATGGGAATCTCAGTATTTCGCCAATGGATGAGCTTAAATCTTTTGTGTGTTATCATTTGTGTTTTTCGTTTTTCTTTTCTTTTCTTTTGTTGGTTCTGTAAATCCTTGATTTTTTTCGGTTTCCATTACGCACGTGTTTTCTGGCCCTTCCGGTTTTTTTTTCTTTTTTTTTTGTACCTTTTATTACTCTTTTTTTGGGGGGGGGGGGGATAGTCCTTGTTTCATGAATTTTTTTTTACCTAAAATGTAATTTGTTTGAGAGATATTAAAATTTTTTCGTCTGCAATCCTTTAGAGTTTTCAGTTTTACGTCATTTTCTGGCCCAATTACATTACCCTTAAAATCTATTTTGCAGTTTAAAGTGGTTTCAATGTTTTGAGAAAAGAGCACTATGCTAAGATCTGCACATTTAAGATAGTTACCCTTTTTTCATTTTCTGTGGAATAGGGCAGGTAACTCAATGCCACAGTCCTACCAAGGCGGTTAGAAAAAGATATCTGGAGAAGCTCTTGCTAATGAAGCAGTACCACTTTGCGTGAAGCCTATAACCGCAAGCGACTGCCGTTAAAGTGCCGGAAAGCTGGTAGTTTTTAAGGCTATTGCACTGCATTTTGTGTTGAGCGAATCGCATTCTTTCGTCGCAAGTGTTCCTAATTTTGCATCGTAACTTGCTGCCGATGTGTGAGAAAATGTTGGATTTATAAAATTCGTAATTATTTTGAGGCTTCTTTCCATTTTTATTCTAAATTGAAATACATGAACGTTAGAGCGAATTCAAAACAAAACATAACGTTAAAATTAAAAACTTCACTCGTGTATGAAGTCAGTGATTGAAATAGAAATTCTGAAGTGCCGGTATACTCATATTTAAATAAAAATCCTCCGGTAAAAATACCATCGCAAGAAAATCTCCAAAAGTGAAGAAAATCCCCAGAAGAAAAGCCCCTTTGTTTGGAAATGTAATTGACAATTCCGTGGCGGAGCGTGTAAATTGCGAACCAAAATCGGACCGTACTCAACCCCTATATGTAAATTGCGAACTGAGACTAAAGACCCCTATGTGTAAATTGCGAACCAACTTTTCAGCGCTCATTCTGACGATATCAAAAGATAAACCAGTATGAAAAATAATGATTAAAACAATGTAAAACAATTTAAACCAATGTATTCACGAAAACAACAAAACTAGTTTGTCATCCTTGAGCAGGGGCCATGTCAGTGGCGTCAGAACTCTTTTTTGACAGCGTGGGCAAGATGTCGCAGAACAAAATATTTTATCATGGCATAAAATTTATCATACTACTGTAGACGTGCTCATTTCATTAGGAACATTTGCTGAACAAAATTTCTTTTTCCGATTAAACATTCATCTAAAAAAAAAACACTTTCATTTCCATATAGTTTTTCAGTGTAAACTAACTGAACACATAAACGGCGTTAAACTATAGATTTTGATACATCCGGATTGGTAGGAATTCCGCAGGAATCGTAGCTGTAGATGCTATAATTCCACATTGAAGGAACTTGTATCTCATTCCTCACCCTACTTCCATTTCCATATTTCCGTTTACTCATTTTTTTAGACCAATTTTTTGCACCTAATGAGACACAAAACATCGCTGGTCTTCAAACAGGAACCAGCCCTCTGCACTGTTTAATGAGGCAGCATTTCTTGGCCTCTCAGAAGTGGCATTAAAAAACAAATCAGATTTCTAGATAGTTCATGGTAAACAATGAAGAGCAATACTCAATTTTTATCAAAATGAATTTCAAAAAACGAACAAAAAAGAAACAAACGAATGGTTGAGATTTCCAATCACGAACATATGTAATTTGAAAAGGAAGAAAACTGAGGGGGGGGGGCACATGTGATGTTTTGCCCCCACACTCATTTGGGTGCGTGGGCAACTGCCCCCTCTGTCTCCTAGGTTCTGCTGCCGCTGTTAGAGTTGATAAAATTGAATGAGTTAATGAGAAACAAGATGAAGACTTTTTTTCTGTTGTCCTTTCAATATAACCTGAAAATCCTTATTCTTTGAGTAAGCGAGTAACTGAGACCTGCGCTTATTGGCTGGGTAAATCAGCTTGCAGTTAATCCGACAGCCATGCGCACATCTGTCGAAACACTGCCATAAATCTACGTAGTAGATAGGTCAGCGTCGCCTGAGGGCGGTACAAAATTTAAGAAAAATGGATTCTGTCTTATGCGGCTTTCAGTGGAAGTATCAAGACTGTCACTTCTGTAACAAACACTGGCAATTCTCAGCGCCTAGACTAGAGGTTAGCAACTGTTACACTCCGACTTATTTTCTAATGAAAACAGGGGTAAAAGTAAGAGGTGCTGCTACCTTAGATGCACTGACCTCTGCCCACAAATCTGGAGAAAAATTCGTAGTGCTGTCAATATAATTGTCAGTCAAATAATCTGCCATTTTCGTGACACTTGGATGAATCGGTCGGAATTCGACTAAATCAATTGCAAAACACTCACCTACATCTATAGGATCCAAAAATGACAGTCCGAACATGTTTCGCATCAATGGCCTACCTCACTGGTTTTATCTTTATATTCTTTGTTCAAACTCAGCTTCTGAATTTTTCGATGCCATAGCTTGGCCCAAATGAAACCTGCATCCAAACAACTGTGTGTTTGGCCAGACGACACGTACAGCATTATGTATCGCTTTTCCGAAATCGGCAATAATTACTTCAGGCTCAAAAGTGGGTTCTGGATTTACATATAGCGGTTATGGGCCTTGGTTCGCAATTTACATACAGAGTTTTAACGGCGGTCTCATTTTGGTTCGCAATTTACACACCACCTTCCGTGGAATGCTATTGCATCAGAAGTCAGAAACGATGGTTATTGATAAGAGTTGATTGGTGTGTGAACCCCAGCGGGCACTACTTATGCTACAGTGAGAACCAGGGTTAGACTTGTTTGTAACAAGGAGCCTCTACCCCGGGACCAACGTTTAAACCGGACTTCCGAACCGCGGCTAATCATTAGTGATTTGGCAGGACTTGAACCCAGAACTTTAAGGTCCCGAGCGGAGAAGTCAGCCCTCTTCCATTAGGGACTTTCATGGAGTAGAAATTCTGGGAATTACAACCTTCGCAATGAGAATGAATATTCTGTCTTTTAAATTAATAGCAATTTCACCGCCCTTAAATAAAAAAAAAAAAAAAAAAAAAAAAAAAAGAAAGTTCGAAGTGGGAAAAGTTTATAGTCACTGTGCTGCAAAATTAAGGAACAATGGAAAATCTGTGTTTAATCTGTTACTCCCAATTCTTCATTCAATGAAGAGGCTCTTCAAATTTAATATTTTAAGTTAATGACATCATACAAATCCCCTCCCCGACCCTACCCTTTACGGTTCCCACGCAGCTATTTCTCAAGAAAACGAAGTGCATAAGGTTTCTATGTTTAAAGAATGCGCGCTCTAAGTCAGGGACAAAAAAAAAATAATAATAAATAAAAAAATTCATTTCTGCAGCTTCCACTATTAAAATTACTGTGGGTATGTAAATTCCTGGTAAAAAAAAGTGCCGATATGGAATACTGGAAAAAAAGAATTTCCGGTATGCCATACCGGCATATACACGCCCATTTCGAGCACTGTATGAAGTATATAATTAATTCGGTTTGATATTAACCCGATTTCTGCAACCCCAAACAACGCAATTCCAAAATTAACGGAGACTACATGGGTATCATGTAAACATCAAATTCCCTTGCTTTGCGGCTTCACGGTTAAGAGACTCAGGGCATCTCCAGAAGTAATATTGTAACCTCCTTGGACCCACCGAGAAGGCTTGTCCATAGTTTGGTTCCTATATACGTATTTCTGTACATACACATGCAATTCTTGTGTACTAAGACGCCACAGTTGCTGAGTGGTCTGAGGCGCGAGCGTCGAATAATTCCTCTCAGAAAGGAACGGGTCCGAGTTCTGGATGAGACACACGTGGGTGGTGTGTTTGTCTGATGGCGCTGGTTCTCAGTCTTCCTTGGAACCAGCTGCCCTAAACAGAAGGGGTGGATTCCTTCTGGGTGCAACTATTTTTTTTCACGATGAGTGTATTTTGTACGTAAACAGTTCAATAAATAGCTCCCGATGATGATTTTTGACAGGCCGCCCCGGTGGCGCAGTGGTCTAAGCGATGGCCTCTGATCATTCGTACGAAAGGGGTCCGGGTTCGAATCCCGGTGAGGCATGGATATTGTGTTTGTCTTATGGCACTGGCTCTCTTCCTTCCCTGGAATCAGTGGCCTTAAATTAGGGACGGGCGACTGCTTATAGCCCATTGAGTTGCTCACGGTGGTCGTTAAACCTCCAATCAAAAAAAGAAAAAAAAAAAATCTTTGACAGCGGATTAAGGATATGTAAATAAGTGTGTCCCAAAGTCACGACACTCTCTCGACTAGAGGACGTTGTTTAGCACAGGAGTTTGAATAAAAAGGCAATGTGCTGAAGAAACAAATTCAAATTCGAATGACGACACGCCTGGAATCAACGTACTACTCAGCGATACGCGGGGTTGTTATATTTCTTTGCGCACTGAAAATGTCGGTAATGGAGATTCATCGCAAACTGCAAAAAGTCCATGGTCCTCAAGTGATGAGCGTTCGGAACATGCCAGAATAGCCTTCAAAATTTGCACACGGATGCAATGCGTTTACCGATGAGGAACGCAGTGACAGGTCTTCAATGTCAACAACAGACAGGAACTTCGTGTTTGTGTGTGTGTGTGGGGGGGGGTGGTGCTGGTGTAAGATGGCAGACGACGGGTGATTTTGTGTAAGACTATACTGCAATTGCACACTTTTTTCGGTACCACGCGTCATATTTCTCAGTCACGCGTATCTCCGAGTGAAACCATATTTTCAAGCTGGTCGACATTTTCACTTAAATATGCTCGCCAGCAAGTTGTCTTTTTATTCGTATTCCTGTTCCAAACAAGACCCTGTAGTTGGGAGGGTGCAATATCATTGTACCACACCGATTTACGTATTCCTAATCAGCAGCCGAAGGTAATCGAAAGTTACGTATTCACCAGCCTTCGTTTATAATAATAAAATTACGACGTCTGTCCGTCTACCTGTCAGTCACATACAGAAGAAACCACCAAACGTAAAGGCTTAAAATTTGGCAGACACCTTCGGAGGAACATGGGGGCTGTGTGGGCTGTGTATTTCGGAGCCTTTTATTTATTTATTTATTTACTTATTTATTTATTTTTGTTTTTTCGGAAATTCAAATATGCAAATGTTGTATTAATTAATTTTTTCAAAGCTTTCAATCATTATTGAAGAACCCATTGATGAAATTTGATCTTGTTATATGCTGTGTCATAAAATCACACAATAATAGTTCATTTAATTTTTGCGAAACCGTTTTTCATCACTTTCTTGCGCAACAATATTTCATTACACCTTTTTCTTCTTGGTTGGGAGTTTAACGATCACCGTGAGCAACTCAATGGGCTATATATAAGTATTCGCTTGTCCCTAATTTAAAGTCACTGGTTCCAGGAAAGGGAGAGGACCAGTGCCGTAAAACAAACACAACATCCATGCCTCACCGGGATTCGAATCCGAACTCCATCACAGACTAATGGCCATAAGCCAGAGCTTAGAAAACTGCAACAATATATGCACTAGCGTGTAAACTGCTAGAACCTCACGCCAAATGTAGTAGAATCTTCCAAAGTGTTTCGTGTGTCCTTCCACCGCAGTTGCCGGCGAGTTTGTTTAAGTTTTAGACTGTGACTCTTCGTGTGTTACCACGCACTATAAAAGTTTCAATCTGTTTCTACGAGAAGATTTTGATGTGTTTTTTCAGTCATTGTTTGTAATTTGAAGCAGCATGCGCGATTTACAATTTGAAATTTGAACTTGCTATTTTTTGTGTTAGACTTTCGACGTGTTGCGTGCGTCCTTCCACCCTAGCTGCAGGTGAGTTTGTTTACATTTCAGAAAGCGGCTCTCCGTGTGTTATTACGCTCGAAAAATAGTTCCGTTGTTTAAAAAAGTTAGTAATACAATTCTTTTAGGAAGGAAAATATATTTCAATGAAATGGAAATTAGATACAAGAAACGAAATGCAAGAAAAATGTCAATTTTCTTTCATTTCGTTTCCGTGGTGACGCCAGCCGCTCAGAACTGGGAGAGCCATTAGGGGGGTTAAGCATGATGAAGGGGGCGGGGCATAAATGTTGAAGTACTAAGCAGGAATTCTGGCAAATAATTCTGTTCGTGCGGATTTTACCCGGCATTGATAATGTTATTCTTGGTCTAAAAAATTTTTCAAGTGCATACTGTACGTAGTATTTATTCAATGTATGTAGTATGGGAACCATGGATACGAATCTCTATGACAATAGGGCAAGTTACTATTTCTTCGCAATTTTAACTTACTTATGTCGTTTTTCTTTCTTTCTTTCTTTCTCTTTTATTTTTCTGTCATAAGGCTGTTTATAAATTTTAGTTTTGTCCTGAAAAGGTATCTCTCTCTCTCTCTTGCTCTCTCTTTCTCTCTATCTTCCTCTCTCTCTCTCTCTCTCTCTCTCTCTCTCTCTCTCTCTCTCTCTCTCTCTCTCTCTCTCTCTCTCTCATCTTTTAAACTATAATTACAATTTATAAAAAAGATATGTTTCAACTACTTTCTTAGAAATCCGCACAGAAGACTCCTTCCATTTCTCAGAAGTACAAAACACTAAATTCGACAAAAAAATTCATTTTATATAACAAAATTTTTGTGAATTCGAAAAATTCAGGTACGTTTATACAAGTTCCTTAAAATCTTCGACCGTTGCACCAGTCAAATGTTCTTACAGCTTAAATATTTTGCGTGCTAAAGGGTGGGCTGAAGCCCACCTCAGCTCACCCGTAGCGTCGCGCCTCTTGCGTCTATACAAAGTTTAACATTGCTATTCCTATTTTTCGCGCATTCTTTCATCTCACCTTGACTATTTCTTTATTTTATCTTGACATAATCTGCATCCACCAACAATCTGCAGTGGAACACGACTGGCTGTCAGGCAACTCGTGTCTGTTGCCATCGAAGCTACGATCATGGGCTGGCATACGGCAAGAGACCATGTGTTTATCCCAGTCGTCCCATCTGAGCTTTCAGTTCAGTTTAAACGCTTACAGTTTCCTGTTCGTCTCAGTTTCGCCATGAGTATCAACAAGAACAAGGTTAATAATTAAAAGTTGTTAAACTTAATTGCAAAACCCATGCTTTTCTCATCGCCAGCTATATGTTGTTGGCTCTAGAGTTAACAAAAAACAAAACCTCTTCGTCTAGAATCCAAATGGAAGAACACTCAACGTCGTTAACCGACGGGCTCTCCACGTATAAACTTACTTGGGCTTCAGAAGAACTGTACTTTTACATTTATAAAGAAGTTAATTTCTCCGTCATATTTGTCCACGCCGGGGCTCAAACCCTGGTCCCCTCATTCCGGAATAAGTCGCTCTACCAATTGAGCTACGCGGACGTTCGTTATCGCTGCTATCTGCCTTTATATCGTGTGCGTCCTGCTGGGCAGGCACGTCACATCCCCCCCCCCCGAAAGAAGGCCGGGAGCATGGCCCGCGGGTCAACCGTGACCATGAATCGTTGCAGGCATCCATCTGCTGTAGAACGTGCACTTGAGAACTCCCAATCAATCTGGTGTGTGGAATGCAACGTCACACACATTTATTTTTCGAAGCGCTGGAGAAGGGATTCTCTGATTTTTCCTATCTCGCGGTGTGGAAAGAACATCACAGCATAGCGGGATCTTGAACGGCCGGGTCAACCGGGAAGTTCGGGCGCCATTATAACGAAGTTTATTTCTCCGTCATATTTGTCCACGCCGGGGCTCGAACCCGGGTCCCCTCGTTCCGGAATAAGTCGCTCTACCAATTTAGCTACGCGGACGTTCGTTATCGCTGCTATCTGCCTTTATATCGTGTGCGTCCTGCTGGGCAGGCACGTCACATCTCCCCCCGAAAGAAGGCCGGGGGCATGGCCCGCGGGTCAACCGTGACCATGAATCGTTGCAGGCATCCATCTGCTGTAGAACGTGCACTTGAGAACTCCCAATCAATCTGGTGTGTGGAATGCAACGTCACACACATTTATTTTTCGAAGCGCTGGAGAAGGGATTCTCTGATTTTTCCTATCTCGCGGTGTGGAAAGAACATCACAGCATAACGGGATCTTGAACGGCCGGGTCAACCGGGAAGTTCGGGCGCCATTATAACGAAGTTTATTTCTCCGTCATATTTGTCCACGCCGGGGCTCGAACCCGGGTCCCCTCGTTCCGGAATAAGTCGCTCTACCAATTTAGCTACGCGGACGTTCGTTATCGCTGCTATCTGCCTTTATATCGTGTGCGTCCTGCTGGGCAGGCACGTCACACATTGATCACAACACAAAAGAAAAATGAAGAAGTTTTAAATATTTAAGATTTACAACATTTACAGTCAATAAAGACTGGTTTCAACCAACTTTGCAGGCACAAGTATATAGATTATCTTCTTCCTTTTTAATTTCCTTCCTTTTCATTACTGGAACTAGAAATTGTAATTTCAGTTAAATGTTTTTGTGCAATATGTCCTATTCATAATTTCAGGAATACTCGGAAAATGCTGGGCTAGAAATTGATTGGCGTATTTCTCACTAAACAGGGGCAACACAGGGTTCCTTTGTTAGTATTTTATACCTCTTGAAGTAAAAGCCGTCTTTGTGCGGATAACTCAATAATAATAAAACCCGGTTTAGTTTAAATTAAATCTACTCAGAGATATGAGCCATCATCAATTTAATAAAACCTTATGATACCTAAACACAGATTAAAAGACATGAGCACTTTCGGGCCATCGCATGGCCCATCCTCAGATGGAATGACAAGTTTGATAAAATCCGGTTAATATATATATATCATCATCATCATCATTGTCAACCATTATCAATCCACTGCTGGACGAAGGTCTCCCCAAGTTTCCTCCACAACGGTCTGTCTTGTGCCAGTCTCCTCCATGTCACCCCTGCATACTTTCGAATTTCATCCACCCATCTCCCATGTGGTCTTCTTCTGGGTCTTTTCCTGTCCCTTGGAATCCAATCTAAAATTTCGGCTGTCCATCGATGATCTGTCCTTCTGGCAGTATGTCCAGCCCATTGCCATTTCAGGGATTTAACTCTGATCATGATGTCTTCCACTCTTGTCATTTTTCGGATCCACGAGTTCCTCTTCTTATCTCTCCTGGTTACACCAAGTATGCACCTCTCCATGCTGCTTTGAGTTGTCTGCAGCCTTTGTATGTCTCTTTTAGTTAAGGTCCACGTCTCTGCACCATACGTAAGCACTGGAAGGATGCATTGATCAAACACTTTTCTTTTAAGACATAATGGCATATTGCTCTTGAAAATTATGCTGTTTCTTCCAAAAAGCTCTCCAGGCAAGTTTTGTACGCCGATTAATTTCTTCATCAATGTGACCCTCACTTGATATCTGCTGTCCAAGATAAACGTATGTGCCTGTTATCTCCAGCTTTTCTCCATCAATCGATAAATCTTCATTTCTTGTAAAAGCATTGAACATCACTTTTGTCTTCTGAAAGTTCATTTTTAATCCCACTTCTTTACTCTTGTCAGCAAGTTCCTGAATCATACTCTGCAGCTCTGATGGGGTAGTTGCAAAAATGACTACGTCATCAGCAAAACGTAGGTGGGTTAGATAATCTCCATTAATCTTTATCCCCTTGTTTTCCCAGCTCAGCGACTGAAAAACACCCTCCAATGTGGCATTAAAGAGCTTCGGAGATATGGTGTCACCTTGTCTCACTCCTTTCCAATTTTTACGTGTGTTGTATTTTCAAACAGCCTAATCTTTGCACTTGCATTTTCATAGATGTTATTAATAATATTAATGTATGCATCTTCAATACCGCAGGTTTTCAGAGCCATTGTAATTGCTGATGGTTTCACCGAATCAAAGGCTTTTTCATAATCGATAAAAGCCATGCACAATGGAAGTTCATATTCACTCGCTCTTTCAATTAGTTCTCTCAGCACGTGGATATGATCTATTGTGCTGTAGCCACTCCTGAATCCAGCTTGTTCTCTCGGTTGAGCCATGTCCAGTGTTACCTTCAAGCGGTGTGAAAGAACTTTAGTGAAGATTTTATAAACTACTGATAGGAGGCTGATAGGTCTGTAGTTTCCGAGATCCTCAATGTCACCTTTCTTATGTAGCAGGATCATTGTAGCGGTGTTCCAATCCTCAGGAATCTTCCCTTCATTAAGGCATCGAGTGAAAATTTGGGCGAGTACTGTTTCGATTTCTCCACTTGCTTCTTGTATGATGTCTACAGTAATTCCATCTTCTCCTGGAGCTTTTCCCCGCTTCATGTTCTTGATTGCATGTGCAACTTCTGCTGGAAGGACTGGAGGAACTCTGGTACTGGTATCTTTCATGATGTCTGGAGTGCATGTATCATCCCTTTCATATAATTTGGAGTAGAAATCTTTCACTCTTGTCAAAATTTCGCCTCTATTTCTTGTTACAGAACCATCTTCTTTTCTCAGTGCCATAATCTGTTTTCTTCCCTTACTGAGATGTCCCTTTGCTATCTTTAGGCTTTGGTTGTTTTCAATTGCTTTCCTCACTAGTTCACAGTTGAATTTTCTTACGTCTTCAGTGATACTTTTTCTTACTGTCTTGCATAGTTCTATATATTCCACTTTGGAAGTCACATCTTCTTTGGTTGTCCTCATCTCTCTTCTTTTTTGCATCAACATTTTCGTTTTCCTGATAATTTATTTACATGCAACTTGTTCTTAGACCCAGCTAATTTTGTTGCTGTTTCCATAAGAGCTTTGGTTACTTTTCTGTTAACTTCAGAGATGTCCACTTCTTCCGATGTTAGGCCTTCTAAAGCAGAGAACCTGTTCTTCAGTTCCAACTTGAAGGTATTATGGTGTTTTTTAAGGGTGGTTATGTCAATAGATTTTGTTTGTCTTATGAGCTTGCCACGTTCAAGTTTAGTGTTGAGGTGCATCTTACATCTCACCAATCTATGGTCACTACCTGTGTTGAACGTGTTTAGCACACTGCAGTCTTCTATGACGAATTTTTTGTTACACATAATAAAATCAATTTCACTTGTCGTCCCATTTGGATGTCTCCATGTCCATTTCCTGTGTGGCTTTTTCTTGAAGAAGGAGTTCAAGATGAAAAACCCTTCTGCCTCTGCAAACTCAACGAGAGTATTTCCACGCTGGTTTCTGTTGCCGTGACCGAATTTACCTACTGAAGTTTCATTCTGTTGCCGTTGCCCTATTTTTGCATTGAAATCTCCCATAATTATTTTCAAGTGCTGCTTACCTTTATTATTTAGATGATTGAATTTCCTCATAAAATTCTTCAATTTCTTCTTCAGGATGACTTGTGGTGGGTGCATAAGTTTGAATAATCTGAGCCTGGTATCTTTTCGAGTTGGATAACGAGTCGTGCAGCTCTGTCAGAGGAACTTTCAACTTCTACAACTTTATCCTTCAGTTTCTTGTTTATTATAAATCCAACACCACTAGTTCTGCCAGTATCTGTCCCACGATAGTAGAAGAGATGTCCACTTTTCAGTTCGATGAGATCTTCTCCTTTTCTCCTTACCTCACTTAGCCCCACGATGTCCCACTTGATCCTTTGTAGTTCCTCTTCCAATTCAAGAAGCCTTGAATCAGAAGATAGGGAGCGTCCATTGTACGTAGCCAAGGTCAGCATCAGATGGCAGCCTAGTCCGGTCCTCCGGGGATTCTTAGCACCCTCTGCCTTCATGTCGCACTGGCCGCTGCCTTGGCCAGGTACATTCCAGCTGCCGGAGACTGAGGGCCAAGATTTAAGTTGTGGAATCATTTTGGAGGGGTTTGGCCATAACTCACCACGCTGGCCAAGCGGGTTGGTGAGTGTGGGATAGAATTTCCTCTAATCCCGATGGTATAGTTATACCGCTATTGGCGGTCGTCAGAGCCCCTTTAGTGGGAACAGGATGCACCACGAGAAGGCGGGGTTGACATTTGTCAAGGAAGAGGCTGTGATGTTACGCATCACCTGACCTTACATCCCATATATATATATATATATATATATATATATATACCAAAGAGCAGAGTCAAAGACATAATTTTACACCAAAAGAATTTAAGTTCAAATTTGCTTAAGAAAACAGCCTGAAGATCATGACGCGCAACGCAGCAGTTATGAATATTCAGAATTCACATACTCACAACTTGTGGTTTTTGTATCGTTTCTCTGCTTTTTGTGGCAGATGACGAAGTGGGTTTTTTAAAGCATTAGGATAAAGCTTTTTCACCACAAAGAATAAGACTTTGTAATATTTTGGTACAGTTATTCGTTTTTAAATTCTCTCTCAGGCGGCTTGGCTTGGTTGCTCGGCAACGTGTTTTTAGCTGAATAATTCTAAAGATTTATTCAGACCCTCTCACAACTTGTGGTTTTTGTATCGTTTCTCTGTTTTTTGTGGCAGATGACGAGATTGGGTTGGGCCAGGAAAGCTATAGATGAATGCAAAAACTTTAACTAAATAATTCATCATTCAACTCTGAGGAAGTTATGATAATTTAAAAAAAAAATTTGGTGGGCTCTGAACTTGCATCTATGGTTTTGCAGAAACCCATTTCCAACTAGGTCTTTGTGGAAGTGAAAAAATGCAGAGTTTTGCTGGTCCTTGATAAAGCCAAGACTCAGTATTCTCGACACTTTCTGCATTCAGGTTGCGATTACTTTATTATTTTTTTACTGATACCTGATAGTTTATGAGTTTTGTTTGTTGCATTAGTACCTGTTTAAAAATTTTTTTTTTTGCTACTGTCTCTACTTAATAGTATATATATATGCACACACAAACGAAACGGCGTCAAAGTCAGTTGTTGTACAAATATGCAAACAATGTATCCTTCTCTGCATATTATCCCACGATTACGGGCAATTCAAAGCCCCTAGGGTTAGAATTAATTAATACTTTATATGCATCTGGAAGCTCATAGGGTATGGAGTCATTACAACAAACACTTTGTGAGTGATAAATGAACATGCATTCGGTGAGGAGCAACGTATTACGATTTTTAGGGGTAACCACAATTCTAAAATTTTCCCAGTCCGGATATAAATAGCTCTCCGCTACTTTTTTAGCAAGTGCAGTATTGGTGCAATCTGAGGATGGGCCATGTAATGGCCCGAAGGTGTTCATGTATTTTAATCTGTTTTTAGGTATCATAAGGTTTTATTAAATTGATAGCTCATATCTCTGAGTTGATGTAATTTAAACTAAACCGGGTTTTATTATTATTCAATTATCCGCACAAAGACCGCTTTTACTTCAAGAGATATAACCTGTGCGACTCATCACTATTAGTATTTTATAAGGGAAAACATGTCAGAACTGAAGTTTTCGAATATTTCTGTTAGATGACACGCACACACTTCCCTCCCTTCAAAAAACGGATCAGGCAGACGTAAGCATGACGTAAGTCTCTGAGTTTACCGTGCCAATTTTTCTCTCCGCACATCTTTTTTGCTGTTGACATGATATCCCCTGCTTCAAGAAATTAGATTGAAAGAATTCATTCAGCCATAATAGAAGAGAAAACATTGCGTTTTTTAGTTGTTGTTTTACCATCCTCAGCATTTGGGGAAACACATGTTTGCCAGCGTCGGACTTCGAATCAGCGACCCTCACTCCGGAGTAAGTCGCTCTGCCAACTAAGCTACGTGGACAGAATGTCTTGCTGCAGATTTATCATCTTGACAGATGTTTTCACCTCTGTAGTACGGCACATCATCTCCCTCTTAATTTTTTTTTCTTTGAAGCGAAGTAGTAATTTTTCATTAATCTCAAACAGTGTGTGGAACAAACACCACATATTTTTCGAAGAACCCAACGGCCGGTGAATCCATTTTCCACAGTCGGGCGCCAATTTGTAAACACGACGCTGTGCCTGGCCGACTATATAAAGTCGTCCCGTTGCGCGTGCTTTCCATTCTGACTCGTGCTGTTGTGTTGGTTGCATCCTTTGCAAGTGAAGTATGCCTCGGAGAAAAGTTCGAAAGCAATTCGAGCAGTTGGAGGAGTTCGAGAGGGGTTGCATCGTCGGACTCTGGGAAGCGAGATGGTCTTATCGCCGTATTGCGCCATACCGGTCGTGCGGATATCCCCGTAGCTCGATGTTGGCGGCAGTGGATAGAACAAGGTACGTAGCAGCGACAGGAAGGGTCAAGGAGACCTAGACGAACCACGGAGAAAGAGCGCCGACGGGTTGTCCGACATGCAAGGAGGGACCCAACAGGCACGATTGCGGATATTCAGCGAGTAGTGGTGCCCTTCATGCATCGTTCTATTAGTGCCAGCACCATTGGCAGAGGGCTGCACGACGTAGGACTACACGCACGCAGAGCGTTACGACGACTGCCACCCTAACAACAGTGCATCGTCGCCAAAGATTGCAATGGTGTCGTGTCAGACTGTCAAGGAGCCAGTCAGAATGGCAGCGGGTGATCTTCAGTGACGAGTCCCACTTTTGTCTTGGAGGAGACGACCAACGAATCCGTGTGTGGAGGCACCGTGGTCAGCGCCAAGATGAACGGTCTGTTGTCGAGCGTCACACGTCCAGAAGGCCTGGTGTCATGGTGTGGGGCGCAATTGCCTATGATGCTAGATCACCTTTGGTGTTCATTACAGACACTTTGACAGCCCAACGTTACGTTAATGAGGTCCTGCAACCAGTGGCCCTACCTTTTCTGAACGCTCACTCCGGTGCTATTTTCTAGCAGGATAGCGCTCGTCCGCATAATTCTGCTGTCTCGAGAGCCAAAAAGCCTTTGATTCGGTTCAAGGCACTAACACTTTGCCATGGCCAGCCGCATCGCCAGACCTATCGCCGATTGAAAATGTGTGGGATGCTATTGGAGGCGCTATACACAGTCCACCCCTACCGTACAGTCTGCAGGAACGTGAGTGAGAAGATTCAAGCTGCATGGGATGGCTTATCGCAGGACACCATTAGGAACCTTTACAGCTTCATGACGAGATGTCTGGCATGCTGTGTGAGCAAACATGGTGGCCCGACACCATACTGAGAGACACTACTTATTGGCATGTAGCTCAATAAAGATTGCCCATATCAATCTCAATGTTTAATCATTTATTGTTCCTGGTAACTATTACCTTTATTCCGAATAGCATTGCAATCAGACACGTCCTACCAGATGAAACTATTTTTTGACGATTATAACGAAGTAAATTTCTCCGTCATTTTTGGTCTACGCCGGGATTCGAACCCGAGGCCGCTTATTCCGGAACAAGTCGCTCTACCAACTGAGCTACGCAGACGATTATTCTGATTCCTATCTGCCTTTATGTCGTGTGCGTCCTGCTGGCAGGTACGTCACACGATGAGTGTATTTCTTGAGATATCTGTATACCTATACAAAGGTTTGGAAACTTTCATCACACAGATTTCTTCAGTGAGTACCAGAAACTCTAACGTGCAAGTTTATCCGCGCCGGGCATCGAATCCTGATACCCTCACTCCGGAGTAAGTCGCTCTCCTAACTGAGCTACACGGACATGTGCGTCCTGCAGGAGCAGGTACGTCACTTTTCCCTCTCCCGAAAGAGGGCCGGGGGCATGCCCCACGGGTTAGCTGGGATCATGTGTCGCTGTAGGCAGTCCTCCATGAAGAACGTGCATTTGAGAAATCCCAGACGATTTGGTGCGTGGAACGTAGCATCACACACATTTATTTTTTCGAAGCACTGAAGAAGGGATTCTCATTTTTCCTGTCTCGCTGTGTGGAAAGAACATCACATAATTTCGAGAAACTTAACAGCCGGGTCATTCTGGAAGTTCGGGCGCCAATATAACGTACAAGTTTGTCTGCGCCGGGCATCGAAACCGGGTCTCCTCACTCCGGAGTGGGAGTCGCTCTCCCAACTGAGCTACACGGACATGTGCGTCCTGCGGGGCAGGCACGACACAAAACGTACAGCGTATTACAGATGAAAAGGAAAAATTGAGGAAGATTTTGCCTGCCTATGACGCAATGACTTCATGCACTGCTTTGCGTTTTTCTTGATTGTTCCATTATTCTGGAACATTCCAAATGAATTTTTTCGTGAGGGGTGGGGGTTGGGTAGTACACAGTAGGTAGGTTCGTCATTGCATTCGCGCCCCTGGTGATTTCGATTTAGTCATATCTATATAAATTCCGGGATGTAAGGTCAGGTGATGCGTAACATCACAGCCTCTCCTTGACAAATGTCAACCCCGCCTTCTCGTGGTGCATCCTGTTCCCACT
This sequence comes from Macrothele yani, assembly GCA_039090855.1. Taxonomy (NCBI): domain Eukaryota; kingdom Metazoa; phylum Arthropoda; class Arachnida; order Araneae; family Macrothelidae; genus Macrothele; species Macrothele yani. The sequence continues at coordinate 95,235,036 of CM076993.1, forward strand.
AAAGGGGCTCTGACGACCGCCAATAGCGGTATAACTATACCATCGGGATTAGAGGAAATGCTATCCCACACTCACCAACCCGCTTGGACAGCGTGGTGAGTTATGGCCAAACCCCTCCAAAATGACTCCACAACTTAAATCTTGGCCCTCAGTCTCCGGCAGCTGGAATGTACCTGGCCAAGGCAGCGGCCAGTGCGACATGAAGGCAGAGGGTGCTAAGAATCCCCGGAGGACCGGACTAGGCTGCCATCTGATGCTGACCTTGGCTACGTATAACGGACGCTCCCTATCTTCTGATTCAAGGCTTCTTGAATTGGAAGAGGAACTACAAAGGATCAAGTGGGACATCATCGGGCTAAGTGAGGTAAGGAGAAAAGGAGAAGATCTCATTGAACTGAAAAGTGGACATCTCTTCTACTATCGTGGGACAGATACTGGCAGAACTAGTGGTGTTGGATTTATAATAAACAAAAAACGGAAGCATAAAGTTGTAGAAGTTGAAAGTTCCTCTGACAGAGCTGCACGACTCGTTATCCAACTCTCGAGAAGATACCAGGCTCAGATTATTCAAACTTATGCACCAACCACAAGTCATCCTGAAGAAGAAATTGAAGAATTTTATGAGGTAATTTGTCATCTAAACAATAAAGGTAAGCTGCACTTGAAGATAATTATGGGAGATTTCAATGCAAAAATAGGGCAACGGCAACAGAATGAAACTTCAGTAGGTAAATTCGGTCACGGCAACAGAAACCAGCGTGGAAATACTCTCGTTGAGTTTGCAGAGGCAGAAGGGTTTTTCATCTTGAACTCCTTTTTCAAGAAAAAGTCGCACAGGAAATGGACATGGAGACATCCAAATGGGACGACAAGGGAAATTTATTTTATTATGTGTAACAAAAAATTCGTCATAGAAGACTGCAGTGTGCTAAACAAGTTCAACACAGGTAGTGACCATAGATTGGTGAGATGTAAGATGCACCTCAACACTAAACTCGAACGTGGCAAGCTCATAAGACAAACAAAATGTATTGACATAACCAACCTTAAAAAACACCATAATACCTTCAAGTTGGAACTGAAGAACAGATTCTCTGCTTTAGAAGGCCTAATGTCGGAAGAAGTGGATATTTCTGAAGTTAACAGAAAAATAACCAAAGCTCTTATGGAAACAGCAACAAAATTAGCTGGGTCTAAGAACAAGTTGCATGTGAACAAATTATCAGGAATAACCAAGATTTTGATGCACAAAAAAAAGAGAGATGAGGACAACTAAAGAAGATGTGACTTCCAAAGTGGAATACATAGAGCTATGCAAGACAGTACGAAAAAGTATCACTGAAGACGTAAGGAAATTCAACTGTGAACTAGTGAGGAAAGCAATTGTAAACAACCAAAGCCTAAAGATAGCAATGGGACATCTCAGTAAGGGAAGAAAACATATTATGGCACTGAGAAAAGAAGATGGTTCTGTAACAAGAAATAGAGGCGAAATTTTGACAAGAGTGAAAGATTTCTACTCCAAATTATATGAAAGGGCTGATACATGTACTCCAGACATCATGAAAGGTACCAGAGTTCTTCCAGTCCTTCCAGCAGAAGTTGCACATGCAATCAAGAACATGAAGCGGGGAAAAGTTCCAGCAGAAGATGGAATTACTGTAGACATCATACAAGAAGCAAGTGGAGAAATCGAAACAGGTCTCGCCCAAGTTTTCACTCGATGCCTTAATGAAGGGAAGTTTCCTGAGGATTGGATCAACGCTACAATGATCTTGCTACATAAAAAAGGTGACATTGAGGATCTCAGGAACTACAGACCTATCAGCCTCCTATCGGTGGTTTATAAAATCTTCACTAAAGTTCTTTCACACCGCTTAAAGGTGACACTGGACATGGCTCAACCGAGAGAACAAGCTGGATTCAGGAGTGGCTACAGCACAATAGATCATATCCACGTACTGAGAGAACTAATTGAAAGAGCGAGGGAATATGAACTTCCATTGTGTATGGTTTTTATCGATAATGAAAAAGCCTTTGATTCGGTGAAACCATCAGCAGCTACAATGGCTCTGAAATCCAGCGGTATTGAAGATGCATACATTAATATTATTAATAACATCTATGAAAATGCAAGTACAAAGATTCGGCTGTTTGAAAATACAACACACATAAAAATTGGAAAGGGAGTGAGACAAGGTGACACCATATCTCCGAAACTCTTTAACGCCACATTGGAAAATGTCTTTCAATCACTGAACTGGGAAAACAAAAAGATAAAGATTAATGGAGATTATCTAACCCACCTTCGTTTTGCTGATGACATAGTCATTTTTGCAACTACCCCAATCAGAGCTGCAGAGTATGATCCTAGAACTTGCGGACAAGAGTAAAGAAGTGGGATTAAAAATGAACTTTCAGAAGACAAAAGTGATGTTCAATACTTTTACACGAAATGAAGATTTATCGATTGATGGAGAAAAGCTAGAGATAACAGACACGTACGTTTATCTTGGACAGCAGATATCAAGCGAGGGTCACATTGATGAAGAAATTAATCGGCGACAAAACTTGCCTGGAGAGCTTTTGGAAGAAACAGCATAATTTTCAAGAGCAATATGCCATTATGTCTTAAAAGAAAAGTGTTTGATCAATGCATCCTTCCAGTGCTTACCTATGGTGCAGAGACGTGGACCTTAACTAAAAGAAACATACAAAGGCTGCAGACAACTCAAAGCAGCATGGAGAGGTGCATGCTTGTTGTAACCAGGAGAGATAAGAAGAGGAACTCGTGGATCCGAAAAATGACAAGAGTGGAAGACATCATGATCAGAGTTAAATCCCTGAAATGGCAATGGGCTGGGCATACTGCCAGAAGGACAGACCATCGATGGACAGCCGGAATTTTAGATTGGATTCCAAGGGACAGGAAAAGACCCAGAAGAAGACCACATGGGAGACGGGTGGATAAAATTCGAAAGTATGCGTTAGTGACATGGAGGAGACTGGCGCAAAACAGACCGTTGTGGAGGAAACTTGGGGAGACCTTCGTGCCAGCAGTGGATTGATAATGGTTGACAATGATGATGATGATGATGATGATATAAATGCCTACATTTGCCTTGGATAACAGATATCAGGCAACTGCTACATAAACGAAGAAAGCAGTCGTGTAAAACTTGATTCGAGAGTTTTTGGAAGAAATAGTACAATTTTCAAGAGAAATTTACCATTACGCCTTAGAAAAAAGAAAAAAGAGTTTATTCCACGCATCCTTCCAGTTCTTAGTTATGGATCAGAGACAGAGATTTTAACTAATAAAGACACATACACTGTAAAAATAAGTGGTGTGAAAGTAAATTCACTGAAAATTCCTGAAAATAACGTGCAGCAAAGTTGCCGGTAGATATCCACCTTTTAACGAAATTTCCGTTTTTAAGAATTCCCGTTTTTTTTGTTTGTTTTTTTATATAACTTCCGTATTTTCACAGGATTTCCTTAGTCAGTAATTCCGTTTATTTCAGAAAAGTCGGTTTAAGGTTTTTCCGTATTTATACAGAAATTTCGCAAAATTGAAGGCACTGAATTTTTCAGCCCTTACACCAGGGAATCCTTTCTCCTGGTTCGATCCCATGTCGTTAAGGTAGCTCAGCAGAACCCGCGCGTTTTAACCACCAGCCAAAAATGCTCAGAAGTCACAGTCACGTTCAAGATAGAACTCTAAGTGCTGCGCGATGATGATTTTTTTTTCATTGATGCGAATGAATTAGTCATTTCATTTTCTATTGGAGCTCATTATTTTTTGAATACGTTTAATAATTTTATTTTTTTCTGTAGGAGGACTTATTACTAATTAAATATTTTTTTCGCGATTTTTCCAAGCGACAGAATGCTTTGAACTTGAAATCATTCTAAACTAACAATGGCTTTCTATTTTTTTAAGAAAAGGTGAAATTTGTATTGTTTTGTTGTATTGTTTCACAAAGCTCTTAAATATAAAATTTACTCTCGATAGCTATAATACACTGGCGTGCAAAAATTAAGGACGGGACGGTTTTTCGAATGTAACGGCGTGCAGAAGTGCTCCACATCGACTCAAATCATACCATAAGATCCCCAAGATGTAAGAATATGAGACAAGTGAGCAAAACAGTCCAAACAAGGAATCCAAAGGGTACAAAGGTACTTTATTGAAAGGTAGCTTCGAGCACAACTGGACAGAAGACAGAAAAGTCCATGTGACAGGCGGCTGCCAAGAAAAATTCAGTCTTTAGTAGGGGATATGATCACCCCTGACAGCGTTGCAGGATTTACAACGTCTGTCCATGCTGAGGACGAGGTTGTCAAGGAGCTGTTGAGGAATCTCGGCCCATTCCTCTTGTAGCGCCAATCGCAGCTGCGGAATCGTTGCTGGCGGCTTGTGACGCGCTGCCAAGCGTCTCCCGAGAAGGTCCTACACGTGTTCGATTGGATTTAGGTCCGGGGACCTTGCGGGCCAATCCATACGTTGAATATCTTTACTCTCCAACAGCTCTGCGACAGCCACTGTACGATGAGGTGTAGCGTTGTCGTCCATAAAGAGGAACTCAGGACCCACAGCACCTTTAAACAGACGCACATGAGGCAGGAGAACCTCAGTACAATAGCGGACACCAGGGACTGAACCTCCTTGGAAGATGTGGATGTCAGTACGGCTACCAAGTATGATACCGCCCCAAACGAGAACTCCGCCAGCTCCAAACCGGTCCCTTTCGATGATGTTGGAGGTGTGATTGCGTGTTCCCTGCTCTCTCCAGATGTGTATACGTCCAGAATCGCTCGTCAGACTAAATCGGCTCTCATCCGTAAAGAGAACTCGACCCCAGTGCTGATGTGTCCAGTTCTTGTGTTCATGGCACCACGAAACCGCCGTCTCCGATGAGCAGGCGTTAATGGCACACACGGTACTGGTCGTCGTGCAAATAGGCCACCTTTGTGCAGCTTCCTGGCCACGGTAAAACGCGATAACGGACGTCCAGTTGTCTGTTACAGGTGCCTTGCGATTTCTCCCGCTGTCTTCCGTCTGTCTCTTCTCGCCTGTAGGACAATATACCGGTTGTCCGCCGCCGTGGTTGCTCATGAACGACTACTGCTAAACTCTTGGACAGCTGTTCCTATCGTTTGAAATGCTCTCCAAGCTCGTGAAACGATGCTGTGAGCGATCCCGAACTCCTCGGCCACACTGGTCACACTTCGACCTTCTTCCAACTTCCCAATGACGCGACCTCGGGTAAAAATCGGCACCCAGATGTCGTCTACTGGATTGCCTGTTGGCCATATCACACGGTGGCAGCAACTCGATGTCGTTCAAACCGATGTACACCGTGCAATAGCTTTCACCGAATTTCTGAGCGTACATCGCCCGTGTGCTTTATACCCTTTCGACACTCCTCCCCCCCCATGTCATGCTGCATATAGGTGCAAGCCCTACTATACAGGACCCTAGTCTATCTCCTGAGTGGTCTTTCGGTCCGTTCTGCCTGCTCGTTCCGCTGTTATGCTAATTTCTCCTCTTCGTCCTTAATTTTTGCACACCAGTGTAGCTTTTATCTTAAGGACCCCACAGACTGATGCATAGACATCATACAATCACCTGTACAATAATTTAAATACCTGTTTTTTTTACAGCAGCACAACATACAATAGTTGGAGCACAAAATGGGAGAAAGGTGAAGAAATATCCGGTTCCACAACAACCAAAATTTCATGCGATACGCTATCCACAATATCCGATCTCGCTATACAACTTTAAAAACAAATCCTTCGACAGACGACTGAAATTTAACAGTTAATCAAACTTGAAATATTGCCGCGAATATACCCTGTTACCGCAAATTTTTCGTGATATGGATACGGAAAAAATGAAAACAGAGTTTTTCTGTTAAGATACGAAAGGAATTCCGTAAAGGTTTCTGAAAATTCAGAATTTTCCTGGCGTACGAAAAATACGTGAAATTCAGGTTTCTTTCCCGTCACTTCACGAAAAAGGTTGTATCAGAAATATGCTTCGTTAATTAACGAAATTAATCATGGAATATGACTCGTGGACTTCCGAATTTTTTTTTTACAGTGCAGAGGCTGCAACAACTCAAAGAAGCGCTGAGAAACGCAGGCTTGGTAAAACCAAAAAAGGTAGGAACAGTAATACATGGATTAGAAAAATGACAAGAGTTAATGACATCATAATCAAATGATAAGACCCTCAAATGGCAATGGGCTGGACATACTGCTTGAAGAACTGACCACCGTTGGACAACTGAAATAATAGATTGGATACCAAAGAACAGGAAATATCCAGAAAATCACGTGGGAGATAGGTGGATGAAATTTGAAAGCATGTTCAAGTGATTTGGGGAGACCTTCATATAGTAGCAGTGGCGGCTTTTCAGGTGAAGTAGGTGAAGTGCTTCTTCACCTATTTTACTCAAAATAAAGTTTTATTCAGTATTTTTTTATAATATATTCTTTTTTTGCCCTTATTCAGTTCCAAAATACTCAAAATTTTGAATAATTATTAATTCACATGGCGCGCTCAATACGGAAAACAAATCCTTATACACAAAAACAGGGCAAGTGAAGAGCCGAAATGTGAATACTTGGAAGTCTGCAGTTTTCGGTCGAGTTGTCATGGTAGCCGTGAAGTCACATTCCCTAATCTGTTCGTTCAAGTGAAGTGTTTCAGTTTCAGGCGCCTAAGCTCTGCATCTCTCAGTTTTTGAGCGTAAAGTCGTGAGAGATCACGGTGGAGCGGGCGGACTACCAGGGTACCTTGCAATCTACTAGGGCTTTTTCCTTGTGGTGCTGTGGTACATTATTTTCCGAAAGGAATTTCTTCTTACGTGCTTTGTGATTATTTGTTGAAAGCTTTAACTGATATTTTTGGTTTGTGTACAATTTAACTGATAGTGATAGTTTTTAGTATGCATCCTGTGGACGACATTGTTTGTAATGTATTGAAAACTCCATTTAATCTGTGGAAAGATTATGATAAAAGAGACATTTTGCTTCAAGGACGACCGACGGATTCACTGATAATTGTTGCCAAGAACGAAATCAAGAAGAGCGGTAAATCTAACAATATTAATTTTAAAAATATTTATTGGTTTACTGAATATAAATGGATTTGCAGCACTTCTGTGTTAATTTTTTTGGCCCTGCTTACTTTTTGGTAATAAACATTCGGCGTGGAATAAAGACGGATTGGGGACGAACCCTATTGAAAATGGAAGAAATTGGGTCAAAGGTCAGGACATAGGAGAGGGAACCATTCCATGGATTCTTAGATTTATTAAGCGTAACACGGTCACTTCATAAACATCGTGATTCTAGCGAACACCTGAAATGCGGATTAATGTTAAGGAATTTTGAAAAAATTCCAAACACCATTGCCGATGCCCTGAGGAAGAATGCTAGGCTTTTGAAAACGCATTTTAACGAAAACGTTCGTTTAAATAGACTTTTCCTGCAAACAGTGATTGATGCAGTATTAGTCTATACTGTATTTGAGCAAACAAGAACTAGCACTCCATGGCTAATACTTTCATTGTTGATATGAAGAAGTTCTTTAGAAATTGAAAATCAATACGAAAGGATAAGAAACTATTCAAAATGAATTAATTGAATGTATTTCTGAATATATAAGCGATCAAGTCAAAGATTAAATAATTTTTTATTGTTGATTCGGAAGGTGTATTGGTTGAGGGATTTTTGGGTTTCCATGATGTGAGTGAAGATAGAACGTCAGGAGCTTTATACAAAATGCTAGACAAAATTTTGGAACAGTCTGATTACCAACACAACTAAATAGGGCAATGTTACGATGGGGCAATTACACTTAAATGGGCTACAGAAAAAAAGTCAAGGATAAAGCTTCTCAATCTGTTTTTGTTCATTGCTTAGTTCATCGTTTGAATCTTGTATTACACCAGAGTTTTTCTAAAATTTCTAAGTGTCGAATACGTTTTGCAAGCCTCAGTGGAATTGCTTCGTTTGTTCACCATTCTACGAAGCGGTCTTATACACTTATATCAACAACCGCAAGACGCAGACCAACCATAACAGAAACTCGTTGGTCCTCCACTTCGAAATTAGTAAGTGTAGTTGTTGAAGATTGTGATAAATTGAAGGAAATGTTCGGATTTCTGACGAATAGTGAATAATCAGACAACAAATCAATTCATCTTGCCAAGGGGTTTTTGAATGATATGAACACTTTCGAATTTACATTTTTGGCTCCACCGATCTATTATTCGAACTTTTGAAGAAAAAACAACTAAACATAAACTACTGTGTAACTCAAATTAAAAAAAAAAAAAAAAAAAACCTCATGAAATTTTGAGCCATAAAAGGAACGATGAGGTTTTTGAAACACAGTTTGGAAAAGCTAGCAAAATCACAGAAATAAGCACGGGAATATGCTGCTCTTACACAGGAAACATTTTTTCAAAATTATAAGCAATTGTATTTTGAAATTTTGGACCACATTCTTATGGAAATGGATATAAGATTTCAAGACTGTAAGAAACTTCAATTTGTCTGACTTGCTGACACAACCAAATTCGAATAATTTAATGCATGCTTTCCCTCTCGTGCTCTTGAAAATCTACATTTTTACGGAAACATATTTACTAAACACCAGCACCTTAAAAATGAACTGAGTCTTGTATATGCCGATGAAAAATTAAGGAATATATTGACTCGAGAACTCCTTCGAGTGTTTCACGGAGACAAAGACATTTTTACCGAAGATTATAAATTGGTTTTCCTCAGTTTAACAATTCTATCTATAAGTGTGCCAGTGGAAAGAAGTTTTCTTAAAAGAATACAAACTTGCTCAAGAAACACTAGTTCCCAAGATAGACTTGCTTCCTTGGCAAATATTTCTATTCAGGAAGGCATTTTATTGATGTTCACGAAGAAACAATCATCTAACCATCTTATGACGACATAAGCGACAAATTTGCAGCTTTAAAAGGAAGAAAAATTGATTTAATATAGAAAAAATAGGTAAGTCCTCATTAAGGGATTTTCATTGTAGACAGTAGATATCTTTTCATACTGCTTTTGTACCTCTTCATCTATTTTCCAGCCACGAGCCGCCACTGTATAGTAGTGGAACGATAATGGCTGATGATGATTTGTTATAATGACTCGAATTTATTAAACGTTTGTTTTTTCTAATCCCCTCTTTTTTAACAGCTCGATTAATGAGTGATAATTGCTAGTTTGTTTGCTTTTCGTATAAATAAGCTACGGCTTGATTCCAGAATAAGTAGTCATCAAATCCTGAATTTCCAATTGCATTACCAGAAATATGCTTCATCACCAGGCGCTACGCTACACGTGGGTTTCAGCCCCCCCCATTTTTCTTTGAGCCCACCCTTTAGTCCCCCCCTAGATTAAGTAGTCGGAACATATGAACTTTAATAAACGTACGTGAATTTCTCGAATTAACTGAAATTTTGTTATAGAAAATTATAAAGATGATTCCTCCTCTTCCTGAGGTTTTCTTCTCTTCCTTCCGGGACAGGTACGACGTACCAAGTCTGGAAAGTGGTATTTTTTCTCTCAGTTGTCCAGGAACTTCCTTACTGTCCTACAAGTGTTCAGGATAGCTGCTTTCTGTAGTTCCATGTAGGTTTTAGATTGAAGGTGGTGGTATTTCTTTCTCCAAGTTGTCCAGGAACTTCCTTACTACCCTACAAGTGTTCAGGATAGCTGCCTTCTGTAGTTCCCTGTAGGTGTTAGGTTGAAGGTCTAGTGTCTGTATAGAGCTGTGAATGGTCTTGGGTACAACTTCTGTGGCTGATATTACTATGGGGACGGTGGTGACGTTCTCCATATACCACATTTCTTTGACTTCGCATCTTAGGTCGTGATACTTTGACAGTTTCTCTCCGTGCGTCTTTTGGATGTTTCATGTGTTGGGCGCGGCTATGTCAATGAGATATGTTGACTTCTTCTCTTTGTCGACCAGGACGATGTTGGGCCGATTGTGGGGAATGGTCTTATCTGTTCTGATCGATCTGTTCCAGTGCATCTTATGGGTGTTGTTCTCTAGAAGCGTTGTTGGCTCATACTTGTAATGAAGTGGAGCTTTCTTGCCAATTTCTGATGGACAATTCTGGTGACTTGATTGTGCCTGTTCGTATACTCTGTTTGTGTGAGGACTCTGCACCCTGCTGTGATATGTTGGATGGTCTCTGGGGCTTGATGGCATTGCCGACATGTGTCGCTTTCCACTAACGTGTCCTTCAGAATATTCTTCCGGTAGTTTCTGGTGTTTACAACTTGATCTTGTATAGCTATCAGGAACCCATCGGTCTCGGTGAAAAGTGATCCGTTTATTAGCCATGCATTGGAGGCAGTCGTATTTACATGGTATGATTGCAGATTGTTTTAGTGCCTTCCGTGTAGGATTTTCTTGCCCCAAGCTTCTTCTTTTGGCTCTCTCGTTCAAATATTGATGTTCTGAATAGAGAGATCTAGGGCTGTGTACTTCTTGTTACTCTGGTTTATCGCTTGGTGAAGGAGCCCTTTGCTCTGACGGAAGTATTTTCTGAGGCTGCTGATTTCTTTGTCACGGTGTTCCAGGAGATGAATCATTCCTCGTCCTCCTTCTGCCCGTCCAGTGGTCAGCCTTTCTATTGCTGACTTCGAGTGGTGCTGGCGATATTTAGTGAGGGTTGTCCTGGTATTGCGCATTATTTCCTCAAGGTCTGTTGTGGTCCACTTGATGATTCTGAAGCAATACACGAGGACTGGAACTACGTATGTGTTAATAGCCAGAGTGATGTTGCGAGCGTTGAGCTTGGTTTTCATTAGTCTCCTCAGCCTTTGGTTGTATTTGGCGGATAGATTGTTTTTGATTTCTTTGTGTTCTATGCGTTGTGCTTGAAGCATACCAAGGTACTTATAGACTTCTCCTTCCTCCATAGCTGCAATCTGTTCTCCGGCCTTCAGTTTGTAGCTACGTGCATCATGCTTTCCTGGGTTCATCCCTTGTGTCTTGCATTTCTGTAAGCCGAATTCCATCCCAATGTCATTGCTGAAGTTCTCGGTGATCCGGATTAGTTGCTGGAGTCGGTTCTGCGACGATGCGTACAGCTTGATGCCCTCCATGTACATGAGGTGGGAGAGTTTGTACTTGTTGGTTTTGTTGCGCTTGATGATAAACCCATACTTGCTTCCGTTGAACATGGTTGACAGCGGGTTGAGTGCTAGACAGAACCATAGGGGGCTAAATGAATCTCCCTGGAAGATGCCTCTCCTTATGTGGATGGGCTTGGTCATTATGTTATGGCCTTTAATTGTTGTCTTCCATCATGTCATGGCCGTTTTAAGGAAGTTGATGATTGCAAGACTTACTCTGTAGATCTCCAGGACCTCTATCATCCAGCTGTGGAGCACGGAATCGTAGGCTTTGCGGTAATCGATGTATGCTGTGTACATGTTGCGGTGCATCTTGAAAGTTTGCTCCATTACAACAGCGTCGATGACAAGCTGTTCCTTGCACCCTCTATAGTCCAGTTGGTATACCTTTTGCTGTTCTGCCATACGTGCTTGTTCTTCTATGTGCTTATTATCTGATTGGCGATGCACGCTGTTAGGATCTTAAAAAGCGCAGATAGACACGCCATTGGTCGATAGTTTGCTGGATTTCTTGTGTCTTCATCTTTAGCCTGTAGTATCGTCACTCCCCGGGTGAGGAAATCCGGGATTAGTGCTGAATAATTTTATTATTATTATTATTATTATTATTATTATTATTATTATTATTATTATTATTATTATTATTATTATTATTACACTGCCGGACAATTGCTAAGGACGGATGACAATAGCAACGATAGCAACCATAAAATGGAAGGCAGGAAAATGTGGAAATTAGCATAAGTGCGGGATACAGTAAGACGTGTTGTGCGTATGCAAATTTTGGATTGCCGAACTTGTTCGTGACGTCATAGCGCTGAAAAGAGATATAAAGGATTTGACGCGTATTGACCGTTGTTGCTAAAACGCAAAGTTGAAAGGGAAAGAATCAATTGACGAACTTGCAATTTTCAGTATGTCTTCCCGACATCACCTAAAAGATTTTACGCGTGGCCGTATTATTGGCAAGATTGAAGAAGGGCGAAAAATAACAGATGTTGCCAGGGAGTTCGACGTCAGCCACAGTGTTGTTTCAAGGCTTTGGAAATCATTTCAAACAAATGGAGAGTGTAGCAAATGTCACGGGGGAGGTCGTGTTCGCAGTACAACACCTGCAGAAGATCGGTACATAGTGCTATCAACAAAAATACACCAGCGCAGCACAGCTAGTGAGGTAGCAAATCAGTTTATGGCTGCTACTGGCAAGCGGACCTCCCGAAAAACTGTCGCCAGACGTTTGCATGAAGGAGGACTATACGCCCGCCGTCCTGTTGTGTGCATCCCATTGTGCAGACGTCACCGTACCACCCGTTTGCAATGGTGCCATCAACATCGCAATTGGACTGATAACGACTTGTCTGCTGTCCTCTGCTCAGATGAGAGTAGATACAGTCTATCGTCTGATTGTCGACGACAACTGATCTGGCGTGATAGTGGTACTGCATATTGTCCAGCAAACATACAGGAAAGGGACCTATATCCGACATGTAGTGTCATGGTATGGGCTGGCACCATGATCAATGGCCGTACGTCCCTCTATGTGCTTCCAACTGGGACTATGACTGGCCAACGATACATTAATGATGTTCTGCTACCTCAAGTTCGCATGTTCCGTGGTGCTGTCGATGATAGATTCATTTTCATGGACGACAACGCAACATGTCATCGAACAGTCGCTGTCCAGAAGTGTCTTGAGAGCGAGGATATTCAACGCCTCGTATGGCCAGCACGTTCTCCAGATCTGAATCCCATTGAAAATGTGTGGGATGCTTTGGGGAGGAGTCTTGCTGGTCGCCAATGCCCTCCAATAAACAAGGACACCCTCATTCGTGCACTGACAGAGGAATGGGATAAATTACCCCAATAGCTGCTTGATAATGTTGTGCAAAGCATGACACGACGTGTGGAATCTTGCATCGCCCTCCATGGTGGCCATATTCCGTATTGACATCTTACGCCGGAACGCCTGCGGACGATAATTGCATTTTTTTCACGTTTACGTATTCTGCTCAAAATGGCCTGTTTGTCCCTTGAACACGTTCCAAAGCCTTCTGGATTTAAGAGCACAATAAATTGTCTTTCTTGTAATGTCCTGGTATTCTGACATTATTTTATTTCACTTGGAATCCACCCACACTTACTTTTTTGCGCTATATAGCCGTTTATGATCCGTCCTTAGCAATTGTCCAGCAGTGTATTATTAAATAAATTTAGCGTTAATACTTCCCGGTAATTGAGGGAGTCCTCTGAGCGAATTTCTAAAAGACTAGTAGAAGCACACCTTTTTGTGATTATAATTTAAAAAGATGAGAGAGAGAGAGAGAGAGAGAGAGAGAGAGAGAGAAATGCATAGATAAAGTTCATAAACAGCCTTATGAAAACATAACAACAAAAAAAGAAAAACCTAAGTAAGCGAAAATTACGAAGTAGTAGTAACTTGCATAGAGATTCGTATACATGGTTCCCATACAACATGCATTGAATACATTGGAAGCACTTTTACTAGGGATAACATATTCAACGTCGGGTAAAATGCAAATGAATATAATTTTTTGCCAAAATTTCCGTCAAACACTTTCAAATATTCGCCCCCTACCCCTTGATCATGCTTAGCTCCCCTAATAGCCCACCCAGTTCTGAGAGGCTGGCGTCGCTACTGTTCATCAATTCTATTTTCGCAGATATTAACACAAACTATGTAACTTGTTTGTGAGCTTCCAAATACAAGCAGCTATATCCTAAGAAGACACTATTTCGTCCTAGCATTCAAACCAAAGATTATGTCGTTCACATATTTTCCGGGGAGGAATCTGGCGACGTTGTTATTGTAAATATTACTAGATAAGTTATAAGGGGAAAGATATTATGAAAACCGAGGACCTACAACTGTTTAAGGAGCGAACACTATGGAAATTCAGTTGCAACATCATTATGGATTTCTCGGGAGTATGCTCATTAGAACTGACATACGGTTTAGCAGTTTGTAATAACCCCAAGAGAAGGTCAACAACGTGCTCTTTAATTAAGGCTCTTAAACTTTGTCCGAAGAACATGTGACATTAAACGCTGTCTTCAATGAGCTGGAGTAATAACGAGGGAAATGCGAACGACAAGGGTGTAGTTACTGCGCTGTGTGTGTGTGTGTGAGAAACAATTATTCAGGAATAATTCCGACGTTACATCAACTGCTCTGAAAGTACAGTACCTGCTGAAATAAAACTGGTTCGTCTAAGTTGTAGCAGAACTAGGTAAAATCCATTTAAAAACGCAAAAACATTCGGTTTCCAATCAAAATTTAAACATCTAATAAACAGTTTTTCATTGAAGAGATCTGCTTTCTAAATGTCTTTGTAACTGTATGACTGTTATGCATGCATGCTTTGAAACTAAGCATATTCTTGTAGATTATGATTATTGTGATAGTCGCACACAAAATGCTCCTCCTCCTAACAAAATGAACAAAGGTTGTCACTTTATTTGCCTGAGGACATAATATCTCTTCTAAAAGTCCGTTTGACTGTGGTTGTTTCACTGTGAAAGAATTTCCGAAATTCACAAGCCACTTTCCGTGATTCCTTTCGTGAATTAACGAAGCATATTTCTTTTACCTTTTCCGTGAAATGACCGAAAGACATCTGAATTTCACGGATTTTTTTACGCCAGGAAAATTCTGAAATTTCACAAACATTTTCGCATTTCCTTTTTTATATTTACGGTAAATTTCCGTTTCTAAGGTGTGTCAACGGAAAATTCTGAATTTTCAGAACCCTTTCCAAAATTCCTTTCTTATATTAACGGAAAAACCCGTTCTCACTTTTTCCGTAACCATATGACGGAAACATCCTGGAGATATTAGCGGGAATACTTGAGGTTTGATTAAATGCACAATCGTCTGTCAAAGGATCTGATCTTGAAGTTCTGTGGCAAGATCGGATATTGTGGATAGCATATCGCATGAATTTTGGTTATTGTGGAACAACATTTTTTTTTTCCTCTCCCATATTTTGAGCACCAGCTTGTGACGTACTACAGAGGTAAATCACGTGTCAAGACAACAAATCTTAAGCGGTACATTCCGTCCGTATAGCTTAGTTGGGTGAGCAACTTACTCCGGTGTGAAGGGGCGCGACTTCGATTTCCGTCACGGACAAATTTGTGTTTTCACAATCTACGTATAATACATTGTGTTGCCATAAGAAACCGAGTATTTAAATTATTGTTTAGGTGATTGCACCATGTCAATATGTATCAGTCTGTAGAGTGCTTAAGACAAAATTGCAGTATACACTGAAGGGCCGGAAAAACTGGTACAGACGAGCTTACGCAAAATACATAGCAACGTCACCTATGCGCGTACTCGGTTGCGGCCGCCAGTGCGTATATAAAGCGATAGGCATCCATGCCAGCTGTCAGAGCTGTTTTCGGCATGAGAATGACAAGTAATAACGATTTAAGCGATTTTCAACGCAGTGTCATAGTTGGCGCTCGTGAGATGGGCCATAGTATTTCGGAGGTAAAAACGAAGTTCGGATTTCCACGGACGACTATTGCAAGGGTGTACCGTGACTACAAGAATTCCGGCAAAACCTCCAACCTACGATACCAATGTGGCCGTAAAAAGACATTGGGTGAACGTGACCATCGTCGGCTGTCAGAATCGTTTCACGCGACAGGCGTGGAACACTCTCATAGGTATAATCGGAATTCAATGCTGGAGCCTCAACAAGCATCAGCGTCCGGACTGTGCAAAGTACCCTGCACGATATGGGCTTTGGGAGCCGACGCCCAACTCGAGTCCCCTTGATGGGTGCACAACACAAAGCTATGCGCCTCGCTTGGACGCGGCAACACCGCCATTGGACACTTGATGACTGGAAACAAGTAGCCTGGTATGACGAGTCGCGTTTCCAACTGTATCGGGCAGATGGAACGATTCGTGTGTGGCGCAAACCCCATGAAGCCATGGATCCCGCCTGTCAACAGGGAACTATACCGGCTCGTGGGGTGTCCACAATGGTATGGGGTGTGTTTAGCTGAACTTCACTGGGACCCCTGGTACGTCTACAAACGTCTGTGACAGGC
This sequence comes from Macrothele yani, assembly GCA_039090855.1. NCBI lineage: Eukaryota > Metazoa > Arthropoda > Arachnida > Araneae > Macrothelidae > Macrothele > Macrothele yani. Next base: position 95,251,308 of record CM076993.1, read on the forward strand.
CAATGCTATGTGCGCATCCTTTCTGACGAGGTACACCTGTTCATGTCCTGCATTCATGCTGATGGGTTGGGCCTATTCCAACGGGACAATGCACCTCCACACAAGTGTCGGGAGGTCACATTATGGTTAGAGGAGCATTCATCTGAGTTTGGGGTGTTGCCATTTCCACCCAAGTCCCCAGATCTGAACGTGATAGAACACATTTGAGATGCCATGCAACGCGCTATCGAACACAGGAATCCGAGACCTCGGAATACACCCGAATTGTGGAACGCTCTGCGGGAAGTATGGTGTGCATTTCCTAAAGCATATTTCCAGAAGCTAGTGGAGTCCATGTCCTGTCGTATTTCCGCAGTCCTGCGCTCCCGTGGGGGACCTACCAAGTATTAGACTGGTGTACCAGTTTTTTTTTTGGCACTTCAGTGTATGTCTACCCCGTTTGTGCTACTGTTTCATTCATCTGAAGATAGGCTTAGTGGAAGCCCGCAAGGTCTCATGTTTAAATGTTTTAATTTTTAACAATAAAAAAAAATCTTTTTGGACTTGTGAGAGTTTTAACTCTTTTAAGTTTTTAGGGAGTTAAGGTATCGTGCAACGAAGGAAGCTGCCTGCAGTGTTGAACTCAGAGAGTGTTTTCCGGGGGAAGGGGAGCAATTACAAATTTCAGGGGGGGGGGTTAAAACTTGTTGACTGAATATATATATGTAATCACTATTTTGTTATATATATAAATTTTAAACAGAGTGTAAAATTTTTCTTATGCTTGTGTATTTCAAATCAATTGCGAAAACATTTACACATACAAGTGATTAAAAATGTAAAAATGTTATACCTTTGTTTCAACTCTGTAATGCACCATGGATTTCACCATGGGGTGGTGTAAAATATTGAGGATCCTAGTAATATAACGCTGTGCTGGAAAAAATCCCCCCCCCCCTCTCCAAACAACAACAACAACAACATTAAAATGTCCTTGCCCTACAGCAAGCGTATTACCGATTATTAAGGAATCATTACAGTGTTACCTGAATTCATATGGTGCAAACCATTCCCCTGCCATTTGGTTTCAGCCCCTTTAGATTACTTAGATTAGCTCATAATAATAAAGAAAAATACTGACTGTTTGGATGCCAGTTTGAGGTGCATGTTTTTTTGTTTTTTTTCTTTTTTTTTTTTTTGTCACACAGTGTAAACCACTGCAAGGAAAATAAACTTTTATGGGAACAACATCTAACAATATGCTGTTGTTAAAAATTAGGTAGCAAATATTTTGTTGTGTTGGAAGCACTAACGTCATGTTAGCTACACTAAGGCTTAACCGTATAACATGGAAAGTCGGCATCCAGAAGACTGAAATAAAACTGAATGCCAGCTTCCAAAATATGATGATGTATTGCATTGCAAACATCTCTACTCTTGTTCTGTTGGAAGCTTTAACGTTTCATTGGCTACACTGAGGCATAACCGTATACATGGAAAGTCGGCATCCAGAAGACTGAAATAAAACTGAATGCCAGCTTCCAAAATATGATGATGTATTGCATTGCAAACATCTCTACTCTTGTTCTGTTGGAAGCTTTAACGTTTCATTGGCTACACTGAGGCATAACCGTATACATGGAAAGTCGGCATCCAGAAGACTGAAATAAAACTGAATGCCAGCTTCCAAAATATGATGATGTATTGCATTGCAAACATCTCTACTCTTGTTCTGTTGGAAGCTTTAACGTTTCATTGGCTACACTGAGGCATAACCGTATACATGGAAAGTCGGCATCCAGAAGACTGAAATAAAACTGAATGCCAGCTTCCAAAATATGATGATGTATTGCATTGCAAACATCTCTACTCTTGTTCTGTTGGAAGCTTTAACGTTTCATTGGCTACACTGAGGCATAACCGTAAACATGGAAAGTCGGCATCCAGAAGACTGAAATAAAACTGAATGCCAGCTTCCAAAATATGATGATGTATTGCATTGCAAACATCTCTACTCTTGTTCTGTTGGAAGCTTTAACGTTTCATTGGCTACACTGAGGCATAACCGTATACATGGAAAGTCGGCATCCAGAAGACTGAAATAAAACTGAATGCCAGCTTCCAAAATATGATGATGTATTGCATTGCAAACATCTCTACTCTTGTTCTGTTGGAAGCTTTAACGTTTCATTGGCTACACTGAGGCATAACCGTATACATGGAAAGTCGGCATCCAGAAGACTGAAATAAAACTGAATGCCAGCTTCCAAAATATGATGATGTATTGCATTGCAAACATCTCTAGTCTTGTTCTGTTGGAAGCTTTAACGTTTCATTAGCTACACCGAGGAATAACCGTATACATGGAAAGTCGCCATCCAGAAGACTGAAATAAAACTGAATGCCAGCTTCCAAAATATGATGATGTATTGCATTGCAAACATCTCTACTCTTGTTCTGTTGGAAGCTTTAACGTTTCATTGGCTACACTGAGGCATAACCGTATACATGGAAAGTCGCCATCCAGAAGACTGAAATAAAACTGAATGCCAACTTCTAAAATATGATGATGTATTGCATTGCAAACATCTCTAGTCTTGTTCTGTTGGAAGCTTTAACGTTTCATTAGCTACACCGAGGAATAACCGTATACATGGAAAGTCGCCATCCAGAAGACTGAAATAAAACTGAATGCCAGCTTCCAAAATATGATGATGTATTGCATTGCAAACATCTCTACTCTTGTTCTGTTGGAAGCTTTAACGTTTCATTAGCTACACCGAGGAATAACCGTATACATGGAAAGTCGCCATCCAGAAGACTGAAATAAAACTGAATGCCAGCTTCCAAAATATGATGATGTATTGCATTGCAAACATCTCTACTCTTCTTCTGTTGGAAGCTTTAACGTTTCATTAGCTACACTGAGGCTTAACCGTTTACATGGAAAGTCGCCATCCAGAGGACTGAAATAAAACTGAATGCCAACTTCTAAAATATGATGATGCATTGCATTGCAAACATCTCTACTCTTGTTCTGTTGGAAGCTTTAACGTTTCATTAGCTACACTGAGGCTTAACCGTTTACATGGAAAGTCGCCATCCAGAAGACTGAAATAAAACTGAATGCCAGCTTCCAAAATATGATGATGTATTGCATTGCAAACATCTCTACTCTTGTTCTGTTGGAAGCTTTAACGTTTCATTGGCTACACTGAGGCATAACCGTATACATGGAAAGTCGCCATCCAGAAGACTGAAATAAAACTGAATGCCAACTTCTAAAATATGATGATGTATTGCATTGCAAACATCTCTATTGACATAACCAACCTTAAAAAACACCATAATACTTTCAAGTTGGAACTGAAGAACAGATTCTCTGCTTTAGAAGGCCTAACATCGGAAGAAGTGGATATTTCGGAAGTTAACAGAAAATTAACCAAAGCTCTAATGGAAACAGCAACAAAATTAGCTGGGTCTAAGAACAAGTTGCATGTGAACAAATTATCAGGAAAAACCAAAATGTTGATGCAAAAAAGAAGAGAGATGAGGACAACTAAAGAACATGTGACTTCCAAAGTGGAATATATAGAGCTATGCAAGACAACACGAAAAAGTATCACTGAAGACGTAAGGAAATTCAACTGTGAGCTAGTGAGGAAAGCAATTGAAAACAACCAAAGCCTTAAGATAGCAAAGGGACATCTCAGTAAGGGAAGAAAACAGATTATGGCTCTGAGAAAAGAAGATGGTTCTATAACAAGAAATAGAGGCGAAATTTTGACAAGAGTGAAAGATTTCTACTCCAAATTATACGAAAGGGATGATACATGTACTCCAGACATCATGAAAGGTACCAGAGTTCTTCCAGTCCTCCCAGCAGAAGTTGCTCATGCAATCAAGAACATGAAGCGGGGGAAAGCTCCAGGAGAAGATGGAATTACTATAGACATCATACAAGAAGCAAGTGGAGAAATTGAAACGGTACTCGCCCAAATTTTCACTCGATGCCTTAATGAAGGGAAGATTCCTGAGGATTGGAACAATGCTACAATGATCCTGCTACATAAAAAAGGTGACATTGAGGATCTCAGGAACTACAGACCTATCAGCCTCCTATCAGTGGTTTATAAAATCTTCACTAAAGTTCTTTCACACCGCTTGAAGGTAACACTGGACATGGCTCAACCGAGAGAACAAGCTGGATTCAGGAGTGGCTACAGCACAATAGATCATATCCACGTACTGAGAGAACTAATTGAAAGAGCGAGGGAATATGAACTTCCATTGTGCATGGCTTTTATCGATTATGAAAAAGCCTTTGATTCGGTGAAACCATCAGCAGTTACCACGGCTCTGAAATCCTGCGGTATTGAAGATGCATACATTAATATTATTAATAACATCTATGAAAATGCAAGTGCAAAGATTCGGCTGTTTGAAAATACAACACACATAAAAATTGGAAAGGGAGTGAGACAAGGTGACACCATATCTCCGAAGCTCTTTAATGCCACATTGGAAAATGTCTTTCAATCACTGAACTGGGAAAACAAAGGGATAAAGATTAATGGAGATTATCTAACCCACCTTCGTTTTGCTGATGACGTAGTCATTTTTGCAACTACCCCATCAGAGCTGCAGAGTATGATTCAGGAACTTGCTGACAAGAGTAAAGAAGTGGGATTAAAAATGAACTTTCAGAAGACAAAAGTGATGTTCAATGCTTTTACAAGAAATGAAGATTTATCGATTGATGGAGAAAAACTGGAGATAACAGATACATATGTTTATCTTGGACAGCAGATATCAAGTGAGGGTCACATTGATGAAGAAATTAATCGGCGTACAAAACTTGCCTGGAGAGCTTTTGGAAGAAACAGCATAATTTTCAAGAGCAATATGCCATTATGTCTTAAAAGAAAAGTGTTTGATCAATGCATCCTTCCAGTGCTTACGTATGGTGCAGAGACGTGGACCTTAACTAAAAGAGACATACAAAGGCTGCAGACAACTCAAAGAAGCATGGAGAGGTGCATGCTTGGTATAACCAGGAGAGATAAGAAGAGGAACTCGTGGATCCGAAAAATGACGAGAGTGGAAGACATCATGATCAGAGTTAAATCCCTGAAATGGCAATGGGCTGGACATACTGCCAGAAGGACAGACCATAGATGGACAGCCGAAATTTTAGATTGGATTCCAAGGGACAGGAAAAGACCCAGAAAAAGACCACATGGGAGATGGGTGGATGAAATTCGTAAATATGCGGGAGTGACATGGAGGAGACTGGCACAAGACAGACCGTTGTGGAGGAAACTTGGGGAGACCTTCGTCCAGCAGTGGATTGATAATGGTTGACAATGATGATGATGATGATTGCATTGCAAACATCTCTACTCTTGTTCTGTTGGAAGCTTTAACGTTTCATTAGCTACACCGAGGAATAACCGTATACATGGAAAGTCGCCATCCAGAAGACTGAAATAAAACTGAATGCCAGCTTCCAAAATATGATGATGTATTGCATTGCAAACATCTCTACTCTTGTTCTGTTGGAAGCTTTAACGTTTCATTAGCTAAACCGAGGAATAACCGTATACATGGAAAGTCGCCATCCAGAAGACTGAAATAAAACTGAATGCCAGCTTCCAAAATATGATGATGTATTGCATTGCAAACATCTCTACTCTTCTTCTGTTGGAAGCTTTAACGTTTCATTAGCTACACTGAGGCTTAACCGTTTACATGGAAAGTCGCCATCCAGAAGACTGAAATAAAACTGAATGCCAGCTTCCAAAATATGATGATGTATTGCATTGCAAACATCTCTACTCTTGTTCTGTTGGAAGCTTTAACGTTTCATTAGATACACTGAGGCTTAACCGTATACATGGAAAGTCGCCATCTAGAAGACTGAAATAAAACTGAATGCCAGCTTCCAAAATATGATGATGTATTGCATTGCAAACATCTCTACTCTTCTTCTGTTGGAAGCTTTAACGTTTCATTAGCTACACTGAGGCTTAACCGTTTACATGGAAAGTCGCCATCCAGAAGACTGAAATAAAACTGAATGCCAGCTTCCAAAATATGATGATGTATTGCATTGCAAACATCTCTACTCTTGTTCTGTTGGAAGCTTTAACGTTTCATTGGCTACACTGAGGCATAACCGTATACATGGAAAGTCGGCATCCAGAAGACTGAAATAAAACTGAATGCCAACTTCTAAAATATGATGATGTATTGCATTGCAAACATCTCTACTCTTGTTCTGTTGGAAGCTTTAACGTTTCATTGGCTACACTGAGGCTTAACCGTTTACATGGAAAGTCGCCATCCAGAAGACTGAAATAAAACTGAATGCCAACTTCTAAAATATGATGATGTATTGCATTGCAAACATCTCTACTCTTGTTCTGTTGGAAGCTTTAACGTTTCATTAGCTACACTGAGGCTTAACCGTTTACATGGAAAGTCGCCATCCAGAAGACTGAAATAAAACTGAATGCCAGCTTCCAAAATATGATGATGTATTGCATTGCAAACATCTCTACTCTTGTTCTGTTGGAAGCTTTAACGTTTCATTGGCTACACTGAGGCATAACCGTATACATGGAAAGTCGCCATCCAGAAGACTGAAATAAAACTGAATGCCAACTTCTAAAATATGATGATGTATTGCATTGCAAACATCTCTACTCTTGTTCTGTTGGAAGCTTTAACGTTTCATTAGCTACACCGAGGAATAACCGTATACATGGAAAGTCGCCATCCAGAAGACTGAAATAAAACTGAATGCCAGCTTCCAAAATATGATGATGTATTGCATTGCAAACATCTCTACTCTTGTTCTGTTGGAAGCTTTAACGTTTCATTGGCTACACTGAGGCATAACCGTATACATGGAAAGTCGCCATCCAGAAGACTGAAATAAAACTGAATGCCAACTTCTAAAATATGATGATGTATTGCATTGCAAACATCTCTACTCTTGTTCTGTTGGAAGCTTTAACGTTTCATTGGCTACACTGAGGCTTAACCGTTTACATGGAAAGTCGCCATCCAGAAGACTGAAATAAAACTGAATGCCAACTTCTAAAATATGATGATGTATTGCATTGCAAACATCTCTACTCTTGTTCTGTTGGAAGCTTTAACGTTTCATTAGCTACACTGAGGCTTAACCGTTTACATGGAAAGTCGCCATCCAGAAGACTGAAATAAAACTGAATGCCAGCTTCCAAAATATGATGATGTATTGCATTGCAAACATCTCTACTCTTGTTCTGTTGGAAGCTTTAACGTTTCATTGGCTACACTGAGGCATAACCGTATACATGGAAAGTCGCCATCCAGAAGACTGAAATAAAACTGAATGCCAACTTCTAAAATATGATGATGTATTGCATTGCAAACATCTCTACTCTTGTTCTGTTGGAAGCTTTAACGTTTCATTAGCTACACCGAGGAATAACCGTATACATGGAAAGTCGCCATCCAGAAGACTGAAATAAAACTGAATGCCAGCTTCCAAAATATGATGATGTATTGCATTGCAAACATCTCTACTCTTGTTCTGTTGGAAGCTTTAACGTTTCATTAGCTACACCGAGGAATAACCGTATACATGGAAAGTCGCCATCCAGAAGACTGAAATAAAACTGAATGCCAGCTTCCAAAATATGATGATGTATTGCATTGCAAACATCTCTACTATTCTTCTGTTGGAAGCTTTAACGTTTCATTAGCTACACTGAGGCTTAACCGTTTACATGGAAAGTCGCCATCCAGAAGACTGAAATAAAACTGAATGCCAACTTCTAAAATATGATGATGCATTGCATTGCAAATATCTCTACTCTTGTTCTGTTGGAAGCTTTAACGTTTCATTAGCTACACTGAGGCTTAACCGTTTACATGGAAAGTCGCCATCCAGAAGACTGAAATAAAACTGAATGCCAGCTTCCAAAATATGATGATGTATTGCATTGCAAACATCTCTACTCTTGTTCTGTTGGAAGCTTTAACGTTTCATTGGCTACACTGAGGCATAACCGTATACATGGAAAGTCGCCATCCAGAAGACTGAAATAAAACTGAATGCCAACTTCTAAAATATGATGATGTATTGCATTGCAAACATCTCTACTCTTGTTCTGTTGGAAGCTTTAACGTTTCATTAGCTACACCGAGGAATAACCGTATACATGGAAAGTCGCCATCCAGAAGACTGAAATAAAACTGAATGCCAGCTTCCAAAATATGATGATGTATTGCATTGCAAACATCTCTACTCTTGTTCTGTTGGAAGCTTTAACGTTTCATTAGCTACACCGAGGAATAACCGTATACATGGAAAGTCGCCATCCAGAAGACTGAAATAAAACTGAATGCCAGCTTCCAAAATATGATGATGTATTGCATTGCAAACATCTCTACTCTTCTTCTGTTGGAAGCTTTAACGTTTCATTAGCTACACTGAGGCTTAACCGTTTACATGGAAAGTCGCCATCCAGAAGACTGAAATAAAACTGAATGCCAACTTCTAAAATATGATGATGCATTGCATTGCAAACATCTCTACTCTTGTTCTGTTGGAAGCTTTAACGTTTCATTAGCTACACTGAGGCTTAACCGTTTACATGGAAAGTCGCCACCCTGAAGACTGAAATAAAACTGAATGCCAGCTTCCAAAATATGATGATGTATTGCATTGCAAACATCTCTACTCTTCTTCTGTTGGAAGCTTTAACGTTTCATTAGCTACACTGAGGCTTTACCGTATACATGAAAAGTCGCCATCCAGAAGACTGAAATAAAACTGAATGCCAGCTTCCAAAATATGATGATGTATTGCATTGCAAACATCTCTACTCTTGTACTGTTGGAAGCTTTAACGTTTCATTGGCTACACTGAGGCTTAACCGTTTACATGGAAAGTCGCCATCCAGAAGACTGAAATAAAACTGAATGCCAGCTTCCAAAATATGATGATGTATTGCATTGCAAACATCTCTACTCTTGTTCTGTTGGAAGCTTTAACGTTTCATTGGCTACACTGAGGCATAACCGTATACATGGAAAGTCGCCATCCAGAAGACTGAAATAAAACTGAATGCCAACTTCTAAAATATGATGATGTATTGCATTGCAAACATCTCTACTCTTGTTCTGTTGGAAGCTTTAACGTTTCATTAGCTACACCGAGGAATAACCGTATACATGGAAAGTCGCCATCCAGAAGACTGAAATAAAACTGAATGCCAGCTTCCAAAATATGATGATGTATTGCATTGCAAACATCTCTACTCTTGTTCTGTTGGAAGCTTTAACGTTTCATTAGCTACACCGAGGAATAACCGTATACATGGAAAGTCGCCATCCAGAAGACTGAAATAAAACTGAATGCCAGCTTCCAAAATATGATGATGTATTGCATTGCAAACATCTCTACTCTTGTTCTGTTGGAAGCTTTAACGTTTCATTAGCTACACCGAGGAATAACCGTATACATGGAAAGTCGCCATCCAGAAGACTGAAATAAAACTGAATGCCAACTTCTAAAATATGATGATGCATTGCATTGCAAACATCTCTACTCTTGTTCTGTTGGAAGCTTTAACGTTTCATTAGCTACACTGAGGCTTAACCGTTTACATGGAAAGTCGCCATCCAGAAGACTGAAATACAACTGAATGCCAGCTTCCAAAATATGATGATGTATTGCATTGCAAACATCTCTACTCTTGTTCTGTTGGAAGCTTTAACGTTTCATTGGCTACACTGTGGCATAACCGTATACATGGAAAGTCGCCATCCAGAAGACTGAAATAAAACTGAATGCCAACTTCTAAAATATGATGATGTATTGCATTGCAAACATCTCTACTCTTGTTCTGTTGGGAGCTTTAACGTTTCATTAGCTACACCGAGGAATAACCGTATACATGGAAAGTCGCCATCCAGAAGACTGAAATAAAACTGAATGCCAGCTTCCAAAATATGATGATGTATTGCATTGCAAACATCTCTACTCTTGTTCTGTTGGAAGCTTTAACGTTTCATTAGCTACACCGAGGAATAACCGTATACATGGAAAGTCGCCATCCAGAAGACTGAAATAAAACTGAATGCCAGCTTCCAAAATATGATGATGTATTGCATTGCAAACATCTCTACTCTTCTTCTGTTGGAAGCTTTAACGTTTCATTAGCTACACTGAGGCTTAACCGTTTACATGGAAAGTCGCCATCCAGAAGACTGAAATAAAACTGAATGCCAACTTCTAAAATATGATGATGCATTGCATTGCAAACATCTCTACTCTTGTTCTGTTGGAAGCTTTAACGTTTCATTAGCTACACTGAGGCTTAGCCGTTTACATGGAAAGTCGCCATCCTGAAGACTGAAATAAAACTGAATGCCAGCTTCCAAAATATGATGATGTATTGCATTGCAAACATCTCTACTCTTCTTCTGTTGGAAGCTTTAACGTTTCATTAGCTACACTGAGGCTTTACCGTATACATGGAAAGTCGCCATCCAGAAGACTGAAATAAAACTGAATGCCAGCTTCCAAAATATGATGATGTATTGCATTGCAAACATCTCTACTCTTGTTCTGTTGGAAGCTTTAACGTTTCATTAGCTACACCGAGGAATAACCGTATACATGGAAAGTCGCCATCCAGAAGACTGAAATAAAACTGAATGCCAGCTTCCAAAATATGATGATGTATTGCATTGCAAACATCTCTACTCTTCTTCTGTTGGAAGCTTTAACGTTTCATTAGCTACACTGAGGCTTAACCGTATACATGGAAAGTCGCCATCCAGAAGACTGAAATAAAACTGAATGCCAGCTTCCAAAATATGATGATGTATTGCATTGCAAACATCTCTACTCTTCTTCTGTTGGAAGCTTTAACGTTTCATTAGCTACACTGAGGCTTAACCGTTTACATGGAAAGTCGCCATCCAGAAGACTGAAATAAAACTGAATGCCAACTTCTAAAATATGATGATGCATTGCATTGCAAACATCTCTACTCTTGTTCTGTTGGAAGCTTTAACGTTTCATTAGCTACACTGAGGCTTAGCCGTTTACATGGAAAGTCGCCATCCTGAAGACTGAAATAAAACTGAATGCCAGCTTCCAAAATATGATGATGTATTGCATTGCAAACATCTCTACTCTTCTTCTGTTGGAAGCTTTAACGTTTCATTGGCTACACTGAGGCATAACCGTATACATGGAAAGTCGCCATCCAGAAGACTGAAATAAAACTGAATGCCAGCTTCCAAAATATGATGATGTATTGCATTGCAAACATCTCTACTCTTCTTCTGTTGGAAGCTTTAACGTTTCATTAGCTACACTGAGGCTTAACCGTTTACATGGAAAGTCGCCATCCAGAAGACTGAAATAAAACTGAATGCCAGCTTCCAAAATATGATGATGTATTGCATTGCAAACATCTCTACTCTTGTTCTGTTGGAAGCTTTAACGTTTCATTAGCTACACTGAGGCTTAACCGTTTACATGGAAAGTCGCCATCCAGAAGACTGAAATAAAACTGAATGCCAGCTTCCAAAATATGATGATGTATTGCATTGCAAACATCTCTACTCTTCTTCTGTTGGAAGCTTTAACGTTTCATTAGCTACACTGAGGAATAACCGTATACATGGAAAGTCGCCATCCAGAAGACTGAAATAAAACTGAATGCCAGCTTCCAAAATATGATGATGTATTGCATTGCAAACATCTCTACTCTTCTTCTGTTGGAAGCTTTAACGTTTCATTAGCTACACTGAGGAATAACCGTATACATGGAAAGTCGCCATCCAGAAGACTGAAATAAAACTGAATGCCAGCTTCCAAAATATGATGATGTATTGCATTGCAAACATCTCTACTCTTCTTCTGTTGGAAGCTTTAACGTTTCATTAGCTACACTGAGGCTTAACCGTTTACATGGAAAGTCGCCATCCAGAAGACTGAAATAAAACTGAATGCCAACTTCCAAAATATGATGATGTATTGCATTGCAAACATCTCTACTCTTGTTCTGTTGGAAGCTTTAACGTTTCATTAGCTACACTGAGGCTTAACCGTATACATGGAAAGTCGCCATCCAGAAGACTGAAATAAAACTGAATGCCAGCTTCCAAAATATGATGATGTATTGCATTGCAAACATCTCTACTCTTGTTCTGTTGGAAGCTTTAACGTTTCATTAGATACACTGAGGCTTAACCGTATACATGGAAAGTCGCCATCCAGAAGACTGAAATAAAACTGAATGCCAACTTCCAAAATATGATGATGTATTGCATTGCAAACATCTCTACTCTTGTTCTGTTGGAAGCTTTAACGTTTCATTAGCTACACCGAGGAATAACCGTATACATGGAAAGTCGCCATCCAGAAGACTGAAATAAAACTGAATGCCAGCTTCCAAAATATGATGATGTATTGCATTGCAAACATCTCTACTCTTCTTCTGTTGGAAGCTTTAACGTTTCATTAGCTACACTGAGGCTTAACCGTTTACATGGAAAGTCGCCATCCAGAAGACTGAAATAAAACTGAATGCCAACTTCCAAAATATGATGATGTATTGCATTGCAAACATCTCTACTCTTCTTCTGTTGGAAGCTTTAACGTTTCATTAGCTACACTGAGGCTTAACCGTTTACATGGAAAGTCGCCATCCAGAAGACTGAAATAAAACTGAATGCCAACTTCTAAAATATGATGATGTATTGCATTGCAAACATCTCTACTCTTGTTCTGTTGGAAGCTTTAACGTTTCATTAGATACACTGAGGCTTAACCGTATACATGGAAAGTCGCCATCCAGAAGACTGAAATAAAACTGAATGCCAACTTCTAAAATATGATGATGTATTGCATTGCAAACATCTCTACTCTTGTTCTGTTGGAAGCTTTAACGTTTCATTAGATACACTGAGGCTTAACCGTATACATGGAAAGTCGCCATCCAGAAAACTGAAATAAAACTGAATGCCAACTTCTAAAATATGATGATGTATTGCATTGCAAACATCTCTACTCTTGTTCTGTTGGAAGCTTTAACGTTTCATTAGATACACTGAGGCTTAACCGTTTACATGGAAAGTCGCCATCCAGAAGACTGAAATAAAACTGAATGCCAGCTTCCAAAATATGATGATGTATTGCATTGCAAACATCTCTACTCTTGTTCTGTTGAAAGCTTTAACGTTTCATTAGATACACTGAGGCTTAACCGTATACATGGAAAGTCGCCATCCAGAAAACTGAAATAAAACTGAATGCCAACTTCTAAAATATGATGATGTATTGCATTGCAAACATCTCTACTCTTCTTCTGTTGGAAGCTTTAACGTTTCATTAGCTACACTGAGGCATAACCGTATACATGGAAAGTCGCCATCCAGAAGACTGAAATAAAACTGAATGCCAACTTCTAAAATATGATGATGTATTGCATTGCAAACATCTCTACTCTTCTTCTGTTGGAAGCTTTAACGTTTCATTAGCTACACTGAGGCATAACCGTATACATGGAAAGTCGCCATCCAGAAAACTGAAATAAAACGGAATGCCAGCTTCCAAAATATGATGATGTATTGCATTGCAAACATCTCTACTCTTCTTCTGTTGGAAGCTTTAACGTTTCATTAGCTACACCGAGGCATAACCGTATACATGGAAAGTCGCCATCCAGAAGACTGAAATAAAACTGAATGCCAACTTCTAAAATATGATGATGTATTGCATTGCAAACATCTCTACTCTTCTTCTGTTGGAAGCTTTAACGTTTCATTAGCTACACTGAGGCATAACCGTATACATGGAAAGTCGCCATCCAGAAAACTGAAATAAAACTGAATGCCAGCTTCCAAAATATGATGATGTATTGCATTGCAAACATCTCTACTCTTGTTCTGTTGGAAGCTTTAATGTTTCATTAGCTACACTGAGGCTTAACCGTATACATGGAAAGTCGCCATCCAGAAAACTGAAATAAAACTGAATGCCAGCTTCCAAAATATGATGATGTATTGCAGTGCAAACATCTCTGCTCGGCGGAATTAGTTTTTTATCGCGGAAGTAGTTCGAGTTGTCAGTGCTTGAAAAAGTGACCCTTCTGCGAGAACTGTTTAACGTTTTATTGAAGGATGATAGAAATTTTGAAGTCCATGTGGAACTTGTAACTTATATACATGTGAACTTGTAACTTGAAATTTTGAAGTCCATTTAACTTATATTTAACAGTTGTATGAACCCTTGAAAAAGACCTCCGTTGAGGTGCAAAAGCTCGGCTAGTAAATAAATAAGTTATTAGTTACACCTAACTACGGAAGTCATTTATTGATAAATATGGGTGTATAATATTTTATTACATGGACTTTTTTATTTTATAATTTTTTCACAGATTTTAAGGTTTTTTGATTAATTTCTCCAAATATTCAATTATAAACGAAAACAGTACGACTAAATATAAGGAGAGATCGCACAAAAGCCTACGATGGGGCATTCATAGATTTTCGGAGGGCTCAGCAAGCACCCCGAGAAGATGCTTGAATATATCACTGGCTGCCTGAAATATATACTTCACCTTTCGAATTTTTTAGAAGTAGGCGTCTTCTCTGTTCTCTCCGATCTCGAAACTGCTTAAAGAAAGCAGCGGCTTCTGCTAAATTGCGGATAGTGTCGTGACCTCCAAGCAAACAGAGCAGCGGATCAGCGAAGCTTCTCATCCGAAGTGGAACCGGTACAGCACCTTTTCTTTAGCGACGCGTATCCGGAAAGTGAAAGTGTTGGGATATCACAGGAAAAGTTGCTATGACATCCGAAAAAGAAAAACGAAAATGAAACGATGACGTAGTAAGAGAACTGAGCCACGAGACCGTGACAAGAAAGTAAACCCATTTGTTGGACGCGTTGCCATGACGACCTCTGACGCGCCACCTGGCGCCTGGATTCGCATCGATGATGAAGAGAAATTCTGTCCAGCTAGGAACGTTTCCACTTGGATGCCGGTGGATTCAATGGCCCTGCTCTTCCGAAAAACACCTTCGGCCGTCACTGTCATCCAACACATGAGCCACCGTTGTTAGCCCCCACTGTACTTGCAAATTTTGACGGCCTTTGTTCAGTGCCTTCAATTTTACAACATTTCCTTTCTTTCCTTCCCTCGAGCTAGTTTTGATATGGAGATTTTCGTCGCAAGGGTTTCGTGCTGTGGTTTATTGCCTCTAGTACAGTGAGCTTATGGATCATTATTATGTTTGCCAGTTTAGGTAGTTGGATCACGTCGTGTCCCTAATGATCTCAGAGTTCTCTCCGTGGAACGGATGGTACGGTGTTGTACACGACCCTAACGAATGGGACGAAAGCCTGCAAGAATGGCTGAAAGATAAACCTCTGAGCATATTGCAGTTGGATCCAGCTGACAGGGCCGTGCTAAGAATTGCTGGTGAGTACAATACATTTCTTATTTTCCGTAAAATTTGTTGTTCTTTATTAATAGAGAGAGGAAATTCCCCTCGATCTTCTAGCCTTTTATACTGGTTCTGGTTTCATGAATTATTGGCATTGATTTATTTACTTATAATTGGAAAGAAAAAAAATCAGTGAACTAAAGCAAGCACGACACATGGAGCGAATTCGGCTGCCATCCGTTTCCGCTATCCTTCGTGCGAGTCAGAAATGATCTCTGTTAATCATACTTGATTAAAGAGGTCAGTAGGACTTGTGCACTAGTGATTCACAAAGAAAAATCGTTGGCCAAATTGTTTCCCTTATTGAAATAAGAGGAGAAATTGGCATATTTAAAAAAAGTGTCTATACTAACAACATCAGAAGATAAAAAGTTTTTCCATTCAAGTGGTGCACAAAATCGTTATTTCTTTATGAATGATTTATTATATTCTTTCATTTAGAGAATCCTCAAAATTGTTATCTCATAAAAGACAAACTAGGAACTCGAATTTATATTTGATTTTTTGAAATGGGAATGGTGTTCTTCCTCTTATTTATTTATTTATTTGTTAATTTACCTATAATAGACACAGATCACAAAGAACATCACGGTCGATTGCGACTTATAGAGAAATAAAAGAAGTTTGGCCTCGTGCGATTTTTTTCCTTGAAGACAGCGGTCGAATTCTTTAGCGGTCCGTTTATCCAACATCCAATTTCCTCAGACACCACCCATAAAAAATCTCAACATCTCTCCATTTGAAGGGCACACACACACACACACACACACACACACACACACACGCATTAACAAACAAAAAAGAAAAAAGAAAATGAAGCTATAGGTTGAATAGTAGCCATATAGAAAGACCAGTTAAAAATAAAAGTTAAGAGCTATTAACTTTAACCAAGGAATAAAATTACTTAAAACAGGGGACTGAAAACAGTGGTTAGTAGAAAAACTCAACTCAGGGGAGGGAGATAGAGCTATTGTTCGGAATCTATATTTTCTGAGAGCAATAAAAATTGGAGAGCCCCCCTCATGGCTGTCTAAAAAAGTGTAATTGTTCGTACTCTGATGTATAGCAGTGAAACCTGGGTACTACAGAAGAAACATAGGAGTCGTTTGCGTGCGGGAAAATACGTTACTTACGGGGGTTTGTGGCAAGACACGTTCTGATCGTGTGAGGAATGAAGATGTGTTGCAGTTGTGCAATGTGAAGCAAAATGTTGTTAGCAAGGTGGAGAGTAACATGTTTCGGTGGTTTGGCCATGTTGAAAGAATGAGTGATGAGATGCTAACTAAGAATATTTTTTAACTGAAGTGGCAGGAAGGAAAGGCAGAGAAAGGCCAAGGAAGTCATGGGCGTATCAGATTCAGGACTGTCTGCATGAGAAAAAGATTATGAGTATGAAGCATAGAAGATCTTGTGTACGGCGTGTGATGGATGTCAATGAAGCCCGATTTGTGTGTCAAGATCGCTGCAAATGTAGAAGTTTGATGCGGCAACAGTAAGTGAAAATTATCTGGTAGTTTGTATTTCTTTGTAGAGCTAACCACTGAATATCAGAGAACAGCTTAGTGATATGTATGTAATAAAAATTGGAAAAATAAACCGAAAAACAAATGCGAAAGCAGAGAAAAGAGGCCCATTTAGCATGGCGTTTTCAAGGGTCAACCAAGTCTTGCAAAATGTTCCTCCTATTTCTGCCATAACCTAGAATTTGGGTTTCTGCCTGTGACCCTTACCTAAATAATTAGGAATTCTTTGTATTTTAGAAGTAAAAATTAGGGAACTGGGAACTACTTGACTGGAAGTCTTGGGTGTAAAGGAAAGTCTGAAAGGGGTAAGAAGGAACTATTTTGAAGAAGCCTGGAATCACAAAGCGGTAATTAGTTTGAAAGCTGGGTATTGAATAGGTAAAAAGGTAATTGCCGAACCCAAAACAAGTCCCACATGTAACTGAAGTTACCCTAGAAATTGAACATAAGTGATCATTTAACAAGTTCTACATGAAAATGAAGTTATACTAGAAATTATACATATGTATTGAATACTTTGTTATTTTTAAGTATTAGACCTTTTTATTATCATATAGCATAGTTGTCAATAGCAGTTAGCGTTTACAAGAAAATTACTCAGTTTTGCTTTGTATCTTCAACCACAATACAATACTTTTTTTTAATTTGAAGTCTATGTACATTCTTAAAATACATTAGTAAAAATGTATCTGAATTTATTGACGTAAAATAGAATCAAAGTTTCATCAACCAGATGGCTTTTTCAAGGAAGGTACACAGTAAACTGCAAAGTCATCACTCACGTCAAATTAAAATTCAGTTCAAGGTCTTATTATGAGACAGTTGATGCTCAACGTCTGAGCTGATTCTAGAATGACTATTGAAAGGTTTTTCATTATTGTGGAAGGGATATTCATTATTAATGTGATGTGATTAAGGACTACACTACTGATTGGCCGACTCGAATGAAGAGCTGAAAAGTTGTAAGTAAGAGCTATTGACTTTTTCGTGAAGCAAAATTTTACTGCTTGATTAAAGATATTGAAGTTAAGCTATCCTGGGTTCATATTAATTCGAACCAACTACGATACTTAAAAAAAAAAAAAAGCTTCACGTAAGGTGGCGTTCAAGGTAAATTGACTTTGCACATATCTACATTTTTAAAAGCGAAGAACACTACACGCTCTGTTTGTCTATTTCTGGGGCAGAGAGTCCTCTGCCAGCTCCTTTCTTGAGCAGTCTTTATTTAAATTTTATTTAATGAAAGTTGAAAACTCGTGCAATGAATCACTGATACGAACAATTACCGTCTTCGGCACGATTTAATGATAAAAGATGAAAAATATATACAATTAAAAACATATGTACATGAGCACATTCGAGGCAGCGGCTACCTCATCCTCAGATGTATTGAACACAAAACACATATTTAATCTATATATAGCATAGATTATAGATATAGATTATAACCTATGCTATATATAGATTAAATGTGTTTTTTGTTCAATACATCTGAGGATGATGTAGCCGCTGCCTCGAAAGTGCTCATGTACATATGTTTTTAATTGTATATATTTTTCATCTTTTATCATTAAATCGTGCCGAAGACGGTAATTGTTCGTATCAAATTTTATTTATTTATAATTTTTGGGGAGAATTTTGAGGATGTTTTTTACGTATCCCAGCCGTATAGGTTGAAGAAGCGTATATGCACCAGCTTTGTCCGTCTGTCTGTCCATCCGCACGATAACTCGCTTAAAAATCGTCCGATTTCAATGAAAATTTAGTAAGTATTAGGGGACCACATGAGGACGAACCCTTTTGGAAATGGACGAAATAGGGGCAAAGGTCAAGACATAGGAGCGGGATCCGTCCCATTGCCGTTATGCGTCATAACTTACGTAAAAATTCTTCTATTGCGACAAAACTGTATCATATTGTTCCGGAGGTATACTGAACCAGTTCTGTTGAATATCATTGAAATGGGGTCAAAGGTCAGGACACAGGAGCGAGATTTATTCCACAGCCATTATCCTCATAACTTGAGTAATAACTTGTGTAATGATTTCTGATATGTTGGAAAGCGTATCATAATCAATGCATTGCATGATTTTACTAATTTATTTATGAATGGGTGAGTGTTAGGAGAATTTCTAATTTTATTTCAAAGCCCGTCTTTGAACATTTATATTAACATACAAAAGGACTAACAGCCTCCATGAAAAAAACAAAACATACTGCTAAAAATGGTCCACATCATCAAAGAAGTACGAGTACATAGAAACAAATAGTAAAGTGAATCGCGGAAAGGATATAAGAAAAAATTTAAAGTTGAACACGCTGTCCAGATGGCGCACGCTGGCTTTTGACTGTTCCGTGGAGATGTGTCCGAGTTCGAATCCTCATGAGGCATGAATTTTGTTTTTGTCTTAAAGAGGGTCGTAGGTAGCAGGGAGCTAGAGGGGTCTCAGCTCCCCTGCAAGGCAAGCAAGCCCAGGGCCGTAGCTAGTGATAAACTCTAGGGGAGGCTGCTGGTAATGCAAGAAGGCTAATTTTTTTTATTTTTTTATATGTAGGAGCAAATAACTTAATCGTGGGAGCACCTCCTCATTTGGTGTCA
This sequence comes from Macrothele yani, assembly GCA_039090855.1. Taxonomy (NCBI): domain Eukaryota; kingdom Metazoa; phylum Arthropoda; class Arachnida; order Araneae; family Macrothelidae; genus Macrothele; species Macrothele yani. The sequence continues at coordinate 95,270,934 of CM076993.1, forward strand.
TTAGGGTACCAAAAAAAAAAAGGACGTACTCTCGGGAAGCTTTTTGGTAGAATGAAACTACTCAAAAGTTGTTGAACCGATCAAGACGAAATGTCATATTTTGTTTGAAAATTTTTTATAGTCGAATTAGTTGAAACTGTACAAAAATAGATTTAATATAATGCGACATAGTTGTTTGTTTTCCCTAGGTTAGGTGGTTTAAAAAATAAAAAAATTCGGGGGCGGAATGTTTTGAGAACTCCAAACGAAAATCGTTCAAAGAAGACCGAAGACAACATCCTGTTTAATTTTTATACGATGAATAGTTAATTAACTATTAATTTGAAATTGTATTAACAGGAACCTTTACAGATTTCAATTTATTCTAATGAGCAATGTGTTTTTGAACTGATACAAGGGTCTGCAAATACTATGCATGTTTAATAATGGTATGTTTTGCATTACGTTTCTGTTGTGTCTGAACTTTTGAGACTTGTAGATTCTCCTACCATAACTATGCATAATGGTATCCATTGCATGTACTTGTATCTACTTGTACATTTTAGCGTCGATATTTCTTATACCTAAACTTTTCCGATGGACCTCACTGAATGCAAAGCATTTCAAAAATGAGTAATTGCAATGAGTGCATCGAAATGGACGTGGGGGTGTACAATCGCAACATTTTATTATGGAGGTCAGAACGACATATTGATCTGCAAACTCTATTGCTGTGTACAAGCTTCTTTAAAAATCCTTCGGTGTTTCAGAATTTCCAGTTTCCATATTGATAGCTCGAGGGACGTGGGGGGTGTACAATCGCAACATTTTATTATGGAGGTCAGAACGACATATTGATCTGCAAACTCTATTGCTGTGTACAAGCTTCTTTAAAAATCCTTCGGTGTTTCAGAATTTCCAGTTTCCATATTGATAGCTCGAGGAACGTGATTTTTAATCAGCTGATTTACTGGCTGTTCTTCTCAGTCAGACAGATATATAATTCTGTAAGTTTATTTTGTTAATCTTTTTTTTTTTTTTTTTAAATGTGGTATGAGCTAATTATTACGTTCGTGAGTCCTTCTAGGGGAGGCTTGAAGCTTCTCAACCCTGGTAGGCGGTAGCCCCCAAGCTACGTCACTGAGCAATCCCCATCTGGAAAATACACGTTGTTGTGAATTCTTTGAACTTTTATTTTCGTTGGTTTATGAAAACGACTTTTGTATTTCATTATAAGCATAAATGCTTTTCCTTATTTTATCGTGAATTACATTTTTGAAAACAAGAAATATTGAAGCGTTACAGCACAAAATGATAATAACTACAGGGAAATTACTTTTAAAGGTGAATCAGTATAGGGGCATCTGCACTGATGATTCTCTGCTACATGGTAACAGGGTTTGTTGGTGTTTTGTGCCAGGAAAGAAAAAAATACCATTTTTAAAATTTGCTTTTCGTTTTTAGGAGAAACGTAAAAATTTAAACAGCATTGCCGAAAAAACAGAAAAGAAAAAAAAGATAGAAAGAGTGACAGAGGTGGAGGCGTAGTTGGACAGAAGGCTAAACCCTTGTTCGCCATGCTAAGCTGCTGCTTAAAAGCTTCCAGGTAGTTCGTTGCCTACAAAGAAATGCTGTCGTGAGGACATTTTAACTGAATGTATCCCCTCTACCAGTTGGAAAATAATGCTGAAGGGAAATCCATGCGCGTGTGCGAGAGAGGTAGAGCTTTCAACGTCGTTCATGGTTTTATGTCCAGTGCGAGTGGTTTTACGATGCTTGTGCTAGAGGAAAAGTTTTTTGGGGGGCGGGTGCAGGGGGAAGGTAGTACTCTGCCCGACATCTACCTGCAACGCAACCTACGGAAGTACCTACCCAATAAGGAATATGTCAAGGTTCGTATAACTAATACAACCTATACTGGTTAACAGGCACTGTGCTCCGTCAGCTTTACTAGTACTAATCTGCTAATCGAGAGGAGGGAAGTGAAGGAGTCATCGATATCATATACCACAAATCTTAAAACAAAACAACGTTCACCATGCGTTTCAGGAAACTCAAAGATGTCCGTGCCTAGTTGTCCGCTTCGTGGATTCCGTTCTTTGGAGAACTCCAACTTCTGCGTCAGTTACACGTTTCGTACTTATCGTAGTCCAGCAAGCTTTGCTGTACGCTCCGCCGTTGAAAATATTGTACCAGCTGGAGTCTGACCACTAAAAAGTACAGAAACTCCACGCGTCTGCGAAAGCCCTCCCGGCTTGTATCGCTAGACGCAATCTTCAACCTCCATTCCGCAGCGGAAAAACCCTCCGGAGTTCTCTACTAGATAGATAGCTCCCAGAGCGACTTATCACACGCGCTCTCAAAATCGAAGTGCCCTCTTCCTTCTTGGTTACGTGAAAATCCTTCTTCGACATCTCAGACTGAAATCCAACTCCTCCCTGGTATAAGCCTTAGGCGCGTCCAGTCCTCTTTGCGCCGAACGAGAGAGAATCTGTTACGATTCCCGCCCCTCCGGTAACCAGCCTAAAAGACACAGCACTCGGCAACGATAGCTTCCCGCGATATCCTGCCTGCGGTCCCTTTTAGATTTAACCCCCAAAGAACTTCGCTTCTACACACACGGACACCGGACAGCTTAAGAAATACAATTACATCAACTCGCAGAAGTATGTACCACAATTGGAGTGTCTCATTTTGGCAGACAGACTAGCGCTGACTTGAAGTTGAACAATGTGCGCCGAAGCCATTAACGCTAATAGCTGGTTCCAGTCTGAGCCGTGAAGAGTTTTTAATCCCCTCGTGTGCCGAAAGCATAACGTTCGATGCACCCTTCTTGTTGTTTCACACATAGACTTAGCATTCCTTTGCCATGGCTCCTAACGAAGGAAACGAAACTTTAGCTTCGGAAACTGAGAAAAACCCTCTCAAAGTCTTTCCTTTGTCCTTTGTTCTTGACTACACACTTTCACGTGGTCACATTAACACTTTAAGCGGCCGGTGTGCCTGAACCAAATGGCCCCTAAATTGCCTGCTCTCTCCAAACAGAAATGTTCAGATACAAGCTTGATTTTACAAAAACTATGACAAAACAATTCCTTGCCCTCTCTCATCTGAACAGTACCAGTCGTACTTACATCACAGATTTATAGTCCTTTATTAATTTAGAATAAAAGAGTAACCGATGGATTACTGTAGGAAGTCATCCGAAAAGTATTTTGTTCTCTGCTACTTGTGCCAAGGCATGATGGGGTTTTGCTAGTCTCCTTGACACAAACATTATGCCACTGATTAAAAAGAAAGACTTCAAAATCTCTCTCCTGTTTTGAGTTGGTCATTATAGTTCGTCTCAGCAGATAATCCGTGAGAAAGATTAGTGGCAATTATCCCTCTAAATGACCACTTTGAATAACACACCTAAGAGGAAGGCAAAGCTTTTTGATGAGCAGGTTCACACATTCCAGCCGCGTTCGGCCCACTACTTGGACAGCGAATATATTCCTTTGAGCTGATTTAAGCAGCCCATTTTTTAACCCCGAGTTAATTGGTTCCAGCCGGTTAAAGGGGTAAATTAGAAAAAAATGTTCATATTAAACACTATGGTGAATATTAAAATTCACCCTTACAGCGGGATTCTGATACTCTTGGTTTTTGAGAGGGAAATGGGGTATGGCTATTGACCGCTGTAAGAAGTGGCTACCACCGAACACCAGCGAAATAGAATGCGCGATTAAAGATGGAGAAAAAAATGGAACCGAAGAAGAGGAGTAGAAAAAGATGAAGTATGACATCGGTAATTCCCCGATGCCATTGCGTGGATCCACGGAAAAGAGACCAGAACAGTAAACTAAAAAATATTTATATACACTGCCGGACAATTGCTAAGGACGGATCATAATAGCAACGATAGCAACCATAAAATGGAAGGCAGGGAAATGTGGAAATTAGCATAAGTGCGGGATACAGTAAGACGTGTTGTGCGTATGCAAATTTTGGATTGCTGAACTTGTTCGTGATGTCATAGCGCTGATAAGAGATATAAAGGTTTTGACGCGTATTGACCGTTGTTGTTCAAACGCAAAGTTGAAAGGGAAAGAATCAATTGACGAACTTGCAATTTTCAGCATGTCTTCCCTACATCACCTAGATGATTTTACGCGTGGCCGTATTATTGGCAAGATTGAAGAAAGGCGGAAAATAACAAATAATGCCAGGGAGTTCGACGTCAGCCACAGTGTTGTTTCAAGGCTTTGGAAATCATTTCAAACAAATGGAGAGTGTAGCAAACGTCACGGGGGAGGTCGTGTTCGCAGTACGACACCTGCAGAAGATCGGTACATAGTGCTATCAACAAAAAGACACCGGCGCAGCACAGCTAGGGAGGTAGCAAATCAGTTTATGGCTGCTACTGGCAAGCGCATCTCCCGAAAAACTGTCGCCAGACGTTTGCATGAAGGAGGACTATACGCCCGCCGTCCTGTTGTGTGCATCCCATTGTCCAGACGTCACTGTACCGCTCGTTTGCAATGGTGCCATCAACTTCGCAATTGGACTGATAACGACTGGTCTGCTGTCCTGTTCTCAGATGAGAGTAGATACAGTCTATCGTCTGATTGTCGACGACAACTGATCTGGCGTGATAGTGGTACTGCATATTGTCCAGCAAACATACAGGAAAGGGACCGATATCCAACATGTAGGGTCATGGTATGTGCTGGCATCAGGATCAATGGCCGTACGTCCCTCTATGTGCTTCCAACTGGGACTATGACTGGCCAACGATACATCAATGATGTTCTGCTACCTCATGTTCGCATGTTCCGTGGTGCTGTCGGTGATAGATTCATTTTCATGGACGACAACGCAACATGTCATCGAACAGTCGCTGTCCAGGAGTGTCTTGAGGGCGAGGATATTCAACGCCTCGTATGGCCAGCACGTTCTCTAGATCTGAATCCCATTGAAAATGTGTGGGATGCTTTGGGGAGGAGTCTTGCTGGTCGCCAATGCCCTCCAATAAACAAGGACACCCTCATCCGTGCACTGACAGAGGAATGAGATAAATTACCCCAACAGCTGCTTGATAATGTTGTGCAAAGCATGACACGACGTGTGGAATCTTGCATCGCCCTCCATGGTGGCCATATCCCGTATTGACATCTTACGCCGGAACGCCTGCGGACGGTAATTGCATTTTTTTCACGTTTACGTATTCTGCACAAAATGGCCTGTTTGTCCCTTGAACACGTTCGAAAGCCTTCTGGATTTCAGAGCACAATAAATTGTCTTTCTTGTAATGTCCTGACATTCTGACATTATTTTCTTTCACTTGGCATCCAACCACACTTATTTTTTTATGCGCTATGTAGCCGTTTATGATCCGTCCTTAGCAACTGTCCAGCAGTGTATATATCATGCTAATTGGGAGTTATTTTGACTCGAGCAATAAGAAACGCGCAGTTCAACCGCGATCAAACAAATTCAAAGAATGTGATTTAGTTTTTATATTTCAAAAGAGTTCTGTTTTCTTTCCCCTTCCCCCTTTATATTTCATATTTTGTGTTTTTTAGATTGTGTTCAGAAAGTGATGCCTCCATATTTACATACCAGCCCATTGGCAAGGTATCGAATTGAAACAAAACAAGAACAAACGTCAGAATTTTCACCTTAATTCACATTTTTTTCCCTTCATAGTATCCGCCTCTCTCACACTCGATACAGATATGCTAACGTTTAACAAGTTTTTTAAACCCTTCTCTGTAAAAATCTTCAGGTTGTTTTCGGAACCATTTCCTTGTAGCGGCTTGAACATTTTCGTCAGAGTGAACTGAATTCCTTTCAGATATCCCTGGAGAGCAGAAAACAACTAGAAGTCGGAAGGCGCCTAATCTGGGCTGTAGGGAGGATGTTCAAGAACTTCAAACCTGATTTTCTGTATGGCATCTGAAGTGAAAGCACTGGCGTGGGGTTCGGCGTTGTCGTGTTGCAGAATCGTTGGCTTTTCCTTCCCACGCACGCGGTTTATTCTTTGCTTTAACTTTTTTTAAGGTATGCACGTAGCTCACAGAGTTGGTAGTCGAACCTTTGACCATGTACGCCTGATGAATAATGCTTCTGTAGTCCCAGAACACAGTGAGAACAGGGGCGGATCCAGAAGTTTACCCTAGGGGGTGGGGGGGTCGGGTATAAAAAGGGCGGCAGAAGCTATTATGAAAAGGTTTTTTAGATATAAAGTTAGTATATATATCATCATCATTGTCAACCAATATCAATCTACTGCTGGACGAAGGTCTCCCCAAGTTTCTTCCACAACGGTCTGTCTTGTGCCAGTCTCCTTCTCTTCCATGTTACTCCCGCATACTTTCGAATTTCATCCATCCATCTCCCATGTGGCCTTATTTATATATATATATATATATATATATATATATATATATATATATATATATATATATATATATCATCATCATCATCATCATCATTGTCAACCATTATCAATCCACTGCTGGACGAAGGTCTCCCCAAGTTTCCTCCACAACGGTCTGTATTGTGCCAGTCTCCTCCATGTCACCCCTGCATACTTTCGAATTTCATCCACCCATCTCCCATGTGGTCTTCTTCTGGGTCTTTTCCTGTCCCTTGGAATCCAATCTAAAATTTCGGCTGTCCATCGATGATCTGTCCTTCTGGCAGTATGTCCAGCCCATTGCCATTTCAGGAATTTAACTCTGATCATGATGTCTTCCACTCTTGTCATTTTTCGGATCCACGAGTTCCTCTTCTTATCTCTCCTGGTTACACCAAGCATGCACCTCTCCATGCTTCTTTGAGTTGTCTGCAGCCTTTGTATGTCTCTTTTAGTTAAGGTCCACGTCTCCGCACCATACGTAAGCACTGGAAGGATGCATTGATCAAACACTTTTCTTTTAAGACATAATGGCATATTGCTCTTGAAAATTATGCTGTTTCTTCCAAAAGCTCTCCAGGCAAGTTTTGTACGCCGATTAATTTCTTCATCAATGTGACCCTCACTTGATATCTGCTGTCCAAGATAAACGTACGTGTCTGTTATCTCCAGCTTTTCTCCATCAATCGATAAATCTTCATTTCTTGTAAAAGCATTGAACATCACTTTTGTCTTCTGAAAGTTCATTTTTAATCCCACTTCTTTACTCTTGTCAGCAAGTTCCTGGATCATACTCTGCAGCTCTGATGGGGTAGTTGCAAAAATGACTACGTCATCAGCAAAACGAAGGTGGGTTAGATAATCTCCATTAATCTTTATCCCCTTGTTTTCCCAGCTCAGTGACTGAAAAACACCCTCCAATGTGGCATTAAAGAGCTTCGGAGATATGGTGTCACCTTGTCTCACTCCCTTTCCAATTTTTACGTGTGTTGTATTTTCAAACAGCCTAATCTTTGCACTTGCATTTTCATAGATGTTATTAATAATATTAATGTATGCATCTTCAATACCGCAGGTTTTCAGAGCCATTGTAACTGCTGATGGTTTCACCGAATCAAAGGCTTTTTCATAATCGATAAAAGCCATGCACAATGGAAGTTCATATTCCCTCGCTCTTTCAATTAGTTCTCTCAGCACGTGGATATGATCTATTGTGCTGTAGCCACTCCTGAATCCAGCTTGTTCTCTCGGTTGAGCCATGTCCAGTGTTACCTTCAAGCGGTGTGAAAGAACTTTAGTGAAGATTTTATAAACTACTGATAGGAGGCTGATAGGTCTGTAGTTTCCGAGATCCTCAATGTCACCTTTCTTATGTAGCAGGATCATTGTAGCGGTGTTCCAATCCTCAGGAATCTTTCCTTCATTAAGGCATCGAGTGAAAATTTGGGCGAGTACTGTTTCGATTTCTCCACTTGCTTCTTGTATGATGTCTACAGTAATTCCATCTTCTCCTGGAGCTTTTCCTCGCTTCATGTTCTTGATTGCATGTGCAACTTCTGCTGGAAGGACTGGAGGAACTCTGGTACTGGTATCTTTCATGATGTCTGGAGTGCATATATCATCCCTTTCATATAATTTGGAGTAGAAATCTTTCACTCTTGTCAAAATTTCGCCTCTATTTCTTGTTACAGAACCATCTTCTTTTCTCAGTGCCATAATCTGTTTTCTTCCCTTACCGAGATGTCTCTTTGCTATCTGTAGGCTTTGGTTGTTTTCAATTGCTTTCCTCACTAGTTCACAGTTGAATTTCCTTACGTCTTCAGTGATACTTTTTCTTACTGTCTTGCATAGCTCTATATATTCCACTTTGGAAGTCACATCTTCTTTAGTTGTCCTCATCTCTCTTCTTTTTTGCATCAACATTTTGGTTTTTCCTGATAATTTGTTCACATGCAACTTGTTCTTAGACCCAGCTAATTTTGTTGCTGTTTCCATAAGAGCTTTGGTTACTTTTCTGTTAACTTCAGAGATGTCCACTTCTTCCGATGTTAGGCCTTCTAAAGCAGAGAACCTGTTCTTCAGTTCTAACTTGAAGGTATTATGGTGTTTTTTAAGGTTGGTTATGTCAATAGATTTTGTTTGTCCTATGAGCTTGCCACGTTCAAGTTTAGTGTTGAGGTGCATCTTACATCTCACCAATCTATGGTCACTACCTGTGTTGAACTTGTTTAGCACACTGCAGTCTTCTATGACGAATTTTTTGTTACACATAATAAAATCAATTTCACTTGTCGTCCCATTTGGATGTCTCCATGTCCATTTCCTGTGTGGCTTTTTCTTGAAGAAGGAGTTCAAGATGAAAAACCCTTCTGCCTCTGCAAACTCAACGAGAGTATTTCCACGCTGGTTTCTGTTGCCATGACCGAATTTACCTACTGAAGTTTCATTCTGTTGCCGTTGCCCTATTTTTGCATTGAAATCTCCCATAATTATTTTCAAGTGCTGCTTACCTTTATTATTTAGATGACAAATTTCCTCATAAAATTCTTCAATTTCTTCTTCAGGATGACTTGTGGTGGGTGCATAAGTTTGAATAATCTGAGCCTGGTATCTTTTCGAGAGTTGGATAACAAGTCGTGCAGCTCTGTCAGAGGAACTTTCAACTTCTACAACTTTGTCCTTCAGTTTCTTGTTTATTATAAATCCAACACCACTAGTTCTGCCAGTATCTGTCCCACGATAGTAGAAGAGATGTCCACTTTTCAGTTCGATGAGATCTTCTCCTTTTCTACTTACCTCACTTAGCCCCACGATGTCCCACTTGATCCTTTGTAGTTCCTCTTCCAATTCAAGAAGCCTTGAATCAGAAGATAGGGAGCGTCCATTGTAAGTAGCCAAGGTCAGCATCAGATGGCAGCCTAGTCTGGTCCTCCGGGGATTCTTAGCACCCTCTGCCTTCATGTCGCACTGGCCGCTGCCTTGGCCAGGTACATTCCAGCTGCCGGAGACTGAGGGCCAAGATTTAAGTTGTGGAATCATTTTGGAGGGGTTTGGCCATAACTCACCACGCTGGCCAAGCGGGTTGGTGAGTGTGGGATAGCATTTCCTCTGATCCCGATGGTATAGTTATACCGCTATGGGCGGTCGTCAGAGCCCCTTTAGTGGGAACAGGATGCACCACGAGAAGGCGGGGTTGACATTTGTCAAGGAGAGGCTGTGATGTTACGCATCACCTGACCTTACATCCCATATATATATATATATATGAACAATACCAACACCACTAGTTCCAACACCACTAGTTCTGGATGTAAGGTCAACACCACTAGGGATGTAAGGTCAGGTGATGCGTAACATCACAGCCTCTCCTTGACAAATGTCAACCCCGCCTTCTCGTGGTGCATCCTGTTCCCACTAAAGGGGCTCTGACGACCGCCAATAGCGGTATAACTATACCATCGGGATTAGAGGAAATTCTATCCCACACTCACCAACCCGCTTGGCCAGCGTGGTGAGTTATGGCCAAACCCCTCCAAAATGATGCCACAACTTAAATCTTGGCCCTCAGTCTCCGGCAGCTGGAATGTACCTGGCCAAGGCAGCGGCCAGTGCGACATGAAGGCAGAGGGTGCTAAGAATCCCCGGAGGACCGGACTAGGCTGCCATCTGATGCTGACCTTGGCTACTTACAATGGACGCTCCCTATCTTCTGATTCAAGGCTTCTTGAATTGGAAGAGGAATTACAAAGGATCAAGTGGGACATCGTGGGGCTAAGTGAGGTAAGGAGAAAAGGAGAAGATCTCATCGAACTGAAAAGTGGACATCTCTTCTACTATCGTGGGACAGATACTGGCAGAACTAGTGGTGTTGGATTTATAATAAACAAGAAACTGAAGGATAAAGTTGTAGAAGTTGAAAGTTCCTCTGACAGAGCTGCACGACTTGTTATCCAACTCTCGAAAAGATACCAGGCTCAGATTATTCAAACTTATGCACCCACCACAAGTCATCCTGAAGAAGAAATTGAAGAATTTTATGAGGAAATTTGTCATCTAAATAATAAAGGTAAGCAGCACTTGAAAATAATTATGGGAGATTTCAATGCAAAAATAGGGCAACGGCAACAGAATGAAACTTCAGTAGGTAAATTCGGTCACGGCAACAGAAACCAGCGTGGAAATACTCTCGTTGAGTTTGCAGAGGCAGTAGGGTTTTTCATCTTGAACTCCTTCTTCAAGAAAAAGCCACACAGGAAATGGACATGGAGACATCCAAATGGGACGACAAGTGAAATTGATTTTATTATGTGTAACAAAAAATTCGTCATAGAAGACTGCAGTGTGCTAAACAAGTTCAACACAGGTAGTGACCATAGATTGGTGAGATGTAAGATGCACCTCAACACTAAACTTGAACGTGGCAAGCTCATAAGACAAACAAAACCTATTGACATAACCAACCTTAAAAACACCATAATACCTTCAAGTTGGAACTGAAGAACAGGTTCTCTGCTTTGGAAGGCCTAACATCGGAAGAAGTGGACATCTCTGAAGTTAACAGAAAAGTAACCAAAGCTCTTATGGAAACAGCGACAAAATTAGCTGGGTCTAAGAACAAGTTGCATGTAAACAAATTATCAGGAAAAACGAAAATGTTGATGCAAGAAAGAAGAGAGATGAGGACAACTAAAGAAGATGTGACTTCCAAAGTGGAATATATAGAGCTATGCAAGACAGTAAGAAAAAGTATCACTGAAGACGTAAGAAAATTCAACTGTGAACTAGTGAGGAAAGCAATTGAAAACAACCAAAGCTTAAAGATAGCAAAGGGACATCTCAGTAAGGGAAGAAAACATATTATGGCACTGAGAAAAGAAGATGGTTCTGTAACAAGAAATAGAGGCGAAATTTTGACAAGAGTGAAAGATTTCTACTCCAAATTATATGAAAGGGATGATACATGCACTCCAGACATCATGAAAGATACCAGTACCAGAGTTCCTCCAGTCCTTCCAGCAGAAGTTGCACATGCAATCAAGAACATGAAGCGGGGAAAAGCTCCAGGAGAAGATGGAATTACTGTAGACATCATACAAGAAGCAAGTGGAGAAATCGAAACAGTACTCGCCCAAATTTTCACTCGATGCCTTAATGAAGGAAAGATTCCTGAGGATTGGAACACCGCTACAATGATCCTGCTACATAAGAAAGGTGACATTGAGGATCTCGGAAACTACAGACCTATCAGCCTTCTATCAGTAGTTTATAAAATCTTCACTAAAGTTCTTTCACACCGCTTGAAGGTAACACTGGACATGGCTCAACCGAGAGAACAAGCTGGATTCAGGAGTGGCTACAGCACAATAGATCATATCCACGTACTGAGAGAACTAATTGAAAGAGCGAGGGAATATGAACTTCCATTGTGCATGGCTTTTATCGATTATGAAAAAGCCTTTGATTCGGTGAAACCATCAGCAGTTACAATGGCTCTGAAAACCTGCGGTATTGAAGATGCATACATTAATATTATTAATAACATCTATGAAAATGCAAGTGCAAAGATTCGGCTGTTTGAAAATACAACACACATAAAAATTGGAAAGGGAGTGAGACAAGGTGACACCATATCTCCGAAGCTCTTTAATGCCACATTGGAGGGTGTTTTTCAGTCGCTGAGCTGGGAAAACAAGGGAATAAAGATTAATGGAGATTATCTAACCCACCTTCGTTTTGCTGATGACGTAGTCATTTTTGCAACTAGCCCATCAGAGCTGCAGAGTATGATCCAGGAACTTGCTGACAAGAGTAAAGAAGTGGGATTAAAAATGAACTTTCAAAAGACAAAAGTGATGTTCAATGCTTTTACAAGAAATGAAGATTTATCGATTGATGGAGAAAAGCTGGAGATAACAGACACGTACGTTTATCTTGGACAGCAGATATCAAGTGAGGGTCACATTGATGAAGAAATTAATCGGCGTACAAAACTTGCCTGGAGAGCTTTTGGAAGAAACAGCATAATTTTCAAGAGCAATATGCCATTATGTCTTAAAAGAAAAGTGTTTGATCAATGCATCCTTCCAGTGCTTACGTATGGTGCAGAGACGTGGACCTTAACTAAAAGAGACATACAAAGGCTGCAGACAACTCAAAGTAGCATGGAGAGGTGCATGCTTGGTGTAACCAGGAGAGATAAGAAGAGGAACTCGTGGATCCGAAAAATGACAAGAGTGGAAGACATCATGATCAGAGTTAAATCCCTGAAATGGCAATGGGCTGGACATACTGCCAGAAGGACAGATCATCGATGGACAGCTGAAATTTTAGATTGGATTCCAAGGGACAGGAAAAGACCCAGAAGAAGACCACATGGGAGATGGGTGGATGAAATTCGAAAGTATGCAGGGGTGACATGGAGGAGACTGGCACAAGACAGACCGTTGTGGAAGAAACTTGGGGAGACCTTCGTCCAGCAGTGGATTGATAATGGTTGACAATGATGATGATGATATGAACAATAAAATTATTCAAAATCAGAATCGCAAAATCACAAATATGGGTCCTTATCTATTGGATTTTTCCTTTTGGATACTTGTAACTGCAAGGGGTTAAGAAGATTGGACACTTTTGATTTTTGATTTTTTACTGTTCAATATTATTGTACATTTCGTTTTTTGTTCATTTGTTCTGTTATTGATTTTGTTCATTTGTTCTGTTATTGATTTTGTTCAAATTTATTCATCACTGCAATCCGGTGACCTGGACACACAGGCGGGTTTTGTATACTACAACCGGTTTCCTGTTTTGAAAGGTCACCCTTAGACTGGTGTTCCCCTGAAGAGAACAGTCTAATCTAACAGGTAGGGTTCTTCTTTTATGGATAGTTCTTGGAGAGTTCAGGATTTTTTTTTTTTTTTTAATCTTGTCCATATATCATATCATTTTACTTTTGTATTTCCCTTTATAATAGGGTTTTAACTTCATTTTTTCCATGTGTGTCAATGTATATAAGTGATTGTCTAAATGCATATATATATATATATATATATATATTTCGGAGTGAGTGGAACAACGGGAAGCGCCCGTGAGGCGTGACGGAGCAGGAAATATAAGAAGTCCTGAAAAAGCCATCTGGGATGAAACGGTAGGGACATTTTTACAAATTTTGTTTATGACCTAATTAAGATACGTACGTAGATCAGATTGTTATTCACAGTTTCTCCCACCTACTCTGATTTCAGTACCAAGCTTTGCCTTACCCTGTTTCGAGACATTACAGATGCTAGACAATATATGACAGACAATAGCAAAGAACTAACAAATAATACCCCCATGTTTTCCCCCGCTGTTCCTGTTTTCCCTTTATCTTTTGCGCTCTCTCTCTCTCTCTCTCTCTCTCTCTCTCTCTCTGTCTCTCTCTCTTTCTCTCTCATTTTATTCTATTCCCTTCATTTCTCTTTCTTTTTTTACTGAACCTAAATCAATGTAATAAGTATTTTAAATCCTCCGTACTAAGTTTAATTGTTAATTTTTTTTAGAAAAACTGAAAACAAAATATTCAAAGTTAATCATTTACGATCTTCGCTACTTTAAACATAAAAAACTTCGTTAGGTTTTGGGGGGGGGGCGATCGCCCCAGTCGGCCCCGCTGGATCCACGACCGAGTGAGAATGAACTTATCCGCAAAAATTTGAGTTTTGAAGTGTTTCGCTCGAAGAGAAGATGGGTGCCGGTATTCCAGCGAATGATTTTTTATTTCTGGGTCAAAATGGTGAATCCAACTCTCATCACCAGTTACAACGCTTTGGAAGAAATCACTTCCATATCTTTCATAGCGAGCAAGCAACCTTTGGCATATTTGAAGTCTTGGTTTCTTCATTTCAGTTGCTAGGTGACGCGGTACCCAACGATATTGTGTCGTAAAATATTAACAATTTCATTGACATTATCTAAAGTAATGTTCAGCTTATCTTCTGTGGTTCTCTGAGTTTTTCTTCGATTTTCCCTGATGATCTCATCGACTTTCTGCCTGTTCAAATTGCAAGTTGCGATCACGGGCCTTCCACTCCGCGGCTGATCCTTTACGGCCAACATTCCTCCACAGTCCTTTGATTTTCTTACCCAACAGTGCTTATGTTCAAAGTTCCAGAACCATAAACTGCCACTAATCTAGCGTGAATTTCTTCGGGGGGTGCATTTTCATGAATTAAGAACTCTATAATTGATTGTTGCTTCACACCAGTCGACACAGTTGAAAAAGAAACATCCGTTTTAAACACAATTAAATACGAACAAATACTTGTACGGAGTTCTGTTACGCAGTAAAATGAAGCTAATGGCATAAAGAATCGTTTTGCGTGTGATTGGTTGGTAGGCAACAAGTCATGCGCGGAGGCATTACTTATTGAACATGCCTCGTATCTATTGTTTTTACATTTTGGCCTAATTATTCGGTTATGGGGCAAATTAACAAACGGATATTAAAAATAAAGTAAAACTTGCATTCATATTCGTGGAATAACGCAATTTGTTCTGAAGACAGAGCCCCCCCCTCCCCAGAGATAACCCTTCAAGAAATACAGACGGAAAGTTGAATATGAGTGGTAAATGCTTTCAAGTCGTATGCTGTTTATTTTTACAATGGGTGATATGACAAAAGGACTAAAAATGAACATTGAAGGAATGCACATTAGTGGACAATTCCCAATTAATTGCAAAAACTTAAGATGGCCTGTAAAGGCTATTACTTTTGTTTAAGAAATCATTAGCCGTCCCGGTGGCGCAATGGTCTAAGCGATGGGTCCGGGTTCGAATCCCATGAGGCATGGATGCTGTGTTTTTCTTACGGCACTGGCTCTGTCCCTTCCCTGGAACTAGTGGCCCTAAATTAGGGACGGGCGACTGCTTACAGCCCATTGAATTGCTCACGGTGGTCATTAAACCTTTAATCAAAAAAAAAAAAAAAAAAAAAGAAAGAAAGAAAGAAATCATTGGATAAACATTATAAAAAATGGAAGCAAAATGCGTGATACCATTCGAAGAACCAGTAGACCAGAAATGCAAGTAATAAGATGCAGTAATTAATCAAGCGTCGAATTTCAGGTATTATGGAATTAACGCAATGGCACAAAAATAAATGGCAGAAGTTCATCACTATGACATTAAAAAACAACAGGATGTTTAAATAATATTATGTGGAGGAATAAACATCTACAAACGGAAACGAAACTTCGAATACGCAAAACAGTAATCCAATCAACCATGCCATATTCAAGCTGAACAAGAATAAAAGTAAACAATTGCTCCAGGCAGAAGAAACGCAAACATTCAGAAAACTTTTAAATAATGCGTGTTTAGACAGTATAAAGAATAAATAAATTGGAGAAACGTGAAATACATCACATGTGAATGAAGGACAGAAAAAAAAAGAGAGACTGGTATGGAACAACAGCATCGACAAAACTGAAGAGGAAAGAATAGTTTAAGAAATCAAAAATTCGAAACTATGAAATAAACAAAAATAAAATAAACAAAGAACGTTCTGGAAGGTTTAAAGCGGATGAAATCTAGACATCGCATCAACGCATTTTTCATTTTAATAAGAATAAACGTTTAGAAATTCAATTATTAGCAGTATAGCGAGGATTGCAATGATATTCTGTTATCCCGTGCTACTTTTTATTTTCAATTTCTTTAAATCACTAAAGCTGAGAGTTTCATCTCTAGGATTTTTTCTTTTTTTTTTTTGCTTCTCTAGCTGGTTTTTTGCTCTTTCTTTTTTTTTCTTTGCTTTTTAAGCACAGATAACCATTCTCAATGTTTTTCTTAAACGCGGAACTAAAAAAAAAACTTATTCGTTTTTTTTTCAAATTGAATCAAAGTAGCTATGGTATTATTAACTCCAGAAGATATTCCATGATGAAGATTTGAAGGTCTGAAACTGTGCGTGCACACAATTTTTAGTCCGAGCGTTTGTTTCTAGAGAAAACGGAACATACAGCCGACAACAAAAATCTTCGTTTTTCGCAGCTACGTAGTCGCAAAAAATCAGAATACCAAGAATCGTGAAAAGTTGCTGTCTACATTTTTAGACTTTTATAAATGCTTTTATCGGAGAAGTGAGTCTGCCTATTTTCAATTATGTACTTCCTTTTATTCCTCATGCTTTCTAGCAGGACAATTGAATTCATCAAGCTAGTGACCACACGGGCACATTCAATCACGATGTACTAATATTCGAAGGGTTCGTTGTAATACAGCTTAAAGACAGAAATATTTAAAAATAATCTGCTAGATATTAATAAAACATTTGTTCACATGCGGTTTATAGCTCATAAAACAAACGCGATATAAACACTGAAGTGAAAGAGAGAGAGAGAGAGAGAGAGAGAGAGAGAGAGAGAGAGATTCACAACCTAAGAATATACTGCATATCCAAACTCTCGACTGGCGACATGCAGAGCATTCAGTGTGGGTTACAGCAAGGCCTTCTAGAAAGTACAAGGCCATGACATGAGAGCGTCGAATTCCCTCAGTCTGTGACGTCACTCTCGTGTTACACGGCCTGTGATACGTCGTTGACGTATTTGACATCATACACGACAGCTTTGAAAACCAATCGGAAGCCTTGGTTTCCGCATGACATCGCTAAATATGGGAAGAACTCATCTCTCTAATGCCATGACCTTATACTTTCTAGATGGCCTTGGTTACAGCCACTCGTGTTTTCGGGTTTCTTTCTGCTTTGTATGCTGGCGCAGCCCACAGAACTCGCAGTGATTTGTCACCAGCACAAGCAGTGGTAACGCGTTTCCTTGCCAATGGAACTCTTATGTGCTCCTTGACGAGGTAGGCCGGCGCGCGATATTTTTCCACAACCATTATGGAATGAGAGACTTCATACGTAACTTGAATTGTCTTTCCGTTCCCTATTTGAATAAATTATAATTATTTATTTAATATTATTTCGAGTGATAGCACGCTTCGCCCCCGATTAAAACTCACTTTAATGCCTACTACAGTTTCGCATGAAACCTTTCTCCATCTTCGTGAGAACAGTAGCGGGGGAAACGTTTGAACTGGGTAAAACCTCACGTCTATTGGACTGAAAACCGTACTCTTCACAGATGAGTCCAGATTTGCTTTGCAGAGTGATTCCAGGTTGGCTCTGATCTGAAGAGAATGAGGAGACAGGCTATCATCCTTCTACGACACGTGAAAGGGACATTTATGGTGGTCGTAGCGTGCTCATTTAGAGTGGTTCTTAGGTGGACGCACAGATCTCTGTGTGCTTCCAAGAGGAATCATAAATGCTTGACGCTATAGTGATGATGACCTGGACCTCTATTTTAGCATTTATGCAGGCGCCATAGTAGATACACATCTCCTACAAGACGATAAAGCTCTAGAAAATCCTAAGTGCATAAATGCACGTAGTGAATAATACGAATTTACTTCTCAATAGATTTTAATGTTCGCATTTCATTCGAATTTCACCATTTTATACTTGGTTTCGTACCGTTTAATTCACGTTTTACTCAATTGGTCGTTTTTACCGTTCGTTGTGATATATGTCTTATCGACCGCTGATATTCGGTCACTAGCAGAAGAAGCCGGACGACAATGGATGTAGGCCTACTTTTCAAAGTTGGGGTAAGTCCTTTTGATTCTGCTCCTAGTAGTTAGCTTTATGTTAATATTACCAGGAACCTGTTGACTTCTGCTTAAAATTGCCAGTATAAACACGTGAAGAACAGTATTTTGTTACTGTAAGTAGTAGTTATTGATTCACGATAAAGCTCGTCCCCACCGAGCAAGGCTGGTACTAAAATAATATGTTCAAGAAGAGGCCACCGTCGGTATGGACTGGCCAACCAGGTCTCCCGACCTCAGACTGATTGATCATATCTAGGCTGCTCTAAGAAGACGTTTTGCTGCCCTCAACCGCTCCTCGATGAGACCTGGAGGGGGTTAGACAAGCTTTGCACGAACATTCCTCGTTGAACCTATTGAGCTTCTATAGACACAGCTGAACTGAAACATCGCTGTGAGGCCTGCATTACTGTGAGGGGTGACGTACACTTCCTCTTGGAGTACTATGCCTTTTTCATTTTTGCACTTCATTTTTCACCTGGTTTTGTATGTGATTATTTGTGTCAGAATGATGTGTTTCTTACGAAATGTTTCAGGAACTTTCTCTAATGTACGATATAATTCATGTTTTCACCAAATTTCATAACACTTCATAATGCATTTTTTTGTTATCGCGATTTTTCTGGGTTTTTTTTTCCCTTTAATTTATGGAAAAGAGTGTATTTGGTGAAATTGCTACGCATACTAAAATTTAATTTTAGTGGACATAGAAACTTCTCATCAATACATGAATAGAATCTTAAGCTAATAAAAAATAAAAAAAAATTACTTGCAAATGAAACTATGAATAAAATGAATTTAAAAAATGTTTGATTCTGCAACGTAAAGAAAGATTCGTTACATTTTTGTGCAGCTACACTGTAAAAAAATTTCTAAAATCCACGAGACACTTTTCGTGATTTCTTTCGTGAATTAAAGAAGTATGTTTCTGATACAACCTTTTCCGTGAAATCACAGAAAGAAACCTAAATTTCACGAATTTTTCGTACCACGGGAAAATTCTGAATTTTCAAAAATTATTCCGCAATTCCTTTCGTCCCGTTCTCACTTTTTCCGTATCCGTATGACGAGAACGTATCGGTAACAGGAGCGATTGGTGAGAATACTTGAAGTTTGATTAAACTTTTAAATTTCAATCGTCTGTCGAATTTTGAAGCTCCGTAGCGAGATCGAATATTGAGGATTTGTGGATAGCATATTGCATGAATTTTGCTTATTGTGGCACAGGCCTATTTTGCGCACCAACTATTTGTATTATGTTACTGTAAGAAACCGGGTACTTAACTTTTCGTACAGATGGTTATACGATGTATATGTATCAGTCTTTGGACAACTTAAGACAAAAGCCATTATAGCTATCAAGAGTAAATCTTATATTTAGTAAACCAGGTACTTAACTTATTGTACAGGTGGTTATACGATGTCTATGTATCAGTCTTTGGACAACTGAAGACAAAAGCTATTATAGCTATCAAGAGTAAATTTTATATTTAGTAAACCAGGTACTTATTGTACACAAGGTTATACGATGTCTATGTATCAGTCTTTGGACAACTGAAGACAAAAGCTATTATAGCTATCAAGAGTAAATTTTATATTTGGTAAACCAGGTACTTAACTTATTGTACAGATGGTTATACGATGTCTATGTATCAGTCTTTGGACAACTTAAGACAAAAGCTATTATAGCTATCAAGAGTAAGTTTTATATTTAGTAAACCAGGTACTTAACTTATTGTACAGAAGGTTATACGATGTCTATGTATCAGTCTTTGGACAACTTAAAACAAAAGCTATTATAGCTATCAAGAGTAAGTTTTATATTTAGTAAACCAGGTACTTAACTTATTGTACAGAAGGTTATACGATGTCTATGTATCAGTCTTTGGACAACTTAAAACAAAAGCTATTATAGCTATCAAGAGTAAGTTTTATATTTAGTAAACCAGGTACTTAACTTATTGTACACAAGGTTATACGATGTCTATGTATCAGTCTTTGGACAACTTAAAACAAAAGCTATTATAGCTATCAAGAGTAAGTTTTATATTTAGTAAACCAGGTACTTAACTTATTGTACAGAAGGTTATACGATGTCTATGTATCAGTCTTTGGACAACTTAAAACAAAAGCTATTATAGCTATCAAGAGTAAATCTTATATTTAGTAAACCAGGTACTTAACTTATTGTACACAAGGTTATACGATGTCTATGTATCAGTCTTTGGACAACTTAAGACAAAAGCTATTATAGCTATCGAGAATAAATTTCATATTTAGAAAACCAGGTACTTAACTTATTGTACAGAAGGTTATACGATGTCTATGTATCAGTCTTTGGACAACTTAAGACAAAAGCTATTATAGCTATCAAGAGTAAATCTTATATTTAGTAAACCGGGTACTTAACTTTTTGTACAGATGGTTATACGATGTATATGTATCAGTCTTTGGACAACTTAAGACAAAAGCTCTTATAGCTATCAAGAGTAAGTTTTATATTTAGTAAACCAGGTACTTAACTTATTGTATAGAAGGTTATACGATGTCTATGTATCAGTCTTTGGAGAACTGAAGACAAAAGCTATTATAGCTATCGAGAATAAATTTCATATTTAGTAAACCAGGTACTTAACTTATTGTACAGAAGGTTATACGATGTCTATGTATCAGTCTTTGGACAACTTAAGACAAAAGCTATTATAGCTATCAAGAGTAAATCTTATATTTAGTAAACCGGGTACTTAACTTTTTGTACAGATGGTTATACGATGTCTATGCATCAGTCTTCGGACGACTTAAGACAAAAGCTATTATAGCTATCAAGAGTAAATTTTATATTTAGTAAACCAGGTACTTAACTTATTGTATAGAAGGTTATACGATGTCTATGTATCAGTCTTTGGAGAACTGAAGACAAAAGCTATTATAGCTATCGAGAATAAATTTCATATTTAGTAAACCAGGTACTTAACTTATTGTACAGAAGGTTATACGATGTCTATGTATCAGTCTTTGGACAACTTAAGACAAAAGCTATTATAGCTATCAAGAGTAAATCTTATATTTAGTAAACCAGGTACTTAACTTATTGTACAGAAGGTTATACGATGTCTATGTATCAGTCTTTGGACAACTTAAGACAAAAGCTATTATAGCTATCAAGAGTAAATCTTATATTTAGTAAACCAGGTACTTATTGTACAGAAGGTTATACGATGTCTATGTATCAGTCTTTGAACAACTTAAGACAAAAGCTATTATAGCTATCAAGAATAAATTTTATATTTAGTAAACCAGGTACTTAACTTATTGTACAGATGGTTATACGATGTATATGTGTCTTTGGACAACTTAAGACAAAAGTTATTATAGCTATCAACAGTAAATTTAATATTTAGGAGTTTTTTTTGTAAATAATACTATAAAAGGATAATTTCGCCTTTTTTTAAAGATAACTGAAAGTCCTTGTCAGTTTAAAAAAATCAAGTTACAAAGCATTTTGTTGCTTCAAAAAATCTCGATGAAAAATGCTTAATTTGTGAAAAGTCGTCCTACAGAAAAAAATATTATTACAAACCTATTTAGAAAAATAATAAGCTCCAACAGAAATTAAAATGACCAAATCACTCGCATTAATGACAGAAAAAAAAATTCATCGTCGTGCAATTTGTTTTACTATGTACATGATTCGCGTTTCTGAGCGTTTGTAGCTCGGTGGTTAAAGGCATGCATTTCTTGTTGAACCAACCGAAACGGTGGCGGTTCGATCCTGGCGGCCGGGGTAAGGGCTGAAAAACGCAGGGTCATCGATTTTGCTGAATTTCAGTTTAAATAGGGAAAACCTTGAAATGGACTTTTCTGAAATAAACGGAATTTCTGACTACGGAAAAAATCTGTGAAAAAAAGGAAGTTAAAACAAACGGGCACTTTTAAAACCGGAAATTTCTGAAAAACACGGACATCTACCGGCAACTTCGCTGCACACTATTTTGAGAAATTTTTCGTGAATTCATATCACTTATTTTTTATAGTGTAATCTATTAAGTCACGGACAGGAGCTTCTATTACTCATAATTTTTTGAGATATTTATTTATTTTTTGAATAATAAGTCACTGTTCTCAGAAATCATGTTTAAATCGCCTTTTGTATTTTGTAATTTTCTCACCCGGATTTATCCAAAATCGACTGACTGTAGTTTTATTCTTTCAAGATTTTTTTTTTTTCTTCGCGATGAAGCGAAAAAACGTGCTTGAAGCAATAGTAGACTGCATGCAGATAATATCTAGAAATACGATGGGGGTTTTTTTTCTCCGATACGATAAACAACTAAGTGATTTTTGTGGCTCAGTGCATGATTAGGAAGACAAGCGTGTCGTAATGGGGGAGACGAGTTTGATGGTTATCTGTTAGAAGATCCGACTGATTGGGCGTTTTTTATTTTTTTCATTGTGTTCGGCGGCGTTCATGAGTAGCAGCCTATGGAGAACCGAAGACGGTTTCTGGGTTCGACATTACTCTCAAGATTACTTTAACGAGCAAAGTGCTTGTTTTCCATCAACAAACAACCAAACATACGAGGGTTTATCAAAATAATGGAAACACCGACTACAACTGGAGTACACGAAATGCGTCATATAGAATGATGGATTGGGAGGGCTAAATCCGTTGCTAGGAATGATGGATTGGGAGGGCTAAATCCGTCGCTAGGAATGATGGATTGGAAGGGCTAAGTCCGTCGCTAGGAATGGTGGATTGGGAGGGCTGAGCCCATATGTCATATATATATATATATATATATATATATATTCTATTAAGAAGATACCTAAGCAAAAAAATACATATATAATTTTGACTCACACCAAGTACAACATAGAAAAGGTTATGTATCTACCGGTGTGAGTAAAAGGAGAAAAGATAAAAAAATAAAATAAAACAACTGAATGTAGAAGGTGTCGAGAATACTGAGCCTTGGCTTTATCAAGGACCAGCAAAAACTCTGCATTTTCTCACTTCCACAAAGACCTAGTTGGAAATGGGTTTCTGCAAGGCCATAGATGCAAGTAACATTCCCACCTAAAATTGTTTTAAAAAATATATATATGTCATGTCCTCCGCAGAGTTGTATGACCTAGCACTAGTTAACAATTTCGCTTGCATCCATTAACCTTCCTGGATCGACCCATGCTCTTCATCTGTTACTATTAAACAGAGAGAAGAAGATTAAAGAGAACTCAAGCTGTGAGAGTGACATTATTTGTTAAAAATACTTACAAAATTCTCAAGTCCTTCAAGCACTCTGTCCTTAAAAGTTTTTTCAAATTCTGGAATAAAACTGCTGACCATGTTGATAAGCATGTTTTTGCTTTGGTTCTGGACATTCATAAACATATTCTTAAAGATAAAATTTCTCTTAAAGAATTTTCCAGTAATTTTGTAACCATCAGGTTTCTAAATAAAGCCTACGATAATCTCAATGTAAGGAAGCTGTTCTACAATAATGCTATTTTTTTCCCATCCACAGGCACCAGTCTATTGTAAGTTTTAAATATGTTAAGACCTTAGGGTCAATAGTTAAAAACTACAAACTTAACTCTTCGAGCTACATTCCTGTAATTACTACATGTTCTTGTGATGAACATAAAGAAACAGTTCACTATGATAAGAATTACAACCATATTATCACCGGAAACTTGAGTTTTGTTGAAAATGAAAAGCTTAGGAATTTATTAGAGTATGGCTCTAAATTCAGACCTTCCTTCACAATTTCCAAAGAAAGGATTCTTGAGAGCTTCACTCAAGATGTTAATAGGTACATCGTAAAAACCAGTTTAACGTACAATCAGCCTATTGAGGCCTTCGCAGAATGGAAATATAATATAATCAATAGCTTCACCGGTGAGTTGGCAGGTCTGGACTTTTGTTTCGACAGAAATCTCTTTTTCTCTGGAGAAGCTAAAAGGTCACTCTCCAAACTACAAGACCTATTTATTTTTACCACTACGGATAAAGCTAGCAATAATTTTGCAATTATCTGTAAGAAGTTCTATTTTGAATTGTTAGCTATGGAACTCAATAATAGAGTAACATACGAGCCCGTAAGTTATTCTACCAAGCAGTTAGAAAATCGGTTTAAGGCATTCTTCAAGAAACTTAAAATTCCACAAACTAGAAGATATGAGCCTGAATTTCCATTTCTTTTTGCAACGGTTAAGTTTCATAAGGATCCTGTGAAGTTCAGGTTCATAGCTAGTGGAGTAAGGAGTCATAAAAAGAAAATAGATCTTGCTTTTGAAGATGTCTTAAAGAAGGTTTTGAAACACATTAGAAACTGTACTAACTTGATGTACAGAGATTTTTGGATAATTAATAATAATGCTGAAGTAATTTCTACTATACTCAAAGTTTGTCCCCTAGATATTAATAGTTATGATTTTGAAAACCTATATACTAATCTGCCTCTATCAGATATAATCACTACCTTTAAAGAGCTGTATGCAGAATTTAAACTTAACCAATTTGTTAATGTAGGAACTTGGAACTCTTATCTCAATTGCTGCATAAAAAATAACCATATCTTATATAATAATACTCTCTATAAGCAAGTGAACGGTATTCCCATGGGAACATCAACGTCCACGAATATCGCTAATCTATTCCTGTTCTTTAAGGAATATAAATTCATTAAAAATCACCCCACCTGCTCAGATAACTACCTTTACACTTTTAGATATATTGATGATCTGCTGTGTATCAATAATTCAGAAGTTATAGAGAGTGATTTTGATAATATCTATCCTAGCTCTCTTAACTTATGTAAAACCAACCACAGTAATCAGGAACTTGAGTTCCTAGACTTAAGCATTAAGCTCAACAGAGGTAACCCATCTATTAGCCTCTTTGATAAAAGAGTTAATTTTCCTTTCAAAGTAATTAAATATCTACACTGGAATAATAACATATCAACCAAAGTAATTGAGAATGTACTAATTTCTCAGGTCCTAAGAATTTCAAGAATTTGCAGCAACAATTTGGACTTCAATTACCACATTAATATACTATTAGATAGTTTTCTAGAGAACGAAATTCCTTCTTCTTTCATCAAAAGAACTTTAAGAAAAATTATTCTGAATAATAGAGTAAGGTTGGCAGATCTGCTTTAATTTTCTACACAGTTAATAATATGATTCTGACCAATCAAAGCCGTAAGGAAGTTGGCTAGAGGATGCCTATTAACTACCTAAAGGAACCTTAGTGCTATGGATATGAAGGTCCTATTAAAACAAAAAATTAAATAATATAAACAAAATCACAAAAAAAGCTTAAAAATCTGTTAATAAAAGAAAATAAAAACAAATAAAAAAGAAAATATAAAAAAGAAAACTAGTTATTCATCACTAGGATAGCTATACTAAAAATAGTAAAACCAACATTAAAATTAATAAGATTCTGATTAATCTATAGAAGCTCACTAAGGTGATTTAATACATGCAAAGATTATTAAATACACTACTCGTGTATTTTATAATATTTCTCATGTATTCTGGAGAGTTAATTCTGCTCTTTCTGATCATACAGATCCACAGTCTTAAGTTTATATATTTTGTCTCTATTTAAAATCTCCGCGAGTTGGTTTCTTTCTGTATGAGGAGGCCATCAGCCCCACCCTCACTGCCCCCCAGCGACTAGGGAGTGGCAGAAGTGTTACGGAAGAGGTCAGCCATGTTTTACTCTTGTGAGGAGAAAGTTTAGTCGCACAAGAGGTAAGCTCTCTTCCTTGTATTTGGGTTTTAGGTTTTATAAGTTCAATGTTTGTACTTCATGTACTTTTTCTCTGTTGATTTTTTGCTTTTTCAGCTTTTAGGCACTGGCTTGTCTGTTAACATTTTTGCGGGTTTTAACTCTTTCTTTTCTTGGTAACTTTGCGCGTCTTTTGGGGTACCTAGGAACAGCAGATGGCTTAGCTTGTTCCTTTTCTTTGCGCTGTATTTTCAAAGTAGTTAAGTTCTTAATAACTAATTAATTATGCACTTAAAGCACTGCTGAAATACTTTGTACATATTGCAACTAACTGTTTAAGTCATATAACTTTCACAAAGTTTTCTTTAGTTAATTATTGTCTTTAACTTATTCTCGTTTTCGTGCTGTCATAAGTTGTAGAGTAGGGGGTTTTAGACTCAAGTTTTCTTTCAAAAATCTGTTTTTTAAAAATTAATATTTCCTTTTTTAATTGCAATGAAAAAATTTGGATTTCTTTTGCATTGTTTTTCAGGTTTAAATTCTCTCTCAAACGAACATGGCATTTCGTTATAGCTGAAAATTATTTCTAATTATAATGTCACTCTCACAGCTTGAGTTCTCTTTAATCTTCTTCTCTCTGTTTAATAGTAACAGATGAAGAGCATGGGTCGGGCCAGGAAGGTTAATGGATGCAAGCGAAATTGTTAACTAGTGCTAGGTCATACAACTCTGCGGAGGACATGACATATATATATTTTTAAAACAATTTTAGGTGGGAATGTTACTTGCATCTATGGCCTTGCAGAAACCCATTTCCAACTAGGTCTTTGTGGAAGTGAGAAAATGCAGAGTTTTTGCTGGTCCTTGATAAAGCCAAGGCTCAGTATTCTCGACACCTTCTACATTCAGTTGTTTTATTTTATTTTTTTATCTTTTCTCCTTTTACTCACACCGGTAGATGCATAACCTTTTTTATGTTGTACTTGGTGTGAGTCAAAATTATATATGTATTTTTTTGCTTAGGTATCTTCTTAATAGAATGTGAATTCTGAATTTTCAAAACTGCTGCGTTGCGCGTTTTGATCTTCAGGTTATTTTGCAACTTTCGTTTTAAATTCTAAAGTTTTTCCTTAGTCTTCAGTTTTGCTCTTCAGTATATATATATATAT
Organism: Macrothele yani; assembly: GCA_039090855.1. NCBI lineage: Eukaryota > Metazoa > Arthropoda > Arachnida > Araneae > Macrothelidae > Macrothele > Macrothele yani. Next base: position 95,297,881 of record CM076993.1, read on the forward strand.
ATATATATATAAAAGCTATCCAAAGTAGTTCATACACTCGACGTGGATCAGGAACAACAAACAGAAGTCATCGCTCTTTCCACGTTAATAAGTGAGTCCCGGAAAAATTATCATTGGCCGACACCGGGAATCGAACCCAGGTCTTCCAGCTACGCGCCGGACATGCTACCACTGTACGATGAGAATTTTTCCGTGACGCACTGCACGAAGCGAATTTTTCCGTGACCTCACTGCACGATGAGAATTTTTCCGTGACTCACTTATTAACGTAGAAAGAGCGATTACTTCTGTTTGGTGTTCCTGATCCACATCGGGTGTATGAATTAATTTTTCAATCGCCTCCTAGTTATTTGTTCAGTTGCAGCTTTCCATCTTTGGTGAATCCCTAACATTGTGCGGGGCTCCATGAAGCAACCTGCAAGTGGCTTGGCAGTTAGTCGTATGCGAGTCTGGAGGAATTCGAGGCCGCTGTGGTGCAGTGGTAGCATGTCCGGCGCGTAACTGGAAGACCCTGGGTTCGATTCCCGGTGACGGCCGATGAGAATTTTTCCGGGACTCACTTATTAACGTGGAAAGAGCGATGACTTCTATTTGGGCTATCCAAAGTACCCTGATTTACCTCAGTTATTTATAAAACTGGAATAATGTCGAACCTTATACATACCAGATTTTTCCTCTGTATCACAGGACAATGTCTGAAACTGAATTTGAATAAAAACGTCAAGAAATAGAGCATTTAATGCATTTCTTGTGTGTTAGAGAGCTCGTGCACACAGTGACTACTTGGGTTAAAAACGTTGTTTGACGCTGTTTTTCAAAAGAAGTATTTAGCGGTGCCATTTTGAAAAATAATTCCACCCTAGTAGCTCTGAAAGCATAGCTTGCAGTGGACAAAAAAAAAAAAAAAATCAACTGCACTTAATTGAGAAGAATCCGTAGCAATACTGTTCTGTAAAAAAGAATCTATCATACGACAGTTCCCCACTCTAAACGCCCTTATTCTATTTTCCGCCCGATGGCCAAATACATCCTTCCATGAACTACCGTAACGAGAAATGCGCTATTACCCCACCGAAATCCCTTTACCCCATGAAACAAACGCCTGTACTTAGTGGAAACTTCTGCTCCCTTTCATGCTGTTTTTATTACCCTAATAAAGATGCCGCCTTTTCTCACGAATATTACCGTTTCCGACGAGCTGTTGGCGTTGCTGTCGTGCATCGTTCCTTCAGTCTTTTGGCCTACGGCTGATTCTCTGGTTTTGGGCTTTTGTTAGCTTAGGACTGATGGTACGTGCCTCCACAATACTCCCACCCACGTAAATCATTAAGTTGTTTGACGTATTATTTCCTAATGGCCTAACACCCCTGCAGGGAACAGGCGACAAGATTACCTCAACTAGAGTAATGTTATCTTAATGATGTTGCTGTGACACCTGACCCCCTCATCGGGAAAAAAATGGAATCGAAGAAAGATGGTTTTTTCGCTTTGACAATAAAATATTTAAGAAAATTCCCATCTGCCCCTTTTTTTTTAAGTGGAAAAATATTACATTAGTAAAGGTAAGCTAATAATACAAGAAAAGGCTTATTTTGATTGGGAGGGCTTTGCGCTTCTTGGGGAGGGGGGGGGGCTTGAACCCCAAAAATTGGTCTAACGACGCCACGGAAATGCGCCGTATGAAGATCACAGGGATGACGTCACTAACGATGTGAGGTATATAAAGTGATGCAGTACGATGTCGGCTATTGTAACCGGGGCTTCCATACTTATCAAAAGCGAGATTCTGAGCCATTTTTAGAGATAGTGAATTGTAGTCATTTTCTTTCAATTCCCGCCATTTTGATGGGAACGGCAGCGACAGGCAAAGTACCTTTTTTCCCACGCGTCGCAGCAGAGGGGGTGTTAGATTTATAGTTTCGTCGATGTGAGAAGAATGAAACTGGACATTATTGCTTTTCTGCTGTCCCAGGGAAAGCGGCGAAGCGAGTAGAGGGGGCCAGTGAGCCAATTAATGAATCTTGCGTTTTTCGGAGAGGAGGCATTTTGAGGGTGTAGCTGAGAAAACTCGGTGGCAGAAGATCGACGTGGCAGGAGATGTTTAGCGGGGGTGCAGCATCTTCGGGACGAATGGAAGTAGGGAGATTTGAGGCCAATGATGAGAGAGACGGAAGGAGGTTATGAGGGGTGAATATGTAGAAAGAACGGAGATCAGGACAAGGCTTAAAGACATTCCCCGTAACATCTGAATAAAAGTCTTCCTCACTGCAAAATTTAGCCTCAGTCGATACACTCTTCTATAATTTGTATTTTATTTATCTGCTCCAGTTGGGAGAATTACGAATTATACCACCGATACCGAACTTACTGCAAAGGAAGCATCTAACGAACCCACCACACAGGGCGCTGTAATAGAACTCAGCACCAAGCCCTGTAACATATGAATGGCCCCACATAACATCTGAATAAAAGTCTTCCTCACTGCCAAATTTAGCCTCAGTCGATACACTCTTCTATAATTTGTATTGTATTTATCTGCTCCAGTTGGGAGAATTACGGATTATACCACCGATAGGGAACTTACTGCAAAGGAAGCATCAAACAAACTCTCCACACAGGGCGCTGTAATAGAACTCAGCACCAAGCCCTGTAACACCATCACGTAGCAATGCCATAGTCGCAAGTAAAACAGCTGTTGTGGAGTAATTTTTGACAATGCCAGATCTCAGTGAACTCTAAAAAAGGCATGATTATTGGTGAACTCTAAAAAGGCATGACTATTGCACCAAGCCCTGTAACGGTATCACGTAGCAATGCCATAGTCGCAGGTGAAACAGCTGTTGTGGAGTAATTCTTGACAATGCCAGATCTCAGTGAACTCTAAAAAAGGCATGATTATTGGTGAACTCTAAAAAGGCATGATTATTGCACCAATCCCTGTAACACTATCACGTAGCAATGCCAAAGTCGCAGGTAAAACAGCTGTTGTGGATTAATTTTTCACAATGCCAGATCTCAGTGATCTCTAAAGAAGGCATGATTATTGGTGAACTCTAAAAATGCATGATTATTGCACCAATCCCTGTAACACTATCGCGTAGCAATGCCATAGTCGCAGGTGAAACAGCTGTTGTGGAGTAATTTTTGACAATGCCAGATCTCAGTGAACTCTAAAAAAGGCATGATTATTGGTGAACTCTAAAAAGGCATGATTATTGCACCAAGCCCCGTCACGTAGCAATGCCATAGTCGCAGGTGAAACATCTGTTGTGGAGTAATTCTTCTAAATGCCAGATCTCAGTGAACTCTAAAAAGGCATTATTATTGCACCAAGCCCTGTAAGAGTATCACGTAGCAATGCTATAGTCGTAGGTGAAACAGCTGTTGTGGAGTAATTCTTCACAATGCCAGATCTCAGTGAACTCTAAAAAAGGCATGATAATTGGTGAACTCTAAAAAAGCCATGATTATTGGTGCGCGTCTCGCAGGAGCTTCAATAACCAGAACGGCAGAAGCAGTAGGTGTAACGCGAGGAACTGTATAGAAAATTGTGACTACCTATCAAAAAGACATGGCGTTGCCTCCTAACGTGAAAATTATGGACGCCATACGAAGATGTGTGACGTACTACAGAGGTAAAGCACGTGTCAAGACGACAAATCTGCAGCAATACATTCCGTCCGCGTAGCTTAGTTGGGAGATCAACTTACTCCGGAGGGAGTGGGAGCGGTTTCGATCTCCGTCACGGAAAAATTTGTATTTTCACATTGGCGCCCGAACTTACAAATGGCTGTACTGGCCTTTTGGTTATTCCAAAAATATGTGATGTTTGTTCCACACATCATCTGGATTCGATGAAAAATTCGTTCTTCGCTTAAAAAAGGAGAAAAAATTAAGATGGTGATTATGTGACGCACTACAGAGGTAAAGCACGTGTCAAGACGACAAATCTGCAGCAATACATTCCATTTGTGGGGCTTTGTTGGGAGAGCAACTTACTCCGGAGTGAGACGGCGCGACTTCAATCTCCGTCACGGGCAAATCTGTGCTTCCACAGTGGCGACCGAACATAAAAATGGATGCCTTGGCCGTTGGATTCTTCTAAAAATGTGTGATGTTTGTTCCACACATCGTCTAGAATTAATGAAAATTCGTTCTTCACTTCGAAAGGAAAGAAATAAAAATAAGAGAGAGATGATGCGACTTATTACAGATGTGAAGCACGTGTCAAGACGACAAATCTTCCGTTATACATTCCGTCCGTGTAGCTTAGTTGGGAGAACAACTTACTCCGGAGTGGGGGGAGGGGGGATTTTATCTTCGTTACGGACGAACTTGTGTTTCTATACATATGTCAGATATAGGGATAGGCAAACATTGGCACGGATTGTACAACGGAAGTACAAGATCACAGCACCACAAATATCAGCAGAGTTGAACACCAGTCGCAATGATCCCGTTTCCGTTATAACAGTTTGTCGAGAACTCCATCGTTTCGGTATTTTTATGGCCATGCTGTAATCCACAATCCTCTGATTACCAACGTCAATGCAACAAAACGTGTAAGGTGGTACAAAGTACATAAAAAACTGGGATGCTAAAGACTCGCAGCCTTCATTCTGGTCTGATCAATCGTGCTTCGCAATGTTTCCCACCACGGATAGTCTGCATCTGGCGAAAACCTGCAGAAGCGTACCTGCTGCTTGGTTGCGACTGTGACACATAGAGGGGTGGAATATTCAAAGCAAACAGATTATAGATTCTGAATTTGCTTGTGACACTTACTGATCATCCATGTAAAACCTGTCAGAAAAGTTGAAAATTTCATCGCCCTGGAGCGGGAATTGAACCCGCATCTCCAAATTTTTGTTCGAGCATGCTAACCGTTACACCACCCAGAACAGTGAAGTTCCAAGCAACTGAGACTAAGCAACCTTAGCTTAGGAATCTGAACATCCTTCAGATTTACACTAGTCGAAACACCGTTTCTTCCTCATAGCGTTATTTCGATCCAACTCCCAGATCCAACATCTCTCAGAAAACTTGAAAGACTAGCGAATCCTGTATTGGTTATATTCAAATCAATCGGAAACTTGAAATTTGGTCATTCTTGGTGGTTCAGGATCGTTCTGGGTGTTTATAAGATTCGGTAGTCACTAAGCGACTAGCGAATTCTGTGATGGTTATATTCAAATTAATCGGAAACTTGAAATTTGGTCATTCTGGGTGGTTCAGGATCGTTCTGGGTGGTTAAAAGATTCGGTAGTCACTAAGCGACTAGCGAATTCTGTGATGGTTATATTCAAATTAATCGGAAACTTGAAATTTGGTCATTCTGGGTGGTTCAGGATCGTTCTGGGTGGTTAAAAGATTCGGTAGTCACTAAGCGACTAGCGAATTCTGTGATGGTTATATTCAAATTAATCGGAAACTTGAAATTTGGTCATTCTATGTAGTTCAGGATCGTTCTGGGTGGTTATAGGATTCAGTAGTCACTAAGCGACTAGCGAACTCTGTGATGGTTATATTAAAATTAATGGGAAACTTGAAACTCGGCCGTTATGAATGGTGTAGTTAGTGGTCAGCATACTCGGGCGCTATCCGCGGGACGCGGGTTCGATTTCCACTCCAGGACGACGAAATTTTAAAGTTTTCGGATATTATCTGCTTAGCATCCATGTCATATTTACACCAATAAATGGATTCACAACTTCCAAATTACGTAACAGTTATTCTTCTTAACTGTATGATCCTGTAAACTTTGTCACTATAAACGTGAAACAACCTCGATCTGTATTCCAAGTCGAAGTGCTTCTGTTCTGTAAGCCTGGGGTGGTCCTACGGTTTATTAATAAAAAAATTCTCCACGAACAGTGTTTCCATTATTTTGAAAAACCCCTGTATGTATATTCTATTTTTCGCTGAATTTTTCCTTCTAAAAATCTTCTTTAAAATAATGTTTTTCGCGTCGGAAAGGATTCAAAAGACGTGCTCATTACACGAGAGAACTAGGTGTCATCTTTGTTCTTTTTTTATTTGAGGTTTAACGACCCCCGTGAGCAACTCAAGGGGCTATAAGCAGTCACCCGTCCCTAATTTAGGGTCACTGGCTCCAGGGAAGGGAGAGAGCCAGTGCCGTAAGACAAACACAACATCCATGCCTCACCGGGATTCGAACCCGTACCCCCCTTTTTTTTTTTTTTTTTTTGATTGAAGGTTTAACGACCACCGTGAGCAACTCAATGGGCTATAAGCAGTCGCCCGTCCCTAATTTAGGGTCACTGGTTCCAGGGAAGGGAGAGAGCCAGTGCCGTAAGACAAACACAACATCCATGCCTGACCGGGATTCGAACCCGGACCTCTTTCGGACGAATGATCAGAGGCCATCGCTTAGACCACTGCACCACCGGCGGCTTTCTTGTTTTGATTTTGGAGAAATTTTAATTTCGTAATCACACAGTTTTAATGGGGGTTACGTACAAGACCTGAGTATGACGAGCACGTCTAGTGAGGAGCATTAGTGAACTTTTTCTCCTGGTTTGCCCCCCACCCCCTGTTGTTGCTCTCAGCCGTCGGTTGCTAATGGAATCAAGCAAAATAAGACAAAAAGCGAAGCTTAGTTTTGTAAGAAATATAAAGTGCGAAGCGGACATTTTTAAGAAGACAAAGATTGCTTTAAGACGGATGCTGAAGGCCAAGAGGACTGACAGAGGTAAAAACAAAAAAATACAAAAATCACTGCTGCCTGTTGAACTTTGTGTGCTTCTTTTGCTGTCGACTGGCGAGCACATAAACGCTGAGATTTATACTTGATCGAAGTTCACGATTCTACTCACCATGCAAGCACATGACAGGATACGTCATTAATTGAACGCATCTGGAACATAATTGAACGACGTCTGGAGTCACATCTGCGGTCTGCTTACTTGGTGCACGAACTCGGCGGGAAGTGAAGGAACTTTGTAACGGCATTCCACCGAAAAGCCTCTCATACCTGTACGACATAATATCGCATTGGACTGCTTTAACACTACAGCGCCGGTGTTGTCCAGTAGCACCAACGAATCCTGACCTCCTCCCAAGAGACACTTCTTTTTTAACTAATTCAGTCTTAACTGGAATATTATAGTAAGGCAAAGAGAGAATTTTGTTGATATTGTTGATTTAGTTTCACGGCTCCATTTTATGACCCCTGCAACGGCTTCTTGTGGGACGGAAAAAGAGAGAGAAAAAAGGTTGAAAAACAACAAAACAAAATCTGATACTGCGATGATTGCTCCCTTCGATTTCGACATTTGTGAAAACGCAAATTCTTCTATGACGAAGGTCAAACACGCTCCTCCTCGCTTTAGGGCCAGTTGTTTTAACCGACTAAACTACAACGACGGAATCAGGGCCGGTGCTAAGGTGCCTAACGCCCTAGGCAAGCCTACAACAGCCTTGCGCCCCCAAAATTTATGTTATTCATTTGGGTAGCTAAACATTTTGCATTTATTCAATAATTTAAAATTTGGAAGTTGACAATCCGATTTTTGGTGTAAATGTGACAAAAGATGGTAAGTCAGATAATATCCGAAAACTTGAAAATTTCATCGTCCTGGAGCGGGAATCGAATCCGCGTCTACCAGATAGCGCCCGGGTATGTTAGGACTTACCATCCTTGTCACATTTACACCAAAAATCGGATTGTCATCTTCCAAATTTTTATTATATGATGTAATCCCGTATTCCATTCATGGTTTATCTGCTCCTCCGGGCAATCACGGGATAGGATTCTTAACCTCAGGATTCGCTAAACATGAATGCCGGTTGCTTCGACTAGCGCATCCTGTGATGGTTATATTCAAATTAATCGGAAACTTGAGACTTGGTCGTTCTGGGTGGTGTAGTGGTTAGCATACCCGGGCGCTATATGGGAGACGCGGTTCGATTCCCGCTCCGGGACGATGACATTTTCAAGGTTTCGGATATTATCTGACTTACCATCCTTATCACATTTACACCAAAAATCGGATTGTCATCTTCCAAATTTGTATTATATGGTTTAATCCCGTATTCCATTCACAATAATTTCAAGATGCAAATATACAATGTAAACAACAGCCATTAACTTTTTGGTCCAATGTAAAGTAAAATTAAATTAGAATTTAACTTTGCATGCTTTATTGTTGGCAAAATTACTACAAGTTTTTCGAATCTATGTTACGTGGTAATTTCTTATTCGATCAATAGCAAGGAAAACCCAACAAGGATTTTCTTAGATCCAAAAAAAAAAAGAAAAAAAAAAAGGAAAGGAAATAGGAATTAATATAGTAGTTGATCCTCTCTTACTCTTGCCCCTGTTCACAATAGAAAATAGTCTGAGTGTGACAGTTGCTAATCTTTAGGCGTTGAACATGGCCACTATTTGTCACACAAGTGGACAGTCTTGATATTGAAAACCGCAGATAGTACAGAATCCACTTTTTTTAAAAATGTTGTGCGGTCCTCAGTCGCCGGGACTGTCTTGAGGACGGCACAAAATTTATATATACAGGGGGATTCAGAACTCATGGGACAAACTTTAAGGAGTGGTAGAGCACACTGCAACAAACATGTTTTGTATAGGAATGTATAGGCGCAAGTGACGCGTTGAGGCACAAACACAAGAAATATACATGAAAGGAAGCATAAATTGTGTACTTACAGCATCGTTGACAAGCGCTTCTTTACAGCAATGTTTACAATAATTGCTCAAAATTGCGTCCACCTACAGTAATTAATACATGCGTGGCAGCGTCGACGGAGTGATTGGTGTACAGTTTCAAAGATGCCAGGTATCAGCCGCAGCGGATATTCGAGCGACGAGGTCCTCAACAGAGTCAACTGGAGTCTCGTAAACGAGGGCCTTCAGATGTCCCCATAAGAAGTAATCGAGTCTCGTAAACGAGGGCCTGTAGATGTCCCCATAAGTAATCAAGCTCGATTAATCGGGCGATCGGGGTGGCCAACGGACTGGTCCACCACGGCCAATCCATCGCGCCCCAAAAGTGGCATCCAAGTAATTGCGCATATTAATGCTGAAATGGGCTGACGCCCCATCATACTGAAACCACAGTCCTTGTCGGACGGCCAGTGGTACATCTTGAAGCAATTCTGGTAAAACCTCTCCCAGAAAAATACGATAACATCCGCCATCGAGTCGCGTTGGTAGTAGATATGGGCCAAGCAGGAAGTTGTTCACAATACCCGCCCACACATTCACAGAGAATCGTTCTTGGTACGTCGACGCTACCACGGATGTATTACTGTTGATGGACCCAATTTTGAGCAATTATTGTAAACATTGCTGTAAAGCAGCACTTGTCAACGATGCTGTAAATACACAATTCACATTTCCTTTCATGTCTATTTCTTGTGTTTGTGCCTCAACGCGTCACTTGCGCCCGTACATTCCTATACAAAAAATGTTTGTTGCAGTGTGCTCTACCACCCCTTAAAGTTTGCCCCATGATTTCTGAATCACCCTGTATATATGCATATTATTACCTACTACAGAGAGACGGGCCTGGTTTATGACAGTTTCTCGACACATGCACGCTTTCGCATCGGCGTCGGATTTACTGCAAGTTGATTTACCCAATCTATATAAACGCAGGTCTCAGTTTCTCTTTTACTGAAGGAATAAGAATTCGCTAGTTATATGGAATATCGAACGGACAACAGAAAATTGTCTTTGTTTTTAACGTTTTTATTTTTTTTTCTCATTTATTGACTCATCCGATTTTACAGACTCTAAATTTTGGCGCCCCCAAAATGTTTGCTCCCTAGGTAGCCGCCTATAGTGGTTGAAACAGCCCTGGACGGAATGGATTGCTGAAGATTTGTCGTCTTGCTTCACCTTTGTATTACGTCACATCATCTCCCTTTCATTTTTCCTGGGTTTTTTTTAAGCGAAGAAAGAATTTTCATTAATTCCAGATGATGTGTGGAACAAACCTCACACAGCAGCCCCGGTGGCGCAGTGGTCTAAGCGACGGCCTCTGATCATTCGTTCGAAAGGGGTCCGGGTTCGAATCCCGGTGAGGTATGGATATGTTGTGTTTGTCTTACGGCACTGGCTCTCTCCCTTCCGTGGAACCAGTGACCCTAAATTAGAGACGGGCGACTGCCTTGCGTATATAGCCCATTGAATTGCTCACGATGGTCGTTAAAACCTCCAATCAAAAAAAAAAAAAAAAAAAAACCTCACACATTTTTCGAAGAACCCAACGACCAGCAGATCTATTTTCCACAATCGAGAGCCAACATGAAAACACAAATTTGTCGGTGACGAAGTTCGAGCCTCCTCGCTCCGGAGTCAGCTATTCTAACCGACTAAACTACACCGACAGAATGTATCGCTCCAGATTTGTCGTCTTGACATGTGCTTCACCTCTGCAGTACGTCACACATTTACCTGACTAATATAGAGCCACTGGTTCTGGGGAAAGGAGGAAGTACTAAGGCCGTAGGACAGGAACACCACCCATTAGAGGCCTGCAACGGCCTGTAGTGGAAGGTTTAGCATTTTACTCCTGGATTAAAGAAAATGTTTTCGTCTCACAAAACGAAGATTGATGTGTTAAATAATAACGAGATAGCGAAAATCACTAAGTGAAATGAAAGACATGGAAGACCATTTGCCACCACGTGCGTGCATTAATTACAGCTGAAACGTACAAGCCGGACGCATATAGGCGTTCTGCGCCCTAGTAGAACGATCGAGCTATTTTAGCCAATCACGACGACGAATGCGAATTAATGACGATTTCCGGAAGTCGGATGGACTGAGATCAGGGCTGTATGGTGGATCGGATAAAGTTTCCCAGCCATATTTCGACAGAGGACCCCGTACCGACGCAGCACCATGACACGATGCGTTGTCATGCAACAAGATCGCTCCCGCTTCCGACAAGTTGGGGCGATTCTGAAGAATTTTCGGTCTCAGTTATGTCCTCAGAAAGAAATTGTGCATCGATCAAGAGTTCCTTCACCACAAACTTCTTGCAAGGCAGAGTGGACCTGTGTCGGAGTCCCCCCCCCCCCTCAGAGTTTTTATTTCCACGTACGAGCTCTAGTTTAACGCAGTGACTGTACCCGAGGAGCTACACGCTTCCATTTCCAAACTCTCCCACGTCCACACAGCAAATGATAGCGCGTCGTTCTGACACCACTACGTTGCGGAGAGTCTGACCTTGACATGACACAATCATTTTCCTGACTGCATCATCCGCTTCCGTTTTAGATTAACGTGTGCAGAACTTTTGTTATCACCCTCGTATACTCTCATCATACTCTACTCTGTCCTCCGAAATGCAATAAGATTTAATTATGATTTTTCTACTGTAATTTTCCAGGTTTTTTTACTCGAAATTTCCAACTTTTCCGTATAAAAGCGTATCCAGAAGTTCTACAGAAAAACTAGCAATCAGAATAAGTGTTATCGCGAAAATTTCTGTAGTAACTTCAAAGGACAGAAAGGGCACGATCCGTTTTCCACGGGTGGGCAAATATTCTTTCTTCCCCCTTATATCCGCGCCCATGACTGTGGGGAGGGTAGTGATCATATTCAAATTCAAGTGATCACATTCACATTCAAATATCCAATGTGTTTGTAACGTACCAGGAGATGTGACGTACCTGCCAGAAGGACGCATAAAGGCAGATAGGAATCAGAATAAAACGTCCGCGTAGCTCAATTGGTAGAGTGACTTATTCCGGAATGAGGGGATCCGGGTTCGAATCCTGGCGTGGACAGAAATGACGGAGAAATTTACTTCGTTATAATGGCGCCCGAACTATCCGGATGACCCGACCGTTCAAAATCTCGCAATGGTGTGATGTTATTTCCACACCGCGAGATAGGAAAAATAAGAGAATCCCTTCTCCAGCACTTCGAAAAAAATAAAAAATAAAAAATAAAAATAAAAAAATAAAGGGGAGATGATGTAACGTACCAGGAGATGTGACGTACCTGCCAGAAGGACGCATAAAGACTGATAGGAATCAGAATAAAACGTCCGCGTAGCTCAATTGGTAGAGTGACTTATTCCGGAATGAGGGGATCCGGGTTCGAATCCTGGCGTGGACAGAAGCGACGGAGAAATTTACTTCGTTATATGTTTTACGTCAAAAGATGTGCTAAAAGAATGAATGATTTCGAACTGGCATATGCACAGTCGAGTCACATTATTATGACCGCCTCCTACTTTTGATGTCAACAGCGCGTAGCCAATGAAAGAAGGCGCGTGTCGTGAGCTGGCTTGGAGGGGATATAAGGTGTGCTGTGGGCATTCTGAAAACATATCACTCGTTGCTGTCATGGAAAAAGGAGCAATTTATCAGATTTGCAAAAAGGGATGATTATCGGCTTTCGGGCCAAGGGTGGCAGTATTTCTGAAACAGCGCAGTTTGTAAACTGTTCGCGTGCGGCTGTGGTTAAGTGTATCGTGATTAGAGAAATGGCACCATTGCGAATAAACGACGTGGAAACTGCGGAACCCCACGTGCCATTGATGTCGAAGGTGCGCGAGGGCCTATCGACGCGCTACAGTGGAGCAACTCACTGGCCGAATGAACTAGGGGGCTACCGAAAGTGTGTCTAAAACGACAGTTGAGCGAACCCTACGGCGTATGGGGGCTCCAATGCAAATTGATGGTCACCGCACCTATGCTAACGAAGGTGCATCGGCAGAAGAGGCTTACATTTGTACAGCAGTATCGGAAATGGACCTCCGCTGATTGGCAAAGGATTGCCTTCTCCGATGAGTCACGTTTTCTGCTTCATCGAACGGATGGACATTGGCATATAAGGCAAGAAACATCAAAGAACAAACACTCTTCAACCATTACTGGAAGAACACAAGCTGGTGGGGGTAGCGTTATGGTCTTGGGAATGTTCTCGTGGCATTCTCTGGGTCTACTCATACCTGTGGAAGGGGCTATGGACCGAATTCGTTATGAATCCATCCTTGCAGACCACGTACACCCATACATGCTGATTGTCGCCCCTGGGGCAGATGGGATCTTCCAGAACGACAGTGTGACGTGTCACACAGCTAGAAATGTCCGAGAGTGGTTGGAAGAGCATGATGAAGACTTCAAAGTATTTCTCTGGCTCCCTTATTCCCCAGAGATAAACCCAATTGAGCATCTGTGGGACCACTTCGATCGTGTTGTTCGCTCTATGGATTCTCCACCACGTACCCTCCACCAGCTGTCAGATGCACTGGAATCGGCATGATCCACATACCTGTGGACACCTTCCAGCACCTTATTAAGTCACTCCTAGCCCATCTAGCTGCTGTCTGCGCTGCATACCGCGGTTACTCTGGATATTAGCTGGTGGTCACAATAATGTGACTCGACCGTTTATTTAGAGAATTTGCCCTAATAGTTTTATATATGGGGTAGCAAAATGAAATAATCAGTTCTGACGAACTTCGATCGAGTCTGGGTAACAATTTCTCACAAGTAATCCTAGTATTTCGAAGTCTTTTTCTTCTCTAATAATAATAATATTTTTACATCCTATAAACACCCACGGTCTCATTTAAATATCTAGCAACGTTCACTTTAGCTTGGATGACAAATAAAAAACAATTTATCGTTTTGAGGCAAGTTCACCGCTGGTGTTTGTTGCCGAACGTATTAAATATGGGCAGTGGTAGTTGTAGTACCGACTCCAGAACACATGATACTTCATTCGTCTTTCAGAGAGAAAGGACAAAAAAACTGAACAAAAGTCCTTCAACTGCCACTGAATGACAGAGATGATTTCTTCTTTCTTAATGCGGGTGATTGACGCCGAAAGCCATGATTCCATTGCCTCAAATGGATCCCTCTCAACTGCAGTCATTCTTTTGTCTCGCGGTTAGCGTAAATGAGAACAAAATTCATACACACGACATCCTCTTCAGTGAATGGAGGATCCAATAGGCTAAAAACATAGAGGCCAAGCCTTGATTCTCTTCTGCATTTTTTTTTTTTTTTTCATATCTCATTGTGTTTTCAACTTCGCGCATCCGTCATTTTTAAATTTGATGCAGCCATCCTCTTAAAGCCCACTTAAAACACTTCATTGTTTCATTGACGTGATTTCAAATGATGTGATTTTCTAGTCGCCGATGCATTGACGTTAACTATTAAGTTAATGCATTTTAAGCAGAGGTTGCAAAATGTTTTCAGTTGGCTTTGACAGTATAAAATGTATGCTCTGAATCACGGGAGTAGAATCGTATGGAGATGGGGGACGTGTTCCGTCATATTTTATTTTAGATCGTCATGTAACCAATTTGCGAATCCAGTGGGGGACGACTGGGGCTACCCGCCCCACTCCAAAGCAGGTTTTCCCTTTAATGGCTAATATCTAAATAATTAATGAATTTATTTTTGTAAAATTATAGTAATAAATCAACAGGTTTTCGTAAACGTTTTCATAACAACTAAAATTTGCTGTAAATTTGGAGATAAAATGTTAAGTTCTAAATTCAGCAGAAAAGACAACAAAAAAACAACAACAAAAAAAACAACAGAAAAGTAGAGGTTGAGAAACAGAGCAAAATGAAAGCGGAAGTGAATGAGATTTTGGTTGATCATGAAAAGCAATGGCTAAGCTTTGTTCTGCTTGATTGGTATTATCTGCAGAGGCGTAACTAGGGTGGGGCAGCTGCACCCTGCGCAGCTGAAGAGAAGGCGTAATACTAGCTGCTTCCAGTCTGATTAAAAGTGGAATCAAAACTTTTGTACAAGTTTCTGGTACATATTTTTCGGGCCATACGTCGTCATTTTTGCATTTACAGAATTTGCTTATATGTTTCGCCAGCTTCCGTAGCATTGACAGCTTAAAATGCGCAATTCTTCCTCAAAATGTTCAAGGGCTGTTAGTTGCTCACATTCAGAGTTGAAGGCGCGGTTGTACGTACGTTGCAAGCAAGATAAAGATGTCATTCACATTGTTGAAGATCCTCCGCTGGCAATTCTATCATTACTGTGCCTCACATTCAGAATTCAAGGCCCGGTTGTATATACATTGCAAGAAAAAGATGTCATTCACTTTAATGTTAGTTGCTCACATTGAGAATCGAAGGCACGGTTGTATGTACGTTGCAAGATAAAGATGTAATTCACATAGTTGAAGAATCTCCGCAGGCAGTACTGTCATTACTGTGGAACACATTCAGAATTGTAGCCGCGGTTGTATATATGTTGCAAGATAAAGGTGTCATTCACATTGTAGGAGATCCTCCGCTGGCTATTCTATCACTACTGTGGCTCACATTCAGAATTGAAGGCCTGGTTGTATGTACATTGCAAGTAAAAGATGTCATTCACTTTAATGTTAGTTGCTCACATTGAGAATCGAAGGCACGGTTGTATGTACGTTGCAAGATAAAGATATCATTCACATAGTTAAAGATTCTCCGCAGGCAGAACTGTCAATACTGTGGAACACATTCAGAATAATAGGCGCGGTTGTACATATGTTGCAAGATAAAGGTGTCATTCACATTGTAGAAGATCCTCCGCGGGCTATTCTATCATTACTGTGGCTCACATTCAGAACTGGAAGCGCGGTTGTACGTGCGTTGCAAGACAAAGATGTCATTCACATTGCTGTTCGTTGCTCACATTGAGAATTGAAGGAGCGGCTGTACGTACGTTGCAAGATAAAGATGTCATTCACATTGCCGTTCGTTGCTCACACTGAGAATTGAAGGCGCGGCTGTACGTACGTTGCAAGATAAAGATCTCGTTCACATTGTCGAAAATTCTTTGCGGGCTATTCTGTCATTACTGTGACTGCCAGCCCCGTCTACCAGCTACATTCAGCCAGTTTGATCTGTTACCTGAAGACGTGAACTTCCAACCAGTTGGGAAAAGCTGTAGAAATACGCGTAGTTTGACTATTTGTTTGGGGGATATAATATAATAAATACCTCCGTAAACAACTAAATGGGCTATAAGCAGTCGCCTACCCCTAATTCAGGGTCAATGGGTCCAGTGAAGGGAGCGAGCTAGTGCCGTAGGACAAACACACCATTCCTGCCCCTCACCTCGGATGCACGGTTAGAAAGCAGCACCCCGTAGCACTCGTCCACCGGGGTGGCACATTTTGATTGTAACTCCCTCATAGAAACCATAGAGACACCATTGGGGTAAAATCACGCGTTCTAGTCCCAGATGAGGAATGGGTGGTGTGTTTGATCAACGACACTGGCACTTTCTCTTCCCAGGGGCCCTAAATTAGGGACTGACGACTGTTTATATTCCATGGAGTTACTCGAGGTGGTCGCTAAATTTCTGAAACGAAAAGAAAATGACAGATAGGAGTGCAATATTTTGCAGCTTGCCCCGGCCGCATAAATGTCCATAAATGTCGCCTCTGATTGTCTGGTGTCATTAGTAAATTGGGAGCAGGGAAAGACACCGTGTGGTGTAGACTTTGAAGTACGTGTGAGATAGTGTGGGTGACAGAGCGAAGTACATACCTCGACTGAGCCATAAACAAAAACTAGTAACAAATTTCCAAGCTGGAAAACTTTCTATTAAATTAACCCTCCTGAATAGAAGGGATCAAACTTTATTTTGAAAGATTTTACCCAGAAGCGAGATTTAAAAAAGCATCAAGTTGGTTTCCTCGAAAAGTGGGCAATTGAACGCTTGATTACATTTTGTGTTGGATTCCAGATAACGGAACGTAATATTATGCAAAAATAATGAGAAAGTATTGAAAACCCACAACCGTTCCGGTGGCACGATGGTTTAAGCACTGACTTCTGGCCATTCGTTGAAGATCGGTCTGAGCTTGAATCCCGGTGAGGCTACGGATGTTGTGTTTGTCTTACGGGCCTGGCTCTCTCCCTTCCCTGGAACCAATGACCCTAAATTAGGGACTGGCGATAGCCCATCGAGTTGGTCACGGAGGTTCTTTAACCACCACACAAAAGAAACCCCGAAATTCGTTTAAGTAGTGACTGTGAACTACGTGGATTGGTAGTTTCAGCAGAGATTCCTCCATCGTTGGCAGCACACCAGAAGCACTGTTTTAGGTACATACCTCCTGAGATTTTTATTTTTATTTTTATTTTTTTTATTTTTAAGCCATCAATACTTCGAAAGCAAATTTGATTTTAGTTCAAAAAATCGTCAGGCCAAAGCGATTTCCGAATGAAGTTCCTATTTTTGCTACTTTTGTTGGCAATCTTTTTCAATGAAAACAGTTTGCCCAAACTTTGACGGTACTCGGTGTTGTAACTACAAAATTTTGGCGCTGAAGCAAAATTTTACGCCTCGCCCCTCCTTCTGCTATATTTGCAAAACTAACAAAGAAAGCTAATATACAAATAGCCATTTTAACTTATAAAAACATTTTTTCATTGACAAAAAAGTCTTGTGTTTTTATAGTAGATTATAGATATATTCAAATCAAAAATCGTTCTTCCTACTTTTTGATTGGCAAAGTCATTAAATCTTTGATATTTAATTTATCTGCCTCTTGAGCTTCAGTGACAATTAATGAAAGATATACGTTGTTCCTGACACACTGTTTTTCGCAAATACACTGGCGGAAAGTAAAAAAAGAACATCAAGAAGGAGACGTCTGATACCAACGAAATTTATACAGCATAATAACGGAACACAGAGGATAACGTGATCAAAACATTATGGTAAAATACAGCTGTATTTGCTGGTAAACTGAAAAATAACATTTCCATGTAACATGGTTAGTACGAGGTTGAACCGCCATGAACTGCGTCACACTCTGCAATTCTGGCATGGAGTCTGTCGTACAGATGTTGGATGTAACTTTGGGGTATTGAGTTCCAAGCATCCTCAACCTGGACGCGTAAATCGGGGATGGTCGTGGCTGGCCGTGTAGACCGGATAAGTCGTTGTCTCATAAAATCCCACTCGTGCTCAATGGGGGACAAATCCGGTGAACGTGTAGGCCATTAAAGTTGTCTCACAACCTGAAGTGCATGTTGCGTTGCACGTGCCGTGTGTGGGCGTGCGTTATCTTGCTGGATAAACACCACGATGGACCGACCTTACAAATGGCACAACAACGGGCTGAATGATGTTGTTGATGTAGGAGGTGCTGTTTAACGTACCCGGTACAAACACTAGTTGTGTACGGGAGTGATAGCTGATCGCTCCCCACACCAGGAGACCAGGTGTAGGCCCTGTGTGTCGCTGGCGGATGCAAGAAGGGTGGAGACGCTCCCCTGTGCGTCTGCGAACACGCATACGGCCATCGGAGGCTCCCAAGTAGAATCTGCTTTCATCGCTGAACACGACAGATCGCCATTGCGTTCTCCGGTGCAGACGTTGGCGACACCACTGCAGCCGTTCCTGACGGTGGGCTGGAGTCAGAGGTACACATTTCCAAAGTCTTCCCAGCTCGTTACATTTCGTACGGATTTCAACGAGACCCTCCAATTCCACCCTCTAACATTTATTCCTTGAGATGATCATTCACAATCTTTGTGCTTCTTGCTAGTTGCTTTTGTCCGCTTGCCTCTTGCCATGGCGCCAAAGCAGAACGCTGTCGATTTGGATGCAAAAGTAAAAGCAACTGAAATATATGAAAAAGAAAGTATGAGTGTAATGCATTTAGCAGAGAAGTCAATGCTGAAAAAAAAACACAAATTTGTGACATTTTAAAGCAAAAAGACGAGAAAATAGAGCAGTCGTCGAAACGGTAACAGCTAAACGAAGAGATAAATGCGTCATTGTGAGTGTTACTGTTCAGAAATCAGCACTGGATTATTTAAAAAAAAAAACAACAGAAGTTTGTGGTGGGGGTACGTACGAACAATGCATTTTCTTAAGTAATCACTAATTATGTAGAATCTGTTATTAGCATGACAAAAATTCAAATGTTTGCATTTCAATAGCTTTCATGGATGCATCTGTATAAAACGGAAAATAATTCCAGTCCCTTCGATTCCGTCTTAGATAGGTTTCACTGTATTTCCTTCAACATTAGCTTATACTTAAAAGACATTTTCGCGATACAACTCCCTCCCAATAGCGTATGGGCGCCCCACCTTTATCTTTTCACAACAGCAGCAGCACTTTGCGTCATGGACTCTGGCAGGTGGTGGAAACGTTCGGTCTGTATTGCAGCCGATGATTCCAGGACAACCGTGCATAAAGCACCGAAAGTAGCCTATAGTGGGTTTTGAGCTCGAACGCATTTCTCCATTTCGTCCCATAGAAGCTCAATTTGTTTCAGATCCGTAGAGTGGGAGGTACATTCGAGAGTAGCAAGCTCACTGGAACTGTCATCCATGTTGGAAGATGAATCATAAACCCGTCTTGCAGCATTCGCATACATCGTTGTAAAGCGAAAGAAAGAGTTGTTGGTTATTTCAGACTCTGGACTGGGTTAAGCGCTGTCACGGATCACGTGATCCTGCTCCGTTCACATGCTTATGTCTTACTCGCAATCTGTGTTTGTGTTTCTCTGGCGCTGCATGTTTTTTTCCTTTTAAGTTCTTTGACAATTTTATCTTACTTTGTATGTCGCACAAAAGCATCAAGTAAATGCGATCTTGTAGCAACAAGTAAATATATAGCTGTAACGTATGAAAAATCTGTTTATTCGCGTAAATATACATAACAACACAATGCAAGCTTTCGCACACCAGACGAGTAGTTTCATCAGGTAATCGCTCACTGTAAAGTAAATGAAATTTAGAACGAGTTCATTTCTACCGACTTTCCTATTGTTCGGCACACGCTTTTGGGTGTTCCGCGCTCATAAATCTAGAATTGATGTAGTTGCGCGAGGTTTAATCTAAGCATCTATTACGTTTTATTTTGTTTAAGTTTTGAATTTTTAGGTAGAACTTCATTTCATTTCTTTAGAGTGAGCGACTGATTGATGAAGCCACCCGGCTAGTGTGCGAAAGTTTGCAGCCATACATACAGTGGAACCTCAGTTGTACTTTTTTCTAGAGGATGGCCTTAAAAAAATGTAATGAAATTCAAAATGTTGAATACTATTGTATTATTTTGAATGACTCAAAAAAAAAAAAAAGTTAGTAAAATCATGCAATGCATTGCTTATGATACGATTTCAAACATACCAGGAATCATTACTCAAATTATGAAGATAATGGCTGTGGAATAAATCTCGCTCCCGTGCCCTGACCTTTGACCTCATTTCGGTTATATTCAACAGAACCGGTTTAGTATACCTCCGGAACAAGATACTAAAGTTTTGTCATAATAGAAGCATTTTTACGTAAGGTATGACGCATAAGGGTGATGGAATGGATCCCGCTCCTGTGTCCTGATCTTTGATCCCATTTCCCCTTTTTCCAATAGGGTTCGTTCCCAGGTTGTCTCTTACCACATATTAAAATTTCATCGAAATCGAACCATTTTTACGGAAGTTATGACGCATAAGGGCAATGCAATGGTTCCCGCTCCTATGTCCTGGCCTTTGACCCCATTTCGCCCATTTTCAATAGGGTTCGTTCCCAGGTGATCCACTACCACATACTAAAATTTCATCGAAATCGAACCATTTTTACCTAAGTTATGACGCATAAGGACAATGGAATGGATCCCACTTCCTGACCTTTGACCCCATTTCGTTCATTTTCAATAGGGGGTCGTCCCCAGGTGATCCCTAACCACGTACTAAAATTTCATCGAAATCGAACCTTTTTACGCGAGTTATCGTGCGGACAGACAGACAGACGGACGGACGGACAGACAGACAGACGGACGGACGGACAGACAGACGGACGGACAAAGCTGGAGCATATACGCTTCTTCAATCTACGGTTGGAAAGCGTAAAAAAGGAGGAGAGAGGAGGACCTCGGAATTCCAGATTGCGCTATATAAGGCGTATATATCATCATCATCAACAACAGCCATTATCAATCCACTCCTGGATGAAGGTCTCCCCAAGTTTCTTCTACGAAGGTCTATCTTGCGCCAGTTTCCTCCATGTCACTCCCGCAGCTTTCGAATTTCATCTACCCATCTCCCATGTGGTCTTCTTCTGTCCCTTGGAATCCAGTCTTGAATTTCGGTTGTCCATCTGTGATCCGTTTTTCTGGCAACATGCCCAGCCGATTACCATTTCAAGGATTTTACTCTCATCATGATGCGTTCCACTCTTTTCATTTTCCTTGGGGTTCAACTTGTTGAAATTATATCGAAGTAGTGGACAAAATGATATAATTCAAATATCATGCTTCAAATGAATTCTTAATGCGATAGCTTATTTGAGGCATGTTTCAATGTCACGGATTTTATCACGGTCATTTGAAGCTTTAAAAACTCGTGAGAGAAAAATAGCTCAGTCTGAAGGAGTCCGAAGGGGCAGTCCCTGTTTTATCTCAAAAGAGGAGTCAAAGTACCATTGGCCGAATAAGCTACAGTTTTCAAAACTGGCCGCAAAATCCACTACTTCCGGGCAGAGAACGTGGTAGTAAAAGCGGTAATACCTGAATTTGGCCACAATGCTTCTGTTCAAGATTTAGTTATATCGTCTGCCCAAAAAGTCCTGAAGCGGAAATCAGTGCAGATGCGGTTGACTGATGGAATTTATTACACTTTTCATTAATGAGGAAGAGCATATCACGTATGCATGCTCGAGTAACTAGCTAATTCATCCTGTCTATGATTGCACTTGAAAGGATGTCATCAAATTTTCCTAACTCTGATGACAGTGAAGAAATAATTCTTAGCTTGAACGCTTTAAGGAGTTTGTTTCAAGATTAGGCAACGCTTTTGTGACAACATTTTTACTTTGCAATGCTGATACTTTTGAGCTAGATTAGTGCAATGTTCCTAAACGTCTGTGCAGCGCTACAGAAAGGTAAAACTGCGTGCCATAAGATTGGGAATTCGTTTTTCACTTTCAATATCGTATCGTAAGGAAAGTCTTATTTTTACATTGTGAGGCAGTTCTAGATTTTCAAAAAAATCGTCTCCTTTGCATTTGCGGTAATGCAGAATGGAACAAAACAATGCTAGCATTTCAATTGCTAATACACTATCTACCAACAAGTAATTGGACACCCCTGAAATCGACGATATCTGCGGTCCTGAAACACGTCACGGCCGCCGCCGTTAAATATCGTGTGGGAAACAACAACGCAATCAGTCGCATGCAAGATGCCACGCAGTTCGGAGCTCTCTGATATCGAGCAAGGTGTAATCGTCGGGTATCACAGAAATGGCCGATCCATACGTGACACATCCAGCAAGTTGAAGTACCCAAAATCGACAGTGACCTACGCGATTGGCAAGTGGAAGATGAGAGGTGACTGTCGGAATGTGCACCGACCCGGCAGACCCACAAAACTGGGAGTTAGAGACCGACGGGTGATGGCCAGAGAAATTCGGAAGAACCGCACCAAATCGATGGGCCACATCCGCGAGGAGTTTCAACAGGCATCCGGGAGTGTTCTTTCGATGAATACCATCCGTAAGGAAGCCCATCTGCTTGGTTATCATGGACGTGCTGCCGCCCACAAGCCTTTGATCACGAAGTCCAACAGCGCTGCTCGGCTAACGTGTTGCAAAGAACGTCGACAGTGGACCGTTGAACAGTGGAAACAAGTTCTCTGGAGCGACGAATCAAGGTTCACCCTCTACCGTTCGGATGGCAGGGTCTGGGTTTGGCGTTTGCCTGGAGAACACCTCCTGTCGGAATGTATTGTGCCAACTGTGAAGTTCGGCGGCGGTGGAATTATGCTATGGGGGTGTTTCTCCTTGTATGGCACGGGACTCTTGGTAGCAATTCCTGGTAGACTCAACGTTAAGACCTACTGCATCATTTTGGATGGCCATGCGCTTCCTACGTTGTGGCAGTTTTACGGGGTGGACCCATGTTACTTTCAGTATGACAATGCCACCTGTCATGTTGCGAGGTTTACCATGGCTTGGTAAGGTGACAATGGGGTTAATCGAATGGACTGGCCTGAGCAGACCCCGGACCTTAACCCTATCGAGCACCTCTGGGACGAGTTGGAGCGTCGATTAAGGGGTGCCCCCACCGTCCGAAATCGGTGAAGGAACTGACCTGTCTTCTCCAAGCCAAGTGGAAGAAAATACCGCTAGCCGTTGTACAACGCCTGGTTGAGAGTATGCCCCGGAGGGTCACAGCTGCAATCGCCGCTCGTGGAGGCTCCACCAACTATTGTAGGTGAATAAATTTCGTTTTCCTTTGCTATCACAGGTGTCCAATTACTTGTTGGTTGATAGTGTATATAGGGACTGACTGCAAACTTTGATAGCAAATTTAACATTTTCTTTTTACGCCGCATCCAGCTATGCTATAGCTAGGAAACCCGCATTAACGTGTGTATTATACACTCACGGACAATAAAATCTGCGCACCAAGAAGGAAGCATCGGATTGACCGGAAATTTTATGGACGTAATGATTCAGATGAACGATACACATGATGGCAAAAACAGAGCTGCAGGACAATTACAGAGGGATCTGTGGCACGCAGTCCGGTCATCTTCAATAGCGCGTCTCACCGCCTCGTGAGGCTATACCTGCTGCAATACGGTCCGACATGGGGGCGAACAGACGCCTGATGTTGTCCTGCGGCGGACTGGCCCACACGTGTTGGACGGTGTGCTCCAAATCCCGGCTAGTGCGGCACGGCGACTGCGGGCGGGCATTATCCTGCTAGTATAGCACACCTGGAACCCCGGCCTTTTGGGAGGCACATGGGGCCGTAAGATCTCATGCACATACAGCTGACCCGTCAATGATCCACGTACCACTACTAGAGTTGATTGGCTATCGTAAGCAATGGCTTTCCAGACCATAATGCCTGCACTGGGGATGGTGTGGCGCTCCATAACAAAGTTGGGATTGTGCCGTTGACCCGGGGACCTCCAAACCCGGACACGATGATCATCTGTCCCCAAAACGAAGCGGCAATTATCGTTAAACACCACACATCACCAGTCTGTGATGTTTCCGGTCGCTCTGTCCTGGTACCACTGCACACGGAGCCGGTGATGTTCCGGTGTTAATGGCAGCAAACGTAAGGGGGAACTGGAATAGCAGATTCGCTTCCGCGAGCTATCGGGAAATGGTTCGTGGGCACACAGGAGCAAACATCTGCCTGTATATTGGACCAAGTCCCCGTGGGATCCGTTTGTGCCTGGCACACGATCCGTCGATCCCCTCTACTGGTGGTCCTCCTGGTCCGACCAGAGACGCTCCGCCGTGTAGCAGTGCCGTCACGTGTCCACTGCTCGCAACACAGTCGGACGGTATGGTCAGAACGATTCACGTGGTGGGCTATACGGCGCGCCGACCACCCTGCGGTTTTTAGCCCGATGATCAGGCCTCTCTCAAAGTCTGTAAGTTGTGTAGATCGACGTCCCTGGCGTCTACCCGTCATTCTTGTCACTCTGTACTCTTACTTGCGTCGGCCGGTGCTTTTCGCTTTCATGGGGCATCGACTACACGCTGGTTTATAAGGCTGCCGGTTGGTGCTTGCAGCGCCACTACAGGGTGTGAGGTCATGCACAATTGCACCAAAGGTGGATCATTTGCATACCAGCGCGCAATAGCTTTATAGCATGTTTTCTTCTAGGTGCGCAAATTTCATTGTCCGTGAGTGTATTACCTAGTTTCGCTCTTTGGGTACAGTTGTGTCGTGCATTGGCCACGAGGTAGCAGTACATTAATCGAGCCAGCGAAATGACTGATTTCAGTGGTGTGGAGATGTCAAAGGTTTTATTGTGGTTAAAAGAAACAAAGTCTGAGATTGGAATTCAGTGCAGATTTTACACAAAATTTGGCGAGGTACTACAATAAAAGAAAATTTGTATCCGTGTGATGCAAATCATTTGTTGAGCGAGGTTGTTTGCCTTCTTTCTTTTATTGCAGTTTTAACGACCACCGTGAGCAACTTGATGCTCTATATAAGCAGTCCCCCGTCCCTAATTTAGGGCCACTGGTTCCAGGGAAGGGAGAGAGCCAGAGCCGTAAGACAAACAACTTTCGTGCCTCATCGGAATTCGAACCCGGACCCCATCTCGTACGAATGGTCAGAAGCCAGCGCTTAAACCACTGCGCCACCTGGGCGGCTTTGTCTTCTCGAAAAAGGAATGGCAATGTTAAAACACGTATCTCAGCGTGGTCTTTGAAATAGTACAACAGAGTTTCCATGAGCTTCATAGTAACCCGACTTAGCCGCCCCGGTGGCGCAGTGGTCTAAGCGATGGCCTCTGATCATTCGTCCGAACGGGGTCCGGGTTCGAATCCCGGTGAGGCATGGATGTTGTGTTTGTCTTACGGCACTGGCTCTCTCCCTTCCCTGGAACCAGTGACCCTAAATTAGGGACGGGCGACTGCTTATAGCCCATTGAGTTGCTCACGGTGGTCGTTAAACCTCCAATCAAAAAAAAAAAAAAAAAAAACCCCGACTTAAGGTGGTTCCACGTAAAAAAATCGGTGTCTTAAGTTTCCAATGGTAAAACTTCTTTTAATATTTTCTTTGCAATTAATGTATTTTTTTTTTTTTTTTTTGAGGTTTAACGACCACCGTGAGCAACTCAATGGGCTATAAGCAGTCGCCCGTCCCTAATTTAGGGTCACTGGTTCCAGGGAAGGGAGAGAGCCAGTGCCGTAAGACAAACACAACATCCATGCCTCACCGGGATTCGAACCCGGACCCCTTCCGACGAATGATCAGAGGCCAACGCCTTAGACCACTGCGCCACCGGGGCGGCTTAATGTATTCCCAAGGATGAAAATTTGCACATCGATAAAACTAACTTTAAGTTATAGCATAGGATACTTAATACTTGCTAAAACATAACCATAATTATGTTGAAAATCAATATTTTTATTTTGAGTAATGTTCAGACATGTTAATACATGGCGCGACCTGTTCATTGATGACGTCAGTAGACAAACAAATGTTGGATTGCTTACTTGTGGTTATGTTTCAGCAAGTGTTAGGTATCCCATGCTCTAACTTAAAGTTACTTTTATCGATGTGCAAATTTTCATCCTTGGTAATACATTAATTGCAAAGAAAATATGTAAAGAAGTTTTACCATTGGAAACATAAGGCAGAGATTTTAGGTGGAAACACCTTAACACCTTTGGATCGGGCTTGGATTAAATGGGGAAGAGGTTTCAGGACTGAAGCCTGCTCTACAATCTCCTTGTGGGCCTCCACTATCCTTAAAAATAAACTTTGTATTTAGCACTTGCCTTGCTGATGCTTAACTTTCACACAGTTTTAAAATAATATTTGCAAATAGCAAACCGGAATTTTTTTTTTCTCCCTAGCTTGAGCGTTAAAAAGTCTAGCTATTCGAAAACTCGATCCAGGTTTTTTTTTTTTTTTTTTGCTTTTTTTTTTTTTGAATGGAGGTTTAGCGATCACCGTGAGCAGCTCAATGGGCTATAAGCAGTCGCCCGTCCCTAATTTAGGGTCACTGGTTCCAGGGAAGGGAAAAGAGCCAGTGCCGTAAGACAAACACAACATCATGCCTCACCGGGGTTCGAACCCAGACACTTCGCGGACGAATGATCATAAGCCATCGCTTAAACCACTGCGCCACCGAATTAAAATAATAGAAGCAAAAACTATTTTGCAGAAGTATTCCTTGTTGCTTTTTCTTTCTTTTCCCTGACGGTTGCTTCCAAAAAGCAATAAAACAACACTTTATTTATTTTTTTAGTTGAAGATTTAACAACCATCGTGAGCAATTCAATGTGCTATAAACAGTGGCCTGTCCCTAATTTAGGGTCACTGGCAGGGAACGGAGAGAACCGGTGCAGTAAGATGAACGCAACAAGCGTGCCTCACTGGGATTCGAACCCTTCTCGGAAGAATAATAATACGCCAGCGCTTAGACCACTGCGCCACCGGGGTGACCGAACAAGTCTTCTATCATTGCAGTTTCTCATGAATGAATGTAATGACTATGAAAGGACTGGTTTTTTGAGTCCACACCTATCCTATCGGAGCCTTTCCCTTGCGTTCAGTTTGTTACCTCCTAAGCTTTGAAGGAGTGGGACAAACCAGAAAGAGTGATTTGGTTGGATAGTAGCTTAGCAATTAAACCGTCTGCTTCTCATACCGTGTGTGTCAGTTTGTGAGGCACGCGCCCAGGGATAAAGCGCCGAGAGTAGGATAGGGAAAAATTTGTGTCAATGCAGCAGAAAGGGCCAGGCGCTTTAGGATTTCTGCAGCATGATCAGTGGCGAATAAAGCATTTGGAGGCCCCAAGCGCTGCCTAATTTTGAAGCCGCCCTCTAAATACGTATATAAAATGATGTTTTTTTTATGGGTGTTAAACTAAAATGTATCAATTGAAAAATACAATATTTTTTTATTAAACAAAAACGCGTACATATAAGAAATCACATACTCGTGTAGTAAATAAAATCAAAATGTACAACACATTTGATAATATTAAATTTAAGCAAAAAAAAAAAAAAAACGTATACTATTAAACAGGCCTATTTTTTTTTAACAAAAGTAAGTGAAATATCTTAGTCATTTGGAATACATTTACTTATAAAAATCATATTAAAGAGCAACTTTTCTCGTTTTAAGTTTGGAAAATGCATCAATACAGGAATCCACAACTTTCCGAAAGTTCGCTTTATGCCACTTCGATTTTACGAAAGATCTACATTAGAACTTGTTTTCGCTTACGGAAAGGAATCCGAAGAGGAATTTTACTTTTGCGAATTGATATTGAAGATGGTTTGGTATCAAGAACGAACAGTTGAAGAGCTGATGCAATTGTGAAGAGAAAAGGATGCGAATCGAAACCGAACGCAACAGAGAACGGCCAGAAAGTGAAGTCGTCCAGGAACTGAACATGAAGAAGCACCTGCGTGAGATTTTCGCTGCGATTGATTGTGCTGCAATGATTGCAGAAAAGTGTGACTTTAATTTTGAAAGGGCACGTCGGTTTAGGTAAGGTTTCCAGGATATTTTGAGTGCCTACAAATAACTATTTGATAGAAAAATGCGTGAGGCTAAGGCTGCTAAGTAGTCAAGCATACTACTGTATGTCAAGCCTTCCACATCAGCCACAGCAAACGACGAAACTCGACCTTCGACGTCGCGGCAGGCAGACATAGAAGGTGTTGACGTTAGTGACCTACCTGCCTGTCCTGATAATTTCCGACAACGATGAGATGTTAATAGATGACCCTCTCCCTCTCTCTTCTACACCCCAATCTCCTGTACCTCCCACCACCCCAACCTTTGACGACTCAGCCTGACACACTCTCATCACCTCCTCTCAGCCTTCCAGTGTGCTCGCAGTCTTTCCGATTCCAGTAAATCAAACTACACTATACATACATTATTTCTACTTTATATAGGCTGTGTTATCATATAATTCCTGGATTCACTATATGTTAATGTCATTTTAGGTTTCATGTGTGATTTGGTAGTTACTTTTTGGGTTTGGGAACGCTCAAAATTTTTCCCCGTATAAATTAACGGTAATTGCTTCTTCGCTTTACGCCATTTCGGCTTACGAAAGGTTTCATAAGAACGCTCTACTTTCTGACAGCGAGGGAAACCTGCATTAGATTCATATCTAATGATTGAACATCGTTTTCTATAAATATAAATGGTAAATCGCTTAAATGCAACTGACTTAATGCATAGCCTAAATAATTTTTAATCCGTTTAACTATGGAAATAAGCGTTTACCGCTGGTAATTGTGATGTACTACAGAGGTGAAAACATGTGTCAAAACGACAAATCTGCAGCGAGACATTCTGT
This sequence comes from Macrothele yani, assembly GCA_039090855.1. Classification (NCBI taxonomy): domain Eukaryota; kingdom Metazoa; phylum Arthropoda; class Arachnida; order Araneae; family Macrothelidae; genus Macrothele; species Macrothele yani. Next base: position 95,326,672 of record CM076993.1, read on the forward strand.
CTGCGTAGCTCAGTTGGGAGAGCGACTTACTCCGGAGTGAGGGGACACGATTTCGATGTCCGTAGCAGACAAACTTGTGTGTTCACATTGGCGCCCGATTGTGGAAAATGGATCCACTGGCAGTTGAGTTCTTCAAAAAATGTGTGATGTTTGTTCCGCACGTTGTTTGGAATGAATGAAAATTCTTACTCTGCTTCAAAGAAAAAAAAAAAAAAAAAGATTAAGAGGGAGAGGATGTGACGTGCTACAGAGGTGAAAACATGCGTCAAGACCACAAATCTGCAGCAAGACATTCTGTCTGCGTACCTTAGTTGGGAGAGCGACTTACTCCGGAGTGAGGGGACACGAATTCGATGCCCGTCGCGGACAAACTTGTGTTTTCACACAATACAAACTGGTATGATTAAATTAAAATTTACAATAGCTGTTTGTTTGTTTTTGTTTTTTTGAATAGCTATTTTTGTTCGAGGTTTGGCAAATGAGTGTAAGACTAAATACCATGCAAGAGTGACATTTTTTTATTAGTTTTGCTTTACAATTGTTACTTAAATCCAGTTAAGCTTTGATCTAGGTAACTGCCTGCTGCACTGGCAATAACGCGCACTGGACGCTAAATGCAACTCCATGATTGTACATCCATTGGGATGTAAGGTCAGGTGATGCGTAACATCACAGCCTCTCCTTGACAAATGTCAACCCCGCCTTCTCGTGGTGCATCCTGTTCCCACTAAAGGGGCTCTGACGACCGCCAATAGCGGTATAACTATACCATCGGGTTTAGAGGAAATGCTATCCCACACTCACCAACCCGCTTGGCCAGCATGGTGAGTTATGGCCAAACCCCTCCAAAATGACTCCGCAACTTAAATCTTGGCCCTCAGTCTCCGGCAGCTGGAATGTACCTTGTCAAGGCAGCGGCCAGTGCGGACATGGAGGAGACTGGCACAAGACAGACCGTTATGGAGGAAACTTGGGGAGACCTTCGTCTAGCAGTGGATTGATAATGGTTGACAATGATGATGACATCCATTAGTTTTAATTTTTTATGGTATAAATTACAGTATGAATTGCTATAAATTTTGAATGATTTTCTTTTCTACAGTACTCTAACTTTTACAGCTTTTTAAATAACTATGCTATGATAATGGGAATAAACTATCCCTAGAGGATGTTATGGTCATCATAATAAAATTTACAAAATGAAAATACATTGATTTTATTTTGAGTTATCATGTTTTGCAGAAGGGTTAATTTTTGATGTTTTTACCTATTTTTCAAGCTAAAAACGAAAATAAAAATTAAAACCTTTTTCTTATGCTATTCCATATTTTTAAATAATTTGAAAAAATTCTCTCGGAAGGTGTACAACTCTTCACCTTAAACTGACGCCCTGTAGTGGCACACTTGTGCATTAAGAAAAATTTGAAATTATATGCAAAACATTTCACACCGGAAACAATCTCTGATAAAGAAAGAATTTTTCAAATTTGGACTCTTAGGAGCAGAGATATCGACAAAAATAATATCTACATCTACTCACCCCAACGAAAAGGCTATATGCATTATACTTTGAAAAGGTTTTCCGGGGTGAGAGGTATCAGCTCACGAACAGATTTTTTAAATCGAGTTTTCAGACGCGCAATTTTTGCTGCGAATACATCAGAAGCAGAAAATACACTTACGCCAGATGGCGGCCAAACCATTCTTCACAAAAATTAGAAATCATGTGTAGAACATTTCTCACCAGGAGCTGTATCTGATGCAGAAAGAAGTTTTCAAATCGGGCTCTCACAAGCAGAGATATAGGGGGGAATCGCAATTTGTTTCTACGCCCCTAGCGGAAAATTTATGCATTACTTGGAAAAGGAACTATAACCAATATAGTATTCATTATACGTTTCATCGAGAGGAGATTTTTTTTTCAATCGGGTATTTAGAAGCAAATATATATGGAATAAAATATAATTTGAATCCGATAACATCTTCATTTACGCCCTCTAACGGCGAAATTATACATCGGTAAAAAAACAGAAAGCAAAGGATCAGCGTTTTCACATTCTTTATGCTTTCCATCGTAAAAAGAATGTGGACAGACGAACGGACGGGCGGATAGAGTATATGGACTAATGGACACGTATAACCCACCTTCGTTTTGCTGATGACGTAGTCATTTTTGCAACTACCCCATCAGAGCTGCAGAGTATGATCCAGGAACTTGCTGACAAGAGTAAAGAAGTGGGATTAAAAATGAACTTTCAGAAGACAAAAGTGATGTTCAATGCTTTTACAAGAAATGAAGATTTATCGATTGATGGAGAAAAGCTGGAGATAACAGACACGTACGTTTATCTTGGACAGCAGATATCAAGTGAGGGTCACATTGATGAAGAAATTAATCGGCGTACAAAACTTGCCAGGAGAGCTTTTGGAAGAAACAGCATAATTTTCAAGAGCAATATGCCACTATGTCTTAAGAGAAAAGTGTTTGATCAATGCATCCTTCCAGTGCTTACGTATGGTGCAGAGACGTGGACCTTAACTAAAAGAGACATACAAAGGCTGCAGACAACTCAAAGCAGCATGGAGAGGTGCATGCTTGGTGTAACCAGGAGAGATAAGAAGAGGAACTCGTGGATCCGAAAAATGACAAGAGTGGAAGACATCATGATCAGAGTTAAATCCCTGAAATGGCAATGGGCTGGACATACTGCCAGAAGAACAGATCATCGATGGACAGCCGAAATTTTAGATTGGATTCCAAGGGACAGGAAAAGACCCAGAAGAAGACCACATGGGAGATGGGTGGATGAAATTCGAAAGTATGCAGGGGTGACATGGAGGAGACTGGCACAAGACAGACCGTTGTGGAGGAAACTTGGGGAGACCTTCGTCCAGCAGTGGATTGATAATGGTTGACAATGGTGATGATGATGATGATACTTTTTTTTACAATTCGTGCTGAAAGCTGAAAAAACAAAATATTGTACCATGGGAATGGTAATCCCCCCCCCTCTCTTCCCTTTCCCCATATGCAGATTAGCAGACAACCTGTTGACACCTCTTCAATTTTTTTAGAGGACATCTCTAGTCAGTCGAAAAATCAGTTAAATAAATCAAATTTAAGTGTGCCGCCCCGGTGGCGCAGTGGTCTAAGCGATGGCCTCTGATCATTCGTCCAAAAGGGGTCCGGGTTCGAATCCCGGTGAGGCATGGATGTTGTGTTTGTCTTACGGCACTGGCTCTCTCCCTTTGCTGGAACCAGTGACCCTAAATTAGGGACGGGCGACTGCTTATAGCCCATTGAGTTGCTCACGGTGGTCGTTAAACCTCCAATCAAAAAAAAAAAAAAAAAAAAAAAAAAAAATAAGTGCTACCACCAACGTGTGCTGCATTTTATTAAATTAGTACTGAAAGTTTCTACTATACACCTGTAATGTATCGATGATCTCGTCTACATGAAAGAGGAGCTTCAAAAAGAAAGAAAACGAAAGCTGAATTTTAAATATCAGAAAATTCCAAAACTCCCTGGAGCGGGAATTCCTTTTCTTTTTTTTTAATTTTTATTGGATGTTTAACGACCACCATGCGCAACTCAATAGGCTATAAGCAATCGCCTGTCGCTAATTTAGGGTCACTGGTTCATGGGAAGGGAGAGAACCAGTGCCGTAAGTCAACTACAACACCCGTGCTTCACCGGGATTCGAACCCGGACCCATCTCTGACGAATGGTCAGAAGCCACAGCTTATTTGTGGTCTAAGCTCTGGCTTGACCACAGCGCAGTGGTCCAAGCTCTGTATCTCCCGATTTCCTTTAAATAATTAATTTAAAGAGACATTTATTGATCTCGGTGTCATGCATTTCCAAAACAGAGATGGGGAAATTACTAGTATCGGAAAGAGCTTATTATTCCAGAGACTTTTTTTTACCGCATACTTTTTTTCATAAGCAACAACAGTGAACGCTATAAGAGGGACTCGATTGTGTACTCCTCACCAAAAGATGCGTTTACTGTTGGTATTGTAAACTTTTTGACAAGTCTGTTCGTGAATGGTTTTTCTAAATGTAAGAAATGTGAGGGGGAAATAGGAAATCATATGAAGCCAGCCAAAATAACAAAAATGCGCTAATCGAATACCTTGCTTCCGCCAGTGTCAGTCAACGCATTGATAAGCCAGTTAAGTGTTAATTTTGGGTGAACCTAATTACTGGAAAGAAGCATTACGACGAGCAGTGGCGGTAATTAAAGTTTCATGTGAAAGGGGCCTTGCCTTTCGCGGAGAAAATTAAGTCTTAGGATCTCCCAATAACAGCAATTATAACTACAATTTTCTGAGATTCGTGGAGGTATATTAGCGGAATTCGACCCCTTTTGAAAAGAACACATGGAAAGTTACAGGAACAAAGAAAAGAATCATCAACAATATGTGATGACATTATCGTACATGTGTGTCAAACCGTATCGAAATAAATCGTTCGAGAAATCAAAGAGGCTAGTAATGCGTCAGATAAAAATGAAGACCTGCAAGCGCAGGTAAAAGATCTTAATCAAAATGCTGTGTACGTATATGCAAATCACACATTACAGGATGATATCACCCGTGATGTGAGGTACATAAAAGGATGCAGGATGATGTCGGCTATATCACGCAGCAGTGTCATATAGTCGCAGGTGAAACAGCTGTTGTAGAATAATTGTTGACGTTGTAAAATCTCCGTGACCTCAAAAACGAACTGTGTGCATCTTGTAGGAGTTTCAGTAACTAGAACAATAGATCTAGTAGGCGTAACACGAACTGTATCGAAGATTATGACTATCTATCAACAAGTTTGTAAAATCATGCAATGCATTGATTATAATACGCTTTCCAACATACCAGAAATCATTACTCAAGTTATGAGAATAATGGCTGTGGAATAAATTTCGGTCCTGTGCCCTGATCCTTGATCCCATATCGATGATATTCAACAGAACCGGTTCGGTATACCTCCGAAATAACATGATAAAGTTTTGTCGCAATCGAAGTATTTTTACGTAAGTTATGATGCATAAGGGCTATGGAATAGATCCCGCTCCTGTGTTTTAACCTTTGACCCCATTTCGCCCATTTTCAATAGAATTCGTCCCCAGGCAAGCCCCTACAACATACTAACATTTAATCCAAATCGAAGCATTTTTACCTACGTTATGACGCATAATGGCGATGGAAGTGATTCCGCTTCTATGTCCTGACCTTTGACCTCATTTCTCCCATTTTCAACAGGGTTTGTGGCCAGGTGGTCCCCTACCACATACTAAAATTTCATCGAAATCGAACCTTTTTTACGTTAGTTATGACGTATAACAGCAGTGGAATGGATCCCGCTCCTATGTACTGACCTTTCACCCCATTTCGTTCACTTTAAATAGGGTTCCTTCCCAGGTGATACCCTACCAGGTACTAAAATTTCATCGAAATCGAACGATTGTCACGCGAGTTATCGTGCGGACGGACATACACACACAGCGCGTGACGTAATGAAGCAGATGGGAATCGCGACTATCTGCTCGCAAAAGTATGACGTCATAAAACTTTAATAGGATCCACACACAACGCGTGACATAATGAGACAGATGGCGTGACCGCGCGCCAACATTCTCAAACGTGAGATTGTGACGTCATAAGATTTCTAAGCATTGGAAACATTAATGGAACGGCGCCATGACACTAAAAACGTTATAATTCGGGGTGGTTATTTAACGCACTAAACGAATTCTCCTAAAGTCGAGATCAAGCTAAATCGATTTCTAGTATCAGAAAACGGTAGGTTAACGACTTTCATCAAAATTCTTAGAGCCGTTTTCAAAATAAAATGTACATACATACATACAAGAATTGCTACTTTAAGGTGGACGTCAAGTAATTTTGCTTCCTATACTTCCAATGGAAAAACTTCTGTACACATTTTCTTCACAATTAATGCGTTCCCAAGAATGAAAATTTGAACATCAATTAAAATAGCTTCATTTCATAACTTGGAATACTTAATATTTTCTTAACCATAACCGTAATAATATTTTCTAAACCATAACCGTAATTATGCATCCATTGTCCACATTTATTTGTCCACTGACGTCATCAAAGTACAGGTCGCGCCATCTTTTTTCTGGTTTCAACACCACCAAAGGAAACGTTATTGTTTTTTAATATAATTATGCTTATGTTTTAGAAAATATTAAGTATTCCAAGTTATAATATGAAGTTATTTTAATCGATGTTCAAATTTCCATCCTTGGGAACACACTAATTGTGAAAGAAATGTGTACAAAAGGTTTTCCATTGAAAATATAGGAAGCAAAATTACTTGACGTCCACCTTAATAGTGTGGGATAAGTGCGATGGAATGGATCCCAATCCTATGTCCTTACCTTTGACTCCATTTGTCCCATTTTCAATGGGGTTCCTCTCCAGGTGGTCCCCTACCACATACTAAAATTTCTTCGAAATCGAACCATTTTTACGTACCTTATGACGCATAAGGGCAATGGAATGCATCCCGCTCCTATGTCCTGACCTTTGACTCCACTTCACCCATTTCCAATAGGGTTCGTCCCTAGGTGGTCCCCTACCACATACTAAACTTTCATTGAAATCGAACCATATTTACGCAAGTTATGACGCATAAGAGCAATTGAATGGATCTTGCTCTAATGGCGTGACCTTTGACCACACTTCACCCATTTTCAATAGGGTTCGTCCCCTGGTGGTCCCCTACCACATATAAAATTTCATCGAAATCGAACCATTTTTACGTGAGTTATCGTGCCGACAGACGGACGGACGGACGGACGGAAAAAGCTGATGCATATACCCTTCTTCAACCTACGGTTGGAAAGCGTAAAAAAAGGACACGGCGTTGCCTTCAAAAGTACAAGTTATGGATGCCATATACGAAGATGTCAGATAGGGATAGGAGAACGTTGGCACGGATTATACAACATAAACACAAAAGCACGGCATACTAAATAGCAGCAGTGATCAACACCACACTGTTAAAGATATTGTGGTAGGTTGCACCAAAAAGTGGTGCAACCTACGACAATGGTGCAAACACAACCCAACAGCATGGTGCAACCTTACACCAAAATGTGGTGCTTGTAATATAGCGTGGAGTATAGCGTGGAGCTGCACCATGTTGTTGGGTTTTGTTCGCACCACACAATGGTGTAGGTTTTTTTTCTCAGATAGTAGTGGAGCTGGTGTGGCACCACTTTTTGGTGCAACCTATCACAAAATTTTTAACAGGGTAAATCGGAATAATCCCGTTTCCGTCATAACAGTTCATCGGGAACCTCATCGTGCCTGTGTTTCATGGTCGTGCTGCAATCTACAAACCTTTGATTACCAACATCAATGCAACAAAACGTGTAAGGTGGTACAAAGCACATAAAAACTGGATGCCAAAGACTGGCAACGCGTCATCTGATCTGATGAATCATGCTTACATGTTTTTCCACCACTGGTAGAGTGTAAGTCTGGCAAAAACCTGCAGAAGCGCAGCATCCCGACTGTTTGGTTCCGAGTGTGGGGCATAGAGGTGGATCCCTGATGCTGTGGGATGGCATTGCTGAGGGCCATTGGTTGTTCTGCAAAGTCGAAATAAATTCTTGGTGACCACTTGCACTCAGTGTTGCAGGCGTTGTTTCCTAGTGATTATTCGTGGTTTCAAGCAGATAATGCATCCGTGCATTATGCGAAACGTGTCAAGTTTTGGTTTACAGAGCATCAGGATGAGGTACAGCTACTAGCCTGGCCACCTCAATCTCAAAATCTGAATAGTATTGAACATTTGTGGGAATATCTGTAGCGAAATGTCAGACCACACTTTTCCCGTCCTACATCCCTGGCACATTTGAGACATATTTTACAGGAAGAATGGTCCTGAATTCCATTATCATATGTGCATGACTTGAATAAGTCTGTTCCACATCGAACTGCTTCTGTTCTGAAATTGCGAGGTGGGCTACAGCTTATTAAGAAAAAGTGCATAAAAAGTAACTGTTTCCATCATTTTGATAAATTCCTGTATTAAGTTTTGAACACTGAACCCTAAAACCCGGAAATCAGTGGCCATGGACAAGATTTTCCAAGCATGACGTACTTTTACCAATGGCCAACTTTTGTGCTAAGTCACATATACTTCATACTGGTGTTAAGAAGGATGTATACGCAGAGCACGTTTAAGGAGACAGAGAGCCCAGGATCTGGACAGTATTTTGGGGCCCCAGTATTAGTGGCACATTTAGGATTTCACTATGGGTGGATGAGTAAAAATACCCAGGATAAAGCATTCCCAAAATATGAGGAAGCAATAAAAATATCCCCACCGTATTGAAGTGTGTATCCCATGATTCATCAATAAATTAGTGGTAGCAAGAAAATGTAAGAATGCATAGTTGACAAATGGATACCAGTTCAGTTCTGCTTTAATCCTCCCCCAGGGTTGGGTTCAGCTTGTTGATATTATACCTAAGTAGTGAGCAAAATAATATCATCCAAATACCATGATTCAAACGAATTCTTAATGTATGAAAATTACTTCCAATTACCCATGTGTACGAAAAAAAAAAAAAAAAAAAAAAAAAACCACTTCTGTAAAGCTTTCGAAAGATTTTTAGGATGGGGTGACCATATTTGTTGCGGACTCCTAAAAATGCGGAAAGAAATATAAATCTTTTTTCACAAGGCAGGTTCTTATAGATTTTGCTGTGCTATTGAAAAAAAACCCTGTAGAATTCTGTCAATTCTTCAAGCATCCTGCATAATTCTGGGGCCCCTTAAAAATGCCAGGCCAGGGACTGCGTCTAGTGCCCCTCTTAAATGAGCTCTGTATCTACGCTACTGAAAACTGGACATGGAAAACTTATTTGCGTCTGATAAATCCATGAACGTGGTTATCTACTCATATTTTCGTATTTTTCTGATGTACGAAAGATCACGGTAGTTCCTACATTGCATTTGGAACTGTACACTGTACAAATACCTGGGTAGTATAAATCCAAGAAAATGGAAAATGGCACATGGAAATAAAAGAAAGAATTAATAAAGGAAAATGTGCGTTTTATAACAAGAAAAATCTGTTTATTAAAGCAAAGGCGTATTAAGTGTTATATTTGCAGTATAACTTTATATGTGGCAGTAAGAAGCTAAAATGTTGGAGGCATTTGAAATGTGGTTATGGACAAGAATGGGGAAAATAGAGTGGATTGAAAAAAATTACTAATGATGAAGTATTGCAAAGAGTCGAAGATGAAAGGAATTCACTAAAGACCATACGAAAAAGAAGGTATAACTGGATAGGACATGTGTTAAGAGGAGACAGCCTATTAAAAAGAATGATAAAAGGATAAACTGAAGGAAAGAAGCGACTAATGATGCTTGATGATATAATAGACACAGTAAGCTATCAAGAATTGAAAGAAGAAGTAAGGGACAGAGAAAACTGGAGGAAGAGAACTTTCTGAGTTACCGTCGGTCCTGTCAAGTACAACGTACAAGTTCGTCAGCGCAGGGCATCGAGTAAGTTCGTCCGCGCCGGGCATCGGAGTAAGTCGCTCTCCCAACTGAGCTACGTGGACATGTGTTCTCACTGCTATCTGCCTTTACCTCATTGCGTCCTGCAATGCAGGCGCGTCACAAAACCCACACCCCCTCACCCGAAAGAGGGCCGGGGCATGGCCTACGGATCAGCCGGGACCATGTGTTGCTGTAGGCAGTCACCCGATGAAGAACGTGTATTTGAGAAATCCCAGACAATTTGGTGTGTGGAACGTAACATCACAATGATTTATTTTTTCGAAGCAGTGAAGAAGGGATTCTCATTTTTCCTGTCTCGCCGTGTGAAAGAACATCACATCATTTCGAGAAACTTAACAGCCGGGTCATCCTGGAAGTTCGGGCGCCGAAATAATGTACAAGTTTGTCCGCGCCGGTCAGCGAATACGGGTCCCCTCACTCCGGAGTAAGTCGCTCCCTCAACTGAGCTACACGGACATGTACTCTCACTGCTATCTGCCTATATCTGATGTGCGTCCTGCGGGGCAGGCACGTCACACAAGAAACAGAACACTAATGATGATGAGGATTTAGAACTAACGGCATTCTAAAGCGAAAAAAGTTTGGATAAAATTTCAGTTTGCAGCCAACTATTGATTGCACACGACAAAATTTCAGAGTTCTAGTTTACGAAACTATTGTCACCAGAACAGAATATATGTTTTCTTTTTTCTTTTTCCATTTCTCGCCGATTTGTGAAAGCTAAACAGTAACTTTTGCCAAATTAGGAACTTCTGTTTTTTAAAACATTATTATTTCTTTGTGGGAGTTTCTGAAAACGTAAAGTAATTCACCTTATACACATATGCTTCCCAGAAACGCTAGGAAGCACTGAAATAAAAAAAAATAAAAAAAAAGAGGAAGAAAAAAAAGTAAAATGAAAACAAGAGAGTAAAAGGGATTGGAGCAAGAATGGGCAAAGAGGAAGAATGGGGAAAGGAGATTAATTAAGAGTGAGAGGAAGGAAAGACAGAAAAAGTAAAAGCGGAATGGGAAGAAGAGAGAATGGAGAAAAACGGTAATGCAAACGTGAAGCGAGGTAAAGTGATAGCGAAAGAAAGTTCTGAAGTCACAGGAGAATGAGGAAGAGTAAGATACGGAGAATAAACCGAAGGATAAAAAGCGATGAAAGCGTATGAGATGGGCAGAGAAAGGGAGAGAAAAAGACAAAATGAACGAAACAGGAAGATGATGTTTATGTTTAGTATCATTGAGACTATTTACGGCACGATACATTGGTTTTAATGTCAAATAAATAGCTTCCTTCCGAACCTCGCGATATAAATTTTGATATCCACCAGATGTCCATTCTTCTGGGATTTCATCTACAGTAGGCTTTCATCTCGGATCTTCTTTCTTGCAGTATTTTTATTTCTTTCTTCCATCATGTTTTATTCTCTTGCATTCTTTTACTCTGCTTTATAGTTGTTGTTTTTTAACCTTCATTTTCCCCATTACGGATTTACAGCTAATTTTATTTTCATTAACAAACAGTCATTTTGAAACATTCTCTGCCAAAAATACTTGTTCTCAAAATATTCCTAATGCATAATATTAAGAATACCTCAACCTGTGGTACTCGTACTACTGGTGGTACTATGGAGCTCTCCGAGTGGTACGTGAGAGCATAAGTGAAAAGAAATTTAAAAGAAAAGTGTATTTTAATCCGAAACAGAAACATTACGTTTTGTCATGTTTATTCTTTGAAGGGATAAATAAAGGTATCGAAAAACATTACCAGCAACTCATGGTATCACTGGTATCGAAAAATATTACCAGCAACTCATAAAATTATTTGAAAAATATATATTAAGAAAGCACAACGTTTCTCACAAATATTTTATTTTTTCAAGTTGACCAAGGTTTCGCTGGGCTCTGGCCTAGCTTCACCAGGACGAAAAATTCCATTGATCCTCACATTCCATTTAGTTACGAAACTCAAAATAACGGAAGCCTACCATTCCTTGACGTCTTGGTTACCTGTTCAAATGGATCTCTCGCAACCACAATTTATCGGAAGCCTTTCGCTGTTTTCTCACCTCCACATGTCAAGTCCAATCACCCTTGGCAACAACAACTGAGCGCTTTTTACAGTTGCGTATATCGCACGAGGCATATATGTTCAGATAAAAACAGTTTGGAAAAATAACTTGATTTTCTTAAACGTGTTGCAGTACAGCGAGGATACAACCCTTCTATTATAGACTAGGCTCTAAGAAAATTCCGGAAACCGAAGCCTATCTCCACGTTAACTCCTGTGATGCGCCCATTACGAGAGGATTTTGCCATAATTCTATTTTCCCGTGACGTTGCCTTCAAAATTTCAAAAATTCTCAAAACCTTAAATTTTAAAGTGATTTTTAAACCCATAAATAAAATGAACTTTTTAGGATCAAGGGACTATGTTGAAAACTAAAACTCGTGAATAATTTATCAAATTCCATGTGAATGTGGCGCTTCGTATGTAGGACAGACCCCTAGAGCATTGAGTTTTCGATTGAAGGAGCACAAGACCTACATTCGGAATTGTGACCTAAAGAAGTCATCGATGGCTAAACACTGTTACGAAAAGGACCACAAATTTCTCTTTGAAGAGGCAAAACTTATTGACAAGCCAGATTCAACCACCAAACTTGATATTTTGGAAGCTTTCCATATAAATCGGAATTATTCGCAACTTGTTAATGACATGACATCCACACCACTTCTATCAAGCACGTGGAAGCAACTAACCAAATCACGTGACTGTAAACACCATTTATAATGTCATGTACAATTTGAATATTTATGTGCCATTCGTCCCGACGAAGCTACGCCAGAGCCCAGCGAAACCTTGGTCCACTTGAAAAAATAAAATACTTGTGACAAATGTTGTATTTTCTTTCATCACAAGACTATAGTCTTTGATTTCAAGAATTTGAAGAGTACTTTAGTGAAGGCTACACTGCATTCAAAGCTGATTCAGTTCCTGACAGTTTCAACGCAACTGATGAAGAAGCACTGGTTGATTTGTCTAGTGATGAAGACTGCAGGCGGAATTCCCAACATGTGACCTTGAAGATCATTTGTCCAAGAGTCTATCGGTGTGCCATCTATAGCGAACCAAGCTTCGAAGTTTTTATTCCTTTTTTCTCACCACTTAGCTCTATGAAACTCTATTTTCAGCAATGCTATCGATTAAGAATAAATACAAAACTAAGTTAAACGTCGAACCATATCTTCGTGGCACCGGTTGCTTAGCGGTCTTAAAGCACGACCCACCACGTCGGAACGGAGACGAACTTTTTGCATCGTAACGGATTGGATCGGAAACGAATTTTGCTCTCACTCTAAGTCGGAACTGCACACTTGGAATCGAAATCATTCTTTTGGTACACATCGACCGTGCAGGAAGTAGCATTGCGCGTACTGTAATTACAAGGGTTATATATTCTTTTCAGATTAACTGGTATAGTTATGGTTGTTTATTTTGCAAACAGCCTGATTTTGGTAACAACCTGTTTGCATAATTTTCCTGCAAGGAGACGATGAAAACTTGTGTCAGCCCGGAGAGCTAGAAAACACTTTGCAATATCTCCTATGCTAAGCGGAAATGCGGCACTTGAAGACATCAATATAAAAGCAAATTTCAAATATTACTTCAGTTCACCGAAAGGTATACTGGCAAAATGAGATGGCCGACAGAGGAAGGTAGAACACAGAATAAAGTGAAAATAACACTTTGCGAAAAACAAAAGCGATGCACCAGAAGGAACTGTCCAATCAAGATGAAAAGTTGGTATGTGCAATGTATATGCATAGGAAAGGAAATTATTGCAATTCCAAAGTAACTAGGCCATTTATTCGGATAAAACTGCTACACGAGTGGAACAAGTCACGTTTTGGCGCCATCTCTGGCTCGGATACAAGCTGTTACCCGGTGTGGCATAGAAGCATACAGTTCACGGATATACTATCCTGAGTTATAGCGTGCCAGATGATGTCCAAATTGCGGGCCAGTTTGCCATCATTCCAGGATGGGCGTAGGTGACGTCCCATCATATTCCAGATATTATATGTTCGATCGGTGAGAGGTCCAGGGATAGGGCTGCACATGAAAGAGTGTCGATATTACGGAGGCAGGCCTGGGAGCCGGGCCATGTGTGACCGGGCATTGTCCTGTTGAAAAATTGCTCTGCTGGAATATCAACACAACAGGTCGTAGAATGTCGTCGACGTACCTTTGAACCGTGAGGGTGGTACGGAGGATTACCAAGGGTGTCCGGCTATCGTAGGAAATGTCTACCCCAGTCTGTCACTCCCGGTGTGTGAGCCGTGTGCTGTTCCACGGTAAAGGAGGATACGTGCGCTGGCCGGCTCGTCTCCAGACACGTATGCGCTGATCACCGGCGTTAAGTGCAAACTATGACTCATCACTGAAGACAACACGTCGCCACTGGACACTATCCCACGTTGATCGGGCTCGACACCACTTCAATGCTCGCTTGTCAGTGGTAGGCGGTGGTGTAGCCTCGTTGAATGTAGTCCCTACTCCGCAAGTCGTCTGGGAACGATCCGAATGGCCACTTCCGCACCCGTAGACGACGCAACATGGCTACGCGATGAATTCGGTTCTGTTGATGCGGCTGCCACAATCACTCTATGCTCGCGTTCTGTCGTTGCCCTTGGCCGTCCACTGCCCGCGTGCCGCTAGGTTGTGCCCTCCTCGACTCATTGGCGCCAAAATCGTCCGATTGCCGCTTCGCTCCGATCCTAATGCTGGCGATACGGCGACTTAACTAACCGGCCTCTCTCAGCCGAATTATACGTCTTCTCTCAAACTCGCTCAATTGCTCGTATTTTGCACAAATTCGACATGGAGGCCTCCTCTTAGTCCGTGGAGGTTAATGCAACAGCAATGCGCTGTCATAATTGTCTCGGAGTGCGAGCTTTGCTCTTGATATACCCTCCTCGATGCGCGGTTCCCATACGCTTTGGCGGGCCACTATTTAGTCATTGGTCGTTATTTTTTCATCATTTGAATATTCGGCCCTGAGGTATTTGCATGCGGAGTTTCATAAGGATCGAACGACTTTCTAGGGGTGCTTCGTTTTTTTCGGCAAAGAGTTTATGTGAACATGTAATGAAGTGACATATGTTTTTCTTTGTTGGCACAAGAACCGTGGACTTAAAATAACAGTATCATATATACAGTTTAAAATACACATTAGCACTTTCGAGACAGCAGCTGCCTCATCATCAGATGAAATAAGAGTAGCGAAGTACATCATTATATAATACAGGCATGGTGCATTGTGGGTGATGTTAAGAATAAGCCAATGACTATCTACGTGCGTCATCGAGTGCGTATTTTGTTAACCTATTTGGGTTACGAAGTGATTATGGTTGACATACAAAAAAGGCGACTTGATTGTTTTTTGTTTTGTTTCTTTTTAGTCATAAATTTAGAATCTATTTATAATTTAAAATTCACAGAATTAATAATTGGTGTCCAAACATTACGTAGCTCATAAGGGAAATAATCATTGCAGTATTGGGTACCAGATGCCATAATATATACACTCTCACCTATCATTAGATTTTACCCGATCCGCCCTCTGGTATCTGGCTACATTAGCCCTACCAGACCCTTAGATAAAGCCTTGGCCAATTATCTTTTTTTTTCTTTTGATTGGAGGTTTAACGACCACCGTGAGCAACTCAATGGGCTATAAGCAGTCGCCCGTCCCTAATTTAATGTCACTGGTTCCAGGGAAGGGAGAGAGCCAGTGCCGTAAGATAAACACAACATCCATGCCTGACCGGGATTCGAACCCGGACCCCTTACGGACGAACGATCAGAGGTCAGCGCCTTAGACCACTGCGCCACCGGGGCGGCCAAATTACTAGGGGTGTTCAAATGAAAAGGTACGAAACGTCATAAGAACGTAACCGTTAACATATTTGCCCATGCCGCTATGGGAGAACGTAGCGACACATCTAGGGATGCGATTGGAGTCGCCGGCGTGGATCGGAGCATGCGCGGGCGCCCGCATGCGCAGGAGAGAGCAGAGGCTCTTATAAAGAGCGCCGTCCAATTGACTACTTGTTGAATTCCTCCAGCACAGACGAACCATTAACTCCGATGTGTACTGTGAGACACTCCGAAGCCTACGCAGGTCCATCAAGAACAAAAGACCGGGGCTGCTCACGGAGAGTGTGGTTCTGCTCCATGATAACGCGCATCCACGCGTATCCAGGGTCACACACGCGGAACTGGCCAAGTTCCAGTGGGAGCAGCTTGACCATCCGCCCTACAGCCCGGACATGTCGCCCTGCGATTTCCATGTGTTTGATCCCCTGAAAAAACATCTGAAAGGGAAGCGCTTCCACTCGGACGACGAACTCAAGGACGCTGTGCAAGACTGGGTCTCGTCACGGCCACAGTAATTCTGGGAACAAGGAATCCTTCGGCTCGTTAATCAATGGGATCGCTGTGCTACGGCCTATGGTGTATACTTTGAAAAAAGTCTTTATTTATAATCACAGTGTCGTTTCGTACCTTTTCATTTGAACACCCCTAGTACCTTGCCAAGTACATTGTGCATTCGCTTTACTCTTTTAAAAGCTCCATAAATGCTATCGAAAGACTTCGATTTCTGCAGCCACAATCGCAGCCCTTCATTATGGCATCCCTTGACGTTGTCTCGTTGTACCCTAATGTACCCGTCGAGGCCACGCATCCGATAATTGAGGCAAATCTTGCTGATGCCCGAGTTCCCGCCCACGAAATCAATGCTATTATGAACGCGCTTTGTTTTGTAAAAACCCGTTCATATTTAAAATTTCAAGACAGTATATATCAACAATTGGAGGGCTCCTCAATGGGTCCCCCCCCCCTGTCAGCTATATTAGCAGAATTTATTCTGCTAATATATTGAAAATCAGGTTATTACTTCTTTTCCCCTTCGCCCCCTTCTTTATTTAAGGTACGTTGACGACGTCCTAGTTGCATGGCTTTACAGCCGGGACGATTTAGACTTGTTCGCCAACGAACTATCATCCATGTTCCCTACCATCAGGCTCACGATAGAACATGAAGTTGATAATTCCTTACCATTCTTAGATATTCACATACATAAGGATCCTAACCTTAATTATCTAACCATCAGTGTTTACAGAAAATCATGTCATATCCATGTTATTATTCCTTTTTATTCGTCACATTTAAAGCAGCACAAGTTATCAGCCTTTCACTTCTTATTTAGAAAAGCTCATTCGCATTCGTCAACCCCTGAATTTTTACAACAGAAGGTTGATTACATTTTCAAATTGGCACAGCAACATAGATATCCTAAACATTTGATTAATCAAATTTACCACAAAGTTAACTATGCATTATCTACTACTTTGACAAGGGATACTAACCATGACACCACATACATGTATATTGGCTTCTTACAATATCACCCTATATTAACCCGTACGCTATCACAAATCTGTAAACCAAATAATTTAAAATTCGGCTCCCGATCACAAAACCTGTTTTCATTTATCCGTAAAGACCGTGAACCAAACAACAAACTAAAGCGGTGGGGTATTTATAATATCCCACTGCTGGAAGCAACTACAGGAGAACTCTCTTCCAATTACATAGGATTCACCAAACGCAATCTAGGTTTGAGAATTAATGAGCATAAATACAGTATTAAAGCGGGCATATGTGGCACATCATTGACTAAATCAGTTATTCTGCAAGACCTGAACCCTGACTGGAATAATGCCCGGATATTGCATAGTCATCTAATGATAGGTGAGAGTGTATATATTATGGCATCTGGTACCTAATGCTGCAATGATTATTTCCCTTATGAGCTACATAATGTTTGGAAACCAATTATTAATTCTGTGAATTTTAAATTATAAATAGACTCTAAATTTATGACAAAAAAAACACACCAAAAAAACCCCAATCAAGTCGCCTTTTTTGTATGTCAACCACAATCATTTCGTTACCCAAATAGGTTAACAAAATACGCACTCGATGACGCACGTAGATAGTCATTGGCTTATTCTTAACATCACCCACAATGCACGATGCCTGTATTATATAATGATGTACTTTACCACTCTTATTTCATCTGATGATGAGGCAGCTGCTGCCTCGAAAGTGCTAATGTGTATTTTAAACTGTGAATATGATTCATCTTTTATTAAAATCGTGCTTTTAGACGGTAAACTTCACGAATCATTGATTTCATTTTTGCACGAGTTCTTCATGTTATTTAAGAAAAATATTTGCTAAACTTTGAATTTCCTTATCCCCCCCCCCCATCACCATGAGAATAATACAATCAAAAGATCACGAATCTAACAATATTTATCATGACAGGTAATCCTTTTCCTTTATCGTTGGACGCAAACTGGCTCCAGAGCATGCTTATCTCAATGACACTGCCGAAAATGGTACAAACAAAGAAATTCGACGTGTGAACATGCATACTAAATCATATTTACAGTAATTATTTCCTGAACGGCGTAAAAATTGGTAACCATTTTAAGATTTTTTGGAGAATCTTAAAATGGCTACCAATTTTTTCTTTCGTTTCTGTTCCGACACCACTTCCGTTCCGAAGCAGTGTGCGGCCAGCTTCAAACATTGTCTTCGGAGCATTCGTCCGAGCTAGGCCTAGGTTTGGGCTCCGGATGAAGCATGTGTGGTTCACATGTTTTACGTCGCTTTAAGCACAAGCAACAACTGCCTATTGCCCAAAGAGTTCTCTTGTGGTCGTTAAACCCCTCACCTCACCTAAAACGAATGATCTTCACTTAAAAGTTTTAAACACTGAGCCAGATATTGGAAAATTAAGCAAAAGATTTGCAAGTTCAGTTTTCACATTAGATTTTCGTGTTACTTTGTTTTTCAAAGTTTTCTTACACTCACATTAAAACAATAGCTGCCTAAGACTTATTTTTATGCAGATAAGAAAAAGTAACGTAATTTGATTATATCAACTTTTTACTATCAATTCACGTAGATATAATTTTTACTATTTATGCCTAATAAATACAGCGGTTTATCAACGTAACGAAACACTTGCTGCTTGGGAAGAACTTTTAGTAATAAACTGTAGGCCTACCGCGGGCTTTCAGGACAGAAGCGATTGTAACGTACTAGGAGATGTGACGTACCTGCCAGAAGGACGCACACGACATAAAGGCAGATAGGAAGCAGAATAAAACGTCCGCGTAGCTCAATTGGTAGAGCAACTTATTCCGGAATGAGGGGACCCGGGTTCGAATCAGCTGGCGCGGATAAAAATGACGGAGAAATTCACTTCGTTATAATGGCGCCCGAACTATCCGGATGACCCGACCGTTCAAAATCTCGCAATGGTGTGATGTTACTTCCACACCGCGCGATAGGAAAAATAAGAGAATCTCTTCTCCAGCACTTCGAAAAAAAAAAAAAAAAAAAAATAAGGGGGAGATGATGTAACGTACTAGGAGATGTGACGTACCTGCCAGAAGGACGCACACGACATAAAGGCAGATAGGAAGCAGAATAAAACGTCCGCGTAGCTCAATTGGTAGAGCAACTTATTCCGGAATGAGGGGACCCGGGTTCGAATCCTGGCGCGGATACCAAATTATAATGAAAATAACGCTTCTTTCTACTAGTTTCTTCTAGTAATGGTTGTTGTTTGTTAATTATATCATGAATAAACTTTCCTGCTAGTAGTGTAGTAATAATAATGAACAAGCTTATAACTGGTAGTAATGTTGTAGTAGTAATTAAGATGAATAAAGTCTTATGCTGGTTGTTACTAATAACACTAAATGAAATAAACCTAACAGCCAGACAGAGGTCTGACAGTACTATGAACTGAGAAAGACGTACTTACTTAAAACTCTTTTATTTGGTAAACTTCTCGCTCTCACATAAACGAAGATCTCTTTATACAACAACAGCTCTCTGACACATAAACCACAGCTCACTTCGTACAACAACAGCTCACTCTACGCGCATCAACAAAAAGCTCTCCACATAAACAAACGCTCTCTCACATAAACAAACGCTCTCTCTATACAACAACAAACGCGCTCTCACATAAACAAACGCTCTCTCTATACAACAACAAACGCTCTCTCTATACAACAACAAACGCTCTCTCTATACAACAACAAACGCTCTCTCTATACAACAACAAACGCTCTCTCTAGGTATCGTTGAACGCGCCTATTTATACTGGCTACCACCACGTCATGACTTACACTCATTGCCAGATCTCATTCAGCGGGTGAAATAACATCTCGTTCAGTAAGAAGATAATTTACATAGGAAAAGAAAATAACCAGAGATAGTAAAAATCAAAAGGAAAGTGAATCGGGAGTATACGTTACACGATTTGAATTGGAATGAACTTATATAAGCTATACACATACGATAATGGAATTTAGGACCATTCTTCCTGTAAAATATGCCCTAACTATGCCAGTGATGTTGAAGGTGAAAAGTGTAATCTGACTTTTCTCTACAGATATTACCATAAATGTTCAATAATGTTGGGATCTGGAGATTGAGGTGGCCAGGGTAGCTGCTGTACCTCTTGCTCGTGCTCTACAAACCACAACTTGACACATTTTCAATAATGTACAGGTGCATTATCTACTTGTAACCAGGGATGGTCATTAGGCCTGCAACACTGATGAGTGTAGGTGGTCCCCCAAGAATGAATTTGTACTTTTCGGATGTGACACGACCCTGCAGAATAACAAATGGCCCTAAAGGATACCATGGTATGGTACCCCGCAGAACCAGGGATCCACCTCCATGCTTCACAGTGGGAACCAAACTGTCGGGGTGGAACGCCTTTGCAAGTTTTTGCCAGACGTACACACTACCAGTAGTAGGAAACAATGTGAAACACGATTCATAAGACCAAATAACGCTCTGCCAGTCTTTAGTATCGCAGTTTTTATGCACTTTGCACCACCTTACAGGTTTTGTTGTATTGATGTTGATAATCAGATGTTTGTGGATTGCAGCACGGCCGTAAATGCCAGTACGGTGAAGTTCTCGACGAACTGTTGTGACAACAACGGGATCATTCCGACTAGTGTTTAACTCTGTCCTGCTATTTGCGGTGCCGTGGTCTTGTTCTTCTATTGTACAATGCGCGCCAACGTTCGTGTGTACCTATCTGACATCCTCGTATGGCGTCCACAATTTGCACTTTTCTAGTGTTGTTTTTCATAGGCAGAGCTCATTTAAGGAGACAGGGGTCCGGAGGGCTGGGTAGTACTTTGTGTCCCCAGTATTAGTGGTTTTATTATGTGTGATCGAATTAAAATACCCAGAAGAAAACATTGTGATGAGGAAGCCATAAAAATATTCCTGCCACATTGAAATGTATAACCCACAATTCATTGACGAATCAGTTTTAGCAAGAAAATGTAAAAATGCATGCTTGAAAAATGGATACCAGTTCAATTCTGCTTGTTAAAATTATATCAAAGTAGTGCACAAAATAATATGGTCCAAATATCATGATTAAATGAATTCTTAATGTATGAAAACTTCCCCCAATCACAGATGTGTACAGAACATCTGTAATGCTTTCGAAAGATTTGAGGATGGACTGGGGGCGACTATACCTTTTGTAGACTCCTAAGAAAAGGGAAAGAAATAAAAAAAAATTTACAAGGCAGTTTCTTATAGTTTTCTCTGTACTATCTGTAAAACGGAGCAAAATATAATATCAGACTTGCTCCAGATCTAAATAACAAATTAAAGAAATTCCTGGCAGCTCTAAAACAAAAAGAAACATCCATCCAATTGCAAGAAGGAGTAGTCTATTGCATCGACTGTAACTGTGGGCTCAGCTATATAGGAGAAACAGGAAGGAGTATTAAAGTCCGAGTGAAAGTACACTAAGCAGCTATTAGGAACATTAGCAATGAAACAGGGCTAAACAGACATATACAAGCAAGTGGACACTCCATAATTTGGGGCTCAATAAGAATAATCGCCCACCAATCAAACTTAGTAAAGAGGAAACTAGAAGAAGGGATAGAAATAGCGAGAAGAAGTACCACAATTAACGATAATTGCGGTTGGACACTTCCGACCTAGTGGCAGCAACTACTCCAGTGACGTAGTCCTGATGATGAACTAGGCTTTAGTTCGAAAATTTGACCATCAACGTTTTAAAAAATTACCCGTAAAAAAGTTATTTCCGCAAAAAAAAAAAAAAGGTGGAAAGAAACTGTAGAACTCTATCAGTTCTTCAACCGTCCTGCATAATCCTGGGGCCCATTGAAAATGCGAGGACCGGGACTGCATCCCCCTGGCCGCCCGTTTAGATGGGCCCTAATCTTCGGTACATATTTTCGTATTACACCACCTATTTTTGACGTTCCATTTATTGAAGATCCTACAAGACGGCTACTAATGATCGTGCCTTTTTTGAGGTTACGGAGATCTGACGTTTTCGACAATTCTTCCATGATATCTGTTTCACCTGTGACTGTGGCACCGCTACGTGATAGCCGACATCGTACTGCACCCCTTTATATACCTCACATTGCAAGAGACGTCGCCCTATGATTCGCATATATTCCATTATTTTGATTACCTCCTGTATGTGAATTTATTAGGTGTACAAATAAGTTTTAAAGTGTTTTAAGACAACGCAACACGTAATTTGAGAGAAAACAACAATACCTTTACGAATCAAAATATGCGCCGTCATTATCTATCACCTTCCACCATCGGTTGGGCAGCTGACGGATTCCAGCCATGAATACTTCGTCGTGTGACGCGATGAAGTCATCAACCCGTTTTTGCACTTCGTCACATGTCCGGAATCGTACAGCAGATAAACCATGTTGCATCGATCGGAACAAATGATAACTTGAAGGGGCTATGTCGGTATCACACGCAGGGGGCTCCAAAACTTCTCAACAGCCAAGCGTCAATAACGTTTCCTTGACCGATTTCGCGACATGCGGCCTAGCGTTGCCAAACAGTAATTTTACGGGACCCAATCCTTTGCCTGTGAATGGACGTTTCCGACAGATTTTCTGGTTCAATCACAACAATTGTTGCTTGTAGCTATCAGCAGTAACAGTTTGACCCTGTCCTAATAGTTCTTTTATTATTATTTTTTTTATTGGAGGTTTAACGACCACCGTGAGCAACTCAATGAGCTATAAGCAGTTGCCCGTCCCTAATTTAGGGCCACTGGTTCCAGGGAAGGGAAAGAGCCAGTACCGTAAGACAAACACAACATCCATGCCTCACCGAGATTCGAACCCGGACCCCTTTCGGACGAATGATCAGAAGCCATCGCTTAGACCACTGCGAAAGTTTGTGTTGTCCCAATAGTTCATAATACACTGTTAAAAATGTGGGGATAGATTGCACCAAAAAGTGATGCTACACCAGCTGCACCACTTTCTGAGAAAAAATGGCCCCGTTATGGGGTGCAAACGAAGCCCAACAATAGGGTGCAACCTTACACCACTTTATGGTGTAAGTGTAAGGCTGCACCAGAATACGGTGTATGGTTGCACTATAAAATGGTGCAATCTTACACTCTCAAATGTAAGGTTGCACTATTTTATGGTGGAAGCTTACTCTATAATGTGGGGCAAAGTTGCACCACTTGTTGCTGTAACTTTTCCATAATGTGGTGCAGCTGGTGTAGTTCCACTTATTGGTGCAACATATCACCAAAATTAAGTGTGGTCTTTTTACATCACTGCTTTATGGATAAAATATTTTGAAAACAGGGTTTCTGTGTACAGTTCCAAAAAGTTTGTGTTTACTTCAGCAATTGACTGAAATAAAAGGTTCGTTTTGTTTCTTTTTAAATTTTTTCTCGCATATTCGGAAGATTTTAATCTTCATTGCTTATGTTAGCATATATAGTCTCAATTTCAAGATCAATACACTGGGCCAATTAATGCTCCAATCTGAGCTTGTTATATTACATTTGAAGCTACTTCCATGGGAGCAACCTCCTCAGAAAAATAAAATTGCATTGATTGTTCTACACGTGGCTAGGTACATATATAACACCAGAAAGTTCAACGTGATAATAATTATGACAGAAACACCAGATATACACTATATTGACAAAAGTCACCGGACACCTAGAAGAGAAACACAACATAGCTTTTATTGACATACATTAAATACTACGGTGTCGGTCCACCTTTGCACTTAATGCATGCACTGACATTTTGAGACAGGCTATTGACAAGGTTTTGGAAAACAGCGATAGGTATGCGCTTCCATTCAGTACATAATGCTGCCGCTAACTGTTGCTTAGTAGTAGGTCTTGGTTCCAAACTTCTTATATGGCACTCTAATTCATCTCATAGGTGCTCTATATGGGATTAAGATCAGGGCTCTGCGCTGACCAGTCCACACACGATACGGAATTATCGTCAAACCACGTCGTAACAGTCCTTGTTTTATGGCTCGGTGCATTATCCAGCTGATACCAACAAGGCTTGGTTCCATAGTATTGCCACAGAGTTAATAGGGCATAATTGTCCAGAATATCGAGGTAGACGTGCTGGTTAACAGGTTAGTCCACGATAACCAATGGGCATGGACCATACCACGCAAAACATCCCCACACGAGTACACTGCCAGCTCCAGATTTGACCGTGGGAGCAGTACACTGTGGTAAATAGCGTTCCCCCGGCTACCACCATACCCACATACGGTCATCAGACTGATGGATCGTGTATCTGGATTCATCAGTCCATAGGACCCGTTTCCATTGATCTGCGGTCCACGATAAATGTTCTTTACATCATGATAAACGACGAGTAGCATTCCGAGTGGAGATGAAAGACTTATGAGCAGCCGCGCGCCCACAGTAACCCATGGAATGAAGTTCTTTGTGAATGGTACGTGTACATACCAAGGTTCTAGCATTTTTACTCACCTGTACACTGAGGTCTTGTGCAGTACTCCGTCGATTAGCTGTAACGACACTCCTGAGGCTTCGACGTCCTCTATCACTGATTTTCTTTGGTCTTCCGGTACGTTTTGCTGCTTCAGGCAAGCCACGTGTCTTCCACTTATTCAGTACATCCAAAACAGTTTACTTGGGTATGTTTAAACGCCTATCGGTTTCTCTTATGGACAACCTCTAATATAACACCCAACGATCTTTCCTTTTTCAAAGTCAGTTCTCTCCAGCCGCGACATTTTCACTCAACCTCACGGTGCGATATGATCGCAATCAGCTGCAAGCTTGTTTTTCTACCGTTTGCAGCTGTACCGCGCATCTTAACAACGCAGCGGATCCGTTGATTTTCTTTAGAAGAGGTGTCTGGTGACTTTTGTCAACATAGTGTACGTTTATGTACTACAAAAATTATTTTCGTCACTTACCTTATAAACTTAAGTGAACACTTCTTTTAAATTTTCCAAACTAGCACTCACTGTGACAAAAAAAAAAAAAAAAACATGGCGGCACAACTCAACATCTGTCTCCTTCGGATCACTTGAAGACGGAGACGCATGCGCCGTTTCCTTCACTGCACCAGAATGTGGCGCAAGGTAACGCCACTTTGGCCGCATTTAGTAATTTGCACGAAAACTTGATGCAAGTCAAACTTTTCATGCACCGCTTTATGGTTCAAATGTGAAAATCGCACCAGACCATGGTATAAGTGTCAGATGCTGCACGATATTGTGGTGCAACGTTGAACTGAAACTTTTAACAGTGTAGATCACACCCTTCATATCCCACCAGATGCACGGCAGAACTTTCTTGGAGTGAATATTGCGTTTCGGCGTCGAAGTCATTGCTTCAACGGGGTCTACCCAGTGTTTTTTGCGTTTCGGATTGTCGTACCATATCCACTTTTCATCACCCGTAACGATTTTCCACTGGAAAGATTTTCTGTGTTGTTTATTCTACAGATTCAAACACTTCATGATACGCTCATCCTTGTTCCTCTGGCTCAGGTCATGTGACACCCATTTTTCTTCCTTCTGAATCTTTCCCATAGCGCGTAAACGATTGGAAATGGTTTGTTGAGTTACCCCCAGTTGTTCAGGTAGTTCTTTTTGTGTTTGAGACGAATCTTTATCCAGCAATGCTTGCAGTTCCTAATGTGCAGCCTTCTGCAGGGCGCTACTACGTTCTGGATCGTTAACATTAAAATCTCCTGTTTTAAACCATCTAAACCAAACCTCGCACGTGCTTTTTGATACAATATTCTCTCCCAGAACAGAACAGAACAGATCGATGCACATGCTTTTGCAGCACTTTTTCCTTGATGAAATTCGTAACTAATGCAGTGTCGAATAAATGCAGTATCGCTTGCCGTCTTTCGCCTATCGATGTGCAAGTGCGTTTTACTGTTGGGCAAACTTCTGTGTCACATTTTATACTCCGGACCAGTTACGGTCACATGACAACAATGCTGGGAAATGTAGAATATGTAAATTAGCGGTATACTTTACACAAAAAACGCTTTAAAACTTATTTGGCCGCCCCGGTGGCGCAGTGGTCTAAGCGATGGCCTCTGATCATTCGTCCGAACGGAGTCCGGGTTCGAATCCCGGTGAGGCATGGATGTTGTGTTTGTCTTACGGTACTGGCTCTCTCCCTTACCTGGAACCAGTGACCCTAAATTAGGGACGGGCGACTGCTTATAGCCCATTGAGTTGCTCACGGTGGTCGTGAAACCTCCAATAAAAAAAAAAAAAAAAGCTTATTTGTGCACCTAATATATCTAAGGATTATAACTGTGGTACGCAAAAAAAAAAAAAAAAAAAAAAGGTTCGAGAACCGCTGAAGTATAAAACAACCTAATTTGTCAAAATCTTGTTGAATCTACTTACCGAGCGAAGGGCTGATTCTGTCAGAGTGTGTTTTTTTTTTTTTTTTTTTTTTTGAGTTTTCGATAAGAAGAAACTGATCTCTCAAGTATTGAAAGTAGGCCGCAGTCACCTTAAGCTGCCCGAAACGTCAAAGAAACAAAGGAATAAGGATAAAGAAACGCAAAATAACATATGGAATATGAAAGAACAAGGGCTGCCTCCTAGGCATTCGCACAGGAATCCCTACAAGCGTTCACTGAAAGCCCTGGCAAAACTGGACAAGGCGGTCGATCCCATATGACAGCTGCTCTGTAGCTCTAAACGTTTAATCCCTGAGGACGTCAGCATTTGCACGCACGCGCGCGCACACACACACACACACACACACACACACCATTAATTTACGTATACCTGACGGTCTAAGTTCTGGGAACACGAGGAAATATAAGCAAAAGATGACACCGAATTTTCGAGGGGGGAGGGTCACATCTTTTTTTAATTATTTTCTACCCGAAAGATGTTTTTAAAACATATTTTTAGAAATAAAGCAAATCAGCAAAAATAAATAAGTAAATAAATAAAAAAAAATTCATTAACGCCTCCCAGTGGTGAAAATTAGTGATTACTGTAGAACTTCGGGTATACACAGTGTGGCGAAGAATTTTTAAGACTGGGTCTGTAAAATGAAATAGAAACAAGAAATTATAATTTGTTTTGGTTTGTTATTCAAAATAAGTCCCTCCGGCTTCAATACACTTGTTACAGCGATTTAATAATGATTCGAATGCCTGTTCCAGTTCACTTTGCGGAATTGCCTCCAAAGCACGCGTTGAAGCTGTTTGTATGGTCGAAATATCATCAAAATAACACCCTTTTAACGTCATTTTAAGTTTTGGGAATAAAGAAAAGTCGCAGGGTGCTAAATCAGGCGAATACGGTGGATGATTCAACACACAGACGTTATTTTTCGCCAAAAATCTACGAACAAAAAGTGAGGTGTGACTGGGTGCATTATCGTGCAACAAACACCAACTGTTTTCATCCCGATATTCTGGACGAATGCGACGAATTCTGCCCATCAAACGCCTCAAAACATTTAAATAAAACTCACCAGTAATTGTTTGTCCACTTGGAACAAATTCTTTGTGAATAATACCCTACTATCGAAAAATGTAATGAGCATTGTTTTGATTTTCGATGGAACTTTTTTATTTTTTTTTTTTATTTTTGGGCCTGTGGTGAGTTTTTTGACTTCCATTCCGCACTTTGTCGCTTTGTTTTAGGATCATATTGAAAACACCATGTTTCATCACCTGTAACAATCGATTTTAAGAAGTTTGGATCATTTTCAGCAGCTGAAATGATGTCTCTGCAATGTGCACTTCTCCTTGATTTTTGTTCATTGGTTAACGTGTGTGGAACAAATTTAGCACAGACTTTTGTTTTGCCCAAATCTTCATGCAGGATGGTTCGAATCGTTTCTTTGTTGATGTTTAAAGACTCTTCCATCATTCTTAGGGACGCACATCGATTGTTTGCCACGAAATCACGCACTTTTTCAATAATCTCAGGTGTCCTTGATGAACTTGGTCTTCCGGTATGCTTATCATCTTCTAGCGTATCTCTTCCGTCCAAAAAACGTTTGTGCCCCAGGAAGACATTTGATCTACTTAAACAAAACTCACCGTAAACTTGTTTCATCATTTGGTACGTTTCCGAGGCACTTTTACCAAGTTTTGCGTTAAATTTATTAGCAGCCCTTTGTTCCATCTTAATAATTCAACATGAAAAAAATTTTACCTCTCTAATGAACGGCCATTTCGTTTGAGTTGCTTTAACAACTGCGCAGTACTTTTGGCAGAAAGCAAACAGATGTGTGACGTACCTGCCAGCAGGACGCACATGACTGAAAGGCAGATAGGAATCAGAATACATGTCTGCGTAGCTCAGTTGGTAGAGCGACTTGTTCCGGAATAAGCGGCCTCGGGTTCGAATCCCGGCGTAGACCAAAAATGACGGAGAAATTTACTTCGTTATAATGGCGCCCGAACTACCCGGATGACCCGACCGTTCAAAATCTCGCATTGGTGTGATGTTATTTCCACACCGCGAGATAGGAAAAATCAGAGAATCCCTTCTCCAGTGCTTCGAAAAATAAATGTGTGTGACGTTGCATTCCACACACCAGATTGACTGGGAGTTCTCAAGTGCACGTTCTACAGTGGTTGTCTGCCTGCAACGATTCATGGTCACGGCTGACCCGTAGGCCATGCCCCCGGCCCTCTTTGGGGGGGGAGATGTGACGTACCTGCCAGCAGGACGCACATGACTTAAAGGCAGATAGGAATCAGAATACTTGTCTGCGTAGCTCAGCTGGTAGAGCGACTTGTTCCGGAATAAGCGGCCTCGGGTTCGAATCCCGGCGGAGACCAAAAATGACGGAGAAATTTACTTCGTTATAGATGGTCACGGTTTATAACGCATTCGCGATTACACTGGTGGCGCCACTGTAGG
Source organism: Macrothele yani (assembly GCA_039090855.1). NCBI lineage: Eukaryota > Metazoa > Arthropoda > Arachnida > Araneae > Macrothelidae > Macrothele > Macrothele yani. The sequence goes on from CM076993.1 coordinate 95,355,617, forward strand.
CTGAAATCTAGCGCCAGTCTTAAAAATTATTTGACGCAATGTGTACGTTTTTCTAAGGAATGTCTGTTACAACGTATAAAAGATAAAAAAAATTTCAAAATGTTAAATACTATTGGAAAAATTTTAATGCCTCCAAACAGAAAACAGAAAAAAGTAAAAAACAACAACAACAGCATAATTATATATTATGTTAGTTTATAATGTAAGGCATACATACATACATGAATACTTTGTTTGTTATCTTACGCCTATGTCTATCTTGACTGTTTTTTTAATTATTTTTTTTATAATTTCATTGTAAAAACTAGATAAGAAATCATATACGATTTCATATTTTCAGTACAGTAAATTCTAGTTAAGTGTGCCATCGGTTAATTGGGGCGGCCGTTTATTTAGGACACTTCTTAAAGAACATCCCAAATTAGCTCTTTGGGATAAAGCTTCGCATAAATGGGGCATCAGATTAATTGAGCCAAAGTGGTGTGACGCTGATGTGTCCCACTTAACCTGAATCTACTCTATTAAAACAACAACAACAACAAAATTTATCTTTGAAATACAGGTAGTAAATTCAAATGCGATTTTGTTTGATATTCAATACCTCTATCACCAGGAGAGTATATTAAATTTTTTGAGGGGGGGGGGGGCGAAAATGGAAGTTTTTGAAATACATCAGGACAAATAAAAGTTAATTAAAAATAGAAGAAAACATTCAAGCATTATTTTCTATCGTAAGTTGATGCATTTTATTTAATTAAAGCATGTTTTCTTATGCTTTAATTAATTAATTTTTCTTTGTTTAAAATGCAAGTCGCATTTTCACAAAGAAATGGAACACTTTCGGGAAGGGCAAGGCCTTCTTGGTCCTCCTCTAAACATAAGCATCGCTCTTTCCAAAGCAGTTTGTTCACTAATTGATTTAGCATTCGTGCCGAATAAAATTTTGACTAATTTTTACTTGCTTCAATTTTTTTGAATTCATAGAAAAAAAAGCGAACTGGGAACATTATTTAGTAAATTTTTAGTTGCAATCTATTTCATGGCTACAAAAAAGAAAAAAAACAAGTTCATAAAATCATGCAATGCACTGATTATGATACGCTTTCCAACATACCAGAAATTATAACTCAAGTTATTACTCAAGTTATGAGGATAATGGTTGTGAAATAAATCTCGCTCCGGTGCCCTAACCTTTGATCCCATTTCGATGATATTAAACAGAATTGCTTCAGTATACCTCCGTAACAACATACTAACGTTTTGTCGTAACATATGCATTTTTAGTCTAGATATGTGGATAATGGCTGTGGAATAAATCTCGCTCCTGTACCCTGACCTTTGACCCCATTCCTATGATATTAAACAGAATTTCTTCAGTATACCGCCGGAACAACATACTAAAGGTTTGTCGCAATAGAAGCATGTTTAGTCAAGTTAATGGCTGTGTAATACATCTCGCTCCGGTGCCCTGACCTTCGACCCCATTTCGATGATATTAAACAGAATTGCTTGAGTATACCTCCGGAACAACATACTAAAGGTTTGTCGCAATCGAAGCGTTTTTACATAAGTTACTACGCATAAGGGTGACGGAATAAATGGATCCCGCTCCTGTGCCCTGACCTTTGACCCCATTTCGATGATATTAAACAGAATTGCTTCAGTATACCTCCGGAACAACATACTAAAGGTTTGTCGCAATCGGAGCGTTTTTACATAAGTTACTACGCATAAGGGCGACGGAATAAATGGATCCCGCTCCTGTGCCCTGACCTTTGACCCCATTTCGATGATATTAAACAGAATTGCTTGAGTATACCTCCGGAACAACATACTAAAGGTTTGTCGCAATCGGAGCGTTTTTACATAAGTTACTACGCATAAGGGCGACGGAATGAATGGATCCCGCTCCTGTGCCCTGACCTTTGACCCCATTTCGATGATATTAAACAGAATTGCTTGAGTATACCTCCGGAACAACATACTAAAGGTTTTTCGCAATCGGGGCGTTTACATAAGTTACTACGCATAAGGGCGACGGAATGAATGGATCCCGCTCCTGTGCCCTGACCTTTGACCCCATTTCGATGATATTAAACAGAATTGCTTGAATATACCTCCGAACAACATACTAAAGGTTTGTCGCAATCGGAGCGTTTTTACATAAGTTACTACGCATAAGGGCGACGGAATGAATGGATCCCGCTCCTGTACCCTGACCTTTGACCCCATTTCGATGATATTCAACAGAACCGGTTCAGTATATCTCCAGAACAACATGATAAAGTTTTGTCGCAATCGAAGCATTTTTGCGTAAGTGTTACAGAGATTTTATACAGGGTTTTAGGATTTCACATAAAATCTCCAAATGCAATCTTTTTCCATTTTGTTCTCCACTTCCTTTCTTTTCCACAAAGCGTGAGAGAAATTTCTCAGAGTCAGTTCCTTATTAGACACCAGATGTACGGTTATTTACTAAGACCGTAAGACGACATTTTGTCAATGCGTAGTATTTGCACTTTGTATGTTGAACGGAGATTAACTCTATCGTGCCTCTTTTGATGCTTTTCAGGTTTCAATTTCAATGCTGTCGACTAATGCACCAGCCCTCACGTTTTACTTTAATTCTCAAGATTTACCGAGGGCGGTGTGGTTCCTTCTCACGGGGAATTTTAGGATATGCTTAAGGGCATTTTTTGGAGACAAGGGAAGGAGGCGAGGAGGATTTGTTTCTCTAGGTTTAGGTAGCGAGCGGTCACGAAAAGTACGACGAGGTGATTGCCCCAGGGTAGGCTGGGAGGTCTGAGGTGGACCGACAGGTCAGGAGATTTCACGACAGCGCGAGAGATGATAGAAAGCGGGACTTAAGAAAAAAGGAATTGGAGTTTTAAGCGGGGGAGTTAGGAAATATAGCACAGCTAACGGACAACCTTTGCAGACAATTAAATGAATAAAAGAATAAATGTTTGTTAGACATATTTACCAATCGCAAGAATTATTTGCATACAATTATTATCATCTGGTTATTACGAGTTAATTACTATCTTCAACCATATAAGACTTAGCAACTCAACCACGCAATATTTATGAAGTTAACAACAAGAACAAGATAGCAAAAGAACATGCTAACATAAGTTATGATGCATAAGGGCGATGAAATGGATCGCGCTCCTATGTCTTGACCTTTGACCACATTTTTCCCCATTTTCAATAGGATTGGTCCCCAGATTGTCCCCTACCACATATTAAAATTTCATCAAAATCGAACCATTTTTACGCGAGTTATTGTACGGACAGACAGACGGACGGACAACAAAGCTTGACCGTATACGCTTCTTTACCCTACGGTTGGAAAGCGTAAAAAATAATATTGTTTTAGTTCTGTCAATGTTGTAACATACTGAGCTACGTGCAAAAGAATCCAAGAACCGTGTGCTTTTGATAATCTATAATTGAAAATTAAATGTATAATCGCAAAAAGTATATACACTGTCGGAAAGTGAAAAAAGGACACCAAGAAGGAGACGTCTGATATCAACGAAATTTATACAGCATAATAACGGAATACAGAGGATAACGTGATCAAAACATTATGGCAAAATACAGTTTTATTTGCTGGTAAACTAAAAAATAACATTTCCATGTAACATGGTTAGTACGAGGTTGAACCGCCATGAACTGCGTCACACTGTGCAATTCTGGCATGGAGTCTGTCGTACAGATGTTGGATGTTGAGTTCCAAGCATCCTCAACCTGGACGCGTAAATCGGGGATGGTCGTGGCTGGCCGTGGAGGCCGAATAAGTCGTTGTCCCATAAAATCCCACACGTGCTCAATGGGGGACAAATCCGGTGAACGTGCAGGCCATGGAAGTTGTCTCACACCCTGAAGTGCATGTTGTGTTGCACGTGCCGTGTGTGGGCGTGCGTTATCTTGCTGGAAAACACCACGATGGACCGACCTTACAAATAGCACAACAATGGGCTGAATGATGTTGTTGATGTAGGAGGTGCTGTTTAACGTACCCGGTACAAACACTAGTTGTGTACGGGAGTGATAGCTGATCGCTCCCCACAACAGGAGACCAGGTGTAGGCCCTGTGTGTCGCTGGCGGATGCAAGAAGGGTAGATACGCTCCCCTGTGCGTCTGCGAACACGCATACGGCCATCGGAGGCTCCCAAGCAGAATCTGCTTTCATCGCTGAACACGACAGATTGCCATTGCGTTCTCCAGTGCAGACGTTGGCGACACCACTGCAGCCGTTCCTGACGGTGGGCTGGAGTCAGAGGTACACATGCCAGAGGCACACGTGCACGTAGTCCTGCATTCAGTAGACGGTTGCGGATTGTTCGCACAGTCACCTCAGGTGCGACGGCAGCTCGGATTTGCGTCGTAGTGAATGCTCTGCTTAACAACGCCGCTCTTCTTATGCGTCGATCGGTCCGCTCATCAGTCCGTCTGTGACTCCCGGTTCCACGTCTTCTCGTGTGGGAATGTTCCTCGGGCCATATACGCCACCATGGTACCACCACCGATACTTCCCGTCCAATTCGCTCCGCAATGCGACGATACGACCACCCGGCCTCGCGGAGTCCGACTAGACAACCTCGCTCAAAGTCCGATAACTGCTGAAATTGTACACGTCTTCCATGTCCAGGCATTGCAGCTTCTTCAGGGACTTCACACGTGTCCGTACGCCGACGACTGATTACATTCACTTCGCCGTACTCCTTAAATACCACCGACGATAATTTGCATATCATGCCGTGCTGTGGCGTAAGCGCTCACCGGTTGGTCCCGAAATTAACATCACACCTACGTAAACTCGACCCCATTAACATATGTAAATTTCATGATCGTCCGTCAATTCCTTCTTGGTGTTTTTTTTTTCACTTTCCGCCAGTGTATTTACGAATCGCAGGAATTATTTGCATACAATTATTATCATTTGGTTATTACGTGTTAATTATACTATCTTTTTTTTTTTTTTTTTTTTTTTTTTTTTTTTTTGGAGGTTTAACGACCACCGTGAGCATATACTATCTTCAACCATATAAGACTTAGCAACTCAACCACGCAATATTTATGAAGTTAACAACAAGAACAAGATAGCAAAAGTACATGCTAACATAAGTACATGCTAACATAAGTATATGCTAGCATAAGTTATGATGCATAAGGGCGATGAAATTGATCCCGCTCCTATGTCTTGACCTTTGACCCCATTTTTCCCATTTTCAATAGGATTCGTTCCCAGGTTGTCCCCTACGACATATTAAAATTTCATCAAAATCGAACCATTTTTACGCGAGTTATTATGCGGACAGACAGACAGACGGACGAACAAAGCTTGAGCAATATACGCTTCTTTACCCTACGGTTGGAAAGCGTAAAAAATAATATTGTTTTAGTTCTTTCAAAGTTGTAACATACTGAGGTACGTGCAAAAGAATCCAAGAACCGTGTGGTTTTGATAATCTGAAATTGAAAATTTAATGTATAATCGCAAAAAGTATAAAAGTATATAAATGAAACATATAACTAAATTGAAAAGGCTGTAGAAACTACAGTAAAATATCGGAATAGCGCAGGAATTCTGTATAAAAGTGAAAAACGTTCTACTGTATTTAAAATGCACAATGTACGCAGTGTTCTGCAATGTGTTTCACTCTCTTTCAATTTTTATACCTGCTGTGTCCCTCGCGTCGAACTTTACACTTTCAGTTTCATAAATGCTATTAATAATTTTAATGTATAATGCATCTTGAATACCACAAGATTTCAAAGATATTAACAAATAAATATGGCTTTTCAAAGCCAACAAATGATCACATTAGGTGACTACTACACATTTGAGAAAACTCATTCTTCGTTAATTTCTATGGTAACAGCTTCGTATTCATATGAATAAACGACATTATGCATCCTGATGTTTCTCCATACATTGTATACATAAAATATGAACGAAGTGGGTACATTTATTACGTAGCATTATAGTCTTTTGCATACATGCATTAAAAAAATGTACTACCTTAGTGGTTCATTCTCAGAATGGAAGCTGGCCATTTTCAAATTACCATAAGTTGTGTATGAGCAGATGCTGTACGTATATACAAATAAAAAAAAAATCGTGGACTGATATGCTTGGCGTTGGTGCCGGCTTTGGAGAGGTGCGAGTAGTGCCGTTACACTGGAAACCATGTTTAGGAAGGCGCCGAGCTGAATTTTGATGCTATGCATCTTTCCCGCGAACAGAAAAGTAAATCCCAAGTAAAAAAAATCGATGTAACGAAAATGGGTAAGGGAAGTAGTCAAAACCATTCTTGAAATTTGAATTTTGAATGCTGCCGCTCATGAAGTGACACAACAATAGTTTATTTCATTGTTACTCTACAATATATTTTACTAAACTATCGCCAAACATTACTTCATCACATTGTACATAAACATAACAATATCTCTCTGCAATCTGCGTAAATTACGAAAGCCTCATGCTAAATGTGATAAAAGCCATAAAAAATACATTTATGCATTCGATACTGTGCATCTTTCCCGACAATAGTAAAGTATGCGTAGTAGTGAAATTTGACTTCCTCTTCCTCCCCCTCCCCCGTCTGCGGGGTTACCTGCTGTATTAACGAGAGCTTTAAAATGATGTATAACACGATGGGGTGTAACCTGTAGATGTCTTAAACCAAAAGTTATCCAGCCCCCTCACTAATACACTTGCAATTCAGCTTCTTTTTTCTACCTTGAGGTCAGATTCTAGCTTGCGCATGCGCGGATCCCCTTTCGTAGCCGCATCACATTTCATGGGTGTTATGGTCGTTTCTTACTTTCGTCTAAATTTTAATAATAATAATAATAATAATAATAATAATAATAATAATCTAAACAATGCAATCAGACCATGTGATAAGACTGCCTCCAATGCATGGCTAACAAACGGATCACTTTTCCCCGAGACCGACGGGTTCCTGATGGCTATAGAAGATCAAGTTGTAAACACCAGAAACTACCGGAAGCATATCCTGAAGGACACGTTAGTGGAAAGCGACACATGTCGGCAATGCCATCAAGCGCCAGAGATCATCCAACGTATCACAGCAGGGTGCAGAGTCCTCACACAAACAGGGTACACGAACAGGCACAATCAAGTCGCCAAGATTGTCCATCAGAAATTGACAAGAAAGCACCACCTCATTACAACTGAGCCTGTCCCCTACTACAATTATGAGCCAACAACGCTTCTAGAGAACGAAACTCATAAGATGTACTGGGACAGATCGATCAGAACAGGTAAGACCATCCGCCACAATCGGCCCGACATCGTCCTGGTCGACAAGGAGTCAACATACTTCATTGGCATAGCTGTGCCCAACACGTGCAACATCCAAAAGACACACGGAGAGAAGTTGTCAAAATATCACGACCTAACGTGCAAAGTCAAGGAAATGTGGCGTATGGAGAACATCACCACCGCACCGTCCCCATAGTAATATCAGCCACAGGAGTTGTATCTAAGACCATTCACAGCTCTATACAGACACTAGACCTTCAACCTAACACCTACAGGGAACTACAGAAGGCAGCTATCCTGAACACTTGTAGGGTAGTAAGGAAGTTCCTGGACAACTTGGAGAAAGAAATACCACTTCCCAGACTTGGTACGTCGTATCCGTCCCGGAAGGAAGAGAAGAAAACCCTCAGGAAGAGGTGGAATCTCAATAATAATAATAATAATCAATATTCTTTTGGGAAAACTAAACAATCGAAATGCTTACTCTTGCCGTCTCCATATAGTTTAGTAAATATTTACTTTTATGACTCACATGTCTTCTTTCATTGATGTTACGATAATAATAATCATTAATCCACCTACCAAAGTACAGCTCAATGCAGGAGCGGACTGGGCCGCCGAGGTTCCCGGTGGATCGCTATGTTCTGGGTCGAGAGGCCATATATTAACTCAATTAAAAGAAAGTATATATATATACTTAAATATTCTTCTAGAAGAAAACCAAGTTATACTAAAACGGCAAAATTTGTTTACCATTTTAAAGGCTTCAAGAGAAAAAAGAACCTTCGTAGCAAATGTTCTCTGAGCCAAACATTATTTTTGACATACCCTCTTCCCCTCTCTGGACTTTCAATTGTAAGCCCCTTCCCTTTGAACAGATATCCTGTACCTCGGTCCGCTTGTGCCAATTGCAGTTGAATAATCAATACAATCTAACCAAATATGCTTCAATTGTCTGGGACAGAAACTTGAAATTCTTAGTGTAAGTTAATACATTGAGTTCACCTACAGTACAGATTTTTGGATTGCTATTTTACATATGTATATGCTTTCTTTATATTTTCTAGAACGAGATCTGCATTTTTTTTACTAATTTTTGTGACTTCCAGTTACACGAATAATTCAACTGCAGTTCTGGAAAGTCTGTTTCAGCTACACTAAAAAGACTTATTCCATTTGAAAATCATTAAATAAAAATTAATTTTCACATTCTTTAATTTCTGCCACTTTATAAATTTGCAATGAAATTCTGAACATTTTCAATTTTTTCAAGATATTTTTTCGTAATTATTTCATTAATGATAGGTAAGTCTCGAAAAAGAAATTAAATTTTTAGCACATTTGGACTTTCGTTATCACTAAAAACGAAACTATGATAAATTCCGAGTTCAGTTATCGCAATAAAACGCAAAAAAATCCAATAAAGTCTTCGCAATCTCTCTCATAGGACGCATCTTATTTATTGCTTCTCAGCAACGGAAGTAATTCTGTTCTAACATTAAATTTTACTAGGCATCTGTGGTCCAAGAAAATGGATAAAATGCTGTTAATTATTGTCTCAGAACAAAAAACTGCAATGATTTTTAAACTTGTGTTGAAAAGATCTTGAAACAGTAAACTGTGATGCTGACATACCTTTGGGGAAGGTAGGGGGTTCTTCGATGATTTTCACCGAAAGTGGCCGCTTAAAATCAGCTTCCAGGGCCGTTCATGTATCGCCCTGGAAGCTGATTTTAAGCGGCCCACTTTCGCTGAAAATCATCGAAAGTGGGCCGGCTCAATACCAGGAATTAGTAAATCTTATTGCTCACTTAGTATGTACCGGACTGTGGCTCGGTGTGGTAGTGAGTGACGTGAATAAATGCTATATGTTGTACGAAAATAAATGTATACTCTCCAATCACTCGATTTATTTCACGCCTACAAAGATCTTGAAATGTGAAAGATGCATAGCATAAATTATCTACAAAGAGTACCACAGTACTCCCTCAATGTTTTTTCTTTTTGGTGAAATGGTAGAGTTGTGATATATTTACTAGAAAGGGGAAGCACACGTCAAGACGACAAATCTGCAACGATACATTCCTTCAGTGTAGCTTAGTCCGTTAGAGCAACTCACTCCGGATCGAGAAGACGCAGGTTCGATCTGCGTCACCGACAAATTTGTGTTTTCACAATGGCTTCCGAACGTAAAAATAGATCTACTGGCTGTTGAGTTCTTCGAAAAATGTATGATGTTCGTTCCCCACATCATCTGAAATTAATAAAAGGTTCCTTCTTCGCTTCAAAAAAAAAAAAAAATCAATAGGGAGATGATGAAACGTACTGCAGAGATGAAGCGCGTGTCAAGTCGACAAACCTGCAGCGATACATTCCGTCAGTGTAGCATAGTCGGTTGGAGCAATTCACTCCGGAGTGAGGAGACGCGATTTCAATCTTCGTCACCGAGAAATTCCTGTTTTGATAGAGTATGTTTAAAAAAATGGACTGGGTGAAGTGATGGCCTTGGATAGAGAGAAGTGGAGGAAGACTCTGACTGAACTATATGGTCGAGGAAATCCCCTTAGTAGTGGAAACTCATGATGAAGATGTAAAAAGATAACATATTCTGTAAGATATTGTAATTGGAGACGATGAGCGATGATGATTAGAGACAATGAAAGGTCTTGTTCTAACTAGAGCAATCCAAATCATCACTGTAGAGTACTATTACAATTAAGCGAAAAAGAAGCTTTGCTTTTGGCTTTGAGCTTAAGTTCAACGCGCGCGACTGTTAATTTATTGAGGAGATAAGTGAAAGATGAGATAAGTTAATTGATTGAGGAGATAAGTGAGGGCGACTGTATATCTTTCACATGTGGCTGCAAAAAACAGACACTCCAACAGTGGTGTACTTGAGAAATTCAGGGCTCCCCCGGAAAAAATATCTTCGAGGCATTTTTGTGAAAATCGACTAGATTTCAATTATTGAAAATTTTAAATTACATATTATTAATTATCATTATCATTTATTTGAAAAAAATTTAATTCCATATTATTTCAATTATTTAAAATGATAATTTTCATAAGTTCTTTGGAACCTACAGGTAATTTTCGTAAAACCAAAATTGTTGCATTTTATTTCGTGTAACACAAACGTTCGCGGTGTAGTTAAAATTATTGCCCTAGTTTTATACAAATACATAATGTTATAAAACACCTGCAAAAGTTAAGCATATCTTGCTAATTTTATTCTTTTAGAGAACTAGCCATCTCTTTGAAATTCATCACGATCACACACACACACACTCAACTGTCGTATGATAGGGTCTGGTGATAATTTCCAATTCATAAGAAAACGCAGAACATAAATTAGCAAATAAGTAAAAATTAAGAATGTTGGCATAAAAAAAGTAAAATGAATTAAATTATTTACTCTTGAATATACCACACTTAACATAATTCCACAATGTTTTGCATATAATAAAAAAGTTCTCTTAATCCTGTTAAAAAAAATAATTCCCACAGGTATCTGTTTCTTCGTTCCCTCGAAAAACATATTTTAGTTCATTACATTCTCAAATATGTGTAGTTATGTGCAAACAGCTGTAATACATAACGCCTTATCCTCGTTGGTACAAAAATTTCATTAATTGAACTGATTTTTCTTTTACATTGTCTCGCTAATATACATGTTTATGGCTGCAAAAAAGGGGCCAAAGGCCTCTAGAAAAAAATGGATGCTTATCCGTTATCCGGTTTTTATAAACTAAAACCGCGAAAATGTTTCCAAAATATTTATTTTATTTATTGGAAAAAAGAATGTCAAAAATTGCTTTTCTTTTTAATATTTCCTTCAAATCAGGAATTACGTGCTATTTTTTTACCCACTTTCATAAGAAAAATTTTGTAAAATCTTTTTACTAAGGGAAGAGGCCATCAAAGCCTCGTCAACCCCCCCGCAATGCGAGGTTTGCGGGTGCTATCGGTACGCCCCTGCAATCCAGCAACAGACGCGCACAAACTTTGTGAGGAGCGTCAACAAATATCGTCGCAGCGGGCGCCACGAATGCTAATTCCGACCCTGGTGGGTGTAAATGGTAAAGACATGAAGAGGAGTTCATAGATCATGAAAATGACAAGAGTGGATGACATTATGAACAGAGTAAAGACCCTTAAAAACAATCATGGATCAGGAAAATGACAAGAGTGGCCAGTGGAAAGACCCTTAAGAAGAATTCATGGATCAGGAAACTGACAAAAGTGGATAACATCATGATCAGTGGAAAGACCCTTAAGAAGAATTCATGGATCAGGAAAATGACAAAAGTGGATGACATCATGATCAGAGTAAAGACCCTTAAGAAGAATTCATGGATCAGGTAAATGAAAACAGTGGTTCACATCATGATCAATGTAAAGACCTTTAAAAAGAATTCATGGACCAGGAAAATGTCAAGAGTGGATGACACCATGATCAGAGTAAGGAACCTTAAGAAGAATTCATGGATCAGGAAAATGAAAACAGTGGTTCACATCATGATCAATGTAAAGACATTTAAAAAGAATTCATGGATCAGGAAAATGACATAAGTGGATAACATCATGATCAGTGGAAAGACCCTAAAGAAGAATTCATGGTTCAGGAAAATGACAAAAGTGGATGACATCATGATCAGAGTAAAGACCCTTAAGAAGAATTCATGGATCAGGTAAATGAAAACAGTGGTTCACATCATGATCAATGTAAAGACCTTTAAAAAGAATTCATGGACCAGGAAAATGGCAAGAGTGGATGACACCATGGTCAGAATAAAGACCCTTAAAAAGAATTAATGGATCAGTAAAATGACAAGAGTGAATTACATCATATCAGAGTAAATACTGTGACGTGCCTGCACTGCAGGACACACACGACATAAAGGCAGATAGCAACGAGAACGAACGTCTGCGTAGCTTAGTTGGTAGAGCGACTTGTTTCGGAATAAGTGGACTCGGGTTCGGTCCCCGGCGTGGGCCAAAAATGACGGAGAAATTTACTTCGTTGTAATGGCGCCCGAACTTTCCGGATGACCCGGCCGTTAAAGATCTCGCAATGGTGTGATGCTCTTTCCACACCACGAGACCAGAAAAATAAGAGAATTACTTCTTCAGTGCTTCGAAAAATAAAATGTGTGTGATGTTGCATTCCATACACCAGATTGACTGGGAGTTTTCAAGTGCACGTTCTTCAGCGGATGGCTGCCTACAACGATACATGATCCCTGCTGACCCGTGGACCATGCCCCCGGCCCTCTTTCGGGGGGGATATGTGATGTGCCCTGCACCGCAGGACGCGCACAGCATAAAGGCAGATAGCAGCGAGAACGAACGTCTGCGTAGCTCAGTTGTTAGAGCGACTTGTTTCAGAATAAGTGGACTCGGGTTCGATCCCGGCGTGGACCAAAAATGACGGAGAAATTTACTTCGTTATAGTACCTTTAAGGAGAATTAATGGATCAGGAAATTGACAGGAGCGGATGATATCATGATCAACGTAAAGACTTTCAAGTGGAAATGGATTGAACATTTTGCTAGAACTGACCACAGCTGAAAAAATTGAAATACTAAACTGCATAACAAGGGAAAACAATATGCCCAGAAGACAACGTAAGAGATGGGTAAATAAAATTCGAAAACATGGCGGAATGATATGGAAGACAATTGCTCAGGGAAGAGAGCTGTGGATAGTAGCGCATCTTGAAGTTCATCTTAAGTGCTGCAATTGCTCCGGTCTAGAAAAAAGAGAGAGACTAAGAGGAGGGCACGCACACTCGCACGCACACACACACACACACACACACACACACACTATAAACTTGCAGCGCTGCTCCAACCTGACATCGCAAACTTTTCAAAATTTTCCATTAAGAAAATGTTCTAAATTTTTAAACCACCAGCTGCAAACAAGAATTGAAAAAACAGCACTACTTTCATGGCGTTCAATTGCCCGCTTTTCCAGGAAACCAACTTGATGCTTTTTAAATCTCACGTCTGGATAAAATCTTTCAAAATAAAGTTTGATCCCTTCTATTCTGATGGGTTCATTTAATAAGAAATTTTCCAGCTTCAAAATTCGTTGCTAGTTTTCGTTTTATGGCTCAATCGAGGTACATACTTCTCTTTGTTACTCACACTATCTCATACACATTTCAAAGTCTACCCTATACGATGGCTTCCCCTGCTCCTAGTTACTAACGATTCCAGGCAACATTGAAAAAAAAAAAGAATAATAAAGCTCACCGATTGCTTTTCATGACAAGTCAAAATCTCCGCTTTCATCTTTTTCTGTTTCTGAACCTCTAGTTTATTTTTCTGCTGAAGATAGAACAGAACGCATTTTATCTCCATATTTACCGCAAATTTTACTTGTTATGAAAACTTTTACAAAAACTTGTGGATTTCTTACTATACTTTAGAAAAATAAGTTCATTAATTATTTATACATTGGCCATTTAAAAAGGAAAAACTTGTTGCGGGATAGTATCCTGCCCCTGAATCCGCTCCTGACTGTAGGAGGGACTTGGGAAAACCTTCATCCAGCAGTAGATTGAGAATGGTTGATTTGTTGTTCTTGGTGGTGGTGGTGGTGATGGTTATGATGATGGTGTTTGCATAACTCATCATGTGTTTTAATTTGATTGATATTAAATGTCCGTAATTACTGTTTCACACGTTATGCAAGTTCAGCAATCGGGAGATTGTTAAATGATGTTAACATAGTATTGACAATTGAAATCAAGAAAAATAATAAGTATCTGTACTTACAATATTCGTAGTGGCTGTCGGGTCTTCATATGTACGTCTTCAAAGAATGTGAACTTTTATCAATTGTGAATTTTAGATTAAAATTCATGATATTGTAAAATTAGTACCTGATAAAATTGAACAAGATGAATTTTTACAATGCAGGTAAAAAAATTCTTAACAACAACTAAATATGAAACTGAATTAAAACCTTGTTGAATTTTTTTAAAAAACGAACTATAATCCCGAAGAGGAAATAATCTTGACTGCGAAGCACCTCGATAACAACGAAATATGAAGACGAATTATAATTTTGCTGAAATTTTAAAAACGAACAGTCTTGAAAAAGAAATAAGTCTCCCGACTGCGAAGCACCAAACTAGTTTCTGCTAACACTCATAGCCATCATCTAACACTCATAGCCATCATCAGTAGTGCTTCGCAGTCGGGAGATTTATTTTTTGGAAGACCCGACAGCTACTACGAATATTGTAAGTACAGATACTTATTATTTTTCTTGATTTCAATTGCCAATACTATGTTAACATCATTTGACAATCTCCCGATTGCTGAACTTGCATAACGTGTGAAACAGTAATTACGGACATTTAATGTCAATCAAATTAAAATATCGTAGCCACGTAAAAAGTATGTTCATCGCAAATTGGCGAAAATTGAACAATGATATATTTCATCATGTGTTATTCGTAATCCTGTTTGCATAACTGCAGTACAGTGGGTTGTGAAAATTAATTGAGTAAATATATGTCAGTTTTTATTTTAGATCCATAATTATTTTCTTTATTTTTAATCTTTTGATTAATAAGTTACAAAAGAGGAAATGAAAAGAAAAAAAGCATCACAGTTTCTAATAACAAGGAAAGTTATAATTTCGGACAGAAATTAGATTTATTTATTTGCGAAGGAGAACACGTATTTATGTTTTTCTTTTCCTCATAAGGTTTACCCATTTATGCGCAACCTCCCCTTTCCCACCTCCCTTCTCTGATGACGGCGGTTTAATTTTCACCTGCGATTCGCTCAAATGTAATCGACTCAGTTTCATTCTTAGTTCGTGCATTTTTTGACTTCTTTAGAATATCTTCATCCTCTATCTAGTGCACAAAAGAGTCCATGAAATATTCAAAAGAGCGCGCTAACCATATCGCTTACAGTTGCCCTGACACCTTTTATCTCCTAATGTTCCTCACGAATGCTCCCTGTCCCGCCCTACATTTTGCTTGGGAGCGAGCATCCGGACACATAATGGGCCTCGAGACGTTCATTAATATTGGAGGATTCTCTCGAGTCAGCTTAATAAAAGGACAGGCGCGACCACTTTGCCACTGTTGGCTGGCTGCTTGCCTGTCTGGCACGAGTGCTTCAAGGAGACGCTTCCTTTAGAAAAGAGAAGGAGGAGGAGGATATGCTACCGGCTTTCTCCTTTTTCAATATCGCTGCGAAAATCCCGTCTTCTTACGCTTGTCGGGATCAATAACTGCAGCATTTTGGGCTTCTGGTTACTCGCTCGAAAGCTTCAAAGGAGAAAGAGCTGGCTGGCCGGTTTATTGATCGAAAAGCGCACGCCACGTGTTTTGCTGCATTCCTACTGCTCTGATTCGGACTCAGTTCAGCCAAAAATACGCCCGACGACTCTTGATGAGTGATGAATTCGATCGCCAGTCGATAAAGTAGAAGTAATTGAGCACGGAAACTCTTTACTTGGAAAGTAGCGTCATTGTTAAACTAATTCACTTTGGGAAACATTTCTCACTTTGTATCTGTCCGGTCGGAATTCCTAAATTAACTCTTGCCCATTTTTACTGCATCCTTCTTTGTCCTGTTGTCTGGGTCACGTTCTCTTATTACTTTAAGGTGTGTTTTCCTGACGCTCGATAGATTTGTTTAAATCGATTGATTTCCTTGGAGCATTGCTAACCTCCACGCTGACGAACTGTGGTTGATCGCTGACGGTAGGAATGCCGCGCTTTCCTGGTATGCTGTAAAGCTTCCGTGGAAAATGTCGGAAACGTAAATTATGCAGTGTATCAAATGTATCGTTTAATTTTTTCATAATGTTATCTATGATTAAACACATCATTATATATTTACCACACGTATATTTATGAGCCACTAGCAAAGAGAACTGAATTTGCTCGGGTTTAACAGAAAATACATCAACCAACTTCTGGACCAGCGTTTTCTGAGCTTTCCTGAAATTACGACTGGGATAAAATCTATTTTCATGCCAGTATAATTGAATGAAACCGGCAGTACATATTGACTGTAGATATTAGAGATTTGAAATATTCGAAACATCTACAATTTTCTATTGTGTTAGGGTCTGCGTAATGTACAATTCTTCCAAAGCGCAAGTACGTTTATCCTTAAAGAGTCTGTGGGTCAACTATTCTTCCATTTGGACCCAAGATGAAAGCGTTTTAAATTTTTCCAACTCTGGAGCAGAGTTGGAAATGGGTCAAATATTTTGAACCCGAACCCGACCCGGACAAATCCGCTTTGAACTATAAATTCGAAACTCGATTATCTTAGGTTATATGGTCGTAGGTTATATGGAAGTCATACAAATGTATACGGGAACGTATAATTTACTCACTTACAGAAAGTATTGAAACTGTTGTCCTTCACATAACCAAACTGTTTTACACATAATACAAATTTGGAAGATGTGAATCCATTTATTGGTGTAAATATGACATAGATGTTAAGTCAGATAATATCCGAAAACTTGAAATTTTCATCGTACTGATGGAGCGAGAAACGAATCCGCGTCTCCCGGATAGCACCCAAGTATGCTAACCACTACACTACTCAGAACGACCAAGTTTCAAGTTTCCGATTAATTTGAATATAACCATCACAGGATTCGCTAGTACGATGAAATGTTCAAGTTTTCCCGCTCCAAGACGATGAAATGTTCAAGTTTTCCCGCTCCAAGACGATGAAATTTTCAAGTTTTCGGATATTATCTGACTTAACAACCTATGTCATGTTTACACCAATAAACGGATTCAGATCTTCCCAGTTTGTATTTTACTAATCCAATATTCCATACATTGTTTTACACATGTTTTCAAACACATCAACATGGGTGCAAAATACTCTTCATGACAACAAAATGGTGCAAAATACTCTTCATCACAACAAAATGGTGCAAAATACTCCTCATGATAACAAAATGGTGCAAAATTCTTTTCGTGATGAAGAGAGGACCCTACCAAGAAAGGGTTTTTCTAAGAGAATTTTTGAATCGAAGGAACTCTTTCAGATGGAAATACACGCTGATGCACTCCTGATGGTAGAATTGTGAATTACTCAAAAATGGAAAATATGTGCAAAATATTCTTTACAGCAAAAGTTACGCGATCGAAAGAGAATTTACAAATGCGACTTCTCAAAGCAGAGATAGTGAGAAAAGGTTTTTGCATTTGCGCCTTTATAGCGAGAAAACTGTCCATTATTTAAAGACAGTAATATTCCCAGTCTTTACCACAATGAATGGAATACATCACAAAAAGGTTTTTTTTTACAATTGGATTTTTTGAAATGGAGATACACTTGCAAAAAGAAACACACATTAACGCCATCTATAGGCAGAACTATCGCTGAAAATAATCAACAGTACATGCAAAATTTTGGAGGGGTTTGAAGGCAGAGGGTGCTAAGAATCCCCGGAGGACCGGACTAGGCTGCCATCTGATGCTGATCTTGGCTACGTATAATGGACGCTCCCTATCTTCTGATTAAAGGCTCCTTGAATTGGAAGAGGAACTGCAAAGGATCAAGTGGGACATCGCCGGGCTAAATGAGGTAAGGAGAAAAGAAGAAGATCTCATTGAACTGAAAAGTGGACATCTCTTCTACTATCGTGGGACAGATACGGGCAGAACTAGTGGTGTTGGATTTATAATAAACAAGAAACTGAAGGATAAAGTTGTAGAAGTTGAAAGTTCCTCTGACAGAACTGCACGACTCGTTATCCAACTCTCGAGAACATACCAGGCTCAGATTATTCAAACTTATGCACCCACCACAAGTCCTCCTGAAGAAGAAATTGAAGAATTTTATGAGGAAATTCGTCATCTAAATAATAAAGGTAAGCAGCACTTGAAAATAATTATGGGAGATTTCAATGCAAAAATAGGGCAACGGCAACAGAATGAAACTTCAGTAAGTAAATTTGGTCACGGCAACAGAAACCAGCGTGGAAATACTCTCGTTGAGTTTGCAGAGACAGAAAGGTTTTTCATCTTGAACTCCTTTTTCAAGAAAAAGCCACACAGGAAATGGACATGGAGACAACCAAATGGGACGTCAAGTGAAATTGATTTTATTATGTGTAACAAAAAATTCGTCATAGAAGACTGCAGCGTGCTGAACAAGTTCAACACAGGTAGTGACCATAGATTGGTGAGATGTAAGATGCACCTCAGCACTAAACTCGAACGTGGCAAGCTCATAAGACAAACAAAATGTATTGACATAACCAACCTTAAAAAACACCATAATACCTTCAAGTTGGAACTGAAGAACAGATTCTCTCCTTTAGAAGGCCTAACATCGGAAGAAGTGGATATTTCTGAAGTTAACAGAAAAGTAACCAAAGCTCTTATGGAAACAACAACAAAATTAGCTGGGTCTAAGAACAAGTTGCATGTGAACAAATTATCAGGAAAAACCAAAACGTTGATGCAAAAAAGAAGAGTGATGAGGACAACTAAAGAAGATGTGACTTCCAAAGTGGAATATATAGAGCTATGCAAGACAATACGAAAAAGTATCACTGAAGACGTAAGGAAATTCAACTGTGAACTAGTAAGGAAAGCAATTGAAAAGAACCAAAGCCTAAAGATAGAAAAGGGTCATCTCAGTAAGGGAAGAAAACAGATTATGACACTGAGAAAAGGAGATAATTCTGTAACAAGAAATAGAGGTGAAATTTTGACAAGAGTGAAAGATTTCTACTCCAAATTATATGAAAGGCATGATACATGTACTGCAGACATATTGAAAGGTACCAGTACCAGAGTTCTTCCAGTCCTCCCAGCAGAAGTTGCACATGCAATCAAGAACATGAAGCGGGGAAAAGCTCCAGGAGAAGATGGAATTACTGTAGACATCATGCAAGAAGCAAGTGGAGAAATCGAAACAGTACTCGCCCAAATTTTTACTCGATGCCTTAATGAAGGGGAGATTCCTAAGGATTGGAACAAAGCTACAATGATCCTGCTACATAAAAAAGGTGACATTGAGGATATCAGGAACTACAGACCTATCAGCCTCCTATCAGTGGTTTATAAAATCTTCACTAAAGTTCTTTCACACCGCTTGAAGGTAACACTGGACATGGCTCAACCGAGAGAACAAGCTGGATTCAGGAGTGGCTACAGCACAATAGATCATATCCACGTACTGAGAGAACTAATTGAAAGGAGAGGGAATATGAACTTCCATTGTGCATGGCTTTTATCGATTTTGAAAAAGCCTTTGATTCGGTGAAACCATCAGCAGTTACAATGGCTCTGAAATCTGCGGTATTGAAGATGCATACATTAATATTATTAATAACATCTATGAAAATGCAAGTGCAAAGGTTCTGCTGTTTGAAAATACAACACACATAAAAATTGGAAAGGGATAAAGATTAATGGAGATTATCTAACCCACCTTCGTTTTGCTGATGACGTAGTAAATTTTGCAACTACTCCAACAGAGATACAGAGTATGGATCCAGGAACTTGCTAACAAGAGTAAAGAAGTGGGATTAAAAATGAACTTTCAGAAGACAAAAGTGATGTTCAATGCTTTTACAAGAAATGAAGATTTATCGATTGATGTAGAAAAGCTGGAGATAACAGACACGTACGTTTATCTTGGACAGCAGATATCAAGTGAGGGTCACATTGATGAAGAAATTAATCGGCGTACAAAACTTGCCTGGAGAGCTTTCGGAAGAAACAGCATAATTTTCAAGAGCAATATGCCATTATGTCTTAAAAGAAAAGTGTTTGATCAATGCATCCTTCCAGTGCTTACGTATGGTGCAGAGACGTGCACCTTCCTGCACCTTAACTAAAAGAGACATAAAAAGGCTGAAGACAACACAAACAAGCTTGGAGAGGTGCATGTTTGATGTAACAAGGAGAGATAGGAAGAGGAACTCGTGGATCCGAAAAATGACAAGAGTGGAAGACATCATGATCAGAGTTAAATCCCTGAAATGGCAATGGGCTGGACATACTGCCAGAAGGACAGACCATCGATGGACAGCCGAAATTTTAGATTGGATTCCAAGGGACAGGAAAAAACCCAGAAGAAGGCCACATGGGAGATGGGTGGATGAAATTCGAAAGTATGCGCGAATGACATGGAGGAGACTGGCACAAGACAGACCGTTGGAGGAACTTGGGGAGACCTTCGTCCAGCAGTGGATTGATAATGGTTGACAATGATGATGATGACATGCAAAATGTTCCACAAATAAAATGGCATCTGGTGATAAAATTATTTTTCAAATCGGTCTTTAGAAGCAGAGATACTGAGAAAAATAGATTAGCCATTTGCTCCCTTTAGCGGATAAATTGCTCATTATTTGGGGCAGGAAATGCGCACAAAATTCTTTTTATCACGTTTTTGTAAAAAAAGATCTTGGTTATGTTATAGGTTTGTCCGTTCGTCCGCCTGTGTACACCAACACCGGATGCCACTTACCTTGTAGAACACATCTGGCTTAGTGCCGAAGTAATGCGAACTAGGGTCAGGAATGGGCCACTATGGTCTTCAGCGATGAATCCCGTTTCTTTTTGAGTATTGACGATCGACAGATCCGTGTCTGGCGACACCCTGGTGAGCCGACGGATCCCGGTTTCGTTCGCGATCGCCACACCACCCGTTAGGCAGTCATCATGGTATGGGGTGCTATTGCGCATGACAGCAAGTCACCTCTTGTCCGCATCATGGGCACACTGACAGCTGCACGATACGTGAGCGAGGTTCTGCAGCCGATTTTGATACCTTTCCTGAATGGCCTAAGCACCCCATTTTCCAGCAAGATAACGCCCGTGCACACACCCCTCGGGTCTCCAGAAAATGTTTGCAACATGTTCAAACAATGCTATGGCCAGCAAGATCGCCCGATTCATTCCCAATCGAAAGCCTGTGGGACCACATTGTATAACGAAGTGAATTTCTCCGTCATTTTTATCCGCGCCAGGATTCGAACCCGGATCCCCTCATTCCGGAATAAGTCACTCTACCAATTGAGCTACGCGGACGTTTTATTCTGATTCCTATCTGCCTTTATGTCGTGTGCGTCCTTCTGGCAGGTACGTCACATCTCCTAGTACGTTACATCATCTCCCCTTCTTTTTTTTTTTTCTTTTTTTCGAAGTGCTGGAGAAGGGATTCTCTTATTTTTCCTATCTCGCGGTGTGGAAATAACATCACACCATTGAGAGATTTCGAACGGTCGGGTCACCCGGATAGTTCGGGCGCCATTATAACGAAGTAAATTTCTCCGTCATTTCTGTCCACGCCAGGATTCGAACCCTGGATCCCCTCATTCCGGAATAAGTCACTCTACCAATTGAGCTACGCGGACGTTTTATTCTGATTCCTATCTGCCTTTATGTCGTGTGCGTCCTTCTGGCAGGTACGTCACATCTCCTGGTACGTTCAAATTGGACGTCGTCTGCAATCGAATTGGCTTGCGCACGATCTCGATGAATTATGGGAGCAAGTCAACCATGCTTGGTGTTCTATTCCTCAGGACAATATACGTCGATGTATGACTTATTGCCGTGCCGTTTTGCTGCCTATTGATTGTCGTTAGCGGCGGTTCAACCACTTACTGAAGTGCTGAATTGGTTCAAGCACCCATTGTGCTGCATTATCTCATCTTATAACACTGTACGTGGCTGAAAATAACATCAAGGTAAATCCTTATGTATTCCTATTTGCATGCTCAATTTCACCCTCTATCCTCACTCCTTCTGGGTGGGGCTATTTCAGTGTCAAGCAGTGCAACATAAAAGGGCCACGAAATAATGAAATTTAATTTGCTATTTCATGAATGCTGAAAATATTAAGGTAGTTACAATAATTACTTGAAATCTGCAAATCTCAGTATTCGTACGGCGAAGGGCGATAACCTATTCGAAAATAGGGGGATGGATACAAAAAAAAAAAAAGTTTATAAAACATCTATTTAAAGGCCTCGCACAAAAACTAACACAAAAAATAACTGTAAAAAATTCTACCGAAAAGGATTTTTTTCTCCTAAGCTGCAGGGCCTCATGAAGGCGCGGGGCCCATGGTGATCGCCCCGGTTACCTCTATCGTCCAGCCGGCCCTGACCGGCGCAACAGGGTTCTCTCGCGTAAGGCCTTAAATATTCAGCATATTGGATTTTGCGAAATTTCTGTCTAAATGCGGAAAAACTTGAAACGGACTTTTTTGAAATAAACAGAATTACTGATTACAAAAAATCTGTGAAAATGAGGAAGTTAAAAAAAAAACGGTGACTTTTAAAAACGGAAACTCTGTTAAAAGTCGAACACATCCCGGCAACTTAGCTGCACGTTATTTCCCGAAATTTTCCGTGAATTCACACCACTTATTTTTTTACAGTTATTTCTCAAATCGGTTTAACAGGTAAAGAGATATGTTGTTCACAGAGAGACAGGCAGACGTGATGTAAGTATCTCCTCATTTTTTTTTTTTTTCAAAAGAAGTGCTAAAAACCATGTAACAGGAAAATTCGCGAAATCGAGTAACAATTACGAGTGACGAATCAATTCAATAAGCACGTATCGAAAAAAATCGCTTACTTCGCGACTTAGAAATATATTTTTCAGTTCATTTTTTAGGAGATTGAAACTATACAGCGTGAAAACACAAGTTTCAGTCTGAGACATCAATGCCGTGTCTCCTCACTCCGGAGTAAGTAGCTCTCCCAACTGAGTTACGCAGACAGAATGTCTCGCTTTGTCTTCTTCACACATGTTTTCACCTCTGTAGTACGTCACATCATCCGCCTCTTTTTTTTTTTTTTTTTTTTTTTTTTGAAGCGAAGGCGGAATTTTTTTTTTTTCATTAATTTCAAACAATGTGTGGAACAAACATCACACATTTTTCGAAGAACCCATTGGCTAGTGGATCCATTTTCCACAGTCGGGAGCCAATGTGAAAACACAAGTTTCTCAGCGACGACATCCAAACCGCGCCCCCTCACTCCGGAGTAAGTTGCTCTCTCAACTGAGCTGCGAAGACCGAGGCGGATTTATAGGGGGGCACAAGGTGTAATTGTCCCGGGGCCCCCAGTCAAAGGAACCCCCTTTATACGAAAAATGTAATAATTAAAAAAATCACTTTATTTTATGAAAATAAAAAAAAATTGTGACAAATAATTTTTAACAATGACCTACTTTTTAATTCTAGTTACTAATGCAGTTGTCAACATGAAATTTATTATTTAGCCCAGCTTTTTTATGTATTCATGTAATCATTAGGCTTTGGAAAAAATCGTGGAACCAAATGTGGGAGTTCCCATCGCACTTTTTTGATTTTGCTGTGCAGCTTCGCATCTCAGTTTATGTATGAGAAAGTTTAGTGAAGGCCACTACAGATTTTGTTGGCCCCCCGATGGCGCAGTGGTCTAAGCGATGGCCTCTGATCATTCGTCCGTAAGGGGTCCGGGTTCAAACCTCGGTGAGGCATGGATGTTGTGTTTGTCTTACGGCACTGGTTCTCTCCTTTCCCTGGAACCAGTGACCCTAAATAAGGGACGGGCGACTGCCTATAGCCCATTGAGTTGCTCACGGTGGTCGTTAAACCTCCAAACAAACAAAAAAAAAAAAAAAAAAAGATTTTGTTACGCTAATAGAATAGTGATCCATATGTTTCAGCTATTATACCATTTTAATACTTACGTGAGGTGCCGTGAGAGGGCGACGCTGAGCTATGTGACAAATTGAACTACCAGGTCCGCTGCTTCTGAGAGGTGACCTCGAAATGGTTTCGGCTACCTGCCGCTAGAACTAGGAGAAATTGTTCATGTATGTGTGTATTAATAGCGAGTCAAACGAATCAAATATTGTGCTTGTTTTCTGTATAAATGTAAATAAAAGTTATTGTTTGTGAAGAGAGGATCGCCTGTGTTTATCTCCAAGGGCATCACACCAATACTTTTAATTGGTGGCAACTGGAAACGTGGTAGCTGTGTAGTAGATCGTAAATTAGTTCATCCTCTTTACATTCTTTTGGAGTAGTTGTTGTTTGGTCACGCCAGTTTTTTTTTTCTTTATACAAAAGTTATACACCATTTTTTCTGATTCAACACGGAGATGGGCAATTCTAATGAATTCTTTGAAAGGAAATAAAAGAGCACTAATGGTTAAGTCCCTGTCAGACACTCGTTGGTCAGCAAGAGCAGATGCTACTGAAGCCATAGTAGAGGGATACAGCTACATTCAAAATGCCCTCAGAGATATTGAAAGTGACTTGGAGCAAACACCTGAAAGCAAGACATGAAGCTCAGACATTGACAGACAAACTGGACTACCTTGAAACTGCTCTGATGGCCAAGGTCTGGAACTTAATTCTTGTGCGGTTCAACATTACAAATAAAGCTGTTTAAGGAGTTGAAATTGACCTGAAGAAAGTGGTAGATCTAATTGATTCTGTGGAAAAGTTTCTGAAATCACTCCGGGATAGGTATGAAGAGTTGGAACTAGATCCCAGGAACCTTTATGGGCCGCCCCGGTGGCGCAGTGGTCTAAGGCGCTGGCCTCTGATCATTCGCCTGTCAGGGGTCTGGGTTCGAATCCCGGTCAGGCATGGATGTTGTGTTTGTCTTACGGCACTGGCTCTCTCCCTTCCCTGGAACCAGTGACCCTAAATTAGGGACAGGCGACTGCTTATAGCCCATTGAGTTGCTCACGGTGGTCGTTAAACCTCCAATCCAAAAATCCAAGAACCTTTATGGAACCACAAGGCAGCTACAGTGAGGTCAAGAAAGAGAAAACAACGTTATGATGCTAATCGAACCTCTGTATCAGAGGAAGTTGTCTTTTCTTCGAGAGATAAATTCAGATGTGGAACTTTCAATAACTTTTTAGATCACTTGTCTGTTGCCTTAAAAGAACGCAATGGGTAGCGTACCAATAAGTGTATTACAGGTTCAAAGTCATAGTAAACTTATGTAATCTACCTGATGCAGAGATAAGAACTGAAGCTGAGAAACTTATAACTGCTTACCCCCGTGATTTCAGTAACGTGTTTATAGAGGAATTTGTCCATTTTGTAGCCTTTGCCAAGCTCAGGTCGTGTTTCACTCTCAACAGGCAGTTTTACTTCATGATGAAGAGGCTTTGTGATACCTTCCCAAGCGCTAATGTAGCTCTTAGAACATATTTGATTTGAGCATGACGGCCACTAGTTGTTCAGGAGAGAGATCATTCAGCAAACTGGCACTGATTAAGAATTATTTGAGAACCACGATGACTCATGAAAGACTAAGTGCTCTGTGCCTACTGAATGTAGAGAGCAGTGTTCTTAAGATGATAGAATTTGAGGAATTCATTAAAGATTTTTCAGATGTCAACTGCAGACAGAAAGACTTTCTGTAAGTATCAGACAGACTGTTTCCCTGTACTAGAACAAGCCGCCAACGGTAACCGGTAACTCTGGTACAGTTGGCAAATTTTGATCGAAGCTATTGCAAACTAACCTGATCATGGACGATGTCCAATCGCATGCCAAAAAGCACGGTGATCGGACCTGAGTCTCGTATAGAGAGGGGATTTTTTCTGTTATTATTAAAATTGGTCAGTTCTTTAATAGTCATTATTTTTATACGACACGACCAATCACCATGACACCAACCCCATGTCACTCACCATGTCCTTCCCTTTCTCTGTGGCAAGTGTCACCGCGATTGGCTGAAGATCTTAGGAGGAGATTGGTAACAAATGACCCCTTCTCAAAACCCGGGAAAACCCCTAAAATGCTAGTTTTCGGACGATTATTCCTCAATGACACGAAATTTCGGGAATCGGAAGGCGTCGAAACCTGACCCTGGACGCTGTCTAGTCGCATGCAAAAAATCACGGTGATAGGATGTGTCATCTCGTACCTATGCTCGAACAACTAATTGTCTCCAGTCTCTTAAAGAGAGCTCTGCTCTGGCTTCGGCCTCCCATCTCTCAATAATGTATCTTCCTATGTATGTATAACTTGTCAGTTCCAATTACAAACAGTACATTGACTGTGATGTGCAAATTTGGTGAATTTTCCTTTCTGCTGTTTATTTTAATTTCCGAATTCCAGCCCCTCCCCCCCCCGAAACTGAAGAACCCCGGGCCCCCCAAGATCTAAATCCGACCCTGTGCGCAGACAATGTCTCGCTGCAGATTTGTCTTCTTGACACATGTTTTCACCTCTGTAGTATGTCACAACAGATTTACAATGTAGATGATTAAGTTTTAGACAGAAATTCATTACTTCTGCCATACTTCAGTACAAATAGGCTGACGGTTCACAGTTGTTACAGATATGATGAAATATGGTACGAATTATGTTTTGTAAAATGGCGCTTACAAATCGTCTGTCCTTTGCGAAATTTTAGGTTCACCCGGGCTTGGGGAGTGTAGTAAACAGGAGGCGAATCCCCCTCATCTATTTTGTTTCTTTTAAATAAAAGGATAAAAGGAGAAGCAGAAAAATCGTGTGTGGTCTCAGACATGGCTCTGGGGAGAAAGACCAAAGAAAAGTTAATCTGCTAAAAGAAATGGAAAATCAGGAAGAAACAAAGCATAAGAACTCTACTGTGAATATACAACACGGGAAAAAACAGATGTTTGGTTGACTCAGCCTGAGGAAAACAAGTCTTCGGTTGATAACCCAATGTTAAATTTGCTGACAGCTGCATTTTTCATGTTTTTACTTAAAAGCACTTCGTAAAATTGAGGTTCCGGACCTATAAAGTCAAAACCGTGCCTGCTTTGATGTAAATGCACGCAAGCGGAACTGTTTTTAAGGAAAGCCTTCGCGAGTTTAAATAGACTGCTCATGAATTATTACATAGCTTGAATTCGATGAGCTTATTTTGAAAACAACACTAAAGGAGAAAATGTAGTAAACATCTTTTGAACAAAAGGTGCCCTCCACTTTCGCGCAGCGCAACGCTTTAAAGAAAGTGGTACACACGTGTGTTTTTCCAGTGGCAAAACAAGTAGTGCGTCATTGTAGCTAAGCAACATGTTATGTTACACTTAAAGCGTTAATTCAAGTTCGAATTACACCTTTTTTTTTTTTTTTGATCAATCACTTACTTTAAAGAAAGAGGTGCCCCTTTTAAATACGTCTTTTTTTATTTTCACACGTTTTTTAACCCTCTTAAAATAGCACATATAAATCTTCTCTAAATGCTTCCAAATAGTTTTGAGTCTTAAGTAGATTTTAATAATCGCTCACTTTTGTACTGTGAGTTCTGTTCAATGACACTTCTCAATCTGCCAAAAACCCTGGTATACACAATTGACTAATAAATAAAACACGTCTCAAGAAAAGAGCTATTCACTGATTACGACAACGGATACAAATTAATCACGCATTTCTATATACAAAAACGGAACAGAACTCAGTGATATCTCTAAATCATGAAATCTCCAGGGTTTTCTCAAATTTATTCCAATTCTTATCCATAATCCTCAACATGATAGATGATCTTTTTTTTTTTTTACTGTGTATTCACAGAGACGGATTTGCCGCCCTTAGGCCCAGATAAATTGGCCGCCCCCTACTCTCCTTTAAACAAAGAATTTGATGGCTGCAATCTTAGCCGCCCAGGTGATGCAGTGGCTTATAATCATTCATCCGTGAAGGGTCGGGGTTGGAACCCCGGTGAGGCATGGATGTCGTGTTTGTCTTTGCGTACATTGTGCCAATTTTGATGAATGGGAAATCTTTCTTCGCTGAAGAAATAGGGTCGATTTTTTTTTTCCATTGGAAGTATAGAGAGAAAAATCACTAGACATCCACCTTAAACTGACAGTGATTTCCCATTATCTTTAAGGAAAGGTCAAACGAACTGCTTCATAGAATTATTTTCCAAAACTCCTAAATATGAAATTTACTCTTGACAGCTATAATAACTTTTGTCTTAAGGGGTCTACAGACTAATACACTTATAACGAAGTAAATTTCTCCGTCATTTCTGTCCACGCCAGGATTCGAACCCGGATCCCCTCATTCCGGAATAAGTTGCTCTACCAATTGAGCTACGCGGACATTTCATTCTGATTCCTATCTGCCTTTATGTCGTGTGCGTCCTTCTGGCAGGTACGTCACATCTCCTGGTACGTTACATCATCTCCCCTAATTTTTTTTTCTTTTTTCGAAGTGCTGCTCTTATTTTTCCTATCTCGCGGTGTGGAAATAACATCACACCATTGCGAGATTGTGAACGGTCGGGTCATCCGGATAGTTCGGGCGCCATTATAACGAAGTAAATTTCTCCGTCATTTTTGTCCACGCCAGGATTCGAACCCGGATCCCCTCATTCCGGAATAAGTTGCTCTACCAATTGAGCTACGCGGACATTTCATTCTGATTCCTATCTGCCTTTATGTAGTGTGCGTCCTTCTGGCAGGTACGTCACATCTCCTGGTACGTTACACACTGAAGTGCCAGAAAAACTGGTTCAGACGAGCATATGCAAAATACATAGCAATGTCACCTATGCGCGTACTCGGTTGCGTCCGCCAGCGCGTATATAAAGCGATAGATATCCTTGCCTGCTGTCAGAGCTGTTTTCGGCATGAGAATGACAAGTAATAACGATTTAAGCGATTTTCAACGCGGTGTCATAGTTGGCGCTGGTGAGATGAGCCATAGTATTTCGGAGGTAGAAACGAAGTTCGGATTTTCACGGACGACCATTGCAAGGGTGCACCGTGATTACAAGAATTCCGGCAAAACCTCCAACCTACGATACCATTGTGGCCGTAAAAAGACATTGGGTGAACGTGACCATCGTCAGCTATCAAAAACCGTTTCACGCGATGGGCGTGCAACACTCTCGCTGGTATCATCGGAATTCAATGCTGGAGCCTCAACAAGCATCAGCGTCCGGACTGTGCAACGTACCTTGCACGATATGGGCTTTGGGAGCCAACGCCCAACTCGAGTCCCCTTGATGGGTGCACGACACAGAGCTATGAGCCTTGCTTAGGCACGGCAACACCGCCATTGGACACTTGATGACTGGAAACAAGTAGCCTGGTCTGACGAGTCGCGTTTCCAACTGTATCGGGCAGATGGAAGGATTCGTGTGTGGCGCAAACCCCATGAAGCCATGGATCCCGCCTGTCAACAGGGAACTGTACCGGCTCGTGGGGTGTCCGGAATGGTATGGGGTGTGTTTAGCTGGACTTCACTGAGAACCCTGGTACGTCTATAAACGTCTATCACCGGCCAACGCTATGTGCGCATCTTTTCTGACGAGGTACATCCGTTCATGTCCTGCATTCATACTGATGGGTTGGGCCTGTTCCAACAGGACAATGCACCTCTACACAGGTGTCGGGACGCCACATTATGGTTAGAGGAGCATTCATCTGAGTTTGGGGTGCTGCCATTTCCATCCAAGTCCCCAGATCTGAACGTGATAGAACCAATTTGGGGTGACATGTAACGCACTATCGAACACAGGAATCCGAGACCTCGGAATACACCCGAATTGTGGAACGCTCTGCAAGAAGTATGGTGTGCATTGCCTACAGCATATTTCCAGAAGCTAGTGCAGTCCACGCCCCGTCGTATTTCTGCAGTCCTTCGCTCCCATGTGGTACCTATCAAGTATTAGACTGGTGTACCAGTTTTTCTGGCACTTCAGTGTACATAGACATCATACAATCAATTTAACCTTTAATCAAACCTCAAGCATTCCCGCAAATCGTTCTTATTACTGGAATTTTTCCGGAAAACGGATATGGAAAAAGTGAGAACAGAATTTTCCGTTTACATACGAAAAGAATTGTGGAAAAGTTTCTGAAAATTCAGAATTTTCCGTTAACACCTCTTAGAAACGACAATTCACCGTCAATATAAGAAAGGAATTGCGGAAAGAATTTCTGAAAATTCAGAATTTTCCGTTAACGCCTCTTAGAAACGACAATTTATCGTCAATATAAGAAAAGAATTACGAAAAGGTTTCTGAAAATTCAGAATTTTCCATCAATACCTCTTAGAAATGGCAATTTACCGTCAATATATACTATCTACCAACAAGTAATTGGACACCCTTGCAATCGACGATATCTGCGGTCCTGATACACGTCACGGCCGCCGCCGTTAAATATCGTGTGGGAAACAACAACGCAACCAATCGCATGCAAGCTGTCACGCAGTTCGGAGCTCTCTGATTTCGAGAAAGGTGTAATCGTCGGGTATCACAGAAAAGGCCGATCCATACGTGACATATCCAGCGAGTTGAGGTACCCAAAATCGACAGTGGCCTACGTGATTGGCAAGTGGAAGATGAGAGGTGCCTGTCGGAATGTGCCCCGACACGGCAGACCCACAAAACTGGGAGTTAGAGACGGACGGGTGATGGCCAGAGAAATCCGGAAGAACCGCGCCAAACCAATGAGCCCCATCCGCGAGGAGTTTCAACAGGCATCCAGGAGTGTTCTTTCGATGAATACCATCCGTGAGGAACCCCATCTGCTCGGTTATCATGGACGTGCTGCCGCCCACAAGCCTATGATCACCAAGTCCAATAACGCTGCTCGGCTAACGTGGTGCAAAAAACGTCGACAGTGGACCGTTGAACAGTGGAAACAGGTTCTCTGGAGCGACGAATCAAGGTTCACCCCCTACCGTTCGGATGGCATGGTCTGGGTTTTGCGTCTACCTGGAGAACGCCTCCTGCCGGAATGTATTGTGCCAACTGTGAAGTTCGGCGGCGGTGGAATTATGCTATGGAGGTGTTTCTCCTGGTATGGCACGGGACGCTTGATCGCAATTCCTGGTAGACTCAACGCCGAAACCTACTGCTCCATTTTGGATGACCATGCCTTTCCTACGTTGTGGCAGTTTTACGGGGTGGACCCATGTTACTTTCAGGATGACAATGCCACCTCTCATGTTGCGAGGTCCACCATGGCTTGGTATGGTGACAATGGGGTTAATCGAATGGACTGGCCTGCGCAGAGCCCGGACCTTAACCCTATCGAGCACCTCTGGGACGAGTTGGAGCATCGACTTAAGGGGTGACCCCACCGTCCGCAATCGGTGAAGGAACTGACCTGTCTTCTCCGAGCCGAGTGGAAGAAAATACCGCTAGCCGTCGTACAACGCCTGGTTGAGAGTATGCCCCGGAGGGTCGCAGCTGTAATCGCCGCTCGTGGAGGCTCCACCAACTATTGAAGGTGAATAAACTTCGTTTTCCTTGGCTATCACAGGTGTACAATTACTTGTTGGTAGATAGTGTATGATTCGCTAATTTACGAAAGGAATCCCAGAAAATAACTCGTGAATTTCAGAAATTTTTTGACAGTGTAGTCTTCTCTGACTTGAATACATTTGTTGTACCGATCATCGATTCGGTGAATTACCGCTGTTGAAAACGCTTTATCGCTCTCCTCAAACCAACACTTCGCTGTCTCCTACAGTTCAAAATCATTGACAAAACGCCTACTCGGCAGAAAAGTTTTCAGATTTTTGAAGAGGAAGATCGGGTGAGTACGGTGTGTGGGGAAGGAATTGGATGTCCCATTCTCTCACAGCTTGAATGGAAACACCGGGGGTGTGGTTCGAGCATTGTCCTGGAGAAGCAGAACACCTCTCGCAACTGTCCTTGCCGTTTACTCTTCATGGCTTCACGCAATTATCGCCATAGCATGACATAATAGGTAACATTCATAGTATTTTTATGAGGCAAGTAATCAATTAACAGCAACCCGTCAATTAACAGCAATACGCAATTATCGCCATAGCGTGACATAATAGGCAACATTCATAGTCTTTTTATGAGGCAAGTAATCAATTAACAGCAACACGCAATTATCGCCATAGCGTGACATAATAGGCAATATTCATAGTCTTTTTATGGGGCAAGTAATCAGTTAACAGCAACCCGTCAATTACCGTAAAACCCGCAATTATCGCCATAGCGTGACATAATAGGCAACATTCATAGGATTTTTATGAGGCAAGTAATCAATTAACAGCAACCCGTCAATTAACAGCAAAACGCAATTATCGCCATAGCGTGACATAATAGGCAACATTCATAGTCTTTTTATGAGGCAAGTAATCAATTAACAGCAGCACGCAATTATCGCCACAGCGTGACATAATAGGCAACATTCATAGTCTTTTTATGAGGCAAGTAATTAATTAAGAGCAACTCGTCAATTAACAGCAACACGCAATTATCGCCATAGCGTGACATAATAGGCAACAGTCATAGTCTTTTTATGAGGCAAGTAATCAATTAACAGCAACCCGTCAATTAACAGCAACACGGAATTATCGCCATAGCGTGACATATTAGGCAACATTCATAGTCTTTTTATGAGGCAAGTAATCAATTAACGGCAACCCGTCAATTAACAGCAACACGTGTAACGTACCAGGAGATGTGACGTACCTGCCAGAAGGACGCACATGACATAAAGGCAGATAGGAATCAGAATAAAACGTCCGCGTAGCTCAATTGGTAGAGCAACTTGTTCCGGAATGAGCGGACTCGGGTTCGATTCCCGGCGTAGACTAAAAATGACGGAGAAATTTACTTTGTTATACACGGAATTATCGCCATAGCGCGACATAATAGGCAACATTCATAGTCTTTTTATGAGGCAAGTAATCAATTAACAGCAACCCGTCAATTAACAGCAACACGGAATTATCGCCATAGCGTGACATAATAGGCTACATTCATAGTCTTTTTATGGAGCAAGTAATCAATTAACAGCAACCCGTCAATTAACAGCAACACGGAATTATCGCCAAAGCGTGACATAATAGGCAACATTCGTAGTCTTTTTATGAGGCAAGTAATCAAATAACAGCAACCCGTCAATTAACAGCAACACGGAATTATCGCCATAGCGTGACATAATAGGCAACATTCATAGTCTTTTATGAGGCTAGTAATCAATTAACAGCAACCCGTCAATTAACAGCAACACGCAATTATCGCCATAGCGTGACATAATAGGCAACATTAATAGTCTTTTTATGAGGCAAGTAATCAATGAACAGCAATCCTTCAATTAACAGCAACACGCAATTATCGCCATAGCGTGACATAATAGGCAACATTAATAGTCTTTTTATGAGGCAAGTAATCAATTAACAGCAACCCGTCAATTAACAGCAACACGCAATTATCGCCATAGCGTGACATAATAGGCAACATTCATAGTCTTTTATGAGGCTAGTAATCAATTAACAGTAACACGGAATTATCGCCATAGCGTGACATAATAGGCAACAGTCATAGTCTTTTTATGAGGCAAGTAATCAATTAACAGCAACCCGTCAATTAACAGCAACACGGAATTATCGCCATAGCGTGACATATTAGGCAACATTCATAGTCTTTTTATGAGGCAAGTAATCAATTAACGGCAACCCGTCAATTAACAGCAACACGTGTAACGTACCAGGAGATGTGACGTACCTGCCAGGAAGGACGCACATGACATAAAGGCAGATAGGAATCAGAATAAAACGTCCGCGTAGCTCAATTGGTAGAGCAACTTGTTCCGGAATGAGCGGACTCGGGTTCGATTCCCGGCGTAGACTAAAAATGACGGCGAAATTTACTTTGTTATACACGGAATTATCGCCATAGCGCGACATAATAGGCAACATTCATAGTCTTTTTTATGAGGCAAGTAATGAAATAACAGCAACCCGTCAATTAACAGCAACACGGAATTATCGCCATAGCGTGACATAATAGGCTACATTCATAGTCTTTTTATGGAGCAAGTAATCAATTAAGAGCAACCCGTCAATTAACAGCAACACGGAATTATCGCCAAAGCGTGACATAATAGGCAACATTCGTAGTCTTTTTATGAGGCAAGTAATCAAATAACAGCAACCCGTCAATTAACAGCAACACGGAATTATCGCCATAGCGTGACATAATAGGCAACATTCATAGTCTTTTTATGAGGCTAGTAATCAATTAACAGCAACCTGTCAATTAACAGCAACACGCAATTATCGCCATAGCGTGACATAATAGGCAACATTCATAGTACTTTTATGAGGCAAGTAATCAATTAACAGCAACCCGTCAATTAACAGCAACACGGAATTATCGCCATAGCGTGACATAATAGGCAACATTCATAGTCTTTTTATGAGGCAAGTAATCAATTAACAGCAACCCTTCAATTAACAGCAACACGCAATTATCGCCATAGCGTGACATAATAGGCAACATTAATAGTCTTTTTATGAGGCAAGTAATCAATTAACTGCAACCCGTCAATTAACAGCAACACGTGTAACGTACCAGGAGATGTGACGTACCTGCCAGAAGGACGCACATGACATAAAGGCAGATAGGAATCAGAATAAAACGTCCGCGTAGCTCAATTGGTAGAGCAACTTGTTCCGGAATGAGCGGACTCGGGTTCGATTCCCGGCGTAGACTAAAAATGACGGAGAAATTTACTTTGTTATACACGGAATTATCGCCATAGCGTGACATAATAGGCAACATTCATAGTCTTTTTTATGAGGCTAGTAATCAATTAACAGCAACCTGTCAATTAACAGTAACACGGAATTATCGCCATAGCGTGACATAATAGGCAACATTCATAGTCTTTTATGAGGCTAGTAATCAATTAACAGCAACCCGTCAATTAACAGCAACATATGCAATTATCGCCATAGCGTGGCATAATAGGCAACATTCATAGTCTTTTTATGAGGCAAGTAATCAATCAATTAACAGCAACACGCAATTATCGCCATAGCGTGACATAATAGGCAACATTCATAGTCTTTTTATGAGGTAAGTAATCAATTAACAGCAACACGCAATTATCGCCATAGCGTGACATAATAGGCAACATTCATAGTCTTTTTATGAGGCAAGTAATCAATTAACAGCAACACGCAATTATCGCCATAGCGGGACATAATAGGCAACATTCATAGTCTTTTTATGAGACAAGTAATCAATTAACAGCAACCCGTTAATTAACAGCAACACGCAATTATCGCCATAGCGTGACATAATAGGCAACATTCATAGTCTTTTTATGAGGCAAGTAATCAATTAACAGCAACCCGTCAATTAACAGCAACACGCAATTATCAACATAGCGTGACATCATAGGCAACATTCATAGTCTTTTTATGAGGCAAGTAATCAATTAACAGCAACCCGTCAATTAACAGCAACACGGAATTATCGCCATAGCGTGACATAATAGTCAACATTCATAGTCACGGAATTATCGCCATAGCGTGACATAATAGGCAACATTCATAGTCTTTTTATGAGGCAAGTAATCAATTAACAGCAACCCGTCTATTAACAGCAACACGGAATTATCGCCATAGCGTGACATAATAGGCAACATTCATAATCTTTTATGAGGCTAGTAACCATAATCTTCCCTGAAGAAGGTTGTGTATTGAATGTTTTTGGTGGTGGCGATCAATGATGTTTCCACTGCATGCTCTCTTGTTTAGTTTCAGGGTTCCAATGGTAAATCCACGTCTCATCACCAGTCACAATGCAGGAATAGAAGTCATCTGGATCGCGGTTAATGTAGTCAAGTTGAACCCGACTTGCTTCAACACGACCCTTCTTCTTCTGAGGTGTCAACACCCGAGGAACCCATCTGACACAGACCTTTGACATCCCTAACGTCTCGTGCAAAATGATCTAAACACTACCGGTACTTAACTTCACTTCCTCAGCAATCTGTACGACACGGATTTGTTGGTTTGAAATAACCAGGTTCTCCACTTTCTGCCACATTTCATCCGTGGTCACCTCCAATGAGCGCCCTGTCGAGGGTCATCTTCCAACGAGTCTCCTCCCCTTTTAAAGAGAGCAGCCCATCTTTTGACTGTGGCATATGGAAGTGTACCATCGACGTATACACTGACCATCCGTTCATGAATACTGCTTGGCGTTTCACCTTCCATCGCCAAGAATTTAATTTCCTCTCTGTTCCGCAATTTCATCTACCGTTCATCCATTGTCACCTTCAATGCACTGTGGCGCCGTCTCAAATATTGACACAGCGACGTGGCGTGGCAGTTGTATAACTTAAGGATGATGCAATACTTTGCAGCACTTGCGTTATCCGCCAGCCATTACTTTCAAGATAGGCTTAGAACTGATTGAACGCCTCTCGTGTGTTAGGGGTATTAGTTATATGCAATTTGAAAATATTTACAACCGTTTAAACACCAAAACTCCACAACTGTCGTAAGATAAAATTGTGCAATAAATGTGGTATCTCATGCCCTCATTAAGTCTGAAACAGTCTCAGTGTTCACATGTCACGATGCGATCGAGAAAAGGATCGTTTTTTGTTGTATTTTTGCGCAAAAGCAGCCCCGACGAAACTTTCAAACGACGATTTTGTTGATTTTCGTTTAGTTCCTGTGGCACCCAATTGTCGAGCTTCTTGGACTTTCCAATTTGGTTGAGGTGCTCAGAAACAGCTGATTTGCTTACTCACAGTTCTCCCGCAAGCTCACGAACAGTTGTGTGTGAATCTTCTTCAACAAGGGCCTTCAATTCGTCTTCATCGATGACGACACTCGGTCGTCCACGCTGTTCATTGTCGAGGTTCGTGTCGTCAGCCTTGAATTTGGCGAATCATCTTCGCACCGTTCGCTCGTTAGCTGCATCCTCCCCAAAGGCACCAACAATGTTTCGCGTCACCTGGGCTGGTCCAGTTTGAACTCGTAGAGGAAAATTCCCCGAAAATCACGTTTATTGATCTTTCACTGAAACGGAAATATAGAGTTGGAAATATTATGTGTTAATAAAGTGAAACAAAAGATTACAATCTGAAGATTTCCAGCTTTCCAATTATATATTACACTTGCATACATGCGAAAGATTCATAGCATACAAAAAGTACCAAGTACTCTCCCGACTTTTTTTTTTACTTCTTGATGCAGCTGTTTAATTAATTAACTAATGTTCTTAACTAACTCTGAACTTGTTGAATATACACACCGTTAAAAGTTTTGTGGTAGGGTGCACCAAAAAGTTGTGTTACACCAGATGCACCACTTTCTGCGAAAAGACAGACCATTGTGTGATGATGCAAACAAAACCCAAAGCTTGCACCATAATGTGGTGCAACCTTCTATCATAACGTGGTGCAAGGTTGCACCATGTCGTTGGTCTTTGTTTGCACCACACAATCGGTGTATCTTTTTCAGAAAGTGGTGCAGCTGGTGTAGCACCACTTTTTGTGCAACCTACCATGAAATTTTTAACTGTGTAGTTGACCTAAAATCGACAGTGGCCTACGTGATTGGCAAGTGGAAGATGACTGTCGGAATGTGCCCCGACCCGGCAGACCCACAAAACTGGGAGTTAGAGACCGACGGGTGCTGGCCAGAGAAATTCGGAAGAACCGCACCAAATCAATGGGCCACATCCCCGAGGAGTTTCAACAGGCATCCGGGAGTGTCCTTTCGATGAATACCATCCGTGAGGAACCCCATCTGCTCGGTTATCATGGACGTGCTGCCGCCAACAAGCCTTTGATCACCACGTCCAATAGCGCTGCTTGGGTAACGTGGAGCTAAGAACGTCGACAGTGGACCGTTGAACAGTGGAAACAGGTTCTATGGAGCGACTAATCAAGGTTCACCCTCTACCGTTCGGATGGCAAGGTCTGGGTTTGGCGTCTGCCTGGAGAACGCCTCCTGCCGGAATGTATTGTGCCAACTGTGAAGTACGGCGGCGGTGCAATTATGCTATGAGGGTGTTTCTCCTGGTATGGCACGGGACCCTTGGTCGCAATTCCTGGTAGACTCAACGCCAAAACCTACTGCACCATTTTGGATGACCATGCGATTCCTACGTTGTGGCAGTTTTACAGGGTGGACCCATGTTACTTTCAGGATGACATTGCCACCTGTCATGTTGCGAGGTCCACCATGGCTTGGTATGGTGACAATGGGGTTAATCGAATGGACTGGCCTGCGCAGAGCCCGGACCTTAACCCTATCGAGCACCTCTGGGACGAGTTGGAGCGTCGACTTAAGGGGTGCCCCCACCGTCCGAAATCGGTGAAGGAACTGACCTGTCTTCTCCAAGCCGAGTGGAAGAAAATACCGCTAGCCATCGTACAACGCCTGGTTGAGAGTATGCCTCGGAGGGTCGCAGCTGTAATCGCCGCTCGTGGAGGCTCCACCAACTATTGAAGGTGAATAAACTTCGTTTTCCTTTGCTATCACAGGTGTCCAATTACTTGTTGGTAGATAGTGTATTTTAATCTTGGGAAAATTATGTTCAAACGAATTAAATATAATTTATATTCAGATCTCATATTTCTTATTACGCATGCACATTCGTATGAAACAAGGAATAAACTACAATTACAACCTATTTTTCCAAAAACGGAATCAATTAAACTTACTCTAAATTACAGAGGCCCTCAATACTGGAATTCTTTACCTAGCAACTTGACTAACTTAAACAATTTTAATTTATTTAAAAAAAAATTCAAACTCTATCTTCTTCAATAATTAAAAAAAAGGAAGTGATTGGCAAAACTTCTTCTGATTGTCGGACTTGATGTGCCTATCTGTTGTTTCATTTGTTTCTTCTACGGGGAGTATAGGGCTATGTCAGGCCATTTTGGCCTTTTCCTTTGTCTTCCCTGTTGTTACAGTCATGTTCATCATTTATGTACTATCAATTTTTTTTTCCCCACTCGTTTTTTTTTTTTTTTTTTTCTTTTTTTTTTTTTTTCTAAGAGCATGTAACATCAAAAATAAATAAAAAAATGTCTCAGAACACCGTCATGAGACCTTTTTGTGCAGATTGGGTTACTCTGATTTTTTTTTTTTTTTTTTTTGGTGGCGGGTAGTCGGAATGTTTCCACACCGTACTGGGCTTCTTTGTTTCGGAAATGTAGTGGTACGCTTAAGACTCATCGCTAGTCACTACATCTGCCAGAAATTCATGTCCTACTTCTGCGTAACGCATCAAGTGGTCCAAGGATGACATCATTCTCTGTCCCTTCTGGTCTCCTTCGCCCCTTCACTCCGGAGTAAGATGCTCTCCCAACTAAGCTACACGGACGGAATGTATCACTGCAGTTTTATCCTATTGACACGTGCTTCACCTCTGTAGTACGTTACACTGTAACCAATAAGCAATGATATTTACATAAGAAAACAGAAACTTAAAAGGAAGGGAAAATCGGCCGCCCCTGTGGCGCAGTGGTATAAGCTGTCTTCTGACCATTCGTGCGACATAGGTCATGGTTCGAATCTCGGTGAGGTATGGATGGTGTGTTTGTCTTACGGTACTGGCTCTTCCTTTCCCTGGAGCCAGTGGCTCTAAATTAGGGACGGGCGATTGCCCAACTGGTTGCTCACGGTAGTAGTTAAACCACCAAGCAGAAAGAAAGAAAGTTAGATAGAAGCAGGGGCGTATTTAGAGCGGTGAGCCTAGGGGCCTTTCTCTCATCCCAAAAGCGTTTCACTTTTTTTATGTTGTCAGTTAAAATACAACTTAATTTAATAAAAATGCATCAACTTATGTGAAAACGGGAATTTGCCAGTGACGGAGATCCTCGCTCCTTAGTGAGTTGCTCTAACCTACTAAGCTACACCGACAGAATCTATCACTGCAGATTTGTCGTCCTGACACTTGCTTCACCACTGTAGTACGTCACATCATCTACTTTTTACTTTATTTTTTTATTGGGTTGGTGCGAATGAAACGTCCGGTGCGAACGAGCAGTGGAGATAGGCTCCCCCGCAGCGGAATGAAACCACCCATAGGTGTTGCGGGTTTTACGTCACAGAGTTATTATAAATAGCTAGCACGTGTGTGAAGAACAAGGTTCAGGCGTGGTTTGTTTGAACGTAACGTGGCTTGCAAAGGAAACATGCAAACGCCGGATTTGAGAGTCATCCTCCTGTATGAATTTAAACTGGGCCATTCTGCAGGAATTGCCACTCGATACTTTAACAAAGCGTTTGGGGAGAATACAGCCAACGAACGAACCATTCGGTGATGGTTTGTGAAGCTTCGAAGCGGAGATACGGACCTGCAAAACGAAGCACGTGGTCACCGTTTCTGACGATGTTCTGTTACATATGGTTGAAGTGGACCCCGGAAAACGTGTCCTGAGATAGCGGCAGAGATAAGTGTCCACCACACGACAGTTGTTCGCCGTCTTGCTGCCCTGGGTAAGGTCAAAAACCTGGATATGTGGCTGTCGCATGAGTTGACAACTGCCAACAAGACTAGGCGTTTAGAAGTCTGCACGTCGCTGCTTGCCAGCAATAAACAAGAGCCTCTACTGCATCGAATCGCCACCTGCGACGAGAAGTGGGTCTTTTGTGACAATCGGAAATGATCTGCTCAATGGTTAAGCAAGGCACAGCCTGCTGGACGGCATCCTAAGCCACCCCTACACACCAAGTAGATGATGCTCCTTGCCCATAAGGCAAGAGGCCACACCATCACTGCAGAACGTTATTTTGCTATATTACACCAGATGCACCGGAAATTGCTGCAGAAACAACCGGCTTTGGTCAACAGACAGGGTGTTGTTCTGCTCCAGGACGACGCTCGCCCTCTGTTGCACAATGAACGATGCTGACACTAAGTGCTTTGGACTATGAAACACTCCCTCATCGTGCCTATTCTCCGGACTTGTCTCCGACAGATTAACATCTGTTTCGTCGCCTAGACCACTTCCTGTTCGGGAAACAGTTCACGACAGACGAGGTTCAACGTGCGGCTGATGACTTCTTCGGGTTCTAGCCACAATATTTCTTTCCAGTGTTGCCAGATTGGGCTACTTGTAGCAGATTGGACAACATTGAAAAGCAATCTGCTACTGTTTTTTCCAGTCTGCTACTTGGCTACTTTTTGGGCTACTTTTTTTCCTGCGTGTTTTAAGTATTTTTCACTGAAGATTTAAAAATCTCGAGTAGAAAACGTGATATTGAGCTGCTCGGTGACGCAGTGGTCTAAGCGTTTGCTTCAGACCATTCGTCCGAGATGTGTGCGAGTTCAAATCCTGGTGAGGCATGTATGTATGTTGGCAAGGACGTTGGCGAGTTCGAATCCTGCTCAGGAATGGATTTTTAGGCATGGATGTTGGCAATGACGTTGGCGAGTTCGAATCCTGCTCAGGAATGGATTTTTAGGCATGCATGTTGGCAAGGACGTTGGCGAGTTCGAATCCTGCTCAGGAATGGATTTTTAGGCATGGATGTTGGCAAGGACGTTGGCGAGTTCGAATCCTGCTCAGGAATGGATTTTTAGGCATGGATGTTGGCAAGGACGTTGGCGTGTTCGAATCCTGCTCAGGAATGGAATTTTAGGCATGGATGTTGGCAAGGACGTTGGCGTGTTCGAATCCTGCTCAGGAATGGAATTTTAGGCATGCATGTTGGCAAGGACGTTGGCGAGTTCGAATCCTGCTCAGGAATGGATTTTTAGGCATGCATGTTGGCAAGGACGTTGGCGAGTTCGAATCCTGCTCAGGAATGGATTTTTAGGCATGGATGTTGGCAAGGACGTTGGCGAGCTCGAATATTTCTCAGGAATGGATTTTTAGGCATGCATGTTGGCAAGGACGTTGGCGAGTTCGAATCCTACTCAGGAATGGATTTTTAGGCATGGATGTTGGCAAGGACGTTGGCCAGTTTGAATCCTGCTCAGGAATGGATTTTTAGGCATGGATGTTGGCAAGGACGTTGGCGAGTTCGAATCCTGCTCAGGAATGGAATTTTAAGCATGGATGTTGGCAAGGACGTTGGCGAGTTCGAATCCTGCTCAGGAATGGATTTTTAGGCATGGATGTTGGCAAGGACGTTGGAGAGTTCGAATCCTGCTCAGGAATGGATTTTTAGGCATGGATGTTGGCAAGGACGTTGGCGAGCTCGAATCCTGCTCAGTTATGGATTTTTAGGCATGGATGTTGGCAATGACGTTGGCGAGTTCGAATCCTGCTCAGGAATGGATTTTTAGGCATGGATGTTGGCAAGGACGTTGGCGAGTTCGAATCCTGCTGAGGAATGGATTTTTAGGCATGGATGTTGGCAAGGACGTTGGCGAGTTCGAATCCTGCTCAGGAATGGAATTTTAGGCATGGATGTTGGCAAGGACGTTGGCGAGTTCGAATCCTGCTCAGGAATGGATTTTTAGGCATGGGTGTTGGCAAGGACGTTGGCGAGTTCGAATCCTGCTCAGGAATGGATTTTTAGGCATGGATGTTGGCAAGGACGTTGGCGAGCTCGAATCTTTCTCAGGAATGGATTTTTAGGCATGCATGTTGGCAAGGACGTTGGCGAGTTCGAATCCTGCTCAGGAATGGATTTTTAGGCATGGATGCTTATCGACCACCGTGACACTGGCTCTCTCCCTTCCCTAGAACCAGTGGCCCTAAATTAGAGACGAGCGACTGCTTATAGCCCACTGAGTTGCTCACGGTGGTCGTTAAACCTCCAATCGAAAAAAATAATTTTATTTATTTGCCAATCACATAATGAATTAATTAAAATAGTAAATTAATTTAATTTTTTTTATTTTAAAATGGATTTTTACCTCATTTGTGTATATTTGTGTTTAATTTGACACAGATTTTTACTGAACTGTCCCAAACATATATGAATATATTGGTAAATGTATCTTTTTTAATTTTTTCATTGGGGATTAAGGACCACCGTGAGTAACTCGCTACAAGCAGTCGCTCGTTTCTAATTTAGGGCCACTGACTCCAGGAAAGGGAGAGAACCAGCACCGTGAGACGAACACAGCATCCATGCCTCACCGGGAGTCAAACCTGGACCCTTCTCGGATGAATGGCCTTAAGCCAGCGCTCAGACCACTGCGCCACAGGGCGGCAATAAATATCTACGTATATGGACTACTATGTGTATACTATAGACAGCTTAGTAAAATTTAGTATTCTACAACAGGTAATTTTTACTACATATTTACCCATTTCATTTCTCAAATAAACCTTTTTAAAACTGACAAATTTTGATTTGTAATGAGCAAAGGAGGGGATCTTAATTTCTTTTTATTGAAGAAACAATAATAAAAATTGCTCTACTTTTGAATTAATTTGGCTACTTTTCAGAGCTAAGTCTGCTACTTTCTCTTTGAACTATCTGGCAACACTGTTTCTTTCGTTCCGGGATCATGGCCTTGCCGGACAGATGGCAACAATGAATGCCGAGGGGATTAATTTGCCTGGCCAGGTACGTTGTCCTACTTTTCCGTTCTCGCCATCCACGTGTACTGGTCCTTTGCCGGACATTTCATTCGCACCAACCCAATATTTGTTTATTTATTTATTTTTTGAAGCGAAGAAGGAACCTTTCATTAATTCCAGACGATGTGTGGAACAAACATCACACATTTTTCGAAGAATCCAATGGCCAGTACACTGTTAAAAATGTTGTGGTAGGTTGCACCAAAATGTGGTGCTACACCAGCTGCACCACTTTCTGAGAAAAGATACACAATTGTGTGGTGCAAACAAAACCCAACAAAATAGTGCAGCTTTCCTTCACGTTATGGTACAAGGTTCCACCACATTATAGTGCAAGGTTGCACCATGTTGTTTGTACCACACAATGGTGTATCATTTCTCAGAAAGTGGTGCAGCACCACTTTTTGGTGCAACCTACCACATATTTTTAAATAGTGAAGATCAATTTTTACGTTTGGGCACCAATGTGAAAACATTAATTTGTCGGTGACGGCGATCGAACTTGCGTCTCCTCGCCCCCGGAGTGAGTCGTTCTAACCAGCTTAACTACACCGACGGAATGCATAGCAGCAGATTTGTCGTCTTGACACGTGCTTCACCACTGTAGTACGCAGTGTTTCTTTCAGGAATTTTGGACCGGGGGGGGGCAAATAGAACCTTAGAGGGGGCAAATTTTCCATTATATATATATATATAAACATTGTAACTACTATATTTATATACATCGAAGTAGTCATTATGTGTATATCTAATACAGGGGCGAGTTTAGAGGGGCCTGGGGGCCTTGCCCCCAACCCCCCCCCCCCCCAACTTACATTAGAAAAATATGCTTTAAGTTTTCTTCTATTTTTCATGAACTTTAATTTTGCTCTGGTGGATTCCTTTAAACTGCCATTTTCGTCCCCCCCCCCCAAGAAAAATTTCATATACACCCTTGATATAGTAATTACTTCTTCAAACATTTCAAGAATAACAAACTGGTTTGCAGCTAAACGAGGGGAGGTTCGGGGGAGAATCGGCAGGCTGAAGATTTTTATCTACTAAAATGCATTTAACACACTCTTGGTCCAGAATCACGATTCCCAGACAATTAGGTGTGATTGGTGTACTTATTAAATTTTCAAGAATAATATGCGTCATAATATACTTTTTAGCAAAATAAACTATAATACTTGAACAAATATTAAAAACAATATAATTGGAGAAATATTTGTAGCATAAAAAAGAAACGAAACTTTCTTTTTCATCATAGCCAGAATTTATTAACATTTGTTTAGCTCGGTAACCTAAAT
The DNA here is from genome assembly GCA_039090855.1 of Macrothele yani. Lineage (NCBI taxonomy): Eukaryota > Metazoa > Arthropoda > Arachnida > Araneae > Macrothelidae > Macrothele > Macrothele yani. The sequence continues at coordinate 95,400,488 of CM076993.1, forward strand.
TGTCTCCGGAGGGTGGGGGGAGAATGGTCGTTTCCGGGAGCCCCCCCCCCCCAATGTATGCCTGAATTTATTTCTAAAAGCGCTCTAACTTCTAGAATTTTTTTTTCTTAGATAGCAATTTTGTCTGGTAAACTGTTGAGCAAACAAAAATGGATTCTACGCAATAATTCTGATGCTTTTCGCTCTAAATGCTTGGGACTATTTTTCGTATCGGAGGTAGTTGTTTCGTATCCTTCATAGTGGTTCACTCTTAGGTTGACTCGGAGTATAGGTAGGTATGTCAAATGTTTTGCCCATTGAGTTTATTTATATATACAAAATCAGGAAAGATAAGAAGAGGAACTCGGGATCAGGAAAATGACAAGAGTGGAAGATATCACGATCAAAGTAAAATCTGTGGAATGACAACTGGCTGGAAATGCTGCTAGGAGAACTTACCACCAATGGACAACTGAAATGTTTGACTGGATGCACTAAGGAACAGAAACAGACCCAGAAGAAGACCACGTGGGTTATGAGTGAATGAAATTCGAAAGCATGTTGGAGCGACTGTGACGTACTGCATAGGTGAAGCACGTGCCAAGACGAACAATTCTGTAGTGGTACATTCCGTCGGTGTAGTTTAGTTGGTTAGAACAACTAGCTCCGGAGCGAGGAGGCGCCGATTCAATTTACGTCGCCGACAAATTTCTGTTTTCACATTGGCGACCGATTGTGGAAAATGCATCTACTGGCCGTAGGGTTCTTCGAAAAATGGGTGATGTTTGTTTCACGCATCGCCTGGAATTAATGAAAAATTTCTTCCTCGCTTCAAAAAAAAAAAATAAATAAATAAATTAAGAGGAGGATGATGTGACGTACTACATAGGAAAAGTGCGTGTGAAGACGACAAATCCACAGCGATACATTCTGTTGAGAAATCCACAAATTTATTGGTGACAGAAATCGAACTTGCGCCTCCTTGCTCCGTAGCCAGTTGCTCTAACCGACTAAACTACACCGACGGAATGTATCCCTGCGGATTTGTCGTCTTGACACGTGTTTCACCTCTGTAGTATGTCATATCATATACTTCTTGATTTTTTTTTTAAGCGAAGAAGGAATTTTTCCTTAATTTCAGACGATGTGTGGAACAAATATCACACATCTTTCGAAGAACCCAACGGTCAGTACATTAATTTTCCACAATCGGGCACCAACGTGAAATTCACAAATTTCTCGGTGACGTAAATTGAATCAGAGCCTCCTCGCTCCGGAGCCAGTTGTTCTAACCGACTAAACTACACCGACGTAGCGGATCGTTACAGATTTGTCGTCTTCACACGTGCTTCACCTCTGTAATACGTCACACCCTTGGTGTAGTTTAGTCGGTTAGAACACTCGTTCCGGAGCGAGGAGGCGCGACTTCGTCACCGACAAATTTGTGCATTTCACACGAGATGGGTGAGACGTGCTGAAGACAGACATTTGTGGAAGAAACTTCGAGAGACCATCTAGCAGTGGACTGATAATGGTTGACAATGATGATGATGACATACACTGCTAGCCACCCAAAATGCAACACCAAGAAGGAAGCATTCGATTGTCCTGAAATTCGCAGCATGTGTCGCCCGCGAGAGGACATCCAAACGATTATCATTGCAGAGCATATGCAAATCATGTGCGCCCGGCACGCCACCGAGAAGCACTATAAGAAGGATGCACAGAAGGCGGGGGGTAAGTAGTGGAAGTGTGTTGTGCTGCCGGACCTGTGCTTGGGAAGCTTAATGATGCCTCGTCGCAGAATACGGCCGTCATTCCAGCACGTTTCGGAGTTCGACAGAGGACGAATAGTGGCTTATCGCGACAGCGATTTATCGTGCCGAGACTTCGGCGCCCGTGCGGGACGACATCCAGCCACAGTGAGGCGAGTATGGATTCGGTGGGTGCAGGAGGAACGGACGGATCGACGTGAGCGATTGCCGCAGCCGCGGCACACCACCAAAACCAGAGGACCAGCAAGCGACGGCTCGCACCGCCACATCTCGAACGTTAACGCAGGAATTAGGGTGTGTTGCGCAACAACCTGTATCAGCACGCACCGTTCGACGTCGTCTGCAGGAGCGGGGACTTGTCGCACGGCTCCCATTGCTCCGATTACCATTGACGTTATACCCCCGACGAGTGCGCCGGCAGTGGGCCGTTGAACGCCGCACCTGGACTACGGAATGGCACGACATTGTCTTCTCCGACGAATCCCGCTTCTGCCTGCAACACCCCGATGGTCGGAACCGCTTGTGGCGGCACCGCGGCGAGAGACTGCATGACGTCTGCATTATGCATCGCCATACCGGTCCGTCGCCTGGCGTTATGGTTTGGGGCGCAATTGGATATGACACCCGCACCCCTTTGGTACGCATCGCCGGTACACTCAACAGCCATCGCTACATCTCCGACGTTTTGGAGCCTGTAGTCTTCCCTTACCTGCAGGATCTGCCAGCGGCCACGTTTCAAAAGGACAACGCGCGCCCGCACGTGGCACGCATCGTGCAACAATTCTTCACGGCCCACCAGGTGTCACTGCTGCCGTGGCCCACCTGTTCTCCCGATATGTCGCCCATCGAACACGTCTGGTTGCTGATCGGCAACCGAGTGGCCCGGCAAGCACCACCCGTGGCTACGCCTGATGAACTGTGGCAACGTGTGGAAGCAGCCTGGACCGACATACCCCAAGCCCACATCCAAAGCCTCTTTCGTTCGATGCCGCGGCGTGTAGCGGCCATTATTGCCAGTCATGGGGGCCACACGAACTATTGAAGTCTGCGTGTTCCGCAAGTCGCACGGGCCTGTAAGCTCAATCGTTTCATCTTTGTATCTGTTGTTATGTGTCCAGTAAATCTGGCTTTGCTATCTCGCGTCCTTCTTGGTGTTGCACTTTGGGTGGTCAGCAGTGTACATATTTTTATTTAAATAAAAAAAAAAAAACAGTGGGAAAGGAAAAATATATACTTGGCATAGGCGCTAACTACAAAATGTGGAAGCTCAGGGTCTTCAGCACTCCTTAAAATTACTTGAAGAATCCTCAACACACCTCGAAATTCCAGTGACGTATCCTTCTCCAAACGTTAAGGCGTGCGGTAAGCATCAAATGTTTAATGGGAGTGGGAGGGATTTTATTAGGGGGGCGCAAGTGCGAACGAAAAGGAATCTTTTGAAAGGAGCTACATTTTGCACACTAATTGGCATATACGGACTAAAACACAAAATTAATATCACCTTCATGTTCTCACGGGGAACTCGAATACCACTTCTCTTACTTATTGCATTTTTCACTTCAGTGGTCTGTTTCTAATTTTCTATGAAACTGTGATGAAAATTCATTCTGATGCAACGGGTGTCGTCAGAAACACTTTTGCGAAGCGACAAGTTTTTCTTTTGGGGGTATTTGAATCGCATTATTGCTCAGGCGAGCGAAAATTTAATCTATGTGTGTATTATTATGTTTACTGAAGTTGCGTGTCGATGGAGATGATTTTTTTTTTTTTAATTTGTCCTCAAAATGGCGCTATGTGTGATAAAGCAACAGAAAAAAACGAAAGAGAATTTTAAGCGATCTTTCTACTCGTCTTTATTTGTACAGTAGCTCGGTCCTCCTCCTTTCTTGTGACAAGAATTTTTCGATTACTGTGTTATAAAATTTCCAATTGTCTTTTAATGTAGATAGTAACTTCCTCTCGATTGGCAATAAGCTCAGACCATCAAGTCGGTCCTGTCCTTCGGAACAACGACATGAAAGTGTTTATTCTTTTTAAAGCCGAAAAAGAACGTTTGACAGATGCAGTAGTACAAGGAATAGTTAAAATTAGTCCCACTAATTTATAAACTTCCTTCATTCCACTTTCGAAACCATTTTTGACCATAAATGTAAGCAAATCATGCACAGGCATGTTCGAGAGTTCTGAAGAAGAATGCAGTACTATTAATTAATTTTTCAGTCGAATAATAATGAAATAATGAATCGTAAACAACTTTCAGTTTGTTTATAAGGAAATCAGGGAGCTCATGTTTGTAGTTCTTCTACTGTGCATGACTCAGAAGCTGAAAGAATTCCAATTTTTCAAATGAGGAATATCGGGTTGTAATTTAAACACATATGTTATCAATAATTTCATTACATAGGCTGAGATAGGACTGTTTTTCCGTTTCAACAAAGAGACTCTTATTGCGCCTTGGCTCGAGGTCTTCGTTTTTTAGAGCAACCGATGATTTCCATATGGTTTCAAATGCGTGTTCTCTGTCATACTATACTGCATGTAGTTGTTCTTTTACATCACTTATTGTTTTACGACAGTGCAAAATATCAAAATTTTTCGTCTGCAGAATACTGTACAAGGCGCCTGTATAACTGAAAAGTTTTGAAAATATTTCAAGAAAAATAAGTGTATCAAATGTGTTTAAAAAGATAAGAAACCGCGTGATTTAATCTATTATTGCGTTGCTATCCCAACTTTCAGAATTTTCAATAATATTCTAAAAAAAAATCACATAGTTGAAGCCTGCGTTCTTTCACTGTGTGTATACCAATCGGAAAGTAAAATTCCGGAAAGTAAAATCGGAAAGCAAAATTCCGGAAAGTAAAATCGGAAAATAAAATTCCACATGGTTGGTGCTGTTGTGGGTAATTTTCGTTGTACGAATTCTTGAAGGACATAAGTTCTTTTGGTTGATTTCGTGAAGAATACTACTAGCCCGTTTAAAGTTTGGAAAAATGTTCTGCATTCTCTAATGTTTGCTAAACTTTGTTGCAGAACTAAGCTGAGCACGTGTGTATAGCAGTGTGTAAAAAGTGCCAGAGGATATGAATCAACCACTTTACTCTGTAAGCCACTTAAATGGCTACTCATAACACAAGCCCCATCATAAGTTTACCCAACTAATTTATTTTTTTTCGATTTTAAATTCCTCTACAGTGTCAAAAACATGCTTAAAAAGACCAGTCAATTCGATCAATCTTTCATACACTTCACCTTTTTTGTTCACATACATCAGAACAGTTGAAAGCTGAGATTTGCACATAACATCAGAGGTTTCATCAAACATGGTAGCTACAAATCTGGCTTCCTCGGTTTCGTTTTTTATTGAATCTTTGAGGACACTACAGATAGACTTGATGAGGTCATTTTGGATAGCTGGAGATGTACCACGAAAAGTGTTTGACGTTTTTAAGTGGTTATCTAGAAGCGGGTCGTGATCTATTAGCACTTTGAGAAATTCTAAATAATTACCTCTGTTAAACGAGTTTATGGATTCATCATTACCTCTGAAAGGAAATTCCTGTTTTGACAGATAACAAACTGCGTCGATTAGATTCTTTAATATTTCTCTGTTTTTCTTCACCTGTTCATTATGCTGATTTATGTTTATTTTTCGCTGAGAGTCTAGGAGTGTCTACCCTTTGTTTTTTCAAACACTTTCATTTGGAGAAAACTCTGAACATGAGTTTGGCACCTTTCATGTTTTGCTGAAAACTGGACAAATGACAATTCCACGCGCTCTTATCCATTGAAATATGATCTCCGTACTTGCTACTAAACTGCGTACGCAGTTTAGTAGCAAGTAACCTTCGATTATCACTGAAAATGCTAGCGAGTCACGAGTGAGTAAAATATGAATAAGGAATCGATATGGTCGGTTCATCCCCGAAATGGTGGACCAAGTATGCAGTTTGTTAGCAAGTATCCGCTGACTATCATCGAGAATGATCACAACCGAGTAAAATGTGAATAATTCATTGATGGTCCATCACTAAAACAGACTTGGTTGGCGGCTTCAAAGTGGCACTGCGTCTGTGCGCAGAACAATCGAAGTACAGACGCGTTCGACTCACTAGCAAAATTGAGCTGCAGTGTTCAACCACCAGAGAAGGGTTTTTATAGGGGATGGGGGATTTATTTTGAGGGAAAATGCCTTAATTTAATAAAAATGCATCAACTTACATTAGAAAAAAATGCTTTCATTTTTCTTTTATTTTTTCATTAAATTTTTTTTTATTGCCAGTTTAACGACGATCGTGAGCAATTCGCAATTCAGTGGGCTATGAGCAGTCACTCGTCCCTAATTTATGGCCACGGGTTCCAGGGAAGGCAGAGAGCCAGTTCCGTAAGACATACACAACATCCATGCCTCACCGGGATTCGAACACAGACCCATCTCGGAAGAATGATCAGAAGCCATCGCTTACACCACTACGCCACCGGGCGGCTTTTCATTAACTATAATTTTGTTCTGGTACATTTCAAAAACTTCCATTTTTAGTCGCTCCCACCCCGAAAATAAATTCTATATATGCCTTCGCCTGACTTTGGCTCCACATGCTTTTTCTCTATTTCTGAAATGAAATTGCGACTGAGAGAGCACCGATTTGATAATGTTTATGAACATCAGACAGAAGTCATCGCTCTTTCCACGTTTATAAGTGAGTCACGAAAAAATTCTCATTGGCCGTCACAGAGAATCGAACCCAGGGTCTTCCAGTTACGCGCCGGACATGCTTCCACTGCACCACAGCGGCCTCCAATTCCTCCAGACTCGCATACGACTAACTGCCAAGCCACTTGGCAGGTTGCTTCTTGGAGCCCCGCACAATGCTGGGGATTCACCAAAGATGGTAAGCAGCAACTGAACAAATAACTAGGAGGCGAATGAATAGTTAATGCTTACAATTGACGTGGATTAGGAACATCAAACAAAAGTCATCGCTCTTTCCACGTTTGTAAGTAAGTCATGAAAAAATTCTCATTGGCCGCCACCGGGAATCGAACCCAGGGTCTTCCAGTTACGCGCAGGACATGCTTCCACTGCACTCATTCATTCCTGGTGGCGGCCAATGAGAATTTTTCCGTGACTCACTTATAAACGTGGAAAGACCGATGACTTCTGTTTGATGTTCCTAGTCCGCGTCAAATGTCTGTATCAATGTTTATGAAATTCAGAAGAATATGAAAAAAATACTATAACAGCAGACGTGCTTCCAAGTTTTTTGTTTTTTTAATTCAGTCTCATTACTCTTTCAGCGGCACTGCGTATATCTCAATTTTTGCCCGCTATAATGCAACGTTATCATGTCACATCGAAAAAAGCAATGTAAAAATAAAAAAGGCAACATAACACGAGCGGAACAAAGGGAGAAGAAGGAGATTCTAGATACATCATGGCATGATACATGAAATAAAGACAAGTAAGTTGTTTTGGGATGAAAACGTCGTATTCTTAAACGCGGAGGTGGCCGAACTCTCTTGCGTGAGCAGACGGCGGCATGATATACGTTTTCCCTCATTTATGCCTCTTAAACTGCATGCTTTGGGTCATCCAAGATATGGAAACTTCACGATTTCTCTTCCCAAGTCATGAAAATGATCACGATTTCCACCCACAGAGTGAAATTGGTAATTGTTTTCTGTGTATGCAAGTTTTCCTTTTTTTCTTGTTCATATATTTCCTCCTATTTTAGCCGTTGTCAACCTACTTCTCCAATCTTTTCTTTGTATAGAAAAGAAGCAAATTACTTCTAAATAGTACAAAAGAACACAAAGTAAGGTGCAAACTGTAAAAAGAGTGAAAACCTTACAGCTTGTACCACACAGAATACAAACACTGTCCTAACGACCATACTGCAGTTATTAATCTTTTTTACGCTTTCCAACCGTAGGTTGAAGAAGCGTAGATGCTCCAGCTTTGCCCGTCCGTTTGTCTGTCTGTCCGCACGATAACTCGCGTAAAAATATTTCGATTTCGATGAAATTTTAGTATGTGGTTGGGAACAACCTGGGGACGAAACCTATTGAAAATGGACGAAATGGGGTCAAAGGTCAGGACATAGGAGCGGGATCCATTCCATTGCCCTTATGTGTCATAACTTACCTAAAATGCTTCATTATCATGTTGTTCCGGAGGTATACTGAACCGGTTCTGTTGAATAACATCGAATGGGGTCAAAGGTCAGGGCACAGGAGCGAGATTTATTCCACAGCCATTATCCTCATGACTTGACTAAAAATGCTTCTATTGAGGCAAAACTTTAGTAAGTTGTTCCGGAGGCATACTGAACAGGTTCTGTTGAGTATCATCGAAATGGGGCCAAAGGTCAGGGCACAGGAGCGAGATTTGTTCCACAGCCATTATCCTCATAACTTGACAAAAAATGCTTCTATTGCGACAAAACTGTAGTATGTTGTTCCGGAGGTACACTGAACCGGTCTGTTGAATATCATCGAAATGGGGTCAAAGGTCTGGGCACAGGAGCGGGATTTATTCTACAGCCATTATTCTCATAACTTGAGTAATGCTTTCTCGTATGTTGGAAAGCGTATCATAATCAATGCATCGCATGATTTTACTAACTTGTTTTGTTTGTGTACCAATCTTTTATACTGTTTGCATACTAAGTGTGTTAATTGTTATCTGATACATCCGACAAAAGTAATCCAGTGGGATTAAAAATAAACTTGCAAAGAAACAAAATTGATGTGCAACGTATACTTCTATTCAGGGGCGTCTATATAATTTTTCCTGGGGGGGGGTGGCTCAGAGCAAAGATCAAATTTGTGAGTCTTCCGATGGTGAGGATGAGGAAGGTAAGTCTAACATAAATCTTGGAGGAAATTTTCATGATGTTGAAGGAAATGAACTTTTGTTACATCATATGATATTAGTTCCTGCTAAATGGAAAGTAGACGATTCATTTGTTGATTATATTACATAAAATCCTATTATATTTTTAAAAAATTCTAAAATTAATATTGCATACGTTGTAAATCTAAATCAAAAATTTTGTAGGCAAATGTTTCAGAAGTGTGTTAAAAAAAAACAATTTCATTTGTAAATATAAAAATTTACTGTGAAATGATGTTTTAAAATTATGCGAATTAAACTTGTGAAAAAACGACATCTACAAATTTTTATTTCAATGCCTAGTTTTAAATAATACATGTACTAAACATTTTACAGATCTGGGTTGTTCTTGATAATATGCTGATTCTTTGCGTGCTAAAAATCTATATGTAATTTAAATATGAAATTCTAATCGGCCTCAAATTTCTTACAGTAAGTTTACTTAGGGGCGTCTGATTTTTCTTGGCCCAAGGCGCTGTAATGCTTAAACCCGCGCCTGCATGTAGAGGATTTTAGGAATGGAGTGTCTGATCCCAGGTCTTAAACAACCCTTTAAAATAGGAAGCTAGGAGATTTGGGCTAGAGTGCCCGATAGGAAAGTGACACGGAAGCGAAGTAGAAAAGGGCAGGATGACGCCCTTATTCATTAACCCGGGGGAGGGGGGTTACCCAGGGTCCGACGGCTTAACGTGCCCATCCGACACACGGCGGATATTTAGTGGATCGAACCTGAGGTCCTTTCCGTGGCAGGCACGAACGTTGCCCACTAGGCCACCCGCGGCCATTAGTGATTCAGCGAACCCACAGCTTTAAGATCCCGAGCCGAGAAGGCAGCCAGCCCCCTTCCAATAGGGACTTTCATGAAGCAGAAATTCGGGGCAATCAGAATAAATATTCAGTCTAAATTAGCAGCAGTCTCACTGCAATCAGAACGAATATTCAGTTTTAAATTAATAGCAATCTCACTGCCCTCCAAAAAAAGAAAAAGTTCGAAGTGGAAAAAGTTTATAATTGCTGGTAAACTAAAGAACAATGGAAAATTTGCGTTTAACCTATTACTCCCAATTCTTCATTCTATGAAGAGTCTCTTCCAACTGAATATATATTCAGTTTTTAAATGAATGATATAATAAAAATCCCCTACCCTACCCTTTACAGTTTCCACACAGCTATTTCTCAAGAGCACATAAGGTTTCTTTGTTTAAGAATTCACGCTCGTAAGTCAGGGACAAAATAATAATAACAATAATAGTAATAATAAATACCACTTCTACACTTGGTACGGAAATACCACTTCCAGACTTGGTAAGTGGTATTTTATTACTTTGGTAGTAATAATAATACCACTTCCAGACTTGGTTAAGAAATACCACTTCCCAGACTTGGTACGTCGTACCCGTCCCGGAAGGAAGAGAAGAAAAACCTCAGGAAGTGGAAGAATCTCTTTTTTTTTTTTTTTTTTTTTTTTGTAATAATGAATAAATAAAATCATTTCTTCTGTTCCCACTACTGAAATTAGTACTGGCAGAAAATTCCGGGTTAAAAAAGTGCCGGTATGAAATACTAGGAAAAAAGAAATGCCGGTATGCCATACCGGAGTACACCAGCCCATTTCGAGCACTGTATACGCTCTATATACATTATATCCGAATATATCGCATGTGTGCGCGTGTGCCCTTCACAGTCTCTGATGTTTAGACCCCCTCCCCAAGTCAGCTTGATAGTTAGATCAATCTGTAGCAAAGCGTACAGAACAACAGCAGTTAAAAATATTTTCACTTGGGGGCCGTAGACAAAGAAAATTATCTTCGGTTTGCTGAATTTTTTCAAAAAGTTCTAGATCATCAACTTTTGGTAATGTGAAACATTGTAGTTACGAGTCTTTTCTCTAAAAAGACTCCTTGCCTCAATGTATCATATATTTTCTCCATTTTATTACCAAGTACCTTGAATAATAAAACGGAATAAATATACATGTTTAACAGAAGATGCATCACATTCACATATTTTTTTTTTGTACTTTTATGTGTGTTCTTGAATTTATCTTTGAAAACTAGGAAAAACGAAAAACCGGGAAATTCGCATTTTTGAGCAGCACCAACTGTGAGCTTCTTAAACATGCTCGTCCTTTCTCTGACTGCTTTGAGGTAAACAAAACCTCGAAGTATTATTTTGTCAATTTAATGAGAACCGAACAGTCAACACAAATGTATTCCCGTTACCTGTTTGAGGGAAAGCTATAAGTCAACTACTGAAAACTAGATGGCGCCACATCGCAATATATTGATCTACCAGAGAAAATGCGTTTTGCATTAATTTTTTACGGGAACCGTACTTGACTTTGTAAATAAATTTCGAAATTCAGTGGGGCAGTGCAAGCATGGACGTACTGATAGCCCCCGTAGTATTGGGGGGGGGGAAGGGGCGTCTAGCCTCAATAGATGGAATTTACAAATCTTTTTCCTGGTCAAAGAAATAGCCAGAAATTTTTGACAGCAGCTTTGAGTGAAATATTAAAAATAAAATAAATTTTTGGCATTTTTTTATTTTTACGGAAAGGAAAATCTTCAAGAAATATTTTCGCCTTAGTTGATAAAAACTGGGTGATGGAAAAGCAGCTATTCCAGACGACTTGAAGCCCATCAGCCTTAACAAAATTCCCTATACATGTTTATTAAAAGAGAATGTAAATGAAATATCAATTGAATAAATGAAATTTTTTATATCAATGAGGACAAAGCGTTATGTATTACACTTGTTTGCCCATGATTACGCGTGCTCCAGAACATGGTGAGCTAAAAGGTGTTCTTTGCGGGAACGAAAAAAACAGAAATCTGTGTCATTTTTTTACAACAGAGTCAAAAGAGAAGATTTTATCAAAGCGCTGTGATATTATGTAAAGTGTGTTTCTTTTTATATTAAAGAGTAAATAATTTTACTCTTTTTGTCCCACAGTTCTGTTGTTATATAATTGCTGCTTTTTATTTGCTTACTTATATTCTGTGTTTTCGTTTAAATCGGAAAATATCATTAGACACTGTCACACGGCAGTTATGTGTTTTGCGTGTGAAGCGTGAAGCATTTCAAAAAGGGCTGGCCTTAGTTCTCTAAAATAATAAAATTTGCATATGATTAACATGGGCCAAATGTTTTGTAATATGTACTTTGTATTGTTATAAAATTAGGGCTACAATTTTAATTGCAACGCGTACATTTTTTGTGTTTGCACGCAATTTCGGTTTTACAAAAAATACTTCTAGGAATTTGAATAATTAAACGCACGTAAAACCTAGTTCATAATATGGAATTAAAAATTTCAGAAATTGAAAGCAAATACAATTTGTGCAAAAGGGCCGCGGAGATATTTTTTGAGTGGGGGAGGGAGACAAGCTTTTCAGGTACGCTACTGACTGTGCAAGAGAGCATTCGCAACCCCTAAAATATTTTTGTTACACATTTATCCAAATTTAAAATAAAAACAAGAAAGATGACACCGAATTTTCGGGTGTATGAGCACGTCTTTTGAATCCATTCTGACACAAATTAAATTTATCAAAGCTATTCCAAGTCAATGGAACAGGTATGGAAAACAATAGCCATCGTACGGAAGAAAAACGTTTTCAAGCGGGTTTTTAATCCCGCAGATATGGCTGTAAACAGAATCGTGAGCTTACGCCCTCTGGTTGCAGACTTGTGCGTTAAGAAAATTTAAATTTATAGCAGAAACATTTCACAGCCGAAACGCTCTCCAGCATATAAAGAATTTTTTCAAATCGGACTCTTCGAAGCATAGCCATTGGACAAATACAAGCGGTATCGGTCCAAGAAAAAGAAAATTTTAGTCGAGTTTTCAGGAGCTCTGATTTTGCTGCAAATACATTGGAAGCAGAAATTAACGCTTGTGCCCCCTGGTGGCCAAATAATTGTTTACCAAATATTAGAAATTATATGAAAAACATGTTCCATCAAGAGCTGTATGCAATACAGAAAGAAATTTTCAATTCGGAGTTTTAGAAGCAGAAATAATGCAGAAAACGCAGTTTACCTTTGCGCCCCCTAGCGGAAAATCTATGATTTACTTGAAAATTCTGAATTTATATGAAAAACATTTCGCATCGGAAACACAATCTATTGGAAATAGTTTCTCTATGAATGTCACAAAATTTGAGTCTTTTAAGTGCGTAACAGGCATTTTTTGTTATCCACTACTTTTCAATCACTACTGATGATGAAGGATTATGAACAATCCAGCGTATTTTTAACAAGATGCTAAGTGTTCTGAAAATAAAATCCTCTCTTTTTTAAAAAATATTTTAAACATTAAAAATTTTTCTGTTGATACAAGAATAATGTTATATAATAAGTTATCTACATTAATAGCACAACCAAACAGAAGCGTAACTAGGGCGGGACAGATAGGGCGACTGCTCCGGGCACAGCTCAAGAGAGGGGATAAAAATCCCTGTTTGCAGTATGATTAAAATTGGAATTGAAAATGTCACCCGTTTCTGGCACAGTTGAAATTCGAATTTCTTTCTGCCGCCCTGATGGCGCATTGGCCTACGCGATGGCTTCTGACCATTCGTCCGAGATAGGTCCGGGTTCAAATCCCGGTGAGGTATAGATATTGTTTGTGTTCCCTTGAACCAGTGGCGCTAAATTAGGGACGGGCGACTGCTTATAGCCCATTGAGTTGCTCACGGTAGTGGTTAAACCCCCAACCAAAATAAAAAGAAAGAAAGAAAGAAAAAAGAAATTATTTCTCAAAATGCTCAGGCATGCTGGTTGCTCATATCAGAAATGAAGGAGCGGTTCTCTAGTCCGTCCAACTAAAGAACCACGGCTTTTGTTGTTGACAACAATAAGGCCCACATCTTTTCTTTAGTTGGATGGACAAGGATTTTTTTTTTTTTTTTAGTTGAATGATAAGGATGTTGTTCACATTGTTGAAGATTCTCTAGGGGCTATTCGAGTATTAATGTGATTTATGATACTACAGAAGTGAAGCAGATGTCAAGACGCCAAGGTTCCAGAGATAAATTCCGTCGGTGTAGCTTAATGGTAAAGCAATCGGCTCTGGAGCAGAGGGATGAGATTTCGATCTCGTCACCTACAAATTTGTGAATTTCACAGCTTGCACTCTGTGAAATTCACAAATTAGTCGGTGACCTATATAGGTCCTTTTGATGTGGTGCCGAAGGTCCGAACTAGTTTTTTTTTTTTTTTAATTGGAGGTTTTTTTTTTTTTTTTTTTTTTTGATTGGAGGTTTAACGACCACCGTGAGCAGCTCAATGGGCTATAAGCAGTCGCCCGTCCCTAATTTAGGGTCACTGGTTCCAGGGAAGGGAAAGAGCCAGTGCCGTAAGACAAACACAACATCCATGCCAGACCGGGATTCGAACCCGGACCCCTTTCGGACGAATGATCAGAGGCCAGCGCCTTAGACCACTGCGCCACCGGGGCGGCTAATTGGAGGTTTAACGACCACCGTGAGCAACTCAATGGGCTATAAGCAGTCGCCCGTCCCTAATTTAGGGTCACTGGTTCCAGGGAAGGAGAGAGAGAGCCAGTGCCGTAAAACAAACACAACATCCATGCTTCACCGGGATACGAACCCGGACCCCTTTCGGACGAATGATCAAACGCTTAGACCACAGCGCCACTGGGGCGGCTAGTTGCAAGTATATATATATATATGTGTGTGTGTGTGTAACTATTAAATTAGTTACGCATATGTGCAGTATATGTATATATACATACAAGATAGAAAGAACGATGGAAGCATAACATTTTGTGGTTTGGCCGGGCGCAGAAATTCCTAGTTACGCTTCTGCAACCAAATCTAAAAGGTGAGCCTAGTAGTGTCCGTGTACAAAGCCCTCGGTTCTTTCTTTTTGAACTTCGTAGCAACTTTATTCCTCCCATTCATATTTGCACTCCGTCAGCTTGCCCTCGCATTTAAATCAGTGGCGGACTGGTGTTCTATGAACGGCCCTGGAAGCCAATTTGTGCCGCCCACTTTTGGAGAAAATGATCAAGGTATCCGATCCCATAAATATGCGGTATGACAGCATCACCGTTTACTGTTTAAACATCTTTTCAACACAAGTCTACAAATCACTGCAGCTTTTTACGCTTCCCAACCGTAGGTTGAAGAAACGTATATGCTTCAGCTTTGTTCGTCCGTCTGTTCGCACGATAACTTGCGTAAAAATGGTTCCATTTCGATGAAATATCAGTATGTGGTAGGAGATAACCTGGGAAGGAACCCCTTTGAAAATGGACGAAATGGGTTCAAAGGTCACGACATAGGAGCGTGATCCATTCCATCGCCCTTATGCGTCATAACTTACGTAGAAATGCTTTGATTGCGACAAAACTTCATCATGTTGTTCCGGAGATATACTGAACCGGTTCTGTTGAATATCATAGAAATGGGGTCAAAGGTCAGGGCACAGGGGCGAGATTTATTCCACAGCCATGATCCTCATACCTTGACTAAAATGGCTTCTATTGCGACAAAACTTTAGCATGTTGTTCCGGAGGTATACTGAACCAATTCTGTTTAATAACATCGAAATGGGGTCAAAGGTTAGTGCACAGGAGCGAGATTTATTCCACAGCTATTGTCCTCATCACTCGAGTAATGATTTCTGGTATGTTGGAAAGCGTATCGTAATCAATGCATTGCATGATTTTACTAACTTGTTTTTTTTTTTTTTTTACTGAAGCTATCAAACTGGTAACCAAACTTTGCCATTTTGGAATAACTTGTTTTCTCCCATATGAATATTGAAGTTAAAGTGTATATACTTTTTTCTTGAGTTAGCATAACCGTCCCAGAATATGGCTGCCCACCGGGAATTCTCCCGATATCCCGGCGGCACAGTCCCCGCCTGCATTTAGATTTTCTTAAGTTAAACGGGGAGGGGGAGCACGTGTCTCCCAGCTACGCTTATATTCCAATCATCAAAATTCACTGGCAGCCGAGTTCGAAATTTTTTCACCAAAATTTTCTTGGTCTGGTTAAAATCGGTTGAAAGGCCAAATTCGGCCATCAAGCAACTGGGTGCCCGCGCCTGTTGTAGACTATAACAAGTTAGTAAAATCATGCAGTGCATTTATTATGATACGCTTTCCAACATTCCAAAAATCATTACTCAAGTTATGAGGATAATGGCTGTGGAATAAATCTCGCTCCTGTGCCCTGACCTTTGATCCCATTTCGATGATATTCAACAGAACCGGCTCAGTATACCTCCGAAATAACATGATAAAGTTTTGTCGTAATCGAAGCATTTTTACATAAGTTATGATGCATAAGGGCTATGGAATAAATCCCGTTCCTGTGTCCTAACCTTTGACCCCATTTCGCCCATTTTCAATAGGATTCGTCGCCGGGCAGGCCCCTATAACATAGTAACATTTCATTCAAATCGAAATATTTTTACGGTAGAGATGATGCATAAGAGCAGTGGAATGGATCCCGCTCCTATGTCCTGACCTTTGTTTGACCCCATTTCGTTCACTTTCAATAGGGTTCCTTCCCAGGTGTTCCCCTACCACATACTTAAATTTCATCGAAATCGAACGATTTTTACGCGAGTTATCGTGCGAACGAACATACGCACACAACGCGTGACGTAATGAGGCAGATGGAAATCGCGACCATCTGCTCGCAAGAGTGTGACGTTATAAAACTTTAATAGGATCCACACACAACGCGTGATGTAATGAGACAGATGGCGTGACCGCGCGCCAACATCGGAATTGCGAGAGTGTGACGTCATAAAATTTCTAAGCATCGAAAACATTAATGGGACGACGCCATGACACTAAAAACGTGGTAATTCGGGGTGGTTATTTAATCCACTAAACGAATTTTCCTAAAGTCGAGATCAAGCCAAATCGATTTCTAGTACCAGAAAACGGTAGGTTAACGACTTTCATCAAAATCCTTAGAGCCGTTTTCAAACTTAAATATACATACATACAACAATTGCTCCTTTAAGGTGGACGTCAAGTAATTTTGCTTCCTATACTTCCAATGGAAAAACGTTTGTACACATTTTCTTCCCAAGTAATGCGTTCCCAAGGATGAAAATTTGAACATCGATTAAAATAGCTTCATTTTATAACTTGGAATACTTAATATTTTCTAAAACATAACAATAATTATGCAATCCAACATTTGTTTGTCTACTGACGTCATCAGACTACAGGTCGCGCCATCCTTTTTCTGGTTTGAACACCACAAAAGGAAAAGTTATTGATTTTTAATATAATTATGGTTATGTTTTAGAAAATATTAAGAATTCCAAGTTATAATATGAAGTTATTTTAATCGATGTTCAAATTTTCATCCTTGGGAACACATTAATTGTGAAGGAAATGTGTACAAAAGTTTTTCCAGTGGAAGTATAGGAAGCAAAATTACTTGACGTCCACCTTAATAATATAGGATAAGGGCGATGGAATGGATCCCAATCCTATGTCCTGACCTTTGACCCCACTTCGCCCATTTTTAATAAGGTTCATCCCCATGCGGTCCCCTACCACATACTAAAATTTCATTGAAATCCAACCATATTTACGCAAGTTATGACGCATAAGGGTAATGGAATGGATCCCGCTCCTGCGTCGTGACCTTTGACCCCATTTGTCTCATTTTCAATAGGGTTCGAAATCGAACAAATTTTACGCCAGTTATCGTCCGGACAGACGGACAGACGGAAAAAGCTGGAGCATATACGCTTCTTCAACCTACGGTTGGAAAGCGTAAATAAGAAGTCAAAACGTTATCTTGTGGGGATCTAAAGATAATCCTCCGATGACTTTGTCTATTTACAGTATGTTATGTTAACAAAATCACACTGGCAGACTTTTTCGATTTACTCTCGCACACATAAGATAATGAAGTTATTTCGGTAAAAATGTTTCCTTTTAACTTTACAATTTACATTGTTTGTTTTTTAAGCATCTAGAGTTACAAGCACACCTAGCTCAAACGGTTCGCCTGAAGCCCGCGTCTCTGACCCCTCGGCCATCAGTAAGGTGCAACGCTACTGCAGGTGGGGGTGGGTTTCAGTCCACCCAACTTTCCCCTATGCCCACCCCTTAGATCCCCTCCCCCACACCACTCTTCTCAATATTTAAGCATTTCGAACACATGGCAAGTGCAACCGGGCCGCGGGTGGCCTAGTTGGCAACGTTCGTGATTACCACGGAAAGGACCTCAGGTTCAATCCCCGGCAGGTACGAACGCTCGATCCACTAAATATCCGCCGTGCGTCGGATGGGCACGTTAAGCCGTCGGACCTCGGGTACTGGCCCCCGGTAATAAGTAAGGGCGTCTTCCTCTCCCTTTCTACTTCGCTTCCGTGTCACTTTCCTATCGGGCACTCTAGCCCAAATCTCCTAGCTTCCTATTTCTAAGGGTTGTTTAAGACCTGGGGTCAGATACTCCCTTCCTAAAATCCTCTACACATGATCACATGGCAAGTGCAACCATCTGAGATTTTAGGGAACTTGAAAAAACGTGCTTGATCTTTTTGGATTCAGAGAATATTTTTTACATAAAATGAATTTTTTTGTTAAACTTAGTGTTACGCTATTAGGTGAAATGGAAGGGGTCATCTGAACGAATGTGTGGGATAGTAGTAGAAAGACACAATTTTTTTAATTATAGTTTAAGCTGATATCCGTCATCAGATTACAAATTAACATAAATTCATAAACAGCCTTATGACAGCAAAAATTAAAAGAAAAAAATGCCGTAAGTAAAGTAAAATCGCAAAATAATAATAATAATAACTTGTTAAAGGTTATGGAGGTTCATATCCATGATTTCTAGTGCCCAGTGCTACATACATTGAACAAATACTACTTGCAGTATGTAATCTGAAAACGGTTTTTTTTTTTTATTACTAGGGATAACATCCATCAGCGTAAGGTTAAATCTATGCAAAACGGGTTTTTTGCAAAATTTCCACCAAGCACTTCAAGATATACTTAGCCCCTCATACGATACTTGGCCTTCCTTCTTCTTCAGCTCTGAACTGCCGCTGACACCGGCACGTCTCTCACACAACTTACCTCTGATTGGATCAAATCTCATTACTGGAATAGGGAGCGCTTAGATGCTTATACTAAACGGAAAGATCAGTTCTCGCCTACTAAACGGAAAGATCAATTCTCGCCTACTAAACGGAAAGATCAATTCTCGCCTACTAAACGGAAAGATCAATTCTCGCCTACTAAACGGAAAGATCAATTCTCGCCTACTAAACGGAAAGATCAATCCTAAATAGAGGACTTTAACACGCATGCGCCGCACGTGTTGATTTGGAGGTAGGCCAGTAGCTAGGTCCCAGATCCTGGGGCGGATGATGTGTTATCTGAGGGGTATCGATGTTCAACTACAAACTAACGTCTTCTACGAATACAGACGCAAGTATTATTATTTTTTTTTTTTTGCTTTTCTTTTTTTTTTTTTTTCTTTTTTTTTTTTTTGCTCCCTTTGTTAATTTACTTCGTTTGTGATAATTTCTCCATGCCAAAACTTAGAAACAGTCAAATAAAATACAAAATATGTAAATCAAAGGGGTGGAAAAACAACAACTAAACTCTTCGAAATATAGAAAAAAAAACAAAAAAAAACACGTTCGCTGAATTTACTTGATTTTGTTTGAGTTGCAGGTTCCTTATTGATAGATAAACAACTTATTTTTTAGTGTACTATTCTGATTCCTTTTCGTGGGTCCACGCAAATCGAGGAGTTACTGATGTCTTTTGTTGACTCTTTCTGCACCAATTCCTCAGTTCCACTCTTTCTCCATCCTTAATCACGCATTCTCCTTCGGTGGTGCTTGGCGGTAGTCCCTTCTTACCGTGGACAACAGCCTAAATTGCTCCCTTTCAACTCAAAAACCAAGAGTCCTCGTATTCACGCCAACAAACTCATTTTATCCCACATATACATGGATGGACCATAAAACAACTCCTACTGACCCGAAAGCAATGAATCGAAAAAACTTGCTCTTTCTCTCTGATATTCAAGGAGTTCTCTTTAACACTATTTTTCCAACGCATAGGGGTGCACATTTAGCCACCCTCACATCACCTCCCATCAACAATACTTCTTTGTAGGCAAATAACTTTACATGGAAGTTTCTTAACAGCAGTTATTATCTCGTAGTCTTTTACCAAGTAACAAACAGTGTTTTAGCTTTCTGCGAAACTATGCATCCACCTCAGCCTCTGTCTTTTCTTTATGTGTGTGTGTGAAGTTCTTTCATATTTTACGTTTCTGTGAAACAAGAAAAACGGGGCCCTGAACATCAACAAGTCCTGTGTATGTGTGGTTGAGAATCATTGGCGCATCTTTTGAGTTGCACATCGCTCGAGCGGCGTATCATTACAATCTTAATTTCCAAAAAAAGTTTAGTACAAAATAAATAAGGTATTTATGCTTACAATGAAATGCAATAGTAATTTTCATAGACTACGGAAAATAAAAGTTCGGAGAATTTACAACAATGTCCATCTTCCAGGGAGGGGGGCTTGCTTGCCTTGTAGGGAGGGGCTTAGCCCCCTCTAGCTACGGCCCTGTTTGGAGGCAGAGGCATAGTGATAGTGTAAACCAACTCATTAGTACACCTCTCATGAGACCGTAGGCTACCCCTTCAGCACCCAGGAAGGCATTTTGTTACAGAAAATCAAGAAAATATAATTTTGTATAGGTATGGTATGAAAAAAAAAATGGAGAAGTCAGCGTATGTCTTCCATCTATGGGATATGGCGCTCGCCAAGGTACTGTACCGAGTTCCTTTTTTGCACATTTCTTGCCGTCAGTAACTCTCAATCAAAGATGGGCTCCCGCTTCCTTAATCAAAGTCGGACAGGGCTCGTGTCCAGGATAAGGCATGGGTAATGCGCCTATCTCAAGGCGTTCAACCTTTCCTCTTCCTGGAATCAGTGACCCAAATTTAGGGACGGGGGATTGCTGATAACCCTTAGAGCTTCTCGGTGCACTGTTAAAAATTTAATGGAAGGTTTCACCACTTTTGAGGCAAAGGTAAACCGCTGTGTGATGCATGAAAAACTTGATGCATTTATGCCTCATGATATGGTATCCAATCTAAATGGTGTGAAGTTGCGAGCATTGCAGCATGGTTTTGTGTATTTCATGCATCAAACAGTGGTTTGTTTACCTTTACCTCAAAAGTGAAGTCATCAGCGACATTTTGCGTCATGTTTATATGCAAAGAAACATCTGCCAGACTATCGCGTAGTTGAAAAACCAGTCTACGTAATTTAGCTGCAGACATCAAATGTTCAAGTTTGACTTTATAAAATCGGAAATATTATTTTTTTATAAGAGAAGTAAGTGCTTGTCAGTGACACTAACGCAGAGCGGAGAATTATATCATGCTTCTTGAGATCCGCACGCACATCTCAGTTACTCCGAAAAGTCTGACATCTGTTGTGACTTCATTATACTGTATTATGAAAAATCGGATCTCAGTGAGAACTCTTAATGCAGAAAAGAAACACCAAAAGAAACACAGCATCGGTCTAACTCTGGGACGATGCGTGAGATTCCGACTGAGAATCTGGGCCATCTAGAAAGAGTAACACTTCCTCCGTCGCTTAAATGGCACTTAGCGAAAAGCAGCCTTGGATTTCATTGCTTAAGTTTTATAAAACTGATATTTTCCTGGTCTTTCGAAAACTTAAACATTAATACTTTGTTCAGCCGAACATAGAAACACAGGCGCAAGTAACACCGCTGAGCATTTTTCAATAAGCGCAGCGAGTCGCAGTATCATTTTCAGTACAGTATTTTCAGCAAGAAGGTCTAAGTCGAGAAAGGAGAGGTCTGGCGATCGAATGCTTAAGGAGACTGAATTCTTCAGTAAGTACTTGCATAACGCCGACACCGTAAATTTATTACTGTAACGGACCCTCGGAAAGACGCACAGAAACGAGACTAAGGAAGCTGGCGAGCATAACGAGCAGACGGGACTTGACAACCTTTCCTTCGAAGAATATTTCTGAAAAGACGTGGATAAACTGCTTTTGGCCGCCCCCATTGGACAAGTGGTTCATTCATCCAAGTTGGACCAAGCCCGTTTATAAATCCCAAGGCCATGACATTAGAGAGATCAGTTCCCTCTCTCAGTGACGTCACGCGGAAATCAAGGCTTCCGATTGGTTTCCAACTCTGCCGTGTGTGACGTTAAACACGACATCGACGTTTCAGTCCGTGTAACATGAGAGTGGCGTCACAAACGGAGGGAACTCATCTCCCTAATGTCATGACCTTGTGTTTCTAGACGGCCTTGGCTGTACCCGGATGAAGCATGAGTGGTGTGCTTGTCAGATGATGCTGTCTCGGTCCCTTCGCCGGAACACATGGCACAAAATTAGAGAAGGGAGATTGCTTATAGCCCTGAGATATGCTAATGGTGGTCATTAAAACAACAAGAAGAACAAAAATAAAACCTACGTCCAATAAGTACCAGGGCTGACCACATAACTGACGTAACAGTAGTGGGGTAAAAATATCACGTGTGTTACCAGAAGACAGCAGCCCTTGGCCAATCAGCGAACAGCTGGAAACTGGTTTATACTGGTAACGACAGGCAGCAGACGGTCATTAAGGGAGTCATAGCAAGCGTTCTCGTCCCATTTCATTTTAGCCATGGAAAACCGAGAGTAAACTTCTGGTTTTGCTGGAAAATTGGTAAACCAACTACTGAAACTTACATGCCGCCCCGGTGGCGCTGTGGTCTAAGCGCTGGCTCATGACCATTCATCCGTGAAGAGTCCGGGTTCGAATCCCGGTGATGCATGGCTGTTGTGTTTGTCTTACGGCACTGGTTCTTTCCCTTCCGTGGAATAAGCGACCCTAAATTAAGGACGGGTGACTGCTTATAACCCATTGAGCTGCTCACGGGGTTCGTACCCCCCCCCCCCCCAAAAAAAAAAAAAGCTTACAGAATGTTAAAAGAAGCGAATGGCGACACAGCATTATCCCTCTGAAGAGTTTTCAATTTGTATGCACGGTTTCGTGACGGGCGGAAATCCTTTGACGATGATCCGAGATCTGGGCGTTCCTCCAATATGCGGACAGCGGAAGAAATCGTCGAAGAGGTGCGGAATTAGTTTAAAAAGATCGCCGAATTAATGATTCGGTCGACTTTTGACTGATTCGGTGGGCATCAGTAAGTCTATCTGTCATGAGACTCTACGCGAGGATCTGGGAAAACGTATACTTAATGCCAGATTGGTACTCCGCATTCTGAATGATGACCAAAAGGAGACTCGTTCATCGGGTCAGTTCCGATCTTCTGGGCACTGCAGGTGAGAATCCTGAGTTTTGCTCCAGAATTATTGCAGGAGATGAAACATGGTGCTTGCGGTATGATCCATAAACCTGGGGACTGTTCCCAAGGATAAAGCGGACACTAAAAGGACAGTATCATGCACATTTCATCTTTCCAAGCAGTCATAACAAAACAACTTGCGGACATCCCGGAAAATGCTTTCCAGAACTGTTTTCAGGATCTTCAGAAATACTGGAAACTGTGTATTGATTCAGAAAGGCAGTATTTTGAAGGTGACCAGCATTAATTGTGAGTATGGTACTTTTTTATATTCTTTACTCCGTATAGTCTTGAAACTTGTTGGACGTAGGTTGTATAAAAAAAATGCTTTTGGGGCAAACCTTGTTCACCTTAGAGGGGGCAAGTTTTCCATTTGCTATGTATATATATAATTTTAACAACTATATTTATATATATAGAAGCAATTACTATATATCTAGCACAGGGGCGCCTTTAGAGGGGGCCTTGCCCCCCCCCGAAAACAATATTTTTTGGTTAAAACGCGACTTACATTAGAAAAAATGCCTTAATTTTATAAAAATGTATTTACTTACATTAGAAAAAAATGCTTTAATTTTTCTTCAATTTTTCATTAACTTTAATCTTGTTCCAGATTAAAGTCATTAACTTAAATCTTGTTCCAGATGGGGGGGACGAAAAACTTCCTTTTTTCGTCCCCTCCCCTTCCGAAGAAAAATTCTATATACATTCTTGATATAGTAATTAATTCTTCAAACATTTCAGGAATAACAAACTTTTTTCAGCTAAATGAGGGGCGGGGGGTCCGCAGGCTTGAAATTTTTATCTATTAAAATGCATTCAACGTCAAGAGATCCTGAATCACGATTCCTAGACAATTAGGTATGATTAGTCTACTTATTATATTTTGAAGAATATCATGCGTCGTAATACACTTTTTAATTAAATAAACTATAACTAGTACCATTTGAACACATGTTTAAAAAAATGTAATTGGAGAAATATTTGTAGCATAAAAAGAAACGAAACTACCCTTTCATCATAGCCTGAATTTATTAAAATTTGGTTCGCTAACCTAAAATGTCTCCGGGGGAAGGGGTCATTTCCGGGAGGGCTTCGCCCCCTGGATATATGCCTGAAAGAAATACTGCTTGTTGCTATTAACAGTCTCCAGTCGATGGTGCTATCACCTGTCGTAGATAGTAGAGAGAGCATCCATCGGAAGAAAAGAATACCTACACCGAAAACACGCCCTTTTCTCATGGAAAAAGCAACACATATGTCTGTATGCGAAGGCTTTTCAAAAAACACAAGGTCAGCTGTCATAAATATTACGAAAAATTCGCATAATAACAACTTTCTGCAAAGACTGCAGTTGACCTTCATAAACCGTAAGAGAGAAAAGGTGAGAACTGGAAGAATAATTCTATTGTGATGAAACCTTTCTGGAGTCAAGCAAGAAACTTCCTACTTTTAAATTCACACAGTACTTTGTTTGAATTTTGCGTGAATTACATCTGAATAATATAAGTATGATTAAAAACATTATTTTCTCTCTATTCTTAAAAAAAAGTAACTGCCGCTGCTGCTGCTGCTGCTGTTTTAGAAATTTCGCGACACTCTTGCTTTCCTAGCTCGCAGCGCAAAACGTATTAAACACAAAAATATGAAATTTACATCGTTTGTAGGGAATTGTTTGGAGTACAAGCTAAAATTAATCGTTTTTCGATTCTCGCGATACTTCAAGAGTTATTCTATTTTAAAGTTAAGTTAAGTAAAAAAGTGCTCTCAGGTCGCGTTCCGGACAAATTAACAGCAACAAAACCACGAAACTTTATAGGCATGTAGTGCCATGACCGAATTTTTGCACCTCGTGGCCCTTTTTTTGAATTTCGATTTAGATTACGAGAAATTAAATTTTTAAATTTCACAAAATTCTCTATTTCGCGATGGAATCCATTTAAAAAAACGGATATATGGCAAACTATAAATCATAACGCATTGCAATTTCTACAGCATAAACTTACAAAGAAATAGTCATTTTCTGATTTTTAAGCATTTTTTAAAGACACAAAATAAAAAAATGAACGGCTTGGCTGTCTTCATGATAACCACAGAGGAACGTTCTGGTCCCGTGACCTGTTGCCATGGTGACGCAGAGAATTTGTTATGCATATGTTTTGTTGGTAAAGCTATCTCAGTTGTTTAATGGTTTAGCATAACGGTTTACGGTTTACGGAAATGCTTTTTGGACCGCTTTTGTTTTCCTTAGTGGTGCTATAAGTTCGAACGACAAAAGTCCGCCCTTCAAAAAAATAACGACAGTAAAGAAACTCGGAAGCTTCGGAATGGCGGCGAAGCAAAGTCCTTCAATAAAAATAGAAGGAAGTTGAAAAAAGTTCCGCAAAAATCCAACAGGGAGTTCACCAGGAGCGAAACAAAAACTGTAAACAAGCCGCCGTCTTGGAATCGATACAGCGCAAAAAGTACTGAACGATTGGGAGAACATTTTCATTTCGTTGTGATATACTTGAAGATCGGGCTGCAGGGCCCGAGCGTTACTCTGGAACCGAGCGTAGCGAGCCTAGAGGCGCAGCTCCTAGTGTTAATTAAAAAACTAAGATTCACAACAAATTTGACTCGAAACCATGAAATGCATGTTACACTGTTGGGAACAGTATTTTTTTTTTTTTGAGCCGAAACACAGGAAGCAGCAATTATAACAACCTGATTAATTTTTCAAAACATGTTACTTTAAAATTAGCATCAGGCTGAAAAATTTAAGCTTCAGTTATAAAAAAAGAAAGAAAGAAACATGTGATTTGTGTGGATTTAAGTTCAGTTACGTCAGCTGGAGTATTTTGCTTCTAGTTAACTTCAGGAATTTCACAAATCCTTAATCAGAACACAGATAAAGAACAGAAGAAACATATAAAACGTTTTTGGTGTAAAGAGACACCTTTTGAAAAAAAGAACAAAAAAAAATGAACCATAATAAAAAAAATATCTCAAGTTCTGAACAGAACAGTGACGCACCGATAGGACATAGTCCAACCGGTCCGGAAGCCCCTTTAAAATAAAAATTACTACCACAAAGTTGAAGGTGTATGTATGAAATGTTGCAAGAAATAAGAAAAATACCAAACTTTTGTAATCTCGAAAACACTCATTTAATACTTCTTTGTGAACATGAAAACCACCACCTGAAATGGCTCCCAAAAATGTAGAGTTACGTTAGGCCCCAAAAGACTATCCAGAAAATGTCAAGCCTTCATCTTAAACTTCTACCGAAATAGATATTCATCGAAAACACAGGACAGACGGACGTACGGCCATAACACAAAGTTCGACAGCTGGGTCCTGTTCTTAAAAGCTATCCAGAAAATTTGATATCTATCTCAAACGATTTCCGAGAACTGAGTTATTTATCAAAAAGCAGAGGGATCTACGGACATTTTAGATGGCAGACGGACAAAAAAAGTGCTAACGTGATTTGGTGTGAGAGTAGCTTGCTGTCTCTAAAAGTCATTCTCGAAATCTCCATGTAAAATGGTTTGTGTGTATATGTGATGTGTGCGTGTGTTGATATCAAAAAGGCGATATTTTCTGCACCTCCTTTGTCAAAATCCTGGGGCAGAATCACACGAAAATTTCCAGAAAAATCCGAGAGGCAACGGTGATATTGTACTTACAGAGGTAACAAATACAAGAGTAATTTTCATAAATTACCGAAAATAAAAGTTCAGAAAATTTACGACATTCATCTTCCATCTCCTTGCTAGCTACGGCCCTGTTCAACTTTTGTATCCACCATTTGCGCGCTCAAAAAGGGGCATCTTAACAAGTAATGAACAGCTGGGCACGCCATCTGAAGAGACAATTGTGCGTCACGAAATGTGGAAAGTTCAGAAGTCTTGTCTATTGTTGTCACGCGTGTTTGATACAAAACCTATTTTCCCCAAATTATTTCCAGACACAGACAGACAGACAAAATTATACGATAAGCTTATCACTTTTTTTTTGATTGAAGGTTTAACGTCAACCGTGAGCAACTCAATGGGCTATAAGCAGTCGCACGTCCCTAATTTAGGGCCACTGGTTCCAGGGAAGGGATAGAGCTAGTGCCGTAAGACAAACACAACATCCATGCCTCACGGGATTCGAACCCGGACCCTTTCGGACGGACGATCTGAGGCCATCGCTTAGACCACTGCGCAACCGAGGCGTCTCCCTTCCATGGAACCAGTGGCCCTACATTAGGGACGGGCGACTGCGTATAGCCTTATATGAGTTGTTCATAGTGTGATCGTTATCACCCCCAACCCCACAGAAAGACCACTGCGCCACCGGGGCACTACCGCGCCCGGTGGCACACTGGTCTAAGCGCTGGTTTCTGACCATTCGTCCGAGATGGGTTCGGGTTCGAATCATTGTTGAGGTATGGGTGTTGTGGTTGTCTTACGGCACGGACTCTCTACCTTTCCTGGAACCGGTGGACCTAAATTCGGAACGGGCGACTGCTTGTTGCTCTCGGTGGTCGCTAAACCTCCAATCAGGGAAAAAAAGAAAAAACAAAAAAAAAAAACAGGCACTCTAGTGGTGCAAATTTGAAGAACAAATAAATGACATATTTCGTGGAGTGCAACATTTCAAACGGGAAAACTTTCTCACTCATTTTGCCTTCATGTACTTGTAACAAATTCTTACTATTACTCTTTTCTGTCTTCATTTTTCTTTTATCGTGAACTGGCTATTGTGTGTATGTGAATGAACGCCTTCGTTTTCGTCTTTGCCTCCAGAATATTTTACTCGCCAAAAATAATGTTCACTGGCGGGTCAGGTCACGTTTCAGATAACTTAGTGCACTAAACTAATTAGAAGTATTCAGTCATCCGTTTAACAGAGGCTTTATTTTTAATTTTTAATACCGTTTTGACTCCTACAACCATTGCAGATCAAGGCCTCCTCCTGTGCACTGTTATTGCTCAAGGTTACTGGGGCTTGTTCTTTACGTTCATTTCGCTACTTGTGCCTTCCTAGTGTGAGGTTATTGTAGTTCACTGTGTCTCAGAGATGGAGACAATGACCGCAGTCGTTCAAGTGGATATCCATTCAAAACATGATTATTTTTTTTTATAACCTAAACGCTTTCAGGTCATTAATGACGCATCCTGTCGGCCATTTCCGCTACTTCAAAAACTACCGTAGTTATTAATCGTATTTCTGTACTGTGTATTTGTGTGTTTCTATACAATATCTAACCTCACTACTTATTTTGTTGGCATATGCTTCAGGCGAACCAAAACTGAGGGCCTTGCAACTTCAAGACCTTTCAAAATATCGGGGAAGTCGCCCCCTCAACATTTCAAGGGGGGCAACCGCCCTCCTCACATGTGTAAGAAACAACGAAGGTTTCCTTACTGTTTCTTAAGAAATGGCAAGCTGAACATTGAAACTATTAAAACTCTGCCATTCGTGCCTTTCCTTCCTCAAAGAATATCTGAGCTCTAGCACCACTGCTGATTTGATCTTAAAATTAGAACTCTTTTCTCTGTTTATATCTCTGTCTTTCTTTCTGTCTTGCTACACTCATGAACAAAAAAAACAAAACAAAAACATACTGTTGTGACCACTTACCTAATAGCGTGTTGGGTTGCTTTTCTCAGCAATGACACTTACACCCGAAGAGAGATTGACTCCACTAAACCGCGTCAAATGTCCTCGGGCATTCTGTATCAGTTTGACAGAATGATGTCCAGAAAATTTTCGACGGAGCAAGACACTGCCCTGGGGCAGCGAATGCTGCGATCTTCTGCATCCTATAGATGTCCCATGGGGTTTTAAGTCGCAGGAATTTGGGTGCCATGGGGAGCACACGAAATGCTTGGACATGCTCGTCTAACCATTTCTACGCAATATGAACTCATCACACTGGGCCTTGTCCAGTGGCACTGTGAAGGTGACTCGTACCAGACTTGGAAACGGGTCAAAAATTTCGGACCCGGACGTCCCATAACTGGACCCGACCCGAACCGACCCGACTTGATCCGGACTCGTAACTGACCCGGACAAATCTGCTTTGAACTATTAATTCGAAACTCAATTTATATATATATAGTTAAATAATATTTTTGTGTTTCAGTCTCTACTTTGTAGTTTATATCATCATCATCATCATCATTGTCAACCATTATCAATCTACTTCTGGACGAAGGTATCTCCAAGCCTCTTCCACAACGGTCTATCTTGTGCGAGTCTCCTCCATGTTACTCCCGCATACTTTCGAATTTCATCCACCCATCTCCCATGTGGTCTTCTTCTGGGTCTTTTCCTGACCCTTGGAATCCAATCTAAAATTTCAGCTGTCCATCGGTGGTCTGTCCTTCTGGCAGTATGTCCAACCCATTGCAATTTCAGGGATTTAACTCTGATCATGATGTCTTCCACTCTTGTCATTTTTCGGATCCACGAGTTCCTCTTCTTATCTCTCCTGGTTACACCAAGCATGCACCTCTCCATGCTGCTTTGAGTTGTCTGCAGCCTTTGTATGTCTCTTTTAGTTAAGGTGCACGTCACTGCACCATACGTAAACACTGGAAGGATGCATTGATCAAACACTTTTCTTTTAAGACATAATGGCATATATTGCTCTCGAAAATTATGCTGTTTCTTCCAAAAGCTCTCCAGGCAAGTTTTGTATGCCGATTAATTTCTTCATCAATGTGACCCTCACTTGATATCTGCTGTCCAAGACAAACGTACGTGTCTGTTATCTCCAGCTTTTCTCCATCAATCGATAAATCTTCATAGGAAGTCAATTTATCGTGCTGAAGGATATTAAGAACACAGTTTGCCGTCTTTACACGATTTAAAAAAATTACGGTTAAAATGATATATACATGAGCACTTTCAAGTCCACTGTGGACCCGTCATCAGATGGTGTGGTTGCACTATGCCCTGGGAGTGTATATATTATGTAGTATGCACACTGACGAAATAGTATGTTTTGGCTTGCGCATGCTCACTACCCAATCATGTCGTTTCATTAGAGCAGCCGGTATTGTCTCTTTCGTTGTAATAGTTACAAACTAGTTTCCGTGGCAACGGTATAATGATAGGGGTATCGTCGTTACAGCATTCAGCCCTATGTTTATGTATCAATAGGCTTTCTAACAGGAGGATAGATGAACATGTAGTTGGCGTATGTAACATAGTAACATCGTCCCAGATAGGTTGGTGTTGACCCGATAAATCTTCATTTCTTGTAAAAGCATTGAACATCACAATTGTCTTCTGAAAGTTCATTTTTTATCCCACTTCTTTACTATTGTCAGCAAGTTCCTGGATCATACTCTGCAGCTCTGATGGGGCAGTTGCAAAAATGACTAAGTCATCAGCAAAGCGAAGGTGACTTAGATAATCTCCATTAACCTTTATCCCTTTGTTTTCCCAGTTCAGTGATTCAAAGACATTTTCCAATGAGGCATTAAAGAGCTTGGCAGATCCCCTTGTCTTACTCCCTTTCCAATTTTTATGTGTGTTGTATTTTCAAACAGCCGAATCTTTGCACTTGCATTTTCATAGATGTTATTAATAATATTAATGTATGCATCTTCAATACCGCAGGATTTCAGAGCCATTGTAACCGCTGATGGTTTCACCGAATCAAAGGCTTTTTCATAATCGATAAAAGCCACGCACAATGGAAGTTCATATTCCTTCTCCTTTCAATTAGTTCTCTCAGTACGTGGATATGATCTATTGTGCTATAGCCACTCTTGAATCCAGCTTGTTCTCTCGGTTGAGCCATGTCCAGTGCTACCTTCAAACGGTGTGAAAGAACTTTCACACCGTTTGAAGGTATGAAGGTAGCACTGGACATAGTTCAACCGAGCGAACAAGCTGTAGTTTATATATATATATATATATATATTCATCCCAATAAGTGCTTGATATTTAATAACTGAAATCCTTTTTGAATAATAAATTTGGACAATCGCACTGTAAAAGAACGCAAAGGAAGTATCTTTTTACGATATGGCGTCGGTGTGTCTGACGTAGGGAAATCTTCATAGCTTTAAGAAAGAGACGAAAATATTTTTGCATGGCAAATCATTATTCACTCCGTGGGCACCAGTATCGACGACAGAATTCCCCAAAACGCATTTTTCTTTTTTCAAAAATAAAGCGGGAATAAAACCGGGTCAAAACCGGGTCAGGTACACCTTGACCCGACCCGTTTGACCCGCAAGAAAGTGTCGACCCGTAGACCCGTTGACCCGTGACCCGTTTCCATCTCGGACTCGTGCCCGAGGGAAAAATATAAATTCAATGGACAAAACGTTAGGGATACCTATCTAATAGCATGCTGGACCTCCTCTAGTGCGAATATCAGCCTGTACACGCCGAAGTATGGACTCCACCAGATGTCGGAGAGTTTCCAGAGGTGCCAGCCGTGCCCGTTGTCCACTATGCAACCTGAGACGTTGGTCCAGGATTCATCAATCACCTGTTCCGCTCCACGGCATTCGAGACAGCTTCCAAAGGGTGTAAATCCGGGAACCTTGCGGGTTATTGGATGGTTCCAAACTCAAATGAGTGTTCCTCGAGTTATGCCTGGGTGGTTGCGGCCCGGCGGGAAGGTGCATTGTCCTGCTGGAACATACCATCGGCCTTAGGATGCGCGAAGGCCACATGCTGGTAGCGCGCAGCGGTTATGAATGTCTCCATACACGCTAAAGGACCTAATTAGTCATACGGAGGCTCCCCAAGCCATCAAAGAGCCACCAGCGCCTTGAACAGAGCCGACCTAGCACGGCCGCATGCTGTCGACGCCACACCAGCAACCTCCTGTTAGCTCGGTACAGCTGAGAAACGGGACACATCTGACCACATGACGCGGGGTCACTTTTCAGAGGTCCAGTTTTGATGTTCCCGGCACCAGGTGAAGCGTAGTTATCGACGCCCCGCCCGCACCTTCCCGTCAGCTTGGTGCAGCTGAGAAACGGGACTCATCTGGCCACATGACGCGGCGCCACTCTGCAGAGGTCCAGTTTTGATGTTCCCGGCACCAGGTGAAGCGTAGTTATCGACGCCCCGCCCGCACTTTCCCGTCAGCTTGGTACAGCTGAGAAACGGGACTCATCTAAACACATGACGCGGCGCCACTCTGCAAAGGTCCAGTTTTTATGTTCCCGGCACCAGGTGAAGCGTAGTTATCGGCGCCACACCCGCACCTTCCCGTCAGCTTGGTACAGCTGAGAAACGGGACTCATCTGGCCACATGACGCGGCGCCACTCTGCAGAGGTCTAGTTTTGATGTTCCCGGCACCAGGTGAAATGTAGTTATCGAAGCCACACCCGCACCTTCCCGTCAGCTCGGTACAGCTGAGAAATGGGACTCATCTAACCACATGACGCGGCGCCGCTCTGCAGAGGTCCAGTTTTGATGTTCCCGGCACCAGGTGAAGCGTTCTTATCGACGCCACACCCGCACCTTCCCGTCAGCTCGATACAGCTGAGAAACGGGACTCATCTGACCACATGACGTGGCGCCACTCTGCAGAGGTCCAGTTTTTATGTTCCCGGCACCAGGTGAAGCGTTGTTATCGACGCCACACCCGCACCTTCCCGTCAGCTCGGTACAGCTGAGAAACGGGACTCATCTGACCACATTACGCGGCGCCACTCTGAAGAGGTCCAGTTTTTATGTTCCCGGCACCAGGTGAAGCGTTGTTATCGACGCCACACCCGCACCTTCCCGTCAGCTTGGTACAGCTGAGAAACGGGACTCATCTAACCACATGACGCGGTGCCACTCTGCAGAGGTCCAGTTCTGATGTTCCCGGCACCAGGTGAAGCGAAGTTATCGAAGCCACACCCGCACCTTCCCGTCAGCTCGGTACAGCTGAGAAACGGGACTCATCTAACCACATGACGCGGCGCCACTCTGCAGAGGTCCAGTTTTGATGTTCCCGGCACCAGATGAAGCGTAGTTATCGACGCCACACCCGCACCTTCCCGTCAGCTCGGTACAGCTGAGAAACGGGACTCATCTGACCACATGACGCGGCGCCACTCTGCAGAGGTCCAGTTTTGATGTTACCGGCACCAGGTGAGGCGTTGTTATCGACGCCACACCCGCACCTTCTCGTCAGCTCGGTACAGCTTGATGTTCCCGGCACCAGGTGAAGCGAAGTTATCGAAGCCACACCCGCACCTTCCCGTCAGCTTAGTACAGCTGAGAAACGGGACTCATCTAACCACATGACGCGGCGCCACTATACAGAGGTCCAGTTTTGATGTTCCCGGCACCAGGTGAAGTGTTGTTATCGACGCCACACCCGTACCTTCCCGTCAGCTTGGTACAGCTGAGAAACGGGACTCATGTAACCACATGACGCGGAGCCACTCTGCAGAGGTCCAGTTTTGATGTTCCCTGCACCAGGTGAAGCGAAGTTATCGAAGCCACACCCGCACCTTTCCGTCAGCTTAGTACAGCTGAGGAACGAGACTCATCTAACCACATGACGCGGCGCCACTCTGAAGAGGTCCAGTTTTGATGTTCCCGGCACCAGGTGAAGCGTAGTTATCGACGCCACACCCGCACCTTCCCGTCAGCTCGGTACAGCTGAGAAACGGGACTCATCTGACCACATGACGCGGCGCCACTCTGCAGAGGTCCAGTTTTGATGTTCCCGGCACCAGATGAAGCGTAGTTATCGACGCCACACCCGCACCTTCCCGTCAGCTCGGTACAGCTGAGAAACGGGACTCATC
Source organism: Macrothele yani (assembly GCA_039090855.1). Classification (NCBI taxonomy): domain Eukaryota; kingdom Metazoa; phylum Arthropoda; class Arachnida; order Araneae; family Macrothelidae; genus Macrothele; species Macrothele yani. The sequence goes on from CM076993.1 coordinate 95,434,286, forward strand.
TGACCACATGACGCGGCGCCACTCTGCAGAGGTCCAGTTTTGATGTTACCGGCACCAGGTGAGGCGTTGTTATCGACGCCACACCCGCACCTTCTCGTCAGCTCGGTACAGCTTGATGTTCCCGGCACCAGGTGAAGCGAAGTTATCGAAGCCACACCCGCACCTTCCCGTCAGCTTAGTACAGCTGAGAAACGGGACTCATCTAACCACATGACGCGGCGCCACTATACAGAGGTCCAGTTTTGATGTTCCCGGCACCAGGTGAAGTGTTGTTATCGACGCCACACCCGTACCTTCCCGTCAGCTTGGTACAGCTGAGAAACGGGACTCATGTAACCACATGACGCGGAGCCACTCTGCAGAGGTCCAGTTTTGATGTTCCCTGCACCAGGTGAAGCGAAGTTATCGAAGCCACATCCGCACCTTTCCGTCAGCTTAGTACAGCTGAGGAACGAGACTCATCTAACCACATGACGCGGCGCCACTCTGAAGAGGTCCAGTTTTGATGTTCCCGGCACCAGGTGAAGCGTAGTTATCGACGCCACACCCGCACCTTCCCGTCAGCTCGGTACAGCTGAGAAACGGGACTCATCTGACCACATGACGCGGCGCCACTCTGCAGAGGTCCAGTTTTGATGTTCCCGGCACCAGGTGAAGCGTTGTTATGGACGCCACACGCGCACCTTCCCGTCAGCTTGGTACAGCTGAGAAACGGGACTCATCTGGCCACATGACGCGGCGCCACTCTGCAGAGGTCCAGTTTTGATGTTCCCGGCACCAGGTGAAGCGTTGTTATGGACGCCACACGCTCACCTTCCCGTCAGCTTGGTACAGCTGAGAAACGGGACTCATCTAACCACATGACGCGGCGCCACTATACAGAGGTCCAGTTTTGATGTTCCCGGCACCAGGTGAAGTGTTGTTATCGACGCCACACCCGTACCTTCCCGTCAGCTTGGTACAGCTGAGAAACGGGACTCATGTAACCACATGACGCGGAGCCACTCTGCAGAGGTCCAGTTTTGATGTTCCCTGCACCAGGTGAAGCGAAGTTATCGAAGCCACACCCGCACCTTTCCGTCAGCTTAGTACAGCTGAGGAACGAGACTCATCTAACCACATGACGCGGCGCCACTCTGAAGAGGTCCAGTTTTGATGTTCCCGGCACCAGGTGAAGCGTAGTTATCGACGCCACACCCGCACCTTCCCGTCAGCTCGGTACAGCTGAGAAACGGGACTCATCTGACCACATGACGCGGCGCCACTCTGCAGAGGTCCAGTTTTGATGTTCCCTGCACCAGGTGAAGCGAAGTTATTGACGCCACACCCACACCTTCCCGTCAGCTCGGTACAGCTGAGAAACGGGGCTCATCTAACCACATGATGCGGCGCCACTCTGCATAAGTCCATTTTCGATGTTCCCGGCACCAGGTGAAGAGTTGTTATCTACGCCACACCCGCACCTTCCCGTCAGCTTGGTGCAGCTGAGAAACGGGACTCATCTGGCCACATGACGCGGCGCCACTCTGCAGAGGTCCAGTTTTGATATTCCCGGCACCAGGTGAAGCGTAGTTATCGACGCCACACCCACACCTTTTCGTCAGCTCGGTACAGCTGAGAAACGGGACTCATCTGACCACATGATGCGGCGCCACTCTGCAGAGGTCCAGTTTTGATGTTCCCGGCACCAGGTGAAGCGTTGTTATCGACGCCACACCCGCACCTTCCCGTCAGTTCGGTACAGCTGAGAAACGGGACTCATCTGACCACATGACGCGGCGCCACTCTGCAGAGGTCCAGTTTTGATGTTCCCGGCACCAGGTGAAGCGTTGTTATCGACGGCACACCCGCACCTTCCCGTCAGCTTGGTACAGCTGAGAAACGTGACTCATCTGACCAACTGACGTGGCGCCACTCTGCAGAGGTCCAGTTTTGATGTTCCTGGAACCAGGTGAGGCCTAATGTCCGATGAGGAGCAGTCAACTGTGGCACACGAGTAGGGCGTCGGCTTCCGTAGCCCAGGGTATGAAGCGTGTGCTATACCGTTCGCTCGCTGACGAAGCTTGATCCTCTGACATTTAACATCGATGTGGTTTGCGCTGTTGTTGTCAAGCGCAAATCTGTACGAACCTGGATAGTCTACGTCGATCCCAGTGATCAATGGTTTGTGATCGACACCGCTTGCTTTCTGGGCGCCGGTACGTCTGTCGATGGCATACTCGCGGTACACCCTTGATACGGCTGCCCTCGGGAACCCTAAGATTCTTACCACTTGGGCGAATGAAGAACCCATCTACCTTGCGCTGATAATGCTGCACGATGAAAGCCGCTGAGATCACCAAGTTTACCCATGTACGTCCATTGCGATGCCCTGTTGGGAAGCCCTGTTGCCTGCCTATTTACTGCCTGCGTTCGGTTTGGGTCTGTTCCATATGAAAACACAGGTTTGTCCACGCCGGGCATCATATCCGGGTCCCCTCACTCCGGAGTAAGTCGCTCTCCCAACTGAGCTACGCGGACATGTGCTCTCTTGCTATCTGCCTTTATCTCATGTACGTCCTGCGGCGCAGTCACGCCCCATACCCCCCACCCCCGAAAGATGGCCCACGGGGCAGCCGGGACCATGCGTCGCTGTAGGCAGTCATCCGCTGAAGAACGTGCATTTGAGAAATCCCAGACAATTTGATGTGTGGAGCGTAACATCACATTGATTTATTTTTCGAAGCACTGAAGAAGGGATTCTCATTTTTCCTGTCCTGCCGTGTGGAAAGAACATTACGTCATTGCGAGAAACTTAACAGACGGGTGCTCTATGGGATTAAGATCAGGGCTCTGTGCTGTCCAGTTCACACACGATACGGAATTATCGTCAAACCACATCGTAACAGTCCTTGCTTTATGGCTCGGTGCATTATCCTGCTGGTACCAACAAGGCTCCGTGCTAAACGACGAGTAGCATTCTTGCCATAGAGTTGATAGGGCATAATTGTCCAGAATATCGAGGTAGACGTGCTGGTTAATAGGTTTGTCCACGATAACCAATGGGCCGGGACCATACCACAAAAAACACCCCTACACGAGTGCGCTACCAGTTTCAAACTTGTCCGTAGGAACAGTACACTGGGGTAAATAGAGTTTCCCCGACTGCCGACATACCCACACACGCGCATCCGACTGATGGATCGTGTATCTGGATTCATCAGTCCATAGGATCCGTTTCCATTGATCTACGGTCCACGATAAATGTTCTTTACACCATGCTAAACGCGAGTAGCATTCCGAGCGGAGACGAAAGGCTTATGCGCAGCCGCACGACCACGGTAACCCATGCAATGAAGTTCTCTGCGAACGGTACGTGTACATACCGAAGTTCCAGCATTGTTACTCATCTGTACACTGAGGTATTGTGCAGTACTTCTTCGATTAGCTGTAACGACTGTCTCGAGGCTTTGACATCGTCTATCACTTAATTTCTTTTATCTGCCGGTACGTTTTGTTGCTTCAGGCACGCCATGGGCCTTCCATTTATTCAGTACATCCAAAACAGTTGACTTGGGTATGTTTAAACGCCTCTCGGTTTCTCTCATGGACAACCCACTAATATAACACTCAACAATCTTTCCTTTCTCAAAGTCAGTTCTCTCCAGCCACGACATTTTCACTCAACCCCACAGTGCGATATGATCGCGGTCAGCTGAAGGCTTGTTTTTATACCGTTTGCAGCTGTACCGCGCATTTTAAGACGGCAGCGGATCCGTTCATTGGCTTTTAAAGGGGTGTCCGGTGACTTTTGTCAATATAGTGTATTCTGAGAGTTTAAATGAAAGCAAATTGGATTTCATGCCATACTACAGTTGAAAACGTTAACCTAGATCAGACATCGAAAAAAAAAGTAAATGTTATGAATCTGGGCCGGGCCAAATCAAGAAGCACCAAAAGCGTTTAGCACTTAACAAAATGGGACAAAAATGGAGAATGTATAGCCATCTCGATGATTGAGCAGTTCGAGGCTCTGGCTCCCAATCTTTCTTCAGAAAAGGGCCGGAGCTTGAGTCCCAGGTAAGAAATGGTTGGTGTATTTGCCTCATGGCACTGGCACTTTCCTTTCCCTGGAACTAATGGCGCGAAATTAGGAACGCGCGACTGCCTATAGCTCATAGAATTGCTCGTGGCGGTCCTTAAACTCCGAAGCAAAAACAATCAAGTTGGTAAAATCATGCAATGTATTGATTATGATACGCTTTCCAACATACCAGAAATCATTACTGAAGTTATACTCAAGTTATGAGGATAATGGCTGTGGAATGAAATCCGCTCCTGTGCCCTGACCTCTGACCCCATTTCGGTGATATTCAACGGAACCGGTTCAGTATACCTCCGGAACAACATGATACCGTTTTGTTGCAATTAAAGCATGTTTGCGTAAGTTATGACGCATAAGGTCGATGGAATGGATCCCTCTTCTATGTCCTGACCTTTGACCCTATTTCTTCCATTTTCAGTAGGGTTCGTCCCCAGGTTGTCCCCTACCACATACTAAAATTTCATCGAAATCGAAGCATTTTTACGCGAGTTACCGTGTGGACAGGCAGACAGACGTACAAATCTGCAGCATAAACGCTTCTTGAACTTATAGTTGGAAAGCGTAAACAAGTTAGTAAAATCATTCAATGCATTGATTATGATACGCTTTCCAAGATACCAGAAATCATTACTCAATTTATGAGGATAATGGCTGTGGAATAAGTCTCGCTCCTGTGCACTGACCTATGACCCCATTTCGATTATATTCAACAGAACCGGTTCAGTATACCTCCGGAAACATACTAAAGTTTTGTGGCGATAGAAGTATTTTTAGTCAAGTTATGAGGATAATGGCTGTACCCTTACATTTGATCCCATTTCGATGATATTAAACAGAATTGGTTCAGTATGCCTTCAGAACAACATACTAAAGTTTTATCGCAATGGAAGTATTTTTAGTCAGGTTATGAGGATAATGGCTGTGGAATAAGTCTTGCTCCTGTGCCGTGACCTTTGACCCCATCTCGCTGATATGAAACAGAACTGGTTCAGTGCATCTCCGGAACAACACGATGAAGTTTTGTTGCAATCGAAGGGTTTTTACGTAAGTTAGGACGTATAAGGGCGATGGTATGGATCCCGCTACTATGTCCTGAACTTTGACCCCACTTCTTCAATTTTCAGTATGGGTCCTTCCTAGGTTGTCCCATACCACATACTGAAATTTCATCGAAATCGAACCATTTTTACGCGAGTGATCGTGCGGACGGACAAACGGACAAAGCTGGAGCATATACGCTTCTTCAACCTACGGTTGGAAAGCGTAAAAAAGAGTTGAACGTTCAATTGCAAGGAAATTTTCTACATGTCAAAGTTCCATGCTATAAAATTACTAGCCCTGGGTAATTTCGAGCTTCAGCAACAACATCATTCTATCCTTTTCGGCGCCCCCGTGTGACTGCCTTCTCTATCCTCTCCCTTTCCGTTGCAGCGCTCTAGCGTAGTCTTTCCGAAAGTGTCGACTGTAGGGCAACATTGATCTAAAATATTGCCCAGATAGGATCTGAGGGTGAAGGCATGTTCAACTGCAATAAGAAGGCCAGCTAATTTTCATGAAAACAATCCCCATATCATGATACCGCCCTATTATCTTATTTCCGTTCAACTGTGCAGTCTAGTGGTACCTGCTCACAGTGGCGCACCCACGGGGAGGTCCTATCGGCCCCCACCCCCTTGGGCTGACAGAGCGAAAAATTATTACGTCGAAGTTTGAAACAAAATATCACGATACGCGATTTACATGTACTTCTCAATCATGTATCGTATAATTATGACATACAATCATTATGAGGTAGTAGTTCTACTAAATAAATTTATTAAAATCTAACCAGAAAAAATTTCATCGACTGCTTCTTCTAATCATTTAATTTTCTTGTACTGTAACATTACTCGTAACTGGATAAGGATAAATGTGCAAAAGTCAACCTCCTTCTTAATTGTTATGGCAGCTGACTATTTTTCCCGGTACATTTAGGATGTCACCCCCACCTTGGGGAAATTCTATGAGCTACGGCTCACGCCCCCCCTTGGGAAATTTCTGGGTGCGAGAAATAGAATTGCACAGGGAAGAGCCACGGCTCACGCCCCCCCTTGGGAAATTTCTGGGTGCGAGAAATAGAATTGCACAAGGAAGAGCCACGGCTCACCCCCCCCCCTTAGGAAATTTCTGGGTGCGAGAAATAGAATTGCACAGGGAAGAGCCACGGCTCACGCTTCCCCCCTCCCCTTGGGAAATTTCTGGGTGTGAGAAATAGAATTGCACAGGGAAGAGCCACGGCTCACCACGCCCCCCACTCCCCTTGGGAAATTTCTGGGTGCGAGAAATAGAATTGCACAGGGAAGAGCTACGGCTCACGCCTCCCCCCCCTCTTGGGAAATTTCTGGGTGCGAGAAAAAGAATTGCACAGGGAAGAAAAGCTGTTAAACACCTGAATGGAATCTGGTGGAGTGATGAAATAACCACAAAAAGGAAGTGGGATATTTATAATAGTATTGTTAGGAACAACTAACTATATGGGGCTGAAGCCTGGCGATTGACAGAAGAGGACAAAAAGGAAATTTTAAAAACTGTAGAAATGGATGCTTTAAGAAGATCATGTAGAGTGTCTAGAGACAGAAAATAACGAATGAAAGGATTAAAGAATTGATGGAAGTGAAATAAACACTTTTAGAAGACAAACAGAAGAGACAATTACTTTGGTTTGGTCATGTTAAAAAAATGACCAATGAAAGACTGCCCAACATTGCCATTGATTTAAATCAAACAAAAGAAAACTTAAAGGCCGACCTAGAAGAACATGGTGTGATGTAATAAAGAGAGCACTTAATCAAAATGGCCTGATGGAAGAATGGTGCTTAGACAAAAATGAAAAGAAAAAACTCTTGGAGATCGGAAGGCGACGTCAGACGCCATAAACCGATTATATATATATATATATATATATATATATATATATATATATAGAGAGAGAGAGAGAGAGAGAGAGAGAGACAAAACCAAGATATTACCTAAGAATTTAATATGAAATTTGCTAAAAACCTGAAGATCAAGACGCGCAACGCAGCAGTCACGAAAATTCAGAATTCACATACTGTTAAGAAGAGACAAATGCAATAACAATTTTTCAACCTATATTCCGAAAACAACATAGTAAAACTCATATACTGACGGGTATCAGCAAAAAGAGGATAATAAATAGCAAACTGAATGTAGAAAGTGTCGAGAATGCCGAGCCTTGGCTTTATCAAGGACCAGCAAAACTCTGCATTTTCTCACTTCCACAAAGACCTAGTTGGAAATGGGTTTCTGCAAAGCCATAGATGCAAGTAATATGCCCACCAAAATTTTTTTTTAAATATATCACAACCTCCTCAGAGTTGCATGTCAAAACACAAGATAATATTATTTTTGCATGCATCTATAGCTTTCCTGCCCCAACCCATGCTCGTCATCTGCTACTAAAAAACAGAAAAACGATTACAAAAAAACACAAGTTGAGAGAGTGACTGATTGAATCATAAGCATTATTCAGTAATATCACAAATGCCAAGTAACCTAGCCGCCTAAGAGAGAATTTAAACTAGTATAGCAATACTAACGTATTACAGATTCTAATGCTTTGCAGTGAAAAAACGCTTATTCAAAAATGCCATATAATAAAAAATAATAATTTTTTTAAAAGAACAGATTCCTGAAAGTGAACTGGAATATTGAACTCCCTTCTCCTCGACAACTGACATCACATGAACAAAAAATAAAAAATGATAAAAACAAACTAAAAAATGCTTTGTGAAGATTATATGATTTTAACAATTAGTTGCAATATATACAAAGTATTCCAGAAGTGCTTTAAGTGCTTAATAATGTAGCAATTACGTTCTTTCCGACATTGAAACACATCGTTGACTACAAGAACAATAAAACGGCCAGCTACTTAGCCCAAGTGCCCTAAATAACGCTAAAATTCCAAGTAAAGTGAAAGCGAAAAAAAACCACAAAGTTTATAGACATGCATGCACCTAATTGCCTTATGCGAAAAAAAGAAAAGACAGCTTAAAAAGTTCTTAAATAGAACTTGGAACTCCCAAACTTCAAGAACAAAGAAGAGAGCTTACCTCTTACGTAACTTTTCTGCCACTAAAGTAAAAAAAAACATGGTTGAACTTTCTTTCCTAACTTTCTCTTTGGCCACGCCCTAGATGCGGGGTGCAGCTTGGGAGTGTCTGAGGGCTCTTACACTCTGAAAAGGAACCTACCCGCGGAGTTTTAAACAAGAGAAATATGCCACTAAGAATGTCCTATTTGTTCAGAAAGAGTAGAATTATCTCTCCAGAATACATAAAAAATAACATCAAATGCACATGCAGTGTATTTAATAATATTTATATGTATTATAAATAATACATATAAATATTATTAAATACACCAACCCGCTTGGCCAGCGTGGTGAGTTATGGCCAAACCCCTCCAAAATGATTCCACAACTTAAATCTTGGCCCTCAGTCTCCGGCAGCTGGAATGTACCTGGCCAAGGCAGCGGCCAGTGCGACATGAAGGCAGAGGGTGCTAAGAATCCCCGGAGGACCGGACTAGGCTGCCATCTGATGCTGACCTTGGCTACTTACAATGGACGCTCCCTATCTTCTGATTCAAGGCTTCTTGAATTGGAAGAGGAACTACAAAGGATCAAGTGGGACATCGTGGGGCTAAGTGAGGTAAGGAGAAAAGGAGAAGATCTCATCGAACTGAAAAGTGGACATCTCTTCTACTATCGTGGGACAGATACTGGCAGAACTAGTGGTGTTGGATTTATAATAAACAAGAAACTGAAGGACAAAGTTGTAGAAGTTGAAAGTTCCTCTGACAGAGCTGCACGACTTGTTATCCAACTCTCGAAAAGATACCAGGCTCAGATTATTCAAACTTATGCACCCACCACAAGTCATCCTGAAGAAGAAATTGAAGAATTTTATGAGGAAATTTGTCATCTAAATAATAAAGGTAAGCAGCATTTGAAGATAATTATGGGAGATTTCAATGCAAAAATAGGGCAACGGCAACAGAATGAAACTTCAGTAGGTAAATTCGGTCATGGCAACAGAAACCTGCGTGGAAATACTCTCGTTGAGTTTGCAGAGGCAGAAGGGTTTTTCATCTTGAACTCCTTTTTCAAGAAAAAGCCACACAGGAAATGGACATGGAGACATCCAAATGGGACGACAAGTGAAATTGATTTTATTATGTGTAACAAAAAATTCGTCATAGAAGACTGCAGTGTGCTAAACAAGTTCAACACAGGTAGTGACCATAGATTGGTGAGATGTAAGATGCACCTCAACACTAAACTTGAACGTGGCAAGCTCATAGGACAAACAAAATCTATTGACATAACCAACCTTAAAAAACACCATAATACCTTCAAATTAGAACTGAAGAACAGGTTCTCTGCTTTAGAAGGCCTAACATCGGAAGAAGTGGACATCTCTGAAGTTAACAGAAAAGTAACCAAAGCTCTTATGGAAACAGCAACAAAATTAGCTGGGTCTAAGAACAAGTTGCATGTGAACAAATTATCAGGAAAAACCAAAATGTGGATGCAAAAAGAAGAGAGATGAGGACAACTAAAGAAGATGTGACTTCCAAAGTGGAATATATAGAGCTATGCAAGACAGTAAGAAAAAGTATCACTGAAGAGGTAAGGAGATTCAACTGTGAACTAGTGAGGAAAGCAATTGAAAACAACCAAAGCCTAAAGATAGCAAAGGGACATCTCAGTAAGGGAAGAAAACAGATTATGGCACTGAGAAAAGAAGATGGTTCTGTAACAAGAAATAGAGGCGAAATTTTGACAAGAGTGAAAGATTTCTACTCCAAATTATATGAAAGGGATGATATATGCACTCCAGACATCATGAAAGATACCAGTACCAGAGTTCCTCCAGTCCTTCCAGCAGAAGTTGCACATGCAATCAAGAACATGAAGCGAGGAAAAGCTCCAGGAGAAGATGGAATTACTGTAGACATCATACAAGAAGCAAGTGGAGAAATCGAAACAGTACTCGCCCAAATTTTCACTCGATGCCTTAATGAAGGAAAGATTCCTGAGGATTGGAACACAGCTACAATGATCCTGCTACATAAGAAAGGTGACATTGAGGATCTCGGAAACTACAGACCTATCAGCCTCCTATCAGTAGTTTATAAAATCTTCACTAAAGTTCTTTCACACCGCTTGAAGGTAACACTGGACATGGCTCAACCGAGAGAACAAGCTGGATTCAGGAGTGGCTACAGCACAATAGATCATATCCACGTGCTGAGAGAACTAATTGAAAGAGCGAGGGAATATGAACTTCCATTGTGCATGGCTTTTATCGATTATGAAAAAGCCTTTGATTCGGTGAAACCATCAGCAGTTACAATGGCTCTGAAAACCTGCGGTATTGAAGATGCATACATTAATATTATTAATAACATCTATGAAAATGCAAGTGCAAAGATTAGGCTGTTTGAAAATACAACACACGTAAAAATTGGGAAGGGAGTGAGACAAGGTGACACCATATCTCCGAAGCTCTTTAATGCCACATTGGAGGGTGTTTTTCAGTCACTGAGCTGGGAAAACAAGGGGATAAAGATTAATGGAGATTATCTAACCCACCTTCGTTTTGCTGATGACGTAGTCATTTTTGCAACTACCCCATCAGAGCTGCAGAGTATGATCCAGGAACTTGCTGACAAGAGTAAAGAAGTGGGATTAAAAATGAACTTTCAGAAGACAAAAGTGATGTTCAATGCTTTTACAAGAAATGAAGATTTATCGATTGATGGAGAAAAGCTGGAGATAACAGACACGTACGTTTATCTTGGACAGCAGATATCAAGTGAGGGTCACATTGATGAAGAAATTAATCGGCGTACAAAACTTGCCTGGAGAGCTTTTGGAAGAAACAGCATAATTTTCAAGAGCAATATGCCATTATGTCTTAAAAGAAAAGTGTTTGATCAATGCATCCTTCCAGTGCTTACGTATGGTGCGGAGACGTGGACCTTAACTAAAAGAGACATACAAAGGCTGCAGACAACTCAAAGAAGCATGGAGAGGTGCATGCTTGGTGTAACCAGGAGAGATAAGAAGAGGAACTCGTGGATCCGAAAAATGACAAGAGTGGAAGACATCATGATCAGAGTTAAATCCCTGAAATGGCAATGGGCTGGACATACTGCCAGAAGGACAGATCATCGATGGACAGCCGAAATTTTAGATTGGATTCCAAGGGACAGGAAAAGACCCAGAAGAAGACCACATGGGAGATGGGTGGATGAAATTCGAAAGTATGCAGGGGTGACATGGAGGAGACTGGCACAAGACAGACCGTTGTGGAGGAAACTTGGGGAGACCTTCGTCCAGCAGTGGATTGATAATGGTTGACGATGATGATGATGATGATGATATGTATTAAATTACCTTAGTGAACTTCTACAAACAACACATAGTCCTATTCATTTTAACGTTAGTTATACTATTTTTAATTTAGTTATTCTAGTGAGTGAATACCTAGTTTTCTTTTTATTTATTTTTATTTTATTTTATAATCAAATTTTAAAGTTTTTTTGTGTGATTTTTTACGTATTTTTTTATTTTTTATTTTTAATAGGACTGTCCTGTCCATAGCACTAAGGTTCCTTTTTGTGGTTAATATGCATCCTCTAGAACAACTTCCAAAAAAGGCTTTCATTGGCCAGAATCATTTTATTAACTTTGTAGAAATTAAAACAGATCTGCTAACCTTACTCTATTACTCAAAATAATTTTTCTTAAAGTTCTTTTGATGAAGGAAGTAGGAATTTTGTTTTCTAGAAAACTGTTTAATAGTATTGTAATGTGGTTATTGAAGTCCAAATTGTTGCTGCAAATTCTTTATATTCTAAGTACCTGAGAAATTAGTACATTCTCAATTACTTTGGTTGAGATGTTATTGTTCCAGTGCAGATATTTAATTACTTTGAAAGGAAAGTTAACTCTTTTATCAAAAAGGCTGATGGATGGGCTACCTCTGTTAAGTTTAATGCTTAAGTCTAGGAACTGTAGTTCCTGATTACTGTGGTTGGTTTTACATAATTTAAGAGAGCTAGGATAGATATTTGCAAAATCACTTTCTATAACTTCTGAATTATTTATACAAAGCAAATCGTCAATATATCTAAAAGTGAAAAGGTAGTTATCTGAGCAAGAGGAGCTATTTTTGATGAATTTATATTCTTTAAAGAACAGGAAAAGATTTGCTACACTAGTGGAGGAAGATGTTCCCATAGGTATACCGTTTACTTGCTTATAGAGAGTATTGTTATATAAAATATGGTTATTGTTTATGAAGCAATTGAGATAAGAGTTCCAAGCTCCTACATTAACAGTTTCGTTAAGCTTAAATTCTACATGCAGCTTTTTAAAGGTAGTGATGATATCTGATAGAGGTAGATTAGTATATAGGTTCTCAAAATCATAACTATTTATATCTATGGGGTTAATGCCGAGAATAGTGGAAATTACTTCTGAATTATTATTAATAATCCAAAAATCTTTGTACTTCAAGTTAGTGCAGTTATTAATGTGTTTCAAGACCCTCTTCAAGATGTCTTCAAAAACAAGATCAATTTTCTTTTTGTGATTCTTTACTCCACTAGCCATGAATTTAAACTTCACCGGATCTTTATGAAATTTGACAGTTGCAAAAAGAAAGGGAAATTCAGACTCATATCTTCTCATTTGTGGAATTTTAAGTTTCTTGAAGAATGCCTTAAAACGATTTTCTAACTGTTTGGTACTGTAACTTACGGGCTCGTAGGATGCTCTATTGTTGAGTTCTTTATTTAATAATTCAAAATAGAATTTTTTACAGATAAGTGCAAAATTATTGCTAGCTTTATCTGTAGTGGTAAAATTATATAGGTCTTGAAAAGAGGAGAGTGACCTTTTGGCATCTCCAGAGAAAAAAGATTTCTGTCAAAACATAAATCAAGACCTGCCAACTTATTAGAGAATCTATTGATTACATTATATTTCCATTCTTCAAAGGCCTCAATAGGCTGATTGTATGCTAAACTGGTTTTAATTATGTACCTATTTACATCTTGAGTAAAGTTCTCTAGAATTCTTGCTTTGGAGATTTTGAAAGAAGGTCTAAATTTAGTACCATACTCTAATAAATACCTAAGCTTGTCATTTTTAACAAAGCTCAAGTTACCAGTGATAATATGCTTGTAATTCTTATCATAGTCATCGGTTTCTTAATGTTCTTCACAAAAACATGTAGTAACTACAGGTATGGAACACGAAGAATTACGTTTGTAGTTTTTAACAGTAGACCCTAAGGTCTTAACATATTTAAAACTTACAATAGACTGGTGCCTGTGTATGGGGGAAAAAATGCATTATTGTAGAACAGTTTCCTTATATTGAGATGATCATAGGTTTTATTGAGAAACCTGATGGTTACATAATTTCTGGAAATTTCTTTAAGAGAAATTTTATCTTTAAGTATATGCTTAAGAATGTCCAGAACCAAAACAAAAACATGCTTATCAACTTGATTAGCAGTTTCTTTCCAGAATTTGAAAAAAATTTTCAGGACAGAGTGCTTAAAGGTCTTGAGAATTTTGCAAGTATTTTTAACAAAACTTGTTTCATTTTTAAAACTACCCAGAGTTATTTTTAAGCTTTCAAAATCAACCTTGCTAGAAGTACGAAATAACCTCTGCCCTCTCTTACCTCTAGTGTAGATCTTGTTGGTAACAAGAAAGAAAAGTTCTCGGATTGAGAATTTATGCGGATTATGCTTATTGTCAGAAAGAGTGGAATTAAGACCATAGGGATACAGAGACTGATGCTGCTGAATTTCAAGCGATTCAGTTTCAAGTCCAGCATAGAGGTCAGGGATGATATGCAGCACCTCTATTTTCACTTTGTCAAAACCATGATAATGGAAATGCTCTAACTCATAGGTAGAGTACTGGCTAACATTAGTGGAGTATATATAGTGAATAAAATTCGAAAGCATGCGGGAGTGACATGGTGGAGACTGGCGCGAGATAGACCGTGGTGGAAGAAGCTTAGGGAGACCTTCATCCAGCAGTGGATTGATGATGGTTGATGATGATGGTATGTATATATGTATAGATGCAGATATAAATTCTTTGATAACAGAACAGTAACGGTCTGTTGGTATCTGATTATGCGATTTTCTTACTTGTTAAGAAGCTTTGTGCTACGAAGTTTGACTTAAAAAAAAAAAAGATGTCGTATGGCGTATTGATATTTGTCACAATGTTAGTATTCCTTACCTTACAGAAATATTAACCGTCTTTCTCACATCACGGGTGTTTTTCTGCTCTTCGATACATTAGTAATATGTCTGAAAAATTCTCTCAGGTGAAAAAGACAACTTCTAGAAATCCTTTAAAGCAAAATTTTCTTGAATAGCAGACGCTCGCAGGGTGGCTCCGTTACAGAGGAAAGTGTTTTTCGTCTCCTTTGCAGAAAAGTCTTTTGTGCGGAAGATATAGCTATCAAGTACCTGTAACGTCTATTCTAAATCAGGGTCCCCAGACGTCCCCTTCTCTAAGTAGAAAGTCAAAATCAAATCAAATCGTTCGGCTGCGCTTCTTTCTGAGATAACTTTTCTTCCAAACCGTATACGTATTTTTTTTCGTCCTGCTCATACCATACTACATAATTTTTTCACCTCCTAAGAAGCGTTTGCTCGAAAAGCGACACCTACGGAATTATCTTTGTGTGTGTGTGGGGGGGGGGGGGGGGAGACAAAGAAATAAATGAAGGGAGAGAAGCGTGCACATGAGCGAAATTTTTTCCAAAGCAGACAAAATTTGCTTCTGGAAAAACTGAAAAATCCAATATCTGTGAACACGACTGCTTCATCTGAGGAGAAACGCTTATGCGTTACATAGTAATCATGAAATTTATTATCCTGCTTTCCCTTAAACATTGTTCTCTGGCTAGGTCAGACAAATAAGCTTTTATTACTCGACATAGCAAATGCCACACCATGAAGGAATTCACGAAATCGAAATGAGACGAAACCATTGGTGCACTAGGGGGGGGGGGGGGGGTTGCTGTAACCCGGCCCCTCACCACCTTCAGTGTGACTTGATTCTTCGCCCTTTGTTATTGGCTACTTATTTTTAGCACGTCTTTTGTAAAAAAAGGTCGTGCTTCTGTTATCGGGTTGTCCGTCCGTCCGTCTGTACCCACGGTATCTCTGCAACTATTAGTCCGATTTGAAAAATTCTTTTTGCATTGGGAAGCTTGAAATATGCAAATCATGATCCTTTATTTATTTATTTTTTTTACGATGTACAATTTCGCCGGTAGAGGGCGTAAATGCAGATGATGTCGAATTCAAAAATACGTTTTATTCCACATATTTGCTTCTAAACATCCGATTGAAAAAACATTTTTATCTTTCGATTCCATTTATGTCGAAGAGTATTTTAGATATAGTTACTTTTTCAAATTACGCATAGATTTTCTGCTAGGGGGCATAAAAGTAAATTACATTTTCCCGAATAACTCTTCTTCTAAAACTCCGATTTGAAAATTTTTTTCTTCAGCGGATACATCTCCTGATGGAAAATCTTTTGCATATAATTTCAAATTTTTGGTAAAAAATATTTTGGCCACCAGGGGGCGTAAGTGTTAATTTTTGCTTCTGATGTATTTGCCATAAAATCGGAGCTTCTAAAATATCGATTGAAAAAATTCTTTTGTGGACTGATGCCACTCACTTCGATAAACCTTTTCGTAATATTTTTTTCTTAAAATATTCCACAGTTTCTCCACCAGGGGGCGTAGATGTACATCTTATTTTTGTCAATATCTCTACTTCTAGGAGTCCGATTTGAAAAATTCCTTCTTTGTTGGATAGTGTTTTCCGTGTGACATGTTTTACATATAATTTCAAAATTTTCAAATAATTCATAGACTTTCCGTTAGGGGGCGTAGCGGTAAATTGCGTTTCCCCCTATATCTCTGCTTCAAAGATTTGAAAAAGAATTTTTCAAATCTTTGATTTGAAAAATTCTTTCTGCACCGGATACAGCTCTTGATGGGGAAATCGTTTGCACATAATTTCTAATTTTTGCAAAAAAAAAATAGTTTGGCCACCAGGGGGCGTAAATCTTAATTTCCGCTTCTGTTGTATTTGCAGCAAAATATGAGCTTCTAAATTCTCGATTGAAAAAAACGTCGTTTGTTCACCGATACTACTCATGTCGACAAACCTTTTAGAAACATTTTCTTCTTAAAATAGTGCATGGTTTCTACGCCAGGGGCGTAGACGTATATCTTATTTTTGTCAATATCTCTACTTCTAGGAGTCCGATTTGAAAAATTCCTTCTTTGTTGGATAGTGTTTCTAGTGTGACATGTGGTTCATATAATTTCAAAATTTTCAATAGACTTTCCGCTAGGGGACGTAAATGTAAATTGCGTTTCCCCTTATATCTCTGCTTCTAAATCTCCGATTTGAAAAATTCTTTCTGCACCGCATACAGCTCCCGATGGGAAATCGTTTGCACATATTTTATAATTTTTGTAAGAAATGGTTTGGCCACCAGGTGGCGTAAGTCTTAATTTCCGCTTCTGTTGTATTTGCAGCAAAATATGAGCTTCTAAAATCTCGATTGAAAAAAAGTCGTTTGTTGACCGATACTGCTCATATCGACAAACCTTTTAGGAAACTTTTCTTCTTGAAAAAATGCATGGTTTCTACGCCAGGGGGCGTAGGCGTATATCTTATTTTTGTGAATATCTCTACTTCTAAGAGTCTGATTTGAAAAATTCCTTCTTTGTTGGATAGTGTTTCCGATGCGAAATGTTTTTCCTATAAATTCAAAATTTTTAAGTAAATCATAGACTTTCCGCTAAGGGGCACAAAGGTAAATTGCGTTTTCGGCGTTATTTCTGATCCGAAAGCTCTGATTTGAAAAATTCTTCCTGTATCGCATTCGAGACCTGATGGAAAATATTTTTCACATAATTTCTAATGTTTGGTAAAGAATGGTTTAGCCACCAGGGGTCATAAGTGTTAATTTCTACTTGTGAAGTATTTGTTGCAAAATCTGGGCTCCTGAAAACTCGACTAATTTTTTTTCTTGGACCGATACCGCTTATATGGATAAACCTTTTGAGAATACTTTCTTCGTAAAATAATGCACGGTTTTCCCACCAGGAGACGTAAAGTCACATCTTATTTTTGTCGACATCTCTGTTTCTAAGAGTTCGTAAGCTCACGATTCCGTTTACAGCAATATCTGAGGGATTAAAAACCCGATTGAAAATCTTCTTTCTTTCGTCAGATCTATTGTTTTCCATACGGGTTCCATTGACTTTGAATAGCTTTGATAAATTTAATTTGCGTCAGAACGGATTCAAAAGACCTTATTACACCCGAAAATTCGGTGTCATCTTTCTTGTTAGTATATTAGTATGTGTTTTTAAGGTGGACGTCTAGTGATTTTGCTTCCTATACTTCCAATGGGCAAACTTCTGTGCACATTTTCTTCATAATTAACGCGTTCCCAAGGATGAAAATTTGAACATCGATTAAAATAACTACATATTATAACTTGGAATACTTAATATTTCCTAAAATATAACTTTAATTATATTAAAAATCAATAACTTTTCCTTTGGTGGTGTTGAGACCAGAAAAAAGATGACGCGACCTGTACATTGATTACGTCAGTTGACAAACAAATGTTGGATTGCTTAATCATGGTTATGATTTATAAAATATTAAGTGTTCCAAGTTATAATATGAAGTCAATTTAATCGATGTTCAAATTTTCATTCTTGGGAACGCATTAATTATGAAGAAAATGTGTACAGAAGTTTTCCCATTGGAAGTATAGGAAGCAAAATCACTAGACGTACACCTTAAATATTATATATTATAACAAACATTAGAGAACCATTTTAATATGGCGAAGATATTTTTTTCATCACTTTCCAGTATTTCAGGAGACGTTTCTTTTCGGGAATTTTATTCTGCATCTTCAATATTTTGGGTCACTTCTATGAAGAAATCCTGGATGCGGCACTTGAGTAAACTTACTACACATGTAGATAAGTAGGTGGGAAATAAGTGATTTAATTTCTGAGAATTACTGGAATGCGATGGGCGAGGAGACAGTATGATGTGGCCTGAGTCAGTAGATCGTATGACCGCCATTCTGGGCCATACATTGGGTAATACAGCGTACTATCGAGTGAAAAAGCTTCCGCATGGTGTCCTGAGGTATCACTGAGCATGCGTCGTTGACCCGTGTCCATAATTCATCGACAATGCGAGGGAGTCATGCAGAGGCGTTAAATCGTATGTCAATAATGTCCCTCACGTTCTCAATTGAAGAAAAGTGTGGCAATCTCGCTGTACAGAGCAGCACTTTGTAGGCACTGCCGGCTGATGTTGGCAGTATGTGGACTTGCTTTATCTTGTGGGAACTGGTCATCAGGAATACCATGGAAATACTGCAACAAAACGGGCTGAAGCCGTTCGTCGAAGCATCGTCGTGCTGTCATCGTACTCCCTATATGCGTGCGTGCGATGGACGGATACTGAAACTTATAGCGTTCCAAACGATGACACCAGACTGAGGAGCCTTATGACGTTCATGGATGGCAGCAAGATCCTCCCTGTCAGCATGTCGTCTCTAGACTCTCAATTGGCGATTGTCGACGTTGAAACAGAAGTGAGTCTGGTCGCTGAATATACGACATGATTCCATTCGTTTTTCGATGCACGTCTGGAACGACACCACTGCAACCTTGCGCGACCAGGGCCGTAGCAACCGAGAGGGCAGGGAGGGCGGTTCTCCTCCCAGAATGGTCATTCCAAGGGCGTAAATTCATGCTCTGGGGGATGTATAAAATAGAAATTGTAACTAAAGAAGAGAGTTACACCCTTCAGTATTATCTTTTTAAGGACTTTAGTTAGTCTCATATACAGTATTTCGTGCAGTTAACCAGGGCACAGAGTAGCATACACTGTGAGGTGTGAACATCTCATATTCATGCAGGGAATTTTCCAAAACAGTGAATGGAGGCACAGAAAACAATATGCTAATATGCTTGATCCCCATGACCTTTTCGAACTTGTCATTGGGATGAAGAGGTGATTAATCATCTGTGCTCTGTCGCAGAAAGTCCCTCTCAGCGTTTTACCTTGAACGGAATTTTTCCAAGCCCTATCCCGAAAGCTTCTTCCTATTGTTACGTTCACTATCCATTCGTTCTGCGCTGGTTTGTTTTTCGTTCTGCGTTTCTGTGGAGTGTTGTGTTGTCGGCGTTCACACAACGCTTCCGCTTTACTTGGTATTAGAACCTGTGGTTCTTGGGTATTTACATAGTTTTTTTTACATTTTGAATAAATGATGTCAAAAACCTGAAATGCGATTTTTGAACGATCGTAATATCTTCCTAAAACGGCGGTGTGAGAGAAAGTAAAAACCGCGTTTTATTTGAGTGGAACTCGATGGGGCGTAATTTCAAGTCTCGCCCTCCTAGATAAGAAAAGCATGCTACGGTCCTGTGCGCAACTATACTTGTTGTGGTGAGTGGCAGTCGTCGCAATGGTTGGTGAGAGTGCAAACCTTCCCCAGACAATCTGCAATTCACATAGTCCGTGTCGATAAGGGGATGTCCATAGCTGCCTGTACACGTAATTGAGTAGTGAAAATCTTCCAAATACGCGGTGACAATGTGAATAGACAAAGTCATCGCCCTTTCCACGTTTTCTTTAATTAATACACATTGTAACGTACCAGGAGATGTGACGTACCTGCCAGAAGGACGCACACGACATAAAGGCAGATAGGAATGAGAATACATGTCCGCGTAGCTTAATTGGTAGAGCAACTTATTCCGGAATGAGTGGACCCGGGTTCGAACCCCGGCTCGGATAAAAATGACGGAGAAATTCACTTCGTTATAATGGCGCCCGAACTATCCGGATGACCCGACCGTTCAAAATCTCGCATTGGTGTGATGTTATTTCCACACCGCGAGATAGGAAAAATATGAGCAGCACTTCGAAAGAAAAAAAAAAAAAAAAAGAAAAATAAGGGGGAGATGATGTAACGTACCAGGAGATGTGACGTACCTGCCAGAAGGACGCACACGACATAAAGGCAGATAGGAATCAGAATACATGTCCGCGTAGCTTAATTGGTAGAGCAACTTATTCCGGAATGAGTGGACCCGGGTTCGAACCCCGGCGCGGATAAAAATGACGGAGAAATTCACTTCGTTATAACATCAACCGAAAAATTCTGATCCGGACACCGCTGGGATCGTACCCCAGACATCTCTATAACTAGCCGAGTCGGGGGCCCCGGGACTCCTCCTCCTCTCTATGTTTACGGGCCAGGCCACCGGATTAAGAACTTGCTTGTGACGTCACGCTAAGCGACGGGCACCGTCCATAGGTAACTGAAGACATTGTAAAAATATTGTTCATTTGCTTCAAAATATTTAAATTCCTTTTGACTATTGATTGTGAGCAGTTACTCCGAGCACAAAATGTAAAATTTGTGTTAAAAAAATTAGCGGCAAAGATGTTTTTTTTTGTTTTTTTTTAATTTGGCAAACGGAAAATGTTCAAAATGTAATCAAACCAAATTTGAACTGGGCCTGAAGTGCGCTTCTGTATTTTAAAAGATGTTTTTAAATAACTACTCACCAAATTGAAAAATCACTGCTTATATAACAAGTCAGAGATAAAAAAATATGCTATGTTTGTAGTAGCTACTTAATGAATCTGTTCTTCCGGTGTGCCTCACTAACAATGGGAATATAGATCTCGAAATTTTGGCAAAGACGTTTGATAATCATCATTACAGGGGAACTGAATCCTACCCCCAGTTTAACTACCCTAAACCTCATGCAAATAAGTATATTTGAATTTTCGTTTTTATATATTTTCAATCTTCATTTCACGTGCGGGCAAAATTACAAGTATGCATTCTCTAACACATGTTCGTAACAAGGGGGAGGACGAAATCAGTACAAGGTAAGTTTATTATTTATTTATTTATTTCTGTGTGTACATTGTGCTGAGAGTTGCACATTCTCAGTAACAATTTAGTCTACTTGGCGGCCTCGAAACTTTTTTATTTATATCTGTATGCCTTGCAACATTTTACTGATAAATAGTAAGATTATATCTCTAATTCCTTCAATTTCAAAATAGACTAGGGGAGGGGGAGAGGCTAGGTTGTTAAAACCACACAAAAATACAGACTGTAGTAGCATTATTAGCTTTCTTTTTCTTTCCTTTTATTTATTTTTTTTTCGACTTTCATTCCCAAATACCTCAGTAATAATTTAGTATATAGTTGACCTTCCCCAATTTTTATTAATTTCTATATGTACTGCAGCATTGACCTGGTGCATCATTATCATAAATTTTCTTCTTTGTGAATTAACTTTTCATATTCGCAGAATATTAATTTTGGAACAGTTTGCCTCTTCAAATTTATTATTATTTTTTTTGGATGAAAGCAATGTTATTTGATCAGAAAAAGTTAGGGTCCAAAAACGCAATTTAGATGCTGTTTTTATTCATTTTTCGCCAGTTTTTCTTTTATAGACACAAATTGCAATGTAACAGTAGGTCAACGTACTAACACATTGCGTTTCAGTTATTTTCTGCGTCTGTTTAAAACTGCATTAACACAATTTTGTGGCATAGCCGTTCATACTCGTACAGAACAGAAACAGTGAGAAAACGTAATTCATGAGGGACGTAAAACAAACGCATTTTTCTTTCTTTCCTTTTTTTTTTTTTTTTTTTTTTTTTTTTTTTCAAATTTCGGTAGAACTGCTGTGCCACACAATAATTTTCAGAAAACTAAAATATGAACTTTATTAAGTTGTTCCTTCAAGCATTAAGTACGATTGAATTCCCAGAAACGTATAGTGCTGTAACCTTCTCGGTGCACAACTCCGTCGCTTAGCGTGACGTCAGAAAAACGATGGCCAAGCCCGTAAAGAGAAGAGAGGTGAGTCCCAGGAGCCCCGGCCGAGTGCGTTCACCTTACGCTACGTGGCCAATAATCCACATCGCTGTGTGTGTGTTTATCTGTCAGCATCTGACTTCACAAAGTCAAATGCTGACAGATAAGTAGAGATGGGCTCAGCGACTAAACACACAAAACGTCGTGGATTGTTGGTCACCGTAGCGTAAGGCGAACACACTCGGCTAGTTATCGACAGATCTGGGATTCGATCCCAGCGGTGTCGAAATACAATTTTTCGGTTGCTGTGTGTTAATTAAAGAAAACGTGGAAAGAGCGATATCTTTGTCGATTCACGCAATTGAATGTCATCCGGTGTGGATTGCGGTGTTGCTACGGCTCGCCGTCGAATGCGGCGAGCGAGGCTTTCAGACGTTCGCTTATGTGCACCAGTCTCACTACGGTGACGCTCGTTACCTTCCTTCAAACACTATCGCCATATTCGGCTGCCAGTGCCCAGTTGTTGCATCCTAATGAGTTTCATCTGCGATGCGATGCAGGAACCAACCAGTCGTACGCAACCCTATGATGGAGCCTCTTGTAAAAATGTCCGTGTGATCGGAAGATTTCCGACGAAGTCACCCTTGCATTCTCATTCCTCACACGTGCTTTCGCCACCTAGATCACGCCAATGCACGCCCAGATGAGGAGAACGAAACTTACGAGGCTACGCCGAGCCGTTTTGCCTTCTCTCCCCCTCACCTAGACATGATTGGTTCGCAACAGCATTCATTTACATAACCCAGCTGTCGAACATACACCCACCAATTTATATGCCGCCCCAACAAATATTATGCTCTTGTATTTTCTAAGTTGAGCAGCGCAAATAAAGTTTTGAATTTATTAATCATGCATTTGTTTTTGTACACAGCGCTTCATTACAGCCATTTAGTACCGCTCGATACTCTTCCTTAATTTTTTTGATCGGAGGTTTAACCACCACCTTGAGCAACTCAATGGGCTTTAAGCAGTCGCCCGTGCCTAATTTAGGGTCACTGGCTCCAGGGAAGGGGCAGAGCCAGCATCGTAAGACAAACACAATATCCATGCCTCACCGGGATTCGAACGCGGACCCATCTCGGTCGAATGAGCAGAAGCCATCGCTTAGACCACTGCGCCTGCGGGGCGGCTAAAATTTAAACAGTTTCGTTGTAGAAAAAAAAAAGTTGATTTTTATTACGAATCTGACAGGTAAAACCACTGCGTGATCATACGTGTCTTCACTCAAACCCAGCGAGACGCCTCGGTGGCGCAGTGGTATAAGCGCTTCCGAGATGGGTCCGGGTTCGAATCCCGGTGAGACATTTTTTTGATCGGAGGTTTAACGACCACCGTGAGCAACTCAATGGGCTATAAGCAGTCGCCCGTCATTAATTTAGGGCCACTGGTTCCAGGGAAGGGAGAGAGCCAGTACCGTAAGACAAACACAACATCCATGCCTCACGGGATTCGAACCCGGACCCCTTCCGGACGAATTATCAGAAGTCATCGCTTAGTCCACTGCGCCACCGGTGCGGCCGGTGAATCATGGATGGTGTGTTTGTCTTACGGCACTGACCTTCTCCCTTCGCAACGGGCGATTGCTTATAGCCCATTGAGTTGCTTACGGTGGTAGTTACCCCCCCCCAAGAAAAAACCCAGCGATTTTGAAGATATTTTGTAGCAATGCCATTCGTTTTGCATCCTCCTCTTGTATACATCTTCCCCTTGTTATATTCATTCCTTCGTTCCATTGTTTGCGTTGGCTGGATTTGCTTGACGTATTTAACACACCATTGTATCGAAAGAGAGGTTGAGCAGTAAATCTCTTATGATGGCTATGATCACGTGGCGTTATGACCAGCGAAACGACTCAGTATCCTTATAATTCGTTTTACATGTCTTCCATTACCACATAGGAAAAGTGATGTCTCCTGAATCTTTACATTTGAAGCGCAATAAGAAATTCTGGCCCTTTCTTCATAAAACTCTAGAGCTTCCTCACTCACTTTGTATTAAAAATAGCAAATTCATTGTTATTCACAAGCACTCAAAGTTCAAGTTCTGAGGAAACTAAAAATAAAAAGTTCTATTGTCTGCAGCTATAAATTGGCAAAATTCATGTTTTTGGAAGAAGATAAGTGCTTCTGCCGTGTGTGTGTGTGTGTGTGTGTGTGTGTGTGTGAGACTATAAGCGTAACTTGACTTGGGCTGCTCTTTTTTGGGGGGGGGGGGAGGCAAAGTTCGAGATCTTAGCATTTAACGAAGTACTAAAGACACCGTTGGGAAAGTGAAAAATATTCCCTTCTCTAAATGGCGCCTATCATAAACGCCGACTATAGGGGAAGGGGCCAGGTGAATCTTGCCCCTCCAATAATTTTACTGGGGGGGGGGGGGCAGTGTCCACTCAGTATTTTTCGTCCTTTTTAATTAAATAATCGCTTTAGACTCATAAGGTGGATGGATCAAGTACCACTTTTTGAGGCCAAAGCGATTTAATTCCAAAAAAATTAATAAATAAAATACATAAACTTTTTTCTCATATTCAGCATTGCTCATTTGATACGAAACTGGATTGCCAGCCCCGTATTGTGTTTGACATGTTCCCGTGATATGTGGTAAATGTTTAAAACAATTATCAAAAATAAAATAAATAAAAATACAGAAACATATAATCTCTAGCGCCTTTATTTATCTAAGTACAGGTTGTTCCAAAATTATATTTATAACTTTGATCCTCAATAAAACAGAAACGGAATAAGAGAACAAAAATCTATTCATCGCATATTGAACAGCACATTCCAGAGTTTGTTGGAATGCTCATAGAGCTCCACATGCGCACCGTTGGCGACCTCCTGCCATGTTCTTCTGAGCATATCCTCAGGAATTGCTGTGATGGCAGCTGTAATTCTGTGCTTCAGCTCGTCCACATTCGGAACCTGTGTGCGGTACACAATAGCTTTCACATAGCCCCACAGAAAAAAGTCTAGGGGAGTAAGATCTGGTGAACGGGGAGGCCAAGGATTGGGCCATTCCGTCCAATCCTTCATTACGGAAAGGTTTCACTAAGAAACTCACCAACACGGAGTGCTCAGTGCGTGGGTGCACCGTCCTGCTGGAAGATTATAGCCGGTTGCAGGCCCTCCAATTTGGGGGTGGGGGTGGGGTAACAAACTCACTCAGCATGTACAAATAAATTTTGGATGTGACCGAACCATGCCACACACTGAACCAAAACTCTATGAACTAATAAACATTGGATGTGACTGAGTCAAAACTCTATGAACAATGCCACAGACTGGGCGTTTTCTTGTGGAGTTGCCATCACAAGTTCAGGATCGTATCTGAAAGTAAACAAGAACCTTTTGAGTACCAATAAAACTTTATGCGTTGCTGTTACATGAACAAAAACAAAACCTGGCTATCTTATTTCGTTCAGGTGTTAATGAGGGTCAAATTTGTAAAGATAATTTTGGAACACCCTTTATTTTTTGTGCTTCTTGTTCTTTGTTTAGTAATCCACCTAATTTCTTATTTCTTTTATAAACGTTCGGAAATAAAATCTTTCTCAACGTTTTTGTAAAATCATAGGCTAAATTTTATTTTTGAAAATATTAATAATCAGCAAAATAATATTTCTGTTTCCTTGTTCATTTGCTGATAAGCAATTACATCTG
This sequence comes from Macrothele yani, assembly GCA_039090855.1. NCBI lineage: Eukaryota > Metazoa > Arthropoda > Arachnida > Araneae > Macrothelidae > Macrothele > Macrothele yani. The sequence goes on from CM076993.1 coordinate 95,460,119, forward strand.
CATTGTAAAGCATACGTCGAATCTCGTAGTTTATCTTTTTGCCCTTTTCTTTTTCAATTTTCCTGCTAGTGGAAGAGACGTGCCCTTCCCACGTCTCATCTCTTCACCCCACCCCAACCCTCAAGAATTTGGTGAAGTCGGCACCCCTGACGCCTATTTATGTGGCCATAAACTGCGGTCATATAATCACGCGACAAGTTGTTGGGTTAGGAGAGGTGGACGGGGAATGGGGAAGTTTTGCAAATGTGATAAAACCTAAATTACAATAATGAGAAATGTTTGCGAAGTTGACACTTTGAAAGAGTTTCTTAGAGTTCTAAATCGGATTTATTCTTAATACGTTAATTGGACAAAATGTAATTAAAAATAATGATAACAGATTTTATCTGAGAAATAATAATAACAATAACCCGGTGTGGTATTTAACAGATACTATGTACCCCATCAGAGCTGCAGAGTATGATCCCGGAACTTGCTGACAAGAGTAAAGAAGTGGGATAAAATATGAACTTTCAGGAGACAAAAGTGATGTACAATGCTTTTACAAGAAATGAAGATTTATCGATTGATGGAGAAAAGCTGAAGATAACAGATACGTACGTTTATCTTGGACAGCAGATATCAAGTGAGGGTCAAATTGATGAAGAATTTAATCGGCGTATAAAACTTGCCTGGAGAGCTTTTGGAAGAAACAGCATAATTTTCAAGAGCAATATGCCATTATGTCTTAAAAGAAAAGTGTTTGATCAATGCATCCTTCCAGTGCTTACGTATGGTGCAGAGACGTGGACCTTAACTGAAAGAGACATACAAAGGCTGCAGACAACTGAAAGTAGCATGGAGAGGTGCATGCTTGGTGTAACCAGGAGAGATAGGAAGAGGAACTCGTGGATCCGAAAAATGACAAGAGTGGAAGACATCATGATCAGAGTTAAATCCCTGAAATGGCAATGGGCTGGACATACTGCCAGAAGGACAGACCATCGATGGACAGCCGAAATTTTAGATTGGATTCCAACGGACAGGAAAAGACCCAGAAGAAGACCACATGGGAGATGGGTGGATGAAATTCGAAAGTATGCGGGAGTGACCTGGAGGAGACTGGCACAAACAAGACAGACCGTTGTGGAGGAAACTTGGGGAGACGTTCGTCCAGCAGTGGATTGATAATAGTTGATAATGATGATGATGACGATGATGATGTTCCCTTTAACCCCAATATTCTTTTGCAGAAAAATATTTCCTTTCTGTTTGCGGGGTTACAATCACACAGTAAATTTTGATAAATGATGCCTACCGGGCGTAACACAACACTTCATCTCTATAGCTGACTGCTTGAAACATAGTAACACAAGTGTTTTTTCAAAAACCACTGCGCTGTGTCCCGTGTAACCTTTGGCCAATTGTAGTTCACTAATCATGTGTGCAGTGGCAGAAACCGTAAACCTGCGTATGGCATCAGAACGAAATATGACAGGTCGTGGGGGTTCGGGTCTTTAAGCGCCGATTCAACGCCGGTCGTGAAACAGGCTGACGGGAAATATAAAACAAACGCCTGCACGCAACATAAACAACGTCACACACTCACGTAGAGAGAGATACTTAAAAATTCAGTTCCATCAGATATCATGCCGCGGTTTTTACAATTACAATGTCGATACGCTTAAGAACTGCGTCACAATTTTTTTCGAATAGTTTAAAGAATGCAAATATTGCACGGAGCCATACGGCGAGCCTATCAAGCATCATATTTCACTTCTACAGTAACAATTCTTCTACTAAGCTTTAAACAACAACAAAGCGTTATATTGTGGGATGAGGTGGGGGGGGGGGGGCAGCATCTGAGGCTCCAAGAGTAGCACGTCTTAAATTTTGGGTTACTGATATCAGAGAAAAGACAACCAGCAGGTAGTACAAACCAACACTCATACTTCATCTGACACTTAAAACCGGAATCAGCCGGGAGAAACAGCCAGAAGCTCGCACCTCTCACAACTCGGACACCTAACTGGCTGCTGCTTTGTGTTTTCCTCCGTCACAACAGGATTTGGAGGTGTGAAATAGTGGAAAAAAAAAAAAAAAAAAAAGACTTCACGAAACTTTGAGATCTCACATCTCGAAAAATAAAGCCCTACATTAAAAACGTGAGATTTATTATTATTATTTTTTTTTGCTTGAATTTACCTGAGTGACTGGCCTCCCGGGGGTTTTGGCCGCCGTTTCTGACGACTTTTTACTTTTTATGTATACATCAGTAAAGCTTACGGCGCTCCATCCTCACTTTCCCAATGTTTCTTTGATGCAACACATGCTGAAAGCTGAACGTTTTGGATCAAAATTTGCGTCAGACAGAACGAATGCTCTTTGAAACAGTTTTTTCCCAATCACATTTCGTGGAATGCTAAAAATGTCAATAGACGAAAAACTTACTCCCGCCTATTAGAGGAACCATCTTTTTCTTCTCTATTTGTGCAACAATGCAAAACTTTCCTTTCTCTTTGTTCAGTCACGTTTTAAACATTATTTCTAACACGCATATGATTAAAATATTTAGGCGTGTTTCTGTTTCTATTAGGCACATGCTTTTTCTTGTTTTTCTTACCACTTACATGATGGAATTAGATAATGAGGTCTAAGTATTGAATCACATCGGACTTATCCTAAATTTCTTTATTACTTGTTGCAGTGCAACAGCAAAAAATGTTTAGTCCAATGTCATCGCATAGTTGGTGTATCCAGCTGTTTGGCAGCCAAAATCCATCGGCTACAGATTTGGGTAAGAGGTAGCCAGATGCTTGAGGAGAAATAACAAAAATGCTCTTCTCCAACAGGATGGTGCAGCTGCTCACATTCCCAGGATCTCCATGCAACTGGTGGAATCCGTTTTTGAAGATAGAATAATCTCAAAAGAAGCTGCCTGGTCGCCAATATCACCAGACAGTCTCTTAATTTCTTCGTGCGAGGTTATTTGAAAGTGTTAGTATGATGCTCACGTATCACGACAGGGGAGAGCTACGCCCGACCTGTATTTCCTTTTGCCCGTACTAGCGACTCGCACAACAGTATAGTGCCCGACCTCTTTCACAGCTTTTGCCAGACCACTTTACATCCTTCGCCCGATCTCAGTCTTCAGCCGCCATTTCCAACTTGCTTGTCTGGCTACGGGCCTGTATCACGCATACTGTTTTAGGTTGATGGAGAACAACACCGTGCTGTGAATGACCGAGTATAACATTGATGCTAACACAAAGCAGTGTGTTGCTGAAAACATGTCTTCGTGTGTACAAGTGTATGGTGCAGAAGGATATGTTCGACATCCTCTGTGAAATTTTGTGTTGTACAGACTAGCGCACCGTTTGGCTCATGTTAGTAGTACGAACGCCAATAGGAGATGGAGCTTATCATCTTTTTAGACGGTGAAATATCAGCTTATTTATTTCTTTGGTTACATATAACCTGAAACCAAGAAACAGTTTACCTAGAAAAAGGAGGAAAAATAAATAAATCAGCGTATCACCCGCCTTATTTCGAATCCTTTTTGCTTAAATCAAAATCATTATTTTTATTTCTATGATTTGTTCCATCCAAAATTTAATATTGTTTAACAGCCTTCTCACCAAAATCGGAAGATGAACCTTAAGTGAAAGGATGGATGATCAATAGCTGTTTTGATTATTCCCAGAGAGTTCTAGAACTTTCTAGATCATGAATCACCGAACAGACGATTGAACTGACAAAGATGATCCGAAACACAGAAATCTAAGAGATTGGTAAAAGTATTCTCAAACGAGAAAATTCTGTAGGCCAACCTAGCTGCATCGTTGGAAAGTATTCTAATGTCATCCATACTCAGATAACTTACTTCATTTGGTGCTTTGAACAAGCAATAAATATCGCCTTTGAAATCGCTCAGGCCGTCCCGGTGGCTCAATGGTCTACGTGACGGCTTCTGATCATTCGTTCAAGATGGGCCCGGGTTCGAATCCTGGTGAGGCATGGATGCTATGTTTGTCTTACGGTATTGGCTCTCTCCATTCTCTGAAGTCAGTGGCCCTCAATTAGGGACGGGCGACTGCTTATAGCCCACTGAGTTGCTCACGGTGGTTGTTAAATCTTCAATAAAAAAAAAAAAATGGCTGTGTCATAAGAAAAAATCGATTTCCCATTAAACATCCATTCTTATCTATGAAAAAAAAAGGGGGGGGAAATATTAATTAACCATAATACATTTTTCCCACAAAATATTTTCCTGTATGTAACGAGTAAAATATTAGTAATTTGAAGGCGCAGCTGCTTAGAAATTTTATGGTTATATTGGTCAAGAATTTTTCATTGGCATGCAAGTAACGCGCGTTGTTTTATTTCGTTCGTATTTGACCAGGTTGACGCGAGCCGCCGCGATTCTCATTTGCCTTGGTCGGTAGCCAGCAAGAAAGAAAAATAAAAAAACAACTTTCGAGCAACCTTCGTCCAAGGCTTTCTTCAGCGGTTACTGCCTCAGGGAGTATTTCTTAAATCATTCATGCCCCTTTTTTTTGTGTCCCTAAATGGCGCAACAGGTGTGGGAAAAAGTTTTGCAACGATGTTCGTCTGGGATTGCCCGCTGATTGGCTCCTCTGCAAAGACAGATGGCGTACCAGTTCGAAGTAAGGTGGCTGACGATTACGGTTGCAATTTTTTTGCTCAGCTGTGTTCCGTGTTTGTTGACAGCGGAAAACAAAGTTGTGAACGTCAGAAAAATTTATTTGTATCATTGCTTCCCACTACAAATGTGAAGTTGCTTTTTATGCGGGCGAATTCCGTGCAGTCCATTGCGGTTAAAATTTTGCAATAACTTGGAATTCGGAATGAAGCCCGGTTAGGGTTAGCGCGGAAGTACCACCCTGCGTGGGCCAGTAGTACTCGCCGGCAGAAGCAAAACATCCAAAAAAGGGTGTCAACAACTCCGTGACAGCACTTCGAAGTGAGATCTGCCAGTGTGCCAGAGGGTTTTTGATGTTCGCCCACTTTCAGATTGTTTTATGCACCATCTCGCTTTTTTGCTTGCGCTCAAATCTTCGTGTGGAATCGACCGAAGGGTGCTAGTGAAACTCTGCCGAAAGCGGTTCTCTCTTTCACCGGCGGTTGGAGCCATTGGAGGCCGATGCCGATAAGTAATTGCCATGGAATTCGCAATGGAGAACCACACGAACGGAAATGCTAACGGTGAACAGGATCCCAGTTTACAGCAGTACGAGTCAAGCTTGTACAAATTTAAAGGTATGTTGTCTACCTTTTCTTCCCGTAAAACAACTTGACCGCCGAATTTCAGGTTCCAATACTGCCCTTGTCATACACCACATAAGTTGATTTCTTTATGAACGAACATTTTTTTTTTTGTAATTGATTTATGTAATTATCATGTCACGTGATTATTTAAAGCTGCATGATTTGAAACAGTGCCTCTTCCTATCCATCCAAATTTTGTTTGAAATGGTGTCACGGATCCCATTTTGTGTTCGGATCATGATCCGTTTCCGCAATTACGAAATTTCCTGAAACAGTAGATTTCTTAAGTTGTATATACAGTTTTACTATTCTGTTCTCTAAGATCTGTGATTGCAGTAGGTAAAAATGCGTAAGTTATAGTGATACTAATGTTACCGAATTATTCAAGTCATTGCGTGTTTTTGTATTCAGTTTCTGTCTAACTTCCTTGAAAAAAGCCATCTGGTTGATGTGCGACAGCTTGAAAACGCTTATGTGTATATTTCCTACGCCAATAAATCGGATCACCAGTATAGTGTTACTATTTCCTACATAATTGGTGTACTGTTCCTCGTTATCAAATTGCTTGTTTTGTTATTCAGAATTATAGTGTTTTCTTGTTGAGAAATGGCCAATTGTTACTGAGGTTTAGATGCTAGACACTAGCGATCAACAATTTAAGAATTTGTGAGGGTTTCTATCGAAACTTAGAATTTTCCTGGCAGTTTTTGGATTTCTGTCGAAACTTAAAACTTTTCAGGCGATTTTTACTATGTGGTATATTAATTGAGAATTCCTTTACCATTGTAAACAAAATTTGCTGAATCCACATTGATGCAAATTTTTCCAGAGTGTAAATTCTGAAAGTCTCTTGTTTCTGTAAAGACTTTCTGGCCCATTAGTTGATGCATGTGTTAGTGTGTAAGACATGATCTATGCCTACTACAGTGCAACACTGTGTGGTTTTTTTCTGTAAAACTTTAAATTGGAAAGTTTTTCAAGGTGGTTGTGCAATGTTGATCTCTCATCATGTTTGACTTTATACACGATAAATAAAACTCGCCACAATTTGATATTCATCCATTTTTTTTTATCATTGATTATTTTTATTCAAGTGTGATACCTTTTCTCGGTGATATACCTGTGTTTTTTTTTTTTTTCCATGACAAAAGACTAGCTAGGACTGATGCTTTTAAAGCATTGTCATTTACACAATCCTAAACTATAATGTGAGTTCTCCAGAAGAATCATGAAATGAAAGATTTTCAGGGAAATTCTGTAATCTCGTGCACCAATTGAATTTTGTTTTAGCATTACAAATAAGTTTTCTTAAATCTTTATCTACAATGATGTATAAATAAAAAGGAAAGGTTCTTTAGATGACGATCTAATCTTATTCCTTCAGGTGATAACCCCTTCCCCTCCTTTCAAAGGAATTCAATTTTGGCACTGATATTCACATGTAGCTTATTCAGTATATCATTATTATTAAATCCACTGATGGATGAAAGTCTCCCCAAATTTCCCCCACAACTTTCTCCCTTGGACCAGTCTCCTCCATGTCACTCCTCCATGCTTTCAAACTTCATCCACCCGTCTCTCACATGATCTAAATATTTCCCTGTCTTTAAGAATCTAGTCTAGTATTTCAGTTGTCCATTGTTGGTCAGTTCTTCCAGCAATATGTCCAGCCCATTGCCATGGATGTCATCAACTCTTATTATTTTCTTGATCCATGAGTTCCTCTTCCTATCCATCCTGGTTATGCCAAGCATGCATCTCTCCATGATTCTTTCAGTAGTTTGAAGCTTGGATAAACGTCAATGTCTCTGGTCCACGAGGAAGAACTAGAAGGATGCTTTGATTAAACACTTTTCTTTTGAGACATAATGGTAAATTGTACTGTTTCTTCCAAATGCTGTACAGCTAAGTTTTACATGACCTTTTCTTCTTGGATGAGAGTCCAAGTTAAATGTAGGCATCTGGTACTTCTAGAAATCCTCCATCAATCGCTAAATCTTCAGTTCTTGAAAAGGCATTGCGCATCAATTTTGATTCAGCATGTATATGGAGTTAAGTTTAGTTTTGTGTTTAAATGTTATCCACACACATAGATTTAAAATTGGTTATGTAGTTCAATTCAAATAAAAAATCACCAGTGTCTGCCAAGTAAACTGGGATTATAAACATATAAAACGAGCGAAACACACAAAGTCACGTACGATAAAAGGTTCGTTTAGCGGTAGCTTTCGGTCATCCCACGACCTTGATCACCCGCGATCGACTGTAGATCGCGGGTGATCAAGGTCGTGGGATGACCGAAAGCTACCGCTAAACGAACCTTTTATCGTACGTGAATTTGTGTGTTTCGCTCGTTTATATGTTTATGTGTTATTTTCGCGTGAAGCCTGAGTTTTAAACCATGGTGTTATAAATATAACTGAAATTGATTTTGCTTTGTATTTCATTAATATTCCTTGTATTCTTCACGGGGCTGTGACTTTCAATCTTTTTGGAAAGATTTTTTAAGGACAGAGGAGGATATTCATGAGAATGAGAAAACAACATTGAAAATATCTGATGTTTAATTTGATGACACTTTTGTAGCTGCAAATCAGTACAGTCCATCCAACTATCAGAGAGCCAAGCCACCATCAGTGAGATTTCAGTATTAATAGTTTATCTATAATTGGACTGTAACAGAAATTTCAGTGGTTTTGTAAGTGTCTGATAAGAAACAGGATAATTTATGTGGCTGAATCATCACAACTATCAAAGAATGGGAAAATTCATTGGCAATATATGGAGCACTTACAGTCCATCTAATTATGGAACTATTATTGAAATATCACTGATGGGTTTCACAGTAATCCTAAATAAAATCTGTCATATGTAATGCACAACCAGAATGTCTCTGGTAGAGTTGTATAAAAATAAAATTTATCTGCGTACACAACCATTAAAACAGAAAACTTACTGCAAACCTGCGATGCGTAAACCATGCGAAAAATAGAATAACATAATTTAAAGAAAAATTAATAAAACAATAAGTAATTATTAGAACATTACAGCTTTCAATAAGGACAAAATAAGTACATTACAACTGAATGTGCAGCAATGTGTGTGAAATGGACCTTTATTGGACTATGAACCTTATAAAAACAAGAGACTAAATAAAGCAAATTTTTATATCCAGAAAAACAGTTCTGTTAAATGAACCTTCAAAAATTTTAAATAGTGTTTTCAACAATTCAAAAATAGTAGACTTACAGAATATATAAGGAAAATATTTTAATTTAATAAATGGCAACTGCAAGAGTAACCTGGCAATGAACTTTAAATTATTTTCAAAAGTTTAGATACAGTTCCTATACATTGAGAACAGGCCTTATTAAAATCTAGTGGCCAGAAGCATCTGTGAAACAAAAGAACTCGGAAGGCTCGAAAAATAATTAAATGCTCTTCAAGTTAAAATGGTATTAAGTATATTAATCTGAGTAAAGCCTTAAATAAGTGTTTTAATTGCTGTAAATCACATTTTTATTTTTATTTAAATCTAAAAGCAAAAACTATCTGCAATATCTGCTAATAATTTGGAAGCTTTCCGCATACATTTATGTTCTGTTACTCTGGTCTCTGGTGCAGTTATATTGTTTTTCCTAGAGTTTTTGGCTAGATATTTCACTGACAGGTTTTCTTTTGCTATATGGCTACTGAGCTCTTGTAAACATGATTCTTATTAAATGGATTCATTAATTATTGTAAGATCATATTAAAATTCATCATGGCAATGAATTTTCTCCATTACAAACTGTTTTGTGTCTAACATATTGTTTCTTTATTTATCAATGGCTAACACCTATGATCTGCCTCACTCATTTAATCTGTTCAGGCAATCTAAACAGATATCAAATATAAATTTTTCCTAATGTTTGCTGTACATAGGGCCATAGCTACCGGGAGGGCAGTTGCCCTCCCAGAATGACCATTTCAGGGGCATAAATTCATGTTCTGGGGATGTAAAAAATAAAAATTGTATCTGAAAAAAAATTACACCCTTCAATATTTTCTTTGTAAAGGCTTTAGTTAGTCTCATACAGTATTCCATAGAGTTAACCAGGGTACAAAGTAACATACACTATGAGGTGTGAACGAACGTTTCACATCCATGCAGGGAATTTTCCAAAACAGTGAATGGAGGCATAGAAAACAATATGCTGATATGCCTAACCCCATGACCTTTTCAAACTTGTCATTGAGATGAAGAGGTGATTAATCATCTGTGCTCTGTCGCAGAAAGTCCCTCTGAATGTTTAACCTTGAATGAAACTTTTCCAAGACCTACCCCTGAAGCTTCTTCCTATTGTTCCATTCACTATCCGATAGACCGATACTCATTCGTTCTGCGTTAGTTTGTTTTTTGTTCTGCATTTCTGTGGAGTGTTGTGTTGTCTGGCATTCACACTTAACTTTTACACTTTACTTGGTATTTTCAACCTGTGGTTCATGGGTATTTACCTAGTTTTTACATTTTCAATAAAATTCTGTCAAAAACCAGAAGGGCAGTTTTTGAATGATGATAATACTTTCCTATAATGGCGGTGTGTGAAAAAGTAGAAACCATGTATTATTTTAGTGGAACTCGAAGGGGTGTAATTTTGAACTTGAAGGGGGCGTAATTTTAAATCTAACCCTCCTGGATAAGAAAAGCTTGCTTAATAAAATTAATACATTTTTAATAAGATTCTGTTGAAAACCAGAATTGCGGTTTTTGAATGATGATATTATTTTCCTATAATGGCGGTGTGTGAAAAAGTAGAAACCACGTATTATTTGAGTGGAACTCTAAAGGGTGTAATTTTAAGTCTAGCCCTCCCAGATAAGAAAAGCTTGCTATGGTCCTGGCTGTACAAATGCTGTTGATAAGGCGGTGGTTTAAGTGTTAGTTTTTAAGTTGCTCTTTTCTTCAACAGAAACATTCCACAAAGATAAAAATTAATTATACATAGTTACTGTGAACATTTCCCTTGCTGTTGGTGTTCTTATTGACTATTTTCTCACGCTTTTTAAGGGTTGTTTAAAATTTTACAAAAATACTTCTTACTTTTAATAGTAGAAGTCTCCTTCCTTGATATATTCACCTGTCATAAAATGTAGAACAATTAACCAGAAATGCACCACTGATTACTCACACAAATCACTAACTCGTCTCCAATATTGTGTGGGTGGAGCTACTGAAAATATACTTGGGACATTGAAAAAAAAAGAAAAAACAGCAACAATAACAACACAGAACCACAGTGAGATATTTTGAAGTAACTGTGGCACAATTTTGAACATAACACAGTTAAAAAAGTGGCCTGTTAAACTATTTCTTATCTTCCACTTTGGTTCATTGTGCTTAAAACTTTCTTCATACCCAAACCCAACCTGCAGGGCCGGCCACAAGGGGGGGGGGGTACAGCGGGTGTGAGGCACCCCGGCGCCCCGGAAAATGAAGGGAAGGGGGGGGGTGATGAACCAAAGAAAATTGAAAATAAAAATTTTAATGAAGTTAATTGGTTAAAATTAAGTTAAATTAATTGGTTAAAATTAAGTTAAATTAATTGGTTAAAATTAAGTTTTAAACTCAGTCTGAATTGTTGTAACATCAGGTGGCTCCCGTAACCGAACTGCCGTTTGTTAACGCCACCATGCACATTCTTCTGAAACTACGTAGGGTGAGCCAAGGAGGTTAGAATAGATGGAGTAAGGGTCCGCCGTTCCTCTTGTGTGATCAGAATGAAGCCAGCGAAACATCACGATTCTGACGTCACAGCCTTCGCTGTCATGTTGGTAAGATGCAGTGAGACGACTGAGATCATAACACCACATTGAGTATCGTGATGTGGCTGCCTTTTTTTATCTATATCTTTAAATTTCAGTATGTGGATCAGTAAAAAAAAAGCTAGCGATTATTAGGTAACATATAATAAACATTTTAGGCTGGCTGTGATCATTTTTATTGATATGTTTCAAACTTTGGTTTAGTTTTTTAACAACTGCAGAAGAGTATGAGCTTTCGTCACCAAGGTCACAAATAGCTAACATAACATTTTCTACTTATCGTGTTTTACAGAAATCTCTGTATGAAACTGAATCAAATTAATATTGTTAGAAACTCTATTCTATGGGTTCTTTAAAGTTCCTGTTTACTCGCAAACCTAATGAACCGACTATAAATAACAGCACATTATTTTTACGATATCCTTTTGACACATCCAAACTGAGAACGAGTCTCCTCGAATACAATTTGTTTTGTTCATTTTATTTATGTCTCTTATTATTCAGATGTTTTTAGGGTCCCAAATTTTTGGTTGTGCAATTATTCAACAGTAATGTTTGTGGTACTGTAAAAAGCTATCAATATATATAAGTTGCATATGCATATTTCAACATTTTCTTGGGGGGGGATCTAGACCCCCAGGTGCCTTCCCATGGATATGTGCCTGCACTCTGTGGCACACACGTTCCTCTGACTGATAGAAGGAGTAGATTTTCTCTACGACCTCGTGAGAGCTGAATAATCATATGTTCCAGCTATTATCTATAGCTGTGGGGAAGGGACACAGCTGAGGATATAACTATCGAGAAGTCAGAAAATTATGGTGTAGTGACAGACGCAAAGCAGCTGTCTAAAATGTTAACTAATCTGCCGGCAACTGCTGTGGAAAGATTCATGTAACACATTTGGAAATCCATCCATTATTCTATTAAAATTACCTTTCGTCCAGCTGAGAAGTAGCTTAATGGAAGCAAAGATTTTCTTTTAACCTGCAATTCGGGAGAGATGTTGGAGTAGAAATACAGAGGAATGTGACCTTATGCTTCATTGTTCACTAAAAGCAAAACCATGGGAATATGCAATGCCACTGCTGTTAAGCAAATTTGTTTTATGCTTTTGTTTTTGTATCATTCATTAGTTTGTATTTTTTCATTTGTGTTTATGGTAGATAACTCAAGCATTTTTAGATGTAAAGTGAAGTGATGCACTGTTCAACGTTCGAATTACCCAGTGGTCTGCTGGCCATTGGCCAGTATATGCCGGACCACTGAACTTTTGATTTTACTGGCCGGCATGGCCAGTAAGTTTTCTTTTCTAATTTGTCACAAGTTAAAAAATGAATTTTTGTTTCTTTTACCTTGCTGTCATCATCATCATCATTGTCAACCATTATCAATCCACTGCTGGACGAAGGTCTCCCCAAGTTTCCTCCACAACGGTCTGTCTTGTGCTAGTCTCCTCCATGTCACTCCCGCATACTTTCGAATTTCATCCACCCATCTTCCATGTGGTCTTTTTCTGGGTCTTTTCCTGTCCCTTGGAATCCAATCTAAAATTTCGGCTGTCCATCGATGGTCTGTTCTTCTGGCAGTATGTCCAGCCCATTGCCATTTCAGGGATTTAACTCTGATCATGATGTCTTCCACTCTTGTCATTTTTCGGATCCACGTGTTCCTCTTCTTATCTCTCCTGGTTACACCAAGCATGCACCTCTCCATGGCTCTTTGAGTTGTCTGCAGCCTTCGTATGTCTCTTTTAGCTAAGGTCCACGTCTCTGCACCATACGTAAGCACTGGAAGGATGCATTGATCAAACACTTTTCTTTTAAGACATAATGGCATATTGCTCTTGAAAATTATGCTGTTTCTTCCAAAAGCTCTCCAGGCAAGTTTTGTACGCCGATTAATTTCTTCACTAATGTGACCCTCACTTGATATCTGCTGTCCAAGATAAACGTACGTGTCTGTTATCTCCAGCTTTTCTCCATCAATCGATAAATCTTCATTTCTTGTAAAAGCATTGAACATCACTTTTGTCTTCTGAAAGTTCATTTTTAATCCCACTTCTTTACTCTTGTCAGCAAGTTCCTGCATCATACTCTGTAGCTCCGATGGGGTAGTTGCAAAAATGACTATGTCATCAGCAAAACGAAGGTGGGTTAGATAATCTCCATTAATCTTTATCCCTTTGTTTTCCCAGTTCAGTAATTGAAAGACATTTTCCAATGTAGCATTAAAAAGCTTAGGAGATATGGTGTCACCTTGTCTCACTCCTTTTCCAATTTTTATGTGTGTTGTATTTTCAAATAGCAGAATCTTTGCACTTGCATTTTCATAGATGTTATTAATAATATTAATGTATGCATCTTCAATACCGCAGGATTTCAGAGCCATTGCAACTGCTGATGGTTTCACTGAATCAAAGGCTTTTTCATAATCGATAAAAGCCATGCACAATGGAAGTTCATATTCCCTCGCTCTTTCAATTAGTTCTCTCAGTACGTGAATATGATCTATTGTGCTGTAGCCACTCCTGAATCCAGCTTGTTCTCTCGGTTGAGCCATGTCCAGTGTTACCTTCAAGCGGTGTGAAAGAACTTTAGTGAAGATTTTATAAACCACTGATAGGAGGCTGATAGGTCTGTAGTTCCCGAGATCCTCAATGTCAACTTTTTTATGTAGCAAGATCATTGTAGCGTAGTTCCAATCCTCAGGAATTTTCCCTTCATTAAGGCATCGAGTGAAAATTTGGGCGAGTACTGTTTCGATTTCTCCACTTGCTTCTTGTATGATGTCTACAGTAATTCCATCTTCTCCTGGAGCTTTTCCCCGCTTCATGTTCTTGATTGCATGTGCAACTTCTGCTGGAAGGACTGGAAGAACTCTGGTACCTTTCATGATGCTGGAGTACATGTATCATCCCTTTCATATAATTTGGAGTAGAAATCTTTCACTCTTGTCAAAATTTCGCCTCTATTTCTTGTTACAGAACCATCTTCTTTTCTCAGTGCCATAATGTGTTTTTTTTCCCTTACTGAGATGTCCCTTTGCTATCTTTAGGCTTTGGTTGTTTTCAATTGCTTTCCTTACTAGTTCACAGTTGAATTTCCTTACGTCTTCAGTGATACTTTTTCGTACTGTCTTGCATAGCTCTATATATTCCACTTTGGAAGTCACATCTTCTTTAGTTGTCCTCATCTCTCTTCTTTTTTGCATCAAAATTTTGGTTTTTCCTGATAATTTGTTCACATGCAATTTGTTCTTAGACCCAGCTAATTTTGTTGCTGTTTCCATAAGAGCTTTGGTTACTTTTCTGTTAACTTCAGAAATATCCACTTCTTCCAATGTTAGGCCTTCTAAAGCAGAGAATCTGTTCTTCAGTTCCAATTTGAAGGTATTATGGTGTTTTTTAAGGTTGGTTATGTCAATACATTTTGTTTGTCTTATGAGCTTGCTACGTTCGAGTTTAGTGTTGAGGTGCATCTTACATCTCACCAATCTATGGTCACTGCCTGTATTGAACTTGTTTAGCACACTGCAGTCTTCTATGACGAATTTTTTGTTACACATAATAAAATCAATTTCACTTGTCGTCCCATTTGGATGTCTCCATGTCCATTTCCTGTGTGGCTTTTTCTTGAAAAAGGAGTTCAAGATGAAAAACCCTTCTGCCTCTGCAAACTCTACGAGAGTATTTCCACGCTGGTTTCTGTTGCCGTGACCGAATTTACCTACTGAAGTTTCATTCTGTTGCCGTTGCCCTATTTTTGCATTGAAATCTCCCATAATTATCTTCAAGTGCTGCTTACCTTTATTATTTAGATCACGAATTTCCTCATAAAATTCTTCAATTTCTTCTTCAGCATGACTTGTGGTGGGTGCATAAGTTTGAATAATCTGAGCCTGGTATCTTCTCGAGAGTTGGATAACGAGTCGTGCAGCTCTGTCAGAGGAACTTTCAACTTCTACAACTTTATCCTTCAGTTTCTTGTTTATTATAAATCCAACACCACTAGTTCTGCCAGTATCTGTCCCACGATAGTAGAAGAGATGTCCACTTTTCAGTTCAATGAGATCTTCTCCTTTTCTCCTTACCTCACTTAGCCCCACGATGTCCCACTTGATCCTTTGTAGTTCCTCTTCCAATTCAAGAAGCCTTGAATCAGAAGATAGGGAGTGTCCGTTGTACGTAGCCAAGGTCAGCATCAGATGGCAGCCTAGTCCGGTCCTCCGGGGATTCTTAGCACCCTCTGCTTTCATGTCGCACTGGCCGCTGCCTTGGCCAGGTACATTCCAGCTGCCGGAGACTGAGGGCCAAGATTTAAGTTGTGGAGTCATTTTGGAGGGGTTTGGCCATAACTCACCACGCTGGCCAAGCGGGTTGGTGAGTGTGGGATAGCATTTCCTCTAATCCCGATGGTATAGTTATACCGCTATTGGCGGTCGTCAGAGCCCTTTTAGTGGGAACAGGATGTACCACGAGAAGGCGGGGTTGACATTTGTCAAGGAGAGGCTGTGATGTTACGCATCACCTGACCTTACATCCCTGACATACCTTGCTGTATGGATTTCTTTTTAGGCTGCAAACTAATGATGGACTTAAAAACAAATATTGGAGATAATTCCACTGAAATGATACATTATTTTCTACATATGTTGTAAATGTCTTTAAATTTTTTGTTTATTATTTTTTTTACGGTCCAATGGGCATTTTGGTGGACCAGTAGAAGATTTATTTTTAATTCTAACACTGCTGTTCGCAAAGTTCTTGTGACAGGTGCTTTTAGATTTGCACTCATTCCTCTAGAGTAAATGAGCTTATGACTTGTTAGCAAGCTTGTCTAAATTTGTCATTATGTAGTAAAAATAAAGTAAAAATCAAATTTGTCATTATGTAGTAAAACCAAAGATTGAGTGATCACCAGTTCTCTCTTCTTTGATGGCTTCCACAGTTTTTTTTATTTGGATTGGGGATTTAACGACCACTGTGAGCAATTTGATGGGCTATAAGCAGTTGCCTGTCCCTAATTTAGGGCCACTGGTTCCTGGGAAGGTGTGATAGCCAGTGCCATAAGGCAAACACAACCTTCATGCCTCGCCAGGATTTGAACCCAGACCCATTTGGGACGAATGGCCAGAAGCCATCATGTAGACTGCTTTGCCACCAGGGTGGCTTTGTAAAGTTCAGTCTGCAAAATCTGTACCTTGAAGCTACAAGGTTACATTGTTGTAATAATGCAGCTTGGATAAATCAGCATGGAAAAATTTATGTGGATTTATCACAAGTATATGGGGACCATGCCTGCTTGTATGGCAGAGCTATGGAATGGGTGCTCAAATTCAAAGAAGAATTGGCACAGCTTTGAAGACCTGCCTCATGCTGGAAGACTGAAAGAGGCAGTGAACAGGATAATCACCGTTGCTGTGGACAACTCATTAGGGAAATCTCGCACATCGCCACTCAGGTAGTAAATTTATATGCTGATGTATCAGTTAGGAAAAAAAAAGTGAACATGTTTATTCTTCAACATTTAATTCTGCAAAATGTGTGCCAAATGGCTATTCCACAAACTGATAGAACAGAAAATAAATGTTGGAGTGGATTTGATGCAGGAAGTATTGGAACTTAGTGGCCCCAAAGAGTAGATAGACATTGTCACAGGTAATAGATTGACAACTATGCTCATACACGAATTAAGCTTTAAAACGTATGCTTGTGTTGCTGAAGGTGAACCATGTCCCAAATCTTCCAACAATGCTTTTGCTCAAGGAAAAGGATATTCACAGTTTTTTTTTCAACTCCTAAGGAATTAATCTAAAGCAACTATTATGGGAATTTTACTAGGAAATTTTTCATTTAAATAGCAAATTTTCGGAGAAAACTCTTCTCCTTCAAGTGACAACAACAAGACAGCCTGAAGAAGGAGAAGAGTTTTCTCCAAAAATTTGCTATTTAAATGAAAAAATTTCCTAGTAAAATTTCCATAATAGTTGCTTTAGATTAGTAATTGAATTAAGAAACTAGGAAGCCATTTCTCAGCATGAGCTTTATCCTAAGGAATGTTAGTTGTGGACACCTTACCTAAAAATTGACTATGAATGGCCAATACTACACCAACATTGTTTTGCCCAAAATGGTTGTGGAGATGAAGGAGCAGTGTCCACCATAAGCACATGAAAGGTTCTCCTCCAGCACGACAACACCACTGCTCACAAAACTCTGCAAGTTATGACCTATCTGGAGCTGGAAAAATCAGCTCCATCCTGCATATTCACCCAATCTTGGAAAAAAAAAAAAAAAATGGTTTTGTAGTTTATTGGGGTTGGCAACCCCATGGTCTAAGCCGACCTTTTTATAATCCATTTGTATTATGTTTTCTGCTCTTTAGCCAGGTATGGCTCTTGCACCCAAAATTAGCAATAAACAACAACCAGCTGCCTGAACTGAGATATCATGCAAAATATAAAAATAAGTTTCTTTTACTCAAATGCTCTCTCAGTGGAGAAACTGTAGAGAACAGGAAATATATGGGAGATCTTTGTAATTGATACAGTTATTGCAAAAAAAAAAAAAAAAAAAAAATCACCTTTTGGAGGAAAAGCTGTTGTGTCAAACAATTGCACATTTACACAATGTCTGCTGGAAAATGATGCTTTAGAAAATGTGTGGTCATCCTTGTAAGATAACATCCTTCTGATGATTAAAAGTGCCCAACACAAAAACAAAATTTCCTCATAGGGTGTATTGTACTCATTTAAAGGTGACCTACAAATTGATACTGCAAGCATATTTTTTAATATGTGCATTATTAAAGAAATTAATGTGGCAAGAGATAGCCATCCCTTAAAAGCTCATTACAGAGAAAGAAACTGTGTTAAATGTAGCAGTTGCTTCCAGACTTTACATTTTATAACGAAGCATTTGATTCTTCTTTCTATTATAGATGTTACTTGTATATAGGAGTATATACATGTGAAAAACAAATATTCATTGTAAAGTTTTTTGTTGAGTATATGTCACTCTATTGGTGGGTTAGTCTCACATCCTTAGTGGTTTCCAGCATGTTCATATAGGTGTTGTAAATCTTGATTATGTTTATTACAGAAGGAGGAAAATCTAAGCACTCAATTCGTTCTGAGGAGGCAAAAATCTCTATAGGCATAAGCACAAAATTTGTAAATAGAGAAAATAATATTGGAACTTTTATTTTGCCTTCATTTTTTTGCCTGTTATTTCTGTCTTCTTCTTACAAACAGTGGTGCCATTATATCCAAGTCACTGTAAGAGTGTACTGTTGTCAAAGCCTTATCACGTCCATTCCATGGAATGCAAAACAGTATTAATCCTTGTCGCAGTGCACTCCTGCTGTTTCCTTTCTGTCAAGCAATTACTCACATTGTTCCCCACCCATTCACACATAACAAGAAGTAGGGATTGTGAATAAGGGTGTGGTGGGTCTGAACTTCTTCTCATACTACCTGTTTAAGTATCCTTTCCCTTGAGTTTCCCTAATTGTCAATTTATTGTCTGTGTGTTGTGAATGTTGGGAGAGGTCTTCCACTGCTTTCCCCTCTCCAAGTTACTTCCCAGCTGGACAGAAGTAGCCAAAAGTGCAAGGCTCTTGATTGAGCAACTTCTAATATCAAATTTATTTCTAAAAATGCTCTGATTTTTGGAAAATTACTTTAGATAGCAATTTTGTCTGATAAATTGCTGAGCGAACAGAAATGGATTCTGAGGATCATTTCTACGCTGCTTTTGCTCTAAATGTGAGGGACTATTTTTCTTAGTGGAGGTAGCTGTGTCATAACTTAAATAGCAGTAAACTCTGAGGTTGACTCAGAGTATACTTGCTGTGTTTATAAATCAAAACTTGTGACATCCAGGAGCAGGTTCTTACTTTTTTTAGGTGGTGTTCCGTCTTCTTCCACTACAAGATTTTGAACCACATAGACTTCCCTATGATGTATTGTACTGGAACTTGTGCTCTCATATGTACCTAGATGTGAGGAAAAGTCAAGTTAACGTTATGAGGAAGCATTGGGCTGCTTCGACTGGTGCAAATCTGAACAGCATTCAAATACTAAGCTATGTCTGCTTAGCTTCAGTTGCTTGGAACTTAGCTGTCCTGGGTGGTGTAATGATAGCATGCTCGAACAGAAATTGGAAGATGTGGGTTCGATTCATGCTCCAATGTAATTTGCAAGTTTTCTAAAGATGTGGCTGCATGGGAAACTGAAAATACTGCAACTTTGTGCCACTAATGACATGGCTATTGTGTTGAGGGACTTTTTCCTGGATTACTTTTTTTAGATGTTCCATTTTTTTCCACTAAAAGATTTTAAGCCACACAGACTACTTACCCATGATATAGTATTGCACTGGAACTTGTGACCTATATTTGTACCTGGATGTGAGTAAACATATCATGTTGATGCTCTGAAGAAGCATTGGATTGTTTCCACGTGTGCAAATGTGAACAATATTCAGATTTCTAAGCTACATCTGCTTAGTTTCAGTTGCTTCAAGCTGTATTGTCTTGATTGGTGTAATGATAGCATGTTCAAACAGAAATTGGGAGATATGGGTTCAGTTCCCGCCCCACGGCAGTGTAATTTTCAAGTTTTCTGAAAATGTGGCTAACATAGGAAACAGTGTAAATATGCCACCTTTTTGATAATAATGACATGAGTATTGTGTTGAGAGACTTTTTCCTGGCTGTGCCTAGGATATGTAATTGAAAATCTGGTGCAGTATTTTTCTGTTTGAATTACTTTCAGCAGTTCACTGGAAGATACTAGGTAAATAGATTGTCAGGTTTTTTTTCATGCCACTGCAGTGAAACAATTACATTTTATTCTTATTTGACATATTCTTATGAAGTGGGATATTTTGAAAAGGTAAAGAAATGTACCTAAAACAGTAGCTACTGGTGAACCAGGCTCTACAAAAAAAATATAGTTAAAAAATGTATATTACAAATTAAGAAAACACCGCAAAGAAATGTATACAAAATGGGGGAAAATATGTACTGATGAACTCAGTGAGGTGTTCCTTGCTGTGTTCATTAGTTGCAAATTAATCACAGACTGGAAACGTACTCCCCAGAAATGCAATTTGAATGATATGAATGAAATAAAACTGAGTTATGAACACTGCTTCCAGGAGAAATGAGAATTTTTAAAAACTCATTTAAGTGTACTCAAAGAGTACAGAAAAATACATCTCTGTTCTGTAAGACATGTGGTATTCAGAAGATGGTATGTCTGGTGAATATAGAGCAAATCGTTGTGTCTTCTGAGCGTAGCCCTAAATTCGAGGTTCTTGTCAGAATCTAAACCTGGAAATTTGGGTTTCTAAGTTTGGAAAGAGTCTGAGAATCCTCACCCTCAGTCATTTCATTTCTAAAAATACTATGAAATGATAGTTGAAGTACCTTTTTGCCTGGATATTACACTGTTTAATTGAAAACATACCTCAACTCTACAAGGGTGGTTAATGCAGACTGTTTATGACATCATGAGAGTTTGTTTCACAACAGTTGTGAACATAAGAAGCGCCGACTTGAAAAATTATTGGGGTTCCAGAAATTTTTAATCAAATTACCCATGCATTTTTCAAAGGATTTAAGTCTAATTTAAATTTCATTCAATCAGATTATCTGACACAATATGACACCTGAAATGCTAAAATGAAGCAAATTATAGTTAATTGCAGAAAAATATTTTTTCTAGATAATTATTTATTTCGCTTATTTTGCTTTTGTGGGTGCGACATTACTATATGCAATACACAGATTCTGTGTGAATTTACGACTCAGTTGTCTTTATAAAAGTAACAAAAACATGTAAAATTTATTTTTAGGTGTTATTACCAATTTTAAAAATGCCAACCAATTTTTTCTTCAAATGATTTCTGAGTTAAAATAGGAGGTTAGAAGGGAGAGGACATGGCATCAGCCGCACACCCTGTGTTTTCCGTGGGCTCCATTTTGTATCAGCTGTGTATGCCCAGTATGCCCAACTTGGGCTGCTTCCGTACTTCTCTATGGGGAAATCGTCAACTTTGAAGAGGCTTTACAGGTACTTGTGCAGCATGCACAATCAGGAGAAAATGAGACTGAAATATACATGCACATAACTAAAAATTTGCAAAAAAATTACAGAAATACTGTTTAGTATTTTCTAAAAAAATCAAACAAAATTATGCTTTGTAAGTGCATATTGTGCATTAGCCAATCATGGCCTTTCTAAAGCTGTGGAATTTTCAGGGATTGCTGCAGAGAGTAAGAGATGGCCGCTATCAACCTGTGCTCCATCACAGGTCTCCAGGAATTCAAGACCTGTGCTGGAGAGACCCACCCCGAGAGCGCTAGAAATCAGATGATTAGATTTTGCTTCACCATCGGCGGTTGATGCCATCTCCTCTCTCTTCCAACTGTGCGAAGATAGGGTGGGTCAACTGTTTGTACAACATATTTCCGCCTTTATCACTATGATCTTGAATAGGTTCTCATCTCCGTATGTAGAGCTAGACTTTTGTATTTTGTGGGAACCCAGACAAACCGAAGAATTTTCTTTTATAAAGGAGACAGTTTCAAATGCTCTTAAACAACGGTACTTGAGGTATTGTCTATCACGTCAAATTTGATGAGCGCAAACAAACACTAATTCTTTTTTGAAGCACAATAAACAGTCTGAGAGGTAAATTTCTATACACACTTTCTATATATATACGTAGTAAATGGGAAATGAATAATAAAAAACTTGAAGAACTGATAACGAAAAACAAAATTTTTACATTTATGCGTACGTGTATTTCCCCATGAAATACTCATAAAAATATTAAGAGTTCGAGGAACCCACAATAAAATCATTGGGGGTTCCAAAAATGTCTTGAACCCCCAAAGTCGGTGCCTATGGTTGTGAATGTTAAAAGGTAGACTTTTTCATCATTTTGGAAGCTGAATCTATTGGGTTGTCAGAAAAGTCATGACGTATTTTAGCCATGTTTTGCAAAGGTCATTTATTGATAGAAAGAACAAAGATCAATCAATGATATAAAGCCCATTTTGTTTGATAACCCTTTGCCATCTTTCAGTGAGCTGCAGAATGCCTCATTCATAGAAGGGCCTGCCTTTCGTGTCGAAAAACTGTACAAGGTGTTGATTTACAGCCCCATCTGAATTGAACGTTATACCACACAAAGACTGTTGAAGAGAGCGAAACAAGTGGAAGTCTGACGGCGTAAGGTCAGGCGAGCATGCTGGGTGTGGCAACACATCCCACCCAAGCTCCAATAATTTTTGGCGGGTGATCAAACTTGTGTGTGGTCTCTCGTTGTTGTGATGAAACACAACACCTTTACGATAAACGAGCTCTGAACGTTTCTAGATGATGGATTTGTTCAAACTGTCTAATTGCCTACAGTACACATTCGAATTGATTATTTGGTTCCGTGGTAGAAGCTCGAAAAACACGACACCTTTAAAATCCCATCACACTGAGACCAGAACCTTCCGCTGATGAATGTCTGCTTTGGATGTCGTTTGAGGCGAAGCAGCACGTCGGGACCAAGACCGTTTACGCAGCACAATGTTGTACACAATCCACTTTTTGTCACCAGTTATCAGTCCCTTCAAAAAAGGATCGTTTTCCTCATGTTTAATGAGCATATCACAGATGTTTATACGCGCCGTCAATTGAGTTCATGAGGAAACCACACATAGAGCTTGCTTACGTATCCCAGCTTCTTCAGCTGGTCATGAACGCTTGAATGATGGATGTGCAATGTGTCTGCAATCTCTTGTGTCGTGTAACGTGGGTTTGACTCTATCAATGCTTTGATTTGGTCGTCATTAACCTCGGTGGGCCTTCCGGACCGAGGAGCATCGTTGAGGTCAAAATCACCAGCACGGAATTTTGCGAACCACTGCTGGCACTGACGTTCTTGTAGAGCATTATCACAGTACACTTTACGCAACTTTTCACAAGCTTGGAGCGCATTCTTCCCTTTACGGAAGTAAAATATGGCGAAAATGCACAGTTTGGTCTTCCATCTCCAACTTGATGTCAAATCTCTGCAAATTAACCAAATCGCTCACTATTCCTTTTAGACTGCAGCTAGAACTGGCACCTGTCGAATGCCATAGTGATAACAGAGCTGCGCATGCCTTTAGTACTTCCAAAACCGCCCAACCGCCATCGGGTGCCAAAATACGTCATGGCTTTTCCGACAACCCAATATATCAAATAATTTGATTACATCAAATTCTGTAAATCTAATGAACTTCATTTAGAATTAAATGGAAGCCTATGTAGGGCTCCCTGAGCTAAACTGATATCCATAGATTGCCCAAATGATTTGAAGTACAACATTTTGTTTCAAAAATACAATTTTTGAAGAAGTGGCACTGAGCCCAGAATGTCGGTGTTTGTTTCACTTCCCAGTCACCTCTGATGGAAGACGAATCTGAATTTCCAAGTGAAGTTTCATTTCCTGCTAGGTGTTCATTGCAACATGAAGTCTGGTACCCTGATGGAAGTATGCACTTTTTCTGTTTTCCAAAGATGGCTATTTTGTTTTCAGAGCCTCACTTGGTTTGTCCAGTTGTTGGCTGTAGCATTCAGAATTAGTTGTTGCACCATGTTTGTGGAAAGTGGGGTGGGGGATGCAGCTTATTATATGTAAATTCTTTCAACAAAATGTAGTATAACCTCCTATGGGTACCATGCAGCACACACCCATACATTTGT
The DNA here is from genome assembly GCA_039090855.1 of Macrothele yani. Classification (NCBI taxonomy): domain Eukaryota; kingdom Metazoa; phylum Arthropoda; class Arachnida; order Araneae; family Macrothelidae; genus Macrothele; species Macrothele yani. The sequence continues at coordinate 95,483,945 of CM076993.1, forward strand.
TTATAGCAGTGATGTATTCAAGCATCTTCTCGAGGGTGCTATCCCCCTTCCCCTCGAAAATCCACGAATGTCCCTCGTAGGTTAGGTTTTTGGGCGATTTCCCCTTATATTTTTTCTAATTGTTTTCGTTTATAGTTGAATATTTGGAGAAATAAATTTAAAAAAAAATTAAGAAAATGAAGAAAAATATTGCAATAATAATAAAAAAACAACATCTACATGAACTTCAATCTGAAATTTCTTTCATCCTTCAATAAAACATTAAACAGTCTCGCTGAAGGAGTAATTTTTCAAGCACTGACAACTCATACTACATTCGCAATACAAACCTAATTCCACAGAGTAGAGATGTTTGCACTTCAATACATCGTCATATTTTGGAAACTGGCATTCAACTTCATTTCAGTCTTCTGGATGCCGACTTTCATGCTTACGGTTAAGCTTCAGTGTAGCTAATGTGACATTAGTGCTTCCAATACAACAAAATATTTGCTACCAAATTTTTAACAGTAGCAAATTATTAGAAATTGTTCCCATAAAAAGGCTTCTTTTTCCTGGTGGTGGGTGGTTTTACTCTGACAAAAAAAAAAAAAAAAAAAATTCGATGCACCTCAAACTGGCATCCAAATGATTAGTTAGTTTTTTTTTACTACTATGTGTTATTCTGATTAATCTAAAGGGGTTGAAACCAAATGGCAGGGGAATGATTTACATCATACATTTTCAGGTAACACTTTAATGTTTCCTTAATGCAAACAAATGATAATGATTCCAGATTCCTATGATTCTTTAATTAAAACAAATTATGAATGATAAAAATTTGATTCCTTAATAGAAACATGCTTGTAGTAAGGCAAGGACAGTTTTCCCACTCATAATGCTTTTTTTTTTTGGAGGGAGTAGGGGGGGGTCCAGCACAGCACTGTCTTACTAGTACCTGATACAGCATTTACAAAGATATAGCATTTACATTTTTAATCACTTGTATGTGTAGATTTCTTGAAATTTGCGTTTGCGATATACAAGCATACAGAAATTTTTATACTTCATTTAAAATGTTATTGTATATATAAATAATAAAATCACAGTTATATATGTATATAATCAGTCAACAAGTTTGCTGCCCGGTGGCGCAGTGGTCTAAGCGATGGCCTCTGATCATTCGTCCAAAAGGGGTCCGGGTTCGAATCCCGGTGAGGCATGGATGTTGTGTTTGTCTTACAGCGCTGGCTCTCTCTCTTCCCTGGAACCAGTGACCCTAAATTAGGGACGGGCGACTGCTTATAGCCCATTGAGTTGCTCACGGTGGTCGTTAAACCTCCAATCAAAATCAATCAAATCAATCAGTCAACAAGTTTCAGCTCCCTTAAAATTTGTAATTGCCGCCCCCTCCCCAGAAAAAACTCTTTGAATGCAACACTGGTTTATAGTGCTTCATCTTTGACAGATGAATGACTTTTCCATCACATTATGATTCCATATTGCATTGTGATGCAATATCCGTTTCGTTATCGTTTGTAACAATACAGCTTAAAAGTTCTTCAGCTCTTTATGAAGAAGAATGTAATGCAAGCAGTATACCCATGAATATATTTTTTTTCATTAGTTCATCAGTCTCCCAAGCATTGAGTTGAAACCACTTGAAACTTACGAAGGTGATCCAAAATAGCTGTATGATCAGCACTAAGCCTTTCCCCCTTTCTCCAAATTCTTGTAACATCTGCAGTGATTTTCAGAAACAATTTCCTTTAAAAGGGCAAGCAGTGATAGCCTGTGAAAAAAGGAGTTGTCACATAAGTTCAAAACTGTCAGAATGAAGGAGCTTATGCCACCCCAGTGGCACAGTGGTCTAAGCTCTGGCTTGTGACCATTCATTCGTCCATGAAAGGTCCGGGTTCAAATTCCGGTGAGGCATGGATGTTGTGTTTTTGTCTCGCAGCACTGGTGTTCTCCCTTCTCTGGAACCAGTGACTCTAAATTAGGGACAAGCTACTGCTTATAGCCCATTGCGTTGCTCACGGTAGTCATTAAATCCTCAATAAAAAAATATTAAAAAAAATAGAAGGAGCTTACGAAGATGATCTAAAACAACAGTATGATCAGCACTAAGTCTGCCTCCAGATTCATGTGACATCTGCAGTGAAATTCAGAAACCATCTGCTTTAAAATGGTGAGCAATGGTAGCCTATGAAAAGGGGGTAATTGTTTAAGTTCAAAACTGTCAAAATAAAGCTTCTTAAACTAGTGTTGGCACATACATTCTATAATTATATTATCGCCAAACACATCAAATGTTCATAAACTGAAAATTCATGACAGACCAAAATGTGGTTTTACACATATATGGTTACTGTCAACAAAAGCATTTTGAAAACATTCCATTAGGCTGAAATTTACATCAAATGAGAAACAAATATTGTTACTTAAAAATTATTTGGATGTATTCAGTCATTAGTATGACCTGCTGAAATGGGTAGTGGGAAAATTGAAGTTATCTTCCCTTCAGTGCTGTAAGTGGTATTGTATCCAATTAGAATACACGATCAGTATTATTCAACAGCACAGCCAGCACCACTGATAGCTAACTTGGTTAGCTGACACTCTAAAGTGAAGTCAGCTACCTTCATGTAACTGTGCTCCAAATATCTCCATCATTTTTATGACAATGTCTGAGATCTGACATTGTCATCATAGCAACCAATGCCGTATATTGTTTCTCACATTGCGTGAGATCACTAAATAAGATATTTTTGAGATACTGCATGGTTAACTGTAGTCCCCATTTTGCATATCTAATTTCTGCATTTCTCTATGTACTGCTTACCAGTAGAATGAGATTCACCAATTGGAAAAGTGCATTGTGTTGGACAAGTTACTTTATAACCACCGTGTAGAATCAGCAATCAATTCATTAAGACTACTTCACTGAAGTAGAAGGCTGATTAAAAAATAAAGCTGGTTGTATATGATAAGGTGCGTGAACCATACTTCTCGTGTAGCAGTGATAGTTGGAATAAAGTGGGGGTTCCAATAAACAGAAGTGGTTGATATGAGAATGGCTAGAAAAATATCAGGAAAGAATTGATGGATTCAGTCACATGGCAGACTTTGTAATAGCAGTTACCAAATTTTTGATAACGCTTACTGTTTGTGCAGAACTTTTTGTTAATAATTTGTATTCCCACCTTGAGCTTACAGAACAGAAGTAATTAGACATGTTATAGACTTATACAAGTCATGCACATACAATACTGGAATTTGGGACCATTCTTCCTGTAAAATACATTCCAACTCTTCCAATGATTTTGGAGGTAGAGAGTGTGATCTGACCTTTTGCTCCAGATATTCCCACAAATGTTCAATAATATTGAGGTCTGGAGATTGAGGTAACCAGGGTAGCTGCTGTTCTTCATCCTCATGCTCTGCAAACCATAACATGACACGTTTTGCACCGTGCATGAGTGCATTATCTGCTTCAAACCAGGAACGGTCGTTAGGGAACAAAACCTGAAACACTAAGTGCAGGTGGTCCCAAAGAATGCATTCGTACGTTGCTGATGTGACCCCCTGCAGAATAACCAGGGGCCCTAAGGAATTCCATGATATGGAACCTCACAGCATACGGGATCCACCTCCATGCTTCACAGTGGGAACCAAACAGTCGGGGTGCTACACTTCTGCAGGTTTTTGCCAAACATACACTCTACCAGTGGTGTGAAACAATGTGAAGCATGATTCACTAGATCAGATGACACTTTGTCAGTCTTTAGCATCCCAGTTTTTATGTGCTTTATACTTCCTTGAAACACATTTTGTTTCATTGATGTTGGTAATCAGAGTTTTGTGGATTGCAGTATGGCCTCAAATACCAGCACAGTGGAGTTTCCGATAAACTGCCATGACGGAAACGAGATCAGTTTAACTGGTGGTCAACTCTGCTACTGTTTGTGGTGCTGTGGTCTTGTGCTTTCGTTGTAAATCCATGCCAACATTCACCTACCCCTATCTGACATCTTTGTATGCTGTCCACAATATGCATGCTTGGAGGCTTTTTGGTAGGTAGTTTTAATCTTCGATAAAAGCCTACTATTTCTGCCATTCTAGTTACTGAAGCTTCTGGAAAATGCACACCAAGGATCTTGCCTGACATTTTTAGCTGGACCACTGTCGAGCACATTCTTCGAAATTTGCGAAAAAAAAAAAGTCGTTTTGGTGACCATAAAAAAAGTTTTGGTGATCATCTTTTTGTACTATTATAACACTTTAGCAAAAAAAAAAAAAAAAAAAAAAAAAGGCAAAAAGTTAAAAACGCCAGAGCAACCACTGCCGGAGATAATTGGTGTGCATGACCTGCACACCAATGAGGTCACTGAGATCTGACATTGTCAACAATTACTCAAACACAGCTTTTTCTCCTGTGACTCTGGTACTGCTATATGATGGTGACATTGTATGGCATCCCTTTATATACGTCACATCACTGGTAATTTTGACATACCTGATCCAGAAGCATTTCTTTTTCAGTATGAATTCAAGTTGAGATGTTATGATAAATATATTTATGACCATGAGACCAAACTGTACGTATGAGTGGCTGGAGAAATCCAGGGCATACTTATTGTTGAATTCAAAATAAATTTTTCTGACTTTCTGTTAGAAATTCAAGTATTGTGGCAAACACACAGGTATAGTTACACTATGCTATCAGGAAATTCGGCATCAAGAAAAGATGTGGAATATGTGTAAATCTGTATCAAGTTACTCCTTTCAAGTTCAAAAGTAATTCTTGAATCTGTTTTGTAGAGAATCATTGTGGCATGTACAAATATGTAATTATTCCACCTATAAATTAGGAAAAGCAGAAAATGTGTGGCAATTTTTGTGGCATAAATGTTTTTCCAGAATTCTTCTTATTTGAAGGATTAAGTCAACTTTTTGACATGAAAAGTTTTGCAGCTTGAACAGAAGTCGAGATACTCCTATAGATCGAAGGAAATGAAAATAAAATACAATAGCAAACTTATTTGGGGGGGGGTTAATCTTTCAAAAGAAAAAAGTCATTGCATGCAGTATTAGTAAAAGTAATGGTGCCAACAATAATTTCTGTACATGTGTGTGAATTGGATATCTTAACACAGAGTTTTAATGAACTCAGTTAACTGTAGTTGACTTGAAATATAAAAGTCGTATGCAACATTTGGAACATTCAGTGTGAATGAAATTGCACTGAATGCCATGTAAAGTGATGTAGTTGCTACAGAATGATGACAAAGTCCCTTTAGAAAGTATGAATTCAAAACAACTGAAGATATTTTAATATAGGCCTAAATTGTGCACTTTTAATCTGTATTGGAATGATCAGTAGTATTATGAATAAGAAACTAACACATGTATGTTCAAAATGCAGTGAATCAAAATAGATAAACTTGCAACAGTGTCAACAGAAAACCTAGTACAGATTTATGAAAGTGTGAAAAAAGGAAAAACAGGACTTTGAAAACTAGGTATTTTTTGTAAAATTCTACAAGAAAAGAAATTTTTTGCATCTTATGACCGCGTTGTTTCTCTCATTAAGTAGTAAAAGTAGTGGTGTTACTTTTTAAAGCAAAAGCCAGAAATCTTGTACAGCGTCGGACATCGATGGATTTTTTAGAAAATAGGTAGTGGAAAATTGTTAATTTTTTTATGTTTCAGAGCAGAAGACTTGCAAACCAGTAATGAGGTTTGTTTTGATTTCACAGAAGCTTTTTTTTTGCATGTGCACAGTAAGTTGATAAAGTGCTGTCAAGTAATTAAAGTGTTCTGAACTGATTTGAAAAAGAAGGGAAGGAAATGTGGTAGAAAATAGAGATGTGAAAATTTTAACTAGCACTGCTACCATGTGATGACTACGGTTCGTTAACTATTGTGTAAATATTAACTTTGACATGCAAAGGCAGTGCACCTAGATGTTTGAAATCAAGTGCTGCTGTTTTTATTGATCTGAGATGCATATGCTTTGCATAAGTTCTCTTTCTGCAATTCCCTATTTTTATCCATGGATTTAGGTTGTACATCTAGAGCCATGTGTTACTTAGCACCCATGGGCATGTAAGATTCAGCTGCATTGGCTGAAGGTGTTGAATCAACAGTCAAAATAGTACAAGAAAATAAATACTGCATCAGCAGAAAAATTTATTTTATTAACCAAAAATAAGGTTGCACAGTGTTACAGAGTTGTGTTCCTAGTGTTATCAATGTCCTTTGAACAGGGATTTATTCTCCCCCCCCCTACACACCTCCAACCCAGCCCCAACTCTCTCTCTCTCTCTCTCCTTTGCTCTACCCATGTTTAGGGGAGCATTTAGACATGAGAGGAAAAAAATAGCATAAAAACAAAGTAACCACATGTAGTTTTTGGATAAAATACTCCTGGTTTTAACCATTCTTAACTAAAAAAAATACTATAGTTTCTGATTTTTTTTTAAGTTTTCCCTATTTTTAATCCCAGCTTAGTCTAAATGATTCACTATAAAAACTTTCAGCCTTTGAAATTTTTTTATTTCACCATCCTCCCCAATTTTTCAGCACTCCCCATAGGAAATTCTTTGATTTTTTTGTTTGTAGCATATTGAGTAACAGTGTAATTTTAAACTGTTTCCAGTAGCTATCATCTTGTAACATTAAAAGGAAATGTAGTTTTTTGCTATTTAAATGATAAACAAATCTGTTATTTAAATAAAGCAAATGAACAACAGCATTGTGTTCTTATTGAGTTTCCAACCATATTATTGTCATATCTAGGCATCTGAAAACGGTGCATCTTAAATTGTTTGTACAATTTAGGATTTCCAGTCCTTAAATTTTGTTGAGACTCCCGAGTTTTCCATTGATGACTTCAACACGCATGTTTTTTTTTTTTCTCTTTTCTTTCCTTTTTTTTTTTTTTTTGACATGCGCTGATGTAGTTGGATGTATGATTAATCAAGAGGTTTCGTGATCGTCACTCTCCTGTGCAAGGGGATGACAAAACAGAAGTGGTAGCTCAAAACTTTACGCCCTTGCTAGAGTTTCCAAAGACGAATGGTGTCTGTATTTCTCCTTGAAAAATGGCAAGGTGAACCTTGAAACATTGAAATTCTCTGCTGCATGCCTCCCCTTATAATTTTTGTGATCCTGAACACATTTGTGCACTCATTAGGTGTGGTTGTAGAATACCTGTGTTCTTAAAAAAAGTGCAATCAATATTAGAAATTTTGATTAGTTGTAAAATGATTGAATGAATAAATAACTGAATAACATCTGAGCGTTCTACAGTCAAGCGAAATTCACGACTAAGAAACTTCCAATAACAATGAAAGATCATGTCCTCAGGCAGACAGCGTCGTTTAGTTTTCCAGATACACTATGTGCCCTTATTATGTAGAGGAAAAAATCGGTTGTTTTATCATGCTTATTTCTGTACATAATCCAAAACTGTAATTTTTAAAACTATACCCATTGGTTATGCAGACACCATGTCAAAAGCATAATATACACGCACTCCACAAGTAAAAATATATATAAAAAAATCATAGTAATTCAGTCCGCTGTGAAAGGGAACTTAGTAGGACGTATTTCCACGGACGGGCAGATAGACAAAACGCAAGTAGTAGTAGTTGTAGTTTTTTTGTTTTTTTTTATTTCTTTCTATGTGTACAGAAAAGTTCTTATCTGTTTTCACCTCTTCGTTCTTACTTTTGGAAATGGGGTCCCAAAAAGGAGAAGTTGTATTTATTTCTTTTATCGAAGTTTTCTCCAAGTTATTTGTTCAAGAAAAAAGAGCTGGGGGTGGAAAAAAGGAAAGAAAGAAATTGAACGTGGAACAAAACCCCTTGTGCGTGATTGAATAAATAGGTCTTTTCTTCCTTTATTCAGGGAATGGTACTTACGTTGTTGGTGAGTCAGGCAACATGACGTGTGATAAGTCACATGACAGTGAATGACCTAATCTGTTGCTCCTTCAGGGCCGCCGCCGCCGATCAAGCGAAAAACGGAAATCTGAAAAGACAGGAATAGTCCCTAAAAGGAAAAGCGCAGCGGTTTAGCAGCGGCAGTTGACGAAAATCTATTTGGGCAGTACCTTTTTCGGAGATAAAAATCTAAACATGGATATCACTTGCAGATGGGGAGGGTAGCTATGTTGTTGCTATTTTGTGCAATTTTTTTTTATCATCACCCGGAAAAGCGTACATCGGAAAATGGAAAGATTTACAACAAAAATGATTTCAGTGCTTTTATTTAACATATGCAAATTACTGTCGTTACTGAACAGAAAGGAACGTTATTTTGAAGTACTTAACGTTGGCTGAAGCTCTTATTTAGCATGTTATACATTTTTCAACAGAAGATTGTCTATTAAATCATCACATCTTTCACGTGGGTTGCGGAAGCTGTGATGGAGATGTTTTTTAACGTACATGTGACTCCAGTACCATTTCCCGGCAAAGCTTCCGGCTGATGCAAAATAAGTTTTGAACGAATTAGCTTTCTTTTTGTTTCGTATGAGGCAAATTTCTGTTTTGCGCAAATAATGTCACAATCTGCGCTACAGTGACTACATTTCGTCTAATCCCTTTTGTGTTTGCCTGAATATCTTCCTGAAAGTGCGAGATTTTTCGATGTGCAGCATATCCACGTATGATTCGATGCAGTGTAGGTAATGATTCAGTAAACCCCAAAATTAAAAAAATCGTAGCTGCGAAAAAGCGTTTGACCGTACAGCTTCATTGCATTGTGTATGACGTGTAAATGACAAATATACTTTTTCGTATATCTCAAATCACGTCAGAGAAATGAGTCACTTTTATGTGCCGGGCATACCACTTTGTATTCCTTGATTGTTACATAAGTAACCACGAAAACTGTTCCGGAATATATTGCATTGACCTAGAAATTTCGTGGCGGAAAATTTTTTGGGCGTAGCAATCGACATACTGTAGTTATCAAAGTGCCCGCTAAGTTATGGGTACTTCAAGTAGTTCTAATGAACTTCCGTTACTTTATAAATTGCACGTGCAACTAAATAAATAGCGTACTTAATTAAAGATCAGACACAATTTTCTTGAGTGCTGTTGTACAGACTTTCGAAAAAACTGTCATTCTCGATATCAAGGATATTTCAATACTTAAAATTTCACGTGCTGCGCAGAACACTTTTCAAACATTCGTAAATCACTAATACTGGAAACAAACTTAATGTCTAAACTGATGACGTTTACTAGTAAAATTACTTAGTATTTTTTAATAATGCTGAGAATTTGCACTCTCCATAATTTGTGAAATTAAAATTTCAGTTATAATTATGTCCTGCGGTTAATTTTCTTCCTTCCCACAAATTTACGCGTGTTTCATTAAAAACGCTAAAAAAGCTTTACCACTGGCACTAATTTTTTTTTCAAAGTTTTCAATTAAGAATGGGATATATACGTGGTAAGCGACAAAAGTGAACTTTGAAAACCTTTCAGGAGATGAACTATATTTTTCTTCATTCTACCAGCGTGTGCTTAAAAATTATCCAGCTCCCAAGTTGAACATCTGGAGTACACATACGACTTTTGTCCTATGTGTAACTAGTTCACGATGTGTAAAAAGTATAGACGCATGAAGCAGAAATTAAAAAAAAACAAGGACGTTGAAGTTAATTTGTATTTAATGTTTTTTCAAAAACATAGTTGCGTGATTGCATATTTATTAAATTCTAAATTATACAAACTGTTCGATGTGTATTGACTTTTTATGGGTCTGAAAATGTTTGAAATTTGTCAAGGGGTGCGAAGAAGCTTTCATATGTGTGTGTGCGCGCGCATATGTTACCCTATAGCATATGAAGTCTCATCAGTCGTGTGTTTCTCTTTCTTGTAGTGATCCTCTGCTATAGTGCTTAGGTTTAACCCGGGCAGTGTTTACAGGACAAATTAAGGTTGGGTAATTTCGGTGCTTAGGTTTAACCCAGGCAGTGTTTATATTACAAATTGGTTGTGTAGCGTAGGGTTTGAAATCCTGTACTTTGCCCTGCAAAGATGTTCTTCCTTATATTGTTTTCAAGCTGTTTGGATATTCCTACTGAATTCTTTATCGCATAATTATCAGAGGTCTCCCTGTCGATCGCATTCTTGGAAGTTTGCGAAAAAATAATCGTTTTGGCGATGGATAAGAAATTTTGGCGAAAATTTTGACGATTAGGCTTTTTTTTTGTGACGTCCGTGCAAAACAATCTTAAATTTTTATTCTTTCATATTCGATCATATTTGTGGATTTCTTATGTTTTGAAGTGAACCGTCAACTAATATTACACGAGTTATATGAAAATAGTTATTAGATGAAAGTTCTGCAAGTAATTAAGTGCAATTGTTCAACAACACCTGTGTTTTTTTACAGTGGCCCTTTTAGAACCAAGCCACAGAATAAATACAATACCTGTTTTTTCAAGTACTTTTGGAATTTATCCTATCAATAATTCTTTGTTTAGAAATTTTATTGGTAATAATAATTCCAAAATTGAAAATAAATATGAATATTTCTTTCTAATAGGATTCAGAATCTATAACATAATATTTTGCTGCTTAATTGTAAAGAATCTGTAACTTGTGGTTTTTGTACTATTACAACATTTTATGTTTTTATAGTTTTTATATTCCCGGAGGGTTAAAAAAATTTGGCGATTTCAGATTACATTTGGCGAATGTGTTGGCGAAAACTTAAAAAAAAGCCAAAGCAACCGCTGTTTATTATGTAGGCCGTGTGTTTCATTCAGTGGAAGTGAAAAATGTCCGATGGGTTTTTTTCTCTTATCTATATTATGCAAATGTATGTAAGTGCTAATACCGCTGACAAAGGCCGAATTGTGCGTTGGCTTATGCGAAAATGTATTAAGTCGCTGCATCCTTTATATTCTTACAGCATCCATTCAAACAATCGTACTAGATCATGTGAGCAAGAAATAATTGAGTCGTACGATGGAAACCTTGCATTTTATTTAGATAGCTGTATTAGATGGAGATACGAAGAAAATGACGCCTGGAGTCACTTGATATCCACTTTAACATAATTAGCACGAAATTACGTTTTAAAAACCACTGAGTCTGCATTGCGTTTTCAAGTGTGTGCTTCCAGTCTCGGGACAGCTTTGCTGGAAAACTCGCTTATCTCCGACTAGAAATCTGAAGATGAAATATACATCGCATATTTCTTGAAGACGTATGTAGGCAGCCACGTAATGCTTTTGTGCGTTTTATACGTACATTGACGTATCTCATTAACACGACAGTTTTTTTTTAAACAACAAAATGATTATATTGGTAATGATAAACTGACAGTGCGCAATTTTTTCTCGTTTGTTTTTATTGTGTATGTGTGTTTCATGGCGATGAGGGGATTTTTTTTTTTTTTTTTTGTCAGACCTTTGGCTAATTTAAGAAACGTGCACAAACGGGGAATGGAAAAAAATCATTATTTCATACCTTTGTGTCGGCGTATTGTTCAGGCATGCTCTGCTGTTGGTAGAGACCAGACTATAAAAAGAAAGAAAAACGAAGAAACTTTCCTATTTTTAGTATTCATGCATTTTTACCTTTTAGTATGATCATGAATTTTCAAAATTATTACGTTTTTATGAGAAATTAAAATCAGAAAGCAAAGTATATACGATTAAATCACTTGTCATTATTGTGTAAACATCCGTTGTTTAGTATGCTGTCTTTTTTTTTAGTGATTACTATTTTTCATGAAAAGCCGCCAACAGGTTTTTTATTTTTGGCTTTCATGTGGAATGATCAAAAGTGTTTAGAGTTGATTCGGGTGCTTTAACACAAATGTGTGAACAATGTCCTATAGGCTTCGAACGAATTCGTCACAGTTTTCCTCGAAAGAGACACTCTAGGCCAGGGGTGCACAACCTTTTTATAAGTGGGGGCCAAGTTTATTTTTACATAATAAGTGGCGGGCCGCAAGTTACCTTTTCACATAGGCACTTGCCAAACGCTACCGCTAAAGCTAATTTTACTATTATCCGAATAACCTATTTTACCAGCAGACAAAAAATGTGTTTCAATACCATTTTTGTGTCCTCTAAATGGTTTAAATCCATTTTTGAAGTTTTTTGGCAAATTGCGTTATTAAGTTATCAAATTACTGATTTACAATCAACTTACTCCTAATTGGAAAAGGTTTAGGGGTATATAAAATAAAATAATACTATCACAAGGTTGTAAAATTTTTATTTTTACAAAAAACAGAATTCTTAACATCAAAGTATATAAAAAATTAAAATCAGTATATCGTCAAACTGACCATCAAATCAAGTAGTAGCCTAATGCTCCTAATGAGATGCTTGGCATTGTTTATTTTTCAATAGTCTGTCAATATCAGGTTCAATGTTAGAGATGGTAATGCGCAAGTTTCCCTCCAATAGTGTATCACTTAAACGGGAACGACACTTTGACTTTATTTGTTTCATCAAAGAAAACTATTGCTCGCATAAGTAGGTACTTCCAAACAACGTTGCCGTTTTTAAAGCATGATCTTTGAGCAATTTCATTTCTTTCGGTAAGTAATTTTTGTAAAATTCTAGGAGAGAAACTTCAGAGTATTTTGTTTTTAACTCATTGTTACACTGAAGATCAATTAATTCCATCTGGAAATCTAGTGGCACTGACGCAACGTCAGTAGTGAATGGTAGAGAAAACATATCAAACAAAACCTCAAATTTTCTTATATCTTCAAATCGTCTTTTGAACTCATTGTGAAGGTCCACTACAAGAGATGCATATTTAGCCACATTTACATGGAATTCAGAACTTTCAACAAAACTTTTCATTGTTGGAAAATTTGCTAGTTAACGAAACATTTTTATAATTTTCTTATTTCAACTAGGGCCTACAATAATGGGAAAAAATCTCATCATTCACAATATATATATTCACGTTTTCAATAGTATAAAATATTTATCCGCGGGCCGCATAAACTGACTTTGAGGGCCGCGGGTTGTGCACCCCTGCTCTAGGCCAATGTTTCTGAACCTGTGTTCCACGGAGATCTCCTTGCAGTTTCGCTGAAAATTTGAAAAATTTATCTGTTTTGCAATGACAGTAACGTAAAACAACTGAAAAATTTTAAGAAACACTACTGCAGGTAGATTTACATTGAGAGAGCAACGCTGCACTGGAGTTGTTTTACTGTTTACTGGCTGTAAATAAATTTTAACCTTTTTGCGACGTGTATTTCTCAAGTATTTGTGTTACGTACTCTTTGTTCATATTTAGTTCTTGGCGATTCAACAATGAATTCCTGTCGCAATTTTGATTATAATGAAGTTGAGATTTCGTTAGTTAAAAATATGTACGAGTATTTATTTGAAAGTAATAAAAATATAACTTTTTTTGGAAAGTGTTTGAAAAATATTGGAGGGGCACGCACTAAGTTACGCCTATGCTTCGCGTCTATCTCCATCCATCCGTATAGAACGCTGTTATTGGTTAAACTTTGGGTCAGACTAGAAGAAAACAACTGATACTGCCAAAGTTTATTGTAATCAGCATGTTCAGGGACCTATTCCCAAAAATATTCCAAAGCCACGTGGAACCTCGAGAGCTCCAGCGAAGGTGCCGAGTCCACAGACAGACTGTTATTTATTTTCAGGTGTGATGTATGTTATTGTCACCAAGGGAGTAAATATTGTACCGGGAATAACTGGAAAATTTTTGTGTGTTCGTACCTCTGCTCAATTCAAAAAATAGTCTTTTGCAGCTGAGAAACATAGGAAATCGGAGCCACGGTATTTTGTTTTCCTAATTTTTCCAGTAATTTTTGGAAGTGGTGCTATTGAGTCTCGACGACTTCCAAACATAAAGAGACATCGGGAATACCTTACAGCATATCATTCTTACACAGAACAAGATAAGCACGTTTTTTTTTTGTCGGAAGATATCTTAAAAACAGATCTGGTAGACCCCAATTTCTTCCTAAATTCAACAATACGCAGATCATTAGTGCCATCATGAACAATGTTTGTAGCTGCCTGGGGTTGGGGGTGCCCTCCTAGGGTGGTCATCCTTTCAGAGTAAATTCATGCTCTGAGTGGCGTACAAATAGAAATGTACAACGTGTGAATAAATTTACTGAGCATTGTAAGTGAAAAAGAAAGTTATGCTTTTTTCTTGTATTTTCTTATTTAAAGATTTAGTCGCATGCAGTATTTCGCGTAGCTATCCACGGTACACACTAAAATACTCTGTAAAGTATGTACCCTTCATGTGCAGGAATGGAATAATTATCCGAAACAGCGGAGAGAGGTATACAGAACAATATGCGAATGTGCCTAACCTCTGTGATCTTTCTGAATACGCCGAAGGGATGAAAAACTTATTAATCATCTTTGTGCTCTGTCGCAGAAAGCACCTCTGAGCGTTTAACCTTGAACGGAATTTTTCCAAGCCCTATCCCGAAAACATCTTCCTACTGTTTTGCTCAGTATCTGCTACTCATATGTTGTGCTGGTTCGTTTTTCATTCTGCATTTCTGCGGAGTGCTGTGTTGTTGGCGTTCACACGACTTTTAAGTTCCCCTCGAGTGTTTGGTATTTACCCACTTTTCATATTTTTAGTAAAATTATTTGAAAAACTGGAGGTTCGAATGAAACACAAGGTCATGACGTTAGAGAGATAAGTTCCCTCCGCTTGTGACGTCACTCTCATGTTACACTGACCGATACGTCAGTGTCGTGGCTGACGTCACACATGGCAGCATTGGAAACCAATAGGAAGGCTTGGTTTCCGCGTGACGTCACTAAAAGAGGGAACTCATCTCTCTAATTTCATGTCCTTGTGTTTACTAGACGGCCTTGGCTGAAGGCGTTCTGAGAAAGCACCTTCCTATTTTTAGCATGACCATGAATTTTCGAAATCATCTGTGCTTCGTGCTATGCGACCTGTGGCACGGTTTTGTTTTGTATCAGGTTGCCTCTGAAATTAACGGTACTTTCCAAAATGGCCGCGAAACCATTCATAGTTTCGCACTCTTTCACACGCCCATAAACCGGAAGTTCATTGCTCTCGCAATGTGTAGTTGCGTTTTTTCTGCAAAGTAATTGCCAGATCGGCTTCATTCTTCTTTTGGCGAGAAGTTTTCCGAGTGTAAACGAAATACCTTTATAATCTCATTCGGATTTTGCCGCTCGTAAGAATAGTTTCCTTTTATGTCTACCTTGAAACGTTATTCTTTCGTATAAACCTGCTGTCTTAATTGTGCTTATCAGGGTTTTAATCTTTCCTGTGATGCAAACTCAGATCGTGACGTATGCGCTTTGTTAATGTGACCGAAATAGGAGTGTTGCTTGTTTTTTTGCAGTGGTAACTTTTTTTTCCCTCGTTCTAGCTGTTTCAATGCTTCCTCTTTGCTAAACTTCTCCATTAAGATTCCTGAGACCGCAGGGCCTGCTGATACAGTGCAAGTTCCCCTAGTTTCCATCGAAATCGAACCATTTTTATATGTACCCCATAGAGTACATCTTCCCTATGCTGGGCTCTTTTCCACCTCTTTCGAATATCCATTCTAACATTGTGAAGTATTTAAATCCAGTTTTATGTATATTATCGTTTATTTAGGAGCTATGCTTCATTCACTGTATAGTTTGTCACGAGCGCATTTCAAACCTGTCAGGAAATGCAGTAGCGTAAGCAATAATGTATTATTAATCATGCGTAATTGTAAACATTTCAATGGTTGATCCATTTACCTGTTTGATGAATTTAAGGGATAGTATTATGAGAAATATAAGTTAATTTGTAAAAATGTGGACGGGAAGCTTATCGTTATTAAACTCCATAAAATCTGAAATTAAAGTAAAAATGTATAATGATTATCGCGAGAATCATTGTGCATTTTTAGAGAATCATTGTACATAAATGGGCCTTACCCATTTATGGATCACTGAACCTGCACAACGATTGCAAGCAGCACATTTTTTTACAAATGAAGTCTATAGATGATTTTCAATGATATGAAAGAGATGACTTATGAATGGAATAAATCACTGGGGAAAATTCTTAAGTTTTGATCAACGGAGAGATTTACTAGGGTCATATTTATTTAGACAGATATCATAGGTTAGAGGTGTGGCGACGAGAGGAGCAGTTTGTCCCCGTGCGCTTGTCTACGGGGACTACGAAAAGGTTCGAATGATGTTGCTGGTAAAGTTGAAAATGCGCCACGGCAAATAATTTTATAACATAAAGTTTTCACATGTACAAAATTTTTTTGCAGTTCGATGTTCACCTCTTTTTTACGCTTTCCAACCGTAGGTTGAAGAAGCGAATATGTTCCAGCTTTGTCCGTCTGTCCGTCCGCACGATAACTCGCATAAAAATGGTTCGATTTCGATGAAATTTTAGTATGTGGTAGGGGGCAACCTGGAGACGAACCTTACTGAAAATGGGCTAGATGGGGTCAAAGGTCAGGACATAGCAGCGGGATCCATTTCATTTCCCTTATGCGTCATAACTTGCGTAAATATGGTTCGATTTCAATGAAATTTTAGTATGTGGTAGGGGACCACCTGGGAACAAATCCTATTGAAAATGGGCGAAGTAGGGTCAAAGGTCAGGACATAGGAGCGGGATGCATTCCATTGCTCTTATGCGTCATAACTTATGTAAGAATGCTTCGATTGCGACAAAACTTTATCATGTTCCGGAGATGTACTGAACCAGTTCTGTTGAATATCATCGAAATGGGGTCAAAGGTCAGGATACAGGAGCGAGATTTATTCCACAGCCATTATCCTCATAACTTGATTGAAAATGTTTCTATTGCGACAAAACTTTAGTATGTTGTTCCGGAGGTATACTGAACCCGTTCTGTTCATCATCGGCACAGGAGCGAGATTTATTCCACAACCATTATTATCATAACTTGATTAAAAATGCTTCTATTGCGACAAATCTTTAGTATGTTCCGTAGGTATACTTAACCAATTCTGTTTAATTTAATCGAAATGGGGTCAAAGGTAAGGACACAGGAGCGAGATTTATTCCACAGCCAATATCCTCATAACTTGAGTAATGACTTCTTGTATGTTGGAAAGCGTATCATGGCCGCCCCGGTGACGCAGTGGTCTAAGCGATGGCCTCTGATCATTCGTCCGAAAGGGCTCCGGGTTCGAATCCTGGTGAGGCATGGATGTTGTGTTTGTCTTACGGCACTGGCTCTCTCCCTTCCCTGGAACCAATGACCCTAAATTAGGGACGGGCGACTGCTTATAGCCCATTGAGTTGCTCACGGTGGTCGTTAAACCTCCAATCGAAAAGAAAAAGCGTATCGTAATCATTGCATTGCATGATTCTACTAACTTGTTTTTTTGTTTGTTTGTTTCGGAGTTAAACGACCACCATGAGCAACTCTGAAAGCAATAGGCGGGCGCCCGTTCCTAATTTGGGGCCAATGGTTCCAGGGAGGTGTGAGGGTGCCTACGCCATCAGCCAAATACACCACCCATTACTTACCTGGGACTCGAACCCGGGTTCCGGACAAATGGTCAGAAGCCAGCGCCTCAGACCGCTGAGCCACCGGAGTTGCGATAAATTTTCTGTTTTTGTTTTAAATTTATGGCTTTGTTAGGTGCCCCTTGATTGGGCTCAGCAAGCATTCATAAAATATACTCTTTTTTTTTTCGTTGTCTAATGTAAATCAAAAAATTTAAGCGTATTATGATATGACATACAATTTGCTTTGAATAAACTCTCATAATATATTCAATATAGAAATACAACAAACTTTTTTCGGGTTCTTACGATGCTCTAAGTCACTTCCCGAAACCACTTTCTCAAGCGTCTGTGTGGGTGTTTTCTAAAGGAGGCAAATTATATATCTTGCGCCCAGGCGCTAGTTACCTTCACTAAGCCGCTGACGTAGGTGTGGTATTGTTTGATAATTGTATTTCCCGAAATGATAAAATATGCTGATAGTGGACGGAATAACGGGAGCACTTGCACTCGTATAACAATCAAACTTTCATTCTGCTGATAATGTGAACAAAATTATAGGTAGTTGACCATGTTACATCTGTGTTGCACTTTATTTATTTTTTTAATCTACATAAACTTGCTGTTAAACTATTTCAAAAATTAAACACCAAAGACTAAGACTTTACCCGTATCGACGAGGCTTTTGCTTCTTCTGAGTGCTGCAGTATGTACGGTAATGACGGGGGAGGGGGGGAGAGAAAAGGGAAAACTTGCGAAAAAACTTAATTTCTTCACTACAGCTGAAATAAAATTATAACTATACGAGAGAAAAAAGTTCCTCGTAACTGTCTTCCAAAATTTAAGTTAAAAAACAAAAAGTTAAAACTGCGTGGGATTTCGTTTCAGATAGAAAACGTTAAGTACCTACGGTTAGGGTCACTTTTTTTGAAAAAAATCAAGAATGGGTAATTTTTTTTTTTTAGGAAGGCTAACACAAACACACAAACGTTGAAAAAAATTATATCAATATAAATTTTTAAGAAATTGGGAAATTTGTGAAATAATTTAAGGAAATATGTCGTTTACGGTAAACCCTCTAAATAAAAAAGTTACAGATATATGATGGTATTTTTTGCATGAGTATATGCGCATGACTATTATCTATACAGTGAACTAAAAGGTAAGTGATGTTCCTGACCACTGTTGAGATACACTCATTCTTACATGCATTAGCGTGAATTTTCGACAAATTTCTTCACTATGTTGAATGTAAATAGCTATAACCTAACTTTGAACTAACAAACAGCAAAACTTTTAGTTCATTGCATGCACAACATTGTAAGAAAGATGTGTACCAAGTTTCATCAATTTATTTACATACCTTTTGCAGTTATCAGGTTTTCCATAAAGAGTTCAGGACGAAAATCTCATCTTGCAAAAACTGCGATTAAATTTTAAAAGACACAGTTTTGATGGGATGAAAAGTATGTTTATGTTTGCCACACCCTCAAACATAAGTTGCATCACATAAGTGTATGCAAGGTATTGCCAGATCCGTAAAACCTTGTACAAAATTTTTTCTACTACAATTTTATGCACGAATAGTAAGACTAACCTAATTATTTCCCAACTTCCAGCCTTTCAAGTGTCACTTCCTGTTCGTTTGACATGTGAGTTTAGATATTCCGATTGCTATAACTCTGTATCTATTCATCGTAGACAAGAAACAAAGGCAGTTTTGAAATCCTAAAGAATGGGGCTTTAAAATGAACGGATTTTTACAAAATGTGAAATTTGGCCCTAAACGACCTTTTCTACGTAGCGGGATATTCACCCTAAACGACCTTTTCTACGTAGCGGGATATTCACCCTAAACGACCTTTTCTACGTAGCGGGATACCTTCTAATATAGGTAACGCTATTCAGATGAAAAGAAAAGAAAAAAAAAACCCTGCATTCTTTAGTACCCCGAGTGCTACGTCACGGGACCAGGATACTGAAGAATACAGTTACATCGTAGACAAGAAACAAATGCAGTTTTGGAATCCTAAAGAATGAGGCTTTAAAATGAACGCATTTTAACAAAATGTGAAATTTGACTCTAAACGACCTTTTCTACGTAGTGGGATGCCTTCTAATATAGATAACGCAATTCAGATGGGGGGGGGGGGGTCATTCTTTAGTACCTTGAGTGCTACGTCATGGGACCAAAAATTACGGGGGGGGGGGAAGGAATGAAAATTCCAGTTTTGGGTTCTAAAATTAAAAGAAAATAATAAATCTATTTCAGCTGAAGCTGTTTACGAAATAAGTAAATAAATAAATAATTGTGTCTGTGAAGTGGCCTTGAAAGAATGGGGAGTGCGGTAGGGGAAACTGTTAAAATTGTGGGAAAATTCCACTTCCGAGTTTCAGAACTGAAAGCAAACAGTAAATTTAATTTCGATAAAGCTTTTTGGTGGAAGAGGTGTGTGCAACTATGAAACTTTCAAGTGCTTGTTTTTTTTACAACAGAATAAATAATTCTGTGAAGGTGCAATTTTTTTGCAACGCTGAATGACATTGTGAAGCGGCAGTTTTAGCATGGAATAACTTTGTCAAAATGTCGATCTTAAGTTAAAAGACTGAGAAGGTGCAGAACAGGTGGGACGCAACGGGTGGGTTTCACTCCACCCAACTTTTCTTTTTGAGCGCACCCCGTTAGGCAATGGGTGGGCTCAACGGCGTGAGCCCTGTAGGAAGGACACAGCAGTCATATATATTCTATAAAATCCATCGTTTTTCCAAGTTTATTACGAGAACTTCAATAAACGCACTTAAATTTTTCGGATTTATGAAATACTGTCAACAAATTTGTCCAGAGCCTTTTATTGAATTCATCTATGTGTATAGGAAAAACTGTAGTTTCTTGCCAAGGACAAATCAACGAACAAACGCTGAAGTGATAGTGTCATTTCCATAACGCCTAAACTCTGAAACATGGCGAAAGATGAGCACTGGGAGTTAGACGTAGCCAAAAGGGAACGTGGAAATACTTCATAGAAATTTTATTATATAAAATGAATTTTCGGTTAAATTCATTGGTGCGTGCTGTTCTGTGAAATGGAGGGAATCTTCTGAGTGAATGTCTGGGAAAGTAGTAGAAAGGCATCATTTGTAATTATAAGTTTAAAAGTTGATATTTTTATCAGGTTACAAATTAAAAATTTCGAACAGCCTTATGATAGCAGACATTACAAAATAACGTAAGTAAACTAACGTAAAGAAATTGGAAGTTGAGGCCACGGAGGTTCGTGCCCCCGAGTATTATGTACATTGAATGAATACTATTATTGTACATGCAGTACGTCTTTTTTGTTCGGACTAAATCATCGGGGTCGAATTAAATCTATATGAAATGGATTTTTTGTCAGAATTTCGGCCAGACACTTCAAAAAAATAAGGGCCCGCCGTGTTCGATACTTAGTCCCTTCCCCAGCTCTGAATTGCTGGCGCTGTCAGAGGTGCCGAAATTGGAAAACGTTGTCAAAGTACCCCAAGATAGACTGCTGTAGTCGAAATAAAGTCCCCAAAGTATCTAGTTAAAGTTGTGATAACAGTTTTAAGAAAAGGCTAAAAAAAAAAAATAAATAAAGAAGAAGAGATTTCTTTTAATTATGTAGTGATATTTTCAAGGGAAAAATATGACGTGTTTGCGTAGTAAATGGTAACCGTATAAAACACAGGTTCTCGTTGTCCGTTTTCTTATTTTTTGAAATATCCTGTTTTTTTTTTTTTTTTAATAGGTTGTTGTCTTAGAGAATTCCAGTGTTGATATGTTGAAACAGTTGGCAAGTTTTCGTGACTCTTATTTAGTCCATATTGTAATGAATTGTTGAACTCCTGGTTAGTTATACCGGGTGTCCGAAAAATAACTGCACTGAAAGTAACACTTACCATGTCGAACTGGTTCCTACAGAAGGTGTTTGAAATGGGCCCCACGGACCACCAGACATGTCTGCACCCGCTTGTGCATGTTGGTGAAGGACCTCTCTCAGGGTATCTGAATATGTGGGGGGCGGGGGCATCCAGAACACTGTCAGTTTCCCAAAACTTCGCTATGAGCTGATATACCGCATTAAGGTGGGGGACGTCTGCATCACGAAATTTCTTAGCGAACTGTTTTTGCACTTTGTCCGTTACTTGTCGTCATGACGAAAGATATGCTCCACCAAAAACCCTCTCTGTTCAACCGTCAACACCATTGTCCTTGTTCAGAGACGAGTGATCAGTCGACACGTCTGACTCCGTCGACCAAGCGCTCGGGAATGACCTTCGCTCGGAATCACAGCTGCACTCGCCTCGGGGTAAGAAGACATGAAGGTTACCAGTCACAGAGCAGCACTTCCACTTGGCAGGTCACTTCTACTGTAATTCCATTCACAATTTATTATTATATTACTGCAATTCGTACATTCAGTGCACAGTCATTATTTGGACACCCTGTATTATTTACTCCAGTAGTAAATTTACTGATTTAACTATTCACTTGCTTTTAGAATACTTGCTCTTATGGTATTAATAAAGCTGTTTTATTGTTCGAAAGAACTATGTTAAGCTTGGAGAAAAATGCAGATTTAAATTAAAAAACAAAACAAAAAAACCTCGTGAAGTTATGGATAAAAGTTTGCTTATCATTATGTTGAAAAAGAGAATGAAATGATTATCTTTTCTGAGAAAAAAATATTATCTTTTCCCAATGATTTGATAAATTTTTCCGAAGAAAAGTTTTCAGTGAATCAGCATTTTCTCCTCAAGTTTCATAGACTTCTTTAGTATAGGAATGTTCAGTAAATCTTATCTTCTTGCTTAATGTGGCTTTGAAGCTGGTCATAATTTCCATTTATTCGTTTATTCTTGTGACGGGAGTAGGATTGTTCCAATTGTGTTTTCATAGTATGACTATAGATAATGAAATTATGGAAATGAAAATAAGGGTGAGGTCGATGTATTTAACGAGCGCAACGTTTTTACATAATTTGAGCACGAACTTCACAGGATTTCAGAGCTCCAGTGCGGTGCGGTATGTTTATGTACATGTCCAGTTTAATGTAATTTTATCTTTCGGAAGGGGACGTTCGTTTGCAGCACGGATTTAATAATGTTCAACAGGAGTAATAAAACTTAAGCTATTAAATAATTAAAAAAAAACTTGTTGTACAAAATTTAAAATATAAGTGATGCGAAATGTAGAACTTTGGCCAAGGAGATGGTTATGTCCACGAAAAATATCGTTTACTTTTCAGAAATAATAAACATTACCGCCAAGGAATGTAAAAAAAAAAAAAAAACGCACGGTGTATATTTACTTTCAGACAGATTTTTTCCAGTGTGTCACATAGAAAGAGAGATCGTGAATGCAAATCCATATTTAGGCGCTCTAGCAAAAAAATTGTGTACGAGGAGAAGCTGAAAGCTGCAGGAAGTGGTTACACATGTTCTTGAATCATTTTTCCCAATCTGTCTTGTTGATGTAGATGTGTCATGGCAAATGCAAATAAAATTTTTCCCTTCCCAGGGGGAAAAGAGTTTCATAAAAAGAAGGTGGGGGAAATATCGATGTTCATATCTATTTGATTCAAAATGTTTTTTTCTGAGAAAACTTCCTGAAGCGGAGTCTGTCCGCAGAGTGCCACATGCGGGCTAAACTGTACTGCAATGTTGTATTTACCAATCTCGAGAACTGGAACTAATTATTTCAATGTATATAGTGATTTTTGTGTTATCCAACTTTTTTGGTCTTAATAAAGCTTCCTGTTGAAGAGCGACAGCTCGGCGCTTTTAAATTTACGTTTTACGCCTTTAAAACGGGTTAGAGACTTCATGTACAATAAAACTTCCAATTTAGGAACGCTCGCGATATTTGTTTTTGGTCGTAAAAGGAAAGTGTCCTTAAAAAAAAGTTTTACGTTATTTGTAGATCATAATTTTTTTGTTTTTTTTGTTTGGAGGTTTAACGACCACCGTGAGCAACTTAGTGGACTATAAGCAGTCGCCCGTTTTTAATTTAGGGCCACTGGTTCCAGGGAAGGGACAGAGCTAGTGCCGTAAGACAAACACAACATCCACGCCTCACCAGAATTCGAACCCGGACCCATCTCAGATGGAAGCCATCGCGTTTAGCCCACTGCGACACCGGGGGGTGGGGGTGGAGGTCATATTACGTAGAAATAAAAAACTCCCTTACATGTTTCTCGCAATTGTTAACGCCTTTCGTTTACTAACCATAGGTAAAAGTAATCACATACACGATTTGAAACTCATAAGCAATGTAGCAGAAGTGAAATGTCAGCTTGGCTGGAAACACTGACACCTCCTTCCCACCGGCAGCCAGGTGGTGAGAAGCGCTGGTTTGTTGCTAATCGTCCGAGTTGGGCCGAGGTTCTACTCCCGGTAAGGCAAGGGTGGGGGTGCATGTCTTGCGGATCTGGCTGTTTCGCTTTCCTGCAAATAGTAGCCCTAAATTAGGGACGGGTGACTTCTTTATAACCTCAGAGATTCCCACAATGGTTGTTAAAAAAAACGAAATAAGTAAACAAATAAAATAGTGGTGACTTTTATCGAGTCAAGCCCAATGGTTTGGGACAATTCATTCCTCACACGGAAGAAGATTGGTCAAGGACGCAGCAGCCGCCGGCGCCGTTTCTTACGAAGTACTAAGAATACATGAAAGTTAATGTCATACGTATTACCATTACCCCGGCAGTAACTCGGAGTTTCTAATGTATATTTGAGATGTTCTTATTCTGATCAGTGTCCTCGTCGGTATCTTAGAGAGTCCGCAAAAGAGAGTGGGGGAAATAACAGCGCATGCCGTTCCGCAGGGATTGTAGACAGTGACCGTAACTTGAAGGGGCCCATGATTGATTCAGTTACAATACAATAGATTTCTATTGTATTGTAAATGAATCTGTTTCGCTTCCACAGATATTTCTTTTTCGTCTGTCAACGTCAAACTAAAGACACTCATTCGGCATATTGCGGTTTAAATGAGTTTCTGTAAATTTTCAGCCTTTGTGTAGTTAGTCGCTTCGAGCACGAGCAGTTATCCGTACAGCTGTGTGTGTGTGTGTGTGTGCGCGCTTGTGATAATTAGAATTGATTTTTGAATCACAGTGCAAGAAGTAAACTTAAAAACTAACAAAAGTTTATTAAGTATAGAGTTCATTTGTTAAATTTCAACTTTGCATATATTATTGCTTTCCTGTGGTATACACGTGTATGCTTTGTTATTCTCCCTAGCACTAACGATACAATGCCTTTTGTTGGAAGCCGGAGTCACTTAGGAGGAATTTGGTTCTGTCGTTTAAAGGTTGGCTCGTAGGAATGAATGGGAAGTGAATGCCCGGAAGAAATAATTTTTCACATCTACATGTAAAGCACATACGCAATATTGTCGGCTTATAAATACGGCGGTTTTTTTTTTTTTTTTTTTACTGTATTCATGTCGCCTTACTTCAGAAAAATTGAAAATTACATAACCCTGGAGCGGGAATCGAACCCGCAGCTCACACTTAGCTTCAGTTGGTTGAAACTTCCTTGTCCTGGGTGTAATTGGTAGGTAGCATTCTGGAAGGTGAATCGGGAGATGCAGATTCGTTGGATTTCTGTTCCAGGACAATGTAATTTTTAAGTTTTTTGAAGCGAAGGATACATGAATACGGTAAAAAAAAAAAAAAAATGCTGTATTTATATGCCAACCATGTTGCGTAAGGCTCAGGTTGGAAATTGGGTCTTTCAGCGTGTACTGAATGTGTCGAAATAGCGTTAGGCGAGAAAGCATACCAATTTTTTTTTTGTCTATATCATCATCATCATCATCATCATTGTCAACCATTATCAATCCACTGCTGGACGAAGGTCTCCCCAAGTTTCCTCCACAACGGTCTGTCTTGTGCCAGTCTCCTCCATTGTCTATATATATACTCAAATTCGTAGTTGGCGATATATTAGTGTATGAAACTTTTCAAATGACATCCTAAAAAAAGGGAAAGGCTCGTTTCATGCACTGATAGAAGGCGAGAAGACTTGTGTGGCTCTGTAACATATTTAATAACTGGAATTTTTAGTGATTTTATCAAACCATTTGGTCGTGTGAATAAACTGTTGTCTCAACCTTAAGGTCAGCTGAGAAGTCACGTTTCGAATCCTCAGCAGCTGACGCGTCTAATTGAGTTTCCCCACTTACGTTGACCTTTGTCCTTCGACCACTTAGTGACAGCTTGTTTCTGCTCACGACGAATGTCTTTTTTTCTCGCCTTCTCTTTAAACTTTTCGTGCTGTCCGACAATCATCAGTTGCTTTGCTTGAAGATGAGGCATTTTGAATAGGAGGATGTATTCACTCAGTGAAGCAGCTGATCTGTGTGAAATTTGATTATCTCAGATATGAGGATCATCTCATTTAATTTAAAGCAGTTAATATTTGAATTTTTATGATCTCCGGTACCACTTGGGTAAAACAAAGTGCATAATTTTTATGGTAGAAGGGACATTGGCACGAATGCGACCCGTGTTTTGATTAATTTTTAACTTTTTAGTAATATTACAGGAAGCACTTTTTAGAAATAATTACTTGTTCATACCCCGTCGCTGTGCATCCCGATCCCAAGCAGTCCCTTCTGCGATCGCCCGGCCTTATTTCTTTGGTAAAGTTTTTGCTTTATTAATCGTTTTGGTTTTATAGCACTTCTTTAAATGAATTCTCTGCCTACAAAAATTTCCTGAAATTCAGACGGATTCCTTTTGTAAATTAACGAAGTACAGTATATTCCTGATTCAACCTTTTCCGTGAAATGGCTGGGCAAAAAACCTGAATTTCACTGATTTTTGTACGCCAGAAAAATTCTGAATTTTCAGAAACTTTTGCGCGATTCTTTTCTTATATCAACGGTAAATTGTCGTTTTTAAAAGGTGTAAATGGAAAGTTAAAATTTCAGAAACCTTTTCGCAATCCCTTTCGTTTACCAAGTGAAAAATTCTGTTCTGTGAAAGTGATCGCGTGCTAAAAAAACTCAAAAAACATTGAATTATCAATGTCTCGAGTTCTATTTATCCAATCTACAAAATTCGAATTGAAATCTTAATATCACAGCAAGTTGAGTTTGCGTATTAATTTAATTTGGCGCAATTCGAATATTAATTTGCACGCTTTAATCATTTTTTACTCTTTTAATTTAACAAACTTTCCGTGTTTAGTGCTGATTATATTATACATTTTGCAAAATATCGATCTATCTAAACGCTCTAACCTACAAGAAAAACTGAAATCTTGAGATGTCAAAGTGAGCAAAATTGCATCTAAAAACAGATGTCGCCCCAACAAGCAGCACATTGTCGAGAATTTACATAGTTCCGATTTGTAATTCCAGATGTCGCATTATTTTGTTGAAAATTTTTCTGTATGAAGGTTAAAACTAACCGTCAAATAGGACAGTCTAATTAACAAGCCGTGAAGGGAATAACAAGTGTGCCGGAGAAAAAGTCATTACACGCGAAAAATCAAAGCAAAAGTTATTAGGGTAAGGTTACACGAAAGCAACTGGACTACAAGGAAAATCGATACACAACAACAAATATTTTACACAGAATGGAGGTCTTTTGAAAAATGGAAATAAATGGCATATCATTTTCAGTTCTAACATGAATGAGTTCTTACTATGTAAGTTTTTCCTATATTTCTTTACAGAAATCTGGAGTCTATTTGATTTGTTTTCAATCTGCTTCAATTAAAAATTTCACCCCGTCTTAGAACGGGCAGCATCCCCTATATATTAATATTTATTTAAAGCTTAAAAACAACCGTCCTAGGACGGGCTATACTTGAGGTTTGATTAACTATTAAATTTCAGTTGTCCGTCGGAGGACCTGATTTTGAAGTTCTTTGGTAAGATCGGATATATAGTGAATAGCATATCGCATGATATTTAAGTTAATGTGGCAACGGGTAGTTCCCGCTCCCCTTATTTTCAGGAATTTTTCGTGAATTCACATTTATTTTTTACAGTGTACCGTTCTTTGTTAATAAAGTGAAATAATAGCATACCGTTCTTCGTTGTTAATGTGTCCATTTCCACATATGTATGAACAGTATAACAAAATTTTCACTGAACATCATTGTAAATCTCTAAGGAACATTGGATATTGATTCATAGTACATTCAACAATTTCGTTTGATTACAGTTTGAAGAATAACGGATGTTACTCACCTAGCAAAAATTCATCAGAAAATTCTCGGCATATATGATCTGAATGTCGTGGCACCCCATGAAGTTAATCACAAGACAATGCTCGCAAGCTACATGAATGCGTTTACTGTTATTGTTCACTGTAATAAATAAGTGGTGTGAATTCACGGAAAATTTCTGAAAATAACGTGCAGCAAAATTGCCGGGAAGTATCCGTCTTTTAACGGAATTTCCGTTTTCAAAAGTGCCCGTTTTTTTTTTTTTTCCGTATTTTCCCATATTTTCCGTAGCCAGTCATTCCGTTTATTTCAGAAAAGTCCGTTTCAAGATCTTTTGTATTTAGACAGAAATTTCGCGAAATCGGAAACACAGAATTTTTAACCCTACTCCAGATAAGGCTTTTGTTCCGGTATAGGGAATCGAACCGAGGCCGATTGGGTTTACCAAAGCCGCGCGTCTTAACCACTGAGCCAGAAAGTCTTAGGAGCTGCACTCACGTTCAACATATAACTAATTTCGCGATAATTTTCTTCCCTTTATTAATGTGAGTGATTTAGTCATTTAATTTTCTGTTGGAGCTCATTTTTTTGAATAGGTTTGTAATAATTTTATTTTTCTGTAGAAAGATTTAAATCACAAATTATGTATTTTTTTTCATCGTGATTTTTCGAAGCAACGCAATGCTTTGAAACTCGTGACCTTCGTAAACCGACAATGCTATTAAATTATCTTTAAGAAAAGGTGAAATGTACCTCTTTATATACTAACGTGTTGCCCGTCCTAGGACGGTTGTTTTTTAAGCTTTAAATAAATATTAATATGTAGGGGATGTTGCCCCGTCCTATGACCGAGTGAAATTTTTAATTGAAGCAGACTGAAAACAAATCAGATAGACGCAGGATTTCTGTAAGGAAATATAGTAAAAGCTTATATAGTAAGAACTCATTCATGTTAGAACTGAAAATTATATGCTATTTATTTCCATTTTCAAAATACCTCCATTCTGTGTAAAATATTTGTTGTTGTGAAACAATTTTCCTTGTAGTCCAGTTGTTTTCGTGTAAACCTACCTTAATAACTTTTGCTTTGATTTTTCGCGTTTAATTACTTTTTCTTCGGCACACTTGTTCCCTTCACGGCTTGTTTTAGACTGTCCTATTCGACGGTTAGTTTAAAACTTCATACCTAAGCTTTTTCAACAAAATAATGCGACATCTGGTATTACAAATCGGAACTATGTAAATTCTCGACAATGTGCTGTTGGGGCGACATCTGCTTTTAGATGCAATCTTGCTCACTTTGACATCTCAAGATCTCGGTTTTTATCGTAGGTTAGAGTGTTTAGATAGATCCATATTTTGCAAATTGTTTGGTATGATCAGCATTAAACTCCGAAAGTTAGTTAAATTAAACAAGTAAAAAATAATTAAAGCGTACAGATTAATATTTTTTCGAATTGTGCTAAATTAAATTAATAGTGAAAACGCAACTTGCAGTAATATTAAGATTTTAATTCGAATTTTGTAGATCGGATAAATAGAACTCGAGTCATTGATAATCCAATGTTTTTAAATTAGCACGTGTTCACCTTTACATCTCAGCGTGATCGTGTGCAAACTCAATTTCTGTAATATTAAGAATTCAATTTGAGTTTTGTAGATCGGAAAAACAGAACTTGAGTCATTAACAATTCAATGTTTTTAAATTGGCACGCGATCACCTTGGCATTTAAAAGTGATTGCGTGCTATTATATATAGCAGGCAATCATTTTGACATCACGAGAGCACACACGAATTTATCAATAAGTGATGGCGCAACAATGCAGGCGTTAATGTGACGTCAAGCGTTCCAGAGTGAAGATCTGGGTGCTTATATTATTAATTATTTCAAAAAACTCCTAAATGTAAAATCTACTCTTGATAGCTATAATAGCTTTTGTCTTAAGGGGTCCATAGGCTGATACATATACATTGTACAATCACCTGTACAACGACGTATCCAGTCTGGTGTACAAAATGGGGGAGAGGAGAAGAAATATCCTGTGCCACAATAACCAAAATTCATATGATATGCTATCCACAATATCCAATCAGAACTTCAAAATCAGATCTCTCGACAGACGACTGAAATTTAACAGTTAATCAAACCTCAAGTATTCCCGCGAATCGCTTCTATTATACCGGACATCTTTTGTCATATGGATACAGAAAAAGTAAAAGTGAGAACGGAGTTTTTCCGTTGATATAGTGCGTCGCATAAATATAGAAACAGAACAAATTCTCGAATAAAAAAGAAACAACAACGAGCTGAAATGTACACCTCATATTTATAGCAAAAATAGCATAGGACATGCAGCTGCACAATAGTTTGACGGAAACATAACAATTCCAACGCCAAGTACAAGAAAACAAACAGAAATACGCTGTCTCAAAAATTTAAAGACTTACTAGTTATGAGCACCTCCGGTACGAATAGTGGAGCCGTTGTTCCGAATAACACTGAAAACCCGATTGGGCATGCTGTCCACCAAGTGATGTAAGCGTTCTGGACGGAGTGCGTACCAGCTTCGTTCAATCCGCTCTTTCAATGCCGCCACACTTGAGAACTGCCGTCCATTCGCATACACATCACGAGCGAGGATACCCCAGAGGTTCTTGATAGGGTTCAGATCTGGACTGAGTGCTGGCCAATCCATTACGGCCACATGATGAGTGTTAAACCAGCTTTTCGTTGATGCAGACCGATGGATAGAGGCATTGTCTTGCTGGAACAGATAATCAACACCCGCTAGTTTCGGCAAACGGTAAAAGGTGGCTGCTGAGTATGTCCTGATACGTTTCGAAGTTTTGCCTGCCTTGCAGAAAAGCGATATCCGTTGTCCCACTGAACGCAAAAGCTCCCCAGACCATCACAGATCCCCCTCCTTTCTGTCTACTGAAGAAGGTGCGTGGCTCGCGTCGTAAATCATGCCAGTAACAGTTCCAACCGTCAGGGCCGTCCAAATTGAACTTTTTCTCATAGGAGAAAATAGTTGTGATCCACTTGTCCGTCCAGTGCATGTGGCTGCTTGCTCATAACAATCTAGCTTCCTTGTGGCGCCGCGTGAGGTGTGGTAGACGGCGCATTTTACGGAGCACAATGTTGCGACTTTCCTTGATTCGTCGATGAACTGTGTCCTTTGAAACGGTGACACCAACAGTCCGAGAAACTTGACTTAGTGATAATCTTTGGGATGAAACTAAACGCATGATAGCACGATCATATCGTTTGGTTTTTATTCGAAGCCTTCCAGGCCGTTTTCTGGCAGTTAACGCACCGCGTTTCGATATAGTCTTATAAGTGACTGCCCTACTCTTCCCCATGGCTTTACAAATTTTCGCTACAGGCAATCCATTTGCTCTCAGTCTCCAAATCTTCTGCACCTCCTCACCAGAAAGTTAACTATTGCGTGATCTGACGGCAGGTCCGCTGTCTTTTGTAGGCTGGACCGAATTACGGCCCATGCCCGTGCGTACAACATGATAATTTGTATATCTCTTTTGGATGTGACTACTTTACATAGTTGTCTTTATATTTATGAGACACCTAAAATTACACTATTTCACTTTGTGGTGTTCTTTTCACACAATCCGCCCATCTCAACGGATCGAAACGTTTGTTGTAAGGTTATGTCTAATTAGGTACCACTTCAGCTTCCTACCTATATTCGCATTGCGTTCACGGCGCAAAGTAGACTGTCTCTATATTTATGCGACGCACCTTATACGAAAGCAACTGCGGAAAGGTTTCTGAAAATTCAGAATTTTCCGTTAATACATGTTAAAAACGGCAATTTACCGTCAATACTAGAAAGGAATTGCGGACAGATTTCTGAAAATTCAGAATTTTCCTGGTGTGCGAAAAAATCCGTGAAATTCAGGTTTCTTTCCCGTCATTTCACGGAAAAGACCGTATCAGAAATATGCATCGTTAATTCACGAAAGGAATCACGGAATGTAGCTCGTGAATTTCAGAATTTTTTTTGCAGTGTTATTTACAAGTTGAGAAATTCGTAATTTTATAAAGGCTGTGTAAAATATTACACTTGTTTGTATTCTCAGGTTATTAACATTACTATAGTGTATGTGTTACAAGTATGTACATGTAGCGAGAATACTTTATTGATAAGTCACAAAGCAAAATTTAGACGCAGCATGAAATTCGTGATCTTTCGTCACGTTCAATATTTCAAACTCTTTGTTATGTTCTAACTGAAGGAGTTTTATCTGCACGCTCGAGATGTACTTCAGTTTCGGCAAGTTCCGTCGCGCGGAGGAGCTAAATCCTGCATTCAGTGTGTTTATTTACGCAGTATCGTTATTCAGTTAATTCGAAGAATGCTTTTCGTGTGTTGTGTTCAGAATTTCATAGTTTTTCGTGTTCTTTTTTTTTTCTTTTCTTATGAATGTGCACGTGCGAATGGATTTATTTGCTGTAGGTGTCATCTCAAGAGTTCGTGACAACTGCGCTCGCATCATCATCTGTACTCGGGAAAAGCTAACCTAACTATGCAGTTAAAGCTACGGAGTGTGTACTTCCACTGCATAATATAGTTCCAATTTAAAAACTCTTGTTCAAGCTTGAACTGAGACTAAAAAAAGCACATCGATATACAGTTCTAAATGTCGTGCGAACGTACGTACATAAAAAACAACAACGAATATCTTAGTTTCGGTCGCGTTTCTAATAAATACAAATATTTTTTGGAGAGGTCATTGTCACATCTGTTTTGCTTCAGAGAGGCTATGCAGTATGCACCGGGGGGGGGGTTACTGACAGAGGAAGAGAAGAATTGTATTAGCCTGAGGGTAAGGGGGAGATAATGGCTTGGTCTTTTCTTCGTGATTACTGTTTTAAAATACTCATTCAGAAATTGTTTGTCTGGTGGTCGGCAAGGTTGAGATTTGAGGTGTGGAGTTTGAAGGGGAACAGCATGGTGGAACGCGGGAAGTTTCCTTTTGTCTTACCTTAAGTCACCCTTAGGGGGAAAAGTCCACGACACATGGCACCCCATTAGTGCGCGGAGAAATACTGAAACGCACAAGAGATATCTTGTCGGTAAATCGGTTTTACAGCTTTAGCAGTGTAGTCACGTTAGCTTTGCCCCGAGTTTTGTACATTATGTATTTTTGCACCCCCTTCCCCACTTTTCAAACAAGCGAGCAGTTTTAGTGATATTTTCCTGTAAACCTATTCCTTCAGCTGTCAGACCTTTTAAGGCCTGCAACCTGGCTCTTTGTTAGTGTTTTCAAGGTTCTGTCGCTTGCCTCCTGCTAAAGCAGCTCAGTTGTCAGTTTATGTGGTGTAATGCTGACAGAGGACACGTAAAGTGAAGTTAGCTCGTGAGATTTCTGCCGACTTCAGTTTTCACGGAAGGGAAAGACTTTTTTATAAAGTGCAAAGAAAATAGTAGGGAAAACTGTTGTAGGGATTTCGTGGTGTATGAGGTTCAACAGAATATAGGTAGTATATTCTGTTGAAGTAGGCCCAGTGGCGATCTCCTTTACCGAGAATGCTTCTGGAAGCCCGTTATACCTACCCAAGCATACGCACTCGCATTGATACCACCACCACTGGCCTTGCGTCCCACTTACTCACTCAGCCAACCTCCTACCTTCAGGTCTCCATTCGTACACACAAACAAGCATCATTCAAACAAATTTTAAGGCAAATTTTAGTAGCTGATGTTTTCACCTTTATTTTTCATTTGCACGTTGTTTCATCTGTACCTACTCTTTGACCATGTCCTACAAGGATTGGGAAACGTATGACGCGATTACAAGCCACTGTATTCATATGATCACACAAGGCAGCCTGTTGGTAACAGGCGAGACGAAAGAAAATAATCCGCGTAGTGGCAAAGGTCACGGTAGTGGTGATAGATAGATTGAGTAGACAAATTTTTTTTCATCAACTAGTCGCACATCCGGAATTGCTCCGTTATTTTCTGACTTTAAAATCCTTTCCATCGAAACTACGTAAAGGCAGAATCTACTTAGAACTAAGTGAAACTGCCTCTATATTTTCTCTTCATTCTGTTCCGCGTAGTTCTCCACTGTTAGCTGTATTCTGAAGTTTTTCTAACGACAACACTAATAACTATAGGGCCAAGAGTTTTGATTTTGCATTTTTTTCGGGCTTTACTAAAACGTTGTTGAAGTGTATACAAATGTGTTTCATACGAAAGTAAGCTAATTTAAGTACCTTTGTTAAAGCAGTTTTTCACGATTTTTACGGGATATGGCATTTTCCCAGGTTTTTCGGTCATTTTAAGGCATTTATTTTTGTTGTCATTTTCGAGTCATTATTTTGCATATTTTGGTATTTTCAATAAAAAGAGCTTTTTTTTTCTGGATGAATTTCTCTTGGATGAAGAAGATCGACTCGTTTGATAGCAATGAAGCAGCCATAAAGTTGCGCAGAGGCTACTTTCTGATCGCGAAATATCAGGAAAATTTTCCTACATAACGTCCAAATTTGGATTTTTGCCTGGTGCTAATGTTTTCTTGGAGAAATCAGCAGTGCTATTAGTGCATCAAATAGATTTGACGAAGAGAATTGTGAATAACTTTGACATTGTGACTGTAAAAGTGGGAAAGGCTGTGCAAAAGGAGATTGAGCAAGTTTACAAAAAAATGTAGGGTATGAAAAGCTGTGTTTAATTGCAGATGTGTCGTCGGGTGAAATTTTTTTTTTTTTTAATCTTTTCCGTTGGTGAAATTTCGGAAGACTTTGAACGAAATGACAGTTTATTTTAGGAATGCTGCAGTGGCTTCAGTAGAAGGGGAAAGGAGCTTTTTAATGTTTAAAGCTTTGTTGGTAGACAATAGAAAATCATTTTCTTTTGAAAATCTCTACATGACTTTTGATGTGCATTTCAGTTCTGAACTGACGTAAAAAAAACTTTGCCATGGCAAACTAAAAATATTCAAAAATTTTTTTAGTGAAATTCAAACTTTCAGTTTGGCACAGGAACTGTCAGAAAATGTAAGTTGCGTTTTTATTCTTTTTTCTTGTTTTCCTTTGTAAGGCATATTTTTTTTTTGTTAACAAAAATTGACTTAGTTTGGCATAGAAACTGTAAAAAGTTAAATTGTATTTGTAACGTTTTTTTTTTTTTTTTTTTTTTGTCTTATGGGTCATGTGTTTGTTAGTAAAATAAAGAATTTTAGTTCAGACAGCAACAGTCAATATTAAAATATATTTTTCAGATTCCTTTTGTACTGTTTGATGCACCTCTTCTTTTTTTTAGTTTTGTAAGGAAATTAAAAATAAATGTGTACACTGTATATGTTAGGTCGTTTTTTGTTTTATAGGTCATTCTTTTTTTAGTTTTTTGGGTCATAGATGCATCTTTTATAGGGTATTTTCTAGCAATTTCTAGGTCATAAAAATCCTAGCCCTACTAATAACAGTCCGATTGAACATCGATAAACCTTAGCTTCCCTCACCGTGGGGATGGGGGGCGGAGGCGCCCCAGTCTTGCGCAATATTGTTTGCTCTGATGAAGCCGGACCATTTCTGTTTTAGAAACGTTATAAGCATTCAAATGAAAGTATCATGCGTTAAACGTTGTGCCTGTTGTACATGTTGCAGTTAAATAGCTAGTCATGGTGACGACGAGTGACGTTTTTTTAGCTATATGCTGTAAAAGTTCATGGGCGATTAAAAAAGAAATATTCTAAAATGAGGTAGGAGGAGGAAGATCGCAAAAAAAAAAAAAAAAAAAAAAGAATGTCAGGCGACCTTTCATCCTTTAATCACGTATGTAAACATCTGACCGCATTTCGATCTCTTGGCAGTAAGGTTTTTTTTTAATTATTTTCTTGTTTTTAGTTGTCTTTTGTCAGTAATTTTGCATCTTTAGCATGAGGAAGGTGGACCAGTATGACTTCCTACATTCGTACGTTGCTTGTAAAATGTCTCTTTATCGTGCTTAACTTTGACAAACTTGGTTTAGCCTCGGCGTGTTTGTTCCACGCTACATGTGAGCAATTTTTCACGTGTGTGTGAAAATTTAAATGTGGGAAGGAAATCGCCCGGTAGAGACAAGAAAGAATGTCATCTGGCCACTTTCCCGTGTGCATGGTGACGATGATTCTTTCTGAGATTGCAGGCGTGGTCGTGTCTGAATTCAAATTCCACGCGCGAGAGAAAGAATGAAAGAAAAAAAAAGAAAAGAAAATAAAGCGAGAAATCAAGCATTATGCATTCCTTTATTCGTAACAGTACAGTCGAAATATCATATACATCTCAACTTGTGGGTGCAGAAAAGTCTCATTTCCTGACGCTTGTTTGTACCTGCGCCATAGAGCTTTTGTGGGAGGAAGTGGTTAAAATTAGGAAATTCATTTTACTCCGCGGTCGAGTTGTTTTAGCTGCGTCATTAAGCAGTTTTTCACGTACAAAGGGTTGAAAAAACGTCATGCCTCATTGATCGCAGGTGCCATGCTTGCCTGCGCTAGACGAAGTATTTTTTGATTCATTTGTTTTTGTTGGTGATATAACGCTGTCGCGTCATTTGAGGCTTGGAAAAAGATGGTAGGCGAAGTGCGTTGTTTACCGATGTGTGAATTGTGTTTTATGTGATCAATTTTGCACAGATCTAGATCCACTTTTACTTCCCCACCCCCTTTCTTTGTGCATCTTTTGACGTATACACCGAAGTTCCAAAACATTATAACCACCTGCCTAATGTTGGTCCTCCACGTGCCACCGAAACAGCTCTTAGCCGGTGAAAAATGGACGCTACAACACTGAGAAAAACGTTTTGTTAATTCAGCAAAAAGATTGTTGAATCAACCAAAAAATTTCGTCGATATATGCAGTCAACAAAAACGTTTGTTGAATTTACAAAAGTATTTTGCTGAAAATTATTGTTAATTCTACAAAATTTATTGTTATCATGACAAAACGTTTTGACCATTTAAAAAAATGCGTAGGTCGATTTTTGGGAATTTGTTTGATCCAACAAATATGTATTGTTATTGTAAGAAAATGTTTTGTTGCTGCAACCAAACATATTGTTATCGTGACACAGTAATTTCTTGCTCCAACAAAATTTCGAGGGGCCACTTTGTCCCTAAACTTTTTTACTGATTGCAACACTTTGCCGGTGCAGTAATTTTAGGCGGTACCGTGGTTTCTTGCGAGCTCCATCATAGGTAGAGGATGGAGCTCGCAAGAAACCTTCAGGCCGTTTCTCGGAATATGTTTGGTGAAATTACTTGGGCGTTTTAATCAAACGGAATGTATCAATTATCCGTTCTATGACAATTTCGAAGGAATTAAAATGAAAAAAAAAAAAAAAAAATATTAAAGAGCTGCTAGTATTACAAAAAAGAGAGACGAAACGGAGGGTCTTTTTAATGTTGACTGTTAACGTGCTACTTAAAATCATATCCATTCGCAAAAAAATATTTCCTTTTAAAGCAAACGAAGCAAAATCGATCAGTTAATTAATTGCTTTGTTTGGGTGTAGAACAGGTGAGGACGATTGTCGGCCAGTATGGCCACTTTCCGGGTCCACAAAGCTATTTTATTCGGTTCGTATTGCAAACACACAAATATGAGATGATAGGGAATTTTGAAGATTATAGTCTTTAAAAATCATGGTGTGATACTAGTCTTGGGAATTTCGTGTATGTAGGTTGTTGTATGCTGATGAGAAATACAGTCTTGTTGTAACAAAAGTGGATTGTGGAATATGTTGCTCAGAATGAACGAAGTGCTCATGATTTTCAAACTGTGTGCAAATATGGAAGAGGAACCAATAATTGTTTTTCATAGAGCAATTGTTATACTGAGTGTAGGATGAGTAAATGGTACGAATAGACCAGGTTAACGAGCTTGTGTATTTAGGGAGCTTTTTTGACAGAGAACACAGATTAGATGGTGGAATCAGTGGGCGAGTGCATTCAGCTTTCAAAGTCATAGCTGCTGCAGAAGGCTTTCCTGATGGTTTGTCAAAAAAGACACGAGTGACTGTTTATAAAAGTGTAATTGTCCCTGTTCTGATGTTTGACAATGAATCTGGGCATTACAGAAAAGACACGGCAGTACTTTGTGTACTGGAGAGATGTACACCTACCGGTCACTGAATTAGAAACTTTTATTGAATACCGGGTTGATCCTCCTTTAGCCCGAATTGCAGCACATATGCATTTTGGCATAGGATCCCACAAGGTGTTTGAGTGCATCTGCGTCTACAGTGTACCAGGCGTTCACCAGACAGTTCTTTAACTGACTCAGATTTGACGGAAGAGGACTTTGCTCCCGGATCTGTTTTCGAAACGTGTCCCATACATGCTCAATGGGGTTCAGATCCGGGCTTTGTGATGGCCAGGAAAGATGGTGAAAGTCGCTGAACCACTACTGAGCAAATCTTGCGCGATGGACAGTAGCATTGTCATCCATCAAACAGCCGTCACTTTCTCGATAAAAAGTCAATATTACAGGGTAGACAACAGTGTTCAGATAAACCTTGAAAGGCCCGCGACCTTCCAGCAATATCAGGGGACCCATTCCGTACCAACAGAACGTGTCCCTGACATCACCTCAAGAACCTTGAGTTGTGTTTACAAGGCAAGCTGGGTCCATTGCTTCATGGAGCTCCCCTAGACTTTGCTTTTTGTTGGTACAGAACAAGGTGTACCGCGACTCGTTGGATCACATGACCTTTTTTCAGTCTTCCAGCATTCAGTCATAGTGTTTCTGATACCACTGTAGACAAACTTTTCGGTTCTTTGCAGATACCAGTGGTTTCCACATAGGCACGCGACTGCCAGTATTCCGATCCTCTTCAATTCCCTGCTCATAGTTCGCTGAGATGTGGGTCGGGAACAGCTTTCATTGAATGCTTCGGTCAATTGCTGCACACAGGCAGTCTCGTTTCTCCGTTTCAGACTACGGCCATCTCGTTTCTGATAGATTGTCGGCTAAGTCTCTCAGACAAGCAATGCGGGTTATTTTCCCACCGGGATATCTCACTTTACCCTGCTGTTTTCAAAATCGTCGCTCCAATCACATGGACACCCACAATAAGCCCTTTATCCAACTCCGAAGATACTTTGTTTTTCCCATTGTGATCATCATTACCGACCATTGCTTACAAGCAGCAGTCTTAAATGGTTGGTAGATCACGTGGTGGCGCATGTGACCATGTATTTTGCCTCGAATTCAGTGGCTAGTTGCTGTGTGTACTACCTAACGGCGCGGCGGTTATGTCAGTACTGGTTCTAATCGTATACGGAATGCTGATGTGTTGTAGATTTGCAATGCCAAACACAATGCTGTAGGGTGAAAACATATTTTGATTTGGTTTGGCTGTGTGGAAAGAATGAGAACGACGAAGTGTTAAGATAATTTACTGAAACCAAGTGGCAGAAAAGAAAGTAACGGGAAGGCCCATGAAATCATGTGAAGATGAGATCAGAAATGTCTGAAAGAGAAAATGGTAAGTAGCATGAAATACAAAAGGTCACGCGTGAAACGGATGTGAAGCCCGAGTTGTGTGCCAAGTTCGTCTAAAGTGAAAATGCTTGAAACATCAAGAGCAAATTGAATTTAACATTCCGTTAATTTTTAATTTGGGCAGTAGATCTTTTTGGGGGAATTAACTACTACATCTCGAAGAACAATTTAATGCTTTCGGTGTGGCGTAGTAGTCTAAGCAATGGCTTTTGGCTGTTCGTCCAAGTGGTTCCGAGTTCGAATCCAGATGAGATACGGGTGGCGTGCCTGTCTTATAGCACTGGCTATCTCCCCTCCCTGGAACCAGTGACCTCAGATTAGGAACGAGCTACTGCCTTTAGCTCTTAGAGTTGCTCACGGTGGTCGTTAAACCCCTAAAAAAAAAGATAAATTTTAAAGAACTGAAGCCACAGGCTTCGACGTCAGGTGATACTGTGCTGTACCAAAGAAACTACTGCAGGTGAAAGAGTGAAAGATGCGCATCTTGGGCACGGTATTCATCCTAAAATTTTGTGATCGTCGGATCTCTTATGTAGATGTTTTTATCTCTGCCGGGTGTTCTACGCGTAATAATGCTCATCCAAGATTAGATAAGACTACTGTTGCCTTTTCGTTTTTCGTTTGCTAGATAAACAGATAGACCTGCTCCGCCCACAAGTATTGCAATATATTCAAATTATCCTCTTCTTCCTGTAGTCAGTGTTGATTTGACGCTCTATGAGGGCGTTGTGCTGAGAATAGATGCATGTTTTTTAAAATCCGACGTACGTACACTGACGGAAAAAAAATCCCAACACCACGAAAAAATAGTTGTAGAGGAATGAAATGGCGGCAATACATTTGTATAGGTAACATATTTAATCGATTAAGGTTTCAAGATCACAGCTTATTGTAAGCGCGAGAAGAGCCATTTTAAATGTGAAATGCTGGTACATTAATAACCGGTGTAACCGCCAGAATGTTGAATGCAAGCACGCAAACGTTCATGCATTGTGTCGTACAGGTGCTGGATGTCAGTTTGTGGGATGGAGTTCCATGCCTATTGCACTTGGTCGGTCAATACAGGGACGGTTAATGCTGGTTGGGGGTGACGCTGGAGTTGTCGTCCAATGATGTACCATACGTGCTCGATTGGTGAAAGATCTGGTGATCTAGCAGACCACGGCAACATGTCGACACTCTGTAGAGCATGTTGGGTTACAACAGCGGTATGCGGGCGAGCGTTATCCTGTTGGAAAACACCCCCTGGAATGCTGTTCATGAATGGCAGCACAACAGGTTGGATCACCAGACCGACGTGCAACTGTGCCGTCAGGGTGCGTGGGATAACCACGAGAGTGCTCCTGCTGTCATAGGAAATTGCTACCCAGACCATAACTCCAGTGTGTCTCGGGCGCAGACAGGTTGGTTGCAGGCGCTCACCTGGCCTCCTTCTAACCAACACACGGCCATCACTGGCACCCAGGCAGAACCGGCTTTCATCAGAAAACACAACAGATCTCCACTCCGTCCTCCAATGAGCTCTAGCTTGACACCACTGACGTCGCAAACGGCAGTGGTTTGGAGTAAGTGGAATGCACGCTACAGGGCGTCTGGCTCGGAGCTGTCCTTCAAGTAACCGATTTGTAACAGTTCGTTGTGTCACTGTGGTGGCAACTGCAGCTCGAATTGCTGCCGCAGACGCGGTACGATGCGCCACGGCCATACGCCGTACACGGCAGTCTTCCCTCTCAGTAGTGCCACGTGGCCGGCCGGAACCCGGTCTTCTTGAGGCAGTACCTTCCCTTGACCACCGCTGCCAACAATCATGCACATTGGCTACATTCCTGCCACGTCATTCTGCAATATTGCGGAAAGAAAATCCACCTTCTCGTAGCCCTATTACACGACCTCGTTCAAACTCCGTGAGCTGTTGATAATGGCTTCTTCGTCTTCTTAAAGGCATTCTTGACTAACATCAACACCCTACGTCGAATCTCAACGATAACTAACGCTCACGAACGTTACAGCGTGTGTTTACAGCAAACCTGCTTTGCATGTTCCGAGGGGCGCTACTAGCGCCACACGTATGCGCCGAGCGCGAAATTTGCATAGACGTCATCTTACAGATGTACTCTCACTGTCTACCAACTGTCGTTTATCTAACACAACCCCTTCTTGGTGTTGGGATTTTTTTCCGTCAGTGTAGTTCGCGAAATTTTCCCATCTCCAGCTCATTTGGGTGTCGTAAAACGATCAGTGTGTTATTACTCTGAGAGAGAGTGAGAGGTTCAGAACAGATGATACAGTATAATATCACCCCAGGGGTGGATTTACCATTGGACCAACCTGGGCCATGTCCCAGGGTGGTTGCATATTGAAGGTGCCAAAATTTTGGAAATGCATATTACGAAAGCGGTTTAACCTTAATTATTACAGAAACAAAAATGAAAAAGAAATGAAAAAATAGCAATGAAATAGCATTTTGCATTTCTAGAAATAAAATTGAGTAGTTATAATACATTGCACATACTCAATATTATAATTGAATTAGTTCTCGTAATTATAAATACACCACACTATGAACACTCAAGAGACGCATATAGCGTGTTAAATCCGTTTATTTTTGTGGCGTAGTAAGTACAAAGATTCGCCAAACTTTCGCACTTCACTGGGAGGCTTTTTCAAGGGAATGGTAGACATAACAATGTACCATACAAATGTAAATGTACTACTGGGACAAGGTTAGTAGATGGCAAGGTTCTGCCCATCCTGCACTTCCGGCGATTGCTTTGTGACGTCACTGTCCAAATCGCCACCGTAAGACTACCTAATCTCCACGTTTCTTTGTATCTGCACCCTAGCAACGTGTTCGGAATTATTATTCGTAAACCAGCTGGAAAAAATAATCTTCAGAAATTCTACCACATTTTTTAATTCATAATGTTTTCAATTTTTAATAAAAAAAAATTGGGGTGTTGCTGAGATGCTTTTCCTATTCCTCATGAAGAAATTCTTTATTATATGACAATATTATGTCCTGTTGTGCGTTTTCCCTTCTAAATTTAAATAAAAACAGGAAAAATTCCCCTTGTAACTAAATTTACATTTAAAGGTTTAAATATTTACCCGCCCCTTTACGAATAAAAAAAAATAAATAAATGTGCGGGAGGTATTTTCGAAATTTTCGTTACTAAAATATTCACATGGCTGTGAATTTCTTTTATATTTAATATAAATGTGCTTTTTCATAAGCTTTTGTTCTGTGTTCGATCTATAAAAATTGCTGACAAGACATCTTCCCCCATAGCTGCAGTTCGGATCTACGATTCACATGTTAGGACGGTGACGTCACTCAGTTACGTCACAATTATCTGTCTGAGAAGAAGGCGGGATGAGCAAACCTAGCCTTGCCACTGGGAAGGCTTTTTCAAGGCAATGGTAGACATAAAAATGTACCATTGCCTTGAAAAAGCCTCCCAGTGGAGTGCGAAAGCTTGGCGAATCTTTGCACGTACTACGTCACAATAATAAACGGAATTAATACGCTATATGCGTCTTTTGAGTGAATTAGTTCTCTCTTAATTTTTTTAATTATTACAGATATCAATTGATTTTTTTAAACAAGGACGACTGGCAGGGAAACAGGAAGAAGGTGAGTTCTGTAAGCCACCGAAGTTACTTCTTCCTGGCTAGGTCAAACTCAGAACTCAAAGAAGAGGGAGTGAAAGGGGGTGGGGGATATTTCTTTTACACAGTTGGCTGACAGCCGGGGGTCCGCTAGAGTGTGTGGCTTGGAGATGAGCGGATATATTTTAACAAATTTGATAGTGACAGCAGGAAGCCCGAAATCCCTCAGGAATGTTAACCCATGAAGTAGATTTGTACAAGTTCAAGCCCCCCAAGGTAGTGTGGGTAACCGGAGAGGATAGCTAACTGGTTACATGATCATTCCGCAGCTTATAGCCCCAATTTGATCATTTGTCTAAATCCGAAAAAGAATGTCTGTATTTTCAGAATTTTGACAAAATAGGACAGTGATAGATTCAAGCGTTCCTGTTGTGGATATGTTGCATTGTGTTAGAGGGTAAAAAAAAAAAAAAAAAGAATCCCTTCAAATTTTTGAAAACTGATGTTGTCTTAAGAATTTAACCATTACAAACTCCTTTGGAGAACGAAGCTGCTCTCTTTTGGAAACCATTCATAATTATTCGAGGACATCTAGTGTTCAAAAAAGAACGAGAGCATTTGCAGCTTTCTCACTTACTTCAAGCACTGTGGAAACATTGGCATT
Source organism: Macrothele yani (assembly GCA_039090855.1). NCBI lineage: Eukaryota > Metazoa > Arthropoda > Arachnida > Araneae > Macrothelidae > Macrothele > Macrothele yani. The sequence goes on from CM076993.1 coordinate 95,527,432, forward strand.
TTATGATATAAGTAGATTTTGCCTCAGATAAATCGAGAGAAAAAAATCTTTTAGTTGTAAGCAATTGTACTAGTTTATGCTTATTGATATCTTGTTTCTCTTAGTAATTCAATCGATTTTCAATAATGTGACTGAAAGTTAAATGCCACGTAATGTCGAGCTGTCAGTTTTTTCAACAGGCTTCACCGAATCGTATACCTATATGCAGTGTAGTTGGAATAGCGCTCATTATCTCACTTGAAATTGTTTGGGATGAAAGTTTACCATCCTCCGTTGTTCACATAAATACAAAGGTTGGCGTTTGTCGATTATGCAGTTGATATATTTCTATTGTGTCATGGTTTCACAATTCCATCCACAGTATAATTAAGATAACAATAAACAAAGGCAGAGTAATAACAGGGCATCGTAAGTTACAGGTCACACAATTCCTTTAAAACGGTAGCGTTTGGCTTTCGTGACAGGATTTGACGCACTTCCTTGCACGCTTAGTCTGATGGTGTTAATCCTCTTTTTTTTGCTTACGAAAAAGTAGAAAAAATTCTCCTTATCATGGGTTGCTTGCTTCTGATCAAACAAAGATCATTTTCTCTGAGATATGCTGGGATAACCGATGAACTAATACGATATCAAAGTGACGCTTTGCAACCATGTTGAACTGCACAATCTTTCTGCGGTATAGAAAGTGTGAATACCCTGTATACAGGGTAAGATGCTGGTACGTGAACCCGCTTTTCTAAACTGAGTAACAGATCCTTACATTTCGTCTTTATTATTCATAAGTGGTACTCTTAGCAGTATTCAACCGTGCACACGGTCTGTAAAATACATGAATTGCTGAAGTCTTGGAAGGAAACTCGAGAAAGCGTGTAACTATATTGATAAGATTTGAAATGAGAGCGAGAGCGCATAGGCTTCACAGTATTATACACAGTCGTGTCAGAATAATATGACCACCCCCGGAATCGCAGTGTACCCGCCCATGCGCGTCACAGAGTGAACATGACAAGGTCGACTACACGGAGATATAAGCGGCCGGCCAGGACGGATGAGCCGTAGTGCGTAACGTGAGCACAATAGGAAGAGGTTATTTGTCGGACGTGCAAAAAGGAATGATCATCGGCTCTAACGCCTATAGTGGAAGCATCTCAGAAACAGCAGACTTTGTGAGCTGTTCTCGAGTTGCTGTAGTAAGGGTGTACTAAGAATTGACAGCTGGCACACCCAATTCCTCCCGACGTCATAACTGTGAAGCCCCAAAGGCCGTCGATCCCAGAGAAGAACGTCGCCTCCGTCGACTGGTAAAGGGCAATCGACGCGCAACAGTGCAGTAATTGACCACGCAAAGGAACGCTGCGGCACCCAGATACGTGTCCCCGATAACAGTAGAGCGAACCCTGTTACTCTTGGGTCTCAGGAGTCGACACTGCGTCAAGGCGCCCTTGTTAGCCCAGGTCCATCGGCAACGACGCTTGTAGTTCGCATATGACTACGTCATTGGACAGTGGAAGAGCGGAAAAAGGTTGCCTTCTCCGACGAATCGAGGTTTCTACTTCACAGAAGTGACGGGCGGTGGCGGATACCGCTTCAGACGCACGAGAACCAACACCTGGACATGATTGTCGGTCAAGTACAGGCCGGTGGTGGCGGTGTTCGTGTCTGTGGGATGTTTTCCTGGTATGACTTGGGACCGCTGGTATCACTGGCTGGATCCCTGAACGCCAATGGCTACCTGTCCATCCTCGCTGACCCACATGCATCCCTTCATGTTGGACATTTACTCTGGTGGTGATTGTGTCTACCAACAGACAATGCGCCGTGTCACGTCGCTAAGGGGGTGCATGACTGGTTCCAGGAACACGACAGCGATGTATTCGTTCATCCTTGGCCGGCGAAATCGCCCGACCTCAATCCCATAGATCACTTGTGGGATTATTTGGATCGACAGATTCGACGTGCCGACCCACAACCACATCTCCGGACCTCCGTGCTCTGCTCAGTCCGAATGGGCACGTGTGCCTCGGGCAACCATCCGGGGCCTCATTGCGTCCATGCCACACCGTCTCGCCGCTGTCATCCGGGCCAACGTTAGTTATTCACATTATTAGGTAGATGATCATATTATTCTGATACGACTGTGTATATGTAAGAGTACAGGCATTCATTTCTGTTACTGTATGTGTACGCAGTAAGCAAGAAAAATAGGAAAAGGAAGCGAAGTGTGTGCCAACTCTCGAATGTTAATCCTCTTATCTTAACTCCCGCTCTCTCAGACTTACCAACTGTCACGCTAGTTGTAACTCCCTTTCCTTCGTTCTGCCGATACATTCGACATACACTATATCGAGCAAGAAGAAAGTTGTTGCGGCTTTAAACAAAAAGTGTATCTGATGCAGAGCTCGATTTCGACCAGTAGTTAGTAGCAAATTGCTAGCAAACAAATGCATTTTTCTAGTGATAAAAAGTGGTTCTAGCAAAAGTTGCTAGTGGAAAAATTTGGGATGTTTTAGTGTGAACTGTAAAGCGCCACTGCATTGCCCGTGTGGAATATTTTAGACACATACAAAAAGGAACAACTTTCTGGAAACAAATGTTTCATGAAAAGTACAAACATTGTAAAACCATTTTGGCACTAGTAAAAATATCCAGTATATATACACTATATTGACAAAAGTCGGACACCCCTTAAAAAGCAAATGTACAGATCCGCTACGTTGTTAAGACGCGCGGTACGGCTGCAAATGGTATAAAAACAAGCCTGCAGCTGATCGCGATTATATCGCACTGTGAGGTTGAGTGAAAATGTCGCGGCGGGAGAGAACTGACTTTGAGAAAGGAAAGATTGTTGGGTGTTATATTAGTGAGTTGTCCATAAGAGAAACCGAGAGGCGTTTAAATATACCCAAGTCAACTGTTTTGGATGTACTGAATAAGTGGAAGACACATTACGTTCCTGAAGCAGCAAAACGTACCGGCAGACTAAAGAAAATCAGTGATAGAGGACGTCGAAGCCTCAGGAGAGTCGTTACAGCTAATCGACGGAGTATTGCATAAGACCTCAGTGTACAGGTGAGTAAAAAATGCTGGAACCTCGGTATGCACACGTACCATTCGCAGATAACTTCATTCCATGGGTTACCGTGGTCGTGCGGCTGCTCATAAGCCTTTCATATCCACTCGGAATGCTCCTCGTCGTTTAGCATGGTGTAAAGAACATTTATCGTGGAACGTAGATCAATGGAAACGGGTCCAATGGACTGATGTATCCAGATACGCGATCCATCAGTTTATGGCCGTGTGTGGGTATGGCGGCAGTCGGGGGAACTCTATTTACCCCAGTGTACTGTTCCTACGGTCAAGTTTGGAGCTGGTAGTGTACTCGCGTGGTGGTGTTTTTCGTGGTATGGTCCCGGCTTATTGGTTATCGTGGACAAACCTGTTAACTAGCACGTCTACCTCGATATTCTGGACAATTATGGCCTACCAACTCTGTGGCAATATTATGGAACCGAGCCTTGTTGGTACCAGCAGGATAATGCACAGAGCCATAAAGCAAGGACTGTTACGGCGTGGTTTGACGATAATTCCGCATCGTGTGTGGACTGGCGAGCACATAGCCCTGATCTTAATCCTATAGAGCACCTATGGGATGCATTAGAGCGCTGCAAAAGAAGTTTGAAACCAAGGCCTACTACTAAGCGACAGTTAGCGGCACCGTTATGTACTGAATGAAAGCGCATACCTATCGCTGTGTTCCAAAACCTTGTCGAAAGCATGTCTCAAAGGGTCAGTGCATTCATTAAGGCCAAAGGTGGACCGACATCGTACTAATGTATGTCAATAAATGCCATGTTGTGTTTCTTTTCTAGGTGTTTGGTGACTTTTGTCAATATAGTATATTTCCCTTATCTACTTCTGCATATGAGGTTGGGTTCAGTTTCATGAAAAGGATCCAGGGTGATTGGATTGGCAGTTTAAACTTGCCAGCATTGAATGCTCTCATGAGTATTGAGGTTGAAGGTTCGTCTGAAGAAAAGTTTGACCCCATGCCTGCTGTTTTAAAGTGACATCATGAAAAGACCCGAAATCCAGATCGTAAACCATAAGGAAAATAATTTAAAATTATGAATAGTGCTCTATAATTTTGTGAATAAAGTTAAATAAAAAAATGTTTTTTTGCATATTTGCATTAAAATTAAATGGTTAGAATTGATCTGTCAGGTCATGAAAAGGTAAGTTATATCTAAATATTTGTAATCTTTTCAGCATTACAATATGAGAGTTACAGGGGTGAAATCAAAATTTGTCATGATTGACTAATGGAGGGGGACATGTTAAAGTTTGTTTTGTATAATGTTGATAACTTTCACTTAGTAGATAATGCAATTTGCTAGTAAAAAATAAAGCCACTAGCAAGTATTGCTACTGCTAAAAAAATTCGGGGTAGGGTATTTCTTATATTCTGCTAAAAAATTCGGGGTCCCTTACCGCTGAGGTTTTGGGCAGAAAACGTCGTACCCAAGCGGTGTTGTCAAGGTGGGGTGTTTATAGGGTTGGTAAGAAAGAAATGGGCGCATTTCGTTTATTTTATTTATTTCTCACATTGCTGACTAATTTGTAAAATTTTGTTGAAGACAGGACAATGGTACGAGTAGTACGATATGTAAAACTTACATGCTACACTTATATCTCTAGAGAACGTTAAGTCTATCGTGGTATTCTTAAAAGTTGTGAAGTCAGTTGGATCCGTGGCCAACTCCAATCTGAACTTGTCGTTCAGAAACTGTTTTAGACGATCGTTCGACGCCTCAATGTTCAAGTTTCCGGTGAGCAAAAGCGGTATGTTGGGATCGCAGGGCCAGTCGCTAACTATTGTTCTGACATGCTCTGTGTAGTAAAGCATTAGTTGAAAAAGAAACATCTCGATGTAGTTGAGTGGTGTCTGTGGATGAATGTAGACTGACACTAGAACGAATTTGAATTGGTTGGGTATCTCAACTTCCACTAGTACGCCTTCGCCGACATAATTATCCTGTAGACAATTGAATCCAGAATACTTGAGTATTGGCCGTCGTGGAACGAGTCTGGCGACATGAGCCCTGCACGTTTTCTGATTCTTGAAGACTGCCGTGCCACCATAGAGTCTCCGGTGAGCAAAAGCGGTATGTTGGGATCGCAGGGCCAGTCGCTAACTATTGTTCTGACATGCTCTGTGTAGTAAAGCATTAGTTGAAAAAGAAACATCTCGATGTAGTTGAGTGGTGTCTGTGGATGAATGTAGACTGACACTAGAACGAATTTGAATTGGTTGGGTATCTCAACTTCCACTAGTACGCCTTCGCCGACATGATTATCCTGTAGACAATTGAATCCAGAATACTTGGGTATTGGCCGTCGTGGAACGAGTCTGGCGACATGAGCCCTGCACGTTTTCTGATTCTTGAAGACTGCCGTGCCACCATAGAGTCCAGTACGCTTTTTCTTGCCAGTGACACGACTCGTACTGGGCTGTTGGTCATCGCCGTGTCTATCGCACTCTTTGGACTCAATGTGTTTGAAACTGGGTATGTCGACGGGTTTGTCTTTATCCTTCCAAGTCTCCGTGAGTGCCAAGTAGTCGGAGCGTGATACCTGAAGCCGTTACTCTTACTCAACGTTAGCACCTTTTCTTGCTTTACTGATGCCTAGCAGTTTGAGCACAACATAAACTGTTGAATGTCTTCATCTGTGAATTCCTGTTGTAAGAATTGCAACATAGCTGCATTGGGGCGTTTTAAATCATTTTGGGACCATATGCGATCACAAACTCCACAAACAAAACCCAACTTGTTACCATAGAACGACTTTTCAAAGTGCTTCGTCGCCAGACGCCAATGGGTTATAAACGCTAAATCTCGATTCTCAAACATCTCATCTGCTTGCATTTCGTCGCATTCCATCGGTTCTATCTCACTATCGACATCCATTGCCTGTGAACTGGCGTTAGGCTTTGCGGCGTCTGCGCGACTGGTACTCGCCTCAACTTGTCGACGCTGTCTCATCCTCCGCATTCGTTCTGCGGCTGTCATAGGGGCCTTTTTGGATTCCTCATTTATTCTTCTTTCACTTTGTAAGGGTTTTTACGATAGGCCCTTACCTTCTTCTTTTGAAGATATTTCGGCATTTTTGAAATTTTAACGAAAATTTGTCCAAGTTCAACACCTTGTAACTATATTTTTCCAAGTTCTTCCACTAATGTCACTATGAATGTTTTATTTTATAGTACTCGTCGAGCTCTGTTAAACGACACCTCGCACAACGTCCTACGGGTACGCGTTCCCGAGCTATACTAATTTTGCCGCGCGGCGAACAGGTAATTTTCCACTCCAACTTGACAACCATCTTGTGGCGGCGTGTAACGTCACGCGCTCAAGGCTAATGCCGCTTGACATTCTTTCATCCTTACTCTTTTAAACCGTGTATTGCTTATTTCGATATGCGTAATAGTTTTAAAGTTATTAAGATTTGTCTGGTATACACAAAATCGTTACATCGACTTTCGCCCCCCCCATACCTCAAGGTAAGACGTTTTCTGTCAAAAAAGAAACAAAAAAAAAAAAAAAAAAAAACCCGAAATCAAGGCCTTCACGTTTAACATTGTTCTATGAGTTTCGCCTTACAAATGAATGATGTCAACGCTTACGCAGTATTACTGTTTACTTCGAATCCTATATAATCACAGAAAAAAAGTACTTAAGAGACGCATATAGCGTATTAAATCCGTTTATTTTTGTGATGTAGTAAGCACAAACATTCGCCAAGCTTTCGCACTCCATTGGGAGGCTTTTTCAAGGTAATGGTAGACATAGAAATTCTAACATCTATAATGAAATTCAATTAAGGCATTAGATTGGATGTTTGCTTAATAAATTTCCACAAATATATGAATTTTACGAAAATATTGAGAAATATTGAGTAAATAAGTTAGTCATTATTTTTCTAAAATAATATTACTTGTTATTTTAGGAAAAAATGTTTTTTCGCTTTGATTTTACTTACTGTAGGAAAATAATGAGTGATTAAATGTATGTATCGTTGATCACAGTAATGTGATAGTATTAGACCCTGTCATTTGTAGAAAACCTTGGCATATAGAATCGAATCTTTGGCGTTCTCTGCGCTTCATACAATGGATTTATCAGCGGTTGGCGTTGATTTTCTATAATATACACCGATGATCCATTGAATTATGACCACCCCAGCCTTGAAAAATGAGCGCGCCTGGAGACCGAACGGTGGCGCAGGTGAAACTCAGAGAGCAGTATACACTGAGTGGCCACTTTATTATGACCACCTGACAGTTTTAAGCAAATGAGCTATGGTTGCACGCTGTTACCGCCAGAGGGCGAGGCTAGTATAAAAAGAGAAAGCTTAGTGCTCGCGACAGTAGTAGAAGTGATTTTTGGTGACGAGATGGGTAAAAAATGCGATTTGATGGACTTTCAACGTGGAATGAATGTAGGAGGTCGGAGCTATGGAGCGAGTATCACCGAAACCGCCGCATTCGTGAAATGTTCCAGAGCAGCTGTTGTTAAAGTGTTAAAAGACTGGACTGTCAGCCAAAAACTGGGTCTCTACGTGCAACGTGTGGTCGTCATCGACTAGTAACTGCTCGGGCGGAACGGAGTGTGTCCAGCCTGGTAACAGACAACAGAAGGGCAACACTGCAGCAAATTATAGACCATCTTAATCAAGGATCCCCTCAAATGATCTCTACACGCACTGTTCGTACACGAAGGCCTGTTCGAACACCTTTGCTGTCTGCAGTTAACAAGAGAAAACGTCTCCAGTTCGCACAGGAACACAAGGATTGGACAGTCAATAATTGGAAACAAATTATGTGGTCCGATGAATCACGTTTTCAGTTGCACCATGCCGATGGCCGAGTGAGAATTTGGCGGAAACAGCACAAAAGCATGGACCCCAAATGCATTGCAACAACCCTTCAAGCTGGTGGAGGTAACGTTATGGTTTGGGGAATGTTTTCCTGGCATGCTTTGGGCCCTTTAATTCGTGTTGATCAACGTCTGACTGGCACATCATATCTAAACATCGTTGCGGACCAAGTGCGTCGTCCTGTCATGTGGATGGTTTATCCCAATGGCAATGGCTGCTTTCAACAAGATAATGCGTCCTGCCATAGTGCTCGTATTGTACAGGATTGGTTTCGGGAACATGCCGGTGAGTTTACTTTTGCTCAGGTGGCCCACACAATCTCTAGATCTCAACCCCATTGAGAATTTGTGGGATGAAGTTGAACGAGCCATCAGACAGCTTGATCCACAACCCTACAATCTCACACTCCTGGGAAAAACTATTCATCAAGCACGGTCTCAGATCCCATAAACCACCTATCAACATCTTGTGGAGTCCATGCCGCGAAGAATCAACGCAGTATTAAAGGCAAAAGGTGGCCCAACGAAGTACTGAGGGGGTGCTCACTCGGTGTATATACTGCTCTATGAAGTTCACCTTCGCCATCATTCGGTCTCTAGGCGCGTATATTTCTCTAAGCAGGGGGTAGTTATAATGCAATGGCTCATCGGTGTATAAACCAATGATGGCTATTCAAAACAAGTGTTAACTATCACAGGGTAGAACTGATATTTGCCCCCACAACTTCGTCGTGCTTTCCTCTCCCCTCACATTTGGGGAATGGGCAGGTTCTTCCTATAAACTGTGCTAATCCTTGATTAATGTTCTTTTCTGATTGTCGGAGTTTTGCGTTACCCAAGGAACTCATGGACCGGGAAAATGACAAGGCTGGAGGACGTTATCATGAAATTAAAAATCTTGGAAGTGGCAGCGGGATGGACATATGTTGTTAGAAGAACTGACCACTGTTGGGCTACTGAAATACTAAATTGGAAATCAACGGACAGGGAAAATACGCGGAAGAAGACCACGTAGGAGATAGATGAATGTAATTCGAAAGCATGCCGACATGGAAGGGAATTGCTCAAGGCAGAGGATTGTGAAAGAGACTTGGGGAGACCTTCATCCAGCAGTGGATTGAGTATGATTGATCATGATGTACACTGAAGTGCCAAAAGGATAGCAGTATGCAAATTTTTAATTGGCTCTGCCGTCGTATAATGGCTTCGACGTACGCCACGATTTTTATCAGTTGCGAGGTGTAATCTCGTGAGTCAGGTTGAACAACCAACAGTAGGATTATGGCAAGCCGACGTGAACTATCGGAGCTTGAACGAGGCATGGTAGTGGGAGCCAGACGGATGGGACATTCAATTACTGAAGTAGTGCGAATACTCAACATTCCTTGATCCATAGTGTCACGTGTGTAGCGAGAAAACTACATGGAAGGCATTACCACCCGTCGTGGACAGCGCAGTGGCCGACCACGGGTGCTAAATGACCGTGACCAGCAGCGTTTGACCAGGATTGTCTATGCTAACAGACAAGCGACACTGTCTCCAATAACATGCACGTTCAATGCAGGAGGTACCAAAGACATATCCAGCAGGTCAGTGCAGCGTAATTTAGCATCCATGGGGTATGGGGGCAGAAGACCCACCAGAGTGAGTGCCTTTGCTAACACCACGACATCGGACACAGCGCCTCACCTGGGCTCGTGAACACGGTAATTGGACCCTGGAAGACTGACAACATGTGGCGTGGTCCGATGAGTCACACTACGAGTTTATGGTAGGGTTCAGGTGTGGTACAGACCCCATGAGGCCATGGACCCAAGCTGTCAACAAGGCACTGTGCGAGCTGGTGGTGGTTCCATACATGTGTGGGGTATCTTGACGTGGCATGGTTTGGATCCTCTGTTCCTCATAAACACGTCATTAACCGGTAATCGCTTTGTTGCTCTGCTGGGTGACCATGTGCAGCCCTTCGTGGACTTCTTGTACCTGCACAACGAGATGGGATTTTCCAGGCGGACACCATGCCATCGAGCCCAGGTTGTCCAGAATTGGTTTGTGGAGCATTCTGGACAGTTCCGACGGATGGTGTCGCCACCACCTTTGCCCGACATGAACCCTATAGAGTACTCATGGGACGTTGTGGAAAGGTTCATTCGCACTCAAGATCCTGCACCTACAAATACCAAGGAACTGTGGGCGGCTGTTCAGACGGCATGGCTCAACATCTCTCCAGAAGTCTTCCGGCCACTTGTGGAATCGATGCCACGTCCAGTTGCTGCACTTCTCCGGGCTATAGAGGAGGTCCTACACGTTGTTAGGTACGTCCCCCATGACTTTTAGCACTTCAGTGTTTATGTGACGCATATAAAAAACGTGAGGTGTATTTTTTTTATCAAGAATTTATCTTGCCGCATAGAGCAGCAGCATTATTGCAGCGTCTTTTATAATAGCATTTAGTTCAACTACATTACAAATATGCTTTAAGTTTTGCACTGTAAAGAGCAAACAAAATGCATCTATCAGGTGGTTTGCTAATTTTCGTTCACTTCACTTCAGTCAGAGAGGCATTGTACTTCTAGATAAGCTGAACTTTTATGACTGAGTTAAAAATGTTTCTTGAATTGCAACTTTTGGCTGTTTAACTTCAACTTTTTAAAACTTTTTTTTAGAAGAATGCTCTCAATATAATTTCCTTTTGTCTCTCCCCCGTACATTTCAGCTGCAAGTTAAAGGAAACGTATTTGCCCTTTAAAGGGAATGAAAAATATCGTACGTCTCATAGTTTTCATGAAAATGAATTATTTTTTGAAACACGCTCTCTTTCTCTATCTCTCTCTCTCTCTCACTTTTTAAACACCTACTTCCGTGGTTGATTCACAAACTTGTACATAAGGTGTTGACTAAAAAGCATTAATCACACTTTATTCCCCTTTTTGTATGGCGAAAGAAAATTATCTGCAATCACTAAGTCACCTTCAAGAAGAGCATATGACCATGAAAAACTTCAAACGCAAATTGCGGAATTTGCGCATTATCTGTAGCGATGCCAGATTCGGTTTGTGTTGTCAAACAGTAAATAATCGATATAACCTTCGGAAGCCATTTGGTTTTTTGTCCAACGATTCAATCGTTCAGTAAATAGATGCATTCGGAATTTCAGGAAATGAGTCGAAGCCAGAACAAGGAAGGAACTAACATATTTAATGACAGTGTTTGTGGAAAGGAAAATTCAAAATTCTGGTAGGCATTAGGAGGCATTTAAAATTACTGTCCCAGGAACAAGAGCCCTCTCCATTCTTTTGGGGGATTCCCCCTATCCCCCCGGCTTTTGTGGATCTAGCTCTTCGCGAGAATCCTATTTTAAAACCGTGAAAATGTTTCTCGTCATTTAAGTTTCTCGTATATGTATATATATATATATATATATATTTCATTTTTCTCTCACTCTCATTTAAGTTTCTCGCGCGCGTGTGTGTGTGTGTGTGTGTGTGTGTGTGTGTGTGTGTGTGTGTGTGTGTGTGTGTGTGTGTGTGTGCATACATACATATATATAGAGAGAGACACAGAGAGAGAATTATTAAGAATGAATAAAATTTAACAAAATTAAATTCAAAATTGAAAACCGAAAAATATAAAACAAAGAACATGTTGCCGTCGTCAGGAGAGCACCAACCTGCAGGAGTGGCCTTTCTAGTACCAACAAACGACAAGGAGAACCAAAAATGTCGGTTGAACATGCTCCCTATGCCACCAGACCAAACACAAAACAGACCTAAGAACTCAAAAAACGATAATATAAACAATGACAAAAAAAAAAATGATAAAAAGGCTTACCGGCAGACCAAAGAGGTCAACGCCACGAATGAAGACTAAACACTAGACCGACGATCAACAAGAAAAATATATACTGAATTTTATTTAGTGAATGAGTATTTAAATGAAGCAGCAGTTTTAAATTACACTTTATGAATCCGATTATGTCTGTCTTGTTTACGCTTTCCAACCGTAGGTTGAAGAAGCGTATATGCTACAGTTTTGTCCGTCCGTCTGTCCGCACGATAACTGGCGTAAAAATGGGTCGATTTCGATGAAATTTTAGTATGCGGTAGGGGACCACCCGGGGACGAACCCTATTGAAAATGGGACAAATGGGGTCAAAGGTCACGACGTAGGAGCGGGATCATTCCATTACCCTTATGCGTCATAACTTGCGTAAATATGGTTTGATTTCAATGAAAGTTTACTATGTGGTAGGAGATCGCCTGGGGACGCACCCTATTCAAAATGGGTGAAGTGGGGTCAAAGGTCAGGACATAAGATCGTGATGCATTCCATTGCCCTTATGCGTCATAACGTGCGTAAAAATGGTTCGATTTCGATGAAATTTCAGTATGTAGTAGGGGACCACCTGGGGACGAACCCTATTGAAAATGGACGAAATGTGGTCAAAGGTCAGGACATAGGATTGCGATCCATTCCATTGTCCTTATTCCATATTATTAAGGTGGATGTCAAGTAATTTTGCTTCCTATACTTCTAATGGAAAAACTTTTGTACACATTTCCTTCACAATTAATGTGTTCCCAAGGATGAAAATTTGAACATCGATTAAAATAACTTCATGTTATAACTTGGAAAACTTAATATTTTCTAAAACATAACCATAATTATATTAAAAATCAAGAACTTTTCCTTTGGTGGTGTTGAAACCAGAGAAAAGATGGCGTGAACTGTACTTTGATGACGTCAGTAGACAAAAAAATGTTGGATTGCATAATTACGGTTATGGTTTAGAAAATATTAAGTATTCCAAGTTATGAAATGAAGCTATTTTAATCGATGTTCAAATTTTCATCCTTGTGAACGCATTAATTGTCCAGAAAAAAGATGGCGCGACCTGTATTTTCATGATGTCAGTAGACAAACAAATGTTGAATTGCATAATTATGGTTATGTTTTAGAAAATATTAAGTATTGCAAGTCATAAAATGAAGATATTTTAATCGATGTTCAAATTTTCATCCTTGGGAACGCATTAATTGTGAAGAAAATGTGTACAAAAGTTTTTCCATTGGAAGTATAGGAAGCAAAGTTACTTGACGTCCACCTTAAAGTAGCAATTCTTGTATGTATGTATGTACATTTTATTTTAAAAACGGCTCTAAGAATTTTGATGAAAGTCGTTAACCTACCGTTTTCTGGTACTAGAAATCGATTTAGCTTGATCTCGACTTTAGAAGAATTCGTTTAGTGCTTTAAATAACCACCCCGAATTATAACGTTTTTAGTGATGGCGTTGTTCCATTAATGTTGCCAATGCTTAGAAATCTTATGACGTCACAACTCGCGTTTGAGAATGTTGCCGCGCGGTCACGCCATCTGTCTCTTTACGTCACGCGTTGTGTGTGGATCCTATTAAAGATTTATGACGTCACACTCTTGCGGCGGGCAGATGGTCGCGATTCCCATCTGCCTCATTACGTCACGCGTTGTTTACGTATGTCCGTCAGCACGATAACTCGCGTAACAACCGTTGGATTTCGATGAAATTTTAGTATCTGGTAGGGGATCACCTGGGAAGGAACCCTATTTAAAGTGAACGAAATAGGGTCAAAGGTCAGTACATAGGAGAGGGATCCATTCCACTGCTGTTATGCGCCCTAACTAACGTGTAAAAAAGGTTCGATTTCGATGAAATTTTAGTATGTGGTAGGGGACCACCTGGCGACAAACCCTATTGAAAATGGGCGAAATGGGGTCAAAGGTTAGGACACAGGAGCGGGATCTATTCCATAGCCCTTATGCATCATAACTTACGTAAAAATGCTTTGATTGCGACAAAACTTTATCATGTTATTTCGCAGGTATACCAAGCCGGTTCTGTTGAATATCATCGAAATGGGGTTAAAGGTCAGGGCACAGGACCGAGATTTATTCCACAGACATTATTCTCATAACTTGAGTAATGATTTCTGTAATGTTGGAAAGCGTATTATAATCAATGCATTGCATGATTTTACTAACTTGTTCTTATAGGTATCTGGGCGGTCATGGATATTCAGGTTTTTTTTTTTTTAATTTCATTTTAAGCCAAATTTTTGATCCTCCACTGCATGTGTTCTCCAACATACCCTCAGACGTATCCCTGACATATATGCTGAGGACGTCTTCCAACTAAAGAGATAACACCAGCATATTTCCTATTATAATTGTTTCATTTTCATATTTTACGTTTTTCGAATGTATTTTGCAGCCAAATTGAAGACGGTAGTTGAAAAGGTGTTTTATTATTTAGTGAATGTTATTTTTCAAATCATCTGTCTGTATTTGTTGCCACCATCCCGAAAAATAGTTAGGAACTCAATGAGATTTTATGTCCATATTCTGAAATTTTCATTGCAGGACAATATTGTTAAACACAAGATATGGGCGAAATGTGATTCATTCGCATATTTAAATCTCCGCGTTTCCGGTGATAAGGTGAGTCGACCTGATTCCTGTTTGCTGTTCATAATGGCAAAAATCCCACCTGGATTTCTGCTAACAGAACGCTGCATTAGGACCGAATCTCCCTTGAACTTTGGCTTATTGCTACTAAGATTTAAGTATCTTTACTGAGAACCGGTAGTTTTCCCAGTGATGACTGGCTTGGCCGTTTGCTAATGTCCTTCCGTATTTTGTGCCTTCCGGTGTATTCAGTCACCACAGTTTGTCATTCTGAACTTGGAGTGTTTCATAAACGCACGCCATTTACGTAATCGTAGTATCACCCCTGCAGGGTTTGGCTCATTTGCGTTGGCGAACTTAGTTTGATGTAGCTGGCATTTTTTTCCAGTAGGGGCGTGCCTAGAACCCTCGTGTTTCTGTAGACTTCGCCCTAGTTGGCCATCAGGTGAATTAGGAAACAAGGACTTGGTGCACACGTGGGATGATTGAAGGATCTGGTGGCGTTTTTTCTTCCTTTAATCATTAATTATTATTCATTTTTGTTTTCAATTCCAACTCCCAAATTTTGAGGTTTTTTTTTTTTTTACAGTTTTTGATGCTCAGTACCAACTGCTCCATATTTTAAGTATTAAATGCACAAAGAAATGAGAATCAGAAAATTGCAGTTTCTCACCCTGTACTCCAACAATTTGCTGCAGGTGGTCAGAGGTAACGAATGATAAGCATGTATAAAAAAAAAAAAAAATTCAGAGAGTAATTCCAAAACTTTTTGTTTGTGAAAGCTGTGACTTGTGCAGCTGGAGTTTCGATACAATGTTACTTATTATCTCCAAAGCGGGGCATTTACAAAAAAAAAAGTAGTTAAGAAAAATATTCGATCGACATTTCTGAAGGAAAGTCCAAATTAAAGTTCCAAAATGTGCTACTAATGTTTAGATTTGGTAAGTGCATTGCTATAATAATCAACAGCAGGAATACAGTAGCGAATAAAAGTATTTGGCGAAACACCTTTCCGACCATAATTTGTTTTCTGCTGGACCAAACCGGGTCATTTTGGGATATGATATGTGTTATTCAGTTGTAAACATGACCCATATGCAGATGGATCGGAAACCTTAACACAGATCAGGTACCAAGCTTAATCACAAAGATCATACAAATTGACCAACAAAGTAGGTGTGTAACACATTCCTTCAATGCAACGATAACAGAAAACAAGTACGAAAAAACGACAAAACAATAACTAATACTTAGTGGGATAACCACGAGACTTAATAACAGCTGCACAACGGGCCGGCATCGAGTCCACTAGCTTCTCGACGGTTACCTGCGGAATTCGCGCCCATTCTGCAGACAGCTGGTCGAACTTCTGGGCCCTATTCCGGCAGGTTTTCTTCGCACATCATCTCTCCATTTTCTCCCACATGTGCTCGATGGGGTTGAGGTCTGGAGATTGGCTTGGCCAGTCTAGAAGTGTGACCTGTTGCTGCTGGAAGGCTGCCTTCGCTACTCTGGAGGTGTGCTTCGGGTCGTTGTCTTGCTGCATGATCCATCCGGGTGGCATGTTCTGGTTTGCCCATGAGAAGACATCGTTGATGAGCATGTTCGTGTAGCTCTGGCCGGTCATTATTCCGTCAATCTTGATGATGGGGCCCGTTCCATTGCGAGAGAAGGCGCAGTAAACCATGAGCGATCCTCCTCCGTGCTTGACAGTCGGCTGAATGAACTGGGGGTTGAATCTCTGGCCACACGGACGTCGTACGTATCGGATGCCATCACTTCCGAACAAGTTGAACTTGCTCTCGTCGGTGAAAAGCACCTTACTCCAGTCCGCCGCAGTCCAGTGTCGATGACGGCGCGCGAACGCGACTCTGGCTCGTCGATCCTTGACTCCGATGAGTGGTTCCTTGGCGGGGCGTCTTCCATTCAATCCACCAGCAATGAGACGACGGGAGATGGTCATTCGGCTGACATTTAGGTCGTCGTTGTCGCGGAATTCGGTGGCGATGTCCACAGCAGTCAAGGTGGGATCAGTACGAGATCGACAGAGGATGCGTCTATCCTGACGCAACGTAGTGGAACGAGGCCTACCACATCGCGGACTGTTCTCGACGGTCCCAGTCTTCTTATAACGTTGCAGGATAGCTGAAATGGACTGGTCGGATCTTCAGGGCCCTCGCAATGTCGGTGTCGCGCATTCCGGATTTCATGATGTTCACGGCCGCCTGGCGAGCTCCAACAGGGATCTCCGCCTTTTTACCCATTTATGAAAACCGAAGATTGACTTATTATCACACTACACATCACAAAACCCACAAGAAAAATATTAATACATGTAGCAAACAAATGGGTAATAATTGGCGACTCTTGAATTATAGCCCATTTCGAACGACAAATTCGCTCTGAGCGAAATACACACTACGCGGCATTGTAACCCACGAATCAACACATATCATATCCCAAAATGACCCAATTTGTTCCAGCAGGAAAAAATTACGGTCGAAAAAGTGTTTCGCCAAATACTTTTGTTCGCTACTGTATGTGACTGTTAAAAAGTTTAACATAGAGGAGGTAAGGAACTGGTTGCGTAAGATTCTCATAAAAAATGTTCTTTAACAGTTTTCGTTGTACGTACCACCTGCCAACATGCTCATTGTAAGAACAATTCGACTGTTTTTTTTGTGTGTGTTTTTTTTCGGGGTTTAACAACCACTGTGAGCAACTTAAAGGGCTATGACCAGTAGCCGGTCCCTAATTTTGGGGCCACTGTTTCTCGGGAAGGGAGAGAGCCAGTGCCTCAGGACAAACACACTACTCAGCCATGGCTTAATCGGAACTCGGACGAACCGTCAGAAGTCAAAGCTTAGACTACTGCGCCACCGTGCGGCCAAATTTTTACTGTGCTTGTTCTGTGTTCCACCAAAAATTTTTACAAAACGAGAAAATTTCTCCACGGACATGGGCGTATTTGGTAGCCCCAGTAAGCCCCGCAGTGCGGGGGAACCTCACGACTAAGAGGGCCTCCATAAGGACCTCAGCAGAAGGATTTTTCAATTTTTTTGCGGAAACTTCATGTGAAGCTGATTAAAGAAATAGCCACGAATTTTTGACGTCAGATTTGAATGAAGCATTAAAAAGAAAAGCCTTTCCCCCTAGTATATGAGTAAAATCTTCAAGAAATCACTCTCGCTTTAGTTTATAAAAACTGGGCGACGAGAAAGCAGCTATTCCAGAGGACTTGATGCCTCTTTTTACAGCCATAGGAATAGTTCCTATATAGGCATGTATGATAACAAGAGAATGTGAATGAAATATGAATTGAATAAATGAAATTTTTATATCAATGAGGATAAGGCGTTATACGTATATTACACTTGTTTGCACGTAACTACGCATCCTTCAGAATATAAGCTAAAAGGTATTCTTTCCGGGAACGCAAAAAAAAAAAAAAAAAAAAAAAAAAAGAGATTGGTGTCGTTTTTCTTTAACATGTGACAGAGTCAAAAGGAAAGACTTTTACTAAGTGCAAAACATTGTGTCATTACTTTAAGTGTTTGTTTTTTATATTCAAGAGTAAACAATTTAAGTAATTTTACACATTTTGTGACAATTCTAAATACTTTTTATTTGCTTACTTATGCTCCGTATTTTTGCATAAATCAGAAAAGGTCTTTTAGACACTGTTACACGGCCGTTACACATTTTGCCTGTGTGATCGTGAGGCATTTTAAAGAGGCTGGCATTAGTTCTCTAAAAGAATAAAATTTGCGTGATATGATTAACTTTGGCATAAGTTTTTTCTAGTACTTTGTATCGGTGTACAACTATGGCAACCATTTTAATCACAACGTGTACATTTCTGTTATAAATTTACATTTCTGCAATAAAGTGTGCCAATTTTGGTTTTATGAAAAATACCTATAGACTCCAAAGAATTTGAATTATCAAACGCCAGTAAAACCTATAGTTAATAATATGGAATTTAAAATCTTCAGCAATTCAGAGCAAAATAGATTTTCGCAAAAGGGCCTCGGAGATGTTTTGTGCGTGTGTGTGTGTGTGTGTGTGTGGGAAGGGGGGGGGGGGTTCAGGTACGCTATTGTCCACGGCACGGAGTTTGTTCTTCAGAAAAATATAAGGATTATGCAGCTTGCTCTTGTTTTACTTGTATTTAGCTCGTGTAGTAAAGTATTTCACATTTACTGGATATGTTCTTCCCATCACAGCTCTCTCTGCCTTGTCGATACAAATTACGAACATTCTACAAGATACATCTTTTTAAAATACTAATTTTCAGACACAGTACAGTCAAACCTGAGAATAGCGGTCGCTGCTCGAACCAGAAAAAAGTGAACGTTGTTCAGAGGTTAGGCCTGATTTACCGTTGCGTTTGTACAAAAGCAAAATAAGTGCATGAACTTTACGTCTGTGTATCTGCCGATGTGGGGACACCCCGTTATTTTGCCCTCAAATCAGTGTTCCAATATCTGGCACAAAGAAAACGGTCGCAGTGCTTTCTCCACAGCTTAATACTTAATAAAAGTCAGTATAATAATTAAATAAATCATAGTGTAGAGGATTTTTGGAAAGCAGTGTCTGGCGTCTATAGTCCTAAACAGTCCTTAGAAATAGCAAGCTAGGAGATTAGGGTTAAGTACACTACAGGAAATAAAACTTATATAATAGGCTACGTCTGTCCCTAACGTTCCGACGTCATTAGTACTTGCAGCGCCATTTGCTTTTATACGGTGGTCGAAATTGGAACTAAGCTCACCGCTATCGCACGAAACGTAAAATCAAGGAGAAATATCGGAGAAATAAAAATAAAGTTAGTAAGACAAACGACTTCATCTGTGGTAACACGCACGGGCTCGACGTTTGTTCTGTTACTTAGGTGTTACGTCGTGTTTTATTTAATTCCCTTCGCATTGCAGAGTACTTTCATAAAAAGGAACACGTAAATTTGTAAGAAAGTAACTGCAGGCGTAGTTTTAATTCTCTGGGATGGAAATTTAAAACATTGTTGGTTCCGTGGAATTATAAAGCTGAAAGAAAACGTCGCATAATGATGAACGGCAAGGCGTTGGCGTGCAAACCCATCTTCATAAAACCTATGAAACTTTTGAAGAAACACAAACCAGACGTATTACAGACGTAACCTATTATATAGGTTTTATGTATATGCATGTATATGTATTTTACGATTCGTGTTATAAAAATTTCAGTCCCAACTTTTTCATCCGTCCATGGGTTATGAGCTAGTGAAATAAGAAAAATGTTAAGACAGTGAAGCTAACTAGACAATTAGCTGGCCGTGGGCGAGAAAGCTGAAACGGAACCCGCGTGGACCAAACCAAGAGGTATTACCGGAACATTTCAGGCCACAGCAACCACCCCACAGTCACCGGAGGATGACTGAATCATACACGACAGTTGGAGCTTTCCTCATGTAGGACTAAACTTTAACTCCTTTCTTTTCACTTAAACACAATTGTACAAGCTGTAATTCAACCCATCCTGCCCGAAGTATACTTCCTTTAGCAAAATTATTTGTCCTTATCTTATCTCTCTCGCCGAAATACCGAAGCAACTACGTAAAATTCTAAAAGACAAGGTGCCCGTTGGGTATCCTTGAGGACTGACTGGAATGTCCATTGACCGTTGTTAAGATATTCTGTTGTTCGAAGGTTATCGTTAATGTTAATCCTACGGCATCTCTTCTGTACCAACCCAAACTTACCGTTGCTCGGAGTTTATCATTGTCCGGTGGTGTCTAGTAATAGAGGTTTCGCTGTATAACACTTACAGAAACAATGTGAACTAAAAACCGTAACCGAATTGCCCGTTGAGGCGGGATTCACCTCGAACTAGATTCAAAATTTCATCGAAAAATCCAGATCCAGCCGTGTTAATCCTTCAGTGCCACAACTATACTACCTGGGCTCCATTCCTTACATACCAAATGTTTCCTATCAATTGAAGAACGCGCTTAGGAGGATGAACTTCGGTGTCGGCATAAGGTCTCCGACATCTTCATATACCCTGTTAAGAGAAATATTGACAAGCCCACGCTTCTCAACGGTGCAGGTGTTTATGCCATCCCGCTACAATATCCAGACGGCTCCAAGATATACTACTACATCAAAATGAACAAGCGTTCGTTTAGAATTAGACTCAGCGAGCATAAAAGAGACACAAGAGACGGAAAAGTAACCAATGCCCTGTCCAGAGAAGTCAAATTAAAGTCCGCTGATCCTATGTGCGATGATATCAAGAAATTAGCTTCCTACTCCACGACTAAATCTACTGCCATTCGCGAAACCTTGGATATCATAACCAACAGTGAGGCTTACAATAATAGCGTCTCTTTAGAATTTCCACGAGTTTGGAACCAGTTCATCAAATAATGCTATGTTTTCTCCCATGATACCACGTGCTCAACTATAATGACGCCTCGTTTCTGCGAAGGAATAATTACATTCACATTCATTTATTGTCTAGTCAAGTCACCGTGTTTTAATTGTTAAAGTGTTCTATTATCTAGTTTGCTGTCTACCTTTCTTGAGAAAGCCATCTGGTTGATGTCCGAAAGCTTAGAAACTTCGATTTTCTACATTACGCCAAGAAATTGGGATTACTAGTATAGCTATACCATTTTGAGTATAGTTGGTGTACGGTTCCTATTTATTAATTACAGAAACGATACAGCTTTGCGACAAAACGTTTTGCATATTTAATCTGACTACGTATGTGTATCTGCCGATGTGGGGACAATACTGTATTTTTCGCTCAGATCAGTGTTCCAATATCTGGTCACTTTATAGCTTAGGAACATGTTAGCCTGTAATTATCTTCTGTGGTTTTCATGGAGTGAAACCACAGAAGATTATCACAGACTAAAATGCTTACATCTCGTATAGTGAGAGTTTATATAAACGTATGGTAAAAATTTATATAAACGTTTTGTGAAAGTTTATATAACAGACTAGCATGTCGTATTGTGAAATTGCTGTCGGAAGTGTAAAAAGGAAAAAAAAGTACAGTGTTACGTTTGCATGTGTGCTTTTTTGTTTTTTGCGCTCTTCCAACAGTAGGTTAACGATACAGCTTTGCGTTTATGCTCCAGCTTTGCCGGTCTGTCTGTCTGTCAGCACGATAACTCGTGTAAAAATGGTTCGATTTCGATGAAATTTTAGTATTTGGTAGGGAACAACCTGGCGACGAACCTTATTGAAAATGAGCGGAATGTCGTTAACGGTCAGGACATAGGAGCGGGATTCATTCCATCGCCCTTATGCGTCATAACTTACGTAAGAATGCTTCGATTGCGACAAAACTTTTTCATGTTGTTCCGGAGGTATACTGAACCGGCTCTGTTGAATATAATCGAAATGGGGTCAAAGGTCAGGGCACAGGAGCGAGATTTATTCCACAGCCATTATCCTCATAACTTGACTAAAAATGCTTCTATTGCGACAAAACTTTAGTATGTTGTTCCGGAGGTAAACTGAACCAATTCTGTGTAATATAATCGAAATAGGGTTAAAGGTCAGGGCACAGGAGCAAGATTTATTCCACAGCCATTATCCTCATTACTTGAGTAATAACTTGAGTAAATATTTCTGGTATGTTGGAAAGCGTATCTTAATCAATGCATTGCATGATTTTACTAACCTGTTTCTTACTTTCTCCGCACATGTGTTTTAATTATAAGAAAATAATTTATGAGCGATAAAGTAAAACTGTCGATTTTTCAAAATAACAATTATATACGTAAAATTGATATTTGCAAAGAAGTTGATAACTTCTTTTCGGTGAACACTCCGGACTTGCTTACTTCCACCTGTTGGACAAACTCTGATGTAGGCCGTTCCATTGGGCGCTGTCCTTTTTTCGAACTCTAGGGGCACATATATAGAGGGGGAAAACAAGGCAACTAAATGTGATTTCCATTTTTTTTTTCTGTTGACAAAATCTGTAAAGTGTCATGCATAGTAGTTGCGGTATTTAATCTTAATTCATTGTGCGCTGACCTGAAACCAAGTCGTTTGACAAGTGTGCTCAAATGACGTTGGGGAGTGGGACAAGTTGAAGAGGCATTATAAATGACATTAATTAGGCTTTAGGATGGGAAAGAGCCACGTGACACTTGACCTGCACTGTTTACTTGAATTGGGAATTCGAGAAATAACAGATGTCTTGCCGCCTTTCTGTATCACGATGTGTGCCACCTTTTAAACGTCAGGAGATGAGGCGAATTAAGGAACACGACGCAAGCATTCCCCTACACATACATGCACTCATTATGATGAGGTGTCACCACCCTTATATGTCTACGGAAAGGAAAACTCGTACTCGGGGGTCACTGGCGGATTCAGGGGAGGGGCGCACCCTCGCTCACGAAACTTCTTTTTTTTTTTTTTTTTTTTTAATCTGTGAGAATGTAGAATGAGAAAGATTTTACATGTTAGCCAGTCATGAGCAACAACTACAGGTTCCCTTACACACTCTGCGTTCCCATGTTCTTCGAAGTAAATGCACGATCTGTCAGTGGATGCGCAACTATTAAAAATACTCTTACAGTTAGTTAAGAGATCGCAGAAGGGATAAATCTTAATTCGCTGGGTTTGTAATGAGCGTGTTTTTTGACAATAATTTCAAAACTTCTAGGTTGAAGTAACCCCTCACCCCCCCCCCTCCCAATGCTAGGTTGAAGTAAAATCCCACAATACTTCTAGGTTAAAGTAAAATCTCAAAACTTCTAAGTATTGCAGACAAATTATTCGTAGTCGCTACAGAAATCGTAAATCTCAGAGAAATGTAGACAACCTTCATTGGAAATTTTCAGTAGCGAACAGAAAAATCAGTAGTTCTTCGCTTTTAACAGTAGTAATAAATAACGTATTAGGTTGTGCACATGGAAATGTCGGATTTCGCAGACTCGTGCACAGTTGGCAGACAATTTAGGAATTAAGGTGGACGTCAAGTAATTTTGCTTCCTATACTTCAAATGGAAAAACTTTTAACACATTTCCTTCACAATTAGTGTGTTCCCAAGGATGACAATTTGAACATCGATTAAAATAACTTCATATTATAACTTGGAATACTTAATATTTTCTAAAACATAACCATAATTCTATTAAAAAACAATAACTTTTCCTTTGGTGGTGTTGAAACCAGAAAAAAGATGGCGCGACCTGCACTTTGATGACGTCAGTATAGACAAACAAATGTTGGATTGCATAATTATGGTTATGTTTCAGAAAATATTAAGTATCCCAAGTTATAAAATGAAGCTATTTAATCGATGTTCAAATTTTCATCCTTGGGAACGCATTAACTGTGAAGAAAATGTGTACAGAAATGTTTCCATTGGAAGTATAGGAAGCAAAATTACGTGAGGTCCACCTTAATACATCGCTCGATGTGACTTGTGATATTTAAATTTAAAAAGATCGATATTTTATGTAGAGGATTTTGGGAAGGGAGTGTCTGTGACCCCAGGTCTTAAACCTTAGAAGTAGGAAGCTAGGAGGTTTAGGCTAGAGTGCCTGATAGGAAAGTCATGCCAAAGCGAGGCAGAAAGAGGAACGAACAGACGTCCTTAATTTTATTACCATGGGGCCAGTACCCGAGGTCCGTCGGCTTAACGTGCTCGTCCGAGGCACGGCAGATATTCACGGTGGATAATCAATTCGAACGTCTCCACCTGCCCATGATAGAACAGAGTTCCCTTCCGTGACAGGCAGAAACGCTGACCACTGTGTCATCCGCGGCTGTAAATGTAAAGCGTCAGGACTGCTGCTTGTAAAGCACTGATCATTTCGTCGGTGTTGTCAGTTCCAAGAGGATTGTACTACAGTGAGGAGGACTATGGATCAGAGCCAAGTTCATGCCATTTTTTTATATGAGTTTAAACTTTTGAACACCGTGCATTGAAGGCAACTCGCAACATCAGAGCATTTGGGGAAGGCACCGTTAGTGAACGCAAGACACAACGTTGGTTTGCTATATTCCAGTCCGGTGATGTGAGCCTCGAAAATGAACCACGCGGTAGACTAGGAGAAGCTATCTATGATTCCGAGTTGGATGCCTTCAGTGAAATCGTTCCACACGCCAGCGGTACGAGAAACCCGAAGTACACAGTGCAACCATTTCTTGACACACATCGACCATGGACAAAATGACGATAATCCATAAATGGGTCCCACATGAATTGACGAAACGGCACAAAACACAACTATTTCATGTCTGCACTCTCCTGCTTATCAACAACCAAACGAACGTTATTTTGAGGCGCTTCATCATGTGTGATGAGAAATGGATGTTGTATGACGATCGCCGACGTTTGGCGCAATCAATGGCTTGACCGCGGTGACACCCCAAAACCAAAACTTCATCCCAGGAAAACGACGGTCAATGTTTAGTGGTCTGCAGTAGAGATGAGTTCAGGCTCAATTTTAGGAGCCCGGGCCTGGCCCTCTTTCTTTGATTACATGTGTTTGCTGAGCCCGGGCCCGGATTCTTGGAAGATTTTGCTTATCAAGGCTTGCATTTATGAATTATACACTGGCCAAAGTTATGGCCCAAGCAAGGATTAGTTTAAAAAGTTTAGTTCAGTTAATCCACTTCACAATATTAATATGTTTTTAGAAATACTACGCATAATACTACTCGGAATTACACGTGCTGAATTAATTACAGTAATGAAATTTAAGAAGTGTAATTCCGAGCTCGGGCCCAGGTTTTTCGGTAATTAATGAATTCTGAGCCCGTCCGAGCCCGGGCCCGAGCTCATCTCTAGTCTGCAGCCGGTGTAATTCACTCCTCTTGCTTGCTTACTGGGTCTTTAATAAAACAATTGTGCGGGCAGCAGAATAACAGTGTAAATTATAGTAGTTCGCGTAAGCAAACGAATTGTGGAATGTATCAAGGTTCCTTTTTAAATGGACGTATTTTATGTATTATATGAACAATATGTTGAATATCGAAACGCATTAACGTAACCTTTTTTATTCTAAGGCAGGTGAGGCACTAATGATTAACGCTGCCAAACAGTTTTGTGTTTGTTCCTATACAGCAACAAAAACTTCCTAAGAGGAAAAGAGAGCATGGAACAGTGTCGTGGAAGAAGTTAAGCAGCGAGATATGTCACTTTTTTCCCCCGCTGAGTTTTAATTCATGTGAAAAATAAAATACCGTCATAAGCGTGTCAAAACCGGGAAAGAAAGCTCTGTGAGCAATTTCTGCCTCGGAGTGCCTTTGCCACGACTATTGGCCTTTTGGTGTCATACCACGTGATTCGAGAGATCTGAGGAATATTCTGATATGGAGTTTTTTTCCTCCTCTCTCTTCTTCAACAGACGAGCTGATGACACTCAGACCGTGGTATCGGTCTTGCTCCCAATATCATCACGGATTTGCGATCTGAAATCCGATTGTCGTTGGTGCCTAGTCTCTCGGATCGATTTTGGGATTTCTTGTAGTCCTTCCTTGATTTGCATTGAATTGTCATTATCTTTTCATTTTCACTCGAGTTGTGATCCATGCTGATCATGCTCTTTGAACTTTCAGCTTCCGTATATCAACTTGGTTTTGATGCTTACATTGTAAACAGTGTCCTACATGTGCTAGTTTGCTTCAGCAGTTGACGTTCGTATATGATTAATGATTTCGTTCCCCTTCATCTTAGAACTGCGTCGGCATTCTTTTGTGCTACGAAAATGAGGATCTCATGTTACGTAGATCGTTCTTTGTTTAGGGATGATCTCTCACATACCAAAATGTAACATCTTAAAATGATTTTTTTCTCATTTGTTTAATTTTTTTGTTTTACATTTATATTATCCCACTGCAGTCCCCCCCCCCCCCCCGACTGTTTGATATTTCGCGCTGCATCACTTCTTTTAACATCATATCCCAAACTGTCTCTGCTGTGCTGTATTTCTTATCGATTACCGTCAACATTTTTGTAATTTATTTACTTTTGCGTACGCATTTTTTATACGCGCTCAAAGAAGCGAACCTTTGCATTTTCACACATGTTGTCAATAATACTGAAGATGCATACGATTATTTTAATCTTATTGATAACATCTATGCAGATGCAAAGGTTTGACTATTTGACGAAGCAGCACGTAAGAAAAAATTGAAATGGAGTGAGACAAGGTGACACCACGTCACCCAAGCTCGTGAATGCCACGTTGCAGAATATCTTTTAGGCATCGAATTAGATAAACAAGAGGAGGATAATGGTTAATGGAGGTAGTTTAACCCTCCTTCGCTTTGCTGACGTCATAGTCATTCTTGCAAGACTCCTTCAGAGCTGTGCAGAATATGAGCCAGAAGCTTGCTGACTAGAGTGAAGAAGTGGGGTTGAAGATGGACTTACAGGAAATTAAACTGTTGTACAGTGGTTTTACAAAAACTGAAGATTTTGAAGTAGATGGGGCAAATCTAGCGGTAGCTGATGCCTCCATTTATTCTGGGCAACTGATATCAAGCTATGGCCACATTGAAGAAGAAATTAGTAGGCGTATGAAACTTGGCTGGAGTCCATTTGGAAGAAACAGTACAATTTTCAAGAGCAATTTACCATTGTCTTAAAAGAAAATCGTTTAGTGAACGCAACCTTTCGGTTACTTATGGATCAGAGACATGGACCTTGACTAATAAAAAATAAAATACATGCAGGGGCTCCGGACAACTCAAAAATGCATAAAGAGATATTACTCTGTTAAAAATTTTATGCTATGTTGCACGAAAAGTGGTACTACATCAGCTAGACCATCTTTTGGGGAAAGTAAACCACTGTTTGTTGCATGAAACGCACAAAAACGTGAAGCAGTTATGCAACATATTGTCGTACCCAACCTGATTGACACGAAGTTGCATCTATTGCACCAAATTTTTGTGTTTTATGCACAACACAAAGGTGTACCTTAGCCCCATGAGGTGGTGCAGCTGGTGTAGCACCACTTTTTGGTACAATCTACTATGCAATTTTTAACAGTGTAGTAACCAGGAAAGATAGGAAAAGGATCCCATGAATAAAAAAAATGACCAGAGTGGATGACATCATGATCAAAGTAAAGACCATCAATGGAAGGGACAATATTGCTAGAAGGAGCCACTATTGGAACTCAAACGCTGCACCAGATGCCTTAGGATAGGAAAAGACCAAGAAAGAAGAGCACATGGAGAATGCGTAGGTAAAATTCGAAAGCATGCCGGAGTGACAAAGAAGAGAATTGATCAAGACAGAGAGTTGTGTAAAATACTTGGAGACCTCAGTCCACTAACGAATTGAAAAAGGTTGATGATTAGTTGATTACTACTTTACGTACAGATCAGGCAGGTCTCAGCGTGTTTTTTGCATCAGTTCAGATTGCTTTCTTTTCTTATTTTGTTGTGAGTGTCGATGAAGGGGCGACACATTCTTTTCTCCCGTGAAGAGACAAACTCACCCATTCCTTACTCCCAAAATTTCAGTTAATCGCTGTCCATGTCCTCTGTTCTTTGTTTATATATGACTAACTTTATGCCGTGAAGTACTTCACCGCTCGTTTCTCAAGGAAACGACACCGAGTTTGTTACAATGGTAACTAGCGTTTTTTGGCGGAAAAACCCCTGTTGTTATGCGTTACCATAATAAGATTATGAATGTAAAAAAATTCTCTCACGAATTCTTTCTGATGTGCGAAGCAAAATATATATAACTTGTTTAAATGTATATATTTGGACGATGGTTGAAGTCATTTCTACTGTGAACTGTCATCGCTCCATACCTTTGCAATATTTGCAAGTTTAAATCCCCGTCAGATTTTACTACCTACAAATCAAGTGGAAAAGTAATTGAATTTGGACACTGCGAAGGAAAAGAGAAATATATGTACGTTTCCTGAAAGGTGCGATTCTACCTGTTTACCATACAGGTTGAGAACGTGCGGTAAATAATGCAGTCTAGTCCATAAGATCCCGGTTTCCAATAGGTCAACAGCTTATTAGCAGAAACTATCCAATTCGAGGAAATTTCTCTGCCGGATAATTAATTGCATTCTCTTCATCACGTTTCTAAATTTATCCTTCATCTGCGCTCTTTAGAGGCACGATGCGCCAATTGTAATGTTTGAACTGAGAGTTTTTTTGTTTTTTTTTTTTCGTTGCCTCAGATAATATACCCGCGTGCGTGTGTGTCTGTCACCTGACATCGCTTTAACGTCACACGGCGTTTCATCAGTCATTTTCGCAACTCTTTCTTTGTGAGTGGACAATCCGCATTTTAGGACATTGGGTTTATCACCTATGCATTTTTCAAGTCAGCCGGAAATCCATGCAAGTAACAGCTGTTGCGTGGTTTTATAAATTTGCCTGATAGTGAATTCAAGGCCATAAATGGGACAACCGATTGTTTTACTTCAGGTTGATTTATATCTTCTGCTGCTTTGTTTCCATCTTTCAGAATACATCAGGGTGTTCTTAGATGAGTGTTGTCAGCATTCGTACGTCTCCAGACCTGGAGTTGTGTCTATCATTGTGTTTGGACGCCTTTGTAGCTCAGAAGTTTTCAGTAATTCTGCCCCTTTTGTCTTTGTAAATCAGCTGGCTGTGACTAAATGTTGGAAGTGAAGTGATTTCATTTGCGTCAGACCGAAGACTGCAGAACTGTCATTGCGATTTGTTTAA
This sequence comes from Macrothele yani, assembly GCA_039090855.1. Classification (NCBI taxonomy): domain Eukaryota; kingdom Metazoa; phylum Arthropoda; class Arachnida; order Araneae; family Macrothelidae; genus Macrothele; species Macrothele yani. Next base: position 95,556,498 of record CM076993.1, read on the forward strand.
TTTATCACACACACACTTTTCCAAGCCTTCATTTCTTTGGTGCAAATCTCATCGAAATTTGCATCGAGATGCCAAACATGAGTTCCTCACCTCCTCTATGATTTTATGAACACTCAGAGCGCTTGGATTTACTTTCTTTTGCCAATTTCAATTGCTGCTTCTCTTTGTTTCGCAGATTTTAATGGGAGCTTCCACGGTTTTAACTTAATAATTTTATAAGTGTTATAAAATAATATAAATTATTAACCCTTTAAGCGTCCGATGTATCTGTACCAAATGGTACTCAAAAGTTTCCGGCTTCTCCAAATGAAAATGTTCACATATCGTCGGGATTTTACGAAAGCTACGGCGAAAAAATTCCTTTCACAGTTCTCAGCTTAGCAGTAAGGACACAAATCCTTTGTGTCTTGTTTCAGTAATAAGGACACAAATCCTTTGTCTCGTCTTAGTAGTACGGACACAAATCCTTTTTGTTTCGTCTCAGTAGAAAGGGCACAAATCCTTTGTCTCGTCTCAGTTGTAAGGACACACATCCTTTCTCTCGTCTCAGTAGTACGGACACAAAACCTTTGTCTTGTCTCAGTAGTAAGGGCACAAATCCTTTGCCTTGTCTCAGTAGTAAGGATACAAATCCTTTGTCTCGTCTCAGTAGTAAGGACACAAATCCTTTCTGTCTCGTCTCTGTAGTAAGGACACAAATCTTTTGTCTTGTCTCAGTAGTAAGGGCACAAATCCTTTGTCTCGTCTCAGTAGTAAGGACACAAATCCTTTGTCTTGTCTCAGTAGTAAGGACACAAATCCTTTCTGTCTCGTCTCCGTAGTAAGGACAAATCCTTTCTGTCACGTCTCAGTAGTAAGGAAACAAATCCTTTCTGTCTCGTCTCAGTAGTAAGGAAACAAATCCTTTCTGTCTCGTCTCAGTAGTAAGGAAACAAATCCTTTCTGTCTCGTCTCAGTAGTAAGGACACAAATCCTTTCTGTCTCGTCTCTGTAGTAAGGGCTCAAACCTGTCACTGGTGATAAGCGCTCCTTTGTATGTAGTCCTTTTTTCTCTGCTTCATGCGTAAAGCATGACAGGAAAGAGCTAGTCCCCCTGATACATCATGCTAATTAGTAGAAACAAGTGGCTGAAATATCTTCTCTCTCCTTCTTAGGTGCACCGCCATTGTCAGCATTTTTAGCAGGTAATCAGACAAAGGATTTGTGTCAGTCATCCCGGTAAATGATCATTTTGAATAACAAAGCGAAGGGGAAATCCAACGCTTTTTGGTTAGCAGCTTCACTCGTTCCAGCCGCGTTGGGCCCATTTATTAGACTGCGAATGTACTCTTTCGAGCTGATTTCAGCCCATTTTGCTAACCCCGAATTAATTCGTTTCAACCACTTAAAGGGTTAAATAAACAGCATCCAAAATGAAATATATGCAAGTGTCCAAACCCATCGGACTTTGAAAATTAAATGCTACCAGTGCTGTTTGTCCATTCCGTGTTCTTGTCACACTGCAAACCTGGAAATTTTTTGTTTTTAGTATTTGCAAGAATTTTAGATATGCTTAGTAATTTAATTCCTGAAAATGCTACGAAATGATAATTAAAAGTATCTTTCGAGTTCTGTTTGCTTTAAGAATTACACGAACATTGTGAGTGCCCGCAATTTGCCTTGATGGTATCCTAAAATATTGCATAGGGTTCACAAAACGATCTTTCTGTCCTCAACGAGCAGAAACACATTTGCGATATCCGCCACGTATAAACGCTAAGCCCTCGTTAGTACCTGTGTGACTGAAAACAATTGCCCAAGACGGAGCGATGTGAAATACTGTATTATACGCGCCTTGAAAAGGGAACATGCCTTATGGGGCATTCCATGTCAACTCAACCAATGAATTTGCATGATCGTCACCAATTTTTGTAAAACTTAGACTTGTTGGACCTGCTGATGAAGTAAACTGCTCCTATTTCTGGGTAAAAAAAAAAAAAAAAGGCCTGGAATCAAAAATTTGAAAACAACTACAAAAAAAAAAAAAAAACGTAGATTGTCGGAAAACGTAAATTGATGGTGTTGAAAGCTTTTAAAAATGTTTTTCATCTGATATACAACATAAGTGAGTTTCGCCAAAAAAAAAAAAAAAAAAAAAAGAAAAAGATTTCCAAGGTCAGATACTGAATTTTGATCTTGACTTTTTTGGGGGAGGGGAACCCATTCATGACATATATCAAATGAAATGCCGTTTCAAAAGCTTTCAAACGTCGCTAAAGTTAGCTTTCTTACTCAATTTTGTAGGGAGCTGTAAAAATGCTTTATGTTGCCAGAAATGCAAAAATATTGATGCTTTAAACATTTGTGGAATGCACTGTAAAACAACTCGCGGATTCTCCTTTTTAGTCTGGAAGTGACAAGAATGGTATTAATAGGGCTTCCTTTTTTATCAGGATTTTACTCCAAAGAGGCCATTGTAGAGCACCTCATATCTAAATCTCTAAACTCCATCTTAATTTTAGTAGCTCTATTCTTGAACCATGAGGTAAAATGAGCTGGAATTCGACACGTTTTCCTTTCTCGTGTAGGTCTACTACTTTGCCAATTTTTATTAAAAGCTGAGGTGAAGTAAATTTTCTGTTATTTATTTATTTATTTATTTATTTATTTTGCTTGATTTATTATTCGTGGTGTGACTCAGTAGGAGTACCCGATCTATGCAGTGATGTGGTGAGGTACATAAGCCAAAATTAGGCATGCTTTCAGTTAATAACACGCAGGCTATATATATATATATATATATATTTAACTTTGATTTATTTGACATGGAATGGGCCTGTAGGGGGTGGTATTAGACATATGCAGTGATGAGGTGTCAACAGAACTCCCGAAAAGACTGGCACAAGAATGCTAGAATTAAAAGGATTCGCATCTTGGCGGACTGGGAAGTAGAATCCAGTAAAGAAATGCACGTAATGTGTTCGCTGATCTCTGTCGCGACGCAGCTAAACAAACCATCATGTGATTAACAAGAAACGGTAGGTACTATCTGAGCGTTGTAAACTTAAAACATTTTCTCAGTTTTTTTCTGTTTTTTTTTTTTTTTTTTTTTGTATCAATTTCTGCAGTTTCCTGCGAGGAAGACGACGGTTTGTTAGGGAAAATTTTGGAACGATTATATGTAGTTTCTCTCACCCATTAAATGTACTCGTTATGATTTTAACACAAGAAATTTGAACCCCCTTCAAAACTAATGTAGCCGGGTGGAAGCACTTATATACTGATATGAATATGTATTATTAACTCCGTGTAATGTTGTATGCAGATATTTTGAAATATGCATGGTGAAAGCAGGTACATTTTCAGAGTCTTAATGCCCCTAACTATGCTGTCTGTTCGTCCCCGGCTGTGCACCACATCATGTATTTGCTTCTGGAAGGTTCCGTGGAAAAATTAATTTTGTATCGGATGAATGTAAGCGGGATTAAGATCTAACTTTTCTTCTTTTTGTGATCCACTACCCCTTCCCCCCCCCCCAGGGGACGTGTATATGTGAATATATGACTTGTCGCGTGGTTTCCATTTCTAAAGTACGTATTGAGAAACTTCTCTTCGATCTTGACACCTCTGAACCTGCAGGTTTTCCAGCTTTGTTACCTTTTTAACTTTTCTGCGAAAGGACGTGTGTGTGTGCGCGCGCGCTTGTGTGTGCGTGCGTGTGTGTATGTGTGTGTGTGTGTGTGCGCGCGGCTGCTGTTGGGAAAATAATTTTGTGAGCGATGGATATGAAGTGACATTTCAAATGTTTAGTTTCTCAACTTCGCAGTTTATCCTCTGGTTTGCCTTAATGTTTTGTGGCATTTATCTCAATAGTTCCGTAATAAATGCAATATGAAAATGTAAATGCAGATGAAAACAAACAACCAGAAAAACAACAACACACAAATATGAAACGGTAAGTTGGTAATCTCAACATTAACAATCATTCTTGTGAGCATATATCATTAAATAAAAAGTATCCAATTCCAGTGGTTACTCTGGCATTTAAAAATTTTCACCAACCCATTTGCCAAATTCAATTCTTTTTTTGCCAAAGTGTTATAGTAGTACAAAAAGGTAATCGGCAAAACTTTTTTTCCATCGCCAAAACGACCCCCCCCCCAAATTGCGAAGAATGCGATGGCAGCGTAACCCCTGCAATTGTGTAATGCTCAGCAACAGTTCATAATGACCACATCACTCTTTGCATATTATTAAAAAAGAAGATATACTGTATATATATATACAATTTCGTAATGTTCGGCATCAGTTCATAATGACCAGAACCTGAAAGTCTTTAAGAAGATATTTGTTCCGTTGACGTTCAATGCCGTTCCCCCTCCTCTCCCCTTTTAAAGTTTGTATTGCTGCCTGAGAAAAAAAAATCGACATTGAAGATGACCTGGAAATTCTGGTTGCCTACCTCCGTATGGTGAAAAAAGATTGTTATCAATCTGTCTTTTAGGAAAAGAATATTTTGACAAATACTAATATGAATTTTCACCGCAGAATGAAAAAAAAAAAAAAAAAAAAAACGTGAACCTGGAAAAAGCTGGATGGACATGAAAAATCAATGGCTTTCATCTTGTGAAAGCACAAATATTGTCATACTTGGCCTTGTCTTCTGAAAACAGAGATTTGTGAAAAAGCAATTAGGCATTTACGCCACCACCTAGCAGAGAAGCACGTGGGAAATGTTGTGTATGTGTACCCGATACTAGAATTTTTCTACAGAAACTGGCATGTATATGGAGGGCTGAATAGGCAAACACGGAAAGCGGTATCCTCTCTATCCTATACATACTTATATTTATGTTTTTGTCAAAAGAAGTGCAAATTCGTGTCTTTTGAGATCTCCATTTTGCATGTCAAAACCCTTGGACATTGCCGCTGCAAGCATAACTAAATAAACATAGTTATATTTATACATATTGAACTTTCTTGCACACCTTCGTTGCAGCTAAGAAACTGACTAGCATGAGACCACGAATAGTGTGTAGTAATGCAGAACAATTGCTTCAAGCTGGACCAGTGTGTGTGGGTGAAGCCAATTTCACACTTATTTTCTTGTGCAAGTCAAATTTGTGCTACAGCGCAAAAGGTCACAAAATTACTATTTGGATTTTGGCACATTGTCAAAAGAACATGTGCAGATCGTCACACGTTTACGCTTCTTCATGTTGAACCGTGCATAAATAAAGACCTGGAAATAATGCATTGCTAAAATGCAAATGTATTTCGTTCCGTGAAATTCTGCTTGCGAAGAAGTCTTTTCCTTAACGTACAAGCAAGCATCACATGCTTGAAGGCGCAAACATCATTTAAATAAATTAGTTACGGTTTTGGAGGGAGTTTTTCCTTTTTTTTTTTTTTTTTTGATTTGACCATCTTTGTCTCTCCTTCGTTCATGGGAAGTAGCTTCGTGTTCCAATCTTTTACTCTTCTAAACTCACAGTGATTCAGTTAAAGTAAAATAGTGATTTTATTCTCTGGTAGCAAGTGATACAAAGTAGCTGAGATGAAAACACAGAGCAGTAAAAGCAAATAATAATAATAATAATAATAATAATCGATGTCGAAATATACGCTTGAGAATCAGCAGGAGTATGTACCAGGCTTGTAGTAATCTTAATAATAACTGATGTCGAAATATACGCTTGAGAATCAGAAGTGTGCACCAGGCTCGTAGTAATCTCCAAAGTGATTTTTTTGAACGAACATGTTAAATGTTGCGTACGAAATAAATTCTTCCAGTTATGGTACATTGGCAAAATGCTTATGCACTTGTACTCATGGTAAAAGGATGGTGTAAACCATTAAGAGAGAGAGAGAGAGAGAGAGAGAGAGAGAGAGAGAGAGAGAGAGAGAGACTGACTTGAAGAGGAGCATATTTTGTGGGTATCCATACTTTTAAATAACATTTTGGTTATGGGCCGTCCCAGTGGCGCAGTGTTCTAACTATTCATCCTAGATAGGTCCGGGTTAGATATCCGAGGAGACATGGATGTTGTGTGTCTTACGACACTGGCTCTCTCCTTTCTCTGGAGCCAGTGACCCTAAATTAGCGACTGCTTATAGCCCATTGAGTTGCTCACGGTGGTCGTTAAACCGCAAAACAACAACAAAAGGATATGGCTGAGTAGATTTAGTTATATTTTTTTTTTCTTTCTGTTTAAGCAGACTAGCCAAAAAATCCTTTTATGTGCGTGCGGCCTTGCATTAATCAAATATTTTCGGTAAATTCCGTGAAACAACACTTTAACAAATGCCGGAGGCACTGTATAGTAGATGAGACGGTTTCACAGTTTATCTGAGGGCGAGTTGAAACAATCGTTCTCCTTGCAAGTCGAGCCGCGCCTCTATTAGCCAGTTGGCTGAATTGTAATGCACACTTTAATACATATGCAATGCAGCCACCCTTCGTAGGAAGTAGTATTTTTTTTTTCTGTATCTGCAAAAAAGCGGTTTCTGTGCAATGCGTATTATTTATTAGTATTTCAATCTTAAGGTTGCCCTTCCCGACAACTTTTCACATTTTGCTACAAAATAGTTTAAATATTGCAGGAAAGTTTCAATGTCGATCCGTATGTAACTGGTTAGGATTATTTAGGTCCGTTAGAGAGCGACAGCAATCAACTGACTGTTGTCGGACTTTGAAGTGCTCTTTGCAAAGAGTACCATTCCTTTATACATGCGGGTTGACTCTGCGTAGCCTAGGGATTAGAACAACACCTTTCCGACCAGATGGTCGTAAGATCGATCTCACGTAGGCTGAGTTGCTCTAGCCACTGAATACTATACTCGGGGCAAAGCTATCCTGGCAATGAGGCCGAAGCTACGGTGACCTTTTCACTCCCAGTATTACTCTGCACTAATGGTGTGTAATTAACCTTCACTCGGAAAACTTCTCCCACAAGCCCTCAGGGCTGGCTGTCTGTCACCGTGATCCCTTAAGAAACCCCTCTATTTTAACCCCTCCCCACCCCCGCGCGCTTTGCAGACCGGTAGACAAGCAGTTTATTTCTCTCTCTCTTCTTTTTTTTTTTTTTTTTGATATGTTACAGAGCGTGTAACGTTTCTTTCTTTTTAAAATGAAATTATCTTTGCTAAACACGGGAAGAAGTCTTAAGTGGCCTAATTTTGTTTTCACATTTTTTTAATTTTAAATATTTCATTTATTTATACTTACTGCTTGAAGATTACCAACTGTGGGATTTAATTAAAGGTATTTTTACCATGTCATCAGTTATGCGTAAAATTTCGTTCTTTCCAAAATTTTGCCTTGATTAGATTTTTTTTTATATAACACAACCGTTAAATGTGTATGCATTTTTAACTACCCTGTGTTGCCATAAGTACTGGACAAGAGCCCGTCTCTGTGGTAAATGATATTTTAGGGTTCACTGTAAACTGCCACACATCTTTCAGCAACTTGGAAAATTGCCACACATTGGAAAATTGCCACGCATTGGAAAATTGCCACATGTTTTTCATTGATGGGCCGAGCACAAATTGCTGTTCCTCCGAGGAACACTTTGAATGTGTGGCAGTTTTCCAAGTTTCCGAATTATGTGTGGCAGTGGAAGGAACTCTTTCATTTGTCTGAATTTTCATGCCGGTTCATACGCGTTTAAGGCAACTGCGCACAAAAGTTCAAAAGGAAAAGATAGCCGTTTCTTGGCCTATATTGAGAACTGAATTGGGAACTCCAAACTGATTTCGAGAAAACGTTCTATGTAAGCCAAGCGAGAATTGTATTTTAATTTGAAGAAATAAATTGCCGATGGATCTGAGGTACTTCAATACTAAATTCAACCTTCATTCTCGCAATGGTGCGACTTGAAACGCCAGTGAGTTCTGCCGTAAGAACTGTTATTTAATTTTCCGATTTATTCGGCGAGTGTTTTTCCATCAATTTAGTGAAAACATTCATAACGATCCCCTTAGCAGAGCTTCGTAATGGTTTCCCAATTTTATGCGGCTGAAATACACTCGAGTGACAGGCAGATGCCATTCGAAAAAACCGAAAAGACGGAAGAGTGTTTTGAAACAACAATCAAGAAGGAGAAACGCGAAATACCCTCGGAAACACTTTTTTCGCCCTCATCCTTCCGCTAATGACCCCCACCCCCACAGCAATAAATATCCCCTGGGTTGACAGCTTAACTCTGACCCAAACAAGAATGCTGTGACAGAGAACTATCAGTGACGTCACCAAAACACGAATATCTGTATTTTTTAGAAATGCCGCTGAAACTGAGATCTGAATATTTTAAATGCACACACACAGAACGTATTGAACATCTGTGTCCTTTTTAAGTGCCAGTTGAAGCTGGAGTACGAGCCTTTAGACCGGAACTATTTTATGCAGTGGAAGTATACACTCTGTAGCCTTCCTTCCAATGACAGGTTAAGTTTGCCCCGAGTATAGAGATGGGCACATCAGTGGGTAACATCGATGATCGACATCGGTGGTTACTCATTCCTAAAAAATCGATGCATCGATAGTATTGGTGGAAATTTTCGATGTATCGGTGAAAACCTCCGTGTTTTTGCTAATAAGCCGAAAAATTCGTTGTTTTCAATCTGCAGCAGTAAATACGCAATAGATGTGCAAAATCTCTGTTCAATATAACAGTGATTACTCACCAATGTAAGGTCAGGTGATGCGGTACATCACAGCCTCTCCTTGACAAATGTCAACCCCGCCTTCTCGTGGTGCATCCTGTTCCCACTAAAGGGGCTCTGACGACCGCCAATAGCGGTATAACTATACCATCGGGATCAGAGGAAATGCTATCCCACACTCACCAACCCGCTTGGCCAGCGTGGTGAGTTATGGCCAAACACCTCCAAAATGACTCTACAACTTAAATCTTGGCCCTCAGTCTCCGGCAGCTGGAATGTACCTGGCCAAGGCAGCGGCCAGTGCGACATGAAGGCAGAGGGTGCTAAGAATCCCCGGAGGACCGGACTAGGCTGCCATTTGATGCTGACCTTGGCTACCTATAACGGACGCTCCCTATCTTCTGATTCAAGGCTTCTTGAATTGGAAGAGGAACTACAAAGTATCAAGTGGGACATCGTCGGGCTAAGTTAGGTAAGGAGAAAAGGAGAAGATCTCATTGAACTGAAAAGTGGACATCTCTTCTATTATCGTGGGACAGATACTGGCAGAACTAGTGGTGTTGGATTTATAATAAACAAGAAACTGAAGGATAAAGTGGTAGAAGTTGAAAGTTCCTCTGACAGAGCTGCACGACTCGTTATCCAACTATCGAGAAGATACCAGGCTCAGATTATTCAAACTTATGCACCCACCACAAGTCATTCTGAAGAAGAAATTGAAGAATTTTATGAGGAAATTCGTCATCTAAATAATAAAGGTAAGCAGCACTTGAAGATAATTATGGGAGATTTCAATGCAAAAATAGGGCAACGGCAACAGAATGAAACTTCAGCAGGTAAATTCGGTCACGGCAACAGAAACCAGCGTGGAAATACTCTCGTTGAGTTTGCAGAGGCAGAAGGATTTTTCATCTTGAACTCCTTTTTCAAGAAAAAGCCACACAGGAAATGGACATGGAGACATCCAATTGGAACGACAAGTGAAATTGATTTTATTATGTGTAACAAAAAATTCGTCATCGAAGACTGCAGTGTGCTGAACAAGTTCAACACAGGTAGTGACCATAGATTGGTGAGATGTAAGATGCACCTCAACACTAAACTGGAACGTGGCAAGCTCATAAGACAAACAAAATGTATTGACATAACCAACCTTAAAAAACACCATAATACTTTCAAGTTAGAACTGAAGAACAGATTCTCTGCTTTAGAAGGCCTAACATCGGAAGAAGTGGATATTTCGGAAGTTAACAGAAAAGTAACCAAAGCTCTAATGGAAACAGCAACAAAATTAGCTGGGTCTAAGAACAAGTTGCATGTGAACAAATTATCAGGAAAAACCAAAATGTTGATGCAAAAAGAAGAGAGATGAGGACAACTAAAGAAGATGTGACTTCCAAAGTGGAATATATAGAGCTATGCAAGACAACACGAAAAAGTATCACTGAAGACGTAAGGAAATTCAACAGTGAGCTAGTGAGGAAAGCAATTGAAAACAACCAAAGCCTTAAGATAGCAAAGGGACATCTCAGTAAGGGAAGAAAACAGATTATGGCTCTGAGAAAAGAAGATGGTTCTATAACAAGAAATAGAGGCGAAATTTTGACAAGAGTGAAATATTTCTACTCCAAATTATATGAAAGGGATGATACATGTACTCCAGACATCATGAAAGGTACCAGAGTTCTTCCAGTCCTTCCAACAGAAGTTGCTCATGCAATCAAGAACATGAAGCGGGGGAAAGCTCCAGGAGAAGATGGAATTACTATAGACATCATACAAGAAGCAAGTGGAGAAATCGAAACAGTACTCGCCCAAATTTTCACTCGATGCCTTAATGAAGGGAAGATTCCTGAGGATTGGAACAATGCTACAATGATCCTGCTACATAAAAAAGGTGACATTGAGGATCTCAGGAACTACAGACCTATCAGCCTCCTATCAGTGGTTTATAAAATCTTCACTAAAGTTCTTTCACACCGCTTGAAGGTAACACTGGACATGGCTCAACCGAGAGAACAAGCTGGATTCAGGAGTGGCTACAGCACAATAGATCATATCCACGTACTGAGAGAACTAATTGAAAGAGCGAGGGAATATGAACTTCCATTGTGCATGGCTTTTATCGATTATGAAAAAGCCTTTGATTCGGTGAAACCATCAGCAGTTACCACGGCTCTGAAATCCTGCGGTATTGAAGATGCATACATTAATATTATTAATAACATCTATGAAAATGCAAGTGCAAAGATTCGGCTGTTTGAAAATACAACACACATAAAAATTGGAAAGGGAGTGAGACAAGGTGACACCATATCTCCGAAGCTCTTTAATGCCACATTGGAGGGTGTTTTTCAGTCACTGAGCTGGGAAAACAAGGGGATAAAGATTAATGGAGATTATCTAACCCACCTTCGTTTTGCTGATGACGTAGTCATTTTTGCAACTAGCCCATCAGAGCTGCAGAGTATGATCCAGGAACTTGCTGACAAGAGTAAAGAAGTGGGATTAAAAATGAACTTTCAGAAGACAAAAGTGATGTTCAATGCTTTTACAAGAAATGAAGATTTATCGATTGATGGAGAAAAGCTGGAGATAACAGACACGTACGTTTATCTTGGACAGCAGATATCAAGTGAGGGTCACATTGATGAAGAAATTAATCGGCGTACAAAACTTGCCTGGAGAGCTTTTGGAAGAAACAGCATAATTTTCAAGAGCAATATGCCATTATGTCTTAAAAGAAAAGTGTTTGATCAATGCATCCTTCCAGTGCTTACGTATGGTGCAGAGACGTGGATCTTGACTAAAAGAGACATACAAAGGCTGCAGACAACTCAAAGTAGCATGGAGAGGTGCATGCTTGGTATAACCAGGAGAGATAAGAAGAGAAACTCGTGGATCCGAAAATGACGAGAGTGGAAGACATCATGATCAGGGTTAAATCCCTGAAATGGCAATGGGCTGGACATACTGCCAGAAGGACAGACCATAGATGGACAGCCGAAATTTTAGATTGGATTCCAAGGGACAGGAAAAGACCCAGAAAAAGACCACATGGGAGATGGGTGGATGAAATTCGTAAATATGCGGGAGTGACATGGAGGAGACTGGCACAAGACAGACCGTTGTGGAGGAAACTTGGGGAGACCTTCGTCCAGCAGTGGATTGATAATGGTTGACAATGATGATGATGACTCACCAATAGCATCGGGTAACTAATAATATTTATTAAAATGCTCGATGCATTAGTAGAAACCTCTTTTTTTGTTCGATGCATCGGTGTAAATCTCGATGTTTTGCTAATAAACTCAAAAACTCGCACTTTTCCACCTGCACCAGTAAAATGGGCACACGATTTGTAAAATCTCTCGTTAATATAACAGTGATACTCACCAGTTCAACAACCATTAACATAATATTTGTTAAAACGCTCGATGCATCGTAAAAACCTCGATGTTTCTTCGATGCATCGGTGGGAACCTCGATGTTTAGCTAATAAACTGAAGAATTCAAACTTTTCCATCTGCAGCAATGACTGGGCGATCTATTTGTAAAATCTCCGTTCAATGTAACGGTGACACTCAGCAATGCAACATCTAGTAACGTAATATTTGTTAAAACGCTCGATGTATCGATAGAAACCTCGATGTTTTTTCGATGTATCGGTGTAAACCACGATGTCTTGCTAACAAGCCGAATATTTCACACTTTTTGATCTGCAGCAGCGAATGGGCATATCGGTAGGTAAAATCTCTGTTCAATATAATGGTGATTGCTCACAAATTCAACCCCAAGTAACTAATAATATTTCTTAAAAGCCTTGATGTTTTTTCGATGTATCGGTGTAAACCACGATGTCTTGCTAACAAGCCGAAAATTTCACACTTTTTGATCTGCAGCAGCGAATGGGCATATCGGTAGGTAAAATCTCTGTTCAATATAATGGTGATTACTCACAAATTCAACCCCAAGTAACTAATAATATTTCTTAAAAGCCTCGATGTTTTTTCGATATATCGGCTCACATGCCTTCGAGGAAAAGATCTCGGTTTTCGCCAACGAATCAAGTAAAAGAACCAATAGGAAGGTGATATTTCTTTCTTCTGTATATAGTTAGGAATGTAACAAAAAGAAATGCATTTACTTTTCGTAGAAGATATTCTCTTCCAGTTCCGAAGATTGGTCACGAAACCCCGATGTTTTTTCGATGTATCGGCTTCTGCAACATCGAGGTTAAAACATCGATCATCGGTGGCAAAACATCGTTGTTCAAAAACATCGAGGTTTTTTCCCATTCCTACTGAATACTCGCCCAGCGTCGGATGGGCACGTTAAACTGTTGTACCCGGGGCATTGGACTCCCCATTGCAAATATGGCCATCTGCTCTTGCCCTCTTTCTTTCTCTCTCTGGGAGTGCTCATTTTGACGTCATCGTCTGCTGGCACTCCCAACTGTGGACTGGCACTTGCAATCTGGCACTCCCAACTGTGGACTGGCACTTGTAATCTGGCACTCTTCCTACTTCTCTGACCTGTTTACTCTTTGTAGTATCTGAGCCTATAGGTTGAATCTAATGTAACTTTTTCTTTTATACTAAGCAAAAAATACCTATGGTACATAGGTATGAGTACTTACCTTTCCATTCGTGTGGTTGTGAACTCTACGAAAAATTGCTGGGTGTCATTGAAAAAAAAATTGCTGCGTGTAATTTCTTTTTCCTGCGTTCTTGCCAGTTTTGCACAAGAAATTCGTTATTGCAACTTTGAGAGGAACTTTTGATGATTAAGTTTAGTATTTTAAGACGTTTTGATGTCTTCGAAATGTCTTGCCCCATCTCCATTGTTTTGCTCATGTCGTTTGCACTTCTCCATCTAGTCCTTTTAATGAGATTTTTTTTAGCATGTCCTTCCGAAAAATACTATTCTTGCTCTCATTTTCTCAGTCTGATACCACATCCGTTTTGTGGTCACGGTGTCCGCTTCCAGAAGTATTAAGTGTGCAACTTTATTCTCGGCCTCAGGCACGACACGTTGACAGCAAATTATAGCAAATCGAATACGTACCTAATCAGGGAAATAATCATCGTCGTGTTAGATACATTTGTGTCATCGGTTAAGGAGCTGCCAAATGCCACTGCAGAAAAAAGAGGGCTGTTTCGAGTTGATAAATTCATCATTACTTGTGTGGACCTCCTCGACAGAAGTGAAGTGCGTATCACTCAGGTGATGTTGCAGGGGGCGAAAGAGGTGATAATCCGACGGGGCGAAGTCTGGAGAATACGCCGGGTGGGACAAAATCTCCCATCCCAGGTCGGTGTTCGTGCTTAAAGTCGTTTTCGCGGTGTGAGGACGCTCGTTATCCTGAAGCAACGGAATCGACCTTCCGCCCTTGCCGGTGTATGGCCTTTTCTCCTCCATTGCGTCACTCACACGAATGAGTTGCTGACAATAACGCTCAGCATTGACCGCTTCAGCAGGTTTGAGCAACTCATAGTGCACGACACCGCGCTGATCCCACCATATGCTCAGCAACAACTTCCTGGCATGGATATTCGGTTTGGCGGTACTGGTGGTACGCTGATCTGGATAAACCCACGATTTGCGCCGCTTAGGATAATCGTAGAGGATCCACTTCTCATCACAGGTCAAAATCTTGTGGAGGTAATCCTTCTTCTTGAATCTGGAGAGCAACGGCACAGCAACACCGTAGCGCCTAAACTAGTTCACAGCTGTGAGTTGGTGGGGCACCCAACGGCCCTCCTTGTGAATCCGTCCAAGCTTGTGCAGGCGCTTTGCAATGGCTTGCCGTGTTACTCCGAGTTCCTGGGCGAGCTCTGACTGTGTGCGACAGGGATCCGCGTCCAACAGTTGTTCCAGTTCCCCATTGTCAACATTCTGTGGCTGTCCCGGACGTTCTGTAATCACGGAGATCAAAATTTCCCTGCTTAAACCGCTGGAAACAGTTCTTACACGTACTGTAGGACACAGCAGCCTCACCCAAATTAGCACAGATCAATTGATGGGCTTCCGCGGCACTTTTTTTCAGCTGAAACGCGAACAGGAGGCAGTGCTTCAAATGTTGTTTCTCGAACTTGCTTTTCACCGTCAATTTTCGTCCCTTCTGTCACTACAGCTGTGTGCGGTTACGGTTACCTGGAAAGTTGTTGGATGGCACTGCAATCAGCCATTATCGCACACAGCTATTTGGATTTGCCGACGTTCTATGATCGCTTGCGGTTAGGGGCCGAGGATTACGTTGCACACCTAATAGTATTTACAGAAATTCTCCTTGTGCGAAGCACTAATCTAAGCGTGAGAGAATTCTCCCATTTGTTTGTTAGCTTCTCTTGGCGCCAGTTCCGTAGAGTAAATGTGAATTTGTATTTGTTCAAAATATTTCCGTATTGAGATCGGCTGTGAAAAATTGTTTTCGTATCGGACAACAGTTAATTGAGTCGGGCGAAGAGTTTTAATTCATTTTTGCGGTACGCAGTTTATCGTGTGGTTTAAAACAATCAGATGAATTTTTCTTATTCTTGCTCCAGAGTTATCAATATGTATTTTCCAGAATTTCATGGTATGTATACGATGTTCTGCTATACAGTGCATAGATGTCATCATCATCATCATTGTCAACCATTATCAATCCACTGCTGGACGAAGGTCTCCCAAGTTTCCTCCACAACGGTCTGTCTTGTGCCAGTCTCCTCCATGTCACTCCCGCATATTTACGAATTTCATCCACCCATCTCCCATGTGGTCTTTTTCTGGGTCTTTTCCTGTCCCTTGGAATCCAATCTAAAATTTCGGCTGTCCATCTATGGTCTGTCCTTCTGGCAGTATGTCCAGCCCATTGCCATTTCAGGGATTTAACTCTGATCATGATGTCTTCCACTCTCGTCATTTTTCGGATCCACGAGTTCCTCTTCTTATCTCTCCTGGTTATACCAAGCATGCACCTCTCCATGCTACTTTGAGTTGTCTGCAGCCTTTGTATGTCTCTTTTAGTTAAGGTCCACGTCTCTGCACCATACGTAAGCACTGGAAGGATGCATTGATCAAACACTTTTCTTTTAAGACATAATGGCATATTGCTCTTGAAAATTATGCTGTTTCTTCCAAAAGCTCTCCAGGCAAGTTTTGTACGCCGATTTATTTCTTCATCAATGTGACCCTCACTTGATATCTGCTGTCCAAGATAAACATACGTATCTGTTATCTCCAGTTTTTCTCCATCAATCGATAAATCTTCATTTCTTGTAAAAGCATTGAACATCACTTTCGTCTTCTGAAAGTTCATTTTTAATCCCACTTCTTTACTCTTGTCAGCAAGTTCCTGGATCATACTCTGCAGCTCTGATGGGCTAGTTGCAAAAATGACTACGTCATCAGCAAAACGAAGGTGGGTTAGATAATCTCCATTAATCTTTACCCCTTTGTTTTCCCAATTCAGTGATTGAAAGACATTTTCCAATGTGGCATTAAAGAGCTTCGGAGATATGGTGTCACCTTGTCTCACTCCCTTTCCAATTTTTATGTGTGTTGTATTTTCAAACAGCCGAATCTTTGCACTTGCATTTTCATAGATGTTATTAATAATATTAATGTATGCATCTTTAATACCGCAGGATTTCAGAGCCGTGGTAACTGCTGATGGTTTCACCGAATCAAAGGCTTTTTCATAATCAATAAAAGCCATGCACAATGGAAGTTCATATTCCCTCGCTCTTTCAATTAGTTCTCTCAGTACATGGATATGATCTATTCTGCTGTAGCCACTCCTGAATCCAGCTTGTTCTCTCGGTTCAGCCATGTCCAGTGTTACCTTCAAGCGGTGTGAAAGAACTTTAGTGAAGATTTTATAAACCACTGATAGGAGGCTTGATAGGTCTGTAGTTCCTGAGATCCTCAATGTCACCTTTTTTATGTAGCAGGATCATTGTAGCATTGTTCCAATCCTCAGGAATCTTCCCTTCATTAAGGCATCGAGTGAAAATTTGGGCGAGTACTGTTTCGATTTCTCCACTTGCTTCTTGTATGATGTCTATAGTTATTCCATCTTCTCCTTTAGCTTTCCCCGCTTCATGTTCTTGATTGCATGAGCAACTTCTGCTGGGAGGACTGGAAGAACTCTGGTACCTTTCATGATGTCTGGAGTACATGTATCATCCCTTTCATATAATTTGGAGTAGAAATCTTTCACTCTTGTCAAAATTTCGCCTCTATTTCTTGTTATAGAACCATCTTCTTTTCTCAGAGCCATAATCTGTTTTCTTCCCTTACTGAGATGTCCCTTTGCTATCTTTAGGCTTTGGTTGTTTTCAATTGCTTTCCTCACTAGCTCACAGTTGAATTTCCTTACGTCTTCAGTGATACTTTTTCGTGCTGTCTTGCATAGCTCTATATATTCCACTTTGGAAGTCACATCTTCTTTAGTTGTCCTCATCTGTCTTCTTTTTGCATCAACATTTTGGTTTTTCCTGATAATTTGTTTACATGCAACTTGTTCTTAGACCCAGCTAATTTTGTTGCTGTTTCCATAAGAGCTTTGGTTACTTTTCTGTTAACTTCCGAAATATCCACTTCTTCCGATGTTAGGCCTTCTAAAGCAGAGAATCTGTTCTTCAGTTCCAACTTGAAAGTATTATGGTGTTTTTTAAGGTTGGTTATGTCAATACATTTTGTTTGTCTTATGAGCTTGCCACGTTCGAGTTTAGTGTTGAGGTGCATCTTACATCTCACCAATCTATGGTCACTACCTGTGTTGAACTTGTTTAGCACACTGCAGTCTTCGATGACGAACTTTTTGTTACACATAATAAAATCAATTTCACTTGTCGTCCCAATTGGATGTCTCCATGTCCATTTCCTGTGTGGCTTTTTCTTGAAAAAGGAATTCAAGATGTAAAATCCTTCTGCCTCTGCAAACTCAACGAGAGTATTTCCACGCTGGTTTCTGTTGCCGTGACCGAATTTACCTACTGAAGTTTCCATTCTGTTGCTGTTGCCCTATTTTTGCATTGAAATCTCCCATAATTATCTTCAAGTGCTGCTTACCTTTATTATTTAGATGACGAATTTCTATAAAATTCTTCAATTTCTTCTTCAGGATGACTTGTGGTGGGTGCATAAGTTTGAATAATCTGAGCCTGGTATCTTCTCGATAGTTGGATAACGAGTCGTGCAGCTCTGTCAGAGGAACTTTCAACTTCTACCACTTTATCCTTCAGTTTCTTGTTTATTATAAATCCAACACCACTAGTTCTGCCAGTATCTGTCCCACGATAATAGAAGAGATGTCCACTTTTCAGTTCAATGAGATCTTCTCCTTTTCTCCTTACCTCACTCAGCCCGACGATGTCCCACTTGATCCTTTGTAGTTCCTCTTCCAATTCAAGAAGCCTTGAATCAGAAGATAGGGAGCGTCCGTTGTAGGTAGCCAAGGTCAGCATCAAATGGCAGCCTAGTCCGGTCCTCCGGGGATTCTTAGCACCCTCTGCCTTCATGTCGCACTGGCCGCTGCCTTGGCCAGGTACATTCCAGCTATGTACATTCGTATTAATGGCAACGCATGTACCTCTGTGTGGCGGACCGGGAATTATTTTGGATGAGATATAGTGCCCAAGATATAAGAGTGAGGAATTTTCATTTTCATCGGTGTAAATATGCATTTGTGTTTTGTCACAAGATCGATTTCTAAAAGAAGTGTTGAAAAAACCCAATTGTATGTGACAGAATACGGTAGGATCAAGAATCTGCACATTTTCTTGGCAAAGAATTTTTCCACCGGATGCCAGTGTCATGAAGCTCATGGTATGGGTATTTGTGTCTCTGATCAAGATATCGTCAGTTACGAAGGCTGGACACGTGATTGTGGAATACTGTGGAGTACTATGATTAGTGTTTTTTTGTTTTGTTTTTGGTTTTTGGTTTTCGATTGACAGAATTAGCTTTTCCAAATTATAATTTCAGAGTTTGGCAGTTTTGCGAATTTTCAGTTGCCTTGGGTAATAAATACATCAAATGACGGGTTTGTGGTTGCCAGTACTAATTTAAATTTAACTTTTGTGCTTTGCTTGAATTAAGTTGAAGATTTCGATGAATCAAATGTTTCGTGATTTGTGTAAATTTTCGAAGCTAATGGAATGTTTAAGTGCACCGCAGTTAATAATTTCATAATTATTATTATAGATTCCTGTATATAATACCACTGAGATAGATATGTTCCCATCTAAAATACCAATGGGACAGATATATCCCACGTAAAAATGCCAATGGGACACATGTATCCCCCCCAGTTCCGTCCTATTTTAGTCAGCATAATATCATAAAATGTGTGCTTTTTTTGTAGCGAAAACACGAGATTGTACATTTATTAAAAATACAAAATTGGTAGTGAAAGGGTTAAATGTGTTCCCGTGTATTAGTGCATCATCCGCGGGGTAAAATTTATTTTTGAAACCTTTCCTGGTGCATGGAGTATCGATTATTACACTTGAAACACACGAGCAAAGGATAAGAGAGCTGTTTAACATTTTTGCTGTGTAGCCCCGATTTTACACCCGCAGTAAATTACTTTGTGAAGTAAACATTTTCTATGTCCTACCAGCCGAAAATAAGAGAGCTATTTAACATTTTTACTGTGTAGCCCAGTAAATGACTTTGTGAAGTAAATATTTTCTATGTCCGTAAAGTGGCGTGTCAAATAATACTAAGTTGGGTGATTGCCGCAACAACCATGCAGATTTTTTTGTTTTCGAAATTGGGAATTAACGGACTGAATGTTTTTCCGAGGCATTGAGTTCATTGTAAGAAGTAATAAATTATTACTATCGTGAGTTCTTTGTAAATCCCACTCTTTTATTCTTGTGTTTATTTCTATTGTCAATTTCGTCGGGTTTGTTCATCAGTTTCGGGTGAGTGAAATTGTTCGTTGATTTACACTGTTAAAAATATATATGTGTTCCTATAAATATTTTGAAAATATTGAAGTATTTTCATGAGGACATTTCTGTTCTTCACGCGTGGTTTATATATTAAAAGCTTGACGAGTCAGAAGAGTTTCTGTGATCATGTTTTATAACAACTATAGTCCTGTACAAGAATTTCGAATATAATCTCGCTATCGCTTTATCCTCAGGTTTAC
This sequence comes from Macrothele yani, assembly GCA_039090855.1. NCBI lineage: Eukaryota > Metazoa > Arthropoda > Arachnida > Araneae > Macrothelidae > Macrothele > Macrothele yani. The sequence continues at coordinate 95,576,293 of CM076993.1, forward strand.
CCCCTCTTTTAAGTAACTAATTGTACAATAACTGATGAATATTTTCAAGATTCGTACAAAATACAATGTATATTCGTTTATTTTAATGGATCTTTATCTTTTCTTTCCAGATGAGCGTGATGCTATTCAGAAGAAAACTTTTACGAAATGGGTCAACAAGCATCTGAAGAAGGTAGGCTTATAAACTGTTATGGTTTTTATCTCTCCGTTTACTGTGAAACCTGTGTTGGCGGTTACCCTCATTCCGCCGCCATCTGCCAATGCGGGCAGTTTTGTCTGTCACGGATGTATCACCAATAGAAACAATGTGTAAGAAACATTTAATTTGGCTGCCACGTGCAGCCATTTTTGAAACGCATAAGAGAATAATATACCTGCATTTCACGGTCACCAGTATGCGGAACTTTTAGTAAAATCTTGTTTAGGAAGTTTTAAAAAGATTACGAAAACTATGTGAGAAGTGTCGATTGGGTATCATTTTTCTTGGTTTCCTTTCGTATATCTAAGTTTTGCAACAGATTGATGATTCGGTTACTGAGTTATATATGTATAGAAAGTGTCTCCTGCCGTGTAAGGCTTTTGAATTTCTTGACGAAATACCGAGAGACGCTTGTAGAATTGCGTAGCATTGAAACTCATCAGCATTCAGAAGTCGTAATAGAACGGTTTAGGTGCGAAGTGCCCAGAAAACGGAAATGAAAACTGGCAGAGGCAGAGTTATATGCCTGCAGGAAGTGAAAACAAATTTTACGTGCTGAAAATTCCAAATTCCGTAACAGTTGCTGACATATTATGCACGTGCTTGGAACGTGGACGTGCTCGCTTCTGCATGTAAATCGAGCGAAATGAACTTTATTCAGGTAATTTATTTATTTACCTTCACGCTGCGCGAAGGAGAAAATGATCTGTGATAGAATGCGACAACGTTGTGGAAACAAATCGGAGTGTACTTTGCACGGTGTCGATGTGGCGGTCAGCAGATACTTATCTGTACCATTTAGGAAGTATGTGACCACTACTTGTAAGACTCAGATTTGTGACTGCTATTTTTTTACTCTTAAGGCTGTCTTTGAATGAGTGTAACAGAAAATTCTGTCCTATATCTGTAATGCAAATTCTTTTGTACACATTTTCTCGAAAACTACTACTTTGTAGAGTTTGAAATTTTGAGCACAAATAAAAACGACCCATATCTAATACGTGTCGCAATTATTTTTCCGAAAAAATTGTTAGCATTTTTTTAAAAATTCAATTTATCTGACTCGAAAGTATCCCAATTTGGCGCTAGATGGTGCCAGAAGTTAGCTTGGCAGTGTTTCTGTGTGGAAGAAACGAAATCTCTCATTTCTGTTTCATTTTTTAAATTATCTTAGCCAAATAGAAATCAAAGAATGGGCAAAAGTGAGATTGGAATCTTGTCTTCTATAGATCATCTTAAATTCTACTGTGCGTTCATTTTTTGAAGAAAAAATGTCTACATTACCAGAAAACACTTGAATTTGATACAGAAACTACGCCTACCTACTAAGCTCCACCCCAAACAAGGTCATTGGTTAAAACGTAACAGCGCGAATTTTGTCTCTTCATTGTTTAGCAAACGAGAGACCGCTGCCATTCTGAATATGGTAAGGTCTTCAGTCATTCGCTGGCGCCAAGTTCTGGGACAATCTCTCAAGACGTAAAAGCCACGCCCAAGGAGAGATATTTTGCGCCATCTATCGCAGAAGATGAAGCCTAACACTCATTCAAAGACAGCCTTAAAAGGGGCGAAGTTTTTTCAAACCTTCAAACATGTGTCGCTTTGTTTTTTACCGGGTACTCTAAAAATCAGTTTCTTCGCTGAAAAATTTAAGTCTTTCTTCGGAATCCTAAAACGCTTGCTTACTGTGAAATGTACTCTATACTGAACTGTGCTGTAGGTGAATAATAACTTCTCTGTTCACGGGATTTCTTTCAGTGCCCTATCGTGTGGGTTCATCAGGCCTTCGTATGTGAAGTAATTAAGCAGGTCAAGGGTTTTAGCCACACTGTAAAAAAAATAAGTGGTGTGAATTCACGGAAAATTTCTTAAAATAATGGGCAGCAAAATATTGTCGGTAAATGTCCGTCTTTTAACGGAATTGCCGTTTCTAAAAGCTCCCGTTTTTTTTTTTTTTTTTTAAACCGGTATTTTCACACACTTTCCGTAGACAGTAATTCCATTTATTTCAGAAAAGTTGGTTTCAAGTTTTTCCTGTATTTAGGCAGAAATTTTGCAAAATCTAATACGCTGAATATTTCAGCCCTTATGCGAAAGAATCTTTTTGCGCCAGGGTGTGTGGTTCGAGCCCAAGTCGTTTGGGTTGAAGCGGTGCTTCTTAACCACTGAACCATAAAGTCACAGGAATCAGATTCACGTTCAAGGTAAATTTAATTTCGCGATAGCGATTTTTTTGCCTTTGATGCGAGTGATTTAGTCATTTTATTTTCTATTGGAGATTGTTATTTTTTTTAATACGTTTGTAATAATTTTATTTTTTCTGTAGGAGGTCTAATTACAAATTTCGTATTTTTTTCATCGTGATTTTCCGAAGCAACACAATGATTTGGAGTATGAGATTTTTTTTTCAACTGACAATAACTTGCAATTATCTTTAAGAGAAGATGCAATATTCTGATTTATAATATTATTTCGCAAAACTTCTAAACATAAAATCTACTCATAATAGCTATGTAGCTTTTGTCCTAAGGACTCCACAGACTGATACATAGACATCGTAAATTACCTGTACAATAAATTAAGTACGCGGTTTCTTACGGTAACACAATATATAATAGGTGGTGCACAAAATGTGGAAGAAAAGAAGAAATTTCCCGTGCCACAGTAACTAAAATTCATGCAATGTACTATCCGCAATATCCGATCTCGCTTCAAAGTCAAATACTTCGACAGACTATTGAAATTTAACAGTTGATCAAACCCCCAAGTATTCCCGTGAAATTTTCCTATTACCAAAATTTTTTGTCATATGGATACAGAAAAATGAGAACGGAGTTTTTCTGTTAATATAAGAAAGAAATTGCGGAAAGATTTCTGAAAATTCAGAATTTTCAGTTAAACACATCTTGAAAACGGTAATATACCGTCAATATAAGAAAGGAATTGAGGAAAGGTTTTTGAAAATTCAGAATTTTTCTGGCGTACGAAAAATCCGTGAAATTCAAAGTTTTTTCTGTCATTTCACGGAAAAAGTTGTTTCAGAAATATATTTCGTTAATTCAAGAAAGAAATCAGCGAAAAGTGGCTTGTGGATTTCAGAATATTTTTTTACAGTGTACCGATAATTGAAAAAGAATTAATTACTAGCTGAATGAGAATTTTATCTTTTGCAACGGTGCTCTTTATTCAGTGCAGTATATTGGAGGTCGCGGATTTGCTGATCCCGATTTCTGTATATGTGCTTGGCTTTCTATCAGTTTTTCTTTCTTTCTATTTTTCTCCTGTTACTTGATATCCGTTGTCCAAGGTAGAGGACAACAGATATCAAGTGAGAGAAGTTACTTCTTAATTGGTCCCATCAACTTCTAAATCTTCAGTTCTTGTAAGAAACGTTGTTCCATAAGCAAAAACTGGAAGGATGTACACTGAAAAATAAGTGGTGTGAAATCACGTAAAATTTCTAAAAATAACGTGCTGGAGATTTGCCGGTAGCTCTCCATCTTTTAACAAATGTTACGTATCGAATAGTTTTTGTTTCCATCTTCAGTAATTTGACAGATTTTTCGTTGTCGTTAATTACGTTTATTTCAGAAAAGTCAGTTTCGGGTTTCTTTTTGTTTTTTTCGTTTTAATACAGAAACGTTGCAAAAACTTCGATTTTGACTTTTTCAGCACTTATAGTAGAGATTCTTACTTGGCGTACGAAGGGAACGAATCCTTTGTCCCTGGTAGGTATCGCACCGAGTACGTCTTTAACGGTAGCGAAGCGCGCTACCGACCGACCTACGCCTAGAAAGGCATTTAACACCTAACCACGTATAAGATAGAAATGAAAAGGACTCGAATCCCGCGATGACGAAATGTTTTTCGCTATCACATGGTTCGTACGCTCCTTGAAAAACCTTGAGAAATCCTTGAAAAAGAAAAGTTCATTTTCAAGTCTTTGAAAGTACTTGAAAAAATGTAAGACTCCGTATAAAATACTTGAAAAATATTTTTGTTTAGTTTTTAAGAGCGTTTGTTTGTAAACTAATTGTTTGTGGAGAAAAGCTGTGTAGGAGATTTCTGTGTAGTTCTGATAAAAACACCAAGCTGATCAAATAGCTCAGAACTTGCGTTCAACAAAGAGGAGCGCGTGGTCAGCTGGAACTATGATATCATTACGGAGTAGAACGTCAGCCATGGGAGTAAAATAAATGGAATGATGTATTTGCGAATCGTGATAGGCTTTTGTTGACTAGGTTAGGAAGCAATCCTTGCCAGAGAGTGAATACAAAAATAGTGTACCCTTTCAAAATATTCCACAAAATAAAATTATTTCGAAAAACACCAAAACAGAGGGACAATTCTAAGTTAATAAAATAAACTAACAGTGAGGCAGGGGGTAACTGGCAAGCCATTGAAGGTGTGCCCGTCCCAGCTAAGTTTAATGGTTTGAACTTGCCAAAATACCTTCTTACTGATATCACACATACGATAATTTGGCTTTAAAAAGTACTTGAAAAGTGCTTGAATTTATTTTGATTGGATGAGTACGAACCTTGTATCAATTCTGGTTAGTCGTTTTATTTACGGAAGGAGCTGATTATTTTTTGGATGGTTTTATAATAATTTTATTTTTTTCTGTAGGAGAACGTATCACAAATTAATTATTTTTCACCGTGATTTTTCGAAACAACAGAATGTTTGAGAACTCGGGATACTTTAAAACTGACAGTGACTTTCAATTGTGTTTAAAATAAGGTAAAATCTATTCATTCATAGAATTATTTCACCAAATCCCTAAATATAAAATTTACTTTTGATAACTATTATAGCTTTTATCGTAAGGGGTTTCACAGACTAATGCATATACATCATACAGTCATACGTACAGTAATTAAGTAACCAGTTGCTTACTGCAACAAAATATACAATAACTGGTGTACCAAATTGGGAGTAGAAGGGAAGGAATATCCGGTGCCACAATAACCAAAATTTCATGCGATATGATATATCCACAATATCCGATCTCGCTACAGAACCTCAAAAGCAGGCCTTCCGACACTACTGAAATTTAATAGTTAATCAAACGTCAAGTATTTCGACGAATCATTCCTATTACCGGGAATTTTCCGCCAAATGGATACGGAAAAAGTGAGAACAGAATTTGCTCGTTAATATACGAAAGGAATTGCGGAAAAGTTTTTGAAAATTCTGAAGTTTCCATTTACACTGCTTAAAAACGGCAATATACAGTTAATGCACGAACGGATTTGCATAAAGGTTTCTGAATATTCAGAATTTTCTTGGCGTACGAACCCCCCCCCCCCCCCACGAAATCAGGTAACCCCCCATTCCCCAAACCTACCTCGTCATTTCACGGAAAAGGTTGTAACAGGGATGTGAATTAATTCACGAAAGTAAACACAGGAAATGTCTCGTGAATTTCAGGATTTTTTTTTTACAGTATGTGGATTAAACATTTGTGTATACACTGTGAGTGGCCACTTTATTATAACCACCCCCTCAGTACTTCGTTTGGCCACCTTTTGCCTTTAATACTGCGTCGATTCTTCGTGGCATGGACTCCACGAGATGTTGATAGGTAGTTTGTGGGATCTGAGACCATGCTTGATGAATAGCACTTTCCAGGAGTGTGAGATTGCAGGGTTGTGGATCCAGCTGTCTGATGGCTCGTTCAACTTCATCTCTCAAATTCTCAATGGGGTTGAGATCTAAAGATTGTGGGGGCCACCTAAGCAAAGTAAACTCACCGGCATGTTCCCGAAACCAATCCTGTACAATACGAGCACTATGGCAGGACGCATTATCTTGTTGAAAGCAGTCATTGCCATTGGGATAAACCATCCACATGACAGGACGACGCACTTGGTCCGCAACGATGTTTAGATATGATGTGCCAGTCAGACGTTGATCAACACGAATTAAAGGGCCCAAAGCATGCCAGGAAAACATTCCCCAAACCATAACGTTACCTCCACCAGCTTGAAGGGTTGTAGCAATGCATTTGGGGTCCATGCTTTTGTGCTGTTTCCGCCAAATTCTCACTCGGCCATCGGCATGGTGCAACTGAAAACGTGATTCATCGGATCACATAATTTGTTTCCAATTATCGACTGTCCAATCCTTGTGCGAACTGGAGACATTTTCTCTTGTTAACTGCAGACAGCAAAGTTGTTCGAACAGGCCTTCGGCTATCATATCCCATCCGATGCAGTGTATGGCGAACAGTGCGTGCAGAGATCATTTAAGGGGATCCTTGATTAAGATGGTCTGTAATTTGCTGCACTGTTGCCCTTCTGTTGTCTGTTACCAGTCTGGACACTCTCCGTTCCGCCAGTCTGGACACTCTCCGTTCCGCCCGAGCAGTCACTAGTCGATGACGACCACACGTTGCACGTAGAAACCCAGTTTTTTGGCTGACAGTCCAGTCTTTAAACACTTTAACAACAGAACAGCTGCTCTGGCTCTGGAACATTGCACGAATGCGGCGTTTTCGGTGATACTCGCTCCATGGCTCCGAGCTCCTACAATCATCCCACGTTGAAAGTCCGTCAAATCGCATTTTTTACCCATCTCGTCATCCAAAAGTCACTTCTATTACTGTCGCAAGCACTAAGCTTTCCCTTTTTATACTAGCCTCGCCCTCTGGCGGCAACAGCGTGCAGCCGTAGCTCATTTGCTTAAAACTGTCAGGCGGTCATAATAAAGTGGCCACTCAGTGTATATATGCATGTATGAGGCTTTCTTGGAAGTCAATTGACGCACTCATGAAAGTTATCTCTCAGTGATAAACCCATGTTTGGCATCGTACTCGTAATCAGTAGTGCATTATTAACTACGAAAATGAAAGATAATTAATGGACTTTCGCGAGTTTCACTTACATGTCATCAAATCGTCAATTTCGCGTGCGTGTTTGAAAACCGGGGAATTTTTTTTTTACTTTTGCTGTAACTGTGCTATTGCTTTTCAGTTTTAGCAGGAATTCGAAGTTATTCTATATTGGTAAAATTACGTGCTTTTATTACTGTCACGGCGAGTGCTTAATTTCAGTATTTTAAATTAATTTTCTGAAATTCAGCATATTTCACAACCATGTTCTTCCCGAAACATTTTCTTCGAAATCATAATTTCCGCGAATGTGCTTACTTAGTGACATAACGCAACACGAGGATATACTCCGTAAAATTTCTCCACCATTTGTTTCTCCACCCACTATTTCGTCTTAATCTGAGAACTATAGCTTTCCGCAAGATAATTTCCTTAGTCGTGTTATATTAGCATTTTCTTTTCGTCCCTCTTTCCCTTTAATGGAGTGTAGCGTCTTTAAATCTGAGCCTTTAGTTAAATTGCTATATTCTCAGCATAATTTCCAGTTAATTTTGATCACAGTTGTATGTTGGAATCAACCTTAGGAAATAGTTTTAAGAAAACTTAAAACACTTTTATAGTCTTGTCACTTTAGTCTGAACTTTAATTTTGGTGCACATGTGGGTTGCATTATATGTGAGAGATGCGTTCCTGAAGACAGCGCATGATTCAAAACTAAATTTCTCATAGGAGTAAATGCAAAGTAGGAAGAATGCACTCTCTCGGAGTGCATAAATTTACAACCTTTATTGCATGTATTTGGTTTTGAGCACACTTTTTGGGCACAAAAGAATAACTTAAGTAAACAATCTCTCTATATATAAAAGTGAAAGTTTGTATGTCTGTTCCGCCTACGTTCCTAAACGGTTTGATGGATTTACACCAAAATTGGCATACATACTCTTCAGCACCCAGATTAAAATACAGGCGGGACGATTTTTAGAAATTCCATCACTAAGGGGGTCAAATGTGTTTTATGGGGCCCTCTATAGACTGGGTGCAAGTCGGTTGCTGCGGTATTACTCCGCGTGTCAGAGCAACGGTCGTCAGGTGGCGCACCACTCCTGGCAAGCATCCGCGGTTTTCAGGCATACGGGGAAAGAGTCCGATTTTTGAAAACACAACGCACCGGCGGAACATATTGTCATAAGTATTTTTTTTTTTTTTTTATGTTACCATGGCATTCTCTTTGTGAGGATTAGGTTTCATTAGACTCCCAACAATTGGCGCAAGAGTCTCAAATATGGGTGAAGCTACAGATTCCCACCAATATGCGTAATCCTCTCAAATAGCATCAAGGTTAAGTTGAAGTTAAAACAGACGGCCTTCTTCATACATAAAATTTAAAGACAAGATTAGTATTGGTATTAGTATAGATAAAAGAAATAGCCTATGCTCACCGGAAAGAAGTAAGCTTCCCAACGGTGAAAGAATTATCCGAATGGGTTTAGTTTTCGAGATTAGTAAAAAAATTCCGTGTATTATCGTGAACTGCTTTCTTTCACGTTGGGTGTGATGAGGTTGTATGTAAACAAAGCGGAACGATACATGGGAAATTGGAAACTACTTGAAAGCGATGTTATTCGGTAGTACAGCCAAAAATAATAAAAAAAACAAGAAAGATGACACCGAATTTTCGGGTGTAATAAGCACGTCTTTTGAATCCGTTCTGACGCAAATTAAATTTATCAAAGCTATTCAAATTCAATGGAACGGGTATGGAAAACAATAGTATCTGACGGAAGAAAGAAGTTTTTCAATCGGGTTTTAATCCCGCAGATATTGCTGTAAACAGAATCGTGAGCTTACGAAGTCTTATAAACAGAGTTATCGACAAAAATAAGATGTGACTTTAAATTCCCTTGGTGGGAAAACCATGCATTATTTTAGGAAGAAAGTATTCACAAAAGGTTTATCCATATGAGCGGTATCGGTCCAAGAAAAAAAAAAATTTAGTCGAGTTTTCAGGAGCCCAGATTTTGCTACAAATACATCAGAAGTAGAAATTAGCACTTATGACCCCTGGTGGCCAAACGATTCTTTACCAAACATTAGAAATTACGTGAAAAATATTTTCCGTCAGGTCTTGTATGCGATACAGGAAAAAATTTTCAAATCGGAGTTTTAGGAGCAGAAAATGCAATTTACCATTGTGGGCCCTAGCGGAAAGTCTATGATTTACTTGAAAATTTTGAATTTATAGGAAAAACATTTCGCATCGGAAACACTATCCAACACAGAAGGAATTTTTCAAATCGGACTTTTAGAAGTCGAGATATCGACAAAAAAAAAAAAAAGATATACATCTACGATCCCCTGATGTAGAAACCGTGCACTATTATAAGAAGAAAATGCTCCTAAAATGTTTGTCGACATGAGTAGTATCGGTCCACAAAAGACTTTGTTTCAATCGAGATTTTAGAAGCTCATATTTTGCTGCAAATACATCAGAAGCGGAAATTAAGACTTACGCCACCTGGTGGCCAAACAATTTTTTACAAAAATTTGAAATTACGGGCAAACGATTTCCCATCAGGAGCTATATCCGGTGCAGAAAGAATTTTTCAGATCTGAGATTTAGAAGCAAAGATATAGGGGAAAACGCAATTTACCTATACGCCCCCTAGCGTAAAGTCTATAAATTACTTGAAAATTTTGAATTTATAAGAAAAACATGTTACTCTAGAAACACTATCCAACAAAGAAGGAATTTTTTAAATCGGACTCTTAGAAGTCGAGATATTGACAAAAATAGATATACATCTACGCCCCTGGCGTTGAAACCGTGCAATATTTTAAGAAGAAAATGTTTCTAAAAGGTTTGTCGACATGAGTAGTATCGGTCTACAAACGATGTTATTTTCAATTGAGAATTTAGAAGCTCATATTTTGCTGCAAATACATCAGAAGCGGGAATTAAGGTTTACGCCCCTGGTGGCCAAACCATTTTTTTACAAAAATTAGAAATTATGTGCAAACGATTTCCCATCAGGAGCTGTATTCGGTGCAGAAAGAATTTTTCAGATCGGCGATTTAGAAGCAGAGATATAGGGGAAAACGGAATTTACCTTTACGCCCCCTAGCGGAAAGTCTATGAATTACTTGAAAATTTTGTAATTATATGAAAAATATGTCACACGGAAAACACTGTCCAACAAAGAAGGAATTTTTCAAATCGGACTCCTAGAAATCGAGATATTGACAAAAATAAGAAATACATCTACGCCCCTGGCGAAGAAACTGTGAAATATTTTACGAAGAAAATATTCTGAAAAGGTTTATCGATGTGAGTGGCATCAGTCCACAAAATAATTTTTTCAATCGATATTTTAAAAGCTCAGATTTTATGGCAAATACATCAGAAGCGAAAATTAACCCTTACGCCCCCTGGTGGCCAAAGTATTACTTACCAAAAATTCGAAATTATATGCCAAAGATTGTGCATCAGGAGATGTATCTGCTGAAAAAAAAATGTTCAAATCGGAGTGTTAGAAGAAGAGTTATCGAAAAAAATGCACTTTACTTTTACGCCCCCTAGCGGAAAATCTATGCGTACTTTGAAAAAGGAAATATATCCAAAATACTTTTCGACATAAATGGAATCGAAAGATAAAAGATTTTTTCCAATCGGATGTTTAGAAGCAAATATGTGGAATAAAACGTATTTTTGAATTCGACATCATCTGCGTTTACGCCCTCTAGCGGCGAAATTGTACATCGTAAAAAAGAAAAAACGAAATAAAGGATCATCATTCGCATATTTCAAGCTTTCGAATGCAAAAAGAATTTTTCAAATCGGACTAATAGTTGCAGAGACACCGTGGGTACAGACGGACGGACGGACAAACCGATAACATAAGCACGATCTTTTTTACGCTTTCCAACCAAATGTTGAAGAAGCGTATATGCTCCAGCTTTTTCCGTCCGGCTGTCCGTCTGTCGGCACGATAACTCACGTAAAAATGGTTCGATTTCGATGAAATTTTAGTATGTGGTAGGGGACCACCAGGGGACGAACCCTATTGAAAATAAATGAAATGGAGTCAAAGGTCAGGACATAAGAGCGGGATCCATTCCATTGCCTTTATGCATCATAACTTGCCTAAAAATGGTTCGATTTCAAGGAAATTTAAGTATGTGGTAAGGAACCACTGGGAACGAACCCTGTTGAAAATGGGCGGAATGGGGTCAAAGGTCAGGACATAAAAGCGGGATCCATTTCATTGCCCTTATGCGTCATAACTTGCGTAAATATGGTTCGAGTTCAATGAAATTTTAGTATGTGGTAGGGGACCACCTGGGAACGAACCCTATTGAAAATAAATGAAATGGGGTCAAAGGTCAGGACATAGGAGCGGGATCCATTCCATTGCATTTATGCATCATAACTTGCGTAAAAATAGTTCGATTTCAATGAAATTTAAATATGTGATAAGGAACCACCTGGGAACGAAACCTATTGAAAATGGGCGGAATGGGGTCAAAGGTCAGGCAGGGCATAAGAGCGGGATTTATTCCATTGCCCTTATGCGTCATAACTTGCGTAGAAATGGTTCGATTTCGATGAAATTTTAGTATTTGGTAAGGAACCACCTGGGGACGAACCCTATTGAAAATGGACGAAATGGGGTCAAAGGTCAGGGCATAAAAGTGGAATCCATTTCATAGCCCTTATGCGTCATAACATGCGTAAATATGGTTCGATTTCGATGAAATTTTAGTATGTGGTAGGGAGCCACCTGGACACGAACCCTATTGAAAATGGGCGAAATGGGGTCAAAGGTCAGGACACTGGAGTGGGACCCATTCCATTGCCCTTGTGCATCATAACTTACCTAAAAATGTTTCGATTGCGACAAAACGTTATCATGTTATTCCGGAGGTATAGTGAACCGGTTCTGTTGAATATCAACGAAATGCGGTCAAAGGTAATTATTGCACAAAAGCAAGATTTATTCCACAGCCATTATTCTCATAACTTGCGTAAAACTGCTTCTATTGCGACAAAACTTTAGTATGTTATTCTTGATGTATACTGAGCCGGTTCTGATGAATATCATCGAAATGGGGTCAAAGGTCTAGACACAGGAGCGAAATTTATTCCACAGCTATTATCCTCATAACTTGAGTAATAATTTCTGGTATGTTGGAAAGCGTGTCATAATCAATGCATTGCATGATTTTACTAACTTGTTTTACAAAAGACGTGCTATTAATAATAAATAAACGAAGTAGGCTATATCAGGCTGTATATCTACACTCTAGAAAGCTGAATGCGGAGTGCATTATTGTGCATGTTTGCTATTTTGAGTTTTTAGGGCTCAGAGCGGCCATTATAAATTATTATTTTTATAATAAAATTTTCATCAAGTGTGGTGAAATGCCTCCAAAAAAAAAAAAAAAAAAAAACCCATCGGACAAGTTCAGCCGGAAGCAAAGAAAGGAAAATTACTTCGAGAGAGTGAGACAACCGAACAACGTGATCGAAGACTTTTGGATCATCGGGAAAGAGCCAGTGTATCTAGTGCGGCACAGACCTTAATAAATAAACGAAATAGCCTATGTCATAAATAAACGAAATAGCCTATGTCATAAATAAACGAAATAGCCTATGTCATAAATAAACGAAATTGGCTATGTCATAAATAAACGCGAAATAGCCTATGTCCTCCGGAAAGCTTCCCAAGGGTGGAAGAATTATCCGAATCGGTTGTGTTTTCGAGATTAGTAAAAACGGTACTTCTTCAGTACTTCCATCTGATGATGGTCTTTAGCAAGACCTAAAGTTCTTATGGCTTTATTTTTAATCTTTTAACTTATACATTAAATAAGTTCTTAACTTCATCGGAAGCCTGCGTAGTGTTTTAATTATCGTGCTTTTTAAGATTGCTACCGTAAGTTTTTTTGTGATTGACTCATTCCGCACGAGAACCTGATATCTTGAAAAAAATCCGTGAACTACTTTCTTTCACGTTGGGTGTGATCAGGTTGTATGTAAACAAAGCGGAACGATACATGGGAAATTGGAAACTACTTGAAAGCGATGTTATTCGGTAGTACAGCCAGTAATAATAAAAATAAATAAATAAATAAATAAATAAATAAATAAGTAAACGAAATAGCCTATGTCCTCCGAAAAGCTTCCCAACGGTGGAAGAATTATCCGAGTCGGTTTAGTTTTCGAGATTAGTAAAAGAAAATTCCGTATATTATCGCGAACTACTTTCTTTCACGTTGGGTGTGATCAGGTTGTATATCTATACTCTAGAAAGCTGAATGCGGAGTGCAGGAAGTGCATTATTGTGCATGTTTGCTATTTCGAGTTTTTAGGGCTCGGAACGGCTATTATAAATTGTGATTTTTATAATAAAATTTTCATCGAGTGTGGTGAAATGCATCCCAAAAAAAAAAAAAACAAAAAAAAAAAAACACACACACACGAACCCATCGGACAAGTTCAGCCGAAAGCAAAGAAAGGAAAATTACTTCGAGAGAGTGAGACAACCGAACAACGTGATTAGACTTATGGATCAGCGGGAAAGAGCCAGTGTATCTAGGGCGGCATATACCTTGGGACAGCGTGAGGCCCGACTTGAGCGTTGTTCATCATGGTAGGATTTTTTTTTATAATGCGATTTACATTGTTATTTGAAAACAAACTTTATGTCTATCCCGGTCAACGCCGGGTATCTCCGCTAGTATGTAAATAAAAAACAAAAATTGATTTGATGAAAATTTTATTAGCCTAAAGTAACTGAGCCTGAAAAATAAAAAATATAGTATTTTTTCTTCCGTTATTCCTTGCTCAGTTATACGACAAAGTTTGCGAAGTTAAAGAGTACCGACGTTAATGCTGCTTTTGATTCACTTATCTCTAATATTTTGTAGAATGCTCTCTGTGTGCCGAATCTTAATCACGGTGTATTATGATGGTTCGGCCTTCTCCATAGTATTTATTCGATCAAACTTCTGTTACCGATTTTCAGGCAGGTTTCTCAACACTTCCGCTAGCACCGGCACTTTATGAAAAGCTTGGATGACTTAAAAATATTATGTAATAAAAATTTAATCATACTTGCAGTGAAGATTAAAATAACACACAACTGTCATCAAAATCACTCGGGAGAACTTCCCGCGAGAGTTCGTAAGTAGGGTTCATAGGGTATGTATGTACTGACAAAAAATTACGCATATTTGTGTTCACCAGCTGTAAAAGTGGCACCATCATGTAGAAATAGCTCAAAGCGAGAGTACAATTCATTCAATGTACCAGTTTTGAAATTATGTGACATTTGACGAATTTTCTTCAATTTTTGGGATAGACATTATTTCAAAGTTTACTCATAAAGTAAGGTTTTATTAATACTTTTTATATTACACTGCTTCAAATTCGCATAAAATGCGATCGACCTGTATAAAGGGCAAATTTAAATATTAGGTCTATGTCAAAGGTTCCAGCGCTTTGCGCGTTCAAATAAAAATACAGCCGTATGTGCAGTGAAACATTTCAAACAAACAAACAAAAAATCGAAATACAGCCGCATGTGCAGTGAAACTCGTCCGCTAGGAGCGGATCTAGTAAGATATTGATAGATTGAGTGTCGTTCGCCATATGTCAGTGTGAATTGCTCATCAAACTTTGTTGAATGTAGTCATGACGAGTTTGTAGATCAACATTCATGGCACCTTCTGTATGAGATTGAATTTGAAAACACCTTGACCCAGAAAACCCGTTGCATATGCAAACCATATGGAAACAAGAAATATGACACCGAATTTTCGATTGTGATGAGCACTTCTTTTGAATTCCTTTCCGACGCGAATAAAATTTATCAAAGTTATTTAAAGTCAGTGGACCCAGTTTAAAAAAAAAAAAAAATGAACCGGATTTTTACAGTCGAAGAGACATTGAGAAATGGAAACAGCTACTTTCTTCCACCAGCGGCTAAAAAGTATGTTACAAAAATTTACAAGTGGCGTACGAAAGTTTCTCATTAGCAGAAGGAAGGTATCAGAGACAATGGGATTTTCAAATCGAAGAGTTAAAAGAAGATATATGGAAGGAAACACGATATAACTCTGTGCCTTCTAACGGAGGAATTTTGCACAATGGAAAAGTTTAAAATAGCTGAATGAAAATATTCATGGCAAAAGCTATGCTAATAAAAAAGCACCTTTCAAATACGTCTCCTGGAAGTAGAGATAGTGAGTAAAAGGTTTTGATCTTTACGCCCCTTAGCGGGAAAACTGTGCATTATTTAAAGAGGATAATGATCTCCATCTTTATTGTAGCGAATGGCATACAGTAAAAAAATAAATTTCTCAATAGGGTTCTAGAAGCGGAGATACAGCTGCAAACAGAAGTACAGGAACAGCACCTATTGACAGAACTGTGAATTACAAAATTCCTCAATACAAACCTAAAGTGTTCCACAAGATAAAGGATGTCAGGCGTTAAAAGCATTTTTTAAATCACACATTTAGAAGCAGAGATATTGTAAAAAACAGGCTAAACGTTTCCGACCCCTAGCGGGAAATTGTGCATTCTTTTGGGAAGAAAAAATACAGAGTTTAGTTGTATTTGACCGAAAAAGAATGATTTCAGCGGAGTTTCTGGTCCCGCAGGTATTGCTGTAAAGGAAACTAAACTTACGCCCTCTAGTGGGGCGATATTGGTCCACGAAAGATTTTTTTCAGTCCCGTTAAGAAAAATTTGAAATTATATGAGAAACATTTCGCACCCAATACGCTCTCCAACAAAGAAAGAAGCTTTCAAATTGGACCGTTAGAAGCAGAAATATCTACAAAAATATGATATACATCTACGTCTTCTGGCGGAAAAACCATACACTATTTTAAGCCGGAGGTGTACCTACTCAAAACGTGTTCCGAGGTGAGCGATATCGGTCCACGAAAGATTTTTTCAGTCGAGTTTTCAGAAGCTCATATTTTGCTGCAAATATATCAGAAGCAGAAATAAGCGCTTACGCCCCTGGTGGCCAAACATTCTTTACCAAAAATTAGAATTTTTGTGCAAAACATTTCCATCAGGAACTGTATCTGATGCAGGAAGAATTTTTCAAATCGAACTTTTAAAAGCAGAGTCATCGGGGAAAACGCAATTTATCTTTACGCCCATAGCTGAAAATCAATGCATTACTTGAAAAAGAGACTGTACCTAAAGTAGTCTTCGGTATAAATGGCATCTAAAGGAAAAAGAACCCTTTCAGTGGGATATTTAGAAGCAAATATGTGTAATAAAATCTATTTTGAATTCGATATCATCTGCATTTATGGCCTCTAGCGACTAAGTTGTGCATCGAAAAAAACAAACATATATATATATATATTTCGCGGTGCTATTTAAAAAAAAAATTCATCCTAGTAGCTCTGAAAGCATAGCTTGCAGTGAACAAAAATATCAGTTGCACTTAATTGAGAAGAATACGTAGCGACACTGTTCTGTAAAAAATAATCTATCATGCAACAACTGTCCACTCTCAACGCCCGTATTCTTTTTCTCGCCCGATGGCTAAAATACATCCACCAGTAAACTACCGTAACGAGTACTGCGCTAATACCCCACCGAAATCCCTTTACTCCGTGAAACAAACGCCTTCACTTAGTGGAAACTTTTGCTCCCTTTCATGCTGTTTTTTATTACCCTTAATAAAAATGCCGCCTTTTTTCATGAATATTACCGTTTCCGACAAGCAATTGCAGTTGCTGTCATACATCGTTCCTTCAGTCTTTTGGCCTGCGGCTGATTCTTAGGGTTTGGGCTTTTGTTAGCTTGGGACTGACGGTACGTGCCTCCACGATACTCCCAACCCCGTAAATCATTAAGTTGTTTGACGTATTGTTCCCTAATGACCTAACCCCTGCAGAGACCAGGCGACGAAATTACCCCAACTATATAGAGTAATGTTATCTTAATGCTGTTGATGTGACACCTGACCACCTCATCGAAAAAAAGGAGGGGGTGGGGAATCGAAGGACGAGGTTATTTTGTTTTGACAACGAAATGTTCAAGAAAATTCCCATCTGCCCCCCTTCCCTTTTTGGAAGTGGAAAAATATTACATGATAAAGGTTACTAATATAAGAAAAGGTTTATTGTGATTGGGAGGGCTTTGCGCTTCTGGGGGGGGGGGGGGGCTTTAGCCCCGAAAAATTGGTCTGACGACGTCAGTGAGTGATGCGGTTCGTATGGCACAGATATTGTTCAAATTGTTTCGTGAAAGCGATGGTATCCTGGAGTATGTTCCAAGATCCGGACGTCCTGTTGTTCTGGAAATTAGGTCCTGAACTCGAAGCTAGTCCTCATATTTATGACTGAACGAAAGCAGTGGAACCTTTTTTCATGACCTGGTAATTACATTTTTTAATCCTTGATAAGCAAAACTGATTTGCCACTGTGCCCATGTTAAGCATACATTACATTATAGCGTAAGGACAGTTATTAATTTGCTGTCCTCAATGCACGGACTTGATCTTCTTGGTGTCTTCATAAACGTGTGCACAGAAGCAATTGCGTAACAAGTTTGATTGTGTCTTCTTCATGAGCTTACTTCTGTTGAGTAAAATGTTCTGAGGGCTCATTTGACTTTTTCAAATTAAAATGGGCCTTATTCATATAAAATACAAGTGTCATCAGGCACTGTAGAAGTCTTTTTCCTTTGGATATGTAGCTATTCTTCTTTACATTGGTGCCTTAGTTGCAGTGTTCTAGTCTTGCCTCTTTCGACTATAACACGTCAGAACCTTTTTTTTACAAGATTTAACGCTGAACTGTCTCTTTGAGGTTTTAATGCCATATCAGCGAAGTTCTAGCGTAAAAGATATGGAGAAATATTTATATGATCTGTAAGTGTCGTTTTAGTGTCACAATTGCAGAGCTTTCTGATTGTTAAATTTGATTTCATTTATTCGTTCATCTCATCTGAACATATTTTTTTTTAAATGGGGGCAAAATTCATAAAAAACATAAACGAACAAAATGAGATATTAAAGACGTATACATATATGCCCTGAGCACTTTCCATGGAATTTTAGTCGCAGTTTCGGAGAAATGTTTGTTCTGAAGTTAAAAGTTTCCGCGGAGGCCATTGACTGACTGACTTCACGGCCATTGTCAGGGGTGGTCTGTCTGTGTGTAGTAGCTGCTCACTGTTTTGCGAGTTATTTCCGAAGGATTTTCTTCATTCTGTCACGTAACTTCAAAGTTTCTGTTAACCGTGCGAGTTGGGATCCGGTTTCCTGACTGTGAGGGCGGGACGAATATTATTTCATCAGAGAGCCGTACTTGACAGTGCTCGCGCACACAATAACTGCTTTTCCCACGAAGTCACTCACCGGTTCCGTGAATGCTGCTGTCTTAAGGAAACCGCGGAGTTCATTAAGAATGTGCTCACTTTTTCCCGGTCATCAAGCCAGGATGCTCTCTGCGTAAACCCCGTTTTTACCCAGTGTTTAGGCGGTTGAAAAATGCAGCGCGTATTAATGCCGTATGTGCCCATCCCTCTGTAAAATCGACACTTTTGCTCGTAAACTCGTAAAAGTTTTGCAGGAGAAATTGCCATTTGTATCAGTTAGAGTTGAACATTTTCAAAAAAAATTCGCACTTGTCTGCTAGAGGCTTTTTTTTTTTTTTTTTTTTTTCTTGTGATATCTCTGTTTTGGGATGTGGGATGAAAAAGTTTCGCATCAGCACGGCTAAGATCTTGAAAGCAGCTCGTAACTTCTATTTGCTTTTTTACAGTGTTATGGTTCGTTGTGTATTCAGTTCTTTCAAGAAACTTCAGCCATTTTTTCGAGACAATCTAAAACTAGGAAGCACTAGTACAGTACATCTCCACACATAACATATCCCTGCATAGTCCGTTTTCGCTTTGACGGGGCTTGCCGTCAAAGCGAAAACGACGGGTGGCGCAGTGGTCTAAGTCCTGGCTTGTGCCCACTCGTTCGAGATTGGATCCGGGTTCGAACGTTTTTCAGACTAAATGTGCTATCAGACTATCACTTCATACGCAAGTACTATTTACTGTACTTTCATACAGATTTTATTTTTTCAAAGTAGCTGCTTTTCTAGTCTTTTTTTAAAGTGGTAATTGGTGATCTCGATTAACTTTTCCAGAAAAATCGTGTGCGAAGGTCGTTTTTCCGTAGAGGGGGCGGGGTCAGCATGATTTTTTTTATCCCTTTTGAGGATGATGCCTTATTGTACACATTAAAATTTCAGTAATTGACTTTTTGCTTGAACCCCATCCAAGCCCCCTGCCACCTTTTGCCATTTGAGCAGTCATCTCTTTCTTTTAAACTTGGTCCTGTCCCTCCCTGCTATCGCCAACCTCTGGGGAACTTTTTCAGTATGCTTAGATGCACTTGCTTCGGTTTGCTTTTCTAAAACCGTGTCGTACAAGTTTACGGTAATATGTAGCACAGGCTTGTGCAAACCAACGTAGAACATCTTGTAAAAAAAAAAAAAAAAAAAAAACTGCGTACAAAGTAAGGGCGTATATATTTTGAAGAAAACGTCTTTTTTTAGGGTGCTCAGGAGCCCATATTTTTTTTGCCAAAAATTAAAAATAAGTCCTTGAAAAGTGCTCATTCTTTTTTGGATGCTGAGACTAAGCCCCCACCCCCGTCCTCCTTTGTTTGCTGAAATTCCGAAAAAGTGCGTATTTTTCCTAACTGGCTGCGGGAAATCCAGAAGTTATGAAATAGTAGTGCCTAGAACTTCTGCTGTTGGTAGGGTACGTTGTCGATGACGCCATGTGATGTCAGCTGAACGACCGTAAAAGTGAACAGAGACATGAAATAAGTAACTAAAGTGACAAAGTTACATAAATCCGTGAGATAATGTATATCGAAAAAAACATTTTAATCATGCCGAGCTTTTTTCTGCCAACGGGAGGCTTTGCCAAGGCAAATTTACACTAGACGAACAAACGATCCGTTTGGAGTTTAAAATTAAACTCCGGATAATAAATAGCACGAGCATTAAAAACATATATTTAACACTACAAACACGCGAGCGTGGGAAAAATTAAACACATTCAGCAGTTTCCACCCCGAAATCCCCCATCACCATCTCTTGGTGTTGATATTTTACTTTTGTATTTAAATGCCAAGTTTAGATTGAGTTATATCACGATTAAATTAAATGCCAAGTTTAGATCTTGAAAACGGTAATTTTGTCTTCAGTTTTTCATTTTAAACCATGTGGTGATTATGTGCGAGATTCAAATCTTGAGCTTGTAACTTTAAGTACAATTTTACAATTTGCATACTCCGTATTACATGTGTGATTGTTCACTCAAGTAGGAAAACTGATTTGATCGCCAGAGCTGTCTTTTAAGTTGCATAAGTTCTAATTAATTACACCCTCAAACTTAAGTTTTGTGGAAAAATATTGCAAACTCCATCAGCGTACTTCAATTTTCTTAGTTAAGTCATGTGTAAAAGTGTATTTGTGCATATGTCAGTGGTAAGGTCCTTAAAATTTTTTTTGACAGTGCTTAGAAATCCCCTAACTCTTTGTGGGAGAAAATGAGTGAGAATCCTTTGGGAACCTTTAAAAATCAAATTTAAGAAAAAAATTACAAATGTGTAGCAAAAAAATTATTGCATTTGAAAGTTAAGATTACAGCGAAACAGCACAGTATTCAGGGGAAAATAAAATAAAGACACTGAAATATATTTTTTTTAAATGTATGAAAACCGCATTTTTCGGAATTTCCGGAGATTTTATGCCCCGATAGTTTTTGATAACTGATTGTTTTAATTATATTCAATTCGTACGTTTAGATTATTTCCATTTATCCAACCATTTATTAATTAAACATACTTAAAAAGTGTACTATTTCATCTATGTTTTAACGTACCCTTATTTAAGGGGGACCCCCCTCCCAAAAGACGACAACGCTCTCATTTTGGGAACATAAGATTTCTCAACAGTGATAAAATATGTACAAATTTTGTTACCAGGGATAGCTGTATAATATTTTTGTTATTATTTCTGCCAATTTTTAATGCATCGCATTCTATCGATTTGAAGTACTAGTGGTAGGTAAAAGTTGTTAAACGGCCAGATGCGAAGGTTGTGTTATTGAATTGGCCTTTGTGCTTCATGGCGGATGATGGCTACATTCATTGTCACCTTCGCTGCTTCATGATTGCTAGTCTGTTGGGAATCACCAAATCAAATGAACCGTGATCATTATCGGAAGGGGCATTGTATTCCGTTTTGTCATCCATGCGTGACAGATAAAAACTCCAGATGAATTTTGCTATCTGTGGTTTAGTGTGTTAAAAATTATGTAAGTTTCCCTATCTGTGACGTACAGTTTTTTCTAAAAATGATTTGCAACATTTACGCAAGTGATTATTGACATTTTTTACCATTTGCGAAACAAAAGTATTTTATGGTATGAACAGACGTTTTAAGGCAAGTGAATTCATTTTTTAATTTTAGATGATGTTTATATCGACTCAATCAGAATTAGCACCCATTGTATCGGTGCACATGCGGGGAATCAGCCGTCACGTGCCACTTCAACGGCGTGCCAGTGCAGTGGAATTGTTATCCGCTTTAAGACAATGACGTATTGGGGAAAAAAGTCTACTTACTCATCGGTAAACGGATTTAAAAGAGTTCGGGAGTAGTAGTCACAGCGCCGAATGGAACTTTTGCGGAGTCCCGGGGCGTAATTTCATAGCGGGGCCCTGAGCAAAATTTCATTGAGCGCCGTAGAAAATAAATCGCATAGTTTAATAAAATCGTTACGTGAGAAATGAAAACACACGAAAACTATCATGAAAAAAATGATTATTTTAAATTACTGTGAGGTTAAGAAAAATACCATTATATGGATTGAAAGTTCAGAGAGAGAGAGAGAGAGAGAGAGAGAGAGAGAGAGAGAGAGAGAGAGAGAGAGAGGGGAGGCAGACAGACAGACAGACAAAGAGAGATACAGAGAAAGATAGACACAGACAGAGAGACAGACAGACTAAGATATATAATCCATACCTGCCAACATTGGCAAGAGCCTTGTGAGTAGTAATTAGTATTATTGCGCAGCATACATAAGACTATTTTATGAAACGATCCATCACTTTGTAAAAAAGAAATACGCACCACAACAAAACGTTGCAACAAACAAGGACTCTAATGAAACAAACTTAACTCATGTGAAACGCAAAGTTGATTCCTCTGTTGGCAAAAGCATAATAGGTAGCATTGCGAGATTTAAGTTCGAAACTTCCACCAATAAAAAATCAGTCCGATGCGACACATCCAACTTCTGTGTCTAAACTGTGATTACTGCATTGCGGGAGGAATGGAACAAGACTACTTACGAAGTATCTCAGTGAGGAGTGAAGGAGGAGGAGTTTGCTGAGAAATGGAACTTGCGATTGCGTACCAGAATCTTATTGAAAGTGTGCAAAGGAGAGTGCACAATGTAATTGTGACCAAAGGTGGGTCAATTCCTTATTGATTTTGCCATAAATGCAGTATTGTATAAAAAAAAAGCATTGGTGACCGGATACTTTTTTCCACATGGTATGTTTGCGCCATGGTCAATAAAAGTGAATGTTATTCACTTTTATTTTTCAAATTTCACTTCATATTTATATTTGGCTCGCCAGTTAGCTTTGCTGTTTATAGCCAGGGTTGTCAGACTTTTCAGATGCAAAAAGGCCTGGATTAAGTTAAAAAAAGGAAAAAAAAAAAAAAAAAACCCTAATATAATGGACTGCCAGATTTCTTCGACACAAAAGAGTGTGGTATATTTTAAGTTAAATGCCTCAGACACAATTTAAGTGAATAACATTCACTTTCATTGAATTAATGATGAAACTTCATATTTCTCATTAAACTTGCTGCGTGAGAAAACCAACAAAAATAGTTAAAATAAAAATATAAAACTTTGATATTATGAAGTTTACTGTGTACAGTTCAAATGAAAATTAAATTTTGTGTTTCATTTAATCTCAGATACAATTTCTTTGGATTTACATTTCGTGAAGTTTAAGTGGCGGAATGGCATTTTTTCATAATTTGTTTACTTCCGAAAACCTGAAATTACACTTCCCACTCCCAGCTGTAGATTGAGCGCAGAGAGCATATATGCTAACTGTTTTTTCCAATTCACTCATTCGAAAACAGAGATCTCTTCCCAAAACAGGTAAAATTTCTAAATTTGAAAAAGGCCAAAATGTCAGGTGGTCTTTGCTTGAACATAAGTTACTATACTTTACTCTACGTGTAAAAGAAAAGGCCAGGTTTTTTTTTTAAACATACAAACAAAAAAGGCCAGGTCTTTTGTTTAAAAAAAAAAAAAAAAAAAAGGTCTAGCTGCTCATAAAAGTCCCCAGTAGCAGACGCCTCATAAGGCCTAATCTGGAAATCCTGTTTGTAGCCCATTTAACTGCGACAAGTTGAAAGCGCGTATAGCATAGTGTAAATGCGTTTATTTATTGGTGTAATGTGATATATATACAAATCGCCAAACTTTCGCTCTCTACTGGGAAGATTTTTCAAGGTTGAGGTCAGACATAACTGAGATTGTATTTATGTTCATGAGAAATTTGTAGCTCAAAAAGTAAAAAGGAAGGCTGAAGTGGAATACGGTCTTAAAACAAATCCTGCTAGATTAGAAATCCTATTGTGAAATCACGTGATAACGTGGCTCTCATACATCGAAAGGGCGACGCAGACCGGGAAAGTTTTCATATGGTATCAAACCGTAACATCCGAAGGCCCCGGAAAATTCGTTTCAAAGTTCGGAAAGGGCTCGAAAAGGTTGGAAACTTTTGCGTTAGAGCAAATATTTATCGTGTAATGGAAGATGTGTGCGGTAAAACAAAAACAAAAAAAAAAAAAAAAAAAAAAAAAAGAAAAGAAGAAAGTATCACTTGGTCAATTTTGCTTAAAGAACACAGCGCATTGGCAAAATGTTGAGGTGTTTGTGTGAAAGGTGTAAGTCATGGCTGCCTTTTTCATTTTCACAGATAGATGTGAAAATTTTTCTTTTAATTTGCATCTGGGAGGTGTGAAATTTCATTGACAGTGGGAGTCTATGACCTGAGGAAGTTCGAACAGTTTTGCGACGATAAACCTGTGACGTTGTGGGAAAATCATCGCATAAATATCTGAATTCATCGCCATCATCAAAAACAGCAACCGTTCTCAAACCCACTGCTGGATGAAGGTCTCTCCAGGCCCCTTCTACACCCGCTCTCTGTCTTGAGCCATTCTGTTCCATGTCATTCCTTTCGGCATATTTTCGAATGTCACCCAGCCATTTCCCACATGGTCTTCCGGGTTTGTTCCCTGTCACTTGGTATCTAGCTTAGTAAATATTTCAGTTGCACAATGGTGGTCAGTTTTTGAAGCAATATGTTTCAGCGCATTGACACTTGAGAGTCTTTTATTTGATCGTGATGCCATCCGCTCTTGTCATTCCCCCGATCCTTGAGTTCAGGGCGTAGGTAGGGCAGTTTCTTTTTGCCTGTTCTAGCGACTTACACTACATTCCAGTGCCCGACCTTAATCATCAGCCTTCCCTCCCAACTTCTGCATCAGGCTACGGGCCTGCATGATTTCCTCTTTCTGTCTTTCTTGGTTAGACCAAGTATGCATCTTGATATGCTTCTTTGAATTGCCGGTAGCCTTAGTATGTGCTTTTATTTAAGGTACCAGTAGCGGTCTAACTATAGCACACCGGGATTAGAGCAAATGCTATCCCACAGTGACCAACTCTCAATACTGGCGTGGTTAGTTATGTCCCTCCCCCGAAATGACTTCACAACTCAGTACCTGAACCATCATCTTATTAACATGCCGAGCGTATCGTTCCTTCGGGGTGGATAGTCAGTATTGATTTTTCGGTAGTTTCACAACTATAAAAAGGTATTTAATCCTATTAGTCATTACTGGCTCACAGATAAATGGTAGTATCAGATGTTTCTGATACCAACCAGAGCGTCGCCAGCTGGCGACTGTATACTCAGTCTCTCATCGGACTTTTGTTTTTATGAGACACGTAAATGGAACAGCCGCTGAAAGTTTCGCTCCATAATACAGATATTTATAATTGTTCAGAAAAAAATAAAATAAAAAAAACATTAGGGGTTAACTACTACGAGTAACCCAGCTGCATCAAATATTGATAAAAATCGATAATAAACAAATAGATTGCAGATTTATGTTTTTCGTAAGTGGCAAAACATAACGTAGACCGAGGGAGGACACCGTTTTGATGTCGGTTTGAGGTCGAATTTCCAAAACTATTTTCCGCGTGCAAATTTTGATGCAAAGTTCATTTATTTGTATCATACCTTTTCGTTTATGTTTGTCAAAATACCTATGTTACCGTTTTGTACCACTGGGTTTGACGCGATATCGCTGCTGCTGAAATCGAATTACGATAACTCTCTTTCGTTGTGGATGGAGATCTCGTCCGTCGTGTTTAATGAGTATTTTCCACATATGTTATCCAGCTTTGCACAGTGCAAGATTTTCTCTCTGGGTGAGGTAAGTGTATTTGTAAAGATAGAAAGCGGATTCGAAAAGTTCTTTTCCTTTCGATCGGATGTACCTATAACTTCAACGCTTCTGATTAAGAATTCAAATATTAGAGAAGGCACCATGTGAATTTATAAATTGGTGTGTGTGTCGTACCATACCATATCCATCCATATACTGTAAATGGTAGAGATGGGTCGGAAATCACGTCACTTTTATTTTGTCACCGTTACTGAAAATCACTGTGTCTCCGTTACGACCAGTGTCAAAAGGTAACAGTTTCAGTTTCACTGATAAGGTTTCGGTTATCATCGCACTACATCTAAACAATTTGTCTCCTTTTCTGTTGAAACATCATAGAGGTCGTTTGTGATGTGAATTTTCTTTCGGCCTCCCCTTTTACACTCGCTAAAGGTAGTTTTTGTTTTGCCTTTTGCTATGCGTTCGCTCGTAAACAGTGAATTCAAAACGGGGGAATTGTAAATGTGATTTTTTTCACTTACAAGCTAGATGGTGACACGTCGTTGTGTTCTGTTGCTGCTCCGCTATCCCTGTCGTAAACAGTGATTTTATTTGTGTTACAAGTAAGACGGTGACTCGCACTTCTGGCTTCTTTACAGCTCCGTTATCTCTGTGGTAAACGATGTTTTCTTTTTCACCGTTTAAAGTCACCATTACTTCCGTGAAACTGTCATCGTTGTCAGTGCGACAGGAAAATTACTGTTAAGCTGTCCTCTAATGAGTACTGCCCGTAGCTCGTCCAGTTACCATGGCGGAATGTCTATGCTGTGCAATGTGCAACTGCCGATCCATGTTGTCCCAGATGTGTTCAGTTTTGTTCAAATCAGGCCGCCATGGGAGAACTTGAAAGTCATATTCATGCTTCTCGAACCAGCCCTGAACAATAGGGGCTTTATGACACGGCACGTTTACCCGTTGGAACACGCTTTCAGCATAAACGAAACGATGCCGTCCCTGGTGCCCATTGGTCTAAGCGCTGGTTTCTGACCATTTCTCCAAGGTGGGTCAGGATTCGAATCTTCGTGAGGCATGGATGTTGTGTTTTCCTTAAGGCACTGGCTTTCTCCCTTCCCTGGAAACAGTGGCCATAAATTAGGGACGGGCAACTGCTTATAGCCCATCGAGTTGCTCACGGTGGTTGTTAAAGCCCAAAACCTATCTGTCTGTCTGTCTGTCTATGAATGAATCAATTAATTACATCCCCGTACCCGTGGGGTCATAGCATTTTGTACCATCTCCACAGCTGTTAGCCGTATCAATGCCCATCCACTCGATGCAGTATGAGTAAGAAACGTGATTCATCTGAGAAGGGTACTTTCTTCCGTGATCCACTCCCTATGTTTCCTGGGAAACTCCAGCCGTTGTCATCGATGGGGTGCTGTGGTCATGCGTTTACACCGTAGGCCTATACTGTGGAGGGATCGTTGCACCGTAACTGTGAATACACTGTTTTGCCCTCCCTTGTTGCAGACTATGGTCAGCTGTACCAACTTAGCAAACCTATTGTTCCCGGCAGTATGGCCAATCCGCCTCTCTTCGAGCATTAAGCAGCCTTAACGGTCCAACATACCTCGTCCGATTATGCGTTGCGCCTCTTTCCACCCAATTTCGGTACACTTTAACCACGGCTGCACGCGAAGAGCCGACAAAGTTAACTGTTTCCCACATAGTGTCATCCTGTATCCGACGATTGTGCCCTTTTCTAAGGGAATCAAATCTCGTCCCTTACAACCACTGTTTTTGCTCCAACCAGGATTCGCTAAGGTGGGCCCTGCTCGAAATAACCGTTCGGTTTTTTCAGGCTGGGCCCAGTTGAAAAAATCCACCAAAAAAAAAAACAAAAAAAAAAAACATCCGAGTTTTTTCAAAATTAGAGTCAATTTTTGCTTCTACAATATTCTAAATTTAATCACACCCAATATAATATTTTCTTTTACAGTTAGTTTGACCGACCAATTTCGTGCATTGCCTGCTGAGAGACAGAGACTGTTGCTGTAAGCTGTTCGGTCGGTGAGCTGCGGCCTGGAGAGGGGAAGGGCTTCTTTTGTAAACATCCATTAGTCATTTATTCTTCCATCTGTAGAATATAACCGCTAGCTGTGTTTGGCTAGCTCTCGTAAAACGTGAAAAATCTACCTTCCGAGCTCTACGCTAAATATGTTATTGAAAGAAATTTCATATGATAACTCCGGGATTTTTTTGTTTGTAAATTTTCAGCAATTGTAACAGGTTTTTCTTTAATAGCATTAAACTGATAGTTGCTAAATTTCCAGTTTTTATCACTTTCGTAAATATTCTGCTTTGATATTACCGATTCACACGAACATAACGTTTAAGATTGGGACCAGACTTAAAAACAACTATAGTTGTTTGTTTCGTCAGTAAGATTTAGATTTTCCTTTTGCGTCGACCATTTTATTCTTTATCATCAACCTTGCACTGGGTTTTTAAAATTTCCTCTCTTCCGCTATAAATTTTGTCACTTTAATTTTTAATCGCACGTTTTTATGCACTCCTCTCCCCTTTTGCAGTGGATTTGTTGTGATTTGATGAATATATGGCAAATGAAAAATGTCGAAAAAACACTAAAGTGAATTTGCCGAAACGAAAAGAGAGTGAACAAGTGATACATTTAACAGTAAAAAGAAAAAAAAAATAGTGGACTTACCCATGATTCAACAGACTATTGGGGAATGTTTAAGAATTTTTCGAATCCTCTTTTTTAATAAAAAGGACAGATCACGGGCTATCTGTGTCTTTTTGTTGGGCGCAAAACTGTTGGGTACGACTATAGTACAGACTATATAGTCTGTACCCAACAGTTTTGCGGGAACGGACAAACTTGTGATTTTGTTTTAATTACTGCACGCAAATATGTACATAACGTAATTTTTGTACGCACTCACCGCATCTTAATACGTTTTTATATATCACTTAGTTTAAAAAAATATGAACTAATATGATAAATTGGAATTACTGTTTCAAGTAAATTCCAGCTATGCAATTCAGAAAAAAGAAAAAGCTAGAAAAACCAAAAAAAGGCCCAATAAAACCAGAAAAAAAATCCCGATACTCCCCCCAATCCCGAACCCACCCCCACCCCCAAAGAAAAAAACAACAACAAGTGAGCTGGGTTTTTTCAAACCCTAGCTCTAACTGATACTGCACGTGTCACAGATAGCGCTCCATACGCCCTTGACCTTCGCACGTTTTGTACAGCTGATTAAAACGTCAGATGTCAGATTGGGGGGGGGGGGGGTTACAGTGTTTTTTTTTCCTACTGTGTAATAATTTTTCATTTAGCAAAATGAACTCTTTAAAAATATTCATAGTTGCGGTAAATCCGGAATTTGTATGGCATTAATTTTTTTCTTTATATAATTACTGTCATGCCCGTCATTGAGTTTTTGTCCTCCCTTATTATTTTAGATGGTAACAAATTCTATTTAACACTAGACTTTAGCTGTCGTTGTCGCTCATATACGTGATTGCCTTTTGAGGTTTCACTTGAAAATCATATTCTTTTGTACGAGCGATTTTCCGCGTTAAGAAGCCGATTAGGAATCCGGGATGTTATTGTGTTTTTACGATACGGGGGAATCAGAGGAGTGTCATTAACAGAAGAAGAAGATGAAAGGTTGACATAATTGCTGAAGCAGACGCAACTTATTGTCTAAGCTAAGTGACAGTTTCCTTTTAAGACTAGGCTCTTACTTATCGCTCCATAATTCGACGACGTACAAATTCTTAGCGAGTGCTATCAAGATTATGTGGCCTGAAAAGGAAGTAGTGAAGGAATTAGTAGCCCCCCTCCCTTGAAACTTCCACTGCTTCTGAAAATGGTTGTTACGATGTGTCATTGCCGTTTTCCTTACTTTGACATTTAACCTTGCACTTCGATGCCAAATGTGATTCTTCCGGAGCATTCTTCCCTCTATTCCACGATTACAACCAACGTGAGGAAGCATTAATTATTTTTTCCCTTCTAGACAGGTTCTGTGCTAGCAGCTTCTGCACCATTTTTTTTTTTTTTTTCTGTCGTTCAGCATTTAGTTCTATAATGGGTGAGTAGTCAGACTGTGGCTGTTGTCTTGAAAATTAATTTCAGAGGAAGTACATGACGTTTGAACTTTTTAAGTTAGGGCAGAATACTATGGTATGGGATTATATACTAAATTTTTTTTTGTCCGGAATTAAAAATCAGAAATCTTCGGGTGTTATCGCGGAAAGAATAAATTCTAATACCATTACCGTTTCCATTTTCTTAAGGATGTGTTGATGATGAAGAAGGCCGCCCCGGTGGCGCAGTGGTCTAAGCGATGGCTTCTGATCATTCGTCCGGAAGGGGTCCGGGTTCGAATCCCGGTGAGGCATGGATGTTGTGTTTGTCTTACGGCACTGGCTCTCTCCCTTCCCTGGAACCAGTGACCCTAAATTAGGGACGGGCGACTGCTTATAGCCCATTGAGTTGCTCACGGTGGTCGTTAAACCTCTAATCAAAAAAAAAAAAAATGATGAAGAAGCTAAATCCTTTAGTGTGGTGCGCAGATAAAATGTTCATGTGGAATGAAAGAGTAAATCTACTGCCCAGAAACACCGGCCAGTAGCTTTTTGTTTCGTGTCTTACTTTCGACCCTTGTCGCACGATGTTAAACCAGGAGGGCAGAAGGGGGTTCCGCCACTTATCAGCCAAAGTCAAATGTGTCACTCGAAATTAGCAATGTGTATTTTACTGTTTGGGTTTCAGTAACATGATCCTACTGCGCAGTTTTATATTTAAAGTAACCTTTTTTCATCAGTACGCATCATGATATCAGCAGTGTACAGAAGTGTAATCTTTGGGTGTTTCTTTTCTAGATTACGGGATGGAGTGAGGAGCTTACCCTTCTTCCTCTCTGCCGGGTGCCTGTTTGCGTACCATACCAGTCTCCTCCAGCGGCGCTGGCTTTGGGGGCGGCTGGTTGACTTTGTGTGTGATCTTTCCTCACTTTGCCTTTCCTGGTGTGGTTTGCCTGTGTGTGTGTTTGCTTTTTGGGTGGGTGGTGTGTGATTGCTGTTTGTGGTGTGTCGGTTCTGCGTGGTTGTGTGCAGGGTTGGGAGCCATTGGTGGGTCGAAAGCTGGTCTTTGTGCCACGCGGACGGCTCGGCGACCCTTCTGGTGGTGTCTCGGTTGAGTCGTCAACACAGGGCACCCATGAAGGAGAGCTTTCTCCTACTTGAGTGCTTCGGGGTGGCCTAGGGCCTGACTCGTCATTCTTGGTGTCCCTGTCTGCAAGAGCGAACTGTGGCTTGTTCGAGTTCTTCGGCAGGCCAGCGTGTTTCGGGGGTCTGGATGTGCTGACTGTGGAACCGTGGTTGCTGCATCGGGGTGTGAGTGAAACACCGGTGAAACCGAACTCACATTGTATTTGTGATTCGGCGAAGCGAGTGTGTTGGTGTTGCCGGGCAACAAAATTTCGTGCCGGGAGAGGGGTCGCCGTGCTCACGCATAATGGCGTCCCCGTCTCTGGGATGCCAAGTGTTGGTTTTCAAAGACAAAGGTTTTATGTACCTAATAAGGTGTGGGACCACCTTTGGCATTCAAACCCGCGTGAATCTTCCTTGGAATGGACGCATACAATTCCTGGATGGTGGTTAGTGGGATGTTACACCATTCTTCATGCAGAAACTGCTCCAGGTCCCTGAGTGAGAGATGCAGGAGGAGGATAACGAGATCTTACTTTGTTTTCCAACACAGACCGCAGTGGCTCGACGATGTTTAGGTCTGGTGATTGGGGAGGCCAAGAAAGATGTGAAAATTCGTCCTCATGTGAATTGGGGCGTTATGATCTTGATAAATGGTAGAGTCGACTTTAGATCTTTTGGGGCCCTAGGCGCTAAAGGGTTCAGGGGGACCCCTCCCCCTTCTTATCCCTTTAGAAATTTTCATCCGTCAGATTAACAAAAAAAAGGGAGGGGGGTCAAGAAAAAGGTTCTTACACTTTTTAAAATGCCATTATATCTTCCTAATATTAGAACGTTCTGTAAGAAACAGTGCTATTGTAATAATTTTGTCTGTCCGTGCACATCGAACTTTTTGATTTTAGAGATATTTCAAAAAAATATTTTTGCGGCTAATACGAAATCAATGGATATTAAGTTTGGCACTTTAAATACCCGTAATCCATTTATACCTGCACTACAGTTATCAGAAACAGAAGCATACGAATTAAATGCAAAAGATCCGGTTTGAAAACGGAAAAGTAGGAACTGCAGGTTTTTGAGTAAGAGTATCATTGAAACTTTTTATAGCTTTTTCAAAAGCTAGTTTTAAGGAATAGAAAAGGTGAGAATACTTGATAATTATCAGTATTAAACCAGGGGAGCAGAAAGTAATGAGAAAATGTTGTTGCGATACAATATAAATTATTTTTAACACTATTAAATAAGATAGATAGTGTGGTATTCTCACATTTCTTTACTTTTTCAGCCTAAATATTAATAACTCTTTTGGTTTAAGATGGTTTAGAGGGATTATGGCCGACAAAGAACTTGATTGTCCTAAGAAGAATTATCATATGAAGAATATTTCTTTCTTCATTGATTAGCTTACCACGAAGGAAAAAAACAATTAACAGCAAACACCCCCGATCATCAGGAAAGTTTTTACAAGCACTCATCGCAACTCGGGAGGAAAGGGGGAAGGTTCCAACACAGATGTGTTCCCTTGGCTGGAGGATGATCATGATAATATGTAGAGGATTTTAGGAAGGGAGTGTCTGACCCCAGGTCTTAAACAACCCTTAGAAATAGGAAGCTAGGAGATTTGGGCTAGAGTGCCCGATAGGAAATTGACACGGAAGCGAAGTAGAAAGGGGGAGGTAGACGCCCTTATTTATTACCGGGGGCCAGTACCCGGGATCCGACGGCTTAACGTGCCCATCCGACGCACGGTGGATATTTGGTGGATCGAGCGTTCGTACCTGCCTGGGATCGAACCTGAGGTCCTTTCCGTGGCAGTCACGAACGTTGCCCACTCGGCCACCCGCTGCCTCCCTTGGCTGAAAGTAGCATGAAAGCAATTTATAGTACAGCAGGTCAGTTAAGAATTCGCCTTAAACAATGGAAAGCGTGAACACCTCTTTTACCTACCACTAAAACGGAGTCATTATTTTAACCGTTCCTTTCAAAATAAGTATATCGATAAGAACTCGAAAATTCGGAAATCAGCAACAGCAAGAAAAAATATGTTATTAATATGAGAAAGTAAAATATCAATTAGTCGCTTTGTAAATATCAAAGAAGTCGCTTTAAGTAAATATCAAAGTAGTTGCTTTAAGGATTGATTTGCTTCGGTTCGTGAAAACCAAAACAAAACTGAAAATCCAATTATATGTTTTCGGGGCCCCTCAAACACTGAGGCCCTATAGGCGCCCGCTTAGTGTGCCTAGCTAGAAATCCGCCCCTGTAGGTCATGGAATAATTTCTGCTGATTGTGTACGTGGTAGCGATTGAGCTCAACTGCACGGCATTTTTGGTCTGAAAGAAGTATAAAGTCGTAAATTTATCTCAATTGCAGATTGCCTTAATTTGAACATAGCGCTTGTGGTAGTCATATGTTTACTCATACATTCCTACAAGACGGAAGTCGCAGGTCGCCTGCCGTCAAAAAAGTGAGAAAACAGGAACAAGACTGTGGTATTGTTTAGTCAGGCTCGGTGAAAACGTGTGTTTGATCCTGATTTGACGCATCACTCTTATCTTCTGCTTTTGTTAAGAGGCGTTTGAGGAATTACGACATTTGAACCTTTTATGTTATCCTAAACAATCGGCATGGCAGGAAATTTCCTTAGAAAAATGACGTCATACTTAATTTCTATGGAAAATTTTCCGGAGTGTTTGTTAATTTTCCGGAGTGTTTGTTAAGTAAATTACGTTTTCCCCGAGATCCCTTCCTCTAAATCTCCGATTTGAATTTTTTTTTTTCAGCTGATACAGCTCCCGATGGAAAATTTTTTGCATATAATTTCTAATTTTTGGTAAAGAATACTTTGGCCACCACAAGGCGTAAGAGTTAATTTTTGCTTCTGATGTATTTGCCATAAAATCCGAGCTTTTAAAATCTGGATTGAAAAAATTCGTTCGTGGACCGATGCCACTCACATCGATGAACTTTTTCGGAATATTTTCTTCTTAAAATATTGCATGGTTTCTTGTCCCGGGGGCGTAGATATATATCTTATTTTTGTTAATATCTCTGCTTCTAATGGTCCTATTTGAAAAATTCTTTTTCCTTTTTTTTGGGTAGAGTTTCCGGTGGGACATGTTTTTCATATAATTTAAAAATTTCCAAGTAATTCATAGACTTTGCGCTAGGAGGCGTAAAGTAAATTGCGTTTCCCTCTATATCTCTGCTTCTAAAACTTCGATTTGAAAAAATCTTTCTGCTCCGGATACAGCTCTTGATGGGAAATCCTTTCCATATACTTTCTAATTTTTGGTAAAAAATGGTTTGGCCACTAGGAGCGTAAGTCTTAATTTCCGCTTCTGTTGAATTTGCTGAAAAATCTAATGCTTCTAAAATCTCAATTGAAAAAATTCGTTTGTGGACCGACACTACTCACGTCGACAAACCTTTTAGGAATATTTTCTTCTCAAAATAATGCATGGTTTCTACGCCAGGGGGCGTAGATGTATATCTTTTTTGTCAATATCTCTCCTTCTAGGAGTCCGATTTGAAAAATTATTTTTGTCGGATAGTGTTTCCGATGCGAAGTGTTTGTTTTTCATATAAATTCAAAATTTTCAAGTAAATCATAGACTTTCCGCCAGAGGGCGCAAAGGTAAATTACGCTTTCCGTGATATTTCTGCTTCTAAAACTCCGCTTTGAAAAATTCTTCCTGTATCGCATACAGCTCCTGGTGGAAAATGTTTTTCATATAATTTCTAATATTTGATAAAGAAGGGTTTAGACACCAGGGGGCATAAGAGTTAATTTCTGCTTCTAATGTACTTGCAGCAAAATCTGTGCTCCTGAAACTGGACTAAAAATTTTTTTTTTTTTGGACCGATACTGCTCACATCGAAAAACCTTTTGAGAATACTTTCTTCCTAAAATAATGCATGGTTTTCCCGCCACGGGTCACAGATGCATATCTCATATTTGTCCATATCTCTGCTCGAAGAGTCCGACTTGAAAAATTCTTTCTTTGTTGGATAGCCTTTCCGCTGCGAAATGTTTCTCCTATAAGTTCAAATTTTTCTTAAAGCACAAGTCTACAACCACAGGGCGTAAGTTCACGATTCCGTTTACAGCAATATCTGCGGGATTAAAAACCCGATTGATAAACTTCTTTCTTCGGTCAGATACTATTGCTTTCCACACCGGTTCCATTGACTTGAATAGCTTTGATAAATTTAATTTGCGTCAGAACGGATTCAAAAGACGTGCTTATTACACCCGAAAATTCAATGTCATCTTTCTTGTTTCTTTTTTCATTGAAAATATTTAAAGGTTAGACAGCCAAAATTGCTAACTAGAAACAATTACTGTGGAAATACACCCCGGAAACTATTTTCCATTATAAATTTTCTTGTCTTTGCCGGATAGAAGGTTGAGCGTTAGGTTTAGAAATGTGAAAGCAGAAACATTTCAGAACATCTGATTTGTTTTATATTCCCGTTAGTTGTTTCTTAGAGTGATGCAACGCTATGCCTGGTTGGCGATGGAGTATATATACTACGTGTGTTAACCGGTCTGGTTTCTCAGACGCTGCAAAATGGAGGTGCTAAATGTGCAAAAAATTCTGAACCTCATATCATATTTGCGTGACGAAATAAAGGAATCTCTAACACACACACAAAAAAAAAAAAAAAAAAAAAAAATCTGTGTCACAAAAGCAGATCAGATAAAGATGGCGTCCTTTGTGCAACATCACGGTCGGACGGACACAATTCCTCACAGGCATGTGTGTGTATTCTTAGTCTGATAAAAGAAACTTCTTTCTCAAATTAACCGACAGCACATATATTCCTCATGAAAAGGGATTTATCTAACGGTTCGGTAACCAAAAAACGCTTGCTACCTCGGCTTTTATTGTTTCATTTTGTGAACGTCATGTATTCAGCTCTTCCTTGCTGTCACTGGCGCAATTTTGCCGGTGTTTGCAAAAGAAATCTCTTTGTAGAAGAGCGTTATTCATCTGTGTATATCATAGGAAGTATCATGGAATGGAAGTGCTGAATTTTGTGACTCTAAGACATTCAGTGCCTTTTCATGCGTGCAAAACAATAAATCTTACTCTCATGTTAAAATCTTTCGGAGATGGTTTTCTTTTTCCTCAACGTTAATTCCGTTTCTTTTCCTACTGCAAGTTCAAAAATCGTATTTTTGAGGCGATTATCTGGCAAAGGAAAGATGACATCAGCAAAGCGAAGGTGGATTAAATGCTCAACATTCCAATTGATTGAAATAATAGAGAGTGTGTGATGTCTATGGTTATCTTGGTCAAAAGACACCTGTAAAAGACCTAAACATAAAATCTGGTTGAAATATATTTGTAACAATACGTATGTACTTCAAGTGAAACTCGAAACCAAGCATTTGTTTCGAGTTACATTAAGTGCACAGGTTAAATGCGTTTAAATGTAATATCACTGCACCTGCTTGCAAACGATTGATGTCTTAATTGCATCTACACAATAAACAAATGAGCCGAAAAACAACTACTAACTCCATTGCTAATAACACAGAATGGGCTTACGCCCCCCTCCCCCGCCAAACATTTTCTTGCTTCTTTCCGTTATGTTGCCAGTATGCAGTGTGGAAGCAGTGACCCCAGAAAATATGAAAATATAGAATGGTATATCATTCAAGTTTAAAACATTAAAATTTATGTTACCAGTAGACAGTACAAGGCGCAGTGACCACTGAAAATATGCGACAGTTCATTATTCAAGGTTAGCAAATAAAGAGAACGATATATATATATATTTGAGTTGTAGGAATAGTTTGAACAAAGCGCCGAGCACCTCGTTGTTTAGATTTAAGGTGGTTCCACTAAAACACTCTGCCCTATGTTTCCAATGGTAAAAACTTCTGTTGACGTTTTCTTCACAATTAATGTATTCCTAAGGATAAAAATAACTTTAAAATATGGCATGAAATGTTTAATATTTGCTAGAATGTAACCATTAGTATATTAAAAATCAATAATTTTCCCTTGGGTAATGTTGCGACCTGTGTATTGATGACGTCAGTGAACCAGTCGTTTGATGGCTTATTTCTGAATTAGAAATCAGCACTACCTACAGTATTGCTTATTCTTTTTCAATAATTTTATTAATTTTCGGAATGGAATCAAAATTTTAGTCTATCCGTGCGATAGTCTGTAATGCTCAGAATGATCTGAGCCACTTATACATTAAATGATCTGGCAATAAATTTAACTAGAAATGTCAACAGAACTGTAGGTATTGCTGATTTCTAATTCCGAAATAAGGCATAAGAAATTTATTTGAACACTGACGTCCCGAATGTACAGGTCGCGCCATCTATTAGCAAGTTTAACGTCACTCAAGGAAAAATTATTGCTTTTTGATGTAATTATGGTGGTTAAGGTTTAGCAAATATTAAGTATGCCGTGCTATAAATGAAAGTTAGTTCTATCGATGTGGGAATTTTCAATCTGGGGAGTATGCATTAATTGCGAAGAAAAATGTCTACAGAAATTTTTATCATTGGAAACATAGGAGCAGGGTTTTTAGGTGGAACCATCTTAATTAAGCAGATGAGGCGAGAGAACAACCGAGATGATAACTACCGATTTCTTGGATAAACAAATCGTGCGCAACAACACATCGAAAGGGGTATTATAAGACGGACTTTTCTTGATCGTTGTCAAAATCAATTCTTGGATCTGTTTGTGTGAACTAAGAACTGTATGGTTCATGTAGACTTTGAGTTATGCACGACTTTATTCAACTGATGGCAATGCAATAATATTATGCGTTGTCTTTAAAGAAGTAACGAATTAACACGTAAAACATATCTTATAGATGTGTGTTGCCTTTTTCTGTAGAAAATGAACCAACAGTTGGCACCCTTAAACAAAAAAAAAAAAAAAAAAAAAGTTTGGAGAGCTTGTGAAATGTTTGCGTGAATTATAATTTTGCAGTGGAACCTTCATTTAACGAAGTCGCATTGTGATGACCGAAATATCCGTTATTTAGAAAATTTGCTATTTGAAATAAGTTAATTTTAACAGCAATACAGAATGAACTTTGGCCGTAAGAACTAATCTGGTGTTGATTGAGCGGAGCTCTCTTTACGAGACTCGAGGCAATTGGTTGTTCGGGCATAGGTACGAGATGACACATCCGATCACCGTGAATTTTTGCATGCGATTGGACAACGTCCGCGGATTAACACGTAAAACATATCTTATAGATGTATGTTGCCTTTTCCTGTAGAGAATGAACCAACAGTTGGTACCCTTAAACAAAAAAAAAAAAAAAAAAAAAAAAAGCTCTCATAGGTGCGAGCGGAGGCAATTAGTTGTTAGGGCCGAAGGCCGAGCGGAGCTCTGTTTACGAGACTCGAGGCAATTAGTTGTTCGAGCATATGTACGAGATGACACATCCTATCACCGTGACTTTTTGCATGCGATTGGACATCGTCCGCGGTCAGATTTTGGCGTCTTCCGATTTCCGAAATTCCGTGTCTGAGGAATAATCGTTCAAAAAACTTGCCTTTTTTTACGGGTTTTTCCGGGTTTTGAGAAGGGGTCGTTTGTTACCTATATCCTCCAAATATCTTCTGCCGTTCGCGGTGACACGTGCCACAGAGGAAGGGAAGGACATGGTGAGTGACATGGGGTTGGTATCATGGTGATTGGTTGTGTCGTATAAAAATAATGACCATTAAAAAACTGACCAATTTTAATAATAATTGAAAAAATTCGCTCTCTAAACAAGACTCGGGACAATTAGTTGTTCGGGCATAGCTACGATATGACACATTCGATCACCGTAATTTTTGGCATGCGATTGGACATCGTC
The DNA here is from genome assembly GCA_039090855.1 of Macrothele yani. Lineage (NCBI taxonomy): Eukaryota > Metazoa > Arthropoda > Arachnida > Araneae > Macrothelidae > Macrothele > Macrothele yani. The sequence goes on from CM076993.1 coordinate 95,614,957, forward strand.
CATGGTCAGGTTTTGAGGCATTCCGATTCCCGTAATTCCGTGTCATTGAGGAATTTCAATTAAAACTAGTTGGCCTTTTACTTGAACCGTTTCACGAAAGTCGGCTCACTAACATTAATTTAAAAAATCGTTTGAATTGAAAAACGAAGAAATAAAAAAATTCCGTCTGTTAGCTCAACACTTGCTTAATCTATAATAATAAATGTGTGTATCTGTCTTTCGCAATACAAAATGAAAAACGTGGTTCCCGATCTGCGTGTGCCTATCTGCTTTGTTTACATGGAACCTGATCACAACCAGCGTGAAGGAAAGTAGTTCATGATAAATTTTAGGCATTTCGTTTTTAGAATGTTTCGTACTTTTGTTCTGAAAGTCATAAATTTTACGCGTTCGTTTTTTAGAATTTGTTATAATAGACGCCTTAATGAGCTTTGATTTTGCAGTAGCTTCCCTCAAAATTTGCCAACTGTACCCGAGTTATCGGTTACCGTTTGTGGCATGTCCTAGTTATACCTTTTTAACAATGGGCTGGACATACTGCCAGAAGGACAGACCATAGATGGACAGCCGAAATTTTAGATTGGATTCCAAGGGACAGGAAAAGACCCAGAAAAAGACCACATGGGAGATGGGTGGATGAAATTCGTAAATATGCGGGAGTGACATGGAGGAGACTGGCACAAGACAGACCGTTGTGGAGGAAACTTGGGGAGACCTTCGTCCAGCAGTGGATTGATAATGGTTGACAATGATGATGATGATGAAATATGTTAAATTTTTCTTACTATTAAAGCTAGCCTTGTTAACATTTGATGAAGTCTTTATTACTACAGTATTACACTTATGTATTGTATTCATTTGATTTCATGTAGACTGAATTTAAAGAATATTAAATACCAGTGTATTCAGTATTGCTTTAAAATGTGCGTAATGTACTCGTGTGAGACCTCAAACTTAATTTTTACAAGAATAAAACGGTACTATCGTAGAAAAATTCTATGAATCATCCTTCAAAGAAATCGATAATTTTTTTTCTGAGCTACGCTTCATAGTAAGTGTAACATCGATTAAGATAACGAAAACTTCTTCCGGCACGTTGTCAATGAATTGAATCTCATTTCGAATCGTTTGAAATGCTTTGATCGTATGGTTTTCAGTTGGTTTTGAATGACATTCGCAGTCTTCATTTTCAGGGTATCGGCGATCTTAAAACCTTTCTGAACACTCCCTGAAGACGATCAGCAATAGTAACATACTTACCGATTTCGAGTACAACAAACGGAAACACAATGAAAGGAACCTGTGATGAACTTCATTAAACAGAAAATCAGTTCGCTAAATGGAAGTACACATACCGACCTCTGAATTAGAAATATTTACTCAGTACCGGGTCGGACCTCCTTTAACCCGTATGCCATTTGACATAGGTTCCACCAGGTGTTAGAGTGCATCTGCGTCTTCAGCATACCTGGCGCTCACCAGGTAGTCCCTTAACTACTTCAGATTTGACGGAAGAGGACTTTGCTCCCGGATCTGTTTTTCTGACTCCCATTCATCATCAATGGGGTTCAGATCCGGGCTTTGCGGTGGCCAAGGAAGGTGGTGAAAGTCGCTGTCATTCTCGCTGAAACACTGCTGAATACATCTTGCGCGATGAACGGTAGCATTGTCGTCCGTGAAACAGCCGTCACCTAATGGATAAAAATTCAACATTGCAGGATGAACTTGATCGGCAACAATGTTCAGATAATCCTTGGAGCACACCCGATCTTCCACCAACATCAGAGGGAGGACCCGTTCCGCACCAACAGAACGTGCCCCACACCATGATACCACCTCCAGAACGCTGAGTTATGTTTACAAGGCAAGCTGGTTCTATTGCTTCATGGGGCTCCCTCTAAACTCTCTGCTTGTCGTCGGTACAGAACAAGGTGTACCCAGACTCATCGGACTACATGACTTTTTCCAGTGTCCAGTTACGGTGTCCCGGACACCACTGTAGACGAACTTTCCGGTTCTTCGCAGAAATCAACGGTTTCCATATTGGCATGCAACTGCCAATACCGATCCTCTTCAATTCCCAGCGCACAATTTGCTGATATATGGGTTGGGAACCGCCTTCATTAAATGCTTCGTTCAATTAATGCATACAGGAAGTCCTGTTTCTCCGTACAAGCCTTCTCAGACCACGGCGATCTTGTTCCTGACAGATCACGCCACAGTTACGCCTTCTTTGACAAACAATGTGGATTCTTTTTCCACTGATAAAAGACCCGGGATATCTCACCTTTTCAGAAACCAGTCAGCTCTGCTGTTATCAAAATCGTTGCTCCAGCCAAACGGGCACCCACAATAAGCCCTTTATTGAACTCCGAAAGATCCATTGTTTTTCCCATTGTGATACATACTACTGACGATTGGTGACGAGCAGCAGTCTTAAATAGTTGCTTAGATCGTATGGTGACGCACGTGACCACAAATTTTGCATTTACGAAGAGACGTTTACGTACATCTACATAAAGGTTTCTGATTCAGTGCCCAGTGTGTGTGTATTTGCATTCTAGCTGAAGCCACAAGGTTCCCCAAAAGATTCGTAAAATAGGATATTTTCTAAACAGAGTAGTTAAATAGAGGTTCGACTGTATTTGCATGTAGGAACAATGTAATTTTCAGGGGAAAATGGCCGTTATTTCTCAGAATATAAGTATTTGTTGTGTGTATTCCGCTAGTTCTGACTGAATAAAAATGATGGCTAGAAAAGATATTCATGGACTGCAAATCATTCAGAGAAGCTCTGCATCAGATAAGACAGGAAAAAAAATCCCTCATGAACCAGGCAAAATATAGTAGTATCTTGAGATGCATTTCCATCGATATTTGGCAATGAAATGTAAAGTTTTTTATAAAAGCGTGCTACTGTAACATTACGGTTACAATTAAATGTCAGAGCACCAGAAAAATACACTGGGTGGCCACTTTATTATGACCACCTGACGGTTTTAAGCAAATGAGCTATGGCTGCACGCTGTTTTCACCAGAGGCGATACTAGTATAAAAAGGGAAAGCTTAGTGCTTGCGACAGTAGTAGAAGTGATTTTTGGGTGACGAGATGGGTAAAAAATGCGATTTGACGGACTTTCAACGTGGGATGATTGTAGGAGCTCGGAGCCATGGAGCGAGTATCGCCGAAAACGCCGCATTCGTGAAATGTTCCAGAGCAGCTGTTGTTAAAGTGTTTAAAGACTGGATTGTCAGCCAAAAAACTGGGTCTCTACGTGCAACGTGTGGTCGTCATCGACTAGTGACTGCTCGGGCGGAACGGAGAGTGTCCAGACTGATAACAGACAACAGAAGGGCAACAGTTCAACAAATTACAGACCATCTTAATCAAAGATCCCCTCAAATGATCTCTGCACGCACTGTTCGCCGTACACTGCATCGGATGGGATATGGCAGCCGAAGGCCTGTTCGAACAACTTTGCTGTCTGCAGTTAACAAGAGAAAACGTCTCCAGTTCGCACAGGAGCACAAGGATCGGACAGTCGATAATTGGAAACAAATTATGTGGTCCAATGAATCACGTTTTCAGTTGCACCATGCCGACGGCCGAGTTAGAATTTGGCGGAAACAGCACGAAAGCATTTACCCCAAATGCATTGCTACAATCCTTTAAGCTGGTGGAGGCAACGTTATGGTTTGGGGAATGTTTTCCTGGCATGCTTTGGGCCCTTTAATTCGTGTTGATCAACGTCTGACTGGCACATCATATCTAAACATCGTTGCGGACCAAGTGCATCCTGTCATGTGGATGGTTTATCCCAATGGCGATGGCTACTTTCAACAAAATAATGCGCCCTGCCATAGTGCTCGTATTGTACAGGATTGGTTTCAGGAAAATGCCGGTGAGTTTACTTTGCTGAGGTGGCCCCTACAATCTCTTGATCTCAACCCCATTAAGAATTTGTGGGATGAAGTTGAACAAGCCGTCAGACAGCTGGATCCACAACCCTGCAATCTCACACTCCTGGAAAGTGGTATTCATCAAGCATGGTCTCAGATTCCACAAACCACCTATCAACATCTCGTGGAGTCCATGCCACGAAACATCGACGCAGTACTAAAGGCATAGGGTGGCCCAACGAAGTACTGAGGGGGTGGTCATAATAAAGTGGCCACTCAGTGTATAAGCGTATTAGAAAAGCGTGAAAATGAGTTGGTATGACCAGCCCACATCGTGAATAACCTTAAAATGTTATTCAAGGTATGTTTACGAGGTAATACGTGGGATAAAAGATTAAGTGTTATTTATTGACATTTTTGATTTCTTGCCCTTTTACTTTGCTGTGGAAAAGTTTAGGTATTAAGTTTTGTTAGTTTTTAGACAGATTTAGGTTAAGATCTCACGAGAGCGTGCGTGTGTGTAACCAAAAATGCACCTCTCATTTTCGAGGCCACACTTGGAAGTCTTATACGATGTGGGCGGTGATTTTCTTTTTTTCTTTTCTTTTGCGTAATTATTAGTATGGTGTATGTTTGGCATTTGGGCGAGGCAATTCGTGGATGAAGCAAAATAGCTGAGTAGGAATAAAAAAAGTATGTAGGATGAGGAACAGAAAACGAGTGGCAAAATTTCTGTGTCACTGAATGAAATGCGATTAAGATTCTCAAAATGAACGCGTGATGTTTTGCCTGGAAAAGTCCCCGCCATTTTATCTTGCTATTTTCTATTCTTCCCCTTTTTCTCTCTGTGCGAGTGCTCCTTTTTCAAAGCGGTACCATTGTAGAACGTGTAAAAGTTCGTAGTGTACTTTGTCCTCTGATCCTGATGACGGAGGAACGCTAATTTCTCTATCGCACCAAAACGCAGTGATCTGAGCTGAGCTGCCTCCATTCTTTTTGATTCAGCTCTGCGCAAAAGAAGTGTAATCACAGATATTAGAGGGTAATACCCTTGACGAGATTCAAAGAAACGCCCGCTAACACGCTGAGACACACAGAGTAATGAGCAGAAAAGGCAGGGAAAGACGAACGAGGCACAACGCGTTAATAATCGGGCTACAAATATCGGTTGCTGGTTTAAAGACACGGTTTGGATATTTGGCTGGACGAATGAACTAGGAATTACGCATACACACACAACAGAGGTACTTATCGGGCACCAGAGACTGTAAGAGATTCAGAAAATCATTGGACTACAAACATTTCTGCTAGTTGAAAAACACTCAAGTGGGCTGGATTTATAGTTAGACGAATAAACTAGTTAGACAACAGAAGTATACATGCAGGCATTCATACGCACATACATCCATACACATCACTTAGCTGTTCTCTGTGATTCAGAGGTTAGCTTCTCAAAGAATGTTAGTCTGGCAAATAAAAATTTATGGTGCTAGATTTTACTTACTGTTGATGAATCAAACGTCACCATTTACAGCAATTTTGGCACACAACTCGAGCTTCACTGGCATCCATTACACGCCTCGTAAAGTTCTTTTGTACTTCACACTCATTATGTTTTCTTCATGCTGACAGTCCTAAATTTGGTCTTTCCATGATTTCTTTTGCCTTCGTCTACGTTGCTTTCCTCCCATTTGCTGGGCTGAATAAATTGTCTTAGCATCTTGCTACTCATTTTTTCCACATGGCCAAACCGCCTTAGAATATTTGTCTTCACCTTACTAAAAACATTTTGCTTCACATTACGCGCCTACGAGACATCTTCATTCCTCACATGATCAGAACGCGTCATACCACAAATGTCCAGTAAGTAACGCATCTGTCCAGCGCACAAACGACTCCTATATCTCTTCTCCAGTGAATGCTATGTACGTATACGCATAATGCTCAAAAATAGTATATATTTTTGTTCTCCTGCCCGCTCGTGTCTTAGCTGCTGCAATTCCGGGAGGCTGTTGCATCAGTTTCCATTCTTGATCTATAGTGTTAATCGGAAACTTGAGACTTGGTCGTTCTGGGTGGTGTACTGGTTAGCATACCCGGGCGCTATCTGGGAGACGCGGGTTCGAGTCCCGCTCCAGGACGATGACATTTTCAAATTTCCGGATATTATCTGACTTACCATCCTTGTCACATTTACACCAAAAAATCGGATTGTCATCTTCAAAATTTGTTTTATATGGTGTACTCCCATATTTCTTTCATGATTCAGTGTATTTATATTGAAAAATATTGGGATCTAATCAATTGAGCAGTGTTATTAATGTTTCCATTGTTTGTTCGCCAATAAATAAAAAAAGCTTTTTTTTTTTTTTTTTTTTTGATACTATGTTGTCATGAGAGACTCAGAATGCACGAATGAAAGGTGAATCTTTAATGCGTTTTCGATTATACGTTCCTGTAGTTTGAGCTTGCCGTTGCGTCACTCCATATGGCGTCACCCGTGGTCAACTGCAGATGAAGCATTATGTTTGCCAGTGTCATACTGGCAAGTGCAGCATTGCCACTTACAGGGAAAATATATTAAAAATACGTTAAAGATTCGTCTGCAGCCTCCTACTTCCCACTGCTGAATGCAGTCACCCCCCCCCCCCAATCCTTCTTTTTTATTCCAGATGTTTTAGTTTTTGTTCTTAGTGTCCATCGTCTTGGAGCAAATCTCTACGTCATCACTCCACCTTACTTTTTGATAACTCTTCTTTTTGCTTCTCTTGGTATTCATGCACTGCCAATTCCAGTTCATCTTTCATGCGTAGTCTATTATGAAAGTCATTCTTTTATCATCTTAAGTTAGTACATTCTAAGAACTTCGTAGCAACACAATGTTCCGAATAAAAGTTTGCGTTCGTATGCTTTAAGTTATCATTTAGTAGCTCTCCCTTTTTTTTTTTTTTATAATTTCGTTCGTTGCTCAGTGCGTTTCCTTCTTCTGGACCGCAATATCTGCCCGTGATACTGTTTTGTGTACTCATAGAACGGAAGCGGACACAATTTTTGCATAGATTTAGTGCATCCTGAATGGTCGAGTGGTCAGAGGGGTTGGGTCCAGGTTCGTCGTCCTAGTTGGGTCCAGGTTCGTCGTCCGAGTTGGGTCCAGGTTCGATTCCCAGATGAGGCATGGGTGGTGCGCTTGTCTTACGGCACTGAATGCCTCTCTTCTCCGGGAACAATGACTTCAAATTAGGGACGGACGATTGCTTTATATCTCTTGAAGTTGTTCACAGTGGTTGTTGAACCCCGAAACAAACAGTCGGTAAAACTGCAAAACGGCTTTTGAGTTACCAGTATTTTTTTTCGTATAGTTTGTGCTATGAATGTGGTTTTTCGAAGACGCTCGCGCGCCGCCCCGGTGGCGCAGTGGTCTAAGCGATGGCCTCTGATCATTCGTCCGAACGGGGTCAGGGTTCGAATCCCGTGAGGCAGGGATGTTGTGTTTGTCTTACGGCACTGGCTCTTTTTCCCTTCCCTGGAACCAGTGACCCTAAATTAGGGACGGGCGACTGCTTTATAGCCCATTGAGTTACTCACGGTGGTCGTTAAACCTCCAACAAAAAAAAAAAAAAAAAAAAAAAAAAAAAGAAGACGCTCGCGCAGATTTTTACCCTTTACACGTCGAGCAGTTTTCGTCCTCTTCATTCCATTATCGATCATTCTGTTTGCCTTGAGACGTCAACAGTTTGTGGGCGATCTTCAAGGCAGAATTTTGGCACGTGGTCTCCCCGTCTCACCTGGGTGTAGTGATAACTGATAATCTACCACTTAATTGAAGACAAGTGTTCGGTGTTACACCTGTGGGTTGTGTGAGGTTTGGCTCCTTCCTGGTTTCCACATGCGAAGTGAAAAGCCCTGTTGAAGTACTCGTCTTCTCATCGAAACTTTGTGCAAGGACAATCACGTCATTTTGATCTTGTGGTGGGTACCGTCTTTAGGAGGACGGTGTTTAAAGTGTGTGTACATATCTACACAGAGTTGATTTCGATATATATAGGGTAAAAAGAGAGAGTTGATTTGGATGTGTAGGGTATAGCTATGTCTGCTTCACGCCACGCATTTTTATAAATTTTTGACAGAACTTCGTTTTGTAAATACTTCCGGTCAGTTCCACTCAGCCGATGCTCAGTGACTACAGAGTAGTTTGACCGTTGGCATTTTGAAGAAACAAGGTCCGAAATCAAAGTTGTGGGCGTTTTCATAATTGCGAATCTGCAAACTTTATCCCCGCAGTACCTCACACACATTATGTACTGGAAACCCCAGAACTTCAGCAAATGTGCCTAAATTTATGAATTAATGTCAGTGATAATCGGTGCAATCAAGGTGTTAAAAAATATAGTATAGTTGTAATGTCTTTATGAGTTGTTAGAGCCGTATTTCTTTCCATTGCACTTAAAACGTTATTATTCCCATTTTTGGAGTGAGGTCTCGTGAGGTGCTTCCTAATAAGGTGATGTACACTAGCCGTAAAGTCATACGTTGCTTAAACGCTAATATCACGTTGGCGCCGTGTGTTTTTGGAAAACATTGTCTAACTTGAGGTTTGATTTATTTATGTAACACTTTGAAGTGAATTTTACGTTCAGTGTAAAGTGGCCGCTGGAGTGAGTGAGATAGAGAGAGAGAGAGAGAGAGAGAGAGAAAGGGGGGGGGGGTACACCTTTTTTGGAAAATAGCAACGCCTTTTCAGTTCTTCGTTACCTTGTAACTTTGTCTTTTTAGCTATTTGAGTTCTTTTCAGCTGTTTCATACAGCAGTCAGTGTACGTAATGTATAGCAAAAGTTTTAGTCAAGTGTTCATGATTATGACCTAGAAGAGTGTTCGGCCGTGCTCAACAGAGGTTGAAAAAATTTTCGGGATTCCGAAATCAGAAAGCTAGATACCTTTTTCTTTTGTGGCCAGTGTCGCTTAGACTTCCGCGCTTACTTTCCATCCAACATCCTTTTTCTTGAATGTAACCCTGTGTTTATTATACCCCTGTCTTGTCTTAAAGAATAATTACATTAGTTGAAAACGAACGAACTCGGGTACTGAAAGTTGCTCGTAAAGCTAATTTATACCAATTCTGAAGTATAGCTGTATTGATTTGCATCAAGATTTTCGCCAAAGTCTGACGACTTAGCGTTTAACGATTACCTAATTGGTCTTACAATTGCGTTTTGCGGTAAAGTTAAAAACAAGCTTAATCCTTTTGCAGAATAAAAAACATCCCATCCTTCCCACTTGTACCATATCTTAAAGATATAACTTCATATGAATAAGTTAATTAGGAGGCTTTATAAAAGCTTGATTTTGTCATATTGTGCAACGTTTTTGCTTTCCTTAGGGAGCTTTATGTGCGCATGTGTGAAACAGTTTTTTTTTTTTATAGAAGTTTCATTATTACGAAAATATGTTACTAGTTCGTTTTTAGTTAATTTCGACACGCACAACCATTTGTGCATCAAAAATGACTTGCTTGGGTTACCGCTTTTCATGTCCGCCTGTCTGTAGACGTGATGTCACCGTTTCTAGACTTTGTATTAGTTTTCTAAAAGCGGACATATGTTAGTTTTGACCAAGAGCATTCGTGTGTTTTTAGGCTTTTGGAGCGCATAATCTTTTCCTTTCTTGTTCATGTTCGTAATTGTAGTCATGTATTTGTTCTAGTTGGCATGTGAAATTTTGAAGCTAGTCTTATGGTAACTAACAATCTGTCTGTCATAGAGAATGCAATCTGATAAAAACAGAGGTTTTGAAATACGTCTTTTAGAAGCAGAAAAACAGTTGCAAATAGAAATATTCATTTTGCCTGTACCAGAAAAGTGATGGAGATGTATCTATATGCGCGTAATTTCCCGCAAAGAAACGTGCGGTTTAGAAAGGATAACTAACTGTGCCATCATAGGTTTCACGTGCTTGTGGAGCATGTATAGAACGCTTTAAAATTTACTTTTATGTAAAAATTGCGGGGGGGGGGGGGGGGGTCAATGCTATAACATATGTGACATTGGTGTCGTGTCATGTCTTGCGTTGATATTGTAACCACTCTAACGGTCACAAAACCCTAGGAACCACCAGCAGCCCTTTCTTTAGTTTTATTGTATTTAAGATAGAGAAACAATTAGAATATAATAGTGAATTTCCTTGGAGACTAGAAGCCAAGCTTCAGATGTGAGTAATTGAAATCTTGGCAGTAGAACCGCTTTCCACCATGCATGTCTATAGACCTAATATAGAAGCGCATACTGGGTATATACGTTACCGGCCACACTCGATTTCAGAACAAACTAGTTTATCCAAAGCGATAGGACAAACTACTTCTTCCTAGGACTAACTACTTTGTCCTAGGAAGAACTAGTTTGTCTTAAGCGCCCTAGTTCGAAGTCCGAAATAGATTATACTGAAATAAAGGTGCAGCTTCCAGGACAAACTGGTTTGGCCTAGTCTTAACTAGTTCGACCTGCATTTTCACTTTAATCTATAGGATATGGAGACGAATCGAGGGGAACTGAAATAAATTATCACTTATTATGTACTCAGCACGTTTATTTACTTAGTATTGATATTTTTCTTACGTAGACACCTATTCGATGAACAGGTTATTTACTTATTATTACACGTTATCACTTATTATATACTCAGCACGTTTATTTACTTAGTATTGATTTTTTTTTTTACATGGACACCTATTCGATGAACAGGTTGTTTACTTATTATTACACGGTGAACTGCGATGGCATTTTGAGTTGCAGAATATTGACTTTTTTTACACATTAATAGATAGATACCTATTCGATGAACAGGTTTTGGTGCAATTGCACCTTATGAAATAAATTTTAAGGCCTCCTCGCTCGCCACTATTAAGAAAAAAAATATGAAATAAATCTGAGTAAAATGCATAACTTCGAATTGTTTCATTCATTTGTAAACAGGGCTCAGAGTGATGTAAGGACCGAAGATGGAAAGGCACAAGTATTGATGACAAAAATATCATTGAAAATACTAATATATAATGCTTTTAAGTTTTCAGTTTAGATTGTAGGTTTTGATTTTGAGATTTAGTTATACGAAAACAAGAGAGCAGATCGAAAATAGTGTTTGACGTTTGGCACGTCGCAGTAGACTCTGGTTCGGATTTGGCCAAACCAGTTTGTCCTGGAAGCTGCACTTTATTTCAGTAAAATCTAGTTTGCCCTATCGCGCTCCGGATAAACTACTTTGTCCTATCGTGCTTCGGATAAACTTGTTTGTCCTAGGTAGAACGAGTTTGGCCGGTAACACACACACACACACACACACACACACACACACACACACATATGTATATTATGCCTATATATATATAGACATGAAAAAGTCAAAAGGGAATCGGGTTGGTTAGGTTCAGCGAAGCATTATTTTTGTTGCTACTGTGTATCGCCAGATCTTCAGAAAATTGTTAAATTATGCCATTGTAGAACAGAAATAGAACCCGTGTCTTCTGATTTCAGACATAGTATAACTATGTAGTTACTTTCGAAGGTTTGTGGAGGGTTGGCCACATGGATTGTATGACCGTGTTACTATACCCAAAAAATAATGACTTCGTATGTTTGCCATGTACTTTAGAAGATTAGTTTGCCATTATTTGCTATGGTGTTTATGTCTGAAGGGCAGGCAGGCAAGTTAGTAATATTATGCTAAGATTTGTTCCCTTTTTTATTTATATATTTATTTGTTTGTTCGATTTTCACGTCTGCTTTTTGGAACAAACTGTGCATGCCACTCAGTGGAGCTGACAGTAATAATTTTATGGCGTACCACGAATCAATTTAATCAATTTTGTGATGCTGTGAATTGATTTCTATCTTGATGAAACATTGTAGTAAAAAAACTTTTTGGTGGATATCCATGAATTGGAGCTTAAATGTTGACTGTAGAAGGAGCTTTGGAGGAAGGGAGGGAGGGGGGGGTGGGTGCGACTGTCTGATAGAAGTTCTTGGACCTATTTACTAATCCAATAAAATTTTTCATGGACGACCTGCTTGATCTCTACGAATGGCAATTTTATGGATGGCTTCTTTCACCAATGTGCTGTTTGATGGATGACAGATGCATGGCTAGTTCCTTTTACGCATGGTTTCATACATCAGTGTACTATTTTTGTGAATGGTTTGATGCACATTTATCCTTTTTTAAAATGTGATTTGATGCACGAGTATGTTGTTTTATGGATGGCTTAATACACCATTATGCTATTTGATGGACGATTTGGTGCACAAAGATGCTGTTTTACGGATCGTTTGATGCGCCAGTGTGCTACTGGTGTGACTAGCCACGTTTGAGTGGGGACTTACATCTTATATGCTGATATAAAAGAGTATATGAGCAGAATGGCTTAAATTCATCATATGAAAATAATCATCTGACAGTTCAGGTAATGTGAAATATATTCACTAAGATGCCACTTTATTAGGTACACCTGCTCTCGTCGCATAAACGATTCACTCTAACTCGTAAGACGGTACGTGAGCACGGTTTGTTGCGTAATTCAGGAAGAGATGCTTGTGGAGCATCGGTTAGCTTTTTATTGAGGATCGGAATGGAAAAAACGAGTGATCTGAGCGACTTTAAACTTGGCATAATAATTGGCGCTTACCTTGCCGGTTTCAGCATCTTCCAAACGGCCGTCTACTTAGGCTTTTCACTCACAACCGTAACTCTTATACTCTGTAACAAGATTTTACCGTAAATAGTGCGATTTGCCAAAATCTAGCAATCGACGATCCTGTGCATTAAAATAGCTGGTGAATTAGAGGAGTCAAGGAGACTGGCGACATGGTCATCGGTTATTGTAACCCATACCAGAGTTGGAAACCGGTCAAAAATTTTGGACTCTGACGTCACATAATTTGACCCGACCCGATCCTGACGCAGAAAAATCTGGTTTGAACTGTAAATTTAAAACTCAATTTATAACGAGTCACATTATTGTGACCACCTCCTACTTTTTACGTCAACGGCGTGTAGCAAATGAAAGAATGCACGTGTCGTGAGCTAGCTTGGAGGGTATATATAAGGTGTGCTATAGGCATTCTGAAAACATATCACTCGTTGCTGTCATGGGTAAAAGGAGCAATTTATCAGATTTTCAAAAAGAGATGATTATCGGCTTTCGGGCCAAGGGTGGCAGTATTTCTGAAACAGCGCAGTTTGTGAACTGTTCTCGTGCTACTGTGGTTAAAGTGTATCGTGATTGGAGAAACGGCACCATTGCGAATAAGCGACGTGGAAACTGCCGAGCACCACGCGCCATTGATGTGAGAGGTGAACGTCGGCTTTGAAGGTGCGTGAGGGCCGATTGACACGCTACAGTGGACCCACTCACTGGCCGAATGAACCAGGGGGCTATCGGAAGTGTGTTTAAAACAACAGTTCAACGAACCCTGCTGCATATGGGGCTCCAATGCAGACGGATGGTCACTGCACCTATGCTAACGAAGGTGTATCGGCAGAAAAGGCTTACATTTGCACGGCAGTATGAGGGAGATAAAAGGACAAAACGGCTTGCAATATCTGAATTTGGTCGTCTTCTTCTGAGCGTTTGTCGACCACTGCATTGGAGTAATCTCGGTGGCGAAAACACGTGTAAGGAGTGAGAATGCCTGGGTGACGTCATTGGGTACCCTACCATGACACGGACACCTTTACCACTGACTTCATTATAGGGCTGTGTTCGACTGATTAGTCCATGCGCGGCGGAAACGCATCGAGATGCTAGAACTGCCAGCTGTATGTGGCGACAGTGGTTGGAGGAAAGGAACGTGCGTCGCCGTAGAGGGAATTGTGGACATAGGCGGGCGTCCGAACGTCTCGATCGCCGTATTCGAAGCCAAGGTACATTAGCCAAACAGTCCACAGCGGACGACATTCGATGAAGCATACAGGAAGCTGTGGACATTTCCGTTTCGACACTGACTGTGAATCGCAGATTGGCTGAGGCAGGTTCATTCTGACGCCAGCCATTGCAAAGACTGCCACTCACCACAGCACATCGTCGTGCAAGGTTGCAGTGGTGCTGTACCAGGCATGTGTTGCTGAACGAATGCTACCATGTCATAATAGCGACTACTCTCGCTTCTCTCTCAGCGCCGACAATTGCCTTCTTAAGTCTAGAGACGACGTGGTTATCGGGATGATTTTGGTGCCATCTGTGAGCGTAATGCGGTTCCTCAGCTTGATGTCATGATTTGGGGCGCTATCAGTTTCAGTAGCGGTATATTGCTTGTACGCATAGTGGGCATGGTGACGATACGTTGATGTGGTGCTACAGACAGTTTTGTTGCCGTATCTCCGTTGCATTCCTGATGCCGAGTCTCAACAAGGTAACGCCCGTCCGCATACTGCCAACATCAACAGACAATGCCTACAACGTGCCCAGGAGCTGACCTGGCCAATGCGATCCCCAGACATCTCCCAAATAGAGAACGTGTGGGATGTCACCGGCAGATGACTTAATGCCTGTACAACAGTGGTCTCAAACTCGCGGTCCGGCGCCAACTGTTTCGCTCCCTCATGAATGGTTACAAAATAAAAATAAATCACCCCTTTTTCAAGTATATTATAATATATTAAATATAATATAAACATAGTAATGCTTGGCAAAACCATCTGTTTTATAAGTAACAAGTTTATTTACGAAGAATATAACTGTATGGCGGTTTGAATGTTTTAAAGACATGGAAACTATTTTCAATATATTCAAGTCTCCATTTTCGTATAATGCTGACAACGCACCTGAAGAACATCAGCGTAAATTGATAGATAGACTTTCAGTATGATTCTTTCCTAAAATAAAAATTCAACAGCTGCAATCTAACATAGTTTTACCAGTTAGTTTCAAAGGACAAGTATACGTAAACATTCATAACCTAACTCCACGGGTTCTGTCTATGTTCAGATTTCAGAAGAACATGAGTATGTTGTACAGTTGTTTTCAAGAATGAACCAAGTAAAATGTCTTGAAAGGAATAGGTTAAGTGACAGTCACTTATGCTCACTTTTTAAAGTAGCATGTTCAAACGACATTATTCCAAATATCGATAAGTTAGTGACAGAGAAGCGAGCCCAAGTTTCTGGTCACAGAACATGTAATATTTTCTGTACCGTTTACCATGTTCAGTTGTTAAAATGCAATTGCTTTAAGATTTAAGTGAACAATAATTGTTACGTAAAAGTTATTGTTTTCAGTGATTGACGAAGCATTTGTTTTTCCTATTTACCAATAATTACAAATAATATTCCACTGTAGTGCCATACCATTGGTGTAGTTTTGTAAAGTTGATATTTATTTATAAGAAATTCATTAATATTCATGTGGCCCCCTCTATTCCTCCAAATCTGGAAAGTGGCCCTTCCAAGGGTCTGAGTTTGAGACCACTGCTCTACAATAAAGACTCTCGCAAAGTCTATGAAATTGTGGACGCTGGTCAATAAAGTATGATTAGCGATATCTCAGTACACCGTCCTTGGACTTTTCCAGCATAGCGGTCATACGACTTACTGACTCAGGTTACAGTACAGCGGTTGTTCTGGTTTTTTTTTTAAAGTTTCCGTCAACTTATTCGCCAAATTAAATTTTTTTTCGCCAAAGTGTTTTAACAGTACAAAAAGGTAATCGCCAAAAGGATTTTTTTTCTCGCAAAGTGCGAAGAATGCGATCGGCAGCGCGACCCTGCGTTATACTGTCTCTTCGCCCGTCGCATTCATGTAATCCCTCAGATATTAAATCACTTCTTCCCCACTGTCTCATTTCGTACATTCTTTCATGGGATTGCATTTTCTATGTCGAACAGTATATTTCGAATAGAGGCTGAATGTAGCAAGGAATCATAGTTTTCACATGCTACCTTTGTAAAAAGAACACTGTGTTTAATCAACTGTTATGAACTTTTATTAACAGATTTGGTCATACACTATATTGACAAAAGTCACCGGACACCCCTTCAAACGCAAATGAACGGATCCGCTGCGTTAGTAAGATGCGCGGTACAGCTGCAAACGGTATAAAAACAATCCTGCAGCTGACTGCGGCCATACCGCACTGTGAGGTTGAGTGAAAATGTCGGGGCGTGAGAGAACTGACTTTGAGAAATGAAAGTTTGTTGGGTGTTATATTAGTGCGTTGTCCATTGGAGAAACCGAGAGGCATTTAAACATACCCAAGTCAACTGTTTTAGATGTACTGAATAAGTGGAAGACACATGGCGTGCCTGAAGCAGCAAAACGTACCGTCAGACCAAAGAAAATCAGTGATAGAGGACGTCGAAGCCTCAGGAGAGTCGTTACAGCTAATCGACGGAGTACTGCACAAGACCTCAGTGTACAGGTGAGTAAAAATGCTGGAACCTCGGTGTGCACACGTACCATTAGCAGAGAACTTCATTCCATGGGTTACCGTGGTCGTGCAGCTGCTCATAAGCCTTTCATCTCCACTCGAAATGCTGCTCGTAATTTAGCATGGTGTAAAGAACCTTTATCGTGGACCGTAGATCAATGGAAACGGGTCCTATGGACTGATGAATCCAGATACACGATCCATCAGTCGGATGCGCGTGTGTGGGTATGTCGGCAGCCGGGGGAACGCTATTTACCACAGTGTACTGTTCCTACGGTCAAGTTTGGAGCTGACAGTGTACTCGTGTGGGGGTGTTTTTCGTGGTATGGTCCCGGCCTATTGGTTATCGTGGACAAACCTGTTAACCAGCACTTCTACCTCGATATTCTGGACAATTATACCCTACCAACTCTGTGGCAATACTATGGAACCGAGACTTGTTTGTACCAGTAGGATAATGCACCGAGCCATAAAGCAAGGACTGTTACGGCGTGGTTTGATGATAATTCCGTATCATGTGTGGTCTGGCCAGCACAGAGCTCTGATCTTAATCCCATAGAGCTCCTATGGGATGAATTAGAGCGCTGCATAAGAAGTTAAGAACCAAGGCCTACTACCAAGCAACAGTTAGCGGCAGCATTATGTACTGAATCGAAGCTATCGCTGTGTTCCAAAACCTTGTCGAAAGCATGTCTCGAAGGGGTCAGTGCGTGCGTTAAGGGCAAAGGTGGACCGACACCGTACTAATGTATGTCAATAAACGCCAGGTAGTGTTTCTCTTCTAAGTGTCCGGTGACTTTTGTCAATATAGTGTGTGTGTGTGCCATGGTTTTGTAACTTGTTCTCCTGGCAAACAGTTAAATTTATGTGTAGGGTGGGTTGGGTGCGCTACGCCGTGGGTATGGCTTTGTATTCTAGATTTCTAATTTGCTTTTGTTTTTTAGATATATTCACTCAGTTTGAAAGGATGCTTTACCTTAACTCTTAGATGTGATTCTATTTCAGTAGTTACGCTCTTGTTAAGGCAGTGTATTTTAATACAGTGTTAGTAACAATGTGGCGCCGAAGCATTTGTAATGGTTAGGGATTTTATAGTCATGAAGGAATGACAGAATTTCTTTTGTGTAATAGTTTTTATACCCATTAAACTGACTATGAATTCCAACATTCAGAAGTATATTTGTAGATTTCTAATTATGTGTTTTTAGAACTTATCCTCGGTAGCCTTGATGTGTTGGCGAGCTTGTTTTTATTCTTTGCGGCTTTTTGAGAACATGGAACTTCGTAAAATGATGTGATATTCAAGCAAAGTGTCTTTTATTATTCTGATGATACTTGTGGTAATTAGTAGCGTTATTTTATTTGTTTTGCGGTCATAGCAAGTTGAAGAATAAAACTGAGGAACTGTGTCGTGTGTATGTAGTTTTATGGATGACCGGTTTCTGTTGCAGACGCCGTTAGTCTTTTTTTCACCCTAGAAACTCTCTTTGCATTTTTCTCTGAAGTGTCATTTCCGCCTTGGAAACTCAAGTGTTAAAAGCATCAGTTTGAATCATTATAGTGTTTCATAAGATTCTGTGTACTGTGAATATGTATGAGTTCCTAGTTGACTTACTATTTCTTTTTATTAAGAAACCAGGGCAGTGGTTAATAAAAAGCAGGTAATGTGGCAATTTCGTTTTTCTTTAAGAGCTGGAGTCCAGGAAATTGGAACATGGAATTAATGTAGAGTAGGAAAACAGTGTATCTCTTCAGCAGCGTTTAGTTAGGTTTGGCTGCCGCATGAGGTAGTTCACTCTCGTCGTGAGTTTCAAAAGAAACCGTAACAGTACTTGAATTGAGCCATTACGTGGACGTCATGGATTGGAGTCTTGAACAAAACATGAGTGATGTTTTCGTTGATGCTCCCGTTTTGCTAGTAAGCGAGGGAATATGCATCAGGTTCCGCCTTTCTCCACAAAGAAATCATTTATTTGTATGTGCAGATACGATACAGGGGTCGCGCTGCAGATCGCATTTTTCGCAATTTGCAAAAAAAAAAAAAAAAAAAAAAAAAAAAAATTATCGTTTTGGCGACGGGAAAATTTTTTTGGTGATTATCTTTTTGTACTGTTATAACACTTTGGCAAAAATAAAATTTGAATTTATTGAATAAGTTGGCGAAAAGTTTAAGAAAGCCAGAGCAACTGCTGCGTGTATACACAAGATGGCAGTTTATTAGGTACACCTGCTCTTGTCATATAAGGTCACTCTAAAACATAAAACGGCAATGATATTTGAGCGCCGTATGTGGTATACATCAGAAAGACCAACTCATGGAGCATCAGTTAGCGTTCGATTGAGGGTCGGAATGAGGAAAACGAGTGATCTGAGCGGCTTCGAACGACGCATAAAAGTTTGCGCCCGGCTGGCCGGTTCGAGCATCTCCCAAACGACCGTCCTTCTGAGTTTTTCACGCAAAATCGTTACCGTAAGTGATGTGACGTGAAAAAAAAAATTCCGTAATCGATGATCCTGTGAACGAAAACATTTGACGGATCAGAGGAAACTGTTGAAAACAGACGGGCCCAAACCCGGCAAATCCCTGCAGAATTCAGTATTGGTGTGCCTTGGGTCATCCACACTTATCGGACCATCTCAAGAATGGGCTACAGCACCGGACAACTATGTGAAGTGCCGATGATGTCAGGGCAGAACATAAAAGCTCTTCTCCAGTGGACACGGATGCATCGACACAGGCCCGTTGAGGACTGAAAAACTGTCACCTGGACGGACGAATCAAGGCTCCTTCTGCATCATGTGAAGTGAATGGTAGGATCCGAATTCGGCCCAAGCAGCATAAGGGGCACTATCCTGTCAGGTTAATATAAGGCTATGGAACTATCCTGTCAGGTGTCAGCAGTACAGACCTTTGGCGGCGGTGTTTTGCCGTGGGGATAGTTTTCCAGGTACGAATTACGTATCCCGATACACATCGAAGGATATCTAAACGCCATCGTTGCCGATGAAATTCGCATGGTCTACCCTTACTCGTGGAACGCCACCAGGCTATGAAGCTATAATGGGCAAAGTAACATCACTACTGGACCGTAGAAAACCGGAAACGAGTAACTTGGTCCACAAATCGAGGCTCCAGTTGCAACATGCCTACAGGGGATGGTGCGTGTGAGATCACATGAGGCCATGGACCTCAACTGTTAAGTCGCGCTGTTACAAGTCTGTAAAGGGGGTGTAATATTCTGTTTGGTGTTTATGTGGGCCACTTTGAGCATCCCCTTGAGATCACCCTCACTGTGTAAGACTACGTTGACCTACTCGTTGACCCACTTACTTCCATTCACGGCTATCCATTTCCCACAGTTCGACGCCTTCTTTCGACAAGACAATGCCCCATCGCATCACTTTTGTTTCGCGAAGAACTGGTCGAAGAAGCATTGCAGTGAGTTCGCCATCCTCAAATTGCCCTCTGACTCTTCGGATCACAACCCGATTGAGCATCTGTGGGATGAAGTGGAATGATGCATTCGAGCCCGAAAACACCAGTAGCAACTCTTAGACGCAACTACTACACCCGAACGTTTCCATCTTCTAGAAGGGTTCACGTTACTGCTTTGCTGGGGTGAAAGTTGGTCCGTCACGTTATTAGGTGTGTATGTGCATGTAATAAAGTTTCCTTGCAGTGTACTGTATATTGACAGACTTCAGATTGCCTAAGGTTTTCCCGATGTTCTTCAGTTTGTACTCATGCGTATTTTATTTATTATTTATTTATTTGGAGGTTTAACAACCGCCGTGAATAACCAAGGCAGTCTTGAAAATACAAGACCATAGCATGAGTTCCCTCTTTTAGTGACGTCAGACGGAAACCAAGGCTTCCGATTGGTTTCCAACGATGTCTTGAGTAACGTAAACCACTGCAACGACGTATCAGGCAGTGTAACGTTAGAGTGACGTCACAAACGGAGAGAATTAATCTCTCTAATGCCATTTCCTCGCACTTTCTAGACGGCCGTGGAGTAACTCAGTGGTCTATAAACAGTCGCCCGTCCCTAATTTAGGACCACTAGTTCCAGGGAAGGGAATTAAAAATAGAAGTGTCAGTGCCGTAAGACAAACAAAACATCCATGCCTCACCGGTAGTCGAACACGTACTTATCTCGGGCGAATGGTCAGAAGCTGGCGCTTAGACTGCTGAGCGCCGCCCCGGTGGCGCAGTGGTCTAAAGCGTTGGCCTCTGATCATTCGTCCGTAAGGGGTCCGGGTTCGAATCCCGGTCAGGCATGGATGTTGTGTTTGTCTTACGGCACTGGCTCTCTCCCTTCCCTGGAACCAGTGACCCTAAATTAGGGACGGGCGACTGCTTATAGCCCATTGAGTTGCTCACGGTGGTCGTTAAACCTCCAATAAAAAAAAAAAAAAAAAAAAAAAAAAGACCGCTTAGCCACTGGGCGTCCATGCGTATTTTCCCGCTAGGTGGTACAAATGTGCATCTTTCTCACAATCTTTGTTTCTACAAATAGTAATTGCAAGATGGCGGCTTTAGGACAGAGAAGACATGATCGAAATTTTCGATATTTTCCCGCGAGAGGAAGCTAACGTGCAACGTAGCTGGGGGAGGGGGATAGATAAATCAACCAATAGACTGAGGAAAAACATGTCCTGTGCGAGCAGACACTTCTATTTTTAATTCACTATCTTTGTGGAATATTGTAAACAAGTGGCTCCCAAACTATAGCTTAAAACACTCTTAAGACGTTCATGTGTAAACAACAAATAAAATGTATTAACATAAACAACAAATAAAATTTATTAACATAAACAACAAATAAAATGTATTAACATAAATAACAAATAAGATGTATTAACGGGCACTTTAGCATGCATAAGTTTATTGCAGATGCATTAAAAGAAATACACAAAAAGTTCCCTGGTTTCATAACCAGGTTTTTGTAGAAAATTTTAGAATAAATTTCTACCTTGTCTATCCCGATGCCGTTTCTTATCATTTATGTCTGTGACCGATTGACATTTTCGAAATATCCATATTGTGGATCGATGCGTTACAGGAGTAGATCTGGAATTTCAAAAAAATAGTAGTGATGTGAAAGTGTTATTATCATACAGCGAAGCTGTATTGAGCAGACGATTAAATTCATTAGCGAAAATTCTGGGGTCGTTCTCAGAGGTCCTTCAATTCTTTCAGATTTTCGGGAACCGTCAAAATTTGGGGTTTATGCCACGTAGCGGGAAAATTATGCACCAGGAAAATCTGAAAAATATAGAAAAAATTATGTTTAGGCTTTCCTATATCTTATAATCTTACTTGTCCGACTTCTTGAAGCCGAAGTACATTACATTGTCTACCGACATATTCCTAATACGACTTTTCCTATGAAATGAGAGGATAAAACCTGAATTTCACGAATTTTTCGTACTCTAGGAAAATTCTGAATTTTCAAAAACCTTTCCGTAATGTCTTTCTTATATTGTTGGTAAATTGCCGTTTTTAAGATGTGTTAACGCAAAATTCTGAATTTTCAGAAATTTTTCCGCAATTTCTTTTGTATATTAGCGGAGAAACTGTTCTCACTTTTTCAATGTCCACATGACGAAACATTTCCGGTAATAGTAGCGATTCGCGGGAATACTTGTGGTTTAACTGTTAAATTTCAGTCGTCTGTCGGATGATCTGATTTTGAAGTTATGTAGCGAGATCGGATATTGTGGATAGATATCACTTGAGATTGTTATTGTGCACCGGATATTTCTTCCCCTTTCTCCCATTTTGTTCACCAGGTATTGTATGTTGTGTTACCGTTAGAAACCTGGTACTTAAATTATTGTACAGGCGATTATATGATGCCTATATAGCACTATGTTGAACCCCTTGAGGCAAAAGTTATTATAGCTATCAAGAGTAAATTTCATATAAACAAATTTACTGTTTATAAAACTCCCTTTATTGGTGTGAAAGTATATTGAAAGATGAAATATAAGGGGAAAATTGTATCTCCCGAGCTTTCCCTCTCCGACCGGGAGGCTTTCTCAAGGGTTACAAACCTTACTAACAAGTCTGGCGACTTGTTAATAACGTTTGTAACCCCCAGACTTGTTAGTAACGTTTGTAACCCTTGAGAAAGCCTCCCGGTCGAAGGGCGAAAACTCGGGAGTTAGAATTTCCCCCTTGTATTTCATCGTTAAATATACTTTCACACCAATAAACGGAGTTTTATGTAGATTTGTTTATTGTATTTAGGTGTGAACCCCGTTCAATAAGTAAATTTCATATTTAGGAGTATTGTGAATTACAACCATAAAGTAGTACATTTCACCTTTTCTCAAAAATAATTGGAAGTTCTTGCCAAGTTCTCAAGTTTCAAAGTATTGTGTTGCTTCGAAAAATCACGATGAAAAAAATACTTAATTTTTGACAAGTCCTTCAACAGAAAAAATGAAATGATTACGAACTTATTCAAAAAAATTAAAATAAAATAATGAACTTCAACAGAAAATAAAATGACTAAGTTACTCGCACTCACGATAAAAAAAAAATCCTTATCGCGCAGTTAGAGTTTTACCTTGAACGTGACTGGGTTGTCATTGTCTTTCTGGCTCAGCGGTTAGACGTGCGGTTTCTGTTGTGCCAACCCAAACAATCCGGGATCGAATCACACCAGGAAAAAGGGGGAATCATTCTCTGGTGCAAGGGCTAAAAATTTTAGCGTCTTCAATTTTGCCAAATTTCTGTATAATTGCGGAACATACTTTTCTGAAATAAACGGAACTACTTATTACGGAAAATCTGTGAAAATACGGAAGTTAGAAGAAACGGGAACATTTGAATACGGAAATTCGTTAAAAGGCGGACACCTATACCAGCAACTTTGCTGCTCGTTATTTTCGGGAATTTTCAGTAAATTCGCACTGCTTATTTTTTACAGCGTATGTAAGGCAAACACGAGATATAGCAATTAGTCATCGTAATGGTAGTCGTATCACTTGCGGAAAATGCTGATGAAACAGTGATTCCGCCTGGAGATCGAGAGTCAGAGCAAGCTATGCAAAGCTGTCGAGGAGATTTAATAAAATTGAGTAGAACAGTCACCCTTGAGGAGGAATTTAAACAAACAATAGATGTTCCTTTCTTGTTTAGGGTAACTGCTTTTAGAAGAGAAGTGAAACTCATTGCCTAAGTCTCATATACGTAGAAGTGGAATTCAGACATTAGATTTAGAAGAACAGCATCGTAGCGACTTGGTTCTCGTTGAATCTTGCTGTGGTAACGTGCTAACACGAAGACTTCGTTACACTAGTTTATTTTATTACATCTGCCTTTCCAAACGAGGTATAATGTGATATCTGTTTTTCAGACGATGTGGAAATTTTTTAATTTTAATCTTTGAGTTGTTTTATGTTTAGGCTGTTGATGGCAGCCGAGAGCGGCCAGTCCTCAAAGCTAACACACCGTATCAACTCGGAGAAAATAAAGGGAAATCTTTATTTCTAAAACGAACTCATACATAGCCCGGTGAAAAAGCTGCGACTGAAATGTTTATAACGCAAATCGTACTCTGCAATGCGAAGAAAATTAAATGAAACACGACGTAACACCTACGTAACAGAACAAACGTCGCAGACAGTTTTTCGAGCACGCGCGTGTTGCCACAGATGAAGTCGTTTGTCTTACTAACTTATTTTATTTTCCGGTATTTCTCCTTGATTTTTCGTATCATGCGATAGAGGTGAGCTTAGTTCCCATTTCGGCCACCGGATAAAAGCAGATGGCACTGCAAGTACTGATGACGTCAGAGCGTTGACGTTAGAGCGTTTAGAGACAGACGTAGCCAATATATTATATGGGCTTTATTTCAAGCATCCTTTCTCGAGTAGGGCCAAGTGCTTTTAATGTGATGAATTGTACTAGGTGCAATACGCGTGTGCATTATTCCAGATTAATTCCGTCGCTCGGGACTTGTTTAAGGCATTCCTTGCGGCTTACTCGCCGATTTATAATTTATGGGCTGATAACTGC
Organism: Macrothele yani; assembly: GCA_039090855.1. Taxonomy (NCBI): domain Eukaryota; kingdom Metazoa; phylum Arthropoda; class Arachnida; order Araneae; family Macrothelidae; genus Macrothele; species Macrothele yani. The sequence goes on from CM076993.1 coordinate 95,639,299, forward strand.
AGTATTTCCATCATGTTGAATGCTTGACTGTTGAAAATCGATACGCCAAGAATATAAGCTGCGATAAGGTGCATCTCCAAGTTGTGAGGCTATGCACGGTATTTTAAGTCGTTTTGACTCCATGGTTATTCACTCTTCTTTTAAGACGAAAGGTGTGGAATTCTCGTTGCAAACGGTCATAAAAATGCTGTTGCCGTGGACAATATACTCAGAGGGTCTTCTCCGGATGGTGCGGCTATACACTTTCTAACTTATACGCAGACAATCGATCAGGGTGATTTATACTAAAACTTCGACATCGGCATACCAAAGTTCAAAGATTACGCCAAGAAATTAAAAAATTAAAAATAAAAATAAGAAAAGATTGGAATTCGTGTTGTACGTGCTGCAGTGAGTTATTCAGGGCACGCATGATACTTTCGCTGACTTTGACCTCCCGTTCTTGACATCGGCTGCAGAACTGCTGAATTAATGACGTGGAAATTACTTTGACGTATCATATTTTGAGCTGTTAGGGAAATTCGTGCAGCTGTGTACATAGTAAAATATAGACAGAATGTTAATCCCGATCGCCTTTTGTCACTTACGAGTGAGTGAGTAAGTATCCAAAAAAACGGCCATGTTGGAAATCTACAGTATTTTAGTGTAATACACTGCAAACTTAACGTTGAAAAGAGTTTCTAAACCGTTGTATAGGCTAGTGGTAAATCTGCCCTACTTTTCAACGTTTCATTTTTTATATAGCTTCTGCCACTGTAATAAGCAAGATTAAAGATGAATTCGCAGAAAACAAAATCGACGTATAATGCTTTACAAGAACTGAAGACTTAGAGGTTCATCGGTCGAATTAAGAATTAAGCCTTCATTTCCGTACACAACAGATATCAAGCGTGGGCGACATCGAAAAAAATAATTCAATAGATGTATAAAACTTGGCTGAAGTGCATTTGGAAGAAACAGTGCAATTTTCAAGAGCAATTCACCGTTATGTTTTAAAAGAAAGGTGTTAAGTCAGTGCGTTCTTCCATATCTTACTTATGTTATGGTTCATAGACGTGGATCTGAACAAGTTAGTAAAATCATGCAATGCATTGATTATGATACGCTTTCCAACATACCAGAAATCATTACGCAAGTTATGAGGATAATGGCTGTGGAATAAATCTCGCTACTGTGCCCTGACCTTTGACCCCATTTCGATGATATTCAACAGAACCGGTTCAGTATACCTCTGGAACAACATACTAAGCTTTTGTCGCAATAGAAGCATTTTTACGTAAGTTATGACGCATAAGTGCAATGGAATGGATCCCGCTCCTATGTCCTGATCTTTGACCCCATTTCGCCCATTTTCAATATGGTTCGTCCCCAGGTGGTCCCCTACCACATACTAAAATTTCATCGAAATCGAACTATTTTTACGCAAGTTATGACGCATAGGGCAATGGAATGGATCCCGCTCGTATGTCCTGACCTTTGACCTCATTTTGCCCATTTTCAATAGGGTTTGCGCCGAAGTGGTCCCCTAACACATACTAAAATTTAATCGAATCGAACCATTTTTACGCAAGTTATGACGCATAACGCAATGGAATCGACCCCGCTCCTATGTCCTGACCTTTGACTCCATTTCCAATAGGGTTCGTCCCCAGGTTGTCCCCTACCACATACTAAAATTTCATCGAAATCGAACTATTTTTACGCAAGTTATGACGCATAGGGCAATGGAATGGATCCCGCTCCTATGTCCTGACCTTTGACCTCATTTTGCCCATTTTCAATAGGGTTTGCGCCGAAGTGGTCCCCTAACACATACTAAAATTTCATCGAATCGAACCATTTTTACGCAAGTTATGACGCATAACGCAATGGAATCGATCCCGCTCCTATGTCCTGACCTTTGACCCCATTTCCAATAGGGTTCGTCCCCAGGTGGTCCCCTACCACATACTAAAATTTCATCGAAATCGAACCATTTTTACATGAGTTATCGTGCTAACAGAAGGACAAAGCTGGAGCATATACACTTCTTCAAGCTCCGGAAAGGTAAAAAAAAATCGACGTATAATGCTTTACAAGAACTGAAGACTTAGAGGTTCATCGGTCGAATTAAGAATTAAGCCTTCATTTCCGTACACAACAGATATCAAGCGTGGGCGACATCGAAAAAAATAATTCAATAGATGTATAAAACTTGGCTGAAGTGCATTTGGAAGAAACAGTGCAATTTTCAAGAGCAATTCACCGTTATGTTTTAAAAGAAAGGTGTTAAGTCAGTGCGTTCTTCCATATCTTACTTATGTTATGGTTCATAGACGTGGATCTGAACAAGTTAGTAAAATCATGCAATGCATTGATTATGATACGCTTTCCAACATACCAGAAATCATTACGCAAGTTATGAGGATAATGGCTGTGGAATAAATCTCGCTACTGTGCCCTGACCTTTGACCCCATTTCGATGATATTCAACAGAACCGGTTCAGTATACCTCTGGAACAACATACTAAGCTTTTGTCGCAATAGAAGCATTTTTACGTAAGTTATGACGCATAAGTGCAATGGAATGGATCCCGCTCCTATGTCCTGATCTTTGACCCCATTTCGCCCATTTTCAATATGGTTCGTCCCCAGGTGGTCCCCTACCACATACTAAAATTTCATCGAAATCGAACTATTTTTACGCAAGTTATGACGCATAGGGCAATGGAATGGATCCCGCTCGTATGTCCTGACCTTTGACCTCATTTTGCCCATTTTCAATAGGGTTTGCGCCGAAGTGGTCCCCTAACACATACTAAAATTTAATCGAATCGAACCATTTTTACGCAAGTTATGACGCATAACGCAATGGAATCGACCCCGCTCCTATGTCCTGACCTTTGACTCCATTTCCAATAGGGTTCGTCCCCAGGTTGTCCCCTACCACATACTAAAATTTCATCGAAATCGAACTATTTTTACGCAAGTTATGACGCATAGGGCAATGGAATGGATCCCGCTCCTATGTCCTGACCTTTGACCTCATTTTGCCCATTTTCAATAGGGTTTGCGCCGAAGTGGTCCCCTAACACATACTAAAATTTCATCGAATCGAACCATTTTTACGCAAGTTATGACGCATAACGCAATGGAATCGATCCCGCTCCTATGTCCTGACCTTTGACCCCATTTCCAATAGGGTTCGTCCCCAGGTGGTCCCCTACCACATACTAAAATTTCATCGAAATCGAACCATTTTTACATGAGTTATCGTGCTAACAGAAGGACAAAGCTGGAGCATATACACTTCTTCAAGCTCCGGAAAGGTAAAAAAAAAATCGACGTATAATGCTTTACAAGAACTGAAGACTTAGAGGTTCATCGGTCGAATTAAGAATTAAGCCTTCATTTCCGTACACAACAGATATCAAGCGTGGGCGACATCGAAAAAAATAATTCAATAGATGTATAAAACTTGGCTGAAGTGCATTTGGAAGAAACAGTGCAATTTTCAAGAGCAATTCACCGTTATGTTTTAAAAGAAAGGTGTTAAGTCAGTGCGTTCTTCCATATCTTACTTATGTTATGGTTCATAGACGTGGATCTGAACAAGTTAGTAAAATCATGCAATGCATTGATTATGATACGCTTTCCAACATACCAGAAATCATTACGCAAGTTATGAGGATAATGGCTGTGGAATAAATCTCGCTACTGTGCCCTGACCTTTGACCCCATTTCGATGATATTCAACAGAACCGGTTCAGTATACCTCTGGAACAACATACTAAGCTTTTGTCGCAATAGAAGCATTTTTACGTAAGTTATGACGCATAAGTGCAATGGAATGGATCCCGCTCCTATGTCCTGATCTTTGACCCCATTTCGCCCATTTTCAATATGGTTCGTCCCCAGGTGGTCCCCTACCACATACTAAAATTTCATCGAAATCGAACTATTTTTACGCAAGTTATGACGCATAGGGCAATGGAATGGATCCCGCTCCTATGTCCTGACCTTTGACCTCATTTTGCCCATTTTCAATAGGGTTTGCGCCGAAGTGGTCCCCTAACACATACTAAAATTTAATCGAATCGAACCATTTTTACGCAAGTTATGACGCATAACGCAATGGAATCGACCCCTCTCCTATGTCCTGACCTTTGACTCCATTTCCAATAGGGTTCGTCCCCAGGTTGTCCCCTACCACATACTAAAATTTCATCGAAATCGAACTATTTTTACGCAAGTTATGACGCATAGGGCAATGGAATGGATCCCGCTCCTATGTCCTGACCTTTGACCTCATTTTGCCCATTTTCAATAGGGTTTGCGCCGAAGTGGTCCCCTAACACATACTAAAATTTCATCGAATCGAACCATTTTTACGCAAGTTATGACGCATAACGCAATGGAATCGATCCCGCTGCTATGTCCTGACCTTTGACCCCATTTCCAATAGGGTTCGTCCCCAGGTGGTCCCCTACCACATACTAAAATTTCATCGAAATCGAACCATTTTTACATGAGTTATCGTGCTAACAGAAGGACAAAGCTGGAGCATATACACTTCTTCAAGCTCCGGAAAGGTAAAAAAAAAGATAGAGAGGTTAGGAACAATTCAAACAAAAAAGATGACACCGAATTTTCGGGTGTAATAAGCACGTCTTTTGAATCCTTTCTGACCCAAATTAAATTTATCAAAGCTATTCGAAGTCAATGGAACCGGTATGGAAAACAATAGTATCTGACGGAAGAAAGAAGTTTTTCAATCGCGTTTTTAATCCCTCAGATATTGCTGTAAACGGAATTGTGAGCTTACGCCCTTTGGTTGCAGACTTGTGCGTTAAGAAAAACATGAATTTATATGAGAAACATTTCGCACCGGAAACGTTCTCCAACATAGAAATAATTTTTGAAATCGGACTCTTAGAAACAGAGATATCGACAAAAATAAGATGTGACTTTGCGTCCCCTGGTGGGTAAACCATGCATTATTTTAGGAAGAAAGTATTCTCAAAAGGTTTTTCCGTATGAGCACTATCGGTCCAAGAAAAAAAAAATTGTCGAGTTTTCAGGAGCCCAGATTTTGCTACAAATACATCAGAAGCAGAAATTAACCCTTATGGTGGCCAAACCATTCTTTACCAAACAGAAATTATGTAAAAAATGTTTTCCATCCGGTCTTGTATGCGATACAGGAAGAATTTTTCAAATCGGAGTTTTATAAGCAGAAATAACACAGAAAACGCAATTTACCCTTGTGCCCCCTAGCAGAAAGTCTATGATTTACTTGAAAATTTTGAATTTATAGGAAAAACATTTCGTATCGGAAACACTATCCAACAAAGAAGGAAATTTTCAAATCGGACTCCTAGAAGTACAGATATTGGCAAAAGTAAGATAGATATACATCTACGCCCCCTGGCGTAGAAACCATGCATTATTTCAAGAAGAAAATGTTCCTAAAAGGTTTGTCGACATGAGTAGTATCAATGAACAAACCACTTTTTTCAATCGAGATTTTAGAAGCTCATATTTTGCTGCAAGTACATCAGAAGCGGAAATTGAGATTTACGCCACCTGGTGGCCAAACCATTTTTTTTCAAAAATTAGAAATTATGCGCAAAGGATTTCTCATCAGGAGCTGTATCCGGTGCAGAAAGACTTTTTCAAATCGGAGATTTAGAAGCAGATATATAAGGGGGGGGGGGGGGCAATTTACCATTACGCCCTCTAACGGAAAGTCTATGAATTAATTGCAAATTTTGAAATTATATGAAAAACATGTCACACCTGATACACTATCCAACGAAGAAGGAATATTTCAAATCGGACTCCTAGAAGTAGAGATATTGACAAAAATAAGATATACATCTACGCCCCTGGCGTAGAAACCATGCATTATTTTAAAAACAAAATGTTTCTAAAAGGTTTATCGACATGAGTACTATCTGTCTACAAACGACGATTTTTTTCAATCAAGAATTTAGAAGCTCCATATTTTGCTGCAAATACATCAGAAGCGGAAATTAAGACTTACGCCCCATGGTGGCCAAACCATTTTTTTACAAAAATTAGAAATTATGTGCAAATGATTTCCCATCAGGAGCTGTATCCGGTGCAGAAAGAATTTTTGAAATCGGAAATTTAGAAGCATAGATATAGGGAGAAACACAATTTACCTCTGCGCCCCCTAGCGGAAAGTCTATGAATTATTTGAAAATTTCAAAATTATATGAAAAACATGCCACACTGGAAATACTATCCAACAAAGAAGGGATGTTTCAAATCGGACTCTTAGAATTAGAGACATTGACAACAATAAAATATACATCTACGCCCCCTGGCGGAGAAACTGTAAACTATTTTAAGAAGAAAATATTCCGAAAATGTTTATCGATGTGAGTGGCATCAGTCCACGCAAGCAATTTTCAATCGATATTTTAGAAGCTCAGATTTTATGGCAAATACATCAGAAGCGAAAATTAACACTTACGCCCCCTGGGGGCTAAAGTATTCTTTACCAAAAATTTGAAGTTATATGCAGAAGATTTTCCATCAGGAGATGTATCCGCTGAAGAATTTTTTTTTTTTCAAATCGGAGTTTTAGAAGAAGAGTTATTGGGAAAAATGTAATTTACTTTTATGCCCCCTAGCGGAAAATCTATGCGTAATTTGAAAAAGTAACTATATCTAAAATACTGTTCGAAATATATTGATTCGAAAGATAAAAGCATTTTTTCAATCGGATGTTTAGAAGCAAATATGTGGAATAAAACGTATTTTTGAATTCGACAACATCTGCATTTACGCCCCCTAGCGGTGAAATTGTACTTCGTAAAAAAAAAAAAAAACGAAATAAAGGATCATCATTCGCATATTTCAAGCTTCCCAATGCAAAAAGAATTTTTCAAGTCAGACCAATAGTTGCAGAGATATCGTGGGTACAGACGGACGGACGGACGGACGGATTAACCGGTTACATAAGCACGATCTTTTTTTACGAAAGACGTGCTAAAAAGCTTTGAGAGATCTATGATAGGTGCAACCAAGAAATACGGGAAGACTAATTGCATGGTAGGTGTAATCAAGAAAGATAGGAAGAGGAGCTGTAATGAAAAGAGTTTATGAGATAGAAAGATAGGAAAAGGAGAAAAATGACAAGAGTTTGTGACATCATATTTAAAATAAAGATCCTCAAGTAGCAATGGGCTGCACATATTGCTAGAAAAACTGACCATTATATCATCAACATATGTAGAGAATGCTAGGAAGGGAGTGTCTGACCCCAGGTCTTAAACAACCCTTAGAAATAGGAAGCTAGGAGATTTGGGCTAGAGTGCCCGATAGGAAAGTGACACGGAAGCGAGGTAAAAAGAGGGAGGAAGACGCCCTTATTTATTACTTTATTACCAGGGGGGCCAGTACCCGGGGTCCGACCGCTTAACGTGCCCATCCGACTCACGACGAATATTTAGTGGATCGAGCGTTCGTACCTGTCTGGGATCGAACCTGAGGCCCTTTCCGTGTCAGTCACGAACGTTTGCCCACTAGGCCACCCACTGCGCACTGACCACCATAAAACAACTGTAATGAATATCAAGGGATAGGAAAAGACTCAGGAGGAGACCACATGCGAGATAGGTGGAGGAAATGCCAAAGCAGGTCAGATTGGGAGGGACGGGAATTGCTCAAGCCAAGAGTGTTGTGAAAGAGACTTGGGGAGACCGTAATCCAGCAGTGGATTGAGAAGATTAATGATGATATATATGTATATATATATATGCGCATTTATTATTAAATATGAGTATTCTCAATAATATTTTGAGGGTTTGAACACGTGGCCGATCCAAATTAAGGGAGCTTAATTTATTTTCGCCATATACGCACCAACACAAACTTATGTGCGTTTCACAAGACCTCAAAATATTCAGTCTTGACCCTTGAGGCCAAAGAAGTTGACTATCCCTACTTTAAATTTTTACGTCTTGCGTGCCACCGTTAAAAGATTTGTGTAACAAAGTTTGGGAGCGGCTTAAGTATAAGAACGCGCTGTTGTATTATGTTTAATGCAAAAATGGCTGAGGGCCTTTGTTAATAATTGTAAGTAAGCATGTGCTAACGAAAGTAATCTGAACTGGAATGAAATGCGTCGTGGAACGTACTTAACATACGGTGTAAATCATTAAGTGATGATATATCGTCATTAACATTTCGTTTACTTGTGTTATGTCTCGCCACAGGCCCTCGCCCATTCAAGTAGTTCCTCATAGAGCTTGCTTTGATCGGTGGCAAGAGTACCTGTGTCTTGCAATCCTTATTAAGTCGGGGTGAGTGTTTGCTGACCTTGGCGTGTTTTTGCTGTGTGTGTCCACACACACACACAAACCTGCTGGCCCCCTTATGTTTGCCCTTTCCACCCGAACAACCAGACGATCGAGCTCACATATATCTGTCGACTTTTTTTTGTTTTTACATGTTACGTGGTGCGGTCCCTGAATGTCAATTAATCGTCTCCATGCAAAATTAGTGCAGGAAGCCTCAGGCCAACATTCCGTTTAGCTATGCAACTCTTTTCTTTGTCACTATCGGCATGTAGCTGGGAATGTCTCCCAGTGAGAATTAAACAGGGTGGTCAAGCGTCTCCCATTATAACAAGGTTTATTTCGAGAAATCGGCAAAAATGTGAGGAACTTTCTGTAAAAGATTGACTACTGTGTCAGAAACTTAGAGGTTGTATTTTGAGCTGTTAAAGAGAGATGTGTGGCTTTCTTCAGTTTTATTTGCTTAATGACACATGGGCTCAGGGGTGCAATCCTGAAAGTAACAAGTTGGTAAAATCATGCAATGCATTGATTATGATAAGCTTTCCAACATACCAGAAATCATTACTCAAGTTATGAGGATAATGGCTGTGGAATAAATCTCGCTCCTGTTCCCTGATCTTTGACCCCATTTCGACGAAATTAAACAGAATTGGTTCAGTATACCTCCGGAACAACATACTAAAGTTTTGTCGCAATAGAAGCATTTTTAGTCAAGTTATGAGGATAATGGCTGTGGAATAAATCTCGCTCCTGTGATCTGACCTTTGACCCGATTTCGATGATATTCAACAGAACTGGTTCAGTATATCTCCGGAACAACATGATAAAGTTTTGTCGGAATCGAAGAATTTTTATGTAAGTTATGACGCATAAGGGTGATGGAATGGATCCCGCTCCTATGTCCTGCAAGACCTTTGATCCCATTTCACCAACTTTCAATAGGGTTCGTCCCCAGGTTGTCCCCTACCACATACTGAAAGTTCATCGATATCGAACTATTTTTACGCGAGTTATCCTGCGGACAGACAGACAGACGGGCTAAGCTGGAGCATATACGCTTCGTCAACCTACGGTTGGAAAGAGTAAAAAAGTGGCCGGGCGCTGCCCAGGCGTTATCGACTACAGCAGTATGAGGATGGCAAGGCAGCAAACCTGATAAATGGATGATTCTAGCTCTACAGATTCTAGGTGTGCATATTTGTGCATACCCACCATGAGAGAGGGAGAGAGAGTAGAAGAAGAAGAAAGAGAAAAAACTCATTTAAGATTTTTTGTATTAAAAAGCGTCGATTTCTATAGTCGACGCGACGACTGAAACACTAAATTTTGAAAAAGTTCTATTCAGTTAGGTAAAACGTAGCTAGGCGCCGCTAGGCCTTGACTGCACCCCTTCATGGGTTCATCAAAGAATGGAGGTTGTCATCTCAAAGTCAGAGTTACTGGTCTCAGGGATGGTAAGTCATCAGAACCGAAGAATAAATATCATATAGTGTTTTACCAAGCGACCACCTGACGACCATTACGTCCCTTACGGATTCCAGTAGTTCGGTGGCCGATGTACTGGGCTTCCATGGCCCAAGCCGAAAGTTTTTCTTATCGGTCCTGCTTTTGACCAGCTCTGTCGTTTGGGTCATAAAAACTTTGGAAACCAACCATGCAGCCCACAGCCACTGACTCTTGAGGCCTTCTGTACCAATCCTGCGACAGCTCTTACAGACCACTAGCGGACGTTAGGCAAAACGAGTGCGAAGCGAAACCAATATGTGCGATATTGTAGGTGTATTATCGGTAAATTGTCGCGTTAATAGTTATATATAAAAATTCCTACTACGACGAGAGAGTGAAGCACTAAAGATAAAAAGTAACGTGTTTTTCAACCTCCTTTTGCCGAGATTAACATCTGAGTTTCGCCTGGTTTTACAGCCAATAATTAACATTTATGATGTCGAAATTTAAGCGTTTTGGGTTGAGGTGATATTCATTTCTCTTCCATTGTCAACAGTCCAATGAGAGAGAATCTCAGAGCTGTGCAATTCCACCATATGCGTATCCTGAAACTCCCATTTTCTTGATGATCTCAGATCTGTTGCTTAGCGAGAACGTTAATTATCATTCTTCCTTAGTGAAAATGTAATTATCATTTTTACCTTACCGGTTCCTGAATATCATCATCCATCATCAACCATTATCAATCCACTGCTGGATGAAGGTATCCTCAAGTTTCTTCCACAACGGTCTGTCTTCAGCCAGTCTCCTCCATGTCCCGCATACTTCGAATTTCATCCGCCTATCCTCCAAGTAGTCTTCTTCTGGGTCTTTTCCTGTCCCTTATAATCCAGTTTAAAATTTTAGTTGTTCATCGGTGGTTCGTCCTTAGCAATATGTCCAGCCCATTGCCATTTCAGAGATATTAGTCTGATCATGATGTCTTCCACTTTTGTCACTTTCCTTATCCACGAGTTTCTCTTCCTGAATATAATTATAAACATATTCAGAAAGCGGTAGGTTAAAAATATGATTACAAGGTGCAGTATTATTATTTTAGAGTGTAATGCCGCCCTAATATCTGCTAACCGTTTGAAATTTACCCGCCTGAGAAGATACAAAAGTCCATTTTTTCCCCAATATAACATTAGGGCGTTGTTTCATTCTTGCATTCACGCTGCTTGTAAATGAACGTTTTCATAAGGAACATTATGTTACATTTATCTTAATAAGCACTCCATTACAACAGTACAGAACGAGGTTATGCGATAAAATTGCGGGAAACACTTTCACAAAGATGGTATGAAAAAACAAAAGAAGATAAATTATCGGATAACTACTCGTAACCAGAGGTAGTGGGATCACGCACACGAAAAGAAAGTTGCTAAAAATGAAAGCCAAATCGCGAAAGCTTTTTGAACCTAGCATTTGAATGGAAATGCAATTAGTGGGAAATTTTTTTACTCGAATTTTTAACTGTAGAGCTGTATAACATAAGAGTTAAGTAGGGAGGGACCCAGTACCACATTAGAAGATGAAATTAAAAAATAAATAAATCTCGCTTTAAAATTTCCATCTCTTCAGTTCCAGACATACAGTAGCTAGTGCTAAAGTCATAAGAGATGACGATAAAAAAGCTTGGATGCCAGGTTTTATAAGTAGCTCCCTTTCTTTAAAAGTATTATAATACTCGATGTAAAAAACACAAAAGGATTTCCATCTGTGCAATAACTTCATAAATATTTCTACGGGAAAATATTTTCAGAATTTCTCAGAAAGAAATAATGCAATAATACATAAACATGCTCTTTGCTGGTGTTACTTCATTTAGAAATTGCAATGATGCGTGTCATGTAACCTCATATTCATCATATTAGACGTAGTGGTCTAAGCGTTGGCTTTTGACCATTCGTCCGATTTGGTTCCGGGTTCGAATCCTGGTTAGGCATGGATGTTGTGTATGTCTTATGGCAATGGTTCTCTCCCTTCCCTGGAGCCAGTAACCCTTAATTTCTTTCTTTCTTTATTTATTTTTTTGTTATTGTTGAAGGTTTAACACCACCGTGAGCAACTCAATGGGCAAAAGGATTTCCGTTTGCCAAAAGCCAACGCTTAGACCACTGCGTCACCGGGGCGGCTATTTGGCCGTCCCAAATTTAGGGTTACTGGTTCCAGAGAGAAGAGAGAGAGAGAGAGAGCCAGTGCCTTAATATAAACACAACTTCCATGCTTTACCAGGATTCGAACCCAAACCCCTTCTCGGACGAATGGTCATAGGCCAGCGCTTAGACCACTGCGCCACCGTGACGGGCAACCTTTAATTAAAGACGGATGATTGCTTTATAGCCCACTGAGTTGCTCACAATGGCCCTCAAAATAAAATAAAGAAGAAAAAACTCGTATTGACACATTTGATGCGCTTGTAATGTGTGTTATTGGGAAAGACTATAAAATGCTGACACGTGTCTTTTTCGGACAGTTTTTCAATTGGCATAGTTTGCATTGTTAGGAATATTTCGGAATACAGAAGTGTAAGACTGACTTTGCCGCCCCGGTGGCGCAGTGGTCTAAGCGATGACTTCTGATCATTCGTCGGAAAGGGGTCTGGGTTCGAATCCCGGTGAGGCATGGTTTTTGTGTTTATCTTACGGTACTGGTTCTCTCCCTTCCCTGGAACCAGTGGCCCTAAATTAGGGACGGGCGACTGCTTATAGCCCATTGAGTTGCTCACGATGGTCGTTAAACCTCCAATAATAATACGAAAAAAAAAAGACTGACTTTTCTGATGTGATTCTAATAATTCACTTTGGTCGTGGCGATATTGCACTCGCACTTACAGCATTCCGAATGTTGCGTGCCGCCAGCTGGCTGAGTGGTCTGCGACCATTTGTCCGAAACGCGCCGGATTGGAGTTTTAGACGAGACATGGATGGTGTGTTTGCTCTCTAGCGCTGGCTGTCTGCCTTCCCTGAAACTAGTGGTCCTTAATCAGGACGGGTGACTGCTTGTAGCTCTCAGAGTGATTCATGGTGGTCGTCAGACCTCAAAACAAACAACAACAAAAATAGACGTGGTGTTGCTGTCTTCATCAACCCATGGTACATTTATTGACTCATAAATCCTTTAGGTGCAGATGACCAATAAATGCTTCCAGCTCTGATATTCGGCGATTCAAGAAATAGCATGAGATCGTCGTTCCTGTAGCACTAACACACATAATATAGATTGTTTTTAAATGCCGTGGCAGCAAGTGCAGTGCTGCCACTTGCTTATTAGTGACTCTCTCTCTCTCTCTCTCTCTCTCTCTCTCTCTCTCTCTCTCTCTCTTAAAAGATTTCTCTTGCATTCAAGAAACGCTCTTAGCGATACAATATTATGTAAAAAAAGTAAAAAAATGAAAGCTTCTGTTTTAGTATCATATTTATATGGAATATCTCATTATCGGAAAACAATTATAAGACATGGGTCTAACTGTGTCATTGTCTCAGTGAAAATACTGGCGTAATTGTATCCCTGTTTCAATAAAAACATTTCCCGTAACAGGAGTTTCTTGTTACGATAGAACATTTTCCGAACTCTTCAAGAAACTCAGAATCTCGAACTGGTGTTATTGAGTTACTCTCTCTCTCTCTAACCAGAAAAATCGCGATAAAAAGTACGCAATAAAATGTTATGAAATTGGTGAAAACCTGTATCATATCGTGTGTTAGAAAAAGACCTTAAAACATTTCGTAAGAAACGCATCATTCCGTCAAAAATAATCACATACTAAACCAGGTGAAAAAGTGTCAAAATGAAATTGCCAAAGTACTTCAATAGGAAGTATAGGTCACCCCTCACAGCAATGCAGGGCGCACAGCGATGTTTCATGCTGTTGATGAATTGATGATGGTATGTAGGAGCTCAGTAGGTAGCAAGGACCATTCATTGTTCATGCGAAGCATTTCTAAACTCGTCCAGGTGTTGCAGAGTGTAGCAACACGTTTCGCTACAGAATCTCAGACAGGCTGGATCGTATTGAGGTCGGGAAATCTGGCTGGCCAATCCATACGGACAATGGTATCCTCTTGAAGATATTGTTCTACCAGCCTTGCTCGGTGGGGACGAGCGTTATCGCCTTGTAGGATGAATTTATCTCCTATGGCACGTGGGGAAGGCCGAACGTAGGGGTCCGAGACATCATCCCTATGGTGTCGAACATTCATGATTCCCCTTGGAAGCACACAGGTGTCTGTGCGTCCATCTAACGAAATGCCACCCTGAACCGGCATGCTACCGCCGCCACCATCAGTATTCCTTTGACATGCTATAGAGGGATGATAAAGTGTTCCTCGTTCTCTCCAGATCAGAGCACGTCTGGAATCGCTCTGCAAAGTAAATCTGGACTCATCTCTGAAGAACACCGACCTCTATCGGTTTTAAGTCCAATCGATGTGGTATTGCTCGATCAATTCAGACGTTGCGCCCTATGATGAGGGTTAAGGGGCACGCAGAGTGCTGGTCGCCTAGCATTAAGACCGCCTTCGTAAAGCCTTCTGCGCGTAGTGGAAGCAGATGCCATAGTTCCTTTAGCCCATATCGTAGCTCTGTCAGGGTAGCCGTCCTGTTCCTCGGCGTACTTAATCGGAAATACATCCAGGGATGTTGTAGTCCGAGGCCTTTCTTCGCTTTACCTTCCGGAAGCTGATTGCCTATTTTGGAATTGTTTCCACATCCTGTGGACCACCGAAGGACTCGCATGCAGCCATCTTGTTACTTCCACCTGACTTTGGCCTGTCTCTACCAGTCTTCCAATCGCTCTCCACCTCAGTTCATCTGATAAATGATGTCTCTCAGCCATTGCAACAAAGGTGCTGTCAGAATCGTTTCTTCACAGGTAAATTCTGTGGAAGAAATATTCTTCTCACAGTACATGGAGATATATCAGAATCGTCAACACAGCAGTCAGACATCTCTGTATTGCCTATATTTACTGTTCTTCACGTAACGTTAATCACATAAGAAAACCTGAAAATTACATCGTCCCGGAGCGGGAATCGAACTTGCATCTCCCGATTTCCGTTCGAGCATGCTATCCGTTACACCACCCAGGACGATCAAGTCCCAAGTATCTGGGTGTTAAGTATCAGACCATTCTCTGAGTTTGTCTGATTGCTGTGTTGACGTTTCTGTCCTCTCTTTACACTCTACAAACGATGTGATGCGCACCTCCGAAGCAGCTCCTTTTTACGCTGCGGCATATTTACATAAACTGATGCCATCGCCACTCATTTGCATGCGATAGTGTGACTCCGCATTACATTTCACGTCATGTATCAAGAGTTTCGTGAGTTTTCAACCCTTCTTTCACAAATCTATGTTAGCCAGTGAATGTAGATTTTTTCCGTGCCTTTGCGCATGCACACAGTTTTATAGTGAGACAGAGTTTCGTATTTGCACTGATTACGTTGAATGAACTTATCATCGTAGTGCTATTGCTATTTCTTTCTCATTACCATAAAATTTAGGTACATGTGTCACTGAGCGTTAAATACGATTCTCTCACAAAGGCAGACGTAGAGTTTCTGGGAGTGTGGAAGCAGATAGATTTCCAGTGTACCCCCCCCCCCCCCTTTTTTTACGTATGAAATAATGTTAAGGAAAGTTATTAAACTTTGAATATGTCCTTACCCTAGATGAAACATAGAATATTTCTTAACTTTTGAGCACCATATTTCGTTGTAGGTAAAGACCTATTCAGAATTTAGTAACTGCTTGCTATTGGCTTTGTATGTTCTGTGTTTTTAAGGTATCCCTCATGGGCGCTACTGTGGCGCAGTGGTCTAAGCGGTTGCCTCTGATCCGAGATGGGTCCGGGTCTGAATCCCGTTGAGGCCTGGATGCTGTGTTTGTCTTACAGCACTGGCTCTCTCCCTTCCCTGGAACCAGTGGCCCTAAATTATAGACGGGCGACTGCCTGTAGCCCACTGAGTCGCTCACGGTGTTTTTTTTTTTTTTATTTGGAAAAAAAAATCCCTTTTGGTTACCCATCATTCGGAAATCTACTTCTGTCACAGAATATTGATTTAAAACTTTGCATGATTGAAAGCGTTTGGAACATTTTGTTTGCTTTATCGTGTCACTTCGGAGAAAACTGGAAGCTAATTCCATGACAGTTATCTACAAAAAATGTTTTTCTGAGATCCGCTATTTCATTCAGATAACAGAGAATGGCTCTTTAAGTGTAAAAGCATAACCGTGAAATCTGTAAAGTAGTGGAAAATATTTTCCCATTAGCTTTGGAGTTCTTTCTGAGAAAGGAGGACACTTGTTTCTACTCTTAAAGCAAACTTAAAGTGAAGTTGTAGTGGACGGGGGAAAGAGGTACCCTTGTATTTTATTTATTTTTTATATATTGTCACCATGTTTTTTTTTAGTAGGCACTGATGTTTTCAAGAAGCCAGACAAGAGCTGGTTGAAGCGTCTGAGACGGAAGGTCTGAGTAACGTACAAAGGAGGCTGTGATAATGTATGGCTCACCCCCACTCTTATCTCCTCCTTTTGCTTCTTTTCGATTTTGTCTGGAACGTGGCATGCTGCATACATATTTATCTTTTGACACTGCCTTGCTGAGGGATTACTGACGCAGCAGTGCCATATACACTGCCTGGGCACTTTTAATTGGAACCGCCCTCACGCTAATAATGCACGGGAGTAAGCATAATCAGTGGGACATTTTTAATTACATTTTTGCGACATTGAATTCGATGAAAATCAACTAGTTTTTGTTTGTTTGTTTATTTGTTTGTTATTTCGAGGTTAAATGATTACCATGAACAACTCCAAGGGCTATCGCCCTTCCCTAATTTAGAACCGCCAGTTTCAGGGAAGGGAGAAAGCCAAACCGTAACACAGAAACACATCACCCACGTGTCCTTCGGGTTTTGAATCCTGGCCAAGCTCGGACGATTAACCTGAAATGTTCGCCTCTGACCACGCAGCTACCGGGCGGCAAAGATACTTTGAACTGGACGTGACCCATTGAAAGTACCAAAATCTGCACTCATTTTTTTTTTTTTTTTTTTTTTTTTTTTTTGATTGAAGGCTTAACGACTACCGTGAGCAACTCAATGTGCTATAAGCTGTCGTCCGTCCCTAATTTAGGGCCACTGACTCCATGGAAGGGAGAGAGCAAGTGCTGTAAGACAAACACGACATCCATGCCTCACCGGGAGTCGAAACCGGGCTCTTCACGAACGAATTGTCACAAGCCAGCGCTTAGACCAATGCGGCACCGGGGCCGGCTGGATTAAACTTGTGCCCCCACTCCAGTCAAGTGCTTTCTACTTACAGGGAACTTTGTTTAATTCCACTTAGTATGTTCCGACTGCGGCTCTGTGTGCTCGTGAGTGAATCCCATGTAAAATATTTCGATGTAACGAAAGTGAGTTACGGTGCGTCATTGTCAAAGCTATTGTTGAAATCTCATCGTGTTGCATGCTATGAAGTGACGTAACAATAGTTAATTTTATTGTTATGTATTTTACTAAACTATCGTCGAACGTTTCATTGTTATGTATTTTACTAAACTATCGTCGAACGCTATTTCATCACGTTTTATTTTTAATATAACAATATCACATTGCAATCTGCGTAAATTACGAGATCCTGATGCTAAGTGTCATAAAAGTCATTACAAAAATGCATTTTGTTGCTATGCATTTTTCCCGACAGTAGTAAAGTATTGTCTTTCGTCAAAATTCAGGATTCGGAGTTTCTATAAGACCCACAAGTGAAATACACTATCTACCAACAAATAATTGGACACAATTACTTGTTGCCAATCGACGATATCTGCGGTCCTGATACACGTCACGGCCGCCGCCGTTAAATATCGTGTGGGAAACAACAACGCAACCAGTCGCATGCAAGATGCCACGCAGTTCGAAGCTCTCTGATTTCGAGAAAGGTGTAATCGTCGGGTATCACAGAAATGGCCGTTCCATACGTGACATATCCAGCGAGTTGAAGTACCCAAAATCGACAGTGGCCTACGTGATTGGCAAGTGGAAGATGAGAGGTGACTGTCGGAATGTGCCCCCACCCGACAGACCCACAAAACTGGGAGTTAGAGACCGACGGGTGCTGGCCAGAGAAATTCGGAAGAACCGCACCAAATCGATGTGCCACATCCGCGAGGAGTTTCAACAGGCATCCGGGAGTGTTCTTTCGATGAATACCATCCGTAAGGAAGCCCATCTGCTCGGTTATGATGGACGTGCTGCCGCCCACAAGCCTTTGATTACCAAGTCCAATTGCGCTGCTCGGCTAACGTGGTGCAAAGAACGTCGACAGTGGATCATTGAACAGTGGAAACAGGTTCTGTGGAGCGACGAATCAAGGTTCACCCTCTACCGTTCGGATGGCAGGGTCTGGGTTTGGCGTCTGCCTGGAGAACGCCTCCTGCCAGAATGTATTGTGCCAACTGTGAAGTTCGGCGGCGGTGGTATTATGCTATGGGGGTGTTTCTCCTGATATGGCACAGGACCCTTGGTCGCAATTCCTGGTAGACTCAACGCCGAGACCTACTGCACCATTTTGGATGACCATGTGCTTCCTACGTTGTGACAGTTTTAAGGGGTTTACCCATGTTACTTTTAGGATGACAATGCCACCTGTCATGTTGCGAGGTCCACCATGGCTTGGTATGGTGACAATGGGGTTAATCGAATGGACTGGCCTTCGCAGAGCCCGGACCTTAACCCTATCGAGCACCTCTGGGACGAGTTGGAGCGTCAACTTAAGGGGTGCCCCCACCGTTCGAAATCGGTGAAGGAACTGACCTGTCTTCTCCAAGCCGAGTGGAAGAAAATACCGATAGCCGTCGTACAACGCCTGGTTGAGAGTATGCCACGCAGGGTCGCAGCTATAATCGCCGCTCGTGGAGGCTCCACCAACTATTGAAGGTGAATAAACTTCGTTTTCCCTTGCTATCACAGGTGTCCAATTACTTGTTGGTATATAGTGTAGTTCCTGCTGAATGTAAGATGCCTAATGGCCAAACTTTCCTCTCGATTGTGTTATACATATAACCGGGTAATAAGATCGACAACATTATAGAATTCGTCCAATTTGTACTTCTTCCCTACACATACAAGGGATCTGGTATTATGAAAAACACCAAAAATGATTATTTGATGCCGATGGTATTAGCAGGAGATATCAATATTAACTTTGCTAAACCAGAATCTAAACCCTTTGCGGATATTCTAAATGAAGATTCGGTCTTACAGCCACAACAGGTTTCAATGTTTGCACGACAAAGGGGAATACTACAATCGATGCTGTTTTCTAGATACACTTTGGTAGTCTTGAATCGCAAGTTAAGTATATTTTAGCTACCACAAGCCTATTTTATCTGTTTTACTTAATAAGTAATGCAATATGTTGTACATAAGTAAATGTTCTCTGAAATCCACTGGCATTGTTTAACACCCATAAACATATTGGCATGCGAAAGATGCATAACATAAATTATCAACAAAGAGTACCAGGGTAGTCTCCCGATTTTTAAAAAAATAATTACAGTACTTGAATTCAACCATTATTTACGTACTTTTCCGGTAACACACCAGCAAATATCTTCCAAATTTCGCGCTACTATTTAAAGAAATTTCTAGCAAAACTCGCAAAGCATTTGTAACTTTAGGAATGCATGAAAAAATTATACTGAGTGCTCACCTAATTACGACCACCCAGGGGTTGCGCTGGCTTTTTAAAAGTTTTCGCCACCCCATTCGCCAAATTAAATTCTTTTTCGCCAAATGTAATCTGAAATCGCCAATTTTTTTTTTCACTCTCCATTGGAAATATAGAAACCACGAAGTGTTAGAATAGTACAAAAACAATAAGTTATAGAGTATTTACAGTTAAGCAGCAAAATATTATGTCATAGATCCTTAATCCTAATACAAAGAAATATGGACACTTATTTTCAATTTTGAATTCATTACTACCTATAAAATTTCTAAACAAAGAATTGTTGACAGGATAAGTTTCAAATTGATTGAAAAAATTGGATATTTCATTTATTCTGTGGCTTGGTTCTAAAAGGACCTATGTAAAAAAAAAAAAAAAGAAAAATAATAATAATAATAATGTTGTTGAAATATTGCACTTAATTACTTATAGAACTTTCATCTAATAACTATTTTCGTATAAGTCTTGCAATATTGGTTGATGGTTCACATCAAAACGTAAGAAATCCACAAATATGATGGCATAAAAAAAATCTTTATTAATTTTTAAAATATTGTCATTGCCAAAGCAAAATTTGACCTTGGCCTGTTTAGTACCAAGTCACAGAATTATTCAAAATTCATAAATCAAGCACAAACTAATCAAAATACTGAATTCTGTGGGGAAGTTCTGCCGATTTTCTGTAAGCTTCCTTAAAATTGAATTCTTCCATTTGGAATGTTTGGAAATATAGAAACCATAAAGTGTTACAATAGTACAAACACAATAAGTTATAGAGTGTTTACAATTAAGCAGCAAAATATTATGTCATAGATCCTAAATCCTAATACAAAGAAATATTGACACTTATTTTCAATTTTGAATTCATTACTACCTATAAAATTTCTAAACAAAGAATTGTTGACAGGATAAGTTTCAAATTGATTGAAAAATTGGGTATTACATTTATTCTGTGGCTTGGTTCTAAAAGGGCCTGTGTAAAAAAAAAAATAAAAAAAAATAGCAGATGTTGAAATATTGCACTTTATTACTTATAGAACTTTCATCTAATAACTATTTTCATATAAGTCGTGCAATATTGGTTAATGGTTCACATCAAAACATAAGATATCCGCAAATATGATTGCATAAAAAGATTCTATATTAATTTTTAAAATATCATTGTCATTGCCAAAGCAAAATTTGGAATTGGCCTGTTTAGTACCAAGTCACAGAATTATTGAAAATACGTATATCAAGCACAAACTAATCAATATACTGAATTCTGTGGGGAAGTTCCGCCCATTTTATGTACGCTTCCTCAAGATTTTATTCTTCCATTTTGGAACCATTAATGTTTATAGCCATTAAATATTCCCAATTCAACACTTTAAGTCTGTTCCTTAAGTGAGTCTTGATCAAGTTTTGGCATGAAAAGCCCCTTTCACAGTCCACTGTTGATTGTGACAGCGTGAGGAATATCTTCGCAAAAATAAGATATATCTCGCCATGCTTTAGCACAAATCTAGTATTTTCTAAAACCGAAAAATCAAAACTTTGTTGCTGTTGCACAATACCTTTTCCAGACTTTGTACCTTCTTCTCTTCTAAAAAAATATCAGAGTGTTTGAAGTGTTTACAAGCAGTATGCACACACTTCTCTTTGTCTTGGAAAGAAAGGACCAATGATATGTTGCGGGTCACTTCACAGTCATTCTGTTCAAAACGTGCTTGTAATTGTTCAACAAGCTTTTGCCCAGACGATGAACATATACTCTCAGATTTTAATTTAAGATCTTCACTGTATTTAATTGTATGCCCATAGAATGATGCATTTGCTTCATCATCAACCACGATTTCTTCCAGAAAGGTTTTCAGTTTTAAACCTTGTTTTGATGCGATTAATTCTGTGATATCTATAGCAGAAGACAACAGTAAATTTACAGTTGACAATTTACAGTTGACAAATCTATTTTTGAACTTAGATAGTTTTTACATAAAAAAAGTTACATGGTTAAGGACATCACTGTGGAAATGTGTGGCATAAAGAAACACATATGTGCTGATACTTTTTACCAAGCTAGCTGATTTTGCTGACCTGTCTTTCAGAAGAACACCAACTAACACATCATAATTGCATAGTATTGTCTGTACAGCACCCTCAAATAATAACCATCTAGTGTGGAATATTTGTTTGAATCTGGTTGAACATTCTGCCTCTTTCAACACAGCTTGTACTTTTTCCAACTTGGGCATATTCTTCGGGGACAAATGAAAATAACTGAAAATACTATTCATAATTTCTTTGAATTTTATAAGGTAGGGGATGGAGTCAGCAGCAACAGATGTAGACAATGCTAGCTTATGAGCAATTCAATGGGAGCTCAGCAGATGAGGAACCAGTGCTTTAGTCTGGTGGTGACACCAGATTTTCTACCAGTCATTGCGGCTGCGCCATCAGTGGCGACTCCACATAAATATTCCAAAGGAAGATTTTTTCTTTCAAACACTTCAGCAGTTCTTCTGTAATGTGTTCTGCAGTAGTATTCTCTAACTGCCTTATAGATAGGAATTTCACCACTGGCTCAACATCTTTCGTGTAGCGAATATGTACAATCATGTTCTGATTAAGAGATGAATCAGTAGATTCATCTATCATTGAGCTGAACAATTTTGCTTCCAAAACTTCCCTTAGAATTTCTTCCATAATAATGCTAGAAATAGTCTTTTGAAAATTGGTAACAGTCGAATGATGTATATAACTTGTGTGCTTATCAATATTCAGGGTTTTTAATTGTTTTGCGCCTTGAATGATGCACATGTTATTCAAGTCTCCGAAGAAACTATTCAGTCGATTATTTTTGGCCATAAAATATACATTTCGCAGAGCAAAGATTATTGCTTCCTGGCTTTTTGAAAGGCTTTTCATAACAGCTTTTTTCATATTTTGCTTTTCCTTCAAAGCTTTTTCAGCAGCTCCATGGCTATTAAGATTAGACTTTCATGTTTAACTACATTTTTTCTTCAGAATTATACATCCGATTGTGAAAACATTTTGAACTTGAGCATTTATGCAAGTTTCACAAAACATCGCCCTTTGCTTCGAATCGCACCGTAACCATGGTCTGTTACAAGTCCATTCCAGTCTGAAATCTCTTCGCTCCTTTTCAGTAACTTTGTTCTTAATTCTTGTGTCGTGTGTAACATCCAAGAATTCCGAAGAATTTTGTAATTTATCGACATTGTCAATTTCAGAAGTAGAAGCACGCGGTATTTCGCAAAAAAGCTTGTAATGCCGGTGGATTAGTTAATTCATCATTCGTTCCGGTTCTTGAAGTAGATGTCGATGACATTCCGCATGCAGAATCTTTTAATGTTGGAGAAAAATCGGAGATCTGCGGCAGAAAAAACTAACTTTTTATAGAACGTGCACCGGCTTCCGGTAGCCTTTTTCTTTTCTTATCCTTGAGATATACAATAAAGCGTGCAGAGAACTTCAATAGCGATCCAGGCGGAAAGTGAATATCGGAATGACCACTTTACCGAAAGGAGTGCGAAACAAATCACATGACGGTCATTTATGGCGTTACGAGACTAAAACTTTTTGTAGTGCTCAAGAGAAGTGAAGATGAGACACGAGGGTCGAGCATAGAATAGCGTCAACGCGAGATATGGACATTGGACAGACAGGAGCATAGAAGAGAATGGGTCTTATGTCAGCGATGACCCTACTCTTTTCATGCAATTGATTTCAGCCTCACACGCAATCTAAACAAAGAAAAAAGTAACTAACATTCGAATTTCCTTTTTCAAGTAAGAAATCGAGTGAAAATTAAAGATTGTTTTTGCTTGGACGTCATTAAAAAAGGTAATCGCCAATATTTTCGCAAAATGCGAAAATGGCGATCGGTAGCGCGACCCCTGCGACCACATACCTAAAACTTCGCGTGTCCTCCTTTCGCTCAGAGAACGGCCGTCACCCAGGGTGGCATCGACTCCACAAAGTGTCTGTATAGTTGCGTGAGGATCGGCAACCAAGCAATCTGTATTGTGGTCCACATTTCCGCTATGGACTTGGGTGGTGTGTTCAACTACCTCGCCTGGCGTTCCGCAACACCTCACAGGTGTTCAATTTGGTTGAGTTCAGGACAGTTTGGGTGTCATCCGAGATAGCATCAGCTCTGTGTTCCTGCCGTGTGTTCCTCACATCAGCCCTGTGTTCGTCGAACCATTCCTGCATAATGCCAGCTCGATGACATGGGACATTATATTCCTGGAAGAACCCATCTTCCTCTGGTTAAAATTAAAACATTGTAGCGTTGTACATGGTCCGCAATCAGTTCCTGGTAGTAGCCGTCGTTCATGCACACGCACCAGGGGTACCAGTTCACGTCAGCTAGACATTCCTCATATCATATAACGACTCCGCTTGGATCGTCGATGCCATGGACGAGGGATTCATAGGCTCTTGCTGCTGACAACCAAATACTGGCTTGACTTCCTGCAGAATGGAGTTCATATCGTGATTCATCGGACCAGCACACCTGCTTCTAATCTTGTATCGTTCAATTCGTTTGCTGATGGAACCAGAAGAATCGTTTACGTCGATAGGTCCTTGTTAAGAGATGGTGGCGTGTAAGCCCCTGTTCTTGTAGCATAGTTTTGGAACAGCATATCAAGAAACAATTGTGGATTGGGGTAGTTTTCCAACATGTCCAGATGCACAATACCTGTTACCAGTGCTCGGAATGGGCAGCTATACGCTAGTACCGCCACTTCCTTTTTCCTAATATTTCATACCAGCACTTTTTTACCCGGAATTTACATACGGGCACATTTTTTACCCAGAATTTACATACCAGTACTAATTTTAGTAGTAGGAACTGCAGAAATGAATTTTTTTTTAAATTTATTATTTGTTTTTCTCCCTGACTTACGAGCGCGCATTCTTAAACATAGAAACCTTACGTGCCTCGTGCCCTTGAGAAATACCTGTATGGGAATTTTAAAGGGTAGGGGAGGGAATGTGTACGCATTTAGAGGGTGGTGAGATTGCTCTTAAGATTAAATATTCATTCTGATTGCCCGACTTTTTCCTTAATGAAAATCCCTATTGGAAGGGGGCTGCCTTCTCTTCTCGGGACCTTAAAGTTCTGGGTTCGAGTCCAGCTGAATCGTTAATGATTAGCCGAGGTTCTGAAGTCTCGTTAATCCGTTGGTCCCACGGTAGAGACTCCTTGTTATGAACAAGTCTAACTCCAGTCCTTGGTGTAGCCTAAGTAGTGCTCTCTGGGGTCTACAAACGATCCAACTCTAATCGACCGCCATCGTTTCTGACTTATGGTGGAATAATATTCCACGGAACTGTCAATTACACTTTCAAACAGAGAAGTTTTTCTTCCGGGGATTTTTTTTTTTTTTTACTTTTCCAGTTTTGGATATTTTTTGGCGAAGGTATTTTTTCCGGAGAAATTTTAGCTAAATGTGAGCATGCCGGCACTTCAAAATTTCATTTCGAGCACTGCCTGTGACGTTTGTTTCGTTAAACCACAACACGCACTGGTCTTTTCCCGCGTCTCTGAAATAAGACATTTTGCTGGGTCAAGTCTAATCAGCCATTTGTTGATTGACTATACCTCGTGGCTTGCGCGTGAGACAATCATATTAAACGAAACTTCAGGATAACACACACTGTATATATATCAGTGCGGGTTTCATAACTGTAGCTTAGCTGCATGCTGTGTAAAAATACAAATTAAATTTGTTACCAAAACTTGGAATTGTCTTAATTGATTATCGGCTGCAGAATATTTTAAGGTATTTTTGAGTAAAATGGGAAAAGTAGCCAATAACATATTCCAAAATTAACTTGTAATTGAAACTCAACATGCAAATCCACGCGATTGAGCCCACAGCTATCGAATTTAGTATGCTATTTATTGAAACCAAAATGAAAAGCACAGCTGGATTTGTGGCTTTTTGTTTTTCTTTTATCACCATAACGATTTAGCCGCGTAAAAACGTGACTGATGTTATGTCATGAGTCCTAATGCTGCGATCTAATAAAACATGAAATGAAAAAGCAATTGTTCTTCGAGCACTGCAGTCAAGATCAGCGGAGATTTCCATAATTTAAGAACATAGTGGAAGCTGAACTTCACTTCTCTCCTGTGCCTGAAGGGACAACGGAATAAAGAGCAAACATACAGTTTTGTGTTTCAAATAATGAAGCAAGTGCATGGAGAGTATTGTCTGTCTAGCGCGTGTCATTTCCAGTGGCATAAACGTTTCTTCCATGGAAGATAATTAATGGAAGACGACGAGCATCCAGGCTCAACAAAAATTGTTCGAACGCCAGACTCGATTGAAAAGATGCGGGAAATCATTATGAATGACCGAAGTGTAATTCTACGAATAATTTCAGACGATCCGTACGTTATCATTCCGCAAATAATAATCCAGGATTTTAAGAAAGCGAAAGGTCTGTGCTTGGTTTGCTCGACATTCGTTTGCAGACGAACAGCGACAGCCTTGACTTGAACACTGCAGATAATTCGTAAGCAAACCGAACTTCTTGGATTCGATCGTTAGTAGATAAGAGATAGGGGACAACTCTCCCAAAGCCAAAAAAGTTCAAGATAACAATGGTCATAATTTTCCATGACGGCGTAGGTATTGTGCATAAAGGTTCGTACCCAGCGGCTGAAACGTTACTGCTGCCCACCTTTTGGGCGTTTCGAAACGTTTGTCGTGGAGAATCCGTCGCGTGTGTACTCATTATTGGGAAGACAGGAGTTGGTTCCTCTTCACGACAACGCACCAAGCCACAAGGCTCTCAGTGTTAGGGGATTTTTAGCCAGCAAAATAAATCTGCAAAATGTCGCCCCCACCGTATTCACCGGACTTATCCCCGTGCGACTTCTTGTTCCCGAAAATCAGGACACCACTGAAAGACTTATTTTGAAGACAGAGAGAGAGAGAGAGAGAGAGAGAGAGAGAGAGAGAGAGAGAGAGGGAGCGCATTCAAAGAGCTGTGACGAGAACTACCTTAGCTAGCTTTGTGATGAACTACCTAATATATCAGACACGGCCTTACACCAGTCGTTCCAGTCTGTTCGTGATCGGGAACGTGCAGTGTGTCGACGCGAGAGGAAGTTACTTTGGATAAACAAAGATTAGTTTACTCAGACATGGGATCCTTATTATTATTATTATTTTTTCTAACATCAGCTTCGTTTGCCATTTCCACACTTTGTAGGCCTATTTCAATAATTTTTCTTGTATTTTCGGTTTGCTTTTACTTAAATTTCAGTTATTGTTTCATTGATAATGAATGAGATTGGTGCCGTTTTTCATACATTGTTAATCATCAGAACTTCGATAAGACAAATCCTTAACTTTCGAAATCTGCATTTTTTAAACAGAAAAGATCTCAATTGACTGACTGTAAGTTATACTCTGGAACAGTGAATACTGATTCAGATATCTGAAGGAAAAGTTGACTTCAAAACAAAATGTTAAGGAAACAGGCCGCGCTATAGCTTTTGAAAGTCTGAAGAAACTCAAAAACCCCATGGCTCTAATTTAAGACCACTCCTGTTTTCCCTATACATTAATGATCTTCCTTTTGGCATTGATGGCCCATGTCTCTTGTCTGCTGATGATCTCAAGCTATCGCAATGTACAGACTCCTGATGACTGTCTCTTGCTCTTCAAACTGACGTCAAAAACCTGCTTCAGTGGTGTACATTAAACCATCTCCTCCTCAACACTCCAAGTGTCATGTCGTTTCCTTTTCGCGGAAAAGAAAACCAATTCTTTTTTACTACAAAGCTGGCGACTATACTCTTAGCCAGACAAACGATGTCCAGGACTTGGGAGTCACGTTTGATTCGAACTTGGACTTTAAAAGTCATATCAAAGGAATTGTACGTACAGCGTACAGAAATCTTGGATTTATCATGCGACATTCCAAGTATTTCTCGAATACTCAGTCACTTATTTCGCATTTTTGAGATTGCGGTAAGATCCTCGCTAGAATATGCGGCGATCATTTGAAGCCCTAGCCCCGTAACTCTAGTAAATGAAATCGAGAAAGTTCACAAAAAATTTCTCAAACACCTTTTTTTGCAAATCGACATTTGTTTATATAGCGGACACCCCAACGGCTGACCTTCTGACAGTAAACCAATTAAGTTTCCATGTCCCACGTTTACGGAGGACAAAATGTGAACTATTTGCCGTGCCATTTTGCAGAACTGATGCTGGAAAAAATTCTCCGTTATGTAAAATGTATAGGCTTCACAACTCACTTGAAGTATGTCCGGATATTTTTAATGTAAGTAATAATTTTTTTCATAAAGCATGTTTTTCAAGATTGTAAATATCACTTGTAATTATCACTTTAAATATAACTATAGCAATTTCTGTAACTAGATATACCATCTGTAGGGATGTGCTTACAAATAAATGAACAAATAAATAAATAAATAAATAGACTTGCAAAATTTCAAGAGGAAAGTTCTGTTTATTGTGAAGCATTTAACTATGATTGAAACATCGATTACGCATCGTTACAAAATAATCTGGGGAAAAATGAACCAACAAGTTCTGCCAAGTCGGTAATGTCATTTTGTTTTTACTGTGTAAGACTTCAGAATTTGAAAAAAAAACTTATCAAAAATATTGAAATCCCAAGAGACGCAGGTCCAGTTTGCTAGAACAAAATAATTTCGATTAAAGCAGGAAAGTTTTGTCACTCTTTAATTATTATTTTCTGTGGTACTTTTCTTGAAAAACAAATGCCGAAATGAAGTTTGAGTGTGAATTGTTATTAAAACTGAATTGATTAACATCAAACCTGTCAAGATCATTTAAAGATTATTTAAAACAGGTTATGTTACAATGCTTGTACGCGTGCGTCGTATGTCAAAATAAAATATAAATGAATTTTACAAACTAGTTATTAGACAGGGTTTTGCAATTAATTTGATTTCCTTGTAAATATCGAGTGATACGCGAGTAGTTCTGCACTCGGAGTTATTGGCACTAAAATAATAAAGGACAGATAACATCTGTCTGCATCACAGATGTTCTGGGATTTATGGTTGACTTTGAAGCACTGAATTTTCCTTTGTGCATTAATTTATCAATGAAATCAAGCGCTATTTTTTTTTTCCCGATCTTCACAGCATTGGGAAAAAGTTTGTAGTGAAATGAATCTGGTTATCCACTCAAATTTATCATCCTTACAAGTTGTGTCATAGAGATAAAGTCAATTGTTTGAAACAAGCATTATTCTTGACAACAGATAATCAGCCGTTCTTTTTTTATCAGCAAGCTTTGAGCGTAAATCAGTGACCAAGCGGCAAAATAAGGTGGGAAGCGAACGGTTTTTAATCTGTCATGTGTTTTGTTCGAGACGAAAGAAAAGTAACTTGATTTATGCGATTTTAAATTGTAGCCAACTTGCTATCAGTTCCTCTGCTACTTTCAGCGTTGTTGAAGTAAATTTCAGATTTTTCGTGTGAACTTCCTAGATTGCGTTCAGTGTTATCACGACCTCTGTGTGTTGCGGTCGTCGCGGAAGGATACGGTGGGATATATAAACACCGAGTTTTGCGGCGTCCTTTTCAGTTTCGGAACCTAAGCTCAAAGTTCAAGGACTTCGCATTGTGATTTCATGCCTTTTTTTTCGTCTCTTTTTCTGTCATTCGTGAAAACTCATATGCCGCATATCAGGCAGAAAAAATGTACACAGTACACTGAAAATTGCACCACGAAGTATCAAAGAGATGATATGATATAATTTCTTTTAAAATAAAATGCGATTTATAACACAGCCGTGTTGTGTTGCAGGTCACTGTAAAGTTGTCGATACTTAAACCCTTTTACCCCTAGTGATATTTGTAACTCAGTGGCGTACCGGAAACCACCCCCCGCCCCGCAAAAAATTTCTTCGAGTCCCTTTCGCGAAAGTCTATTAGCATTCTATTCCTGAAATTTTTAAATTCCACATTATTAACTTTGATTTATGGGCGTTTCAATAATTCAGATTCCTTTGAACACTACGGGCATTTTTCGTATTTAAAAGCAAAATTATTGCACTTTATTATGTGCAACACTAATGTGCACGTTGTAACTGAAATGATTGCCCAAGTTTCTCTCCATTCTAAAAAACGTAACTGCCGCTGTCGCCTCTGCTGTTTTAGAAATTTCACGACACTCGCGCTTTCCTATCTTGCAGCGCAAAAAGTATTGAACGCAAAAATATGAAATTTACATCGTTTGCAGAGTATTGTTTGGAGAACACGCTGAAATAAACCGTTTTTCGATTCTGGCTATACTTCAAGAGCTAACTGTATTTCAAAGTTAAGGTAAGTAAAAAATGCTATCAGTTCGCGTTCCGGTCACACTAACAGCAACAGAACCACGAAACTTTGTAGGCACGTAGGGCCATGGCCGAATTTTCGCACCTCGTTATAAAAATACTAAGTACTATAAAACACGTACGTAAAAGGTAATCGTTTGTAAATTTTTTTCTTTTAGGAAATTAAAGCCATCCTTTTTGAAACGCCTCACGGTCACACACACACAAAACACCTAACTGCTGGTTAGTTGTTTGGTCGTGTGGGAAACAACAACGCAACCAGTCGCATGCAAGATGCCACGCAGTTCGGAGCTATCTGATTTCGAGGAAGCTGTAATCGTCGGGTATGACAGAAATGGCCGATCCATACGTGTCATATCCAGCGAGTTGAAGTACCCAAAATCGACAGTGGCCTACGTGATTGGCAAGTGGAAGATGAGAGGTGACTGTCGGAATGTGCCCCGACCCGGCAGACCCACAAAACTGGGAGTTAGAGACCAACGGGTGCTGGCCAGAGAAATTCGGAAGAACCGCACCAAATCGATGGGCCACATCCGCGAGGAGTTTCAACAGGCATCCGGGAGTGTTCTTTCGATGAATACCATCCGTAAGGAAGCCCATCTGCTCGGTTATCATGAACGTGCTGCCGCCCACAAGTCTTTGATCACCAAGTCCAATAGCGCTGCTCGGCTAACGTGGTGCAAAGAACGTCGACAGTGGACCGTTGAACAGTGGAAACAGGTTCTCTGGATCGACGAATCAAGGTTCACCCTCTACCGTTCGGATGGCAGGGTCTGGGATTGGCGTCTGCCTGGAGAACGCCTCCTGCCGGAATGTATTGTGCCAACTGTGAAGTTCGGCGGCGAAGGAATTATGCTATGGGGGTGTTTCTCCTGGTATGGCACGGGACCCTTGGTCGCAATTCCTGGTAGACTCAACGCCGAAACCTACTGCTCCATTTTGGATGACCATGCGCTTCCTACGGTTGTGGCAGTTTTACGGGGTGGACCCATGTTACTTTCAGGATGACAATGCCACCCGTCATGTTGCGAGGTCCACCATGCCTTGGTATGGTGGCAATGGGGTTAATCGAATGGACTGGCCTGCGCAGAGCCCGGGTCTTAACCCTATCGAGCACCTCTGGGACGAGTTGGAGCGTCGACTTAAGGGGTGCCTCTACCGTCTGAAATCGGTGAGGAATCGACCTGTCTTCTCCGAGCCGAGTGGAAGAAAATACCGCTAGCCGTCGTACAACGCCTGGTTGAGAGTATGCCTCGGAGGGTCGCAGCTGTAATCGCCGCTCGTGGAGGCTCCACCAACTATTGAAGGTGAATAAACTTCGTTTTCCTTTGCTATCACAGGTGTCCAATTACTTGTTGGTAGATAGTGTATATAGGCCACTCCCGCGGACGGGTATCTGCTGTGAGCGAAATAGGTTGACCGGCTACCTGGCACTGTAAAACTGCCACCAGGATATACCGATAGGATGGAGAGACGAGACGAGACGTTAAAGAAAAGAAGAATACTGAAATATAGGAACGGCAAAGAGAAGCCAAACTTACCCGCTGTATACCATTACGCTAAAACAATATGGCCCGAAACACGAAGTATTTTCGCGGGAACATCAGCATGCAGGTGGTCACCAATGGGTGGTATTTGTGTACTCGCGTTCATGTCGAAAATTGAGAAGAAAATACAATTTTTTGACGCTTTGGAGAAGTTGTTACCAGAACATTTTATTGTTTGAAGTTGCCGTGACCACGTGCATTGGCTCCTTTCCGTAGACATTATATAAAGATGTAAAACATTATATGTCCATCAAACATATGCGTCAGAAGGGATTTCAGTAAGATATGCTCATATATAAAGTGAAATTTCGATGCCGTATGCATATGTCGAACGAGCTCCTCTACGCATGCGTAGAGGAGGTCGTTCGACGAGGCACTCCGATATGTTAGAAGGAATTTGAATTAAAGTGTGCCATTGTTGATGAATGACTTCGATGAAGTGTGCTGTTTTGTTGGAAGGTGTTTGAGTATCATACGCAGTTTTGCATTAGAACCATATTTGCGTAAGGCAGAAATCGATTTCTTTACGGATATAAGACTCAATTTGAGGATGGTAAGCCAGTTTATGAGGTGGGATATGAATAATATCTGGCAGAGTACGTGTGAGGGAGTTTAAATGAAATATAACAACATATCAAGCAACTTGATTGAATAAGCTACACTTGAGAGAAGTTTAAATAAGTTATACTGACTTTTGTGGAAGAAAAGCAACAAACAGTGGTGTTTTGTAAGATGGAATTTAAAGTGTGGCGGTATGTATAAGATGGAACTGTGGAATAAACACATCACATTAGTCTTTAGTAAGCTCTGACATTACTATGCGCCAATTTCGCTACCTTTTTACTGTTGGTTACCAAAAAGCGACTGGATTCAATGTGCTCTGTTTTGTTTGCGTGACAGGGAATATGTTTTGTTTCTTCATTTGAATATGTACTTTGAAGTGAAGGAGCCAAAACATTATGACCCGCGCGTCATTACGCAAATCGAAGGAACTACAGGTAAACGACGGCGAATGTGAAGGTCATGAAACGGTGTAAGTAACACGTGATACTGAGCTCGGGGTAATCAGTTTTGTTCTTTAGATGGGAAAGGCAGCTGACTTATGCGAGTTTGACAAAGGGCAAATTGTAATGGCCAGACGACAGGGTCAAAGCATTTCCGCCGCCCCGGTGGCGCAGTGGTCTAAGGCGTTGGCCTCTGATCATTCGTCCGTAAGGGGTCCGGGTTCGAATCCCGGTCAGGCATGGATGTTGTGTTTGTCTTACGGCACTGGCTCTTTCCCTTCCCTGGAACCAGTGACCCTAAATTAGGGACGGGCGACTGCTTATAGCCCATTGAGTTGCTCACGGTGGTCGTTAAACCTCCAATCAAAAAAAAAAAAAAAAAAAAAAAAAAAGCATTTCCGAGACGGCAGGGCTTGTGGAGTGCTTATGGTCAATTGTGATTAGTATTTTCAAAAAATGCTTCGAATAGTGAAAAACCACGAACCGCTGGCAAGGTGTGTGCAGACGGCTCATCGATGCTAGAGGAGAGCGAAGGCTATCCCGTATGGTACGAGCCAACAGAAGAGCTACTGTGGCGCAGCTCGCCGATGATTTAAATATTGGTGACGGGAGTAATGTTTCACAACGCACAGTACATCGAACTCTGCAGAAAACAGACGTTGGTTGCTCCGAGTGTCCATGCTAACCTCGGTTCACCGTTGAAAGCGTCTACTATGGGCAAGCATCAAAACTGGACCTTGAATGATTGGGAAAAGTTTATCTGGTCCGATAAATCTCGTTACCTGATGCACCATGTAGATGGCTGGTACGTGAGCGTCGTTTACCTGGAGAAGTGTTGTCACCAGGATGCACCGTGTTACGAAAACAAGCCAGAGGATGAAGTATATAATGCTTTGGACAATGAATGTTCTGTTGGAAAACACTGGATCCAGTTATTCACGTGTAGGAAATTATGACATCTACCACCTACCTAAACATCATTGCAAACCAGGTACATCCTTTCATGGCAGCGGTATTCCCCTCTAGTAGTGCCTTCTTTCAGAAGGATAATGCGCCATGCCACACTGCCCGGATTGTTCCTGAATAGTTTGCGAAACATGAGGAAGACTTCTAGGTACTACCATGGCCTACTACCTAAACGTCATTGCAGACCAGGTACATCCTTTCATGGCAGCGGTATTCCCCTCTAGTAGTGCCTTCTTTCAGAAGGATAATGCGCCATGTCACACTGCCCGGATCGTTCCTGAATGGTTTGCGAAACATGAGGAAGACTTCCAGGTACTACCATGGCCTTCCTAAACGTCAATGCAGACCAGGTACATCCTTTCATGGCAGCGGTATTCCCCTCTAGTAGTGCCTTCTTTCAGAAGGATAATGCGCCATGCCACACTGCCCGGATCGTTCCTGAATGGTTTGCGAAACATGAGGAAGACTTCCAGGTACTACCATGGCCTTCCTAAACGTCAATGCAGACCAGGTACATCCTTTCATGGCAGCGGTATTCCCCTCTAGTAGTGCCTTCTTTCAGAAGGATAATGCGCCATGCCACACTGCCCGGATTGTTCGTGAATGGTTTGCGAAACACGAGGAAGACTTCCAGGTACTACCATGGCCTACCTAAACGTCATTACAGACCAGGTACATCCTTTCATGGCAGCGGT
Organism: Macrothele yani; assembly: GCA_039090855.1. Taxonomy (NCBI): domain Eukaryota; kingdom Metazoa; phylum Arthropoda; class Arachnida; order Araneae; family Macrothelidae; genus Macrothele; species Macrothele yani. The sequence goes on from CM076993.1 coordinate 95,673,414, forward strand.
ATTCCCCTCTAGTAGTGCTTCTGTTACAGCATGATGCGCCTTGCCACACTGCCCGGATTGTTCGAGAATGGTTCGTGCAACATAGGAAAACTTCCAGATGTTGCTCTGGCCTCCAAATTCTCCAGACATAAATCTAGTCGAAAATCTGTGGTTTGTGTTGGAACAGCAAATCCGGTCTGCGGCTGCTCAACCACGTAACTTACAAGCGTTAAAGGATCTGCTGGGAACGTGTTATTGCCAGATACCACGAGAACCTTTAGACATCTTCTAGTGTCCATGCTTTCCGGGTAAGAGCTGTTTTGGCGACACGTGGAGTACCAACATCATATTAGGCAGGTGGTCGCAATGTTTTGACTCTTCGGTGTCGGTGTATTACACGTATACCCACACATATGAGCACAAATTTCCAATAGCGAACAAGAATTTGAGGGTCTCTGAGTGTAATAATCCCTCGCCAGGGAGAAATTTTGGGGGTGAGACTTTTTGAGTGCAATTTCTCCATGGAACGGAAGAGGCTCTAAGTGCAGGTGAACATTTTCGCAGTTTCTTGATTTCAACTGAGCAACACCCGCTGTCATCTGTGCGTTGGCTTTCACCAGAGGACAACGCTGGACCTCATGTTTCTTTGGGCTCCAAGAAAAAATTTTTGGAGCTTAGCTTTGTTCTCCCTCGTAACCGGGCCTATTTACCCGGATCTTCACCTTGAGATTTCCATTTATTCCGGTCTCTGCAGAACTTTGCTTCTTTGGAGGCGTTGCAAAAATAATCTTCACCAGCTCTTTTCCCCTCAAACCTGCGACGTTTTTAGCCAATGGGATCTTCAGCCTATGCGTATGGATGGCAAGAGGTTCTTGCAAACAATTATGCTTACAATACTAAATAAAGTGTCAGTGGTATGTCAAAGTTTTATTTTTCACTACTGTCCACAAATGCGAAAGGACATTTTACACAACCCAATATTACGATAAATGCTTGTATATGCGGTCTTTAGAATTGCATCCGTGACTGCTTAATTTAAAACTAAAACTTGTATAAGTTTCTAGCGATGATTATGAAGTTAAATAAAGTTGTGCTAGGTTAATTTAAAATATGTTATGACAGACGCTTCCAGATAACGTCATGGTATTCAAATCGGGGAGCTTTTTTTTTTTTAAGGCGGGCTTTATAGCGAGTGTTCAGTGTTATCACACGCCCCTATCTGACCCTGGTGGAAAACTGAGAGCACGCGTTTGATTCACAGATACTTTGTGCTCGGCATGTTCCCATCACGATATTAAACAAATGTATGATACTCTGAAAAGTGTTGAGTTCCGTTTCCAGGCTTTCATCTTCATCGGGGCAGAGAGTAGCAGGCCGGAAATTTGCTGTCTAGACTAAATAAGGACTTTCATAAGGTGAAGAATGTTGGCAAAACAGATAGGGTGGTTTTTCTTCGGGCATCATTAAGTCGTGTCAAAGGTCTGCCTGGCAGGAATTATTACACAAACATTGGATCTGTTGATAAACCACTTTTAGAACGATGTGGTTTAGCTTCTTCGAATGGCAACATGTTCGTGAGATGAGGTCATTTCACAGACTTACAGGAAAAGGAAATTTATATTTATTTTTATCTGTAGTGGTTGTTTGAACAGCTTGAGCCCCCTATCAAATGTCAATTTTAAGAAAGACACGTCATTTCAAAATCTTTTCCTCGATATCAGTCACACGTTTAACGTTTCCAGGAATATTACTCTAATAATAGTTCATTAATTAGGGGGAAAAAGGAATTAAAAGTTCAAGTTTTATGTTTATAGAATGACAAATTTTCGTTTGGACGTGCTGAAATTTAATTTCAATTTAACAAAACTTGAAAATATCATCATCTGATATCCATCCACTGCTGGATGAAGATCTCCCCAAGTCTCTTCCACAAATTCTCTGTTTTGAGCAATTTTCCATGTCACTAGATACTGCTTTCGAATCTCATCCACTTATCTCTCACAAGGTCTTCTTCTGGGTCTTTTCCTTCCTTTGGTAATCAGTCTAGCTTTTCAGTTGTCTAGCGTTCATGATCTGATATAGAGGTCTGCACGGGCCCGGTCCGGGTCGGGCCTTTGCTCATTTCTAAGTTGAGAAAACGGCCCGGGCCGGACCTTCAATATTTAATTTAAAACAGACACGGGCCGAGCAGGGATTTTTTTTTATGAGCAAAACAATCGCTGTACGGTACCTTTCTCATTTGGAAATCTCACAACATACAGCAGCAGGATAAGATTGGATAATTTCCGCTGATGGAAAAAATAGAAGTTTTACGACATCCTCCCCTCCTACAAAACAATGGAGTGGGTCAGCTCCCTTAGTTTTTCAATGTGAATGTGGTACCTTCTCCCTCTATCTCTCTCTCTCTCTCTCTCTCTCTCTCTCTCTCTCTCTCCCTCCCTCCCTCCCTCCCTCCCTCCCTCCCAACTTCCACATTCCTCTCATGCTTCAGGGCATGCTGTTAACTGCAGCCACCCGCTCGCAGACCAGGGCTGTCGCAGATAATCTTTTTTATTGTTCTGGTTGGCGGCACTTTGCTCTGTAGTTGTGTGAAAATCTTTTAAGTTGTCTTAAATGTCACGGGAGAAATAGGCTGGGAGAAACTTACTTCTGTGTATAAATCTATGCCGTATTTTATCCATTTGTACTATCAAGCAGCCGTTTTCAAAACTTCTGTGACACTGATTAGCTGGGCAGTCTGTCGTTTGTTTTCCCTTAGCATATGCTCAGTTCAGTGTTGTTGATAAATACTCTTCCATACTTATTATGGAGTTTAAGAAAGCGAAAGATTTTCGCGAAAAAATCGCATCCGGAGAATATGTGCTTGTAGACAATGTAAAGGGGAAAAGCGATATTTGGAAATATTTTAAATTACTGTCCCGTTCTGAAACTAGTCGGCCGGTAAACGTTGTGCAGTGCTCTAAATGCAAAAACTTTTTGAGTTACGATAGCACAAACTCTGGAACATCGCATTTAAGCGGCACAAATGTGTTCCACCCACACACACGAGAGACATATGGGTTCCAGGGATATGATATGCCAGTAGAGATAGGTGCAGTTTATAAAGACATAAAATCTTCTCCTAGTAAAACGATCGGACTCATAATTCTGTATAGTTCGAACTTTTCGAATTCCCCCCCCGCCCCTCCTTATCCCCAAGGATATTTCCGGGGTAGGGAATGATAATTTGAAAGGCATGGAAATTGACCTTTTCATGCAATGTTTTTGATTATACAAGACCCTCCGCGGACGTCACGTGACTTGCACAGAGTCTTTGAAATATTCTGAATTTAACGTTTATTGTAATAGAATACGTGTAGCAATTAAGAAAACGAAAACTCTTCTGGAGGCGAATGACCGAGTGCATCAGGTGTCAAATTCATGTTTTGGTAATTGTTGAAATTTTACGGGCCGAGCCTTCCAAATTAAGGCCCGTGCAGACCTCTATTTCTAATATACATAAAAGCTCATGTTTATGTTTATAAAATGACATCACTTTTTGTTTGGAATTCAATTTCAATTTATCAGGTTAAAAAGATATCATCATCATCTAATATATTCACTGCTGGATGAAGACCTCCCCAAGTCTTTTCCACAAAGCTTGCCTTTATGTTGATCATGACGTCATTTACTTTTGTCATTTTCTTGATTCGTGAGTCCCTTTCCTATCTTTCTTGGTCACAATAAGCATATATGTCTCTCCGTGGTCTCAGTTGTCTGTAGCGTAGGTTTGTCTGTTTTTAGTTAAGCGTGACAAGTAGGTTAAGGAGTAAACCAATTAACAACATACAACTACTAGAAACAGTATACGAGGTCCACGTCTGTGATCCATAAGCAAGAACTGGAAAAATGCATTCATTAAACGGTTTCCTTTTAAGACTATTTCTTCCAAATACAGTGCTGCTAAGTTTTGCACGCCTATTAATTCCTTCTTTGATGATGAGTCCCTCGCTTTTGAAATATGTTGTCCAAGGTGGCTGTACGCGTCAGTTCTAAATTTGCTCCATCAACCTCCAGATCTTTAGTTCTTGTACATCTGTTTTGTTTTCTGCAAGTTCATCTCTAATCGCACTTCATTACTCTTGTCAGCAAGTTTCCGGATCATGCTCTGTAAGTTTCGAGGGTCACTTGGAAAAATTACTTTGGTCAAACAAAGGTGTGTTAAACGATCTTCATTTGTACAGTAAGTACATGAAATCTATTTAACTAATTTAATTTCAGTGTATCAGTGTACCGGAAGCACTGGGGATCATTATTTCATAAATTTGATTACAGATTTAGAACGGGGGTACAAAGTGCGCAACCATTGTCATTAATAATATTAACACCCAGATTCGTCTCTCTGGAACGCTTGACGTCACACCAACGTCTGCATTGTTGCGTCATCACTTATCGATCAATTCGTGTGTTCTCTCGCGATGTCAAAATGATTGCCTGCTATATAATAAGCACGAGATCACTTTCAGATGTCAAAGTGTTCGCGTGCTAATCTAAAAACATTGGATTATTAATGACTCGAGTTCTGTTTTTCCGATCTACAAAATTCGAATTGAATTCTTAATATCACAGCAAATTGAGTTTGCACGCGATCAAATTGAGATGTCAAGGTGATCGCGTGGTAATTTTAAAACACAGGATTATCAATGACTCGAGTTCTATTTTTCCGATCTACAAAATTCGAATTAAAATCTTAATATCGCAGCAGGTTGCGTTTGTATATTAATTTAATATAGCGCAATTCGAATATTAATTTGTACGCTTCAATTAGCTTTTGCTTCGTAATTTATCTAATTTTCCGAGTTAAGTGCTAATTATATTATCATCATCATTGTCAACCATTATAAATCCACTGCTGGACGAAGGTCTCCCCAAATTTCCTCCACAACGGTCTGTCTTGTGCCAGTCTCCTCCATGTCACTCCTGCATACTTTCGAATTTCATCCACCCATCTCCCATGTGGTCTACTTCTGGGTCTTTTCCTGTCCCTTCGAATCCAATCTAAAATTTCTGCTGTCCATCGATGATCTGTCCTTCTGGCAGTATGTCCAGCCCATTGCCGTTTCAGGGATTTAACTCTGATCATGATGTCTTCCACTCTTGTCATTTTTCGGATCCACGAGTTCCTCTTCTTATCTCTCCTGGTTACACCAAGCATGCACCTCTCCATGCTACTTTGAGTTGTCTGCAGCCTTTGTATGTCTCTTTTAGTTAAGGTCCACGTCTCTGCACCATACGTAAGCACTGGAAGGATGCATTGATCAAACACTTTTCTTTTAAGACATAATGGCATATTGCTCTTGAAAATTATGCTGTTTCTTCCAAAAGCTCTCCAGGCAAGTTTTGTACGCCGATTAATTTCTTCATCAATGTGACCCTCACTTGATATCTGCTGTACAAGATAAACGTACGTGTCTGTTATCTCCAGCTTTTCTCCATCAATCGATAAATCTTAATTTCTTGAAAAAGCATTGAACACCACTTTTGTCTTCTGAAAGTTCATTTTTAATCCCACTTCTTTACTCTTGTCAGCAAGTTCCTGGATCATACTCTGCAGCTCTGATGGGCTAGTTGCAAAAATGACTACGTCATCAGCAAAACGAAGGTGAGTTAGATAATCTCCATTAATCTTTATCCCCTTGTTTTCCCAGCTCAGCGACTGAAAGACACCCTCCAATGTAGCATTAAAGAGATTCGGAGATATGGTGTCACCTTGTCTCACTCCTTTTCCAATTTTTATGTGTGTTGTATTTTCAAACAGCCGAATCTTTGCACTTGCATTTTCATAGATGTTATTAATAATATTAATGTATGCATCTTCAATACCGCAGGATTTCAGAGCCATTGTAACTGCTGATGGTTTCACTGAATCAAAGGCTTTTTCATAATCGATAAAAGCCATGCACAATGGAAGTTCATATTTCCTCGCTCTTTCAATTAGTTCTCTCAGTACGTGGATATGATCTATTGTGCTGTAGCCACTCCTGAATCCAGCTTGTTCTCTCGGTTGAGCCATGTCCAGTGTTACCTTCAAGCGGTGTGAAAAAACTTTAGTGAAGATTTTATAAACCACTGATAAGAGGCTGATAGGTCTGTAGTTCCTGAGATCCTCAATGTCACCTTTTTTATGTAGCAAGATCATTGTAGCGTTGTTTCAATCCTCAGGAATCTTCCCTTCATTAAGGCATCGAGTTTTGAAAACCTGGGCGAGTACTGTTTCGATTTCTTCACTTGCTTATTGTATGATGTCTACAGTAATTCCATCTTCTCCTGGAGCTTTCCCCCGCTTCATGTTCTTGATTGCATGTGCAACTTCTGCTGGGAGGACTGGAAGAACTCTGGTACTGGTACCTTTCATGATGTCTGGAGTACATATATCATCCCTTTCATATAATTTGGAGTAGAAATCTTTCACTGTTGTCAAAATTTCGCCTCTATTTCTTATTACAGGACCATCTTCTTTTCTCAGTGCCATAATCTGTTTTCTTCCCTTACTGAGATGTCCCTTTGCTATTTTTAGGCTTTGGGTGTTGCTTTCCTCACTAGTTCACAGTTGAATTTCCTTACGTCTTCAGTGATACTTTTTCGTACTGTCTTGCATAGCTCTATATATTCCACTTTGGAAGTCGCATCTTCTTTAGTTGTCCTCATCTCTCTTCTTTTTTGCATCAACATTTTGGTTTTTCCTGATAATTTGTTCACATGCAACTTGTTCTTAGACCTAGCTAATTTTGTTGCTGTTTCCATAAGAGCTTTGGTTACTTTTCTGTTAACTTCAGAAATATCCACTTCATCCGATGTTAGGCCTTCTAAAGCAGAGAATCTGTTCTTCAGTTCCAACTTGAAGGTATTATGGTGCTTTTTAAGGTTGGTTATGTCAATACATTTTGTTTGTCTTATGAGCTTGCCACGTTCAAGTTTAGTGTTGAGATGCATCTTACATCTCACCAATCTATGGTCACTACCTGTGTTGAACTTGTTTAGCACACTGCAGTCTTCTATGACGAATTTTTTGTTACACATAATGAAATCAATTTTACTGGTTGTTCCATTTGGATGTCTCCATGTCCATTTCCTGTGTGGCTTTTTCTTGAAAAAGGAGTTCAAGATGAAAAACCCTTCTGCCTCTGCAAATTCTACGAGAGTATTTCCACGCTGGTTTCTGTTGCCGTGACCGAATTTACCTACTGAAGTTTCATTCTGTTGCCGTTGCCCTATTTTTGCATTGAAATCTCCCATAATTATCTTCAAATGTTGCTTACCTTTATTATTTAGATGACGAATTTCCTCATAAAATTCTTCAATTTCTTCTTCAGGATGACTTGTGGTGGGTGCATAAGTTTGAATTATCTGAGCCTGGTATCTTCTCGAGAGTTGGATAACGAGTCGTGCAACTCTGTCAGAGGAACTTTCAACTTCTACAACTTTATCCTTTAGTTTATTGTTTATTATAAATCCAACACCACTAGTTCTGTCAGCATCTGTCCCACGATAGTAGAAGAGTTGTCCACTTTTCAGTTCAATGAGATCTTCTCCTTTTCTCCTTACCTCACTTAGCCCAATGATGTCCCACTTGATCCTTTGTAGTTCCTCTTCCAATTCAAGAAGCCTTGAATCAGAAGATAGGGAGCGTCCATTATACGTAGCCAAGGTCAGCATCAGATGGCAGCCTAGTCCGGTTCTCCGGGGATTCTTAGCACCCTCTGCCTTCATGTCGCACTGGCCGCTGCCTTGGCCAGGTACATTCCAGCTGCCGGACTCTGAGGGCCAAGATTTAAGTTGTGGAGTCATTTTGGAGGGGTTTGGCCATAACTCACCACGCTGGCCAAGCGGGTTGGTGAGTGTGGGATAGCATTTCCTGTAATCCCGATGGTATAGTTATACCGCTATTGGCGGTCGTCAGAGCCCCTTTAGTGGGAACAGAATGCACCACGAGAAGGCGGGGTTGACATTTGTCAAGGAGAGGCTGTGATGTTACGCATCACCTGACCTTACATCCTGATTATATTATACCTTTTGCAAAATATCGATCTATGTGAAAGCCCTAACATGCAATAAAAACTGAAATCCTGCGATGCCGAAGTGAGCAAGATTGCATCTGAAAGCAGATGTCGCCCCAATAGCACATTGTCGAGAATTTACATAGTAATGATTTGTAATGCCAGATATCGCATTATTTTGTAGAAAAAGCTTTGGCATGAAGCTTTAAACTAAACTTCGGATAGTGCAGTCTAAAACAAGCTGTGAGCGGAATAACATGTGTGCCGGAGAAAAAGTAATTTAACGCGAAAAATTAAAGCAAAAGTTATTAAGGTAAGTTTGCACGAAAACAACTTGACTACAGGAAAATTGTTGAACAACAGCAAATATTTCGCGCAGAATACGTATAGCGGTCTTTTGAAAAACGGAAATAAATAGCGTATGAGTTTCAGTTCTAGCATGAATGAGTTCTTACTATATAAGTTTTTACTATATTTTCGTACAAAAAAGCCGGCGTCTATTTGATTTGTTTTTGATCTGCTTCAGTAAAAAATTTCACCGTCTTAGGACGGGCTATAGGCTAGTTATGAATAATACTTAATGTACTAGTGTGACTGGATGTTTTCTCTGTAAGGTGATTTACTCGTAATTAAAAAAAAAAAAAAAAAAGATTCGGCTGGAGCGAATCATCATTTGTACTATAGCCTACTACATTCTCGCTTAATTTGAGAAACTGTTTATGTATTCAGTGTAGTTGCTTCGCACAAATTTAACCTGCTAGTAGTAGCAACGCCTGGGTCGTGTGAAACGCAGATTTAACTCTGAACTGAGTCGCCGAAGAATGTAAGCGTAGTCTTTAATATAATTAAAGAACACTGCCATTACGTGAGATCTTCTTCCTTGGGAGCTGACGTAAATTGGTAATTTTTCTCTTTTAATTCGTTATGAGGGTTCTCCTTACATAATTATATTACATTCAAGGTTGAATAGTGTGCCTTTAACGTAACGATCTTACTGAACGGAGATGAGCTATCAAAAATAAATAAATAAATAAATACAGTGAAACTCTATTATAACGTCCTTCAGTGGACTTTAAAATAATGGCCGTTATAGCCAGTGGCTGTTTTACTATCTGAAATAATACTGAAAAACAAAATTCATACTTTAATATTTTTTGTGTCTAATAAAAATAATTTACTTCTTGTAGAGCTGCAGTGTGGTATTAATTAATCAAATAATTGTACAGTATAGATAAATATTTTACTTAAGTAATGTACGTATTAAATAATACACATACGCCCATAATTTGCCGATTTAATCCGCAAGATTAAAACACTACGTGCTGTAATCACTTAAAGAAATCGCAAATTGTCGGTTGCTTCACAATTTTTAGTTTCATTTTTGTACAGTTCTTTCTGATGAATATATACATGAAAGAGAAAGTGTTCATTTTGTACAACATTCGTTTCGAAAAACTGTTGTAGGATTGGAGTTGATTCTAAAGCCCCCATTTTTAGACTTGAGGTAGCTGTTATAGACAGATTCGCCTTTATTTCTATCTTCGTTACAGCAAAGTTCATTTATCATCGGTTAAAAGTAATTTTACCAGGACCAAAAGTTTTTGGCTGTTACAACCGAGTGCTTGTTACATCCGAGCTTGTTATAAGGTAGTTTTAGTGTAAATAAATAAATAAATAAATAAAAATATTTGTTAAAACTCTTGGAAATTGTATCGCCCTGGAAAGAGAACGTAGGAAACAGAGCTCTACAAATGTGGCATTTCTACGCCGAAAAATTAACATGCTTATTATTTTCAAAGATTTGTTCTTCATTGACATCTACGATGTTATCTGGAGAACTGGTGATTCTTTGCATGGATCCGTTCCCGGATAAGAAATGGTCGTCACTACGAGAAGACATCTGTTCAGATTCTTGTGCAATTAGTTACTTGCATATTCGTTGTCTTGGGTCGTGTAACGGTAGCCTGTTCAGATGGGTAAATGGAGAGATGCGAGTTGGATTCCCGCACCAGGAAGATGCAGCTATCACGCTTTCTGAGGCGACTGCTCCATGGAAAACAGTTGAATCAGGTCATTCGGGAATCAAGTAAACACTTTCGGCTTACCTCAATTTCTGTAACAGCAAAGCAATGATCACAATATTTGGGGGCAATTAGTGGTAGCTCCACCTCCGGAGCGTGTAAATTGCGAACCAAAATCGGACCGCCCTGAACCCCTATATGTAAATTGCGAACCAACTTTTCTGCGCCCATTGTGACGATATAAAAAAATAAACCGGTATGAAAAAATAATGATTAAAACAATGTAAAACAATTTAAAGCAGTCTTTTCACGAAAACAACAAAACCAGTTTGCCATCCTTGCGCAGGGGCCATGTTAATTATCTCTGTAATGTTCCATATTTAGTATATGTACTTAATTCAATGTATTCACGAAAACAACCAATGTGTTAAGTAAGTATATATGTACTTAAACAGTGTTAAAAGTAAGCAAATAATGATGAAAGCAGTGTATTCACGAAAGCACGAAAATCAGTTTGTTATCCTTGCGCAGGGGGCCATGCTAATCTTCCCCCCATTTTCGGAAACAATCACATTTTATAATGATGCGATGTAAATTTTATATAAGAAACTCTTGAAATAAGTTCTATTTGTGTGGCCATTCTGACGATATCAAAAAATAAACCAGTGTGAAAAAATAATGATTAAAACAATGTAAAACAGTTTAAAGCAATGTATTTACGAAAACAACAAAACTAGTTTTTCCATCCTTGCGCAGGAGCCATGTTAATTTTTTCTGTAATGTTCCATATGTAGTGTAAATTGCGAACCAAAATCTGACCGCCATTAAAGCTCTATGTAAATTGTAAACCAAGGCCCATGACCGCTAACTTTTGTGCACCCATTCTGACGATATTAAAAAATAAACAATATGAAGAAATAATGATTAAAATAATGTAAAACAATTTCAAGCAACGTATTCACGAAAACAACAAAACTAGTTTGTCATCCTTGCGCAGGGGCCATGTTAATTTTTTTTGTAATGTTCCAAACGTTGAATTCCCGCAGATGTTCAGAGAAGTGGGTTCGGAATTTACATATAGCAGTCATGGGTCTTGGTTCGCAATTTACATACAGAGTTTTAATGGTGGTCTGATTTTGGTTCGCAATTTACACGCTCTAGTTTGCAATTTACATACCACCTTCCACTTCATTATCAGTAATAAATTCCCGAACAGTCGGCAGTTCTCACAGACACCATTTAAAAGTATATCAGTGTCGTTAATACTGCAAAATGTCTGTGATTAGGAGATGCCAATCGTGTTTGTTGTTGTAAACGAAATATGTACAATCATTTAGTTGTTATCGTGTTTGTTGTTTATAACAAAGTACAATAATTTAGTTGTTAATCCTCATTATGATCAGTGCTCGAAATGGGCCGGTATACGCCGGTATGGCATACCGGCACTTCTGTTTTCCTAGTATTTCATACCGGCACTTTTTTTGCCTGGAATTCACATACGGGCACTAATTTTAATAGTGGAAAATGCGAACATCTTTTTTTTTTTTTTGACATACGAGTGCGCAGTCTTAAACATAAAAACTTTGTGTCTCGCGCCTTTGAGAAATAGCTGTGTGGGAACCGTTCAAGGATAGGGGAGTGTTGTACACATGAGCTATAAGTTCAGTCCTTCAAAAGGTGGAATGAAGCTACCTACCCATAGCGTTTGATCATATTTTTTTCCCCAAGCCCCAGATCATCCCCTTAAATATGTCTGCAATTTTTATTTTATCATTAATTTGATATATTCAATTTGAACAACTTCTTCATAGAATGTAGTATTGGGAGTAATAGATTAAATACAAATTTTCGTTTTGAAGCAATGGGCATAAACTTTTTCTACGTCGAACTTTTTTCTTACTTTTTTTGAGGGTGGTGAGATTGCTATTAATTTAAGACTGAATATTCATTCTGATTGCCGAGATTTTAATTGGCCGACTTTCTTTTCATGAAAGTCCCTATTGGAAGGGGCTGTCTTCTCGGCTAAGGACCTTAAGTTCTCAGTCCAGCTGAATCACTAATGATTGGCCGAGGTTCGGAAGTCTTGTTAATCCGTTGGCCCCGGGTTGTAGGCTCCTCGTTATAAATATGTCTAACCGCAGTCCTCGGTTTGGCATAAGTAGTGCCCGCTTGATCCACAGACGAACCAACTGAAATCGACAACCATCATTTCTGACTTATGGTGCAATAGTAATCCACGGAATTGTCCATTACATACAAGATAATAAGAATCGGGTAGATTACACCAGAATGATAACAAAAATGAATTCTAAGTTCGTTTTAATGGTTTAAAATAATAAAGTAAACAGACAGCAAGCTTTCACCACTCACGGGTGGTTTCATCAGCCATAACTGAGATAAAAAAAAAAAAAACATCGTAAACAAACAAACAGAAAGTTAAGAAATTCTGAGTAATTCAAACTTAAATATATAATCAAAGTTGATTAACGTTTATGTCATGTCTCGTGAAATCATCAAACATGGTAGATATGTCTCATGCAGAACCCATAAGCTAGCATGGGGTGCATGAGACATATCTACCATGTTTGATGATTTCACGAGACATGACATAAACGTTAATCAACTTTGATTATATATTTAAGTTTGAATTACTCAGAATTTCTTTACTTTCTGTGTGTTGTTTACGGTGTTTATCTCATATATGCCTGATGAAGCCACCCGTGAGTGGTGAAAGCTTGCTGTCTGTTTACTTTATTATTTTACACCATTAAAACATATTTAGAATTCATTTTTGTTGTCTATTACATTTTCACACAAAGTAGTTTTTCTTCCAGGGATTTTTTTTTTTTTTTAGTGTTTCAGGTTTCGAGATGTTTTGGCGACGGTATTTTTTTCAGGATGACTTTTAGCTAAATATGAGCATACCAACACTTAAAAGTTGTCATTTCGAGTACTGATTATGGTCTGAATAAAGTGACATGTGTATTATACGCACCAGTTAAAAATACGAATACGAACCAGTGTCTCTCCATTAGTCTCACTTCCGATGCTTCGAAACCTGCGGTCGGACCATGACAAAGAGGAATGTTGTATCCCTCAAGGGTCTGCTGATGTCTGACTGCACGCCGCATGCTTCTGAAGCTACACGGTGAAAGGAGGGAATAGACAGGATATCTTGACAGGAAGGGGGAAGAAAAATTAGAGTTGAAGGAATATACGCCTAGGCGTTCGGAAAGGAAATTGCAAACTTCTGTAGGGGGGCATCAGCACGCGTTCATGGCGCCAAGGTACGAAGCTGCCACTCTACTTTCTGAGAAAAGATACACCACTGTGGGATGCAAACAAAAGTCGACATGTTTTGATAATTTGGTGCAATCTTGGAGCAACCTCGCACCATGGCACGTTGTTGGGTTTTGTTTGCACCACACAAATGGTGTATCATTTTTCAGAAATTGGTGCAGCAGGTGCAGTACCACTTTCTGGTGCAGCTTTCCACAAAATTTTTAACAGTGTAGTTTGGCTTATCTTCTCAGGATGTACGAAGAGTATTATTTATCATCCGCTATGCATTCATGTTAATGTTAGTGGTGCAAGTGTTAGTGCCAGCGCAGCAGCCGGCGCTAAGATGCTAGTGCTGCAGGTGCTTGATACCGGGAACAGCATCCAATAGAGTATGACTGTATCAAGTTCCGTGACCCACAGTGTGCGTCTTATTGGAATATCGAGGTTGTAGGAACATGCACTAACTACCAAAAGAGTACGGCCACGAGTCCCAACCAGTTAAAATTAATTCTTAGTTAAAGACAAATCTAGTGGTTACTAATTGGGAGTGGCTTTCAATTCCAGTGTCAAATAGCAATTGGAGAGACTTTGTCCGGAACGCCTTAACATTGCTAAACCATTTGTTCCGTTACTTAATCTCTTGTTGAATCAATTTCGCAGTTGATATACCAAATTGACGTCGTGGGCCGCATGCCACCATTGGCCACCAACCACTTGACGGAGCATTTGTTATTCAATACTATGTTGGTGTATCGTTTCTTCCACGTAAATAAGTGACGTTTTAACAGTTCTTGTCACCTTAAACAAGTTTTCGTAGATCGCGCCTTTTTCTTTTTCGTGCTCGCTGGAGATTTTAAAATTCGTGCTGATTGTTGATTGCCTGCAACATCTGGTATTACGAAGCGTGATGCGTAAATTGTGATACGGTTTAACAACGGGTGTGATTAATTGCCCTAACAAGGGCGTGTCTCTCTCTCTCTCTTTCTTTCTTTTTTTCTCTGCTTCTGCTGTTGACATCGTGATTGCCGAAGCTGGTAATGCCTTAATGAAAGCTTTTTATGCGTTGTTAAAGGAGTCATGAACTCTCCATTTTCCAGTTTCTGCGATGAGTCTCCAGTGAAAGTGTAATAATACGTTCACGAGCAGACTTGCTGATCTAATCAAGCGAAGTGAAAAACCTTACTGGGTGCGGATCGCAACGCCCAGCTTTCAGCTCGATTAGTCCGCCAGATTTACTTCACTTATTTTACTATTTTCACAAAGTCAGCTACAGTTTAAGAGACGGGGAGGATAAGGAACCTGTATTTTTTGCAGTTTTAGAATAAAGGGCACGATGCCATGATGGATTTTAGAATCGAATGGAAAAAAATTCCCAATTACTACATAGATGTTTTGTACAATTTAAACGCTTTTACTGTTGCACTGAGCTCTACTAGGTGGCCTGGGTGTATCCCCCCCTCTCCCAACTACATCGTTATTTTCAAGGAAGGAGCTGCAAAAATTCATTTTAGGCCGAATGGCGTTAAGCGTGAGGGAGATTTCTGTGCCCCAACCTGCTAATGGATAAGTGCAAAAGTCCACCCCATTTAAGGTTGTCCGGTAAGGAAGCTTTGTGTTAGGCTTCCAAAGCACAGAACTGGTCGCAGCATCTTGCAGTTTGCTGTGTAGAGCACTGATATGATAAAAACATCAGTTTTGGTAGTTGCAATTCATTTATGGTATCAACATGAGTTTTGAAAAAGTGTACATTCGTCACTGTTTGCTTTTTGCATTGGATAGAAAAAGTACGGCAGCCGAGGCACATGGGGCCATTGTGCACTGTATATCGGACAGACGCTGTAAGTGGAGTAAACATTCCGAGATTGGCTATCGAAGTGTCGTTAGACTGACATAGTACACGATTGGTATGTAGATTAGTCACCCACCTAAACCAATCGCAGTGCACGGTTAAATAACGTTCGCTGACTTTCGATATGCAAATATCTCGCAGATCTATAAAAACAGATTTACCTTACTACCCTAAGTGTCTTATTCCATTTTATTTGCAATCCCCTTGAGAAGAGTTGTTGTCATTGGTGATCAGAAACGTAATATGGAACAAACGTCAGGTTGACCATATTTTGCAGGGTAGAATAATCGGAAGGTTCGAATCAGGACAGTCACAGACAACGGTATCCAGAGCGCTGAATGTGCCGCAAAGTATCATCTCCAGGCTTTGGAGAAGGTTCCATGACACAGGAGAAGTTACACGTCAACCAGTACAAGGTCGTCCAAGAGTCACGACCCTTCAGCAGGATCGGTTTCTTGCATTAACTGCGCGACGTCATAGGACGATGTCTGCCAGACAACTCTGTAGAACTTTCGGCCGTCTCAGGACCAAGAGTTTCAAGACAAACTGTTTACAGGAGGCTCAGTGCAACTGGTCTCTATGCCAGGCGTCCAGTAGTTTGTGTCCCGCTCACCCTTGCGAACAGGCCAGCCTGTTTAAACTGGAGTTAGGAACGACGAAACTGGACACTGAAGCAGTGGATCAATGTGCTATTCACTGATGTGTCCAGATTCAATTTACAGATTGATTCTCGTCGAACCGCTCTTTGGAGAGAATGACGAATCCATTACAATCCCAATAACATCAGGGAAAGGGACCAATTTGGTGGCGGTGAAGTCATGGCATGGACAGGCATCATGTTGAATTGGCGCACGGAGCACCACCACTTCGACAAAGGTACTGTAAGGGCGAAAAGTAATAATGAGATGCATATCAATTAAGATATGATCTAGTGCTAATTTATGTACATAAAAACAAGGAAATAACTTTATTTCATTAACTGTGTGCATATACAATGCCCAAGGTCAGAAGGGCGCCAGCCTGTCTGGGAAGACTGAATACGACCTTTGTGTAAAAGAATACGACCTTTGTGTAAAGTATTGTATGTTTTGTTCTGTTTGTATAGAGTCTGGTTTCCACGTACAGAAGTCCGTTAGGTGGAAGGTGTGGTATGCCGTCGTCGGGCACGGAGACAATAAGCGAGAAAGAGCGATTTCCGAGAAGCAGGAGCGGCTGGGGTGCGGATTCGAAGTAAGGGTGCCTGCGGACAAAGGTCAGGTTCGCTCCAGGACCTGACAAGGTCAGCGCCTTGTAGTAGGTCAGCGCCTCGTGGTAGAGGGGGCCGAAAAAAGAAGGAGGGTTCTTCTGGAGCGAGGGGGATAAGAGATAGCTTCGGAGAGAGAAGGAGGATTGCGATTGGACGGCGGGTAGACGTGCGGCGTCTATGCTCCAAGGAACGCAGTTCCTGTTATTTACGTGAAGATGGAGGCTTCGGGAGAAAGTGAAAAGGATTTGCAACGAGTGTCTGGAAGACGGATAGACGGTGGAGATTTTATGCTCCGAGGAACGCAGTTCCTAGTTTTTAGCGTTAAACAGAGTGTTTCGAATTAGGACGGCGGGTAGACGTGCTGCGTCTATGCTCCAAGGAACGCAGTTCCTGTTATTTACGTGAAGATGGAGGCTTCGGGAGAAAGTGAAAAGGATTTGCAACGAGTGTCTGTAAGACGGATAGACGGTGGAGATTTTATGCTCCGAGGAACGCAGTTCCTAGTTTTTAGCGTTAAACAGAGTGTTTCGAATTAGGACGGCGGGTAGACGTGCTGCGTCTATGCTCCAAGGAACGCAGTTCCTGTTATTTACGTGAAGATGGAGGCTTCGGGAGAAAGTGAAAAGGATTTGCAACGAGTGTCTGGAAGACGGATAGACGGTGGAGATTTTATGCTCCGAGGAACGCAGTTCCTAGTTTTTAGCGTTAAACAGAGTGTTTCGAATTAGGACGGCGGGTAGACGTGCTGCGTCTATGCTCCAAGGAACGCAGTTCCTGTTATTTACGTGAAGATGGAG
Source organism: Macrothele yani (assembly GCA_039090855.1). NCBI lineage: Eukaryota > Metazoa > Arthropoda > Arachnida > Araneae > Macrothelidae > Macrothele > Macrothele yani. The sequence continues at coordinate 95,690,624 of CM076993.1, forward strand.
GCTTCGGGAGAAAGTGAAAAGGATTTGCAACGAGTGTCTGGAAGACGGATAGACGGTGGAGATTTTATGCTCCGAGGAACGCAGTTCCTGGTTTTTAGCGTTAAACAGAGTGTTTCGAATTACAGAGTGGAGTCGGAACGACTCGGACATAGAGTGGCGTTAGGGCAACGGATTTGAGATTGAACAATTCGTGACGGACGACGCATGCCACGGGTTCGTCGACGCGGACATTGGCACCGGAACCAGGCTCTCACTAGTACTTTGATTCATTAAATTTATTATCTTTCTTATTCACGAAGTATTTATTGAAGTTGATGAAGTGCCTTACAGTAGCCATTCTCTTCCTTCCTTGATTCGCGAATAATTACACAAAAAGGCGGAGGAAGAGAGGCCTGGATGGTAAATTTATTATTAATAAATTACGAGAGTGAGAACCTCAGATTATTTGCTGTAGGGGAAGTTGTTAAATTAACTCACGGACGCCTATCGGAAAGAAGGCGGGACTTAGCACGAAAGTCTATGTCTCACCCCTACAGGTACCATTAATGCGCTGAGGTACACAGACGAGATACTGGAACCTCATGTGAGACTTTTCAGAGGTTCCGTGAGCCCAGAGCTGGTATTCATGGACGATAATGTACGACCCCACGCAGAGCTCAGCTGGTGGATGGCTTTCTCCAAAGTGAAGATATCTAGCACATGGAGTGGCCAGCAAGGTCTCCGGATATGAATCCGATAGAGAATTTATGGGATGCGCTAGGGAGGCGAATTGCATCCCGCCAGCCTCCATCAAGGACCATTCCGGAGCTCCGAACTGCATTTCGTCAAGAGTGGGAGGTGTTACCTACAGAGTTCATGGAGAACCTTATAAGCAGCATGAGAAATGGCTGCAAGGGGTCACCATATCCCTTATTAATCACAGTGCACCAGCCTTTTCTCAATTTTATGTACTCAACACGAAAATCACTGTTGTTGAGTTTTGTAAATTTGCATAAATAATGCAATAAACTTTGTTTCGTAACTTGTTTTGTCTGCTGTTGTACTTGCAATATATTATTACACAAGCATATCCAGTTTCTTGCCTTTCCGACGATTAGTTCTTGAAATATTCACAGGTATATTGATTATTGCTTAACTTTTGGATATGAGTACGGATTTGGCGCAATCAGTAGAGAACATGGAGAGTTGCAATAAAAAGTTCAGGCCAACTGTGAACCTTCAGAGATATCTTTAGTCCCAAGTAGACGTAGTAATGTACCACTTCCAATTTTATTTCATCTACGCGTACATTTCTTTTCTAGTCGAAGTGTTTACCTCTGATACCAACTCATTTGTTTCACTCATGAATCATGGTCTGTCCAATATATTGTTTTTAATGGTTAAAAGGAACAAAAACAAAAAATGAAACAAAGATGGGTTTTAATTTTACTTGAGATAAAACATTTTTTACCACCCGATAGTGCAGTGATCTAAGGGCTAGATCACCGTTCGTCGGAGTGGACCCGGTTTCGAGTCTTGGATGAAATCTGAGTGGTGTACTTTACGGCACTGGCTTTCCTCCTCTCCCTAGAACCAGTGGCCCTGAATTAGGAACGGGCGACTGCTTATTGTCCTTAGAGTTCCTCACGGTGGTTGTTAAACCCCGAAACAACAACAAAAGTAGCTCAGTTCTGATTGTGCCGTCATTTTGGAACGTAGGACTACGACTTGCAGATCGCATAGTTGAAATGAGATAGTAGAGTATGCCGTTTCAAAGCGTTTATTTAATTTGTTATAGCCAACGCAGGTCTATATACGAAAAGTATTGGGTTGAGGCATAATTTCATGCCGTTTTTTTCACCGCATTACAGGAATGTATTACATCAGAAGGGAAAACGGAATCAATCAACTATGTACCCCCCCTTCCCTATTGTTTACGATGATGTCCCAACGTCTGGATAGGTTTGTAATGAATGCCATTCTTGAAAAAACGTGCAGGTTTTGTTGCGAAGAAATCACCAAGCAAATTCTGGAGATCAATATCATTGTTGAACGTTCTGCCGCGGAGTGCATTCGATAGCGATCGGAACAGGTGATAGTCTGAAGGGGCGACATCTGGGGAACAGGCCGGATGTGGAAGGATCTCTCATTTCATGGCCTGAATGGCCATTTTGGTCATGTGTTTGCACTGTGAGGGCGTGCGTTATCATGTTGGAGAAGGACATCATGGAGCCGATGTGGCCGTTTCTGCTGAATTGCTCCCTCCACACGGCACAGTTTCTCACAATAGAGTGCACCGTTGATAGTCAGATTCCTCGGCAGCATTCCCCAGTGAATAATGCCTTCCATGTCCTACCAGACACACAACATGATCTTCGTAGGTTGAAGGTCATGTTTTGGACGTGATTTGGGCGTCTTGTTTAGTCTTAACCATTCCCTCTGATGCCTGAAATTCACGTACAGGCACCACTTTTCATCTCCAGTAACTACGTCACAGAAAAGGTTTGTGTTGCTGAGAACATTCGCGATAACGGGCGAGCAAGGAACCACATATCGCAACACGCTGGTTCTTGTTGTCCTCGGTGAGAGTGTGAGGCACGCATGACCCCAATTTCTGGATCTTTCCCATACGTTCCAGGTGCGCACCACGGTGGCCTGAACACAGTCCATCTCAGTGGCCAATTCGCGTGTGGTTTGACGCGGATATAAGTGGATGAGATGGTTCAAACGATCCTCATCAAAGTGAGATGGACGACCTGAGCGTGGAGAGTTGTTGAGGTCAAAATTGCCACCTCGGAACCGCTCAAACCATTTGCGGGCTGTCTTCAGAACAATAGCATCCTCCCCATACACAACACAAATTTGTCGAGTAGTTTCGGCGGCTGTGGATCCCTTGATAAACTATTAGAGGAGCAGATGTCGGAAATGTTCATTCCTCTCTACTTGACTCTCCATACTTCCGGACCTGAAAACCAAAAAACCATCAGTCAAAATCACACAACGCAATATGATTTACATACACGATATTACTGGCTACATTTTGATGTACAACTGGCCATCTGCACCGTCACTACTGACCTGGGAAACACTCGTGAAATAAAACGGCATGAACTTATGCATCAACCCAATAGCTTACATAATTTTTACAAATAATGCTGGATACATTGCGAACACAAAGGAGATACGTACACGAATTACCCAACATGGTGCTGTCTTCTTGGGCTTCTTACATTACTCATCATTTGCATTGCCTCTCGTTTTGATTTTCTCCACTTTTGCTTGCGTTCATTCTGCGAATTCCGTGTCATTGTCGAAAATGTTAACCCGTTTACGCGGAAACAATTTGTAAAAAAATTAGTTTAAACTATTGGGATATGTTTTTTTTAAATATTTGAATAGATCTCGTCATGAGCTTTAAAACGGTACCACGCACAGTCGTTTTGCACTCACGGTTGTCCAGATAAACCGCAATATTTTCAAAAGTGTTCACCGGTTCACAAGAAAACAATTTTTAAAATTTCAGTTCAAACCACTGCGAAATGTTCTTCGTATATTTAAATAGATCTCGTCGAGAGCTTTAAAACGATACCATGAACAGTCGAGTTGCGCCGACGGTTGCCGAGATAGACTGAGTCAAACGCGGCGGCACACCAAGAAATATTGCATCATCTCCCCTGCGCACAGGGAGCGAGGGGAGTGTCGCACACGATGTATTGCACAGTACTCGAATTGGACTCCATGCTGTTTACGAATATGCTAACACGATTAGTGTGCGGCACGTATTTCTAACGCTGTAATGATTTAAATTTGGACCTATTTCTGTCACAGGCTGTCGGCCGTAAGTCGCCCCATACTATTCGCCGAGTTAGACATAGTCCTACATCAAAAAATGTAGATCCGTTTTAAAGAACTGGAGCTACAATCGGATATATATGGTGGAATCTGAAACGGGGAGGGGAGTTAAATCTTAGGCCAAACAACTTTGCAGAGGTAATTTGTGTTCTTACCTAGCTCCGTTCTGCATTTGTACCCTCGAATATTTGGACGTTTGCACTATAGTTTGTTGTGTATTATCTATGTTCATCTTCAGTTTAGGGCATTAATAACCGCACATCTCTGCACTGAATCAAAATTGTTATCCTGGGCATAGCGGTAGTTCATAAAATGTGTATATATTGGGTTGGCTAAAAAAATTGCGTTTGTCCCCTGTGTAAATAAGAAGCGAATTTTTAATGGGAAACAGAAACTTTAGTCAGCAACATATTGTCCATTTTGTTCGATAACCTTTTGCCATCTCGCAGGCAAGTTCATGATTCCGCGCTCAAAAAAGTTTTTGTTTTTTATACGAACGAAACAAATGGTAGTCCGATGGTGCCAGGTCTGGCGAATATGGTGGATGTGGTAACACATCACATCCAAGCTGCAACAATTTTTGACGAGTGACTAAACTTGTATGTGGTCTTGCGTTATCACGGTGAAACACAACACCTTTGTGATTCACCAATTCTGGATGTTTCTGTTTGACTGCATCCCTTAATTTATTCAGCTGACGACAGTACACGTCCGAATTAATGGTTTGGTTCTTCCTTGGGAGCAATTCAAAATACATAATACCTTTGAAATCCCACCAGACTGACAGCATAACCTTCCTTTGATACATATCTGCGTTTGAAGTGCTTTGAGAAGGTTCATCACGCTTGCTCCACAATCTTTTTCCTTCGACGTTGTTGCAGACGATCCATTTTTCGTCGCCTGTCATCATACGTTTCAAAAATGGTTTGTTTTCTTCACGTTTCAAGAGCGAATCGCAGATGTCAACACTCTTAGTGAGATAAATTTTTTTGAGCTTATGTGGTACCTACATATCGAGCTTACTAACGTATCCTAGTTGTTTTAAATGGTTTTCAGCGCTCGATTTCGATATGTTCAGATTCTCAGCAATCTCTCGTGTCGTTAAACGCCGATTGGATTCGATCATTGCCTTTATTTTGTCGTCATCAACTTCGATTGGCCTTCCTAAGCGTGGTGCATCATTCACATCAAAATTTCCTGACCGAAATTTCGCAAACCAACTTTGACACTGCCGTAGTTTAAGGCATCTTCACCATACACATGACATAACTTTTTATGAGCTTGCACATTGTTTTTTCGCTTTCGGAAGTAATACAGCAAAACATGACAAAAATGTTCCTTTTGATTGCCCATTTTGAAATCGACGCCAAAAAAACACTTGTTAACGAAATTGGGCACTTTCTGTTCCTAAAACAAGCTTGAACTGTCAGCTGTCACGTTACATAATGAACTTGAGGTTTCAAATGAAGTTAGTTACATTTCAAGACATGTTTCGTCACCTATGTGTAAAAAACGCAATGATTTTTTGGCCAACCCAACAGATACATATTTTTCCAGTAATTCTTTCGTATACCCAAAGAGATGCTGAAATTATTGGGAAGTTCAAAACAAAGGTGTTGAAAGTAATGATTAAAATTTTCAACACTTCTTGTTTCGGGATGCCTTGCTTGTGTGTATGCATAACAGTTTAATTCAGGTACAATAGAACTTCTTTTAAGAAATCATTGCAGCAAAATTTCTGAAGATACTTGAGCATGCCTGTCAACAAGGCATCTCCCAAAGTTTTGATTTTACTGTGTATTCTGACTCAACGTTCGTTTTCATGTTTCTCTCATATACGTTATGTGGTGAAAAGCGTGACCATATGCTTTCTTGTGCTACACCCACGTGCTGATTAGCATGCATCTCCATCCACTGCGTTTAAAATGAGCACCATCAGTGTCACGGATATTGCGTAGAATTGACAAGTTAAGCAGTGATGGCTAACAGCGGTGAAACGGCTTTTCTGTTCCAGTATTATGTCTGCGGTTGATAAGCAAGAAAGAGCTAGATGACATGTAGAGGTAGCTAAATCTCGTAGGACGCGGGGGTTAGAGGGAGAGAATCCTGCTAACTTCTGGTAGAAAATGATGAGATTACGATCAAGAAAAGTAATGGCGTATTCGGTGTCGTATTGAATCCTCATTTAGACGCTGCAGATTGCGTACTTAATGATGTATTAATTTTCAATGAAACTTAGTGGACAGAGGGAGAATTCTTCGAGAAGAAATAAAGCTACGGTAATTTTCTGTGTAAATACAAGCCACCGTACATTTTCCGAATTTCCCAACTTTGTAATTTCTGTTTTAAAATGTTATAGTGAAAATTTATCGGTGCATCTTATTTGGACTGACATCGTCACGCGATAGAAGAATGCCTGTGCTTTGTGGTGATGTGCATTGGTGAACTTGGTCGCGATGTAAAGAGTTTCTTTATTTCTATAGTGTAAATAAGCAACATTTATTCACAATTAAATATCTTATTTTAAGATCCACTATACTTTGGCTAAGCGTTTGGCTCGGCTTCATCATGACAAATGGAACGTAAACATTCAAATCATTGTGACATGATCAGCGTTCTGACGGTAATGGATTTTGGTGAGTTGTTTCCACGCGCTTGAAAGAAATGGGGTAGACGTCATGTCCTGACAAGCCGTGAAGAGTTGCAGTATATGTTGAAAGCTTCTAATATATTAAGCTTGATTGTTGATTCAGGTTTATCAATAAGTAAGAGTTTTCAAACAAAAAAATTATGGTTATTTTCTTGACAGCGTTGGGCTACAGACGACTTCTTCAGTTCATAGTTCTGTACGTAAGTCTTCTGTTCGTTCACACGGGAATTTAAAGCCTTGCGGGTCTGTCCTCTATATGAAAGTCCATTTTCATAGGGGATCTGATAAATTCAACTGGAATTTTTCTTCGAGCGTAATTATTAGAAGCTTTCCATGTGTACCACAACTATTCACGGCTTGTCAACGACATGACATCTACTCCACTTCTTTCAAGCGCGTGGAAACAACTCGCCAAAGTCCGTGACCGTCAGAACGCTGATGACGTCCATAATGATTTGAATGTTTACGCTCCATTTGTCCTCATGAAACCGAACCAAACGCTCAGCGAAACTGTAGTAGATCTTTAAATAAAATATTTAATTGTGAATAAACGTTGCTTATTTGTACTATTTCAACATTACAAGTATTGTAGTCATAAAATATATTTCTTCATTTCTGCTAAATATGATTTTGTAGAAAATTGCCAGCGCAAAGTGCGTGTTCAGGTTTTGCTCAAAAGCTGCTTAACAGTCTGCATAGTTATATAAACGGAAGGCGGGTACTTGGCGCTTCTCGTTATGAAGGAGTGGGGCATTTCCCGTAACACCCGGAATCTCGCAGTTCTGTCTTTCCAAGCTGAGGTTTCGTGTAGTGTCGGTCGCGCGATGATTTCTTTTCACGAGAAGAGGCTCTCATTTTTGCTTTACGGGTGCAGTTTTGTTTTTGTTTTTTTGGCATGTTGTGTAGTGTATTTCCTTGCGCCAGTGTGCTTTCCTGTATGCTTGACTTTCTTTGTTGTAATGTTGTCAAACATGAATTTACGATAGTGACAAATAATTCCATGACTATTTTATTACTATCTTAAGTTCATGCTCGTTATCCAGAATGAAAGAAAACGGCAGGCTTGCGGAAACGTACTGAAGTGACGTCAAAAATGCTACCAGGTGGACGACAGGTTGGGCATAATTACGACTGAACACGACCACAAACGTATGGTAGTCATATTAGTGATGAATGTAACCCTTTGCGAGTTTTCCTCCAAAATAAAGGTGTTGCGGAAGAACACAGAAAACCCATGAAAACAAAACAGGTGAAGGAGGTATATAAAAAAAAAAGGTGGGACGTGCAAACGTGCGGCTGAGGAACTTTCGTACAAGTTTGTTGTCCTCAGTAGCATCACATATGCAAAATTCAAAGGGATGAGAAAGAAAAATATCAAAGACATTGGAAGAGAATAGACTGGCAAAATGCATGCTGCTTCCGGCATACATTGAGAGCCGCCATTGTCGGGAGTAACTAGTGTGTTGACGTGTTTGCACGAGTATTTCAGTTCTAAGTGTTTAAGATTTTTATATATCTTTAAAATTTAAGTGTATGTGACGCAAAATTTTCCTGTTAGTAGTTTTCTTTCTTCCTCCTTTTTTTTTTTTTTTTTTTTTTTTTTATCTGCTTTGGGTATATGGCCGGCGGCGATATAGCCTTGTATTTTCCTGCTTACTGGTGTTGTTTGTTTTTTCGCTGATATGAGCACTTGCTAAGTACAATTTGATGTGGAAAGTTCTCGGGTCATACGCGAACATTCTTTCTGCATAATTTTTTGCAGTATGTTATGAATTGAATCAAACATGCTTGCTTTCCAATAGGCATCTGATCACTGCCAACTCGCCCCATTCATAGATCGCGCTGCACGTTCAATTGGTCTCCGTCGTTTCAGAACCGCTAGCATTACTTTTGCCAGTCTATGCTACTCCAGTGTCTGTGAAAAATATTTAACTTGTCCGATCCGTAGACAGCCGCAGCTGAAATATCATGTGTTGAGTGATTAGTGATATGTCGAACGAGCTAATGTACAATGTCAGTTGCTTACGAGCCGTTCCTTGATGGGGAAAAATAATTTTTTTAATACGGCCAGTTCATTTGATGAACTCTCATTAGCATTGTTTTGAACGGAATCAAAAACCAATTAATTGTGTAATAGCTTCGAATGCAGTTGGTTTCAAAAAACGAATAATTCGTGTAACGAAAATCGACTCTTTCGTGAAATAAAATTTACAATGGAGCGCAGAGTCACAGGGGAAGTGGGTTGAATCGCTATATAAAACGTGATGAAATAATGAGTAACAATGAAATGAACTATCGTTGCACCACTTCATAAGACAGCATTCGAAAATCAGATTTGAACAATAGTTTTGACTACTTCCGTTACCTATTTTCGTTACACCTAAATGTTTTTACTTGGGGTTTATTTTACTACTCACCCACCCACCCCTGAAAATAGTCAAATCATGTTCTGGGGAACGCAAATGCGCATTTCTGTTCAAATCTCGGAATCGATGTTTTTTTGTTTTTTTTTCTTTTTGCCATTCCGACTTTCGCATTTTACTTTCACATTTTACTTCATTTATACTTTTTGTACATTAGCATGAAAAAATGAACAAAAAAGGGTGGGGGGCATGCGCAACACAAATGGTTATTTTTCATGGATAGTGATCAAAGTGAGGGGGCGCCCCCAAAAATCGGTGCTGTCTGTAGGCCCCCGGTAAGTCCACCACAACGTTTGTTGCTAGTAAACATGTCTGGAAGTGACCTTGAATACTTTTTCAGTGCTGTCCGTCGTTTCTAGAAAATATCTTCCCCAATTGTGAAAACTGCGTCCTGTATAACCTTTGCATGAATATTTTGACAGTTATTTAAAGGGGTTGCTTGCGCCTTGAAGTGACTACAGAAATTTGTAGATTACAACCTACTGTCATTTTTAGGAATTTCAGGATAAAAATGGACGATGTTGATTTGCGGTTACTCAAATATTTGTGAATAAAACAAAACACAGCAGCTTTTAATTTCTTCGGTTACTTGTATTTATTGACGTAATGTGGGCATGTTAATCGAAAGGCGATGTTGCCCAGTACTTAGTGTTGTAAAGGATAATAGCGCAGCGTTCTTGGCTGGATGCTGTAAGCCTTTTCTTTTATTACTTGTGCACTACCCCCCCCCCCTCTTTATTGTCGTTTTATCAGAAGGTCGTCAAGGCCGTCAACTTTCACGAAACTTTGTCGTTTTACCCCAGTCTTCCTTTCGTACCTCGTTCATATTTTCTCGAAAGAGATAAAAGTGTTACAGACAGAATCACAGTACTGTATATATAGATCGCGCGCGCACACGAAATTTTACGCAGTAAAATGATATCGACATCGTTATGGTTGTAGATAAGTAGAAAAAGTGATTTTAAAACTGTTGTGGGAGAGAAATTTTCCAATTTTGCAAAGTGCACGAATGTGAAACTTTTCTCTTGCAACGTTGTTGGCGTGCATATTTTCCTTACTATGATGTTCAGCGGTAGACGTCAGCAGGGTTTTAACGATACGTTGGCACCGAGCGGTTTTGTCGCAGATAGAGATAGGAATGAGTTACGGAGGGAAAAAAGAGCAGGCTTGAAAATAATGTTTGATATAAATTAGTACTGGGGGTTTAAAGGAAATTTGCCTGATATTTCTTCAGTAGTAGTGCATCTTCTTATCTGCAAATTCGGTCGCGTGTTAAGGCAGGGAATAGTTGTCGCGCTGTTCTTAGTGGAGATTGGAGTTCTAGTTCGGGTCCCATGTTCTTAGTGGAGATTGGAGTTCTAGTTCGGGTCCCATGTCCTTAGTGGAGATTGGAGTTCTAGTTCGGGTCCCATGTTCTTAGTGGAGATTGGAGTTCTAGTTCGGGTCCCATGTCCTTAGTGGAGATTGGAGTTCTAGTTCGAGTTCCAAATTAGGGACTGATATTCTACGAACGTGTTGTGTTACCGCGGGGCCCATTGATTTCAGCGAAAGTTAGTATTAATGATCTTTTTTAATGTCATCTTGTAAGTTAAAATAATTTAATTTTTTCATTAGTATTTTTGAGGAGGTATTGGGATGGCCCCTTTATTAGTTTTCAGCCAACGTTAATGAGGGAGTGGACATGGCCACTCCTTGCTATGCTTCCAATGGTCGGAGAAAATGCTATTACAGGCCGTTTCCCTGCATAATTGGCTGTTCTGAATTTCGGTTTGGAAATGACTTCATTGCTCTAGAAATGGGTTTATTGCATCAGCGTTCATGTACCAAAATATTCTGGCATATAGATTTTTCTTACAATTTTAGATTTTTATGTGGGTTTTCTCACGAGGAGGGTACAAGTTGCGATAATGAGGATTCAACGACTGTCCAGATAGTTTGGGGAGTGGGGTGGATTGTACGTGTGTGTGTGTGTGGGGGGGGGGGCAGCATACCCAGAATTTTTTGGCTGGTGAATGAGAAAGGATAACCCAAGTGCCCCCCACCTCTCTCTCTCTCTCTCTCTCTCTCTCTCTCTCTCTCTCTCTCTCTCTCTCTCTCTCTCTCTCTCTCTCTCTCTCTGTCTCTCTCTCTCTGTTTCTCTCTCTCTCTTTTCAAGATGAAGGCCCAGAATGTCCGATGCCGAGATGGGAGATCGAGACAGAAATGTGAAAGGGAGAACTTGCACCGAGAAAACCACCAGTTTGGATAAGTGGGAACAGTTCAATATGTAAACAATAAAAAGAGTAGTACAGATATATACAGCAGATTTCGGTTGATTGGAACAACCGAAATCCACTGCATATATTTATATGTGTATACAGTAGATTTCGGTATATCGGGGTTAAAACACTTTAGCCCGATTAAGCGGCTTCCCCAATTAGGCGAAACTTTATCCCAAACAGCTCATTTGAGATGTTCTTCAAGAATTGTTCCAAAAAAAAAAAAAAAAAAAAAAAAAACGGCGCCCCGATTAACCGACGGCCCGATTATCCGGGATCAATTGTAATATAGAAAAGGACAAGCGAATCCGTAATCATTCCCATACTGCCTTAAATAAAGAGCACCATTACAGAAGAGAGAGTTATCATTTAGCAAGTGTTTCGTCATTTCATCATCGGGGAATAAATATAGAAAGAAATGCAGTTGAACAACTCATAGAGTGTGTAAGCAGTCGCTCGTTTCTAGTTTGGAACCGATGGTTCCAGGGGAAGGTACAGAGCCAACGCCTTAAGACAATCACACCACCCATGCTTCATCCGGTACTCGAACCCGTGTCCAACTCGGAAAAATGCTGAGAAGCCAGCGCCTTATACCTCTAGGCCATCAGGACGGCACAAACCTGATTTCTTGTGTGAATTCACTCAGCACTGTTTGGGATTACGAGTGTGAATGTCCGCTTTTCCCGGGATTCGAAGACAAATGGTCAGATGCCAGTGTACACGTCAGTTTTTTTCCATCTCGGACAAATGGTCAGAAGCCAGTGCCTCGGACCATTCGGCCACCAGGGATTCGGCGGGATTTCCTGTTAAGTATCTCGTGACTGTGGAATACCTGAAATGTTTTATAAGTTTTCTTCTGACACACCCAACTGATGACGAATGCAACTGAATATCGTTTATCTTTTTAAAGTGTCTGATGTGCGATACTGCGACTCACAAAACAGTTTTTAATGGAGAAAACTGGAAAACCTTGGTTATTCAGACTTCCATTTGATACATTACCTTGTTTTTCCATATCCATTTTCTAGAAACAGCGATGTAGTGATAATACATGTGTAAATGAGCTTTACGTTGTGCGAAAGCGAACAACTGGAGAAATGGCACAGTTTGTTGAGTCTTCATGCTTAACATTATATTACACAGCATTCGAAAAAAAAAAAAAAAAGAAATTTCCAATCCATCTTGCAGAGAGGAGAGAGAGAGAGAGAGAGAGAGAGAGAGAGAGAGAGAGAGAGAGATAGAGAGATAGATAGATAGATAGATAGATAGATAGATAGATAGATAGATATCGTGAAATAGAAAATATTTTTATCTGTCACCTAAACGGAAAGGTGTGCTTCAGGTGAAATGTCTCGAGGTTTTTGACGACGCTATAGTATGTTATGTTATCCGGCAAGAAAGAAGTTATCTAATCCATATGTCAGAACCAGAGACATCGAAACAAATAAACATTTGTGGCCGCAAGCAGGAAGCTTGTAAACCAGGAAAAGAGAAAAGTGTGATGGAAATTATAGTAAGGTTGGTGTCTGTTAAGCGCCAGCAGAACCTTTTCGAGTTCGTCCTATCAAGATCGAGATATCGTGGTCAATACAGCACGCGTTTGTGCTGGGGAAGTTATTCATCTTATTGTGTCTGTATCTGGTTAAAGAAAAGAAAAGAAAATGCATGGAATGTCATTGTCATACTGTGATCTATCCAATGCAGGAAATTTTCTAACGTATCTTAGAAGCAGTGATATCGTATGTGTACACAGATTAGAAAAGCAATAAATATAAAGCATGAATTTTTGACTCGCATCTGTGTGTGTGTGTATGTCAGACCTGCTAAAATTGGCTTAATTCTCATAGTTAAAAGTTGCGAGGACAGGAACGTCGCCAAAGGGATGGCGCCCACCCTGAAATTTTTCTTGCCCACCCAGTTCAAGATTTTGCAATTTTTCAACTTTAAAATATAATCTGATTTTGACTAGTAATATTAAGTCTCGTGATTTTCGTCTTGTAGCTAGCCCTACGTGTTTTACCTCAAGGAAGTGCGTTGTTTACTTCTCCGTAGAAGGATCATCAAAACTGAATGCACAGGGCCATGAAAATTGAGTTGTTCTTTACTCTTCCAAATTCTTAGTTTAAGTTTTGGAAAGAGTGAAGAATTACTAATTGCTCTGCTGTTTGTTTGTGCTACTGAGTAGGGATTCCAACACGGAAAGTGGAGTCTAAAGCTATATCAGAGCTCTTACGTCTGCTCCGGAGTAGTGAGGGAGCAGGACTGGCTGGTGACTGCTTTGGAGGAGGTGTGCAAGGCAAAGTCGCTGGATTGAAGGAAGGGAATTGAAGAGAGAGAGAGAGAGAGAGAGAGAGAGAGGTATGTCTGCGTGTCAACGACGTTAAAATTTTATTTAGGTAAACAGAACATTTTTATTTAAAGAAATTCTTCAAGTGCAGTACTGTTTTCATAAACAAAATGCAAAATTCAGAATCAATTAAGACTGCATTAACAGCAAGAAAAACGTTGAATGCTACATTCTGCCAACACTTTCATCTTACAACACGAACCATCTTGTTGGTTTACCAGTGGCACTTAACTAATAAGATCCAGGTGCGTGTGCATCCAGGGGAGGAGGTTGAACGAAATACTTTTTTTTTTTTTTTCTTTTCTTTCTTTAGGGTTTAACGACCACTGTGAGTAACTCAATTGGCTCTAAGCAGCTGCCCGCCCCTAATTTAGGGCCACTGACTCTAGGAAAGCCAGAGAGCCCAGTGCCGTAAGACAAACACAACATCCATGCCTCTAACGGGTATTCGAACCTGGACCCATCTCGGACGAATGATCAGGAGCCATCGCTTAGATCACTGCGCCAGCGGCGGCATGATCTTCTTTAAAATCGGTAGTAAAAAGCATTACAATTTCTTTCAGTGTTTCGTTAATGAAGTTACATCAAACCTCCCCCAGCAAAATTTGCACTTGCTCATCCTGATTTCGAAGATTAGCGACGTCCCAGTGCAATGATATCCTATAAAATCCTCCGCAGTCAATGTGCTGGATTTCTTTTATATATATATATATATATAGCTGTGCTTGGGAGAAGCTGAAGGTGAGGGGCAAAAGTAGATAATTTTGCTGTGGACGAGTATATACTTATTTTATTATTTCAGGGTTCCCACTCAACCTGGAAAACAGGGAAACCCTGGAATTCTATGGGAATTTGAAAATGGTTCCAAAAATCAGGGAAAACTCAGGGAAAATTACCCCCCTTTTTTTTGTAGAAATTAATGAATACTGACTGTATTTTGCCAAAAAAACTTATTTTTTCAAGATTTCAAACTTTTGCTTGCAATTACTGCCTGCCTAGAATTTGGTAGATCTTACTTTCAGTTATATTAAGTATTTCCTTTATTCTCTAAAAAAAGATGCAAAATTGAATTTTTAAAATTGCCAGTTATTAAGCTTTTGTTCAATTTCTGCAGGCAGTTGTTATAACATGGAATATTAGACACAATGGCTCCTGCTTGAAGAAACACTTCCACAAAGAACCAACCAAATGATGGATCAAAGTCCTATGTCTGTTGGTTCTCTTGAAACATGTTTCTTTGAACAGAGCCATTTCATCATTAAGCTTAGCTGCATTGTGTTATAGAAAAACTGACCCTATTCAACTGACAGATTTGTTCTTACGTATGACCTGTTTCTATGGGAATGTATTTACAAATTCCGTGTGGGTAGTATTCACAAAATTTCACGGAACTTTGGTACAGAAAATAATGTGCACAGTTAGTTGTTATTAATGAAAAGCAGGTAATTTTATAAAGACAAATTACGCAAAGAATTTACAAGTGTGTGCTTTCGTGAGAAAAATGAATGGAATGAAACGTAACAATTCTTTGTAACATGCCACTCTGGAAAACTTTAAAAACCACCTCGAGAACCTGGAAAAATCAGGGAATTTTTTTATTACTTTTGAATGGGAACCCTGTATTTAAAATAAGATACTATAAATTGTATATATTCGTTTATAGCTAAATGGACGAGTATATACTTATTTTTATTGTGAACTTCATTCTACTTCTAATCGAATGGGTTGCCGCAGCAGTAATTTGCGCTCTTCTTATCTGTTTACTTTCACTAGTACTTCTTCCTTTTTTTAATCGTACCGATTTTCTACGCAAATATTGTTTCGGGGTTGACGACGTTACTGAAGATACTTTTCCCGCAAACGAACAGGAGTTTGTCGTTGGTTTTTAACGATGAAATGGTAAAACACGGTAATTGTGTATGGCCAGACGTACGAAACCAGATGTTTTAGCGAGCCGCTTCCTGTTGCTTGACGCTCCGTTTGAAGATATTAAGAGGAGGAGAAAATCTGCAGACAGCCACATCCTGTTGCTGCGAATATCATCGTCCACCAGGGAAAATATATTTTCAGAGGCTTTGCATTTTCTCCGGTCATGGCAAGGAAGGAGACTAACAGTCGCAGCACCTAAAGGAAAAGGAGGAGGAGAACGCAAGACCGATGTCTTCCGGTTAAGATTCATTCCCCATTTATGCTGTCATTTTCACTAGGTGATGTAAGTTACACTCTATAGAGGAGTTTAGGAGTTATTATGACACTTTTTGGTGTGAATAAACAAATAAAGCGGCACGATTTTTTTATATTCTTTAATTTCAAGCATGAATTTCATTTTAATTAGACCGCATAATTGGGGATGCATATTTTCCTTGGCTTGACGTATTTTATAAAGCACCGTATGACTCACATTTTATGTGTTATGGTTATCTTTTATGCTCGCATTTTTTTTTCTGGTTTATGGACGTTGCATCACACGATTCAGGAAACTAAGGATGAAATGTAATTGGTGATTACTGTGCCCGCATGCTTGTCGAGTTACTGATGTATTTTGAGGAAAGCTGTTTCTTTAAAACAGTGCATTAAGGTTTTGTCATTGATTTATTTTTTGGAATAAGTTTTTTCATACTGATGTACTTTTGCTTCTGACATACAAGCATTTTCGATTTTCCATCTTGAGTGTTTGTGCATTGATCAGAAAGCTGTAATTCAGAAATATTTCTGAAGTGTACCAGAAACAGATTGACATCAACTACCAGAAACAGATTGACATCAACTACCAGAAACAGATTGACATCAACGAAGGCGCCGCCCTAGTAGTCGCGTGGTCAGAGGCACGTACTTCTGGCTAATCTCCAGATTTGCTCCGAGTTGGGTTATGAGTGGTATGTTTGGCCAACACGGCCTTGGTTTTCTCCCTTACCAGGAACTTTCTTCTGATGCCGTGCCCAAATAAAGACGTAGGCGATCCCTCATCATGAGCATATTGTCAGGTTGACGAATAATATGAGGAACGAGAATCACCAGGACGAGGTTGAATGTCTTCATCAAATGTCAAGGGGCATCCTGCAGAAAAGGCTTAATTCGTCCGGGACCGATTTTGACGATCCATCCGCGCATTTACGTTGCATTCACGGAATCCCTGGAAATCCGCGAAATGGATGGTTGGCTGTGGGATTAGAACCCGCTGCCGTCGCCTACCAGTACGACACGAATCTGGCGATTATCCAACGTGATGGGATACCTGGAACCAGTGGCCTCAAATCAGCTTAAATGCTCATTGTGGTCGTTAAACTCCCGGGAGAACAAACAACAACAAAAAATATATTCGTATAAATAAAACGTGGAGAGAGAGAGAGAGAGAGAGAGAGAGAGAGAGAGAGAGAGAGAGAGAGAGAATGAATTGTTGCATCTTTGTCAGATGGAATAATTAATTTCTTCGGTATCATTAATAACAAGTATTTAATTAAAATGTAGATTATAGCGGTGTATTGACGTTCTGTGTTCTTTTTTTGTTTCTTAAAATATGTTACCAAATTAGGCAAAGTGTGAAGTGTTGACGTCAGTATCAGGAGGGTTACGTTGTTTTAGGTGTTAAAAAGGAAGCAGTCGTATATACGACCGTCGCATTTGCGACCGGGGTTGAAATGGTAGGAAATGCGATCGGCTTAACGCGGAGGGATGGGGAAAGAAAGAAGGGAAGTCAGATGGAGGGGGAGGGAGAAGAGGGAGTGAGCTGCTGACGATGCGGTATGCCGAAACGGGTAGTATTTGCGACCATCACATGAACTACGGAAATGCGTTTTCTCTACACCGTAAAAGAAGTTGCTTTGTACCAAAGTACGTACTTTTGTACGCGACAGAACTGCAGTGTTTTGAACGCGTGTCTGAAGACTCGCGGTTTCTCCCTCATGAATTTTAAATTTCCAGAAAATATTAAATAATAATATGGCTTTGATTCATTTACCATTTTTAAGAATAGCTTATTTATGCTCTGTCTTTATTACAACCACATGATAACAATTGGTTAGAAAATGTAGAAAATATCATTCTTCAGAAAACATTCCTACCATCATTTATTGCTCTTCTAATTCCTCATAGATTAGTTTACACGTACCCAGAATTATTATTCCTAAAAAATCTACAGAAATAGCTGTTGTACATTTCAGATCTTTCATACGAACGCTCAGTATCGGACTGGCGCTCCATAAACAGTCGTGGAAGCAGATTTTTTGCGGCTCACTGTTTGCAAAAAATCTGCCTCAAACCTAAAATCAGCGGTATGCTGGCATCACCATTTCCTGTTTAATAGATATTTTAACAAAAGTCTGATAATTATTGTATTGTTTGTATTTACAAAATAAGGATTTACTCATGTTTCTGGATTGCAGCTGAAGATATCCCAAGTAAAACTTAGGTCTACATATAAAAAATAAAACACTTTCTTTTCCCAAGCAATAGCTGTAGTTGTACTTTCTCTACGACCAACTGCCGGAGATTTTATTCTATTCGTGTGCGAATTTTATTGCGATAGCTGTATTCAGAATTAATTGCAAATTTCTTCGCTTTTAGTGAGAAAGAAAATCCAAGTGTTCCCCAAATATATATATATTTTTTTCAAGACTGTGAAACACGAAGTAATAACGAAAGCATCAAAACATCGATGACAAATTTTAAAATTTCTGTTACTGCAAGAATTTCAATGGTAATTCATATATAAAGTGAGAGATATTAAAAAGTGCGAAAATTGTTTATTCAATTAATTCCTACAAACGTGATCCGCTCGGCCCTGAACCCACCTACCATTTCACTTTTCAACCCCGGTTGCATTGACCGTTGGAAGACCCCAGGTGGTCAACACCTAATCTCCCCACCTTGCCTTCCTCCTATCTTTCCCACTACTTTTTATCCCTGCCGGTCGCAAATGCGACGACACCGTTAAAAAATGTGCCTCAGTTTTATATTGTAATGATTCCCTGGTGTTCAGTGCTAGATTGGAAAGACTTCACATTGATAGGTTGCAAAGCCATGCGTAAAGGTTCAGAGATACAGTGAATACGGAAAGGTGCTTGGTTGTAAAATTTATGTGCATAGTATGTAAGAATTGCTCATTCTGTGCCAGGCTACGGAGGTCACAGTGTTGTGTGAGTTCGCTTCCAAACACCAATGTACACAGTCGTATCAGAATAATATGGCAACCCCGGAATCAGTGTACCCGCCCAAGTGCGTCACAGAGTGCACGTGACAAGGTCGACCACGCGGAGATATAAGCGGCCTGCCAGGACAGATGAGCCATAGTGCGTGACTTGAGCACAATGGGCAAAGGTAGTGATTTGACGGACATTCAAAAAGGAATGATCATCGGCTACCGCGCCA
Source organism: Macrothele yani (assembly GCA_039090855.1). Lineage (NCBI taxonomy): Eukaryota > Metazoa > Arthropoda > Arachnida > Araneae > Macrothelidae > Macrothele > Macrothele yani. The sequence continues at coordinate 95,709,500 of CM076993.1, forward strand.
TGAGTGTAAGCATCTCAGAAGCAGCAGACTTCATGGGCTGTTCGCGAGTTGCTGTGTTCCAAGAATGGACCGCTGGCACACCGAGTACCTCCCGACGTCATAACTATGAAACCCCAGAAGCCATCGACCCCAGAGGAGAACGTCGCCTCCGTCGTCTGGTAAAGCGCAATCTACGCGCAACAGGACAGCAGCTGACCACGCAAATGAACGCTGAGGCACCCAGGTACGTGTCCATTTGACGGTACAGTCCCCACTCTTCCCGTTCATTCGTGGGATGCTGCGTCCCGGACATCCCTCGTTGGTGCGTCCTGCCCACCTACCTGTTCGGACTGTCACCATACTAAGATCAATGTACTTGTATTCCTGTCGAGATTTGCGACGATATCACGAGAAAAACAATGCGGCTTTCCGCAGTTCTATAATTCTGCCTAGCTCAAAGTCTGATAACTTTACTTGCGTATTCCTTCTGTTGCGACGTGGCAGGGGTCTCTCTCTAGCAATTCTACCCTAACGGCATTCGTGCGATACGTTTATGGAAACACGTTCTTTGTAGCCTGCTTTTGTATCTACCGCGGATCAGTTAAGAAATTTGCATACGTACTGCGGCTGTAATCATTTGCATCTTCTGCCTATACCGTATAGTACAAGTTTCCGTTTGATTCGAGTCGTTCTCCGTGGTGTTACAATTTCAATAGACAGCGGTGGAATAAAAAAAGAACTTTAAAGTGCATTTGTTATATAGTGAAAGCCTCTACGATTCAAGGTATAGGCTGTAACCACACACACACACACACACACACAAAGACCTGTTGAAAAGTTGTGCTCCTCATCCAAAATTAAACATTTTACTGAAATGTACACCGCTAAAAATTGTGTGGTAGGTAGCACCAAAAGGTGGTTCTACACCAGCTGCACCACTTTCTGAGAAAAGAGACACCGATGAGCAATTCCATTATGACCACCCCCAGCCTACAAAAATAAGCGCGCCTGGAGACCGAACGGTGGCGCAGGTGAAGTTCACAGAACAGTATATATATACAACCCGAGGACCGGCTTTCGATTAGTAGAGTGTTCGGAGTCAGAATGGGAAAAGCTGCCGGTTTATCGGAGTTTGATAAAAGGCAAATTGTGATGGCACGTACGGCGCCTCGGAACTACGATATCGGAAACGGCGCGGCGGCTTGTGGGTTGTTCACGTGCCGCTATAGTGAGTACGTATTAAAAGTGGTGCACAGATGGCTAAACGACGAACCGTCGTCCTGCCGTGTGTCGTCCGTAGCTACTGAAGCCGGAGGGCGCCGCCCCGGTGGCGCAGTGGTCTAAGGCGTTGGCCTCTGATCATTCGTCCGAAGGGGTCCGGGTTCGAATCCCGGTGAGGCATGGATGTTGTGTTTGTCTTACGGCACTGGCTCTCTCCCTTCCCTGGAACCAGTGACCCTAAATTAGGGACGGGCGACTGCTTATAGCCCATTGAGTTGCTCACGGTGGTCGTTAAACCTCCAATAAAAAAAAAAAAAAAAAGCCGGAGGGCAGCGGAGGCTCTCGCGCTTTGTTCACTACGATCGCAGGTCCACAGTGCGACAAATCACCCACAGCTACAACGGTGGTGATCAGGACAATGTGCTACAGCATAGAGTTCGTGGCAGCCTTCTGCGCATGGGCCTGCGTAGCCGAAGACCCATCCGGATCCCCATGCTCACTTCACGTCATCGCAAACAACCCACGAAATGGGCCCAAGATAATCGAGATTGTCGTGAATGATTGGAAGAAAGTGTCCTGGTCAGAGGAATCAAAATTCTTGGGTGATTCGCGTAGACACGGCCGAGCGCGGATACGCCGATTAGCAACGGAGGCTGTGGCACCTTGATGCACTATGGGGCAGAAACAGGCCGGCGGTGTTATGCTGTGGGCGATGCTTTCTTGGGCCACTTTAGGCCCCAATAGCACAATCCACAATCCCTGACTTTATCCCAATAGCACAATCCCTGACAGCTGTCGGATATCTGAACATCGTTGCAGACCAATATCACCTATTCATGGCAACTGTGTTCTCTGCTGGTGATGGCCATTACCAACAGGATAATGCTCCATGCCACACTGTCAGAATCGTCAAGGAGTGGCTCCAGGAACATGCTGGTGACTTTCTGTTAATGCCCTGGGGCCCCCAAATTCACCTGACATGAACCCAGTCGAACATTTGTGGTTCGACTTGGAAAAGCGGATCGCGGTAAATCACCACCACCCCGAAATGTTTGGGAACTGGCTGGTGTAGCACCACTTTTTGGTGCAACCTACCACAAATTTTTTAGCAGTGTACGGTACTTTGGAGTATTTTTCAAATACAGTTAATCTGAAATGGCCGCCCCGGTGGCGCAGTGGTCTAAGGCAATGGGCCTCTGATCATTCGTCCAAAAGGGGTCCGGGTTCGAATCCCGGTGAGGCATGGATGTTGTGTTTGTCTTACGGCACTGGCTCTCTCCCTTCCCTGGAACCAGTGACCCTAAATTAGGGACGGGCGACTGCTTATAGCCCATTGAGTTGCTCACGGTGGTCGTTAAACCTCCAATAAAAAAAAAAAAAAAAAAATCTAAAATGCATGAAAATTCCTTATCATGAAACATACATACTTAATTGTAGTGTACGTGGCATCAATAATTTCAGTGGCATTCGGTTTTTCAGTTTGGTAGTAATTCGGCTCGTTTCTGCATAGCTATTAGTACAGACGTTCTCTGGTAGCAATAAAAACTGTGTGTGGATAGAGTAATTTCGTTTTTTCATCAGGCACAAATCAGTTGAGACCTTGATATGGAATGAGCTGAAGCAATTACATATCAGTTCAGTTTTTGCGGAAATGAGGAAAGACATTAGGACAACACAGCACCCAAATTCTATAGCAGGGATTCTATTGCTCTGGTCCTCTGCACGCAACGGTCCAGAGCCTAAACTACTCGACTACCGGACGAGGCAGTTCTCGTTAGACTATATTCCAAGTCAACTTTAGAGTAGACTAGAATATAGTTTTGCGAACCGTTGCGCAAAGCAATGCTAGCAGGAATTCGTGTCAAAGTTCTTCTCATCGGAATAGCAAACACTCTCGAAGACCTGATTGCGTTATGCCATTGGACTGTGTGATGTATATATACAATTTAATATTCAGTCGATCCAATTTATTCACGTAGGTAAGACGTTTACCATTATGTAAAGATGTAAATAAATATTCCGTTGACCATTGTTAGTGAAAATATTAAGAATTTACATATTGAGTTTCGCCATGTATATCTTCATTCTATAAGGTTTTTTACCGTGAGACCTAATTTGAGAGAACGGCTGAACGTAAAAATATGGTTCAGGTATCAAATTCTTACCATGTAGATGTTACAGTCAAAGAGAAAGCTGAGAATGGGGCAACGGTTCGGGCGTGGTGGGACGGCAAAGTTTCCATATAAAGTCTATGGGGAAAGCGTGCGGCCCTTATCTACGTCAGGCGCTCAGTTCAGTGTCAGACTTAGTGTGTGCATAGAGTGTTCTACGATCAGTCCTAAAGTAAATAAATACTTTATTGCATGCTTACCCTTAACAGAATGTCTCTCCCGCAGGGGGAAGGGGGGGGGAGGGAGAAAGAAAACGTAAGAGCCTTACGGGAAGGCGTGAGCGATCAGTGGGTCACAACTATACGTCTCAGGCGAGAGAGAATTCTCCCTTCCTTGGAACCAGTGACCCTAAATTAGGGACGGGCGCCTGCTTATAGCCCATTGAGTTGCTGCTCACGGTGGTTGTTAAACCTTAAGTCAAAAAAAAAAAAAAAAATCACGAACTTGCTTGGACTAATAGTCCATACTGAAGTGGTTGAATGAATTTGTCAATCAAATAAAGTTTACATTTGTTGTTTCATGCGAGTTTATTCTTTTCAAAAAAAAAAAAAAAAAAAAAAAAAAACTAACCGCCGATTCCGACGGGTTTCGTCTAGTTTAAGACAAATATTTCAAAACGTCAGAGAGAGAGAGAGAGAGAGAGAGAGAGAGAGAGAGAGAGAGAGAGAGAGAGAGCAAGATTTGGCATGAGAAGTTACTCAGTCCATAGTTTTGTACTTTTCGGCAGCTGACCACTGTTCTGCTGGAAAATGTAACTTGGAGGAGACGGGGTGGAAGGGATAGAAAACATTACTCAAGTTTCACTCGTAACATTGAGGTAATATTTTTACAATCTGGGAAACGCGAGAGGGTGAGGGGGGGGGGGGGTACAATGTACTTGAACAGCCATAGAGAAAATAGAGAGGAAGAAAGAAAAGACGACGTAATGCGCTTCGGTTAGGTCATAAAGCTGTAAATTAAAAGGCGGGCAGCTCAGTGCGGAAGTAATGCTTAGCAGCAAAGACCCAGCAGGACTGTAATGTGTGTAATATAGATTAATACAGTTCTTGCGTTTCCTTGAGACGCTGAGCCGGCTACCATACCTTCCAAAATATAGTACACTCGTAAGTTGACTTCGATTATAGTGAAATCTATACCGCTTGATAAATTTATTATGAAAGCAGGTCGGCGCTGGAACATCGCAGCCTCACGTCTATACGCAGCATTGTAAATGCCATGATAGCATCTCGAGTGCAGTGGGGAAGCAGATATAATGAACTTGGAATGAGATTTTATCGATGGCGTTCAAGGATCCCCACTACAAATATCGAGGAGCTCAGTGAGGCATTGAGTTCAGGCAAGGCCGTCTAGAAAACAGAAGGCCCATGTCATTAGAGAGTGAGTTCCCTCTTTTAGTGACGTCACGCGGAAACCAAGGCTTCCGATTGATTTACAGCGCGGTAGTGTGTGACGTCAAACATGACGCCGACATATTAGTCCATGTATCATGAGAATGATGTCACAAACGAAGGGAACTCATCCCTCAAATGTCATGGCCTTGGTTCGAGCTTGTTTGTCGTCCGGGTGTAGCCTGGAATTCCGAGTTTTTGTAATAAGCTAAACCTGGAAATCCGAGTTTTCCAGTGTTGTGTAGGAATTTAGTAATCCTCGATCATGTCATTTCTGAAAATGCTCTGAAGTAGTGATTAGTTAAAAGTGCCTTTCCAGATTCAAAACTGTGGTGCATGCTGAAAGGAATACTACTTTTTTCATTGTGGCAGCTGCATCTGTATCAAATAATTTCTATACATAAGATGCAATGAATCCAATGAGCTAATTGCAGAACTGACAAAAATCACTGTGGGGTGTTATGGCAGCAAGACTTAAGCATCTAGAGCTGAACTGATCTCCGTAGTTGGCCTAAATGTTTTGAAGTGCAAAATTTGACTTCCGAAATGTTATTTTTGAAGCCGAATTTCAGTTTTTGAGAGATATCCAACATCACATATAAAATTCCGAAGTGCAATTTTCGAAAGACTTTTAGGGTAATGTTAAAAAAGAAAAAGTAATTATGGAGCTTATCTCCTCCATGTCACTCCCGCATACTTTCGAATTTCATCCATCCACCTCCCATGGGGTCCTTTTCTGGGTCTTTTTCTGTCTCTTGGAATCCAGTCTAAAATTTCAGTTGTCAATCGGTGGTCTGTTCTTCTGGCAACATGTCACTTTGGAATATCAATCATATTGGGTTGTCGGAAAAGTCATGACGTATTTTGGAACCCGATGGCGGTTGGGCGGTTTTGGAAGTACTAGAGGCATGCACAGCTCTGTTATCGCTATGGCATTCGACAGGTGCCAGTTCTAGCTGCAGTCTAAAAGGAATAGTGAGCGATTTGGTTGATTTGCGGAGATTTGGCATCAAGTTGAAGATGGAAGACCAAACTGTGCATTTTCGCCATATTTTACTGTTTTACTTCCGTAAAGGAAAGAACGCGCGTCAGGTTTGTGAAAAGTTGCGTAAAGTGTACGGTGATAATGCTCTACAAGAACGTCAGTACCAGCGGTGGTTCGCAAAATTCCGTGCCGGTGATTTTGACCTCAACAATGCTCCTCGCTCCGGGAGGCCAACCGAGGTTGATGACGACCAAATCATGGCATTGATCGGAGTCAAACCCACGTTTCACGACACGAGAGATTGCAGACACATTGCACATCCATCATTCAAGCGTTCACGACCACCTGAAGAAGCTGAGATACGTAAGCAAGCTCGATGTGTGTTTTTCTCATGAACTCAAAGAAGCTCAATTGACGGCGCGTATAAACATCTGCGATATGCTCATTAAACGTGAGGAAAACGATCCTTTTTTGAAGCGACTGATAATCGGTGACGAAAAGTGGATTGTGGTCAACAATGTGCTGCCCAAACGGTCTTGGTCCCGACGTGCTGCTTCGCTTCAAACGACATCCAAAGCAGACATTCATCAGCGAAAGGTTCTGGTCTCAGTGTGGTGGGATTTTAAAGGTGTCGTGTTTTTCGAGCTCCTACCACGGAACCAAACAATCAATTCGAATGTGTACTGTCGGCAATTGGACAGTTTGAACGAATCCATCATCCAGAAACGTCCAGAGCTCGTACATCGTAAAGGTGTTGTGTTCCATCACGACAACGTGAGGCCACATATAAGTTTGATCCCCCGCCAAAAATTATTGGAGCTTGGGTGGGATGTGTTGCCACACCCAGCATACTCGCCTGACCTTGCGCCGTTAGACTTTCACTTGTTTCGCTCACTTCAACAGTCTTTGCGTGGTATAACGTTCAATTCAGATGAGGCTGTATATCAGCACCTTGTATAGTTTTTCGCCACGAAAGACAGAACGAGGCATTCTGCAGCTCACTGAAAGATTGCAAAAGGTTATCGAACAAAACGAACGAGGCATTCTGCAGCTCACTGAAAGATTGCAAAAGGTTATCGAACAAAACGGGCATTATAACATTGATCGATCTTTGTTCTTTCTATCAATAAATGACCTTTGCAAAACATGGCTGAAATACGTCATGACATTTCCGACAACTCGATAGAAATACACGAGCAGGTTAGGGACAGAATAGTCCAATGCTGCCTCGGTGGCGCAGTGGTTAGCTTCTGTCCATTCGATATTGATGCCAGTTCAAATCCTGGTGAGGCCTGGGTGTTGTATTTGTCTTACGGCACTGGCTCTCTCTCTCTCTCTTTTTTCCTGGAACCAGCGGTCCTAAATTAGGTATGAGCGACTGCTTATAGCCCATCGAGTTGCTCACGTTGGTCGTTAAACTCCCAAACCAAACGAACCAGAATGACCCACACCGGGCGAAAGACTAGAATAGTTATTATTTAATGTTTGGCAGTTGATGAACCGTAATTACTGGGTACTCTCCCGTGTACCGTGTCAAAAAGAAACATGCACGGGATTAAAGCATTTTCATAGTTTGAAAATCTTTCGCGCACAACCGATTCCAGACTCTACAAGGGTGTGCAAAGAATGGCAAACCTGGACGGTCAGTGAACATCATTGGTATTTTCCATGGATGCTTGATAACCCACAAAACCATGGACGAACTCTTCGTTTGTAGTCCTCCTCAAGAGCGGGGAAAGTAAGGGACACGGGGGTCCGGACCCCCTGCAATTTCATGGTCCCCCTCACTGGAGTAGGGTCTTCGTACGAAACATCTTAAAAATTTCTGGTTCACATATGGTATAACTTTTTTCTTTAATGAAAATTTCCTGGGAGAGTGTTACCACGTTTCGCAGTTTTCTAGAAAACGCTTCGAGTACAACTTTGAAAACTGCTTTTTGCACAAATGAATTGAAAAGTTAACTCATCGTTGTGTTCTTCAATTTAAAGAAGATCGTTTAAGAATTCTAAAATGGCAATGGGCTGGATATATTACTAGAAGAACTGACTGACCACTGTTAAAAATACTGCGATATTAGATTGGATTTGACCAAGGGGAAGGAGAAGACCCAGAAGCACAAACCACCTGGGAGGATGAAATTCGAAAGTATGCTGGAGTGACTTGGAAGAGATATGCTCAAGACAAAACGTTATGGAAGAGACCTTCATCCAGCACTGGACTGATAATAGCAGACGATGATTTGCTAGAGTGCTTGCATGTACAACCTACGATTTATCTCTCTCTCTCTCTCTCTCTCTCTCTCTCTCTCTCTCTCTCTCTCTCTCTCTCTCTCTCTCTCTCTCTCTCTCTCTCTCTCTCTCTCTCTTTTTGTTTTAACTCTCGGAGAAGTTGGTCTTCCCCGTGAAATTGTCGGGTTCCGCCGCCCAGGGTCCTCCTCTCCAAACCTCTTCTTTCTGTTGAGTTTGATTGTTTGCCACGTGCTTAAGTGATTTGCAATGAATCGTATGCAAGGACACTTCACTTTCCAGGAGTATGTGAAACTGAATCCTTGACTACTAGTTCCTTCCGATGGTGTGCAATCATAGTGGTGTTTGCATGCCTCCGGACAACTCGTTTCTGTGCAATATAAATAGACATCACAATTTTCTTGGCCTGCTCAATCGCCAGGTCTGATTCTTGTCGAAAATTTTCGGAAATGGGCCATTCGTGATCTGAAAGCCAGCTGTGTGAACGTATGGACTAGTTAATCCCTGGGAATTTAGGTGGTATATGGAAAACGTGATCGCGCATCTTGGGGTTCAGTGAAATATTGCTAGTTAAATGCTCACTATAAATTGGCCAGGCAGTGTATATTTCAAATATGTGGTATGGAGATTATAAGGTTTACTGACACGTTAACTTATAAGAGAACAAAACTTACGTTAAACGTGTTAAGTTGCTATACAGAGATGCTTGTGCTCCTCGTCAATCCATATCCTAATTTATATGCTGTCTTACATGCTCAGAGTTCTTAAGTTTACACGCTTATCAAATCTTTAGTCTTTTAATCTTCTACTTATCGCGAAGAGGAAGGCGCTACTTAAATACATGTTCGAGATTCTATCGGTTTCTTTTTCTTTCTTTTTTTTTTTTTACTTGTCGACTTGCAAAACGTCTTCCTCTACGAGATTCAACTAGGCAATCCGTAAAGATGACGGTGATCAGCTGAATGCCATAATAGAAGAAACAATGACGTTAATTAAGTTTCCCATTTGGGTCATTAAAAGCTGACATCCGTTGTCCAATTTTATCCGTTTGCATCGACCTCTTGAACAATCTCCGTTCAAGGTTTATGTTATAAATTCTGTCTTTGGTGCTGGGCGTCACTTTATCAGGAGTTTGAATGAGTCACTTCAATGAACCGTGTGAACTTAGTTTATGAAAGCCACTGGTGTGTGTGTGTGTGTGTGTGTGTGTGTGTGTGTGTGTGTGTGTGTGTGTGTGTGTGTGTGTGTGTGTGTTTCCTCTCTTTTTCTGTCACATTTTTTTTAATTCATGTAATTGGGCAATGCTTAAAAACAGCCATGCTAAATACTTTCTGAATGTACTTTGATTGTTGTATCAGCCATCTGATCGGTTGTATGCAGTGGAACGTTTCGAATGCTTTCGTACGCTACAATATATTTGCTATATGAGCTACGCGTCGTGAATTTTTTGCGGTTTCGAGAATTTCATTCACGAAAACGAAAAAAGAAAAAGTCATTATTACTTTCCACTGTAAATTTTCAACGTTTTCCTATTTTTTCTGCGTAAACGTGTAGCCTGAAGTTCTTCAGAAAAATTAGTGTTATCGCGAAAATTTCTGAAGTATTTTCCAAGGACAGAAAGGGAATGATGTGATTTCCAGGGGAGGGCAAATGTCCCCTCTTGCCCTCCTATGGGCGCCCATTTTCACAGTACTAAATTTTTTGGGAGTACCTTTGAATTCTGGTTTTCGTCCGAGATGGGTCTGGGTTCGAATCTCGTGAGGTATGGATGTTGTTTTTAATCTCGTGAGGTATGGATGTTGTTTTTAATCTTGTGAGGTATGGATGTTGTTCGGCACTGTTTCTCTCTCTTTCCTGGAACCGGTGGCCCTAGATTAGGGACGGGCAACTGCTTAGAGCCCATTGAGTTGCCCACGTTGGTCGTTAAAACCCCAATAACAAAAAAAAAATCTATTTTTCCCTATCATGTAACCGCACAGCAGAAGAAAAGAGGGCTACGGTTTGTTGTGATCACGCCCTCTGGATGATCGAAACTGATGGCTTCCTTTGCTTTCAATGGTTGCATCGTTGTATTTCTGTGAAGCAAAATTTGTCGTGCATGTCTTCTTAAGTTACCCGACGTCTGTAACCATTTGTTCTTCAGAATAGGTCTATTTGAAAGCATACGTCTGAAATGACTTCCTTCGACTAGCTTTAAATTTTCCTCCAGATGGAGTGGGGTGAGGGGTGCACGTGCCCCTCCCGTTCCTCCTCCCTTTTTTAAAATCTTAACAACGGTCGACCTTTTCTTCAAGAAACCGAACCTGAGGAAGTTTTTATTTCTTTTGAGAACGCAATTTTTTTGTGGTTTTGTGGGTATGTTTCTATTTTACGCCGCGAATGTTTCTCCTTCATTCCCTCCCGTGGTTTCCTATCCTGTCTCTCCTCATATGTAGACACAGCGTCGTTACCCATTTCCTGTAGACGAAAGTGTGCCTTCTGCCCCTTCCCCGTTTCACCCTCCGTTTCTCGGGATTCCCACAGCTTGTAAGCACTCTATCCATCTCTCTGGTGACTAAGAGGTTAAGAACATTCTTTGCCTGAGTTGATTATCCCCAGTTAAAGGGGCAGCAGCCAAAGACAGCATCGATAATGGAATGAATACGGCTTTGTGTGTGTGTGTGTGTGTGTGTGTGTGTGTGTGTGTGTGTGTGTGTGTGTGTGTGTGTGTGTGTGTGTTTTGTGTGTGTGTGTCGAGAGAGAGATCTTTCACCTCAGTCTGGGTATGATGTTCCTTTAGTCGCTTCTGAATTTGTGATGGAAACCTTTCTTGGCCCTTACAAGTTTTTGAAGCACTTCATGGGGCTCTTTTCACTCACGATACAGGAAATACCTCAGTGTGTGTTTTCTAATCACTGACTGACGTAAGTAAATCATCTGTGTTAAGGAGATTGAAGATCGGGAGGGAAGGTGGGCGAGGTTTCCTGAAACCCAAAACACGTGGTATACGAGTTTTCATTTACCAGCGAGAAAAGTTCTCAGACACTAAAGAGTGAGAGTGTAAGGGACCAGAATGTATTTACGGTCCAACCGTTGCACAATCCTGCCAAAAAGATAATTCGCTAGAGCTAAATAAAAGAACACGTTGACAAAATGAGTTTGCGTTTCCAATGCTAAACCATCCTTTTAAGTAACATCTTTTAAGTAAGTAAAAATACCTTGGCCAGATTTCTCTGAGGTTATGCAAAAAAAAAAAAAAAAAAAGACTCTAGTGTGTTTTTAATAACGTTCTGCAATGCGGTAACTGGCTTTTACGTCATTCGAAACATTGCGTCTCTCTTGAGGTACCCAGGTCAGCAGAATGGCAGTGACGAAATCCAATGACAGACTTTGTTGCCACCAACGAACAAATTACGTAGGAAATTGTTCATGGTCATAGAAATAAAACATATCTTTAAATCTATATTAGGTGTGTGACCTGCAATTTTGATGGACATTTTTTTGCTGAGTTCTGATAGTGAGGTGTATTATTTATTTTAATACCGGAATGAAATAAAAAGAATTTAATGCGGTGTCAGCAATTTTCAGATTCATTAACTGTTCACCTATTGGAATTTGTTTCTGTTTGGGTTGTTATATTTAATTATTTTCTCCCGCATAGCGTTATCATTTTTCTGCTTAAATGCTACATTAGCAGGTTGGACTGTGGTCATTAATATCTTCGAAAGTTAACATTAATAACCATCTTTGATGTCATCTTATAAGTTAAAATCATTTCTCATTTTCTTCAGTTCTCGGTAGGGCCGTAGCTACCGGGGGTGGGGGCAGAATGCCCTCCCAGAATAGTCATTCCAGGGGCGTAAATTCATGCCCTAGGAGATGTAAAAAATAGAAGTTGTAACTAAAAAAGAAAGTTACACCCTTCAATATTTTCTTTTTAAAGACTGGTTAGTCTCATACAGATACAGTATTCCATGCAACTAACCAGGGTACAGAGTAACATACACTATGAGGTGTGAACATCTCATATCCACGAAAGGGAATTTTCCAAAACAGTGAACGGAAGCATAGTGAATGGAAGCATAGAAAACAAGATGTGGATCAGCCTAACATCCATTACCTTTCCGAAAATGTCGTTTGGATGAAGAACTAAGCACCCAGGACAAAAAATTACGGAATGCTGTCATCCGGAGGAACACTTGAAAACTGGTCAGGCAGAGAAAAAGCGTGTATATAATGGAATGGAAAGTATTGTATGTTACTTGTTACTTTTTCAGCCTTGTAAGACGTACATGCGTAAACAGTTTTATTGTTGCTTACAGGTAGTAAGCACATGGGTAGGAAAGGTGACGTAACAGAGTGGCAAAAGGGAGCTATCGTCTTTGGTCGTGAACATGGTCATTCGCTGAGGGAGGTGGCGGAGTTCGTTGGCGTGCCCGACTCCACAGTCAGTAGTGTTCATTTAGCGTGGAAGGAGTCGGCCAGAGACAATTCCCGTCGGAGCAGCTGCGGCAGAAAAACCATAATGAGCAACCGTGATCGTCGAGGTCTGGGGAGATTATCAACCGCAAAACGGTTCCAAACCCGACAGGAATCGCTGCAAGAGTACAATGCGGGACCCAGTCAGGCTGTTTCCGAACGAACGCTTCGACGAGAACTGCATGGTGTAGGAATATTCAGTCGTGTAGCTAGGGTACGCTCCAAGCTGTTTACCATACACAAGAAAAAGCGGCTGGAATGGGCGAGGAAACGCCGACACTGGGCCACAGAACAGTGGCGACGCATCATCTGGTCGGACGAATCAAAGTTCTGCCTGTATTCCAATGATGGTCGATCCAGGGTCATGCGGCCTTCAACGCAGAGTGTGTGCAAAGGGATGTACAGGGGGTGGGGGTGGAAGTGTCATGTTTTGGAGTGTATATCCAGTGCTGGGGTGGGTCCCTTAGTTCACGTGTCTAATGGCATGAAAGCGGTGGACTACGTGAAACTGTTGCATAACGAGGTGTTGCCATATGTCTAGTTCCTCCAAGATGCCGCCATTCCAGATCCACGTTATCAAGACGACAACTGCACTGTCCACCGAGCTGCCATTGTGCAGGATTGGTTTGCAGAACATGAGGTCGACGTCCCACATCTCACCTGGCCTGCCAATTCGCTTGATCTCAATGTTATAGAGAAAATTTGGGACATGCTCGAACGGGCCGTTAAGAAGAGACAACAGCATCCTCCCAATTTGACTGCTCTGCGGGACCAGTTGTTCACGGCGTGGGGCAAACTGGACATTAATGTCATCCGCTCCCATATTGTCAGCATGCCAAAGAAAATCAAGGCTGTGCTTCGAGCTTGTGGTGATGTATCCCCATATTAACCAATAAAATGAGCATTCCGTAATTTTTTGTCTTTTGTGCTTAAGTAATCATCTGTGCTCTGTTGCAATAAGTGCTTTGAGCGTTTAACCTAGAACATAATTTTTCCAAGCCCTAACCCCTAAAGCTTCATCCTGTTGTTACGTTCATTATCCGATACTCATTCGTTCTGCGCTGGTTTGTTTCTCGTTGTGCATTTCTGTGGAGTATTGTGTTGTGTTGGCGTTCACACGATGATTGCGATTTACTTGGTATTTAGAACCTGTGGTTCTTGGGTATTTATCTAGTTTTTATATTTTTAATAAAATTATGTCAAAAAACCTGAAATGCGGTTTCTGAACGATCATAATACTTTCCTATAACTGTGATGTGTGAGAAAGTAAAACCACGTATTATTTGAGTGCATGGAATTCAAAGGGACGTAATTTTAAACTCGAAAGGGCGTAGTTTCAAGTATCGCCCTCCCAGATAAGAAAATCTTGCTACGGTCCTGGTTCTTGGAGGTATATTGAGTTGGTCCCCGTTCACCAGTTTCTGTGCCGCGGGTGGCCGAGTGGGCAACGTTCGTGACTGCCACGGGAAGGGCCTCAGGTTCGATCCCAGGCAGGTACGAACGCTCGATCCACTAAATACCCGCCGTGCGTCGGATGAGCACGTTAAGCCGTCGGGCCCCGGGTACTGGTCCCCCGGTAATAAATAAGGGCGTCTTCCTCCCCCTTTCGACTTCGCTTCCGTGTCACTTTCCTATCGGTCGCTCTAGCCCAAATCTCCTAGTTTCCTATTTCTAAGGGTTATTCAAGATATGGGGTTAGACACTCCCTTCCTAAAATCCTCTACATATGATCATCATCACTAGTTTCCTGTCAGCCGTGTTAATGAGGGAGGGGAGATCCACTCTCTCTACTCTTCTGATGTCCGTATAGAACACTATTACTGGTCATCTCCCTCGTTTATGAAGTTCACTTTGAATTACTCTATTGCTCTATGAATTGAATGAACAGTTAATGATTTTATCTTTTTATAGCGTCAGAGTTCACGTAAGGACAGATTCAAGCACATGGCTGTTTCTTGGAATTTTAAGTTTTAATGAAAAATTTCTCACGATGAGGGTCAAAGTGGCGATAATGAGCATTCAGTAACTGGCCAGACGGGTCCAGGGAAAGGGGGACACGCAAATCGGACTAGGGGAAACTCGCGCTTTTTCGTGAAAGAAGGGAGGGAAGTCTTGACTGAGCACTTGGAGAGTTTCGAGGATTCTTCGTTCGAGGAAAAATAGAGGTTGGGAGAATATCCGATGCCGAGATGGGAAGTTGAAGCGGAAATTAAGTTTGGGAAAGTGAATACTTAACAGCAAGGTAACCGAGGAATATGTCTGATAGAATAAGCAGGAACAGATTCATGTGTAAATATTGGAAAGAACGATAAAAAATCAGGACAGAACTCATACGTGACCTTCACCATATACAGAATTGAATAAAGATGACCACTGTGGAAGAACGCGTTTTCATTTGAAGCCAAAATCCTGGAACTGTTTCATCCTTACAGGCGACGGCCTGACGAACCCACGTGACAGAGCACAGGAAGTAATCTTGTGAACAGCCCTGTAACAAGACACACAAAAAGAAACATGCTATAAAAATTACAGCACCCCGTGTCTGCGCCTGTTCATTTCTGTGGAGTTTTGGTTACACTTTCCTGTTACAGCCTGTGCGGACAGAGCTGTCAGGAGTAATAACAGAGTACCATGTAATGGGGCTATATGTGTGGCTAAAGATTTCAAAGGAGATTCTGTTGTTCCTTGTGAGTACATGGCCAAATCCATTGTTCACGTTGTGTTGTGGGTACAAATATACTCCAATACCCAGGGTGAGGAGCCGGTCATCTTTCTCACCTTTTCAACCCTTTTTTAAAATTAGTCACATTTTGTCACCTGTTTCAGCTTTTGTCACCTTTTCAAACCTTTTTTAAAATTAGTCACCTTTTGTCACCTTTTCAAACCCTTTTTTAAAATTAGTCACCTTTTGTCACCTTTTTCAGTTTTGTCACCTTTTCAAACCTTTTTAGACCATATTGGGGGAAAATGTACAATTTAATAATGTACACTGAAGAGCAATTGAATTAGAGACAGCAGGCGTTATGCAAATGTGGCGCTGTGGGTGGCCCTGTAAACGGAAACGACATGATGTATGCAGCGATCCGACAATATAAGGAGTGATGCGACGGGAATCAGTAAGAGTCGGACGCAGTATGGGTGAGACGAAGGATCTAAGCGCATTTGATCGTGGGCAAATTGTCGGGGCCCGACGAATGGGTCACTCCATCTTTGAAGTCGTGCAGGCACTGGAATTTTCACGAGCCACTGTGTCACGGGTGCACCGTGAGTACGTCGAATCCGGTAAAACCATCCCTGCAAGGGCCAACTGCCGTGGACAAAAGCGTGTGGATGAGCGGGGTCATCGTCGGCTAGCTCGCATTGTAACAGCGGATAGACGGGCCATAGTGCAAGAAATCACTCGGCAATTTAACGCTGGTGCACAAAAACGTGTAAGCAGCCACACCATCCAGAACCATCTCCTCGCTATGGGGTACAGAAGCCATCGTCACACGAGGGTACCGCTGCTGACCGCACATCACAGGGTGCAAAGATTATCATGGGCGCGGGAACATCGCCATTGAACCCTAGACATCTGGGAAAATGTTGCCTGGACTGATGAGTCGAGATTCACGTTGGTACATGCGGATGGCAGGATACGAGTACGGCGCAAACCACATGAAACGATCGATCCTTCTTGCCAGCAGGGTACTCTTCAAGCTGGTGGGGGTGGCATTCTCGTCTAGGGACTGTTTACGTGGACTGAAATGGGACCTCTGGTACGTGTGACATCTTCCCTCGCAGGTCAACGTTACCGGGATATCCTGGACGACCATTTGCTCCTGTTTGCGCGTCTTCAACATCCCACTGGAGACCTCATCCTGCAACAAGGTAATGCACCGTGCCATCGCTGCTGAATTGTATCCGAATGGTTAGATGAACACTCCACCGACGTGACCTCGCTTCATTGGCCAGCTAGGTCACCTGACTTCAATCCCATCGAACACATCTGGGATGCCATGGAGAGAGATGTTCGAGGCTTTGACCCCCCCCCCCTCCATCAGATCTTCGTGAACTGTGTGTGCTTGTTCAGGGGTCGTGGATCCGTATGGCTTCCCAATGCTTCCGGTGCCTTGCCGAGTCCATGCCGAGACGAATCGCCGCCGTCATCAGGGCGAAAGGTGGTGCGACACGTTACTAGACAGGTATCTCTAATTCAATTGCTCTTCAGTGTAGTTTCATAAGAAGTTGCAATATTAATTTTGTAAGTATGCCTACAACTACAAGGTGTTTCACTAGCTACTTTACCCGGTATTTTTGCAATAACTGTAAGAGGAATGAAGATATAATAACGAAATTTGAACTGGACTTACCTCAGGCTGTGAGAAAGCAAACAAAAGCAATGTGTATTTGCTTCGACGTCGTGGGCGGGGTCAGAGAGAAGTGGCGGCGCCAGTCCAAAATTGGTGGGCTAGAGCCGCCTCTAGCCCAATATTCCCATTGGTGGCGCTTGGGCAACTGACAATCCCCACGCGACACACGAACAACCCCTATATCCTGCAAAGATCGGTGTTTGGTGTGTGACGTCACAGCGGCGCATTATTGGGCCGATCTTCTTCGAAAGAACCATCTAGACAGCAGCTTACGTGGAATTTTTTCAGACCTTCGTGAATCAGTTGGACGATGAGGAATTATCTATTGGATATTTCCAGCAGGATGGAGCAACATGCCATACTTCCGGTGCCAGCATGGCCGAAGTTGAATCATTTTTTGAGAACAGTGTCATTTTGAAGAGACTCTGGCCTCCACGGTCGCCAGATTTGATGTCGCTCGATTACTTTCTCTATAATCCACGATCCATCGCCGCATTGGGCCGCCCCGGTGGCGCAGTGGTCTAAGCGATGGCCTCTGATCATTCGTCCGAACGGGGTCCGGGTTCGAATCCCGGTGAGGCATGGATGTTGTGTTTGTCTTACGGCACTGGCTCTCTCCCTTCCCTGGAACCAGTGACCCTAAATTAGGGACGGGCAACTGCTTATAGCCCATTGAGTTGCGCATGGTGGTCGTTAAACTTCCAATCAAAAAAAAAAAAAAATCGCCGCATTGAAATCCAACATCATTCAAGGAATTCAGGCAATTCCTACGGACATGCTGACCCGAACCTTCCAAAATATCGAGCGTCGTGTTCAGCTCTGCCTGGAAGCAAATGGTGACCATTTCCAACACATGTTATGATGCCATCTCCTTTCTCACAGCGTAAGCTAAGTCTAGTTTAAATTTCGTTACGATATCTTCATTCCTCTTCTAGTTATTGCAGAAATGCCGGGTAAAGTAGTAAAGTAGCGAGTGAAACACCCTGTATGTAAATGTAGTTACATAGTGCAACTATGTGAATGTAGTTATTTCTGTACTCCTATACCTCCCCTTATAATTGTAGGAAGGCCTCATAATTAGCACGTTCGCGGGTAAGGCAGCATATGCCACTTCACATCCAGTGACATGACGTTATATGCCATCCAACTTTACTTCACGCCGTAAGTACAAAGCTGCAAATGCCGACAAAATTGTATGGGGGTTCCAGTTACTTTAAGTTTACTGTCCTGCTGAAAACATGAATTTTCCATAAATGTCTCTGCATTTTTGTTACTGTCCGCGAATGTGTTAAGCCCCAATGATGATTGAACATGGGCTGAGGGGCATCTAAGCCATTAACATTTTATCCTTTCATCCTCTGAGAAACTCCGTTTAAAAGTGAAATCTTGCGGGCTGTCATCAAAGTATTTTCCTTCATGTGACAGAATTTTCGAAAGCAGTCACTGTTTTTGATTGTATTCGTTGGGTGCATGCTTCTTGGCCAAATTTACAGATTTTGACAATTGTTAAATGTTTTCAGAAAGCTGGATTTCCGCAAAATGCAGAGATGAATAATGAAACTGAAGTTGACCATGAATGGAATACGGAATTACACCATACAATACAAATTTTGAAGATGACAATCCGTTTTTTGGGGTAGACAAGGATTGGAAGTCAGATAATATCTGAACACTTGAAACTTTAGTCGTCCTGGAGCGGGAATCGAACCAGTGTCTCACAGATAGCGCCCGGTTATGCGAACCACTACACCACCCAAAACGACCAAGCCTCAAGTTTCTGATTAATTTGAATATAACCATCACAGGATTCACTAGTCGAAGCAACCGGCATTCATGTTTAGCGAATATGAAGGTTAAGAATCCTATCCCGTGATTGCCCGGAGGAGCAGATAAATCATGCATGAAATACGGGATTACACCATACAATACAAATTTTGAAGATGACAATCCGTTTTTTGGTGTAAATATGACAAGGATGGTAAGTCAGATAATACCTGAAAACTTGAAAATTTTACCACCCTTGCCATATTTACACCAAAAGACAGATTGTCATCTTCAAAATTTGTATTGTATGGTGTAATCCCACATTCCATTCATGATTTATCTGCTTCTCCGGGAAATCACGGGATAGGATTCTTAACCTCCAGAAAAATACGGGATTACACCATACATACCGGTTGCTTTGATTAGCAAATCTTGTGATGATTATATTCAAATTATTCGGAAACTTGAGGCTTGGTCGTTCTGGGTGGTGTAGTGGTTAGGAGACACGGGTTCAATTTCCGCTCTGGGACGACGAAATTTTCAAGTTTTCGGATATTATCTGACTTACCATCCTTGTCATATTTACACCAAAAAATGGATTGTTATCTTCAAAATCTCTACTGAAGTTGACAATACCACCACCTACCTACTAGGAACATTACCTGAAGAATAAAAAATGACCTGCTAAGTGAAGATCAGTTCCCACCAATAGATTGCAATATCATAATATATACTTATGTTAGAGGAAGTATGTTCATCGTACTACACATTGAGTTATGATGAAACAACTAATGTTAAAGATAAAAAAGAGTTGCAAACAACCATCACATTTTGGTCAGAAAGCAAATGTCGCATAACGATAAGACACCTCAGAACTTTCTTTTTAGGTAAAGTGGATGGTGAAACATTGCGTAAAAATCTATATGTGAAGCACTTTCTGAGGCCAATTTATCACAAAACAGATGCCTAATGCTTGGATCAGACGAACCTAATGTTAATAAAAACGTTTTTAGGCTTTACAGTAGTAAGTCCAGGAGACACAAGGGACAAGTCTTATAAACATAGGTACCTGAAACATCCACATAATGCATATGTAAAATTTTCTTAGTGTTTAGGTGAAGAAGCTTCTGAGCTGTTGATCAACATTTACCATTATTTTGACAGCTGGCCTGCTCATTGGGAAGAGTTTGAAAAAAATCCTATCTAAATATAACATTCCACACCACAAATTTTTGAAACATGCAACAACAAGGTGGCTTGCCTTGGGGCCTTCAGCCAACAGGATTTTGGAGCAGTGAGACATTGCTCAGTTCTATTTCCTGAAGCACATGACTCTGAGAAAAAATTCTGCTGCCCTTCAATTCAGATCCTACAAGGTTGTTGTGAGTGCCTTAAAGAAACCTTGAATAAGAGCTGAACTTCATTTCATTATTTCATCAGCAGAACTATATTCGTGAAGAAATAGGAAACGTTCTTCAGACCTTCATGACTCGTGTTTTGAAGACTGCTGTCATTAGAAAAATCACTCATTTTTCTAAAGTTGATCTTGATGAACTGTTTACATTTGGTAATCTGCTTCCTCTTGAAGAACTTGTCATTAATGAAAAGTTCACAGACGAGCTTTCTAAACTGAAAGAAAGTGATAAGTTGTTATTTCTGAAGGAAGCTCAAAAGCACTATATTACTGCTTGCAAGCATGTGATGAAAAAGACTTGTTTATCAAATGGAAAATTTTAGAGTTTTAGACCCAAAAGAATGAGTGAATAATAAAAGCTGCAGAGACATACTGAAAGTTGCAAAAATTATGCCATTTCATGTTCAACTGGATTATTTGTTAGATGAATGGAAAATTTTGCAACTGGAAAAAGATGATACAGCATTTGAAAACAAAACTGTTGATGATTACTGGCAACAACACATCTCAAAAAAGGACTCATTATCAAAAGATATAAAGTTTCCAAATGTTGGAAAAGTCATAAAGGCAGCTCTTACTTTGTCAAATGGAAATGCTGACATAGAGAGATGATTTTTCATTTCTAAGCACATATTACGAGAAGATAAATCAGCTATGACAGAAAGATTTTTAAACAGTGTACTGACTGTGAGGGATGCCTTGAAACAATATCCTAATTTTCTTTTTGTACCCATTAGTCCAAAACTCATTAAGTTCAAACAACAAGCACATTCAAAGTGCATTGCCTTTAGGAAGAATGTAAGAGGAAAAAAAATCGAATTTGAAGAAAAGCTAAAAGAAGAACAAGAAAGAACAGATTATGAAGAAGATATAAAAAAGGTGGAAAAGATAAAAATGTCAATCAAATGTGCGACTGCTGCTCTGAATGACAAGAAAAAAGAACCCCATACAAACTAAGGAGGCAAGAGAAGAACTCCTTTTGGAAGCTTCGGCTAAACTGAAGAAAGCCCTCGAAAAAAATGATTTAAAGGGAGCAAAATTAGCTGAAGGCGTTCTCGAGGGAGTAAAATGTATGCAAATGGAAGAAAGAGTGAGAGAAAAGGAAGTGGAAATCATTCAGAAGAATCTTGAGAAAATAAAATAAGTATGATTACATCATTTTTTGCCAAGATGCCTAGAAAACAGTAAGCCAAACAGTTTTTTATTCAGAATTGTTTTTCTTCTGAAACATTGAAGAGAATGGCACGTCATTAGATTTTCAGAATTTTGTGTAATTGTTTTTTTTTTCTGTAAAATTATATAATGGCAATAAAATGGCCATACTTCATCCAAGACCATAATAAAGAAATTTATTATGATCTTACCTGGCCTTTTTTGGTAGTGGAGTATACAAAAATAATAATTTTGTAACCGTATTTGTTGTTTTGTGCTATTGGCAAGAAGTCTCTTAATCACCTTTTTAAAAAAATTGTCACCTTTCTCACCTTTTTCAAAGGTCGCCTTAGCTCCTCACCCTGAATGCCGCACCCTTTAGTTGCTTTTTTCATTGACGTACTTACAATTTCAAATACTTAAGGAAGTTCCTTTTCTTCTATGGATCTCACGATAAACTAATCTGAAGCATGAGGTCACGCGATCTTCCGTAATGCGAAGTGGGAAGTCGTTAAGAAGATCTTGTGCCATCCCTGACCTACTGACATTTAGGTCGGTCTTTTCGGACGGAAACGCAGATCACTTTGTTAGTGAGCAGGTAGTGAAATTTTACTACAGCGCTTAACGCGCGATATGATCTATCGATTCTCGTTCTTTTTTTCTCTCTTCCCCCTCTCCATTTTTTGTGTGTAACCCTATTAGCTTTGATGTCGTGAGATTTCTTTTCAAGGGCGTTTATGAAACGTAGAAAAAAAAAACCTTTTCAGCTATAATGATTCTTGTAACGTGGAACGAAACAGTTGTGGTAGCGGATTCATTTATATAACCCTACTTAGTAAACAAACAGCTCGAGTTATGTACTAAGAAGTTCCATCTGTATGTATTATTGAACGCTAACGAAATTTTCGAAAAGAGAATTATTTTTGTGAAATATTTTAGTCTAAACCGATTATGATAAATATACCATTTTTAATCATGAATGAAATACATTATTACACCATACAATACAAATTTTGAAGATGTGAATTCGTTTTTTGTTGTAAATATGACATGAATATTAATCAGATAATATCCGAAAACATGAAAATTTCCTCGTCCTACAGCGGGAATCGAACGCGCTTCCCCTTGATGGTTATATTCAAATTAATCGGAAACTTGAAACTTGGTGGTGTAAGGGTTAGCATACTCGGGCGCTATCAGAAGACGCGGGTTCGATTCCCGCTCCTAGGACGACGAAATTTTCAAGTTTTCGGATATTATCTGACTTTACTATCCATGATATATTTGCACCAAAAAACGGATTCACGTCTTCAAAATTTGTATACCATTTTTAGTTTGTGAGTAAAATTTTCCTATCTGTTGTTCCTGTGTGCAATTAAACTTCATTTCGTGTCCCTTTTCCAGCTATGTTCAAATTGTTGGCCACATGTGGGATATTTTTTGCCATCCCGTAGAAAGGATGGGTTTCTAGTATAATGTGTCGCGCCAGGGTCACTCGTTTGTTTTCTGTTCTGTCTCCGAAGGGTCATGTCGTATCCTGGAAAGGAAAAATAAGACGAATGTCTTGCGAAATTTGGGGTATGACGTTAAACTTTTGGAGAGACGAAAGGAATAAGATTCCACAATATTACACGATCATTTAGCAGGGCCGACATTTAGCGTAGGCGAGCAAGGCGGCTGCCGGCCGCCATTTATTGGAACCGCAGATTTTAACCATATGCTGATTTATTATCATGTAATTTTTTGATATATATTTACTTTAAAAAAAATAGACAGTCACTTAAAAGATAAACAGTGGAAGTACACCTTTTCGCTTTTCCTTCTCCCACTGCGCACGCGCGCGTGTGTCGGTGTGTTTTTCCTCTTTCCAGCTGTGATTTACATTCCAGCCACTCAATTACAAAAAAATCTGTGCCGAATACAGTTCGAAAATTTTGATCATGACTGCATGTTTATGATAAAAGGCAAAGGTTGTTTAAATCTGCCTTCTAGAAAAGTGTCTGAGCGAATACAAATAAACATAAATACACCTTTTAGCTGGAAAATTTTGTCCCAGAAAAAATTAGAAAAAATATCGAAAATCTATTTTTCGGCTTTTCCTAGGGCATGTTTGCATTCAGTGGATCCAAAGAGGGTTTTTCTCGGACATCTCTCGGAAATGGAGATACCATGATACAAAGACTTAGCCATCTAGCCTAAAATTGCGCATCTAAAACACCGAATTATGAGAGATAATCAGAGGGAGAAAGTCTATCCAATCGAAAAACGGGTGTTCGAATGCCTTTGAGACCTCAAAATAGTGTCGTACAGATACAAAGTGTAACCCTGTATCCATTAATTTCGGCGAAAGTTAACATTAGTAACCATCTTTAAAATCGCCTCGTAATTAAAATCGTTTCTCTTTTTATCGTTAGTGTTTTTGCGGATATATTGACACTGTACCTCCGTAGTTTTCGGCCAGCCGTGTTAATGAGGGAGGAGAGAACCACTTCCTGCTGTGCTTCAACACCATTACTGGCCGTTCTCCCGGCTTCTACTGTTCGTGGGAGTTCGGTTCATATTACTTTATTGCTCTGTGAGTGAGTGGCATAATGGTTTTATAACGTCAGAGTTTTCGTAGGGAGGGTATTCAAGTACACAAACGTGTCTTACTACTTAAGTTTTAGTGAGGTATTTCTCAACATGGGTAAGAGTCGCGTTAATGAGCATTCAGCAACTGGCCTGAATGCTCACTAACGGCAAAGAGGACTTGTGGGCAAGCCCGCGTTTTTCTGAGAGATGGAACAAACAGAGGAGTGTAGATATCAGATTGGAAGGTGGTAGGAGGTAGAGTTTGGAGGATAATTCTCCGTTCGCCGTTGGACGGGGACAGTTTCTGATATTTGAAACGGAATAAGGCGGCAGAGATTAAGTTGGAAAGGGGAATTGGGAAACAGCGAGTTAACCGAGAAAGGCGCCTAATAGAAACAGTAGGGATAGATTGACTTGTAAAAATAAAAAGAACAATATAGAATTCAGGATAAGCAAAATCCGGTGTCCTTTCCCATATGAACATTTAGTTTACTTGTTACTTATTTTAAAGAAAATTGGGCATACACATCCTTGCGATTTTTTTTTTTTTTTGTGGAGCATGCCCAAATATTTACAAAACTCTACACGGATGAACGGATTAATCATATTGTGTTAATATTGTACAAATATTCTGTTATACCGCCTATCAGGGAAACTGTATATCATAGGGAAAAAATGGCTGATCTTGTTTAGATTGTGGTTGTATCTATGCAATGAAAAATAATTTTCCAGTTGTACTAGAAACGGAGGTAAATTAATTCTGTGCCCATGTTATCACTTTGTTCTTTTGCTCGCATGCAGTATGATAGACCTCCGGACAGAAATATTAAAATGAACACGTCATCTTTTGACATCTGTTATGCTAAAAAATGTGCTATGTTAAAATTGATGAGCTCAGAAAGAAAGAAAAAAGAAAAGAAGGAAACGTAGGAAGAAAAGAAAAAAACGTTGTTTCCATACATGGGCGCATGAACCAGTTTCTCCTTGAGGACAAAGTGGGACAGCCAAATTTCTACATTCTTGAATGGCGGAGCTGCAGAATGCGTATAATTCCAAAAAGTCTGACAGGAAAAATTTAGTCGGTGATTTAAAAAGTCAGGGAGATACAATTCTACGTTTCTCTTTCTACTCGTTCGTGTAATAGGCGTAGTGGGCTCATTCCTTATGCGTAATGTATGCACAGTTTGGTTCACGCGCAGAAAGTATCGAATTGGCAATTACAGATCGTGCAATAATTTGTCGTTGAAAACGAAACTTGGTCAATAAATGTATTCATTCCTTCTAGAGAATAGACATAAGCGCCCATACAGTGGGCAAGAGGGGAGGTGGGTAAATAGTAAGGACATTGGAAATCTACAGAAGGAAAAATGGAATTTACAGTAGAAAGTAATACTATTGAAATTTATCATTGTAGGGCAAAAAGTATGAATGGCGAAGAAATGAAAAATGCATCACCCTCTGCAACAGCCATTCACTGATGGATAAATACGCGTAGAAGTTTCTTCCTGAACTTTGTTTTGAGGATGTTTATTCCATCTTTATGACCAATTTAAGGGGTAGCTGGGATTTAGTGGCACATGAGATGCAAATGGCTAAAAGGCGAAATATTCAAAAAGAGAACAAAAAAATTTCCATATTGTCCCAACATGCTATAATTTATTTATCCATTTCTGTTATGTAGTGTTTTTGGGTCTTTTGGTTTAAATTAAATGTATCTTTTGGCAGTTCCTTTGGTAAAAACAGATAGCTAACACAGATGGCACAGTGGAAATTTGATTATAATGCTTGTGTGCGGTGTTTGTAATTACTATTTCCTTTTGTCTCTTCCTGAAAACTGAGCAATGAGCACCAATCCATGAATAGAGGTACAGATGTTGAAAATGATTTCTTCCTATGAGCTATCGTATCTATTTCGTATATAATTTTTTTTCAGCTAACAGTGCCACTTTTTTAGTATTATTTCTGTGAGCAGATCCCTCAGCTTTGGATGTCAATCGCTAAACAACTTAAGATTTTGATGAATTGACCGATTATAAGTAACACGATGTCCTCATCTAGTTGAAAGTAGCTGTCAGTTTTCAGTCATCTAGCCAATGCATAATTTTTTTTAATTTTATTAAGGGGTTTAACAAACTCTATGAGCAAAATAAGCACTATAAGCAGTTGCCCGTCCCTGATTTGATGCCTCTTGTTCCAGGGAAGGGTGAAGGCCAGTGCCATGGGATGAACACACCACCTGTGTCTCACCTGAGACTCAAACGCAGGGTAAACTCGGACGACTAACTAAAACTCAGCGCCTCTGACCACTTGGCTGCTGGGAAGGTCATAAACTGTTGGTAATGTCGGGAAAAGTTTGAGTTATTATTCCTTTATGCGTGCAAAAATACGCCACATTATGACTTGCCGTGAATCGAAGAGGTTTGGCCTTCATAAGACTGTCAGGTGCATATCTATTTCTACCAGCGTATTCTGTGAAGTGGCGCATCGTGACAGATGAAACCAAAATTTATCAGAAAAATACGCTGTCGAAAATTTTGTAGTTGGTTGCACCACCTTCTTAAAAAAGGTACACCATTCTGTGGTGCAAACAAAACCCAACAACGTGGTTCAACTTTTCACCAAGTTTTATGGTACAAGGTTGCAGCATGTTGTTGGGTTTATTTTGCACCACAGAATGGTGTATCTTTTCTAAGAAGGTTGTGCAACTGATGTAGCACCACGTTTTGGTGTAACCTTCCACAAAAGTTTTAACAGTGCACTTCATGTCCGAGATATCACGGTTTTGGGTAACAACTGTTTTTTTTTTTTTTTTTGTTTTTGTTTGCAAAGCAAATGTGAAGGACGTGCCCAATGTAGTTTCTCGGTAACATCAATACGGCCTGATTGACCATTCATACTTTGCTGCTCTTTGACTTTTCATTTTGAAATTTCAAAGGGCTGAGTGACCATTCTTTCTTTCGTGGCTCTTTGACTCAATCCTAGAACTGAACTGTGCTAACGGTTCCCAAGAGTCCGCACATGCCTTTTTAAGTTCTCGCAGCATCTCTGAACAACGATCTACGATGGTGGTGTGATGCGAAACTGATTCTGGACCCTCTGAACAATCCTGTGATACAATGGCAAGTTTACAAGAAATGCACGGTATTCTGTCCTATACACAATACACGCATGAAGTCACAGATTTAAAAAGAAAATGTCATAAACCGGGTTACAGACCAGTACTTTTGAAATACAACTTAAGCGGAGAAATCACTTTCAACATTTTCGGTGTCGAACTGCACATTTACTTTAATATCGTTATTATCGATACATTGTTGCACAATATGTAATTAATTTAAAGCATCCTACAAGTGAATCGGCCTAGGTTAAAAATGCCTACTGGGGCTTTGGCGAGTAAAGCTTATCTGGTTGAATGATTATTCCAATGTTAAATGCAATAATTCGTCTACCGTGCTATGCGAAAAAAAACTTCTTTCAAACTTCCGTCTAAAAACTGATGAGACCAACACAAATCTGCTCTTATGCCATCTGTGGGGAAATTGTGCATCCGAAGAACAACATGTAAAATATATAGGAAATCCGGATAGAAGTTTATTTTTATCCAATCCAAAAGAAATCTCCAGGCTGTGTCTACTTGAAGAGCATATGTCAGATCCATAGGCAGATCGTGCGTAAATTTTATGTTTCATTGGTTTTATGTAGAAATAAAAACGAAAAAAAACCTTAAATTTCATATGTGACCAGCAAATTATATTTCATCATAATATCAGTATTGTGAATCGGAAGTATGAATAAAAAATTTCACTGATTACAGCTGTTGCATATTTTGAAAATGCGTTGTTATTAGGAGAAATTTTATTTCTTGGTAAGCATTGGAAGTCACATAAAGATTAGGGATGGGAAAATTAATCGTATTTTTTTTTTTTTTTGTGAGTGTGCGGTAATCGTGGCTACTGTTTATGTAATTTAGCATTTCCTATCCGTGAGTTGTCATGGGCGACCGACAACTTCCTAAATTCAGCATCGGATTACCATATTTCCACTTTATTTACATTTTGCTAAAGGCATTTACAGTTAGCCTTATTACCGAATTTTAA
This sequence comes from Macrothele yani, assembly GCA_039090855.1. NCBI lineage: Eukaryota > Metazoa > Arthropoda > Arachnida > Araneae > Macrothelidae > Macrothele > Macrothele yani. The sequence continues at coordinate 95,737,299 of CM076993.1, forward strand.
TGCTTTTGGCCGGCAGATGGCAGCATATGACGCCGAACGTAATTTACAGCCTGAAGCAAATGTGCTGTTCAATGGAAAATATTTAGTAATACTAACGCAAAGTTAAAATAATTAAATATTTCGCAGATGGAGAGGACGATATCGAAAACTGTAAAATTTCTATTCCCTTATTGTTCAAAACAGGAAATTTCACTTTTTTTACTGCATTACTTAGCATCTGTTTATCAACAGGATAATTAGTACACTCGAATTTCTCGTTTTGGTAAACTGTTTTTCCGAAGAAAAATTGCTGTTGGGAGAAAATCAAAGCCAAAACTCTCATATTTCTTTTTTTACAGCTTAATTTTTGTCGGAGATACCGTGTTCATCATTACATACTTCATGTCAAATAAGAAAACAAAGTTTTAATTTGAGATACTATCAATAATGATTTCATAATAAATTCGGTTTAACCGGGAGATTGTTTCAATTCGTTTGTGAGTTTAACCACTGTTAGTGTGTTTGAGATATTCTTTGCAAAATAGGAGGACGCGGGTTGGTGCTCCTGCAGAACAAGTTCATGTTCAAGTACCATTAATTAACTTATACAAACTTCGAAATCTTTAAAAGGGTATCCATCTATATAAATGTTTTCTAAGTATATGCAGCAACCTGTTCTGTCATAACCCATTTATAAAAAGCAGTTGCTGTGTGATGTGTGAATTTCTTAGTTTCTGAAAAATTTTACTTCATGATTCCAGAATTAAAGAATTTCCCTGATTTTTTTTTTTTTTTTTTTTGTTATCTTTATAACTTATATGTACGTTTGCGTGATTTAAATCTTCAATGCTTGCATAAACTTAATATGGCACTTGAATCATCTCTTATGTCTACTTCTTCTTCTAGGTCTTTTCCTGTACTTTGCTGTTGTCTAATGGTGATCAGCCTCTTTTTCAGTCCAACGCCACTTGAATTTCTTTACTTTTATCATGATCTCATAATCTCATGTGGTTTTCCTTATCCATGAGTTCCTATCTTTCCTGGTTATGCCAAGCACGCACTTGTCCATGCTTCTTTCAGTTGTCTGCAACCTCTCTGTGAATCTCTTTTAGTTACATTCCATGTCTCTGAACTATAAGTAAGAGCTGGAAGTATGCATTGATTAAATACTTTTCTTTGAAGACATAATATGGTAAATTGCTTTTGAAAATTCTGCTGTTTCTTCCAAATGCACTTCAGCCAAGTTTCATATGTATATTACCTTTTTCAATATGGTCCTCACTTGATGTCTGTTATCCAAGATAGATGTAGGCATCATTTACTTCTAACTTTGCACCATCAACCTCTTAAATTTTCAAGTCTTCAAAAAGCGTTCATCAGTTTTGTTTTCTGTAAATTCTTTAATCCCACTTTGCTTTTGTCAGCTAGTTTCTGAATCATACTCTGCAGCTTTAGTTTAGAGGGGGTACTTGCAACAATGACTGTGTTCTCAGTGAAACACAAGAGAGGGAGGGAGGGAGGGAGGGTGAGGGGTGTGTGTCAAAATAATCTTACTTAATCTTTGTCTTTTCCCAGTTTATGATTGAAAGACATTTATTTTAGTAATTAATGACTTCATGGTTTCCTCCAATTACTTTCAGTACCATAAATACTTAGCAGGAATTATAGAGGATAAATTTATTAAGGCACATTACCTCTCAAATTTTTGATCTCTACACTAGATCATCGTCAGGAGGTCCTGCGTCTTACTACTTCCACAGGTCTGGTGACCTAGCCTGGTTGATTTGCCATCCAGCATGGTCCATTCATCTGTTGATGTTGCCACCTTGTATCATGGTTGTTGATGTTGCCACCTTGTATCATGGTTGTTGATGTTGCCACCTCATGTCTTGACAAGGTGGCAACAGCAACGACCATGCTGGACGGTTGTTGAAGTATTAGTTTCAGAGACAGCAATTGTAGATGAATGGTAATTATTGTGTTTGACATTCAGGAAATTTATCATCAGATAAAGATATATTGTTATTATTTTAGTGGATGCGGGGTAAATCCTACAGTGATAATTTTTCTGTTAAGTCACAAAATAATATTTGCACAGCCTGATTGTGTGCTCTCAAGAGTCTGTTCATATGATTTGGACAAAATGACCAGTGCTGCCACAAGATTATAAGAGTTTTAAGAAACAGCACCTTTCTATTTTAATTGACATCAGTAGATCTTATCTGACTTTTAATGCTGGTAATAACAGCTTATCAATTTTCAGTGCATTTTTTTATGTTTAATGCATACCAATAGTATTTGATAATGTTACTTGATAAACTAATGTTCTTGAGGTTTAGTTACATTTAATTTTCTGTGGCAAGTATCTGGAAAAAAAAATTGATTTGTGTGCTTAAAAAAAAATTGATTTGTGTACTTTTACTGGACATGAATGAGAAATACAGTTGTTTTTGTTTTTTTCATTTCAGGCGAACAAAGAATTATATGATTTGTTCACTGACCTCAGAGATGGTCACAATCTTATTTCTCTACTGGAAGTTCTTTCGAATGAAATACTAGTAAGTATTTTCTTTTCTTGGTTCTGTTTCATTTTGGTCTGGATAGTATTTTATTGGTTGTGGATTCTTAGTAGCTGATATGGTTGATGGAATCATATGAACAGTTTCCTATGTGTAAATTTATTTGTATCACATTATCTATGTAGTATTTATGTAAATAACTAGAGCCCTGGAAAATGTTAGTTTACCTAGGTTTGTTAACAAATAATGTGCATGATATATTTTAATATCAAGTATCGGAATATACGGAGTAGGATCCAAAAGTTCCCAGACTGCACCAGTATGGCAAAGTATGTGTATTACATGCCCATGGTGATTATTGGATTACATTATGACATTATCCCCACTCACAGGGTTTCATTTATCTACAACGCATGCTTGCTATGGTACATCTGAGTATTGTGAGCAACTATGCAGTGTTCAGCGGTTGATGAAAAATGGCATTTTTTGAGCAGGCAGACAAGGTGATCATATGACTTTAAAAACATCCACAGCTCCTTGTGAGAAAAAAAAAAAAAGAAACTTCAAACTGTTCTCTGCATCTAAAAGTTCATGACGACAGTGTCCTGGAATCACCGTGGCATTCTGTTGGTGGAATTCTTTCCAAAGGGAGGTACAATACCACAGTATGTTGCTGTGCAACATTGGATAAGTTGAAAGCCAACATTTTACACAAACATCTTGGACTTCTGGTGTGCAATGTGATTTTGTTGCAGGATAATGCTTGTCCTAACAGCGTGCAGTTCACATGTATGTGGTTGTACCTTATTCACTGGAAAACTCTACCACATTCCCCTTACAGCCCAGATTTAACTCCTTTGGATTACTGTTTGTTTATTTCTCTCAAGAACTGTCTTTCAGGAAGGCACTTCACAACAGATGTGGAAGTTTGTGAGGAAATGTACTGTTGGTTTATGGATCTAGGCTCTAACTTCTTCTGTGTAACAAAATTGATAAACTTATCAAACACTGGAACAAGTGTTTCACTGAATTTCGTAATTATGTGGAGAAGTAGTTAATGTTATATTCTTCCTTTTTGTGTAATTTCAACTTTCTCTGATTAAATGTGGAGAACAAAAAAGTGTTTTACCTCATTTTTCAAAAATCTCTTATATTGCTACTTTTAAGTATAATTCCAAATGACTGCAGTGCTCATGGCACAGTTATGTTTCAACTGTGCAAATCCTTTGTAATAAAATTTATCATATTCTCCAAACAGAGCCTGCATTGCTTCCTGGTGCTTTTTATTGTTTTCAAAACCTGTTCCCCAGAGGTGGATTTTTAGATTCTCAAAGAAAGAGCCACATAGAAGTCTAGGTATGAAGAATGTAGAGAGAAGCTTTTAATACACCGAGGGCTCACTAAACTACAACCACTCCATGCAAAGTGAGATACTGATACTGGCATAATAAGAAGGGCGTGGCCTGTAGGCTAAAGGGGTGTATATAAGAAGTTGGTGGTTCAGCTGACAGCAAAGTTGCTGCTGTGACAAGGTCAGCAATTAATTATATATACATTCAATGAACAAAACATTAGAGAGACGTACTTAATAGCGTGCTGGTCCTCCTGTAGCATGATTAATAGCCTGTATATGCCGAGATATCAACTCCACCAGATGCTGGAGGGTTTCCAGATGTAATAATGCCTGCCAAGCCTGTTGCAGTATTGTCCACAAGTCTGCCCAAGACATTGGTTCAGGATCCATGGGTTTGATGTTCCACTTCACATCATGCCAGAGAACTTCCACAGGGTTTAAATTTGAGGACTTCGGGGGCCACTGGATGATTCCAAACTCAGATGAGTGTTCTCAAGCCATGCCTGAGTGGTTGTGGCCCAAATGGGTGGCATACTGTCTTACTGGAGCAAACCATTGGCTGCACAATGCACAAAATCGATGAAAGTGCGTAGGTAATCAGCCGGCGCGTACTGGTAGAGTGCGGCGGTTAAGGATATCTTCAGATACACAAAAGGACCTAATGTGTCCCATGAGAAGGCTCCCCAAATTATCACATAGCCACCACTGTCTTGAACAGAGCAGACCTGGCACAATTTTGCCATGGACTCGTGTTGTTGACGTCACACCCACGCCAGCTCGGTACAGCTCAAAGCGGGATTCATCCGACCACATGGTGGCACCACTCTGTGAAGATCCGCCACGTCATGCTGTCAGATGATTCCAGTAACAGGTGAGGTGTAATGTCCAATGATGAGCAGTCAACAGTGGCACATGAGTAGAGTGTCTGCTTCCATAGCCCAGGCTATGCAGCATGTGCCGTACCATTCACTTGCTCCATAGCCCAGGCTATGCAGCATGTGCCGTACCATTCACTTGCTCCATAGCCCAGGCTATGCAGCATGTGCCGTACCATTCACTTGCTCCATAGCCCAGGCTATGCTGCATGTGCCGTACCATTCACTTGCTCCATAGCCCAGGCTATGCAGCATGTGCCGTACCATTCACTTGCTCCATAGCCCAGGCTATGCTGCATGTGCCGTACCATTCACTTGCTCCATAGCCCAGGCTATGCTGCATGTGCCGTACCATTCACTTGCTCCATAGCCCAGGCTATGCAGTATGTGCTGTACCATTCACTTGCTCCATAGCCCAGGCTATGCTGCATGTGCCGTACCATTCACTTGTTGATTCTGCTTGGGCCTCCAACATTTTCCCTAAATGTGATCTGCACCATAGTTATCCAGCAATCGGTCTGCAAGAACCTGAATAGTCTGCACGTCGACCCCAATCATCAGTGGCATGTGGTCAGCCACCACTTACTCTCTGGGTACTAGCACTTCCGGATCGATGGTATATTTGTGGTACACACTTGATGCAGTTGCCCTCAAGAACCCCAGGGTTCTTACCTTTTGGGTGATAGAATGCCTCTTTGGTCTTGCGCCGACAATGCATCCATGATAAAAGTCACTCAAATAACCAAATTTTTCCTATGTTCGTCAACTGCAATTCACTGTTGGTAAGTTCTGCTGTTCGATTTTATCACCTGCATTGAGTTTGGGTCTGTTCCACTGTGCTCTGGGGATGCCCATATCAGCTGCCCATCACCCCTATCGTTAATATTTTGTCTACTGAGTGTATATATACACTATATTGACTAAAGTCACCAGACACCCCTTCAAAAGCAAATGAACAGATCCGCTGCCCTGTTAAGATGTGCGGTACAGCTGCAGATGGTATAAAAACAAGCCTGCAGCTGAACATGATCATATTGCACTGTGAGGTTGAGTGAAAATGTTGTGGCAAGAGAGAACTGACTTTGAGAAAGGAAAGATTGTTGGGTGTTATATTAGTGGGTTGTCCATAAGAGAAAGTGAGAGGTGTTTAAACATACCCAAGTCAACTGTTTTGGATGTACTGAATAAGTGGTAGACACATGGCATGCCTGCAGCAGCAAAACGTACCGGCAGACCAAAGAAAATCGGTGATAGAGGGCGTTGAAGCCTCAGTAGAGTTGTTACAGCTAATCGATGGAGTACTGCACAAGACCTCAGTGCGCAAGTGAGTAAAAATGCTGGAACCTCGGAGTGTACATGTACCATTCGCAGAGAACTTCATTCCTCTGTGGCAATAATATGGAACCGGGCCTTGTTGGTACCAGTAGGATAATGCACCGAGCCATAAAGCAAGGACTGTTATGACGTGATTTGACAATAATTCTGTATCGTGTGTGGACTGGCCATCACAGATCCCTGATCTCAATCCCATAGAGCACCTATGTGATGAATTAGAGTGCTGCATAAGAAGTTTGGAACCAAAGCCTACTACTAAGCGACAGTTAGCGGCAGCATTATGTATTGAATGGAAGCACATATACTTATCGCTGTGTTCCAAAACCTTGTTGAAAGCATGTGTCAAAGGGTCAGTCCATGCATTAAGGCCAAAGGTGGACCGACATTGTACTAATGTATGTCAATAAATGATATGTTGTGTTTATGTCAATAAATGCTATGTTGTGTTTCTCTTCTAGGTGTCTGGTGACTTTTGTCAATATAGTGTGTATTGTATGATTATATTGTAGTTAAAAAATTAAATTCAGTAATGAAAATATTTCACTGATTTTTAAGGTACTTATTTAAAATATTGCTGATTAATTTTGAAAGTTCATTCATGGATTCTGAATTTTTAATGAAAAAACTTCCTTTGTTGAATTTTAATTAACTTTTTTATAATAGACCTTGCCCAAGAATCTTGCACTCATGCTATAGGTGCTTCAGAATCATCAGTAGCATATAAATGCAGTATGTAGCTGGATGACTGAATGATTCTGATCTGCCATGTAAAATGGAATTTATATGCTATTATGTACCTGCCAGGGGCGGCGGAAAGTGAGGTTCTTTGACCGGGCCCGATATTTTGAATCGTAGTGCACCAACCCCCTCTGTTCTCGTTTCAAACAGAAGAAAAACAATGCCTAAGGAGCTTTGTTAGAGATTAGGACCACCTGACCACTTAGGGGTCGTCCATAAAGTATGTCCGGGATTTTTTACTATATTTAGACTCTACCCCCTTTCCCCATGTCACATTTTGTCCGATGTTGACACCCTCCCCTCATAAAAAGTACGTCCTAATTCCCACTACCCCTTTTATTTTTGACAACTGTTTTTAGAAGTCCGTTGAGAAACAGAAAGAAAACATGTAATTATTTAAAGGAATCTTCCATATATTTACACTTTTTCTCCAGAAAATATTTATTATTTAGGCATTAATTTATTCCCAAACGCCACCTAAACTTTATCATTCTGAAATAAAGATCTACAAATGAACGCACGCACTCGTTTTCAACACTCCCGATCATAGCATCCACAAAACACGATAGATGTGGTAGTATAAATACGAGAACTTAATATTAATTTTCTGATTTAGCTAAATATCATCAGAAATCTGAAATATTTCATACCTTTTATTTAACTATTCAAAGAAGAAAAGAAGAGAAAACAAAACGAAGACATACCATTCACTATATTTTTGCCGCTGGTTGCCCGAATTACTACACCTCCCCCATGTCACATTTGGTCCGGTTGTCAGGAACTCCCTCCCCCTGTAATCTCGGAAATACTTTATGGACGGCCCCTTACCTAGAGAAACTTTCTAAGGCACATCACAACAAAAAGCGCACATTCGCCAAAGAAAAAAAAAAAAAAAATAGAAATAAAAAATCTTCGCTAAAGTTATTGAAATTATTGATCGGGCTCGGGCGGTTCCGCCACCACTGGTATCTGCAGTTTGCATTCAGTTTTGGAAAGCAGATTGTCTGTGGTCTATTAGTTGGTGAAGCATTTTTGAGCTGAAGATGTGCATTCAAATCCTGGATGGAACAGGAGGTGCTGCATTTGTTCTGTGGTTCTGGTTACCTGCCTTTTGTGGAGCCAGCTACCCTAAATTTTGAATGGGTGATTTCTTAGGTGCTTAATTACAAAAGATGTAAAATATATCATCATCATCATCATCATCATCATCATCATTGTCAACCATTATCAATCCACTGCTGGACGAAGGTCTCCCCAAGTTTCCTCCACAACGGTCTGTCTTGTGCCAGTATCCTCCATGTCACTCCCGCATACTTTCGAATTTCATCCACCCATCTTCCATGTGGTCTTCTTCTGGGTCTTTTCCTGTCCCTTGGAATCCAATCTAAAATTTCGGCTGTCCATCGATGGTCTGTTCTTCTGGCAGTATGTCCAGCCCATTGCCATTTCAGGGATTTAACTCTGATCATGATGTCTTCCACTCTTGTCATTTTTCGGATCCACGTGTTCCTCTTCTTATCTCTCCTGGTGACTCCAAGCATGCACCTCTCCATGCTTGTTTGAGTTGTCTGCAGCCTTTGTATGTCTCTTTTAGCTAAGGTCCACATCTCTGCACCATACGTAAGCACTGGAAGGATGCATTGATCAAACACTTTTCTTTTAAGACATAATGGCATATTGCTCTTGAAAATTATGCTGTTTCTTCCAAAAGCTCTCCAGGCAAGTTTTGTACGCCGATTAATTTCTTCACCAATGTGACCCTCACTTGATATCTGCTGTCCAAGATAAACGTACGTGTCTGTTATCTCCAGCTTTTCTCCATCAATCGATAAATCTTCATTTCTTGTAAAAGCATTGAACATCACTTTTGTCTTCTGAAAGTTCATTTTTAATCCCACTTCTTTACTCTTGTCAGCAAGTTCCTGGATCATACTCTGTAGCTCTGATGGGGTAATTGTAAAAATGACTATGTCATCAGCAAAACGAAGGTGGGTTAGATAATCTCCATTAATCTTTATCCCTTTGTTTTCCCAGTTCAGTGATTGAAAGACATTTTCCAATGTGGCATTAAAGAGCTTCGGAGATATGGTGTCACCTTGTCTCACTCCTTTTCCAATTTTTATGTGTGTTGTATTTTCAAACAGCCGAATCTTTGCACTTGCATTTTCATAGATGTTATTAATAATATTAATGTATGCATCTTCAATACCGCAGGATTTCAGAGCCATTGCAACTGCTGATGGTTTCACCGAATCAAAGGCTTTTTCATAATCGATAAAAGCCATGCACAATGAAAGTTCATATTCCCTCGCTCTTTCAATTAGTTCTCTCAGTACGTGGATATGATCTATTGTGCTGTAGCCACTCCTGAATCCAGCTTGTTCTCTCGGTTGAGCCATGTCCAGTGTCACCTTCAAGCGGTGTGAAAGAACTTTAGTGAAGATTTTATAAACCACTGATAGGAGGCTGATAGGTCTGTAGTTCCTGAGATCCTCAATGTCACCTTTTTTATGTAGCAAGATCATTGTAGCGTTGTTCCAATCCTCAGGAATTTTCTCTTGATTAAGGCATCGAGTGAAAATTTGGGAGAGTACTGTTTCGATTTTTCCACTTGCTTCTTGTATGATGTCTACAGTAATTCCATCTTCTCCTGGAGCTTTTCCTCGCTTCATGTTCTTGATTGCATGTGCAACTTCTGCTGGAAGGACTGGAAGAACTCTGGTACTGGTACCTTTCATGATGTCTGGAGTACATGTATCATCCCTTTCATATAATTTGGAGTAGAAATCTTTCACTCTTGTCAAAATTTCGCCTCTATTTCTTGTTACAGAACCATCTTTTTTCTCAGTGCCATAATCTGTTTTTTTCCCTTACTGAGATGTCCCTTTGCTATCTTTAGGCTTTGGTTGTTTTCAATTGCTTTCCTTACTAGTTCACAGTTGAATTTCCTTACGTCTTCAGTGATACTTTTTCGTACTGTCTTGCATAGCTCTATATATTCCACTTTGGAAGTCACATCTTCTTTAGTTGTCCTCATCACTCTTCTTTTTTGCATCAACATTTTGGCTTTTCCTGATAATTTGTTCACATGCAATTTGTTCTTAGACCCAGCTAATTTTGTTGCTGTTTCCATAAGAGCTTTGGTTACTTTTCTGTTAACTTCAGAAATATCCACTTCTTCCGATGTTAGGCCTTCTAAAGCAGAGAATCTGTTCTTCAGTTCCAATTTGAAGGTATTATGGTGTTTTTTAAGGTTGGCTATGTCAATACATTTTGTTTATCTTATGAGCTTGCTACGTTCCAGTTTAGTGTTGAGGTGCATCTTACATCTCACCAATCTATGGTCACTGCCTGTGTTGAACTTGTTTAGCACACTGCAGTCTTCTATGAAGAATTTTTTGTTACACATAATAAAATCAATTTCACTTGTCGTCCCATTTGGATGTCTCCATGTCCATTTCCTGTGTGGCTTTTTCTTGAAAAAGGAGTTTAAGATGAAAAATCCTTCTGCCTCTGCAAACTCTACGAGAGTATTTCCACTCTGGTTTCTGTTGCCGTGACCGAATTTACCTACTGAAGTTTCATTCTGTTGCCGTTGCCCTATTTTTGCATTGAAATCTCCCATAATTATCTTCAAGTGCTGCTTACCTTTATTATTTAGATGACAAATTTCCTCATAAAATTCTTCAATTTCTTCTTCAGCATGACTTGTGGTGGGTGCATAAGTTTGAATAATCTGAGCCTGGTATCTTCTCGAGAGTTGAATAACGAGTCGTGCAGCTCTGTCAGAGGAACTTTCAACTTCTACAACTTTATCCTTCAGTTTCTTGTTTATTATAAATCCAACACCACTAGTTCTGCTAGTATCTGTCCCACGATAGTAGAAGAGATGTCCACTTTTCAGTTCAATGAGATCTTCTCCTTTTCTCCTTACCTCACTTAGCCCAACGATGTCCCACTTGATCCTTTGTAGTTCCTTTTCCAATTCAAGAAGCCTTGAATCAGAAGATAGGGAGCGTCCGTTGTACGTAGCCAAGGTCAGCATCAGATGGCAGCCTAGTCCGGTCCTCCGGGGATTCTTAGCACCCTCTGCCTTCATGTCGCACTGGCCGCTGCCTTGGCCAGGTACATTCCAGCTGCCGGAGACTCAGGGCCAAGATTTAAGTTGTGGAGTCATTTTGGAGGGGTTTGGCGATAACTCACCACGCTGGCCAAGCGGGTTGGTGAGTGTGGGATAGCATTTCCTCTAATCCCGATGGTATAGTTATACCGCTGTTGGCGGTCGTCAGAGCCCCTTTAGTGGGAACAGGATGTACCACGAGAAGGCGGGGTTGACATTTGTCAAGGAGAGGCTGTGATGTTACGCATCACCTGAGGCAAGATCTACTTCCCATTTAGTGAATTTGCACACAAAAAAAGCTAGAAAATTACATGTTGAATAAATATGAGAAAGTTTATTACAAAGTGCTACAATGCTCTTTTTCTGTGTTGAAATTGTTATTGTATTAAAGATTGTTATTGTATTAAACAATTAAAATATACACTAGTTTTCTATCATTCTCTTTGCACTTCATTTTTTTAATTTACGGGGGAAGGGGGCCTCAAAATTGAAAGTGGCCCAGGCCTCTCTTGACCTCTGTGATGGCCTGGTCACCATGCATTTCCCGCCCCCCAAAAAAAAAAAAACCTTTTTAAAGGAATGGTGATAGGAAGGAATTGGACATTTTTTTTTTCCTGTGTAATCTACAAACATTTGGAACACTCTGCTACAACAATGTGGCACCTGCATTCTTAAAAAGCTCAGAAAAAAATGCAATAACTGTATCATTACCCACAATTATATATATATATCATCATCATCATCATTGTCAACCATTATCAATCCACTGCTGGACGAAGGTCTCCTCAAGTTTCCTCCACAACGGTCTGTCTTGTGCCATTCTCCTCCATGTCACCCCTGCATACTTTCGAATTTCATCCACCCATCTCCCATGTGGTCTTCTTCTGGGTCTTTTCCTGTCCCTTGGAATCCAATCTAAAATTTCGGCTGTCCATCGATGATCTGTCCTTCTGGCAGTATGTCCAGCCCATTGCCATTTCAGGGATTTAACTCTGATCATGATGTCTTCCACTCTTGTCATTTTTCGGATCCACGAGTTCCTCTTCTTATCTCTCCTGGTTACACCAAGCATGCACCTCTCCATGTCACTTTGAGTTGTCTGCAGCCTTTGTATGCCTCTTTTAGTTAAGGTCCACGTCTCTGCACCATACTTAAGCACTGGAAGTATGCATTGATCAAACACTTTTCTTTTAAGACATAATGGCATATTGCTCTTGAAAATTATGCTGTTTCTTCCAAAAGCTCTCCAGGCAAGTTTTGTACGCCGATTAATTTCTTCACCAATGTGACCCTCACTTGATATCTGCTGTCCAAGATAAACGTACGTGTCTGTTATCTCCAGCTTTTCTCCATCAATCGATAAATCTTCATTTCTTGTAAAAGCATTGAACATCACTTTTGTCTTCTGAAAGTTCATTTTTAATCCCACTTCTTTACTCTTGTCAGCAAGTTCCTGGATCATACTCTGCAGCTCTGATGGGGTAGTTGCAAAAATGACTACGTCATCAGCAAAACGAAGGTGGGTTAGATAATCTCCATTAATCTTTATCCCCTTGTTTTCCCAGCTCAGCGACTGAAAAACACCCTCCAATGTGGCATTAAAGAGCTTCGGAGATATGGTGTCACCTTGTCTCACTCCCTTTCCAATTTTTACGTGTGTTGTATTTTCAAACAGCCTAATCTTTGCACTTGCATTTTCATAGATGTTATTAATAATATTAATGTATGCATCTTCAATACCGCAGGTTTTCAGAGCCATTGTAACTGCTGATGGTTTCACCGAATCAAAGGCTTTTTCATAATCGATAAAAGCCATGCACAATGGAAGTTCATATTCCCTTGCTCTTTCAATTAGTTCTCTCAGCACGTGGATATGATCTATTGTGCTGTAGCCACTCCTGAATCCAGCTTGTTCTCTCGGTTGAGCCATGTCCAGTGTTACCTTCAAGCGGTGTGAAAGAACTTTAGTGAAGATTTTATAAACTACTGATAGGAGGCTGATAGGTCTGTAGTTTCCGAGATCCTCAATGTCACCTTTCTTATGTAGCAGGATCATTGTAGCGGTGTTCCAATCCTCAGGAATCTTTCCTTCATTAAGGCATCGAGTGAAAATTTGGGCGAGTACTGTTTCGATTTCTCCGCTTGCTTCTTGTATGATGTCTACAGTAATTCCATCTTCTCCTGGAGCTTTTCCTCGCTTCATGTTCTTGATTGCATGTGCAACTTCTGCTGGAAGGACTGGAGGAACTCTGGTACTGGTATCTTTTATGATGTCTGGAGTGCATATGTCATCCCTTTCATATAATTTGGAGTAGAAATCTTTCACTCTTGTCAAAATTTCGCCTCTATTTCTTGTTACAGAACCATCTTCTTTTCTCAGTGCCATAATCTGTTTTCTTCCCTTACTGAGATGTCCCTTTGCTATCTTTAGGCTTTGGTTGTTTTCAATTGCTTTCCTCACTAGTTCACAGTTGAATTTCCTTACGTCTTCAGTGATACTTTTTCTTACTGTCTTGCATAGCTCTATATATTCCACTTTGGAAGTCACATCTTCTTTAGTTGTCCTCATCTCTCTTCTTTTTGCATCAACATTTTGGTTTTTCCTGATAATTTGTTCACATTCAACTTGTTCTTAGACCCAGCTAATTTTGTTGCTGTTTCCATAAGAGCTTTGGTTACTTTTCTGTTAACTTCAGAGATGTCCACTTCTTCCGATGTTAGGCCTTCTAAAGCAGAGAACCTGTTCTTCAGTTCCAACTTGAAGGTATTATGGTGTTTTTTAAGGTTGGTTATGTCAATAGATTTTGTTTGTCTTATGAGCTTGCCACGTTCAAGTTTAGTGTTGAGGTGCATCTTACATCTCACCAATCTATGGTCACTACCTGTGGTGAACTTGTTTAGCACACTGCAGTCTTCTATGACGAATTTTTTGTTACACATAATAAAATCAATTTCACTTGTCGTCCCATTTGGATGTCTCCATGTCCATTTCCTGTGTGGCTTTTTCTTGAAGAAGGAGTTCAAGATGAAAAACCCTTCTGCCTCTGCAAACTCAACGAGAGTATTTCCACGCTGGTTTCTGTTGCCATGACCGAATTTACCTACTGAAGTTTCATTCTGTTGCCGTTAACCTATTTTTGCATTGAAATCTCCCATAATTATTTTCAAGTGCTGCTTACCTTTATTATTTAAATGACAAATTTCCTCATAAAATTCTTCAATTTCTTCTTCAGGATGACTAGTGGTGGGTGCATAAGTTTGAATAATCTGAGCCTGGTATCTTTTCGAGAGTTGGATAACAAGTCGTGCAGCTCTGTCAGAGGAACTTTCAACTTCTACAACTTTATCCTTCAGTTTCTTGTTTATTATAAATCCAACACCACTAGTTCTGCCAGTATCTGTCCCACGATAGTAGAAGAGATGTCCACTTTTCAGTTCAATGAGATCTTCTTTTTCTCCTTACCTCACTTAGCCCCACGATGTCCCACTTGATCCTTTGTAGTTCCTCTTCCAATTCAAGAAGCCTTGAATCAGAAGATAGGGAGCATCCATTGTAAGTAGCCAAGGTCATCATCAGATGGCAGCCTAGTCCGGTCCTCCGGGGATTCTTAGCACCCTCTGCCTTCATGTCGCACTGGCCGCTGCCTTGGCCAGGTACATTCCAGCTGCCAGAGACTGAGGGCCAAGATTTAAGTTGTGGAATCATTTTGGAGGGGTTTGGCCATAACTCACCACGCTGGCCAAGCGGGTTGGTGAGTGTGGGATAGAATTTCCTCTAATCCCGATGGTATAGTTATACCGCTGCTGGCGGTCGTCAGAGCCCCTTTAGTGGGAACAGGATGCACCACGAGAAGGCGGGGTTGACATTTGTCAAGGAGAGGCTGTGATGTTACGCATGACCTGACCTTATATATATATGTATTTTTTTTTTTTTCGAAAAAAAAAAAATATATATATATATATAATTGTGGGTAATGATACAGTTATTGCATTTTTTTTCTGAGCTTTTTAAGAATGCAGGTGCCACATTGTTGTAGCAGAGTGTTCCAAATGTTTGTAGATTACACAGAAAAAAAAATGTCCAATTCCTTCCTATCACCATTCCTTTAAAAAGGTTTTTTTTTGGGGAGGGGGGGAAATGCATGGTGACCAGGCCATCACAGAGGTCAAGAGAGGCCTGGGCCACTTTCAATTTTGAGGCCCCCATTCCCCCGTAAATTAAAAAATGAAGTGCAAAGAGAATGATAGAAAACTAGTGTATATTTTAATTGTTTAATACAATAACAATCTTTAATACAATAACAATTTCAACACAGAAAAAGAGCATTGTAGCACTTTGTAATAAACTTTCTCATATTTATTCAACATGTAATTTTCTAGCTTTTTTTGTGTGCAAATTCACTAAATGGGAAGTAGATCTTGCCTCCCAAGCAGTTGTGGAGATGTATGGGTTAAGTGTTCCAACACAAAGGGCAATGCCTTAGAGTATTGAGCTATTCCTATTTGAAATGTGTAAGGTTTTATAAAACATATTAAATCACAGTGCATTGCAAGCGGCATGGCTTGTGTAAATTTTGTATGATGAATGTTGTCTTCTTTAAAACCTATCGGTGCATTTCTGAGTTTGTAACTATAACCAAATTAAGAATCAACGTCAAAAGTGTTAAATTTGAGCCCCCTCCCCTTCTCAGAGGGCCCTGATGGTCACTGATTGTTTTTGTAAGAAAGTAATGAATATTAATTCTTTATTGTGAAAGATGCTTGTATATGACATGAGCAAAACTGGGCATACTTGTATTTATCTGTAGGCTCAGTGGCGTATATTTGAGGCTAGCTGCAAAGTCCAGAGAATGCACAAATAAAAGTTAATTATACACAAATAAAAGTCAATTATCAACAGTATTAAGACATGCCAATGGTTTCGGTGCGAAAAAAACATGAGCGGATTTGCTTCTTTTGATTATGAAAATCAGTCTGGTGAGCGATGATCAAGGGCATCAACGTAACGCAAATAGGTCTTCAAGAGACTTCGCTGCTCTGATGCGAAGAACTTCAGTACTATCTCCTGCTAGTGTTTCCATGACAACATGAATGAGCTACGGAGCTCGTAAGTGGCCATTGCTTTGGCCAATGGTTCGCTCTGAAAAATGAATACTTCAGACTACCTCAGTCCCTCCATGCTTCCACTGCATGTTTTGCGAGAGTTGTTTCAGTTTGTGTGAAGTGTCAATGAATTAAAATCAGTGATATTATATCTTAAATTCGTGGCTTTGTTTTATTCAAACTGTTTTGATAAATTTTGTGAAAGCTTCCCTCAACATCTACTATCAGAGCTTAAAGAACTCTATGCTTCAAATTTTGATACAGCTCGATTAAAACATGAACTGAAGGTGTTTAGTTCCCTTGATGATTACAAAACAAATCAGTAAGAAACATTACTTATTACATAAAGTTGAATAACTGGACATAGTGTTTATTGAGGTGTCAATATTAAACTGTTCATCAGCAACTGCCGAAAAAAGTTTTTCCGTGTTAAAAAGAATCAAGGTATATCTTAGAGCCACACAAGGACATGCACATTTGAGCAGCTTGGTTGGTTTGTTAATAGAGAAAAACATTATTTTTAAATATGAAAAAGTACTCGGAATAAACATTTTTGTGAAAACGTAACACTGAAGTTTACACAAAAGGATAGACAAATGGAGTTTGTGTATAAACAAGTGTTCAAATCCCAATCCTCATAATTATTTGGTATCATGTTAGCAATAGCATGTACCTAAAATTTAGAAAAAAATGTTACTTCTATTACTTAAAAATTAAAAAATAAACTTCACAATTTTTAAAAAACAGTACTGGAGGGGTAGCCCAGGTCTCAGACCCAAGATCCGCCACTGTGTAGACTCGTTTTATTTCTGTAAAAAATTTAACTACCAAAAGATGTCTTGTTTTCGTAGAAATTATACTGAATAACTTGGAACAAGGTAAAAGTAAATAGAGTGAAGATATTTCGAAGTATGAATGCCTGTACATGTGTTTCTGTGAAATTTATCTCTTTGTAATTTAATCTCCACATCACTTGATATATTAAATCCCTCTGTAATATCAGTTCATTAAAAAATTTTCATTCACGGTCTGTTACATTTAAATTCTTTGTATTTGGATGATCAGTTGCATTTATGTTGAATTTGTTGTCACGTTTAGTACCAGTTGACTCAGTGCATTCTTTCCTTCTTGCAGCCCAGAGAAAAAGGTAGTATGAGGTTTCATATGCTTCAGAATGTACAAATTGCTCTTGACTTCCTAAGGTTTAGAAAGGTAAGATTATTCTGATTGATTCCATGTTATTTATTTGTGAATTTGAGTAATTTTTATCTGAATATTTGCAGTTTTTGTATATCCTGTGTATAAGTCGACCCCCCCCTTCCGATTTTTATGTGAATATCTGCAGTTTTCCAATACCTACCTATCTTGTGTTTAAATTAAAAATATATATATATATATTTTCCAAGGATGCGCCCGCATGCAGAAAAATGTGAACCTACTATTCATTGTTGTAGCTGGCTCTCGCAATGTTGCTTGCTGCAGTTTCCCGCAAAATGTGGGTGGAATTGAGGCACAATTCAGGGAAGATGATTGGGCTCACCACCCTGGTTAGAGAGTTTTAAGGGGAAGGTTACACACTTTAACAATATACGAACCCACTTTTGCACATAGTCCCCCCCTTTCCCACTTTTTGGGAGCTAATTTTCTGCAGTTACTTCATTCATGGAGAGTAAAGCATTTGCTCCCGCAGCAAACGAATCGTGAGGCATTTACCAAACGTCCTAAGGCACATCGTTATTTAAAAAGAATAAAAAAAAGCTTTCTGAAACATATTTGGAAAGCGTAAATAGGTCTTGATGTCAACCTGATAGTTTTCTTATCCCATAAAGAATATGCATGCCGTAAAAAATAAATGTGTAACTTTTGAAGTTTTCAATAGATTTCTTCAAAATTTTAAATGAATCTTTTTTTTTTGATGTGTTGTGGACACTGTAAAATTTAAATGCAACTGTTTAAAAAATTGAAGAAAATGCGTTCTATAAAATTTTGTCCCGCTACCCTGTGCAGCGTAGCAGCTGTCGGTCAACTGCTGAGCTGAATGAGTGTGTGATTGACAGAGAGGTTGTTTATGTACTCCAGAGTTTCATCCCCCCTCTCCACCGTGTTTGTGACAAACAATCGGTTTTAATGACAAAACCAATGATCGTCCCATTCAGTAAAGATGCAATCCTTTTACCTCGCTCTTATTATTCAGAAAAGGTTACTGTTTGATTTTTAGAGCCAAGGCACACTCAATTTAATAACAAACTTAAGCAGGTTGCTAAACTAATGCACTTTTTTACTATCAGTGGCAATGTTATTCTGAGCGATCGGCCAAGTTTAAACACTTTCGTTTTTGGGATGCATTGATCAAGTTACCGCTGTACTGTTGATTGTCACGCCTCTCTTCTCCGCCGTTGCTAAGCAGGGAGAGCGGTCTCCTTTTACAATAGTCGGTTCTTTTCCATCTTCATTCCCCCATCGTTAATTGAGCATGATTGTGACCTTCGGCATGGCGCAACTTATAAACTACTGGCTGACGCGTTCACCTCTTTCCTCTGGCTGATTTACCAGCGGGGCAGTCAAGGCCATATTGACAGATCTAAAACGGACTTTGAGATATCCTTGCGAAATGAGTTTTTCTATTAGTGAATAAAAAAATTCGTACATATAAAAGCAAGAAAATTCTTAGCAATAATTTTCTTCTGTACAGTAACACCCGGAAAATGACTAAATATACAACTGCAAATGAACTGATGATGCAAAGAGCTAAGTATGCGCATTTTCATAGGGCTTCAAAATTTTGGTTTTCATTCTATCAGAAATATTTTCCATGTATAGTTCGACCCCTAATTTTGACCTAAATATTTCATTAAAAAAAGTCGACCTATACACGAGTATATACGATAGTCGAATTTTTGGGTAGCACCTCTACCCTTCCTCAGGACTGCACTATATAGTAGGTGTTGCCATTCATTAGGTAAATTCCAAAATATTAATATAATAATTTGTTGCCATTCATTAGTATATTCAGTATTTAATATATGCTAATGAATGGCAACACTTTCATTAGATATGTTCCAAAATATAATAATATGTTGCCAGTGGCATTTCTAGACAAAAAAAAAGGGGGGGGGGCACAAGTTCCTGCCTGTACTGGTAATTAATTAAAATTATTATGTAATTCCAAAAAAAAAAAAAAAAACCCTACAAAAATCCAGTTATATTTGGGAAAGGGGGATGTGCCTAAATCTGCCTCTGTATGTTGCCATTCATTAACATATACTTTAATATATGCTAATGAATGGCAACGCCTACTTATAGTGTAGTCCTGAGAAAGAGTAGGGGTGCTACCCAAAAATTTGACTGTAAGAAATTTCCTTTTACTCCTGAGTAAAACCCATAATTTAGTGAAATTTATAATGTATCAAGTCTAGGAATAGCTGTGACATCAATTATTACCAAATAATATATACTCCCTAAAAATGCTAAAACTGCACTTCATCTGCCAATATGGACTTTAAAATGAATAAATTTTAAACAGATCTTGGAATAAGGCAATTTTTGAAAACTTTGTTTCCACCAACAAAAACTTGTGTAGGAATTTGTTCACTTGATGATGGAATTAAAAAAAAAAAAAAAAAACTATTTAAATCAGCATTAGCTGTGTCATTTGCAATTCTGATGGAAATTTTTTTACTACATTCATTCTGGTAGTGAGGTTTACTTAATACTAGAATGCATATATATACATACATATCACTAAGCTGTTCTCTGAGATTCAGAGGTTAGCTCCAAAAAGAAATACAAACTACCAGATATTTTTTCTTGCTGTTGTCGTATCAAACTTCTCCATTTGCAGCGATCTTAACATAAAACTCGGGCTTCGCTGATATCCATTATACGCTGTACACAAGATCTTTTATACTTCATACTCATAATCTTTTTCTCATGCAGACACTCCTGAATCTGATACACCCATGTTTTCCTTTGCCTTCTTCTGCCTTTCCTTCCTGCCACTTGGGCTGAAAAAGATTTTCTTAGTAAGCATTTCATCACTCATTCTTTCAACATGGCCAAACCACCGAAGCATATTGGTCTCCACCTTGCTAACAACATTTTGCTTCACATCACACAACTGCAACACATCTTCATTCCTCACACAATCAGACTGTGTCTTGCCCCCCCCCCCCCCCCCCGGTAAGTAACACATTTCTCCAGCACACAAACGGCTTCTATGCTTCTTTTGTAGAACCCAGGTTTTACTGCCATACATCAGAGTAGGAACAATTACACTTTCATACACAGCCATGCGGGACTCTCTAGAGAACCCATCATTCCTGTGAAAACCTCGTGAAAAGTCATAGCAGCTATGACTTTCAATGAAGAATTCACTCGTCTAATAATTTCACCATCCAATTTGTTCTCTCTGTCAAACATGCTTCCTACATATAGAAACTTACTCACCTGGTAGAAACTTACTCACCTTATACTCACATATAGAAACTTACTCACCTTATACTTGCATCAGTGGTTCCCAAAGTGTGCACTGCGGCGCCCTTGGGAGCCACAGCTTCCTCACAGGGGTGCCACGAAATATTACAAAATTTTAGAATTGTGTACTTGTTAGAATTTGACATAGGCAAAGTGTACTTGTTAGAATTTGACATAGGGCGCCTTGGAAAAACCTGGATTCAACAAGGGCGCCACAAATAAAAGAAGTTTGGGAACCACTGACTTACATTACATTCAGTGCTACCAGTTCCTCTTTCTCAAACACCATAACTTTGGTTTTTTCTTATTTATACTCAGTTTGAATTTCATGTAAACTTCGTACATCCGAGACAACACACTCTGCAAATCACTTTTGCTCTCTGCCAACAGGACAGTGTCATCAGCATACAGCAATCTGCACACACGGATATCACCAAGACATAAACCACTATTATCTATTTTGGCATCACGCATGCATGTGTCCATAAATATATTAAACAGCCATGGTGACATTACACAACCTTGTCTAACTCTTGCCAAACCAATAGAAAACCATTTTGATAAAACACCATTCACTCATACACAAGCTCTACTACCAGCATACATGGCTTTTACACTATTAAGTAGATTCCTTCTAGTAACACCATATTCATTCAATACTTTAGACAAAAATGTCCTATTTACCCAGTCGTAAGCTTTCTCTAAATCTATGAAGGCAGCAAAAACTTTCTTACCAACAGCCAGATACTTTTCAATCATCGTGTGTAACGTAAAAATCTGGTTAGTGCAGTCTTTACCAGGCATAAAACCACTCTGAACATCCCACACTTTCTCTGATGTAAGACCCCGTACTTTTTCAATAACAACCTTACGAAACACTTTTCCCTGGCACACTTAGTAGGCTAATATGACAATAGTTCTTGCATTCAGTCTGATCACCTTTTCCCTTATACAAGGGAACAAAAATAGCACCCTTCCAATCCCGAGGGGGCCTTCCTATCTCCCAGCACAACTGGCAAATTTCAGTTAACCAGTCAATTACAGAGTCACCACCACATTTCAACATCTCGGCAATTATGCCATCAACTCCCGCAGCCTTACCATTCTGAAGAGATTTTAGAGCTTTACACACTTCTTCTCTTGAGATCCCTCCTGTGCTTCCATCACCTCACTGTGAGTCTGTGACGTCATCTGCGTCTGTCTCAGAAACACCTTTGCTTTCCTGATCTAATCTAATAACTCACAGAAATATTCACCCCATCTTTCACTTAACTCATTGGGCTCCCATATCATTTCCCCAATCTCATTCTTCACACAACTTACAACTTGTTTCCCTATTTTTCCTGAGTCTCATGTACTTCCAGAAAGACTTCCTATCTTTCCAAAAAGCCAGTTCATGCCTTTCCACCTTCTCCTTCCTATCTTTTTCCTTACTCTGGCAAACCAGCTTAACGCTTCTTACAGCAATATTCATCCACAGAAACTACTTTGCAACATCCCCAAATAGGCTTCTTTCTTTCGCTTTACTGCCTCTTTAATCTTACTATTCCACCAAGCATCATCTCTATTGTTACCCACTATTGTGGTGCCACAGACCTCTTCAGCAGCAGTGACAACACAGTTCTTAAAACATTCCCACTTCTTTTCTTCATCCCTCTCACCAGACTTCAGCTCCTTCAGTAGTTCTCTGAGTAAGTCAGAATAACGCTGATGATCTTCAAGGAGCCTATCAACCTTTATTCTTTCTATCCTGGGTCTCTTCCTATTCCTTTTCCTCCAACCAACATTAAGTTTCACTCGTGACACTACCAAGGAAATAATCAGAACCAACATCCGCACCTCTCATTACACAAGTGTCAACAATTAAGTGTTTTAGACGTCGATCATAGACAACAAAATCTATCACACTCTTTTGAACAAGAGTACGATTTTCCCAAGTGTATGTGTGGATATACTTGTGGTTGAAAAATGTATTAAATACACACAAACCATTCTCAATGCAGAGTTCAATTAATCTTTCACCATTATCATTCACACAAGGATCATTAAACTTACTCAGAACATTGTCAGAAATTGCATTCTGCACACCTACTCTAGCACTGAAATCCCCTGCTATTATAACTTTAGTTCTTTAGCACCAAACTGGCTCAAAACAGCTTTTAGCTCATTCCAGAAATCTTCCTTCTTATCAGAAGGTTCAGAGTCACAAGGAGCATACACTACAACAATTACAATTCTCTGAAGTTTCACTTTCAAACGAATCCAGAGAATTCTCTCACTTACGCAACTCTAGTGAATCAAGTTGTTCTTCATCTTTTCACTTAAAATTGCACCTACACCAGCCTGTCCGCTCACATTATCCAATACTCCAGACCACACACTCACTGTGCCCTTCACTTCTTCTACCCCAATTTCCTTTTTTTTTTTGGTTTCACTTACACACAGCACATCCAGTCTATACTTATTCATCTCCTCAATCACCTCATTCATCTTGCTATTTATATCTCTAGTATTCCATACACCAATCTTTCATTCACTCAGCCGAGATCTCTTTCTCATACGCCATTTAGAAAGTCCAGGTCGATTCTGTGGAATGATTTTTCAGATTTGTACCAACTGTTTACCGCTATTGAAATTTGTTTCTGCTTTGGCTGTAAATTGCTGGCTGAGTACAAATAAAACAACAGTGCACATGCTGACAATAAATTCTTTATTATGAACTTAAGTTGCAAATCTGCTGTTAATTTTCAAATTAATAATAATTTATCTTATACTAAAAAATGGTAAGTGTAACATGAGGTACATGCAAGGTACTGTGTTTGGCATATGGAAGCCCAAAGTGCTGTATATTTTGGGTTATAAGTTGATATGGAGAATAAGTCGAATGTGATAAATTCCTCAGTTTATCTTTATTCATAAATAAGTTGATCCTGAGTGTAAGATGATGATAGAACAAATACAGTAAGTGTTCTGAAACTCTGTAATTATGTTTTTAATATTTCATTAAATATTAAAAGAAAGAGAGAGTAAGGTAACTTCTGCATTTTTTGTTTTGGCAAGGAATTGAATTTTGGAAAGGTTTTTTCCCCCCCCCTTCTTTCTTATGAACTCATGTTGCCACATTCCTTCCCTCTGACTGACGAGTCAGAGAAGAAGCTGCTGTTCATAGGTGAAAAAAACCAACAAGGTCATGCAAGTGTGCCAATTCAGAGTGATGCTTGCAGCATAAGTTATCGTTTGCTGCTTTCTCACAGTCCAATTGAAATTAGAAACCAAAAACGGCTTTTGATTTCAACCAGAAACATAAAATAAATTAGGATAAGCAAACTAAATGGAAGCATTAGTTGATTTTGATTCAGTTGAGAGAAACAATTGAGAGATTGACAGAGCAAAAAAGACTGCCTTTACTAGCCACTGGTAATTGCTGTTCTTAAAGCACATGCACCACTCGCTGTTGACACAATTGTCACCAGCCAATCAACTGTGTGGCAGACGTGTGTTTCAGAGGTTTCGTCTTTGCGAGATAAATGATGTGCACTCATTGTAGTTCTGGTGGCTCCCTCCAAGACCCTAACCATCCCTGCAGCACAGGGTTTTTAGTTCACAATAGGACACTAAATATTTTCAGCTAAAATATAGTAAAAGCATTTTCATTTCATGAATTTACTTTGAAAAGTTTCACTGCTAGTGTTTTGCTCACATTCTTGAATTTCACTAATCATGGGAAGAGACTTTTAATGCCTTACAATTACAAAAAAATAAAAAAAAATCCCCAAACGGTTTTGCAAAAGTCTTGATTTAACAATTTTTTTATAATTTTATTACACAATGATTAACAATCATGGTAAACTTTAAATTGTTTTACAGCTTCTCTGTTAAATAAAAATTAGTGTCTTGTAATGCTTAGAAGCTTGGCATATGCAAAATCAAAGATATATCTTTATTATAATTGCTAAATATTCTAGACTTTTTTTTTTTGCACCTTTCCTCAGGTGGTAGCAGTTAAAGAAAGAAAGCCTATTGTCCGTGACCAACATTTTAAAAATGTGGAGCTCTTTAAGAGTAATTTGCTGCTGTTGGCATAAATAACTAGTGGTTGTAATGCTTGGTAAAACAGCACCCTTGGGGTAGGGAATTCCAAAGTTTTGATATTGTGGGAATGAGTTGAAAAAGTAGTCTGCATGATTTTTACTCAGCTGGATTTAGTATTGGGCCATTGTGAGACTGTGGTTCTGTTTTAGTACCATTGAGTACTGCTGCAGAGGTGGGATAAGCCCCCCCCCCTAAACACTAATGAAGTTTTTACATTTAAAGTAGCAAAGATCATAAATGGTTAATGTTGCATTTTCTGTTTTCAGTTTTTCTAAAAAAAAAAAAAATAACAATTAAACTTACTACAGAATTGGATTTAAAATACGTATTACTGTGCATTGATTTAGCTTCAGTAAAAAAAGAAAGAGAAGGGAATAGAATAAAGAGAGAGAAAGAGAGAGCAAAAGATGAAGGGAAGACAGGGACAGCAGGGAGGAAAAGCATGTGGGTATTCTTTGTTAGTTCTTCGCTATTGTCATATTGTCTAGTGTCTGTTATCATCTTGAAACAGGGTAAGGCAGAACTTGGCACTGAAATCAGACTAGGTTTTATTGAATTAAACAACTCCGAATATAAGGGCTTGGGCTTTATTTTGAAAGATTTCATTCAGACATAATCTGTGCAGATTTCAAAAAAAGCATATAGTTCATTTCTTTGGGAAACATGCAATCGATCGCAGTGAAACAATTGTGATTTTTCACCTATTGCTTGCTCTCATTCAGCTATTTAACGATTTAACATTCCTGGAGCAAGTGAAAGTGTTTTAAAGACCTTTCAAAGGAATGCCAGGTAGAAGCAGCACTGCCAATATGCATAATTTATATCTAAAAAACCCTTCCATAATGTCTTCTCTCCCCCTAACCCCCCCCCCCCCCCCAAGCAAACTTCTGGATCTGCCTCTGATGTGTTCTTTCCAAAGTGTAGAGTTTCTAGGAATTGCTTATACTTCATGGGTGGACCCTTAGTCTCCTGGCTGCATCAAAAATGCTTCGAAGCATTGATCATGCATCAAAAATAAAAAGTCAAAGCAAACAATAAATGTCATACCAGCAGATGAATACAAAAATAATGTACCCTTTCAAAATATTCCACAAAATGAAATGATTTTGAAAAACACCAAAACAGAGGGGAAATTCAAAGTTAATAAAAATAAGCCAACAGGGAGGCAGGGGGTAACTGGCAAGTCATTGAAGGTGTGCCCGTCCCACAGCTTAGTACTGATTTGAACTTACTAAAATACCTATGTGTTAACCGACCGACAGCACACACACATATGCTAATTTGATTTTAAAAAGTGCTTAAAAAGTGCTTGAATTTGTTTTGCTTGGAAGAGTACCAACCTTGCGTTACTAGTGCCTCCTTCAAGATTACTAAAGGAGGGTAGGGCCTGGGATTGACTCTTTGGCTCCAAGTCCAATAACCTACATGTAAGCGTAGTTAACCTAATTTATTTATAACAGCGTGCTTGGTCTGATGGCGAATGTTTCACTGAAGTACAGAGAATTTTGCTTTGTCATTTAAGAGCAAATGCACAACATATGTATAGATAGATAGAAGGAAATGCCATTTTTTAAAAACAGTAATGTTTTAGACAGATAATATAAAGCTCAAATGAAGTTGATGTTTCTTATTCATAAATGCCAAAGTAATTATTCGTTCTTTCCAAATAATCCAGCAAAGAGGATATGAGAAAGTGGGCCATTTCTCGAATGGTCTACCAGGAAATACCCGGGTATTCCAGTGGGTCATTTCCTATTTCGAGCAGTGTATTTAAAAATTGTTGAGTAATGACTTCTATTCTGCTTTTTAAGAAAGAGACACACACATCTCCTTTGTAACTCATTTATTCTTATTATATCAAAACTTGGGTGTGGCCTTCAGTTATTTTTACATCGTAGGCAAATAAACTGCAAGTAAACAATTTCACATTATACAGGGTGATTGTAAACTCCTTCAACAGAACAAGAGGGGTGATAGTACACATCGAGACAAAAAATATTTGCAATGGAACCTAGGGCCGCATTCCTCTCCTAGTGCCAGAAAAGAGCAAAGTTACATATCCACGTTGAGCCTTCAACAGTGAAAACAAAGAGACATACCTAATTTATGAGTTGCACAATTCCAATTGCATCAGAGAAAGATTCAAAGGAGCTGCTCAAACTGGCATCCAAAGGTATCGTTGCACAGCCCACACCGGCGAATGAAGGACTGCCGCACCCTCTCGTAGACTCCTGGTGTGGTGTTGATCTTGTCTGCAGCAACAGCGATTCACGCGACGAGTATTCCAGGGAGTCTACAGGTGTCTTGTACACCAATGTTTTCATTTGCCCCTAGACGAAGAAGTCCAGTGGATTAAGGTCTGTGGAGCATTAAGGCCAAGCCACAGTTCCACTGCATCCAATCCACCACCTGGGATATGTTGCATTAAGGAAGTATCGGACCTCGGTTGCAAAGTGTACTGGGGCCCCATCATGCATAAACCACATGTCCCTCCATGTGGTGAGCAGAACATCCTGCAACAGGCCGGGAAGCACTTGCTCCAGGAACACACAGTACACTGTGCTGATCAGATGTTTTGGCAAGAGGTCTGCCCTTCACGAATACCTCAATTTCGCATGTGATATGCACAAGGTAATGTCACTGAACGGGCTTGGCTGTGTTTTTAAATGTTTGCTGCTCATTATCTACGCACGTGTTTAGCGCACCTGATTTGCATCTTGTGCTTCGCATGCACTGGTTGGAATTCAGTGTGCCTGCTGGACATTTTTCGAACATGCTCTTTTCTGGCACTAGGAGTGGAATGCGGCCCTAGGTCCCATTGCAAATATTGTTCGTCTTGATGTGTACTATCACCCCTCTTGTTTTGTTGAAGGACTTTACGATCACCCTGTATTAAAAAAAATGACATAGTGCTTCATGCTATAAACTTTTTGTCATTTGTGATCAGCTCTCCTGAAGATTGTAGTATAAATGATAACTCTTTAATTGAAATATTATGTTTCTGATACCATACTTGCATGCATAGTATACGTTCTGTGAGCAGTATTATACATTTGCTATGAATCAGTACTGATGACAAATATCACCATAGTTGGTTTTTATGTTTTCAGTAATAAATGTGTTGGCATAATGACAAGTACTTCAATAATCCTTGTGAATATGTGTATTCTCCTTTTAAATTGGTCATTGTCAGTATTTCAGTGCAGTGTAATACATAAATCGTGAAGGCTAAGACTTTTTAAAATTTTAGTGATTTAAATACTTCTTTTTGCTGTCTTGTGTGTGTGCTTTCTTATTTGTTGTGTGTGTCTTCTTATTTATATATTTTTGCCCTAGATTAAACTGGTAAACATTCGAGCAGAAGATATTGTTGATGGCAATCCAAAACTTACTTTAGGCCTTATATGGACAATCATTCTTCACTTCCAGGTTTCTACCCTTTTCTTTTTAACTGAAGTTTTTTGAAATTTGAATTAATTAATACTAAATTTTCTGTTAATGTTTAATTAAAAACTACTAGAATGCATATATGAAACTGTCATGCGAATATGAATTTGGGATCTCTTTGTCTTACTGCGTGATTTTTGTTTGAGCTTTTGGTGCTAGCATTTATCTACTCACCTGCTGTAGAAATGTGGTTGTAGCTTCATCTAACCAGAACAGTGCTAAGTGTGCCAGTACGGTGGTGTACCTCAAATCTAGGGAGTTGGATTTCTCATATTTCTGGTTCTAGTCCTTTAAAATGTGAAGTACAAAAATTGAAGGGAAAATGTTATATAATTGGTAAGGTTGTGTGTTACTTAAACAGTTGTATTTTGTATTTTATAATTTTGATAAAAGTTAATGCTGAAACCACAGAACATAGGTTATGAATCCTGATGAACTTTACTTGAAAGATATCTATACGAGTATATCCTTTTTAATCATCCCTCTCCCCCCCCCCAATTCTTTTCTTTCATGTGTTTTATCCCTTCCTTAGCTTCATGGACAGCTGAAGCTTCTTCCCTCAAGCCTTCAGAAAATGTAATTTATTAAATCTGCTATGCACTATCTATAAGAATACTCACATTGATTATTTTTATATGACTTACTTCTTAAAGAAAGAAAACCTTATTCTAACTGAATAAAAATCTTTTATACTGGAACTGTCTGATCTACCTGGTCTACAGGTTGTGACA
The DNA here is from genome assembly GCA_039090855.1 of Macrothele yani. NCBI lineage: Eukaryota > Metazoa > Arthropoda > Arachnida > Araneae > Macrothelidae > Macrothele > Macrothele yani. Next base: position 95,766,065 of record CM076993.1, read on the forward strand.
TGTCAGGATTTTTTTAATCACTTCTAAGCATGTGTATGTCTTAACAACTGTACCTGTTTTTCTTAGTAATGTAGATGTTTCACACTCCACTATTAGAATAATCTTTTCAACATACATTCTTTTTCAGGTTATTAAGTCACTTCACTTATTTCATGATAGCACAAAATATTTTCTCCTTGGGTATCTGCTAGTAAGTGTTTTATGCATGTCGTAAACAGTAAACTGGAGTAAATAAATGCAAAAAAGTAGCATGTCATAAACAGTAAACTAGAGTAAATAAATGCAAGAATCAGCATTTATGCACAGAATAATAATAAAGATGCATGTAAAGAAACTTAACACATGCTGCTTAAAGATAGCTTAGCTGCTACCTAGCAAATTGCTAGCTCACTAGTCCCACAATTTTCAGGATCTCTTAAAGTCAGATATGAATTCATCTGCTGTACATAGAAATTAAAAAAAGCATATTGGTAAGTATGTGTTTTTTCTTTTAAATCTTTGTCGGTGTAAATTGTATCAGAGTGACCTATCCATATATATTTGCTATGGAACTGAGAGTTTCAGTTATTAGTGATAAATAGGAAGATGCTATAGCATCAACTCATTGTGGGGGTATGCATGAGAGGATTTAATAGTTTTTGAGATTTAACTTGTAATTTTCTAGATGAAATAGGGAAAGACCCACGCCACCACTTTTGAAATAGTATTTCCTTGTTGGCTCAGAAGAAATTTCCTTGAAACATTTTTCTTGTGGAATCTGAATCTCCAAGCCCATCTAATTCTGGTGTCCCTGGTGATTTTAATCAATCAACTACCAAAATCTTCAGAATTAAATAGATGAACAGACTGTGCATTCTGTGACTATTAACAAATGGTGTATGTTGTGTGAATAATGTTGTTTTGGATAAATAGTTGGCTTAATAAAGACAGAAAACTGAGTGGAAAGGATATTAATGTAGTAACTTACATTAACAATGAGAGGTATTTGTTTATGTCAAGTTTACAGAATGTACTTTATATTTCAGAATAAGTCAGACTCAAACTTACACCTTTTCCTTTTTTTTTCTTTTGGTTTTTTTTATTACATTTTTAGGGAGGAAGGAAGGATATGCTTATGTTATAACTATGCTTGATCACTGTGGCTCCGTATCTCTTCATGAGTTGCTTATGTTGTAACTATGCTTGATCACTGTGGCTCCATATCTCTGCATCAATTTCTCAATTTTAAGAATTCTTTTTATATTGGAAAGCCACAGCGATGACAGCCCTTTAGTTTCTTCTGATTAAATAACTTTGTTGTTAGGGTTCGTAAATCGAGAAGCTATGCAATTCAAAGTATGTTTTATTCCATATCATTGCTTCTAAAAATTCTTTCAAAACAATTCCTTCTTCTCTTTGATATCTTTTTCAGTGAAGACCATTATGTGGGCAAATTCTTCAAATTGTATACATTTTTCACTCAAAAAGGCATAAATGTATATTGCATTTTCCCAGTATTTCTGCTAGAAGTCCAATTTGAAAGATTCTCATTGTATCAGATAGAATTTCTAATTTTTTTGTAGCACATAATATGGCCACAAGGAAGTGAAAAAGTGCTTATTTGTATTTCAGATAAATTTTCCGGATTATTTGCAATCTTGAACACTGTATAAGAAAAATTTTTTCGATTAGGTACCACTCACTCGCAAAGGAAAACGTTTTGTGCATCTTTCGTGCTCAAAATAATGCTTGGTTTTCCGCTAGGAGGCAAAAATGGCTACAAAGAAGTGATAAAGTGTGAAAAAGTTACTTTCTCTGTATTTCTGTTTCTAACAGTTCGATTTGGAAACATGTTTTTGTGTCAGTGACTGTGGGAAGAACATTTGCATAAAATATGAAATTTTATCAGCACACAATTTTGCTACTGCAGGGCTTAAGTGTGTATTTCTGTTTACAGCGTATTTGTTGTCATATAAAAGTCTACTCTAAAAACCCGATTGAAAAGATTCTAAAAAACCCGATCGAAAGAGGTTCTAAAAACCCGATTGAAAATAATTTTTTTTCGTCAAATACTGCTCACCTTAAAAACATTTTATGCATATTTCCTTTCTATAATAACACATAATTTACCAAATGTATACTGTATTTTTTTCAACATCTCTGTTTCTGAAATTCCCTCGTAAAAAAATCTTTTCACGTTAGATACGATTCACTACGTGGAGCATTTTGCAGTTATTCTTGGATTTTTCATAATGCAAAGTTCTGATGCATTTATTTGTGTTTACATCTTTATCTCAACTTCGAATATACCTACTGGAAAAATTCTTTTTGTACTGTATACGATTTGTTATTGTAATGATCCTCTTTCAATAATGCTGCATAGTTTTCTTTTGCTAGGAGATGTATGTGTAAAACTTTTCCCTTGCTGCGCTTCTAGAAGTCGCACTTGAAAATGTCTTTTTTCGTTGCCATGGAGACTAAATAAATTACTCCTGACAAGAAGAATATTTGCATATATTTTCTACTGTCCATATTTCACAGTTCTGCAGCCAGAGGATGTCAGGATAGTTTGAAAAAGTATCTCCCATTTTAAAAATCTCTTTAAAAAGTTCTTTCCTGGTATAATCCCTTCACTTATGGAAAATATTTTGTCTTCATTTTCTTCTTGAAATAGCGTACAGCTTTGCTGCACGGATGCGTAAAGTTAAATCATGTTTTTCTCCTCTTCTAATGTTCGATTTGTAAAATTCCTTTTGTTTTGGATATCTGCCACTGTGAGAAACATTTAGTGGTGCATAATTTGTGTTTCTTCGTAGCGTACTTATACGCTCACTAGCGGGTTTGTAGACATTTTATCAATACGGTTGAATTTTTTTTTTTTCTGAAACTCTTTCCATTTTCTCAATGTGAAGAATACCAGGCACATATTTCATTTTAACTAATTAGAAGTTTTTCCACTGAAGTGAGTAAACTCATCCTTATCTTGCTAATTGTTTTCTTAACATTTTCGGTTCACCGTCCGAGTTGTGACGGTGTTCTCCATAGTCGCCTCCATGCCGTGCTGTGTGCCTGATTCCATTGCACAAGATTGTGTGCACACAAGGTATTGACTACTGCCACGTGATCTCATCAAACTGTGATGGGATGGGATGGGATTGAATTCAGAGAATTTTAGGAAGGGATCAGATCGGATCAGATCATATGTAGAGGATTTTAGGAAGGGAGTGTCTGACCCCAGGTCTTAAACAACCCTTAGAAATAGGAAGCTAGGAGATTTGGGCTAGAGTGCCCGATAGGAAAGTCACACGGAAGCGAGGTAAAACGGAGGAGGAAGACGCCCTTATTTGTTTCCGGGGGCGAGTACCCGGAGTCCGACGGCTTAACGTGCCCATCCAACGCACGGCGGGTATTTAGTGGTTCGAGCGTTCGTACCTGCCCGGGATCGAACCTGAGGTTACATACATGGCAGTCACGGACGCTGACCACTAGGCTACCCGTGGCCTTTTAGGAAATGAGTATCTAACCCCCTGGTCTTAAACGCTCGTAAACAACCCTTAGAAGTAGGACGCTATGATATTTGGGCTAGTGTCCGACTGGAAAGTGACACGGAAGCGAGGTAGAAAGGGGGAGGAAGAAACCCTTATTTCTAACTGGAGGGCAAGTACCAGGGGCCCGACGGCTTAACGTGCCCATCCGACGACTGCGGATGTTTAGTGGTTCGAGCGTTCGTACCTGTTAGGATCGAACCTGACATTGATGTACCGCCTTGGAAAATATATCATATATTGCTCACTTCATATTCTATGTCTTTGATGATTTTCTGTTTGTTTTTCTCCCTTTTTTTTGAAGTGAGTGAGCCTTTTGAAGGGCAATTTCACTGTCGTGTGGTTTGAGGTTTTACATCAGGTTTTATCCTCAGACAGTAATAAATACTAATAATTACTTAATGTTTGTATTTTGGTTATACTCAATAATAATAATGACGTAATTAGGCTCCTTGATTTGTATTAGCCATTAATTTACGTGTGACCTTGAAGCAGGGGCGGATCCAGAGAGGGTGCGCTGGGGTAGGGGGTCTCCCTTCAGGACCAAAGAAAGGCTTCGATTTGTTAGCAGTAAATTAAAAGTGTAACAAATTGAATAATTTTTCGTGAAAGAAAGTATTACTTAAAAGTGTATTACTTTCCTTCATTAATTGGAAGAATTTATGGGCATACTTAGAACACTTTTTCATTTTCAGGAAAAATATCAAAAAGGTCCCCGGTTATTCCCCAGACCCCCCCCCCCTTCACGAAAATCCTGGATCTGCTTTGTAGACTTCAAACTGTTCATCAGTCTTTTGCCTCGAGGACATAGTTCTTCATTTCTGAGTTAAGACAGTAAAGACAGGTTGTGAAGTTCTTCGGTTTGAACACGTATTTGACCTGCATTCATTTTTTCAGTAAAGGCTGATCTGTATTTTGAAGAAAAGATGAGATAATAGAATATTGTAGAGCGTGCTGAATTACGAAAGATGGGCTTATTGCATCCCAGATGGAATGGCATGTCTCTGTTTCGGCTTCCGATTAGCAGTCATTTCATGCGTGTCCGTTACATGTTTGTATGTTTGTTCTGGTGTGTGTGTGTGTGTGTGTGTGTAATGTGAAGCAGCAGAGAGAGTCATTTGCGGTCTCTTTGTTTTCTTTGAGGAGTTAAAAATACCTCATGCATATTATTACAATTGTTTGATATTCTTTCGACAATGTTTTTTTCAACAGTTGTTTCTTTTCATTGTTAGTCGTATTTTATTTATTTTGAGGAAAGAGGCTTTGCATCTTGAGAGAAATAAAAAATGTGGGGATAAAAAAAAAAAAAAAAAAAAAAAAAAGGAAGCGAGCGAGAAGGCTGAATGTGTTCCTCCGAATTCTGGGATGTTAGGTGTGTGAGTGTTGTAAAACAAGGTTGGTGGACCACTCCCTCGTGTGGGCTTCCCAGAGGTGGCGCGCTTAATGGTTGCGCCTACTGTTATTACTTCACTATAGGGCGTTATTTGGCGGTACTATGAACATGCAGCTTAGGAACAGCGTCGCCCAGTATGATTTGATGTTTCTGTTTCCTTTTCATGTGTTCTTTTCCTTTTCATCATGTTCTTAGTTCTTGGGAAAATAAGTTTATTTTCAATTTCCCCTATTTCCAGGAAACTGATTTCTTTCAGCTAGCGTTCGCTGTAACTACAGGTAGTGTTCGTTTAGATGGTTTGAAGTTCTCTAATGAGGGTACTTAGTGATAAAACGAAAACGCCGTAGCAACAAAAACTAGTCCAAGGTCATTCCATCATTCCCAGAACGTTAGTCGAATTTCCAGTGGCATTCTTTTCCAAAGTTATCGAAATGGGCTTTGAGTGTAGAAAACAGCTGTTTTCTTGATTGTGTGAAGACTTAAGCAACTATAAATGCACGGAATTTTCGCCGATCGTGTCCGTAATGTCGCGGAATTTTCACTTGCCTAGCCTGTAATGTCGCGGAATTTTCGCTGACATCACTCGTATCGTCGCGGAATTTTCGCTGGCCTAGCCTGTAATGCCGCGGAATTTTCGCTGACATCACTCGTAACGTCGCAAAATTTTCCCGTGCCTCGCCCGTAACGTCGCAAAATTTTCCCGTGCCTCGCCCGTAACGTCGCAAAATTTTCCCGTGCTTCGCCCGTAACGTCGCGTGAATCGTAGCGGAATTTTCACGGACGGAGGTGTCACAGAATTTTCATAGACGTAGCACGGAATTTTCGAGGACCTAGTGCGGAGTTTTCGCGGAACTAGCCCGGGAGTTTTCGCGAACCTGCCGCAGAATTTTCGCGGGGTAATAATAAAATGAGTGTTTTTCGCAGTGAAAATCAGAGCTCTGACTTTTTTTTCTCGTTTTTTCCAACACTTCATAACACACACCGTCAACCTTAGTGTTATTATTATCATTTTAAGGGAGAAGTCTCGACCTGTTGATCCCCCATCCTCTGGCGGTGTTCCACTGATGATACTACGTGACTCTCAGGTCACCACACAGAATCCAATCCTATGACGGCTATAGTCCATCGTATACATCGCAAGAAGTTTTATGCCGACGTTTCCCAATTTACTCGTAATCTCTTCAACACCCCGTACATACATCTTGATAACTGATCTCTCTACGTCCAACTCTCTCTCTGCCTCTTACTTATTTCAAACTTAAGTTTGAAATAAGTAATGAATAAATATCGACGCAGCCCCGGTACCAGAGTGGTCAGATGCGCGGGCTTTTGGCCAATTCGATCTGGGTCATGGTTCGAGTTGTTGAAGAGGCTTAGGTAGTGTGTTTCTCCATCAGCGCTGGTTCCGGTACTTCAGTAGGACCCGCAGGCAGAAATTTGGTATAATGTACCACCTTATATCATTAGATGCTCGTAGAAAACAAATTATGTATATGTCTTATACCAAATTAACTTTTCTATCAGTGTGTCTGTCTGTTAAACTACTGATCGTGGAATTTTTTCATAAACCCACCTCGAAAACCTGAACCTCGGAACTCCCAACCCCATTTTTGGAAATTCAGACGTCTAAAACTTTTAACTTTGAGTTAATCTCCGTAAGAGCACTAAGCAGATAAAACAGACGCCACCGATAGATGGCAGCGCATTAGTTTTCTTGGAAAACAGTTTAACTGCGTAATTTAAAAGGGAAAACTTTTATCAATACATTTTTTTTTGTATAATTTTAGGCAAATGTGGGCTTCGATTTAAGAAGATAGTTATTACCACACAAACCCATTGGGAAGGGTAGCGTAGCTATGGTGTGTCAAACTGTGTGAACAACACAATTTTTCGGGTGGTCCAGTAGCAGAGTGGTACGGGGCTAATCATTCATTCCAGATGGGTTTGGGCCGCGTTTGCCATGGATAGTGTGTTTGCTGCACCACACCGGCTTTCTACCTTCCCTAGAACCAGAGACCCTAAATCAGGGACAGTGGTCGTGCCCCCAAACAAAAGCCCCCACGCCTAAAAAAACATTAATGAAGGTGCATTTGAAACCTCAGGTGTGTTAAAATCTAGGATTGGAATGCCTCTTGTTGGTTTGTGGTGATCAGATATTTGAGTGAAGCGGTTAACGCCGATGCCATTCATATTCTTGCATGATAAGGAATATCTTTCATTATTAATTACAATTGACGGCAGATGGCGGTACCTGCCTGGGTGAACGCCGTGGCTCCAAATTAGTAATAGAACCGCGCCCATGCATGGCTTCCTTTGCATAGGCGTTTTCGTGGGGGATCCAGTGCTTTGAAAGACGTCGACCGCCCGTGACCACCAGCCGAATGTTGTAGTAGTTCATTAGACTTCCCAAAGCTGCCCAATAACTAGCCTGAAAGAGTCGTAACGAATTGCTGGAGAGAAGTGAGGAGTCCAATTAAAAAAACAATAAGCATCGTTGGATTCAAATCTCGTGCTATGCTGAATTAGCGGGCAGTACAACAAACAACGACAAGCTGCAATGTTAAAGTGACGTTCTCTGTCTAGAAAATAAATGAGACTTTTCACATTGGCCATAATGGGAAGAATGTAATTATTCTGGCTCACCTCTTCTAACCGTTTGCGTGCCTTTAAAATTATTCTTTAAAATTATTATAATAATCGTACTTCGTTCTTCAGCAATATGCGACTCATAAATGCCGTGTGACAAGGGTTTAAAATGAATTTACGAGATGAATCACTTCCCTCCTTGCAATCCTTAGTTGACGCACTTGGAAACAAATGTTTCTCTACTAGTAACCAAATAATTTCACGTTATTGACTTTCCTAGAATGATCGAAACGTTATACTGAATATAAGCTCTAGTAGCAGAGGCGTAGCCGGGAAGGGGGTCTTCCGATCCGGACCCCGCCCCTCTTGAGGGTGGTTTGACTGCGAATTTAAAGCATGGACCCCCTGAAGAAGTTTCTGGCTACGCCACTGTCTGGTAGGGCGATATTGTTTGTTTTCAGTGATTACTATTTTGACGTCATGAAAGCGCAATGCACGTAGTTCAGTGATTACGTTATGTTTTTGCCATGCCACGCCGATTCATAATGCCAATCCTAAAATTCATGCGTAGCTTTCGTGACGTCATGAAAGCGTTTCCTAAACCAATACGGCAGGAACATTTCAAGCTCGATAAGAAAATTTATCAGGCCTGACACTGTCTGGTGTACATCAGTATGCACTAACATAAGGCATTTATTTACTTGGGCATGTTTCACTTCGATGTAAAGTTTTTATGAATGAAACAATAATCCAGTAGAAAAGCTCGGATTATACTCCATACGTACAAATTTGAACAAGCACCAGGGGGCATCGCTAGACTAAGAATATTGAAGAGGAGGGTTTAATTTTATTTTTCACTTCCTTGTACTCTAACCCAATAATAAAACTGCAGCATTTAAAAATTGATTGTTGTCACTTTTAATTGCGTTTTACATTTAAAATAATTAAATTGATTTCATTTACAACCAATATAACCCCGAGATATTCACTTTTAGGATTAATTTTCGTGCACCATTAATATTGTTTCAATGTTGCTTTGCTGCGGTGAGGAGTATTTAGCAGTGCTGCAGTGGGGTGGAGGGCAATTAAGAGCGAAAGAGAGAGAGAGAGCCACCTCAGGACAAGAAAACTCGCCCTGTAACACCAAATTCAGAGTACGAGACTCCAAATCTCTGAACGTCCAGTTGATCTACACGTCCGCTAGGTGTTATACAGTGTTGTCTATTCTTGAAAAGAACGAATTGCAAAAAAGTAAAATAAATATACAATTCGTGGGACGTGTCCTTAGGCAGGAGGTGGTTCCTTACGTGTGTTTCTTCCGCATGTAATTTTCAAATGCAAATTTGCTATTGACTTTTTCTATCTCCTTTATCAATTTATTTATTGATGATTGACCATTGATTTGCCGCCCCGGTGGCGCAGTGGTATAAGCGCTGGTTTTTGACCATTTATCCGAGATGTATCTGGGTTCGAATCCCGTGAGGCATGGATGTTGTGTTTCACTGGCTGTCTCTCTTCCCTGGAACCAGTGGCCCTAAATTAAAGACGGGCGACTGCTCATAGCCCACTGAGTTGCTCACGGTGGTCGTCAAACCCCCAATCGAAAAAAAATTCATTGAGTTGTTAATAATACTGTAATAATTCTCCACATTTAGCAAAGTCTTAGAAATTTATTTTCTTAGCGTTAGCGAAAAACGTATTTGGAGATTGTTGTAAGATCACTGGGAATGGGAGGGGGGGGGGGTCAAGATACAACTGGCGGGGTTCCGCACCCCTCCCCTTCCGAAATGGTCTAGGGACTCCCGTGACAACCACTGTGCTTCATTGATGGATTTCGGTGAAAGAATATCTCAAAGTTTCATAAAATGTATCCCGTCACGAAACGGGTTTAAGTTGACGGCAAGAATTTAATGTCATGAATCAAAGTTACATTCCAAGTTGAATTTATAAATCAATTGCAATGCTGGAGTATATTCAGTGTCACTATTCTGCACGATTTAAACGTTAAATCGTCGTTCGAAAGATCGTTTTGTCATAAAATGTAGCCCGTCACGAAACAGGTTTAAGTTGATGGCTAGAATTTAATGTCACGAATCGAAGTTACATTGCAAGTTGAAATTATAAATCAATTGCAGTGCTGGAGTATATTCAGAGCCACTATTCTACACGCTTTAAACGTTAAATCGTCGTTCGAAAGATTGTTTGGTAACTTTCGAACTGAATTCACGGTTCGAAGAAAAGTCAGCAGGAGTAGAAGTTTCTTGTTGAAAGATGCTGAATTCAGTATAATTAGAATGAAGTGACAAATACCATACTGGTCAGAAAGAGTACTGCGTACAGCTGTTACAAAGAGGATTAAGGAAATTTGTGTTAGCCAACTTTTCTTTTCAATTGAAATGACTCAACTCCCAACCAAGAGTTGGGCACAAGAAAAATCCGTTAACCATAAAAAAAAAAAGGAAACCATAGCCTAAATTAAGCATTAGAAACAAGTTTACAACTCTTTATCATTTATTGTGTTCTCACTATTAATTAAATTTAGTTTCATGGGACGTACAAAATTTGGAAGGGGAGGGGGGGTTGGAGTTAATCCGAATTCGCGAGCACTTCCGATCTTACATTCCTGTTTGCGACTCAGTGGATGCTTCAAACCACAGCACGCGTGTGTGTGGATCTGTGGGTTTGCGATGACCTCAGATCATTTAAAAATGCACCCTCTCTTGTTCGCATACAACATTCAGCACGTTGTGGGTTTCTTAATTTGCTTATCAGAGTCATTGACATATGGCGATAACACATTTGTTAATAAGAAAAGCGAGTGGGCTCTGAAATTATAGCCGAGGCCTGTAACACAAGTTTTTCAGCTTAGAGCATTAACGTAGACGTTGCTAAGAAAAGAAACTTAGTTCCGCTGCTTGACTTCTTCCACCCAAAGGCCGTAATATGCGCACAAGAAGATAATAAGTACGTTGTATAGCCGCACAAAGTATCGCAATTATATATATTTTTTCTGCCTAAATGTTTTAGGGTGAAGAAGGTGTTATTTCAGAAATCGTAACACATTTTCCCTCACCCTAAAAAGCTATCTTATCATAGTTTTAGCTGCCTCGATGGTGAAGTGGTCCGAGGCGCTGGTTGCTGACTATGGACCCGGGTTAAAGTCCCGAATTGAAGCATAGGTGGTGTGCTTGTCTGATAGCTCTCTGCCTTCCCTGGAACTAGTGGCCCTAAATTAGTGGCGGTTGACTATTTATAGCTTTCGGTGTTTGTAATGGTGGTTGTTAAGCCCCAAAACAGACAATCAATGAACAAATTATTATATACACTGAAGTGCCAAAAAAACTGGGATACCTCTCTAATACCCTGTTGGTCCTCCTCGCGATTGGATAACGGCAGCAACGCGATTGTACATGAACTTCACGAGCTCTCTGTGGTACTGTGGAGACAATGCACACCAGAGCTGAGACGGGCTGAGCTCGAAGCACAGCCCAGGCCCGAATCGGGATCGGCCTGTAGAATATTTACTGCGGTTCAGGCTCGGACTCTTAGGGAGAGCGAGAGCATTTATTTCATATATAAACGTGATGTTATATGATTTAGCAAATGAGACACTTTATAGTTGGTAAAGGGAATTCTTCGGCCACTGGTTCTGGCTAGAGAGCGGGCATTCTAGTTTGCTGTTTATTCCTGGCTTGGGTAAAAAATGCCATAGGCCGCGCATTAGTGTGCTTCTGCAGAGAAAAAAAAAGCTACTTCAAGAACTATAGATATTGGATAGTTGATAGCATGCCGACGATAATTTACCCCCTATCTCCACCCAGTAGCTCCCTGCTAATTCTATTTAGCAACGTACATATTGCAGCGCATTATGGAGCGGTATTAGCATTATTTGAGTAACATATAGTTGCAGAACCTCCCGATTTGGATGCCCGGCCACCCGAAGTACTACAGGTGGAAACGAACGGTAAAAGATACTCGTACAGTTACACTATAAAAATAGATAGAGGTCCCGTTCAACCACTTCCCATTTGCGAAATCTACTGGTTAATTGCAGGAAGAAAGAGTGGAAGTGTGGAAAAGGAGATTTTTTCTTATCAATGGTTGAACAGATTATCCAGTTTTCAGGCTCTGGCTGATATACCACGGGTTCGGGCTCCGAAAATAGAGCCCAAGCTCAGCTTTAATGCGCACCATTCTTCCTTAAGAGCGTCCCACAATTCCATCATATTCACCGGTGGGAGATTCTTGGCATTGCCGGTACGTTAAACATCATCCCAAGTGTGTTCGATGGCGTTTAAATCCGACGAACGAGAGATATAAGTCAGGATGCCGAACTCCGTAGAATGCTCCTCCGGTCATAATCGGGCGACTGTGGACGTGTGCGGTGACGCATTGTCGTGCTGAAAGGGGTCGCACCCGTCGGATAGATTGCATGACATGAACGTGTGCAAATGATCCCCAGTGATGGCTACGTAATCTTAGCCGGTCACAGCGGTCCGCAGACGTATGAGGGACCCTAATGCGTGTCAGCTGAAGATACCCCACACTATAACAGAGCCACCGCTGGTTTGCACTGTCCCTTGTAGTAATCTGGAATCCATTACCTCTTGGGGTTGTCGCCACGCCCGGATTCAGCCTTCTGCTTGAAACAGTTGATACCGCGATTGGAAAACAATGGCACCCGGTACCCGGGTGGGCCATCGGCTCCGGAACCCCATAGAATGCACCCGGGAGGGCCGTCGGCTCCGGAACCCCATAGAACACAGGGAACGTTGCACTGTCTGAACGCTGATTCTACTATTGGCCCCAGCATTGAATTCTGCTGTGATTTGCAGCAGTGTTGCACGTCGGGTGGATGCTACGAAATGCGTGCCAGACGCCGCTGTCCCCTACCGTCCAGGGCTTTTCTACGGCCACGCCGGTCTCGCACTCTGAATTCCTCCCCTCTGAATTTGTGTAGTCCAGGTTCACATTTGAAAATTTTGACCGTGTAAATCCAAATTTCGTGGGACAATTTCCGAGATGGAGTTAACCATCTCCCGGACGCGGACTATCGTACCACGTTTGAAAACGCTTAAATCCTGATAAGCTGCCATCTGAACTGCGAATGTTACTACTGGAGCTTGCGGAGATATCTGCCTCTCTATATACGTCTTTGCGAACGATGCCATTTACGCATGGGTGTGGTGGCATGTAATGTAAGTGGTAGCGCCCTTCCTAGTTTTTTTGTTGGCACCTCAGTGTACATATCTACCTAATACCATGCTGCTCCACCTTTTGCCCTCAAATAGTAGCCAGACCTCTTGGTAAGAACTTAATGAGGTGTTGAAAACACGGAGGTGGTACTGCCGCTCATGGAGCGAGGATCACCTGTTGTAAAGCATCCACAGTTGCCGGTGGGGGTTGGCGGGCTCAAACAGTCCCACAAATTCTCAATGGAGTTGAGATTGGGAGGGGGGGGGGGGGGCATTTGAATGTTCATGGAGCAAATGGGTTGCCACTCGGGAAGAATACGGTGTGGCGTTGTGCTGTTGGAAGATGGAGTTTTGGTGCCGAAAGAGAATCGTTATAAACAAGCGTAGATGGTCCTGGTGGATGTTCTCCTACTGACGGAAGTCGCGACGTGTACGAGGGGGTCCCAAGGAAGCCCATGTGAGCGCAGCCCAAACTTGCACCACCTTCACCTGCCTGTATGAACTCAACTTGGTAAATCGTGTCCATTGCTTCGTGTGGTTTACACCACACCCCCACACACACCTTCCCATCGGTGTGATAGAGTTGAAACCGTCATTTGTCATACCAGATGACGTGTTTCCAGTCCTCCGCCCTCCAGTTGCGATAGGCATTTGCAAACTGCAGCCTAATTTCAGTGCCTTGCATCAACACGGGAATACGATGGAGATTCCCGTGTCGTCTTACAGTACAGAAGCGTACGTGTACACAAAGGGAATGAGAAACGCAAACGCTAAATCTTGATCACAATTTCCCCATTGCCCGGTGGCGCAGTGGTCTAAGAGCTGTTTCCTGACCATTCGTCCGTGATGGGTCCGGGTTCGAATTCCGATGAGATATGGATGTTGTGTTTGTCTTACGGCACTGGCTCTCTCCCTTCCCTGGAAGCAGTGGCCCTAAATTAGGGACGGGCGACTGCTTATAGCCCATCGAGTTGCTCACGGTGGTCGTTAAACTCCCAATCAAAAGAAAAGAAAAAAAATCCCCTTTCCGGTTTAACAGAAGGGAGGGAGAGAAAAAGATCGATCGTCTATGCAATATAACAAACACGCAAGATCAATGATTCCAGGACACGTGGACATCTATGCTCTCTTGAACTAGCAACCGCTGGTATAGTTGTTTACTTCCCCTGCTGAAATTAATTCAGGGCATCCTTCTTTACGGTGAGTGGGGGGCATACCCGGTGAACAATCTTTTAGGATAGGCTACGTTACATCCCGGGTATTACAGACCCGTATGTGGTTGTTGTTTTTTCACACTTCTCTCTTCTTGTTCCCTATTTGAATGTTGCTTAAAGTGGTCCTGGGGGTAAGTCCCTTTTGAGCTGATATATGAATGTGGCTCTGACGGACCCTACCTTCTTAAGCTTTTCTGCGCATTCTGACAATACACACTCTAACCTGCTCTCCCGGCTTCCAGTCCAGGAACAAATTTTACTTGAAAAGTTCCTGCATTTAAGTTTGCTCGTTCCGGGTGGAGTAACGAATAACATGCTTTAACGGAAATCGGGAGATGCGGGTTCGATTCCCGCTCCAGAGCGATGTAATTTTCAAGGTTTCGGATATGGTTAATTACGTGAGAAACAGTAAAATACTGGCGGTTCAGAGATATCTAATCGCTAAGTTAAGAATGGTTAGTAACACATTCTATGAATGACAGTTTGGAGTATGAAGTTTTCTGCGTGTGGATCAAATGTTCCCTGTGTAGCTGGGTAACCAATAATTCGGCCTTTATCCGTGGTCGAACGATCTACTAGGTCGTATACATCGCAAGCCCTGTTGGAGCATGTTATGAACAATGAAACGAGGGAAACTCTAGCTCCAAATTTAAACGAGTAGGGTAATTCATAAACGTAATCTACGGCTTCTTTAAATGTCGTCGGAGCTCCTGTGAACTTTCCCAACACATTTGGTTATTAACCAAATGATTGTACCACTGTTTTGTATTCCTTTGTCATTAGGTAGTTTCGTCTACCTGATGACAAATATCTCTGTCTGTCTGTCTGTCTGTCTGTCTGTCTGTCTGTCTGTCTGTCTCTCTCTCTCTCTCTCTCTCTCTCTCTCTCTCTCTCTCTCTCTCTCTCTCTCTCTCTCTCTCTCTCTCAGGGAAAGGTTGGTTAAAGGTTCCTAATAGCATTTTTGACTGGAAAACGTGTATGGTTCTTAATCGTTAAAATAGAAACTTTCAATCAGATGTGAGTAACAGTTTGCCCTCAATGACAGAAAGAATAATGTGTAATTAAGGTTTACTTATAACCTAAACTTAAAATAAAGAAGCTTATTTGTTTGTGAATGTCATTGCACATTGTTTTCGTGATTAGCATTACGTAAAGTTTCTTCAGATCTCAAATAAGAAGCATTTAAATTTTTTGTATTTGCGTTAGTCTGACAATTTATTGTATGTAGCCTGAAGTCAAGAGTGTGGACATTTTTTTATCGCCCGTTTGTTTGACTTCATATTCTCCTTTGTTATTGCCGTTTTTGTTTTATTTAAATGCCTGCGGAAAAGATACAAACCTTAACTGCAAAACAGGAATAAGGAGGAAGCTGTTTACATACTGTATAGCTTTACTTAATAGCGTCCTAAAAAAAAGGAAAAGAGATAACAAAACTCGGAAACTCGTATTTCTTGTTTAACTTTTTAGTTGTGTGTGTGTTCAATGATAAAACAGATAAAAAATTGGTTGATAGTAAAAAAATCAACGTATGATTAAAATCTGCGGCCCCGGGGCCGCCGCCTTTCTCGCATGTGCTATAGGCCGGTCGTGACATGAACGTGAGTTAACGGACTTTACTAAAAAAATAGAGAAAATAATCTACATTCCTCCTCCATCCCTGAGTAAAGGTAAAAAAAAAACCCATAAAAAAACCCTCGAAAATTCCCATCAATGAATAATAAAAAATAAAATTTAATTATAGCGGGCTTCAGAAAGGTGCTCGTGCATAGCTTTCTGCACCAAAAAAAGAAAAATTACGTGGTGAGCTCAGCGAATTTCTCAAATAAATAAAAGTAAAAACCTTACAAAACGCAAACAAAATTACTAGAAGCCTACCTAACAAATTTTTTCTCACCATTTCCGCAAGGAGAAAAATATAAAAAAATAAAAGAAAACGAATAGCATACGACCGGACGAAATTCTTCTCGAAATCAAAGCACTCTTCTAAAGCAGGAAGAATGAACCAGAAAAATGAAAATACAAGAAAAGATAAAACGTAATCTATCATACAAGTTGTATGTGGAGGAAACCCTCGATAATATGAGGGGAAAACTCCGTGCCGTGCCGATTGTTTTAATCAGAAGCTATTAGATTTTTCTCCGGAATAGTTCCCAATAGCTGTGTAGCAGGTTGGATACATTACGAGCTATTCTGAAGCTTACTGTAAACTGGTTGACTCATAATAACTTTGCAGTCTATATGATATGTATAGTATTTGCTACCTGCCACATCTTAATGTTAGACATACAGGGGTCCCATGTGTGTATGTTAAAAGTATGCTGAAAAGTAAAATATCTCCGTTTTCACCCAAATTTAATTTCTCTTCTTTTCCCCATGTAAGTTGAAGCATCCTGAGTACTGAAAACCTCAATATGCTGATGAGAAACTAATTATATGTAATATCACGGAAAATGAGATATTTTGCAATTTTCTAATTACAGTGTAGGATCGATTATTCAAAGACGAACCAGAAACTTTTGGATAGATGAAAAAAATTACGGTCTTTAAACTTTTGGATAGATAAAAAAAATTACGGTCTTTTTTTTTTTTTTTTTTTTTTGCTGAATACTTATACAGCAAATGTGTTTCTTGTTACTTACACGCGTGTAATAATAAATTTTTTTTTTTGTTGAATACGTATACAGCAAAAACGTTTCTTGTTACATGAGTGCAATATTTTTTTTTTTTTTTTTGCTGAATACGTATACAGCAAATGCGTTTCTTGTTACTTACACGCGTGTAATAATTATTTTTTTTATTATTTTTTTTTCTGCAAAGTAACTTTAAGTACAAAAACACGTTTTTGATTATGATACCGCATTAGTCGACTAACTTTGCTCGACTAATATCTTACAGTTTGTAACTTAATCGATTATCCGGGGGAAACAAAAAATGAAGATGAAAACGAAGCAGGTGTTCCGAAATATCATGGCCTTGATTTTTTCGAGTAAATGCTGTGCGTGGAGTGGCACTAAGCCTCGTATGGCACCTTATTCATTAATTGTGTTTCTTATGCACTGATTGTTCTCCATAGTTTTCCTGACGCACATTGCAATTGCTCAAGGCGGTACGATAGCAAAAATGGGGAAGTTACTTTGGCATCGTACTGAAAGCGAGCCAGCTTTGGAATAGAAGGGAAAACGATTTTTTTGGTTTAAAGGCTTATCAAAATATGAAATATTGGCTAAATCCTTTCAGCTTCAGCTGTTCTGATACATGCCGCTCCAGGAATTCTGCTTTCAGCAAGGGTTGAACTTTATTTAACCCACCAATTAGAAGTGAACTTCCTGATTAAGATGACCGTTTTAAACCTAAAATTTATATCCTGAAATCTTGGATGAAATCCATAACATAAACTGACGGAAAGAGAGACCGACAGATGGGCTAAATAGAGCGGATGGACAGATGAGCTAAATAGAGCAGACGGAAAGAGAGACGGACAGATGGGCTGAATGACACAAACTAACTTTCTGTGAAACACACCTGAAAATTGCTAGGGATATGACGTATAGGTCTGCGTCAGGGTACCCTTACAATTTTTGGGAGACTTTTTTTTGTAAAGTGCAAGTTGACAGTTCAGTGAAAATCTAAAGAAAGTCTTCGAACCGGCTCAAAGAATGAAAGAAACAGAAGCATATGTTTCGACGCGACAGATGGTGATCACAAGGATACCGAAATTGCGATATAATTATATTGCATCAAAACGAATGAATAAGTACGGGAGGACAAAATAAAAAACTGTAAAACTTGCGTGGTACGAGTGGGTGGAAATGTCAAAATCCTCAGATCTGACACGTGATCGCCCACAGTTGCAAAGACCTCTGAAGTGGGTCGACGCCTACATGAAACATTGCAACAACCAGTTCGCTACTCGCAGACACCTACAGAGAAATGTTAAGGGATGCTTGTCCCTTTGGCGCTTCTTTCACAGCGCAATTGAGAGCAATCAACTCTTTCAGGGCAATTTGTTATTCTCAAAATCAATAACAACAAATTTGTTAAAACACCCGCCTACTTTATTGAAGTCATTTGAGCTCAGTTGCTCTTTCACTGAAAACTTTTAACACCACATGTTGCCCGAAACGTACGGCAACCCTCCTGTAATATTTACGAACGCGATGGATTGCTGTTTTACATTAGAATAGACGTTGAATAAAAAAAAAAAAAATTCATATACACGTACATATCACTAAACTGTTCTCTGCGATTCAGAGGTTAACTCTCAAGACTAGATCTTCTGTCAACTCAAAGTTACTGTTGGTGTATCAAACGTCTCCATTTACCGCGATCTTGGTACACAACTCGAGCTTCATCACATTTTCCACACAAGATCTTTTATGCTTCATACTCATTGTCTTTTTCTCTTACAATTTCTTAATCTGGCCCTTCCGTAACTTCTTTGTTCTTCCTCTACCTTTCTTTCCAGCCACATGGGCTGAATAAATTCTCTTAGCACTTCCTCCTTCATTCTTTTGATGTCAAATTATATGTCACTGACAACATTTAGCTTCATATCTGCAACACATCTTTGTTCCGTACACTAGCAGGATGAGTCGTGCCACGCAAACCCTCCGTAAGTAAGGAATCTCTACAGCACCCAAACGCAACGACTGCTATGTCTCTTCATGGTTCACGAAGAATGAGATTCGTACGGCGACATTTTCTGGGTTTCGAATGAGATCCGTCTCAGGCGGCATTTTCTGGGTTTTGCTGGTTATGTTTGGTATTGTTTGTTTAATGCTTTTAATATCATGACATGTTTTTCATGTCTTTATTTATATATTTTTTTGCGTATTTTCTGGTAATGCGGTCCGGAAAAGCTTGGAACCGCCGGAAAAATTATTGTGGATGTTCCGTGATTTTTCGAATTTTTCTGACCAATCTATCTATCTATATCTATCTATCTAATCTAATCGAATCGAATCGAATCGAATCGAATCAGGGAAACTTTATTTTTTAAGAACTTTTTCCAATGAAATTCATGGATGTTCTGATTGTGAACTGTATTTTTTATTTATTTGTAAACAAAAGAAAAAAATAATTGTTTTTTTATCTGTTGATACAGCAAGAAATGAAAATAAGCTATGGAAAACCATGCATTTAAAAAAAAAAAAAAAGTTCTGATGTCGTCGTGGACCCCTAGATAATAAGTTATGGACTCCCGGAAATCTACTTAAATAAACTTCCAAAATTAAGTATGAACAGGGCTTAATATGACTCTTTGGCACTAACTAAGAAAATTGCCCACGTTATTTCCTTGGCTTCCTAAGTTTTTGAAATGAAGCATGTGCAGTAATGATGCTTTAAGGGGAAGTTATTAGAAACACATTGGGAACCAATCTTTCATTTGTGTATTCTACACTGCTGTTAATGCAGTATGCCAAATAAAAAAGATGGCGATGACTTTTTTTTTTCGCCGGACTAATTCTCATAGTAATGTTACCATGCGATCAACGTTTTCAAGTTCAGGTGATGCCCATACTGAAGGTACTTGGCTTGGCACTGGGGCTTGGCTTTATAAAATGATAAATCGTAATCCTCACCGGAAGATGTATAATTATCATGTAAAATTTATCGTGTATATCTAAGTAAGCGACGACTGTTTACAGTAATTTCCAGAAAGGTTAATGTCTTTGGGAAATGGTGTTTAGCATTGGCTTGTGATGTAATCTGTTATAAATGTATTGTCCGAGTGCATAGCTTAGGCATTTACAAATGGACGAGTGCAGTGCGCTAATAGTTGCAGTTTTAGATTAAATCCATTTCCTTCTGATTTAATGTGCTAGTTCCAAACCGAATCCACCATTGAACTCAACAAACAATGGCGAGAAAAGAGATGATGAGTAGGACTCGCCATTACAGTCGAGAAAATTAATGATGTAGAGGTCACGAAATATTTCTGTGTGGCAGATGGTATAGCTCCTAAAATGGTGGAACAGTTCTAAAAGGCAGATGTTCGCGAAGCGTTTATTCAGTAAGCATTTGTCGTTCGTCTGCACATCTTAATTGAGACATCGCGGTGGCATTCATCTCCATTTTCATGGTTTTAAAAGAAATTTACTCTTGCGAATTGTTGAATAGTTGGCATCCTGCACCAAGTGCGCAGATATTGAGAGGTCAGCCACGGAAACGCCGACAACAGAATGGTATTAGCCTAGAAAAGCGCTTTGGAAAGTATGCTCTCTTGGAACTGGAACCGAACTCCCTCCCGATTTTGGATCAGGTATGCATGCCAATATCGTGGTCCATTGCGGTGCATTTTCAAGCGAGCGAGGGATCTTAATTGTTTTATCAGCTGTATTATACAATTTTTTAAAGCAGAGAAGGTTTGTTTGAAGAGCAAAGCTGACCGTCTACACTGCGATGTTTAGACGCACCGCTCTACTGTGGCAATGCTTGTTGGCTGAGAAGTGAAAATGCTAATTATATGGTAGATGTGACCGATATGGGAGCGGGAACATGAGTACCGGGGACAAAAGGGATGAATTGAGTGGCGTAACAGGATTGGTAATTCAGATATTTGATGTGAGATGGGTACTTTTTCTATAAAAGAGAATTTCAGTAGGAACATACTGTACATAGTGTGGCTCGCATTTGTATTTACAGCGTTCGAATTACCTAGTGGTACATTGACCAGTAAAACTTCCGTCGGACCACTTAACAGTTGATTTTACTGGCCCGGATGGATAGTAAGTTTTTTTGTTGTTGTTCTTTTTCTAATTTGTTACAAATTAAAAATGAATTTCTGTTTCCTTTACCTTGCTGTATGGTTTTCTTTTTAGGCTGCAAACTAATGATAGGTTTAAAAACTAATATTGAAGATTGAAATGATTCCGTATTTTCTACATATATTGTAAATGCCTTTAATCATATTTTTTTGCGGACCAGTGGGCAGTTTGGAGACCTTCATTCAGCAGTGGATTGATAACGGTTGATGATGTAGCAATAAGAAATGAATGAATTAAGCATTGCAAGTTTGTGCTTGAATAGCAACCATCAATATTGATAACAAATATGCACATCAGAAATCACCAGACCGATCGAATTAGAAGTGTTTATCAATGCTTAATTTCCCAGCCTCTTAGCAATTCATAACGATATGCCAAGTGCGGAGATGCCGACGGTGCCGATTAGCCAGGGCTAAATTGTTAGGTGTGTTACGTTTTTCATATTATAATTGCCGCTAAAGCACTGCTATACAGGGCTAATTGATCCGGAATCGATTTTTTTGCGAAGTAATCGCTAATTCAGGTCATATACTCCGGTGAAAGAACCGCTGACTGCAAGGCGAGATAATGAATACTATTTCAGTCTTCTCAACTGTTTTGAAACTTTATCCACCCATTCGAGAAACACAGGAAGCATCGTTTTGCAAAGTGCACCACCTGCGTCTGTGGGTAGAACTGGTGCAAGATAATGAACGTTGCGAAATTTCCGTGGAAGAACGGTGCCTGACGATTTTTAAGGTGGTTCCACCCAAAATCTTTGCCTTATGTTTCCAATGGTAAAACTTCTTTACATTTTTTCTTCGCAATTAATGTATTCCCAAGGATGAAAAGTTGCGCATCGATAAAACTAACTTAAAGTTATAGCATGGGATACTTAATTCTTGCTAAAACATACCATAATTATATTAAAAATTAATAATTTTTCTTTGAGTAATGTTCAGACCTGTTAATAGATGGCGCGACCTGTACATTGATGACGTCAATAGACAAACAAATATTGGATTGCTTAATTATGGTTATGGTTTAACAAGTATTAAGTATCCCATGCTATACCTTAAAGTTAGTTTTATCGGTGTGCAAATTTTCATCCTTGGGAATTCATTAATTGTGAAAAAAATATGTAAAGAAGTTTTGCCATTGGAAACATAAGGCAAAGATTTTGGGTGGAACCACCTTAATCGAAAAAAAATTAAGCTGGTGGTTCCTAGAACAGACACTTGTTGTTCACAACTGCACCGTTCAAACCACCTTCCCCTCAAACGGGTGGTGGGTGTGGGGTGTTGAATGTTAACGATGTAATAAAATGGGCAGACTGACGCCACATCGTTGACGTTGTCCGTGTTTCACAGAAGGAAAAGCGGGACATTACCCTGGTACACTTTTGTAGATAATTTATGCGCCGCCCCGATGGCGCAGTGGTCTAAGCGATGGCCTCTGATCATTCGTCCGAACGGGGTCCGGGTTCGAATCTCGGTGAGGCATGGATGTTGTGTTTGTCTTACGGCACTGACTCTGTCCGTTCCCTGGAACCAGTGACCCTAAATTAGGGACGGGCGACTGCCCATAGCCCATTGAGTTGCTCACAGTGGTTGTTAAACCTTCAATCAAGAAAAAAATAAAATTATGCTGTGTATCTTTCGGATGCCATGATTTTTGTGGGTGTGAAGTAAAACGAGTGATTCTAGAGTATACATTCATTTACGTACAACATATTTCATTTATTCGCGTCACTCTTGAGCACACCTTGCCTCAGTTCGGAACATACTTAGGGGAATTAAACAAAGCTCTGTGTAAGTATTTGTAGCCGCCCCGGTGGCGCAGTGGTCTAAGGCGCTGGCCTATGATCATTCGTCCGTGAGGGGTCCGGGTTCGAATCCCGGTCAGGCATGGATGTTGTGTTTGTCTTACGGCACTGGCTCTCTCCCTTCCCTGGAACCAGTGACCCTAAATTAGGGAAGGGCGACTGCTCATAGCCCATTGAGTTGCTCACGGTGGTCGTTAAACCTCCAATCAAAAAAAAAAAAAAGTATTTGTAGAAAGCCGTGGCTTACGTGTCAGGAGCGGAGGCGTAAATTTGTTCCATTGCTTTCTCCACTGACCAAACCAGTCATCAATGCAGCGGTCATAGGAATATTTGTTAGATATTTTATACAGGGTTTTAAGATTTCATATAAAATCTCAAAATGCTTTTTTTATTCCATCTCGTGCTCCACTTCCTTTGTCTCCACAAAGCGTGAGAGAAATTTCTCAGAGTCTGTTCCCCATTAGACACCGGATGCACGGTTATTTACTAAGACGACATTCTGTCTATGCGTAGTATTTGCACTTTGTATGTTGAATAAAGATTAACTCTATCGCGCCTCTTTTGATGCTTTTCAGGTTTCAATTTCAATGGTGCCGACTAATGCACTAGCCCTCACATTTTACTTTGAGGCTTGAGATTTACCGAGGGCGGTGTGGTTCCTTCTCACGGGGAATTTTAGGATATGCTTAAGGGCATTTTTTGGAGACAAGGGAAAGAGGCGAGGGAAGTTGTCTCTAGGTTTAGGTAGCGAGCGGTCACGAAAAGTACGACGAGGTGATTGCCCCTGGGTAGGCTGTGAGGTCTGAGGTGGACCGGCAGGTCAAGAGATTTCATGACAGCGCGAGAGATGATAGAAAGCGGGAGAGTTAGGAAATATAGCACAGCTAACGGACAACCTTCGCAGGCAATTAAATGAAGAAAAGAATAAAAGTTTCTTAGACATATTTACGAATCGCAAGAATTATTTGCATACAATTATTATCGTTTGGTTCTTACGTGATAATTACTATCATCTTCAACAATACAAGACTTAGCAACTCAACCACGCAATATTTATGAAGTTAACAACAAGAACAAAGATAAGAACGAACTTGTTAACATATTACTTGTTTTCCTGCATACATTTACTGTAACGTATTGATGCACATGGCAAGTAGTTATCGAATAAGTATGAATACAAGCAATTGGCGTAAGTGTATTTTATTACTCGTCTTATCGCTGTTTGATTCCTAAGTGTGACGTCACATGACGTCATCAGACATACTTCTGTTGCTAATAGAAATCTAAAGACATTAGAGTAGCATAGACCGGCAAACATAATGCTAGCGTTTCTGAAACGACGTAGACCAGTTGAATGTGCAGGATTATCTATGAATAGGGGAGAGTTGGCAGTGAACAGATGCCCTTTGGAAAGCAAGAATGTTTGATTTAATTCATAATGTACTGCAGGAATTTCGTAGAAAGAATGTTCGAGTACGACCGTAGAACTTTCTAGAGCAAACTGTGATTAGCAAGTGTTCATTGCCGCCCCGGTGGCGCAGTGGTCTAAGCGCTGGCTTCTGACCATTCATCCGAGATGGGTCCGGGTTCGAATCGCGGTGAGGCATGGATGTGGTGTTTGTCTTACTGTCTCTCTCTCTTCACTGGTATCAGTGGTCCTAAATTACAGACGGGCGACTGCTTATAATCCACTAAAATTCTCACGGTGGTCGTTAAACACCCATATATACACTATATTGACAAAAGTCATCGGACACCTATAGAAGAGAAACACAACATAGCATTTATTGGCATACATTAGTACGATGTCGGTCCACCTTTGGCTTTAATGCATGCACTGACCCTTCGAAACATACTTTAGACAAGGTTTTGGAACACAGCGATAGGTATGCGCTTCCATTCAGTACATAATGATGCCACTAACTGTTGTTTAGTAGTAGGCCTTGGTTCCAAACTTCTTATGCGGCGCTCTAATTCATTCCAAAGGTGCTCTATCCATAGGTGCTCTATGGGATTAAGATCAGGGCCCTGTGCTCGCCAGTCCACACACGATATTAAATTATCGTCAAACCACGCCGTAACAGCCCTTGTTTTATGGCTCGGTGCATTATCCTGCTGGTACCAACAAGGCTCGGCTCCATAGTAATGCCACAGAGTTTGTAGGGCATAATTGTCCAGAATATCGAGGTAGACTTGCTGGTTAATAGGTTTGTCCACGATAACCTATGGGCATGGACCATACCACGCAAAACACCCCACACGAGTACACTGTCAGCTCCAGACTTGTCCGTAGGAACAGTACACTGTGGTAAATAGCGTTCCCCCGACTGCCGCCATACCCACACACGCCCATCAGACTGGTGGATCGTGTATCTGGATTCATCAGTCCATACGACCCGTTTCCATCGATCTACGGTCCACGATAAATGTTCTTTACACCATGCTAAACGACGAGTTGCATTCCGAGTGGAGATGAAAGGCTTATGAACAGCCGCACGACCACGATAACCCATGGAATGAAGTTCTCTGCGAATGGTACGTGTACATACCGAGGTTCCAGCATTTTTACTCACCTGTACACTGAGATCTTGTGCAGTACTCCGTCGATTAGCCGTAACGACTCTCCTGATACTTCGACGTCCTCTATCCCTGATTAGGTCTGCTGGTACGTTTTGCTGCTTCGGGCACGCCATGTGTCTTTCACTTATTCAGTACATCCAAAACAGTTGACTTGAGTATGTTTAAACGCCACTGAGTTTCTCGTATGGACAAACCACTAATATAACACCCAACAATCTTTCCTTTCTCAAAGTCAGTTCTTTCCCGCCGCGACATTTTCACTCAACCTCACAGTGCGATATGATCGTGGTCAGCGGCAGGCTTGTTTTTATACCGTTAGCAGCTGTACCGCGCATCTTAACAACGCAGCGGATTCGTTAATTTGCTTTTGAAGAGAAGTCCGGTGACTTGTCAGTATAGTGTATATATATATATATATATATATATATATATATATATATATATATATATATAAGTGCTCATATCCTAGAAAAGACAGAGCGGGAAAATACGAGGCTATATCGCGGCCTGCCATATACGCAGATCAGAGAAATAAAAGAGGAAGAAAGAGGACTACTAAACAGGAAAATTTCGCGTCACATATACTTAAGTCTTAAAGATATATCGAAATCTTAAAGATTTAGAACTGAAATACTCGCGCAAACACGTCAACACATTAGTTACTTTCTACAATGGTGGATCTTTATGTATACCGGCAGTAGCGTGCTTTTTGCCTGTTTATTCTCCTCCAATGTCTTTTTGAGAATCACCGTTGAGAACCTTAGTTATGGAAGGAAAATCATGCCCGATGACATCATGTAACGTCACACCTGAAACCAAACAGCTGTAATATAAATAATAAAATAGACTTAAGCTAATTACACCTATCCATATTCGCATATAACCCGTGTAACAAAACAAACGTGTATTCGAAAATAACGAACGTGATAAAATAATGTTCCGCGATAGTTTAGCAAAATATATTGTTGAGTAACAATGCAATTATTAACTATTGTTACATCACTTCATGGGACAGCATCCACAAAAATCAGATTTCAGCAATGGTTTTGACAATGACGCTCCGTTTCCCATTTTCGTTGCATCGGAATTTCGTATTTGGGATTTACTTTATTACTGTCAGAAAAGGGTCAAAATGAAAAGATGTACTATTTGTGAGCACGAAGTATTTATTCATGATGTACAGTATTACGGAGGGTGAGTTGAAAATTTTGCAATATTTGCATCGACGCATGTGCGGCGGCGTGTATGTCACGTGTTTAAACTAGTTCAAGTCACGCACTGCAGTCAGTCGAAAGGGATATAAAATGGTAGTCGTTGCTGTGAACAACATTGCATGTCGTCGCTCTGTCTGTGGTTGGGACGCCTAAAAGATGAACAGCCACAACCGGCTAATTCTTTTGCTTTACGAGTTTGAACTCACCCATAACGCTGCTCAAGCAACACGATACATTTGTCATGCGAAAGGGGAAGGTTCAGTGGAACACTGCACTGCAAACAGATGGTTCAAGAAATTTCACTCATGTGACAGAAACCTCGACGATCAGCCAAGGTCAGGTAGGCCGCGAACTGTG
This sequence comes from Macrothele yani, assembly GCA_039090855.1. NCBI lineage: Eukaryota > Metazoa > Arthropoda > Arachnida > Araneae > Macrothelidae > Macrothele > Macrothele yani. The sequence continues at coordinate 95,792,699 of CM076993.1, forward strand.
GATTCGGATGCCGTGCGCCAGGCCGTAGATGCATATCCGACAACCAGCACTCGGAGATTATCAGGCGAGCTGGGCATGTCACAGACCACCGTAGTTCGTCACCTTCAGGACTTCGGCAAGGTCTACAGGAGCTGCCGCATTGTCCCTCAGGAACTGACGCCAGCTGAAGCAAACCACCGAGTGGAAGTGTGCACAAAACTCCTAGAAAACCCGCGCGATGTACGTTTCAGCAAGAGAATTGTAACGTGCGATGAAAAGTGGGTCTACTTCCGTAATCCTAAAGCACAACGTCAGTGGTTGCTCCAGGGCCAGTTTCCTGAACCTGTTGCCAAACGTGGGCGCTTCGAGCACAAGGTGTCTGGTGGAATTTCGAGGGGATAATCTATAACGAATTTGTTCCAGATGGTCAGACCATCAACGCCAATCTCTACTCTGAACAGCTGGAGCGGATGTATGCCGTTTTGGAGGAGAAATACTCTGCACTGGTGGACAGAAAGCGCACTCTCGTGCAGCAGGACAACTCTCGGTCTCATACCGCGCGAACGACCCGGGCAAATCTCCAGGAACTTGAGGGCATCGAACTGATGCAACACCCAGCATATAGTCCGGGCCTTGGCCCGTCGGATTATTACTTGTTCCAGTCCATGGCCCACTTCCTTCGCGGGTACTTGTCATTTTAACAACCATGAAACAATTTTTTTAAGTATTTTCAACAACCAGGAGGAGGTGGCAGCTTGGGTGAAGGAGTTCTTCGCCTCGAAGGACAAAAACTAGTACCGCCGCGGAATCGAAGAACTGGCAGACAGATGGCTAAAGACGGTGCAACACGATGGCCTATACTTTGAATGCTAGTCAGCTTTCGTCGTAAAAGTATGAATGAAGACATAAAGTGATCCAAATATTGCAAAACTTTTCGGCTCACGCTCTGTATCTTAGCGGTTAAAGATGCGAACTTGTTGCTTCCAGGTGATACATATGTTGAGATTGTCGTACTGTTATCATCATGTCCGATCCTTGGAGACAGGAATTCTAAATTAGAGATGAGCGACCCCTATTGACCTTTAGTACTTATTGTACAAGGGTCGTTGGAAATATAGTAAGGAAAGAACTATTGCAGTTCGGAAATACCATCAGACACTATTTCTTCCTGAAAATTTCTGGGTTAGACAAATTTTAAGATTGCCATTCGGTACCACCTAATACTTGTACAAAGCGCATTCTTTGAAATGAGTAACAGCGTAATAAGCGGGAATTTCCGTTTGTAGCTGCTATATTAATAGCAGTATCCTAAGTCAACCCAACTTTGACGGGACGATTTCTTTCAAAAGCAAGCTACCGCTTTTCATTTCTTAAAAAGTGCTGTGTTAATGTAACAGAAGTCAAGCTCAAAAACAGTGATGGACTAATAAATGTTTTCGAAAAGTGCAGGAGTAATAACATTACAATTTAATTAACAATTACATTGGAGGAACAATGTAATGATCAACGATTAATTAAGGAGCAAGGCTAGAACACGCCCAGCCTTTTCCAAGTTGTACGATAATCCAATTTAATATCAATTTTGTTTCTCTCCATGATTTTCGTCAAAATTGGTTTTGCTTCGGGACAAGTGAAGAATGCTCACTCGGCTTTAAAATCGCAAAATACCTAGGATAGGTGTGTTATTCTCGAAAAATTCACATGTTGCACTTGGTCTTAGAAGCCAAAATAATTGTGAATAAATTTCCTTAGACGGCTCGGTCACAAAATCTTGGAAAGTAGCATGGCGAGGATCTCGTCGTCAGTTTCTGAAAAATAAATGGACAACCGCAATTAATCGCCTCGATACCGAAGAAAATATTATCATACCAGAACTAACAATGTCATTGTATTATAACAGGTAAAAAGAGAAGGGGAGAAGATAACTTACGGGTTATTTTTTAAGACTGCTTAAACGCCTGAAATCGCAAAAAAAAAAAAAAAAAAAAAAAAAAAAAAAATCAGAAGAAAAACGTCACTAGTCTCCATAGTGATGACATTTTTTTTGACAAACATTTTAAAATCAAAAATATTCTTTCATATATAATACTTGGGACTTTATATAAAATTTTTCAACAACGGAGACATCTTGACTACAGTATCACTCAATTCCGTCCGTTGCAAAGTGAAAATAAAAAGTGCACTTCCACAACTATATAAGCAGATGTCAGTTCAATGACACACGCATTGGAGAGAAAAAAGTAATTACATATATAAACACGTTATTTTTACATTTCAAGGATAGTCATTTTTATTACGTATGCCGTCATAATGCATCTTTGGAAGGGATCACACGTAGACCGTGTAGCTATTAAAATAAATATTTTGGATACATTGACTTTATAGTAGATAAGATCCACTTAATTATAACCACTGATAATGATAACACGAAAAGCATTAGGTAACCTGTGTCATACAGCATTACGTCATTCGCTGACATGATTTCATCTGGGAAGCCGTCTCCAGTAACCGAAAACCTGTCCTTAAACACGAAATGCTAAGCGTGATGACGCAAATATTTATCTTTCAGTTGTCGCTAATGGTGATGAAGTTATTACACAACGTGAACATGCATATTTCCCCAAAATTTAGTTATTAAACAGTTGTTCAGTTAGTTTGAATTCATTGTTTTATACCTGTAATTTTTGACGGGTTGTGACTAGAAAATAAATATATGCGGAACACTATGCTTCACGTTGTATATGCGCCTCTGTTCACAGAAATGCGGGAAGCCCGCAATCAGATTATGTAAAGTTTTGACAACAATAACATCATCGAAAATACGAGTATTCTGGATATTCCAGAATGCGTATTACATAAGCAGTTCCCCAGAAGCTTTTTGAAAATTTCCAGGCATTGGAGATGTCTCTGTTCGCAAACGTATGTGGGTTTTGCTGCAGCAATGCGATGTCATGGGTTCCCTTATAAGGGGTCAAGAGGGAGGCACTTGCTCTCCCCTAGAAACCTGACCATGCTATTTCTCTTCTTGGAAGGTGCTACAAATATGTTAGCAATAGCACTAATTCTGATTGCTGATCTTTATGTTGAACTTCTGGATGCCTGTGTATGCAGTAAAAAATTGGGAATTTATAGTAGAAAGTAATGTCTTGGAAATTTTGCATTGAATTCCGGGTACTAGCCCCCCAGTAATAAATGCGGGGATCTTCCTCCCCCTTTCTGCTTCGCTTCCGTGTCACTTTCCTATCGGGCAATCTAGCCCAAATCTCCTAGCTTCTTATTTCTAAGGGTTGTTTAGGCCTTGGGCCACACTCCCTTCCTAAAATCCTCTACATATGATCATCATTATGATCCTTTTGCACTGAATTTTTGAGCACACCGTGCATACGTACAGTATGGAAAAGTATGAAAGGCGAAATAATAAAAAATATGGTATTATCCTCTGCAGCAGCCATTTATTTCTTGACAAAGATATCTCGAAGTTTTTTTCTAGAACTTTGTCTTAAGGGTATTTTTTCCGTTTTTATGACCGAGTGAGGGGTCACTGGGAACTTATGGCACATCGGAAAAAACTAACAAAAGACTCAAGCTCAAAAGAAAAAGAGTCATATGATTACAATTAAATTTCTGCGTTGTGTGTGTGGTAAATTCGGTTAGCTAACAAGAAGGCATACTGGAAATTTGTATATGGTGTTTGGGTTTGTTATTTGTGTTTAGAATTTCCGTTGGTCCCCTCCTGAAAAGTAAGCTAATGGGCACCCGTGTGCGGCAGAGCTGAGTTCGGGCTCAATTTTAAGAGATATAAAAGGTGCTGAATAAAACTGCAATATGTAAAATAGTGGCGCTGCAATCGGAATGCGTCACCTGCAAGTACCATATAAATGCATGTGTGAGAGTAAGACTGTCAATATCGCTGTGATAGTGAGATAAGAAATTTGGAATTTCCAATTCCTTACAATGACTTCGAGGCATCATTTGACGGAAGAACTACGATGGAGGGCCATTGGGAGATTAGAGGCAGGTCAAAATCAGACAGGCGTGGCCAGATGGTTAAATGTGAGTCCTTCTGTGGTTAATAGCCTTTGGTAACAATTCCAAACCACAAATTCGGCATCCAGAAGGTTCAGCCAAGGACGGCCAAGAGCTACGTTGAGCGCCAATGACCGATATTTGCAGTTATGCGCACGAAGAGTAGAACGTCAACTCCAACCCAACTTAGGTTTCGGCTTGCTGCAGCCTCCGAGAGGATGGTGTCAACGTCTACTGTGCGCAGAAGACTTCATGAAGGTGGTCTGTACTCGAGGCGACCAGCCATTTGTGTGCCGCTCACCTCGCGTCACAGGAGGGAGCGTTCGAGATGGGCACGTCAACATGTCCACTGGACTGCAGATCAATGGAGGGCTGTTCTCTTCACAGATGAGTCCAGGCTTAGCTTGCAAAGCGATAGCAGACGTTGCTTGTTTTGGAGAGAACCTGGAACCCGTTATCATCCACCAAACATCCGTGAAAGAGATTCATACGGAGGAGGCAGTAGCTGTGTGGGCTGGTATCTCTTTGGGTGGACGCACAGACCTCCATGTTTTTCCACGTGGAACCGTGACTGCTCAAGTCTATAGAGATGACATCCTTGATGCTCATGTGCGCCCTTATTCCGGTGCAATAGATTTCATCCTACAAGACGACAACGCTAGACCACACAGGGCTCGTATCGTGGAAGATTATCTTCAGCAGCAAACAATTCAGCGCATGAAGTGGCCAGCTCGATCTCCGGACCTGAATCCCATCGAGCATGTTTTGGATGCTCTAGGGAGACGGGTTGCTGCTCTCAATCCTCCTCCTGAGACACTTGCCACGCTTAGAGAAGCTTTGCAAGAACAATGGCTCTCGCTTCCTACTGACCTCATAGACCGCATAATCGATAGCATCACACATCGCCGTATGTGCTGTATTGCTGCTCGGGGGGATCATACTCATATTAAAGATACCTTTCCTATAACAAACTGACACATCCGATTTGTCATTTTTATATATGTGCTAATTTCTAAAACATCATAATTGTCTGGTACTTTGTTTTTATGTTATTTTACGCCTTACTATGTGTTGTATGCTTTGTGTGAGTTTCATTAAAATCAACATGTAACTTTTTGAGTTATCGCTATTTTTGTGATTTTTCCTTAATTTATGGAAACCAGTGTATTATGCTGCCCGAGCCCGGTTCGGGCCTGGGCTCGACTTCGTGCTCGGCCCGTCTTAGCACTGGCGTGCAGCGTGTTCCGCTGCTTGTTAGCAGAGTTAGACTATCCAATAAAAACAAAACAAAAAAACAACAACATGAGTACAACATAATTTCACAACTTTTAGGGGGAAAAATATCAGAATGCAAATCAGGAAATATGCAGATAATCGTGGATGTAACTCTATCTGAAAGAAAACAAATCTTCAGTGTTTTACGAGACGCTCTAACGCAACCTTTTAGGGGCGTGTGGTCGTACAGACAGACAAAGCAATGACGGAAAGTATGTCTTTCTCACACTGGCATGGCGTAGCAGATTAACAGTTTTGTACTTAACTTAAACTGCAAGAAAAAGTTGTCATGCCGAAATATGATAATAGAATAATGCCCCCCCTCCTGAAACTATGTACGAAAGTTTATCTCAATAGATTAAATAAGAACGATAAATTTGGCATTAAAGCAAAAGTCGCTAGTTTTCAACTTATAGGTTTTGTTAAATGCTTAAATGGATTATAAAAGTTAGAATGAGAGGGGGGGGGGGGTTCCCATCAGTTCTTTCATATATGCATTTCAGAAGACTTACTCAAAAGTGTGTTTGTTGGGCCGACCGAATTTTTTATTTTTAAGAACATGATTGTTTGCGCAGTTAATTTCTTTTCTTTCTTCTTTTGAAAAAGGACTTTCGCTGTTTCGCGTTTTTAAAACAGCCATAGTGAAGACACCGTTCGCCAGAGATCCTCCTGAAAGAAGCACCGAGCCGCACTGCGTTTTTCTTTCACAGATAATAATAGTATATCAACTCAGACTAAAGCATTCAGCTGAATAATCTCTGTTTAACAAACTCGTCGCGGAAGACAAATTCTCCGTATTGTTGATCCTGTTTTTCGGAAGAGGTATGAGATCACGATCTCTTTGTTTCAGCGAAGCCGTACGTGCGATTCTGGATCCGTATTATTGTTGAGCCTAATACCTGTCCGCTACTTTCGTCGTTTCCTATGTGCCAAAATAATAGATGCTCTTGTATTTGTAGACGGTTGTAAAACTAATTTCAGGATCTCTCTCACAAGATCTGCTAGGCCGATTTTGAGATAAACAATACACAGTGCAACCTTACGTTCAAAAAATAGTTTTCCAGTGTACGCCTACGTGTACGTGGTCCACCCCCAAGCTGTTTTTACTGAATGAAATCGCGTGACGACAGCGACCATTTTCAGTCACGCGTAAAACCGCCGACAAATAAACACAGACTGACAGTGACTATGTGCCCTTGGACAAGTTTCGGAAAGCGACATGTCCGAATGGGGTCTCGCCCACTCCAAGCTCTGAGTGAAACAATTTCCCATTTTGGTATTTTTATTCATTCCGGTGCCATTCTTCTTGTAATGCAGGAACGACCTTCTTCTTTTGACACCGTCCATTTACAATGGCTTTTTCGTCGGCGGCTTGGCCTGTTTGGTTCTATTTTTTTTTTTTTCACCACGAAAGACAACACGCTCATTTTAGGTTTCGCAGGTGTTGACGGTTTCTGATCTTCCGCATCTGCTGCTTTCGGCCATGTACTTGGTAAAAAGTTACGCACACTTTGAAAAAGTGATTTCTCTAAGTTGTGCGACCAGGTGATATCGAGGCCGATATGGTGTTTTTTTTAGTTTTTTCCTTTGAGAAATACGGATTTGGAAGAATCTAGGAAATAAGCGTACAAGACACGAAGGTTTTGAATATAAGCGTGAAAAATGCGGTAGAACTATACGGGTAAACGGGAATAAGATTCACATTGTCAGTACATCTATTAATTTATTCTACTTTTCCCACGATTTTATTTAAATATACATGTATTTTAGATTTTATTTTAAATATACATCTGTCATACCGCAGCTTTTTGAATTTTCAGAACTAGAAATCTGAATATTTTTTTCTTTATTGGATGGTTGTAGTTGTGCCATTTGACTGTATGCAGCGTATCTACAGCTGCAGTCGGAAGTACACTCAGTAACCTGTACATCTCTGTGTAAACTCTTTGGATGAAACTAAAACCATATGTGAGAATTTCAACTTAGCAGAATTGATTAAATATTTTCTAGTCATTCCCCATAATATTTGGAAATGTTTCTGTTTTTGATAAATAAATCCCTCAGTGCTATTTTAGATACATTTTCTAGGCTTTTCAGAAAGGAAAAGGAGATTGTTTCTGTGTTTACATTCCACAACCTTTGATGCAACAGATAATTTAAGGTGCAGTTACTTATTATTGCAAACATTTCTTAAAGTGTTCATAATGATGCTACTGAAGTGATTTTATATGTGGATTTTAAAAAAAGGAACTCGGAATTCCGTGTTTGTGTGTGTTGCTTTTTGCATCATTAATATATTACTTGGGAATTAATTGCATGTACAATAATAAGTGAGAATTGTCTACAATAGTTAGTTTTAGGGTGGTAGATACCGTTTCTGTATGAAAATTCACATTAGGAATTTGAAAGACGTTTTTATTTTTCATTGCTGGTTATCACAGAGTTGGAAATTTTACAGATTTTTACTTACGAGCAGCCTAGTTTTGTTGCTGTTTGCTTTTCTTTTTGTTTCTTAAGTGAATATAATGGGTAAGGAGAGAGATGAACAGCATTTAGATTAATTGCTATATACATGTTTCGCAAATTTTGATTGTAGTTATGTTAAATTTTTTATAGCCGTTATCTACGATGATGAAAAAAATGTCAGAATCATTTTATTTGTCATTGCATTGTTGTGAGCATTTTTTTGTTTGTTTGTTAGGGTTTTTTTTTTTATGTTTTCGATTTTTTTAACGACCAGCATGAAGCAGCTCGTATGGCTGTAAGCAGTCGCTCATCCGAACCTGCGTCCATTTCTGTTGATTAGCCAGAAATCAGCGCCTCTGACCACACGGCCTCCGGGGCGACTTTGAGCATTTAAGAGCATGCAGTTGAATCTTAAATTTCTTATATGAATTTTATTAATTTTAATGTGGGTTTTAGTCGCCCTGCATATCAAGTGGCATTCTAAGGTCTCAAGTATCAGGCAACAGTTCGTTTCTGAGATTAAGTACACCATCTTTCCGACGCCATACTAGCAAGTTCAGTGTTGCGACATATCGAAAAAAATAATTGAAAACCGTATTAAAGTTTGGTTTATTTGTGTATATCGAAGTACCGCTAAAGAGAATAAAAAATTAGCAAAAGCTTGAATGGTATCCAGCACTGTGGTGAGTGTGTGTGTGTGTGTGTGTGTGTGTGTTATTGTCATTGAGTTTTTATAGTTTTGAAAATGTATTGAACCGCGACACCTGGCAGCTGACCTGTTGTACTTAAGATTGATTCCTTTGACAGTAAACATGTTAGGATTCTAGTGGTCAGATTGTTTCATATGCTTCGTGGTATGTGAATTAGAGTTGGGTAATAGCAACAACAACAAAAATGAATAAATAAATATGCATTTTGCAGTTTGTTTCGTATGGAGGGCAAACATTGTAGGTAAAAATGTAAGACGGAGAAATGAACTGAAGTTGGTGGTATTCCTAATGTAGTTGATATTTTTATTGCTCACAAAAATTCAAACAGAGGAAATCATTTTGCCACGTGCCTCTCATGGCAGTACCGGAATAACTTCAGAAATGTGTGGGTGGGCCTGTTTTTGGTTGCAGTGATGTGTAGCTGCACGTATGATACGTTAATGTAGTTACTGCTGTTAAAATTTTAAGCCCAAGCCTTTCAAAAATTTTTTTTTCCCTTTATTCTTTTACAAACTTGTAAACTTGTCTCTCTTCACAAACACCTAGACATTATGCAAATTTTCCTAACACCGTAAAGTTGTGGTCGTTTTGAAACTTGATAGGAAATAGTTTCGAAACAAAGTGTGTATGAAAAACTGAGCTTGAGTTTAAAGCTGGAATGACGGTTTTTGTTAGCTTTCCTAAAATCTATATTTTAATTCTATAAGGTTTTTTACAGTGAGTCCTATTTTGAGAGAACGGCTGAACGTAAAGATATGGTTGAGATATCAAAATAAAGGTCTTACCATGTAGATGTGCCAGTCGATGAAAAAAATGAGATAGAGGCAACGGTTCGGGAGTGGTGGGACGGCAAAGTTCCCATGTAAAATCTATGGGAGAAGCGTGCGGTTGACATTCGATCGCCTGCGATTGACTCACGCGCTGTTGAAAGCGGAGCATGGTGGCACTGAGATAGTCCGAAGTCTCTTTCCTTAGCGAACCGTTGCGCAAAGCAACGCTAGCAGGCATTCGTATTAAAGTTCTCATCGGAACAGCGAAAACTCTCGAAGACCTGATTGCGTTATGTCGTTGGACTGTGTGATGTATAGGCCTGTATACAATTTAATATTCATTCGATCCAGTTTATTTACGCAGGTAAGACGTTTCCCCATTATGTAAAGATGTAAATAAACATTCCGTTGACCATTGTTAGTGAAAGAAAATATTACGGGCGACTGCTTATAGCCCATTAAAGTTTTGAAGTTGCTCACGGTGGCCGTTAAACTTTCAATAAAAAAAAAGAAAAAAATCACGAACCTGGTCTTTACCTGAAGTGGTTGAATGAATTTGTCAATCAAATAAAGTTTACATTTGTTGTTTCTTATGAGTTTATTCTTAAAAAAAAAAAAAAAACAAACTAACCGTCGATTCCGACGGGTGAAGAGTATTCGCAACGCGAATCTCATTCCAACAACATTTACAAACACAGTTGTGACTGAAGATGAGAGTGAAAGAGCGAGCTATCCAGTTGAATTTTTGCACACGATCGAGATGTGTGGACTTCCGCCTCACATTTTACGACTGAAAAAGGGTGTATTCGTGATCCTCATCACGAACCTGGCCGTGGCGCAGTGGTCTAAGCGCTGGCTTATGCTGATTCGTTCGTGAAGGGTCCGGGTTCGAATCCCCGTGAGGCATGGATGTTGTGTTTGTCTTTCGGCACTGGCTCTCTCCCTTCCCTGGAACCAGTGACCCTAAATTAGGGACGGGCGACTGCTTAACCCATTGAGTCACGAACCTGGACTATTGTCTTTACTGAAGTGGTTGAATGAATTTGTCAATCAAATAAAGTTTTCATTTGTTTCATTGAGTTTATTCTTTTCAAAAAAAACAAAACAAAACAAAACTGTCGATTCGGACGGGTTTCGTCTAGTTTTTCTTAAAGTTGCTAAAACTGGTAAGATCTGTCAAAATCTTCCAGATTCAGCGTTAGACATTTAAATCGGAATATTTTTGTACTCAACAGATAATTTAATGTTAAGTGTTTTCGTGTTTGATTTCATGGAGTTCTACTTTCTTCTCTGTGTAATGAAGTTTAGATGAGAACATTGTTTCAGCCGCAAACGGAGTTTTTTCTTTTTTTTTTTTTTTTTTTGTTTTGTTTTTAGTGTAACATCCTTCAAACGGAAAATTTGTACCTGTGTATATTTCACGTCAGTTGCAAGGGATCTCCTCCGTACGCAGTGCGTTATTTTAATTGCGGCTCGGGTCGTTCGATGATCGTGATTGATGAACATACTTTTGCAGTTTTAAGTCCTGTTGACGCTCGCGTAAGGTAAATTATTAATAATGTCGAACTGTTGAATTGACCTACTTCGTTTGTGTGCGGATCGAGATGGATTCACGTTTGTGTATATTGAAACGGCTTCCAGAAACATTCGCACTATTTTTTTCCTTAATGTTTTTGCAGTTGGAGCTTATTCGCCCTGGGTTATTCGAAAATCATTGTTTCTTGCTGATGTCGTTGTCTCGTTCATTGATAACCCGGTGATATTTTGCTTCCATTGTGTGTGTATTGCAGTTTCTGGCAGAATTCGCTTACTAATAATGTCGGCGTGGTTTTCCTTCATTCCGTGCATCACCATGTAGGGCGATGTGTTGACCTGTTCAACCGCCTACTGCCGTCTGCGTGTAAGTGAAGGACGCCTGACGAGTTCAGATTACGTCACTGCAGTTTGCCAATTTCGTTTTTTCTCTTACTTTTTTTTTTTCCTTTCCTTCCCGCGGCGCCGGAAAAAAATGCTAGGAAAACATTTGCCGTTAATGTTAAGCCCGCTCGCTGTTGGTGCATTTAGTTACCTTGTCCCCCTTACGCCAAGATATTATGGGATTTAATGCTCAGCGTATTAATAATGGCCTTAAATATTGCCTAAGCTCTACTAAGCTATTGCATTAGACAGGAAAGAAGACATAGTTGTGTTTAAAGTTTTAATTTGTCTCAGTATTGCCCTATGGTGCTCTGTTATTCGCATGTTGAAAATGACAAGGATCGGAAGTTGCGTAGCAGGTAGTGTAACATCGCTACAAATAGAAAAATGTAGTTGTAGCATTCTACAAAATAAAGTACCTTGTAGCGGAAAATTACGCTATAAATCGTGCTGCCTTAAAAAAAAAAAAAAATAGCCTATGAAAAATGTATCTTCAAATACTTCTCCCAGAAAATAGCAGACGGAGAAGAGTAGAGACACCTAACTAGACTCGTGGATTTTTTCGGGTGACCGTATTTTAGTTTCGTGAAGCGTTATTGTGTGTGACGGGGCTAACTGATTTCACTCACATTATGAAAGCTAACCAAACGTTCACGAGCCAGTTTCCATTATTCCTTTCGTGAATTAGCAAAGCATATTCATGATACCTTTTCCGTGAGAGAGAGAGAGGGGGGGGGGGGTGAATTTCAAGGATTTTTCGTGCTCCAGGAAAACTCTGAATTTTTAAAACCTTCCCGCAATTTCTTTCTTATATTGACAGTAAATTGCCGTTTTTAAGAGGTGTTAACGGAAGATTCTGAATTTTCAGAAACCTTTGCGCAATTCCTTTCGTATATTGACCGGATAATTTTGTTCTCACTTTTTCTGTATCCATATGACGGAACTTTTCCGGGTCGCCCCGGTGGCGCAGTGGTCTAAGCGATGGCCTCTGATCATTCGTCCGGGTTCGAATCCCGGTGAGGCATGGATGTTGTGTTTGTCTTACGGCACTGATTCTCTCCCTTCCCTGGAACCAGTGACCCTAAATTAGGGACGGGCGACTGCTTATAGCCCATTGAGTTGCTCACGGTGGTCGTTAAACCTCCAATAAAAAAAACAAAAAAACTTTTCCGGTATCAGGAGCGATTCGTGGGAATACTCGGGGTTTGATTAATTAACAAATTTCTGTCGTCTGGCGGAGGATCTGATTTAGAAGTTCTGTAGCGAGATCGGATATTGTGAATAGCACATCGCATGAATTTTTGGTTATTATGGCACCAGATATTCAGATATTACTTCCCCTCTCCCCCATTTTGTGGACCAGTTTTATATATTTTTGTTACCGTAAGAAACCTAGGTCTTAAATTATTGTTCAGGTGATTGTATGATGCCTATGTATCAGTCTTCATCGCGATTTTGCTTCGAAAAATCAGGATGGAGTCAAGAGGCAGTAATTTGTAATAAGTTCCTCGTACGGAAAAAATGAAATCACAAACTTATTCCGAAAAATGATAAACTCAAACAGAAAACAAAATGACTGACTGACTCACGCACATTAATAGCAAAAAGCATTTCATCGTCGCACGATTAGAGTTTTACCTTGTACGAAACTAAGTGTCAGGGGTATATCTGGCTTAATGGTAGCACATGCGCATGGTGTTGAAAAGGTTGTTGGTTCGAAACCCACCAGGAGCAAAGGGAAATAATCTCTAAGAGGACTGAAAAAGACAAGATTGAAGTTTTTGCGACATTTCTGCACAAGTATGGAAAACACCGAAATTGACTTTTCTGGAATAAACGGAATTAGTGATTGCGGAAATTCCGTCAAAATGCTGAAGTTAGAAGAAACTTTTGAAAACTGAAATTTCGTTAAAATACGTGCACATACTGGCAACTTGGCTGCACGTTATTTTTAGGAATTTTCAGTGAATTCACACTGTTTAGTTTTTACAATGTGCGAAGACAGCGTGTACGAGACGATCGCGTTAGCGGATTTTTTGACGATAGCTCTCGATTGCGAGATTCCGTTCTCTTAGTCAAAGAGAATCAGTTCCGAGATATTTGTTGATTTGGTTTTTAATTGGATTCCTGGGTTTCGCAGCTAGCTTGGAATATACGCCACTGAATGTGTTAAAATGTGATGTTCAGAGCTGAAGTAAATACAAAGGCGATTTAGTTGTGTAATTTACTACCTTCGTTTTAAGCCCTGAATGCCATATGCGGGAATGCACTCCGTACATAGATCATCCCGAGAATTTTCACTTTTAACTTAAGTCTGAATGTATAAAAAATATAGCTAAAAATAGTGTAGCTAACTACTTTTAAGGTAAAGTAATGTAGCAAGCTACTTTTCAAGAATGTAGTTGTAGCAGTAGCTTTCCAATCACTAGATAATGGTGGCTACTTGTAGGAGTCCAATTATTCCTTTGTAGAGCGAAATAAAACAGAACTGTAGCAGCGTGTCTCTGTTGGGGGAAAAAAAAATAGCATTTAGGTATCATTTCGGCTACTCCCACTCACCAGCATGTTATCCGAAGTTTCGTGTGCTCATGAACTTGGGCACAAAGACTGCAGGAAACAACCATTATCCGCTTACGTGATCCTAGAGGATTTAGGAGAAACAATGTCATTTTCGACTGAGCGAACTCCGGGAGAAACTTGTTGAGTAAGAAATCTTCGTCGAGTAGTGCATCGAGCGTGTTTAGTGACCATACAAACTACGAACGTGCGTGTGACTGGATAATAGCAGTGGGGCACTCAGTGAGTTGTCGTCTGGGGTCGCGGGTGGCCTAGTGGGCAACATTCGTGACTGCCACGGAAAGGACCTCAGGTTCCATCCCAGACAGGTACGAACGCTCGATCCGTTAAATATCCGCCGTGCGTCGGATGGGCACGTTAAGCGTCGGACCCCGAGTACTGCCCCCCCTCGGTAATAAATAAGGGCGTCTTCCTCCCCCTTTTTACTTCGCTTCCGTGTCACTTTCCTATCGGGCACTCTAGCTCAAATCTCCTAGTTTCCTATTTCTAAGGGTTGTTTAAGACCTGGGGTCAGACACTCCCTTTCTAAAATCATCTACATATGATCTGATCTGATCTGAGTTGTCGTATCAGTGGCGCACTCAGTGGGAGGGTGACTCAGGGGCCTTGGTCACCCTCTCATGAGGAGCTCGGAACCGACTAAAACCTTCGCTAAATCCGTTTTTGGGTGACCATGTAAAAGTATGCATATGTGATAATATTCATATACTTTTATATTATATATCCTTAACAATTGGATATACACTATATTGACAAAAGTCACCGGACAACCCTTCAAAAGCAAATGAACGGATCCGCTGCGTTGTTAAGATGCGCGGTACAGCTGCAAACAGTATAAAAACAAGCCTGCAGCTGGCCGCGATCGTATCGCACTGTGAGGTTGAGTGAAAATGTCGCTGCGGGAAAGAACTGACTTTGAGAAAGAAACGATTGTTGGGTGTTATATTAGTGGGTTGTCCATAAGAGAAACCGAGAGGCGTTTAAACATACCCAAGTCAACTGTTTTGGATGTACTGAATAAGTGGAAGACACATGGCGTGCCCGAAACAACAAAAGGTACCGCCAGACAAAAGAAAATGAGTGATAGAGGACGTCGAAGCCTCAGGAGAGTCGTTACAGCCATCGATTCTGCAAAAGACCTCAGTGCACAGGTCAGTAAAAATGCTGGAATCTTGGTATGTACACGTACTATTTGCACAGAACTTCATTCCATGGGTTTCCGTGGTCGTGCGGCTGCTCAAAAGCCTTTCATCTCCACTCGGAATGCTACTCGTCGTTTAGCATGGTGTATAGAACATTTATCGTGGAACGTAGATCAATGGAAACGGGTCCTATGGACAGATGAATTCAGATACACGATCCATCAGTCTGATGGCCGTGCGTGGGTATGGCGACAGCCAGGGTAACACTATTTACCTCAGTGTACTTTTCGTACGGTCAAGTTTGGAGTCGGCAGTGTTCTCGCGTAGTAGTGTTTTTCGTGGTATGATCCCGGCTCATTGGTTATCGTGGACAAACATGTGAACTAGCACGTCTACCTCGATATTCTGGACAATTATGTCCTACGAAGTCTGTGGCAATACTATGGAGCCGAGCCTTGTTGGTACCAGAAGGATATTGCACCGAGCCATAAAGCAAGGTTTCAAAATCGCTTTATTATTATTTATCATAAGAAAACATAAGAGGGAGACGTACAGTATTGGGCGTCTCACTGGGAAATAATACAAAACTGTTAAAACATGATGGTATATACACTGCAATGACAATGGGGATGAATAACAAATGCTGCAAGCAAAGCTTATTGAATAAAAATTTCAGAAGTGACAGAGAGAAACACATCGTGTCACATGACATTGGCTGGGCACTGTTACGGCGTGGTTTGACGACAATTCTGTATCGTGTGTGGACTGGCCAGCACAGAGTCTTGATCTTAAACCCATAGAGCACCTATGGGATGAATTAGAACTCCGCATAAGAAGTTTGAAACCAAGGCCTACTACTAAGCAACAGTTAGCGGGCAGCATTATGTACTGAATGGAAGCGCATCCCTATCGCTGTGTTCCAAAACCTTGTCGGAAGCATGTTTCGAAGGGTCAGTGCATGCATTAAGGCCAAAGGTGGACCGACGCCGTACATTAAATGCTATGTTGTGTTTCTCTTCAGGTGTCCGGTGACTTTTGTCAATATAGTGTATTTGAAGGATTTAGTTGAAAAATTACTTTAGCACTATAGTTAATTAAATATTTCAAGTAAATTCTGCTGGACTGCCACGTGAGACTGAGCCCTGTTTAACTATACAACACATATTAAGCAAAAGCGCCGATCCTCCCAGAACAACGATCACTTGGAAGGTGAAAGAAGAATGGACATTATTCCAGGAATTGTTTCTCCTGTTTCCCCTGTGAAGACAAGACATCCTCATTTATTCTCATATCTCTGTCTGCTATTGACGCCCAGAAAATCCACTTACATGTGCGTGAGCCCCACTCATCTTTATTTATTTTTGCCTAGGACTGAGGCGGATTTAGGGCTTTTGCCGCCCTTTCTCCCCTTTAAAATAAAGAATTTAATGGCTACAATTTCATGCGACTCATTCGGATCCGATCCAGGAGCAAAACGAAATGTTAGGTGGAGGTGGAGGGAGGAATGTAGCCTATCCAAAGCCAAGTATGAATAAAAGTAATAATTAAAAACTTAAATGTGGTGAAAATATGAACATAAATTTTTCTTATAACAATAATAAAATTTCGTCCATCGTTGACCAAAATTCCTTACTTTTGACTTTCGCCATCAATTCCTAAATTGATTAAATATTTGTAATTAATCAGTTGCATTGGTAGAAGTTTCTGTCTCATTTCTTCTCTTTCTCCCCCCCCCATCTTTTTTTTTTGTTTTTTAACAATTTTTATTTTGATAGATGGCGCTACAATTCAGCCCTTGCGCTGCTCCTACCGTTGTATTTATTCTTAGGGGAGATGGGATAGCTTTGCGTGAAGTTTCTGCAAACATCCCCGTCTAAAGCCCAAAGCGATCTTTTTTTTTTTTTTTTCTAAGCCAGAGACTTTCATCGAGCTCCAAAGAGCAACGTTTACACCCCACCCGTTCGTATTCATTTCAGTTCTTAAGCACAGTCAAACAGATAAACATATGTACACAGTGCGTCAAAAAATTTTAAGACTGGCGCTAGATTTCAGACTACGTTGGCGCCACCAGTGTAATCGCGAATGCGTTATAAACCGTGACCATCTGCTTGCTTTCTGTCAAAAGTACTGCGCAGTTGTTAAAGTAACTCAAACGAAACGGGCGTTCAATAGAGAAGTAAAATTTTTTTCATGTTGAATTATTAAAATGGAGCAAAGGGCTGTTATTAAATTTAACGCAAAACTTG
Organism: Macrothele yani; assembly: GCA_039090855.1. Lineage (NCBI taxonomy): Eukaryota > Metazoa > Arthropoda > Arachnida > Araneae > Macrothelidae > Macrothele > Macrothele yani. The sequence goes on from CM076993.1 coordinate 95,809,807, forward strand.
GTAAAAGTGCCTCGGAAACGTACCAAATGATGAAACAAGGTTACGGTAAGTTTTGTTTAAGTAGATCAAATGTTTTCCTGTGGCACAAACGTTTTTTGGATGGAAGAGAGACGCTAGAAAATGATAAGCATACCGGAAGACCAAGTTCATCTAGGACACCTTAGATTATTGAAAAAGTGCGTGATTTCGTGGCAAACAATCGATGTGCGTCACTAAGAATGATGGAAGAGTCTTTAAACATCAACAAAGAAAAGATTCGAACCATCCTGCATGAAGATTTGGGAAAACAAAAGTGTATGCTAAATTTGTTCCACACACGTTAACCAATGAACAAAAATCAAGGAGAAGTGCACGTTGCAGAGACATCATTTCAGCCGCTGAAAATGATCCAAACTTCTTAAAATTGATTGTTACAGGTGATGAAACATGGTGTTTTCAATATGATCCTAAAACAAAGCGACAAAGTGCGGAATGGAAGTCAAAAAACTCACCACAAGCCAAAAAAAAAAAAAAAAAAAAAACAAGAAAAGTTCCATCGGAAATCAAAACAATGCTCATTACATTCTTCGATAGTAAAATCCACAAAGAATTTTTTCCAAGTGGACAAACAGTTACTGGTGAGTTTTATGTAAATGTTTTGAGGCGGTTGATGGGCAGAATTCGTCGCATTCGTCCAGAATATCGGGATGAAAACAGGTGGTGTTTGTTGCACGATAATGCACCCAGTCACACCTCACTTCTTGTTCGTAGATTTTTGGCGAAAAATAACGCCTGTGTGTTGAAACATCCACCGTATTCGCCTGATTTAGCACCCTGCGACTTTTCTTTGTTCCCAAAACTTAAAATGACGTAAAAAGGGTGTTATTTTGATGATATTTCGACCATACAAACAGCTTCGACGCGTGCTTTGTAGGCAATTCCGCAAAGTGAACTGGAACAGGCCTTCGAATCATTATTAAATCGCTGTAACAAGTGTATTAAAGCCAGAGGGACTTATTTTGAATAAGAAACTAAAACAAATTATAATTTCTTGTTTCTATTTCATTTTACAGACCCAGTCTTAAATATTCTTTGACGCACTGTGTATGTTTGTCTGTATGGTTTCTTTAGTCGAAGAGTAAGGGGATTACGGTAATTCGGAAACAAAATCATGTATATAGCAGTTTTCGTACTAAATGTTAGTTTCCACTTTAATTATAATTTTTCCTTTCATTATTTTTATGGGCTTTTTAACAAATTAATTTTTACTACCACTAAAATTTGCCGCCCTACGCTCTGCCAGTCGACCTATTGGGAAATCCATCTCTGGCCTAGGACCTACGTGTTTACAACTCTGCGGACGCGATACACCCAAGACATAACCCCTTGGAGTGGGTGACGAAGTTGTTCTCTTGACAATTCGCCTGTTGAACATTTGATGTGCTCCCTTCCCATTGCTTTTCCGTCAAGATTCTTCCATTAGCACACTAGGATTTCTCTGCATTGTTGAAATTTCGTCCTGTATGTCACAATTTCTCTTTCTTCATTCCAGGACAGTGTCTAGCAGATTTTCTTTACCTTGTTATGTATGGAGTTTCATTATATTTTGTTATTTTGCTTGTTAAAAGGGATCAGCTTAGCTTTTCTGTCCCTCATTAAATCTGAGGACTTCATTAAATTCTTTTTCGCTAAAAATGATCAAAATGGCTTTGAACTAACCTTGTTCCAAACAAAAGTACCTGTTTTGCTCGTTGAACCCGAGATTTCACTAAATATGGGCCAGTTATATGCGGAAGTTTTACCATATATTTTACGAATCATTGGAAATGCAGTTTAATTTGGCGAAAATACTTATATGGTTTCCCATTATTTTCGGAGATGCTTTCTTCGGGCTATTTTTATTTGCTTCTTCAATATTTTGGGCCACCCCCGAAAAGAAATCCTGGTTGCGCCACTGGGTCGTGCAGTTTATAGGATCCCTTTTCCTTTCCCGTTTTTCATTCATTCATTGAATCTGAATGCCTTTTACGAAATCTCGTTTGTAATGGTTTTGTAGGTATTTTAGTGTATGATGTAGTTCCAAAAAATGATCGTAACGAGCGCTTTTATGAACGTATCTTAATTCTTGCGTAATTGCATTGAAGACATACAAGGAGCCTGCAGTACTAATTACTTCCCCACTTTGACATGCCGTACAACTCTTGTGCCCGCTTTGAAGAAATCGTAGTCAAGGAATGACGGAATCGCACAAGTTGTGATTTTTTTCTAAATAGATGCTCATCCAGGGATAGATAGACAATAATCACTTGGGGCAGATGCCGGCTTGTGTGTTGTGTTTTCCAAAATATTCCGTCTATGGCGGATTAGCCAGTCTCCAGTACAATTGGCAGTGCTTGACCTCTTGTTGCTTAGCAGGAGAATGACGTCCAGTGTTGCTGGATGTCAAAGCCAAAAATCAACTAGAAAAATCATTAGAACTATAGAAAAAATCAGAAATGTGTAAATTTAGACATATTTTTAATCGTAAGGATAAAACATGCATGTAGTTAGGAATGTGATTATACTACAGTATGTGATAACGCGAATTTAGTAAACATATTAAATAATAATGGAACATGACACAGTTTTATATAAGTGCAAAATGAGTTTTATGAATACGTGCAAGTATGTATGTATCAACACCGCTTTCCAAAAATCATTTGCAGTAGCAAAGCCTAAAAACACAGAAGAAAGGTCCATGCGGAAAATATACTGAAATAGGTATGTCTACAAATATGATAATACATTTCATGGAAAATGTTGAATTCGAAATATGCTTCGTTAATTCACTGAAGTAATCACTGGAAATCACTCGTGAATTTCAGGCAAGTTTCTATAGTGCAGTTAGCATTTCTGGTTTCTTGTTCATCAGTTTAGTCTGCTGATTAACTACTAAATGAAGTTTCTACTAACGTGTCACAGGTATGTCAAAGTCAAGATGATTCGTGCTAAAACTTAAAATACATATAATACTGTCGTCAAACACGATTAAAAGCAAATGTAGACACATACTCTGCATGTTAAAAAACTCTTTACTACTAAAAACATTCAATTAAAAGCCATGAGATCTTTCGAAGTCGCATCAGCTTCATCCTCAAATGGGAATACATTGAAATATGGCGTGGACAGATCTTAAATAATGTCCGAATGACGTAAAAGGACACTTGTGCAAAGATCGCAGCGCCATAGCCGGGAGTATGGCACAGTTATGGTTGATCGTGAACAGATGAGTAAACAACATTGGAGGTATGGCGAAGGGAACTTGTCATTACATTAATCCATGGTTGAGGGATGCTTGGGGCATATAATCATTACAGCATGAAGTCCCGTAACAATGAATTGTTACGAGGCTTCATGCTGTAATGATTATAATTAGCTTTGCACAAGTGTCCTTTTACGTCATTCGGACATTATTTAAGATCTGTCCACGCCATACTTCAATGTATTCCCATCTGATGATGAAGCCGATGCTGCTTCGAAAGATCTCATGGCTTTTAATTGAGTGTTTTTAGTAGTAAAGAGTTTTTTAACATGCGGAGTATGTGTCATGGCTTTTAATTGAGTGTTTTTAGTAGTAAAGAGTTTTTTAACATGCGGAGTATGTGTCTACCTATGTTTTTAATCGTGTTTGACGACAGTATTGTATGTACGACGTATTTCACAGTTATGTCTTTGCACCAACTGTGCTAGCGAAAGTGCACTCTGCATTCACTGATAAGTCTTGTCATGATATGAAAATGTTAACTCTTTTGTGCCAGGTTTCAGCTGTACTGAAGGATTTCGTCATACATTCCTCTCTGAAGTGCATCTACGGTGTGAACGTGTAGTTCCACAACAGCATGCGTCCGAATGGGAGATTAAAATATCATTTGGGTATGTGCAAAAATTTTCAGGAAGCTCTGTAACTTCAGTAAAGCGTGTTACGAGCTTTCCCAGTAGAGATGACGAAATTGTATCCTGATGCGAACCGTGGCGTGGCGTATCTGATATTTTCGTTGGAGGTCATGTTATCTTCCAAACTATTCATGGTGGGAATAATGATACCAATTTAGGTAGTTTGTCAGCAGATGTTGAATGTTGCACCTTTTGTGTAGAAGCAGTACTTCACTGCAATTTTAGAATGTTCCATTCGTTGTTTCTCGTGTTGGAAACTGGTGATGATGGTAATGGTTTTGATTGAAATGACTGGCGAGTTCTAAGGTGAAATGCAAATAGCTTAGGCAGTTACGACATAAGTGGCGTCTAACGACAACTGCGGTTCTTTGTTGGATGAAGAAAACATCAGGAAACAATCTTGTCCCTATCCCCTTTTCCTCCTTCAAAGAAGGCATGGTGGATATATTGTAACTACAAAATCGTAAACGAATTTTCACGAAACGTGATATAATTTCAAAACAGGTTGCTTTCTGCCATTCTTGAATGAAAACGAAGTTTCTTACGGCACTGCTGTGTATATTGGTGTACAGAAATTGAAGTTCATTTCATGTTTTGGAAAGGCACTGAAGTTCAATAACGTATGGAATAACAAATGCATGGTCGATCAAGATGGAATCTCCGGAAACCGTCGAAAGTTAGCTTTGCTGGTAATTACGATCAGAAAAGCTAAAAGATACGGAACTATTTTCAGTTTTTACCTGGTTTGTCGTTCGCGTTTGGGGGGGGGGGGGGGGACGTGTTTTTTTTTTTTTTCCGTTAAAACAGTATTTTTGCGTGTGGAAGTCGAATGGAAAAAAAATAATTTTTGTATCGCGTAAAACTGTGACCATTATTTGCTGTTCCAGCTCTTTTCTGTGGTACAGTCTTCTCGTCATCCGTATGGTTTCTCTGTTTTCAAGAGACTGGAAAAACTAACATGTTTAAAGCTTCTTGAGTTTTCCGCGGTATGAAATTTTTTCCTGTAATTGACATTATCATATAAGTATCACATAGTTGAAAATAAAAACAAACAAACGACATTAGCGTAATATGTTATTCGCATCCAGAGCCGATATCATCTTTCCGGTGAATATTTTTTTACCACGTGATTTTGAAATATTGTGTTCTTTGTTATTTTTATTTAAAGGCATGCCTATTACTCCTGATAGTATCTCACTTCCTAAAGATGTATTAAAGTAGGGAAAAGAACGATATAGCTCTTGGAAGCAATTTATGTCAAGTTCAAATGTGCGTGTCAGACGAAACAGTACGTTGGCTCCATAATAATGCTTCGAATTGCCTTATTTTTTTTTTTTTTTTGTCTGAACGTACTGTCTTTAGGGTTATACATCAGTGGATAACGTAAGGCGTGCGGTATACACTGACAAATTTGTAGAAAAGTTATGATAAATAACAAGAGACTGGCGAATATTGCTGTTTCATTGAATCCCTTTGTGTCACAGTATGATAATACATGATGACCTATAACAGAGGTGTTCAGGCAATTTGCCGCACCTGTTGGGAGAATGTTAGCTTACTTCGACGTGCTTGGTTTGAGGAAAACTGATTATTTGTGTGGTGGTTAAGGTGTGGATGATCCAGTTATCATCTATCTGTGGAACGTGTGATCTTAAAATGCTGATCATGATGGATTTCAGTGCAAAAGAGAATCGTTAACTGAAAAGAACGCCGGTTAAAAATATCAGTATCAGTTTCTGAAGCAGGTAATAAATTTGTCTGTGTATCACATGGTATCAATATCTTATCATCAATCATTCTCAGTCACCAACCATTTCTTCCATAACTACACTATATTGACAAAAGTCACCGGGCACCCCCTTCAAAAGCAAATGAACGGATCCGCTGCGTTGTTAAGATGCGCGGTACAGCTGCAAACGGTATGAAAACAAGCCTGCAGCTGACCGCGATCACATCGCATTGTGAGGTTGAATGAAAATGTCGCGGAGGGAGAGAACAGACTTTGAGAAAGGAAAGATTGTTGGTAGTTATATTAGTGGGTTGTCCATAAGAGAAACCGAGAGGCGTTTAAACTTACCCAAGTCAACTGTTTTGGATGTACTGAATAACTGGAAGACACATGGCGTGCCTGAAGCAGCAAAACGTACGGTCAGACCAAAGGGAATCAGTGATAGTGGACGTCGAAACCTCAGGAGAGTCGTTACAGCTAATCGATGGAGTACTTACTGCACAAGAGTTCAGTGTACACAGGGGAGTAAAAATGCTGGAACCTCGGTATGTACACGCACCATTCGCAGAGAACTTCATTCCATTGGTTACCGTGGTCGTACGGCTGCTCATGAGCCTTTCGTCTCCACTCGGAATGCTACACGTCTTTTAGCATGGTGTAAATAACATTTATCGTGGATCGTAGATCAATGGAAACGGGTCCAAATGTACTGATGAATCTAAATACACGATCCATCAGTCTGATGGCCGCGTGTGGGCATGGCGGCAGCCGGGGAACGCTATGTGCCACAGTGTACTGTTCGTACGGTCAAGTTTGGAGCTGGCAGTGTACTCGTGTGGGGTGCTTTTCGTGGTATGGTCCCGGCCCATTTGTTATCTTGAACAAACCTGTTAACCAGCACGCCAACCTTGATATTCAGGACAATTATGATCTATTAACTCTGTGGCAATACTATGGAACCGAACATTGTTAGTACCAGCAGGATAATGCACCGAGCCATAAAGCAAGGACTCTTTCGGCGTGGTTTGATGATAATTCCGTATTGTGTGTGGACTGGCCAGCACAGGGCCCTGATCTTAATCCCATAGAGCACCTATGGAATGAATTAGAGCGACGCATAAGAAGTTTGGAACCAAGACCTACTACTTAAGCAACAGTTAGCGGCAACGTTATGTACTGAATGGAAGCGCATACCTATCGCTGTGTTCCAAAACCTTGTCTAAATCATGTCTCGAAGGGTCAGTGCATGCATTAAGGCCAACTAGGTGGACCTACATCGTACTAACGTATGTCAATACATGCCATGTTGTGTTTCTCTTTTAGGTGTCCGGTGACTTTTGTCAATATAGTGTATCTATCGTGGGCAATTTTCTTCCGTGACATTCCAGTATGCTTTTGAATTTTATCTACCTATGTTATGTGTGATCTTCTTCTTGGTGCTTTCCTCTTCGTAACTAGTATTTCAGTTGTCCAACGGTGGTCAGTTCTAGCAACATGTCAAGTCCATTGCGACTTAAGGTTTTTTACGCTTTGTGGCAGGGGACCACCTGGGGACGAACCTAATTGAAAATGGGTGAAGTGGGGTCAAAGGTCAGGACATAGGAGCGGGATGCATTCCATTGTCCTTATGCGTCATAACGTGCGTAAAAATGGTTCGATTTCGATGAAATTGTACTATGTGGTAGACGACCACTGGGGACGAACCCTTTTGGAAATGGGGTCAAAGGTCAGGACATAAGATCGGAATCCATTCCATCGCCCTTATCTCATACCATTAAAGGAGCAATTCTTGTATGTACGTAAATTTTATTTTGAAAACGGCTCTAAGGATTTTGATGAAATTCGTTAACCTGCCGTTTTCTGGTACTAGAAATAGCTTTAGCTTGATCTCGACTTTAGGAAAATTCGTTTAGTGGGTTAAATAACCACCCCGAATTACCACGTTTTTAGTGTCATGGTGTCGTCCCATTAACGTTACCCGTGCTTAGAAATCTTATGACGTCACACTCTTGCGATTGAGATGTTGGCCCGTGGTCACGCCATCGGTCTCATTACGTCACGCGTTGTGTGTATCCTATTAAAGTTTTATGACGTCACACTCTTCCGAGCAGATGGTCGCGATTCCCATCTACCTCATTACGTCACGCGTTGTGTGCGTATGTCCGCCCGCACGATAACTCGCGTAAAAATCGTTCGATTTCGATAAAATTTTAGTATGTGGTAGAGAAACACCTGGGAAGGAACCTCATTGAAAGTGAACGAAATGGGGTCAAAGGTCAGTACATAAAAGCGGAATCCATTCCACTGCTGTTATGCGTCATAACTAACGTAAAAAAGGTTCGATTTCGATGAAATTTGTGTATGTGGTAGGGGACCACCTGGGGACAAACCCTATTGAAAATGGGAGAAATGGGGTCAAATGTCAGGACATAGGAGTGGAATCACTTCCATCGCTATTATTCGTCATAACTTACGTAAAAATGCTTCGATTGCGACAAAACTTTATCATGTTATTTCGGAGGTATACTGAACAGGTTTTATTGAATATCATCGAAATGGAATCAAAGGTCACGGCACAGGACCGAGATTTATTCCCCAGCCATTATCCCCACAACTTGAGTAATGATTTCTGGTATGTTGGAAAGCGTATCATAATTAATGCATTGCATGATTTTACTAACTTGTTACTTTGATCATGATGCCATCCACTCATGCCATTTCCCTGATACACGAGTTCCTTTTCTTATCTTTCTTGGTTACGTAAAGCACGCATCTATGTTTCTTTAGAGATTTTTGTAAATAATTTTAAGAAGGGAGTGTCTAAGCCCAGGTCTGAAACAATCCTTAGAAGTAGGAAGCTAGGTAGAAAGGGGCAGGAAGACTCGGGTGGGGTTGGGAGGGGAGGCAGTACTTGGTTCCGGCGGTGTAAGGTGTCCATCCGACGCACGGCGGCTATTTAGTGCTTCGAGTGTTCGTACCTTCCTGGGATCTATCCTGAGATTTTTTCGTGGCAGTCACGATCCACTAGGCCATCAGCCTACTTGTCTTCAACTTTTGTATGTCTTTTTTTAGTATGTCTGTAAGTTGTCTTCAGTTCAGTCTATGTATGTCTCTTTTTTAGTTATGTTCCATATCTCTGATCCATGAGTAAGACCTGGAAGAATGCATTGGTTAAATAATTTTCTTTTAAAACAGGATAGTTAATTGCTCTTGAAAATTGTACTCTTTTTTCCAAATTCACTCCTGCCAAGTTTTATGTCTACTGATTTCATCTTCATCTGCCTGGTATCATTATGTCTCCAAAGTATTTAATTAACATTCCGATAAAATCATAAAATACGTGTGTTTTCCGTTGGCCGTAAAGGTCCTTGTTTCGAGTCCTAGGTGTGGTATATGTGTGTTTCTGTTGTGGACCGTACCTGTTGGTAGAACTAGTAAATAAGTGGAAGATGAGCCATATGTTTCTTAAATGGTCGTGGGGATCATTAAATCTGAGAGGAGCTCTTTAAGTAAGCTGAGTTCTTTCGGTGGCGTATGTCATGAATAAATCCACAACCTAAGTGTCTAGGTAATTCGTTTCTATGGCATATTAATATCTGTTTGCTGAATTTCGTGATTGCTTTTTTTTTTTTCTCTTTCTTTCGGGATTTAACAACGTTATGAACTGTAAGCATCCGCCCATCCCCGATTGAGGGCCAGTGGTGCCAGGCAAGGGAGAGAGGCAGCGCCTTAAGATAATACACACTACATATGCCTTATCTGGAACTCGAACTCATGTTCTGCTCGAATGACCAGCCAGAAACCAACGCCTCTGACCACTCGGCTACTGTGGCGGCACTGATTTCTTTCCTTTGCATACAATATGAATGTACGTATTTGACACAAAGATTATTTCAGGTGCTGTTTTTATGGTAGGAGGTGTGCATATTTCTATGTAGGAGTAGATTGATTTTATTATTTATTTTTTTGTGGCATAAATAAGAAGTATGAAATTAATTTTTTATCCGTATCAGTATGTGTGAGTAAAGAAGTAGAAGTAGTGATGCATTTCTTTTGTAGTATTGTTCAGATTTTCACGGAAACACGTGATGGATACCTTTTTTTTCATATTTTTTGTATGGAATGAATAGTTCTATGGAAAAAGCTGGATTTCAGGGATTTCAGTCTGTGCCACACCCGAGAGCGTGTTTAGAGGAGGAGGAGGGGAGAGCCTAGACGCCCCAAAGTTTTTTTTTGTGTTGATGTGCGACTTAAATTAGAAAAAATGCCTTAATTGAATAAAAATGCATCAACTTACATTAGAAAATAATGCTTTGATTTTTTATTCGTCCTGATGGATTACAAAAACTATAAATTATATAATTTATTTTGCTATATACTTTTATTTTATCCTGATGGGTTACAAAAACTTCCATTTTCAGCCCCCCCCTGAAAAAATTCATATACACCCCTGGCCTCATCCGTTAAATACATATGACTGGGAAATATCCAATTTGTGGAACAGACCAGAATGAGTAAGGCTGTTTTAAACTATAAAGAGGTCACCTTTCCCAGTTTAGGAGTAATCGTGCTTACACTGGTGTGCAAAAATTAAGGACGAAGAGGAGAAATTAGCATAACAGCTGAACGAGCAGGCAGAACGGACTGAAAGACCACTCAGGAGATAGACTAGGGTCCGGTACGGTAGGGCATGCGCATATATGCAGCATGACGTAAGGGGGAGGGTCGGAAGGGTATAAAGCACACGGGCGGTGTTACGCTCAGCAATTCGGTGAAAGCTATTGTACGGTGTACATCGGTATGAACGACGTCGAGTTGCTGCCACCGTGTGATATGGCCAACAGGCAATCCAGTAGACGACATCTAGATGACTTTACCCGAGGTCGCGTCATTGGGAAGTTGGAAGAAGGTCGAAGTGTGACTAGTGTGGCCGAGGAGTTTGGGATCTCTCACAGCATCGTTTCACGAGCTTGGAGAGCATTTCAAACGACAGGAACAGCTGTCCGAGAGTTTAGCAGTGGTCGACCACGAGCAACCACGGCGGCGGACGACCGGTATATTGTCCTACTGGCGAGAAGAGACAGACGGCAGACAGCGGGAGGAGTTCTCGTTTGGGGCGGTATCATGCTTGGTAGCCGTACTGACCTCCACATCTTCCAAGGAGGTTCAGTCACTGGTGTCCGCTATTGTACCGAGGTTCTCCTGCCTTACGTGCGTCTGTTTAGATGTGCTGTGGGTCCTGAGTTCCTCTTCATGGACGACAACGCTACACCTCATCATACAGTGGCTGTCGCAGAGCTGTTGGGGAGTGAAGATATTCAACGCATGGATCGGTCCGCAAGGTCCCCGTACCTAAATCCAATCGAACACGTGTGGGACCTTCTCGGGAGACGCTTGGCAGCACGTCACCAGCCGCCAGAAACGATTCCGCAGCGGCGATTGGCGCTACAAGAGGAATGGGCCGCGATGCCTCAACAGCTCCTTGACAACCTCGTCCTCAGCATGAACAGACGTTGTAAATCCTGCAACGCAGCCAGGGTTGATCATATGCCCTACTAAAACTGGATTTTTCTTGGCAGCTGCCTGTCACATGGACGTTTCTGTTTTCTGTCCAGTTGTGCTCGAAGCTACCTTTTCAATAAAGTGTCTTTGTATCCTTTGGATTCCTTGTTCGGACGGTTTTGCTCACTTGTACCATATTCTTACATCTTGGGGATCTTATGGTATGATTTGAGTCGATGCGGAGCACTTCTGCATGACGTTACATTCGAAAAACCGTCTCGTCCTTAATTTTTGCACGCCAGTGTAGAAAATAATATCTCCTACAGAGAATCCTACAAAAAAATACTTGAGAAGCTGCAAAATTTGTAAGTATTACTAGCATTATTTCCCATGAGATCATGTTATATTCTTCCAAGAACTCTTGCTTAAGAAGAGGTATACTCAACGTTCTAGTGAAGTAGTTCTGAAGATTTCCGCACGGGAATCTTAGTGAAGTAGTTCTTAAGATACCCATGCGGGAATCTTAAGAACTACTTCACTATTGAGTATATCCTGTCTTAAGCAAGAGTTCCTGAAGAAATGTAAAATGATCCGATGGGGAATAATAATACTAGTATTTACAGATTTTACAGCTTTCCAAGTATTCTGTGGGATTAAAATACCACAAATGGTATGGAATACCTTTCAGCTGATGGTGGTGTCATTCTTTTTTTTTTTTTTTTTTGCTTCATGTGGAGGGAAGCCGCGCTATCGTCCTGATGAAATCAACTCTCATTAGAAGATAATTTCATTGTGTCATTTATGTACATTACTTACAAGGTTGCTGCCGAAACGCCCATACAAGCGCTGCCGAATGATTGTTTGCCATAATTGCGTATTTTCACATCATATGATACTCGTTCCAAAGTGAAAACCTGGACTTACCTGTAAAGAGAATTAGCGCAATTTACACACATTAAGAAAAACAATCGAACTTTTATTCATTATCGAGTAGCGCCACGCTTGTTGCGAGGGGCAAGTATGCGACGCGGCACAGATTCTATGTTGGGCTCGAGTTCGTTTTGGTCCAAAGACAACCATCCCAGCAGCAAAAATATAATAATATTACAGCTCTGTCGGTGTAAACGGAAGTGGGCATCGACGTCGAAACAGCTTTTACTGCATGTACGACGTATTTTTAATAGGATTGAGATCAGGGGAATGTGGAGGCCCGGGAAAATGATGAAAGTTTTCCTGGTGCTCGTCAACATATTCTTTCGCGATTCCGGCACGATTCTATTGCCTTGCTATACATAAAAATGCCATCATATGGACGAAAAAAGTGTAATATTGCAGTGTTCACACTTGGCTCGCTACAACGCTCAGGTATTTCGTGGATGTCACCTTTCACTGGAATCAGTGAACCCATTCCGTTCCAGATAGTACGACATTCCCCAAAGTATGGTCGATACTTGGATTGTGTTCACTGGTAATGGCCGGGTCCATGAGGTTCTTATCACTCCCTCCTGACCAACGGTGCAAAACAATATATAACCACATCACTTTCTTCCATTGCTCAACTGTCCATTCACTGCGTTCTCTTCATCACTGTAAGTGGATTCTCCTGTTCTTTTTATTATTTTTTTTTTCTGAGACAAGTATAGCTTCGCTGACAGATGACATCCAAGACCTAATTTTTTTAACTTTGTATGCATGGTTCGGGTCGAAATGGGCTCTTGGCCTTCGTTGAATACAGGAGACAGTTGCTGCATACTGCAAGACGCGTTCTTTCGTAATTCCTAACTACACGACGGCCAAGCTCTTTAAGTGTATAGTTTTTCGGTTACATTTATGCGTTTTGCATACGGAAGATCCGCATGTCTTCCAGACACAAAATACTTTTGAAATGGTTGCTTTTCAGAAACCAGTAATTTATTTTGTTTTGTTAAGCGCACTCCCCCTAAACGTGGGCCAACGATTAGGCCTTTTTTTGAATTCCCACAGATCCTGATGAAATTCGAATATTTACATGAGTTACTGCAACAGAATAATCTGTACGCACTTTCATAAAGGACAATCCGAAATGCCATCAGCCTACGTGACTGTTACATTTGCATATATTGGCGTTTGTTATTTGTGACTGTCTTATCATAAAGGCTCGATATTTTCTGGCCAGTGTGTATATGGAAGCTGTGGTTATCCAATTAAATATTAAAGCGTATTTTGCTTGTTGGTAAGTTATTTCAAGTGCCCTGCAAGTTTCAATAATGTACTGTACAGCAATTTTACGTTAAATGCATTGTACACTAATTTCATAAATTCCACTATTTTTGGTTTTTATGAGTAGACGCTGTACTTTTGCTTGTAACTTCACTTCTGTTACTGGCAATATCATTCTGTAAAAATATTTGAATTCAGCATAAAATTTCCTTTACAATGATGTATAATATGCATTCCTGACTTTACCATTAATTACGCTGTATAAGTTGACTTCCAACATCAAAAATTGACTTTCGGTCTGCAGGTGCAGGGCTTTTTGGTCACGACTGTATATGGCAGTTCAGAAATTTTAGTAATTTTATCAGCATCGTTGACATTGCCTCCACCTTTCCACTGAAAAAAAAAAAAAAAAGAGTCGCGTTTGAACTGTGTTTCTAATGGGAAGATGGTGATGAATAAAAGTTTATCAATGCAAATGTGGTCGCCGATAAATTGCGAGTATAATCGTGCTGCTTTTCCATCTAGGAAAATTTCCGATTGATTTCAGCCTGAAAGGCCGTGTTAATTAGTATCTGCTCTTCATCACCCTCCCCATCCCCTTTTGTTGCGCCCTGTCAGGATGGAAGTGAATACATGCTTCAGTGAAGTTCTGTGTTATTGGAAGAAAGGGATGAGTTTTGGGTATGAATGGTAGTAAATTAACCATCCGTATTGAAATTTTAAAGTTTTTTTTTTTTTTATCAATATTCTGTTTTCCCGATTATCAGATGGTACCACCGTCCTACTAAACTGGTTTCGGAAGGTATTTTGTAGAATGTTTGATGTAAGGGAACTTTAAATATACGATATATGCTTTTCAGAAAGATTCAGGTCAATAGGTGGCACCACAAGTCTGTGTGTGCGATAAACAACAGGTAGGCGGGAGAACATCAGGTAGAGAAAAGTGTACACGTGACAGGGAGTCGGTGAATGGCGTTTTTTCTGCCGGTGGCCAAACCAGTTCTACTTGAATATTATTTAAGGTTCGAAATGATGTCAGAGATCTGTGGGCTTGGTGCGGTCTGTACGTGGCAAATGAGAAATCATTGGTTCGGAAAGCAATACCCTGTGACAACTACGCCTCCTCAATCGCTCTCTGTACGTGTTTGTTGATAGTCCTTAGGCTTCACCGTGCTGCTGCGTTTGTCGTCGTCTGGGTTTCGGATATGGATTAAGCGCTGTGTGTGGAGTAGCCAACTCGACGACGACGACAATATGTATTCTTTTGTTCGTGGTGCTCGTTTGTTCGTGAAAGGTGCCCGCGATCCCAATGATCCCGACAACTTACCCGATCCGGGCGACCATGTTCACGATCCTCCGGATCTCTTGCCGGCCGCCGTCTACCAGAGGCAGAGCCGGGCTCAAATGGCTTCGGCTTCGCAGGAATCTCGCGAGGTGTTTCGCACTGCCCATAACAGGAGCGGGCTCCGGACAGTCCACACTTCGAGAGTCATTCGCAAAACCACTACGCTGACGTGCGGCGAGCACAAGACCTTGGCCACCAGTGGTCAGTCTGCACCGGCCATCGAAACCCGCAATATTAGTACTCAACATGCCGTCCAGTCTGGAAAAGAACATGGCACGCAAACCAATCACTACTTCCGGTCAACTGGCACGGACACCGTGGATACGGACCACGTTAAGCGTGTGCACAAAAAGGTTGATACCTCTATCGACAGCAGAAAGAAGATGAAGGTGAGTAAAGGGAAGTTAATTGTGGGAGCTTTCTTCAGAGTACGTTGGGGTAGTATGCATAATGCAATTATAAAACTGGCGAAGTTGCTCACATTTCTCTGTTCAGTGGTTACAAATAGTAAGTCAACTCACCAGAGATAAATTATGACAATTTCTGTTGTACTTTCAGCACCGTTACTGGTTCACAAAGGCGACACCAGCTTTCAAAGCTGGTAGGGGCAAACCTATCTGGAATGAGTTTGGTAGAAATTTCATCAGAAATCTGTGCTATTTTAGAGATTCAACCTGATCCGTATCCATATCTAAAAGTCCAGCTGACACCTCCCTGACTTCTCATATCCTTTTACATAGCTCCAGCAGCGGCACGATAATGGTTGATGATGATATATATTCAGTAGAACCTCGTTTATATGTTTCTCACTTATACGTTTTTGTCATTTATACGTAAAATGTCGCCGATTCGAAAATCCTGAATTGCCCTTCATGTTAAACTTTCCCTGTTTCGTTTATAGACCTACGTATTTTTACAATTATACGTTAATTTTACTTGGTCCATTGAAAACGTATAAACGGGGTTTGTCTGTTATCTTCGTTCTTGTTTTAATTTTTGCTGCTATGAAGTTGACGTTTTCAGTAACCTGAGAAGTAATGTGAACTGTCAATGATAAAAAAACGTGTAATTTACGAGCAATTTTTGTTACCTATAAAAATTACTCGTATTCGTCTACGTCTCTTCAAATCTAAAATCGTAGCAGTTGTGTTTTGAATTCTTTTAGGGGAGGACATAGGAGCCCATATAGGGGGACAAGAGGGGGCATTTGCCCTCACCTGGTATTCGGATCACGCCTTTTGTGTTCTGGGAAAGTACTACGTAGATTTTCACAATAGCACTAACTCTGATCGCTAATTTTTCTGTAAAACTTCTGGATGCGCGTTTATGCAGAAAGAAAAAAAAAAAAGGAATTTTTAGTAAAAAAGAGCAGTTGTTTACCGTAGAAAGTAATAGTAAAATTCCCCATTGCATGTTGGGGGACACTGTACATATGTACAGTGTGGTCAAGTATGAAAGGTGAATGAAAATTATATCATGATCTGTAGCAGCTATTACCTACTGGGCAAAAGATCTCTCGAAATTTTTCCTAAAAATTTGTCTTGAGGGTATATTTTCATCCTTGATGACCAGTTGAGTGATCTGTGGCATTTCGTGACCAAAAGAATGACAAAGAAATTTTCTTATTACCCTAACATACTTTCAAATTTCATTTATCCATCTTTTTAGGTAGTTTCTGGCTCTTCTGGTTTCCAAATAAATTTATGAGTTGAGAGTTCGGTAAAAACGGTTAGATAACAATAAGGCACAGCGTAATGCGCGTATGGTGTTTGTTTATGTTTACAATTTCTGTTTTTCCCCTCCTGAAAATTAAGCTACGAGCGCTCGTGGGGAGCAATTTTAAAGTGTAGCCTGAGAGAAAATACGCCACAGGTGGAAGAATGGGGCTCCCGCCTTGGCGTCGTGCCTGTTCATTCACAAGTTAATTGTCTCGTCTGATTAAAACATTCTTATAACGCTTAATTATATAGTATTCTGCGTTACAGCTGCTTTCATTATAAAGCGTTCACTTTTCAGAAACTTTTATAGCCCTCTTTCTCATAAAAACGCACCTTAGGATCTGGGTATCATGTTTCACTAGAATATTCCTTTCAAGAATGTTCGAGGAAGAACGTCACGTTCAGTGGAAATCTAAGCATCAAACATGAGGTTCAGGATTATTAAGTGAATCGAAATTGTTTGATAATGCAACATCAAGAGCAGAACAGTAAAATCGTCATTGAGCGTTTCCACATAACTGGGACTGATGAAGTTAGTCCCGGGGCAGGATACTTCTAGCTCCTTAATTTAGCAGTATTAGTTATTATGTATAAGGCTAAGTTGTCCTTTATAAATATAACCATAAACCTTCCGTGACCACTTCTTAACCGACACGACACCTACGACCCTGGGGTACCGGCACACTCAAGTTCAACCGCTGAACAGCGAAAAACTGAACTTTAGGGAATTTTAATTCAAAAGTGAAGCACACTGTAAGGTTAATACATGTATTTAATACGTACGTTTTTTTATTGCCATGTCTGGATGTGCAACGTGATACGTAGGAAGAAAGAATAAGGAACGAATTCGCCAGTGTAATGAGCACCTCGTTTGTCAGAATACTTCGAGAAATTCCTGAATAAAACGTTATGGGTTACTTTTGTGTAGAGAATTCTCTGCATCCTCACGGTAGCCGAGTGGTCAGAGGCGTATGTTTCCGACTGGTCGTCCGAGATAGATCTGCATGAAGCACATTTGATGCGTTTGCCTTACGACATTGGCTCTCTCCCATCCCTGGATCTAGTGGCCCGAATTGCGGACGGGCGACTGCTTGCACGGGGTGGTCGTTAAAACCGTACATCGAAAAGAAAAGGGAATACTCCAAAGTTCTTCAGCACATCTTCTCTTGTCTTTTTAATGCCACAGGACCGTAGAACCACGAGCCCTCCAGCTACAAGCTCGCAAATCCCCACTCGCCGTGGATAGTACAAACCTGGAGGAAGGAGCAATTGCCTCTCCAGAATCTTCACATTTAACATATAATTAAAAAATATAGTGCTTTGAATGCGCTTTTTAAGACTAAAGTCTTGACTTTGCCAAGTTAAAATTGCTACGAAAATTCATTTTGATATACATACATATCATTAAGCCTCTGCGATTCAGAGGGTAGCTCCTCAAAGAAAGACCATGTGCCAAGTGCACATTTAACTGATAGAACTGGAATTTACTTACTGTTGGTGTATTAAATGTCTCCTTTTGCAACGATTTGTGCACACCGCTCAAGCTTCATTAACATCCATCACATGCTGCACACAAGACCTTTTGTACTTCATACTCATAATCTTTTTCTCAAGCAGACATTCCTGAATCTGGTCCTCCCATGATTTCCTTGGCCTTCCTCTACCTTTCTTTCCCTGCCACTTGGGCTGGAAAAATTCTCATAGTCAGCACCTCATCACTTATTCGTTCAACGTGGCCAAACCACCGAATCATATTAATCTCCACCTTACTAACATTTTGCCTCACATTACATTCATTTTGAATCTCCAAAAAATGAGGGCTAGATTTTTTATTTTTTTATTTTTTTTTTTTGTGATTTAAAATTATTTTCTAGTTTATCTTTCTTTAAATTTTTCCTCACTTTTGGTATCATAAAAATGCGGATCTAATGGCATTTATACTTAAAATACGTTCATGACTACAGAACTTGTGGTGGTGAGATAATTAAAATACCAACGTTTACCACAATCAAAGGGTTATTATACATCGTTTTGCAGAGCGTTTGGCTTGGCATCATCAGGACGAATCATTAAAATACGTTGTCCAAGAATGCGGTGTACCGTGAACTGTGTTGTGGAAGCAACGGAAGAATAAGATTGCCACAAGGAAACAAAGTAATGTTAAAAGATGGATAAGCAATTAGTGTAAATGCCGAATTGGAAGAATTGATGCTTCAAAAAGAAAAGCACACACGAGTAAAATGCAGTGTCGCTATTTTAAATTCATTACCGCATTCCTGCTTGTGTAGACACCTCATTTTGAATTGTGTGCTGGCAGTATGATTACCATATTTCATACGGCCAAAGAAAGTTAATTCCTATCTTTATTGAACATTTTGAAAGAACTTTTGGTCCCTGAAAATATTTATTGCTGCAATGCACGCGTGTACCTTTGTTTATACACTTATAAAATTTAGATTAAAACCGAAGGCAAAAATAAAAAGTTGATTTTGGTTTAGATAGGATTGGTTATGGGAAGATTTTTTAATTTTTATTTTATAGTCGCTTTTCATGGTTTCTTTTTATGACGAAGGTATTCGTAACAGAGAGAAGTCTTTCGCTACCAAAAGGACCTTGAATGTCAGGTCTCTGTGTTTCGTCATTCCCTCCCATTTGAATAGTCATTTTGTTTCTTGCGAAATATATATATTTTTGTTACACAGCATCGGATCCGTATTGCCATAGGATATCATTTTGTCGCTGGTTATTATTACCTAGTATTGGCATTCTTCATGTTTTTGAATTTCATGCATAATAAAAAAAAAAAAAAAAAATACGATGTACGAAAGAAATTGCGCGAAGGTTTCTGAAAATTCAGAATTTTCCTGGCATACAAAAAAATCCGTGGAATTCAGGTTTGCCCCGTCATTTCCCTGAAAAAGGTTGTATCAGCAATACGCTTCGTTAATTCACGAACGAAATCACAGAAAATGAGTCGTGAATTTCAGCATTATTTTGACAGTGTAGCTGCATGTAGATTGTAATATTCTTTTGCAGGAATTTCCCTTTTCAAGTGTAAGCTGAGCTTTTTTAAAGTAAGAGTTACTCTTTTTTTTTTTTAATAGATATGTAGATTGGATTCCAAGGGACAGGAAAAGACCCAGAGGAAGACCACATGGGAGATGGGTGGATGAAATTCGAAAGTATGCAGGGGTGACATGGAGGAGACTGGCACAAGACAGACCGTTGTGGAGGAAACTTGGGGAGACCTTCGTCCAGCAGTGGATTGATAATGGTTGATAATGATGATGATGATGATACAGGGTGCATAGGAAAGTCCCTTTAGCCTGGAATAACTTGCGAACGGAGAGAGGTACAGTTATGCAAGTGAGATAAAGGTATAGTAAAGCAACTATGCCCGATCAATTGCAACCGATAGCAGCGCCCTTAGTGGCGAAATGCGGAAGTTAGCCATTGCAAATCGAAAACTAAAAGAGATAGAGCAAAATTTCCAATTACAAAGATGTAGAGCATCAATTAATTAGTACAAAACAACATTGGCTTCACACGGATAAGATAAAATTGTCGCCTGAATACCCTACAATGTCCGAAATCGATGTGCGACGATTTAAATCTGCATATTCACTTTCGCAAATGTAGCCGTATGCAAATGCAGATTGTGACGTTGTACCGTACCTACGATATAAAAACCAGTAGCAGGATCTACCCTGATCAGAGAGCCGCGGATGGCTTAGTGGTTAGTGTTTCAGACTATCGATGCTGGGTCCCCAGGCTCTTCTAGCCTGGGCTGATCTTTCAGAGATGGTGTGATTTACTAACAATCGCTGAATATCCGCCGTGCATCGGACGAGCACGTAAAGTGACTGCCCCCAGGCTGGACCCACTGGTTAAATGGGTATCCTTTCCTATGTCCTCCCTGAAATTCTCTCACCCATCTATGTGCAATATCGTACTTGTACGGTGGCGCCATCTACTGTACTCTAATCTCACTACAAACTGTTCTGTCAAAAGTCGCTAGACTTGCTCTCATTTCTTCCGTTTCTGTGTCCTGCCCAAAAGGCGATCTCGCTGTAGGTGGCTGGGACCTAAACTCTACTCCCTGTGGACGGAAGTCCTACATGAAAATGACAAATGCTCTCATGCTACCCTGATCAGAAATTTAGGTCCACGTACGCTGTGTGAGAATGGCGAGCTTGGATTTCTGGGGTTACGTAAAAAATCAGGTGTATGCAACAGCGCCTACAAGTCTGCTGGATCTACGTCGTTGTGTTACAGATTCTTGCAATAGTGTCACACCTTCAATGCTGAGGAATGTGCATGCAGAGTTACTTTTACGAATACAAATGTGTATCGTGGACAATGGCGAACTCTTCGAACATACTCGACATTAGCTTTTTAGCACTGTGCGCCAGTTTGCCCTTTTTGTTTTTGTTTTGTCTGACGTCATCAAACTGTATTGACATAAGTACGCATTTATGCAATAAATTGTGTGTTTTTCCTCATACCTATGCCTCTTCCCTTCAAACGTTCACAGAAAAGGTCGCGCATCGATTTCGGACATTTTAGGGTATTCAGGGGACAATTTATCTTATCCGCGTGAAACAAATGTCGTTTTGTACTAAGTAATTGACGCTCTACAACTTTGTAATTGGAAATTTTTTCTCTATCTCTCTTCATTTTCGATTTGCAATGGCTAACTTCCGCATTTCGCCACTGGGGGCGCTGCTATTGGTTGCATTCGATCGGGCGTAGTCGCTTTACTATACGGTTATCTCACTGGCACGACTGTACCTCTCTCCGTTCGCAAGTTATTCCAGGCTAAAGGGACTTTAAAAAATATATATATATTTGTTTTACGATTCCATTTCTTAAGCAGGTGAATTGTTCATCGCCGACACAGGTTGACTTCCGTGCATTGCCAAAGTTTTTTTGTTTTGTTATTTCAATTCTGAGGGTTGACGACCAACGTGGAGAACTCGGTGGGCTATAAGCGGTAATCCATCCCTAATTTAGAGTTACTGGTTGCACGGAAGGGAGAGAACCAGTGCCGTAAGATAAGCACGCCACCCATTCCTCACGCGGGACTCGAACTCGCTGCCACTTTGACGAATGGTCGGAAGCTAACGCTTAGGCCACTGTGCTGCCGGGGCGGCATGCCAAAGTTCATTATTTTGTGTCTTCCTGAGTAGTTCTAAATGCCAGATTATTTGGGAAATCTCATTACCCTATTTCTCTATGTTCCTTGTTGTTCACTGATGAGTCTAGGTTGTACATAAGATATCACGATGAGTTCTCAAAAGCACGGAGGCGTCCTAACCAAAACATTCATTGTCGGAGTCATAAAGCTCCAACACTTGGTATAATAGTTTTGTTTATCGTGTGCGGAGCTCTGTTTGAATCATATTTCAGACTGTCACACCTTATTTCAGTAGAACAGTGTTTTTCTGTATAGGCTCACCTAACAGTCGTTAGTTCGTTGTCTCAACATCTCCCAAGGCCTTCACCTTCGTGGGACTTGTCACCATCGGGCACGTGTGATGGCATTGATTGCCAACTAAGCCGTGATCATCCAGCATCCGACCTACAGCAGTTGCGTGACCAGGTGGGTGTTATATGGATAACAATAACACAGGAAACGTTGACCCACCTGTTGAGGAGTATGCTTTATATCGTTTAAAGACATGTATAGCTGCCCCCAAAGCAGTGGCACACTAAGTGGGGGTAGCCCACTACTAACAGCTAGCCAACTGAGTGTGCCTGGGCCCTCCCCATGAGGGCTCACCTGGTCTTCCGTCCTTCGGTATTGGCTGCTTATTTTTAAAAATACAAGGTGTGTCTAAAGTCTTTCCCTGATTACGATAAGTCGTATAAAATGAACCTAGCTAATTAGACGTACGCGGTTTGTTGCATTGATTGGGTCATATTCTCAACTGTTTGTTTATTTTTGTTGTACTTTTGGAACAATAGGTGACGCTGCACGTCTGCAACGAGTTTGTTGTTGACGAAATGGCGTCAATGCAGGAGAAGGCTAATTTTGTTCTCTGGTTTCATGAAACCAAATCTGCAATTTCAGTGCAGCGGAAGTTTAGGCGTGGGCATGATAGAGTTCCGCCTGATGCTAAGAGCATTAGAAACTGGTATCTAAAGTTTAAACAGACGGGCAGTGTCGGGTACCGTGCAAGAAGTGGAAAACTTTCCATTAGTGAGGAAACTTGTCGACACCGTGCGTGATTAATTCGTCATGTCTCTAGTGAACTGGAAATACCTATGAGGACAGTGCATAGCATTTTAAAAAAGCTGCTTCGTTTTTTTTGCGTACAAATTGCAAATTGTTCAAACCTTGGAGCCTAATAATGATGGGCCCAAACGTGTGACATTAGCTGTGGATATTCTTTAACGAATAGACGAAGATAATGATTACCTGAAGCGGATTTGTTTTTCAAACGAATCAACTTTTCATACCTCAAGTTAAGTGAACACGTATAAAAAAAATGCCGTATCTGGAGTTCAGAGAACCCACATATGGTTTTTGAGAAACAGAGGGATAGCCCTGAAATCAATGTTTGGAGCGGACTAACGCACAACAAAGTAATTGGACCGTTCTTTTTTATTGAGCCCACCATTACATCGGGTATTTACCTCTGCATGATGCAGCTGTATGTTGCACCTCAATTGGAAGAGCTGTAGCCATGGGTAATGTTCCGGCAAGACGGTGTGATCCCGCACTGGCCGCCCCGGTGGCGCAGTGGTCTAAGAGATGGCCTCTGTTCATTCGTCCGAAAGTTTGTACGGGTTCGAATCCCGGTGAGGCATGGATGTTGTGTTTGTCTTACGGCACTAGCTCTCTCCCTTTCGTGGAACCAGTGACCCTAAATGAGGGTCGGGCGACTGCTTATAGCGCATTGAGTTGCTCACGGTGGTCGTTAAACCTCCAATCAAAAAAAAAAAAAAAAGATCCCGCACTGGGGTGTACCTGTCCGTCAATTCTTAGATGACAAATTTCCTAACAGATGGATAGGCAGAGATGGTCCCATACCCTGGCCACCAAGATCCCCAGACATTATGCCCTTTGACCTCTTTTTATGGGGCTACATTAAGGATCTTATGGAACACCAGTTGCAGATATTAACATTTTGAAAGGAAGAATAACTGAGGCGTTTGCGACCATCACAGATGACATGTTGCAGCAGACATGGAAAGAGATAGAGTGCCGACTGGATGTCCTCCGTGTAACAAAAGGAGCCCACCTTGAGGTATACTGATGACCCGAAAAAAAACCTCTGGATTTCAGGTAAGCTAGGAAAACCGTACGTGCCTAACGAACGTGGTTCATTTTATACGAATTATCGTAATCAGGGAAAGACTAGACACACCCTGTATATATGTATATACAGTATACACTGCTGGAAAAAAAAAAAAAACACCCAGAAGGAATGTCGGTAGGAACGTCATATCATAATATGTTAATTGTTAAAGGCAGCAGAAACTCTGATCAAAGTTGGAATGTCATTGGATGAAATAATGACATCACAGTGGACGATAGCATGCAAATGTACGCAGTTCGTATTTAAGGACTAGGGCGTGCAGAATGAAATCATTCGTCTGGCGTCGTGTTGTTTAGTGCTGCAAATTGAAGAAGCTACCATGCCTGGACGACGCAGGCGCGCAACATTTGTTCAGTTATCGGAGTTCGAGCGAGGCCGTATAGTGAGTCTGCGGGAAGGAGGTTGGTCCGTCAGATTGCGGACAGAGTGGGACGAGAAATATCTGCCGTGGTAAGATGGTGGCGTCGGTGGTCAGAGGAGCGTTCGCATAGTCGCAGACGTGGTTCCGGGCAACACAGATTTACTGACGCACAAGAGGATCGACGTATCAGGAGAGCGGTGTTGGAAGAGCGGACGGCTACACGGCGTCACAAATTCGATCCTCTGTCATACCAAGGGTGTCTGCCGGAACGATACGAAATAGTTTGTTGGAAGCAGGACTACGGACACGCTTGCCGCTGGCACGGTTACCACTGACCTCTAGTCGCCGTCGAGCACGTTTGCAGTGGTGTCAAGAACGAGTTTATTGGAGGGAAGAATTGGCTGTCTGTGGTCTTCAGTGTTGAAAGCCGATTCTGCTTGGGAGCGTCAGACGATCGTTTACGCGTCCGAAGGCGACAAGGTGAGCAGCTTCTGCCATCGTGCATCTGCCAACGACACACAGGCCCCACGCCGGCCATCATGGTGTGGGCAGCGATTAGCTATCATTCTCGTACGAGTCTGGTGTTTGTACGGATACACTTAATAGCGGTGCGTTCGTCAGCGACATCGTGCTGCCGGTCGTCCTGCCATTTTTGAGTGCGATCCCCAATGCGATATTCCAGCAGGATAACGCCCACCCACACTCCGCCCGGGCAACTCAACATGCTCTTCAGGTTGTGCACCAACTTCCTTGGCCTGCACGCTTTCCGGACTTGTCTCCAATCGAACATATCTGGGACTGGATAGGACAAAGACTTCCGTGTACCCGGCAGGCAGCGACCATCTCTGAATTACGCTTCCAAGTTGAAAGCTAATGGAATACTATCCCCGAGCGTGATATTCGGTATTTGTACGACCGATTGCAAGCTTGTAGTGCTGCTGGAGGAGGTGCAACACCTTACTAAAATGTGCCTTCTGTACACTGTGATACGCATTAAAAGGTAAAATAAACATTGAATCACTTCAAACGTGTGATCACTTTCCTTTCTTAAGTTGTTGCTACGACATAAATCTCATAGATGCGCTGCTGCAATTTTTAATGGTGTTCTTTTTTTACTTTCCGACAGTGTGTACTCGTATTTCACGAATAATTGGAAATGCACTTTAGTATGGTGGATATATTTTTATTGCTTCCCAATATTGTGGGAGATGTTTTATCCAGTGTATTTTTATTTGCGTCTTCAATATTTTGGGTTACCCCCCAGGAAAAATCCTCGGTGCACCACTGCCTCAAAATCCATGCACTCGTTACTCAGTAAAGGCGAATAACTCAGTATGAGGTAGGTTATTTTCTGAAACTGTTTCGATAAGTGGCACACGATCTATTTTTATTTATTTATTTATCGTGTTTGTGTGTTCGTGCGCGCGCGCGCGCTTGTGTGTGTGTGTGTTTGTCACGATATTTCTCTCTTGAGAAGCCGCATTAGAAAATCACTTTTGGGTCCATGACCAACACAAAAAAGTGTTTTTTTCTAATCCGATTTATGGCCATGAGCACCAGTATTTTAGTTGTTTCTACTTGCCTGTTTTAAGGTGAGGCAACATCTGTTGTATTTAAGAAAAGGAAATGTGTTTTTTTCTCTCATAATTTCATTGCTGTCCTTTGAATACATAGGAATACAATATCATTATTTATTTATTTATTTATTACTAGCGGCGGTACCCGGTATTTCCCGGGTAAATATTCGTGGAACGCCGTACATCTGGCGTGTGCTTCTGAGAATCCCGCGTCACTGAAATGCAATGTAATTATGTCATGTCGTGTGCATGCGACTTGACATTGGCATTGATTATCCTTTTGTTTATCGTTTTGAATTCTGAATATCTGGATATTTCTATTTACATAACATTCTATTTCTGCCTGATGGAGCAGCCTGTTGGTGGTGAAAGCTCGCGTAAAACTAAAAAAATGAAACTTTTTATGAAAATTTTGTATGGGGACTCCTTGACCCCGGGCTCCGACCCCTTCCAAATTTGGTATACTATACTACCATGGCATAGTATACCAAATTTGGTGGTTCTAAAATGAAAACTGTAGATTTTACGGAAATTTTGTGTGGTAACCCTTGCCCCCGGGCTCCGACCCCTTCTAAAAACCGTGTACGGTCTAAATTAGAGTACCATGAGATAGTATACCGAATTTGGTGGTTCTAAATTGAAAACTGTAGAAATTTTTGTGAACCCCGGGCTCCGACCCCTTCCCATAACCGTGTACGGTACTCTTGGTTCTTGGAAACTGTAGAACTTTTAACGGAATTTTTGTATGGGTGCCCTTTGACCCCCTTCCCCCCGATCCCCGGGTTCCGACCCCTTCCCAAAACCATCTACGGTCTAAGTCAGAGTACCATGAGATAGTATACCAAATTTGGTGGTTGTAAATTAAAAACTGAAGAACTTTTTACGGAAATTTTGTATGGGGACCCTTTCCCCCGTGCTCCCCGTGCTCCAATATCTTCCAAAACCCTTCTACGGTCTAAGTTAGAGTACCATGAGATAGTATACCAAATTTGGCAGTTTTAAGTTTAAAATTGCAGATTTGTATAGCGGAGAAGCAAATTATACAAACTTTCACTTATATATATATATATATATAGATTGGAAGCTTGGAGAATTGAACTCTCCCACAATTAGGGGTGGTAGCACGCATGAAGGGCCATGTTCCCTTGAATGCAAGATGCTAAATTACCCAAGGATGATACTCTCTTTAAGATTACTGTATTCGTTCATGAGGTGGATTGGGGTGTGGGTATAGAAAAAACAAAATATTTCTCCCTGTGTGAAAGAGTTATAATTCTCTAAGTATGCCTTTAAGCAGCTGATGCTGGGAAAAATTGGAACAATCCTCACCACCACTTGGTTACCACAAACTCCGGTCCTACACCCCCACCCCACCGCATGAACAACTGCAGCAATCCTAAGGAGAGCAGTACCCTTAGTCATTGTAACACCTTGTTATTCAAGGGAGCTCTAGTTGAACAGTACCCTTAGTCATTGTAACACCTTGTTATTCAAGGGAGCTCTAGTTGAACACGGAGCATTCATGCTTCCTACCACCCCTAATTGTGAGAGAGTTCAATTCCGCCAACTGCCAAGTTCAGATGGACATAGTAAGATAGTATACACCTGAAACTTCAGTCGCATTAGCTTGTTGAATACACACTCTTTTGCCTCGGTAGTGTGTGGCGTAGTTTTCTGACCAGTCGTCCGAGATGGGCCTGGATTGGAGTCTCGGATGAGGTATGTGGGTGGTCGTTAAAACCCCAAGGCAAAAAAATTAAAAATAAATAAATAAATAATAATTCATACTTTCCAGGTCTCAGAACTATTATTTTGTATTCGTTTGATTTTTATTCTTTGTACTGCGTTGCGAATCATTTTTAAGTACCAAATTGTTCTAGTGCCATCCGGGCGTACACAAAATTAGGTTTTTTATCATTTCAATTAGGAAGCACATTATTCGCTGTAAGGAGATTTAAAGTTATTTTGCATATAGAAATGTATTGCATTCGCATTGTTTAACCTCTGATGTCTAACAGACTTATATTTCAGATGCACCCTGGTAAGTATTCGTGCATGGAGTACTTATCCCTTTTCGATTTAAATTGTCAATACCCGAGATTAGTGAGAAATGATAAGCAAAGTGACAGCTTGTGTTTGATTTCTCTGCAGGTCTTAAGTCGATTCGCTGCCACCAGCAGACAATTTCACGTCGGCTTTCTGAGCCAGGTTCCAAGAGTGTGCGTAGGGTTTATTTATAATCCACTCCTGACCCCCACACAGTCAGTCTCACACGACACACTACTTGAAAATGGCGTTTCATGCATAGTTGCAGTATATTCGATAATTACCGACCCGGCGTACGCGTGTAATTTTTTTTCCTTTCGAATGAAAAGTACGTAGATGATGAGTGAAAATGAGGTATGTGCATTGTTACTCTCTCTGTTTTCTTCTCTGACCTTTCCGAAGTTTTCCCAAGAATCTGATCACTACAGCTTGTGGCAATGTGACCGGAAAGACGTATTTAAATTTTATTTTACTATTGTGGTCTGTTTAATTACACCAGCCAGAATTCAGCATCTTGCTTATCTTGTGCTGTCATAACGTAGGGAGTGGAAGTCTGAAAAATAGGGCGAGGAGAGGACGTGTGCTACTTTCAGGTGCGATTGAAGTTTGTCTAGTAGAAATTTGAAGTGTTTGCTGGGTTGTCTGAGGTCGAGAACCTTCTTTGTTGGTGACTAAGAACTTTTGTTCCTAATGGATCAGTAAAGTCTTTAAGACAAAAAATAAATGAAAAAATAAATAAATAAATTTGGAATTACTGCTGTGATTTTCCCCATGAGACGATTTTTTTATTCCCCCATATATGTTGTGCAATTTATATCAAAGGTTCTCAGCCAGAATTTAGTTTTAGAAAGAAATATGTGTTGTACGCTACCTGTTAGAGTTGCGGAGTAGTTTCAGAAAGAAATATGTTTATTATATATTTAAAAAAAATGCCATTTGTATTATATATGTAGATTGCACATTTTTCTCTTTTATGCGAAATTATGCGTTAGTCTCGTTATCTTACTGTAGTTTCTGTCGCTTTTTCAACTCGGTTATACGCTTTTTGAGATTATACGTTAAAATTTGGATTCCAGATTATCAAAAGTGCATGGTTCTTTGATTCTTATGTATGTAACCCGGTTTGTTACAACTTCGAGAGAATAGAGCAGCGTTGCTGTGTTCATCTTGTGGTGCAGCCCAAGTTGAACCTTGATCCCATCAAAGAAGGGTTTGGGTACGTTGTTTACCTATGGTTTGGATAAATATTAGTTTCATATTTTTCCACACGACTCAGGCACACACATACTATTTAAAAATTGATAAATCCTCGGGGAACGTAATTTCGTTGTTCCACAATTTCGTGGCGTAGAAGAATAGAATCCTAGATGTATAACCAATTTTCATCATTATGGTTTCAAACGGATGCACTCAGGATCCGAAGAGAGAGAGAGAGAGAGAGAGAGAGAGAGAGAGAGAGAGAGAGAGAGAGAGAGAGAGAAACAGCTGTTAATTTATGTGTTGTATATTGAAGTACTAGTCTCAGTTACTTAGTTATGAGATTTTCACTTAATCTAGAATCAGGATTTTTATAGACAGCTGGAGCTGTGGAGAGAAAGAGAGAGAGAGAGAGAGAGAGAGAGAGAGAGAGAGAGAGAGAGAGAGAGAGAGAGAGAGAGAAAAACCCGCTGTTAATTTATGCGTTGTACATTGAAGCACTAATTTCATTTACTTAGTTATGAGATTTTCACTTAATCTAGAATCAGGCTTTTTATAGACAGCTAGAGCTGTGAAGAGGAGAGAGAGAGAGAGAGAGGGAGTGAGTGAGTCAGTCAGCCAGAGAAGGGGGAGGGGGAGTGACTGAGTTTAGATTTTCATAGGTTTTGTGATTCGATAAAATATATTTTAACTTGTAACAATTATTTTTCTTTAGCCTCCGGTTCGACTGTAAATAAATCATTGTACTCCTTGAAAGCGTAAATTTTACTATAATATTAACATTTTTAAATTTCCTTTATACCTTTTTAAGGCCATCGCCTAGAAAAACGTATAACCGAGGTTTCACTATATATATAGCTAGCTAGCTATGAGAGTTACAGAATAGTTTTAGAGAGAAATATATGTTGTACACTATCTGCTGGTTATTTGTATTACTTTTGAAAGGAAATATATGCTGTACGCGCTAGCTGCTAATTACGGAATAATTTTAGAAAGAAATACATGTTGTATGCTGTCTGCCAGTTATACGGATTAGTTTCAAAATGAAGGTTGTACGCTAGGTACCAGTCATGTAATAGGTTTAGAAAGAAATATATGTTGTATGCTAGCTGCCAGAGCAGGGGGAGGGGGAGAGAGAGAGTTACGGAATTAGCATCTCGCGCTGGTGCATGGTCGAGTTCCGAGTGGGACATACTGTATGTGTTGTGTTCGTTCTTCGACTTTCCCTTCGCTGGAGCCAGTAGCACTAAATGAGGAATGAACAACTCCTAGCCTGTGGCAGTAGGGAATAACGACGGAATAAAAAAATAAAATAAAAAAAGGACTTTTCAGGTGCGGCTAATTCGTCATTCGACACGAGTAGGACGCAGCATTCTTGCAGTTTCACAAATAACCCTAGACTCAAGATACAGTGGAAAATTTTACGCTCAATTAAAATTTTTTTGTGAGATATGTCTTATTTATTTCTTATAATTTTGTGAGATATGTCTTATTTATTTCTTATAATTTTGTGAGATATATATGTGTGTGTAATATATTATATATATATATATATCATCATCATCAACAACCATTATCAATCCACTGCTGGACGAAGGTCTCCCCAAGTTTCCTCCACAACGGTCTGTCTTGTGCCAGTCTCCTCTATGTCACTCCCGTCCAGCTGCCGGAGACTGAGGGCCAAGATTTAAGTTGTGGAGTAATTTTGGAGGGGTTTGGCCATAACTCACCACGCTGGCCAAGCGGGTTGGTGAGTGTGGATAGCATTTCCTCTAATTCCGATGGTATAGTTATACCGCTATTGGCGGTCGTCAGAGCACCTTTAGTGTGAGCAGGATGCACCACGAGAAGGCGGGTTTGACATTTGTCAAGGAAAGGCTGTGATGTTACGCATCACCTGACCTTACATCCCATTTTATATATATATATATATATATATATATATATATATATATATATATATATATATATATATATATATATATATAGCCTTCATGTCTCCTCCATGTCACTCCGGCATGCTTTATAAAATATGTATATATATATGTATCTCACAAACTTATAAGAAATAAATAAGACATATCTCACAAAATTTTTTAAATTGAGCGTAAACTTTTTCACTGTATTTTGAGTCTAGAATTAATTATTCGTGAAATTGCAAGATGCTGCGTTCTACTCGTGTCGAATAACAAATTAGTCGTACCTGAAAAGTCAATTATGAGTTTATTTTCTTTCGTTATTTCCTAACGTCACAGGCCAGGAGTAGTTGTTTATTCCTCATTTGGTTATGAAACGTGGCCGTTCGTTTTCGTTTGCAGTTGAATATATGCATTTGTTAGTATAGGTGGTGTATTATTATAGCCCTACAATTCTCTCCCAGTATTTAGAGGCAAGGTAAAATTGTTCAAATTAAACAAAACAAACAAAATAAAAATGGCAACTATATGTATTTACTGATAAATTTCGTGGCTGAGCCGTTATGATGAGAATGTTTTCCCCCAACGTCTGGAGTTAGAGAGACTCTGGTTCTTTATGGATGTTTAGTTGTTGTTTGACTTTGGCTCTCGTGCTTTCTTGGAGATAGCTACCCTAAATTAAGGATGGAAGATTCTGCCTAGATTTCGCTGCACATAAGGGTAGGGTTGTGAAACTACAAAAGATAAAAATAATAATGATAAAATGCAGATACGGAAGGCCTTTTAACCCAATTTCATCAAATGTTGAGAACCAATAGTGAAGTTGCACACTAGCTGATTAGCTAAGGCAGTTAGTGCTTCAGTCAAAGAAACAAGTTAGTAAAATCATGCAATGCATTGATTATGATACGCTTTTCAACATATCAGAAATCGTAGGAAAATGCCTTGGGTTTGAGGGGACTAAATTATGGTATAGCGTTTGAGGTTCACATATATAAAAATTAAATCTCTTTGTGCCCGTGTTACCTATTTCTATTATCAAGAGTTACCACACATAAGCTGTTTTATAATTAAAAATCCCATCTAAATCGGGCAATTTTCACGGAAGTTATCGTGCGAAAATAATGGCTAACGAATCTTACGCATGCGCACTTCCCGCAATTGCTGACAAAAAAACATTTTTGGCGGAACTGCTTCCAAGGTCGTTACGGAGTTATGAGGATAATGGCTGTGGAATAAATCTCGTTGCTGTGCCCTGACCTTTGACCCCATTTCGATGATATTCAACAGAGCCGGTTCAGTATAGCTCCTGATAAAGTTTTGTCACAATCGAAGCATTTTTACATAAGTTATGACGCATAAGGACGGTAGAATGGATCTCGCTCCTGTTCCTGACCTTTGATCCCATTTCGCCCATTTTCAATAGGGTTTGTCCCCTACCACATACTAAAATTTCATCGAAATCGAACCATTTTACGCGAGTTATCGTACGGACGGGCAGACAGACAGGCGGACAAAGCTGGAGCATGCACGTTTCTTCAACCTACGGTTCGAAAGCGTAAAAAAAGGACCATAGCAGCCAAGGTATAACTAATCAGTAGGTGTGACTCAGAGGCTGAGCTTGTACGATTGCCAACAAGACTTCTGAATGGGCCTTCCGCGCTCTGTAAAGCCCGAATCCAGCCCATCTCGTGCCGGGCTTTTTATTTTATGAGTTAAGTGAAAAATTCCGCGGTCGGGCCGGGCCTATAACCGGGGCTCCCGGGACTCACCCCTTGGGAGGAGGAGTTCCGGCGGCTCCGCTATAATACTGGAAGGTTTAGCATTTTTCTCCCGGATTAAAGAAAAACGTTTCGACTCGCAAAACGAAGACTGACTTGTTAAATAATCAGATGGCGAGGATCACTGAGTGAAACGAAGGACATCAAATAATATCGCCCAGCGGATGCTTTGATTACTTAGAGTGAAAGTCAGCACGCCGGGCTGTAAGAAGATGGCTTTAGCGGTCGGGGTTTGAGTTACTACCCCACACACGTGATACATGACAGTGGGATTTTTTAAATTTATGTATGGAAAATAAACCAGTTATAACCACTTATACCTAGGATTGTAGCAGCGGTTAGCGTAACTGCTATATGTATTTCATGTAAAATGCAACAGTTACTGGGGATTTGACATTAGTCAGGATTTTCCATGTCATACAACACCTGACTGCCGTTTTCGAGTGATGTTTATATACGCAGAGTTAGCGACTGAAACACGCGGCGTTTTTCTCTTTCAGAATTGTTTACATGAACAGACTTTTCGTCTCACGAAACCAGATGTGCGATACGTTTCTACAACGAAGATTAGAGAGTTCGAAGTATTTGTTTACATTTTGGGAGATCGTGGCTCCCATGTTTATGCTTAAGCGTGGAAGAGGAAATGCTTTTGTATTTGTAACAGAAGTAGGTTGTCAGGTCTGAAACTCATCTGTGGGAGGAATTCCTACGAGAAATGTCACGGCTCTCTGCGTTACATTCCGTCCACCACAGAGGTAGTTCAGTTCAGTAGAGTAGCTTTACTTCTCCAGAAGAAGCCTTGCGTTATTTGCAATACAACGCCGGATGAATAACTGAGCTGGGCAGGGTTCTCTCAAGTTCGGGGCCGGGGTTTCTAAATTAAGGCCCGTGCAATTCTCTACTGCTAACATCGCAAGCCATGGATCTGAGTTTGAGTCCTGCTTAAATGTTATTTTGTGTGATGATTCAGATTCTTTATCACACCTGTGTCTAGTCAGGGACGATGCCACTGTTAGATTTAGAGTGTACCTGAGATTCACATAGCTTCAGAGCCCTGAAAAACAAAGGGGAGGGGGAGAAACTCCTCTAGCTTCTTGCCCTCAAAAAAAAAAGGGGGGGGAGAAACGACAATACAGCATGAATGCAATAAGAGGTTGTGATTTGTCGTAAAAATAATGCTTTCTTGAAGAACATTGATTGATTTTCGGGATATTCTTGCACAGTGGCAAATTACCAAGTTAAATGCGTGATCAGGCAAAACTTGAACTAGGTTAAAACGATCGACAGTGCTACTGAACATGCTCTGACCATAGAACGCATCGGCAGTGAATCCACCTGTTTTCATGACTTGAGTTGTACTTAGTTTTGTCTTGCTTTGAAGAAAATTGACTTATTGGCATAAAATCCAAAGGTTTGGAATTGGTTAAAAATCGTAAATTAATGGATATCCTTACCGTGGTGATTTGCTTACTTCATGTACGGCATTTTGTGGAGCTGCATGTGTGTCTAGTAGTTAAAAAAAAGAAAGTAAAAATAATAAAGAAATATATCTGAAAGTGAGTGAGTCATTGCATAATGTTGCATACGTGTTGTTAAAAAATTTCCCTATGCTCCTATTCTTCTCGGAAACTCAGTCATTGAAACAAACTTTTTAACTGAATAAAAGTGTTCATTAATTTAGGATTTCTTAGTAGTATATCTGTTCCTCATACCGTGAGCAAGAAAAAAAAAAAAAAAAAAAAAACATTCTCTTGTTTCGAAGTTCACACACATTTCTTCTGTTTTTTTCTTTTCCTTGACATTTTCCACCTGATAATGGAAGATAGCATCATTCTGAGTGATTGTGGAATCCAAGTTTTGCTTTGGTTCCGTCCGTTGATGATAACGATGCGTGTGGAAACTGACACGTCGACTTGTGTGAAAGAAAGTCAGTGCCATGTTTCATTGGGCACGTAGAATTTGTGCCTCTTAATGTTGCAGTGGATTTTCTTTGAGTTCGACAGGCATAGGCGAGCGTGTGCATTATTACGCAAAGAATGCATGCTGCCGTACATCAGTTATGCTTTTCGTAAGTGGTTTTGTGCTTCTTTTGTCAAGGTCATTATGGATTAGGGTGAGAGTAATCTAAGATTTGTCTGCACCGTACATAGATTCAGAAGTTCGCTCTAACGAACCTTGAATTTTGTGCTTTTTGGTCTTTATCTTTCATTTTCATAGACGTAACTTTAGGTGACAGTTAATAGGAGAACTTCTCTCCACATATCTTCCTAAATGATCTTATTTTCATTATTTTTAAGTAAAGCTTTTAAAAAAAGAAACTAATTCGGGTCTCCGCTTCCTTAAGTTGAAATTGCGTAAAAAAAAAAAAAATGTTGATGCATTTAAAAAAATATATAGTTACCGTTTTTGAAATGTTGCATATTAAGATTTAATAATTTGCACCTCTCTTCCTTCCGTAAAAAGAGGAAGAATGGTTATGCTTATGTTTGTTGGTTTTCTCTCATTTTCGCTCCGCTTTCTTTTGGTCTGAAATGTTGCTTAAATTAATCTTTTCAGGGATATATATATTTTTTTATTCATTCAACTTTTTGTCGCTCACTTTGGCATGGCTCCATGTAAATGAATCAACTGTTTTGTCAAGCTTACAAACAGGCTGCCTGAACTCATATTAAATTTCCACACATATGTTATACAGGTAGGAAGACAAACAACAAAAGGCTTTACCTCTATACTCTTATTTGACATATTACGTTATTGTGAACTTTGGGTGATATTCGAATGAAAGATAAATCTTCGTTGTTTTTCATGTTTTCACTGGAAATTGTTAGCACGGCATTTACTGTTACGTCATTTAAAATGCGGTGTGTCTTCTGTCCTTGCCTACACTAGCCTCAAGGTTAGTCTATTAACCTTTGCACTAGCCTAAGAGTGGGCGAGGTTTTGCGGGTTTTGTCTTCGAAGAGCGAAACAATTGGAATTTCTAGTTGCATTTTCCATGTGCTTGGTCTCATGTCTGCCATTGACATAAGAGCAAGTGCAGAGTTTTAACTGCTTGAAATAATTGTTAAAAAAGCACTGCAAAGATTTCAATTTTCATTTAAAGACTTAACAATTTTCAAAGTAATGCAATATGCAGAGTGAAGCTAAACTTGTGAAAACTTCGATTTGTCTTAGTATGTCATAAATCTGATCAAGGAATGAGTGTATGATCTGTATGTAGTGTTTTCTGGCATTTCGGCCTTGCCTGGCGGTA
Organism: Macrothele yani; assembly: GCA_039090855.1. Lineage (NCBI taxonomy): Eukaryota > Metazoa > Arthropoda > Arachnida > Araneae > Macrothelidae > Macrothele > Macrothele yani. The sequence continues at coordinate 95,845,668 of CM076993.1, forward strand.
ACGGAATCAAAGACAGTGGTGGTTCTAGACAAAAAAAAAAAAAATTGGGGGAGGGGCACAAGTTCCTGCATGTACTGGTAAGTAATTAAAATTAATATGTAACCAATAACTGACTAATTGGTCAGCGAATAAAGTTTTAAATTTTTGGCGGTATAGTTGAAACGGATTTTTCCTCTGAGTGAGAAAGAACAATCACAGTTGTACAGTCACTCATTTTTAGTCAACATGCTACATACTTCATTGTCATAATCGTAGCAGTTCTTGGAACATAACTAAACTGCGCAACTCCAGTTTCCTAGACATCACTGAATGGCTTTTATGTTTGATGCAGTAAATAAATAAATAAATAAACATTTCGATGAATTTCAAAAAAGCATTTTTGAGTGGCATTTTTATTCAGAAAATGAAAAGGTTCCATGAATGCTTCGTACCCATGCGGTAAATTTAATCACTTACGCACTGATATATTACAATATATATAGTCATGTTCATTTCGCTTGTTGTACCTTGTAGCTTGCATATATATTTTCAATTCAGGATGAAATGCAACTGCGCCTCTTTTCTTTGTTCATTTATTCAATTTGATTTGCAAATTTTTTATGGCTTTCCAGTTCCTTCTGTTCATTCATTCATTTTCTCATTGTTTTTTACTTTCACCCTCCCTTAACTTGATAACCATGGGTAGTATAGCTTATTACACAAGTTAATGTAGCGATTGACGTTTACGTTGAGGAAACACGACTTTTACAAACAAACAGATGGGATTTGGACGCTTCAGGTTCTCCATTTGTAGAACAGTTCTCCGAGTAGCATTCTTCAGTGACAAGATAATAGAACAATAGCGCGTAGATTTCATTGCCATGCACGTGAATCAGCAATATGAAATTTAGTTGAAAAGTAGGTTAACAAATCTTCGGTTTTTTTTGTTTTTTGTTTTTGTAACTTCGTGTCGCTTCTCTACCACGGCGCTATGTGCTTTTCTGCTTACATTCGAGTTGCTTTCTCTGTAGAATATTTTTTTCCTTTTCTTTTTTTCAGCCCAAACTTCGTTGTCTGTTTAATAGTTGTAGTGAATTATGATCCATGCGAATCCCAACTTTGAATGTTGGACCGAGTGCGCCGATGTCAGTAACGCTTAAGTGACACAGTTAATTTTAGTTGTAAACGTTTTGTTTCTGGAGCAGCAGTTGACCGTTAGGGTCCTGTTGCGAGAATTTCTTTTCGGCACGTTATGGAGCTTAGAGTCAGTGGTAGAAAGTTGAAAAGCACCAGCAGTTGTTTTTCAACTTTCTACCATATACCAGAAGTCTGTAGCCCGCACCCATCTTTACTGCTCCGCAAATGACACAAATATTAATGCATTTAATATGCACACTATTAGTTTTATTGCCCTTTTCTTCAAAGGTGGGAACAGTGAAGCATGTATTTTAATTTCAAATCAGCCAAATAACATTGTTCGTATATTACAAAATGTTTTCACACTGATTATACACAATTTGTATGCCAGCTAATCAGCATGTTAAGTTACATTTAAGTAGTTAGTATTCTGACGGATGTAAGATTTAGTAGCTACTTCATGTCTTTTCACCTGTTTGGAACCATAGTGCTACTGCTGGAAGTGGATCAAGTTGTTCAATATCTGGGGTACCTAGAAAATAACCTCATTAAGTCTGAAACCCTTTCAGTGTTCAGTTTGTTTGACCTGTCTGTTCTTATTTCACCCCATATTTCTGAACCCCCGTTCACACTCTGCTAATATGCAAGGAATAGAACGTGATAATTCACTGGATTCTACATTACAAGAACACAATGACTTTTTTTAAGGAAATCCATTCAACTTCTGTACTAACTGTCTGAATTTTCATACACTGGACTTTACACAGGATAATAACTGATAATTTATTTGCTATCTATCATGAACGAAAAATATTTTGCAACTTCATTTTGCGGGGGAAAAAATGCGCTAGTTTTTTTGTTTTGTTTTTCCCTGAGATGAGTGACTCATCAGTTGGACGACCGCTATTTTAAATTTGGTAGTCCGACTTAATTTTTAGTTGTCTTGGACCAACGGACCACAAAAGAATTCGAATGGTGTTTAGAGTAGTGATGAAATGTGATTAACAGTTTGTGACCTTTTTAACTCGACCAGAAGCAAATTGAATAACCGCCAATGTATAGTTCAGATTCAAAACCGAATTCAAATCACTTTGATATTTGTTTTCACAGTGAAATTTCTAAGTTGAATGCTTTAGTTCTCCTGTAGCTGATTTTTCCAACTAGAAGTTTTTTTTTTTTTTTTTCAGTTGAACGTAAAATTACTACAATTTTTTCATGATATTTCATGCGAACTGAAGCACGCCGAATGGATGGTCGAGCTGGGCACGGGTTCGAGTCCCCGGATGAGGCATGGAGGTGTGTTTGCCTTGTGGCGCTGACACTCTACTCTCTCTTCCCTAAAACTAGTGACCCCAAATTAGGGACGGGCGACTCCTTGTATAACCCTTACAGTTGCTCACTGTGGTTCTTGAAACTCCGAAACGCGCGCGCGCGCACACACAAAATGAAATACCTGACGACCCAATTAAAAAATTGTTGCTGCAGTATGGTAAACTTCTTAGACCTCATGTTCGTGATAAAGATACTTCTTTTTTTTTTCTTGTTCTTGTATTGCTCCTGTCGTAATGAAGAGACCTATGACTAATATTGTTTTAGTCAGTAGATTTTATTAGGTTATTTTGATGTTCAGGAACCGTGTTTGAAATGTTACCTTAGTACAAAGGAACCTCGTTTGTACGGTTTTCAAGGGATCAGGTAAAATTAGCATATAATCGAGATAAAAAACAACCCAAAAATGCATAAACGAAACAGGGAAAGTTTAACGTCTTTCGATCAGTGACATTTTACGTATAAATGAAAAACTTGTAAATGAGGGTTTACTGTAGTTAATACGAAATTGGTTCGAGTTTCTCGTGATGTTTTTACATTGACTGATGTGGTGACTGGAAAGTACCCAGGAACTTCGGTTCCACTGAATATCGTGTGTTTTATTGATTTTCCTCTGAATATTATGTGCGATGATGATTTTTAAGGTTTGCAAAGGGTCAAAATAACACGTTTGTGCAGTGAAATAAGATATAGCTGAAGGTGCTGATATTTTTGAGAAATGAACTGACTTTTGAGGATACCGGGTCTTCTAAGAAAACGTTTTTATGACACAAGTAATTTCAAATGATAAAGTTTGTTGCAGCTAATTTCTCACCTGGGGATTGTTACTCGTCAGTGAGGATTACTCGATTACCCGCAGCGGGAATCTCTTGGAATTCGAAAAGCCATTTGCTTCTGAAAGTGTCAAAATCTGTATGTCTGTTTTTTCCAATAAGGAGGTCAAATGTAGTTTAGAGTTTGTTTCATGGTTTCTGTTCTGGGACGAATCGGTCGGAAACTTTTGGGCTGAACCTCCAACCATCACCATTTTATCGTTAAATGTATGCTATTCACTGCTTAAATATCTGTAAACATGGCTGGAAGTTTTCTATCGTGCTAACTAGTTGTGAACCCATTCGACAGAAAAACAAGTCTTTATAGATGAAGCTGAGCTACTCGCATTCCCGCTATGTGCAGTGTACGCGTTACTTTTTGATGGCTTAGCGTACTTAGACGAAAGTTTCCCGATTCCCGTTCAAGGACAGAACCACTTTTGGTTTTTCGCATTGATGAAAGTAACTTATTGACATTAATCACCATATCTAATATAATTGTTAGTGTACTATCAATTAGATGGGAAATTAATTATATGTAGCGGGTAAGAGGAAGAATTCTTGTGCTACAAAATACAGAATCGTAGACTGTTAGTTTTTTTTTTATCCTATTTTAAATTGATGTACGTCTTTCTTGTAGTTTCATCATCTCGTTCTTTTGCATGGCGGTAGAAAACGGGTTCCTTCTATTTCGCACTCAAACGATACACTGAATATTTCAATTAAGTGCGTTAGCACTTTTTTCTTTGGGTGGTGTCTCGTAACACAGAAACTTGAAAAATCGTTTGTTTTTATTTATCTTCTAACGTAAGAGTACTATTTGTACAGAGAAAAAGTAACTGTGCGTGTAGTTGGCTCGTACATTTTGAAGTATTTGTATTTTTGTTATTCTTAGACTTACCTCGATTATGTTGATGGGAGAGGGGAAAACATGTTTCTAGACGTGTATATCTGTTTCCTTTGCAGTTTTTGCAAGTATTAAAAACTAACTTGGAAGCTTCTTTTAAAACTTATTAGTCTGAGCAGAAAATATTGTTCTGAATATCCTCCCCCATTTTCGAACCTGCGCATCTCATATGTGCGATACAAAGAAAGATATTTTGAGCTTTTTAAAAGTAAATGTCTCTTGCAAAGTATAGTTGTATGGTTTAATGTTTAGTACTCCATTTTATTGAGAGAAAATGCATTATAGTGTGAATTTTTTCCTGAGAAATTATATATATTCTCATTTTCCGTTTGCATAATTTTTTACTTCAGCGATTGATTTGAGTGCAATGCTCCATGTTAGATTTAATATTAATGTATAATGATATATACTACTGCAGAGAAATAACATATTAAGATAGTATTAAATTGGCATCAAAGTAAATCTGTTTCGTCGTAAAGATATAAGAGTGATTGGAAAGCGACTTCCTAAAAACAGCTTGCTACTACTATAACTACATTCTTAAAAAAGTAGCTTGCTATAACTTCATCCTTGAAAAAGATGCTTGTTACTGCTAGAACTGCTTTTTTGAAAAATAGCTACTTTCGCTACATGTTAGTTACGTTTTATACGTTTAGGCTTAAATTAAAAGTGCAAATTCTGAGAATTACCTTTATATTTAGATTCAGGCACTCATCTTTATATCTACATATTGCACTGAGAGCTAAACAAAAAGGTAAATTACTGCACAAATAATTTATCTTTGTATTTATCTCAGCTGTGATCATCATATGTAACACACGTTGAATCATTCAGTGGCGTATGTTCCAGGCTAGCTAGACTAGCTGCAAAACCCAGCGAATTCAAATGAAAACTGTGTCGAGAAAATTCATTCTCTTTGACAAGAGGAGTGAATCTCGCCATCATCAGTCCTCAACAAAACCGCTGGAGCGATTATCTCGTCTTTACAGGCAAATTATCTCGTCTCCTCAGTACCGCCCCGGTGGAACATTGGCCACAGCGATGGTTTCTGATCATTCGTCCGAGATGGATCCGGGTTGGAATCCCGGTGAGGCATGGGTGCTGTGTTTGTCTTACGGCGCTGGCTCTCTTCCTTCCCTGGAACCAGTGGCTCTAAATTAGGGACAGGTAACTTCATATAGCCCACTGAGTTGCTCACGATTGTCATTAAACCTCCAGTAAAAAAAGAAAAAAAATCATTAGTTAACAACTCAGAGTTTCTACAATGTACGTCGAGTTAGGTTCGTGATTGCAGTCAGGGCACATCAGCCCCCTTCTCCCACAATTGATTTTTTCACTTTTATTTTTTAAGGAGCATGATTTATAGCGTTTTCCACTGCTAGCTACTTTATTTTGTAGATTTCTGCAACTGCATTTTTCTATCTGTAATGATGCTACACACCACGCTACATTAATAGTGCGCCATTTTTAATTATTATGCTTTCAGTATTGGTTAGGATGACATCATTTTGAAAGCCAAGAATCACAGGATTGGTGATGCTTATTGTGATCCGAGCAGGTGTCACCACTTTACAATGTTATCCTCTTTTCAGATAGCCTTTTGAGTTCGTTGTAGGACCACATATATGTACACACCCATTCGCGCAACGAGTTAAACATTTCTAATATCTCCAGTGACTTCCAGTTCATTAAGATATCTATTAATTCTTTCGTCCAATTTGACAGTTGCTTTTCTCCTCCTCTTAGTTTCTAAATTCAAGAAAATTCTTCGGTATATACGAAGTCGCTGTTTTCTGCCCCCTTTTTAAAGCGCTTGATCAGCTCTAATATATTCGGTTGACTTTTATTCAAAACAATATAGCCAACTTTCTGCGCCATCCTTCAACGATATCATTTGTTCGATATCGTCTCCTGTAACACTTTTTTTTTTTTTAATATCGTCTCTTCTCCGCATACTAATATCCACTGATGAATTTTCTAGCCACTGGGTCACAAAATAATCGTAAAATTTTTGAAGTTTCGAATTTTCTGTTGTTTCCTCTTGGATGCATAACCACCCATCCACCACCATAGAGATAGGCAAACAAGCTAGTAAAATCATGCAATGCATTGATTATGATACGCTTTCCAACATACCAGAAATCTACTCAAGTTATGAGGATAATGGCTGTGGAATAAATCTCGCTCCTGTGCCCTGACCTTTGCTCCCATTTCGATGATATTCAACAGAACAGGTTCAGTATACCCGCGGAACAACATACTAAAGTTTTGTCGCAATAGAAGCATTTTAGTCAAGTTATGAGGAAAATGTCTGTGGGATAAATCTCGCTCCTGTGTCCTGACATTTGATCCCATTTCGATGATATACAACAGAACAGGTTCAGAGTACCTGCGGAACAACATACTAAAGTTCTGTCGCAATAGAAGCATTTTTAGTCAAGTTATGATTATAATGGCTGTGGAATAAATCTCGCTCCTGTGTCCTGACCTTTGATCCTATTTCGATGATATTCAACAGAACAGGTTCAGTATATCTGTGGAACAACATACTAAAGTTTTGTCGCAATAGAAGCATTTTTATTCAAGTTATGAGGAAAATGGCTGTGGCATAAATCTCGCTCTTGTGCCCTGACCTTTGACCCCACTTCGATGATATTAACCTTCTGTAAGGAAGCGCGCTTTCTGTTCACTAGTTCTCTTGATAAAACGTACATAGCGCGGGTTTCCTAGGAGTTTCTTGCACACTTCCACTCTGTGGGTTGCTTCAGCTGGCGTCAGTTCCTGAGGGATAAATGCAGCCGCTCCTGTAGACCTTGCTGAGGTCCTGAATGTGACGAACCACGGTGGTTCTGTGATATGCCCAGCTCATCTGATAATCTCAGAGTGCTGGTTGTCGGATATGCCTTTACGGCCTGGCACACGGCCTCCGAATCCATGGTTTTCGGCCTACATGACCTTGGCTGATGGTCGAAGTTTCTGTCACCTGAGCGAAATTTCCTGAATCATCTGGTTGCGTTGCTGTGGTCCACGGAACCTTCCCCTTTCGGATGACAAATGTTTGGTGTTGCTTGAGCAGCGTTATGGTCGAGTTCAAACTCGTAAAGCAAAAGTTCTCTAATTAGCCGGTTGTGGCTGTTCATTCTTTAGGCGTCCCAACCACAGACAGAACGACGACATGCAATACTGTTCACAGCAACGACTACCACTTTATATCTCTTTCGATTGACTGCAGTGCTCGACTTGAACTAGTTTAAGCACGTATCATACCCGTCGCAGAACATGCGTTTATGCAAATATTGCAAAACTTTCGGCTCACCCTCTGTAGCTATATTACATACTCCGTCATGCGTTATTATGTGATTTAATTTATTTAAAAAAATAAAATTTAGCTAAGTTTAATGTGACACTTATGAGTTCACATCAGTTTAAAATTTTTGAAAACATAGTTCATCGCTACACCGTTTAAAACTTTGTAGTAGGTTGCACCTAACAGTGGTGCTACATCAGCTGCACCACCTGTCTGAGAAAGGTAAACCATTGCGTGCTTCATGAAACATTAAAAAAAAAAATGCCACAAATGATGCAACATCGCCCCATTCAGGTTGAATTCCATAATATGGTGCAAAATTGCAATTTTTTGGAAGCTTCATGCATCGCACAATGGTTTGGCTTTGTCCCAGAAGACGTGCAATCTACTGCAAAATTTTTAACAGTATAGTATACACTGAGTGACCACTTTATTATGACCACCTGACATTTTTAAGCAAATGAGCTATAGCTGCACGCTGTTACCGCCAGAGGGCGAGGCTAGTATAAAAAGGGAAAGCTTAGTGCTTGCGACAGTAGTAGAAGTGATTTTTGGGTGACGACATGGGTAAAAAATGCGATTTGACGGACTTTCAGCGTGGGATGATTGTAGAAGCTCAGAGCCATGGAGCGAGTATCACCGAAACCGCCGCATTCGTGAAATGCTCCAGAGTTTAAAGACCGTCAGCCACAAAACTGGGTCTCTATGTGCAACGCGTGGTCGTCATCGACTAGTGACTGCTCGGGCGGAACGGAGAGTGTCTAGACTGGTAACAGACAACAGAAGGGCAACAGTGCAGCAAATTACAGACCATCTTAATCAAGGATCCCCTCAAATGATCTTTGCACGCACTGTTCGCCGTACACTGCATCGGATGGGATATGGCAGCCGAAGGCCTGTTCGAACACCTTTGCTGTCTGCAGTTAACAAGAGAAAACGTCTCCAGTTCACACAGGAGCACAAGGATTGGACAGTCGATAATTGGAAACAAATTATGTGGTCCGATGAATCACGTTTTCAGTTGCACCATGCCGATGACTGAGTGAGAATTTGGCGGAAACAGCACGAAAGCATGAACCCCAAATGCATTGCTACAACACTTCAAGCTGGCGAAGGCAACGTTATGGTTTGGGGAATGTTTTTCTGGCATGCTTTGGGCCCCTTAATTCGTGTTGATCAACGTCTGACTGGCACATCATATCTAAACATCGTTGCAGACCAAGTGCATCCTGTCATGTGGATGGTTTATCCCAGTGGCGATGGCTACTTTCAACAAGATAATGAATGCATCCTGCCATAATGCTCGTATTGTACAGGATTGGTTTCAGGAACATGCCGATTAGTTCACTTTGCTTAGGTGGCCCCCACAATCTCCAGATCTCAACCCCATTGAGAATTTGTAGGATGAAGTTGAACGAGCCATCAGACAGCTGGATCCACAACCCTGCAATCTCACACTCCTGGAAAGTGCTATTCATCAAGCATGGTCTCAGATTCCACAAACCACCTATCAACATCCCGTGGAGTACATGCCACGAAGAATCGACGCAGTATTAAAGGCAGAAGGTGGCCCAACGAAGTACTGAGGAGGTGGTCATAATAAAGTGGCCACTCAGTGTATAGATGGAAATGTAGTTCTTGGTCATTAGTAACGCTTACGAACGGTATTAAAAAATTCCATTGTAGTGTTCTCCTCGTGGACGAAACATAACCGCTCGTTCGTGTAGCCGTTTAGTGGAGCACAGGCTGAAGTCTTAGTTTTGATGAAAGTGGCTCACGCTTCCTGGGACGTGGTGGGGATCGGCTGGGGTCCTCTGCATTGAACTAATTTAGATAACGCTTTCATTTTCCCCTTCACATTGGAAATATATTATCTTCAATAGAAGTAAGGTATAAGAGAGATAGTTTCACTCTCTGCGTACTCTTATTTTGAAATATGAGTATTTTTCATGCGGGCACACGGTTGGCAATCTCTGTTTTAATCTCTCTCAAGATATAAATTAATGAGATGCTATTTATTATATAAATAGCGGAAATAATGATGTCCCATGCATGCAGTCTGGAGCGGTTGTAAGAAGGAGAAATGACTGCATCGACGTTCAGCTTTAAAAATCCTCTCATCAGCGAAAGGAAGTAGCGATAGTATGTATGGATCGTGTGCTCCTTTGCTTTGTTGTTTGCGGATGATTTACTAGGAACTCATTTTGGAGATCAGTTATCGAAGGGAGCTACAAGGAAGACATGATATAGTGCAAAACGACGATGATTCCATTGTAGCTTTATTTGACATCGGTTTCGAATTCATTTCTTTTGAGCTAATCAGTAAAGTCATCCATGCCAAAGGATCTGATGTATTCGGGTAGATAAGAAAAGCTTTTTGTGTTCGTTCGTTGTTGGATGACAACAGCAGAGGCTAAAGGTTGATTTGCCTCCATTGTTATCGTGCCGTATACATAAAGAGCAACACTCACAGCAAAATCGTGAGAGCGAATTTAATTCGCTGTTCTGTTGTGTTGTGTTAGGTGCCATATGTTTTACAAAGCGCTAAGGTATGCTTTATTCTACGCAACAGGGAGGTAATGAATAATAAAGTTTTCGCAAAATGCGTTCTTGTTGTGCGTATTTTTGGGCTATATTTTTTATTTGACAGCTTTGTTCTTTTCTTATTGTGGCATTCTCATACGCGGTTATTATTTGACGACACGTCACAGGGTGTTTTGGAAAGTTGCCACGCCCACTTAGTAGAAGGAGCCCACGAAACTACTGAAAACGTTGTTTCCTCCGAACATGATATGTTGCAAAATAGAATCTTTTTCGATTTCTGATTTAATTTTAGAAATTCACAATATATCTAGCGTTATCTAAAACTGACGGATGGTCCGCTTTGTTTAGATATAAAATCATTTACTGAACTTTCGTACATTTGACTGGTCTTCATTTATGCTTTGTGCTGTATTTAATGGTTGGCATTTTCAATTTATTTCTGCCTTCCCCTCTGGCCGTGAGATCTGAGGTGCAGGTTTCTGGCTAATCGTTCGATCAGGGCCCGTTCTCGCTTTATGAGTTCGACAAAGGCAACAATGCAGCCGAAGCCTGCCGCAAAATTTGTGAGGTGTATAGCGAGAGCACATGTCGCCGTTGGTTCCGGAAATTCCGTGAAGGAGACAAAAGCTGCAGAGATCAACCACGTTATGGACGCCCATCAGAGGTCTCTGAAGAGGATCTCTACCAAGCCATAGAAAATTACCAACATCTAACCGTTGAAGAATTATAAAGGTTTTCTGTGCATAGAACAATGGTAGAAAGAGTGATGCATGCACTTGGGTTTATCAAAGTTCGACCAGTTGGTATCACATGACCTATCCGCAAAACATCGATCAGACAGAACGACTGACCACGTGTCTTTCCTTATTTGTGTGTCGCAGAAATGAACATTTGTTGGAACGATTAGTTACAGGTGATGAAAAGTGGGTCCTTTACAGAAATGTCAAGCGTCAAACGGACTACATGCTGAGTTTGAGAGCCTGCTCCATCGACTTCAAGAGGGGGACTTCATCTGAGAAAGGGCTTGTTAAGTACATGGTGGGGGTTAAAGGGAATATTCCACTGGAAGCTGTTTGCACCTAACCGAACGATAAATACTGACTTGTACTGCCAACAGTTGGAATGGCTGAAAGAAAAATTGTTATCTAAGCGTCCAGCACTAGTTAATCACAAGGGCGTCATCTTACAATATGGCAAAGCAAGACCCCATACAGCTTTAGCCACTTAGAGAAAACTACTGGACATTGAATGGGAAGTGTCACTCCACCCCCTGGTATTTCCCAGACCTTGCACCTACGGACTACCACCTTTTTCGATCTCTTCAGAATAACTTCGCTGGGAAAACCTGTGAAGTTGAAGATGTGGAAACTGCATTACTAGAGTTTTTGACTCCGAAACGGAGGAGTTCTACAGAAGGGGAATTCAATTACTACCAGAATGATAGCAAAAGAAGTCATAGTTAATGGCAATTATGTAAAAGAATAAATATGTAATCTAAAAAAAATTGTTTTTCTTTTGTACTAAAAAAGCGAGTAGAACTTTTGCACACACCTAATACAGAAAGAGAGAAATAGTTGTTTTCGTAGTGTAAAACAGTATCGATTATAAAACGTGAAAGATGTAACGATCGATATATACATATTTTGCACGTGTGTATAAATATACGCATGTGTAACTTTTTTACGCTTTCCAACCGTAGATTGAAGAAGCGTATATGCTCCAGCTTTGTCCGTCCGTCTGTCCGTCCGCACGATAACGCGTAAAAATGGTTCGATTTCGATGACATTTTAGTATGTGGTAGGGAACCACCTGGGGGCGAACCCTATTGAAAATGGACGAAATGGGGTCATAGGTCAGGACATGGGAGCGAAATCTATTCCATTGTCCTTACGCGTCATAACTTACGTAAAAAATACTTCGATTGCAACAAAACTTTATCATGTTGTTATGTTGTTCCGAAGGTACCAGGTTCTGTTTAATATCATCGAAATGGGGTCAAAGGTCAGGACACAGGAGTGAGATTTATTCCACAGCCATTATCCTCATAACTTGACTAAAAATGCTTCTATTGCGACAAAACTTTAGTATGTTGTTCCGGATGTACACTGAACCACTGTTTAATATCATCGAAATGGGGTCAAAGGTCAGGCCACAGGAGCGTGATTTATTCCACAGCCATTATCTTCATAAATTGAGTAATGATTTCTGGCATGTTGGGAAGCGTATCATAATCAATGTATTGCATGATTTTACTAACTTGTTTTAACGTAACAATTTCTTTTGTACTAATGCTGTGATTCTGTACGTGCATACCTTAATGAAAATAAAAATAGAAACTTGTACGCTTTTAACAGAGAGGGCTGACTCTGATGAAATTTGGTGATGAGCTAAGAGGATTATATATGAAATGATAAATTTCTAATCTGTAAAAGAGTACATGTTTTTTTATGTAAACATTTTTAAATTGCTAAGTCTTTTTTTTTTTTTTTAATTTTGAATTTATACACTAATGCTGAGGTGACAAATTGCGCCCTTTGCCCAGCTCCTAAAATTTGAGAGAGGAAGGGACGGGTAGTTAGTCTGCGTTGAGAAGGTCTTTCGTTCAGCGACATTGCTGAACGAGTTTGCCGAGAGGTGTTCAGCAGCACTTCGTTGAAGTTGGATGCGTGAAAAGAAAAAAGCATGTATATTTGAAGGCCAAGCGCAAAACTTCTAAGGTCAACGCGATTGGCATATCCGACGGCTTTCCAGATTAGAAGTGATACTGTGATCCACGAAGCCCTGGTATCTTCGCCGTCTTTTGATGCAAGTTGGGCTGAGATCTCGAATCCTCTGGCCTTAATTCTTGCGCTCTCACTCCTGCTTACCGTCATAAACGTCATTTGACGTTGTAGTTTTTTTGTTTTTTTTTTTATCGGGGTATAACGACAACAGTGAGTGCCGCTAAGGATTCAGTAGTCGCCAGGGAAAGCAGAGTGTCAGCACGGTAAAGTAAACACACTCATTCCCCATTCGAGACTCAAAACTCATACCCAACTATCGGACTAGTCAAAAATCGACGCTTCTGACCACTCGACCACCGTTGCGGCTCAGTGGTTTGTACGGATTTATTAGAGACTCTAAGTGAAAGTGTTGACATTCCCCACTTAAACTGATCGTAGTCCTGTTGTGGATGATATTATCCCGATATTTTGACGAACAGTCATTCGAAAATCAGTGGAAGTGAAATGATTCAAAACAAGAGAGAAGTGTCACTAAAATATCGGTAACGTAGCCAAGCGCGGGTCCAACGTGTCCGACTGCCTCCCACCCCCTGATCTTGTTTTTTTTTTGGGGGGGGGGGGGGGCTAATTTAGCTTTGCCTAAAATTCTATGGTTGCGTCAAAGATTAAATTTTGTTGATGTTCTTGAGTAGCCCCCCCCATTGCCATTTTATGACAGAGAGAGAGAGAGAGAGAGAGAGAGAGAGAGAGAGGTGAGAAAAAGAACAAGAAAAACTACCATTTCAATTATTTTTTTCGATTTCGACCTTTTCTCGATTGTTTTCACTTCTTGAAAACCAGGAATGAACAAACGGATGATTCTGCGTTCTCTCTCTCTCTCTCTCTCTCTCTGAATCCACTTTTTGAAAGATTAATGGAATATATATTCGAAAGGTAGGTGGCTCAGCATTACCTTCTACCCCTTTCCTTAGTACAGCCCTTATTCCAGTTGGAATGTGCCCCTTTCCCAAGCAGAAATCCTAGCTGCGCTACCGGATGTACATGTGTACTGAATGCACTCTTGGCAGATAGACTAAAGAATGTTCCACAGTATTTTACAATAATCCGAAACCTTGCGCATAGTACTCGCTGCCAGTTATCGATTCTTCCCATACGATGCCTTTTCCCGGGTATATTGAATATTACTTCCACCCAGAAACAATGTTATGCACCAATAAAAAATTGAAAGGTGTTAGTCATAAAAATATAAATATTTACGCCAACTAGCGAGAAAAGGATAGCAAAGCAGTTGGAAAACCATGTATATTTGCTTAACTGGTACATAACGAATTTGTGTAGTGCATTTAGAGGCGGCAATATATTAATGAAATACGTACATGCGTGAAAGTTGGGCAACAGTAAAGGTTAAAAAATGTATGGGAAACCTTAATTTTACGTATCCTGAAGAGTAAGTTCCGATGATCCTTGTCGGTGGATTAAGATGTGTAAGTCGGTGTCTCCCAGCGTCAGTACACTGTCCTGACTACTAGGCGTTGTTTGGCACAGAAGTTTGAATCAAAAGGCAACTTGCTGAAGAATAGATTGAACTGAGAATGACAACGTAGTGACATGGTCTCACTCTGAGGTAATGATTAGGTTTGTATCAGCGGAGGTCGACTTCCAACTGCGAGATTCCCATGGTTCTCAAATCTCAAGTGTTGGGAGCGTGTCAAAATGGAGTTCAAAATTCATAGCGGGCACAGTGTATTGACGAATGAGAAACGCGGTGGCGCTCCTTTAACATCAGCAACAGATAGATAGCAACTTGACATGTTGCAAGCTCTTGTGCAAGGAGACAGACGGGAGGCCTTACATCAGATTGCTGCAAATGCTTATTTCAGCACCATGTGTTGTGTCGTTCAGTCTGATCACCGCGCGTAACTCCGAGTGAGGCCATGTTTCTAGGTGGGCCATCATTTTTACTTGAATCTGTTCTTCAGCTCTTTGCTTTTTTACGAAGGAGAATCAAAACCTTTAATGCCGGTAACTGTGAGCAAATGAGCACAACGATTATCTCACTTCTCCACATAGTCCATTTGAAGGCCGATGCAGTTCTTGTATTGTTACACTAGCTATTTCATTCCTTGGGAGAAGAAACTTTTCGGCTGCTCCCGAATCCAGTTCTGCACCGCTTCCTTAACCTCATCATCAGAGGTGAACTTGCGACCGCGTAGAGAGCCTCTTTAAGTCGACCGAAGACATGGCGCCAGATCAGGGCTTTAAGGGGGATGTGGAGGACTTTCTCAAACCGTAGTTGTTGCATTGCCTACACCGTTGCAGCCGCTACATAGGGGCGTGCATTGCCATGGTGCTTGAACACTGTTTTTGACAGCATTCTTCATCTTGTGCTGCGAATTGCAGGTTTCAGTTTCTCTCTAAGCATAGCGCAGTATGTTGCACTGGTCACTGTTTGTCCGTGTTCCTGAAAACGCGTCTGAATAGGACCTTTCATTTCCCAAAAGAAGGCCAGCATGATTTTCTTGTTGGAGGGCTGTCGTTTGAACTTGTTCTTCACAGGATAGGACGTGTGTTTCCGCTGCAAGTTTTATCACTTGTTTTCCGGTTCACCGCGACGAACCCATGTCTCGTCGCCGGTGACAGTCCGCTCCAAAACACTCCCATCTTCATAACGTTTCAGGAATTAGGTCGCAACCTCTACGTGCTGTTGCTTGTTCAGATCAGTAAGCTGTTTGGGTACTCATCTTGCGCAGACTTTACGATACCCGGAATCATCATGCACTATGGCATGTGCAGTTCCATGGCTAATATCCAAATGTGCAGCAACAACAGACAACGTAATCCGTCGGTCATCTGTGATTTAGCCATTCGCCCTGTCGATTTGGGCTTGTGTGCGCGATTTTGATGGTCGACCAGATCGAGCTTCGTCAGTTAAACTTGTTCTTCCCGCTTTAAACCTTTTTATCCATTCATAAACTTTTCGTTGAGTCATGCTGTTTTCATTTCCGTACTGAGCCGACAGCTTTCGGTGAATTTCAACAGGTTTCACTACATCTGCCCAAAAAAATCTCACTATGGCGCGTTGTTCAACAATGGTGGAATCCCGCAGCGGAACGTCCATGTTTATTTGACCTTGTCATCAACTAGACTAGCGGCAGAGCGCTGCGCTGTGCGTGTTCGAATTACCCATAAGCCATTGCGGACGTGTTGTATTGCGCCAGCTTCTGTCCGTTGCAGTTACCGCGTATTTTTCAAATTGCCTTTACTGTTTTATTTGCCTACGTATTCAAACTGTTGTCCCAAACAACGCCCTGCAGTCAGAAGCCGTAAACCTACGAAAAATGACGTTGAGAGACACTTACATATCTGTAATCCGCCTCTAAAGGTAATTGGAAGTTATTTATTGATCATTCCTCGTTGGATTACGACTGACCGATCCAAAAATGATTTGAACATCCGTAGCCTAGAAACTAAAGACTCGGTAGCAAATAGAAGTACATAGGTGCGCTATCTAGCAGAAAAAAGTAGAAAAATGTGTGAAAATGGGGGGGGGGGGGGTCGATCCGGCACGAAAAAATTTCCTAGTTCTTTCTAGAAACATTTCGTGATAAATATTGCTATATTTTTAACGATTAAATTTTTCACAAGAATAAAAGGAAAACATGTAGAAAAATTTGGTCTTACTTTCTTGTGTCAACACTAGTTGTTTTGCAGTTTGTTACCTGGAAGGAGCGTTACGCCGCAACGGTGGCTGAGTGGTACGAGACGTTGGCTTCTAATAGTTTGTCCGAGGTGGGTCCGGTTTCGAATCCCGCGTGAGGCATAGATGGTATGTCTGTGATACAGCACTGGTTCTCACTCCTTCTTTGGAATCAGTCGCTCAAAATTAGAGACAGGCGACTGGTTTGTTGCCCATTGGGCTGCTCACAGCGGCCGTTAACCCTCCAACATCTCCCCGGTGGCGCAGTGGTCTAAAGCGCTGGCTTATGACCATTCGGCCGGCGCAGTGGTCTAAGCGATGGCCTCTGATCATTCGTCCGAAAGGGGTCCGGGTTCGAATCCCGGTGAGGCATGGATGTTGTGTTTGTCTTACGGCACTGGCTCTCTCCCTTCCCTGGAACCAGTGACCCTAAATTAGGGACGGGCGACTACTTATAGCCCATTGAGTTGCTCACGGTGGTCGTTAAACCTCCAAACAAAAACAAAAAAAAAAAAAAAAAAAAAAAAAAAAATATGACCATTCGTCCGAGATGGGTCCGGTTTCGAATTCCGGTGTGGCATGGATGTTGTGTTTGGCGTTGGTTCTCTCTCTTCCCTGTAACCAGTGAATTAGGAACGAGCGACTGCTTATAGCCCACTGAGTTTGCTCACTGTGCTCGTGAAACTTACAGCAGCAACACAACAACAACAACAACAACAACAACAAAAAAAAACCTCCACTTACCCCCACCCCTCCTCCTCCCGGAAAGGAAAAGGACAAAACGTTGTGGTGTACACATAACGACATGCAAAAGCATAAGAACATCATTTCTATGTTTATCTCTGTATTAATCGAAAGACACCCTCCCCCTTGTCAGAAAAAAAGATTAAAAAAACAACAACTGAAATTTGTGTTTTTTGTCCTTACTAGGTTAGTCAGCTGTTTCAGTCTTGTTGCTCTAAGAGGAAGAAACAGGAGTAGGATAGAGGCAGTCAGTCTAACCACCCCTGTGTTTATGATCTCGCAGAATAACAATGGCTGTAATAATGAATGCCTGCGGTGACGCGTGGCCTTCTCGAGTTTTTAAGGAGGCAATTACGGTTATTTCGGGATCACGTTGTTGTGTTAGCATGCTATGAAGGCGCTATAATTGATCACACCATAGGTATTGTGTCATGACTGGGAAGCCCCAACACGATGAGTTTTGTGAGGGAAAAGTTCTACGATTTCCTTCATATGAATGTCACACCTATCTGTTCGTACGCTGCTGTACCTTTAAGCATTGTACATATACCAGTGTACGACGTGATAAGGGTGATCACTGATGCGCAGAAGCTCGCCGTTGTTCGTATTTGGCCAATTTTTTTTTATTTATCGATATTGTATTACCCAGTGCTTATTTGTGGCAGGTTAATAACGTGACGCGTTAATGCTTTCGAGACGGATTTTATTGCACCTCCATTATTAAGAAGCCGCTTACAAAATGCGTGGCATTGTGATTTGAAGAGATTCACCGGAGCACATAGAATCTTGCAGTTCGAATTTTTGTTATGTACACGACAAAGAACCCTCCTCTAACTATGCGTAGAATTTGTGGGGCAGTTAACTAAAAACAAAAAAAGTTTCCTATAGTGATAATTCAGTGATGCACATGACGGCGGCATCGGAGATGTTCACATCGCTTGATTTGATTATTAAAAATAGAGATGCTACCATCCGAAACGCGTGATGTCAAAAACTATAGAAAAAAACATTACGAATGTTCTGCGGTATTCCATATTCACGTCGAGCGTTCCCAACGGAGATTTTGTCTTTACTATTTTGTGGTCTTCTCAATCATGTGTTACAAACACGTACCAGGAAAATTCTATATTTAGGTACACAACTAAAGCTTAGTTGTTCTTTGATCTCACTTACGGGGCTGGTGGGATCTTTTTCCAATCCACATGTCTGAAACAAGTACCGTATTTTTCCGTGTATAAGAACGCCCCCTACTTTTTCGAACCGAAAATTAAGAAGTCAATATTTACGAAAAAGCACACATCTGACATTTTTTAGAAATTAGGAAATATCATTGAAGTACATGTAGAAATTAGGTAATATCACAGACAAAGTCTGTGGTAATATATTAAAAAAAAGAAGTTTGGAAATTTATATGATTTAGAAATTAGGTTATATTTTTAAGATACAAACTATGAAATTATGCATCACTTTCTTCAACACTATTAGTTCCAGACATCACTTTTTTCAACCTCAACTGCATCACTGATGTCGTCTGAGTCACTGTCTATATACGAGTATATTAGATCATCCTCAGTTCCATCCATAGCATTGCTGATTCTACTTTTCTTGAAGAACTTCACAACCACCTCTTGCTTGACTCCATTCCATGAGTTTAGAACCCAGTTACAGACCTCAGTAATGGTTGTTTTTTTCACTCTCCCTGTCGGTGCCAACTTTTACCTTTTTGCATCCATTTACTCCATTTTTCTATCATCAGGGCTTTGGGCTTGTTGAGGGAAACATCTAGAGGCTGTAGCTGACCTGTAAGTCCACCAAGAATAACTGCTTGTAAGTCGTAGTGCGAAGAGGGGATAAGAGGTATTGGCAGTTTCGCCGCGGTAACCACAGGGTTCTCTCAACCGGTTACTCCCCGTGTATAAGACAACCCCCTTATATGATTTAGAAATTAGGTTATATTTTTAAGATACAAACTATGAAATTATGCATCACTTTCTTCAACACTATTAGTTCCAGACATCACTTTTTTCAACCTCAACTGCATCACTGATGTCGTCTGAGTCACTGTCTATATACGAGTATATTAGATCATCCTCAGTTCCATCCATAGCATTGCTGATTCCACTTTTCTTGAAGAACTTCACAACCACCTCTTGCTTGACTCCATTCCATGAGTTTAGAACCCAGTTGCAGACCTCAGTAATGGTTGTTTTTTTCACTCTCCCTGTCGGTGCCAAGTTTTACCTTTTTGCATCCATTTACTCCATTTTTCTATCATCAGGGCTTTGGGCTTGTTGAGGGAAACATCTAGAGGCTGTAGCTGACCTGTAAGTCCACCAAGAATAACTGCTTGTAAGTCGTAGTGCGAAGAGGGGATAAGAGGTATTGGCAGTTTCGCCGCGGTAACCACAGGGTTCTCTCAACCGGTTACTCCCCGTGTATAAGACAACCCCCAATTTTTGGTCTAAAATTTTTGTAAAAAAATGTCTTATACACGGAAAAATATGGTATGTATCGTGACGAAACGCATCCACATTTACGCCTCTTAGCAGGAAAATTGTGCACCAGTGAAAGGTATAAAGTGTATAGATGCTTAACTGTTTTTTGCGTCACAAAACGAGTTTCGGAGATGGTGATTAAAAACAGAAGTACCGTGATAAACATAAATACATATTTACGTCACCTAGCGTTTAGAAAATGTAGGGTGATCAGATCAGATCATATGTAGAGGATTTTAGGAAGGGAGTATCTGACCCCTGGTCTTAAACAACCTTTAAGAAATAGGAAGCTAGGAGATTTGGGCTTGAGTGCCCGATAGGAAAGTGACACGGAAGCGAGGTAGAAAGGAGGAGGAAGACGTCCTTATTTATTACCGGGGGGCCAGTACCCGGGGCACGGCTTAACGTGCCCATCCGACGCACGGCGGATATTTAGTGGTTCGAGCGTTCGTACCTGCCTGGAATCGAACCCGAGGTCTTCTCCGTGGCAGTCACGAACGTTGACCACTAGGCCACCCGCGGCCCTAAAAATGTAGGGAGGTCTTGGTCATGTATATTTATACGGAGTGGAATCGAAAAGAAAGTTTCTGGACTGCGCCTGTACGACAAAGTACAAGCATTGCATACCCACGGTGATTATTGGATTACGTTACGACATTATCCGCCTCACAGTGATTTTGGTTTCGTCCATCTACGTCACGCGCTTGCTGCAGTACAAACTTATATTGTGAGCAACTTACGCAGTGTTCGGCGTTTTTTGAGCAGCGCGTTAAGTTTTGCGTTCGTTTGCGCAAACGTCCAACAGAAACTTAAGATATGTTGAAGAAAGTTTATGGCGAAAACACCCTGTCGCTGTTACAAACATTCGATTGGCATCGTCGCTTCAGAGAAGGCAGACAGGAGGTCGAAGACGAGGAACGAAGCGGGCGGCCAGTGACAGCTCGCACGGGTGAAAACATTTCGAAGGTTGCGGCCATCGTACGCGCCAACAGACGATCGAGCAAATAGCAGAGGCTGCTGGGATATCAAAGACTACGCGTCAACTAACAGATGATCTGAAGATGCAGCGGGTGTGCCAACACATTGTCCCATGCATGTTAACTGAACATCAGTTGGCCATACGGGTCGAAACGGCGGGCGATCTCGTAACCGCCGCCGACCAAGACCCACAATTTCTTAGAAAAATCATAACGGGGTATGTAAAATGGGGCTTCTTCGACCCGCAAACTAAGCGGGCATCAGCTACATGGAAATCGCCATCGTCTCCACTCAAGCAGAAATTCCGCAGAGCTCGCAGCAAAGGCAAGATCATGCTAGAGATCTTCTTCGACATCCAGGATATTGTTCATCTTAGAATTTATCCCTGAAGGACGCACTGTCAACAAAGAGCTTGATCTGGACGTCATGCGATGTCGACGTGATTCGATCAGCAAGAAGACGCCTGAACTGTGGGGCGATCAATCGTGGGTGCTGTTGCATGACACCGCCACACAGAAAAATACGCACTAAGCAGCCCCTCGTTCGTAAGTTTCTCGCCAAAACAAGAACTGTTGTCCTCCCACACCCACCGTACTCACCTGAGCTCGCATCCCTCTGACTTCCACCTCTACCCTGAGCTGACAAATCGACATCATGGTCGGTTTTCGAGCCTACAAGAAGTGAGAATGCATCGCTGGTTGCACTGAAGGACATTGCAAAGATTGGGTTCCAGGAGTACTTCGACGAACTCTACAGCCGCTGGCAAAAGTGTATTGTTGCAAGAGAGTCTTATTTTAAAGGAGGATGAGCTTCAACTTTGTAACTCATTATCTATGAACTTACGGACCCAGTCCGGAAACTGTTCTATCCTACGTCGTATATACACATCTGTGTTAGATACAAAGGGAACTTTTCGAATGAATCCATCTGTTGAAGATCGAGTTATCGCGATGAATAACGCACGTTTGTACATCTCGTGGAAACTCTGTAAAGTAGAACTGCAAGCATTTATATAAAATCTTGGTCCGGGTAGTAACTTCGGACTTTATTTATTGCATATGAACGTGCGTACATAAGGAACCTGCTAAATTAAAATTGCTTTTCGCCGCCCCGGTGGCAGAGTGATGAGAGTTGTAGTTTTCTGGCTAGTCGTTCGAGCAGAGTCTGGCTTCGAGTCCCAATGTGGCATGAGCGATGAGGTTGTCTTTCCCTTCCGTGGTGCCAGTGGCCCCGAATTATGGACGGACGGGCGACTGCTTGTAGCCCCTAGTGTTGCTCACAGTGGTCGTTAAACCTCAAAAAATGTTGTTTGATCTCTCGCAGTCGAAATCTTGTGTACAAGAGAGACAGACAAATCGATAAGCAGCCGCTCCGGTGGCCGTGTGGAACGAAGCGTTGGCGTCTAATCATTTGTCCGAGATGGGATCCGGGTTCGAATATTGTGTTTGTCTCACGGTACTGGCTCTCCCTTTCCTGAAACTAGTGGCCCTAGCTTAGGGAGAAGCGACTTATCGCTCTTACAGTTGCCCGCTGTGATCCTTTAAACCTCAAAAGAAAAAAAGATATACACTGTAAAAAATAAGTGAGATGAATTCACGGAAAATTTCTGAAAATAACGTGCCGAAAAGTTTTCGGTAGGCATCCGTCTTTTAACGAAATTTCCGTTTTAAATGTTTCCGTTTCTTTTAACTCCAGTATTTTGAAAACATTTTCGTAGTCAGTAATTCCGTTTGTTTCAGAAAAATCCGTTTCAGGTTTTGTCCGTATGTTTCCTGAAATTTCGCAAAATCTTCGATTCTGACTCTTTCAGCCCTTTTTCTTTCCCGGCGTACTAAGTTTGCCATCCCTTTCTTACTCGTTCCTGGTGGGATTTGAACCAGTGGCCTTCTGAACAGGAAGCTTGTGTCTTACCGCGCAGCCAATAAGTTGCGTGAAGACCTCTCACGCATAAGGTAGAACTCTAATTGTTCGATGATAAACTATTTTTTACTATTAATGTAGCTGAATTAGTTATTTTATTTTCTGTTGGAGCTTATTATTTTTCTTAGTACATTTGTAAGAATTTTATATTTTCTGTTGGAGGACTTATTAGAAATGTTTCGAAGCAACAAATGCTTTGGAACTTGAGATCTTATTAAACTAACAATGTCTTTCAATTATCTGTAAGAAAAGGGGAAATGTATTGCTTTATAGTATTATTTCACAAAACTGCTAAGTATAAAATTGACTCTTGACTGCTTTAATAGCTTTTTTCCTTTTTTAAGGGTCATCAGACTGATACATAGATATACAATCAGTTTAATAGTTAATTAAACTTCAAGTATTTCCGTAAATCGCTCAGTACCGGAAATTTTCCTTCGTATGGATACGGAAAAGTGAGAACAGAATTTTTGGGTTAATATTCGAGTGGGATTGCGGAAAGGTTTCTATAAAAAACGACAGTTTACCGTTGATACACGAAAGGAATTGGGGGAAAAGTTTCTGAAAATTCAGAATTTTACTGGGGTGCGAAAAATCCGTGAAATTTTGATCCCCCCGTTTCATGGAAAAGGTTGTATCAAAAATATGCTTCGTTAATTTGCGAAAGGAATTACGGAAATTGGCTCGTAAATTTAAGAAAATATTTTACTGTGTAGTCAAAGTACCTCAGTTTTACTGCATACAAATGTATGCTATAAGGCCTGCTGATCGGTCGGTTTCATGGATTTATTTCGCAGCTTTTTAGTCTTTTAAATCTGAACTGGTTTGTTTTAGTAACACATAGGACAACTAGATAAATGAAGTAATTTGTTTATAGGCTCTTGAAAGGTAGATCAATAAAGCCCACTGAAAGTGGAAATCTTCATTATCACTCACCTGGCTGTTGGTTAGTGGATGAGTTGACAACAAAGTTCCTAACGTCTCGTAAAGGAATTAACCTCACGTCAGCATTTTCCGCCTAGTTCGGAAATTTACCGTTTAATTTAATCAAAACTTTTAGTGTGTAATTCGGTGGTCAGAAACTTTTCCCGTATGGATAATGGAAAATATTGTAGCAGTTCATGTCCGCGTGGTTCGATAAATGCACGTTAAAACTCCGTGAATTAATTTTCAGTGGTCGTTCTTTTAATGGAAATAGCTGAGAGATCTTATGCGAAAATGAAGTATGTATTCGGGTTGTGGCAAAATTAATTTTCCTAGAAAACTGTGCTGGTAGTTAGTTGCCTAAAATACTAATCGTCACGAAAGATTTCCGGGCTTACAGATTCAATCGTTACGTGCTATATTCACTACGGATTGTAATTCATGTCGTCATGACGTCGTTCTTGGTTTTCAACCTAGTCGTGTTTGTTGTATGTGATTTTTCTCACTTCTTTAACTGCAATTCATTAGCAGATTGTTCTGCTAATGAAAGGCGATTAAAAATTATCTTTCCGATTTTAAAAGAAGTTGGAAATTGGGAAAAAATAACATGTCTTCGAAATGTTTTGATGTCTACGCTGGGTACACCCAACACAGCTTATTGATCACGAAATGGAAATTTGCCATTATTGATATGGAAATTCTGCATGTCATCCAGGTTGCATTAAGAAGAGTTTTATTTACTAAAGCCGTTCTTCGCAGATTCGCCAACCACGGAATCTTTAAAAGTACGATACCTTGAATGGCATGCACTCATCAAATTCCTCTGGAAAATGTCGTTCAACCAGATCCCCCTCCCCGCCCCCTTCCACGGTGTGCGGTTGACTGGCAGGCAGCCACACGTATGGAAATGTTATTAAGTGCTTTCATTGAAAAAAAAAAAAAGAAGCAGATATTCCACGATTGGCAAGTTCATGCTTTTTCAGTGTTCGTATGTTCGTATCAATGTACAAAATTACTTTCCCGTGTCCTAATTATTATTGGGGAAGTTCAGAATTTTTTCTTGCCGTTATGCCGAATTTTGCTGAATTTCGAATTTCTGTGATACCGATTTCATTGCAGATTTCCAATAGTAAGTTGGAGATAAATAAACGAAGAAATTCAGCCTATATATGAAGCTATTTGCTTTTTACAGCCCAGAACCTCTTGTAACCATTTTAATCCGTTCCTGTTAAACAAACGATAATTCGATGTAGGATTTACGTGCTAAAAACCCAAATCTTTTCCAGAACCCCAGATAATAATCGACCATTTCACACCCAGAAGCCTACTTCTCGACATCTATTCAGTGGGATTTTAGCACTTGTTTGAACAATATTCTACATACAAATAAGGCATAAATGGGGGGGGGGGGGTAAAGAACTCTGGATTACTTGTTGTTGAAGCATAAAAAAGTTAAAGTAATATTTCACGGGGACCTCCTTGAGTAAAATCCTGAGGTGGTTTCGATCAGAAGACTAATAACTCCAGTCGAGGTTTCTTTCTTTTCTTCCCCTTTTTGCTCTTCATTAATCGTTAAGGTTACTACATAAAAGTGTACCTTTTTTTTTTTTTATCAATTCCTAACAAGAAACACACGAACTGGTTATATTGCCAGAGTGTCCAAAATTACGTTTACAAAAGGGAAAGTGTCATTGCTTGGATGATTGCCGCTCAAACCTTTTCTGGGCTCACCCATTTCTCTACAGGTATCCAGAAGGTGTAGTGAAAGAGGATTGTATGCCTGGGAACCTAGAAGATCTGTGTACCTCTCTCCCGTGGTCACGTATTATACTCTTCACAGATGGGTCAAGATTTTTTGCTGACAAGTGATTCTCGGTGCTAGGACATCTGGAGAGAATTAGACACCCGGAATCACCCCTTCAGTTTAAGGGGGGCAGTTTGCGGAGTGGATGAGTAATGGTCAGGGCAGGTATCACGATTGGTGGTCATACTTCTACATATCTTCTACTGAGGAGCTATGGAGAAGCGATCATAGAACCGCATGCACGCCGTCCCTATGGCTTAGTGGTATGAGGTTCTGGCTTGTGACCATTTCTCTGAGATGGGCCCGAGTTCGAGACCCGATAAAGCATGGGGGCGGTACCTTAGTCTTACGGCACTGACTCTCTCTATATATATATTCCCTCGAAACATGGGCTTTAAATTAGGGACGGGCGACTGCTAATAACTTTGTGAGTTGCATATAGCAATCGTTAACCCCTTTCCCTAAAAAAAAAAAAAAAAAAAAAGAAGGAAAGAAAGAAAGAAAAAAAAAAAAAGTGTGGTTTTTTCGAGGTTACGGTTAGCCCAGAATTTGTTTTCATGGACACGATAATGCTCGTCCTCATAGGGCGAGGCTTGTGTATCAGTTACTGGAAAGTAAAGATATGCAAAGAATGGATTGGCCAGCCATGTCCCCAGACCTTAACCTCATCGAGCTCGCCCTGGTTGCTTTAGGACAGCAAGTTGTCAGCCCCCTTCAGTGAAGTGAAAACTTCTCTCATAGGAATGGAAACGTTTCCCTACTGAGCTTCTAGACCACCTTGTTAGAAGTATAAGGAATCGTTGTGAGGTCTGCACAAGCAGTAACAGATGACCATTCACCGTATTGATCCCAAACTTTCTCCGAAACACCAATGTCTAAAATTGGACATTTAGGTGCCTGCACCATTTAATCAACATGCACCTGCTTTTGCGTTTTGCAGAATTTTGACAAGCTGTATCAAAATACACTGACGGAAAAAAAATTTCCCAACACCAAGAAGGGGTTGTGTTAGATAAACGACAGTTGGTAGGCGGTGAGAGTACATCTGTAAGATGACGTCTATGCAAATTTCGCGGTCGGCGCATACGTGTGGCGCTAGTAGCGCCCCTCGGAAAATGCAAAGCAGGTTTGCTGTAAATACGCGCTGTAACGTTCGTGAGCGTTAGTTATCGTTGAGATTCGACGTAGTGTGTTGATGTTAGTCAAGAATGCCTTTAAGAAGACGAAGAAGCCATTATCAACAGCTCACGGAGTTTGAACGAGGTCGTGTAATAGGGCTACGAGAAGGTGGATTTTTTTCCCGCAACATTGCACAACGACTTGGCAGGAATGTAGCCACTGTGCATGATTGTTGGCAGCGGTCATCAAGGGAAGGTACTGCCTCAAGAAGACCGGGTTCCGGCCGGCCACGTGGCACTACTGAGAGGGAAGACCGCCGTGTACGGCGTGTGGCCGTGGCGCATCGCACCGCGTCTGCGGCAGCAATTCGAGCTGCAGTTGCCACCACAGTGACACAACGAACTGTTACAAATCGGTTACTTGAAGGACAGCTCCGAGCCAGACGCCCTGTAGCGTGCATTCCACTTACTCCAAACCACTGCCGTTTGCGACGTCAGTGGTGTCAAGCTAGAGCTCATTGGAGGACGGAGTGGAGATCTGTTGTGTTTTCTGATGAAAGCCGGTTCTGCCTGGGTGCCAGTGATGGCCATGTGTTGGTTAGAAGGAGGCCAGGTGAGCGCCTGCAACCAACCTGTCTGCGGCCGAGACACACTGGACCTACACCTGGAGTTATGGTCTGGGGAGCAATTTCCTATGACAGCAGGAGCACTCTGGTGGTTATCCCACGCACCCTGACGGCACAGTTGTACATCGGTCTGGTGATTCAACCTGTTGTGCTGCCATTCATGAACAGCATTCCAGGGGTGTTTTCCAACAGAATAACGCTCGCCCGCATACCGCTGTTGTAACCCAACATGCTCTACAGAGTGTCGACATGTTGCCGTGGCCTGCTAGATCACCAGATCTTTCACCAATCGAGCACGTATGAGACATCATTGGACGACAACTCCAGCGTCACCCTCAACCAGCATTAACCGTCCCTGTATTGATCGACCAAGTGCAACAGGCATGGAACTCCATCCCACAAACTGACATCCAGCACCTGTACGACACAATGCATGAACGTTTGCGTGCTTGCATTCAACATTCTGGCGGTTACACCGGTTGTTAATGTACCAGCATTTCACATTTAAAATAGCTCTTCTCGCGCTTACATTAAGCTGTGATCTTGAAACCTTAATCGATTAAATATGTTACCTATACAAATGTATTGCCGCCATTTCATTCCTCTACAACTATTTTTTCGTGGTGTTGGGATTTTTTTTCCGTCAGTGTGTATGTCCATAGAAAGTTTTATTAAATTGTTTGTAAGTTTCATTGAAATATTTTGAATTTGTTTTCGTTACTTAATTTGTGCGTACCAGTGTACCTTGCGTGTTAATGCGAAGGCAGTTAACTTACTTCAGGCTTAATTTCTGTTTCTTGGTGCTGCTATACTAATTAATTCGCTTTGCTTTGAGCAAAAAGAAATCCGTATGGCTGTGTACAACCATGTATGGGTAGATAACGTGCGCTTAATGCAATCTCATGTAGTGAGAGAAAATAATAATGTTAGCGCTCATGCTTCAATTTTTGGGCCGACAGAGTAGAAGAAATTTTTCTGGAGATTATACTGCCTTGTCCGTTTGGCTTCAGTAGAACGTGATGAGCAAGTACGAGTCAGACCTCGTGACCGAACCTGTTACCGTTCTCAGAAACCAATGTAAATTGCCCACGCGTGACCCACTTGCAGGTTTCGCTTTCGACAGCGTCTTGTGGCTTCTCCATATATAGGAAATTGCACCACAGCGAAGAATGAGTTCTGGTCTGGAATCCTGATCACGTGCACACATGCGGAGGAGGATTGGGAGTAAGCTCCTGATGCCTTTAGCGGAGGTACCTCAAAGAAAGTGTTCTTCATTCTTGCCAACAAACTTACGTAATGCCATTAAACTAATGAAGGTGGATTTTTTTTCAATCGAAATCACAGTCAGGGTTTTTTTTTTTTTTATGATAGTACACACACACGGTGTGTGTGTGTGTGTGTGTGTGTGTGTGTGTGAGAGAGAGAGAGAGAGAGAGAGAGAGAGAGAGAGAGTGAGAATTTTTGTTTTTTTTAATTTATGATATTGGAAATTATGAATATAGAAAAAGGTCAGTCCTTCATACTTTAGATTGTGAGGTACTTCGGGATAATTGTTTAGCTCATTGAAAGAGAAGATCGGGGCCTGAAAATAAAGCTGCTGAAAATAAAAGAAAAATCTGTAATAATAAATATGTAATTCAGTGAAACAGGCAGCTGTTCTACAAGAATAATGTGGTTGGTGTTATGTCTCCTAGAAGAAAAAAGTTTTATTCCCCAAAAAAGTTCCCTTAATTTTTTTTTTTAATTCTGAAAACTCAGTGGGCGGGCTTTCTGCGTGGGAAGAAGAACAGCATTGTATATTTGGGTTTAGACAACTAGACACCCAGACATTTGGGCACAAAAGTATAGGGGCCTTATAGGAATTGCCGTTTCTTCGCACTCTGATGAGAATTGAATCGAGAAAACGTTCCCAGTAAGACAAACGAGAATTATAATTGAATTTGGGGAAACAAAAGTACATTCACGGGTTTCAAGGAAACAAAGCAATTACAGCAGAACTCATACTATGTTCGGAAAAGGACGACAAAGTGGGATATCTTGATATGTTATGTAAATATTTGGTGCCTAAGTAAAAGTGCAGCGTTAATAAAAAATCCCACCTTGTTTTCCTTTTTTGAACATAGTATGAGTTCTGCTGTAATTGCTTTGTTTCGTTGAAACCCGTAGCTTTAACAAATGTGATGTGCAATTTTTTTTATATTAACGAATGTACTATTGTTTTGCCAAATTCAATTATAATGATCACTTGTTTTACAGTGAACATTTTCTCGATCA
The DNA here is from genome assembly GCA_039090855.1 of Macrothele yani. Lineage (NCBI taxonomy): Eukaryota > Metazoa > Arthropoda > Arachnida > Araneae > Macrothelidae > Macrothele > Macrothele yani. The sequence continues at coordinate 95,874,986 of CM076993.1, forward strand.
AATTCTCATTATAGGGCCAAGAAACGGCAATTTTTATACGGCCCCTTAAACATTTGTTCCTAAATTTCCGAGTGCCCAGATGTCCGCCCGTCTTTCAGACAGAAAATCGTAATATTTCTTAATGATAATGAAATAGGGGGGGGGGATTGCGCACACCATTTACTCAAGTAGGAAGAAATACAGGAACATTATAATTTTTTACGCAGAACAATTTCATATCTCTAAAAGCGAATGTGTCCAGTTGTCCGTGCGCCCAGTTGTCCGGTGCCCAGTTGTCCTAAACTCATATTTTCTGTAAGAAGGCTGTGTATGGTATAATAGGCATTCGACAGAGTGTATTAGGAGACAAGTGAGCGTGATACAGATTTTGACCATGTTTCAAATTCATAGCCAAGTAAACTCGTTCGTTTAGAGCAGTGGGCTTATTACGTATCGTGTCCTCCGTTAAGGATTCGTTTAAGGTGTTCGGATGAAGGTATCGGTACTTCCTACGTTACTCTTTTGTGCAAGGGCTCGGGTTCGAGTCCGGATGAGTCATTAATGGTGTGTGGTTGTCATACGGTTCTGGTTTACCCCTTTCCTGGAACCAGTGCCCCAAATTTAGGACTGACTGCTATCTTATATACTCACGGAAACAATTAAATTCCAAACAAAGAAAAAAAAAACAACTGCGTGTATAATCGTGCCTTTTTAGGTCCTCACAAAAGATCATATCGAATCTTCTTGGTGATTAAGCTACAGAAGCGGCTGGTAACAGAACTGACAATCAAGCGATTCGTGTTTATTTGAAATACAAAGAAACTTCGAACTTTGTCATTGAGGTTCAAAAAAATGCATTTTAATGCTTCATATCTCGACTATTTTAGCTTCGACGCTACCATTTCGCGATGAAGCATGTCATAACGCAAAGTACGACTTTGACGTAAGAGAAAGAAATTTTTGTACCGCCCTAGTGGAGCATTGGTCGAAGTGCTGACTTCTGACAATTCCTCAGAGGTGCGTGCGGTTCGAATCCCGGTGAGGCATGGCTGATGTGTTTGTCTTACCGCACTGGTTCTCTGCCTTCCGTGGAAACAGTGGCCGTAAATTAGGAAGAGTCGACTGATTATATAGCGCACGAAGTTCCTCACGGCGGTTGTTTCCCCCCCCCCCCCGCCACCGTTTGATCTGTTATTATACATAGGCTGTTATTGACGAATTATAGTTAAATCACGAAAAACAGATTTTTTTTTTATTTTTCGTTTTTACTCATCGATCCGCTATGACGTATAAAGTGCCCCCGCAACAAATGTATGAAAAATTGGAAGACAAAGTAGAACTTCCGTGTATTACGTACGGGATGTTCTGGAGTTTATTCGCGCAGACTCTGTTGGACAGAATTTATGACTGTAAGAAGCGTGTCTGGAGGAGAGGTGCGGAGTAGAATAAAGAGACTAGCGGTGTCGCAAAGAGTTTCTGAAATGATCGTGCCTTTGAAAGAAAAAAAGATAAAAATTAAGAAAATAAATAACATAATGAAAGCGACAGAGATCGTGTCTCATCTACACTGCATGGAGACGTCTGTCATGTAGCTGAATCTTCTTGGTGATAATACTTACGAAGTACGACTTTGTTGCTAACTGAATAATTCCTTAAACGACTGCACGTGCTGTTTTGGAAGTAAGCAAATCATAGAAAAAACAGCCCGACAGTTCGTGTGGGTGGCGTTTTGCCTCTAGTCAGAAACACTTCAAGATAGTGCCAAAATGATAATACTTCCATGAAAGAGTGAAGCCTGAAGATGACGCCTCCTGCTTGAACACATGTTGTTCCACTAGGATCAAAATGCGTAGTGTTAGAATTGCATTATATCCCCTTCCTCTGTCTTTTCATCTAGGGAAGATATATGATTGCCTGGTAGTTTGTATTTAAAGAAAAATAAAAAAGTACTATGTACACATCAAATCAACATCATGGACAGTACTGATTAGCAGCTGCAAATTTTAACTATAGAGGAACTGTGTGCGTTGTCACGAGTTATTCCTTTGTGGATAATTTTGACACAGACGAGGTCTTCACGTGTTTCTTCAACACGCCGTGGTTGGACGGCGACCAAGTTTTTACTGGCATTCTTTCTCTCCGCTTTCCTCCACGTGCAGTGTCTGTCATGTAATTATTTGCAGCCACATCCTGCGTCTGTAAATCGGAAATTGTATGTGAATGGAGCTACGTTCGGTCCCGAATCGTTTTTAGGAATGTCCACTATGACCGATGATGTATAACGATAAGTGTCCGTGGGTGTAAACAGTATCGACACCTCAGCCCGCGATTGGCTGATCACATGTGAAAGCGAATAATTCAAATGATTGCTACCCTACCACATACTTCATTGCGTAACTTTCGTGTGCTTCGTATTTCCTTCAATTTATTTTGTAAGGTATGTGTGCTGCCCACTTAAGTAACGTAATCTAATTGATGCTTCCAGTACGCGTGTGGCTTAGCATCGCCAGTCAGTATTCGCCAAGGTACCGATCGATACGGGATGTGGTAAAATGATATCTACTTTGCTGTGTCAAATTTCTGAGTAATCGGCATTTTATATATTAGATTCATTATGCTACGGGCAGTGTGAACGAGTTTCAATTTATGTTTCATCTGCTGTAATATGTGTTTTTCTTAAGCGAAGTGAATGTGGCTTAATCGGGCTCCGGGAAAATGCTTTCCATACTCGTTCTACGTTGTCTTCCGAAACACGGGTTGTCCGCTTCTTGTCCAACCGACTCCCATGTGCTAAAAATCCATCTTTTCAATGCTTAATTCATTTAGCATCAAGAGGGTTTCTGCCAGAACGCGTACGAACATTTTTTTACACTTGAATTATTGATTTCGTTTTTAAAAAACACGCCCGCAAATCGCCTTTTCCTTCACATTCGCCATTGTAGGTTGTAGCTATGAACAGGAAGGATAACTAGCGCCGCCTACTCGCAATCACGGTCAACAAAACTTCGGATGTTAACCTTTCAAACGCTGGAATTTTATTTTTTTAAGTGGTGTAGTTAATTTTTGCTAAGTTTCTAAAAATAGGGTAAGACTCTTGGACTATCCTGTAAAGAAACAATTCACACCGGTAAAGTACTTTTTTATACTATTTGTGTAGAGACCCCCGTGACCATGTAAAACTATAAAAAGTCGCCCGTCTTTTAGATAGAACTGACGTTGTAGAGTAAACAAATATCCCCCCCCTCTCCCCCATGCCTCATCTGGAATCTGGAAATTTAACCCGGTCTCGCTATACGGACTGCTATACCCGTGGACGGAAGGTCAGAGACGAGGCTTCTCGTTGATTCGAGTCCTGGATTGAGCATGGGTGTTGTGTTTATACTACGGTGCAGGTTCTGTCCCTTACTTGGAACCAGTGGCCCTAAATTACGGATGAGCGGATCTCCACTGGTATAAGGAGCCTCCCATATTTGCCTCCACTACCGCTGCGTTTTTTTTTTTTTTTGTCGCTTATGAGCGAAAGCTGTTATATCCCCCTCCCCCATTTTTAAAGGTTTTTATTCATTTAATATTATTTACAAATGCTTATAGAAAAACTTGCAGCAACTAATTGTAATGGCAAACGATGTTCAGTGAGTCATATCTATATATGAATAAAAAACGACGATGTAGAGTTAGGGTACCCTGGAACGGCCTTCTCCGCAACCCCTTAATTCTCCAGAAAAAAGAAACAATAGTTATACGAGGTATGTCCAAAAAATGCTGTGACTGCTGCTGTAATTATCGTGCTGAGTGTGCAACACTGAAGCTCTATGTTCTGTTTATCGATACGAAGGCGGCCGGTGGCTATTGTTCATGCTTAGTTTCAGGTCTGCACCTGCTTTTGTTCACGCCTATTATTGTTTTAGCTATGCCTCAGAAACGAAATCACAGTCATCCGAATGAAAGACAAAAATCCGCCCTCGACTTAAAAAAGACGTGAAGTGAGATCAAATAGGAAGGTGATATTGACTGCTTCCGTTGGTGTTAAGGTCGCCGAGCTCGAGGTTGAAACTTGGGTGAAGAGAAAAGATTGATCGCAGTTTCCAGTGGAAGTCCACACGTTGAATTGAAACAGAATGAAATCCGCGCGTCGGATCGAAACGGAACTGATTTTCTGGGGATTCCTCGCTGAGAATACTTTTGACGGATTCGAAAAGTTCCGAAACGTTGTGCATGCCGTAAGTCAAGGTCACTAGACTCAGTAGTTCAGGTCACTACGACTGAGTTTGTCTAGTCCCCTACAGGATCTCCTCATTGTGTGTGCTGTGAAGTTAGATGTTGCTTCATTATACAGGGTGATCCGTTTGTGTAGGGATAATTTTAAAATGCTGTGGTATGGCTTTTGCAACAGATATTATAATAAGTCAATATTTAGCAGAAATTATCTTTATGGATGGAAGTTTGTCTAGGCCCCTACACGACCTCCTTTGCGGGCCGGCAGAGTTCATACCGGGTGCTCAATTCTCGCCATGTGTTTCCTAACATCTGCGGAGTGATTTGTGCGAACCCTGCAGTGCAGAAGTCTCTTAAGACACTGCTGTGCAATCAGGACCATACTTGGACATGCTACAGATCTTGGTACCACAACTGGTTCACGATGTCATTCTACAGCAAGACGAAGCTCCTCCCCACTGGTTACTGAAAGTCAGGAACTTCCACAACAACACATTCAGTGACGACTGGTGTTACCACGATGGCCCTATTCCTCCCCGGATCTTACCCCCCCCCATTTCTTCGTGTTTGTGTTTGTGAAGAACATCGTTTATGCTCAATAACCTTAAAACCTGGAAGGCACGAAGGTGAAAATTCCTGCAGCGTTCACAGAAATTACTCCGCAGATGTTAAAAAACGCGTGCAAGAATTGAGCACCCGGTACGAACTCTGCCGAGTTCACAAAGGGGGTTGTGTAGAGGCCTAGACAAACTCCCATCCATAAAGGTAATTTCTGCCAAATATTGACTTATTATATCTGTTGCAAGCCATACCACAGCTTTTCTGAAATTATTCCTACCCTGTATGTTCACGTACATATATTCTGTGTTTCGCCTTCCTCTGTTGATTATCTCATCATGCTAGACTATTCTGTCTTCTGATAAATTGAAGTAATCTTTGAAACTTTCTCTTATGTTGAGAGCTTCAAGTACAGCATTACCGTTTAACTGGTACTCGCGGCAAAGCTAACCTGATTATGGAGTTGAAGATACAGAGTGTGTACTTCCACTGCGTAATATAGTTCCAGTCTCAAAGCTCATATTCGAGCTTGAACTGTGACTAAAAAGTACGTAGTTGTTCTGAACGCAGTGCGTACGTATACATTTAAAAAAGCAAGGTCTTAGTTTCGGTCGCGTTTCTAAAAATACAGATATTCGCGCGTTTCGGCGACGTCATTGTCACTTGTGTCTGTCGGCCATTAGTTAGAGAAGCCATACCCGGATGATATTTACTACTGGTAGGAGGTAAACGGACAGTCAAGTGTTTTGGGGGTTAAGCGTTACTCCTTTCTTCCTGGTAGGAAACTTGCTAATAGCACAATGAGTAAGAAGTTTACTTTTCTTCTGATTCCCGTCATGGTGGCACTTCCTCCTGCCGTAGTGTTATACAACTCCTCACTAGTGCGCAGAAATACTGGGAAATCTTGACATCTTTTCGGTGAATCGGTCTTTTCAGCTTCCACTCCATAGTCAGTTTATGTTTGCCCCGAGTATAAGGAAGGCACTTCACGCCTGCAAGTGGCTCTTGACTTTCTAGTTCTCAGCGCTGACACAAGTTTTCATCAGCATCTCATAGGAAATTACGCAAGCAATTTGTCGCTAAAATTAGGTTGCTTGTTAAATAACAGCATATAATTACAGAAGTTTAGTTAAAAAGGTAATACAACACTTGTAATTACCTCACACGCAGCACTACTTCCAACGCGGTCGATATCTACCAAATAATTCAGATTCCGTTTGTGTGGTAATGCCCTAGTGTGCGGACAAAATTCGTTTTCGTTTTGTTCTGATCTAATATGCAGCGGCGACCTTTAATTTAAAGATGTATATTCTGAATTTGCTCTGACTGGACAGACTGTGAACCAGATATTACAAACAGGTTTTGAAAAGATTGAAGAAAAAAATTCCGCGCAAACGGTCACTACTATGGGAGTCTCAACAGTGGCGTAAATACCACCCCGCAGCTGCGGGGGAGGCGCAGGTAACGAAGGGGCGTACTGCAGCTGCCAGTAATAGTTTTATGAAAAAATTCGAACACGCACAATAATTAACCCAAAGATTCATATTCTGCTTTAAGGTATATTTAGCTTTGCCTGAATAAATGCGTAGTTTCACTTTTAAAACACTAAATGTCCTACAGATTGAAAGTGTTCGGCTCTTTGATTGTGGGTTGTAAATAATACGATCGCTCTCTAATCGCCCTCTCTCTGCGCTGCTGAGGAAAAGCGCGAGGCAACAGTGGGATTCCCCGTGGAGGATGTAGGAAAACAGTCAGTTACCAAAAATAGGATTACGTGCACGACAGGCGTGAACATTTATTCACGGCAGCCGCAGATCTGCAATGTGTAAGAGGGTGATTTCTTCAAGGGATTTATTTTAGTTTTGAACAAAGCAATTACACGTATTGTCATATCTATTACTTAAAACTACAGAGCTATAAGTCCCACCTTTATTTTTGCAGACACTCTCCCTGACTTCCTAATCCCCCCCAACCACCACACACACACACACACACCGCGAAAAATGCATCTTCCCTCGTCTTCGAAATCCTGGGAAAATTACTGTGCTGAGGGGTGCTGAAGTAAATCTTGAGGGGGGGGATACGTTGTGCTAGTTACTCCACTGAGTCTCAACCCTGACTGTTACATCAGCGTTGCACATTCAGCGCTGTCGATCTGTGAGTTCCTGACCAAACAACAAATCTCATTAGTCATTAGTACTACATCTGCCCAGTGATGTAGTGCCAATTGAAAAAGTACCGGAACGCGCGGTGCCTTTACGTCTTCAATACATTTTCCTTCTTACCCCTTCCCCCATTCTGCCTCTTCCCTTTTTACTTTCTTATACACAGTTGAGTCACATTCATTATCGTGACCACCTCCTTGACGTCAACAGCGTATCCATTGAAAGAAGGCACGTGTCGTGAGTTGACTTGGGGGGTATATAAGGTGTGCTGTAGGCATTCTGAAAACATATCACTCGTTGCTGTCATGGATAAAAGGAGCAATTTATCAGATTTGCAAGAAGGGATGATTATTGGCTCTCGGGCCAAGGGTGGCAGTATTTTTGAAACAGCGCAGTTTGTGAACTGTTCGCGTGTTGTTGTGGTTAAAATGTATCATAATTGGAGAAATGGCACCATTGCGAATAAGCGACGTGGAAACTTAGGATCAACACGTGCCTTTGATGTGAGAGCTGAACGTCATCTTCGAGAGTGCGCGAGGGCTGATTGACACACTACCGTGCAGCAACTCACTGGCCGAATGAACCAGGAGGTTACCGGAAGTGTGTCTAAAACGACAGTTCAGCGAACCCTGCTGCGTATCATGGGGCTCCGATGCAAACGAATGGTCACTGCACCTATGCTAACGAAGGTGTATCGGCAGAAAAGGCTTACATTTGCGCGGCAGTATCGGAATTGGACCTCCGCTAATTGGCAAAGGATTGCCTTCTCCGATGAGTAACGTTCTGTGTGACACGTCGCATTGCAATAATCCCTTTTTGCAAACGACAGTGCGACGTGTCTTCATCGAACGGGTGGACGTCGGCGTATAAGGCGAGAAACATCGTAGAACAAACACTCTGTAACCATTGCTGGAAGAACACAAGCTGTGGGGGCAGCGTTATAGTCCGGGGAATGTTTTCGTGGCATTCCTTGGGTCCACTCATACCTATGGAAAGCACTATGGACCGAATTCGTTATGAATCCATCTTTGCAAACCACGTACACTCATACATGCTGATTGTCTTACCTGGGGCGGATGGGATCTTTCAGCACGACAATGCGACGTGTCACACAGCTAGAAATGTCCGAGAGTGGTTGGAAGAGCACGACAAAGACTTCAAAGCACTTCCCTGGCCTCTTAATTCCCCAGACTTAAACCCAATTGAGCATCTGTGGGACCACCTCGATCGTGTTGTTCGCTCTATGGATCCTCCACCGCGCACCCTCCAGCAGCTGTCAGATGCACTGCAGTCAGCATGGCTCCACATACCTGTAAACACCTTCCAGCAGCTTTTTGAGTCACTCCCAGCCTTTCTTGCTGCTGTCCGCGCTGCACACGGATATTAGCTGGTGATCACAATAATGTGACTCGACCGTGTATTTATAGTGCAAGAAAATATAGTGATCGGTCGAAATAAAGTTTCCCTATTTACTCATGACTAGATAATTAAATTTCCAATTACAATAATTTCTCCGCTGCAATATCCCCACCTCAACGTTCTTAACAATAGAAAAAGGACTTTCAAGGAACTTCCAAGTCAGAATGGATTTAGGGACTAACTCTACCTTCAAACAAGCATGGGATGGTAATTCTACTAACTGTGCAGTTTTTCTGTTTCATTTTTATTGGAAAAGAATTACAGGACATTCCGGTTTTAAAAAGAAAACAAATCATGCTACCGGAACGCGTGCCAGCTAGAAAATAAGTACCGGAGCGCCGTTCCGGTCCCACTACACCGCTGCGTACACCTTATTCTCCTGATTTGGTATCCAGCAATTAGTTATTTTCCCAAATCGAGAAAAAAAAAAAAAGTTCTGTTTAGGACTTTTTATCCAAAATTCTTCACAGCTGCAGAACATGATTCCAAACGATTTCCAGACGTGCTTTATGAAGTGCAGAAACGCTGGGATCACACATTGCATTTGCCCGGAAGCAAAAGTATTTTATAGGAGATACATTCGATTAGCCTGTAATCTTTATGTATTTTGAATTACAAATATAGTACCGGTACTTTTTGAACATATCTCGGATAGTTCGGTGGCTTTCCTAAGCATGAGAATCAGAAAAGAGAAACTGAGTCCTGAAAAAGTAAAAGTCTACCAGAATTCATGATGCTATGTAACGTTCATTCACACTTGACTCCAACGTCCGTTATACTAAAAAGCGCCAGTCTCCATCGTACTGTAATGTGGACTTCCTGAACCGAACATTTGTCAGGCTATTTCCCTACTGGAAGTTTGTGCAACTTTTTTTACTGTTTGTGTTTGATCAAGGCTGCTAGAATACAGGGTGAAATTCTCGGATTTCGTTGATGGCAGTTTGAAGGGCAGTGAACTGGTTAATCTGTGTGCCAAGGCCGTTAATTCTTTGTGTTCTTCCAGTCTTCCTATTGTATCTCTAAGACTAAGCTGATAGTAATGTCTTTCTTTCTTGGCGAGATGTCGGACCAGTAGACCAGGAATAAACTTCACTACGTTAAATCATTTCTTGGCACTTGGAAGTTAAGACTGCGACGGAATCCTCTTTTTTTTTTTTTTTTTTTCTCTTGTCCGCAACGGGCATTGCCATTATCGTCTGTCTGCTAGTACTGCCTGCCGTAGAGTTCCTGGTATGAAAGTACGTGTTTATGTTAAAGAGTGGCCTATGACGCTACTTTTGTCGTGTCCTGTTTGAAAGTTTCGTTTATCTAATTGTTTATTTCATTTTAAGCTGCTGTGTGTTGTTTTTTAAAGTCGCAGTTGCCTGACGCCGACCTTTAGGGGATCTGTTACTTGTCTCTCATTCCTTGCCTTCCGCAAAATTGGCCGTTTGAATCCTGTTTTGTTTCTACTGTGCTTTATTGCAATCTTGAGATATTCGTCATCGTCTGTATTGTGTGTCTTCTCAGTTTTTATTTTTTAAAAGTTGGTTACGTAATTAATTTGGGTTCTATTTGTTGCGCTATCCTCACTCTCTCGGATTCTCCTCCTCCTCTTTCTTTCTTTCTTTTTTTTTTTTTTTTTTTTTTGCTAAATGCCATTTGCGCTCTTTTCAGTGTTTTGTTACTACTTCCCATTATATCTTCTCAGCAAGTCAAGTAACCAGTAATGCCCAACAGGGAAAAATTCAGAATATTTCTTTGTTCTTTAGTGGTGGTACTGTGATATTATTTTCTCTCTCTCTCTCTGCGAATTTCTCGTTTCTTTGTTTCCGCGCAAAGTGTCGTTTTAAGTATTTGTACCACTTCATCATCACCTTGTTCTTATTACGCCATTAAGTTGCTTTAAATAATAATCTTAGACAGTAATCACATGGGTGAAACATCAGTCCAGGAGCTCGGGACCGACGGAAATCCTCAGTATATCCGTGCCCTCGCTAAATCCGTTTTAGGGTGAAAAATTCCACCAAATAAAAATATGTGTTCGTGAAAATATACATGTACGTTTATATTATATATCCATAACAATTGGATGTGCTTGAAATATTTAATTAATCCCAAAAAAAAAAAAAAAAAAAAAAAAAAACAACAACAACAACACAACAACACATGTTACCAACGAATCCTGAAGCAGACTGTGGAAATACAGTATTTAAAAAAAAAAAGAATATTTTCTTTGTTTCGTTTTGTATTTATGTTCACTTCATTTTCTCTGAATAAAACTTTCATTACTCCCTATTCTTTCTGCATTTCATTACTCCCCAGCCCTTTTCTGCAATCGTCGCCGAGAAATTCACTTGACACATGTGGATGAAACACAACCATCCTCATTTTACCTAGGAGTTGGTGGCCTGTTTTCAACTCTGATGACGCGGTACTCCCAAGGCAATAGTCCCTCTTAGAGTAGGTGGTGGACAGAGTCTCTTGCACAACTCGCCTGACGCCCCGCCCCGTCCCAGTGATGCAGTGGTTTAAACCCTGACTTATGACCATTCGTCCGAGAAGGGTTCGGGTTCGAATTCCGGTGAGGCGTGGATGCTGTGTTTGTCTTACGGCACTAGATACCTCCCTTCCCTAGAACCAATGGCTCTAAATTAAGGACGGGCGACTGCTAATAATAGCCCATTGAGTTGTTCACGGTGGTCGTTAAACCTTCAGTAAAAAAAAAAGTTCGCCTGGTCAGCATTTGATGCAATACCTTCCCATTGCTTTTCTGTCAGTATGCTTCCACTAGCACACACCAAGGTTCGCGCAGTTGCAGTTTGTCGTGATGCTACCATTTCTATTCCTTCATTCCAGGACAGTGCGAAGCATATTTTCTCTGCCTCGTGAAGTATCAAATTTCTCTAAATTTTGTTACTTTGCTTGTTAAATGGAATCAGCTGAGTTTTTTCCTTGTTAAATCCGGAAATTTCATTAAATTTTATTCCTTAAAAACGGTGAAATTAGTTTCGAATTAGCATTACACAAAAACAGAAGTATGTACCTATTTTGCTCGTTAAATCGCTGATCTCGCTAAATACGGGCTTGTTATAATTTGGTTCTACTATATTTGACATGGACACCAGGAATACAATATTGAAAGATTCTGCATCTGTGACGCAACTTGTTTCTACCCGTTAGAATTTACGCCCCAATTCTTAGGGATAAATAGCTGCATGCATATATGTACGAGATTTTTGAATGCTACTTAAAATGCGTGCAATAGAATGTTTGTTGATAAGTCTAGAAACAGTACATGAAATGATATCTGTGATGAGTACATGAAGAATCTCTGCGATGTACTGGCTCCAGAAACCATTTAAGAGGGAGGAGCTACCTGGGCTGCAGCCCCGGGCTCCACATTTTCAAATGGCCCCAGAATTTTGCATGATGCTTGAAGAATTGACTGAATACAGTTTTTTTTTTTTTTTTTTTGGCAAATAGCACAGCAAAAAAAATAAAAAATAAAAAATAAGAAACTGCCTTGTGAATTTTTTTTTCATTTCTTTCCTTTTTTTTTAAGGAGCTTCCGCAAAAAATATAATCACCCCCAGTTCATCTTCAAATCTTTCGAAAGCATTACAGATGGTTTTTTTTTTTTTTTTTTGCACACATCTGTAATTGGTGGGAAATTTTCATACATTGAAAATTCATTTGGATCATATTATTTTGTCCACTGCTTTGATATAATTTCAACAAACTGGTATTTTTACATTTTCTTGCTAACACTGATTCAAGCATGAATCATGGAGTACATACACACTTCAATATGGTGGGAATATTTTTATGGCTCCCTCACCATATTTTGGGAATGTTTCCTCTGGGATATTTTTGTTCAGCCGCCCAAAGGGAAATCCTAGATGTGCCACTAATACTGGGGCCCCAAAATACTGCCCAGCCCCAAGCCCCTGTCTCTTTAAATTGGCTCTGACTGACTTACGGTAATCTTTGCCCTTAGGAATGCAGTTTTAGATGCTTATGAACTTTTGCATCCTCGCTGAAGTAGTAAATCATTAAGAACATGTACCTAATAACGTGATGAGGCATGGATTCAATAGCCTCGATTCGATGAGGCATGGATTCAAATGCAAATGGATTCTAATAACGTGATAAGGCATGGATTCAACAGCCTCGATTCGATGAGGCATGGATTCAGATGCAAGTGTATTCTAATAACGTGATAAGGCATGGATTCAACAGCCTCGATTCGATGAGGCATGGATTCAGTGAAGTGCTCATATCGTTCTACAGGCATGTTCAGCCAAGCGGATGCGATGTCGTCCGGCAATTCCCGAATATTTCTGGATCCCTGTTCCGAATGGCTCTCTCAATCTCATCCCGCAAGTGCTCAATTGGATTTACATCTGGAAATGGTGGGGAACATTTTTGCACTTTGAAGTAGAGGTCTGCACGGGCCTTAATTTGGAAAGCCTGGCCCGACCCAAGCCTGCACGTCCAAGGCCCAGCCCGTATATTTCACCTGTTTCCAAGGCCCGGACCGGCCAGTAAAATTTCAACAATTACTAAAACACTAATTTGACACCTAGCTCACTCGGTCATTCGACTCCTGAAGAGTTTTCGTTTTCTTAATTGCTACACGGATATTATTACAATAAACGATAATTCGGAATATTTCTGTGACTGTATAAGTCACGTGACGTCTGAGGAGGGGGGGCTTGTATACTCCAAAATATTGTATGTAAACGACAATTTCCATGCCTTTCAAATTTTCTTGGTTTTCAAATTATCATTATCTACCGCCGTGCCGGACCCGGAATATCCTTGGGGTTAAGGGGGGGGGGGGGTAATTCGAAACGTACGAAATATGCAGAATTATGAGTCCGATCGTTCTACTTTACATTGTCTCATATCGTTCTACAGGCATGTTCAGCCAAGAGGATGCGATGTCGTCCGACAAGAGAGAGAGAGAGAGAGAGAGAGAGAGAGAGAGAGAAGGAAGGAACCACATCACATATTCTCCGGTAGCTAATTTTTCGCGAAAATCTTTCGCTTTCTTAAACTCCATAATAAGTATGGAAGAGTATCAGCAGCACTAAACTGAGCATATGCTAGGGAAAACAACGACAGACTGCCCAGCTAACCAGTGTCACAGAAGTTTTGAAAACGGCTGGGCTGGGTTCATTTGCCATCTGCTGACTCCCTGAGAGTAGAAATGGGAAAAATACGGCACAGACTTATACACAAAAGTCAGTTTCTCCCAGCCCATTTCTCTCGTGCCATTTAAGACAACTTAAAAGCTTTTCACACATCTAGAGAGCAAAGTGCGGCCGACCAGGACAATATAAAAGATCGTCTGCGAGCAGGTCGCTCGGTTTATAAATGCTGCAGTTAATAGCCTGCCCTGAAGCATGAGAGGAGGGTGGAAGTTAATGAGAGAGAGAGAGAGAGAGAGAGAGAGAGAGAGAGAGAGAGAGAGGGGGACCACGTTCACATTTAAAAACTAAGGGAGCTGGCCCACTCCAATTGTTTTGTAGCAGGGGAGGATGTCGTAAAATTCTATTTTTTCCAACAGCGGAATTTATTCAATTTTATCCTGCTGTTGTACGTTGTGCAATTTCCAAACGAGAAAGGCACCGTACAGCGTTTGTTTTGCTCATAAAAAAAGAAAAAAACAAAAAAAACCTTGCTCGGCCCGTGTCTGTTTTACATTAAATATTGAAGACCCGGGCCTGGCCCGTTTTCCCAACTCAGAAATGAGCAGCAAAGGCCCGACCCCGCCCGCGGGCCGGGCCCGTGCATGCCTCTACTTTGAAGTAACTCGTGCACCTAGTAATACTGTGTGACGATCCGAGCCTTGTTTGCGATCTTGTGTTACTGTTAATAGTGCTTCAGTGTCTGCTGTTATTTCTCTATCGTTGTTCCCTGCCAACGACCACAGTACCTGAAGTAGTTTGGCTGCTCAGCTGTCGTTTTTCATCTCTTGGAGGTACCACGTATGTCTTTCAACCTTTATCGTTGTGGTATTGCTGCATTAGTTTCGTTTTTATATGTAGATCCATTCACTTGGAGAAACGTCAGCGTCGAAATTCAGAATTGTTTCTCAGATGCAGCTGATACGGAGAACTTGAAATATCTCTGGCTTGTCAAAGCACAAATTTAGAGAAACTTACACAAAAGTGCGGCGCATATGGTAACATATAGTCCTTTTGCCGGTGGTGCGATTCGAACCTGCGCCTATTCTCTTAGCTGAAATTCGTCGGCAAGGCTTATCGCTGAAACTTTGCTGATGTGACACATGCGTCACCTCAGTAGTACGCCATCTACGTCATGTCACGTAGTACGTTATATCACTCCCCTTTCCCGTTGAGAAACGAGGTGCACGAAATTGCAGGTTTGGGATCAGCCGACAGCTGTGTTTGAAGGACCACTCATCGTAGGAAAATTAATTGATTTTTATTTAATGACGTGCGTTTTGTGGAAGCCTCTTCGTATATATTTATCAAACCTAATTGCCGGGAGCAGGGCCTGACATACGGGAGGGCATTCGGGGCACGTGCCCAGGGCCCCGAACTTCGAGGGCTCCCTAAAATATAATTACATATTACTTGCTTTGCATCAAACTGATTCACACGGGATACCGGGGTCCCTGAAAGTCTCTTGCCAAGGCCCCAAACTCTCCAAGTCGGTCCTTGGCCAGGAGATTCACTTTCGTTCTGGGTGCCAGTGTAACATATAACCTTTGTGACTGTGGTCGGATTCGAACACACGTCTTCTTCCTCCGATGGCGGCTAATCTTCCAATTGAACTTCGCCGGCAAGGCTTATCGCTGCAACTTTTCCGGTGCGATTCGTGTGTCACCCCAGTAGTACGTCATCTACGTTATGTCACGCAGTACGTACGTTACAATACGTAGTGTATAAAACTGAAAGGAGGAGGAGGAAACCAGTAAATTATTTTGTTAGGCTTGGACTTATTTTTGGATCGCATCAGCGCCAAA
The DNA here is from genome assembly GCA_039090855.1 of Macrothele yani. Lineage (NCBI taxonomy): Eukaryota > Metazoa > Arthropoda > Arachnida > Araneae > Macrothelidae > Macrothele > Macrothele yani. The sequence continues at coordinate 95,890,301 of CM076993.1, forward strand.
ACGTTCTACGATGCCGTAACGATGACGTTTTACAAAAAAAAAAAATAAAAAAAAAATGACGTTCTCTTTGTAACCGCGATTTTGAAAACCGTTTTAGTTTGAATTAGTGTATCAAACTATAATTATCTTTGTAACCGCGATTTTAAATGCGTTTCGCACTACACTCGTTTATTTCAACTGATAGTGTTTTAAACAAGTATTAATGAAGTTGAAAGGCACCATTCTTCCTCTATTTAGATAGGTTAGAATTATAGTTTGATACACTAATTCATGTTGAAGGAAATCGCAGTTTTGTAAAGATGATCACTTAAAGACTTTCCCAGTTTTTACTGCTAACTGACAACCCGGCTTTCTACGTGATATAGTAAAGAAAATTCCAATTCTAAGCGATAGTAAATAGTTTGTGCGTGTTATTAATTTATTTGACGTAGTTAAATGAAAAGGGATAAACGCCGAGAAATTTATTTTGGCATTCCGTACAAAATATTACATCGGGGTGCTCGTGTGAATAAATTGCATTTTACTTTTGTTATATCTAGTAACTGTTGCAAAGTCGTTTGAAAAATATTTTGTGTGCGTGATGTTACCCTTTTACCGAATTAACGAGCTTGCAAAAATAATTCTATCTCAAGAAATAGCCGCTAATGTGTGTAGGACGTGTTTTATGAAAATGAAATTTCCAAAGACTGGAGAATTTGCGTTAAAACAATTTTAGGCCAGCGAGTTTATGTATGGCTAATGGAAGAGTTAAGAACTGTGTCATTCCAGGAATGTTATTATTTCATACCGGCTGGAGTAACCGTTGTCATCGCTGGCGGGTGTAATTTCGTGTTCAGACCTTATCAAAAATTGCTGTCTGCCTGGTGTGAAAACCGGTACACGTACCCATTCGCACTTGCTTCAGTCTTGTTTTTAATTATTCTGGGAAGAGTTGACCGACTATTAACATATGCGTAGTTTCCAAAGAACAAACATTTTTGTTTGTTTAGAATCGGTTATTTGTGTCACACTTCAGAAGAGATGACCCGATTTAATTAATGTCATTGTTGTTTTGTGAGACGTTTAGTGTAAGTTTTTCAACGATGGATAAATGCAAAAAGGGCTAAAACCTAAACTGCAATCAGAAGTTTTTCACATGTAGCTTGCAGTCCCATGGCGTATACCTATATATAGTTGGCAATTTTAGTTTGTTTCTTTGACTAAGTTTGAATACGTGGCTCATTCGTCCGAACGGGGTCCGGGTTCGAATCCCGGCGAGGCATGGATGTTGTGTTTGTATTACGGCACTGGCTCTCTGCCTTCCCTGGAACCAGTGACCCTAAATTAGGGACGGGCGACTGCTTATAGCCCATTGAGTTGCTCACGGTGGTCGTTAAACCTCCAATCAAAAAAAAAAAAAAAAAAAAAGATTACGTGGCATGTCGCCGCTATGGCCTAGTGGTCGGAGACGCTGCTTCTGACATTCGGTCGAGATGGTCCCTGGCTCATATCCGGATGAAGCATAAGTGGTTAGTGTGTATATGTCGGATGGCACAGGCTCTGTCGCTTCCCTGGAATCTGTGGCCCTAAATTAAGGACAAGCGACTGCTTTATAGCCCTAAGAGTTGCTCATCGTGGTGATTAGACCCCGAAAAAAATTATGTACATTAGAACCTTGTTTATACGTTTTTCTCATTTATACGTAAAATGTCGCCGATTCAAAAATTTTGAATTGCCTTTACATGTTAAATTTTTCCTGTTTCGTTTATACGTTTCTCTTTTAATTATACGTTCATTTTATTTGGTCCCTTGAGAAACGTATAAATGAGGCCCCTTTGTATATAGGCGGCTAGAAGAACTGAATAAGCTGCTTTAATTGGCTATCCAAGTTATTAGGTTCATCAGTGTCAAAATACATCATGATCACGCTAAAATCTCTGAAATGGTAAATAAGTTGGACATATTGCTAGAAGAACTGACCACCGTTGGACAACTGAAATGGCAGACTAGATTCCAGGGGTCAGGAAAAGATCCAGAAGAAGACCATGTAGGAGATGGGTAGATGAAATTCGAAAACATGTCAGAGTGATGTGGAGGATAATGTCTTAGGACAGAAAATTGTGGAAGAAACTTGAGGAGACCTGCATCCAGCAATGGATTGATAATTGTTGATGATAATAGGATGGCACTACATATCTCGTGTTATGTTGAAACGTGTCGATATTTGCGTTCGTTTCGATGTGATAATTGTTCTTTTTTAGCTTTATTGAACATTAATTTATAATCGTAAGCTGTACGAAATTCAATTTAGCTACAAAGCTGTAAAAATCGAAGTTCACAAATGACAACTTCAGCGTTTAACGGTGTGTCGCTCAAAAATTTAAGTTTCTTCGCTTCACTGTTGCATTTAGGTAAAAAATACGAGTTTCATACGAAGCTGTAGGGACAAGAATACTGCGTATCCAGGGCTTTTACTAGAAACTAATCTCGGATTCACGTAAATGATCACGAGAAGCCTTAGAAAGACTGTTACACGTTCTTTCAGAAAACTCGGATATTTTTAGACACACACGCACACTGATTGCCCAGCCACCTTCATATTTATATATGTGGAGAGAAAAAGTGATCTGCGTCAAATTTTGTAAACAGTGTCGCATGAAGGAATGCATTGAAGACAACTTAAACTTGGCATTATCTTTTTAAAGTGCTAAAGTATGGCATAATTTTTTTTAATTACGAATATTGCTGTTCATATTTTTGAGATCAATTTCTTCAGATTAAAGATGCTCTCCGTCGTTTTGGATAAAATAAAAAGAAAAAAAAATGCACCCACGCTTTTACACGCGTTCAATTCTTACATGCTATGTCTTTGGTGTCTTTACCCCATTTTAATCAACTTTATAGGAACAGGATTTCTGTTGTGCAAGACAAACAGAAAATCTGACCGATTACTTCAGCTTCCACGCTTGTTGAACGTGGCAAATCAACAAGTTCGAGTGTTTTGAATAGATTTTGTCCGATTCGATATTCCGTAAACGCCATTCCTGCATGCAACATTTGTTTCAACATTTGCACAACCCGTGTGTGTTCTTTCCACCTACATTATGTAAGAGTTACCTAATACAATGTCCACTCATATTTCTGATTGAGGAATTGCAGTTCAAACTGGAATTTAAAATTCTGTGTGTGAGCGGTAAAGATAGAAATAACCAATTTTCGAGTAATTTAAGTACTACGTCATTTGTAGACAATAGTATTTGACATTAGGAGGTCTCCAGTAACTGTTTTCCAGTTTGGAAGCATGACAGGCACTGTGACGTTTACATAAATGTATATCCGCAAATGCACACGTATGATGCTCCAGCGTTAACGAAAATATTTCGACCGAACGACGAGATTTCTCAATGCCCAACGTCTTGCCAGCGGACTTGGCGCCTATTGCTCCCATTACCATTGACGTTACACCACCGGCGAGTGCGGCGAAAGTGGGCCGTTGAACGCCGCACCTGGGCTACGGAATGGCACGACATTGTCTTCTCCGACGAATCTCGCTTCTGCCTGCAACACTACGATGGTATGATCCGAGTGTGGCGGCACCGCTGCGAGAGACTGTATGACGCCTGCATTATGCATCGCCATACCGGTCCGTCGCCTGGCGTTATGCTTTGGGGCGCAATTGGATATGACACCCGCACCCCTCTGGTACGCATCGCCGGTACACTCAACAGCCACCGCGCCATCTCCGACGTTTTGGAGCCTGTTGTCCTCCCTTACCTGCAGGACCTGCCAGCAGCCACGTTTCAACAGGACAATGCGCGCCCGCACGTGGCACGCATCGTGCAGCAATTCTTCACGGCCCACCAGGTGTCACTGCTGCCGTGGCCCGGCAAGCACCACCCGCGGCTACGCCTGATGAACTGTGGCAACGTGTGGAAGCAGCCTGGACCGGCATACCATAAGCCCACATCCAAAGCCTGTTTCGTTCGATGCCGCGGCGTGTAGCGGCCGTTATTGCCAGTCATGGGGGCCACACGAACTATTGATGTCTGCGTGTTCTGCAAGTCGCACGGGCCTGTAAGCTCAATCGTTTCGTCTTTGTATGTGTTCTTATGTGTCCAGTAAATCTGGCTTTGCTATCTCGTGTCCTTCTTGGTGTTGCATTTTGGGTGGCCAGCAGTGTATATATTGGCCCAGAATATGGCAGCCCACCGGGAGTTCTTCCGGTATGCCGGCGGCCTAGTCCGCGCCTGTTATAATGCATGTTGCGGGTAATGGGGTAATGCGAACCGGTTGTTTTCAATTTTGCATTTCCCCTTTATTTCAGAATAATACTAAAATGTTCTGAAAATTTGTGCAGAATTATGAAACAAAATTTGTTCGTATTTCTTCAATCTTTAAACTGTATCTCATCTTATCGCTTTTTATCTTCAGCGATCAGAACTGTGTCATGATGATTACGAACTATATACCCAGAGAGAGAAAGAGATTTATTTCTTGGTATTGGAGAGCTGGAGAAAGAGGATTATCAGGGCTGCTTCGTGCCTTATTGTTATTTGAACCTGAAAACTTCAGTAGAGAAAACCTTTTTTTTTTTTAGCCGTGACGGATGATTGTGACACTCGAAGATATTAATCTGTCGGCAAAAACATTAGGGAATACAAATGGTGCTCACTGATTGGCTTTAAGTGAATATCTTGAATAGGCCTCAGCCGTTTTAAAAAAAAAATGAGTGATGTTGTGTATCTTTAAACATCCTCCGTTAAGCTTCTTGAACAGGCTCGGAAATGGCAGCTCTGTTAGATCCTTCAAAGGTCGCGCCAGTCTTCATAACGAGAAAAATAACATTTTTACATCTACATCTTGAAATAAAGCCACATCTGCTGGAGATCCACAGTCAGATCAGATCAGATCATATGTAGAGGATTTTAGGAAGGGAGTGTTTGACCCCAGGTCTTAAACAACCCTTAGAAATAGGAAGCTAGGAGATTTGGGCTAGAGTGCCCGATAGGAAAGTGGCACGGAAGCGAGGTAGAAAGGGGGTGGAAGATGCCCTTATTTATTACCGGGAGGCCAGTACCCGGAGTCCGACAGCTTAACGTGCTCATCCGTCGCACGCGGGTATTTAGTGGTTCGAACGTTCGTACCTGCCCAGGATTGAACCTGAGGTTATCTCCATGGCAGTTACGCACGCTGACCACTAGGCCACCCGCGGCCCGAGATCCACAGTCATTTCATCTGAAAGAGTTATATCGTCAAAATTTAGACTCCAAAACCGTTATGGCTGCGCTGTTAAAAAAAAAATTCTGAAATACACGGGCAGCTTTCCGTCATTTCTTTCGTGAATTTTCGAAGCATAATTTCTGATACAATTCTTTCCGTTAAATGACGGAAAGAAACCTAAATTTCACTGATTTTTTGCATCACGGGAAAATTCTGAATTTTCAGAAACCTTTCTGCAGTTCCTTTCGTATATTAACGAAAAATCTCCGTTCTCACTTTTCCGTATCCGTATGATAAGAAATTACTGGTAATAGGAACGATTGGTGAGAATACTGGAGGTTTGATTAAACTTTTAAATTTCAATCGTCTGTCGAATTTCGAAGTTCCGTAACGAGATCGGACACTGTGGATAGCATATCTCATGAATTGTGGAACAGGATATTTCTTTTCCCCTTCCCTATTTTGCGCTCGGGGCTGTTTATTATATATTGTGTTACTTTAAGAAACCGGATACTTATTATGCAGATGATAATAGGATGCCTTTGTACCATATCAGTCTTTGGTCACTTAAGACAAACGCAATTACAGCTATCAAAACTAAATTTTATGTTTTAGTTTTTTTTTTTTTTTTTTTGTGAAATGTGAAATGATGCTATAAAAAATGCATTTCATCTTTTTAAAAAATAACTAAAAGTCATTGTCAGTTTAAAAAAATCAAGTTGCAAAGCATTTTGTTGCTTCGTAAAATCAGGATGAAAAATGCTTAATTTGTGAAATTTCCTACAGAAAAAAAAAATATTACAAACCTATTCAGAAAACTAATAAGCTTCAACAGAAAACAAAATGACTAAATCACTCGCATCAATGACAAAAAACAAAATTTCATCGTCGCGGAATTCGTTTTATGATGTACGTAAGTTGGACTGCCGAGCGTTCGTCTTTCAGTTGTTAAAGGCGCGAGTTGCCTGTTGAGCCAGCTTCAACGTTGGGGGTTTGATCCTGATCTCAGCGGCAAGATTATCTGGGGGTAACGGCTGGAAAGTACAGGGTCGTTGATTTTGCGGAAAAACCTGAAATGGACTTTTCTGAAAGAAACGGAATTACTTTCAACGGAAAATCTGTGAAAATACGGAAGCTGAAATAAACGGGCACTTTTAAAAACGGAAATTTCTGAAAATCACGGATACCTGCCGTAAACTTTGCTGCACGTTATTTTCAGAAATTTTCCGTGAATTCACACCACTTATTTTTACAGTGTGCGAAACATTCATACGTGTGAATATCATTACTTCGTGTCGTGCCAAATTAGTGTTTTAGATGTTACTCCATATGAAATCACTTTCCGTAAGTTTGGGAATAACTCCTAAATCATATTTTCCCATTTGTCATTTCTTGTAGGACTTCCGTCCACAGTGAGTAGAGTTTAGGTCCCAGCCACCTACAGCGAGATCGCCTTTTGGGCAGGACACAGAAACGGAAGGAATGAGAGAAGTCTAGCGACTTTGACAGAACAGTTTGTAGTGAGATTAGAGTACAGTAGATGGCGCCACCGTACAAGTACGATATTGCACATAGAGGGGTGAGAGAATTTCGGGGGGGGGGGCATAGGAAAGGATACCCATTTAACCAGTGGGTCCAGCCTGGGGGCCGTCACTTAACGTGCTCGTCCGATATTCAGCGATTGTTTGTAAATCACACCATCTCCGAAAGATCAGCCCAGGCTTGAACCTGGGGACCTTGCATCGATAGTCTGAATCACTAACCACTAAGCCATCCGCGGCTTCTGGGAATAACTCCGTGTTTCTGCTTGATTAAGTAGTCGCAAATAACACAGAGTGCACCGGATATGTGTTTGACCCTAGTCACCAAACAGATTGAAACATACATACACGAAGCTGACCCGGTAGCGCCGTGGTCTAAGTGCTGGCCTCTGACCACTCGTCCGAGATAGGTCCGGGTTCGTTTGTCTTACGGCATTGGCTCTTTCCCTTTCCGGGAACCAGTGGCCCTAAATTAGGGACGGGCGACTGCTTGCTGATGGTGGTTGATAACGCCCTCCCCCAATAAATAAAACGCACACGTATAAAAGAAGACAGACCGCACAACATATAGTAGTGTTACACGGCACTAGCAGTGTTCCTGCCTAGTCTGCCGGTAACGGTGCTTGAGACCTGAAGTACAATTTAGTTGGCCACGGCACCAGGTGAGAATCTCAGGTGCACTGCTGCACTCAAAGATTCACACCAGAACATAAAAAATGAAAAGTTGAAGAATGACCCGAAGCATAAGGCTTGGGTGAATCCGCCTTGTGAACAAAATAACAACAACAAATAAACAATAAAATAATCTAAAAAAATGATACTTTGGGATCAGAGTTGTGATGAGGTTCACCCGCAATCACCAATTCGTGACTGAGTGTAGTGGTCCGGATCTTACTCCGGTACATTCAATCCCCAACCAGCCAGTACAACACTCACTTTCGCAAATAACACATGATTCTCAAATACACAACACAACATTTAATAACGTTCTGCGAGATTTAAACAGATCCGGCGCTCTCTAGGCGCATAGACAATTGCCCCTCATATGTGGGCAGCATACGGTGTCACACTTTACTGTCGGATAACGCAGCCGACTGAGTCTCCACCGGACTATCTGAACAAGAGATACTACTCGTTTACACACTAAATAGAGCTGCAGGTGATATTCATATACAATTGCTTAGAGAATGAAAAAAATTATATGCAAACGATCACATTAAAAATACTCGCGACACAAAATACACAAGCACGTTAATTTGCGGTATAAGATTATAGGTGCGAAATACTGCCAAAGTTAATTAACTAAATCTAATAAGCATGCACATGCAGAACCCTGCCCCGCTGACGTTGGTCCTGAACCAAAGTTAAAAGAAACTGTCCCGCCCAGCGGAATTTGTGGCCACACCCTCTCCCTTATTCATGTAAAAAAAAGTAATCAGGAAATGGGCCCTGTAAGAAATTGAAATCTGTATGTGCAGGTATTTCCTCTGAGGTTCAGTCACTCAGCATTACTGCATCTATGTCCATGCAGCTTTGGGTGTCGGGATGGCACAAGTTCGCAGATGTGCGAAGAAAGAAAAAGGAAATATTCATCTACTTACAGTTACGTGACTTTGCTGTGCAAATCCGTTGTGCATCACATAATATCACACGACAAAAAACACGCACACAGACACTTGCACCATGTGGCAGCACCGAAGATTCAACACTTCACTTTGACGCTTGATGTAAATGAAGCACACAATTAAAAATGGTAATATCACGCCGCACTTTGTTGCAATGATTAGAGTGCACACTGATCTATTCTCGTGACGATTTGAAGGTGGCCGTTAAGCAAAATAGGCCCTCTCACATCTGATGTTGCGGTTTCCAAGATTAATTTTCTCGGCCGAGCGAAATCAGACGTGCTTTTACCTTAAGCGTATATCGGCAACTCAACATTTCACCTGTATATTTGTTAGGTATCGAAGCCACCGCTCTTACGCTCATATTTTTCTTTCGACATGTTTTTATCCCGTCGCACTTACACGTAGTGGCTTCGCTGCTTACGCGACCACACACACGCACACATGGGGCCTCGCTTCGCCCCGTAAGACAAGCGCATCTCTTCACTTCCTCCACAGTAGGGGATGAATGGGGGTGACGATTCCACACTGCAGTGGTTGGCATCCGAACCCGACTTTTGCTTGGCTTCGCTTCTCATTGGAATGACCACTGTCCACTCGCAGACTTCTTAATTCCCCTGTAACTTGGCTTTCATTAGGCCAAACAGTCGCTGAGTTCCATTACGCTCCAGCCTAGAAATTTCTGCTTTATCCTGCGGATTTAGGCATTCTGCTGTCTTTATGGCAAACTGGCATCTCCAGCTGCCTCGAGTTGTCTCCATTTCTTACCAAATGCGGGGAGGTTTGCTGCTTCATTTTTCCCAATTCATTTTTTGCAGATCCAAGGCATCCAGCCTTTCACATCGGAGAGCGCACAGACAACTAAACTTTCTTCCTTATTTTCATGCCAAGTGCGAACTCTTATTTTTCTGCACGGACCACACAGAGAGCAATTGTTCTCGAAAATGCCCCAAACAATCGACGAATTTACGATTATTCGCTAAACCTTTCGTCCCCTATCTTCATTCATTCCTACTCAAGTGGCTCATTCGATACGTATTCCTCTTTCCCTTTCCGTGTTGCATAGGCTGCCCGTCAGCTGCGCCCTGATATTTATGACCTAACAGAGCTATTCTGAGACCACCCAGCCAGAGAGAGAATTCTTCGCCTCTTTTCTTTCCAAACCCCCAGATAAAACTTTATCTGCTGTTTACACTTTTAAACTCCAATCAAGCCTCGAACATAATTAATACTTAATTAATTTCACACATCAACCACGCCCATTAATTACTAAATTAATGGCGGGGGTGGGTCGTAACATCGGCCCCTAATCAAGAAATCCAGAAGCCCTCTTCTGGGCCTATCGCTTTGCTCTTATCAATTTCCAGAGCAACCATTGAGTGCTACATTTTCCCACAGGTAGAAACAATTTAAAATGGCAAAAATATTGCGTTTCATGCCTTCAAGAGCATTGGAGCGACTTCCCAATTATCCCGCAATTTTGTTAATTAATTTAGAGAACATCCGAAAGAAAAAACAACGTAAATGAGAAATAAATAAAAAAACTGAACTGTAAAAGAACATGTGAGCCTGCCGAACTGTGATTCCTAGCTGCCTCATACAATACGCGACATGGCGGACAAATTTTAAAGTTTTCTTCAGGTTTTAGGATGGGGGGGGGGTGTCCACTGTAACATTCCATCCCCCCATGAAAGAAAAAAAAAGGGATGACTGGATGAAGTTTATTCATCCAATCATTCCATTTTTTTTTTTTTAACTGTAAACACTCAACCCTTTCCCACCGTCGCAAGGCACCTAATTCCGGACTTAAGTGCCCTGAGAGCGGAAGGAAAGTTTAAGGATTTCATCACACGTTCATTGCTACCCGTCGAGATAGGCGGAAAGAAAATTTAAATATGAGGCATAGCTTCGAGAATCCACGAGTTCCACAGATCTCTCACGTTCGATGCTCCTACGCCCGCTTTTATCTGCGCTCGATGCCAAATTCTTGCGTTCCACTGTCTTCGAGTTCCTTCTCAACATCGTAGATAATCGTGGTGTCACAGTCTTCCTGGGGATCCACTATAATGTCGACTGCTCCCCGTCTGTCAGTGTGTGGCATGGTGTTACTAGCCCTTAACACCCGCCCGTAATCATCCCTTGGTCTCAGCGACGCCCGCGAAATGATTGGAGGACTTTTGACCTGGCTTCCCTGCACTCGTAAGGGATCTACAATCATGCGGGTTCGCGCTGCAAAGGGTTCTGTTTCTGAGGGAGGCGGAATTGCTGCGGAGGGCGTTGGGTCGCCCGACTGTAGCATCCACATTGGGCTCTTCCATTCATCATCTTCATACAATTCTGCATCTTCGGACTCCCATGTGGTTCGTGCGAGGTGCTGTGACTCAGGTTCATCTCCCGCATCCCGAACTGTTTCCTGGAAATGCCACGTGTCGAATACCCTTCTCTGTGGGGCTTTAAAGATCCTATCAACATGGGTTAGGCGAGGACGCCTCATATCGTTCACCGGCACAATTTTGAAGTTAACTGGTGAAGTCTTTTCCACCACTCTAAAGGGTCCTATGGACGGTTTCATCAGCTTGCGCGATCTTGCCTTGGACGCCGAAGGGTCGTGTTGATAAACAAGATCACCCACCTTGATTTGCTTATCTACTGCCGTCCGTGCCCGATAGTCCCTTGAGTTCTGGGCTGCCTCTTCAAGGTTATCGCGAACAATTCTGAATGCTTCCTGCATTCGCATAACCAAGCTCTCTGCATCATTCGGGTGCTCAGAGTAGCTCCAAGGGATTTCCTCGCTCAGCAAATGCCCAGGCATATTAAAGTCCCTTCCAAACATGAGGAAATTGGGAGTTTCCCTAGTAGCGCTGTGAGTGGCCGCTCTGTACGCCATAGCTACAAAATCTGTAAACTTATCCCAATCTTTCCCAGTCGGAGAACAGTAAAGCGCTAAGGAGTGCATCACTGTACGGATACTTCGTTCCGCTTGTCCGTCAGTCTCCGGATGCCTCGGGCTCGTATTCAGTTTCTTAATGCCTAATCTTCTGTAGAGTTCGGACATTAATTCTGACAAAAAGTTCGTTCCTCTGTCAGTCAACAAAGTATGAGGTACACCATGTCTCGCTATAACGTGCGTCGAGAATTTTTCAGCTACTTCTTTGGCTGTTTGAGATTTTAAGGGGATTAGCTCAATATACTTGGTAAAAGAGTCGGTGACTACCAATAGGTACTTGTTCCCGTTCTCTGTCGTGGGAAGAGGTCCTGCGATGTCCATGGAAATTTTGGACCACGGAACTGGCACTATTTCCGGGGTAATTAAACCCGCCTTTTGGTTTCTCTTGTAGCCCCGGCGTTTTAAACACTCCTCACAACTAGCAGTGTAATTTTTTACATCAGCAAACATATTGAGCCAAAAATATTTGAGTCTAATTCGCCCCAATGTCTTCTCAAACCCTAAGTGCCCTGCGCTTATACCATCATGCTCAGCTCTCATTACCTCAGACTTTAGAGAGTCAGGCACCACCAACTGTTCAGTAACAAGTCTGCGTGGACTGTTTTTGGCTGGCAAGGAAAAATGATATAGCAGGTCGTCACGCATGAAGTAGGTATCTGTGATTTTATCAACAGCAGAGTAGTCACGCCCCTCGATGCAATCGATTACTTCGACCAAATTCGGGTCTGCCCGTTGTGCAGCCTTTATGGCCTCAGCATCAAATGTAGGGCCTGGAGCCGCATCACTTGCTACCACTGCTGCAATATGCCTCGACAACACATCCGCGTTTGTATTCTTCTTCCCTGGGCGATACATTACATCAAAATCATATTCGGATAGACTGAGATTCCACCTAACAAGCCTAGAGTTGGGAGTCTTTAGCGTCATCAGCCACTTTAAGGGTCTGTGATCAGTTATAACTGTAAACTGCCTACCCACTAAATATTCCCGCCAATGCGTGATGGATGCAACTATTGCCAAAGCCTCTTGCTCAGTTGCGCTGTAATTTTGTTCTGCGGGATTAAGTTTTCTGCTGAAGAATGCAATAGGATGTCTGACGCCCTCTTCGTCCTCCTGCTCGAGTATACCCGCAATAGCCAATTTGGATGCATCTGTGGTCACGAAGAATCTTTTCGAGAAATCTGGGTAAGCCAACAGCGGCTCACTTATGAGCGCCCTCCTCAATTGCTGGAAGGACTCCTCACACTGCTCATCCCACATAAATTTTACATTTCTCCTGGTGAGATTTGTCAAAGGTTGGGCAATGGATGCAAAATTTTTGATATGGCGCCTGTAGTAGCCCGCCATTCCCAAAAAGGCTCGGACGTGCTTAACAGTGCGTGGGGCTGGAAAATCCCGTACGGCCTCCACGTTTTCAGGGTTTGGCCTTACTCCTTGACCATCCAGAAGGTGCCCAAGATATGTAACCTCCTTGGTCGCAAACTCACATTTACTTGGCTTAATTTTAAGCTTGTGCCTTCTTAAACGTTGGAAAATTAACTCCAATTTCTCCAAGTGTTCATTTAAGGTCTTAGATGCACACAAAATATCGTCCACGTACACTAGAATGCCATCATCACGCTTGTCCAAAAACAATGAGTCTAGAGCTCTTTCAAAAGTTGCAGGACTGTTGCACAATCCAAACGGGAGACGGTTCCACTCGAAATGACCAAATTCGCAGGAAAAAGCAGTTTTGTGCTTGTCTTGTTCCCTGATTTTGATTTGATGATACCCTGCCAAAAGGTCTATTTTCGAGAAAATTCGGCATCCATGCAAAAGAGATAGGGTCTGTTGTATTCTGGGGACTGGGTAACTGTCTTTTCTGGTTATCTGATTCAATTTTCTAAAGTCACAACAGAAACGATATGAATTGTCCCGTTTTCGAATGAGGACAATTGGGGAGCTATATGGACTATCCGACTTAGAAATAATTCCAGCATCCAGTAATTCATTCACTTGATCTTTTAATTCAGGTCTAAGAGCATGCGGAACATTGTATGGGCGAAGCTTAAAGGGTTTGTCATCTGTTAGATGAATTTCATGTTCAGCGAGGTCAGTGCCCTGCAAATCTATGGGATCCCGTGCAAAAACATCGGAATATGTCATCAGTAATTCCAAAACCTTCTCACGTTCAAAATAATTCAAATGCTCCAATTTAAAATCACCGGCAGACACAGGCAAAGTACCGCGCTGCGTTACACCTATTTCCCGTGAATTCTGAGTGATTTCCACAGGTTCTACTTGAAATAGCTTAGTATGTTTGTTTAACCAAATAGGGGAACTACTAGTGTTTGCTACTTTTACATCATATAAACCACTTGATGCGACATTATTAACAGACCGTGCCAAAAGTAATCCATCTTTGCGTGCACGTGGATGCGGTTCAAACAAGACAGTCTGTACTCTCATACGAAGCGGTGTTCCCAACTTCACTTGAAGGAACATTTCTGCGTTGGGAGGGACACAAGTTTTCTGCGCCAGGGAGGCAACAGTCACCCCCTCCTCAAGCATATCGTCCGCGTCCCTCTCTTTCTGCGGAGAGCACCGCGTGGGTGGGGGTCGGGAAACAACAGCTGATTCGAATGGGCAGAGAAGGTTAAGTGATGTGTTCGCATCGCATCAATTCCTAACAATGCTGAGTAATTTTCACTCAGCGGGTATTTTGACACATGGGCTTTGACAAAGATATTTCTTCCTTTGATTCGCAGGTTTACGTTGTAACATCCTAAGGTTGGAATGGTTTCCCCTGTGATGCTTTTTATCCTTAAATCTGAATTGATGGGAGTCAATTTCCTGCGACCTTTCAATCTTAAATAAGCATCTTTCGCCAAAAGAGTTACCGATGATCCCGTGTCGACTAATAACTTAATTTTGTCGCCTTCGAGATCTGCGTTAATAATCGGCAAATTGTCCCCACTTTGAATAGAAACATAACGCACCTGAGAGGATTTAAACTCTGACTGGGCCGAGATACCTCTTACAAATCGACCCTTATTTAGTTTAAAGACTTATTCTTGGAATCTGGTTTCTGTGTACCAAATTTTCCTGATACCTCGTAATGAGAATCTCTTCCACTTCCTCTGCTATATACCTGTTTGGGTATTGTCTCCGTCCTATTTGACCCATCCAAATTAGGGCACAACCGGATCACGTGGCCTTCTAATCCACACCCAAAGCACACAATTCTACTTTTGCTGCGCCGTGTTTGTTGCGATCCACAATTCTCCTCGAGTGAATCATTTCGATTACCGAAACCCCGGCGATCATCTGGCCTTGTTTCCTTCCATCTAGCTCGTTCCGCCCCGAAGAGCTGGGGGTTAGATCGCTGAAATGTCTCTCTATTTCTCTCATTCCCTTCCGATTTCCTGTCTTCTCTTCCCTGAGAATTCCCGACTAACTGCCCTACCGTATTCTCCGTGGCTTCCAAACGCGACAACATCTGTTGCAAAGTGCGGGCCAGCATTACCGACTCCTCGTCCCCTCTGCCTCCTTCCACCGTATTCACCGAAGTTTTTCTACCCATGAGTGCTAAATTCTCCTCCTCTTGAATTGCGATGAGAACTGCAGCATCCAAAGTTTCCGGGCATTTTGTTAGTACCCAACGCCTAATCGATTCAGATAACCCTGAAATAAATTGGCACATCGCTTCTTGATCCCTGTGCTTCCTTGTCTCTTCGGACATATCCGACTTATGACCATGATATTTCGTAGCTGCGCTCTTAAGACGTGTTGCGTACTGCCGAACGTCTTGTCCTGGCAATTGCACACAATTCATAAACTGCTTCATTCGCGTTACCAATGGCTCTTCGGCTTGGAAGCGATCAATGACAAGCCGTTTAAAATTTACATATTCGGTTTCAGCCCTCAGCTCATCGCTATCAGATAGAAATTCAGCAGCTCTCTCCCGAAATTTAGATTTTGCAATCGCGAGTTTAGTTTGCTCACACCATCTACCCACCATCGCTACACTTTCGACATCCTGAAAAAAGTGTTTAGCACGATACAGCGGATCAGTGCCTGTAAATAGCCTCAACATGTTTATGCATCCCGCTATTTGCTCACCGTAAACCATAGGTGCGGCTAAAGCTGTTTGTCTCAGCTGTGATGTACCCGCTGTACTTGTAACAGGTGTACTCTCTTCCGGAACAATTGCAGCCCCAGTGCTCACATGTTCTCCGTCAGAGTGACCACCAGAATCATCTGAATCCATGTGACTCGCAGATGACGATTTTTTCGTGTTAGCCATTTTGTTTTTCTTACCCACTAAAATTATGGCAGTTCTTAGAAAACAGCTTAAGGCTTACTTAATGCTAAATTATACAAAATTCGCACCGAACAAAACTAAATAAAAATAGTAATGGCAGTCAATTCGCACTTATTTTACGAACATGAGTGTTGTTCCGCTAGCTGCAAAATATAGGTATCGATCCTGGGACAACGGCACCATTAATGTTACACGGCACTAGCAGTGTTCCTGCCTAGTCTGCCGGTAACGGTGCTTGAGACCTGAAGTACAATTTAGTTGGCCACGGCACCAGGTGAGAATCTCAGGTGCACTGCTGCACTCAAAGATTCACACCAGAACATAAAAAATGAAAAGTTGAAGAATGACCCGAAGCATAAGGCTTGGGTGAATCCGCCTTGTGAACAAAATAACAACAACAAATAAACAATAAAATAATCTAAAAAAATGATACTTTGGGATCAGAGTTGTGATGAGGTTCACCCGCAATCACCAATTCGTGACTGAGTGTAGTGGTCCGGATCTTACTCCGGTACATTCAATCCCCAACCAGCCAGTACAACACTCACTTTCGCAAATAACACATGATTCTCAAATACACAACACAACATTTAATAACGTTCTGCGAGATTTAAACAGATCCGGCGCTCTCTAGGCGCATAGACAATTGCCCCTCATATGTGGGCAGCATACGGTGTCACACTTTACTGTCGGATAACGCAGCCGACTGAGTCTCCACCGGACTATCTGAACAAGAGATACTACTCGTTTACACACTAAATAGAGCTGCAGGTGATATTCATATACAATTGCTTAGAGAATGAAAAAAAATTATATGCAAACGATCACATTAAAAATACTCGCGACACAAAATACACAAGCACGTTAATTTGCGGTATAAGATTATAGGTGCGAAATACTGCCAAAGTTAATTAACTAAATCTAATAAGCATGCACATGCAGAACCCTGCCCCGCTGACGTTGGTCCTGAACCAAAGTTAAAAGAAACTGTCCCGCCCAGCGGAATTTGTGGCCACACCCTCTCCCTTATTCATGTAAAAAAAAGTAATCAGGAAATGGGCCCTGTAAGAAATTGAAATCTGTATGTGCAGGTATTTCCTCTGAGGTTCAGTCACTCAGCATTACTGCATCTATGTCCATGCAGCTTTGGGTGTCGGGATGGCACAAGTTCGCAGATGTGCGAAGAAAGAAAAAGGAAATATTCATCTACTTACAGTTACGTGACTTTGCTGTGCAAATCCGTTGTGCATCACATAATATCACACGACAAAAAAAAACACGCACACAGACACTTGCACCATGTGGCAGCACCGAAGATTCAACACTTCACTTTGACGCTTGATGTAAATGAAGCACACAATTAAAAATGGTAATATCACGCCGCACTTTGTTGCAATGATTAGAGTGCACACTGATCTATTCTCGTGACGATTTGAAGGTGGCCGTTAAGCAAAATAGGCCCTCTCACATCTGATGTTGCGGTTTCCAAGATTAATTTTCTCGGCCGAGCGAAATCAGACGTGCTTTTAACTTAAGCGTATATCGGCAACTCAACATTTCACCTGTATATTTGTTAGGTATCGAAGCCACCGCTCTTACGCTCATATTTTTCTTTCGACATGTTTTTATCCCGTCGCACTTACACGTAGTGGCTTCGCTGCTTACGCGACCACACACACGCACACATGGGGCCTCGCTTCGCCCCGTAAGACAAGCGCATCTCTTCACTTCCTCCACAGTAGGGGATGAATGGGGGTGACGATTCCACACTGCAGTGGTTGGCATCCGAACCCGACTTTTGCTTGGCTTCGCTTCTCATTGGAATGACCACTGTCCACTCGCAGACTTCTTAATTCCCCTGTAACTTGGCTTTCATTAGGCCAAACAGTCGCTGAGTTCCATTACGCTCCAGCCTAGAAATTTCTGCTTTATCCTGCGGATTTAGGCATTCTGCTGTCTTTATGGCAAACTGGCATCTCCAGCTGCCTCGAGTTGTCTCCATTTCTTACCAAATGCGGGGAGGTTTGCTGCTTCATTTTTCCCAATTCATTTTTTTTGCAGATCCAAGGCATCCAGCCTTTCACATCGGAGAGCGCACAGACAACTAAACTTTCTTCCTTATTTTCATGCCAAGTGCGAACTCTTATTTTTCTGCACGGACCACACAGAGAGCAATTGTTCTCGAAAATGCCCCAAACAATCGACGAATTTACGATTATTCGCTAAACCTTTCGTCCCCTATCTTCATTCATTCCTACTCAAGTGGCTCATTCGATACGTATTCCTCTTTCCCTTTCCGTGTTGCATAGGCTGCCCGTCAGCTGCGCCCTGATATTTATGACCTAACAGAGCTATTCTGAGACCACCCAGCCAGAGAGAGAATTCTTCGCCTCTTTTCTTTCCAAACCCCAGATAAAACTTTATCTGCTGTTTACACTTTTAAACTCCAATCAAGCCTCGAACATAATTAATACTTAATTAATTTCACACATCAACCACGCCCATTAATTACTAAATTAATGGCGGGGGTGGGTCGTAACATCGGCCCCTAATCAAGAAATCCAGAAGCCCTCTTCTGGGCCTATCGCTTTGCTCTTATCAATTTCCAGAGCAACCATTGAGTGCTACATTTTCCCACAGGTAGAAACAATTTAAAATGGCAAAAATATTGCGTTTCATGCCTTCAAGAGCATTGGAGCGACTTCCCAATTATCCCGCAATTTTGTTAATTAATTTAGAGAACATCCGAAAGAAAAAACAACGTAAATGAGAAATAAATAAAAAAACTGAACTGTAAAAGAACATGTGAGCCTGCCGAACTGTGATTCCTAGCTGCCTCATACAATACGCGACATGGCGGACAAATTTTAAAGTTTTCTTCAGGTTTTAGGATGGGGTGTCCACTGTAACATTCCATCCCCCATGAAAGAAAAAAAAAGGGATGACTGGATGAAGTTTATTCATCCAATCATTCCATTTTTTTTTTTTTTTTTTTTAACTGTAAACACTCAACCCTTTCCCACCGTCGCAAGGCACCTAATTCCGGACTTAAGTGCCCTGAGAGCGGAAGGAAAGTTTAAGGATTTCATCACACGTTCATTGCTACCCGTCGAGATAGGCGGAAAGAAAATTTAAATATGAGGCATAGCTTCGAGAATCCACGAGTTCCACAGATCTCTCACGTTCGATGCTCCTACGCCCGCTTTTATCTGCGCTCGATGCCAAATTCTTGCGTTCCACTGTCTTCGAGTTCCTTCTCAACATCGTAGATAATCGTGGTGTCACAGTCTTCCTGGGGATCCACTATAATGTCGACTGCTCCCCGTCTGTCAGTGTGTGGCATGGTGTTACTAGCCCTTAACACCCGCCCGTAATCATCCCTTGGTCTCAGCGACGCCCGCGAAATGATTGGAGGACTTTTGACCTGGCTTCCCTGCACTCGTAAGGGATCTACAATCATGCGGGTTCGCGCTGCAAAGGGTTCTGTTTCTGAGGGAGGCGGAATTGCTGCGGAGGGCGTTGGGTCGCCCGACTGTAGCATCCACATTGGGCTCTTCCATTCATCATCTTCATACAATTCTGCATCTTCGGACTCCCATGTGGTTCGTGCGAGGTGCTGTGACTCAGGTTCATCTCCCGCATCCCGAACTGTTTCCTGGAAATGCCACGTGTCGAATACCCTTCTCTGTGGGGCTTTAAAGATCCTATCAACATGGGTTAGGCGAGGACGCCTCATATCGTTCACCGGCACAATTTTGAAGTTAACTGGTGAAGTCTTTTCCACCACTCTAAAGGGTCCTATGGACGGTTTCATCAGCTTGCGCGATCTTGCCTTGGACGCCGAAGGGTCGTGTTGATAAACAAGATCACCCACCTTGATTTGCTTATCTACTGCCGTCCGTGCCCGATAGTCCCTTGAGTTCTGGGCTGCCTCTTCAAGGTTATCGCGAACAATTCTGAATGCTTCCTGCATTCGCATAACCAAGCTCTCTGCATCATTCGGGTGCTCAGAGTAGCTCCAAGGGATTTCCTCGCTCAGCAAATGCCCAGGCATATTAAAGTCCCTTCCAAACATGAGGAAATTGGGAGTTTCCCTAGTAGCGCTGTGAGTGGCCGCTCTGTACGCCATAGCTACAAAATCTGTAAACTTATCCCAATCTTTCCCAGTCGGAGAACAGTAAAGCGCTAAGGAGTGCATCACTGTACGGATACTTCGTTCCGCTTGTCCGTCAGTCTCCGGATGCCTCGGGCTCGTATTCAGTTTCTTAATGCCTAATCTTCTGTAGAGTTCGGACATTAATTCTGACAAAAGTTCGTTCCTCTGTCAGTCAACAAAGTATGAGGTACACCATGTCTCGCTATAACGTGCGTCGAGAATTTTTCAGCTACTTCTTTGGCTGTTTGAGATTTTAAGGGGATTAGCTCAATATACTTGGTAAAAGAGTCGGTGACTACCAATAGGTACTTGTTCCCGTTCTCTGTCGTGGGAAGAGGTCCTGCGATGTCCATGGAAATTTTGGACCACGGAACTGGCACTATTTCCGGGGTAATTAAACCCGCCTTTTGGTTTCTCTTGTAGCCCCGGCGTTTTAAACACTCCTCACAACTAGCAGTGTAATTTTTTACATCAGCAAACATATTGAGCCAAAAATATTTGAGTCTAATTCGCCCCAATGTCTTCTCAAACCCTAAGTGCCCTGCGCTTATACCATCATGCTCAGCTCTCATTACCTCAGACTTTAGAGAGTCAGGCACCACCAACTGTTCAGTAACAAGTCTGCGTGGACTGTTTTTGGCTGGCAAGGAAAAATGATATAGCAGGTCGTCACGCATGAAGTAGGTATCTGTGATTTTATCAACAGCAGAGTAGTCACGCCCCTCGATGCAATCGATTACTTCGACCAAATTCGGGTCTGCCCGTTGTGCAGCCTTTATGGCCTCAGCATCAAATGTAGGGCCTGGAGCCGCATCACTTGCTACCACTGCTGCAATATGCCTCGACAACACATCCGCGTTTGTATTCTTCTTCCCTGGGCGATACATTACATCAAAATCATATTCGGATAGACTGAGATTCCACCTAACAAGCCTAGAGTTGGGAGTCTTTAGCGTCATCAGCCACTTTAAGGGTCTGTGATCAGTTATAACTGTAAACTGCCTACCCACTAAATATTCCCGCCAATGCGTGATGGATGCAACTATTGCCAAAGCCTCTTGCTCAGTTGCGCTGTAATTTTGTTCTGCGGGATTAAGTTTTCTGCTGAAGAATGCAATAGGATGTCTGACGCCCTCTTCGTCCTCCTGCTCGAGTATACCCGCAATAGCCAATTTGGATGCATCTGTGGTCACGAAGAATCTTTTCGAGAAATCTGGGTAAGCCAACAGCGGCTCACTTATGAGCGCCCTCCTCAATTGCTGGAAGGACTCCTCACACTGCTCATCCCACATAAATTTTACATTTCTCCTGGTGAGATTTGTCAAAGGTTGGGCAATGGATGCAAAATTTTTGATATGGCGCCTGTAGTAGCCCGCCATTCCCAAAAAGGCTCGGACGTGCTTAACAGTGCGTGGGGCTGGAAAATCCCGTACGGCCTCCACGTTTTCAGGGTTTGGCCTTACTCCTTGACCATCCAGAAGGTGCCCAAGATATGTAACCTCCTTGGTCGCAAACTCACATTTACTTGGCTTAATTTTAAGCTTGTGCCTTCTTAAACGTTGGAAAATTAACTCCAATTTCTCCAAGTGTTCATTTAAGGTCTTAGATGCACACAAAATATCGTCCACGTACACTAGAATGCCATCATCACGCTTGTCCAAAAACAATGAGTCTAGAGCTCTTTCAAAAGTTGCAGGACTGTTGCACAATCCAAACGGGAGACGGTTCCACTCGAAATGACCAAATTCGCAGGAAAAAGCAGTTTTGTGCTTGTCTTGTTCCCTGATTTTGATTTGATGATACCCTGCCAAAAGGTCTATTTTCGAGAAAATTCGGCATCCATGCAAAAGAGATAGGGTCTGTTGTATTCTGGGGACTGGGTAACTGTCTTTTCTGGTTATCTGATTCAATTTTCTAAAGTCACAACAGAAACGATATGAATTGTCCCGTTTTCGAATGAGGACAATTGGGGAGCTATATGGACTATCCGACTTAGAAATAATTCCAGCATCCAGTAATTCATTCACTTGATCTTTTAATTCAGGTCTAAGAGCATGCGGAACATTGTATGGGCGAAGCTTAAAGGGTTTGTCATCTGTTAGATGAATTTCATGTTCAGCGAGGTCAGTGCCCTGCAAATCTATGGGATCCCGTGCAAAAACATCGGAATATGTCATCAGTAATTCCAAAACCTTCTCACGTTCAAAATAATTCAAATGCTCCAATTTAAAATCACCGGCAGACACAGGCAAAGTACCGCGCTGCGTTACACCTATTTCCCGTGAATTCTGAGTGATTTCCACAGGTTCTACTTGAAATAGCTTAGTATGTTTGTTTAACCAAATAGGGGAACTACTAGTGTTTGCTACTTTTACATCATATAAACCACTTGATGCGACATTATTAACAGACCGTGCCAAAAGTAATCCATCTTTGCGTGCACGTGGATGCGGTTCAAACAAGACAGTCTGTACTCTCATACGAAGCGGTGTTCCCAACTTCACTTGAAGGAACATTTCTGCGTTGGGAGGGACACAAGTTTTCTGCGCCAGGGAGGCAACAGTCACCCCCTCCTCAAGCATATCGTCCGCGTCCCTCTCTTTCTGCGGAGAGCACCGCGTGGGTGGGGGTCGGGAAACAACAGCTGATTCGAATGGGCAGAGAAGGTTAAGTGATGTGTTCGCATCGCATCAATTCCTAACAATGCTGAGTAATTTTCACTCAGCGGGTATTTTGACACATGGGCTTTGACAAAGATATTTCTTCCTTTGATTCGCAGGTTTACGTTGTAACATCCTAAGGTTGGAATGGTTTCCCTGTGATGCTTTTTATCCTTAAATCTGAATTGATGGGAGTCAATTTCCTGCGACCTTTCAATCTTAAATAAGCATCTTTCGCCAAAAGAGTTACCGATGATCCCGTGTCGACTAATAACTTAATTTTGTCGCCTTCGAGATCTGCGTTAATAATCGGCAAATTGTCCCCACTTTGAATAGAAACATAACGCACCTGAGAGGATTTAAACTCTGACTGGGCCGAGATACCTCTTACAAATCGACCCTTATTTAGTTTAAAGACTTATTCTTGGAATCTGGTTTCTGTGTACCAAATTTTCCTGATACCTCGTAATGAGAATCTCTTCCACTTCCTCTGCTATATACCTGTTTGGGTATTGTCTCCGTCCTATTTGACCCATCCAAATTAGGGCACAACCGGATCACGTGGCCTTCTAATCCACACCCAAAGCACACAATTCTACTTTTGCTGCGCCGTGTTTGTTGCGATCCACAATTCTCCTCGAGTGAATCATTTCGATTACCGAAACCCCGGCGATCATCTGGCCTTGTTTCCTTCCATCTAGCTCGTTCCGCCCCGAAGAGCTGGGGGTTAGATCGCTGAAATGTCTCTCTATTTCTCTCATTCCCTTCCGATTTCCTGTCTTCTCTTCCCTGAGAATTCCCGACTAACTGCCCTACCGTATTCTCCGTGGCTTCCAAACGCGACAACATCTGTTGCAAAGTGCGGGCCAGCATTACCGACTCCTCGTCCCCTCTGCCTCCTTCCACCGTATTCACCGAAGTTTTTCTACCCATGAGTGCTAAATTCTCCTCCTCTTGAATTGCGATGAGAACTGCAGCATCCAAAGTTTCCGGGCATTTTGTTAGTACCCAACGCCTAATCGATTCAGATAACCCTGAAATAAATTGGCACATCGCTTCTTGATCCCTGTGCTTCCTTGTCTCTTCGGACATATCCGACTTATGACCATGATATTTCGTAGCTGCGCTCTTAAGACGTGTTGCGTACTGCCGAACGTCTTGTCCTGGCAATTGCACACAATTCATAAACTGCTTCATTCGCGTTACCAATGGCTCTTCGGCTTGGAAGCGATCAATGACAAGCCGTTTAAAATTTACATATTCGGTTTCAGCCCTCAGCTCATCGCTATCAGATAGAAATTCAGCAGCTCTCTCCCGAAATTTAGATTTTGCAATCGCGAGTTTAGTTTGCTCACACCATCTACCCACCATCGCTACACTTTCGACATCCTGAAAAAAGTGTTTAGCACGATACAGCGGATCAGTGCCTGTAAATAGCCTCAACATGTTTATGCATCCCGCTATTTGCTCACCGTAAACCATAGGTGCGGCTAAAGCTGTTTGTCTCAGCTGTGATGTACCCGCTGTACTTGTAACAGGTGTACTCTCTTCCGGAACAATTGCAGCCCCAGTGCTCACATGTTCTCCGTCAGAGTGACCACCAGAATCATCTGAATCCATGTGACTCGCAGATGACGATTTTTTCGTGTTAGCCATTTTGTTTTTCTTACCCACTAAAATTATGGCAGTTCTTAGAAAACAGCTTAAGGCTTACTTAATGCTAAATTATACAAAATTCGCACCGAACAAAACTAAATAAAAATAGTAATGGCAGTCAATTCGCACTTATTTTACGAACATGAGTGTTGTTCCGCTAGCTGCAAAATATAGGTATCGATCCTGGGACAACGGCACCATTAATGTTACACGGCACTAGCAGTGTTCCTGCCTAGTCTGCCGGTAACGGTGCTTGAGACCTGAAGTACAATTTAGTTGGCCACGGCACCAGGTGAGAATCTCAGGTGCACTGCTGCACTCAAAGATTCACACCAGAACATAAAAAATGAAAAGTTGAAGAATGACCCGAAGCATAAGGCTTGGGTGAATCCGCCTTGTGAACAAAATAACAACAACAAATAAACAATAAAATAATCTAAAAAAATGATACTTTGGGATCAGAGTTGTGATGAGGTTCACCCGCAATCACCAATTCGTGACTGAGTGTAGTGGTCCGGATCTTACTCCGGTACATTCAATCCCCAACCAGCCAGTACAACACTCACTTTCGCAAATAACACATGATTCTCAAATACACAACACAACATTTAATAACGTTCTGCGAGATTTAAACAGATCCGGCGCTCTCTAGGCGCATAGACAATTGCCCCTCATATGTGGGCAGCATACGGTGTCACACTTTACTGTCGGATAACGCAGCCGACTGAGTCTCCACCGGACTATCTGAACAAGAGATACTACTCGTTTACACACTAAATAGAGCTGCAGGTGATATTCATATACAATTGCTTAGAGAATGAAAAAAATTATATGCAAACGATCACATTAAAAATACTCGCGACACAAAATACACAAGCACGTTAATTTGCGGTATAAGATTATAGGTGCGAAATACTGCCAAAGTTAATTAACTAAATCTAATAAGCATGCACATGCAGAACCCTGCCCCGCTGACGTTGGTCCTGAACCAAAGTTAAAAGAAACTGTCCCGCCCAGCGGAATTTGTGGCCACACCCTCTCCCTTATTCATGTAAAAAAGTAATCAGGAAATGGGCCCTGTAAGAAATTGAAATCTGTATGTGCAGGTATTTCCTCTGAGGTTCAGTCACTCAGCATTACTGCATCTATGTCCATGCAGCTTTGGGTGTCGGGATGGCACAAGTTCGCAGATGTGCGAAGAAAGAAAAAGGAAATATTCATCTACTTACAGTTACGTGACTTTGCTGTGCAAATCCGTTGTGCATCACATAATATCACACGACAAAAAACACGCACACAGACACTTGCACCATGTGGCAGCACCGAAGATTCAACACTTCACTTTGACGCTTGATGTAAATGAAGCACACAATTAAAAATGGTAATATCACGCCGCACTTTGTTGCAATGATTAGAGTGCACACTGATCTATTCTCGTGACGATTTGAAGGTGGCCGTTAAGCAAAATAGGCCCTCTCACATCTGATGTTGCGGTTTCCAAGATTAATTTTCTCGGCCGAGCGAAATCAGACGTGCTTTTAACTTAAGCGTATATCGGCAACTCAACATTTCACCTGTATATTTGTTAGGTATCGAAGCCACCGCTCTTACGCTCATATTTTTCTTTCGACATGTTTTTATCCCGTCGCACTTACACGTAGTGGCTTCGCTGCTTACGCGACCACACACACGCACACATGGGGCCTCGCTTCGCCCCGTAAGACAAGCGCATCTCTTCACTTCCTCCACAGTAGGGGATGAATGGGGGTGACGATTCCACACTGCAGTGGTTGGCATCCGAACCCGACTTTTGCTTGGCTTCGCTTCTCATTGGAATGACCACTGTCCACTCGCAGACTTCTTAATTCCCCTGTAACTTGGCTTTCATTAGGCCAAACAGTCGCTGAGTTCCATTACGCTCCAGCCTAGAAATTTCTGCTTTATCCTGCGGATTTAGGCATTCTGCTGTCTTTATGGCAAACTGGCATCTCCAGCTGCCTCGAGTTGTCTCCATTTCTTACCAAATGCGGGGAGGTTTGCTGCTTCATTTTTCCCAATTCATTTTTTTTGCAGATCCAAGGCATCCAGCCTTTCACATCGGAGAGCGCACAGACAACTAAACTTTCTTCCTTATTTTCATGCCAAGTGCGAACTCTTATTTTTCTGCACGGACCACACAGAGAGCAATTGTTCTCGAAAATGCCCCAAACAATCGACGAATTTACGATTATTCGCTAAACCTTTCGTCCCCTATCTTCATTCATTCCTACTCAAGTGGCTCATTCGATACGTATTCCTCTTTCCCTTTCCGTGTTGCATAGGCTGCCCGTCAGCTGCGCCCTGATATTTATGACCTAACAGAGCTATTCTGAGACCACCCAGCCAGAGAGAGAATTCTTCGCCTCTTTTCTTTCCAAACCCCCAGATAAAACTTTATCTGCTGTTTACACTTTTAAACTCCAATCAAGCCTCGAACATAATTAATACTTAATTAATTTCACACATCAACCACGCCCATTAATTACTAAATTAATGGCGGGGGTGGGTCGTAACATCGGCCCCTAATCAAGAAATCCAGAAGCCCTCTTCTGGGCCTATCGCTTTGCTCTTATCAATTTCCAGAGCAACCATTGAGTGCTACATTTTCCCACAGGTAGAAACAATTTAAAATGGCAAAAATATTGCGTTTCATGCCTTCAAGAGCATTGGAGCGACTTCCCAATTATCCCGCAATTTTGTTAATTAATTTAGAGAACATCCGAAAGAAAAAACAACGTAAATGAGAAATAAATAAAAAAAACTGAACTGTAAAAGAACATGTGAGCCTGCCGAACTGTGATTCCTAGCTGCCTCATACAATACGCGACATGGCGGACAAATTTTAAAGTTTTCTTCAGGTTTTAGGATGGGGGGTGTCCACTGTAACAGTAGTTAGAGACTCCATGTCTTTGATGCCATAACAGGAGATGCATTTAATCTTGCGCCCTGTTAGGCCATAGACGTGACAACAACTGAAGGCACTTACTCTGTCGCGGACACTGACGGAAGAGACGGCATATGTGGAATGCCGAAACAGTGAATGCAATGTTTGCCGGAAAAAGAATGTCTGTAAAACACATTCAGGATTCATCTCTCATCAGTACGTTCTGAATTGTTCGTAGTGATACAATTTATTAAATAAACTTTGCGAGAGTTTCTTATTCTAATTTTGATTCCTTTTGGTATTCAAAACAGTTTGATTCTGTGATAAAGGATCGTCTTCTCCTTTGTTTTGTGGACACTCAGGTGCTACGTTCTTGGACTGGTAGCCGTTAACAAGCTAGCTCTCAGTTGTAAAACTCCCCCTTTAACTGCGGGGAATTACAAGACAATGTGAATTAACACAGCTCCTTTTACGCTGTTATTTAAATTGCAGAGATTTGTTTTACCGCGTGTGTGCGTATGTTTTATCTGATGAGATTTTCAGTAGGTGCTGTGGCGTTCGTCGGGAGATTTTCGCTAGGTAAATCAGGAAGTTAACCTGATATTAGTGTTTTCCTCCATTTCAGCGCAGCTTCGGCAACGAATCGGTAAAAAAGAATTAGGAACTTGTAGACCATCAAGAGATGGGGTGAAATAAATTTCTAGATAAAGGAGGCATTGTGTTCTCCAAACTGGTATTTTATCAGTATGTATTCAGTTGTTGAATTTTATTCTTTCTGTAAACAGAAAATGTTTACTGTGTTGTTGTCGTGAAAAGAAAACTGATTTTAATCTTTCTGTAACAATCTTCCTCGTTTAATCTTTTTTGTTGTATGTCTGCATTGGTAAGTATGCAGGCAATTGTTTCAGATCCGAAGCTCACGCGCTGCGATGGACGTCAATCAAAGAAGTCCTCAGCAGATCAATACCAGTTATCGTCTTTTATCCGTATTGGCCATTCATCGAACCGTTGCTTGAGTTTACATAAAAGACGAATATAGTTTTTCTTAGAATCGAGCAAGAAAGCGTTCTCGCTCCAGTTTCTTGCTTTCCTCTCTCTCTCTCTCTCTCTGTATATCTTATGAACGAATCTTGTGATTCCGTTACTGATGAATAGCGCACAACCCCTGTTTGCTCTGTTAACTTTCTGTGTCTGTGCATAGTATTACACCGAGTACGTAGTGCTGTTAACTGGAAGTCTACTGGTGAGTGGAAGTGTTAGCACGCATCATCATAACTTCGTGGAGCTGGATAAAATCCTCTGAAGTGCTGTCAATATCATTGATTGAATGTTATGATCGTATGAAATCGTGCATGTCGTCGTACTCTGTAACCGTTTTGATTCAGCAAAATGGTTAATGTAACTACTGAAGCACATCCGTCATGCTCAGAAGCAGCGTAAGCTATACAGAGTAACGAAATTGTTAACTTGTGCTTTCGCTGTGAAGATGTTTTACTTCTCTTTTCAATAGCCCGGGTCCGAGTAGCAAATTATTCTTCATGTCTGATTCTGCCCATCTTTGAAACTAGTAGCCTGTACAAGGGGCCCCCTTTTTTTTTTCTTCTATCGGGGCTTGCGTCATTCAAGAACTATCATTCAGGAACAATGTCGCTTAACGTTGAAATAGTCCATGTATTGGCACCATTCAACGGAAGTGAAGAAATCCATATTAAAAGTGTGTCACTTTCTGATGCGTATATTTGTAATGCTATATCAATCCCGTAGTTCTTTCGCCTCGCGAGTTCCTACCAGTTTTGTCATCCGATGTAATCTTGTGTACTTGCATTTATCGTGCTGCGTTCTTCATGAGCTTTCAGCTTAGCGGTAGTGGAAGAGGGAATCTGTGAAATTCTAAAAATTTAGTTTAAAGTTGTATGTTTGTATGTCTGCGTTTGGATAAATGCTTGCACCACTAGTGCTTATGTTGTTGTTGTAGGGCTTGTTACACGGGAGCCTCCTCCCTAGTTTAGTGTCGGATGATTTTGGATGAAACTTCTTTAAATCCGCCGAGTACTGGGCTTCGAGCCCGAAATATGGCTTTTAGAAAAAAAAAAAAAAAAAAAGCACGTCGTACCTATTTCCTATAATGAAATATTCGGGTTTCGCTTCATGTTGAGGTTCTTTAGAACTCATTCACAACGTGATTCTTGCAGACTCAAAATTAGGAGTTAACAATTCGTCCCATCCCCATGACCTCGTTATTATAATAATTTCCGATTAATTTAAAACATTCAGATTTCAGTATTTATTTGCTGTGTCAGGTGCTATATTCCCCCCGTATAGCAAACTGTTATGTAACAGGACGTTAATGCAAGCTTTGAAATTTTGTAGCATTGCATGTTAGGCTATATAATGCATCGTGGAGACTTTTGATATGTACCTGAAATTCGGCATGTGCTGAACAGACGATTCTGGCACTTTAATTTACATCTGGAACGATGTCAGTTGAATTGTCAGAATAATGATTAAATCGCCTTACTGGGATAAGCGGGATTTCCTTGCGATTGTCGTCAGCATTTCAGACTTACAATTGGCTCACCAACAATATGCAATTTGCAGTCTACTTTAGCTTGGCTCTGGTTGAAAGCGCGTTCGATTCACAGCGCGAGACATAGTCACTGCCCCTATCTCGGCGTTGCCTGCAATTCACTGTAGCATCTGACCTAGTGAACACGCTCGTGCAATATTTAACCCGTTTCACCAAATTTAAATTGCTTGAATGGGAAACAAATAGAAATTTACTTTCAGGTCATGTATACTGTTGTGAAACTACACTGAACCGCCCCCCTCCCGTGGCGCAGTGCTCTAAACGCTGGCTTATGATCGTTCATCCGAGATGAGTCCGGGTTCGAATCCCGGTGATTCATGGGTGTTGTGTTTGTCTTACGGCACTGGCTTTTCCCCATTCCGTGGAACCAGTGGCCCTAAATTAAGGACAGGCCACTACTTATAGCCCATCGAGAGTTGCTTATGGTCGTTAAACCTTCAATTAAAAAAATACATAAAATAAAACACACTGAATCACCCCTATGGCGCAGTGATCTGAACGCTGGCTTCTGACCATTCGTCCAAGATGGGCTCGTGTTCAAGTTACGGATGAAGTTTGTGTGGTAAGGAAGTGGAGAGAGAGACATGACTCGTTCAAAAGGGGTCCGTGTTCGAATCCCGGTGAGGCATGGCTATTGTGTTTGTCTTACAGCGCTGGTTCTCTTCCTTCCCTGGAAACAGTGACCCAAAATTAGGGACGGGCGACTGCTTATAGCCCATTGAGTTGCTCACGGTGGTCGTTAAACCTCCAACCAAAAAAAAAAAAAAAAAAAAAAAAAAAGATCCAGTGACTGTGACGGCACTGGCTGTCTTCCTTCCCTGGAACTAGTAGCCCTAAATTTGAGACAGGTGACTGCGTATATCCCCTACGAGTTACTCACGGTGGTCATTAAACCTCGAAACATCCAAACTAACAGAAAAACTACATTGAGATGGCAGTTTATTAGGTGCACCTACCGTTGTCACAGAAATGGTTCATTCCAACACGCAAGACGATACGTGAATGCGGTTTGAATCATGCAGACGATCTCGTTTAGCATTGGTTAGTGTTCGATTGAGGGTCGGAATGGGCGAAACAGAAGCGACATTACGTCGAACCTATAAGCTCTGATTGGAAAGTGGGTAGAAAGATTGATATAGTAGCGAATACCAGACGGATAATTGGAGTTGACACAGCGGCGAACGCCATACTACGTCAATCCATGAAATGTACTGGAAACAAAATGTGTGGGTGGAGATGGGATGGAACAGACTACCTTATTTTTAACGGGACGTTCAGTATCCCGGGAGCGACGGCCAAACGTGCCTTTTGAGTCACGATGGTCTTTAGTGGTTCAGAACAGCCAGGCTGTAGTCGAACCCGCGACCAGTTGGCCGGAAGCCGGCTGCTCTAACCATTAGGCTGCCATTTCGGCAAACACTGATGTTACAAGTTTATGAAATTATACGGTAATGGCTTTAACATTTATTGTAAACAGACGCAATCTTATATATAAAACACAAAACGTCTATTTGTCTGAAGCAGCAAAAACTCTCGGAACGCCGTGCTGTGCAATCGTGAAATTTGCATAGTTTATTAATACTGGAATTTCTAGGTCAACGCAACTATTTTAAGTTATCTACGTTGTTCCGTCCGCGAGTTATGAATTAATTAATAAGCTAATCAATTAAGTCAGCGTCGTTTGCTACGTCATCGTTATCCTGTTCCAAATCTGAAAGCACGTGACTGCATTCATCGCCGCGGCACGTCCCAGGTTTGAGAACTTTGTATAAAAAATGCAAAAACGAACTTTGCGAAATCTTAACGAAACGGGCTAAAATTTTTATCATCATGAATTGGTAATAAGAGGAGTCCCTCAAAATTTCACCGGAATCCGATCAAAACTTTTTAAAGTAGGAATGGAATTTTTAATTCATCGGTAAACAGAAATATATACGCAGAAACGGTTAATAAAATTTTGACGGCTAATTAAAAAAGTTATCTACCGATTCAGGCGAAATTTGGAGGTCATGTTCCTATTAACGATTTATGGTGTTCATTAAAATTTCAGCCAGTTTCATAAAATATTCGCAAAGATATGGTTTTAACTTTTTTATTAACTTTCAGAGATTCGCCCCTCAAAAGACGTCTGAAACCGAAAGCACGTGATGCATTTAATCGTCGATAACAAATTGTTAACGAATTTTGTTCAGTCAGTGTTTTAATGCTTTGTCTCCTCTACGTGTGTTAAATAATTTGTAACGCCTTTGGTCCGTTTGATTCTTCACACAGCTGTATGTCGGAATGTCAAGAGCAAAGGACCCAACAAAATTATATATTGTCGCCGATGAAGGAGAAACCAAAAATGTTGTGTACGGCCAAGTGCTGAAATAATCACACTATGAATAAATAATTTGTGATGACCGAATTTGTGAAATCAGCTTTTTCTTTCTTGCAAGCATCAAATCCCCCCCCGGAGTTTTTCAGTGACATATAAGGGAATATGAAATTAATAAGCTTAAATCCCGGGCAAAGCCGGGTAGTAAAGCTAGTAGTTATGTAAAAACGTTTGTAGCAAAACCATTTATTGAAATTAATTTTTGTACATGATGAAATTTTAAATCAATGATTCACTAAATGGCTCAATAATTAAAATAACGCAGTTTCTCCTAAAATGCATGTTAGTGAAATCCGCTGCGTTGATATCTGAGGCTTGGTGAGTTTAGCGAAGCTTTGTTTCTTGTAAGGAATAAAAAATACTTGTTTTATGATTGGATGTTACCGTTCTTGTTATATCACAACTTACACTGCTTGAGGAAAAACTGATACACACGCGTATATGAATTTAAGGAATTGTCCTGAAGTATTATCTTTTATGTATGTAGTATGGTAACTCGTTTTCAAATGTACATGCACAGATATCAGCTTTCAGTTACAAATCAGCATTAAGCGTTCTTCAAAACTCGGTTATTAATAGTGCAGTAGTGTATTACGTCTTTGTTTTTTTTTTCTAATTTCTGTTGATTCCGGCTATTGGGTGACTGGTTAATCGAAGCAGCGTTTATTTGGGACAATTCTTGAAGAGTATCCCGATTTTGGGATACAGCTTCGCATAATTCAGGCCGCTTCTTTATTGGACCAGAGTGTTAATAGTCCCGACGTGTCCCATTTAACTGGAATTTACTATACATACTTATAACGTTCATCATTATTCATTTCTTCGCGTATGTATACATGCGATCAACCTTTGATCTCGAGAAGTGGTTTGCGTGTAATTTGTCTAGAAGTGACAAAATTATTTTTACTGAGACAGTGTTTTATTAGCATTTGTACTCTTTGCTAAGCTCCATTAAGAACTTTTGTGGGGCAGACCTAATAATTGCTGTATCCTTGACGTTGAATAGCATTCCTACACAATATGTTGCGTGGGCTAATTATATAAAATTTTGGGAAGAACGGGAGGTAGGCACGAAGCTAAACCTTTTCACGTTCCAACATTTGACCTTCACTGTGTCTGAGATTATTGTGCTTACATAAATGAATAAATAAAATGTCACGCTAAGTAATGAAAGCAGTTTGTATTTTTAATCGGTGTAAGCATTCTGAGAGAGAAGCGGAGGGCCTACCCAAATAACTGTTCAGGATTACCTTTGTTTGAGAATTTCACCTAAAATGTCATTTCGTATTTAAACGTCAAAGATGCTTTCCCATCGGAATTATTGGAAATTCACGTCTCTTCAAAAAGTACACTTACATCATGCACTTGTGCCATTAGTTCCGGATTACTGTGTTTCTTAAGCACTGTGTTTTTTCTTTTTTCAAAGGTTTAACGACCACTTTGAGCAACAAGCAGCCGCCCGTCCTTAATTTAGGGCCACTGGTTCCAGGAAAGGGAGAGAGCCAGTGCCGTAAGACAAACACAACATCCATGCCTCAAACCCGGACCCCTCAATTCGAACCCGGACCCCTTTCGGACGAATGATCATAAGCCATCGCTTAGACCACTGCGCCACCGGGGCGGCGCAGTGTGTTTCCGAATTACATTCGAATATACTACGTTTTTACGGTGCCTAAGTCAGTGATTGAAACTCGCTAATAAACTAAACAATAAATACAGTATATACGTGAAAATAGTCATGCGAGCCATTCCTTAAACGAGTGGAAAAATCATTTGACCAGTGTTGCATTGAGAGAGCTTTTTCGGGGGAGGGGGGGGGGTATTACAAATTTTTGTGGGGGCTGAATAATCACAGTTTTGTTATTTATATATACATTAACACATATAAAAATTTTAAATAGAGTATAAAAATTTTCTAATGCTCGTATATCGCAAATGCGAATTCCAAGAAATCTATACATCATCATCATTGTCAACCATTATCAGTCCACTGCTGGACGAAGGTCTCCCCAAGTTTCCTCCACAACGGTCTTTC
Organism: Macrothele yani; assembly: GCA_039090855.1. Taxonomy (NCBI): domain Eukaryota; kingdom Metazoa; phylum Arthropoda; class Arachnida; order Araneae; family Macrothelidae; genus Macrothele; species Macrothele yani. The sequence goes on from CM076993.1 coordinate 95,924,310, forward strand.
TTGTGCCAGTCTCCTCCATGTCACTCCCGCATACTTACGAATTTCATCCACCCATCTCCCATGTGGTCTTTTCCTGTCCCTTGGAATCCAATCTAAAATTTCGGCTGTCCATCGATGGTCTGTCCTTCTGGCAGTATGTCCAGCCCATTGCCATTTCAGGGATACAAATGATTAAAAATGTAGAAATGTTATACCTTTGCTTTAATTCAGTAACGCACCACGGATTTCACCACGGGGTGGTGTAAAATATTGAGGATGCCAGTAAGATAACGCTATACCGCAGACCCCCCCAAATAAAACATTAGGAGTGGTAAACATGTGCCTTACTACAAGCGTGTTTTTGATTATTAAGGAATCATTACAGTGTTGCCATTTGGTTTCAGCCCCTTTAGATTATTTAGATTAGCAAATAGTAAAAACAAAACAGAAAAAACCACTAACTAACCGTTTGTGTGTGTGTGTGTGTGGATGACAGTTTGAGGTGCCTTGATTATTTTTTTTTTGTGTGTGTCAGAGCGTAAAGCACTCATCGCCATGGAAAAAAAACACTTTTTTATGGGAACAATTTCTCATAATTTGCTATTGTTAAAAATTAGTTAGCAAATATTTTGTTGTATTAGAAGCACCAGCATCACGTTAGCTACACTCAGGCTACACCGTATACATGTAAAGTCGGCATCTAGAAGACTGAAATAAAGCTGAATGCCAGCTTCCAAAATATGTGATGTATTGCAGTGCAAATATCTCTACTCTGTGGAATTGGGTTTTTATTGCGGCAGTAGTCTGTGTTGTCAATGCTTGAAAAATTGCCCCTTCAGCGAGGACTGTTTAAGGTTTTGTTGAAGGATGATAGAAATTTCAAATTGAAGTCCATGTGGATGTTGTTTTTTTATTTTTACAATATTTATTTTCTTTCATTTTGTTTCTCCAAATATACAGCTATAAACTCTACTGGTTAGCGGAATTTGTCATTTTCATGTAGGACTTCCGTCCACAGGGAGTAGAGTTTAGGTCCCAGCCACCTACAGCGAGATCAAAAGGCAGGACACAGAAACGGAAGGAATGAGAGCAAGTCTAGCGACTTTTGACAGAACAGTTTGTAGTGAGATTAGAGTACAGTAGATGGCGCCACCGTACAAGTACGATATAGATACATAGATGGGTGAGAGAATTTCAGGGAGGACATAGGAAAGGGTACCCATTTAACCAGTGGGTCCAGCCTGGGGGCCGTCACTTTACGTGCTCGTCCGATACACGGCGGATATTCAGCGATTGTTAGTAAATCACACCATCTCTGAAAGATCAGCCCAGGCTTGAACATGGGGATCCAGCATCGATAGTCTGAAACACTAACCACTAAGCCATCCGCGGCCTACAGCTATAAACGAAAACACTTAGATTAAATATAAGGGGAGATCGTCCAAAGACCTACTGGGGGGTGTCCATGGATTTTTGGGGGAAGGGCTAAGCACACCTGAAAAGATGCCTGAATACATCACTGCATTTGTCCCCTGTGGGTCAAATAATTTTCTGGTTTCCTAAGATTGTAGAAGGGCAGAGCGCCGACTTACGAAGAGAAGGAAAGGTAGGGAAAGGGACCTTTTGATTCAAAAGATCACGACACAGACAGAAAAAAGCACTAGTACTTAATTTGGTGCTGCTTTATTAATGTAAATGCAATAAAGTTGCATAAAATGTGTAGGTGCGTTGTGCAGTTTCAAGTCGGGTGGTGTATATTTTAAACTAATTTTTAGCATGAAGGCAGGCAGGGCGCCGTGGCATTTCTTCATGCTGCGGGTTCGGCGTTACTGTGCTCCTTATTAATGTTCAAAGGCATTAAAATGCCATTCAGCAACTTTCTCTAGTCATGACTTTTCCAACCTTTTTAGGTTAAAAATTATGGAAATGGAGTTAAAATATATCTACGTGTAGCCCTACATGGCATGGTTTCTTTCGCCTGTCAACTAAGACGGTGAAGGAAGTTTGGATAGAAAGCAATATCTCCCCTCCCTCCCAGACTTCTTTTCCGCCTACACGACAGATTCACAGAATGCTCGTGTCGAACATCTCCCACATACTGCCGCGCCCTGAGGGAGAAACACTTGCTTTCGTCTTCTCTCGGGCGTGACGTAACCTGCGTACCGCCCTTCCTTCGAACTCTTGTAAGTAGTCAGCCAACTCTTGACTGCGATTTATCGTGAACTACTCGTGAAGAAGGGAGAGAAATAGCTGAGAACGACAGTTTTTGATGTTCCATTAATTTACGATTAGGCTTAGAAGATTAAAAAAGGAAAGAGTAATAAAAAATAAAACTAGCTCGAAAGTGGATCGACTTCTGATGCTGTTCCACACGCAATAGTATTAACATCTCGAAATATCAAAGCATTATTTCTTTTGCAACTTTGTAGAAAAATAGATTAAAAAGTATTTTCCAATATTTTTTTGTCACTTTTGAAAGTACGAATAAATTGTTTCCCCGATAACGAGTGACATGACATTTGTTGTTAGCGGCGTTCCGGAGAGTTAAGGGGGGGGGGGGGGATTCTTGTGATCGTAGAATGTCAGATCAACACATTTAGACTTTCTGTAATGCAGGCCCGTAGCCAGACAAGCAAGTTGGAAGAGACGGCTGATAATTAAGATCGGGTGAAGGATGTAAAGTGGTCGGGCAAAAGATGTGAAAGAGGTCTGGCACTAACTATACTGTTGTGCGAGTCGCTAGTACAGGCAAAAGGAAACACAGGTCGGGCGGGCCCTGCCCTGTCTACGGCCGTGCTGTAATGACAAAATATGTCAAATAGTAAAAATGTTTGCAGAGGTGTAGCACCCGTGTCGCACCGTGGACTTCAAATCATGGTCCTCCGAGTAACACTTGAAGATCAGGCAGCACCAGTGGCGAACTCAGTGGGAGTGGCCCAAGATCCCGGGCCCTTTTTATGAAGCATCACTTGGTCCTTCGTTCTTTGTTACTCGCTGCTTATTTTAAAATATATTTGTACGTGTTTTTAAATAATATTTTTACGAATAATTGGGAACAGAAACATACTTTAATACGGCCGAGATAATTGCTTCCTAATAATTTGAAAGATGTTTTCTCCGGGGTATTTTTATTTGCATCTTCAATATTTTGGGCCATCCCCATGAAGAAATCCTGGGGGGCACTGCACCACTGAGCAGCACATTGCACAATTATGCAGTGCACATATGTTGACCACACTGTGTATGGAAAAATATAAATTGAAGGAAAAAGTGAAATGTTGATTCATTGTGTTTAAATGAATGAGTAGCTAAGGCTAAAATAGTATGATGGAAATCTATTGTACTTATATGTCTGTGTTTTAAGTTAAAGAATTCATCAGATGTATCTGCATGCCTTCAAGAATTTTTTTTTTTTTTTTAAGTGAAATAGGGCTGAGTTTTTGGATGGAAAATATTTGCAATTATGAAGTGAAGTTCAGTTTTGGAAAAAAAATTGCAATTATGAAGTGAAGTTCACTATTGGAAAAAAATTGCAATTATGAAGTGAAGTTCAGTATTTTTTCATAATTATGAGATTTTTGTGGTCCCAGAATATGAGTCCAATGCATCAGATGTTCTGTAACAAAATATATTCGTTAATAAAAATGTTGGCAAAAATTTGTTTTTAAATGTGAAATGTATATAAATTATGTGCATGTGCTATGGGATCTGTGGCTGCAAATGAAAAGAAGTTGCATGCCCAAGTAGTAGTGATTTATTTAGGCAAGTAAATCAAATGCATGTTGCAAGCTACTTACTGTGCAGACAGAATGAAGTTATTTTGACTTTTCTCAGGAATTTTTAATTAATGACCGTAGAAATAAATACATGCAAAAAAACATATTTGATTCACAGATTTTGTTCTACACCCTCCCTCACTTAAATTGCAGTTTTCCTTAATACTATTGTTCATTTAAGTGTGTGTGTGTTGGGGGGGGGCAGCCCCTGGCCCAGCATTTTCAAGGGCTCCTAGAATTATACAGAATGCTTGAAGAATTGACAGGGTTCTACAGTTTCATTTTTTTGTGCATATAGCGCAGCAAAAACTATAAGAAACTGTTTTGTGACAAAAAAATTCTATTTCTCTCCCCTTTTGTAGAAAGAGTCAGCAAAAAGTATAGTCGCCCCCAATCTATCCTCAAATCTTTCAAAAGCATTACAGATGTGTTGTATGCATCTGTAATTGGGGGAAATTTTCATACATCAAGAATTCGTTTGAATCATGATATTTAGTTAATATTGTTTTGTTCACTAATAAATGCAACTGGCTGAACGGGGGGGGGGGGTTGTAAAGCAGAACTGAACTGGTGTCCATTTTTTAACCATACATTTTTACCTTTTTTCGCTAACACTGATTTGACCATGAACCATGGTCTACACACTTCAATATGGCGGGAATATTTCTATGACTTTCTCATCATATTTTTGGGAATGTTTTCGCTTGGGCATTTTTATTCGGCCACCCACAGCCAAATTCCTAAATGTTCTACTAATACTGGAGACCCAAAATACTGCCCAGCCCCGGGTATCCTGTCTCCTTAAATGGGCTCTGCTATTGTTGAATACATTTACCTTTAGGTTCATAATAGGAAAGTTTCCACAAATTTGTAATATTGCCATTGAGCACAATATGTATATTTGATACAACAAACAGTCAGATGAGTATAATAAAATGCACACACACACACACACACACACAAATTAAAAAAATCAGGTTGTCTTTTATGTGCCAACATTAAATAGTGGTATTGAAGAGGGGAGGGGTTGATGTGAGCTAGAAGATTCATATAAACTATTATACTAAACAAATGCTTTCTGTATTCATTCATTTGCACATTTGTATCTTACATTGCCACAGTTTTCTGCATAACAGATGTTTTTCTCTTTCCTAAAACTTCATGATTGATGTGAGCACAGAATTTAGTTACCATTTTCTCTGTTTCAAAGAAAAGCATTATTTAGTCAAAACTTTTAAGCTCTGAATGAAATACAATGCAACTTAACTAAATTTTAATGTCTTTTAATTTGTGAATGCTTTGATGGTGAAACCTGTTGCTCTTAGCACATTCATGCAACTTTTTTTTTCTTTTCTTTGCTTTTGTGTGTGTGTATTAACCTCATCAATACAGTTTGCTGTATGTTACGTTGAGACAACAGTCAGATATATTGTCTATGATATATTCCAGTTTTAATCTCCCATGTTAATGAATCAATCATTTTTCTAAAACCATTAATATCCTTAATAGACAGATTTTTGTTGAAAGGTATGTCCCATCACTCTGTCCTAGTAAAATATACAGGGTTTTTTAAAATTACTTTCAGTTCTGTCTATTTATATGTTATCAAAATAGTGGGTTGCATCACAGTTTGTTGAGTTGATTATTGTACAAGTTTTACGTAAGGCACATTTAGCACAAGCCATAAATTATGACCATTTGAGATTTGCAGGATGAATAAAAATCACTTCTGCTTTATTCAGAGTAAACAAGAGATCTGATCAAAAAGCATCTATCCGCATTTCCCGTCCTCCTAAACTCAACAGAGCACTGCAGTCAGTGGCAGGGATACCTTGGACTTGAGTGCGCATATGTGAATTTTTCCCATGCTGACTGGCCTCTTTGGTGCTAGAAGTAAAAGTTTTGACATTGTGCCCTCCATGCCAGTTGAATTCTTGTCTTGTGCTGCAAGAACCGAGTAGGTTGAGCAGAGAATCTACATCGAATTTTGCCACAACCTCAGCCACACATTAGCTGTAACAGTTCAAATGATTAACCCAATCATTCCAGTAATGAAGAGTACAGGGTCTCCAAAGCCAAAAAAGATGTGGGAGGTCCACAGCAAAGTTGAAGTCATGCTGACAATAATTTTTTTACCATTAAGGCATGGTTCATCATGAATATGCTCCAGAAAGATAAACTGTAAACAGGGAGTTCTACCAGGCAGTTCTCCATCACCTATGTGGTGGGAGAAACCTGCATTGTGGCAGCAAGGTGACTAGCAAATGCATCATGATAATGCCCCCATACATCCGTCTCACCTCTTTATGGCCAAATACTGGATCTCACAAGTGTGGCAAGCCCCATACGTACTCTCCAGACGTGGCTTCTTGCGATTTCTGGCTGCTTCTGAGGTTGACAATGCATTTCTAGGGGTGAAAATTTGAAGACCCAGAGGAGATCAAGAAAAACATGACACAGCATCTATTAGCAATCCCTAAAAGTGACTTTAAAAAATGTTATTATCAACGGACAGACCTCTGGCACAAGTGTGTTGTGGCAGAAGGTGCCTAATTTTGAAGGGGACATAGACAACAATACAATGGGTTTTTAGGTTCTTTTTCCCTGTCCTAGGTTAGATACTATGTGATCAAACCTTGTGTTTATAAAAATGTAGTAGTTGGTGAAAAGCTCAACATCATTTTAATATTTGGGAAGATTTGAAGACACACACAGAAAAAAAAAATATGATAATTAGTCAATGAAGTCTTCATGACTTATTATCATAATTTCTAAGGTGTCTTTTCTAAGTAGTTTCGTCTTCCACCCTCTAGTTTTTTAAGAAAAAAATGTTTCTTGGCAGTTTCACAGTATGTTTCTTTTAATCTGGATACTGCTTTAGAAATATTTTTCAAATTTTCTCTTATCTTTTCAGTAAAATAATGTGGGGTTAAATAAAAAAATGTGTACTGACATTTTTTTCAACATTTTGTATTGCTAATGTTTGAGAACATACAAAAGGAAAATTAATCTTTAAAATTTTCTTCCACTTCCACTTCTACACTTGCAGTCAATGGCATAGCGTGAATTCTACCCCCCCCCCCCGCAAAACATCTTTAAGGCACCTATGTAGGAAAAAAATCGACCCATTCTGAAGAAACTGAAGTGTCTGGTCACTACCGGATTCTAGATGACTGTGTCACGAGCGTATGAATCATTTTAACACTCATATAATTTATTTTTTTTTTTTTGTCTGTGGTTTTTACATTTTGTCTGCACTGACAATTGGAAATATCTGGTCCTACTTTGCAACCTCCCACCCAGTCACATACCCCTTCCTCTTTTTGTTTTTGGTCTTCTTCCACATGGTTCTCAAGGCAATACAAGCATCTGTGTGTAACACCTCTGCTGGGCGGTAGTAGTGAAGTCCATATGTTATTTATTAGAGTTTCGTGACACATGCGACTCTGGTCTTGCACAGCTATGATAACTAATCCTACCTTCATAGCTAAATCAGGGCAACAATGAACTTGAATACTGTGCCATAGAGACTGTCTCTAAGATAGATAATAGCCTCACTGCCTAGTTCCTAGTACAAAATTGAAAATATTTCTTTTTTTCTCAGGCAATTTGAATTCAAGCAAAATTGTTATTTTCATGTCAAGAGTGGGGAAAATATTTAAAATGTTTGACAAAAAAAAAAAAAAAAACATGGACTCCAGGGCCCCTAAAATGGAGGGGGGCACAGTTGCACCCTCTGCAAGAGCTACAACACACCACTACTTGCAGTAGTATGTATATCATCCTAAACATTTTGCCTCATGGTTATATCTGTTTTTGAGGAATAATTTAGCTTGTAGTTTATGTGGTTTTATTGCTAGGTCATCAACAAGTTCAGCACACACGCTGATGAGCCATTGCATTATGACCACCCCCTAGCCTAGAGAAATGAGTGCATGAGCGCTCCTGGTGACGAAATGGTGGTGCAGGTGAAGTTCACAAAGCAGTATATATATACAACTCGAGGACCGCCTTTTGGTTAGTAGAGTGTTTGGAGTCAGAATGGGAAAAGCTGTCCATTTATTGGAGTTTGATAAGGGACAAATCGTGATGGCATGACGCCTCGGAACTACGATCTAGGAAACGGCACAGCTTGTGGATTGTTCATGTGCCACTGTAGTGAGTGCATATCAAAAGTGGTGCACAGATGGCCAAACAATGAAACGTTGTCCAGCAGTGTGTCATCCGCAACTCGTTGATGCTAGAGGGGAGCAGTGAGTGTGGCGCATTGTTCACAGCGACCCCAGGGTCACAGTGTGACAAATCACCTGCAGGTACAACAGTGGTGATCAGGGCAATGTGTCACAGCACACAGTTCATCGCAGCCTTCTGCATATGGGCCTGCGTAGCGGAAGACCCAGCTGGGTGTCCATGCTCACTTCAGGTCATCGCCAACAACACATTAAATCGGCCCAAGATGATTGAGATTGAACCATTAATGATTGGAAGGAAGTGGCCTGGTCAGATGAATCAAGATTCCTGGTGTATCACATAGATGGCTGAGTGCAGCTACAGTGATTATTAATGGAGGCTATGGCACCTGGATGCACTGTTGGGCAGAAAAAGGCTGGTAGGAGCAGTGTTTTCTTTGGACACTTTAAGCCCCATCATCTTAATAGCAGTTGTCAGGTATCTGAACATCATTGCAGACCAGGTTCACTCATTTATGGCAACTGTGTTCCGTGCTGGTGATGGCCATTACCAACAGGATAACGTGCCATGCCACACTGCCAGAATCGTCAAGGAGTGGTTCGAGGAACATGTTGGTGACTTTCTGTTAATGCCCTGGCCTCCAAAATCACCTGACGTGAACCCAATGGAACATTTGTGGTTCAACTTGGAAAAGCGGGTGCACGCTAAATCACCACTACCCCAAAATGTATGCGAACTGGAGGACCTGCTGTTGGAATTATGGTACCAGATACCCCAGGATACCTATCGCTACCTCATCGAATCGATGCCTCATGGTGTGGCTGCCGTTTTATGGGCTAAAGGTTGTCCTACAGCTTATTAGGTCAGTGGTCATAATGTAATGGCTCATTGATATATGTTGTGCAGTAGTTATAAGTTGTGGTATTTTCCACAGCAAACACGTTGAAGATTTTCTTTCATTTGTCATTCGCTTTTGTTCAAAACAGGGAAACATACACATGTGTATCAAATAGCACAAATGCCAGGAAAGATTTCTTGATTCACCATTATGCATATCTGATTAATGCAGGCTGTAAGGGATTTTCCTCCATACTTGTTTGTGCACTTATTAAACTTCCTCCCCGCCCCCATTAATTTATATGCAAATGCATTATGGTTACATTGATTTTTTTTTGTTTTGCTACACATAAAAACATACCCAAAGGAATAATTTTGTCTTCATACTGTTTTACCGAGTATATTATGATAACTATGTGTTGCAGAGCTGCTGAATGTCTATATATCATTAGCATACGTGCCAAATTTTATGGTTTACCCGTAAAATTTACAGAAATTGTACTTGTTTTATGGTTATTCTACAGATTTTTTTTTCAAATAGATTAGGCACACACACACACACACACACACACACACACACACACACACACACACACACACACACACACACACACACACACACAGTTTTTCGAAGAGAGAATAATTATCCCAAGGGACTATGATATCTGATTTCCCTGATCATAATTTTATCCGAACCTCTCTGAACTCATCCAATTTGAAGAGAGATGGAAATAAACTTTGTAAGATTAAAATTGGCACTAACTAGAAAAAAACAACAGAAAATTGCTTTTTTAAAGATATTTTAGCATTCTGACACAAAAATTTAAATTCAAAACCACTTGAAGCTTTAAAATAAAGTCACACAATGCTGTATATCTCTTATAGCCATAATTTCACAGTTACAAATGCATTTTTCCCATATATGTAAGCTTAAGATTGTATACTAATGACTTAATTATGTTTCGACTGCATTTTAATCGTTATAAACGAGAAATAATGCCAAACATTTTACTTTTTACTTGTACAGCATATGAAATCGTTATACCATTCACATAATGAATCGGTTTTTAATCGATATACTCAATGCAATTTATCAGTATGTTCTATATGTTAGTCAGTCTGACATATCAATTAAACGTTCACTGAACTTTTTTTACGGATTTCAATTCTTGAAAGTTGGCAGATATGCATTAGTAAATCTATTTTGTTGTATTTCATTTCTTGTCAGGAAAAAACTAGGGCTGAAATTTATGTTGTTGTGTTTTATCTTTTCAGATCTCAGATATTATTACTCACCAGACAGATGAGAGAATTACAGCCAAAGAAGCTTTGTTGCGGTGGGCACAGAGAACAACAGACAGGTATCCAGGCGTCAAAGTAGCTGACTTCACCTCAAGTTGGAGAGATGGGCTTGCATTTAATGCTATAATTCATAGGAATAGGTGAGTTATCTTATGATTTCATTAGGAGCCAAGTTATTGGTGTACTAAAGGAGAGATAATTAAAATTAAACATTTTTCACTACAATCTCTCACCACACATATATTTATTTATCATATACTATGAGACCAGGAAGTTCTAGCAGTGGTGCAGGCAGGAGTAGACCCAACAGGTCTGGACCCCAGCTAGAGATTTTTTTAACCTAATTCCCACAGGCTTTGCTAAAATATTATGATAGTGACAAATTGAGAATTTTTTTTTATGTTGATTAAGTCTAACAGCCCCATTTTCTTGTGTAGGCAACAGCTTCCTAAGAGAGGGAGAGACAGAAAAATGAAAAACTAACTCTACACTGAATTTTCTTTTTGATTTCAATCTTTTGTCAACTGTTGTGTCACTTCTTGAAACCCTGACCGAATGAACAAATAACACACTTTTTTGCAAGTTCTCAATTTACACTCTGCCGCCTCGGTGGCGCAGTGGTCTAAGCAATGGCCTCTGATCATTCGTCCGAACGGGGTCTGGGTTAGAATCCCGGTCAGGCATGGATGTTGTGTTTGTCTTACGGCACTGGCTCTCTCCCTTCCCTGGAACCAGTGACCCTAAATTAGGGACGGGCGACTGCTTATAGCCCATTGAGTTGCTCACGGTAGTCGTTAAAAATCCAATCCAATCAATTCACACTCTGTAAGTTTTATGGAATGTATATTCCAGGGTACTCATCTACCTTCTTTGTGGAGGAAGCACTCAGCGCTCTCTCTTGTTTCCCTCCCTGGAGATACAATCTTGATTTCAGCTAGTTAGTAAGTACCCTGTCACCTTCAGCAGAAATCTTGAATGCACTGCTAAGTTCTAGCATTCCTGTGTTGAATTTATTATCTGACTATTTTTGGGTTATGAATTCTTTGCAACATCGCATGCTGTTGTGCTTATAAATTTCCATTAAGTGAACCATAAGTGGAAGATGAATTCGCAGCCACGTCGTAATCTGGTGGGCAATAATGCCATACATGACAGCAACAAGGACATCTATGAATCTGATAAAAAATTAAGCTTCTGTATGAATATTGTTAAGGTTTAAGATATTTCTATGTGAATGTGACATTGATCAAAATGCCTCAATCCACTGGGATTTTTTCCAGAATCTTTAGGTGGAGTGACCAACTGGAACTGTGAGTTGTATTTCAATGATTTTCAAGGCTTAAAGGAAGATACTGGACTCAAGCGTAGGTTATGGTGTCCCTGTTATACTTGAGAAGGCTGGTCCATCACAGAAATGGCCCAATTATAATAAGCAGTGCATGTAAAAGAGATCTTGGCAAAATCAGTGTGTGAGATTGCTATATAGAAAACTACAGAGGGCATCCTGAAAGTAATGCTTCGTCCCTCATAAGATTTTTATTTGTAGCAGCAAAAATGTGAAACTTGGTGGCAAAATACTTGGACATATTGTTAATAATGTTAGCCTATTCAAAGTATTGTCCATAACTTTCTATACATTTCCGCCATCTTTGAACCCACTGGTAAAATCCATTTTGGAAAAATTTCTGAGGTTGTCGCTTCACCCGCGAGTTCACGGCCAGTTTAGCATCTGTCACATCATCGAAACATTCCCCACAAAGGGTATTTTTCAAAGGGGCAAACAGGAAAAAGTCTGAGGAAGCCAAATCAGGGCTGTAGGGGATTTGAGGCAGTGATGTAGTTCTAAATAAAAAAGTGCCTTAGCGGTGGACGAACTAGGAAAAAAATATCCTCAAAATTTTCAAAATTTGATTCGTTGTTTATAATATTTATTATTATTTTTAATTTTCATTACTAATTGCCTATACCAATTTATTAGAACTGCTTAAAACTGTGTAGCCTGAGCAATTTTAAATAACAGGAAGAATGTAACGTGAGAGACATATGCTAAGATTATAAAATCTTTGTTCAAATGCGGCTCTGTGGCGTCCTACACGATTTTAAATATGTATTGGGAATATTTGTGACCTAACAGAGTAACATCAATTCAATATGACTAATGCGCCATTTCTACTAAGATTATGTGGCACATGTGGAAGATTTTTGTATTGCCTGTAAGGAGTCAAAGAGAGCTCAGGGAATTATTTTTATTGAAGTCGACACCAGTGGTAAGTTGTTTCATACAAATGCCCATCACTACCGTTTTCTCTCTAAGCACTGCAATCTTAACCCAACGGAGCAACCGTCTCCTACAAATTTATTTTGGCAGTCTAGACAAAGGAGTTCCCATTCTCTTTATGATAGAATCTTATGATTTGTGAGACACCCTATTGCATAATCCAGCTATGTAGATCAAACTGCCCAATATTTTTGGTTTGCCTGTTTCTATGCTTTACAACTACCATGGGCAACTCGTATGGCTATAAGCAGTCGCCGGTCCCTAATTTCGGGTCACTTGCTCCAGGGAAGAGACAGATCCAGCAGCTTTGTGGCCATGCATATCACCCATGACAAACCCAGGGTTGAGTCTCAGCTTGGAAGAATGGTTAGAAGCCTGTGCCTCAGACCCCTCTACCACTGGGGCAGCCATTTCTGTAGTATGAACATTCGGTTAAAATACGAGTATGTTTGCATACAGAACTCTGTTGTCCCTGTTTTTGCATACATGTTCATTTAAAAAAGTTCCCCACGAAAAGTGCCTTAGCGCCACTAAGGCGCGCTAAGCCTCTTGGTGCCTTAGCGCTCCTTAGCGTGCTAAGCCTCTTCTACATTACTGATTTGAGGCATCACTGTCCACCCCATTTTAGCAATAGCCTTTGAAGTCAGCATTGAGGTGTGGGTACGTGCTTTATCATGGTGTAAAGCAATGCTATGAAGTGGAATGTCATATCTTTTCCTTCTGTCTTTTTCTTCATGTCTTTTTCTTCTTCTACATTACTGATTTGAGGCATCACTGTCCACCCCATTTTAGCAATAGCCTTTGAAGTCAGCATTGAGGTGTGGGTACGTGCTTTATCATGGTGTAAAGCAATGCTATGAAGTGGAATGTCATGTCTTTTCCTGCTGTCTTTTTCTTCATGTCTTTTTCTTCTTCTACATTACTGATTTGAGGCATCACTGTCCACCCCATTTTAGCAATAGCCTTTGAAGTCAGCATTGAGGTGTGGGTACGTGCTTTATCATGGTGTAAAGCAATGCTATGAAGTGGAATGTCATGTCTTTTCCTGCTGTCTTTTTCTTCATGTCTTTTTCTTCTTCTACATTACTGATTTGAGGCATCACTGTCCACCCCATTTTAGCAATAGCCTTTGAAGTCAGCATTGAGGTGTGGGTACGTGCTTTATCATGGTGTAAAGCAATGCTATGAAGTGGAATGTCATGTCTTTTCCTTCTGATAGCTTTCTTTAGCTTCTTCAATGTCTACACACAGTGAGCACTGTTTATTGTTGCACTACGTTCAAGAAAATCATTGAAAATGACACCACATTTGTGCCAGAAAATTGTCACCATCACTTTTCGTGCTGAACGAATTGTTTCACCTTTTTCTGTCAAGGTGAAGATGTACGGTGGCATTCCATTGACGCACATTTTGTTCCTGGGTCATGAAAGAACAACCAGGTTTCATGCCCCATTACAACATTAGAGAAAAACACCTCACCCTCCCTCTCATGACAGTTAAGAGGTTCTGGCACATGCCCACCCTTTGATCACATTGTTCACAGGTTAGGTTTCTTGGGATCCACTTTGAATAAATTTTTCCATAGCCTAGATTTCTAATGAATGTTTCCATTGCACTATGACCACAATGAGCTGCACCACACAACTCCTGGAAGGTGACACGACAATCAGCTGTGATGAGGTCTTTCACTCGTTGCCCGTTGGCATCTGTCACTGCAGTTGAGGGTCTTCCACTCTGTTGTTTGCCCAACACGGAACTTTCTCCCTCTCAAAACCTCTTCATCCATCTTCAGACATAACTGATATCGATTGTGGCAGCTCCATACACCGCCAGTAGTCTTGTTTGGATTTCTGGAGCCTCACATCCCTCTTTCTCCAGGAATTCATTTATGACTCGCTGCTTTTCTGTTATTCATGATCTTTATTTCCAATTCTGAAAAAAATAAAAAAATAAAAAAAATCCCACGTTGGTAACATATAGTGATGTCAGTGTAGTTTCATTAAAATCACTTCACAATTTCAAAAGCTATTAAGGAGATTAAGGAGGAGGCATTACTTTCAGGATACCCCTTGCATAAAAATAAATGGCATGAGGTGGTTAAAGAAATTATTAAATGTGCTTGTGTTTAATAAGTGTAGCTGAAAAGAAAGGATTTTTGATGGATGAATGGACTGCTGAGTGTCTGGATAATGAAGCAGGTCAAGCTGATGTAGCTGTGGTTTTGAGTAAAAAAAATGAATAATTTGGTTCACTATAGTTGCATAAGTAAGAGAATTTTGTGGGTGTACTCTTGAAAATGAAAGAATAGTAATTGTAGTAGTTTATGCCTTTTTTGATTATGGACCTTGTGGTAGGAAGAATGATTTGTGGAATGAATTAAGAGTTGTTTTGAGTCAGTTTAGTGCTAGAGGACAAGTTATTATGACTGTGGATTTCAATGTTAGAGTAGGTACTCAGGATGATATATGTGACAGTGTTTTAGGAAAGTTTAATCGTCCTAGTGTAAATGCTAATGGTGAAAGATAAATAGAATTTTTAACGGGTAATGGATTCTGTGTATGTAACATATTTTTCAAGCTCAAGTATATGTATGGAAGATTCGTACTTTTAGGCAGAAAATTGTAACAGTTTCTGTTGTTTGTGATCCCACAGTATCTAAAACATTTAATTGTTGACATTTATGCAGGTATTGGGTTTGATCATTACCTTTTAGTGTCAGGAGTAAGTTGAATGTTGGTTAGAGAAAGAGGAACAGAAAGATATGTATAATGAAAAGAACAAAGTTTGAAAAACATCAGCATTACTTTAAATTGCTCAGTAAACTGAATCAGTTGAATGCATGCGAGACTGACCTGAAAAAGAAGTACGCATATCTTAAAAACTGTGTTGTCACTGTTGTTGAATAGGTTTATGGTTAAAAGAATTCTTGAAATCGTCATCACATGCATAAGTTAAGTTGAAAATTTATGAAGGTTTATGGTGCTGCAACAGTTAGTAGCACTCAAGATTTGGTTCATTATAGTTGAAACAGGGAGATTGAAGAAGCTCTAAAAGAGGAAAAGAAAAGTGTATGTGGTGTGGTTGCACAGTGGAGTTATTGTGGATAAATTTCATGGTAAAAACCATGAAGCAGTAAAAGTGGTTCTCACCAAAGTAAAGCAAAGTGTATGAAAGATAAGCTGGATAAAGAATGACAAGCTCTTTGAAAAAAACAAAACAAAATATAAACTGCAAGCTATTCTGGAAATACATGAGAGTTACGAAGAACAGAGTAAATAAAGATCCAAATTGTGTCAGAAATAGGTTTTATCAAGTGACCTTGGAGCCTTATGAGTAAAGCCGGAAGTTGAGGCAAAATGCCTTAAAATGCTTTTTTTTTTGCCTTTTTGGCTCATATTTGAATAAAATGCCTTTTTATGTTTTTAATGCCTTTTTTTTGCCTATACTCAACAAATGCACTATTAAAAAATGATTTCTTCTTTAGAATGCGATAAAATCAAAGTTTTGATAACAATCTAGCATGCAGTATGTAGTGTTTCCGGGTAAACACGTAATTTTTTTTAAGTTATTAATTTCTTTTAAAAACTCTTTTTTATGGTATAGGTGTACAAACCATAAGGTAGGTGACATTTTGTCTAAAACGAAATCACAGTCGGCAATCATCTGAAAGTAAACACGAGCACAATCGGTACACTCAAAACGAGGTGCTCCAATTTAAGCAGCGGTGGCAGACGCATGCGCAGAGTCTGCGATGGTTGGCATCTCATTTTATGTTTTGCTCTCCCTAGAATCCCTAGATGATAGTTTCTGCGCATGGCGGAAGTAGCCGAATCTGGTCAGATAATATTGTAACCAATCAAGCAAGAGTGAAAGCCAAGAATGCACGTACACACATAAGACCTTGAACGTAAGTGCAAAACAAGGGAGGAAGATTCTGTTAGTTCGCTACCCCTAATACACTGGCGGAAAGTGAAAAAAGAACACCAAGAAGGAATTGGAGGACGATCACGAAATTTACATATGTTAATGGGGTCGAGTTTATGTAGGTGTGATGTTAATTTCGGAACCAACCGGTGAGCGCTTACGCCACAGCATGGCATAATATGCAAATTATCGTCGGTGGTATTTAAGGAGTATGGCGAAGTGAATGTAATCAGTCGTCGGTATACGGACACGTGCGAAGACCCTGAAGAAGCTGCAATTCCTGGACATGAAAGACGTGTACGATTTCAGCAGTCATCGTACTTTGAGCGAGGTCATCTAGTCAGACTCCGCGAGGCCTGGTGGTCTTATCGTC
Source organism: Macrothele yani (assembly GCA_039090855.1). NCBI lineage: Eukaryota > Metazoa > Arthropoda > Arachnida > Araneae > Macrothelidae > Macrothele > Macrothele yani. Next base: position 95,940,970 of record CM076993.1, read on the forward strand.
GTATTGCGGAGCAAATGGGACGGGAAGTATCGGTGGTGGTACGATGGTGGCGTAGATGGTCAGAGGAACATTCCCACACGAGAAGACGTGGAACCGGGAGTCACAGACTGACTGATGAGTGGACCGATCAACGCATAAGACGAGCGGCGTTGTCAAGCAGAACATCCACTGCAACGCAAATCCGAGCTTCCATTGCACCTGAGGTGACTGTGCGAACAATCCGCAACCGTCTACTGGATGCAGGACTACGTGCATGTGTGCCTCTGGCATGTGTACCTCTGACTCCAGCCCACCGTCAGGAACGGCTGCAGTGGTGTCGCCAACATCTGCACTGGAGAACGCAATGCCGATTTGTCGTATTCAGCGATGAAAGCATATTCTGCTTGGGAGCCTCCGATGGCCGTATGCATGTTCGCAGATGCACAGGGGAGCATCTCCACCCTTCTTGCATCCGCCATCGACACGCAGGGCCTACACCTGGTCTCCTGGTGTGGGGAGCGATCAGCTATCAGTCCCGTACACAACTAGTGTTTGTACCGGGTACGTAAAACAGCAACATCATTCAGCCCGTTGTTGTGCCATTTGTAAGGCCGGTCCATCGTGGTGTTTTCCAGCAAGATAACGCATGCCCACACACGGCACGTGCAACGCAACATGCACTTCAGGGTGTGAGACAACTTCCATGGCCTGCACGTTCAGCGGATTTGTCCCCCATTGAGCATGTGTGGGATTTTATGTGATGACTTATCTGGTCTCCATGGCCAGCCACGACCGTCCTCAATTTACGCGTCCAGGTTGAGGATGCTTGGAACGCAATACCCCAAACTTACATCCAACATCTGTACGGCAGACTCCATGCCACAATTGCACAGTGTGACGCAGTTCATGGCGGTTCAACCTCGTACTAACCATGTTACATGGAAATGTTATTTTTCAGTTTACCAGCAAATACAGCTGTATTTTGCCATAATGTTTTGATCACGTTATCCTCTGTATTCCGCTATTATGTTGAATACATTTCGTTGGTATCAGACGTCTCCTTCTTGGTGTTCTTTTTTCACTTTCCGCCAGTGTAGATCTCGCCTGGCGTCCAAGTGAAACAATAATGCCGAAAACTGCTTCTTCAACCAGTGCTAAATTAAGTCGGTATGTTCAAGAGTATGGAAGTGAAATCTTGTCCACTGATGGAATGGTGTTGTTTTGTAAAATATGCGGCACGAAACTGAATTACGAAAAGAAATTCTTCATTTCACAACATTTGGCAATAGCTAAACATAAAGCTGTTGTTATTCGGAAGATTGGTGAAAAAAAGACATGTTTGATTTCGTCATTCGCTTCTACTTCGAGCAAGCAGTCACAGTTTGCAAGTGATTTGTGCCATGCTTTTATAGATGCTGGAATACCTTTGTGGAAGCTGGAAAATAATTCACTGGAGAATTTTTTGGAGAAATATACAAAGGAAAATATTCCGTGCAAAGCAACTTTGCGGAAAACATACTTAGATTCCTGCTACGTCGGTATAATGAAAGAAATACGAGAAGATGTCGGGGATAAAAATATCTGGATCAGTATCGATGAAACAACAGACGCCACGGGAAGATACGTGGAAAATGTTATTATAGGTACAATGGAACCTTCTCAGCCCTCAACTATCTACTTACTTACATCAGAATAACTTCCAAAAACAAATAGTAGCACGATTTCTCAGCTTTTTGCCTCTTCATTAGCTCTTCTTTGGCCTGGCGGAATAAAGTATGAAAATGTACTATTGTTTTTAACAGACGTAGCTCCTTATATGAAAAAAGGCTGCCCACATCCTGAAAGTTCTCTTTCCAAAAATGCTTCATTTAACTTGTTTGGTTCATGCTCTCCACAGAGTAGCGGAGGAAGTACGTGGGTTATTTCCGGATATTGATGCGTTAGTGAGTAATGTGAAGAACATTTTTCTTAAAGCTCCTCATCGAGTTCACTTATTCAAAGAGATGGAACCAAATCTTACTTTACCGCCTAAACTGATTTTGACAAGATGAGGAACATGGATATCAGCTGCTGTATATTACACAAATAATTTGAACAAGATTGCTGAAATTGTTAACAGTTTTCAAGAGGATGAATTCTGCGCATTACGCAATGCTCAACAGATAGTAGCTAAAGATTCCATTCGTAACAATTTAACTTTTATTCAAACACACTTTTCACAGTTGTCCGATATGATTACTTTGCTGGAAAAAAGGAACAAAACGTTAGTGAATGCCTTGAAAAAATTAAATGATGTAGTTAGTACAATTAAATGTGTTCCCGGGAGAAAGGGTCAAACGTGAGTAAAAAATGACGAGTTTTTTCAGCAAATAGTGACTTGGAGAAAATCAAAGTCATCGCTGAAATACTCCAAGGTGAAAGTTCAACTTCTATTGAAATGGATCCTACAACTGCCTCATGTTTCAAATACGCTCCCATTACCTCCGTAGAAGTTGAAAGATCATTTTCGCTTCTAAAACATATCCTAAGTGACAGAAGGCAGAGTTTCACGTTCGAACATTTAAAAAAACACCTAGTACTTATGTGTAACCACAAAAATAAGTAAGTGATAATCTGATAAATGATTTTGCCAATTCAGCTTAACCACCTGAGTATGATTCAGAATTTTTCGACCACTTCTATAAATGCCTATTTTTGATGCCTATTTTGACGCTTTATTTCGCTTATTTGCCTGCTTATTTTTAGCATTTTTACTGCCTCAACTTCCGAGCTTTACTTATGAGTTTAAGTGAAAGATGGGGTAAATGTCTCTGTGAGTTATTGGTTTGTACAATCTGGTAGCCTAATGAGTTAAGTGAAAAGTTGGGTAAATGCTTCTGTTAGTTATTAGAATATGAAAGCAGAGATGATTTTGGAGAAGAAGCAGTTGATGCTACAGAGAGAGAGAAGCAAACACAGCAGGGATCTGAAGAAGTTTGTACAACATGCACTTGGTGTCAGCATTTGTGACTTACTAGTGTAGACTCGTTTTGTGGGTGCATTCATGTAGGAGATGGAAGATTGGAAGATTCATGTGACAAAGTTCAAAGTGATTATCAGAAATGTGAATAGGAAAGGTCTAGGCAGTGGCGTATCATCTATCGGAGCACATGAGTATGTTCTCTACCCACTAGTTTCTAGAAGATTTTATTTGATTAACAAAAAAAAAAAAAAAAATTACAATGAAAAAAATTCTTTGCATGTGAAGATGGCATTGGAAACATCGAATTAATGTTATTATGTGTTTTGAAAAATAGAGCAGTGAAAACATCTTGTGTTTCCTTGCAATTAAACATTCAAGCTTTTCCATCAAGAACTCATGTACAACCTTTGAATTCTGCTTCCTGTGGGCACAATCTCCTGCTGCTTCAGCTCAGAAGAATTTGAGAATGTGCAGTTAAGCACTCTACTTAGTAGAAAAACATCAGAGCATACTTCCACCATGCCCATTCTCGTTTTGTTTCTAGGAAAAAACACAGTTACACTCTCTGCTCTATTTTGCATTAGTTTCTGGATTAATTTAGTTCCAGTCTTCTGTTTTATCAGTGGAACAGGGTTAGTGATAGCTTAATACCCTTATACAAATAATAAAATGGGCAAAGCTAAATGCTTGTTTTTTAATCATGAATTCTGTTGATTGTTTCCTGAAACATCTCTTCTCACATTCATTGGGACAGAAATCAGAAATTAAAAGATTGGATAGACCTACACCAGATCTTAAATTTCAGCAAAAATTAAAAAAAATACTGAGTGAATCAGTAAGTAAAGTTATGAAACATACATATAATAAGAATGTATGAATATGCAGCTGTGACATAGAAATGCTGTATTTTGCTTCCCATTTTTATGACATTTTGCTGACAGAATTCGGAAGCATGACGTGCCCTCTGCACACAAGAATAATGTACTGTTTTTGGCTGTTCTTGGTAGGGCAAACATAAGTATGCAACTAGATTTTAGTTATAGGTATCAAATTCAACTGTAAAACAAAAAAGGAAAAAGCAACCACCGACTTATGTTGTCGCATCTTATAAACTATATTTGTTTTTGTAATGCATTTGAACTTGCTCTGTGAGAACATGATGAATTGAACTCAGCATCCAGTCCCAGATTTCTTTTTTTGGGTGTCTTGTTTCTTGAGGCACTTTTAATACTGTTGTGAAGGATACCATGTGTTTAAAAAAGATTGAAACAAGCTTTTATCTCTCCAACGATTGATCCCAAATACATACTTTCATTTAGAAAAAATCTCAAAATAATGTTAAGACTTAAGCATAGAAATTGAGCAAAAATGCACAGAGTCACGTATGGTAAAAAGGTTCGTTCAGCGGTAGCTTTCGGCCATCCCACGACCTTGATCACCCATGATCGACTGGATGGGCTGGTTGCCAGAACTACAATTTGAAGTTGGGGTGTTGGATTTGTTGTCAGATTTTAGTAGGGAAATCCAAATAAATGGGACGATCTATAAAAAGGTTCATTTAGCAGTAGCTAAACGAACCTTTTTACCATATGATGTTAAGACTTACAACACATGGCAGTTGCACACCTGTGGGTGGCATTTGCATAAAAATAAAAAAAAATAATACTTTTTTTATACAGCCTTCGCAGAAAAAAAGTTCTATTAAAAAAGTTGTGCAATGCCCTAATTAGTTGAAAAAAAACCAAACAAACCCTGTCATTCTGCTTCTAAAATTTGCGGAGATATTCATGACGAAAATTGTAAAAAATGTATCATCTGGAGCGATAATTTTCTGCATGTGTGGGACCTCTTCTCTTACTTGCTTTGAGTACTGCAATGCTACGCAGTGAAACAAGCTACCATTTGACTGTAAACAGGCTCCAGATAATACAATTTTTACAATTTTCATCCCAAATATCTCCACGAGCTTTGCAAGAAAATATCTCTGTGAGTTTTGCAAAATGGCTTATGATGAGTTATGGCTTATATGGCAAGAATAAAGATATTTTAGGATTTTAATGCAACTTTTGAGCAGTTTCACTTTGAGTTTTTTTGTGGTTTTAGCATTTTTTTTATTGTCTTAAATGGATTTTAAATTCTACTTTTTTCTCCTTGCATTCCATTTTTTATGTATCTATTTTGAATACAGCAACAGCCATGATAAATGTATGACTGCATGACATCCAAGTTAATATGGTGAGTCAAAACTTTTATCAGTTGTTTCTATGCTGAAGCTTAAGTATATAACAACATATGAAGCATATTCTCCTGTCTTAGAAGCAATTACAACGTATGAAACAAAATTTCCTGATGTTAGATATATTCATCTAGGAGGTTACAACTTCACACCATGTGTGCAGGAGAGGGAGAACAACCATCTTTTACAGCGGGGAGATTTTTGTTATCAATCCTGCCACACTGGAGTAGATTGAGGTAGGGAGGAGTGTGTTTTGTTCAGTCTGCAGTTGACTCCTACAGAATGTGTATGTGTTTGGAAAGAGGGAGCATGTCTCTAATTTCATATGTGAACAAGATGATTCTTTCTGCTATGTGTTTGTCAACTGCACTGTCAGCAAGACGAGAAAACAAAAATTTTTATTACTAATCTAAAACAACTATTATGGGAATTTTACTAGGAAATTTTTTCATTTAAATTGCAAATTTTCGGAGAAAACTTCTCTTTCTTCAGGCTGTCTTGTTGTTGTCACTAATTCCTGTCACTATCGCAGTTATGGTTAACCTTAATGGTTACGGTTAACCTTGACGGTTTAGGTTATTTTTCAACAAATCCTGCCAGATGTTAGGCAGGGAAAATCCTTTGCAGTCATTGATGATGGAATTTTGATTTTTCTCAATTTCTATTCCTTCTTTCAGCTTTCTTTTTTGAAAATTGCTTTGGAAACTGATGACTTTAAGGGAATTCTTTTGAGCAGTTTCACATCATACAAGAAGCAAGTGGAGAAATTATCAGGAAAAACCAAAATTCTGATGCAAAAAAGAAGAGAGATGAAGACAACTTAAGGAGATGTGACTTCCAAAGTGTAATATATAGAGCTATGCAAGACAGTACGAAAAAGTTTCACTGAAGATGTAAGGAAATTCAACTGTGAACTAGTGAGGAAAGCAATTTAAAACAACCAAAGCCTGAAAAGAGCAAAGGGACATCTAAGTCAGGGAAGGAAACAGATTACGGCTCTGAGAAAAGAAGATGGTTCTGTAACAATAAATAGAGGTGAAGTTTTGACAAGAGTGAAAGATTTCTACACAAAACTGTATGAAATTGATAATACATGTACTCCAGACACTACAAAAGGTACGAGAGTTCTTCCAGTCCTCCCAGCAGAAGTTACACATGCAATCAAGAACATGAAACGGGGAAAAGCTTCAGGAGAAGATGGAATTACAGTAGACATCATACAAGAAGCAAGTGGAGAAATTGAAACAGTACTCGCCCAAGTTTTCACTCGATGCCTTAATGAAGGGAAGATTCCTGAGGATTGGAACAGTGCTACAATGATCCTGCTACATAAAAAAGGTGGCATTGAGGATCTCGGGAACTACAGACCTATCAGCCTCCTATCACTGGTTTATAAAATCTTCACTGAAGTTCTTTCACACTGATTGAAGGTGACAATGGACATGGCTCAACCAATAGAACAAGCTGGATTCAAGAGTGGCTACAGCACTATAGATCATATCCACGTACTGAGAGAACTAATTGAAAGAGCGAGGGAATATGAACTGCCATTATGCATGGCTTTTATCGGTTATGAAAAGGCCTTTGATTCGGTGAAACCATCAGCAGTTACAATGGCTTTGAAATCCTGTGGTATTGAAGATGCATACATTAATATTATTAATAACATTTATGAAAATGCAAGTACAAAGATTCGGCTATTTGAGAATACAGCATCCATAAAAATTGGATAGGGAGTGAGACAAGGTGACATTATATCTCCCAAACTCTTTAATGCTACATTGGAAAATGTCTTTCAATCACTGAACTGGGAAAACAAAGGGATAACGATTAATGGAGATTATCTAACTCACCTTCGTTTTGCTGATGACGCATTCGTTTTTGCAACTACCCCATCAGAGCTGCAGAATATGATCCAGGAACTTGCTGACAAGAGTAAAGAAGTGGGATTAAAAATGAACTTTCAGAAGACAAAAGTGATGTACAATGCTTTTACAAGGAATGAAGATTTATCGATTGATGGAGAAAAGGCTGGAGATAACAGACACGTACGTTTATCTTGGACAGCAGATATCAAGTGAGGGTCACATTGGTGAAGAAATTAATCGGCGTACAAAACTCGCCTGGAGAGCTTTTGGAAGAAACAGCATAATTTTCAAGAGCAATATGCCATTATGTCTTAAAAGAAAAGTGTTTGATCAATGCATCCTTCCAGTGCTTACGTATGGTGCAGAGACGTGGACCTTATCTAAAAGAGACATACAAAGGCTGCAGACAACTCAAAGAAGCATGGAGCAATGCGTGCTTGATGTAACCAGGAGAGATAAGAAGAGGAACTCGTGGATCAGAAAAATGACAAGAGTGAAAGACACCATGATCAGAGTAAAATCCCTGTAAAGGCAATGGGCTGGACATAGTGTCAGAAGGACAGACCATCGATGGATAACTGAAATTTTAGACTGCATTCCGAGGGACAGGAAAAGACCCAGAAGAAGACCACATGGAAGATGGGTGGATGAAATTCGAAAGTATGTGGGAGTAACATGGAGGAGACTGGCACAAGACAGACCGTTGTGGAAGAAACTTGGGGAGACCTTCGTCCAGCAGTGGATTGATAATGGTTGACAATGATGATGATGATTCACAAAAAAATATTTGGAATATGTATTATTCACAATGAAGTGTCAAGAACGACAGAGTGGTATTTAAATAAAATTTAGTATTTTTAGCATGTGACTCCCATGTAACAGCTTTGTTTTATTTAAAATTGCTCAAATTATGTGATCCTAATATAAATTGATAACAGTAATTAGTTATGAAGATTTAATAAACATCACTAAATAATTAGAATATCAAATCAGATTTGGCAGGGCTTTTGAAAAATTTGAGGGTATCTTTCCCAGGTTGAGGTTTCCTAATCAATACACTGCTGGGGCACTTCTTTTTATTTAAAACTACATGACTGTTAAATAAACCAAGCTTACATAGCCTGTCTCACCTATCTCAACAGAGTAAATGTGAGGTATAATGAGAATCAGCATAGGCAAGAGGTAAGGGCACAATTTACATACTACTGAATTCTTAAGTATCGCTCCAAATCATTTGCAAGATTTGTCAGTACAGTCACTGGGAAATTCAAGATGCAATGGCAAACCTTTGAGGTCATTTATTGTAGCACTTCACACTGTTGAGCCATTACATTATGACCATCTACCTGATAAGCTGTAAGACCCTTTTTAGCCCGCAAAATAGTAGTCACTGGGAGAGACATCAATTTGATTAGGTGGCGATAGGTATCCTGGAGTATCTGGTACCATAATGTCAACAGCAGGTGCTCCCGTTCCCATACATTGGGGGGGGGGGTGAGAGGAAGGTGATGATTCAGCGTGCACCCACTTTTTCCAAGTCGAACCACAAATTTTTTATTGGGTTCATGTCAGGTGAAATTTGGAGTTCATGGCATTAACAGAAAGTCACCAGCATGTTTCTCGAACCACTCCTTACCAGTTTTGGCAGTGCCGCATAGCGTATTACCCTGTTGGTAATGGCGATCACCAGCAGGGAATACAGTTGCCAATAATGGTTGAACTTGTGATGCTCAGATACCTGAAGCTGTCGGGGATTGTGCTATTGGGATAATGGGGCCTAAAGAGTCCCAAGAAAACATCGCCCACAGCATAACACCACCACCGCCGCCCAGTTTCCGCTCAACAGTGCATCCAGGTGCCATAGCCTCCATTGGTATCTGTTGTATCCACGCTTGTCTGTCTACGTGATGCATCAGGAATCTTGAATCATCAGACCAGGCCACTTCTTTCCAATTATCTGTGGTCCAATCTCGATCTTGTGCCCATTTCATGTGTTGTTGGTGGTGATGTTCAGTGAGCAGGGGACCTGGCTGGGTCTTTGGCTATGCAGGCCCATGCGCAAAAGGCTGGGATGAACTGTGTGCTGTGACACATTGCCCTGATCACTACTGTTGTAACTGCGGATGATTTGTTGCACTGTGGCCCTGCGGTCGATGTGAACAATGAGCGGCAGTCTCTGCTCCCCCTCTAGCATCAGTGAGTTGCGGATGACACACGGCTGGACAACGGTTCGTTGCACCACTTTTTGATATGTACTCATTACAGACAACCCATAAGCTGCGCCATTTCCGAGATAATAGTTCCAAGGCGCTGAGCCATCACAATTTGTTCTTGTATCAAACTCCGACAAATCAGCAGCTTTTCCCATTCTGACTCCAAACACTCTACTAACTGAGAGCCAGTCCTCGTGTTGCATATATGTATACTGCTCTGTGAACTTCACTTGCACCACCATTCGGTCTCCAAGCACACTCATTTCTCTAATCTGGGGGTGGTCATAATGTAATGGCTCATTGTCTTAACCTTGATAGCTCATTGGTGTATATCTTATTTTTATTTCATGTCAATTTAATTCAGGGCATTCTTCATTTTCCCTGAAAAAGCATGACTGATAAGTTGTGATTTGTGTCCCACAACAAAAAATGCCTTGAGTTTTTGAATAAGTTTTACCTACACCCAGTAGCAGCATGTGGTTTAGCAAGCAGGTAGAGCACACAATAACGAGAAGTGATATATCAATATTTTTATATTGGGTCTCTTAAAAAAGATTGAAACAAGCTTTTATACCTCTTCAACAGTTGATCACAGATACATACTTTCAATTAGAAAAATGTGGCCTGATACACTGCATGCTTTGCTCACATGCCGTCGTACACATTGGAGTGAGCCATTTTTTTATGAAGGCAGGTGTAACTGGAATCTCAGTGTACATAAATCTGAGTGTCTCAACTGAAATATGTTTGTGTTGCAGAAATTCATAACACCTTGATTAGTGTTTGTTTGAATGATACTGTATGCTGAAGTATAGCATAGATGTGCTTTTTACTGTTCAGATTATGAAGACTAAGTTGGGTCTTAATGCTGTATTAAAAAGAATGGTTTTAAGGGTCTTAATACTCTCTGTCTATTAATTTATTTATTTTAAAATATCTCAAATATTACCCTGAATGAAGCTGTTTTAAGTGTAAGTAACCATTAGTTTATGGAAGCCCTATTTTTTTCCTCCCTACAGGCCTGATCTGATTGATTACCGGCAGTGCCTAAAGCGATCAGCCAGAGATAACATTGATTCTGCCTTTTCAGTGGCTGAACGAGAGCTTAATGTGACAAAACTGCTGGATCCTGAAGGTAAAAGATATTGTTCATTTGAAATGCTTTATTTGAATGAATATGAGAGTCAAGGCATTGTTATCGAAGTCTGCATCAAAATATTTTATTAATATATACTCTGAAGTAAGCAGTGCACTTAGAGAAACACCACCAAAAGATATTGCATGCTCCTGAAACTAAATGAAACTTTCAAGGGGATGCTGAAAAGTCCTTGGCCTAACTCACTTTCTGTAATTGTAGCATTATTTTGTCACTGCTGCTCGAAAGAGTATTTTTTTGTATTGTAAAGTGCCAGTTTTCCAACTAATAGCTTCTTTTAAAAAAATTTCTTTTTTGTGTAGATGTTTGATGTCTTGAACTGAATCAAAAAGTGTTGAATTTTTAAATGTGGAACTCTGGCCTGTCATGAAATTTCTGTTCCTGCAGAATATAACTGCAAAGGAAATCCACGAGTGTATGATGCAAACATTTAGTGACAAGTGCCCTTCATATTCCACTGTGAAGAAATGGTGTGCCAACTTTCAGCGTGGAGACTTTGAGACCGAAGATGCAGCAAATTCTGGGAGGCCTTCAACAGTGACAACACCCGAAAATGTTGATCGTGTTCATGACTTGATTTTGTCAAATCAGCGAATCTTGGCTAGAACAATAGCTCAGACACTGGAGATATCCAGGGAACATGTTCAGTTCATACTTCACGAGCACTTAGATATGCTGAAGATGTCAGCGAAGTGGATGCCCAAATGTTTGAACGGCAATGAGAAACAAAAATGAGCGGACACTTCCAAATTGATTTTGTAGCATTTTGAGCGATCTGGTGATAGTTTTTCGCAGCGACTTGTCACTGTTGATGAAATGTGGTTGCATCACTACGATCCAGAGATGAAACAACAGTCCTGCAGTGGCAACACTTGGGTTCTCTACAGGCAAAGAAATTCAAGGCTCAAAGGTCTGCAGGAAAGGTCACCGCAATGGTTTTTTTTTTTTTTTTGAAAGGCGTTTTACTTACTGACTATCTCCCAAAGAGCCAAAAAATAAATGCTGAATACTATTCCAACTTGCTGTGCCAATTAAAGGAGGCATTTTTTTCTGGCAATTGCCATATACACTGAAAGTACAATTTATTCTGTGCACCCAACCAAAAGCATGTAGACTTTCCTTTTGCTTTCTCAACATTAGCAACACATCATTGTATGGACTCTACCAAGTGTTGGAAATGTTCTGGTAATAGTGCAGGGTTCCCACAGTTTTTATAAATCCTTAAAAAGTGCTTATTTTTTTGTTGGAGTGCTTGAAAGTCCTTATTTTTGCTGAAAATGGCAGTGTCATTGTTGTGTATGCAAGTTAGTAAGGTCCTTAAAATTTTTTGCAGGGTGCTTATAAGTCCTTACAAATACTTATTTTTTTTTTTTATGAAAAAAAACAACAACAGTCGGAACCCTGTATTGTGACCTATGTTTCCAAGATAGCCATCCGTAAAGTACTGAGGTTTTCTAGTGCTGGGTTTTTGGGCTCAAATGCATTGCTCCACTTTTTCTCACAAATACTCAATTGTGTTCATATCTGGAGAGTGAGAGGTCCTTTTTGATGGTTGAATACTCACTGGAAATGCTCCTCCAGCCAGTCCATTACGAAATGAGAGCAGTGAGGTGGAGAATTGCTATTTTGGAAGAAGTTGTCCTGCTGTTGGAAGCATATACACTATCTACCAACAAATAATTGGACACCTGTGATAGCAAAGGAAAATGAAGTTTATTCACTTTCAATAGTTGATGGAGCCTCCACGAGCTGCGATTACAGCTGCGACCCTCCGGGGCATACTCTCAACCAGGCGTTGTACTACGGCTAGCGGTATTTTCTTCCACTTGGCTTGGAAAAGACAGGTCAGTTCCTTCACCGATTTTGGACGGTGGGGGCACCCCTTAAGTCGACGCTCCAACTCGTCCCAGAGGCGCTCGATACCGTTAAGGTCCGGGCTCTGCACAGGCCAGTCCATTCAATTAACCCCATTGTCACCATACCAAGCCATGGTGGACCTCGCAACATGGCAGGTGGCATTGTCATCCTGAAAGTAACATGAGTCCACCTTGTAAAACTGCCACAACGTAGGAAGCGCATGGTCATCCAAAATGGTGCAGTAGGTCTCGGCGTTGGTCTACCAGGAATGGCGACCAAGGGTCCCGTGCCATACCAAGAGAAATACCCCCATAGCATAATTCCACCGCCGCCGAACTTAACAGTTGGCACAATACATTCCGACAGGAGGTGTTCTCCAGGCAAACGCCAAACCCAGACCCTGCCATCCGAACGGTAGAGGGTGAACCTTGATTAATCGCTCCAGAGAACTTGTTTCCACTGTTCAACGGTCCACTGTCGACGCTCTTTGCACCACGTTAGCCGAGCAGCGCTATTGGACTTGGTGATCAAAGGCTTGTGGGCGGCAGCACGTCCATGTTAACCGAGCAGATGGACTTCTTTACGGATGGTATTCATCCAAAAGAACACTCCCGGATGCCTGTTGAAACTCCTCGCGGATGTGGCCCATCGATTTGGTGCGGTTCTTCTGAATTTCTCTGGCCAGCACCCGTCGGTCTCTAACTCCCAGTTTTGTGGGTCTGCCGGGTCGGGGCACATTCCGACATTCACCTCTCATCTTCCATTTGCCAATCACGTAGGCCACTGTCGATTTTGGGTACTTAAACTCGCTGGATATGTCACATATGTATCGGCCATTTCTGTGATACCCGACGATTACACCTTTCTCGAAATCAGAGAGCCCCGAACTGCGTGTCATCTTGGATGCGACTGATTGTGTTGTTGTTTCCAACACGATATTTAAAGGCGGCGGCAGTGACATATATCAGGACCGCAGATATCGTCGATTGCAGGGGTGTCCAATTACTTGTTGGTAGGTAGTGTAGCTATGAATGGCTGTCTGTTTCCCAAATAGATATTTCGCAAAGTGCATCAACATAGCCTTGTACAATGGTTTTTGTCTCATTTGGTACAAGGGGATTTTAGGTGGCCCACATAAACACGCTCCAATACATTCTCTTCTCCCACCGGACTATAATACTCCACTTGGTAAAATAAAAGACCGTCTAAGCATGATTCAGAACCAACACATTTAGCCCAATCATGTTTAAAAGATGAAATTTATTTACAGCTAAAAACACTAGTTGAAATAAGTAAAGGCGAGATCTTTCGAGGTCACCTTGACCTCATCCTCAGGCCAAACACCACAAAGAACGATTGCACAGATATATACACTGAAGAGCAATTGAATTAGAGACAGCTGGTGTTATGCAAATATGGTGCTGTGAGCGGCCCTGTAAACAGAAACGACATGATGTATGCAGCGATCTGACAATATAAGGAGTGATGCGACAGGAATCAGTAAGAGTCGGACGCAGTATGGGTAAGACGAAGGATCTAAGCGCATTTTATAGTGGGCAAATTGTCGGGGTCCGACAAATGGGTCACTCCATCTCGGAAGTCATGCAGGCACTGGGATTTTCACGAGCCACTGTGTCATGGGTGCACCGTGAGTACATCGAATCCGGTAAAACAATCCCTGCAAGGGCCAACTGCCATGGACAACAGCGTTCGGATGAGCGGGTTCATTGTTGCCTAGCTCGCATTGTGAGAGTGGATAGACGGGCCACAGTGCAAGAAATCACTCGGCAATTTAACTCTGGTGCACAAAAACGTGTAAGCAGCCACACCATCCAAAACCATCTCCTCGCTATGGGGTACAGAAGCCATCGTCCCACAAGGGTACCACTGCTGACCGCACATCACAGGGTGCAAAGATTAGCATGGGCGCGGCAACATCGCCACTGGGCCCTAGACATGAGGAAAAATGTTGCCTGGACTGATGAGTTGATATTCATGTTGGTACATGCGGATGGCAGGATACGAGTACGGCACAAACTACATGAAGCGATGGATCCTTCTTGCCAGCAGGGTTCTCTTCAAGCTGGTGGAGGTGTCATTCTTGTCTGGGGACTGTTTACGTGGACTGAAATGGGACCCCTGGTACGTGTGACATCTTTTCTCACTGGTCAACGTTACCGGGATGTCCTGGACGACCATTTGCTCCCATTTGTGCATCTTCAACATCCCACTGGGGATCTCGTCCTGCAACAAGATAATGCACCGTGCCATCGCTCCCGAATTGTATCCGACTGGTTGGATGAACACTCCACCGACGTGACCTAGCTTCCTTGGCCAGCATGGTCACCTGACCTCAATCCCATCGAGCACATCTGGGATGCCATCGAAAGAGATGTTCGAGCCTCTGACCCCCCTCCATCAAATCTTCGTGAACTGTGGGAGCTTGTTCAGGGGTTGTGGATCCGTATGGCTTCCCAACGCTTCTGGTGTCTTGTCGAGTTCATGCCGAGACGAATCGCGTCGTCATCAGGGCAAAAGGTGGTGCTACACGTTACTAGACATGTATCTCAAATTCAATTGCTCTTCAGTGTATATACAGCATGAAAGACCCCAAAATGCGTTAGCAATCACAGAACATGTTGCCAATGAAGTTCAACATTAATCATGTAGTGCTGGCGTAAAACTTTTGTTAATTTTTGAACTTTGTTGGCAACATGTTCTGTGATTGCTAATGTATTTTGGGGTCTTTCATGCTGTGTATATATATCTGTGCAATCGTTCTTTGTGGTGTTTGGCCTGAGGATGAGGTCAAGGGTGACCTCGAAAGATCTCGCCTTTACTTATTTCAGCTAGTGTTTTTAGGTGTAAATAAATTTCATCTTTTAAACATGATTGGGCTAAATGCATTGGTTCTGAATCATGCTTAGACAGTCTTTTATTTTACCAAGTGTAATTTCAGCATGAATATTTTTGTTGCTTGCTTTATAATACTCGAACTTGACAGTTGGGTTCCATAGCACATGGCTGCATAAGAGAGTGTGGCATAGTGTGCTTATAGTTACAGTGATTCACCCCGATGTTAATACTATTACTAGACCCCCTCAGTACAGGGGGTATCGCTCCATTCATATTGATACAAGAAACAAGGTGGTGTGGCATCAGTGCATACATGCTTGATTAGTATCCGGTGGTTATCAAGTGTCTGCTGAATCAGAATCCCCTGAAAATCAACATTGCAAGATATCCCTGACATGCTAAACAGGAGGAATATCTGGGGACATGGCTGGCCAAGGTAGATGGGGAATGATATTAGTATATTATAGTTATGTTACATGGGAAGTAGCTAATGGGTTCCCTGATGTCGTTCGTGTTTCTGTCAGCGTAGACATTCCGTCCGTGTAGCTCAGTTGGGAGAGCGATTTACTCTGGAGTAAGGGGACGCAGACAAACTTGTGTTTTCATACAAGCTTTAGACGTAGTTTTCTGGTTTTAAACCTTGTTTGTAATCATAAATATTAATCGCACAAAAATCCCTTTTGTCAAGGTCCATTTTAGAAGCTCCAGTGCTAATGGCCTTCATTCTTTCATCTGCATGTGGAGAAACATGAAGCCAGCAGATACTGTACATGCCATTTAGTGTATTCATATGAAAGTACAAGGACATCTATGGCATGATATTTTTGTGTTTCCTAAAAGAAACTTTTGAGGCATTAAAAATTATTTTGAATGCCCTATGTAGTAAATATTCTCAGTAATCCACTGTTGTAAGCACCATGTCACTCCTTACAGCTTGACCCAAAATGGATGATGATTCTATATGTGCTGACCAACCTACCTTGTGCATCCCCACCTTATAACCCACTCAGATGACCGTAATTGTTGATATTCCTGTCACCTGTTTCATTATGGACTTAGGTCACGATGATATGCCTCAACTGACAGTATGTCGCCATGTCTGAAATTATTTTGCTCGATGCAAAACATAATCATCTTGATTCTGAGAAAAAGATGTTTTTGTATCATTCATGGTAAATAAAGTTTTTTACTCTCTTTGCAGATGTTGACACTCCAGAACCTGATGAAAAGTCTCTTATCACCTACATATCATCTCTATATGATGTCTTTCCTCGACCACCTACACACAATCCCTTTGCAAATGATGATGTGAGTTTCATGTTGTTCATTTCTTATCAACTTGGTGATAAACTTGGTGAACTTATTACAAGTAAAATGTTGGTACATCAATTTAAATACAGTATACTCCCAAATTGTGTGCATTCAACTTACATGTCAATATTATTGTGAACTGATACTGGTATTCATGAGGAAAAGTACATTCTGAAATGTCTTACTTTCATTGATACATGAATTGATGTACTAAATGCCCCAGCTAAATTACACTGTTGTGCTTCTGTTGGGATTCTCTGGTAGAATTATGGATACTCTTTGAGTCTCAGTGTCACCACTGTTTTAGCATCAGCTGCTAATGCTCTCTAAGCTATAGATATTGCTACCAAAATAATATCTATACCACTGTTTTAGCACCACTTGCTTTTTCTATTCCAACATGCTTCAGTGAATGTTTATTAAGAGTGCATCTAAACTATGTTGTCACTCTCAATGCACTTTTGTCTGTAAAGAAAGTAGTAGAAATATTGATGGAAAGCTTCAAACTGAAGCATACTTTAGATGCAAAAAATAAAAATTGTGTTACACGGTTCAGTAGGTCGCTGCTGTACAACTAGCTTATTTGTATGCCATTAAATTTGGGAGATCTGTTCGCAATTCATATTTGTTATGTTCTTGTAAGAACTGGTTTGCATGTAGCACTCCTGATTGCTTTGAGCTATGTGATACAATTAAATAGGATGTACTGGTCACTGTGATTCAGTGTCATTCCAGTTTAAATTTTGGAAGATATTTGTACAAATGTAATTTATATATATTCAGGATTTGGTTGTTTTTTTTATATAATGATTAGTTATTCATTAATTTTGTGTTACTGTGCTGTACAGTGATTGTATGCCTAGTGAACCTCTCAGTTCTAATATAAAATCACAGTGTTAAATTTTATTACATATGGGGAACATAAAATATGGCTTAAGGCTGTTAGGTTGTGGTTTATCTTGATCATATTTATCATTTCATTCCGAGAATACTTGTTTAGACTATTAAGTATACATTTTTGTGTGAATCTGGTTGGTTCAGGTTGCTTGTAATCTTGTTTGTTTTGAAGTTGGACTGAGCACAAATAAGGTGTAGGGAATTATTTAATTCAGAAATGTGAGGGAATCGCCATTGTGGTTTTAGATTTTCTTAGAAGTTTTTTTTTTATTATTATTTCTGCTGTTATAATTTAACCACTTGGATCATGACTGTAATTTTCAATTGCGTATCTGAGCTTATATCATTATTTTATGGTCTGGTTTTTGTATGGATTTGTGATATAAAGTTTCATCCTTGTACAGGGTGTCTACTGGTCATGAAAATCATGAAAAAGTCATGAAATTGAGCAGGTGATCATGAAGTAATTAAAAAGTAATGAAATCGAGTGGCTGGTCATGAAATATATATATATTTTTTTTTGTATCAGCACCTGAAGGAAGAAAGGTTTGCACACATAGAAGAAAACACGAATTGGCACCCTTATAAACCGGTATGTAGTCGATGCCCCATGACGTATATATATCATCATCATTGTCAACCATTATCGATCCACTGCTGGACGGAGGTCTCCTCAAGTTTCCTCCACAACGGTCTGTCTTGTGCCAGTCTCCTCCATGTCACTCCCGCATACTTTCGAATTTCATCCACCCATCGCCCATGTGGTCTTCTTCTGGGTCTTTTACTGTCCCTTGGAATCCAATCTAAAATTTCGGCTGTTCATCGATAGTCTGTCCTTCTGGCAGTATGTCCAGCCCATTGCCATTTCAGGGATTTAACTCTGATCATGATGTCTTCCACTCTTGTCATTTTTCGGATCCACGAGTTCCTCTTCTTATCTCTCCTGGTTATAACAAGCATGCACCTCTCCATGCTTGTTTGAGTTGTCTGCAGCCTTTGTATGTCTCTTTTAGTTAAGGTCCACGTCTCTGCACCATACGTAAGCACTGGAAGGATGCATTGATCAAACACTTTTCTTTTAAGACATAATGGCATATTGCTCTTGAAAATTAGGCTGTTTCTTCCAAAAGCTCTCCAGGCAAGTTTTGTACGCCGATTAATTTCTTCATCAATGTGACCCTCACTTGATATCTGCTGTCCAAGATAAACGTACGTGTCTGTTATCTCCAGCTTTTCTCCATCAATCGATAAATCTTCATTTCTTGTAAAAGCATTGAACATCACTTTTGTCTTCTGAAAGTTCATTTTTAATCCCACTTCTTTACTCTTGTCAGCAAGTTCCTGGATCATACTCTTCAGCTCTGATGGGGTAGTTGCAAAAATGACTACGTCATCAGCAAAACGAAGGTGGGTTAGATAATCTCCATTAATCTTTATCCCTCTGTTTCCCCAGTTCAGTGATTGAAAGACATTTTCCAATGTGGCATTAAAGAGCTTCGGATATATCGTGTCACCTTGTCTCACTCCCTTTCCAATTTTTATGTGTGTTGTATTTTCAAACAGTCGAATCTTTGCACTTGCATTTTCATAGATGTTATTAATAATATTAATGTATGCATCTTCAATACTGCAGGATTTCAGAGCCATTGTAACTGCTGATGATTTCACCAAATCAAAAGCTTTTTCATAATCGATAAAAGCCATGCACAATGGAAGTCCATATTCCCTCGCTCTTTCAATTAGTTCTCTCAGTACGTGGATATGATCTATTGTGCTGTAGCCACTCTTGAATCCAGCTTGTTCTCTCGGTTGAGCCATATCCAATTGTTACCTTCAAGCGGTGTGAAAGAAGTTTAGTGAAGATTTTATAAACCACTGATAGGAGGCTGATAGGTCTGTAGTTCCTGAGATCCTCAATGTCACCTTTTTTATGTAGCAGGATCATTGTAGCGTTGTTCCAATCCTCAGGAATCTTCCCTTCATTAAGACATCGAGTGAAAATTTGGGCGAGTACTGTTTCGATTTCTCCACTTGCTTCTTGTATGATGTCTACAGTAATTCCATCTTCTCCTGGAGCTTTTCCCCGTTTCATGTTCTTGATTGCATGTGCAACTTCAGCTGGGAGGACTGGAAGAACTCTGGTACCTTTCATGATGTCTGGAGTACATGTATCATCCCTTTCATATAATTTGGAGTAGAAATCTTTCACTCTTGTCGAAATTTCACCTCTATTTCTTGTTACAGAACCATCTTCTTTTCTCAGTGCCATAATTTGTTTTCTTCCGTTACTGAGATGTCCCTTTGCTATCTTTAGGCTTTGGTTGTTTTTAATTGCTTTCCTCACTAGTTCACAGTTGAATTTCCTTACGTCTTCAGTGATACTTTTTCGTACTGTCTTGCATAGCTCTATATATTCCACTTTGGAAGTCGCATCTTCTTTAGTTGTCCTCATCTCTCTTCTTTTTTGCATCAACATTTTGGTTTTTCCTGATAATTTGTTCACATGCAACTTGCTCTTAGATCCAGCTAATTTTGTTGCTGTTTCCATAAGAGCTTTGGTTACAGAGCTTTGGTTTAGTTACAGAACCATCTTCTTTTCTCAGTGCCATAATTTGTTTTCTTCCCTTACTGAGATGTCCCTTTGCTATCTTTAGGCTTTGGTTGTTTTCAATTGCTTTCCTCACTAGTTCAGAGTTGAATTTCCTTACGTCTTCAGTGATACTTTTTCGTACTGTCTTGCATAGCTCTATATATTCTACTTTGGAAGTCGCATCTTCTTTAGTTGTCGTCATCTCTCTTCTTTTTTGCATCAACATTTTGGTTTTTCCTGATAATTTGTTCACATGCAACTTGTTCTTAGACCCAGCTAATTTTGTTGCTGTTTCCATAAGAGCTTTGGTTACTTTTCTGTTAACTTCAGAAATATCCACTTCTTCCGATGTTAGGCCTTCTAAAGCAGAGAACTGTTCTTCAGTTTTAACTTGAAGGTATTATGGTGTTTTTTAAGGTTGGTTTTGTCAGTACATCTTGTTTGTCTTGTGAGCTTGCCACGTTCGAGTTTAGTGTTGAGGCGCATCTTACATCTCACCAATCTATGGTCACTACCTGTGTTGAACTTGTTTAGCACACTGCAGTCTTCTATGATGAATTTTTTGTTACACATAATAAAATCAATTTCACTTGTCATCCTATTTGGATGTCTCCATGTCCATTTCCTGTGTGGCTTTTTCTTGAAAAAGGAGTTCAAGATGAAAAACCCTTCTGCCTCTGGAAATTCAACGAGAGCATTTCCACGCTGGTTTCTGTTGCAGTGACCGAATTTACCTACTGAAGTTTCATTCTGTTGCTGTTGCCCTATTTTTGCATTGAAATCTTCCATAATTATCTTCAAGTGCTGCTTATCTTTATTATTTAGATGACGAATTTCGTCATAAAATTCTTCAATTTCTTCTTCAGGATGACTTGTGGTGGGTGCATAAGTTTGAATAATCTGAGCCTGGTATCTTCTCGATAGTTGGATAACAAGTCGTGCAGCTCTGTCAGAGGAACTTTCAACTTCTACAACTTTATCCTTCAGTTTCTTGTTTATTATAAATCCAACACCACTAGTTCTGCCAGTATCAGTCCCATGATAGTAGAAGAGATGTCCACTTTTCAGTTCAATGAGATCTTCTCCTTTTCTCCTTACCTCACTTAGCCCAACGATGTCCCACTTGATCCTCTGTAGTTCCTCTTCCAATTCAAGAAGCCTTGAATCAGAAGATAGGGAGCGTCCATTACACATAGCCAAGGTCAGCATCAGATGGCAGCCTAGTCTGGTCCTCTGGGGATTCTTAGCACCCTCTGCCTTCATGTCGCACTGGCCGCTGCCTTGGCCAGGTACATTACAGCTGCCGGAGACTGAGGGCCGAGAATTAAGTTGTGGAGTCATTTTGGAGGGGATTGGCCATAACTCACCACGCTGGCCAAGCGGGTTGGTGAGTGTGGGATAGCATTTCCTCTAATCCCGATGGTATAGTTATACCAGTATTGGCGGTCGTCAGAGCCCCTTTAGTGGGAACAGGATGCACCACGAGAAGGCGGGGTTGACATTTGTCAAGGAGAGGCTGGGATGCTACGCATCAACTGACCTTACATCCCATGTTTATATATATATATAAACATATGGCTTCATCAAAAGCTGATGTTGTGAAGAGGGAATATTTGCAATTTTCTGAATCTTCTAAAAAACAACTGAAACAGTTCAATTCTAAGGAGGACAAACTGGATCACTTCTTGATGAATTTACTACAGAAAGTAGTGTTTATAGTGCAGTACTATCGTTAGGTGGTTTAGCTAATAGTGAGAAAGAACTGAATGTGGACATCATAAAATCAATGATATTAGCTGTCAAAAATGCTTCACCAAAAAGAGTAGAAGCCTTAAAGAAGAAGAAATCTGATGAAGATGAAGGGACCAATTGTAAAAGGAGAGCAGTCCAAGAACTAAAAAACTCAAAGATAAGAAAAGAAAGCTTATAGAAAAGACAAAAGAAGAAGCTGAAGTTCTAGATACTGCGATAGCAGGATTAGCTAAGATACTTAAACACCGAGTCTTTAACTGTGAAATTTCAGTCTCCATAAATTTTGTACATTCATAGTTTTTATATTGCCTTAATAAAAACTTGTAAGTTTTTACAGCATTATCATGTTAAAAGAATTTGTGTATTAATAGATGTAATGATAAATATTTCTGAAAATAGCTATACTCCATCCTAGATGATAGTTGAATGTTTTTATTTCTTTAAACACATAAAATTTGGTGAATGGTATAGTGCAAGCCATACATAATTACATTATTCATGTTAAGCAATTTTAGTGATATAAGAATTACAAATTACATTCAGCTTTCATCTCAACTGGCTTTCGGGTAGGGGTTCATTACCCCCCCCCCTCCTAGCCATTTTAGCAGCAATATTATAGGCACATCAGTTTTGCCTACACTATTGTCACATGTACTTAATTTCAGTGTTTGTAAAAATAGTAAAAAATAACCTGGAATCTCAAGCCAAGGGTACTAGATTATTAGTCTAGAATGGTTGTCATTGTGCCACGCATTGTCGAGAAGTCATGAATTTAACTGAAGATGTCATGAAAAGGTCATGAAAAAGTCATGAATTTGGTTCATTAGAAATCAGTAGACACCCTGTTGTAGCTTAGTGAAGTCCAAGTATTTGATTGTATAATTACTGGGAAAGGGAGAGAGGGGATCAAAGAGCATGATTGGTTCCATTTTTATGTATGCCTTTCACTATACATATATGATTTCTCTACTTCTTCTAGAAGTCAGATTACGAAGGTCCTCCTTGTATTAGAAAGAACTATGTGCAGCAGCTAAGATCTCTTGTTTATTATTCACTTCATATGGCACAATCTTTTGCTAGGTGACATAAATGTATACAGTATAACTTCCAAATACTGGACAGCATTAGGGAAGTAAATTGAGTCTGTTATACAGAGTGGAAGAAATATTCTTCTTATAATATGTGCCAAATACATCATGATAATTAACACAGCAATCAGACATCACTAAATTGACTGTAATTACTGTTTCACACATGAATACAAACACATCAGAAAACTTGAAAATTTCATTGTCGTCGAGCGGGAATGGCGATGAAATTTTCAAGTTTTCTGATGTGATTGTATTCATGTGTGAAACAGTAATTAGTCAATTTAGTGATGTCTGAATGCTGTGTTAATTATCAGAAAGTGTCCGTTATTGGGAAAAATATGTGGAACCTCTAAACAATGAAAAAAGCAAACAGAGATCGAGGCGTACCTTTCAAATTGTATTAAAAGAATTTAAGCTTTAATTTAATCAGCAATTTATTTGGGATATTTTATTAATATAATCAGAAGAGTTTAAGCTTTAATACTAATCAAATTTTCTATCATCTTCCTACAGTCTTTTTTCATATCTGTTTTTACATAAATTCTAATTAACACCTGGTTTTAATTAGTTCTAATTAAAACCTAATATAATTCCATTAAAACCTGCTCAGGAAAAAGATATTTCAGATACAGGACTTAAGAGTATGTATAATTACAAAACTGGAACTAGAAACTAACGTAAACAGTAGCCGGTGAGTGAATTTTTTTTTTTTTTACATACCTGGTTCCATCTGAATTTCTAATTCAAAAATCAAAATGAATTTCAAGTCCACAAAAAAGCTCTTTCAGTACAGTGTTTAGAGTTTACAAAACTTGACAACAGATTGTAGCTAACAGGAACCAGTAGCCGATGAACCAGCGGAGAAATAATTATAAATGTTTGTCTGTTTCTTGCATTCTTTTGCTAGCTTTGCTTCTAGATGAATTTCTATTTCAGAAACCATTCTCAGTCTTTTCGGATCCTTCTTCTGCATATAAAGTCGTTTTAACTTTCTGGCATATTCAAGAGCATCCTGACTATTTTCTGTTTCTTCCTCATCCTCACTGCCTTCAGTGTTCATGTTTTCTGCACATTCACCCATCATGGAGTCTACGAGAATTACAATGTCTGTGAACTCATTTTCATTTGAAACTGCATCATCAATTGATGTGTTATCTCCATTGTCTGCATAAATTCATGTACCTCAGGATTGGCTTCACACTCACTTTGACTTGAGGTTGTGTCTTCACTAGATGAAAATCCAGGCTTCAAAAAACAATTGCGCAAGGTTTGGGGCTTGATTTTTCTTATGCAGTGTAAATTCTACAGCACTACATCCAGTGCACTGACACTTTTTGATAGATCGTTCGCTGACTGAGCTGTTTCCATGCTTTCCAAAAGCTGTTGCACAACTTGTAGACAATAGTGCACTTTGAAGTTTTTTATTAAAACTTTTATCCAAGGGTTGGCAAGCTGCTGTTGTGTTTGGTGGCAGAAAGATCAATTTAACATTTTGTAATGAAATGTCCGGGTGAGATGAAGCGTTGTTTAGAAATATGATCACTTTTCTCTTCTGCCTCCCCATTTTCCTGTCAAATACGAGCAACCACTCTGCCATCAGATCACGTGTCATCCACTCATTGTTGTTCGCTCAGCATTATGTTAACTCCTTTAAAACAGCGAGGATTCTTTGCTTTTCCAATAATTTTCAAACTCCGATCATATTAACGAAAAGCATGACAGTAAGCCTCTCTTTAGAAATTTTATCGCCACTGCATCTTTCGCCATTCAAACACATGGTATTTTCTGCCAGAGCTCGAAGGAAAATGCCAGTTTGGTTGCAGTTAAAAGCATTTCTTTCTTCGTAACCTTCGCACAAATGTTTGAGCTTGTCTTTCCAGTCAGAAACAGAGTTCTCCTTGACTGAAGCAGCTTCACCACTTATATGAGAGCTGTTCTGTTATGCCTGGCCTGGAACTTTTCAAGTCAACCTCCTGATGCTTTTAACTCATTATTCCCTAATTCTCTTGCAATTTCTAGCACCTTTTCTCAAATGAAAGTCCCAGACAAGGGAATATTGTTTGCCCTAACGCTACAAAACTAAAGTGATGGTATCAACAGCCCATCCTTCTGCCTTTGGAAAAGCCCTCTTGGCAAACTGATTTCCATTCTCAGCCCATGACGTAAGTATATTATCCTTATTCTTCAGGATCTCACTGACTTGTGTTTTGCCTACTTGCAGCCTGGCTGCCAAATCACGAACACTTATTTTTGATTTCTCATGCTGCTTTATGACGTCAACTTTCTTTTTCAACATTAAACGCATGCGTTTCTGGGACATTTTTATCAAATGAATTAGAGAAAACAGTTTGCATAGTAAAAAACAATGTTACCTTGCGCAAAAAAAAAAAAAAAATGTGTTCTTGTGGAGAACAAGAAAAGCACAGTGAAGATTTTCTGTGTGATGTGATGCTTCTCCTGGTTTAATTTTCTTATCCTTTCTCTGTATTTGCTACAGAACCTTTGTTTCTGTAAAATGATGGATTTAAATTTTTTTTTCAGCATTAAAATAGAAGAAAACAAGATTTTCCACATGTTTCCAAAATTTTCCACGTGTTTCCCAAATTTTCCTGCATAATTTTCCTTGTGTGAGGCATAAATGAAATGTATACACACACACATGTATGTACATGTGTCACTCATTGTACACTATCTCACTTGATGCATTTTAACTATAATGTAGTGTCTCCAGAAAAAAAAAGCTAATTACCAACAGTATTAGAGCGATTGTTAACTTTTTAAGCATGTAACATTCTGTTGTGTGTGAGTTTAGCTAGTTGCTTATGCCAAATAAAATACAAATAATCATGCACTGAAGTACAGTTTTCCAATTCAAGGTGTGATATCATTGACATTGTGCATGCTGGATTTGAAGACATGATTCCACGCATGGGAGCTTTCTAATGAAAATCAAACTGGAAATAGGTTTTAATGAATGTGAAGTACCTGTTTAACAACTGTCACTAAAGCATGGCTAAATTTGTTTAGGTACACAGATTGGTATGGCTCTGACAGGTAGAGGGGCACCAAAGTTGCTAGAGAAATGCAGCTCAAAGTTCTTTAGCTCTTTGGCTTTTTACAAAGAAATCTACAGGAAGAAAAAACTGTGCTTACTGTCTCTGTTAATCAAAGGTCAAATTCATCAGTCCACCGACCAGGTACCTTCAAAAGACCATAAAAATGTTGATCCGCACTTACCTGTATTATCTGATTAAACTAATTGCAGTATTAATGTACCATTTTAATAAAAAATGCATTTCTTTACAAATTTTTAGAAAAACAGTATTGTTATTATTAAAATGCATCCTCCTTTTAGCCATGTAAACATCAATTCACTTTATGTGATCATTTTCTCAGAACCAATGAATTGCATAATGTGAGGGATACTTGTCTGTGTGTGTGTGTGTGTGTGTGTGAGAGAGAGAGAGAGAGAGAGAGAGAGAGAGAGAGAGAGAGAGAGAGAGAGAGAGAGAGAGCATTACATGTTCCGGTACTGCTCCCCACCAACTGAAATTAAGTGCATGTTCTTCATTAATGTTTGTTTACACTTTTGAGTTATTTCATGATATGATGCAGCATAATATCAGTTTTTCTTATGCAATTTCTTTTCTTTCTTTTTTTCCTTCTTCCTTTTTCTTTTCTCTCTTTCTCTTTCTTGTTGTTTTTGAGCTATCAAACAGTACTGCATAGTGTTATGAAGGCTTATTTGTTTATCATGGTATCTGGATTTACTGATCATAATTTGTTTCCAAGTGTGCGGGATTTCAGAGGTGTGACATATTTTGCCAAAGTATCTCTATTTTTAAAAGTCTGATTAGAAAACTTCTTTTTCAAATCTGATGGATCTAAATCAATATATGTGAGGGTTTTTTATTTTTCTTCATATAAAATTTTCCTGCTATGTGAAAGTAACACATGGTTACTGAAAAAAACACAAGTAATTTTATCTGTGGGACATGATGTCTTCATTTTAAGATTTTGTGTTATTGTGGGGCATTCTAAATCCACTCACGCCTCAGTTTTTGCACTATTGTAAATGTATTTTGAAAATAAATTGTTAACATATTCCTTATGCAAGCGGTGAGGGAATTGCTAAGCAGCATTATTCTTCATGTTCGTCAAAAATATGTAACACGATTATCAGGAATAGTCAGAATGTTTCTGTGGTTAGAGAATTTAAAATAATTTTCTGCATATAAACAAAATATTTCAGCTCTTGTGATTTCTGTAGCAGTTAACTGAATTATTTTATATGTTTAATGTTCTTATAATGTACTGAAACTGCGATTTTATGTTTTCAAGGAAAAGGTTCGAAAAGCGGATGAATATAAGGATTTGGCTAGTTCCTTGTTCCTATGGATGCGAGATGCCTTATCAATGCTGCAAGACAGAAGCTTTCCTAACACATTGGTAGAGATGAAAGTAAGTAACCGTCGTTGTGCAATAAAAATAATTTAATGTGTTTTCAGGTTCCTGGTTTTGCTGGCAGTGCCATCATTAAAACTATCGCATTTGCTTGAGGTTAAAGGTCATATTGTCCTATTATAAAATTTTGCAGAACTTCTTAAGTGTTTCGGAGATACTTTTTTTTCTGAATATGCCCAAATTATACCTAACTTGGAGAGCTCTATCTTTTGAATTGGTTCTTCTCAGTGGGATATACATCAGATTTATTTCATCTTCATTTGAGGGGATGGCAGTGGACACGTATTTAAATGCATTGAGTAAGAAAGGAAAGGTATGTATACATGTTTATACTACGAAGAGTCTATTTTGCATGAAGATGCAGTCTTATGGTAATGAGGAGTACATATACCACTTAAGGAATCAGCATTTCGAAAATTTACTGATCTGTAGAAGGTAATGAAAGAGAGTGAGAGAGACAAACAAACAAGGAATCTGTGTGTGTGATTTATGTTTAATTTATGTTAGTTATGTAAATGAAATTTGGAAGTGCAATTTTCCTTAACATATTTTCGGTGGTAATCTGTTTCCATTCAGTACCTGTAGATCACATCACTTAGAGATCATTTTTGTCAATTTTGTTTGCTAGTAGACCACTGCTCAGCTGTTGCCATCTGTCGATCTTCGTTAGAATGTTATATGAGTACACTTGACATGAGTAGAGAATAGTTTCATTTAGCCATCAATGGGTCACTGTCAGGAACATCAGTTATTTTATTAATTTGGTGTGATGAATTTAAAAAAGAAACTTAAATGAGTTGTAAGCCAGCAAATTGGCAGAACATACCACACTCTGCGTGGTAATAAGCTGTAGTTCAGTTATTAGCAGGTTCATTTGTTGATCACTATCTAGTGGGCTACCTCTCTTCTAGCAGTGTGCATTGGTTATCTTTTTTTCTAATAATGTTAAAATATCTTGCACCTTATGCCTTTTGCAACTGACTTGTGCAAATACCACTAATGCAGTGTCAAGTTAACAAAGCCATTACCATTGTCTTGAATGGGCATAGTGCTTCAGCTGTGAGTGGCCAGGAACTGCGAGCAAACGCACTCGGAGTCTTCTTCACCCTCTTATACAACTTCCAGGGGTGTTACTGTCCCACATGATTTCCATATGTGCTGCCCTGATTAGCCTTATAAATCCAAATTAGTCAAAGCTTTTAATTATCATCTTTGTCTTGTACCACCATTAATGATTTTTTTTGTTTCTCATATGTATGAATGTTAACATTTTAGAGAATATTTATTAAACTTCATTTTAGTGCAACTGCCAAAGTAATAATTGTAGGGAAAGACTGTTCTAAGGGATGTTTAACCAAACAGTCTTTGTATAAAATAAAATATATACACAGGGTGGTTCAAAACTATATGTCAAAAATGTAAAGGCAGGTAGAGGGGATCTAAATAAGCAGATTTCGTATAGGAATGTGTGTGCGGTAATGCCGCATTAAAGCGCTAGCACGTAAAGCAGTATGAATCACGGGAAACTGAAAAAGATAAGTAAAGACAAAAGAAAACAAAAATTTATTAACAGTTTACAAGAGGTGCTCGAAAGAGCGGCCACCAACAGCGATACAAGATTCACAGCGGCGGCGCATGGATTGGCATACATTAGAAAAGACATCAGGCATGTCGAGCACATGTCCAGCAGCAACAGACAAGCGGGCAACAAGATCTTCTGCAGATGTGACGGGACTCTCGTACACGAGGCTTTTAATATGACCCCAAAAGAAGAAATCCAAGCAGGTTAAATCACGAGAACGCTGTGGCCAGGGAACTGGTCCACCCCGTCCTATCCAATGCTGACCGTAGACAGCATGCAGGTGATTCCTGACGTTTCGGCTGAAGTGAGCTGGAGCTCCATCGTGCTGGAACCACATTCGTTTGCGAACATCTGGAGAAACATCGACCAGAAGTTCAGGTAAGACCACCTGTAGGAAGATGCCGTATGTGTGGCCAGTTAAACGACTAGGTAGAATGTACAGTCCTACTAAATTATTGTGCACAATGCCTGCCCAAACATTAATGGAAAACCTTTCTTGGTAGGCGTGTGTTATTGTGCCATGTGGGTTATCATGAGCCCACAGGTGAGAATTATGGATGTTAAACATACCCGACCACGTAAAAGTAGCCTCATCACTGAAAAAAACATCTGCAGGGAAGGTTGAATTGCCTGCAGTCTGCTGTAGGTACCAACGGGCAAAGTTGAGACGTGGAAGATAATCGTCAGGGGTCATTGCTTGCACTCTCTGTAAATGATACGGATGCATTCCATCTTCATGTAAAGTCCTCAAAACAGTTGGATGGCTCACACCCAACACACGTCGTACAGCTCTCGAGCTTGTCAAAGGATTATCCTCTACTGTGTTTAGTATTCTTTCTTCCACTGCAAGAGATCTGCGATATCTTCCAATGCCAGTATCACGCCTGGAAGCATAAAACGATCTACTCGTGCTTAACTCCCGATGAAGCTGCTCGAATGTTCGACGATCCGGCTGATTCCTATCCGGGAAACGCTCCTTGTACATCCGTTGAGCAGCTAATCCATTTCCTTGTGCAGCTCCATACATGAAATGCATGTCGGCCAGCTCTGCATTGGTGTAACGATGCATGCTGCTCGAGATCCGTGCGGGAAATGAAGAATCCAGCTGGCGAAGCGCTTTTATACGCCGCACTCATCAGCGCTCTCTACCGGCTCAACGCGGCATTACTGCACACACATTCCTATACGAAATATGCTTATTTAGGTCCCCTCTACCTGCCTTTACATTTTTGACATATAGTTTTGAACCACCCTGTATATATATCTTCATATATTATATTTTAATGTCAGAACTTAAGTATTCTAAACCTGTTAGTCTGATGGATTTTATTGATAAACATGGTTAAAATGTAGAAATGTAATTAAGTCATTGTATTTATGAATTTAATACAGGTGAGATTGTTGGTGAGGTGGATGATCGTCCCCCCCCCCATTTTATTTTCAATAAAATCAGAGAAGAGATCCCATTCCTGGTAAAAACTGTCTTAAAAGTTGGAGGTCCCATGCTCTTGCAGTTTTATAAATGAAAGATTTCACATTTCATGATATTAAGTGGGTTATATCAAGTTGAACTTATCTGCAGTGCATTCTTTAACATTTATGTGTTACTTAAATGTGTGTGATGTAAGCATTCCTCTCCATAATTACAATGTGCAGTTAGTCCTGATAACTTAGTAGTTTTTAAAAGATATTGGTACTCCCCCCCCCTTCTCTGCACACACGTTTTATGTTTGTTCAGATATGATTATGTTTCATTGTTCTAATCACATTTCAGGGCATGTGGGTAATAGACATAAGCGGGAAGAGAGAGCATTATTTTATATCGATTTTCTTAATTTCCTCTTACAGACTTTACTTGCTGATTGCACTCGTTTCAGAGTGGAAGATGTCCCTCCGAGGATGCATGAAAAACAACGATTAGCTCACATGTACAGAGACATACTAGTAAGTGCAGACTTTTTTGTTTTTAATTTGATAATGTGTACAATGTTGGGCCTTATTATTAAACTATTAGTCACACAAAAAATTCTTTCACTTAGATATTTCAGTAAAATGTGAGTGCAGTATAATTTGCTCTCACAGTTGAGAATGGTTATTATATTATGAATTAGTGGCAATAAAGAATAAAATAACTTCATATTATTATACCAGGCTTAAAATGTTATAATTTGTATATGTGTGGTACAAGGTCAGCAACATGATGAGCACTTCTTATTTAGCGGCATATGGGAACACAGACAAGTGACAATACATTATGAAATGTAGTCTCAAAACACATTAGGAGAAATCTTGAGCTACACAAACTGTGAAGCATCTCATAAGATGAGTTACTGAGTACACTACTCCATTAACATATTATAACACAAGACTTAGATGAGTCTAAAATTTTCCTTTAATGGTGTAAACACAAATACTTAATATTCATTTGAGTTTTCACATTCTTCTGAAAAATAAGCCCAGACAAAGCCTCCTAGCACAGTGTGAAAGCTTGGTGAATACTAAGTATTTGTGTTTATGCCATTAAAGGAAAATTTTTGACTCATTTAAGTCTTATGTTATCCCGTAAGATAGTGTTTAGTGGGCAGAGTCGTAAAGCATGATAGTGTATTCCAAGAGGTTCCAAAGACATTCCAGGGAATTAAAATCTGTTGTTTTGGAGACAAAGATAGAAATTTCGTATTAGTTCTTGAGCACATTACGCTTGGTAGCAGATGAGTTGTGCTGTTGGAATACACTCTTGCTGCCTGGAAACATAATGTGCAGGAATTGTCGAAATGATCCACAGTCACTGAGTGACAACCCTCACCTTTGAGGAAGCTTTCAATTATCACTAAACAGCTTAATGAGCCTGCTGTTGGTGTAGCACAGCATATGTATGGACTTATAAGACCAACAAACCTTTTGCCAGTTATGAACATCCCAGTGTTAGTACTCTTATTGCCAGCCAAGTTGCAGCTTTTTGTTTATAGCAGTGTAAACAGAATGATCCATGGGCAACCAACTTCAGTACCCCAAGCATTGCCCAGACAGAAATTAATCTTCTGGGCCCCACATTGAACTGGGCAATCATGTTGATCCACTTATTAGCACATAATCACCATTTTATCTGCCTCTTCTGTTTCTGTATACCATTTAAATGTTGAGTGGCTGCTTTCTCTTCATTTTTTCCCATTTTGTGAATACCTGCACATACCACAGTGAGTCACAATAAGGACTGTAAGGAGATACAAATTAGGTGAAACAGCATTACAGTTTAATTTTAGTGATTAGTGCAAAAGAAGTGTCCTCCAACTTGGTGAACTTTTGTTGCAATATAAGACGTTCTTTAGATAACCCCTTTTTTTTTTTATTTTACTCATTTCATTCAGTGAGCATAATTGAAACCAAAAGTAGTTAGATACTGACAACTACTTACCTAATCATCTGCAAAAGGAAAACCATCCTTCATTCCCAAATGTAGTAGCTTGCTGGCAGAGTGGATTTCACATTATCATGTTGATTTATGGACTTGAGTTTAAGCAGACATCAAAAGCAAGAGCAAGAATTGAAATATTTTCTTTCTCAGAAT
Organism: Macrothele yani; assembly: GCA_039090855.1. NCBI lineage: Eukaryota > Metazoa > Arthropoda > Arachnida > Araneae > Macrothelidae > Macrothele > Macrothele yani. The sequence goes on from CM076993.1 coordinate 95,973,352, forward strand.
CAAATAGTTTTCTGTGCCCATGCCATAAAAATAGTACAATAACTTTTGTACTGATAATAAATTTATCAGCTCTAAAAAGGATTAAACACATCAGAACAATGTGTCAGTAATGTTACTCTCCGCTGAATGTTCATTTAACATGTACTTTTTTGCACAGGACTCGTCTAAGTATTTGAATTGTAAATATAAATAAAATTTAAGGCAATATTTTATGCAAGCAATGAACAATTAATATTGTAATAATATTAGAAGAAAAAAAAATGTTGTGGATGTTTTCATAATGGATTTATTTGGATATGCAATCATCATGTATATTCCATCCAGCTAAAGAAGAAGTCCTGGCCATGTTTCTGTCAAAGAGATCCATGGTTTGCATGTGATAGTAACAATGGACATGTGGGGTTTCATAAATGTTCTTGTGTTGTGCCTTCCTATATTTTATTTTCAGTGTGCATCTGGTTGACTAACTCATTGACCTTTAAATTTGGGTAGATAGATTGTAGTCTTCATTTTAGCTGATGCTATTTGTAACTATGAATACCCCAATACACTCTACTCTGTTCATTAGGGCCCTCCTTATAATGGATTTTTGTTATAAAATGGATGAAATATGCATTTGGTAGCCAAGTTGTCTTAAAATACATTGTTGTGTGGAGTAACTGCAAGGTGGCTGACACTGCAAGTCTCTCTTCAGTATTTTTTCAGTCTTTGTTGTGCTTGCACCGTGTTGCACAATGCTTATTCTTTTTTGCGCTTTCCAACCGTAGGTTGAAGAAGCATATATGCTTCAGCTTTGTCTGTCTTCATGATAACTCATGTAAAAATGGTTCGATTTCGATGAAATTTTAGTATGTGGTAGAAAACAACCTGGGGATGAACCCTATTGAAAATGGGCAAAATTGGAGTCACAGGTCAGAACATAGGAGCAGGATCCATTCCATACCCCTTATGCATCATAACTTATGTAAAAATTTGCATTTTTGAACTTCACTTTTAGTTGGTAAAGTTTGATGAACACTTACCGCACGTGGGGCTTGGCTTTCAATTCATATTTCCGTTATGTGGATGCGGCACGGGGGTTTTTCATTTGGCCACGGGTCCGCTTCTTTTTTTTCCGTTGGAATTTATTTTGCCTCGTCACCAAATGAGTTTTTTTTCCTTTGCTGCATCCTCATTTACTTCAATATTTATTCATACCAGAGTACTTTCGGTAATACTCCTTTACCGTCTTCGAGGGACGTTTTGCTCCGACTAGCACGGACCGTGTCAGCTGGGCATTTCGGTGGTTCTCGCGGGCTGCTTCTGTCATCGGCTATCGCTTCTTCTTGGGCGTTGTGGCGCCATCTCTTGTTGGTCAGTGATCTCATTTTTCGAACTTTTTCATTTTTTTGCTCAATTTTAATTAAATTTCTCCAGCTGTTTCTCAAATTATTAGGGTCATTATGGTTGCAAACTTTTGTGCTATTTTTTTCAATCATTACCGACTCTGCTATTCTGAGGTGTTTTTCGGATTTACAGCTTTTAATGATTTTTATATTTTCGAATTTAGGATATTTTTGGTTATCCAGACAGTATTGGATAAGTGCTGTTTTTTCTTCTTTTTTCTGCCAGTTTTTTACGTGTTGTTTTAATCTGTGTTTAAGCTTATTTTTGGTACTTCCTATATAAGCCATTGGAGGATTTTCAGTAATAGGAATTGAGTAAATACCTGCTTTTTCTAACATTTTTATTTTTTTCATTATTTTTTATTACTATATTTTTGATGGTATTTACTTTTCCTCCAATTTGAATGTTATGCTTTTTACAAAAATTATTAATTTCATTGGTAGTATGTAGTATGTAAGGAAAACCATTTAAATATTTGACTTCTTTTTTATTTACTACAGCATTATTTTTTATTTTCTTTATTACTTCTGTGTCCCATTTTTTTATTAAATGGTTAGGATAACCAAAGCTGCCTGCAATTGTTTTTATGAATTTGATTTCTTCATTGATGAACTGACTATTTTCAGAATGCGTATATGCTCTTTTAATTAAGGTTTTTATACTATTGCATTTTTGAGGATAAGGATGTGCTGAATTGTACGGGATTAGGACCGGAACAAATGAACTTTTCCGATATACCCTGTATAGTAACTTATTTGTGGATTTGATAACATGTACATCCAAAAAGGCTAGTGCATTATTTTTTTTCTATTTCAACAGTGAGTTCTATAGTTGGATATAAAGCGCTGTAACATTTTGTTAATTTTTTTAATTCTTCTTCGTTCAGTTTTGATAGAATGAAAATATCATCCACGTATCGACAGTACACTTCTGGTTTTTCTTCCATACGATGCAGGACATTTTCTTCAATTTCGTTCATCACAACCTCAGCATATAGAGTTGATAATGGTGAGCCCATTGGGCCTCCTGAATTTTGCTTGAATATTTTGTTCTTGTATGTAAAAATATTATTTTCATATAAATAGACTAAAACTTTTTTGAATTCATGAATTTGTGTGTTATTTAAAATTTTAAGATTTTGCAACTTCTTAATGATAATTTCAATAGCTTCTGGAACAGGAGTGCTTGGATATAATGCTTTAACGTCCATGCTTGCCATATTTAAGTCCTTTAGGTCAGTTTTTACATTTTTAATTTTTTCTATAAATTCATATGTGTTCTTGATGGTGAACTTGTTGTTCATGAAAAAGGGTGCTAGGAATTTGTAAATGTTTTTCTCTAATGTTATCAATGGTGAGTTTTTTTTTGAAACTATCAGTCTCATTGGAGCACCATCTTTGTGCGTTTTTATCTTTGCAACGATACGTGGTATGCCTGCTCCCATTGGTGGAAAAGAGCGCTTGATTTCATCAGGTAATGTGCTATGATTTCTTATATCCGCTAAGAATTTAATTTGTTTATCAGTTGGGTCTTTCATAATTTCAGTACAATTTAATCCATCGATTGCTACTGTCATTTTTTGTTCAAATTAATCAGTGTTGAGAATAATGATTTGGCCGGATTTATCTGCTTCACAGAATTTGATATAAGGGTCATTTTTCAATTCCAATAGTTGTTTTTTTTTCATATTTTAATTTTTTCTCTATGTAGAAGTTTTTGTTGTTTTTGGCATTATATTCTTTTAGAATAACTCTATATAATTTGTTCTCTACTTCAGTTTTATTCTCTGCGCCTGGTATATTTTTGAGAATATCTTCGAGGCAAGGGATGATTTCTTCAGTTTTAGGGAGGCCTTGTGGAAAGGCAAATTTTTTCCCTTTTTGTAAAATTGCTTTTTGTGTAAAGCTTAAGTTCTTATCAGACCGAATTTCATATACATTATATTCATTTATGGGTTCCTTATTTAATTTTTTGTTCATCAAATAGTGCATTTAATTTTTTATCTACCGTAATGCTATTGGAGTTGGCTTCTTTGTTAGCAATTTCGTTAATTTCGATGAACGTAGTATCCAAAATGCGATCTTTCCAAGTGCCATCAAATTGTGCATATTTTGAGTTGCTTATCAGCTTCCATAATTCATAAACTTGAGCATTAAGTCTGAATATTTGTTTTCTTTTAGCTATAATTTCGTTACTAAGTCGTTTTTGTTGACATCGAAGCAGGATGTAATAATCCTTCTTACTTGTTGGCTTGTTCTTAAGTCTCAAAAATTTGGGGATAAATCCAAAATCTCTGCAAGTTACAAGAAAACGTTCTTGAACTTCAATTTCATACATTTGATTTTAAGACGTTTGAATTTGGTGATTGTTGTTAATTCACGGTTCGAAAAGAGATTGCGATAGTGCATCGTGAGGCCTAATCTGCCTTTGATCTAACCACTTGAAAGAATAATTCGTGTGCAGTTCAAAAATGCAAATGCATTAATGCACGTTAAATAATATAACCTCCAATATCGGAAGTAAATTGAAATTTATGTAAAAATGCTTCGATTGTGACAAAACTTTATCATATTGTTCTGGAGGTATATTGAACTGGTTCTGTTGAATATCATCAAAATGAGGTCTAAGGTCAGGGCACAGCAGCAAGATTTATTCCACAGCCATTATCCTCATAACTTGACTAAAAATGCTTCTATTGCGACAGAACTTTAGTATGTTGTTCCGGAGCTATACTGAACCAATTCTGTTTAATATCATCGAAATGGGGTCAAAGGTCAGGGCACAGGAGTGAGATTTATTCCACTGCCATTATCCCCATAACTTAAGTATAATGATTTCTGGTATGTTGGAAAGCGTATCATAATCAATGCATTGCATGATTTTACTTAGACATTTTTTTTTATTTTTTTGGCTTTGCATTTTCATTTAGTGATTACTCCTAGCATGTAGAGAAAGAGAGAGTGTGTAAAAAACACCCGAACATAATCCCTTCCTTCAAACCCCAACTTAAAAAGAGTTGAATAAATGGAAATGTTTCCATCATGTCTTTCTCAGGGCAGGAGAAACTAAAGTTACAAAATGTGATGTTAGAACCTGGCTAGAAGATAGAAAGGGTGATCCTGGGTGCCAAGAGTTGGCACCCAGGAGATCCCTTTGGACGAAGTTCTAGTTTGTGATAGTAGAGGTAACAGTGGTGAATGAAATAAAACTCTGATGTGCAGAATTCAATCGAAATGATTATCTCCACTGAATTGGACTCAGAATGTGATGTGGAGCATTATTATGAACATTTTGGAGCATTCGGGAAATCATTATGAGGAAGCAACATCAATAAAGTAAACAAATGAAACTCTACTCATTCTTCAGACCAGTTGTTCCTAACTTCTTCCCTTCTGTGGAGCCTACATCTGCTGGTGATACTTCTACTACTGAGCCTCATTCAAGACAGCCTTCTACAAGTGGGGTATTACTGTGAGTCAAGCATCATAGCTACACTAGCTCAGAATGAATAGTTACCATATCTAAGACAACCGTACAGCAAGCTCATCTGTCATCTACAAAATGTAAATGAAATTTCATTTTGTTAGCTTTTTATTTATTGCAATGATTACCGTATTTGTGGGCTTTTATGTTTATTGGGTGTCTTGTTTATTGTGTATTTCACTGTTTTTCTTATAGTGTACATATTCCCCTCCCTCCTTATGCAGTTATAATGGACACTCTCCCCACCTGTTGGTCAATTATGAGGGTTTGCCGTATTGTTACTTGAGCTATGGGTGTGTTCTTTAAAGAACACACCCATTTAAAGAACACACACACACACACACACATACATCATCATCATCATCATCAACCATTATCAATCCACTGCTGGACGAAGGTCTCCCCAAGTTTTCTCCACAACGGTCTGTCTTGTGCCAGTCTCCTCCATGTCACTCCCGCATACTTTCGAATTTCATCCACCCATCTTCCATGTGGTCTTCTTCTGGGTCTTTTCCTGTCCCTTGGAATCCAATCTAAAATTTCGGCTGTCCATCGATGGTCTGTCCTTCTGGCAGTATGTCCAGCTCATTGCCATTTCAGGGATTTAACTCTGATCATGATGTCTTCCACTCTTGTCATTTTTCGGATCCACGAGTTCCTCTTCTTATCTCTCTTAGTTACACCAAGCATGCACCTCTCCATGCTACTTTGAGTTGTCTGCAGCCTTTGTATGTCTCTTTTAGTTAAGGTCCACGTCTCTGCACCATATGTAAGCACTGGAAGGATGCATTGATCAAACACTTTTCTTTTAAGACATAATGGCATATTGCTCTTGAAAATTATGCTGTTTCTTCCAAAAGCTCTCCAGGCAAGTTTTGTACGCCGATTAATTTCTTCATCAATGTGACCCTCACTTGATATATGCTGTCCAAGATAAACGTACGTGTCTGTTATCTCCAGCTTTTCTCCATCAATCGATAAATCTTCATTTTTTGTAAAAGCATTGAACATTACTTTTGTCTTCTGAAAGTTCATTTTTTATCCCACTTCTTTACTTTTGCCAGCAAGTTCCTGGATCATACTCTTCAGCTCTGATGGGGTAGTTGCAAAAATGACTACGTCATCAGAAAAACGAAGGTGGGTTAGATAATCTCCATTAATCTTTATTCCTTTGTTTTCCCAGTTCAGTGATTGAAAGACATTTTCCAATGTAGCATTAAAGAGCTTCGAAGATATGGTGTCACCTTGTCTCACTCCCTTTCCAATTTTTATGTGCGTTGTATTTTCAAACAGCCGAATCTTTGCACTTGCATTTTCATAGATGTTATTAATAATATTAATGTACGCATCTTCAATACCGCAGGATTACAGAGCCATTTTTACTGCTGATGGTTTCACCGAATCAAAGGCTTTTTCCTAATCAATAAAAGCCATGCACAATGGAAGTTCATATTCCCTCGCTCTTTCAATTAGTTCTCTCAGTACGTGGATATGATCTATTGTGCTGTAGCCGCTCCTGAATTCAACTTGTTCTCTCGGTTGAGCCATGTCCAGTGTTACCTTCAAGCGGTGCGAAAGAACTTTAGGGAAGATTTTATAAACCACTGATAGGAGGCTGATAGGTCTGTAGTTCCTGAAATCCTCAATGTCAGCTTTTTTATGTAGCAGGATCATTGTAGCGTTGTTCCAATCCTCAGGAATCTTCCCTTCATTAAGACATCGAGTGAAAATTTGAGCGAGTACTGTTTCGATTTCTCCACTTGCTTCTTTATGATGTCTAGAGTAATTCCATCTTCTCCTGGAGCTTTTCCCTGCTTCATGTTCTTGATTGCATGTGCAACTTCTGCTGTGAGGACTGGAAGAACTCTGGTACTGGTACCTTTCATGATGTCTGGAGTACATGTATCATCCCTTTTATATAATTTGGAGTAGAAATCTTTCACTCTTGTCAAAATTCAGCCTCTATTTCGTGTTACAGAACCATCTTCTTTTCTCAGTGCCATAATCTGTTTTCTTCCCTTACTGACATGTCCCTTTGCTATCTTTAGGCTTTGGTTGTTTTCAATTGCTTTCCTCACTAGTTCACAGTTGAATTTCCTTACGTCTTCATTGATACTTTTTTGTACTGTCTTGCATAGCTCTATATATTCCACTTTGGAAGTCACATCTTCTTTAGTTGTCCTCATCTCTCTTCTTTTTTGCATCAAGATTTTGGTTTTTCCTGATAATTTGTTCCCATGCAACTTGTTCTTAGACCCAGCTAATTTTGTTGCTGCTTCCATAAGAGCTTTGGTTACTTTTCTGTTAACTTCAGAAATATCCACTTCTTCCGATGTTAGGCCTTTTAAAGCAGAGAATCTGTTCTTCAGTTCCAACTTGAAGATATTATGGTGTTTTTTAAGGTTGGTTATGTCAGTACATTTTGTTTGTCTTATGAGCTTGCTACGTTCGAGTTTAGTGTTGAGGTGCATCTTACATCTCACCAATCTATGGTCACTACCTGTGTTGAACTTGTTTAGCACACTGCAGTCTTCTATGGTGAATTTTTTGTTACACATAATAAAATCAATTTCACTTGTCGTCCCATTTGGATGTCTCCATATCCATTTCCTGTGTGGCTTTTTCTTGAAAAAGGCTTTCAAGATGAAAAACCCTTCTGCCTCTGGAAATTCAACGAGAGCATTTCCACGCTGGTTTCTGTTGCAGTGACCGAATTTACCTACTGAAGTTTCATTCTGTTGCTGTTGCCCTATTTTTGCATTGAAATCTCCCATAATTATCTTCAAGTGTTGCTTACCGTTATTATTTAGATGATGTTTCCTCATTAAATTCTTCAATTTCTTCTTCAGGATGACTTGTGGTTGGTGCATAAGTTTGAATAATCTGAGCCTGGTATCTTCTTGAGAGTTGGATAACGAGTCGTGCAGCTCTGTCAGAGGAACTTTCAACTTCTACAACTTTATCCTTCAGTTTCTTGTATATTATAAATCCAACGCCACTAGTTCTGCCAGTATCTGTCCCACGATAGTAGAAGAGATGTCCACTTTTCAGTTCAATGAGATCTTCTCCTTTTCTCCTTACCTTACTTATCCCGACGATGTCCCACTTGATCCTTTATAGTTCCTCTTCCAATTCAAGAAGCCTTGAATCAGAAGATAGGGAGCGTCCATTATACGTAGCCAAGGTCAGCATCAGATGGCAGCCTAGTCCGGTCCTCCGTAGATTCTTAGCACCCTCTGCCTTCATGTCGCACTGGCTGCTGCCTTGGCTAGGTACATTCCAGATGCCGGAGACTGAGGGCCACGATTTAAGTTGTGGAGTCATTTTGGAGGGGTTTGGCCATAACTCACCACGCTGGCCAAGCGGGTTGGTGAGTTTGGGATAGCATTTCTTTTAATCCCGATGGTATAGTTATACCGCTATTGGGGGTCGTCGGAGCCTCTTTAGTGGGAACAGGATGCATCACGAGAAGGCGGGGTTGACATTTGTCAAGGAGAGGCTGTGATGTTACGCATCACCTGACCTTACATCCCATATATATATATATATATATGTATATATATATATATATATATATACTTAAGAGCAAAACTGAAGACTAAGGAAAAAATTTTAGAATTTAAAACGAAGGGTGCAAAATAACCTGAAAATCAAAACGCGCAACGCAGCAGTTTTGAAAATTCAGAATTCACATTCTATAAAGAAGATACCTAAGCAAAAAAATACATATATAATTTTGACTCACACCTAATACAACATAGAAAAGGTTATGTATCTACCTGTGTGAGTAAAAGGAGAAAAGATAAAAAAATAAAATAAAACAACTGAATGTAGAAGGTGTCGAGAATACTGAGCCTTGGCTTTATCAAGGACCAGCAAAAACTCTGCATTTTCTCACTTCCACAAAGACCTAGTTGGAAATGGGTTTCTGCAAGGCCATAGATGCAAGTAACATTCCCACCTAAAATAGTTTAAAAAATATATATATAAGTCATGTCCTCCGTAGAGTAGCATGACCTAGCACTAGTTAACAATTTCGCTTGCATCCATTAACCTTCATGGCCCGACCCATGCTCTTCATCTGTTACTATTAAACAGAGAGAAGAAGATTAAAGAGAACTCAAGCTGTGAGAGTGACAAAATAAATAGAAATGATTTTCAGCTATAACGAAATTCCAAGTTCGTTTGAGAGAGAATTTAAACCTGAAAAACAATGCAAAAGAAATCCAAATTTTACATTGCAATTAAAAAAGGAAATGTTAATTTATAACGAACAGATTTTTGAAAGAAAACTTGAGTCTAAAACCCCTACTCTACAACTTATGACAGCACGAAAACGAGAATAAGTTAAAGATAATAATTAACTAAAGAAAACTTTGTGAAAGTTATATACCTTAAACAGTTAGTTGCAATATGTACAAAGTATTTCAGCAGTGCTTTAAGTGCATAATTAATTAGTTATTAAGAACTTAACTACTTTGAAAAAACAGCGCATAGACAGCGCATAGAAAAGGAACAAGCTTAGCCTTCCTCTGTTCCTAGGTACCCCAAAAGACGCTCAAAGTTACAAAGAAAAGTAAGAGTTAAAACCCGCATAAATGTTAACAGACAAACCAATGCTTAAAAGCTGAAAAGCTAAAAAACGACAGAGAAAAGGTACATAAAGTACAAACATTGAACTTATAAAACCTAGAACCCAAAACAAGGAAGAGAGCTTACCTCTTGTGTGACAAAAACTTTTCTCCTTACAAGAGGAGAACATGGCTGACCCCTTCCGCCACTCCCTAGACGCTGGGGGGCAGTGAGGGTGGGGCTGATGGCCTCCTCATACAGCAAGAAACCAACGCGCGGAGATTTTAACCAGAGAAAAAATATATAAAATTAAGACTGTGGATCTGTATGATCAGAATGAGCAGAATTAACTCTCCAGAATACATGAGAAATATTATAAAATACACGAGCAGTTTATTTAATAATCTTTGCATGTATTAAATCACCTTAGTGAGCTTCTATAGATTAATCAGAATCTTATTAATTTTAATGTTGGTTTTACTATTTTTAGTATAGCTATCCTAGTAATGAATAACTAGTTTTCTTTTTTATTTGTTTTTATTTTCTTTTATAAACAGATTTTTAAGCTTTTTTTGTGATTTTGTTTATATTATTTAATTTTTTGTTTTAATAGGACCGTCATATCCATAGCACTAAGGTTCCTTTAGGTAGTTAATAGGCATCCTCTAGCCAACTTCCTTACGGCTTTGATTGGTCAGAATCATATTATTAACTGTGTAGAAAATTAAAGCAGATCTGCCAACCTTACTCTATTATTCAGAATAATTTTTCTTAAAGTTCTTTTGATGAAAGAAGAAGGAATTTCGTTCTCTAGAAAACTTTCTAATAGTATATTAATGTGGTAATTGAAATCCAAATTGTTGCTGCAAATTCTTGAAATTCTTAGGACCTGAGAAATTAGTACATTCTCAATTACTTTGGTTGAAATGTTATTATTCCAGTGTAGATATTTAATTACTTTGAAAGGAAAATTAACTCTTTTATCAAAGAGGCTAATAGATGGGTTACCTCTGTTGAGCTTAATGCTTAAGTCTAGGAACTCAAGTTCCTGATTACTGTGGTTGGTTTTACATAAGTTAAGAGAGCTAGGATAGATATTATCAAAATCACTCTCTATAACTTCTGAATTATTGATACACAGCAGATCATCAATATATCTAAAAGTGTAAAGGTAGTTATCTGAGCAGGTGGGGTGATTTTTAATGAATTTATATTCCTTAAAGAACAGGAATAGATTAGCGATATTTGTGGACGTTGATGTTCCCATTGGAATACCGTTCACTTGCTTATAGAGAGTATTATTATATAAGATATGGTTATTTTTTATGCAGCAATTGAGATAAGAGTTCCAAGTTCCTACATCAACAAATTGGTTAAGTTTAAATTCTGCATACAGCTCTTTAAAGGTAGTGATTATATCTGATAGAGGCAGATTAGTATATAGGTTTTCAAAATCATAACTATTAATATCTAGGGGACAAACTTTGAGTATAGTAGAAATTACTTCTGCATTATTATTAATTAGCCAAAAATCTCTGTACATCAAGTTAGAACAGTTTCTAATGTGTTTCAAAACCTTCTTTAAGACATCTTCAAAAGCAAGATCTATTTTCTTTTTATGACTTCTTACTCCACTAGCTATGAACCTGAACTTTACAGGATCCTTATGAAACTTAACCGTTGCAAAAAGAAATGGAAATTCAGGCCCATATCTTCTAGTTTGTGGAATTTTAAGTTTCTTGAAGAATGCCTTAAACCGATTTTCTAACTGCTTGGTAGAATAACTTACGGGCTCGTATGTTACTCTATTATTGAGTTCCATAGTTAACAATTCAAAATAGAACTTCTTACAGATAATTGCAAAAATTATTGCTAGCTTTATCCGTAGTGGTAAAAATAAATTGGTCTTGTAGTTTGGAGAGTGACCTTTTAGCTTCTCCAGAGAAAAAGAGATTTCTGTCGAAACAAAAGTCCAGACCTGCCAACTCACCGGTGAAGCTATTGATTATATTATATTTCCATTCTGCGAAGGCCTCAATAGGCTGATTGTACGTTAAACTGGTTTTTACGATGTACTTATTTACATCTTGAGTGAAGCTTATATATATATATATATATTTCATTCTTTTTAAGAACATATAACTGGCACATCACTTGTGACTACTACATGCATCAGATAAATAGGCACTCCTGTTTTTGGAACTTCAACATATAAGAAAAATGTAAAAAATTTTTGTCAAGAAAATTAATTGGAAAAAGTTTTGTTCAATTTGTACATTGATATACATCTGTAGTCACTTTCTGTGGCATATTTTTTCTGTGAAGCTAGTTTTTTTAATTATCATTAATTATCAAAATTTTTGTGTGTGTGTGTGTTTAGAAACAATATCGTGATGCAACATCTGCTGACATTAGTGATGAGCTGAGAATGGAGTCCATTGAGCGCTACTGGAACAGAGTCATGTCCGCACATCAGGAAAGAGATCAGGCCATTCATGATGAAATAGCGAGGTTTGTATTATTCTGAAGCTTAGCTTTTTCCATCCTTAGTAAATTATACTGCTAAAGCACAATGATTTTGACTGAGATTTTGAGCAAAGTTCTCTATAAAATTTTTATCCATGATTTCATATGAATTTTGTTTCAGGCTGGAAAAACTACAGCGACTTGCTGAGAAATTGCATCGTGAAACTAAGCAGTGTGATGGAAAACTGGATGACATTGAAAGGCATATAATGGAGGTAGGCTTAAAATTACTTCAGAATTTGATTCTGATTATTTGGTTGTGTTCTTATGAATGAATCATTAGAATTGTATTTAATCTTTTTGTTCACTAAACTTTCAAGGTGTTATTTGCAATTTATACTTTTTTTTTCCGCAGTACTTAATTTTAGGCATTCACCTGTTTCTTTTGTACCTTAAGTTTCAATGAGTGATTGGTTTTATGAGAAGTTTATTTCCTATTTTGGTGAAGATTTTAAGCAAAAATCTTTTCTGCAGGCACACCTTATTGATATGTAAAATATGTTTCCAGCCTAAAAGTTGTATTTTACATTTGTGTTCAAATATTTTCATGTATTGAGAACGGAACTCTCCATCATGGTATATTTTGTAATTATATCTAACAAAAAATTTTCTCTATATTTTTTATTATTATAGTGGGTTATTTCCGGTTTTTCTCTGTACAAATAAAAAAAAATAACCCTGAGCAGTTGAGAAGAAGTGTAAAGTTGTGGGACATCATGAGAAAAACAGGTCAGCATGAAAATTGGGAATGCCCTTTCATAAAATTGGAAAATATACTTCAATGTAAGTCTTTCTAAGGTATAATTGCAGGCATAAGTATGGTTGAGAGTCCTTATTCAGGGTGTCCACATTCTGGAAAGTCAGGGAAATGCCTGAAATGTTGGTAAAAGTCAGGGAAAATCAGTGATATTTAAAAAAAGTCAGGGAAATTTCAATCACAGTTAGACTACAACTAGTTTTAACCCAGCGTCGGGGAGTGACGCCCTCATTCGCCCAACACGCTTGCACTTGGTGTTGCAGACAGTCACTATCTTCCTCTTCCTACTAATGTAACCTTCTATTTCCTACCTATTATTTGTGTTACATTTCATGTTAACATTTCTCTTTTTGTTTTAGGTCAAAGGAGTAGAAGAAAATTTGTGATATAAGTTATACCTTGTTAAAAGGCAATTAAGACTGCAGCAATATCAAAGTATTGTGTGTTTAGTGAACAATGGTTAGACGAACAATTAAATCTTGAGTTTTCTTTCTGGTTGGATAGCTGCTGTGAACGGCGACAATGAATCAGCATTTTGTAAAGTGTGCTCTAAAACTTTCAAGCTTAGCAACATGGGGCGTTGGGCAGTCTCCAGCCACGGAAATGGCCCTAACCATTTGAAAAACATCCGTGCTAAAATGTCTCAGCCCAGTCTTGCTTCTTTCACTTCCTCTGTGAAAAAGAACTCTCTTTGTAATAAGGAACTCTTGCCATCAACAAGCTCAGGAAATGTGGAATCAGTACTTCTAGAAAAAATTGTCTAATGACTCAAATACTTATGTTGTGAAAGATGATGTGAAGCCCAGTGACCTTAATGCTTATGTAGTGAAAGATGATGTAACAAAGTCGGAAGTAATATGGGCCATGGAAGTGTTGTCCAAGCGAATGTCTCTGAACTCTTGTACACAGATTAACAAAACATTTCAGCTAATGTTTCCTGACAGTGCTATAGCTATAAAATTTACTTTAGGCAAAATCAAAGCATCTTATGTGATAAATTATGGATTGGCACCACATTTCAAACAGTGTTTAATGGACGATCTGAAGCAGTGCACTGACTTTGTAATTTGTTTTGATGAATCACTAAACAAAATTGCTCAGTGTGGGCAAATGGATCAGTTTGTTCGTTATTCGGACGTCAATCTACAAAAAGTTTCCTCTAGATACTTAAGTAGTGTGGTTTTAGGACGGGCAACAGCTAATGACCTTTTAGAGAAATTCATTAAAGGTGCACCTCTTCCCTTGGATAACATGCTACAAGTGTCAATGAATGGACCTAACTTTAATCTCAGCTTTCTTCAAAAGCTGAAAGATAAACTTAGAACTGAAAATCCAGATGGTAAATTATTAGTTGACATTGGAGTATGTGGTCTTCACGTGGTCAATGGTGCTATGAAAACTGGACCTGAAGCAGTGAAATGGGATATACATCACTTTCTGTGTAACTTGTACTACCTTTTGAAAGATAGTCCTGCTCGCCGTGCAAATTATACTATGATTACTGGATGTAAATATTTCCCTTTGAAATTTTGCACTGTAAGGTGGTTGGAAAATGTTAATTGTTTGACTAGGGCATTGCTTGTCTATGATCATATCAAGAAATATGTTCAAGAAACATCGGTTTCCAGCAAACAGCACATGTTTCTTGCAGAATTCATGGAAAGTCCACTGTTGAAATGCAAATTGGCTGCATTTAGGACTATAGCTTCAGAGCGTGAATCTTTTTTGAGAAGGTTTCAGAGCCCTAAGCCTTTAATTCCTTTCTTACACACTGATTTGCTGGATCTGATGAAAAATTTGATGGCACAAAGCTTGAAGCCTGACAAATTAAGTGAAGCTGATACTGTCTCAAAACTGTTAACTTTAGATGTATCAAAAAGTGAAAATCTTCTCTCAATTGAGAAAGTTGATATTGGATTTAGTGCTAAAAAGCTATTAAAAGAAGTGAAGTGCTCAGAAAAGGGCAATTAGAGTTTAAGCTTGAATTTAGGAAACTTGTGACCAGTATGATTGAAAAACTTCGTGAGAAAAGCCCACTAAAATTTAAGTTTGTCTGTGGGGTAACTTGTTTGGATCCAAATATTATAGTGCAGCAGCCGAGTCTAGGCAAGAAGAGAGTGGAAATTGTGCTCGAAGTTTTACTTAGTGCAAACTGGATTTCAAATAACTGTGCTGAAAAAGCTAATAAACAATACGCTTCATTGTGTGTAGAAGCTCAATCTGCTTTAAAGTCTCAGTTTGATGGATTTTTAGACAGTCATGATGATTCCATTGGATTAGACAAATTTTACAGTGCTCTACTTGACAACCAAAAACAATTCAGTGAACTTTGGGGTGTAATAAAAATGTGTCTCATTATGTCTCATGGAAATGCTTCAGTGGAAGGTGGATTTTCTGTCAATAAGTCTCTTCTTGTGGAAAATCTCCTGGAAGAATCCCTGATTTGTCAGAGAACAGTTTTTGATGCCATTAAAAATGTGGGAGGAGTAGAACACATTGCCATCAATAGAAGGCTTCTTCTTTCTGTAAGAGCCTCCAGATGAAGATATCAGGATTATCTTGAGAAAAAAGTGTTCTTCAAAACAAAGAAGAAAGAAAACTGAAGGAAAAAGGAAAAATTGGTCATGAAATAAAGGAATTGAAGGAAAAAAGACAGAGTACGGAAGGAACTAGAGTTGGAAGAAGCAGCATCGCAGGCAAAGATTTCAGATTGGGAAAAGAAGAAAAATGGTGTGTAATATAAAAACAGTGACTGTGTTCCTACTGTAATATTTTTATAGTAACTGTTCTGAATATTGTGTATGGGTTTGTTTGAGTGTTTCTTCAATAAATGTAAAACCATGAAAAAAAGAGTAAACTTAAAATTAAAAAGGTGCGAGTTAAACTGCTATGGGGAAGGTGGAGGCCGATTAAAAAAAATAATAAAATGAATCAGTTATTTGGGAAACTTTATACGTCAAACAGAAACACTTTTAAATAATATAAGTTTCTCAATTATCCAATTCAATTTTATTTATTATCATGGCACATATATTGAAAAACTCAAATAAATTTATTTGCGTAAGGTCAGGAATTTCTTATATATTTGGTCAGGGAAAGTCAGAGAAATCAGGTTTGATAATTCTGTGGACACCCTATTATTCTTGTATGCAGAAATTTTGGAACTCATATAAAATGTTTAAGAAAATAATTAAATGTTCACCTATTTTCTTAATATGAGAGAATATGTCATACAATCTGTTATAGTAATTCATGAAAAATAAAACAGCTGTGTCCTTTTATAAAAGTAGAATTATGTTAACTGGAAGTTTGTAGGTAATTTCATTCTCTTGTTTTCCTTTTTTTATGTACATGAATAGCATTTGAGGTAATAATTTTTCTTGAATTGTCTTCTAAAAAATATGTTCTACCCTAACAAAATTTCTTTTTTTCATGTGTTAACAGTTAATGCTACGACACAGCTACCTTTGTAAATATATGTATAGGGGTAGTTATGACGACTTTAAATGATCATTGTACATAACTGTTTTTAGTTTGTTGTTCTTTGATGTGTCTATTAAATCCCCTTTTATAATTCAAATCATTCACTAATCCTTCATGCAAGTAACATTTCTTTTGTGAAACCATAAGAATTACTTTAGTATGAAAAGAAGTTGATGCTGTTTGTTGGAAGTAGTTTTATTTTTGAACATCCAAAGAATAACATTTAATCAAGTCTTCAGATCATGCAAGATAGAGTAGAACTAGAGCCATATGTCTTGAATGTTCTGATAATCTAAAAAATTTCACATTGAATCTGTGGATGGATCTGCATTTATAGCAAGCACATCGTTTGCTGGAGATAATTAGTTACATCATGTCCATTTGCAAATATTTTCTATAGTACTATTATGCACTCACATTATGTTTACAAAAGTATTCAGTCATCTTCACATATGCAAATAAATGTGCATTTGCAGAACCAGATATGCACATGAGGGGTTTGTTGGGTGCTGTTTGTAAAAGAAAGGGTGAATACACCACCTGTCAGACTACATTGGAAGTGCCAATGGTGCATGGAGCTGAACTGGCAGACTTTGAATGAAAGGGGCATGGTGGTTGGATGTCACTTGAGAGTAGCATTGCTGCTTTTTTAGGACTCATAAAATCTTCTCTGATGTTCTTCATTGATAAAAAGCAGATGGTGCCACTACAGCAAAGCTGCATTCTGGGAGACTGCATGAATTGGGTAACCATGTGAAATGAAGCATAGTGCATAATTGTGCAGAAGGCACACACATCCTCTGCCTCAGCCCTGTCCAGCAAGGTCACAACAGCCACTGGACCAGCCATTTGCAGCAGAACAGTCATTTAGGTACTGCATGGCCATGGGTACCTTGCTAGGTCAGCTGTGCACAAGCCCTGCATCACTACAGACAGTTACAGACTACGAGTGTAGTTGTGCCTTGCTCGCTGTTCCTCAACAGTGGAAGGGTGAGAGAGCATCGTATAGAGTGGCTGATCGGGCTACTAACTCTTTCGTTCAGACGGGTAGATTTTGTTATGGTGTTTTCCTGCAGAACATTGTCAGGCAAACTACATTGGCCTTTCAGTTAAATTTGGAGAGTGGTATGTATGTGATGTGCAGAGTTGTTTCTGTTGGGAAAGACTTGGTCCTTGGGTTGTGGCTGGTACTTAACGTCTACCTGGTACGAAGACATTCTGAACAATTCTGCACTACCTACGCTGTGGCAGTTCTTTGGCACAAATTCCTGCCTGCTTTAGCAAAATTGAGTGTCTTGTCACACTGCAATGTTTGTCCAGGTCTGATTCGAAAAGCAGAGTATTCAAGAGTTGGATTGGCCATCCCAAAGTCCTGGTCTAAAGCCAGTAGAACATCTGCGGGACAAGCTGGAATGCTGAATCCGATATTGGCCAGTCAGACCGTCCTCTACGGCACCTCTGCCAGAAGCTTTGCAGAAGGAATGTAGAACAATTCCAGTTTTCAGACCTACCAGCATCTTGCATGTCTAGAAGGATCACTGCAGTCATAACAGACAAAAGTGGGCTGACTATATGCTGATTTCAGCTAATAAATGCTCTTGTTTCAATTTGATTTTGGTGTCCTGATATTTGTGTCTACATGGTGTATATATATAGTAATTGTTATTATTTAAGCATTCATAGGTAATTATAATTGTTATCATTTTTTCCAATGTGTTTTGTCTACTAAATTTTCAAATGTTGATGGATTTTTACTTTTCAGGAAGAAAAAAGGATTCAGCGCCTTCAGCCACTGGATGCAAAAAACAATTGTGATCAAATTGAAAATGAACTCAAGCATGTAGAAGAAAATTTAAAATCAATGTCACGAGATGTACAGACTCTAAAAGATGGTCGTTATCATCAGGCACCAGAATTACAAAGGAGGTAAACATTTGGAGAATTCCTACTTTATGTATTTTTGTTTCTTTATGTACTATTTATTCAATGCATTTGGTATGAGGGGATTTGAAATAGATTCTTAAGTGATGAAATATCGAGGAAAATAAACAGAAATTAGTAGAATGCTGATGAAAATATCTGGTAGACATGCATGAATTCTGAAGGAAGTGTCACAATGAATTTAAATGACTGAGTGTACAGATAAAATGTGTTAACAATGTTGATTAACATGACCTATTTGGATATGCAATCAGTACGTTAAATACACAAATGAGTGAGGGAGTGAGTGATGTTAGAATAGCCATAGCTAATTTGTTTGGGTATGTCAAACATGCAGAGTATTTTAATTACTGGTGAAACACCCAGGGATATACAGAATGTTACAGGAATTATTACTCTACTTGAGGTACAGGAACTTACCTCCAAATCACTAACAGATGTCTGATGCTACCATTCAATGGATGCCTAAGCTACATCTGGTTATTTAACTCTAAAACTAGACAAAACCCATTGAAATCGATAGTAAGGTTGTTTTTTTTTTAATAATGAACTCATATGAAACAACAAATGTAAGCTTTGTTTGATTGACAAATTCATTTAACCACTTCAGTAAAGACAATAGTCCGGGTTCGTGATTTGTTTTTTTTGTGACTGAAGATTTAACGACCACTGTGAGCAACACAATGGGCTATAAAAAGTCACCCTTCCCTAATTTAGGGTCACTGGGTTCAGGGAAGGGAGAGAGCCAGTGTCGTAAGACAAACTCAACATCCATGCCTCACAAGGATTCGAACCCGGTAGACAAAACCCGTCGAAATCGACGATCGTTTTTTATATTTTTTTAAAGGAATAAACTCATATGAAACGTTTATTTACATCTTTACATAATGGGAGACATCTTACCTACGTGAATAAACTGGATCGAATGAATGTTAAATTGTATATATACATCACACAGTCCAATGGCACAACGCAATCAGGTCTTCAAGTGTTTGCTGTTCCGATAAAAACTTTCAAACAAATTCCTGCTAGCGTTGTTTTGCACAACGGTTTGCTGAGAAGGGATACTGTGGACTACCTGTGTCCCTCCATACTTCCACCTTCAACAGCGCGTGAGTCAACCGCAAGCTTCTCCCATTGACTTTACATAGGAACTTTGCCGCCCCACAATGCCCGAACTGTTACCCCAATCTCATTTTTATCTTCGACTGGCACATCTACATGGTAAGACCTTTATTTTGATACCTCAACCATATGTTTATGTTAAGCCATTCTTTCACAACTGGTCTTACAGTAAAAACCCTTATAGAATTAATATATAGATTATGTATTTGTTAAAATAAGCAATTATAAAACACATTTACTACACATATTACTTTTTCTAATTTAACACACTAAACATTTAGACTATTAAAATACTTAGTGTTAAAAAACATTCGAAAATACCATTGCATCGAGTGGGGAGACATTGTTTGCAAACACGACGATTATGGGCAAAACACGTAACAATATTAACAAAGAAAGGTGACTTGATCACGCTAGTTACGTTAACTAAAACTTTTACAAAAAGTTCGTAAGTTGGAAGCTTACGAATTTTTGTAAAAGTTTTAGTTAACGTAACTAGCGTGATCAAGTCACCTTTCTTTGTTTGCAAACACACTTAACCATTGCAATGAGAGCTTTCACCAGCCCTTAATCATCATCATCAGACTTACAAGATGTCGCCAAGGATCAACCTTGCCTGTGTGGCAATTCGAAGTTACTTTCCTGGAGTAGGAAAGGTTGTGGCGTTTTTCTTCTACGCATGTCAGGAACATTGGATCTTTTACTGTGCTGCCGTCTATCGGAACTATCAAATCAGCCAGCGTTGTGTCTGCAGAATGAAAATGAGATTCTGTGTCTTGTGTAGATCAAAAAAATGATATCAGTTTAAGTGATTATGAATAAGTCCTTCAGCCATCACTATAAATTTTTCAGGAGAATAGGGATCTTCATCTCATGATGATGCAACTTTGTCCAAATCCCACCTGAACAAACATATGCAATTCAGCTCAAAACTGATTGTGTTTCATTTATAGATAAACTGTGAACTTTGTGGTATTTACTATTGTGCTGTTGAATGCCAGGCACTGTGGGATGTCATTTTTTTTTAAGTGTCACACATCCATACTGTGGTATTTAAAGTTTTTTTTTTTTGGAAGGATTAAAAACAGTTTTCCTTCAATTCACTTAAATAACAAAAAGTGAATTCATCCTTAAACTCCAGTTTTTCTATTTTCTAGACAACATTCCTGTATCATTGATTAGTATCTATGTAATTACATATTAATTTGTCCATATTAAGCAAAACTGAATAATAAATTTTCCTTAAAGTTTTGTTTTAATCACTTTGAAAATTTAGCATATTTGAACTGTATAATCTTTGTTTTTGTTTGTTTGTTAGTTTTTTTAATCAATACTAAAGGAAGAATTGCATGAAATTACAACACTGGCACATGGCATAATTGTTTCTTCTTCACATTATATATGTGTAACCGAATCATATGTTATTTCCTGGTTATTTTTTTACTTGGTTAAAAGTGTATTGCATAAATACAAATATACATTACTAAGCTATTCCCTTTGTTTCAGAGGTTAGCTTCTCAAAGTAAGATCATCTGCCCAAACAAAGTGGTTGATGGTGTTAGATTTCACTTACTACCGATGTATCAAATGTCTGCATTTACAGTGATTATGGCACACAACACAAGCTTCAGTATCCATCTCATTTCTTATGCAAGACCTTTTGTACTTCACACTTATTATCTTTTTTTCTAGTAGGCATTGCAAAATCTGGTCCTCTCCTGATTTATTGTGCTTATGAAACACATTTGTTAAAATTAAAAAAAAATCTGCTGGCCTGTATGACATGCTGAAACATACTTCTTTGTGCTGCATGTTTTTTCTGATCCACGTCTTTTAACTTTTTGTAGCATAATTTTATACTTTGGGAAGAGTCTTTAGTATATGATAATTAACACAACAATCGGACATCGCCGAATTTACTGTAATTACTGTTTCACACGTGAATTAAATCACATCAGAAAACTTGAAAATTTTGTCGCCGTGGAGCGGGAACTGAACCCACATCTCCCTATTTACGTTCGAGCGCACTATCCGTTGCACCACCCTCGATGGTGAATTCACAAGTCTCTGTGTGTTAAAAGCGTCGGAATATTCTCCGACCGCATTCAGATTCATGCTCTAGCGTTGTTAAGAAAATCTCCAGTTCTTTAGGTATTCAGAGTTGAAGAAATGTTTTTCTCATAATACGTGGTAAATACATCATGATAATTAACACAGCAATCAGACATCGCCGAATTGACTGTAATTACTGTTTCACACGTGAATTACAGTCAATTCGGCGATGTCTGATTGCTGTGTTAATTATCATGACGTATTTACTACGTATTATGAGAAGAATATTTCTTCAACTTTGAGTCTTTAGTGTTGTGAATTTCTCTGTCTTCACACATTGCACATACATTTTGGACATTTGCTGTTGTCCTCCTGATGAGTCAGTAAATGAGTATATATGTCTCCTTTATATTGATTGAGTGTGTGCTTCATAAATGGGGCTATCACACCTCATGTTGATCTAGTCACATCTCTCTCTCTCTCTGGTCTTAACACTACTGACATACACTGTGAGTATTGTCTCTGTTGCCCCATTATTGTGCCACCTGTTGATTGAATAGATCTATTATTTTTTTTAATTTCTTTTTGGTATTTTTTCTTCTCTACTAAAGTTTGCTGTGGGCTTGGCAGTTTATACCATTGGCAATAAAGATAAACAAAAATTTTGACCTTCATAATTCCTAGTACTCCCGTTTTCCAGGAAATCAAATGGGTTTGTTTAAAATGTTGTTAATAGTAAGAATTGGTTAATAAAATCAGTACACAGTTTGGTTTTCATCTTGTTACATGTCTGTGAACAAAAAATATATTTGTTAAAAGTAGAGGTTGTTCAGGAGTTAGATTATTGTGAAAAAATTTTGAGCTCCATCGAAAATTTGACTTATTAGTAACAGCAGTTTCCAGTGTAAGAAAAATCAGCTCAGTTTTATTTGTGTCAGGAAAAACTGGAAAATATAGAAGTGTGAATTGTATGATGTTGATTGAATACTTATTGAATTTCCTGAAGATATAGAGGCTATAAGTTTGCTATCAGTAGTCTCATTTGAAAGATGCAGACAGGAATACTTGTCAGCTTAGACAACAAAATTACTCATGTAATGATAATTTTAAAAATCAGCGCAATACTGTATATTCAAAATGCAGTTGAATTGCCTAGTCAGCAGATGTTGTGTTTGCTATCGCTTGTTTATGATAATTGCTTTTTGGATTAAAGACAGCAGATTTTGTCATTGTAAATAGTTAGAGTGGTTTGTGACTTTGGCATAGTGATAGTTTTTTGTGACTTTGACATAGTGATAGTTTTTTGTGACTTTGACATAGTGATAGTTTTTTGTGATTTTGACATAGTGATAGTTTTTTGTGTGTGCTTTGCCTTTGATAGCATAAATAAGTATTATGTTTTTATCATTAGGGTGCAACAGTTACATGAACGATGGCTCAACATTCGAATGGATTTCCAGTCTCGTTTGCTTACAATTTTGTCAAGCCGAATACAAAAAATGGAAGAGAAAAAGGCTGCGAAAGCTAGACAGATTTCTAATGAAAGACTAATTGAAACGAATAAAGCATTCAAATTTTTACAAGAGTGCCTTGATTGGGTCCACAGTAAATTGGTAGGTATCATTTAAGTTTTATTTCACTTTTTTTCTTTCTGTTTTTTGGAGGGAAATTTTTTAAATTCTGAAATTTTGTCATCTTCATAGTCGTTGCTTTTGTGTGTGTGTCACTAATAATAGGCTGGCAGGTTCTAAAAGTTTTGAAATTCTCCAAATGTGGCAATGAAAATTTAACAATTATGTCATGAGGTTTTTCTCATGACATAATTGTTAAATTTTGTGCGTTCTGCACACCACATAAGAAGTAGTCATTCATATCAATAAGTCACTTTAATAAAGGTCAGCCATAATGTGTTTCTACAGATGATCAGAAGTTGCACTGATTCTTACTGCTTATTTAAATAATTCCTGTATCAACATACAAAACAATCACCTGTTATTTTTTTTTTCTTTTTAAGTGTGGTTGTTTACAAAGGAATAACATTCAAATACACATTCTGTCTGCAGCAACTGAAAAAAAAATGCAAAAAAAAAAAAGTCCTAAATATTTTTCTTAAAATAAAACTATTTTTGAGTGAAAAATGAACAAAGAAAATAACATATGCTTATGCATTCTATATTTTTTTCTTAAATATAATCAGTCTTTTGAAAATACATCATGGCAGTCCAGTGTACATGGTGCACAATAAGTGCTTGGAAACCTTGAAAGTGCTTGGAAATCGTGATTATGTTTTTAAGATCTGGAATATCCTGGGAAAATGCTATTTTTTTAACAGTCTTCAAAAGCCTTGATATTAAAAAATTAGTGCCTAAAATTATTTAATTTCTTTTAAAAAATGAGTGTTTTCAATTCTATTTCCCCCTCTCTATTCACATTTATCAGAATTTCCTTGTGGAATTTGGTTTCAGTTTAAAGAAAGTTGATCAACCAGATGTGACATTTTTCTTTTCTCTCAAGTGTGTGTGCATGACATGTGAAAAAATTAAGTAGAGATCATTCACAGTATCATCATGGTTTTTTTCTTCTCCTTGATTTTGATTGTTATCAATGGATTAATTATTTGGAGAGATAATAAGAAATAAGTAGCACAATGAAAATATTATTGAATTCAACATTTTCATCTTTGTTCTTAGTGATTGACACGTTATGTTTTGGCTTATGCCTGGGAGATGCGAATTTGGAAATTAAAGAAATTGTCCCATGAAATAAAAGATACAAAGAAATCTGCCATCTGTACATTTTGCATTATTTTTTTTATGTTTTGCAAATGCAAGGCAACAGAAAAGGGCTAATTAATTTTTATACAAACCCAAATCAGTCCAAAATGTAGTTGCCATCATTTGCCCCTACCTGCTACCATCATGTGGGCAGCTGTTTGATATTGCCCCTGTAGAATGGTGGTGGCTTGGATGCAAAGAAGTGAGTGAGTAAGTGCACTTTCAACATCATCCTGGTTGGTGAACCACTGTCCATCCAGGAAATACTGCAATGACCGTAAAAAGTTATAGTTGCTTCAGGCAATGTCCATGGAATAGGCTGGGTCGGCTGCAGCTCCCAGCCCAGGTCTCTGATCTTGTGATAGGTCATCTGTGTTCTGTGTGGTCTCACACGAATCCTGCTGTAGGAGGATGCCCTTGCTGTTCAGCTGCGATGGTAATTTCAACGTGAGTAATGCTTGCAAATCGTTGAGCTGATGGCAGTACACATCGGCAGTGATAGTAGAGTTGTCCATCAGCAGCTCAAAAAACATGACACCACACACATCCCACCAAACAGACAGCAAGACCTTATCGTAGTGTAAGCCAGCTTTGGGGGTCGGCATGGGTTTCTGTTTTGGGTCCACTGTTTCCGGGTACTGACATTATCATACAGGGCCCATTTCTCGTCACCTTGTCACAATGCGGTCCAAGAACTGTTCAATTTGGTCATGTGCAAGCAGGGAAACCCATGCACTCATGCGATTTCTCTGCTTAACTGTGAGTTAATGGGGTACCCAAACGCTCCTCTTGTGCACCTTCCCAAGTTGATGCAGGTGTGTGATAATGTTCATGTGGGTAGTCCCCAGCTGTTCAGCCAACTCCCATGAAGTCTCATGTGAGTCGGTCTCCACTAAAGTCTTCAGCATACCCATATCCACTGTTGCAGGTCTTCTGGCTTTGGAACAGACTATTTGAACCAACAACAGCACTGATGATGTGATGTAGCATTGGGGTACACACAGGTAATGTTCTGTACAGCCCTTATGGAGGTGCTAATGTGATAAAACTCATAACAACATGCAATGGCAGATGTGCTCCTTGTCCACTTCTGTGTTGCCTAGTGTTTACACTTTTCACCTTCTGACGGGTAACTGCCACTGACTTAAGCCACCTACCTGCTGATGTCATGCCATTATGCTGCACAATCTCAGTGGCCAATGTGTACCATGGCCGGGGCTTCAACTTTGGTGGGTACCTTGTTATTGGGCATTACTTTCTTTCCAACCCAATATGCTTAGAAAAGTACTTTCACAAACAGAGCAGTAGTTAATTTTAAAAATTACTTTCAAAAATATGATTTTGAGGTTGAACAGTTGTCATCCTTGATTTTTTTTTTTTTTTTTTTTTTGCAAATATTCTTGAAAGTCCTGGAAAAGTCCTTGAATTTGTGTCCTCCAAAGTATATGAACCCTGAGTGTAGGACTAGCTTGTTCTTTTTTATTCCTGGTTTCAGAACATGTAAATCTTGAGGAAATAAACTTCTACATGTATTGTAGTTTATTTCTTCAAGAGTAGGGTAAACTTCACTCATTAAATAAATCTAAATGAATTATTTTCTGGCATAGAAATGCTACATTCAACTGTTTACCATGCAGCCAACCCCTGAGAAGACTTGCAAATCTTGCAAATTTGGAGATAGAAACCAAACCTATGCCTACCATGTATTTGCAGAAGTTTATTCTTCACCAACATCTATAATAAATTGAAGTAGATTGGGAAATTTGCCTGACTCAGTGGTTCATTTCAAGATGCTGGTTTTTACTCATTCCACTTTCTGGAAGTGGACAATGTTTCCTTGGCATTGATGTAAAAGCGTTTGTTCAAGTTATCTGTGATACCCGAGGTGTGATTTTTGGAACATTTTAGATGTCATGTAGAAGAACTTGTGCTTCAAAACCAAGTTCTGAAGATGAAAAGCAAAACTGCATACATTTGTTCTATTCAGAAAGAAAAATTGATTTGAAAATGATGTTATGATTCATTTTAATTTTCAGTGTTCATTTCTGTGAATAAGTGTTCTTTTTTTTTTCTTTTTGTTTGGAGCATTGCAGAACTGAAATATGGAAGTTGTCTAAAATTCATCATGAAGAATTTTTAACAACTGAAAATTTACCCACTTACCTAGAAGAAAATCTAAGTTTTCTTTTCATATACTGATTTATATGTATCACAGTTGTGAAAATGGTGGTATACCAATGTTAGTTTACTCTGTGTAGGATATGAATAATCGCATTCAGAGGCCCTGAAAGTAATATTTTTATTGATAAACTAACAAAAATTATTCAACTTTGCTCATGGTAATGACATAACATTTTATTCCTTAGCTGTGAATAATGCAGCTTTACTCATTCATATTGTTACAATAGGATGAACCATGGATATATTAAGCATGTATACATGAGTTAAATTATTCTGCCATTTCTCAAGAATTAACAGTGCTTTGAATTTTAGCTGTCATAGCTTATATCTGAAATTGTGATGCTTTAGTATTCAGAATTAGAATATTTTATAAGATGCAGTGTTAACTGACTGGTCATCTTTTAATTATGAACTTTAAATTAAATTTATGACTTATGACTAAATCTCAGATAAAATTTTTCATCCTTTCTTTCTCCCCTCCCCGTTTTTCATTTGGCAGTGTGATAAAAGTTTTATATGAGGAAATACCCGAATCAACTATCCCTTGTGATTTCTGATAGTGACTCTTTTTCTATGTAATTCCTAGGTTCTCTTATAATTTTCACCTAATTGTAAAAGATTGTTGACTGGCACTGATGTAATTTCTTCTTAGTCTGCTGCGTTTTTGCTTTACATATCAATCTAACTTTCTTTTATTTGCAATGTTTGTAATTGGTTTGTGTTCTCCCACACTACCATATTGTGATCCAAGAGTTATAAGACTCATCTTGATTTCCTGATATAAATATTAAATCATCAGTGTCTACATATTCTTTCTCAAAATACTCTCCATTGAAACTAATGCACTTGTCCCAGAGTGTAACTGAGCTGTAGGGAAGAAACACGCAGCAGACTGTCCTTGGACAGCCGCTTCAAAATCACATGTGCAGCTTTTTTGCATTCCCAGTTGGTTTCCAAAGGGCACCCTCACAATAGTTTCATTAATTGTTGGAATACCAGAAGTCACTGTAGTGTGAGTACACATGTAATCCAATGAGAGCACACATGATGCTGGCTCCCCATCATGACTTGTTCCATATGAAATGCATACTGCATCAAATAACTGCCTTATTGTTATTGGACAGTTCTCACTTATAAATTGCATTTGCAGTAGTAGAATCTCCAAAAACAAGTTGATGGATATCCTTCCCTTGCTAAATTTTCAAAATTTTGTCTCCCTTTCATAAATTCTTTGTCAAAGAAACATACTTGTACATGACATCACTTCCCCACTGAAAGATTCGTGAAATATTTCAGGTTTCTTTCCCCAGCTTTTTTGAGGCGAACACAAAATTTTGTAATGTCTGTTCAAGAGTTGACTGCATGTTTCTGATGCATAGGCCAAATGAAACACTGGTAAAGTCAAAATATTATAGCTCTTCTCTCATAAGGTGGAACGTGATTAGACTTATGATAATTAACACAGCAATCGGACATCGCCGAATTGGCTATAATTACTGCTTCACACATGAATTAAATCACATCAGAAAACTTGAAAATTTAGTCTCTGTGGAGCGGGTATCGAACCCGCATCTCCCGATTTACGTTCGAGCGTGCTATCCGTTGCACCACCCACGACGGCTAATTCACAAGTTAGTTTCTGTGTGTTAAGAACATCAGAATATTCTCCGACCACCTTCAGATTCATGCAGATTCTGCTGCCATTTAGCATTGTTAAGAAAATCTCCTAAACAACTGGAGATTTTCTTAACAATGCTAAATGGCAGCAGAATCTGCATGAATCTGAAGGTGGTCGGAGAATATTCTGATGTTCTTAACACACAGAAACTTGTGAATTAGCCGTCGTGGGTGGTGTAGCGGATAACGCACTTGAACGTAAATCGGGAGATGCGGGTTCGATTCCCGCTCCACGGCGACGAAATTTTCAAGTTTTCTGATGTGATTTAATTCACGTGTGAAACAGTAATTACAGTCAATTCGGCGATGTCCGATTGCTGTGTTAATTATTATGACATATTTACCACGTATTATGAGAAGAATATTTCTTCAACTCTGAAATGATTAGGCTTGATTGTTCGCATAGACTGCCAGTCTACCTTCCATGTAATGTTGGACATGTGACCATTTCTCAGTTTTTATTCCTCACGAAAAATCAGTTTAATTACTTTTTTCATCAGATGTCATAATTTGCAAAATACTTTTCTTTTCTCCAGTGTTAAAGAAAAAAAAAAAAAAAATTCGTACTCAATGCTGCAAACCACTCTGTCTTGCTAATATGAGTGTCAGTCTAATAATTTAGTGATGCTCATGCATTTTTTCTTTTTTCCTGTATGTTAGTTATTTTTTCCTTTAAGCATACATTATTAATTGAACTGTTGTTAAGAAAAACGGATTAAAAACGTTTGTTTTGGATTTTAATGTTATTCAGCATCACGTGCTTCCACACAACTCAACAAGAAGTGTCGGAAGAGGAACAGCTCCCGAAGAGAAAAAATAAATATAATCCGAGCAGCTGTCAAAGCTGTTTCTGATAAAGGGCGCTGTGGCCCTGTGGGAAAAGAGAACTCGAGTGTTTTGAACACGATGGAACTCACAATGAAAAAAACCCGCCGGTGTTTTATGTTATGTATCTTTAGTATGTGTGCGGTCGGCCATCTGTGTCATGTAATAAATGTAGGTTTGATGTTTATTACTGCCTCTTGAGTGATTCGTGTCAACTTCGGAGGAAAGTGGATTAATTTGCTATTGTTAATTGATTTAACGACCTCAACACACGGCACCCAAGAACCGTCGTTCAAAAATTGAATGTAAGGTAAGAAGTACTTTTTCTTCAATACTGTGCATTCCTGATTGATTTGAATGGCAACATGTTAAAAAAAGGGTCATCACACAATTCCAGTTATGAATAAAGCATAGGTGTGGTATAGATATATGAATTGGCAGTCCTGCCGAATGACCCCGACCGAGTTGGCTGGTTGTTTTCTTTCAATACAGCAAAAACTTGTTCAAGATGAACACGTATGTTAATATCATTCCAGTTGTAATTATGTGGTCTGTTTAGGTTATTAAAGGGTTTTCTAGCAGTGTTCTAGGTTTTAATGTAATCATTCTTATTGAAAGATGGTGGGAACATATTTTGGATACAATAGATTTTTTCTTTTCTTTTGTAGAAATACTTAGATGAAGCTGATTATGGTACGGATCTTCCTACTGTTCAAATTTTGTTAGAACAGCATCATACTGAGCATCGTCTTATAGACCAGTTCCAGAAAAACATTGACCAGTGTGAAGCACAAAAGGTAAAATTCTTTGATAAAGTTTTTAAAATATTGTGAAGTGTATGACATTATGTTAACTATGAAGAAATTATAAAGTTTTATAAAGGAGATGATAAAGAAGTATTTAATGGTCCTACTGATTACCCACTGAATGAAATATGGTCTCATGTGAGAACTGTAGTATCTTTAAGCCCATTGTTCATATTTTCACTTAATACCACTTCCTTTGTGTGACAGAATTATTTGTCCTTCTCAATAAAAATAATAAAAAATATCTTCAAGTTTTAATTATGTGTCAGTAACAAACTTTGATGTAAGATCTTTGCAAAAGCATCGCAATATCAGAAGTTTACTCTGAACTGATATTTCACATTTTTTTGTAAAAAAAATTATCTCTCGAAGCATTAACAATTGTGCAGTAAAGTTTTTCACTCTATGAAGATATGTATAAAAAATTGGATAAGGAGTGAATATTACATTGCATTGCCAACAGAAATATAAATAATTTTTTTCCCCTTGTGGAAACTTTGAAAGTGAAAGTTGTGAGTAAGACTTCTCTCAATTCAGATAATGGATGCATGTATACCATACGAGCAGGTACAAGAGCTTACATAACTTTTCATATATTGCAGAGAACGAGTTCTATATGAGGTAGATATTAATGCAGAGAACTAGCATACACTAATATCCATGATACCAGTGTAGAGAACTAGTTCTATGTGAGGTTGACACTACGGTAGGGGCCTATGAACTTAAAATAAATGGTATATGAAATGATTTTTTCCACCTTAATGATATAAGTTTTCTTGAAATATGTACTGTCACCATAAATGTAGATCAGTTTCCTTCAAAATCGTGAGATACTGCCCTTCATGTGATGGAGAAGGTGAATCGCATCCATGATGTAATATATTTTTCTGTGTGAATGAATAGTTTTTCTTTTTGCTCATTAATACTTACAGTTTTATCTTTATGTCTGATTTAAGAGAGCTTTGCAAGGCAGTTAAGTAGGAAATATAGTAGTTTCTGTAGTTTCTTAAATAGTGATGTTGGGAGTTGCTATTATACTGTACCATTTATCCTGAATTTTTCAACAGGATTATCTTTGTTCAGGGGAAGGGAGAATGAGCGTGTTTTAACAGATGTATATTCTTGCTTATTAAAACATCCAGTGGTTTACTAAATATTCAATATGCAGTCTGGAAGTGTATACTAAAGGACTAGTGCCAATGCTATTTCTGATTTTAGGAGTGTTTCTTTCTTTCTTTTTTTTTTTTTTTTTTTAACAAGCACCCTAGTAGTTAACATTTAACACAGTCTGAGTAATATCAGAATTATAAAACCAAAAAATATGTTACCATTATAAATTCCAGTTGAGTAAATAAAACAGATAATTTCCTATATAAAGTGCAATTAAATAATTTCAGCTATAAAAGTGCAATTAAAAGAACAATTTCAAAGAAACAGTTTTTTCCAGAAAAAAAAAAAATACTACAGAGCTTTTAAAAATTTTTGGCAAAATTCTTGAAGAGCCTTCTTAAAGAAGGCATGTGAAATTACAATCTGCACTTCTTGTAGACAGCTGATCTCTTTTAAGTTGAAAAGATAAGCAACATTCGCAGTGCATTTTTTTTACAACCATGTGTGTGTTGTATTCATTTTTGGGAAATTATGAACTCAGGAGTAATTAGAACCTTTTTGCATACCTGCCAAGTTTTCCAGATTTTGTCACATTTCTGCATTTGAAAAAAAATAAAAAAGTATGTTTGTACATTTTTTAGGCAAGATTTTGATTATTCTGGTTTGCTTCAAACAATTGATTAGTCCAACTCTGGGGATCAGAGACTTTCACGTCCATACTAGCACTGATTTTTATTTTCATTAGTCTGGACTACTACAATCCATACTTGTGAAATTATAATTCCAACACAATTATTATTTTCTGGGCTGTATTTTCTGCAGGTTTAAGCAAATGGAAACTGAGGATGTCTCTTAATTTAGTATTTGTGCCATTCAGAAAAGAAAGACGATCTATACTCAATGTTTACAGATCAAGAAGAAAATGTTGTCACTGAATGTCCATCATGCATGAGATAGGCAAAGGCTTGCCCCCCCCCCCTCTGTCAATGTAAACAGTAAGAAGTCAACTGCATCTGACTACTTTTATTTGCTGGCTGTGTGAAATGTCAATTGTTTGCATCACATTCACAACTAAGACACCACGCAGCTTAAAAAAAAAAAAAAAATTAAAATTTGCATATGAAGTAGGCCTTCACCCATTTTCTTGCTACAATATTTATATGTAGCCATCCGCACCAGACAAAAAAACCCCAAAAAACTGCAAAATTTACCTTCCTTAATTTAAATTTAAAAAGGTGCATCGAATTTCTTACAGTCATGCCAAGATTCACCCAAATAAAGTGCACTTTTAAATTTCTCAAAGATCTATTGATTCATTTTAAAATTATTAAAAGGTAAGTTAATTGTGACATATTGAACAAGCCGTATTAAAGGTATCGCAGGTGTAACTTCTAAAGTTCTCAACGCATTTTTGCAAAATTTAACTTGGAACTTTATTTTGATGTGTTTTGGCCACTGTCAGATATGGATACAATTCATGTCGAATGTCTTTTACAATGTTCTTAGTGAACATAATATGCCAGCTAGTGCTAGAGATCATGTAAATCCTTTGTTTAGGAAAATGTCCTCAAAGTTGGAAGTTCCCCAAAAACATGATTTTGCACAAACAGTGTTCTGCAATGGAAGAATGAAATTGCAAGTGAGAAAAGGAAAGAAAATTGTCTTGGATAATTGTGATGATGATGATGATGATTCATATAAAAAAAGATAAAAGGGTTTTCTTTGTAATTTTTAAATACACTGCTGGCCACCCGAAAAATGCAACACCAAGAAGGACACGAGATAGCAAAGCCAGATTTACTGGACACATAACAACAGATATAAAGATGAAATGATTGAGCTTACAGGCCCGTGCGACTTGCAGAACATGCAGACATCAATAGTTCGTGTTCCCCCATGGCTGGCAATAACGGCCGCTACGCGCCACGGCATTGAACAAAAGAGGCTTTATATGTGGGCTTAGGGTATGTCGGTCCAGGCTGCTTCCACACGTTGCCACAGTTCATCAGGTGTAGCCACGGGTGGTGCTTGCCGGGCCACTTGGTTGCCGATCAGCGACCAGACGTGTTCGATGGGTGATTTATCGGGAGAACAGGTTGCCCACGGCAGCAGTGACACCTGGTGGGCCGTGAAGAATTGTTGCATGATGCGTGCCACGTGTGGGCACGCATTGTCCTGTTGAAACGTGGCCGCTGGCAGGTCCTGCAGGTAAGGGAAAACTACAGGCTCCAAAATGTCGATATAGCAGTGGCTGTTGAGTGTACCGGCGATGCATACCAAAGAGGTGCGGGTATCATATCCAATTGCGCCCCAAACCATAACGGCAGGCAAAGGACCGGTATGGTGATGCATAATGCAGGCGTCATACAGTCTCTCGCTTCGTTGCCGCCACCCGCGTATCCGACCATCGTGGTGTTGCAGGCAGAAGCAGGATTCGTTGGAGAAGACAATGTCGTGCCATTCCAAAGTCCATAGTCCAGATGTGGCATTCAACGGCCCACTGCCGCCGCACTTGCCGGTGGTGTAACATCAATGGTAATCGGAGCAATGGCCGCCGTGTGACAAGTCCCCACTCCTGCAGACGACGTTGAATGGTACGTGCTGACACAGGTTGTTGTGCAACACACCCTAATTCCTGCATTAACGTTCGTGATGTGGCGGTGCGAGTTGTCAATGCCCGCCGCACAACATGCCGGTCCTCTCGTTCGGTGGTGTGCCGCGACTGCAGCAATCACTCACGTCGGTCCGTGCGTCCCTCCTGCACCCACCGAATCCATACTTGCCTCACTGTAGCTGGATGTTGTCCCACACAGGCGGCGATGTCTCGGTACGATAAACCGCTATCGTAGTAAGCTACTATTCGTCCTCTGTCGAACTCCGAAACGTGCTGGAATGACTGCCGTATTCTGCGACGAGGCAGCAGGAAGCTTCCCACGCACAGGTCTGACAGCACAACACACTTCCACTACTTACACCCTGACTTCTGTGCACCCTTCTTATAGTGCTTCTCAGTGGCGTGTCGGGCGCACATGATTTGCATATGCTCTGCAATGCTAATCGTTTGCATGTCCTCTCCCGGGCGACGCATGCTTCGAATTTCAGGCCAATCGGATGCTTCCTAATTGGTGTTGCATTTTGGGTGGCTAGCAGTGTATTTCGAATGGAATCATAAAGTTGAGTTTTATTCCATGTTTTCTTGATTTTTGAAATGCTTTGTAGATTTTTAAAATAGTTTTCCATATTTTTGCTAAGATTAGTAGGCAGGTGTGATTTGGTGATGCGTACTTCTGTTTTAATCCCTAAGGAATTCTTACTGCCCATATTTTAAGAAGAGATATATTATGAAGAAAATAAAAGTAGTGCATTAAAATGCCCTGTAGCATGAAAATTCAATCCAGGAAAAGTTGGCAACTATTTGGCCAAATGTGGAGATGTTTTCCTCTCTCTCATACAGAAAGAATTTTCCTAGTAGAAGTCTTGTGAACCCAAACAGAAAGAATGGAACAACAGCTTAGGTTCAATTTCATATACAGTATACACTGAAATGCCAGAAAAAGTGGTACAGATGAGCTTATGCAAAATACATAGCAACATCACCCATGCCCGTACTCAGTTGCGTCCGCCAGTGCGTATATAAAGCGATAGACATCCTTTCCAGCTGTCAGAGCTGTTTTCGGCATGAGAATGACAAGTAATAACGATTTAAGCGATTTTCAACAAGGTGTCATAGTTGGTGCTCGTGAGATGGGCCATAGTATTTCGGAGGTAGAAACGAAGTTCGGATATTTACGGACGACCATTGCAAGAGTGTACCGTGGCTACAAGATTTTTGGCAAAACCTCCAACCTACAATACCAGTGTGGCCGTAAAAAGACATTGGGTGAACGTAACCATCGTCTGCTGTCAAGAATCGTTTCACGCGATAGGCGTGCAACACTCTCGCAAGTATCATCGGAATTCAATGCTGGAGCCTCAACAAGCATCAGCGTCCCGACTGTGCAACATACCCTGCACGATATGGGTTTTGGGAGCCGACGCCCAACTACAGTCCCCTTGATGGGTGCACGACACAGAGCTATACGCTTCGCTTGGGCACGGCAACACCACCACTGGACACTTGATGACTGGAAACAAGTAGCCTGGTCTGACGAGTCGCATTTCCAACTGTATCGGGCAGATGGAAGGATTCGTGTGTGGCACAAACCCCATGAAGCAATGGATCCCTCCTGTCAACGGGGAACTGTACCAGCTGGTGGGGGGTCCGTATTGGTGTGGGGTGTGTTTAGCTGGACTTCACAGGGACCTCTGGTATGTCTACAAATGTCTGTGACTGGCCAACGCTATGTGCACATCCTTTCTGATGAGGTACACCCGTTCATGTCCTGCATTCATGCTGATGCAGGACATGGACGGGTGTACCTCATCAGAAAGGACAATGCACCTCCACACAAGTGTCGGGATGCCACATTATGGTTAGAGGAGCATTCATCTGAGTTTGGGGTGTTGCCATTCCCACCCAAGTGCCCAGATCTGAACGTGATAGAACACATTTGGGATACCATGCAATGCGCTATCGGACACAGGAATCCGAGACCTCGGAATACACCCGAATTGTGGAACGCTCTGTAGGAAGTATGGTGTGCATTGCCTACAGCCTATTTCCAGAAGCTAGTGGAGTCCATGCCCCGTCGTATTTTTGCAGTCCTGCACTCCCGTGGGGGACCTATCAAGTATTAGACCGGTGTACCAGTTTTTCTGGCACTTCAGTGTATATCAAAAATTATTCTGAAAAATTGCTTTACAGTAAAAAATTTTCTCATTAAGAGTCTTTATCGTGATTGATATGCATGGAAAACAGAAAAATATTGCTATGCCTGCTTATATCAATTGTTGTCAAGTGTGCATTTATTTATGTGCAAGAAACTTATATTAATTTTTTTATTAATCATGTCTCCCGTTTTTGCCCCGTTTGATTCTAGAATCAGTTTAGAGGAGATGAACTGGAATTGTATATGAAGCTATTGACAAGGCTAGAAAAAGGCTATTCAGAGCTTCTGGTAGGTCCATATTTGTTATTAACTTCTAGTTTGCAGCTAAATAAATGTTCAGAAGATTATTAAACAATGCTAATTTCTGTTTTTGCATCAGAAGAAAGGTGGATGGATTATATGTGAGCTGACCATTTAGTGTTGCTTAAAGTATTGCAGTAAAAATGTCTATTAGACAAACATCCATTAATTACTCTCTTTCCTAGCAAATATTTCAGATTCTTTTTTTTTTTAAGTTTTATTTATTGACCGGATTCCCAGTTTCTGTAAAGTAAAAATTGCATCAGAAATGACCATATGAAATCTAAAGGGAGTTTTTTTACAGCAACAAAATTAGCTGGGTCAAGGAACAAGTTGCATGTGAACAAATTATCAGGAAAAACCAAAATGTTGATGCAAAAAAGAAGAGAGATGAGGACAACTAAAGAAGATGTGACTTCCAAAGTGGAATATATAGAGCTATGCAAGACAGTACGAAAAAGTATCACTGAAGACGTAAGGAAATTCAACTGTGAACTAGTGAGGAAAGCAATTGAAAACAACCAAAGCCTAAAGATAGCAAAGGGACATCTCAGTAAGGGAAGAAAACAGATTATGGCACTGAGAAAAGAAGATGGTTCTGTAACAAGAAATAGAAGCAAAATTTTGACAAGAGTGAAAGATTTCTACTCCAAATTATATGAAAGAGATGATACGTGTACTCCAGACATCATGAAAGGTACCAGTATCAGAATTCTTCCAATCCTCCCGGCAGAAGTTGCACATGCAATCAAGAACATGAAGCGGGGAAAAGCTCCAGGAGAAGATGAAATTACTGTAGACATCATACAAGAAGCAAGTGGAGAAACTGAAACAGTACTTTCCCAAATTTTCACTCGATGCCTTAATGAAGGGAAGATTCCTGAGGATTGGAACAACGCTACAATGACCCTGCTCCATAAAAAAGTGACATTGAGGATCTCAGGAACTACAGACCCATCAGCCTCCTATTAGTGGTTTATAAAATCTTCCTTAAAGTTCTTTCGCACCGCTTGAAGGTAACACTGGCCATGGCTCAACCGAGAGAACAAGCTGGATTCAGGAGTGGCTACAGCACAATAGATCATGTCCATGTACTGAGAGAACTAATTGAAAGAGCGAAGGAATATGAACTTCCATTGTGCATGGCTTTTATCGATTATGAAAAAGTCTTTGATTCGGTGAAACCATCAGCAGTTACAAGGGCTCTGAAATCCTGCGGTATTGAAGATGCATACATTAATATTATTAATAACATCTATGAAAATGCAAGTGCAAAGATTCGGCTGTTTGAAAATACAACACACATAAAAATTGGAAAGGGAGTGAGACAAGGTGACACCATATCTCCAAAGCTCTTTAATGCCACATTGGAAAATGTCTTTCAATCACTGAACTGGGAAAACAGAGGGATAAAGATTAATGGAGATTATCTAACCCACCTTCGTTTTGCTGATGATGTAGTCATTTTTGCAACTACCCCATCAGAGCTGCAGAGTATGATCCAGGAACTTGCTGACAAGAATAAAGAAGTGGAATTAAAAATGAACTTTTAGAAGACAAAAGTGATGTTCAATGCTTTTACTAGAAATGAAGATTTATCGATTGATGGAGAAAAGCTGGAGATAACAGACACGTACGTTTATCTTGGACAGCAGATATCATGTGAGGGTCACATTGATGAAGAAATTAATTGGCGTACAAAACTTACCTGGAGAGCTTTTGGAAGAAACAGCATAATTTTCAAGAGCAATATGCCATTATGTCTTAAAAGAAAAGTGTTTGATCAATGCATCCTTCCAGTGCTTACGTATGGTGCAGAGACACAGACCTTAACTAAAAGAAGCATACAAAGGTTGCAGACAACTCAAAGCAGCATGGAGAGGTGCATGCTTGGTGTAACCAGGAGAGATAAGAAGAGGAACTCGTGAATCCGAAAAATGACTAGAGTGGAAGACATCATGATCAGAGTTAAATCCCTGAAATGGCAGTGGGCTGGACATACTGCCAGAAAGACAGACCATCGATGGACAGCCGAAATTTTAGATTGGATTTCAAGGGACAGGAAAAGACCCAGAAGAAGACCAAATGGGAGATGGGTGGATAAAATTCGAAAGTATGCGGGAGTGACATGGTGGAGACTGGCACAAGACAGACCGTTGTGGAGGAAACTTGGGTAGACCTTCGTCCAGCAGTGGATTGATAATGGTTGACAATGATGATGATGATGATGATTAGGTACGCAATATCTTTGATATTTCATTTGTTCAATTTGAAGCATGTTTTACCATGAAATTAACCCTAGGGATATGTCTAATGATATATATATATATTGGTTATAGTGTTGTACAATTCAAACCTTCTGTAACATATAAATATTGCATGTCTGTTGTAACTACATAAAAACGTTTTTTAAGTTTTAGTTTTGTGCATCTTTTCATAGGTGATGTCAAACAAGAGACTAAGTGATCTTGACACTTTACTGGATTTCATTCAGTCTGCAACCAACGAACTTATATGGATGAATGAGAAAGAAGAAATTGAAGTTTCTCGAGATTGGAGTTCAAAGTCTCTGAACATTCTTGAAATTGAGCAATATCAAAAGGTACATGGGACTTTATGCAGTGATTTTATCATCTGAGTTTATGGTTTCCTTACGAAGTGTACACTTGAGCAAATGTCTCTGAAATATCAGTTTAGGAACAGATATCTGTGTTCTTTAAAATGCTCTGTTTTTTTTTTTTTTTTTTTTTGCTTATTTCCAAAATAATTTATGTTAGGTAACAGAAATGAGAAAGAAAAAATTGAAGTTTCTCGAAATTTTACTTTGGTCTCATAATTTATGTTGTTTACTACCTTTTGAAGCTCCATTTTTTTTAATGAAAAGCTTTTATTAATCAAACTTATAAATATATTTTGTAATCTCATATTTTCTGAAAGGAGGGGCCTTGTAAAAGTTCTGAAAGAGAAAAGGAAAAAAAAAACTTTGATGGTTCGTACTTTTCTCATATTTCTATGTACCTTTTTTAGATCACATATCAAAATTATTTTTATCAGTTTGAGAAGTGGAGGAATAGTGTGATGTTAGCCTGCTATGGAAGGGATCCCTTTCACTGTAAAACATTCTGTCAATGAGTTAGCTCGAAATGCTTTAATTGCTAGAGATATTATTTGCATGTATGATTTAGTGGTTAGAATATTGAGACCGAGGTCAGGAGATATGCATTTAAATTCCACTCTTAAGATAATGTTTCGAGTTTCCAAGTAAGTTGTTGTGTGGATGACCACATTGCTGTGTCAGATATGAATGATTCACTCTGATAATTTATCATTTGAGAAAACATGCTGTAAACAATCATTTTCTCATTCTCTATAGGTATTTACAGTCACACCTAGTAATTCATTAATGGGCTGTGTTACTCATGAATTCGTGTGTCAGATCTTTTTTTTTTAATTAATTGAAATCCAGAAGCAGTGATTTTGATGTGTGACTGTTGGCAGCAAATGCCAAAGTCTGTCCATTTAAATGGAAAAGCAGAAGGTGCAACTTCAGAGGTTTTCACTAAGTGAACTTGTTCAGGTGTGCATAGAGTGAAATTTTCTAAAAAGTATAAAATTATCA
This sequence comes from Macrothele yani, assembly GCA_039090855.1. Taxonomy (NCBI): domain Eukaryota; kingdom Metazoa; phylum Arthropoda; class Arachnida; order Araneae; family Macrothelidae; genus Macrothele; species Macrothele yani. Next base: position 96,012,738 of record CM076993.1, read on the forward strand.
ATGCCTTTTTTGTTTGTTTGTTTCCCTAATCAAAAAGATCTCTGTTTCTCTGCATATATATACACACTGAAGTGCCAGAAAAACTGGTACACCAGTCTAATACTTGGTAGGTCTCCCACAGGAGCGCAGGACTGCAGAAATATGACTGGGCATGGACTCCACTAGCTTCTGGAAATATGCTCATACCTGCCAGGTTTTACGATTTTCCCGTAAAATTTACGGAAACGTGACTTGTTTTACGGGCAAAATGTTAATTTTACGGATTTGATGGTTTCCCGAGATTTATTTTCCTTTTTCTGATGATTTTGCACCCGCTATTAAAACTTTTTTTATTTAACTTAATCCATTCAAAGTAAAGCGCCGATGTAAGTTATGAACAACTTTTCAGTTATCATAAATAAGCTTATTCGTAATGTGTTTGTGGGAACATATGCGGCAGTTTTCCCACGTGTTAGGTTTAGCGTTGTTTCAAACACTGAAATTTGTGCCGCGCATAAACTGATAAGGATAACAACCAGCTGGGCTTGTTTTTTCAGGTAATGCATTCTTCGTCCCCCGGGTAGCAACTTCTGAGGACGCCAATGTGGGTGTGACTTGCATTGCAGCACACACTTGGGAGCAGGTGTCTTTAGTGCTCCTAGTTCGAAATGCGATCTCAGAACGTAGTTATCGTAGAAAAAAATTCAAACAGATTTTAAATCTGTGTAATTTTTAAGCCCAGGTCGATACCCAACTTGACGAAATGAAGCAAAAACTGTCAGTTTTGTGAAATTAAAAATGCATGGGGTCATGGTTTCGTAACTTCTTCTCTGGTAATAAATTTGACCTAACGGAAGATTGCTACTAGGAAGTTAAAAGAAAAAAAAAGTAAGTCCAATGTTCATTCGAGCCAGTGCTTCTCCAGCAATGATTTATTTTGCTCGTCCGTTAGTAAGTTTGTATGTTTCCCAACCGTGCTTTGTTCATCTCTCGATAACGTTCGTAAAAATATTTTGCCTTGATTCAACCAAATTAATATGTTGCGGTACTATTTTTTCCTCTGCAAATTGCATCTCTTTAAACTGTTACTGTATTACTATAGCAGTTTTACTTGCATTTTTTTTTCAAGCTTCAATAAATTTAGTATTAGTGATTCGCCATGAGCAGCAATATAAAAATGCATATTCTGCGGAGTTACCTGTGTATTGCAAAAAACGAAAAATATGCATTTTGCTCTACGCGTCGATGTAATTTCAGCGTTTCGCATGGAGAAAGGAATGATATTACTAATCATATAGCGCCAAGCATAAACCTAATGTTGACTGCGTGAAAAAAATAAAAAAAAATACGAAATTAACTTCCTTTGTTAAAAGTTATAATGAACTAGATGCGATTCGTGCAAAGTGTTTATTCACTTCGTTTTTAGTTGAGCATAATTTACCAATTAGTGTCCCTCAGTCACTCATTTATTTCATTTGACTGTCTCATCGTCCGTCTCTCCATAAGATAATCCTAGCATGAAAATGGTTCGTTTTTGAAAACATTTTAGTTTGTTCTGTGACGGCGTGGGATATGATCCTATTGGATTTGGGGGTCAAAGGGTGGAACATCCTTGCCTTGAGATGCAAACCTCCATAAAAATAAATTTTTATCTCTTTATAGATCATAATGATAGCATAGTAATGAGAAATTATGTATAGGTTCTATTTTAATGGAAATAAACGTGCCGATAAATTCAAACATCTGTAGTCATATCAATTAAAAGGTGATGCTTGTTTCAAAGGTAACATATCGGTTTTTAATCGATATGTTCAGTACATTTAAACAATATGCGCGAAAAGTAATTTCATTGAATATATCGATTAGAATTTTCATCGAACATATCGATTAATTTTTTTTACGGATTTCGGTTTCTGAAAGTTGGCAGGTATGTATGCTGTAGGCAATGCACACCATACTTCCTGCAGGGCGTTCCACAATTCAGGTGTATTCCGAGGTCTCGGATTCCTATGTTCGATAGCGCGTTGCATGGCATCCCAAATGTGTTCTGTCACGTTCAGATCTGGGGACTTGGGTGGGAATGGCAACACCCCAAACTCAGATGAATGCTCCTCTAACCATAATGTGGCATCCCGACACTTGTGTGGAGGTGCATTGGCCTGTTGTAACAGGCCCAACCCATCAGCATGAATGCAGGACATAAACGGGTGTACCTCATCAGAAAGGATGCGCACATAGCGTTGGCCAGTCTCAGACGTTTGTAGATGTACCAGGGGTCCCAGTGAAGCCCAGCTGAACACACCCCAGAACATTACGGACCCCCCACCAGCCAGTACAGTTCCCTGTTGACAGGAGGGATCCATAGTTCCATGGGGTTTGCGCCACACACGAATCCTTTCATCTGCCCGATACAGTTGGAAACACGACTGGTCAGACCAGGCTACTTGTTTCCAGTCATCAAGTGTCCAGTGGCGGTGTTGCTGTTCCCAGGCGAAGCGCATAGCTCTGTGTCGTGCACCCATCAAGGGGACTGTAGTTGGGCGTCGGCTCTCAAAGCCCATATCGTGCAGGGTACATTGCACAGTCTGGACGCTGATGCTTGTTGAGGCTCCAGCATTGAATGTCAATGATACCTGCAAGAGTGTTGCACGCCTATCGCGTGAAACGATTCTTGACAGCCGACGATGGTCACGTTCACCCAATGTCTTTTTACGGCCACACTGGTATCGTAGGGTTGGAGGTATTGCCGGAATTCTTGTAGTCACGGTACACCCTTGCAATGGTCGTCCGTGAAAATCCGAACTTCATTTCTACCTCCGAAATACTATGGCCCATCTCACGAGCGCCAACTATGACACCTTGTTGAAAATCGCTTAAATCGTTATTACTTGTCATTCTCATTTCGAAAACAGCTCTGACAGCTAGCAAGGATGTCTATCGCTTTATATACGCACTGGCGGACGCAACAGAGTATGCGCATAGGTGATGTTGCTATGTATTTTGCATAAGCTCATCTGTGCCAGTTTTTCTGGCACTTCAGTGTATATATATATAGTAGTAGTAGTAGATTTCACAACTTCTGACAGTTGTGAAATCTACTACTACTACTATATATTCATCACAAATAAACAAACAAAAATTATAAAGTTCTGTGCAATATAATCACAAATTTATTACTGAATAGATTTACATTTCACCACATCCACTAAATTTTTAACATAAGAAACTATCTGTTGGTACACTTAGCGCCATGGCACATACACTGAAGAGCAACTGAATTAGAGACAGCTGGCGTATGCAAATGTGGCGCTGTGGGCGGCCCTGTAAACGGAAACGACATGAGGTTTGGAGCGATCCGACAACATACATAGTGATGCAACGGGAATCAGTAAGAGTCGGACGCAGTATGGGTAAGACGAAGGATCTAAGTGCATTTGATTGTGGGCAAATTGTCGGGGCCCGACGAATGGGTCACTCCATCTTGGAAGTTGTGCAGGCACTGGGAGTTTCACGAGCCACTGTGTGTCACGGGTGCACCGTGAGTACATCAAATCCGGTCAATCCATCCCTGCAAGGCACAGCTGCCGTGGACAACAGCGTGTGGATGAGCGGGGTCATTGTCGGCTAGCTTGCATTGTAACAGCAGATAGACTGCCACAGTGCAAGAAATCACTCGGCAATTTAACGCTGGTGCACAAAAACGTGTAAGCAGCCACACCATCCGGAACCATTTCCTTGCTATAGGGTACAGAAGCCATCGTCCCACAAGGGTACCGCTGCTGACTGCACGTCACAGGGTGCAAAGATTAGCATGGATGCAGAAACATTGCCACTGGACCCTAGACATGTGGACAAATGTTGCCTGGACTGATGAGTCGAGATTCACGTTGGTAGATGCGGATGACAGGATATGAGTACGGCGCAAACCATGTGAAGCGATGGATCCTTCTCGCCAGCAGGGTACTCTTCAAGCTAGTGGGGGTGGTATTCTCGTCTCGGGACTGTTTACGTGGACTGAAATGGGACCCCTGGTTTGTGTGACATCGTCCCTCACAGGTCAACGTTACCGGGATATCCTAGATGACCATTTGCTCCCATTTGTGCGTCTTCAACATCCCCTGGGGACCTCGTCCTGCAACAAGACAATGCACCGTGCCATCACTCCCGAATTGTATCCGAATGGTTGGATGAACATTCCACCAACGTGACCTTGCTTCCATGGCCAGCTAGGTCACCTGACCTCAATCCCATCGAGGACATCTGGGATGCCATCAAGAGAGATGTTCGAGGCTCTGATCCCCTCCTTCAAATCTTCGTGAACTGTGGGAGCTTGTTCAGGGGCCGTGGATCCGTATGGCTTCCCAACGCTTCCGGTGTCTTGTCGAGTCCATGCCAAGACGAATCGCTGCCGTCATCAGGGTGAAAGGTGGTGCTACACGTTACTAGACAGGTATCTCTAAGTCAATTGCTCTTCAGTGTAATCTGTAGTCCCCTGAAACACACTTCTGGAAGACTGAGGTACAAACCCTACACCTTCACCACAACTCCAGCTGCCAAATCACATAATATGAACTTTATTTCCAAGCTGTGTGCAGAAACAACAAACTCCAACAAACACTGAATTTTTAGTCACGATGCACAATGACATTTTTTATGAGACACTTACATGTGTGGGTTTGTCATTCAAAACATGCACCTTGAAGATGCGTGAAGGGAACCAATGTTAATCAGTCTTCTGAGGACAGGATTTTGCCCACACTTATGCCATCCATATTTGTTGTTCATGTACTGAATTCATACAGACAGTGACTTTTCTTCATTGAATTCATGCAGACTGTGATTTCTTTCCCTTATTTTTAGCAAATTTAGGAGCAGAATTTGTGAGACAAAGAAAGTGATTCAGTATATTTAAGTTCAAGAATTCCTGAAATATGATAAATTATTATAAATTTGATTGCTTTGTGTAAATTTTGTCTGTGGTTCAGCATTTCTTATGAACACAAACTGTTATTTTAGTAGTCACTTAACATGCAGATGTTTGTTCCTTTGCTTGTGGCCAGGTGGTGTGTGTGGTATGGTGTTTTGTCTGTAAAATTTTTTGAGCACATGTTAAATAATCATTTGTTCTCCTGAGCCCAAGTTTTTAGTTGTATTGAAAAAATAGGCACCTTTTTAGAATTAAAACTCCAGAATATGTTTTTCCATACCAATATTGGTATGTAAGTGAAATTTTAATTTTAAAATACATTTTATAGGTATTCAGTTAACTGTTCTTAGTCATGGTTTCATGATGACCAAACTAAAAATTAAATTTAAATGGATGATAAGCACGCTAAATTTCTACTTCATTAAAAAAGAAAAAGAAAATATGCAAAAATTCTCCAAAGAGGATTCTCTGTGCAATTTTTTGCTGATGATATGTACACCAATGTACCTCACTTATTTCTTTAGGCCTTATCCTCTGTTGCAAAATGTGATTTGACATTGATGGATGAAAATGGTGGTACAATAATATAGATTAAGAGTTGTTTTACAGAAAATAAATCAGAACGGACAAGAAAACAGGAGCATTATTTCAGATGTATCACAGTAATATTGATGCAGTTAACATATGTTTGCCACACTCAGGAATTCAATTATAAAACACGTTTGTCAAACTTGATTCATAGAAATGATATTTCTGTCATATATGCTTGTATCAATTCATTTAATATGTTATTTTTAAATTTCATTTTTCAGTCTTTCACAAATGAGCTGGAAAAACGGGAAGTTCAGTTCAGTTCTATTCAGGATCGTGGGGAAAGCCTCGTTTTGCAGAAGCATCCAGCTTCAAAGTGTATTGAGGTATGTCTAATAAAAATTCTGTTTCTGTTCTTTCATTTTTCTTAAATAAAAATTTAAATTATGGACATATTTTAGTGACTATGCAATTTTTAAGTGTTTCATAATCTTGTATGTGGACCATAAGTTTATGATAGTCACAAGTTGTGTAATGAAATACTGATGCCTTATTTAGGGATTTTGTGAGGTACCTTGATAGTTTGAGATGAGTTCTGGCCAGTTTGAGTGAGTGCTGAAATTTTTTGGGATACAGAAAGTTTAGGTTTGGAACTTTGGAGGTGTATATTTAGTAATCATATATATAGTGCAATAATGAAAGATCCGTGATTTCAGGCAGCACTATCAATAGAAATGAGCATGTTGGCGATGTATTGAAAATCTGTGAAACATGAAAAACCTCGTATTTCTGCTGCGGTTATTTCTGACTGAGTATAACTCCAGGCAGGCTTTAATTTTTATTTTATTATTATTATTATTTTTTTTTTGTCTTGTACTGACTGATGCAAATTGCACTTATTTAGGGAATTTACAGAAGTGTAAACCCTTTAAAAACCACGAAAATTGTTTTTTCAACTGATGATTCACGTATGTAATGAAAACAGCCATTATTCAGTAAGAATTTTTAGCTGCCATGAAATAATGTCACTGTGTGCATATTCAGATCAATTTTTTATGCTATGGCATAACAGGGTGTCCACATTCTGGAAAGTCAGGGAAATGAAAATTGGTCAGGGAAATGAAAATTGGTCAGGGAAATGCCTGAAATGTTGGTAAAAGTCAGGGAAAATCAGTGATATTTAAAAAAAAGTCAGGGAAATTTCAATCACAGTTAGACTACAACTGGTTTTAACCCAGCGTCGAGGAGTGATGCCCTCATCGCCCAACACACTTGCACTTGGTGTTGAAGACAGTCGCTAACTTCCCCTTCCTACTAATGTAACCTTGTATTTCCTACCTATTATTGTAAGTTGTGTTACATTACTTGTTAACATTTCTCTTTTTGTTTTAGGTCAAAGGAGTAGAAGAAAATTTGTGATATAAGTTTTACCTTGTTAAAAGGCAATTAAAACTGCAGCAATGTCAAAGCGTTGTGTGTTTAATGAACAATGGTTGGACGAACAATTAAATCCTGAGTTTTCTGGTTGGATAGCTGCTGTGAACGCAACAATGAATCAGCATTTTGTAAAGTGTGCTCTAAAACTTTCAAGCTTAGCAACGTGGGGCGTCGGGAAGTCTCCAGCCACGGAAATGGCCCTAATCATTAGAAAAACATCCATGCTAAAATGTCTCATCCCAGTCTTACTTCTTTCACTTCCTGTGTGAAAAAGAACTCTCTTTGTAATAAAGAACTATTGCTATCAACAAGATCAGGAAATGTGGAATCAGTACTTCTAGAAAATATTGTCTAATGACTCAAATACTTATGTTGTGAAAGATGATGTGAAGCCCAGTGACCTTAATGCTTATGTAGTGAAAGATGATGTAACAAAGTCGGAAGTAATATGGGCCATGGAAGTGTTGTCCAAGCAAATGTCTCTGAACTCTTGTACACAGATTAACAAAACATTTCAGCTAATGTTTCCTGACAGTGCTATAGCTTCAAAATTTACTTTAGGCAAAATCAAAGCATCTTATGTGATAAACCATGGATTGGCACCACATTTCAAAGAGTGTTTAATGGACGATCTGAAACAGTGCACTGACTTTGTAATTTGTTTTGATGAATCACTAAACAAAATTGCTCAGCGTGGGCAAATAGATCAGTTTGTTCGTTATTGGGATGTCAATCTGCAAAAAGTTTCCACTAGATACTTAAGTAGTGTGTTTTTAGGACGGACAACAGCTATAGACCTTTTAGAGAAATTTATTAAAGGTGCACCTCTTCCCTTGGATAACATGCTACAAGTGTCAATGGATGGACCTAATGTTAATCTCAGCTTTCTTCAAAAGCTGAAAGATAAACTTAGAACTGAAAATCCAGATGGTAAATTATTAGTTGACATTGGAGTATGTGGTCTTCACGTGGTCAATGGAGCTATGAAAACTAGACTTGAAGCAGTAAAATGGGATTTACATCACTTTCTGCATAACTTTTAAAAGATAGTCCTGCTTGCCGTGCAAATTATACTATGATTCCTGGATGTAAAGATTTCCCTTTGAAATTTTGCACTGTAAGGTGGTTGGAAAACGTTAATTGTTTGACTAGGGCATTGCTTGTCTATGATCATATCAAGAAATATGTTCAAGAATCATTGGTGGTTTCCAGCAAACAGCACATGTTACTTGCAGAATTCATGGAAAGTCCACTGTTGAAATGCAAATTGGCTGCATTTAGGACTATAGCTTCAGAGTGTGAATCTTTTTTGAGAAGGTTCCAGAGCCCAAGGCCTTTAATTCCTTTCTTACACACTGATTTGCTGGATCTGATGAAAAATTTGATGGCACGAAGCTTTTGAAGCCTGACAAATTAAGTGAAGCTGATACTGTCTCAAAACTGTTAACTTTAGATGTATCAAAAAGTGAAAATCTTCTCTCAATTGAGAAAGTTGATATTGGATTTAGTGCTAAAAAGCTATTAAAAGAAGTGAAGTGCTCAGAAAGGGAGAAATTAGAGTTTAAGCTTGAATTTAGGAATCTTGTTACCAGTATGATTGAAAAACTTCGTGAGAAAAGCCCACTAAAATTTAAGTTTGTCTGTGGGGTAACTTGTTTGGACCCAAATATTATAGTGCAGCAGCCGAGTCTAGGCAAGAAGAGAGTGGAAATTGTGCTCAAAGTTTTATTTAGTGCAAATGGGATTTCAGATGACTGTGCTGAAAAAGCTAATAAACAGTACGCTTCATTGTGTGTAGAAGCTCAATCTGCTTTAAAGTCTCAGTTTGATGAATTTTTAGACAGTCATGATGATTCCATTGGATTAAACAAATTTTACAGTGCTCTACTTGACAACCAAAATCAATTCGGTGAATTTTGGGGTGTAATAAAAATTTGTCTCATTATGTCTCATGGAAATGCTTCAGTGGAAGGTGGATTTTCTGTCCATAAGGTCTCTTGTGGAAAATCTCCTGGAAGAATCCCTGATTTGTCAGAGAACAGTTTTTGATGCCATTAAAAATGTGGGAGGAGTAGAACACATTGCCATCAATAGAAGGCTTCTTCTTTCTGTAAGAGCCTCCAGACAAAGATATCAGGATTATCTTGAGAAAAAAGTTTTCTTCAAAACGAAGAAGTAAGAAAACTGAAGGAAAAAAGAAAAATCGATCATGAAATAAAGGAATTGAAGGGGAAAAGACAAAGAGTACGGAAGGAACTAGAGTTGGAAGAAGCAGCATTGCAGGCGAAGATTTCATATTGGGAAAAGAAGAAAAGTGGTGTGTAATATAAAACAGTGACTGTGTTCCTACTGTAATATTTTTATAGTAACTGTTCTGAATATTGTGTATGGGTTTGTTTGAGTGTTTCTTCAATAAATGTAAAACTATGAAAAGAAGAGTAAAATTAAAAAGTGTGAGTTGGACGGCTATGGAGAAGGTGGAGGCCGATAAAAGAATCAGTTATTTGGGAAACTTTATATGTCAAACGGAAACACTTTTAAATATATGTTTCTCAATTATCCAGTTCAATTTTATTTATTATCATGGCACATATATTGAAAAACTCAAATAAACCTATTTGTGTAAGGTCAGGGAAAGTCAGGGAAATCAGGTTTGATAATTCTGTGGACACCCTGCATAATTTCTGCTTCTTATATCAGTAAGCCATGTTTAATCGAAACACTCAAGAATCATTTGGTAAAAATAATTTAATATCAAACTTTATTAATTCTTCATATGCCTTTGTATCTGAATGCATATTCTCTCATTGATTAATAAGTTCATGTAAATGTTATTTTAAATTATACTAGGCTATCATGTGCTCTTTCCAATATGTAACATATGAATTATCCCCTGATTCATCTGAACCACCGTGGTGACAAAATTTATGCACGTCACATATGCACAGAGATATAGGAAAAAGGGAATATTCTCAAGAATTACCTTGTGCAAATTAATTTGTGGATGCCGTCCCTAACAACCAGAACCCTCAGGTTTTCAAGAACTTTTTCTTTCTTTTTTTTTTTTTTAATTGGGGGTTTTAACGACCACCGTGAGCAACTTAGTGGGTTATAAGCAGCATCTGTCCATAATTTAGGGCCACTAGTTCAACAGAAGGGGAAAAGCCAGTTCCTTAAAACACATACAACATCCATGCCTCACTGGAATTTGAACCTGGATTCATCTGGGATGAATGGTCAGAAGCCAGTGCTTAGACCACAGCACTACTAGGGCAGCCAAGAAATGTTTTCACTGGGAAGAGAAAATGGAAAGAAAACATGAAATCGATATTTATGTGCCTTTCTGCTGTCAAGCACAACAACTGTATTAAAGAAATATTGTTCACATGGATGGGGCCGTGGTGTCAGGGGTAGACAAAACCCCAAAATTTTCAGGTGCCAGCTCCATTTTTCCAGGGGGCAGCACATTTCCCAAGAAATACTAAGGGAAACCACAATCGATGTAAACAAAAACTAAACATCCAGAAATATGACCTTCAACAGTCAAAATTGATGTATTATTTCTTTGATATTGTTCAATGATTCAGTGCAATATTCACAGCTAAAATTAGGGAAGCATATTACACACTTGTTTTAATAGTTGCATTTCAAAATAGCTTTTCATTTGAGAAAGTTCAACTTTGTCTTCTAGTGCAAGACATTCACTAAAACCGCCAATCAAGAAATACATTTATAAGCACCCTACACGAAATCAGTACCACAGTTATGAACATCTCTGATGCTTAACTCAGCACGTGCTCACGTCTCTTGGATTGCACTGTGGAACTTCAATCTTAATCACTACTACCAGTATTGCTGCAGAATGCATAAAACTGCAGGCAATAGTGTCAAAAATTTATATTGGCATTTTCAATAATCTCATTTTAGAGTAAGTAACCTATATAAAACATACAAACAGAAAAAAAAAACCCTGCATATTGTACTTGTTGCTTTATTAAAATGATGGAAGTTTCATAATAGAAACCCAAAATAGTATAACTATACTAGGACTCCAAATTTCTTGGCATCTATACATAGTGTAAAATAAAGTCCCCGGTAGGCATCTGTCTGTTTGTTTGGGCTAATCTTGAGAATCACTGGACAGATTTTGATGCAGTTTTCACCAATCCATAGAGCATTTGTCGAGGAAGGTTTAGGTGTATGAAACATTAATCTATGACAAAAGGGAGCCGAGCAGTAACGATTTTAGTGACAAGTCAAAGAAAAAACCGCCGTTTGCATTCTTTCGTGGCTTCCACTGGCTAAACAACGATGCGTGGCGACCAGTTTACGCAACTGTTTTGCTCATTGGGAAAATGATGTGAGGCACATGCTCGGTGTCCGGTCTGACAGCATGTAAGGCCACAGACTAAATGCGTAGTTACATCGGACGCTGAAAGAATTGGTTTATCGGTGCTCACACAGACTAAATGCGTAGTTATTTTTGTCCATGTGTATGTATCTCCTTGAGTAGCTCTTTAAGTAAAATTTAAATATTGTATTAAGACGAGACGAAAATCAAATATAGGTAGTAGTATGTCGGACGCTAAAAGAATTTGTTTATCTCGTCATAATGAAACTTTCCAAGAAACAGAATTTCGATTGGCAAATGACAGACAAAGAATGGCTTTACAAAGAGAAAGGCAGTCGCCTGTTGAACGTAATAATCGTCTCTCTTTAGATTTGCCGTAAATTCTAAATTGCTATCGTGCAAAGCCGGGCAGGGTTGCGAGTAGATTATAAATCAAAGTTTCCATTATATAGAAACCCAAATTTTGAAAAAAATAGAATTTTCAAAATAGAATTTGAAAACTTGGTTGCTGGGTGAAATTTTTCAGGTGTCATGCTGACTGCACACCTTGGATTTCTTTACCCCTGGTCATGGTGATTTTTTTGTTAGGAGAAGTGATCAGCAAAGTCAGTAGCTATGTGCATAGTACTAATGTTAACATAGTTTGGTGCGTGTGTGTGTGTGTTCAAGACATAGAATCACTCAAAAGTAGTTTGTTTGCTCTTGATTTATTTAAATTGTTAAAGATGTTTGGTAAAATACAACCAAGAAGATAATTCCAAAATTTTGACACGGCAGGAATCGGTGACTAGCAAAGTGATTAGTGCAGCACTTGTTCTGATGGACCCAAACTAGTTGTTGAGTGACTATGTTTCATGCAAGTAACAGAGAACTAACTATATTATATTAGACAAAGGCTGGCAACATTGGCAGCTCTTGTGGTTTGTCATGCACATGGAATTCAAAGTTTATGTCAGAATATTGTGTTGCACTGTTGTAGGGTATAAAAGTAGTTCAAGATATAAAGAAAGTTAAGGTTTGCAGTCTTAAAGAACAATGGCATTTATATGCACACTCATGATCACTTATTTTACAAAATTGCAATGCCTTGAATCTGTCTGATCAGTATCAGCACTACATTGAGAGATATGACAATTGTGCATATGTATGTATGTAGAACAGCACAAGCTGTATTATGATCACTTTTTCTCCAATTTACACAGGGCAGTAATTTTCATGAAATAAAACTAAAAAATAAAATAAAATTGTAACTCCTTGTGTATTTAATATGGGTTCTTCGTGCGCTAAACATTATTTTAATTAGAAAAAGCCTTTTTAGCACAATAAGGTATTTATTAATACTGTTTGCACTTAAAATAGACCTTTTTAAGGCACTGCAACTTACAAGATATTTCAAAGCACCAAGTGCTCCATCGTCAGGTATTTCAATATAAAAACAAAACAACGGATATCATGTGCTCGCGTAATTTGAAAATGCTTCTTGCTTTTGTCCGTTGTTTTGTTTATGTATATTGAAATACCTGACGATGGAGCACTTGGTGCTTTGAAAGATCTTGTAAGTTGCTGTGCCTTAAAAATGTCTATTTTAAGTACAGACAGTATTAATAAATATCTTATCATGCTGAAAAGGCTTTTCTAATTGAAATAACTTCTTGTGTACATACTTCAATGTGGATCTTTTTTATGACTTGCAGGATACAAAATTCAACAGTCACCCAGTTTGCATTCTTATTTTCTTGAGCCAATATGTGCTTAGTAGCCTGATTAGTTTTTCTATCCCTTATACCACTAAACCAAAAGATGATTCTGTATACTTCTCATGTGACAAAATTTCATGAAAGAAAATCAGTGCATAATGTTTTTTGAACTCCTTAGTACTGGTTTTCTTATAAGTTGAATAATATTTTCTTGCAGGCTTACCTAGCAGCAATGCAGACCCAGTGGTCCTGGCTCTTGCAACTAATCTTGTGCCTTGATGTACATTTAAAATATGCATCTGTGTATCATCAAGTAAGTTACGTGTTTTAACAAAAAAGTTCTTTCAATAATCATGAAAATGTATTGATGAGCTTATTTAATATACTTGAAACCAGAATCTGAAATGTTACTTAAAGTTTCCCCTAGGTCTGACTGATGAGAATACTTTGATTAAGGTATTCAGGTTTTCAAAAGAAGTGCTACTACACAAATTTAGAATCACCAGTAGTTTTTGCTTGCTTTCATTGATTCCAGTTATCATTACTGTCAAAGAAAAATGTTTTTAGCAAATCAAGATGTCACTGTTTATTGCAGTTTTAAAGAACAATTTGAAATGTAAATCCTAAACATCTTTTTATGTAATTCATTGCTTGAAAAGTCACAGTGTTACTATAACCATTCAAAAGTTTACGTGCGTACAATTACTTTAATGAGAGTAATAAGAACCTTACCTTTGCTAGAAGGTCTGTTCTTATTTGAAAAATATACATTTCTCTGCACGTTTTTTCCCATTTTGAGTTCTACAGTTGGTTTGGACTTCTGGTGCGGTGGTTTTTTGTTGTCTTCAGCTCTTTCTTTATTTGACAGAATGAGTAATTCTTAAAGAATTACTCAAGAATGAGTAATTCTTAAGAACTACTCAAGAATGAGTCTTCTTTAAGAATTACTCATTCTTGAGTAATTAAAGAATTAGTCAAGAATGAGTAATTCTTAAAGAATTACTCATTCTGTCAAATAAAGAACCAGCTGAAGACAACAAAAAACCGCCACACCAGAAGTCCAAACCAACTGTAGAACTCAAAATGGGAAAAAACGTGCAGAGAAATGTATATTTTTCAAATGAGAACAGACCTTCTAGCAAAGGTAAGGTTCTTATTACTCTCATTAAATCTTTTTATGGCTTTTATTTTTGGAAGGGTAATTGGGTTGTAATAAGGAACATATTTCTTTTTTGACTGTATCAAAAAATGTAGCCAGTGTTGCTTTGCTTATTTTAATATAAAGTACTGTTATAAATATGTGGCAGTTTATTTCTATTTTCAAACTGTTCACCTGAGCATTAACAAAGATAGGCTCAGGGTCATGGAAAACTACAGAATTTTGTATGGGTCATGAGAAACTTATAAAAACATTAAGGAAAATATCTAGAATTCATGGAAAACAATGTACTGTAATTTTTATTTTTAATGCAGAGCTGAAATGGTCAAGTTGTTTGCTCCTTCCAAAAAGTGCTGTTTCCTTTAGTGGCAGAAAACTGTGAATGCTAAACATGAAGTCTAGAACAAAGCTATTTTTGGCAAGCATAGGGGCCCCAGAATCCCTTATAAATCTGTTGGGTTTGTCATAATCCATAACAGAGAGAAGTGTGCTTGTTTGTATTATGAGAAGTTCATGCATTAGTGAGTTGAGCAATCTGTTGTGTTGAATAATTGTTTTGGTATCTTTGAAAATAATTTAGTAGTCTGTTTGAAACAATGCCACGCAAATGTTTTTTTTTTTTTTAATACTGCTTGGTTTAAGAACTTAAGAAATTGGATTGAAGTATGCTCGCTGACTTAGAGCAGATGAAAATAGGTTCAATGCACATTTTTGTGCATGGTGTAAAAAAATGCACAAGTCCATTGAACATGGATGAAAGTGCTGTTGCAGCTATGCACAACCCAGGAAGCACGATGATGCAAAAAGAGCATTTTTAGGGGTGAACCCATGCTAGTTTGAAATATTTTTTCTCCAATTTGATACCACCTTCATAGAAACTGTCGAAACGTGGTACCTGCAGCTTAATTTATTCGACAAAAAGCAAACCTGGTTGTAGCAGCATTTCAGAAAATGTAGCAGGCAACCAAATTTTAACTTCAGAAATTTTATGTGCTGTAAAGGTGGTGGATTCCTATATGTTGTATAATTCCTGCCCAGAGATAAGCTCATTAATACAACCGATGTTCCCAGATAGTGAAATAGCGAGGTAGTTCACATGTAGTGAAAGAAAGTGGGCCTGCTAGAGCTCATGTTCTAATAATTAGTTATATTAATCATGTTTTGTAGAAACATGTGTGTACATGTTCTTCATTGTTTTTAACTTTTTGTGCATTATCTCCTCTGCTGCTGCCTGTCCCATTTGTCATATCTAAATTAAAATGGGAAACTTGCATTTAAAAACATATTGTACTTTGAATAAACTGTACAAAAAATGTGTTCACTTGTCTCAATGTCATTCGTTATCCATTTAATAAAAAAAATTTCCCATCTTGGCTGACAGGTGCTACGGAAGATGGTCAGTCAAGATGCAGTTAAATTAAAAGTTGTCAAGATGCAGTTGAATTTAAAATTCGGTCAAAATGCATTTGACTCAATGAATCTTATCTGGACTGATGGTTCAAAGTCAAGAACACAAATAAAAAACAGTGAATGGCTGTGGCATGAAGTGAAGAAAAACACGTAACACCAGTTGAAATGTGGCAAAGTTCATTAAAAACATACCTTACTGTAACAAGGTTCTCAAAGGAAGTTTAGGAATGAAAATTATGCTCACTATGAACAATGGAAGTCACTACTGTAATGAAGCATTAAAAACATTAATGCTAAAACAAATGGAAATCACTACTATAATGAAGCATAAAAAACACAAATGTTAAACAAATGGAATGACCTACTAAAAACGAATAAAAAACGATAATTTTGCTACAAAAACGATATCCAACGAGGGCACAGGAGCAGCAGAAATTTCATAGAACTCGGCATATTGTCGATATTCTCTTATGCATTTCGGTGAATGGCTCGTTCACCATCCTCAGGAAGCGTACGAAATCCAACTTACTGTCCTTCTCATTGTGTTTCACACACTGCCACACCCATTGGGGCCACTGTCACCATGCGCACGTAGACCTTCGACGTCACTAAAGTTTGTGGTTGCCACCGCCAAAAAACTGTTCCATTGTACAATTAAAACTTATCAAATTTATTGCGTGTTTTTTTCTGTGCCTTATTAATATATGAGAGCAATTTAGTGTATACAGGATGATTCAAAACTCTTGGGCCAAACTTTACGGGGGATAGAACACACATCTACACAAGCACTTTTTGTCATACAATGCAGGGTCGTAACTGAAACAGTGAAGCGCTAGGGGTTAGCACTTACTGTGTCCTGAAATGCTGAAACATAAGAATGACAGACGAAGTATGAAAACATTGAAGAAATGACAGAACAAATGTGATTGAGTAAATTACAGAACTGAATTTCATTGACAGCAATTACAGAACTGAATTTCATTGACAGCAATTACAGAATTTCATGGAACAAATTACAGCAACTGCTCAAAAGAGCGACCACCAACAGTAATGCAGGCTTCACACCTTCGATGTAGTGATCGCCGTACATTGGCGAAAACACCAGGCATTTCCCACACAGCAGCAGCAGCAACAGAAATTCGGGCAACAAGGTCCTCAGCAGAATTCATGGGGCTATCGTAGATGAGGCTTTTCATATGGCCTCATCGGAAAAAGTCAAGATATGAGAGATTGGGAGATCGTGCTGGCCAAGCAATGGGACCACCATGACCAATCCATTGTCCTGGGAATTTAGCATCCAAGGCGTTCCGTACATTCACCCTGAAATGGGGTGGCGCTCCGTCATGTTAGAGCCACATATGTGTTTTAATGTTTGCTGGAACAGGGTTCAGTAATTCTGGCAAAACTTCTTGTAAAAATACGAGGTAAGTTCTCCTGTCCAGTCGGTCTGGCAAAAGATATGGGCCAATGAAATGGTCATGGACGATTCCAGCCCATACAGTTATTGAGAATCGCTGGTGGTACGAATGTGGACATGTGGCATGCAAATTACTGGTTGCCCACACATGAGAATTGTAGGTATTAAACATTCCCTCACGTGTAAAGGTGCATTCGTCAGTGAATAAGACGTGCGGGGAAACTCCGGCTGTGCTGCAGTTTGCTGAAGGAACCACTGTGCGAACTCGATACGAGGCCGGTAATCTACAGGTGTCAAGGTTTGCACCCGCTGTGCATGGTAGGGGTGTAAGCGTTCGTCTCGTAGTACTCTCCACACCATCGATTGAGGCACATGTACGGCATGAGAAAGTGCTCGCGTGCTAAATTCGAGACAATCTCCAACCATACACAGAATTTCCTCTGTAACATGTGGCATCCACTCACTCCTTACACGTCGTGTGTCCTGCAAGCCACTGACAAAGGAGCCCATCTCGCACAGATACTGGTGCAATCCCTGAAAGGTTTTACAATCTGACATGCGTCTTGTCGGAAAGCACTCCCGTTACAGTCTTTGGGCTTCCCTCGCATTCCCGTCCGCAACTTCATACATGAAATGCATGTCCGCCTTCTCCTGATTCGTAAAACAATCCATCCCTTGTGAAATCCACGGTAGAAATGATGACGAGTGCGAAAAACCGTGCTTATATGGGTTCACTAGACAGTGCCCTCTAGCACTTCACTGTTTGAGTTACAGCCCTGCATTGTATGACAAAAAGTGCTTGTTTAGGTGTGGCCTATCACCCCGTAAAGTTTGGTCCAAGAGTTTTGAATCACCCTGTATATTAATCATGAAAAACTTGTGGAATTAATTTAAAATGATGGCACATCTATTAATGTAAACAGTTACCGGCAAATTCTTGGCTTATGTGAATATGTGGCAGGTCATGGAATTTCTTCTTTGAGTCTTTGAAAAGTCAAGGGAAAAATCATGTGTGCCTCTCCCCGTCCTCCCCTAACTAAACAGAGAGCATGAACCCTATAGTCTAGAATATACCACTGTGATAAGTTTATAGTGAATGCAAGCTGCACATATAGACTATGCAAAAAGTTTGATACTGGTGCCTTAATGAAAGCCAAATTTTAAAGAAGACAGGTTTTACTAAGCACATGCTGTGCACTACAGTACAATTAAAGGTTAGAGATAATATCGAATTTCTGTGCTACAGTATACATACAGATTGGTGTCATATCTAAAAAAAAACGTAACAGTAATTTATGCAACTCACTCACATGCCTTAATCACAGTGGCTTTATGTAAAGGATTGTAAGTTAAGTACACAGAACTCCCTAGTTCATCACAGTCAGTGGTGGCATGACCTGGTGAGGGAAGGGAGGAGGATATGGAGATTAAAAGAAAGGGAAGATTTCTGTGGTGTTCTCAGCATCCTTGACTTCATCTATGTACTTTCTCTTTTGATGATTAACCCTAATGCTTAGTGCCCTTTGGCCTATTGGGGCCCTTGTGCCAGCACAAAATTGACTAATCAACCAATCATCTATATTACAAAGCTTTTGCAGTTAAGGCTTGGTCATGGAAATCTGGGACAGTAGATCTGGGTTGAGCAGGTCAGTTTTGATAGTAAAAACTCAGGTATGAAGAATGCGAGAAGCATCAGTGGAGATCGTTGATGATCGTATGAGTTTTGGCAGTTAAGGCTGAGGTATGAAGCATGCAGGAGACATCAGCGTACATTGTTTTCAAAGCATATGAGTTTTAGCAGTTAAGGCTCTGTTATGAAGGATGTGGGAGGCAACAATGCAAACCATAGAGAAGCAGATGAGTTTTAACAGTGAAGGCTCTGGTATGAAAATTGTGGGAATCAATCAATGTAGACCATAGCAGGGAAAATAAGTTTTAAGAGGTGGAAGAAATCGAGTCATCGGATTCTGAATTTGGAACCTTTTATGCAAAAAAAAAACAGGAATTACCCAAGTAGTTGCATGATTCTTCTTTTCATTTATAATTTTCTAACTGTGTAATTAATATGCACATAGCACATTTAATTCTATTTAAATAATCTTCACTGCATAGAACTAATTTTAATTTTTTTATGTGGCTTTTGCATGCCCTTAAATTTATGCAAGCAGGATGTTAATGCAACCCAGGTACTTCTGTTAGTTATTTTTAAAATTATTTTTGACTGTCTCAGGTGAATTCATATAAGTGCAGGGTGTTTGTGCACCACCTGGCATTTAAAGAGCTCCTTAAATGAGCCCTTTCCTCCTTATTTCCCTCTCAGACTCCTGGTAAAGTTATTAAATTAAATATTTACTCCCAGAAATTATTGTACTTGTGATGGTTTTCTATTGCTCATTTAGCTGGTGGGAGGTGAACTCCCCCCCCCCCCCCCAAAATGTTATTTTCTTTCATCTGCTGGATGCTATTTTGGGTTCACCTTTCCCAGCTAACATGCATTTGGCCCTGGCCTTATGAAGTGATTGGGTAAACTTTGTCGCGTGGCTTAGCATATCTTCAGATAAGACCCAGACACTCTTAAGTGCTACGGATTGATTCTCTGTAGTCACCCCGGAAATCACTGTTCCTCTATGGAGTATGGGAAACTGACTACAGAAATTGAAAATCTCAGTGAAATAATGTTATTCAACATCTGTGTAAAATTTATTTTCATGATTTCAAGTTTCTAACATTTAAGAGATTGTTTTTAATATCATGACATTTCTTCAATTTTTTTCGATATTTTCTTGGACATCTTCATGCGTGCCCACTGGTCAAAAATGTTTGAAACCACCAAAAATTATTGTTCTAACAGGGCGGAAAATCTTCAATGATTTTTGAATTTAAGAATTTTGAATTCTTCTGACCAAGTTGTATTTTTTCTTTTCTTTTTTTTCTTTTCATGATTATATTATTATTTTTTATATTTTTCTGATCATGTTCCTCATTTTTAGTATCTTTGGTAATTGTGAAAAGTAGCAAGTTTGTATTTTTTAAGCATTTTTTGTAATGAAACACATGTTTGCCTTTTTCTTACAGTCTCTTCAAAACTGATCAGTAGAGCAAGCATTTTTGCCCCCTTTCTCTTTTGTAAGCGAAATTAAATTTCAGATTTGGTACATGATCTGTCTTCAGTGGAATTCGAATCATTTCAATCACCTAGAGAATTGTCTTCATGGCAGAGCAAACAATGCAGTACCGATTCTTGATATCTAATTTCACGTAAAATGTGTGTTTCTCATTCCTTATTCACTTCTTGCTATATCAGGGAGCAGAGCAGGCATAGTTTCTTTTGTTTTAAGTGAAATTAACATAAAAAAAAAAAAAAACCTGTGTGCTTGCTCCCTGTGCAGAGAAAATAATAACTTCACTGGGAACGTAAGGTGGGCGATGGAGAGTTGAAATTCCAATTCTGAACTTTGTTTTGCAAACAAAAGAAAAAAATGCTTGCTCTTTGTTGTCAGTTGAAATAGCAAGAGGTGACAAAGAATGGGAAACCATGCATTTTCAGAGAAATTAAACTTTTAAAAAATTCTGATGTTGTCATTGACTCCTGGAAAACTTCTTAACAACTCCTTAAATGGACTTCCAAAAATTAGTACAAACCCTGTAAGCATTATTTCCTTTTAATCATATGAAATCCAAATGAACACATGGTTTTATGTCAAACCATTAACAAGTGACTGAAATGACTTTATTAATAATAATATTAACGCAGTGACTGAAAGGACAATAAAGTCATAAATCCGTAATTGGTGTAGTAATAAAGAATATTTAATTCACCGAGCTTTTGTCTGCCAACGGAAGTTTTTGTCAAGGCAAGTTCATTGACGAATAATAACCTGTTTTATTACACCAATTACAGATTAATGATACTCTTCTGTCTTTTCAGTTATTTGGGTGCATTATTATTATTTGGACATGTCCTTAAGATCTCTCTCTCTCTCTCTCTCATATTAATAAAGATTTGTCAAATTATGCCTTTGGTGTAAGCTTTCTTTAGGTATCGTATGTGCTGTTAATTTCTTATATAATGTAAGAAATCATAAATTTGGGTAAAGGAAATTTTCAGTAGATTTAGATTATATCTGCTTTTTGAACAGACAAATTTTATACTTTCTTCTTTGAGATAGAGGAATTTTCCTGCTATCCCTCCATTCCACTCAGTTTGTTAGACATTACATAGAATGGCCATTACATCAGTTGCATCCTTGTAATGTAATATACTCTTTGTGAAGTTAGTAATTTTGTAAAAGCCTTTTCTGTAAAGTTTGTTATTTCATTATTAATGTCACATAATTATTGTGCATTTGTTTCATAATTTATATGATATGATATGTTCTGGATATTTACCCAGTTCTTTAGTGAAGCCAAAGAGTGCCAACAGTGGTTGAAGCGTATTGAAGATCGACTGAATACCACATACAGCCGTCAAAACTTCTCCATAGATGAAGGTGAGAGGCTGATGAAAGAGATGCAGGAGCTCAGAGATGACCTCAGTCACTATAGTAGTGTTGTTTCTTCTTTAATAGAACGAAGTAAAGACATAGTTCCTTTAAAACAAAGACGCCAGCCACTACCTCGTCCTCTGAGAGTGACATCTGTTTGCACATACAAGCAGCCCAATGTAAGAACCTAATTGTTTCTCTAAAGACATATGTATTAAATTCTATTTTAACTTGAAAAGCTTTCAAATACTTCATATCTTCTGAGTTGTTTTGTATTTACAGATATTTGTGGTCTCTAGATCTTTATTAAGGCCTGTTCTTAATGATTAAAAACTGTATCAAAGGATTTGTTTACCCAGAAAGGAAGATTAAAATTTCAAGTTAAAGTAGAATTTAGTTGTTTTAATCTACATAAAATCATCTGTAAGTGTTTTTTAAACACACATATGTGTTTTATCTGTTTCATTTTTAATTAAAAGAAAAATTATACCATGATCCCCCCCCGCCCACCCACCCCCTCTCTCTCTCTCTCAATATCATACCATGATTGCTACTATCCATTCTACATACCAAATTATACCATCACTGTACCATATATTGCTCATGAACCTTTCACTTCATTCAGTCAGTCCAGCATTTCCATTGTTTCTGTGATATCTTTACATTGCCACTATTAATTTTTGAGGTGTCTTTAGGTGTGGTAGATCTTATCATTTTCCACATTTGGGTGTTTCCATATCATTTGGATCTCAAAAATAAAGAAAGAATCTCTCATTGTTGGGATGTGCATTATGATGATATGCCATTCTGCTGAAAGATATTTTGCATGAGAACTCACTGAGGGTTGGTGCTTATCAAAAAGGTCAGTATTGCAGTGTCTAGGGTATTCAGATTTTTGAAGACCACACTGATTCAGCAGTAGTACATTTTCTAAGTTGCTGTTTTCTTTTACTCCTGGTTTGAAGCCAAACACACGCATTCCATTTGATTTATGTTGCTTGTAATTCGTTTTTGTTGTTGCTGCACCGTAGTTTTTAGCTGTTACTATGTATTTAAATGTCAGTACAAGGAGATTTTTTCTCATCTTTTTTCCCCTGTTGAATTCCTTATAATGCATGGTTTTTCGTAATTTAGAAAGTCGTAAAATTAATTATTTTTTGCCTCCCATTCACTCTTGTTTTCATGGTACTCATCTTTCAAGTCTTGTTGTTCCATTGCTGTCTTCTAACCTCCTTACATAATTTTTTCATCTTTTTGTTATTGTTCTTTCAGGGATCCATTCCAGAATTATTTCAGGTGAGTTTCTCCCATTTATTTGCTTATTATGCACATACTATCTCAGTTGTTGCTCCATCATAGATTCAGTGGAATTAATATCATTTTCCATTAGAGGTCTGTTGTTTTCATTCCTTGAAATACTGTTTTTTTGTGTTTTGCCCCCCACCCCCACCCAACGGGGTTTTCATTTTAAAGAACTGAATTTAGCATTCCAGTGCCTTCCTTTCTTTTCATAATTCCATTTTCTATTTTGTCTTGCTTTGATTTTTGATTTCTGCTATTATTTTACACCAGTATTAATTACATTTTTACTTTGTAGTAAAGAATTGAATTTTCAAGGCAGCTTTATTTTAATGCACTGATGTTTATTGCATTTTTTTCAATATATTCATGACATGGGTTATTGTTTTGCTGTTTAAGATCTTATGCGATATTTGTATGTGTAATCTTATGTAACTGTTGTAAAGATTCAAAAGATGTGGTAATCACACCCAAGGACATTTAGTGCCAGAGGTTTTATGAAAGTGTTATTCCTTCCAGGAAGAACAAAGCACATTTCATTTTTTTAATGAATGCACTTCTAAATAAGGGGCATGAGATTGTTTCTACTGTATATATTATGGAAAAGAATTCCAGTTTTCAATAAGGATTATGCAGAATTTCTGGTCATTGTGCAATATATACATCACAGGTTAGAGTGGCTGTCACCTTTTTTTGTCTTCCACTGAAGCTGCACCAAGATTATGAATGGCACAGCAGTTGTCTTCAACTGAAAATTAAAGTGGGTTTTGATGCACACATAATGTTCAGAAAAACAAAACAATTACCGTATATACTCGTGTATTGTAAGAAATCGGAAACTCGCGTATAAGTCGATCCCGGAATGAGAAAAAAAAAATTCAATGAATTTATTCAAAAACATTTGAAAACGAAAAAAATTATATATATAATACTAAATTTAATTTGCATACCCAAAAACTTCATCGGAACCCTTCAAAATCCGATTCCGAGTCAGACTCGCCAAACAGTTCAAAAAAGTCTTTCTCCGTCATTGGCGCATATTCATAAATATCAGTATTCCCATCTATGCCTGTGTCATCAGAATCACTGTCATCATCACTCATAAAAATCTCATCATCCTCTGTGCCATCAAGCTTGTTACTAATGCAACATTTCTTGAATGATTTCACGACCATTTCCGCAGGTATCGCATCCCAAGCATCCTTGACCCATCGTGCAATCAAAACAATATCCGGCTTCTTTAGATTTCCGCCCTTGGTTTCAGTCGGCAAATCGGAACTTATCCAATCTGCCCAATACCTCCGCACATTGTCCTTGAAGGGCTTATTAAGGCAGACATCTAGTGGTTGAAGAACAGATGTCAACCCACCTGGGATGACAGCAAGAGTTGTTTTTGAATTTTCTGCAGTTTTTTTCACTTCTGCACAACAGTGTGCAACAAACATATCCCACACCAAAAGAGAAGGTTTCCTCAAAATAGCACCTGGTCTTTTGTTCCACACATCCTTTAACCAGTCAATTGTTCTGGATTCGTTCATCCATTCTTTTTCATGGGCATGAACGAGCACACCAGACGGAAAGACAACGCTTTTCGGCAGAGTTTTGCGTTTGAAAATAATTACCGGAGGTAGCTTACTGCCGTTGGCCAAACAGGAAAGAACAAACGTGAAACTGGATTTTTCGTGGCCAGTCGTTTTGATCAAGATAATTTTTTTCGCCCTTTTGGTTCACAGTCATATTTCCAGGAAGGTCGAAACACATGGCGGTTTTATCCATGTTCCCTATTTGGGAAAGTTCAAAAGCAGTCTCTTTTCTTTTTTGAATTACATGCTTTTGAAATTCCATTATCTTTGCTTCGAGGTCACGAGGTAACTTTTGTGCAATTTTGGTACGCTGGCGTAGACACAACCCATAGCGGTTCATGAACCTTGTGCACCAACTTGGTGAGGCACGAAAAGTGTTATTTGCGGCTGCAAACTTTTCATCTTTTGTGAGCTTCATTGCTCGCAAACGTATACCAGTTCGCGTTACAATGTAACCATTTTGTCTGCAGCCCACAATCCAATCATTCAAGACACTTTCCAGCTCTGGGAAAGATGTCATTCCACGGCGCAGCACCTTTTGCGATTTTGGGATTTTCACCAAGTCCGTGTTTTTTTTTACGCCAATTTCGAATCAGTTTTTCGTTAATGCCAAATTGACGTGAAGCAGCACAGTTGTTAGTATTTTCTGCAAAAGAAACCACTTTCAACTTGAATCCTGCGTTATAGGACATCCGTTTCTTTACACAATCCGTGTCACCCATAATAGGAGAAGCGAGACACGTGCGATTAAGAACAAGAAAAACACGTGCGATTAAGAACAAGCAACACCTAACACTGGCTGTCGCATGGCTCCATTACGTCGAAGGTCAGCGCAATCAACTGGTAGTCGGAAGGGCGGAGTTTTCTATGTGCGGCTGTGACTGCGCTGTGGATACGCAAAGCCAGGAGATAGGAGACTTTTCAAAGCGCGGAGAAATTCGGAGGGTCGCGACTTCGTAATTCTACCACATCAGTGTTTTTTCTTTCTTTCTTTCTTTTTTTTTCTTTCGGAGGGTTGCGATTTCGTAATTAATAGCGCATCAGCATTTTTATTTCTTTTGGGATGGATTGCCTTTTGCCTCATGGGAAAAACTTTTGGACTTACAATTTTTTTAGACCCTGCGTATAAGTCGACCCCATTACTTTGAAGCTCTCATTTTGTCCCAAATTTCTCGACTTATACGCTAGTATATATGGTATTTATTCATTCACAGAAACATAGATATCACTAATCATGCACATCAGTCTTTGAGATTTAGAGATTAGCTCTTCAAAGAGAGCTCATCTGCCAAAATAAAGTTTGAAACTGATGATACTAGATTTTACTTATTGTTGATGTATTAAATGTCACCATTCACAAATTTTAATTGTTTTATTATTTTCATATTTTTTGTAGAGCATTAACATTAAAATACTGCTTTTTTTTTCCTTTTCTTTCTTTGTAGATGTCTGTTGTGAAAGATGAACTTTGCTGGCTACATGATAACTCACAGAAGGTTAAGTGGAAAGTAAGTGTAATTTTTATATGCATTAGAATGTTTGTTTTTGAAGTTATGATATGTTAAACATAATATAAGAATATTTATTTGTTATAAAGATAGGTTTTAGATTTAGTTCATTTGAACTGTACAAAGATTTTTTTGCGCTAAATTCAAATCTTGCTGGATAAGAATTTTATTGGCAGGTGATCTCAGAAGGTATGCTTCCCTGTGCATCAATGCTATGATCTTAATGGGTGGAAAATGTATTTACTTCTCCAACGGGTTCCCTACTGAGTACGGTACCACTTGTGATGAAAACAGGGGCTTCTATGAATCTGAGAAACTGAGATAAGTTTCACTAAGTATGATGTTGAGATACCAGGTAGTTCTGTGTAACATTAGCAAAATAAAAAGTAAAAATAAAAAAGTAACTCTCTGGGTTTTGTTCTCAAATCCTTAGAAAGAATGACCAACTAGAACTTCCAGCTTTGAACTGATTCCCCCACACTGATCTATTTTTATGATTTTTGAGATTCAAAGAAGACTAAAGTGGACTTAAGTGTGAGATTGGATGGACCTACTATCCTTGAACAGGCTGCTACACCACAGAATTAACCTGCTTGTAATGAAATGATTGGGAGAAAGAAGTCACAGTAGAGCAAGTGTGAGATTGGTGTATGGATTACTAGAAGAACAAATGGAAAGATAAATGAAGTATTGGAAAAACGAATTGGATGTATTGTGTTTAAGTGAAACTGAAAAGAAAGGATTTGGGTTGGCAGAAGAGAGAATGGGTTGGTAAGTAGCTTAAAGAGTGACTTATCTTTTTTAGGTTGTTGTTTGTTCATGTGGTGATAATCCAACCAACTTATTAAAATCTTCTGGTAAAAAAAAAGCTGCCATTATGATTTTGAAATGCCAATATCTGTAGCAAAAGTGGTTTTTCAGAATATCTACTTTCCTTTATAAGTTTGGTTGTTTCAAATATTTTAAATGAGTGTAACTTTTTCTTCAACATGTTTTAACTGTGAAAAATCTTAATTGGAATGCTCTCCCTGTTATCAAGAGCATTCAGTTTGTTAAACTCAGTGATATCAGTTTTTCATATTTTGAAGTTAAATTCCAGGTAAAATCTAAAACAATAAACATTCTTTAATATAAGTCAGAAGAGTGTACCGTGAATTTTTGATGATTTGCATATAATTGCCATGTGTGTGAGTTACCTTAGAAAATCACCTCTCCAAAGTAAAACACGGTGTAAAAATTACTTATCGTTCTCATAGATTGATTTCAGATTCTTTTCAGAAGAAGTTAAGATATATAAAGAATGTAATTTATATTTTAAGAAAGCATTAACCATACAAAGAACTGTACCATGTGGTAATCTGCTTAGGACATGAAAGAATTTCTTTATACATATACTGAGTTAATTCAGAGGATAAGATTTAAAAAGTCTAATCTTCAATAGAAATTAAAAATTTGCACCATTTCAAGCACTTTCAGCCTTGAACCAGGTCGTTATTGAGCATGTGTGTACTTCCATAACGATTAATGATCATAAGTGGGGAGCTTTCACCTTTCCATGCAATGGTGCATGCTTTTAATTTCTATTGGAAATTAACCTTTTGAAACATTCCTCTTTTCTGAATTTAATTTTTTTAACTCTTACAAAGCTGAATAAACTCAATTTGTGTAAAAATATTTTCGTCGTGTACTGAGCAACCCATCATTTGGTGTTTTCATGGGTGGTTAATGTTTTCTTAAAATGTAAATTATTTTTTTAAATGTGTTAGCTTTGTTTAAAAGGGGTTATAAATTAATCTATGAGAATGATAAGTAATTTTTACACCATGTTTCACTTCAGAAAGACAATTTTTGGAGGTGAACCTGACGTGTGTTACATCTATGTGAATCCTCAAAAGTTAAGTCCTTTTGACTTATATTAAAAAATATTTGTTATTTTGGATTTTACCTAAAAATATGGAATTTACCCTTTATATTGTTTCACCATTAGGAGACTGTAACATGTTTTTTTTAATATTAGTAAATTATTTAGGAAACAAATTATTTCTTTTTATTTCTGTATGCTGATAAATATTTGTTGTTTCTGTAATTTTTTGTAGTCACTTTTGCAATCTGTACTCTTGCTGTTTTGCATGCTCTATATTTTCTATGAAGTTTTCCCATTAATTTAAGATTCCATGTATGATCTCATGCAGTAGGTGTTTTAATTTATTCACATTTGTTGCAGGTTATCAATTCAAGTGGAATTGAAGGAATGGTTCCTGGTGTTTGTTTTGTGATTCCACCTCCTAATCCTGAGGCTCTTGAGTTAGCAGAAAGGTATGGATGAGGTTTAAACTATTTTCTCCACTCCCGTAGAAATTGATGTCAAAACTTTGTGATTTCCAACAACTTTTTCTCACTGAAATACACTGCTGGCCACCCGAAATGCAACACCAAGAAGGAAGCATCCGATTGGCCTGAAATTCGCAGCATGCGTAGCCCACGAGAGGACATGCAAATGATTAGCATTGCAGGGCATATGCAAAACATGTGCGCACGTCACGCCACTGAGAAGCACTATAAGAAGGGTGCCCAGAAGGCGGGGTGTTAGTAGTGGAAGTGTATTGTGCTGCCGGACCTGTGCGTGGGAAGCTGAATACGGCAGTCATTCCAGCACGTTTCGGAGTTCGACAGAGGATGACTAGTAGCTTATTACGACAGCGGTTTTTTGTACCGAGACATCGACGCCCGTGTGGGACAACATCCAGCCACAGTGAGGCGAGTATGGATTCTGAGGATGCAGGAGGGACGGACAGACCAGCGTGAGCGATTGCCGTAGCCGCGGCACACCACAGAACAAGAGGACCAGGATGTTGAGCGGCTGGCATTGACGGCTCGCACCGCCACATCACGAACGTTAGCGCAGGAATTAGGGTGTCTTGCGCAACAACCTGTGTCAGCACGTACCATTCAACGTCGTCTGTAGGAGTGGGGACTTGTTGCATGGCACCCATTGTTCCGATTAACATTGATGTCACACCACCGGCGAGTGTGGCGGCAGTGGGCCGTTGAACGCCGCACCTGGACTATGGAATGGCACGACATTGTCTTTTCCGATGAATCCCGCTTCTGCCTGCAACACCACGATGATCGGATCCGCGTGTGGCGGCACCACGGCGAGAAACTCTATGATGCCTGCATTATGCATCGCCATACCGGTCCATCGCCTGGCGTTATGGTTTGGGGCGCAATAGAATATGACACCCGCATCCTTCTGGTACGTATCGCCGGTACACTCAACAGTCACCGCTACATCTCAGACGTTTTGGAGCCTGTAGTCCTCCCTTACCTACAGGACCTGCCAGCGGCCACGTTTCAACAGGACAATGCGCATCCGCATGTGGCACGCATTGCGCAACAATTCTTCACGGCCCACCAGGTGTCACTGCTGCCGTGGCCCACCTGTTCTCCCGATATGTGGCCCATCAAACACGTCTGGTCGCTGATCGGCAACCGAGTGGCCCGGCAAGCACCACCTGTGGCTACTCCTGATGAACTGTGGCAACGTGGGGAAGCAGCTTGGACCGACATACTCCAAGCCCACATCCAGAGCCTCTATCATTCGGTGCCGCGCCGTGTAGCGGCCGTTATTGCCAGCCATGGGGGCCACACGAACTATTGATGTCTGCGTGTTCCGCAAGTCCCACAGGCCTGTAAGCTCAATCATTTCATCTTTGTATCTGTTGTTATGTGTCCAGTAAATCTGGCTTTGCTATGTTGTGTCCTTCTTGGTGTTGCATTTTGGCTGGCCAGCAGTGTACATTAAGTATCATCTAACATATAAATTAAGTTTTCATTTTCTTTCCTGATTTAATGTTCTTGACTTGAACTGCTGTGTTTGATGAGCAACTCTGAAATAACAGAGGTTTTTTTTTTTATTTATTGTTTTTTTTTAAGCGTACTTTCACAGTTAATTTTGCAGGCTTTTGTTTCATAAATGGGTAACCCCTTGATGCTGTTTATAGATTTGGGACTGAAATAAGAAAATACATTATTGAAAAAAAAAATATATTTACTGCAAAATAATATACTGAGCTACAGTTTCTGGAAAGTATCCTAGATGGGTTTCAATTTGGTGTTGAACAATTTGGAGAAGTCCGAAATTAATGTTTATGTATTTCTTTTTCATTTTCAGACCACATTTTGATCAGTGGTATTTGTGTACTATTTTTGCAGTAGGTGACAGAAAACATTTTGTGAAGGTTCTGTCAGAAACATTTTCACAAATTTTGGAGAAAAAAGTTTCCTTCTATGGAAATATTTTCCTTTGGAATATCCTCTGAACCTTGTCACTTAGGTTTCCCATAAGTTAACAGAATTTAAGTGGTAAAGGGGCATGATACAATGCAGCAAGTAAATATCATTGTGCATTGTGTCCAGACTTGGAACAATGCCTTGCATTATGTCAAAAATTGGAACACTGATTTAACAGTGATATCAGGTTATTGGTGGTATTGGTGCTGTTTTCTTCAAAACAGGTAATGGAACAATAGTGTGCACAATATGTAGTTTTCATGAGCATATATAATTTGATACGGTTTTGGAATATCCATAAATCTTCAGGAAGATTTGGTTTATGTGACAAAACTGTTGGTTGGTACATGGCAGCATTGTTTATATCTCACTGGAATAATGGCCTGTAAACACTTGCTGTGCACACAGGGATGACATCTTCCTAAAGACAGGATTTATGAATATCCTAAAAAAATACAGTGAAAGTATAGTGTTGAAATTAAACAACTTATATAAGCCTTTACTCTAGACATCAGGTTCTCGTATGGAATGAGTCAATCATAAAACTTAAGGTAGCAGTCTTAAAAGCATGATAATTAAAACATTACACAATCTTCTTACGAAGTGAACGACATATTTAATGTAAGAGTTAAAAGGACACCTGCACTTTACACTGTTCAGTGTATAGAAAACCTACGTCCACACTCACTATAATACCTGCCTTGTCTGCTCACCCAAATAATTATAAACTCTCATCAGTTTACTTCATGCTAAGAAGAGCATTTACTCACTCTTCTGACAGCTCAAGGCAGCATTGTGAAATTGCTAAGGTTTTCGACATTGCTTGTGACCATGGATTCAGAGAATTTACTGTTCAAGCTGTACTCGCGAAACTATGTCCTCAAGGTCTAACTACTCTACAAGCTGATCATCCCCACCGTAATTTTGTGGGCTCAATGGACTATTTTCGAACTACTTCCCCAATCCTTAAAAATATTTGTAAAACTTTTATTCTGGACTTTGGGATACGTACTACCAATATTTTTACTTTGATCAAGAAAGATCGTGACCAAGTTCCGAATGGCAATAAATTCGGTGTGTACACTATTCCACTTGATAGTGTGAATCAAGTTCACCCTTGCAGCCATTATATCAGTTCTACTAAAAGATCATTTAGAATTAGACTTAATGAACATAAATGTGCCATTGAGAATGGTCTATCAAATACTGCTCTTGCAAGACTAGTGAATGATGGACAACATAATCTTAACTGGAAAAGAGGTTAAAATCATTATAACACCATGTACTACTTCCTCCTTATTATTCACCGAAAGCTTGATTATTCCTGAAAAAGGAGCCTTCTGTTGTGATGACAATACTCCTGTTTACATACCAACACCTTGGACACAGCTTACCAACACCTTGGACACAGCTATTAAAACTTTCTCCTCCACTTGTGGAGAATTCAAATATTTAATACTCTTCCTTAGTGTTTGTCATATTTTACGTTGGGCTTAATTAACTACACCATCGAATCATTACAGGTCAGTTAGGTAATGTGTTTTCTCTGTAATTGTTTGTATTCCTTTATTTCTACATTTTTCTGTGTTTATCGTGGTTTGTGCTGCATGTTTATTTTTTCGATATTTTGACCACTTTGGATTGTTGTATTTATATATCGATTTTACATTAACATATCTGAAAATGATGGCATGATCACCTGTTTAGATATGTCACATTCTGTCTGTATGATTGCTTATATGTTTTCCCTCCCAAATTTTTCTGTGCTTCCATGTGAAGATGGTCTTCAGGAAGACCGAAAGTTCTTATGGCTTTATATTTAACCATTTAACTTCTACATTAAATATGTTGTTCACTACGTAAAAAGATTGCACAATGTTTTAATTATCGTGCTTTTAAGACTGCTACCTTAAATTTTATGATTGAGGCTTTTTTATATTAATGTACTTAATTCTCTTTCATGTTGAAGGACTTTATTTTATGTCTTCAACTTCCTCTGAGTTCTTTTATTTTCCCAGGCATTTCTGGCCTCTAGATTTTTGTCAAGGTCTATTCTCAATGAGTAGAACTTTATATAAAGATTTGTTTACATTAGAAAAAATTAAAAATAGTTTCCAGTTTCCTTTTATCATTTATTCAATTAAAAACTTTACACTATTTGTTTATTATTCCTATTCTTTTTGAACTAGGATGTTAAAAATCCTGTTCACTTGTTTTGTTGGTTCATTGATAGAACTGTTTTTTTTTTTTTAAATGTAAAAACTTTTTTTGACCAGTCTCTTATTTTTATGAGGTTCATAATCCAGTATTTTAATTTTTTGCCATAAAGGTTCACATTTGCATATGTGAACTATTTTTAAATTCCTCTAGTGTAAACAAATCTTTATATAAAGTTTGTACTCATTGAGAACAGGCCTTGGCAAATATCTAGAGTCCAGAAATGTCTGGGAAAATAAAGGAACTCAAAGGAAGTGAAGACATGAAGTAAAGTTCTTCAAGATGGAAGAGAATTGGTGTTGAAAACTTGATAATGTGCAAACATCTATATGGATTGTATGTCCTACCCACAACATTTCATGAAGATTTTTAATTGTCCTGCTGAAACTGCCACAGGAGGCGCAAAGGCCATGAAAGTGCGTAGGTGATCAGCCAGCACATGCTGGTAATTCGCAACTGTTAAGGACCTTTCCGGACACACTAAGGGACTAAAGGCAACCCAGGAGGAGGCTCCCCAAACTATCACAGAGACACCACCTCCTTGAACAGACAGAGCCGACTTGGCACGACGAGGCCATGGCCTCATACTGTCAATCCCGCACCCTCCCATCAGCTCGAAATAGGATTCATCTGACCAAACAAAGCGGTGCCACTCCACAGAGGTTCAGTTTTGATGTTTGTGGCACCAGGCAAGGCGTAATTTCCGATGACGAACAGTCAATAGTGGCATACGAGTAGAGCATCAGCTCCTGTAGTCCAGGGTATGCAGCATGAACCATACCATTAGCTTCCTGATGGTGCTTGCCTCCAGCATTTAACCTCGATGTGATTTGTGCCACCATTGCTAAGCAGTCAGTTTGTATGAGACTGGATGGCCTATGTCGACCCCTTACATCAATGTGTGGTCAGCCATCACTTGCTCTCTGGACGCTGGTGCATCAGTTGATGGTATACTGTCGATGGTATACCCTTGATAGGGTTGCCCTCAGGAACTCTAGGGTTCTTACCACTTGGGTGCTAGAATGACCCATCTGTATTGTGCAGACAATGCATTCACAATCAAAGTCGCTCAGATCACCACGTTTACCCATGTTCTTTTATTGCAATATTTGGTTGGGAAGCCCTGCTGTCCACCTATTTATCATCTGTGTTCATTTTGGGTCTGTTCCACTCTGCATGGGGGATACCCATGTCAACTACCCACCACCCCTATCTCTAATGTTTTGCTTGCTGAGTGTACTGATTCCTAAGACCAGAACACACAAAAAGTAGTTTTAAAAGTTTGATTTATCTCCTTAAAGATTTTCAACAACCTGTTAAACAAAAACAAATTATACACACAAGGATACATTTTTGAAATTATTGCATGCAATATTGTTTTGTGGTTTGAATTTGTGCTGAAGTTTTCTTTGGTACGCTTCAATTCATTAACAACATTGGACTTCACTTATCTCTAGATAAAGTTTATGTATAAGATCTTGTGTTTTCAGCACTGTTTAGGGAAAGCCCAAGATAACAGATACACAAAGTTTTAAACAAAAACTACTCCTTATATGGTGCTATTCTATTCGTTTTTTAGTATTTAGTGTAGAAATGTAATTTTCATTTTTTCAATTTACTTCCGATATTGGAGGTTATATTTTAACGTGCATTATTGCATTTGCATTTTTGAACTTCACTTTTAGTTGGTAAAGTTCGATGAACACTTACCGCACGTGGGGCTTGGCTTTCAATTCATATTTTCGTTATGTGGATGCGGCACGGGGTTGTTGTTTTTTCCATTTGGCCACGGTTCACTTCTTTTTTTTTTTTTCCGTTGGAATTATTTTGCCTCATCACCAAATGAGTTTTCCTTTGCTGCATCCTCATTTACTTCAATATTTATTCTTAACCCGAGTACTTTCGGTACTACTACTATACCGTCTTCGAGGGGACATCTTGCTCCAAGCAGCCCGCGAGAACCACCGAAATGCCCAGCTGACACGGTCCGTGCTAGTTGGAGCAAAATGTCCCCTCGAAGACGGTATAGTAGTAGTACCGAAAGTACTCGGGTTAAGAATAAATATTGAAGTAAATGAGGATGCAGCAAAGGAAAAACTCATTTGGTGATGAGGCAAAATAATTCCAACGGAAAAAAAAAAAAAAGAAGTGAACCGTGGCCAAATGGAAAAAAAAACAACAACCCCGTGCCGCATCCACATAACGAAAATATGAATTGAAAGCCAAGCCCCACGTGCGGTAAGTGTTCATCGAACTTTACCAACTAAAAGTGAAGTTCAAAAATGCAAATGTAATTTTCATGTTGATGAAATTTCTTGTCTCACCAGCTGTAATTTTTATATAGAGGATGATGCTGGAGAAATGCGTTACTTATGGGGGGTTTGTGGCAAGACACATTCTGATTGTGTGAGGAATGAAGATGTGTTGCAGTTGTGTAATGTGAAGCAAAATGCTGTTAGCAAGGTGGAGACAAATATGCTTTGGTAGTTTGGCCATGTTGAAAGAATGAGTGATGAGATGCTTACTAAGAAAATCTTTTAACCCAAGTGGCAGGAAGGAAAGACAGAGGAAGGCCAAGAAAGTCATGGGAGGATCAGATTCAGGAGTGTCTGCATGAGAAAAAGATTATGAGTGTGAAGTATAGAAGATCTTGTGTACGGCGTGTGATGGATGTCAGGGAAGCCTGAGTTGTATGTCAAGATTGCTGTAAATGGAGAAGTTTTATACAGCAACAGTAAGTAAAAATTATCTGGTAGTTTGTATTTCTTTTTAAAGCTAACCTCTGAATCTCAGAGAACAGCTTAGTGATGTGTAATATTGTACGTATGAAGTGAATTAATCATTGAGTTTTTTTTTTCAAAATAAGGGGGAATAACCCCGCTTATTTTTGATCATCTCCGGAACAATTGTGTTGCTGCCTAAAAGAAGTACTATGCATTTTTTTAGTCACATTCACACATTTCTCCATATTGAGTGCATTAGTGACTTCCTAATAACACATTAATACTTAAAAACTTAATACTGTTTAAAATAAATGTTGTATTTAGTGCCTTTTGTTTGTGTTAATTTTAAAAAAATGTTAATGGGTTATTGTTTATTTCTTTACAGCTTAAAAAAGCAGTTTGAAGTAATTGTTAATCTATGGACATCTAAACAGCGCAAGCTCCGACAAAATATGATCTTTGCCACAATAAAAATAATTAAATCTTGGGATATAACTAAGGTTAGTTTTTTCCCTCTGCAATCATTATAAATTTAATTTGTGGAGACTATTTTATATAAAATGATCGTTATTTATGTTCTTCATTTTATAAATATCCATGCTCAAGTTTCCTTCACAACGGTCTGTCTTGTGCCAATCTCCTCCATGTCACTCCCGCATACTTTCGAATTTCATCCACCCATCTTCCATGTGGTATTCTTCTGGGTCTTTTCCTGTCCCTTGGAATCCAATCTAAAATTTCGGTTGTCCATCGATGGTCTGTCCTTCTGGCAGTATGTCCAGCCCATTGCCATTTCAGGAATTTAACTCTGATCATGATGTCTTCCACTCTTGTCATTTTTCGGATCCACGAGTTCCTCTTCTTATCTCTCCTGGTTACACCAAGCATGCACATCTCCATGCTGCTTTGAGTTGTCTGCAGCCTTTGTATGTCGCTTTTAGTTAAGGTCCACGTCTCTGCACCATACGTAAGCACTGGAAGGATGCATTGATCAAACACTTTTCTTTTAAGACATAATGGCATATTGCTCTTGAAAATTATGCTGTTTCTTCCAAAAGCTCTCCAGGCAAGTTTTGTACGCCGATTAATTTCTTCATCAATGTCACACTCACTTGATATCTGCTGTCCAAGATAAACGTACGTGTCTGTTATTTCCAGCTTTTCTCCATCAATCGATAAATCTTCATTTCTTGTAAAAGTATTGAACATCACTTTTGTCTTCTGAAAGTTCATTTTTAATCCCACTTCTTTACTCTTGTCAGCAAGTTCCTGGATCATACTCTGCAGCTCTGATGGGGTAGTTGCAAAAATGACTATGTCATCAGCAAAACGAAGGTGGGTTAGATAATCTCCATTAATCTTTATCCCTTTGTTTTCCCAGTTCAGTGATTGAAAGACATTTTCCAATGTGGCATTAAAGAGCTTCAGAGATATGGTGTCACCTTGTCTCACTCCCTTTCCAATTTTTATGTGTGTTATATTTTCAAACAGCCGAATCTTTGCACTTGCATTTTCATAGATGTTATTAATAATATTAATGTACACATCTTCAATACCGCATGATTTCAGAGCCATTGTAACTGCTGATGGTTTCACCGAATCAAAGGCTTTTTCATAATCGATAAAAGCCATGCACAATGGAAGTTCATATTCCCTCGCTCTTTCAATTAGTTCTCTCAGTATGCGGATATGATCTATTGTGCTGTAGCCACTCCTGAATCCAGCTTGTTCTCTCGGTTGAGCCATGTCCAGTGTCACCTTCAAGCGGTGTGAAAGAACTTTAGTGAATATTTTATAAACCACTGATAGGAGGCTGATAGGTCTGTAGTTCCTGAGATCCTCAATGTCACCTTTTTTATGTAGCAAGATCATTGTAGCGTTGTTCCAATCCTCAGGAATCTTCCCTTCATTAAGGCATCGAGTGAAAATTTGGGCGAGTACTGTTTCGATTTCTCCACTTGCTTCTTGTATGATGTCTACAGTAATTCCATCTTCTCCTGGAGCTTTTCCCCGCTTCATGTTCTTGATTGCATGTGCAACTTCTACTGGGAGGACTGGAAGAACACTGGTACCTTTCATGATGTCTGGAGTACATGTATCACCCCTTTCATATAATTTGGAGTAGAAATCTTTCACTCTTGTCAAAATTTTGCCTCTATTTCTTGTTACAGAACCATCTTCTTTTCTCAGTGCCATAATCTGTTTTCTTCCCTTACTGAGATGTCCCCTTGCTATCTTTAGGCTTTGGTTGTTTTCAATTGCTTTCCTTACTAGTTCACAGTTGAATTTCCTTAAGTCTTCAGTGATACTTTTTCATACTGTCTTGCATATCTCTATATATTCCACTTTGGAAGTCACATCTTCTTTAGTTGTCCTCATCTCTCTTCTTTTTTGCATCAACATTTTGGTTTTTCCTGATAATTTGTTCACATGCAACTTGTTCCTTGACCCAGCTAATTTTGTTGCTGTTTCCATAACAGCTTTGGCTACTTTTCTGTTAACTTCAGAAATATCCACTTCTTCCGATGTTAGGCCTTCTAAAGCAGAGAATCTGTTCTTCAGTTCCAACTTGAAGGTATTATGGTGTTTTTTAAGGTTGGTTATGTCAATAGATTTTGTTTGTCTTATGAGCTTGCTACGTTCGAGTTTAGTGTTGAGGTGCATCTTACATCTCACCAATCTATG
This sequence comes from Macrothele yani, assembly GCA_039090855.1. NCBI lineage: Eukaryota > Metazoa > Arthropoda > Arachnida > Araneae > Macrothelidae > Macrothele > Macrothele yani. Next base: position 96,050,438 of record CM076993.1, read on the forward strand.
GTCACTACCTGTTTTGAACTTGTTTAGCACACTGCAGTCTTCTATGACGAATTTTTTGTTACACATAATAAAATCAACTTCACTTGTCCCATTTGGATGTCTCCATGTCCATTTCCTGTGTTGCTTTTTCTTGAAAAAGGAGTTCAAGGTGAAAAACCCTTCTGCCTCTGCAAACTCTACGAGAGTATTTCCACGCTGGTTTCTGTTGTCGTGACCGAATTTACCTGCTGAAGTTTCATTCTGTTGCCGTTGCCCTATTTTTGCATTGAAATCTCCCATAATTTACTTTAAGTGCTGTTTACCTTTATTATTTAGATGACGAATTTCCTCATAAAATTCTTCAATTTCTTCTTCAGGATGACTTGTGGTGGGTGCATAAGTTTGAATAATCTGAGCCTGGTATCTTCTTGAGAGTTGGATAACGAGTCGTGCAGCTCTGTCAGAGGAACTTTCAACTTCTACAACTTTATCCTTCAGTTTCTTGTTTATATATAAATCCAACACCACTAGTTCTGCCAGTATCAGTCCCATGATAGTAGAAGGGATGTCCACTTTTCAGTTCAATGAGATCTTCTCCTTTTCTCCTTACCTCACTTAGCCCGACGATGTCCCACTTGATGCTCTGTAGTTCCTCTTCCAATTCAAGAAGCGTTGAATCAGAAGATAGGGAGCGTCCATTATACATAGCCAAGGTCAGCATCAGATGGCAGCCTAGTCCGGTCCTCCAGGGATTCTTAGCACCCTCTGCCTTCATGTCGCACTGGCCGCTGCCTTGGCCAGGTACATTCCAGCTGCCGGAGACTGAGGGCCAAGATTTCAGTTGTGGAGTCATTTTGGAGGGGTTTGGCCATAACTCACCACGCTGGCCAAGCGGTTTGGTGAGTTTGGGATGGCATTTCCTCTAATCCCGATGGTATAGTTATACCGCTATTGGCGGTCGTCAGAGCCCCTTTAGTGGGAACAGGATGTACCACGAGAAGGCGGGGTTGACATTTGTCAAGGAGAGGCTGAGATGTTATTAGTGAATATTTATGTGCAAAAGCTAGTTTTATTTTTTTTATTTTTTGGTATTTTGCTGTGCATGCTTTTGCCTAGCACACAGTTCTAAGTAGCAGTACTTTAATATGCTTGAAATAACATGTGATATTGTGATAGTTACAATAGACAGATTATGGGAATTACTTAGGAATCATCATCATCATCATTGTCAACCATTATCAATCCACTGCTGGACGAAGGTCTCCCCAAGTTTCCTCCACAACGGTCTGTCTTGTGCCAGTCTCCTCCATGTCACTCCCGCATATTTACGAATTTCATCCACCCATCTCCCATGTGGTCTTTTTCTGGGTCTTTTCCTGTCCCTTGGAATCCAATCTAAAATTTCGGCTGTCCATCTATGGTCTGTCCTTCTGGCAGTATGTCCAGCCCATTGCCATTTCAGGGATTTAACTCTGATCATGATGTCTTCCACTCTCGTCATTTTTCGGATCCACGAGTTCCTCTTCTTATCTCTCCTGGTTATACCAAGCATGCACCTCTCCATGCATCTTTGAGTTGTCTGCAGCCTTTGTATGTCTCTTTTAGTTAAGGTCCACGTCTCTGCACCATACGTAAGCACTGGAAGGATGCATTGATCAAACACTTTTCTTTTAAGACATAATGGCATATTGCTCTTGAAATTTATGCTGTTTCTTCCAAAAGCTCTCCAGGCAAGTTTTGTACGCCGATTAATTTCTTCATCAATGTGACCCTCACTTGATATCTGCTGTCCAAGATAAACATATGTATCTGTTATCTCCAGTTTTTCTCCATCAATCGATAAATCTTCATTTCTTGTAAAAGCATTGAACATCACTTTTGTCTTCTGAAAGTTCATTTTTAATCCCACTTCTTTACTCTTGTCAGCAAGTTCCTGGATCATACTCTGCAGCTCTGATGGGGTAGTTGCAAAAATGACTACGTCATCAGCAAAACGAAGGTGGGTTAGATAATCTCCATTAATCTTTATCCCTTTGTTTTCCCAGTTCAGTGATTGAAAGACATTTTCCAATGTGGCATTAAAGAGCTTCGGAGATATGGTGTCACCTTGTCTCACTCCCTTTCCAATTTTTATGTGTGTTGTATTTTCAAACAGCCGAATCTTTGCACTTGCATTTTCATAGATGTTATTAATAATATTAATGTATGCATCTTCAATACCGCAGGATTTCAGAGCCGTGGTAACTGCTGATGGTTTCACCGAATCAAAGGCTTTTTCATAATCGATAAAAGCCATGCACAATGGAAGTTCATATTCCCTCGCTCTTTCAATTAGTTCTCTCAGTACGTGGATATGATCTATTGTGCTGTAGCCACTCCTGAATCCAGCTTGTTCTCTCGGTTGAGCCATGTCCAGTGTTACCTTCAAGCGGTGTGAAAGAACTTTAGTGAATATTTTATAAACCACTGATAGGAGGCTGATAGGTCTGTAGTTCCTGAGATCCTCAATGTCACCTTTTTTATGTAGCAGGATCATTGTAGCGTTGTTCCAATCCTCAGGAATCTTCCCTTCATTAAGGCATCGAGTGAAAATTTGGGCGAGTACTGTTTCAATTTCTCCACTTGCTTCTTGTATGATGTCTATAGTAATTCCATCTTCTCCTGGAGCTTTCCCCCGCTTCATGTTCTTGATTGCATGAGCAACTTCTGCTGGGAGGACTGGAAGAACTCTGGTACCTTTCATGATGTCTGGAGTACATGTATCATCCCTTTCATATAATTTGGAGTAGAAATCTTTCACTCTTGTCAAAATTTCGCCTCTATTTCTTGTTATAGAACCATCTTCTTTTCTCAGAGCCATAATCTGTTTTCTTCCCTTACTGAGATGTCCCTTTGCTATCTTAAGGCTTTGGTTGTTTTCAATTGCTTTCCTCACTAGCTCACAGTTGAATTTCCTTACGTCTTCAGTGATACTTTTTCGTGTTGTCTTGCATAGCTCTATATATTCCACTTTGGAAGTCACATCTTCTTTAGTTGTCCTGATCTCTCTTCTTTTTTGCATCAACATTTTGGTTTTTCCTGATAATTTGTTCACATGCAACTTGTTCTTAGACCCAGCTAATTTTGTTGCTGTTTCCATTAGAGCTTTGGTTACTTTTCTGTTAACTTCCGAAATATCCACTTCTTCCGATGTTAGGCCTTCTAAAGCAGAGAATCTGTTCTTCAGTTCCAACTTGAAAGTATTATGGTGTTTTTTAAGGTTGGTTATGTCAATACATTTTGTTTGTCTTATGAGCTTGCCACGTTCCAGTTTAGTGTTGAGGTGCATCTTACATCTCACCAATCTATGGTCACTACCTGTGTTGAACTTGTTCAGCACACTGCAGTCTTCGATGACGAATTTTTTGTTACACATAATAAAATCAATTTCACTTGTCGTCCCAATTGGATGTCTCCATGTCCATTTCCTGTGTGGCTTTTTCTTGAAAAAGGAGTTCAAGATGAAAAATCCTTCTGCCTCTGCAAACTCAACGAGAGTATTTCCACGCTGGTTTCTGTTGCCGTGACCGAATTTACCTACTGAAGTTTCATTCTGTTGCCGTTGCCCTATTTTTGCATTGAAATCTCCCATAATTATCTTCAAGTGCTGCTTACCTTTATTATTTAGAAGACGAATTTCCTCATAAAATTCTTCAATTTCTTCTTCAGGATGACTTGTGGTGGGTGCATAAGTTTGAATAATCTGAGCCTGGTATCTTCTCGATAGTTGGATAACGAGTCGTGCAGCTCTGTCAGAGGAACTTTCAACTTCTACCACTTTATCCTTCAGTTTCTTGTTTATTATAAATCCAACACCACTAGTTCTGCCAGTATCTGTCCCACGATAATAGAAGAGATGTCCACTTTTCAGTTCAATGAGATCTTCTCCTTTTCTCCTTACCTCACTTAGCCCGACAATGTCCCACTTGATCCTTTGTAGTTCCTCTTCCAATTCAAGACGCCTTGAATCAGAAGATAGGGAGCGTCCGTTATAGGTAGCCAAGGTCAGCATCAAATGGCAGCCTAGTCCGGTCCTCCGGGGATTCTTAGCACCCTCTGCCTTCATGTCGCACTGGCCGCTGCCTTGGCCAGGTACATTCCAGCTGCCGGAGACTGAGGGCCAAGATTTAAGTTGTAGAGTCATTTTGGAGGTGTTTGGCCATAACTCACCACGCTTTCCAAGCGGGTTGGTGAGTGTGGGATAGCATTTCCTCTGATCCCGATGGTATAGTTATACCGCTATTTGCGGTCGTCAGAGCCCCTTTAGTGGGAACAGGGTGCACCACGAGAAGGCGGGGTTGACATTTGTCAAGGAGAGGCTGTGATGTTACGCATCACCTGACCTTACATCCCTTAGGAATAAAGGATGTTAATTCTTAGCGTCAAATTTTCGGGTAGTAACCCTACCTTTCATCTGGACAAACACTACAGTAAGTGTTGCCAACATTGGTAAAACTCTAACCTTTAAAATCATTTAATGTAGTTCCTCTTCTTCTCTCAATCTCAAGACCTTCTAACAGTTTTCTCTTGAAGAAATGCTTTTGGTGGGTCAGAATTTCTGCTGAGTTCCGTAGGATTTTATGTCCAGTAGATGAACATGTCTGTCAAGGCCAGTTTTATTCGTCATGTTTTTTATGGCTGCTTTATGTTCTTTCAGCCTGGTCTTAAGCTGTCTGCCTGTTTCTCCTACATAGCTAAGACCACAATCACACATGATATTGTAGACTACTTTTAACAAGGTGTCAGTTTCTTGATGCTTTAATTTAAAAAGGTAGTTATTGATCTTATTTCCTAAACCTGGAGCTAGCCTGATTTGAAATTTTTTGCTAATCCTTTGAAGTTTTTGAAAAAGGCCCTTATGGTTGGTGATTTTTTTAGTGAACTGACATCCATGGTTAGGGCTCCGATCCTTTTTATTATTAGTTAAAAAATTTCCACTATTGGGGAAGGGTAATTATTATCCTGGAGAATGAGTTTAAGTTCGTTTTTTTTTTTTTTGCACTCGCTTGTCTAATTCTGAGGAGTTGAGAACATTGATCTTTTCTACAAATTGCGAGGCTACGTTCCATTTCATGTATGGATAGTTTGACTGGAAGTCCAGCATTTGGTTAGTGAGCTTTTTGAAGACTTTTGTAAGAATTCTCCCACTTCGAAGAATTAACGACAGGTCCAGATAATTTAGCTGATTGTTCCGCTGAAGTTCCAGAGTAAAATTTAACTTTTCATCAAGGGAGTTGAACCAATCCAGGATGGAAGACGGGAGAGAGGGATTAGTGCTGTCTAAAATTAAAATAATGTCGTCCATATATCAGGCATATAGACAGAAGATAGAAGGAGTTATCAGAACCTCTTCATGCAGTTTGCCAACATAGTAATTTGCTACGAAGGGGACAACTGGAGAGCCCATAGCCAAACCTGAGGTCTGTTTGTAGAATCGATACTCAAACTGAAAAAAGTTGTTTTTTAATACAAAAATCAGGATTTCATAGACAGGGTGTCTACTGGTCATGAAAGTCATGAAAAAGTCATGAAATTGAGCAGGTGGTCATGAAGTAATGAAAAAGTAATGAAATTGAGTGGGTGGTCATGATTTTTTTTTTTTTTTTTTTTTTTTCAGCACCTGAATGAAAACGAGTTGGCACCCTTATAAACCGGTATGTAGTCGATGCCCCATGACATATATATATATATATATATATATAAAATAACATATGGCTTCATCAAAAGCTGATGTTGTGAAGAGGGAATATTTGCAATTTTCTGAATCTTCTAAAAAACAACTGAAACAGTTCAATCCTAAGGGGGACAAACTGGATCACTTCTTGATGAATTTACTACAAAGTGCGAACCATGACTATCAAGTTCTTACAGAAGCTGCTATGCATGTTTCATGGCAATGCTGCAGTTGAAAGAGGCTTTTCTGTTAGCAAAGAACTTTTAATTGAAAACTTAGAAGAAGATGCAGTTGTTGCAGAAAGAAGTGTTTACAGTGCAATATTATCGTTAGGTGGTTTAGCTAATAGTGACAAAGAACTGAATATGGACATCACAAAATCAATGATATTAGCTGTCAAAAATGCTTCATCAAAAAGAATAGAAGCCTTAAAAAAGAAGAAATCTGATGAAGATAAAAAGTGGCCAATTGTAAAAGGAGAGCAGTCCAAGAACTAAAAAAAACTCAAAGATAAGAAAAGAAAGCTTATAGAAAAGGCAAAAGAAGAAGCTTAAGTTCTAGATTCTGAGATAGCAAGTTTAGCTAAGGTACTTAAACAGGTCTTTAACTGTGAAATTTCAGTCTCCATAAATTTTGTACATTCAGAGTTTTTATATTGCCTTAATAAAAACTTGTAAGTTTTTACAGCATTACCATGTTAAAAGAATTTGTGTATTAATAGATGTAATGATAAATATTTCTGAAAATAGCCATAGCCCATCCTAGATAAGAGTTGAATGTTTTTATTTCTTTAAACACAGAATTTGGTGAATGGCATAGTGCAAGCCATACATAATTACAGTATTCATGTTAAGCAATTTTAGTGACATATGAATTACATTCAGCTTTCATCTCAACTGGCTTTCGGGTAGGGGTTCATTACCCCCCCCCCCAAGTGGCGTGCAGTCGTTGTATGCAACACATGCCCTAATAATTATACGAAAAAAAAAATTGTGTGCGAAAATGTAAACTATATGCCAATGGTTTTGAAAGAGTTCAATTCAAAAACAAAATGTAAATTTTTTTTTTTTCATTCGGAAGTGCGGAACAGTATCATCAAATGCAACATCGGAGTTGCATCTGCCTGTGACCTCACACCACGAATGACAGCCAGCTCTTTCGTTAAGGAAACCGGTTTTCAAGGTGGTTTCGCGTTTTTCACCTTGCAAATTCCCACTTCAGTAGAGGCTTCGGCGTAATGTCAACTGCTGTGGGAAACCGGTCATACTACTGGTCAAAATGCGAATGCCGCTGTTGCATCTACCAATGAGAAGCATTATTTCTTTTGCCTGTAACTCGCTGTTCACTGTGTGCATCGCTTCGAGAGGTGTTTCGTGTAGTAACGTTTGTAACATTCTTAGGCTGTTTTTTACATATTCGTTGGTTTAAGTGAACAAAGGGAAAGCAATGGTAAATGAAGTGGAGGATAATGTTGCAAAATTAATAAATAAGTCTTTTGATTCCCTGAGTTTTGGGGGAAAATCGGAGTATGTTAGCAACGGAAGGCCAACACCAAAATTGAGTCGCTTAACATCGTCGTTTAAGAAAGGAGATAAAACATACGAACGACATTTCAACGCTTCCATTTACGAAACAGAATTGATTTGTGGTAGTTCAAAACACCAAAACCTGTACTGTTGGCCTTGCTTGTTATTTTGCCATGAGAAAATCGTTTGGAACAAAACTGGTTATGCGGACTTAAATAATTTGCATAATGCCACGAAACACCACGAAGGTTCTGAGCAGCACTTGCGGGCTTGCATAAAATTCGAGACATTTGGCTCCGTGAGAATCGATTGCTTATTGGATCAACAGAAGAATATGTCTGTCACGAAACATAATGAAAAGGTGCAACAAAATCACAATGTTTTGCAAAGGCGTATTCGTGTCGTGTGTCATTTAGCTATTCAAGAACTGGCTTTTCGTGGACATGACGAATCGGAAACATCATTAAATCGAGGCAATTATGTAGAAACTTTGAATCTGATTAGTGAATTTGATCCCTTACTGAAGCAGCACCTGGATTCCTCTACGGTATTTTCAGGCCAATCCAACAGAATTCAAAACGACTTAATCGATGCTGTTCAGCAAAGAATGCTAACCCACATCTACAAAGAAATTGATAATTCTTACTTTACAGCTATCATGAAGGATGAAACTTTTGACATTTCTAAGAAATCTCAGTTATCTACTACAGTACTGAGATATACAACTGAAGATGCCGAAGTGGTCGAACCATTTCTCGACTTTTCCGATGTATGCAGTGGAAAAACTGCGGAAGAACTGTTCTTTCATGTGAAATCCTTTGTCGAGACTCACATATGTGGTGTAAATTAATAGCTCAAACTTACAACGGGGCAGCTGTTATGGGAGGGGAATTAACAGGATTGCAAACCAGAGTACGGCAGCTGTTTCCAGATGCAATGCTCCTTTACTGCTATGCGCATAATATGAACCTCGTGTTATCATTCTCCACTCAAAATATAAAAGAATGTCACATTTTTTTACTGACACTTGATGGTCTATCATTCTTTTTTCCAGATCTTCATCTCGAAGCGAACTTTTGCAAAATATTGTTAATCACACATTACCCACAGGATCTACAGTAAGGTGGAACTTCAAGTCAAGAATCGTGTTCACAGTAAGGCAGCAATATCATTCTCTCGTGAAATATTTTGAAACAATTCTTGAAAGCCCTGAAAAATTTGATGGGGAAACATATTTATCTGCTGAAGGGTACTTGCACAAGCTAAAAGATCCAGAGTTCATCTTCATCCTTTGTGTATTTCATGATGTTTTCAGCTTAACAGAAATTTTGTTTGAAATATTGCAGTCAAGAAATCTTGATATTGGATTCTGTGTGCAGCATATCAAGAGCACAGTGGAATATATCTCAAAAAGCGGGCTTCCGATAAAAAATATCTAGAAGAATGTGAATCCCTGTGCCCCACTTTCTCTCATCCTCCGTTGAAAAAGATTAGATTAACTTCTTTCAAAAAGACATCTGCGGATCCCTGGAAATGTTTACTCGCAGAAATAATTGAAACTATTAGCGAACAGATGAAAAGCAGATTTTTATCATTCGATAAAATAAAGTTCGTGGAGCTTATTAATCCAGAAAAGTCTAAGATCTTCCAGCTTAAGTTTCCGGAAGAGAGCTTGAATTAACTCAAAGAAACGTATCCCACACGCTTTGATTTCACAAGGTTAAAAAGTGAATTAAGTGTTCTTTACTCTTCCCCAGAATTAAGCAGTAAAACGGTCTGCAAATTGTTCAAATCTTTGCACGAGCTTATTTTGGATAAATGCTTGATGGTACTAAATAAGTTGTGCCATTTAATTGTGACAATCCCTTATTCCACGGCTTCTGCAGAGAGATCGTTTTCTGCTGTTAAAAGAATAAAATTATATTTACGCAGAACACAGGGACAAGACAGATTATCTGGACTGTCTTTAATGACAATTGAAAAGGTTCTCCTGAAGACTTTGAAGTCAAAGCCTACATTTTACGAAGAAGTAATGGAAGAATTCATAAAAAAGGATCACAGGATGGAATTCCGCTACAAATGAGGTAGGTCTTTTTTTTTTTTTTTTGCGTGCCTGCCTAGAAAGTTCACGGCATGCCACTGCCCCCCCTCCCCCGTATAGCCATTTTAGCAGTGTTTGTAAAAATGAAAAATAACCTGGGATCTCAAGCCAAGGGTACTAGATTATGAGTCTAGAATGGTTGTCATTGTGCCATGCATTGTCGAGAAGTCATGAATTTAACTGAAGATGTCATGAAAAGGTCATGAAAAAGCCGTGAATTCGTTTCAGTGGAAATCAGTAGACACCCTGATAGAGGCCAGTCAGTACTTCTTTGTTGAGGTTGTGAAAGACTATCTTATCAGCCAGATCCTCTGCCATGAATTCCAACAGCCGATTAGTATCTATGTTAGTATACGTAGCTTGGATGTCTAAACTTGCAATTACAAGGTGTTCCAGCAGCGCGAGATTACTTAATTTCTTAAGGAGATCTTGGGAGTTTCTCAGTACGGCAGGAAGTTCTTGAAAGATATTTTTTAGATGGTCCAGGAGATAATATTGTAGGTTCAAGAAAGGTGAATTTTTTGAATCCACAATTGGTCTCAGAGGTTCTCCTGGTTTGTGAAGTTTAGTTGTTCCATATAGTTGAGAGATTCGGTAATGTAATTTTGAAAAATCCTTGAAATTGGGATGCAGTTGGTTATTTATTCTTAAAGGTCTTAGTAGCTTAATATAGTTATTTTATAGCCACATCTAGGGGGTTTTGTATGTGTATATCACTTATAAAATGTTCTATAAATTTTTATGCAATTCCGGGTACTAGTGAAATTTTAAATTTGGCTATTACATCTCAGAGTTTGTTATCATTGTTCCTTGGGGGTATTTTCATTAGTTTTAAAAATGAGTTTCTCCTTTCACCTATGATTTAGTTGATCTTTCCATCCACACACAGTAATTGGCATCTTCTTATTTTCACAGTTTCGAAGTATTGAACCAAGCCAAAGGGAAAGTATCATTAAGGCCTTAAGTGAAGATACCCAAAAACTCCTTAATGAAGGGCAAAGTGATGATCCAGCTCTCAAAAGGTTGCAAGAGGAGATAGCCTATTGTCATAAATTATTTGCTGATCTGCAGAGAATGTTGGATCAAGATGAAGGTAATTTTGTGTCATATTAGTAGTTTATGTATTCACAAAGTTCACCTGTATGGTGTTTTATTAAATGCTACTAGTATTTACCGTCAAAAATTGTGTTTGGACCCGATTTTCTCTGTATATAGGAATATTATGTTTGCTGTCTTTATTTCGGAATGTGATCCAAATGCTTATATATACGAGCTCTTCCCCTCTTCTTCAGCTTAATGGTGCATTACATTTGTTGACTTCTTTTGTTTTGCTATTATTTGTAGTGTATTTTTTTATATACTAAACTAACAATCATGCCTGTTCTCCGAACGGTGAATCTATAAAATCATTTTTTGAACATAAAGTTAAAGAAAGGGAAAAGTAATTCAGGGAAAGAAAAATAATTAAAAATCTGTAACTGTTTTACGATTTAGAACAGAGTTGTGACTTCAATGCATACGGTTTGACGTAAAATAAAGCAGGCTTAGGCGCCCCTTAATTTTAAATCAAAATTTGAAATTTTCAAAACATTTCAGTGATTTTGACAAAATTATCTTTAAACCTATCAGCATTTTAAAACAGTAAAGCTAAGCCACCCTTTTGAAGTTTTTGGTTTTCAGACTTTTTCTAGGTGTAGAAGTGGTAGAAAAATTCAAGCACGGAATGTCCAAAGCAAAGCTCTGGTTTTTTTTTGGTTTTTTTCAGGCATTTGCAGGTATCCGGACTTTAAGACCTACCAACATGCCAATTTGTAGATCTCTAGGTTATTTAGAAGTGGTCTAATAATTCGCAAAAAGTTCAAGCAGACAATGTTCCAAAGCCGCCATCTTGTTTTTTCTGGTTTTCGGACTTTTCTAGGTATCTGGACCTTAAGACTTACCAGCATGCCAATTTTCAGATCTCTAGGTTCTTTAGAAGTGGTTAAACAGTTTGCAAACGAACACACTCACATTTTCCCTCTTTGCTTTTTATATACGAGGCAAAAGCCTATATATAAGTATTCACATATGCCGATGGAAAACGCCGAACTATGTCATCGCTATGTCATTAAGCATTGTGTCATTGCCAGTTTGATTGCAGCTTGTCCTTTCACCCAATGAGAACAGAGTGCTAAAAATAGTTGCTTCATCATAGCAGCAGGTCATGGGACCAGAACTTTCCTCTGTGGTTAATGCTGAAGGCATAGTAATAAGTCTCTTGTTTCTTTCCCTTGCGTCTTAAGAAAAATTCTTAAAAATCAGAAAATGACTTTTTCTTTAAAAAAATTTCTGTAAAAGAGGGATGATAGGTTGTGAGTTTATGCTGTAAAAATTGCAATGCAATATGATTTATAGTTTGCCATATATCCGTTTTCTTAAATGGATCCCATGGCGAAATAGAGAATTTTGTGAAATTTAAAATTTTAATTTCTCATAAACTAAATTGAAATTCAAAAAAAGGGCGACGAGGTGCAAAAAATCTATCATGGCCCTACATTGCCTACAAGTTTTTGTGGTTCTGTTGCTGTTAGAGTGTTCGGAACACGAACTGATAGCACTTTTATTGCTTACCTTAACTTCGAAATACAATAGCTCTTTTAAGTATCACCAGAATCGAAAAACGGTTTATTTCAGCACGTTCTCTGAACAATTCTCTACAAACGATGTAAATTGCATATTTTTCTGTTCAATACTTTTGCGCTGCAAGCTAGAAAAGCACGAATGTCGCAAAATTTCTACCACAGCGGCTGTGGCGGCAGCTACTTTTTTAGAATACTAGGAGCTGTGCCTCTAGGCTCGCTACGCTCGTTTCCAGAGTAGCGCTTGGGCCCTGCAGCCCGATCTCCAAGTATATCACATGAAATAAAAACTGGAAAATTCATATAAATTTCAATTTTTATTGCATGTCTAAGCAAATAAGGCTTGTTATTCCGAAATTTCAGAGTTTTTTTTACTGTCGTTAATTTTTGGAAAGTCGGACTTCTGTCATTTAAACTTATAGCACTTACTAAATTTACCACTAAGGAAAATAAAAGCGGTCCAAAAAGCATTTCCGTAAACCGTTATGTTAAACCGTTAAGGTGGAGGTATAGTGCCTGGAAGAGATAATGTGTTGTGCGCTTCTGCAGACGGGTTCTTAAAATCATGAAATCAGAGAGGGCAGTGATGACAGCTTCAATGCTGTTGCTGTAAACTATACTCATAGATGTGCATGCTTCTCGTTCCGTGCAGTGTAGTAATTTCACTAAAATTTTACCAAAAAATCTTTCTGTTTTATCCTGTTGTTATACTAAAAGTGATTAATGTCATGTATGGATAGGTATAAATGAATGTTCTTCCAAATGATGTGTTTTGGGGAAGCTTTGTTAACTTTATTCGGGAAATGCATCATCTCGCATTGAATCTGCGTGTCACAAGGCTAGTTAGTACAAATACATTACTGGACACAAATTTTCTCCGTAATTATTGAGATTTTTGCCCAATCATCGTACTGAATTCTGTTCTGATCCTGTTGCAAATCTTTGCTCTGTCTCTACAGGACACAAAATGTTTAATTGGGTGTCACATGATACTGTACTTAGGCCTAATCTTCTCATGATAAAGTTTACAGAACTTTGGATAAAAAAAAAACCCCACCTAATTTCAATAATTTTAGACAAAGTGCAATGATATGTAAAAGGCAAAAAAAAAAAAAATAATAATAATAAGTGGCATATAATAATAATAATAAGTGGCATATTTAACTAAATAATTAATTACTGTGGCTGCCAACTTGATTTCGGACAAATAAAAAAATTCCATTCGTTCCGCCTTGCCTCATCTTTCGGCACGGGAAATAGTTACCTTTAGTTTACAGGACCTGCAACCACTGTTGAATCCAGGTATGAAACACGTTCTCAATGTTACTCTTATTGCTACTACATTTCATGACCGATCTAACAAATAAATCGCCTTTTCAATCGCTATCCATCAAACACGCGATAGAAAAGCATGCTAATGTTTAGAAATCATAGCATTGAAACTCGCAGGAGCGCCATCTCGCGGTTTCATGAAAAGAGGGAACTAAAATTTAAACAGCGAGGTACTAACGCACGGCACACTATCTCTTCAAGCCACTGTAGTGGAGGTCAAGTAATTTTGCTTCCAATACCTCCAATGGAAAAACTTTTGTACACATTTCCTTCACAGTTATTGTGTTCCCAAGGATGAAAAAACTTCATATTATAACTTGGAATATTTAATATTTTCTGAAACATATCCATAATTTTATAATAAAATCAATAACTTTTCCTTTGGTGGTGTTGGAACCAGAAAAAAGATGAGCAACCTGTACTTTGATGACGCCAGTAGACAAACAAATGTTGGATTACATAATTATGGCTATGTTTTAGAAAATATTAAGTATTCCAAGTTATAAAATGAAGCTATTTTAATCGATGTTCAAATTTTCATCCTTGGGAACGCATTAATTGTCCAGAAAAAAGGTGGTGCGAACTGCACTTTGATGACGTCAGTAAGCAAACAAATGTTGGATTGCATAATTATGGTTATGTTTTAGAAAATATTAAGTATTCCAAGTTATAAAATGAAGCTATTTTAATTGATGTTCAAATTTTTATCCTTGAGAACGCATTAATTGTGAAGAAAATGTGTACAGAAGTTTTTCCATTGTAAGTATAGGAAGCAAAATTGCCTGGCATCCACCTTAAACAAATGAGATAGCTTTACTAACAAAACATATACATAACAAATTCTATGTGTCACCATGGCAGCAGGTCACGGAACCAGCACGTTCCTCTGTGGTTATCGTGAAGACAGACCAGCCGTTCGTTTCTTTCCTTGCGTCTGTAAAAAAAATGTTTTTTTCCTGTGAATTTATCGTCTGCGTTAGTGGTTCGTGTTGACTACGTTGTGGTTTCACCGTTTTGCCTCACTTGAAGTGAGTGTGAGTGCCTTCTGTTACGTTATTTTGTGTTTCTTCTGTGTGACGCAGTTGCAGCAGACAGTGTTGTGTTGTTCGGCTTAGCGGCCATGATGGCTGCTTCCCAAGTTTCGTCTGCTGATTTTATCTCTGCTGGATTTTCTTTAGCTACATCGACCGCTTGTGAGACAACTATGACCTCTTCAAGTGTGGATTTGTCTACTTCTAATTGTGTTTCTGCTTCTAATGTGCTTCGTCCTAATGTTTCTGCATCGAATGTTCTTCGTCCTAATTTGCATATCCTGGGTGCCGAGTCACGTTCTGCTGCCATGGCTGCTACTCCTCCACGTTCGTATGCTGCGACTGCTCGTCCAAACCAATCTCATGCACCTCTTTCTATGCAACCAGAATTTTCTAGAGAAGATAAAGTTCTCAAGATTCGGATTTCTGACGACTCACCAGCAGGTAAAGAACTTTCTTCAGCTTTGTTATTAAGTGTGTATTTTCCGTCTCTTCGTGACACCCCCCTCCCCCTCTATTTGGAGGCCTTGGTTAAAGTTGTTCCCAAGGAAAGCATCGTTTCAATTATTCGCATTGGCGGGGGTGTTGTCGTTCATTTTGTTCACCAAAAGCCACCGACACCGTTCTTGCTACAGGCATTGCTATTGGCTCCTTTCACTTGCAACCTGTTGCTTCTGCACAGCGCCCGGTCACAGTGACATTATCTCCTGTGCCTACTGCTATTCCTGACAACTTACTTGTTGCTGCACTCGGCACTCTTGGTCGAGTAGTGGGAGAGACAAAATTTCTTCCAGCTGCTGCCAGAGACTCTCCTTTCAACTTTGTGCAAGGGGGTCGTCGCCAATATCGTGTTATTTTCCCCACTGATCAAGCCATTTCTTACCGCCCCACAACTCTGCAACTTGTTGCGGACACACGAACATACGTTTTCAACTTATTTGCTGGTGTCCAGTGCTTCCGGTGCCGAGCTGAGGGACACCTGGTTTCTGAGTGCCCTCACCGCACACCTGCACCTGGTGCTGTCCCTTCGACGAAGGTTCCCGATGCACCTCCATCTTCCACTTCTTCCTCCCTTACTACTGAACAAACTGTTGCTCCTATGTCAACCACGTCACCATCTCTGCTAATTGCTCCTTCCATGACTGCAGATATTTCGTTGTCTTTGCCTGTTTCAGAACTGCCATTACCATACAACTCCGAGAAGGCGCTTTCTTTCAAAACAACTACGCAGTTATTGCCAAACACTGAACCGTCTTTACCATTCAATTCCGAACAGCTGCTTTCTTTCAAAACTTCTGCATCTTCATTGCCCAGCACTCAAGCGCCACCACCGTGCAAAAAATTGGCACCCGTTTTACAGCCTGTTTCGCAAATTCAAACGTCTGCTTCTGAACTGTTCAAATCTGCTGTTATTGATGACATCTCATTTCCACCTCTTCCTTCTTCTGAGGGCTCCTCTGGACCCAAAACTTCCGGGAAACGCCCAAATTCTGCGGAGTCTTCTCCAAAGCGTTCGCGACGCTCATGGCGTTCTCGGACCAAATCTTCTGCCACTTCCTCTGGAACCTCACCTGGCGTGGAGAATTTTTCTTCTCCACTTCGTACAACAACAAATAGATTCGCATGCCTCCCTACTGAAGATGATATGGATGTTGCTGCTGATTTAAGTGAATCAGCATCGGTTGCTTCGGATGTTGAAGATGATTCTTCTTTTCCCACCATAACCAAACTTTCAACTCTTTTCAAAGACTGTTCTGTTCCAGTGCAACCGCTCACATACACCGAACTTCTTGAACTAATTCAACACCCTAAAAAACGTAAATTGCTAACAATCCCGTGTATTCAATCCAAGTTAAATAGGTTACCTGAAATGCTTCAACAACTTCAATTACTTGATGAATTTTTGAGAAATATTACTCTTCCTCCTGATGCTGCCCAGTTTCAGCGGCGTCTTTCATACCTGTTGAAGAAGCTCTCAGCTGAACTCGAAAACCATCTACAGCCTGTTCATGATATCCCAACTGATTTGTGTTAGTTTCAACTGCCGAGAAGCTTTGCTGCGTCGGCAACTAATGCTCTTGTCTTCGAAGATATTCGTTATCTTAAAGCTAACATCATTCTCCTGCAGGAAACAAACTGTTCTCCTTTGACAGACATTTCCCGCTGGCGACGCTGGCCTTTTGTCTTTTTTCACAATTTCCGTGCCCATTTGGGGTCCGGCACCGCAATTGGCATTCATAATCGTTTTCTTCCGTTTCTGTCTGACGTTGTTGAGTCACAGAGCCTGCTCGGGATTTTTCAATACCTTTCTTTTCGCTTCCTTTCTACCCGTTTTCATTTGTTAAATTTGCACGTTCCTCGTAGTGATTCAGAAGCTACATCCCTCTTTCTTCATGTTACTACAATTCTCGCTGAGATTCCGTCTTCTGAAATTGTGATTATGGCTGGTGACTTTAACTGTACGCTGCAACCTCTTTTCGATCGTGATGGGTCTCAAGATTTCCGCTCTTCTCTGGTTTCGCAACTCACTCAACTGGTCTTTAATTTTGATCTCCAAGATGCATTTCGCCTTCTCCATCCTGTGACCATGATTTCACTTGGTTTCCTCCTGCAGGATCCTCCAACGCTGCTGCACGTTTGGACCGATTTTATGTTTCCAGTTTTTTGCGTTCTTCCCTTGTTTCTGTTTCACATGCTCCAGCTGTTTCCTCCGACCATCGTCCAGTCGTTCTACAATTTCATCTTCCCTCCACTGGTGTCCCTCACCCAATGGTTTGGACCCTTGATGATTTCTGCCTGCAAGATCCAACTTTTATTTCTCATGTCACTTCCATTATTGCGCAATCAGTCAATCAACTTTCCTCCACTGTTGACCCGGCAGCTCTGTGGCTCTCCACCAAGCATTCCATTACTGCGTTTGCTAAACGCTTTTCTTTTCTGTTCGCACCAATCGTCTTATGGACATAGATTCAATCCGCCGTTCTCTTCAGTCTACCTCGCACACCGATCCTAACTTTGAAATCCTGCAAGCCCGACTTCATCATCGCCTCCAATCATCGGCTAAATCTGCTCTGACTCGCTTGAAGTTCACGCTTCTTCACTTTCATGATGATCCCCTTCAGAGTCTTCGTCATCTTGAAGAACATCGAACTAAATACAATACCATCGCTTATCTTTCCCTTCCGGATGGATCTACCACGGCAGACCCCTCCCTCATCTGCCAACATACTCATTCATACTTTTCTGGTCGTTTTCAACCTACTCAGATGCTTCCAGCTGATTCCTCTCCACTTCTTCACGGTCTTCCTCAAGTCCCTCAATGTTTCTTTTCTTCGCTCAGTGCTCCAATCTCACCAGCCGAAATTCGTTCTTCTGTTTTCAGTCTTAATGATCGTTCCTCACCAGGTGAAGACGGTCTTCCCTCTTTCCTTTTATAAGGCTTTTCTTCCAACTCTTCTTCCTCTTCTTGTTGCCTGCTTTAACTTCGTTTTTTCTTCTTCTTCCTTTTCTTCATCAGCTTTTCCTTTGCTCTACTTCGCCTTATTCCAAAATCTGGCAACCTTGGACTCTTGACAAACTGGAGGCCTATTTCCATTCTAAATACCGATTACAAAATCTTTGCCAAAGTTCTTGCTCTTCGCCTTAATCCAGTTCTTTCGCACATCATCCATCCTGATCAGACCTACACTGTTCCTTCTCGCTCAATCGCTTCTAACATCACTGTCATTCGTAACTTATACGCTCTTGCTTCCCGACTCTCTGAACCTCTCGCAATTTTCAATATCGACCAGCGTCAAGCTTTTGATTCAATTAACCACTCATATCTCTTCACTGTTCTTCGCCAGTTTGGTTTCCTTCCTCCTTCCGTTTGGCGCTTTCCAATCTTTACTCTCACTCCTTCTTTCGTGTTCGTACTTCAGCATTTCTCACCTCTGCTATTCCTTTCGCTAGTGGGATCCGGCAGGGCTGCCCCCTGTCGGGTCAACTCTTTGCTCTCTCTTTTGAGCCGCTTTTTGATTTGTCTCCGTTCTCGTTTGTTCTCCTCAGTTCCGCGAGGGAGTTGCGTGCACCCGTCACCACCACACAGTACTTTCGGCATACGCAGATGACTTAACAGTCTTCATCCGTTCTGAGGGAGCATTCGGAACTCTTCGAAATACCTATCTTGAATATGCTGCGATTTCTGGTTCTTCACTCAACATGGATAAATGCTCTGGATTATGGGCTGGGTCGTGGGCCGATCCGCGCTGACCGCCCATGGGGTGCCCGCTGGTCTTCAAGTGTTGCCAAATTCCTCGGAGTCTACATTGGAGACCCCTCTGCGGTCGCCACTGCTACCTGGACTCCCCTGGTTCAAAGGGTCAATCGCCGCCTAGCACCTTTTTACCGTCTCAAGCCTTTTCTGTCGTTCCTCAGCCGTGCCTACCTCCTCAACACCTTTCTCCAACCATCTTTTTTTTCATGTTTGGATTGCGCACCTTCCTCCGCAGTTTTTGCTTCGCGAACTTCAACGTACCTTCACTAATTTCGTCTGGAATGTCATTCATTGGGTGCAGCACTCCACTCTCGTTCTTCCTATTTCTTTTGGTGGTCTATCTCTCTCCGATATCTCTCTGAAGTTCAAAGCTTTCCACCTTCAAAATTTCCTTCGGAATTTCTTTCTCCAACCTTCTTCTTCTCAAACCATTGTCGACACGCTTCTCTTTCCCCGAAGTCCCCACCTCACTGTCTCAACTTTTCTCCGCATGGACCTCTTTCCTCTCGTTCCGAGCCATTTCCCTGAGTTTTACAGATCCGCTCTTACCCTCTGGCGTTCCTTATATCCTATTCGCCTTCCCCCTGCCTCTACTAACGATCTCCTTGCGGAACCTCTCTCTTCTTTTCTTCTGCTATCCGTTCCACTGCTTCTTCATATTTGCACTTCTCCACCTGGTTCACCAGTGGCGTGGTGCGAGTCTCTCAACTCGTGGATTCCAACCTTCGCTGGAAATCGCTCTCCCAGATCACTCCTCCTCTTTCGGATTCGCCCATTCATCGTTCTCAGCTTCGATTACTTCAAGTCAGTATTCGTCGACTCTATCCTCTCCTCGCAGATCAACATGGACTTATCTCGCAACCCTCAGCGCCTCATAGCCTTCCTTTTCTTGTGTATCTCAATGATATTCCTTTCCTTCCTCATCAGGTTACTGTCAAGCTTCTTTATCAGCATTTTTTAACACATTTTCTTGAACCAATGCCTATTCCCAATGTACCATCTTCAGATTTGCCAGCCACCTGGACAGACCCTCATACTTCTCTCGCCTCTCCAAAAGCTTGTGACATTCATTGGTTACATCTTCATCGCCGCCTACTGACTCCTCGAACTCTTCACCGTTTCCGTCATCTGACTTCACTTCTTTGTTTTTTGTTCAACCCTCGGAGATGTTCATCATGCATACTTTTTGTGTCTGATGTTACAGCCCTTGTTCTCACTGATGTTCTCTCTCCTTCAAAAAGTTTGTGCTCACCTTCACACCATGTCACATTATCTTGTGTTACGTCACCACTTTCCGTCGGCTCCCATGCATAATCATGTATGCTCCTTCCCTAATTCTACAAGCGAAGTATACAATCTATCTGTACTATCATCGCAGCGTCGATCAACCTTCCCTTCGCCGTTATCACACAGCTCGTCGTTTCCTCTGCCGCAGATATCGTCACTCCGTTACAGCCAGACTACAACTCGAATTTGACATTGCACAAGCCAATAACACTGTTCCAAACTTCATGTCTATATGGTCACCACATCAGCCTTGGTTCCAAGTCGTCGAAAATGTCGTGGAACTGCTGGCTTAACTTTCGGCTCTCCTCTACTGTGTTTTATTCCATCATCAGTGTTCTTCATTAGTGTTCTGTGTCTACTTTTCTGCCCAAGTGCGAGACTTACTTTTACTACTGAATTCGCGTTTTGTTTTGAAATTGTTTACCTTTGAACTCTTACTGCTTTACCGTCTGTTTTTTTTTTCGGTGAACTCACAGACACATTTTATTTCTATTGCCACCAATGGACTCATTGACTTATATTTTTTACTACTGTTAAACTGGGCAGCCCGCGAGCGCCCGCTTTTTTCACACCATTTATATTGTATTTATTTGTTTTTAATGCTGGCGATCACCTTGTTCTCTCCCATTTCTTGTTACTATATTTATTTTGTACTTGTATATATTTTGTTCGGGGTTCTTTTCCCAACATTTTGAGCAATAAAGACCTTATGAAGACCAGCCGTTCATTTCTTTCCTTTGCATCTTTAAAAAATGCTTAAAAATCAGAAAATGACTTTTTCTTAATTTTTTTTTTTTTTTTTTTTTTTTTTGTGAAAAAGGGACGATAGTTGTAAGTTAATGCTGT
This sequence comes from Macrothele yani, assembly GCA_039090855.1. Lineage (NCBI taxonomy): Eukaryota > Metazoa > Arthropoda > Arachnida > Araneae > Macrothelidae > Macrothele > Macrothele yani. The sequence goes on from CM076993.1 coordinate 96,071,126, forward strand.
AAAATGCAATGCGTTATGATATATAGTTTGCCATAATCTGTTGTTGTTTTTTAAATGGATCCCATCGCAAAATAGAGAATTATGCGAAATTTAGAAATTTAATTTCTCGTAAACTAAATCGAAATTCAAAAAAAGGGCAATGAGGTGCAAAAATTCTGTCATGGCACTACATGCCTACAAAGTTTTGTGGTTCTGTTGCTGTTAGTGTGTCCGGAACGCGACCTGATAGCACTTTTTTGCTTACCTTAACTTTGAAATACAATAGCTCTTGAAGTATCGCCAGAATCGAAAAACGGTTTATTTCAGCGTGTTCTCCAAACAATTCTCTACAAACGATGTAAATTTCATATTTTTGTGTACAATATGTTTTGCGCTGCGAGTTAGTAAAGCAAGAGTGTCACGAAATTTCTAAAACAACAGCAGCAGCGGCAGCAGTTCCTTTTTTTTTTAATAGAGAGATACTAAAAATGTTGTAGTAAAAATTTATACATAGTGTTTAGATGGCTTATCCTTGCTACGTAACTTGGGAACATATGATGTTCTTTGTACATTTTCTATCTCAGAATCCCCCTTTCTCCCCCAGTCAAGAAACACACCTTATCTTTTCTTAATTTAGTGTTCAATTAGTAACTGCCATGGACTGGTTTCACTGTGCAGTCATTCAAAACACATTTTTTAGCTTACACTTCCAGTAATCTCTATTTAACCCTTTAAGTGATCAAAGTACTGGAACCAAATGGGACCCAAAATTTTCGGTACTCCCCAAACAGAAATATTTATAGAGTGACCAGGTTTTATGAAAGCTATGGTGAAGAGCAAAATTACCTTCCCCCTTTCACCTCAGCTGTACCGACCATAAACATGTCAAAAGTGATGAGCTCTTCCTTCTGGTCAATTTATTCTCCACTCCATCACCCAAAGCATGACGGGGAAGGGTTTATCCCTCTTGACACCGATATCATGTCACTTGGTAGAAACAAGTGACTCAAACATCTTCTCTCTACTTTCTTAAGTTCATCGCCATTATTATAGTCACAACACTTGTAACAGATAATCAGTTAGAAGGAATTAGTGTCAGCCATCCCCTAAAAAAACACTTCTAAAAACAAAGCTAAGCAGAAAGCAATGCTTTCTGATGTGCATGTTAACCCATTCCAGCGCAGTTCTACCTACTTCTTAGACAGCAAATATGTTCATTCGACCTGATTTCAGCCCATTTTCCTAACCCTGAGTTAATTCATTCCAACTGGTTAAAGTGCTAAAATATAGTATTTTAGTATTTAATATAATGCCCTAGCCTAAGAGATTATGTAAGAAATCTGGGACTTTAAGATGTTGGGTGCATGTAAGAAAAATCCTCTTAATCAGTTATTCTGCATCTTCCAAGTGGTGCTTGGAAGATAATAATCCTGATTTAAAAACTAACAAAAGTCGTCCAAGATTTTAAAATGTTGCAAATCAGTTAACAGATGTGCACTAATTTGTTGGTATTAAAAGTTTTTATGTCTGTGCTTTGTTTGTATTCAAAATTATTATCTGATATTCAATAAATCATCTTTGAGGGGGTTTTTGGTCATAACTCACCATTGTGGCCAAGTGCGTTGGTGACTGTGGGACAGCATTTCCTTTCATTCCACTAGTATTGTTATACCAACCACTATTTGGTTGTCAGCAGGAACAGGATGCACTGCAAGAAGGCAGGGCTGACATTGTCAAGGAGAAAAAAGAAAAACACATTGTCAGAAAAACGGACCGTCGATGGACAACTGAAATTTTAGTCTTAATTCCAAGGGACAGGAAAAGACGCAAAAGAACACCACATAGGAGATGGGTGGATAAGATTCGAAAGCATGTGGGAGTGACATGGAGGGGGCTGGCTCAAGACAGACTGTTGTGGAAGAAACTTAGAGAGACCTTCATCCAGCATTGGACTATAATGGTTGACAATGATGATGATTCAGTAAATATTACACATAGAGTCAAGGTGCTTTGACTTGTGAGTATAATGGCAGTACACCAAAACATTACAGTAGCACCAGGGTTGGTAGTAACCATGATATTTTAAGTACAACTTTTCTGTTGCCTTTATCAGTAATTTAGTATACAATATGTAATGGAAAAGATGGCAATGTACTTTAGTTTCAAAATTCATCATGTTTTCAGTTTTATATATTTTTATTTTTTTAAAGCCTGAATACTTTATTTTATGAATATTTTGATTTTGTATTGCAGTTGATAAAGTCAACAAAACCCAAGCTAGGAAATTTAATGATTTAGTGTCATCTGTACAAAGCACCTTAACTGATAAAGAGAGGACAATGAAACAAAAAACTCAGGCTCCTATTCCTCGAAGTAAGGAGATGGTTGAAATGTTAATGCAAGAACAGAAGGTAGTGTAACAATCTGGCTTACTTCTGAATTTTTTTCTGTAATTGGGTGCAATTCTGTTTTACAAAGCTCAGTATTTAAAAGAAATTGAAAACAATGGAAGTTAAACATTTTAGCTTTATTTTTTGAGCATCTACTCTAAATAAGCTGTTAATTAAATTACACTGAGGTTGCTGTTTAATTTACTGTTCTTCATATTGCTTTTCTGTGACTCTTCGTTAGACTACACTCTTTGTCAAGGTGAAACGTTTTTCTATTATGACCAGGCGCTGAAGACATTAGCTTTTTTTCTTTCTTTTTTTCTCATTTCTTTTTCAGTAATAAACCTAAATTAAGAACAGGAAACTGTATTTAGCCATTGGTGTTAAAACTAAATGATAATAATAATAATAATAATAATAATAATAATAATAATAATAATAATCTCACAATAATAATATCTTGTAGCAGCCAGTCTAACATAATTATTTAAAATTTAGGAAAATTTATTTACTGTGAAAAAAGTAAAAAAAGTAAACATTTTTAATAAACATATGTGATTTTATCTCAATGTTCTATTTTGTGTTCTCTAGTTATTAACTTTCATTATACTGATCACTGAAAAATGCAAACTGTCTTTGATTATAAACTTCTCAGAATGAATGATACTAGAAATAGAATTTGGGTACACTTAAAATGGAAACTATTTTGACATTCACTTGACTCACCTACCTAAAAGAAACAAAGCTTCAGAAATATTAATCCAGAACCACTCATTGTGACATGAAAGGTCTTTTACTGGGAGTGGAGCATGTGTTGTTACCACAGATGGTCAATTTTGTTGAGATATATCTTCATCTGAGAGATATTTTTGTCTAGGAAAGCAAAAATTGAAGAGATCACCCAAATTGATAAAAATTATAGAATGATAAATGATTAAATTTGAGAATTATTTGACTATTGATTAAATTTGACTTTTATTTTACAAGGATTACTAAGATGAATTTTTATTATCATCCTAGGAATTCCTGTAAAATAAAAGTCAGATTTAATTTATTATAATGTTCACTTACCTGATTAAAAAGACAAAAAGAAATATTAAGAATGACTCAAGTGTGGGATATTGTGGACCTACCACACTTGAGAAGGACGGTCCACCACGGAATCGACCTGGACTTTCTAAACGGCGTATGAGAAAGAGATCTCGGCTGAGTGAATGTAAGTTGGTGTATGGAATACTAGAGGTATAAATGGCAAGATGAGTGAGGTGATTGAGGAGAGGAATAAGTATAGACTGGATGTGCTGTGTGTAAGTGAAACCAAAAAGAAGGAAATTGGGGTAGAAGAAGTGAGTGGCACGGTGAGTGTGTGGTCTGGAGTATTGGATAATATGAGAGGACAGGCTGGTGTAGGTGTGATTTTAAGTGAAAAGATGAAGAACAACTTGATTCACTATAGTTGCATAAGTGAGAGAATTCTCTGGATTCGTTTGAAAGTGAAACTTCAGAGAATTGTAATTGTTGTAGTGTATGCTCCGTGTGACTCAGAACCTTCTGATAAGAAGGAAGATTTCTGGAATGAGCTAAAAGCTGTTTTGAGCCAGTTTGGTGCTAAAAAAAGGTTATAATAGCAGGGGATTTCAATGCTAGAGTAGGTGTGCAGAATGCAATTTCTGACAATGTTCTGGGTAAGTTAAATGATCCTTGTGGGAATGATAATGGTGAAAGATTAATTGAACTCTGCATTGAGAATGGTTTGTGTGTATCTAATACATTTTTCAACCACAAGTTTATACACACATATACTTGGGAAAATCGTACTCTTGGTCAAAAGAGTGTGATACATTTTGTTGTTTACGATCAGCGTTTGAAACACTTAGTTGTTGACACCCGTGTGATACGAGGTGTGGATGTTGGTTCTGATCATTACTTGGTAGTGTCATGAATGAAACTTAATGTTGGTTGGAGGAAAAGGAATAGGAAGAGACCCAGGATAGAAAGAATAAAGGTTGATAGGCTCCTTGAAGATCATCAGCGGTACTCTGACTTACTCAGAGAACGACTGAAGGATCTGAAATCTTGTGAGAGGGATGTAGAAAAGAAGTGGGAATTTTTTAAGAACTGTGTTGTCACTGCTGCTAAAGAGGTCTATGGCACCACAATAGTGGGTAACAATAGAGGTGATGCTTGGTGGAATAGTGAGATTGATGAGGCAGTAAAGAAAAAGAAGGAAGCCTATTTGGGTATGTTGCAAGGTAGAGTCTCTGTGGATGAATATCACTGTAAGAAGCGTGAAGCTGCTAAGCTGGTTCGCCACAGTAAGGCAAAAGATAGGAAGGAGAAAGTGGAAAGGCATGAACTGGCTTTTTGGAAAGATAGAAAGTCCTTCTGGAAGTACATGAGACTCAGGAAAAATAGGTGAAACAAAGTTGTAAGTTGTGTGAAGAATGAGATTGGGAAAATGATATGGGAGCCCAATGAGTTAAGTGAGAGATGGGGTGAATACTTCTGTGAGTTATTAGATCAGGAGAGTAAAAATGATTCTGAGACAGTTGCAGATGATGTCACAATGAGGGATGAAAACACAGGAGGGATCTCAAGAGAAGAAGTGTGTAAAGCTCTAAAATCTCTTCAGAATGGTAAGGCTCCAGGAGTTGATGGCATAACTGCAGAGATGTTGAAGTATGGTGGTGACTCTATAATTGACTGGTTAACTGAAATTTGCCAGTTGTGCTGGGAGTTAGGAATCGTCCCTCGGGATTGGAAGGATGCTATTATTGTTTGTTCCCTTGTAAAAGGGAAAAGGTGATCAGACAGAATGCAAGAACTATCGTGGTATTAGCCTACTGAGTGTGCCAGGGAAAGTGTTTGGTAAGGTTGTTATTGAAAAAGTACAGGGTCTTACATCATTGAAAGTGTGGGATGTTCAGAGTGGTTTTATGCCTGGTAAAGGCTGCACTAACCAGATTTTTGCATTACGCATGATGATTGAAAAGTATGTGGCTGTTGGGAGAAAGTTTTTAATGCCTTCATAGATTTAGAGAAAGCTTACGACCGAGTGAATATGACACTTTTGTGGAAGGTATTGAATGAATATGGTGTTACTGGGAATCTACTTAATAGTGTAAAAGCCATGTATGCTGGTAGTAGAGCTTGTGTACGAGTGAATGGTGTTTTATCAAAATGGTTTTCCATTGGTGCAGGAGTTAGACAAGGTTGTGTAATGTCACCATGGCTGTTTAATATATTTATGGACGCATGCATGCGTGAGGCCAAAATAGATAATAGTGGTTTATGTCTTGGTGATATCCGTGTGAGCAGATTGCTGAATGCTGATGACACTGTCCTGTTGGCAGACAGCAAAAGTGAGTTGCAGAGTATGTTGACTCGGATGCACAAAGTTTGCATGCAATTCAAACTGAGTATAAATTAGGGAAAAACCAAAGTTGTGGTGTTTGAGAGAGGAATGGGTAGCACTGAATGTAATGTGAGTATAAATGGCACTGTGATTGACCAGGTGAGTGAGTTTGTGTATTTAGGAAGCATGTTTGACAGAGAGAACAAGTTGGATGGTGAAATCAGTAGGCGAGTGAATTCTTCTTTGAAAGTCATAGCTGCTCTGGGAGGTTTTCACAGGAATGATGGGTTCTCTAGAGAGTCCTGCATGGCTGTGTATGAAACAGTAATTGTTCCTACTCTGATGTATGGCAGTGAAGCCTGGGTACTGCAGAAGAAGCATAGGAGTCGTTTGTGTGCTGGAGAAATGCATTATTTACGTGGGGTTTGTGGCAAGACACGATCTGATTGTGTGAGGAATGAAGATGTATTGCAGTTGTGTGATGTAAAGCAAAATATTGTTAGCCAGGTGGAGACCAATATGCTTCGGTGGTTTGGCCATGTTGAAAGAATGAGTGATGAAATGCTTACTAAGAAAATATTTTCAACCCAAGTGGCAGGAAGGAAGGGCAGAGGAAGGCCAAGGAAGACATGGGTGGATCAGATTCAGGAGTGTCTGCATGAGAAAAAGATTATGAGTATGAAGTATAAAAGATCTTGTGTACGGCGTGTAATGGATATCAGTGAAGCACAAGTTGTATGTCAAGATCGCTGTAAATGGCTAAGTTTGATTCGACAACAATAAGTAAAAATATCTGGAAGTTTGTATTTCGTTTTGGAGCTAATCTCTGAATCTCAGAGAACAGCTTAGTGATATGTATGTATGTAATGTCACTAGTGCTTGCCACGACTTTCATTTATTTAACAGAAATATTAGTCATGGTCTTATTGTAGACTGATAAAAAACTAGTAAAATATGTAGGAGCAATACCATATATAGAAAATGTTTCAGCAGAAATTAATAAAGTTTGTGGCAAGTATGACATACAGGTAGGAAATCAGGTACTTACTGTAAAAAATTTAGTAATTAAAAATGAAAAAATTAGCCAATTAGATAGAGCAGGAATTTATGAAATCCCAATAAACCAGCAACCACCTGTGTCATATATATAGGCAGCACCAAGAATAAATTAAAATATAGATTGAAACCAGCATATTAATAATTGGAATAAAAAAGAAGCTAAGACAGCATTGACCCAATACTGTATGGAAAATCAAAAATGTCCAAGGTTTGAAGATATTAAAATTATTAAGAGCTGTAAAAACGAAAAGCAGTTAAGAATTGCAGAATCAGTGTTAATTGAAAAAAACAGATCAAGATTATGCAACATTAATGAGCCAAGTAACCTAAACGAACAATGGAAAGCCCTAATAAAAATTGAACAGCAGCGTAAAAAGAAAGAGGGAAAAAAGAGCAGCAGGGACAATAGATGGCGCCAGAGACACAACGATTCAGAGATAGCGACTGGAGCCCAGGCCTCGATGGCTCTGCTCACTTGAGCTGTGGTGGGCGGGTGAGACACACCTGCCTCCTTGAAGATGACAGGGGCCTGTTGAAAGTACTAGAGGATTGGATGTGAGGGGCTGAATGGGTGTGACACTTGCAGTGGGAGTAGCAGAGGTTGTGAAACAGAAGGAGGAGTTTGATAATTACAGTTGACCAAGGTTTAATCACCTGTGAATGTAAGGTTATGTACATAGTTTTTACTTGAATTGTATGAATGAGTTGTATGTGTGATTTTTTATCGAATTGACAAGCATTATAGTAACATCTTATAAGGCTAAGAAAAAGAAAAAAATATATATGATGTTTCACACCCGAAAATAAGAAGCGTAAGCAAGAAGTCTGTAAACCTTGGAAGCCCAGTTACATCACGATGAATGACGTGTTGGAAGTGTGTTGTCATTGGAGGTTACCATGATCTTTATGGTGAGTGAGTGGTTCTTTCTAATGGTTTTTTCATTTAAGGGAATCATCTAATTCATTAAAGCACCTTAGAATCTTTTCTGGAAGATTTTCATCCTTGCTATCTAAAATGAATAAGGCATCATCCATATATCTGTGATAAAGGCAAAAGTATGAGGGCTGAACCAGTATCTTTTCTTCCAGCTTTCTTACATAGTAATTTCCAAAAGTGGGGAGAGTGGGGAGCCCATTGCTAATCCAGACTTTTGGAGGAAAGACCTTTTCTCAAATTGAAAATAGTTGTTTTTTAAGGAGAAAATCAGCATTTCAAAAATCCCCACAAGTAAATTCTTTGCTTGATTATGAAAAACAATTTTGTCTGTCAGATCATCTGCTAAAAATTCCATAAGCTGATTTAAATTAAAATGCTAGTGTACATAGATACTATGTCTAGGCTACCTATAATTGGAGCAAAAGACTGCCTGACGAAGGAGAGGAGTTCTCTCCGAAAATTTGCAGAAATTTTAAGAATTTACCTAGATAAATCCCATAAAAAAGTTAACTAGTCTGAATATAATAATCTAGGAAGCCACAGAACAAAGATGAGTTTGATTTTCAGATTAAAAACCGCATATTGGTCGGACACGTGGCAAGCGATCAAGAAAGTGCAGCATGCAAGAATTAAGATGGAAAAATCGGTAGCCCAAATCAAGTTCCTCAAGAAATGTAAGGTAACAGATTTGATTCCAAATTCATTTAGGCTTGGAAAACCATTCAAAGAATTACTTTCCAACAGCTTTGTGAATGCTATAGAGCATAAGACCTTAAACCATAGCATAGTGGCAAAATATAGGAGCCTAGCGTTTTTTAAAAGAATTAATCAAGAGAATGAAGAGAAATATTCAAGTATCTTAAGTAAAGCAGGTAAGCTAGAGTTAGAGGAGTGGTTGAATATTGGAATAAGAGACAAAAATTAAAAAAAATAAACCAACCTTAAGGAAAAAGAAGAAAAATTTCTAAAGGAAGTCAATGCAAATAAGATCCGAGAAAATAAAGTACTAAAACATGTTAAAGATAATTCCTCTGCAGGTGTGAGCAAAGATTTATTAAATATTTTAAATAAAAATTTAAATTATAATCTGACAAAGGAAAAATTGAATCCAGAAAAAATAGTTATTGAATTGGAAAGTATATGCAGCACTTAGGAAAAAGATTACAAAATTAAAGCAGATCTCCTTAGGATTGATTACCACAACAGCCTAACAAAGTACTTAAACAAGTAAAAATTCCCCAAAAGAACTTTGAAATCAACCAATTATAAGAGCCTTAAACCAGTTCAAAAAAAAAAAAAAAAAAAAAAATGTAGTGGCTTTGAAAACCGACAAAAGTAAGTTGATTACAATTATGGATAAAGAAGATTATCGAAAGAAAATAGTAGAAGAGTTAAAAAAGCCTATTTATGAGGAGATGCTAGAACTAGAAAACCCATCACCTGAATTAATTAAGAAAGTTACAAAGCATATTTCAGTACAAAAGAAAAAAAGGCCAACTCCGAGATAATTTTAAAAAAATTATCTGGGAGTTGGCCTTTTTTCTTTGAACCTTTTTTCAAGAACCTGCTTCCATTATAAAAAACTCCTCAACCCTAAAGTGTAAATTAGAGCAGCTTTCAATCCTAGTTTCACCAATTATAGGTAGCCTAGACATAGTATCTATGTACACTAGCATTTTAATTTAGATCAGTTTATAGAATTTTTAGCAGATGACCTGGCAGACAAAATTGTTTTTCATAATCAGGCAAGGAATTTACTTGTGGGGATATTTGAAATGCTGATTTTCTCCTTAAAAAAAAAACTATTTTCAATTTGAGAAAAGATTTTTCCTCCAAAAGTCTGGAGTAGCAATGGGCTCCCCACTCTCCCCACTTTTGGAAATTACTATGTAAGAAAGCTGGAAGAAAAGATACTGGTTCAGCCCTCATACTTTTGCCTTTATCACAGATATATGGATGATACCTTATTCATTTTAGATAGCAAGGATGAAAATCTTCCAGAAAAGATTCTAAGGTGCTTTAATGAATTAGATGATTCCCTTAAGTTCACTTTGGAGGTTCAAACAGAAGGAAAATTAAACTTCTTAGATTTGACCATCTATGTCCAGGAAGATAAGTTCCTCACAAAAATGTACAAAAAAACCTTTGGATACAAACAAAATCCTAGATTTTAACTCCTCTCATCCATATTCAATGAAGAAAAATGTTGCAAACCAATTTTTAGAAAAAATAAATAATTTGGTCTCCTCAGAAGATATGAAGAAAGCCCACATGGATGATCTGGAAGTAATGCTAACAGAAAATAACTACCCAAAAAAGGAAATAGATAAATTACTCAAACAAGCTAAACAAAAAAAATACAAGCAAGCAGGAGTTCAGGTTCACAAGAAAAATTACGTATCAAAAAGGTTTGTTTGAATCTTTAAAGAAAATAAGCAGTAAGTATGATATTAAATTAGCTCCCAGTTTAGACAACAAGCTTAAATTTTTTTGCCCTAGCTGGGTTAAAAAAGAAGAAAACTTGTTAAAAATGCAAGGAGTCATTTATAAAGTAACCTGCAGCTGTGGAAAATACTACATAAGAGAAACGGGTCGTTGGCTGGAAACTCATATCATGGAACACAAGGCAGCAATAATTTTTTTTTTTAAACTAGACAGGATTAGACAGACACGTTAGAGAAACCGGACACCGCATGGACTGGGACTCTTTGACACGTATTGGACATCAATCCAACTTCCTGAAGCGAAAATTGAAAGAGGGACTTGAAATTGGAAAATACCAGAACTTCATCATTAATGACTGTAAGGGGTTTTCACTGCCTAACATCTGGCAAGACATTTTGACAAAATCGCTGTAACTGTCAAGGTAAACCGTAACCAAAGACTGTGATGGAGATTGAATGAAAGACTGCCTGACGAAGGAGAGGAGTCCTCTCCGAAAATTTGCAGAAATTTTAAGAATTTACCTAGATAAATCCGATAAAAAAGTTAACTAGTCTGAATATAATAATCTAGGAAGCCGCAGAACAAAGATGAGTTTGATTTTCAGATTAAAAATTGGTTTTGTTTAATTCTTTATTCAGTCAGACCAATTTCTGCAGTCATAAAAGAATATTACCTTTAGCAGGCACTTTCTAGTGTAAAGCTACCACTTTCATGAAGAGATGAAGTGGTGGCAGTTGACTCACCCCCTGCTTACTTTATCATCATCCTTCATCTCTCACTATTCACCTGTGTGTTCAACACATTTGTTTTTGGAGTGATCAAATAAAACAGTTAAAACGATGCATTTTAAATGTTTAAAAATAAATGTTTTAGTGAATAAATAACTGAATAAGTTATAATCTCTTCTAGTGTACACTTTCATGCGACTTTTACTAAATCATAAACTGAAGAAATTCTTTAATCTTGATTAAAATGTGCTAAAATGAGCTTGTTAAAGATTATTTAAAAGTTTATCTGTTGGAACTTATTCCTGTTATGAGAACTATTCCATGATGCCTCAATTTTGCTATCCCAGAATATTTTCCAGTTCCCATTAACACTAGATAACAGGTATCTGTTGCACAGCAATGATCTCCATGGATAAGAAATTTAATATTCTGTGCTGTCAGTAAGATTATATGAAATAAAAACAGCATGTGTTTGTTTAGGTGCATAGTATTGTAAGTAGCACATATTTTATTTTATTTACTAAGAAGGTAGTTAATCTTTCATGTAATTTTGTATAAATGTTTATCTTCTCCTAGGATTATATATTACAACATATTTATTTTCTCCCAATTTTTCTGAGATATATCACAGCATTTTTGTTGTATTAATTGTTATGTAAAATGAATTATTGCTTAGATTAGCACTTTTTGGCAACCTTATGCCTTGGCTGTAAATAAAATATTGTAGCAAAATAGGGTGCTAAGGTATTTCTGATGCACTGGCAAGGCTAAAAGAAATGATGACAGAAGCAGGAGATCTCTTAAGTCTTCTGACAAAATTTTGTGCGAGATGTGTTTCTTCTGCTTGTAGCTCTAGTTATTCAGTTAGAGGCTTGATGATTTTTATGTACAATGTCGGTATTAGAAAGTTATTCCTTACGTTTAGTTATTTTGAATAGCTTCTGAAAAGCTTGTCCTTGACTAGAAAATTTTAGGGATTTTTCTTTATGTTGAATTATATCAGAACTATAAAAAAATTCCATATTTCATTTTCAGGAATTTGAGTCTGATTTGCGCTCTTTTGAACCTAAAATCAGTGAAGTCAGAGAAGCATTTAGAGAGCTGAATGTGAGAACAACAGCTCTTCAGTCAAGACATGATACTGTCCTGGAATCATGGAACAACTTGTGGTCTGTATCAAGTATATATATTGAAAGGTAAGATATCAGAGTTTAGTACCCTTTTAGATTTCACTTATTTTTATTGTTTCCAGTTTATGCTAATTATTGTAATCTGTTAAAGGTATCGTACACACAGTTGGTAATAGTCAAAGTGTTTGTGATTTTATAGAAATGTTCACTATGATTGTAATGAAAGGTAGGACTTATCTAAAATAATTAAGGCAAGTCACATAATGCGTAATTTATGAAATACTGATTATCTAATACCTTGTTAATTATTAGGTCCAGCAAAATTTTCTTATTGAATTAAGTTTTATCAAACACATTGTGAACTTCTGTATATGATTTCATCAAGGCTTGATTGATTTTATTAAGTACAGTGCTGTTTTACATTAAGTCATCTGTTTAGAAAAAAAAAGTGATTCAGATATTCTAATTGTATTATTTTTTACTGCAGTTACTTTTTCTTTGGGGAGAAGGGGGGCTTATTTATTCTCTTCTATGAACATTTATAGTTTACTTCAGAAATTTCGTGATAGCTTCAGGTAGTGTAGATAATTCAGTCATAAAAAATGATAAATGGAACTTTTACTTAAAAAGCTTTAGAATATTATCTATAAATTTACATGTTAAAATGCTGGCTTATCATGTAGAAGGCCTTGGATTAAGTCTTGAAAGGAGACAAAATTGAGTTTGTCCTTCAGTTCAAGTTCTTCATCTTTTGTGAATGGCAATCACTCTGAGTAATTAGTGGTGGTGACTTCCTTTTTCATAAGAGCTGCTGAAAGTACACAAATAAATTAAATGAATCACTGTAGGCCGCCCCGGTGGCGCAGTGGTCTAAGGCGTTGGCCTCTGATCATTCGTCCGTAAGGGGTCCGGGTTCGAATCCCGGTCAGGCATGGATGTTGTGTTTGTCTTACGGCACTGGCTCTCTTCCTTCCCTGGAACCAGTGACCCTAAATTAGAGACGGGCGACTGCTTATAGCCCATTGAGTTGCTCACAGTGGTCGTTAAACCTCCAATCAAAAAAAAAAAAAAAAAAAAAAGAATCACTGTAGATTACAAAACGAAGTGCCAGACATTATGTTTGTACAAATGATGATAGTGTTGTCATTTTTTTTGTAAGTGCAACATTTGTGGTTTAATGTTTGAGAATGACATCTTTCCTATCAGGAATAAGAAAAGTGGTGATGAAATATATAAAAGTCGTACATTATTTATTTTCTGATAGCGATTTCTAGACTTGCAGGATGTTTGAATAAAGGATAGTTTATTGAAATTTTTAAAGGTTGTGAATGTCATATTTTTCTTTCTTTTAATATTATCTTCAGTAGAATCATAATTTATCACTATGGGTTTCATTTCATTTATGTGTGTTTTCCTAACAGTTTAGTGAAAGGTTTTACACAAAATTCAGCATGTTTTTTAGATATGAAAATGACAATTTATAGCCCTATATCAATATTTCTCCAGAAATCATTTGCTCTTGTCATTTGTGATGGTTTGAAGGAATATAAGTAGTGATTAAGTTTGGCAGTATTATTAGTACATAAGGGAAAATCATTGCTGACTCTAGTCAAAGATCTATCTACCTTGGGCTCATTATGGGTTTTATGGTTTATGAAATAAATTTGTCACTAAAAATCTTTATTGACATTCATTTTTGTCTTTTTCAACTAAAGTTTTGGGAAGGGAATATTTTGGTTGTTGCCAGAGGTGTGCGTGCATGTGCGCTCATGTTCCTGCTGATGGTTGGCAGTACCAGAACCAACATGTTTTGTCAGATCAAAAACTGATTTTCCTGATTATCGGGATGATTTGAGCGGAGTTTGAATTACAGTTACTGCAGGTGGGGGAAAGATGAATTTCTAGGCTTTCACATTAACAAAATAATGACTTGAGAATGAAGCAATTCAATTTGATTCTTTCCAACAGTGTTTAGCTGACATATTTTCTAGCATTAGGAAAGCCAAAGCCAGTGGTAAAGTTCCAGATTTTAAACTCAGGTTCTAGCAACCATCTTCAGTAACACAAGGACACAGGATTCACCAATAATCAAAAAGTTGCTTTTTCAGAACTTTGACAACACAGTTTGAAATTGGGCCTCCACATTTTTAATTTTATGTAACTAAAGCATGAATTTCTTGTTTTACTGATTTGCATCTGGTTGCTATTATAGCATTGCTTGGCATTTCTCTCAATTTTTGTCTTTAATATAAAAAAAAAAAAAAAGAAAGAAAGAATGATAACAAAATTTTTGGGAGCCATACTTTACCTGCATCCTGTCAAGTATAATGTTTATACTTTTGAGCACCAGTTTGATGTTCAGAGTTGTGTACCTTGGATTTCATCCATTGATGGCTGAGTTCTGAGCATTAAGAGGAACTGATTGCTCAAGTTCATGGTTATCTGATAAGGTATTACTTCCTTCTTTTCTTTTTTTTTTTTTTTTTTTTTTTTTTTGTAGATTTGGAAATTAGTGTAAAACATAGGACATATAACTCAGCAAGTCTGGTACTGGGAGTGGAGATAATGTAAACTGCAATCATACAGTTGTCCAGTTGCACGCATTAAAAATAGGATTTTGAATTAAAATCCGACGAGAAAATATAGTCTAACCAAGAAAGTTTGCTTTGTTGAAACTGTCCAAGATGAAGAGAAAGAATCTGTAAAGGAAAACTAGTGATGTATTTTCTGTGTTCTCTTATTTACTGATGTTGCAGCTACAGAAATGTTGAATATTGCTTCTAAAAAATGTGCAGTGGTCTTTTTCAGACCTAGTATAAAAGAAATTGTGGCTGGATTTTCCCAAAACTCATTAAATGTAAGTTAGAGTTTGGTATCTGTGTGCAAGTACTACATGTTTAGCTCATGCTGTTCTACTGTGGGTGGACTCGGGTGGGATCTCTCCAGAATAAAACAAATTAATGACAATGTTGTTTATTTTATTATGGTGTTTGTTTGTGTTTCTGCAGCAGGATCCCCCAGAATATGTATACAAAACATAATAAAACAAGTAGTATATTGAGCTTTTGTCAGGTGTGTATAATTCATATTTTCATTCCCCTGGCCTAAAATTTTTCCCCTTCCCAATTACTTTAGGCAGCTGAATATTGCATAAATGTTTTGTTTTGTTTTCATGATAAAAAATTTGATTTTGTTGTTTTTGTTTTATCTCTCTTAAGGTTAAAATCAGTAGAGCTGACACTGACCCACTTGGATGATGCTGCCCAGGTTGTCTCAAGTGTTGAACTCCAGCTGGCTTCTTATGATGACATGCCTTCAGATGTCGAAAGTGCTGTTAAAGTTGAAGAAAGTTTGCTGGTAGGTTCTGATACATAACTTTTTTTTTTTTTTTTTTTTTTTTTTGCTGTGTCTCATAATTCGTTAAATGTCTGCTTAGCTGTTGTTTGTAAAATGATCTGGCTGTTACTTGAATTTTATTTTCTTCCTTAAGGATATTTACCTTACACTTACACTCTCATTAAATCAGTAGGAATGAATTGGATAAAGGTTCCCATGTGTTTTTATTTTTGTACATGTGGTGCAAAGATTTCTTGAACCTCTGAAAAGTATGCAAATTGTCTTATGAATTTTTTCTGTCAGTGCAGTTTGAGATATACAAATGTGTTATTTGTAATTAGTGAAATACATGAATGTGTTATTTGTAATTACCTGTGTTAAGACTACTTTTAAAGAAGTGATTTAAACTGTTAGCTTATCTGAGTCTCTTCTTCATGTGATGTCTTTTGATCTTCGTGTGATGTCTCAAAAAGCACACTAAAATTGCCCATGTTGTTATGTTTTTGTACTTAATGCTGATGACCTGGATTTGAGTGTCAGAATGCCACTCCAGTGTCATCTACCTGCAAAACAATGGGTCATATCTTGTGATCAGGAATATCACATATCACTTCATTATTCCCGTGGCTTGAATATGGAAAAGTGCAAGTACATATACTCCAAGTCAATCTAACAATGTACCATTGTTAAAAAAGTAGCAGAGCCTGATTAGTGTCTCTGTGGAACAGAGCATTGATATCAATTCGTGCTTTACTCCCACACTGACTCCTCCACCTCATTTACAGCTTTATGACCTAACCGAAGCTCACCCCTACCCTCTCCCTGCCCCATGGTTGTCTAAGTACAAACCCCTGTGTTTCCTTGCTTGTAAATTTGTCCTCTGTCTTGCAAATGTTGGGAGGTCTTCTTTCATTTCTGCACCACTGCCCATTTACGAGTTTCATACATTCCCCAACTGGCTGCAGGATTTCATGTACTGAGAGACAGGAGCTGTTCAAGACATATGTAGGAAATAAATTAAAGTAGTGAGTTTGCACAAGTCAGAACTCATTGTAGAATGAATATCCATGCAACAACCGTGGTTAGTAGAGCTCTCAATGGGGCTGCTAAAGCTGTTGAGAAAAAACATTAAGTGTCGTTTTAAGGAGACATGAACAATAAGGAAACCAGTGCACATTTATTCAACGAAATATTGGCTGTTAGCATCAATGACCTTTTGCCATTTTTCAGGCAACAAATGAATGCCCTTGTGAAAGAACTGTGGTTTTGAGCTGAAGAACGCAGTGGCAAAATTTTCCACCTCTGGAACTGTGGTGAACCGCTGTTGGGCTAGAGAATGTTGCATAGAGCAAAACAGATGAAGGGTGCAATGTTCGGGGAGTAAGCTAGGTGCAGTAAAACCTCCCAGTGTAACTGTTCAAAAGTTGATTTCAGGGTGGCACCAACATGTAGTCTGGCATTATCATGTAACAGGATGACTGGGTGGCATCCTTTGCCTGTCCATGGACATTTTTGCTCGATTGCGGTGTTCAGTTTCATCAACTGATCGCTGTATCGTTGTGCAGTTATTGTTTTGCCCGGTTTCAACAGTTCATAGTACAGCACTCCATGCAGATTCCACCACCCACACAACAGCCCCTTTTCCCCATGGATATACTGCTTTGCAGTGGATGTTGATGGCTGGCCTTGGTCGACCCAGAATCGCTTGTGTGCAGGGATGTTGCAATAGACCCATTTTTCATTCCCGGTGACAACCTTCCACAAGAAATTCTTCCTTTGAACTTCTTCAGCAATGACATGCAGATGCCCAATCGTTGACTAATATTACACTCACTTACCAATCTTCTGGATCTTTCCCAACGCCTGTAGACGTGTACCATCATCGATTGAGACACTTTCAAACATTTTGCCAGTTGCGTGGTCAATCGTGTAGCATCCACTTGCAACAGCGATTCCAGCTCCTTGTCAGTGAGTTCCTGCAGTCTACCTGCACTTGGTTTGTCTTCCAAGCTTAGATCACCTTTCTTAAACCTGGCACATTCCTGACACGTCCGCTTACCCATAACCATTTTGCCATATGCCTGACATATTGAACCATATGCTTCACTCACAAGTTTCCCTAAATTAAACATGAATAACAAACAGTACTGCAAATTAACTTTATCGACCACCAGGCTTGGCTTCATGTACAAACTGACAGCACGGGTCACCGGCTGGTTAGACCCCTATGGGGCCTGCTAGTGGAGGTGACAGAAACTTTTGTATACCCTTAATAGTTAGTCTGCTTTATCATGAAATACAAATATACTAGAAATCTTTAAAGTGTCACTGTAAGAACCCAAATTCAAAAATGCTTTGCCCTCCTCCGAAGTTTTTTTTTTTTTTTTTTTTTGCCCCCCACGATTATGCCAGTTTACATGCATTTTGTTTGATTGTTGATGTATTATAAAGAATCAAAAGGTTGTTTACATGCATTTTGTTTTTGTTTAACTGTTGATATATTATAGAGAGTCAAATGGTTCGATGTTTCTTTCCTGCTACACAGTTTTCAAGTTTCAGGGTGTCTAGAAGGAGATATTCGTGGAATGCATTTCATGTCAGACGATACCACCGTATTGGGCAGTCCCAAATCAAATGTTCTTATTGTGTAATGTCAATTACATTGCTTAACAACTTGTGTAAAAGGATGCACACACAATTTTTTTATACTTTTTGTTGTTTAAATGATTTGAGTTGGTTCAAAATTATGTTGTAATTCATTGCTATTATTACATTTTTGTCTCTCATTCTGTAGTCTCTAAAACGTGAAATGCAGCACCAAGAGGTTGTATTTGAACAAGTTACTCAGGATGTTTCCAGTGTTAGCCATTTTGTTGGCTTGAGTCGTCCTAACCAGGTAGTGCACACGGATGTCACCAAATTAGAAGAAGACGTAAGGAAAGTGCGGAGACGCTGGGATCAGGCATCTGTACAAGTACAGGAAAGGTATTTATTTATTCATGTGCTCATTGTGCAAATTCTGTTATTTTTGAAACTATATACACTGTATCTGGTATGTTTTTTGAGACGTTACTGTTTTATTTTATAGAACTGTAATTGGGAAAAGTAAGTCAGTGAATAAAAATGGTGCATTCTGTATAAAACAGGCATTTCTAATTGTAAAAGACTCAAATTCATGCTTATAGTGTTACACAAACTCATACAGGCTGATTTTGATCTTTTAGTGGTATTTAAGCTTCGGTTCAAATTTAAAAGACAAGTTTCATTAAGAGGATGAATTTTGAAAAACCTTCTGGTTTACATGAAGAAAGATGCGTTTCAGTTGCAAGATTTAGAAGGGTTTGCACGGCCCTTGGAATCCTGGAAAAGTCCTGGAATTTGATTTACCTTTCTTCCAGGCCTGGAAAGTTTTCGAATTTTCATATGTTTGTGAAAGATCCTGGAATAGTCCTGGAATTTTTCTTGCCATGAAAAATAAATAAATAAAAGGTCGAAATGTTTGGATTGATTGCATCACTTTGTTCTACCTCCATACGATGCCTGCTCGCAGTTACATCACTTCATTCCATCGCGTGTGGAAATGTGATGTCATTTCTTTCACCCCCTGTGATGCTACAATGCAAGATATTTGAATGCCATATTTCCAGTGACTTTGGTTTATTGTGTAGCAGTTGTGTTCAGTTAGGATCACAACAGCTTGTGGAAACTTTACGAGTTCGGGATGGCCCTTCCTTGTAGCATGCACTTTCCTCACTGAAGGAGATATATATCTGGCTTCCCTGCCACCAGTGTGCATGGAATGGATTACTATGGAATAGGAAATCTTCACTGTCCCAGATGTACAAAGTTTGCATGCAATTCAAACAGTATAAATAAGGAAAAAACCAAAGTTATGTTTTTTTTTTTTTTATTGGAGGTTTAACGACCACCGTGAGCAACTCAATGGACTATAAGCAGTCGCCCGTCCCTAATTTAGGGTCACTGGTTCCAGGGAAGGGAGAGAGCCAGTGCTGTAAGACAAACACGACATCCATGCCTGACCGGGATTCGAACCCGGACCCCTTACGCACGAATGATCATAGGCCAGCGCCTTCGACCACTGCGCCACCGGGGCGGCGTTATGGTTTTTGAAAGAGGAATTGGTAGCACTGAATGTAATGTAAGTCTGAATGGCACAGTGATTGACCAGGTGAGTGAGTTTGTGTATTTAGGAAGCATGTTTGACAGAGAGAACAAATTGGATGGTGAAATTAGTAGCGAGTGAATTCTTCATTGAAAGTAATGGCTGCTCTGGGAGGTTTTCACAGGAATGATGGGTTCTCAAGAGAGTCCCGCATGGCTGTGTGTGAGAGTGTAATTGTTCCTGCTCTGATGTATGGCAGTGAAACCTGGGTACTACAGAACAAACATAGGGGTCGTTTGTGTGCTGGAGAAATTGATTACTTATGGGGGGTTTGTGGTAAGACACATTCTGATTGGGTGAGGAATGAAGATGTGTTGCAGTTGTGTAATGTGAAGCAAAATATTGTTAGCAAGGTGGAGACTAATATTCTTCGGTGGTTTGGCCATGTTGAAAGAAATGATATGCTTACTAAGAAATTTTTTTAGGTCAAGTGGCATTAAGGAAAGGCAGAGGAAGTCCAAGAAGGATCAGATTCAGGAGTGTCTGCATGAGAAAAAGATTATGATTATGAAGTATAGAAGGTCTTGTGTATGCCGTGTGATGGATGTCTGTGAAGCCTGTGTTGTGTGTCAAGATTGCTGTGAATGGAGAAGTTTGATACGGCAACAGTAAGTAAAAATTATCTGGTAGTTTTTTTTTTTTTGTTTAGCTAACCTCTGAATTTCAGAGAACAGCTTAGTGATATGTATGTAAGTATGTGTGGGAATCTTCAGTGCCACAGCAAAATTATTTTTTAATAATATTATTATGCTAAGTTCCAGATTGCTTCATATAAGTTTTATATGGAGAAATTTTGCCACTTCATTGAAGATGTAACACATACTGAAGAGCACTGTAACAGCAGAACCAATAGGATTTCAAAAGAATTCTAAATGAATAGTAAATTTCATCTCTATTTGCAAAATATAAAACAAATCACTCTAATATACTAGCTAAAATTTAAGCTGCTGGAATTTTTTGATGAACTCCTGGAGAAGTCCTGGAATTCATTTTCTGTAAATGTGTACAAGCCCTGGATTTAATGGCAATGAAAATGTTCAGTATTTCACAATGTTGTAGTGCAGGTACTCAAGAACAAAAGGAGCAAAATGTGTAACAGCCTATGCCATTGGATACAGCTTTAAACATGAGAACTGTACTGTAAATGGAATAATATGTGTAAAAATGGCTCAACCTGAAAGGTTTTCTGGACTGAATTAAAACAGAAAACTCGCTTGAGTTGTGCCCACTTTCATAATAATTGTCCTGTGAAAAAAATTTTAAATCTAGAACTTCTGAGATTTCAGTCATTTGTAAATACCTTTTATGTGTGACTTTGATAAGCAGTGACAGATATTTAATATTTAGTTAACTATAAGATTTCTGATGAAAATTTTGTCAAGCTTGTAAATTATTATAGAATGACTAGGAATGAACCTTAAAACCTGTTTAGTTGTTCATGAATAGCTGGAGGAGACATAATTGAGGAGCAGTTTTTTGCTTTGAGTTATATAGCTTTTTTCAGTCATACAGTACTTATCTGTTCCGAGTTTTGTTGAGCATTTTTAGCTACTGATTGTTAACAAAAACAAGGTTCTGTCATACATGGGATGCATGCAGACAGAATGTCATTTCTGTTTTCAAAATCAGCAATTTAAGTTCCATAAAATATGTTATTTATCTATAAGGGGCATTGAATCTCATGTACTGGTAGTAAACCCAGATGAATTACTGTTTTATAAGAGGAAGTAGAAAAATGCATGCATGATTTTTTCTGTTATAAATATGTTATAACTGATTTTGTGTATGGCATTCAGGGACTATAAAGTCTTTTTAACTACAACATTGTGATAATTTAAAACTTCTAAGGCTTGGTTTTGAATTATTTATTCCTGAAATTAAGTTGGTTGCATGTTGAATTTCTGTATGCATCCTTTAATTATCAGATGTGCATGTACATTAGATATTAATTTGTATTAAATTAATAAATGTGTTGTGGTTTGTAAGATTTGCAATAAATACAAAATTTTCTTCAGGATGAGAGCTGTTGGAGCTTCAATGGAGTTGTTGCAAAGCTACAAAGGGAAAGCTGAGGAACAGAAAGTCTGGGTGAATCAGATGAGTGTCAAAGTTGAAAGTGTGAAAGCAGTGAGCAGGATGGATTCTCATGAAATGCATAGGGAAGTGGAATCAACTATGGTAAGAAATTAATCTCTGTGCAATCACATTTCCCACTCTTACCCCCTCCTGAGTTTTTTTTATTATTCCCTTTGTTTTCAGGCATGACCATGATAAATGCATATGCATTTAGGAAACCAGAAATACTGTAAAGCAATTCCATGTGTTTTTTATAGTACAGTAAAACTTCCCTTAATGTGGACACCCCTCAGATATGGACTCCTCCCATTATGGCCACTATCAGTGATGGAAAGTTTGCGCCGAACTGCGCCAATTTCATTACTTTGTGCCAAACTGCTACAAATTACGAAAAAAATTAATATTTGTGCCCAACTGCGCCGAAACGACTTTCCACAAAAAAAAATTGGCGAGCGAAAAAAATGTTTGCCCGGAAAAAAATGCCGTTTTAAACGTCGAATCGAATGATGCTTTTTTAAGGTCTACGCGTAATTTGGTGAGAACGATGCTTAATCAAAACGTGTACTGTAACGCCAATCCCAAAATCTCGGAATGTTTTTCACCTACCTTCTAATTCGTTGTTTTTTCAGCAAAAATGACGAAAAAACAACGATTTTCGCGATGTAGGAAATTAAATTGTTTTTTGCTTATGGAGGAGGAGTTTTGTTGTAGTCACGTGGTATGTAGAGAAACAATGCTGTACGTTATGAAATTCCGATGAAGATTGTTTACTGATAGTTTGGTGGTCTTTTGGAGTGCTGTGCACTTGAGATTGTTTATATGTCATTCCCTGCTCTTTGGGATAGCGCAGTTATTTCATTCCGGGCGAGGTACGCGATTACGTAAATACAACGTAAGGTCAGTCATTAGCTATTTCGTTGACTCCGTGAATGACTGAAAATTGCTCTCCCGTGGCAGGATACAATGTTTCTAAAGGATTCATAGGTATTCAGAGATGCCAACTTTTGCAGATTTTTACACCATCTTACGGTTTTACAGAAGTCACCAAAAAAAAAAAAAAAAAAAACTACGGAAAAGCCCTCGCAAGATCCCTGCACGCAAATTCTATTTTTTTACCGTCTTCTGGTCGAAAAAACGCACTTTACAGATAGTCTCTGATGCGCCTTCGATGTTCTGACTTTCCCCGCCAACGGAGGCACAGTTTGTCACGTGATTTTCCATACAGCCATTTGGGAGTACCGTGCGCAAAAGTCGAGGGGAAACTCAACTCAGCGCCATTTGCCAACTCTTTACATTGATTGCATGTGGCTTGTGAAAATTTCGGTGCAAACGTTTTAACCCTTTCCACTCGACTGTCAGGCGACACCTGACATTACGAAATCACCTAATAGCTCACCTGCCACTCCGATGATGCCTCTATAGTGCGCATGTCGGTGGTCGCGAGACATTTCTTTTTCACCGGATAAAGAAAAAGAAACGTCATCTACGTATTGGGTGTTAGGCCATGCCGATGACGCCTTTATAGCTCGTATGTCGGCGCTCGCGAGGAATTTCGTTTTCACCGAATAGCTCGTGTGTCGGGTGTTATCCGCGACGCCTATGACGCCTCTATAGCTCGGATGTCGGCACTCGCGAGGAATTTCTTTTTCGCCGAATAGGTCGGGTGTCATCTGCCATGTCTATGACGCCTCTATAGCTTGTATGTCGGAGCTTGCGAGACATTTCTTTTTCGCCGAATATAGCTTGCGTGTCGGGTGTCATCCGCCACGCTCATTATGCCTCTATAGCTTGTGGGTCGGGGCTTGCGAGATATTTCTTTTTCTCCGAATATTGCACGTGTCTGGTGGCACCCTCCACGCCGATGACGGCTCTATAGCTCGCATGTCGGTGCTCGCGAGACATTTCTTTTTCGGCGAATAGGTCGGGCGTCACTCACCACGCCGATGACGCTGTTATAGCTCGCATGTTGGGGCTCGCGAGACGTTTTTTTCACCGGAAAAAGAAACATCATCTGCGTGCCGGGTGTCACCCGCCCTGCCGATGATGCCTCTATGGCTAGCATGTCGGCGCTCGCGAATAATTTTATTTTCACCAAATAGCGCGCGTGTTGGGTGTTATCCGCCACACCTATGACGCCTCTATAGCTCGGATGTTGGCGCTCGCGAGGAATTTCTTTTTCGCTGAGTAGGTCTGGTGTCATCCGCCACGTCTATGACACCTCTATAGCTCGTATGTCAGGGCATGCGAGACATTTCTTTTTCACCGAATATCGCGCGTGTCGGGTGGCACCCTCCATGCCGACGACGCCTGTATAGCTTGCATGTCGACGCTCACGAGACATCTTTTTTACTGAATAGGTCGGATGTCAGCCGCCACGCTGATGATGCCTCTATAGCTCGTATGTCGGGGCCAGCAAGCTAAAGCTAAGCTGTCACTGCTAAGTTGTGGCCTCTACTGCAGAAAAGAAAAAAAAATGCGAGTTCTGTTTGAGTATAGGTGAAAAGTTATTTGAGTGGAAAGGGTTAATTTAGATTCAATATGAAACGAAACGTGACAGTGAAACAGCTATGACAACAAAAAGAACGAAGTCAGATAAAACTTATCGTCAAGTGTATCGCGGTATGTATAGTAAAGAATGGCTTTTTTATGAAGCATTTAAAGTTTTGCTTAATCACGTTTTATAAGCCTGTCGCAAGGCAGCTGCGATGATTGTAGGCATCATGCGGAGAGCAAGAAGCACAAAGATCATGTCAAAAGATTAAATGGAGATGTGAGTAAAATTAATGTA
The DNA here is from genome assembly GCA_039090855.1 of Macrothele yani. NCBI lineage: Eukaryota > Metazoa > Arthropoda > Arachnida > Araneae > Macrothelidae > Macrothele > Macrothele yani. The sequence goes on from CM076993.1 coordinate 96,095,532, forward strand.
ACCACAAAACTTCTGACAGCTTATAAAGAGTCCTGGAAAAAATATCAAGAGCAGATTAGTGCTGGAAAAATGCAGCAAAACAAGCAAAAAAGAGAAGAAATTGAATGTTCACAAGGTGATTTGAAATGGGAAGAAGCTGAACATTTGCAGCTGTTGGATTCCCTCATAAAATGTTAAACAATTCTGAGATGAACATTGAATGTGGCATAAAAAAAAAAAGACATGAGTGCAATAGAAAGTGGACATATACTATTAAAAGAAGCAAGACAAAACATTGCTAACTATCTTTAAAAATTAGAAAAGAATAGAAGTGAGCAATTAAATATTGAGAAAAGCAGCAAAAAATTAAACATTTTTTGTAAAATAAATGATTAATAATAAAATCCTGCAATGGGTACAAATTTTTTGATCTATTTGAAAACTAAAATGTTTGCATATGTGTGTGTGTATTTCAATGCAAGATGTTTTAAATTTGAGTAGGGTGCATCTATTTCCAAAACATTTTTGCTTAAGAGTTTGTTCTATCTACTAATATCTTACCTGCTCTAAAAAATGTTTTCTTACACCAAAAATGTATTTTATCTGCTCCAAAAATGCATTTTGCTGCTCCAAAAATGTATTTTACCTGCTCCAAAAATGTATTTTACCTGCTCTAAAAATATATTTTACCTGTTCCAAAAATATATTTTACCTGCTCCAAAAATGCATTTTGTTGCTCCAAAAATGCATTTCACCTGCTCCAAAAACACATTCTGCTGCTCCAAAAATGGTTTTGCAAATTTCCATCACTGCACTATGTACTGTCCCTATAGAATAGCAACAGTTATAATCAGAGATCGTGCTAGGATTTTTTCATAAGAGTAAAAATACTTTTTCACATTTTTTGAAGGAGTATTTTTCTTTCCAAAGGAATAATTTTAGAGAACGAACAATTATCACATTAACATTTTAGCTAAATAATATTTAATATAAAAACAACTAATTATATCTGTATATAAATATGTCAACATGAATTAGCATGTAATTGAATTTCTTTTATATAAAATAAGTAAATTGTAATTTATCAAAATCTTACCTACTTGTCTTGTTTTGTGCATGAGGCTGCAAAAAATTTTGTTTTGCTTTTGAAAGACTGTACCAAAACTTGTGTGTGTTGCTTCACAGATTCTACACACTCAAACTTCAAAAAGAGTTCTATTGTGGAGGAAGGGAATCTACAGTCTATCTCAATCACAAAAGATAAAATAAACCTTCATTGGACATTGTAATGTGCAAGTTTAGTATTACAAAGGTCAACTAATGTATTATTTTTGAACATGTTTTTCTTCAGCTCTGAAGAAAAAACATCTTCTTGAATACTATGTATGCAATGTTTATAGTTCACATAATTGAGACTTGGTTGATTCAACCATTCTTCTGATATGAGGAATGTCCAGTTTCTCTCTTTGAAACTATTTATAGAGGGAAAATAACATTTAACAATGATTCAGAACAGTGGAACATCGTAAAAAATTTTTTATGATTACAAAAAAAATCTTTGCTCCTTCCGACTTCTGTTTTCGAACATTTTTCCTCCGTTTTCAAGCTGAAACACAATCAGTTATCAAACAAAATTATATTTTACAATAAAAGTGAGCAGAGGAAATATTGCGATGGAAAAAAAAATTACATTGACAGATTAAATCTGCAGTTCATCTAACTTCCGTGTTCGAAAGTTTTGTAAGACAAAATTCTGTCCCCAGCCGAAAAACACCCTCCACCACCACCACGCACTCACACACACACCACCCCCAAAAAAATTATCTTCAGTTTTGATGACAACAAAGTCAGTTACTCTTTGAATCTGCAAAAGAAACTTGTGCCTAAAGTTTACAAGGAAATTTTTGCTGCGTCAAACTTCCGTTATTGGAAACTATTGTCTACACTTTCAAGCTGAAATGCAAACATTTATGTAATAAATTGATATTTAATAACAATACTGGTCAGAGGAAATTTCGCGAGAAAAAGAAATCACTATCTCTGGAAAAAATTTCACTGCGTTTAGCTTTCGTTTTCGGAAGTTCTGAAAAACGAAATACCGTTCCCCAAGCGGAAAACAAGCCTCCCCCCACTAATCCTCCAAAAATAAAACATTTTCTTCAGTTGGTTTTTTTCCATTGCTCTCAAGTATAACCGAAATGTGGAATTCCGCGAATCCGAAGAACAATCTCATGCCCGATTCGTAACAGTCTGCAATATGCAAAATTCTCTTACGGCTATGCAATGTGCTCATACAGCTATGCATGGAAGCCGATTCACGGGTCAATAAACTGATTATGTGCAATTGCAATTTTCGGAACTCTGAACGGTCCCTTTCTAAATCACATATTTTTACAAAGAATAGGTTTTTAATGGGCGACTTTTGTGAGCGATCCAAAAACGGACCCAAGATTTTATATTTATATATATATTTCCTTAAAATTTCATAAGGCGGAAGACTCCCGCTTAACAGCTTTGTTTCGGTGGGAATCACACCATCCCGCCCTGAAATGGCAATTAAATGAAGTTCAAAAGATGTTGCTTTTCACTTTCTAAACACCAAGGCTTAACTGAACCATTACACTAGTGCAACTTCATCCAGTTCAGCCTTGACTAGCGTCTCAATGCCGATGCAGCTGAATCCTTCTTCCCTGTAATGTGCATGCCTATCAGTTGAGCTGCTCTTAAGTCCCACTCTGCCCTGAAGGTTCTTCCAAATGATTGCCAAAAGCCAATCCCTAGCTGACTAGCTCGGTAATGGGAACCAAATCATGATTTTTTCATAAACTGTGACATAAAATTTAACATATAATTTCTTGATAAAAAAAATGGTCATTTTTATGACAAAATCCCGGTGTAATCACTGATAATAAATGGAAATTTCATGTGGAAAAACAATGCGTAAAAATACGCATTTCTGAAATTTAAAGCGTATTTGGCATTTTTAAGGCATGAAATAGGCATGTAGAGGCGTTATCGTGATCTCTGGTTATAATAGATATTCCCCTTCTCTTTTGCTGACTCTTTCAGGCATGGATATTGATCAGGACATCCCAAATGCTTGTTTAAAACCTCCCAGTTATGGCCATGTAATAGTAGTACATTTGACTTCACCTGTTCATCAGTAAAATTTTGTAAGTGACAGTTCCAGGGCCTTCTCATCTAACTGACAAATTATTCCCTCCCAGTATGGAATGAACTGTCTCAAACCTTTGGCCTTGACTCCCACACAACATCACTAGTATTTTGCACTTGCCTCTCTTGCTGATATTTCTCTTTTGTTGAATTATTTATGTGTTTGCAGTTTTGTTCTGCTTGGCATAACAGTGGTAAAGATGTGATCCTGATAGCTTAGTTGCAAATTCACATTGATTATGAAATTGTAACAGCAAAAATTTCTAAATAGACAGGCATAATATATTTGTTCATGTCTTCTGAATAAGTACACATACAGTGATGATTTCATGTTTCCCAAGTAGGTATTCTATTTTTTTTTTTTTTTTTGGTATATAGCATTTTGTATGTGTTAGGATCCGAAAAATGACGAGAGTGGAAGACATCATGATCAGAGTTAAATCCCTGAAATGGCAATGGGCTGGACATACTGCCAGAAGGACAGACCATAGATGGACAGCCGAAATTTTAGATTGGATTCCAAGGGACAGGAAAAGACCCAGAAAAAGACCACATGGGAGATGGGTGGATGAAATTCGTAAATATGCGGGAGTGACATGGAGGAGACTGGCACAAGACAGACCGTTGTGGAGGAAACTTGGGGAGACCTTCGTCCAGCAGTGGATTGATAATGGTTGACAATGATGATGATGATGTGTTAGCTTACATACAAAAGCTTCATTAATGTTGCAATAATATACACTACACGAGGTTTTGAAGTATTTGCATACTTCCATTATTCTGTTCTTCACGTAATTTCTGCTTTGATGGAGAATAAACGACCAGATAGATGAGTATTACTTGGTAATATTTTATCTCCTGAATTTCAGTAGCTATTTAATGCAAGATTAAGCTTACCAGGCATGTTCCTGATCTATGAGCTCCAATGATCTCTTCGTCTGTATATGTCTGTACAATACATGCCTAAAAACTTTGTGAAAATTCAAATTCACAGAATTTTTTTCAGTTTAAATAGCACATTGGTGCTATTCAAACTGCAGTGCTTATATAATAGAGTAGCTTATTTAAGCTACCCTTTCATATAATCATTAGTATTTACTCAATATGTATTACATATTGTCACCTAGAAGAAACACAAAGCTTACATAAAAAAGGTTAATTGAGGTTATGATAATGTACAATATATACCTAACAACATTGCAGAAATGGAAACTCACTGAATTGTTTTTAAATTTGAATTGCATATTGTTATTTAATTCCTATCAAGCTACTTGTCAAATAAGCCATAGTGCTTATTCAGTATGTATCACGTACTACGAGTAATGTGAAACTCTTGTAAAGACACCTTTATTTTGCAGAGAAATATAAAAGTCCTTATTGTGTTCCTGCATCAGAGGTTTTACTGTAATCAGCTTCTGAGAAATACAAAATAAATAAATATTGTTATTTGATCTTATTCATTATTTAACTTGGCAAAGAGTACATTCTAAATTTAAACATTACCTAATAATCCATGTGGGCTGCCTAGAAATTTGTAAATAGAAGTGCAAGAAAGCATTCTTCAGATGCTAAAAGGTGAATGTCAGTCAGTTCTAACACATCTCGGTTTAAGAAATCTTCATTGATGATAAAGGGAGTATGCTGACTCAAAGCATGTCAGTTCTTGCAGACAAATTCTTTGTTGTAAGAGGAATTCAGCAGTAGTCTGTCACGTACCAAACAATTTTTCATTTTCATGTGACTTCTAGTTTGAAAACCACTCACTTTATGTTCAGTTCGTATGTAGACTCAGCGGTGTTGTTCTCATTAAAGAGAGAGAGAAATGCAATTCCATGAAAGGGCATTTTGCAAGGTCAATGCCCTACTTTTTTAACTGACTTGTTGAGAATGAGTTCCAAAATTTATTTAAAGAAAATGGTAAATCTAATTGACATGGAGCTGCTTTGGTACAAATGTGTATGTGTGCGTGTGCTTTTTCCAAATTCTTTAAAGTTGCCATTTTTAAATTGATTGGCATTGTAAAGGTACCACAGAATGGTACTCAATTCCCCCTAGGTGAACAGACACCTAGCTAGTTGCCTCCCTTTTATCAGCAGTTTTAAACAAATTACCTGTATTAGTTTAGTGGACAGGTTCTTTTGTTGTAGTTGTCCCTCTCACTTCTCTTATGTAGAGAAACAGTTAGTAATTGTCACTAATCATTTCATGTCTTTCAGAACTGTTGAAGACGTGACTTCTAAGCTGCTATGACAGTAGGAATAACTAGGGACATCTAGAGAATGGTTACAACTTTAAAAATATATTTGTTAAAGGTTAATAGGGAGTTCAACATACTTTTCACAGGAGAGGGCTTAGGATAAGTTCAGTTTCATTGCAGAGCCATTAGGGCAGGATTTTTATTTTTTATTTTGAAATTACATCACTGTAAGGCACACAATTTTAACATGACAGGTCAGGGTGGACTTTCCTGTGGAAAAAATGTGTAGGATGAACTCTGTCTAAAACCACATTATAATGATGTTATAAGTTTTGGTTTTACTAAACTTTTTATAGTTACAATTTGTCTGTCATTTTAGCTAATGAATAGCAATGACGTTGTACTATTTTCTTGAAATTGTTAATATAAGCTATTTCAATTTTCTTTAGAATTTATATACAACCTTGGGACAGAGAAAAGCTGCAATTGAAGAAGTCAATGTAGATGGCGGACGCTTTGTTCGAGAAGCAAAGGTAAGTTGCCTAACATTCATAACCAAATAAAAGAAGAACTATGTGCAATTAACAGTAACAGAGTTGGGTTTCACATAGTCTAAAAAGAAGAAGCTTTTTTAATATTTGACTATTAATGGTTTTAAAAGTATTTAATGCTGAAATGCAAAGGTATATTAATTATTACTAGCATTACTAAATAATAATGACTAAACAAACTTACTAAAACCAAAAGTTTTGGCAGTTTAGTTATAATCCATACTAAATTGCCAAATAGAAAAGAAAGTGAAAGTAAATAAAATTAAAAGAACTTGGGTTGGAAGGGAAATGAAAGAAGGGGAGAAAAAGAAATATTTTTAATTTTCAGTTACTAAAAAAGAAGAATGATTATCCAAGTAAACAAAGGCATATGATACAGTGGGAGTTTTGTATTTTTTCCTGTTACTAAAGATGTTCCCTTTTTTATGTTTTATGATATAACTTACATTAATGCTTTCGTCCTCTTTAATATGTGTGATTTTTAACTTTCATAACTACTTGTACTTCCAGACTGTTCCTTTTCTGTTTTCACTTGAACCAGAGTTAGCATGCATTTCTGAACTTGTTTGATAGATTCTGCAGTAAATAGGTTAGAGAGAAAGTGAAAGCTTTTGAGCAAAATCATGTGTTAGAAATAGATCAGTTCATAAGCATGTTTTGTAAGTATAGAAAGTAGATAGATTTTAACAGAAATAAATAATAATAATAATAATAATAATAATAATAATGATAATAATAATAAAACACTGTATGAAGTGAAATTAAGTTTTCTTAATATCCTATTTGATCTTTTAAAAGTGTATAGTACTTTTGTATGAAATTTGAGAAGTAAAGGATAATTAAATATAGCTTCATTTAATACAAAGGGGGTATAAATTAATTACAAGTCTAAAAATAACTTGCATTACTTTGGTAATTCATTACACAAATATTGAAAAGTGTGGCTCTTGTAAACTTGTTGCAGCATGCACAGACATATAAGTTGACAGCTGATGATGGTATTCTTTTGAAACAGACTGCTGTACTGAAAACTTGTTCGTATGGTAAAATATGAAGTTTGATATTCAGAATATTGACTGTAAAAATATGTAATGTAATCACTCAGAAATTTTCTCCTTTTGCACATTTAGGAAGATAGGTACCTTGTACTGTCTTGTGCAATGTAGCCATGTGTAGATGTTTGTAAGCATGTAAACATTTTTAGAATCCTGTTTCCGGTGCTGATAGACATAATTTTACTTCAACAATAAAATCAGTAGGTTCCATTTTTTGTTAAATGGTGTGACTTCTTGTAGTTACAAATATTTTTTTATTTTTTATTTTGGTTAGATGCTTGTAATTTTAGAAATAAGTATTTCTTAAAATGATATTATAAATTGAATTTTAATTTAATTTTTAGAAATTTTTAATTATTTTAGTATTTGTTGAAAGTTAAATAATAGCTATTTAATGAAAGCACAGTTGCTCATCAAAACAGCTAACATTCCCAATTCCATGTAGATGTATGATTGTCGTTCCCACTAAAACATTCCCATGTGCTAATAAGGACTGGGTTTTCATTTTGAAACCAATGTACCGTGGAACTGGGACTGAAATGCACGATTGCATCATGTTTTGGGAATGACTGGTTCAGTGGTTGTACAGAAGGTTGCAACTTCACAACTTTACTTATGATACCCAGTGCATTTTGTCTGATTTTTGTCACGTGTGTAAAAGTCTTTGTGGGATCTTTGATCTTGTACTTACAAACCCCCACAAACTAACTGACCTCAATCTGAAAACCTGCACTTTGTTCTTTGCCAAGTAATACTAAGGACTAGATGTCATATCTACTAATTTAAAGTTTAGACCATCTAAGAAAAATGGGCACACACCATCTCTATAATGTTATTTCAAGGTTAAGTGTTATATCCCCTAACAGCCTTGAGACATAGACATAATTGAAGGTATTTGAATTCAAAATGTGAGGGAGTGGGTTGCAAAGAAATATGCAGAGTCTGTTACAGTGAGTATTTTTAAGGCCAATTAGCTCTTTTTTTTTTTTTTTTCTGTATTTTACTTTCAACTCTATTTAAAGGTGAAGAAGATACTTTTTTTCTTTTAGTTTTGAAATCATGTAAATGTGCTACTGTCTGTTGAAGTTGCAATACTAAGAAAAATGACTCAGATCAGTGATATATCACTTATATGAAGGGGTAGGCCATAGTAGAGGGACAAATGCAAATTAAGCTGCATCACATATGCAAATTCCATGTGTGTGTCACCCCCTCTCAACTGATCTAGTGTAAGTACAGAACCAGGTCACAGAGAAAATCTTTCCATAATTGTATCACACAAATACGGGCAGTGTGCCATTCTAGCGAGTAACCATGCCACACCACAGCAGAAGGAATCGGCATGTATAGCTGTCAGATTTTGAGTGAGGCAGAATTGTAGGACTACAGGAAGCTGGATTGTCTTTTCATGGTATTCCTACTCTCGTTTTAAGAAATGCAAGCACACTGATGTGAATATGGTCGTATTGGGAAGAGAAGGGTAGAATGTATCAACGTGAGGTCTGGTGCACAATGTCTCGTGAATGAACAGGACGACTAGCATCTGTACCATATGGCATTAGCTGACTACAGAGCCACATCCCAATTGTTGGCGCAATACTGGGGGCCTGCCACGTGTCAGGAGATGTCTGCAACGTCTGTTGAATGCCATTTGCTGCAGAGAGGAATCTCAACTCACTATCAGTTGCTGGGACTTCCATTTGCCCTATACCACAAACATCAGGTTGCATAATGGTGCCAAGAACAGACACAGTAGTGTGATGAATGGCATTGAATAGTGTTTACAGACAAGTTGCAGTTTATCCTGCTGCACCATGATGGAATCACCCTTGTACAAAAGTGTTCTGTCTAGCAGCTTCTGAATGCAGGCATTTCTGAGCATCACATGGCCCAAACACGGAGCATTATGGTGTATGTTGCCGTTGGGTTTCCTTCATGTTCCTCCCTCATATACAGGGCTGATTCGGAATAACTGTTCAATAATTTGCAGGGAGGTCAGGAACACAAAACCAAACAATAATAACATAGGCACATGGGGTCGCAAATGCAAAACAGAGGGGCTACACGGTCACAAAGACAGAGACAGTTATCACAACGTTGGATGAGAAAAATGATTTAATTCTAAGGCTACAAAAAATAAGACATGATTTTTACAGACTTTTGGACAGCAATTAACATTTCACAGTACCTTTACAGGAAGTGTTCGAAGTTGCGGCCTTTGCCTAGTAACACACGCTTCACGGCAACGGCGCATCGACCGGCAGACGTGGGCAAACATGACTGGTGTATTAAAACAGAGTTACAGGAGGGCGCTGTGTGTCGGCCGGTGCTTTGGGCAGGAGGAATCAGCGGAGGTTATCAGTTTTGTCAGGATTGTTTAAAAAGATGTATCACTACACGAAAAGTGAGATAGCGGATATGCATCTCATGTATGGTGCAGCAAACTGCAGTGGACCCGCTGCTAGGCAATTGTATCAGGAACGGTTTCCTGACAGACACATTCCAGCTCATATGATGTTCGGACGGCTGCGTACCCGATTGTGTGAAACGGGAAGTTTCAATGTGCGAAGACGCGATGCTGGAGCTGACAGATCGACACGGACAAATAACTTGGAAGAAGCTGTCTTGGATGAAATCGCACGCAATCAGGGGACCAGTACCCGGGCTATTTCTGCTCGCTTACATGTGTCGCAATCCACCGCATGGTGCGTCGCACAGACGGATAATTTACACCCATTCCATGTACAACATGTGCAGTCTCTGAATGCCAGTGATTGCCCACAGCGCAAGTTGGTTTTCACAGCAAATTGCCGGGGAGCCGAACTTCGCGTCCTACATCCTCTTCTCTGATGAAGCGACTTTCACACTGGAGGGCATCTGAATTTGCACAATGTGCACGTGTGGGCACATGAAAATCCCCGAGCCATACGGCCGCATGCCGTGCAATGTCGCTGCAGTGTCAACATATGGGCAGGTATGGCTGCTGACTATCTAACCGGGCCCTACGTATTGCCATCGAGACTAGATGGACACAATTACCTCATCTTCTTGCAAGAGGTCCTGCCGGAATTGCTAAGTGATGTACCCATCCAAGTGCGACAGCGCATGTGGTTTCAACATGACTGAGCTCCTGTGCATTTCTCCAGCAATGTTCGCCAGTATCTAGACGCAACATTTCCGGGGCTATGGTTTGGTCGCGGAGGACCCGTTCCATGGCCACCCCGTTCACCTGATCTGTCTCAAATTGACTTGTTTTTGTGGGGTTATTTGAAAGGTATGGTGTATGATACCCCTGTTTATTCCGACATGGACCTGGTGACACGAATCATTGCAGTAGCTGGAGTTGTTAGTGATGCACCAGGCATGTTCGCCCACGTCTGCTGGTCGATGCGCCGTCGCTGTAAAGCGTGTGCTACTGCGCAAGGCCGCAACTTCAAACACTTCTTGTAAAGGTACTGTGAAATGTTAATTGCTGTCCAAAAGTCTGTTAAAATCATGTCTTATTTTTTGTAGCCTTAGAATTAAATCATTTTGCTCATCCAACGTTGTGATAACTGTCTCTGTCTTTGTGACCATGTAGCGCCTCTGTTTTGCATTTGCGACCCCACGTTCCTATGTTATTATTGCTTGGTTTTGTGTTCCTGACCTCCCTGCAAATTATTGAACAGTTATTCTGAATCACCCTGTATATTCCCATAACCTCGAACAGCTAGTGGTATGTCAAGTAACAAGAGAACACCCGTCGACGTATGGCACAGAATGTGTTAGATTCCCTGGATGCGTGGCTGTGCCATTTCATTCTTGGCATGCAAGCTCACTAGATTTGTTGCCCCTTGAACATGTGTGGAATATAGCCACTCAACAACTGGCCCTCAGATGACATTAGCATCTTCAAAACATGAGCTTTGTCCCCAAATGGAATCAGCGTGGAAAGGTATTCCTCAAACAGACATTCACTACCTTTTCAGTTCTGTGGTATGCCATTGTCACCACTCGTGGCTGGTACACTGAATACTGAATATGCTGCCCCGGTGGTGCAGTGGTCTACGCGCTGGCTTATGACTGTTTGTCCCACAAAGGTCCGGGTTCGAATCCCTGTGAGGCATGGATGTTGTGTTTGTCTTGTGGCCTAATTCTCTCCCTTCCCTGGAACCAGTGGCCCTAAATTAGAGATGGAAAACTGCTTATAACCCATCAAGTTGCTCATGGTGGTCGTTAAACCTTCAATCAAAAATTTTAAAAAATATATACACTGAAGAGCAATTGAATTAGAGACAGCTGGCGTTATGCCAATGTGGCGCTGTGGGCGGCCCTGTAAACGGAAACGACATGACGTATGCAGTGATCCGACAATATAAGGAGTGATGCAATGGGAATCAGTAAGAGTCTGACGCAGTATGGGTAAGATGAAGGATCTAAGTGCATTTCATTGTGGGCAAATTGTTGGGGCCCGACGAATGGGTCACTCCATCTTGGAAGTCGTGCAGGCACTGGGATTTTCACGAGCCACTGTGTCACGGGTTTACCGTGAGTACATCGAATCCGGTAAAACCATCCCTGCAAGGACCAACTGCCGTGGACAACAGCGTGTGGATGAGCGGGGTCATCGTCGGCTAGCTCGCATTGTAACAGCGGATAGACGGGCTACAGTGCAAGAAATCACTCGGCAATTTAACGCTGGTGCACAAAAACGTGTAAGCAGCCACACCATCCAGAACCATCTCCTCGCTATGGGGTACAGAAGCCATCGTCCCACGAGGGTACCGCTGCTGACTGCACATCAGAGGGTGCAAAGATCAGCATGGGTGCGGGAACATCGCCACTGGACCCTAGACATGTGGACAAATGTTGCCTGGACTGATGAGTCGAGATTCACGTTGATGGCAGGATATGAGTACGATGCAAACCACGTGAAGCGATGGATCCTTCTCGCCAGCAGGATACTCTTCAAGCTGGTGGGGTGGCATTCTCGTCTGGGGATTGTATACGTGGACTGAAACGGGACCCCTGGTACATGTGACATTGTCCCTCACAGGTCAACATTACCGAGATATCCTGGATGACCATTCGCTCCTGTTTGTGTGTCTACAATATCCCACTGGGGACCTCATCCTGCAACAAGACAATGCACCATGCGATCGCTCCCGAATTGTATCCGAATGGTTGGATGAACAATCCACCAACGTGACCTCGCTTTCTTGGCCAGCTTGGTCACCTGATTTCAATCCCATCGAGCACATCTGGGATGCCATCGAGAGAGATGTTCGAGGCTCTGACTCCCCTCCATCAAATCTTTGTGAACTGTGGGAGCTTGTTCAGGGGTTATGGATCTGTATTGCTTCCCAACGCTTCCGGTGTCTTGTCGAGTCCATGCCGAGATGAATCGCCGCCGTCATCAGGGCGAAAGGTGGTGCTACACATTACTAGACAGGTATCTCTAATTCAATTGCTCTTCAGTGTATATACATACACAGTCGAGTCACATTATTGTGAACCACCTCCTACTTTTGATGTCAATAGCGCGTAGCCAATGAAAGAAGGCACGTGTCGTGAGCTGGCTTGGAGGCTATATAAGGTGTGCTATAGGCAGTCTGAAAACATATCACTCATTGCTGTGATGGATAAAAGGAGCGATTTATCAGATTTGCAAAAGGGGATGATTATCGGCTTTCGGGGGCCAAGGGTGGCAGTATTTCTGAAACAGCACAGTTTGTGAACTGTTCGCGTGCTGCTGTGATTAAAGTGTATAGTGATTGGAGAAATGCCACCATTGCGAATGAGTGATGTGGAAACTGTGGAGCACCATGTGCCATTGATGTGAGAGGTGAACGTTGGCTTCGAAGGTGCATGAGGGCTGATTGACTTGCTATAGTGGAGCAAATCACTGGCCAAAGGAACCAGGGGGGGGTGCTACCGGAAGTGTGTTGTTTAAAACGACATTTCAGCGAGCCCAGCTGTGTATGGGGCTCCGATGCAGGCGGATGGTCACTACACCTGTGCTAATGAAGGCGCATTGGCAGAAAAGGCTTACATTTGCATGGCAATATCGGAATTGGACCTCCTGATTGGCAAAGGATTGCTTTCTCCGATGAGTCTTGTTTTCTGCTTCATCAAATGGATGTATGTTGGCGTATAAGGCGAGAAACATCGGAGAACAATCACTCTTCAACCATTGCTGAAAGAATACAAGCTGGTGGGGGCAGCATTATGGTCTGGGGAATGTTTTCGGGGCATTCTCTGGTTCCACTCGTACCTCTGGAAGGCACTATGGACCAAATTCGTTATGAAATCATCCTTGCAGACCACTTAAGCACATACATGCCGATTATTTTCCCTGAGGCAGATGGGATCTTCCAGCATGACAATGCGGCGATCGTGTTGTTCACTCTATGGATCCTCCACCATGCATCCTCCAGCAGCTGTCAGATGCACTGCAGTCAGCATGGCTCCACATACCTGTGAACACCTTCCAGCACCTTATTGAGTCACTCCTGGCCCATCTAGCTGCTGTCCTCGCTGCACACGACGGTTACTCTGGATATTAACTGGTGGTTACAATCATGTGACTCAACCGTGTATATATATATATATATATATACTGAATATTGTGTCTTCCTGTGCACCTGCATTACTTTATTCACGTCTTGTATTATAAGTAATCTTCCATATGAATTCATTTTTGGTATTTTAAGTGTATCTTGGTGTTGCAATTTCTATAAACAGCAGTGTATCTAATTGTGGTGAGAATCAGCACACAACTGATGGTTTGAGTTGTTTATTGCACCATAGGATGCTAGAACAAAATACATTGAGTTGGAGTCTGATCGCCAATTTTCCACACAAGTAGCTAGTGCCTCAGTAGTGCATACATTGAAGCTTAATTTTATCTCAGTTGCTTAAATTCATAGAGTCCCCTGTCACTGCCATAAATGTATTGCTGCTGGCACAATCTCCCTTGGAGGTAAATGTATCTCTCACGAATATTACCTGCAGAAAAGGCCAATGAAGGATTAGATTTGGGAATACCTGAAAACTAAAAAAAAAAAAGTGAGTTTGAAGTACAAAGAATCATGTGGAAGACATGACAGATTTATGTGTGAAGATAAAGTTGTGTGCCCCGATCACTGTAAATGGCAGTGTTTGATAGTAGGCTGTAAATAAAATTTAACAGCAGTAATAATTTCAATATGGTAGGCTATCTTTCTTTGAGAAGCTAACCTCTAAATCTCAGTGAACAGCTTAATGATATGAATTCTTGTAAATAGGAAACAGCTGTGATTCCTGTAGTAATGTACTTTGTTCCACCACAGCTGAATAATTACATCGTGCATCTTAACCAACAGGTATTTGTCCAGCAATTATCAATGCAAGTCTAGTTCTTATATTCACTGAACTTTGAGAATGATCCTCATACGAATAGTTTTAAAGCAAACTAAATTCAATAGAAATATATGAATTTTGTTTCACTGCAATGAATTAGTGGTGTAAGAGGACAGTTTGAAGCTTCATGTTGTTCTAAGTTCTACACAAAGGTTTTGTACTTTTACAAAAAAACTTCATTTATGATATTCCTATTTTGATGTCTGTAATCTTGATTAAACTGTAGGAGTTATGTCCACATTGGGCTGTAAATGTTCTGGCAGCACAGTCAGTATAACAGTGTGTAAAAACTTGCTTACTGTCTGAGTCGTTTAAATTGTGACATCCACCACTGAAAGGCTGTTGTAAGCATGATCACCTCAGGGTCATTACCCAAGGCTTTTGGTGAATGAAATTGTGTGTATGTGGAATGCAAACAAAGTAACTCTATTTTTGAGCAGGAGCATGCTACTCTGGTATTCTTGCATAACTGTTTACTCATAATCTTATTGTAACTGATGCTCTCCTACTTTTCCTGTGTCTCTTTGTACCCTTCAATCTTTTTAAATGGACCCACTTATCATGATGACAATTGTTTGCATCTCGATCCCTTCGCCCCCTTGGCGACTAGGAAGCGTGTGCAGCAAGTGAGCTTGTCTATCCTCTATGTAGATTTATGACCTTCAGCTGAAGAAGTACAAGGAAGGACTTGAAGAAATTCATCCGACTCTTGACGAAAATGTTCCCAAGAAGGCCAAGCTACTCACTGGAGCAGAAACTGTAAGTCAGGAACTTGACATCTTGAATCAGCAGTATTCTGATTTAGTGAACTCAGTTTTGCAGAGACTGAATGAGCTGAAGAGCTTACTGTCAAACCAGGAGGATCAAAAGGTAAGATTTCTTTGAGAGTCATTGAAAAGCATTTTATTTGTCATTGTTTTTATATGTCACTTAATTTGTTCTTAAAAAACAGTAGAGTCCTGATTATTTGACCTTTGATTGTCTGACATAGCCATAAACTATGTTCAGGTCACTAAAAGTCAAAATTAAAATCACCACACAAAGCTTTACTTGTAAAAATCATCCAGTCATAATCCAAAGAGATTATCAGGATCAGTTAGCGAAATACATTAGTCCCAATTATCTGATCACTTTGGTTGTCTAAACATTTTGCTGTATCTGACATAGCCATGTAATATCCTCAGATCACTTAAAGTCAAAATTAAAACCATCTCACAAAACTGATTGGCACAATCTCACTGCTAGGAAACAAACTTCAGTCACTCAATTTTCTTAAATAATAACTTTTTGCATTTTGCCATACTGTTTACCGAATGTTGCGTTTAATTAATCTAAAATTCATTGTCCAGTTTACAGGACTGAAATGTATTTCTTCAATTAATAGTACTCTGTTAGATTGAATTGTAGAATAATTCTTAATAAATAATGTTGCACTTCCATTTAGTGTGTGGCTTTTTCATGCTTCCCACATTTCTGCTTTACTGCATTACCTGATATTTTCAGTAATCCAACCAACTGTTGATCCCATTTAGGTCAGATGATGATCAGGACTGTACTATATTTAAACTTGCACGTGTTTGTGTTATTCTATCCAAATGTGGTTAAATCTGTGCACTGGCCTTTGACTTTACACTTAAACAGTAGTGCATACAATTAAGAAAGAGCACCTTATTAGTAGTATATCTTTTGGATACACATGAATATCTATAGGGATGTAAAGAGCTTTGTGAGACTCCTTAGGTGGGGGAAGATTTGTGTGACACACACATGCACACACAAATTATATACAGTACAGCGAAGGAAATTACAAAGGTGTAATGGAAAACAAACTTAAAGGCTGCAAAGAGTGAGGAAAATTGGTTAGGTTCAGTGGAAAGGTAAAAAGAAAACTATGTACAGGCATGCATGTAGATGTATGTACAAAGTGAAATATAGTCATCGAGTTTATTATTGTTTGTTTGAGCCTTGATTTTTGAGAAATTAGTGTTATGCTTCTGAGGCATTATGATTTATGTTATGTTTTTCATAACAGTAAAACTAATTAGCTGCTGTAACTTATCCAACACAAAACATAGGAATTTTAAGAAGATAAAATTAAAATATTTTAGTTCAGTAAAGGTATTTTGTATTTTTGGAGTGCAGCTTATTATGTTAGATTATTTCTTATGAACAGCCACAAAAATTTTTGACTGTACATTTCAATAACTGTCAGCAGTAAATTTTATTGCTGACCAGCAGGTATTAAATATTTGTGAGGCTGTTTTGCCAGTTTGGCCCATATCCTGGAAATTAATGACACTTGACGAGACAAGTTACTTATTATTTATGTTGTTCTTCATGTGATTTATGACTGCTGTTTTACACAAATTAAGGGTGTGAAAAGTTTCATAAAACTAACAGAGAGACAGACAGATAGAAAGAGGTATTAGAAATTCATTTTCCATTCAATTTTTTCCTATCTCACAACTGCTCACTTCCGTGGCCTTTTTGGGCATTAAGTGTACAATTAATATTCAGACCCTCACAGAATGGATGTGTAATATGTGTCACAAAATTCTTTGAACATCTTATTTGTGAATTTAGTAGAAATTTCAGCTAGAAAATCGTTGATATGTTTCAGTATCATGCCTAAAACATAAAAATCTTCACTACCTCCATATTGCATGTGGGCTTCCCCACACACTTGTGGTAGCATATCCTGTTTATGTTGTTGCCTTACAATTTCATTCATGTGGTTTCACAAATAAGATAATTAGAAAAACTGTGTGATATTCTCAGGTACGCAAGTCACAGTATTAGGTAAGGGCAAGCTATTCACCTAATATGATTAGAAGGAATCTAGAGAAGATCAGCAGCTTTATAACTGGTGTGTGTGTGTGAAGACTTTCACATGTGGAAGAGATAGTGTATATATATAATCTATCCAAGATAGTTCTCAAAATTCTCAGTCTTTCTGAAAACATTTCTTCACCAATAAATTTTCATGCTGAAAGTTGTTACTATACTTCCAAATAAGTGAGGACATCTCTACTGTAGTTCAGTGTCTCTGAGGCATGCGACATAACTTATCTCATGTGAATGTGCCCTTGTGGTTAACTTTAGATTAAAAATTCTGATAAATTTCTGCAGTTGAAAGTTTTGGTAAATCCACATATGAAGGAGGATTTGTGTGCAACAGTTTTTTTGGACATTATGATTTTGTATCAAGCCCATTAACAGTATTTTGCTACAGAAAAAGAATGTCACACGTGTCAAAACTGTCACCAAAATAAAAGCATCCATCAGCGTCATCTAATTACTGTGATTTTGAAGATTGATGGAAATGAAATCTGTGAGCACAAAAGGTACCTTTCTTCAACCCCCGTAAGAGATATTTGGTGGCTGCAGTCTAAAGAGACTGTCATGCTCAGTAGCAAACACTTGGAACTAATTTTCATGGTGTTTGAGGCTCAAAAACTGATATTCTAAAAACATAAGAATTTGCTGATTAGTCAGCAATTGCAGCCAGGAGGTCAAATTTTATTATTTAGTTACCTGGACTGGAAATGGCTAAATGGAAGTCAGCAGGATTTTGTGTGTTTTCTCTCCTGGTACATAAACAGTATAGGCTATGGTTTATATGTATGCGCATTTACATGATCAGTGGCATATGATTTTACTAATGAAATAATTCACACAAAAAATAAGTAAAATAAAATAAAATAAAATAATTATTAAAAAATAAAGTAGTTGCTGTCAGTTTTTTGCTTTTTCCAAGAACACTGCATTTTTTGTTTTTTGTTAATGCTGTTCATCGCATAAAATTTAGAGCAATAGAAAGATCAGTGTCTAATATAGTTTTTGAATTATATCTTAGAAATGGTCTTAAACAATTTTTTAGTGGTAGAGTAGAGTGAAAATATACTGTGGTGCATTTATCAAATATTAGAAACCTTAAAATCAAATTAGTTTTCCCCACCTTCATTTTAAAAAAAAAATGTAAGATATAATGCAAGTTTTCGTTTTTGTTGATGGGTTAAGATGGCATGCTATCTCATATGCAGGGCAACAACAGTAAAGCAGTGACTCCCAGAAAATGCTTGTATGGCAGGAAAGTTAGCTTACTTAAATTTTATCATTACTTAGAGTTAAATTGATGTTTATGACATTAGGTACTAGTGAAGGATTACTGTTGATACTCTTTTTCACCAGTTTCTGGAGTAAATATTTCTCCTTGGTATAGAAGTGCTATTGTTTAATGCAGCAGCTCTCAGTTTGTTTAAGTCTATAGAAAAAACAGACTGATCCAAAGTTGTTCATGAACTACCTTCTTTTTGTGAAATGGTAAAAATGAGCGGACAACTAAAATGTTTTGGTTTGAAATTTATTTATTATAAATAGATTTATAATAAAACATAATGTATATTTGTTATAACTTGTTAGTAAATGAACCTATATTGAATGTACATACCATTATTATTATTTTTTGAATTGTAATGTTTTATTAAAATCAATACTAAATATATCTTGCTGATGATGCTAAACAGAATGTGTGTACAATAAGAGAGAGAGAAAGTAGGTGAATTGTAGCTCGCATTCATACTACAGCACCTGCTCACACTGCATAACTCTGAACAATGTTTGTGTGGATTACTGAAGTCACTATGGGCTACTAGTTAGGAACCACTAGTTTAATGCATGTACTCTTATGAGATTTCTTCAAGACCAAGTATTTTTGTTATGTCCCTGGTATTTTGTGCTGCAGATAATTTAAATAGTTATCATACTTGATTCTAAGTGCCATTTATTTTTGTTTTCACTTGCAGTCAGTTCCTTTATAAAGTATTTGTAGAGAACTTTGTTTTCTCCATGATTTGCCTATTTTTAATAGCATTTAGCTAATCAAAGGTGAAACATAAATTTTGGATTGCAGAGAAAAAAGTTTTCAGAAGTGACATGATTTGCTTAAAAAAGTTTCTTTGTCTCATGGAGCCATTTTAGAATTTTTCTTCTTGTGTCCATTAGTATGTGCACTTATCAATTATGAATTGGCATTTTTATGGTTTCATATTTAATGGCATTTAAGTGCAATTCTATATTGCATTATTGGAGCATACTTGGTGTATCACCTAAAGATGTGAAGTGTTTCTAGAAATCCCGCATACTTTCTTTTGGAGTATAAAAATCCCCAGTATGTTGGATTAAAGTGCTGTTGCTTGACATGAATTTGTATTGTGTAGATGTAATGAGCAAATCTGAATTTTATATTGCGTATAGCAGATGTATTTACTCTGTTTTTTTTTCCCTTTCTTTTTCTTTAATGGTGTGTGATTTGGAAGGAGTGTCCAAATAGTTAAACAGCAACTATTTTATGCTCATTATTTTTAGATATTTTATGTGTAATCTGAAGACCATTGTGCAATCATCAGTCAATGAGTGATATGTAATATATTTTGTTATTAGTAGGCAAAGAATTTGTTGTTACCTGTACCCAAGTTTTCGTTTAATATTTTCATATTATTAATGTCTGGCAGAGGACTTATTGTTATTTTTAATCAATATAAAGAGGTACCCAATGTGTTTGTCATAGTCAGGCAACTGTTGTTAACATCAGTCTGTGAGACTGACAGATGATATCTTTTTACTCTTCACTGCAAAGACTTTCTCCCTCTTTTTTATTCCTCTCTGAATAGGTGGTGATGCCCATGGCTTTTCGAGTGTCTTATCAGTTTGGGATTTTGATAGGCAGAGAACCTGTTACTCTTTATTTCGCCTTATGTGAATGGGAAGGAGAAGCCAGTTATTAAAAGTTTTTCAACCAGAGACTGATCAGTTATAGACATTTTGGCTGTATCAGCTAATATTTAAACCATGTACTCACATGAAATTCTCTCTCCACTTTAATTTTGCACTGGACTTCTCATTTCAGATTATGGTCAAAAATATGTTTCTGCTGAAAAGATTTAAGGAGTGAGCTCTGTTGTCTCAAGAGAGCTCCTTCAAACTGTCTTAGCAGAACTGAATCGAATTGTTCTTGTGATTCCAGTTCTACTTGGGCAGTAAGAAGGCATAATTATTGACAGATTTCTTCTGCAAATATTGGGATTCTTCATTACTTAATAGCGCAGTTTTGTTGCTGATAGTTACTTAGTTTATAATTAGTGCATTAAATGTGTCCTATGTTTGAAGAATCAGCTCTTCAATGTTTTCATGGTATATCTGAAAGACCTCCGTTTTTAATGCACCTCGGCCCACTTTCTTTTCACTTTGCAAATAAGAGGGATTCCCTGAATATAGGTTGTTTCTCAGAGAGTGTATTATTAAGGAAAATCAGTTTTGTTTTCTAAAGGGAGAATCAAATACCCACCGCCAGAAAAGGACCTCCTTTTTATTTTGGCATTAAGCTGCTAGTCAAGGATTTTCAGATTTCTGGCTGTAGCAGTACAACATACTCGTGATTAGAAAAAACAATTGAGCAGACAAATAAATGTGCTTGGATCAAATAAGTTTTCCAATGCAACAGGAACAGAGTGCAGGAGCAAAATCAAGAGCCCTGGAAAGCATGTTTATGTTTCTTGGATGGTGGATTTAATGAATGCATAAATATAAAATATGGTGCACCAATACCAATGATTTAAGTATGCTAGTGTGCTAAATGAAAACCTTCAATTTTTAAAAGCTTGTATGTTACATTGGTTCAGTGCAGTTTTATTTTCAGACATCATAACCATTGCACTGAGTGCATGTTTTCCAGTATTTCACGAATGGATAGATTTCTCTTGAAAAAATACAATTCGCCATGTTTTTAAATATTTGTGCACTGCCTCGTGCACTGATCCACTGAAGCAGATATTCTTTCAACCAAATACCTCCTTATATAACACAAAGAGAGTAATCAGAGGGGAGGAGGTAGGTGAGCTCAGTGAGTCTGGTGGATGAGGAAGGCATGCAAAATGCATATTCTTATTGTCTTGCAGCTGTTGCACTGCAAGTATGAGGCCAAGCACTGTCTTCCTACAGCAAAACACCCTTGTTGCCCATGACATTTTTCATCAGATTGTTGGATGTGTAATGCTTGGAAGTAAGTGAGTGTGATCATGAGAATATCAGCATATTTCCCCACAGGCACCTGCAATGTGGATCATTTTGGTTTTTGTCAAGGTGGAATGGTACCATTCTTTGCGCGTGAGCTTCATTTCTGTCTGGAGCTGGTGAACCCAGCAGGCAGCTGTCACCACCTGTTTCATATCATCAGTAATGCCCCTGGCAGGCATCCACATATATTTCTTTCAGTTAAAAAGTCTGTTGTGTGGACTCCCACCATTAGGATTCATCGTGGAATTGTAGCACATCAGTGGTTTGGTGAGCAGAGCATGATTGAAGCGGCAGTCACTTCACCTCTGGAATGCAGTGGCTTTCCCTGATGGCACATCCAGAAATGGCTACAGTGTTTTAATCCTGTGGGTCTGGCCCATTTGAGGAGCATCATCCACACCAGATGCATCACTTTAAAACTTCCTGTTGCACTCATACATGCACAGATTACAGCACCAATTCAGTGCACTGATATTTTTGCACACTCCTCAGCTAAGAAATGTGTGGGGAGCACTGATCTCCTTTTTGTGCATGTACAAAGGGAGTAGTCACCATTTTTTCATTGCTGTACTGTTGTCTTGCAGTGTGCTTTGCCAGATCTACTGGGCAAAGTATGCCCCTGTAACCTTTGCAGATTAATTGCACATGCAACTGTACACAGCAGATACTCCATTACCTTTTCTCTTTATTTGTTTTCAATTTGTAAGATTTTCATTTGGCCCGTATGCATTGGTTTGAAGAGCACTGTTAATCTTGATATGACTATTTTTGGTATTCTGTATGAAATCTGTTAGCAGCAATACCTCATATCATTCTTTGTTTGTAACAGAGCTAAATCCCAATAAAATAGCTCACTTTTGTGATGCTCATTTTTTAACATCTTGTTCCACACTCTCAGAAGTAATTTGTATATTAATTTTGTTGTGACTGATGTTTAAACACAATGTGGCAGGTTTCATTCAAGTTACTTTGGGTCCTGTTGGTATACAACATTTAAATTTGTTCCTGTTGAGTTGTTACCCATTTAGGTGCTCCAGAATAATGAAAGACCACATATTATTATATTGTTGTGTTGTAAGCAACTGTAAGTATGTTGAACCAGTGTTTCTGAGTAGTCCCAAATCACGAAAGAATGACAAAATTTAATAATTATAGCACAATTGCCTTGCCTGATAAAAAAAACTTTCCTTAAATGCTAAGTTTTTATTTTATTTTTTTACTATGAGGTGTATTGTCAAGAGGTACCCGATGTAGCAAAACCTCTATTAATTAAATGTTAAATTTTTACTTTATAGATTTGATTTGCTCTGAAATCTGAGCTGATGACGCATGAACATAGAATAAATGACTGAAATAGTAATTTCTTGAAGGAATTGAACTTCAAAAATGATAAATAAGACTTGGTGAGATACTTACATTAGATATAATTTTATACTGAACATTCTTATTACATTGGAAAAACACACATGTCTCATTTTTAAAGACATTTCCTTCCTTGAATTGGCTCTTGTTTTAATACACTTCATGGAGTTTTTCTCTTATTTAATAGGATTTTTTTCTCCAATTAACTGCTTATTCTCTCCTCAAAGTTAGTGTGGGCAAGTAGTCCGCTTACTATCTTAGCATATTTTCCTATTCTTGCAGTAACTTGTTGCTGTCCCTTGGGGTGGTGCTTTCAGGGAAAAGAGGGGGTCACGATCTTTCAGCATTTGTTTTGTTTTAAACCCCTACCAAAATTGGCCAGGTCAGAATCTTTTGGTAGGTTTCCAGTAATTTTGTTTGCATTTTTTAGGCTATCACAACTTTTATTTTTTGGAGACTTCTGAGTTCACTACCTAAAATTTCATTTTCTGGTGCAAAAAGCTGTTTCACTAGCACCAATCTAAAACCTGCTTTATTTAAAGTTATTTATTTATAATTTTTTTTAATTTTTAATGGGACTTTGTTAGGCTTTATTTAGGGAGTGTTGGGACCAGTATAATTGTTTTATATTTTCTTTATTTTATTTAAAGCCTATGTTATTATTATTATTATTATATATTATTATTATTATTTCACAACTAGAAGTTGTAGAATTCAATCCAATTTTATGCCCTCCAGTTGTCAAATGTTAGTATCCAACCAAGTCTTATTATCATTTTTAATGTTCAGCTGTTCCTTCAAGAAATATTTATTTCAATCATTATTTCTCATTTGAAAAGGTCAGTCTAAATGGCACTGAAATTTATTGATTCCAATGACCATGACATGCAAAAAGTTTGATAATCTCATTGGTTATTTTCGACAACCTGTTTACTTTATTTTTTGCTGCAAAATGTATTGTCAGGATGTGCCTTTTTTGTGCTTTTTAACTGTATTTTATTTTATTTAGATTTTACTCTTTTATGTTTCTGTTACTGTTGTATTTGTTTCTTTGCTTTTTTTCTTTACATCTTTGTGAAAATGTTTCCTGATTTAAGTTGTACTGTGTTATTTTCTCTATTGTAATGCACCCTTTTTATTTATGCATGTACTTATGGTATGTCTATGGGCATTTTCAAATCTTTCTTCTCCTATTTCCTCCCCCTCACAGTTCTCAGTTACCGTCATTCAAGCTGCACCGATTGTTCTGAAGACTTTTCGCACTGAACTCATCTTCGAGCAAGCACCCTCTTCTCTTTTCTCTGATCACTATGGCTACACATTTTCTTCTGAACCAGAATCTTTCATGCACTTTTCAACACATTCCAACATGAATCACTGCATTCCTGAAACCCATAACAATCTCTCCCATCACAAACAAGTTATTAATGTTAGAGCTTCTCCGGAAAAGTCCAGATATTCTCCTGATCCATGTGTAGTGATTAGTATAGATAAACCATATGACCCAACTTTAGAAGAAGTAAAGCAGGACAAAATGCTGTCGGGATCAACATTAATTTTCAGTGAATCTAGAAGCACACGCCAGCTGACCACTTCCACTGACTCCTTTACGACCAACATTACTCATGTTAAAGGCATAGTGAACCCAGTTACTAAAGAAAATTTAACTTTAAGTGAGGCAATAGATCAAAATATTTTAAATATATCACACATGACATTCGTTCATCCACTGACACAAACAGTTATGAGCTTTGAAGATGCTGTATCACATGGTTTCATTGACATAAGATTTGCAGATCGTATAACAGAGAAGTGTGGAATAACTGATCCAAAAACAGGAATTCAACTGACTTTAATTGAGGCAGTGAAAAGAAATCTTTATAATCCCTATACTGGCTACTTGGTGGATCCACATCGGCAAGAAGATATTACATTAGAAGAGGCTGTTGATATTGGCATAGTAATGAAAGAAAAAGTTTCTTATTTAACAGAACTGAATATTGTTCTTTCTACCCAGTATTCCATTGCTGATGCTGTTCGCTTAAAATTGCTTGATCCTAATTCGGGAAAATTCACGAATCCAAAAACTCGCTCGCATATGTCCCTTTCCGAAGCATTCCAGTCCGGTTTTATTTACTTGCCGACACCACTAGTCATGGATGGTGATGTAACTCTTACTGAGGCGATTGATCGAGGGTTAATTGATGAATTTACTGGCCTAGTTGTTGACCAAGACACTGGTGCAGAAATACACAATTGATGAAGCCCTAAATAGGGGCATTTTCTGCAAAAAAGTGAGAGAAATTGTTAATACTGATTCAAAGAAAATAGTCACTGTAGGTGTTGCTCTAAAAGATGGTACTTTAAGCACATACATGGGGCGTTATGTAAATCTCAACACGGGTGAAGTTTTAACATTCAGAGAAGCACGTAAATTAAGACTGATTTCTCCACCCCTGACATTAAAAGACGCTTTTCAGTTAGGTTACTTGGATGATGATGGTAAAATTACAAACTTTATTAATATGGAAAGGATTTCCATCATTAGAGCTATTTCTTTAGGCATATTAGATGCTGATACGAAAACTGTAATTTGTCCAGACACGGAGGAACCTCTTACACTTGCCGAAGCATTGGTGAAGGGGGTTTTGACTCCTGAAGGAAAATTTTTTAGTTTTTCATTGAAAGAAACATTTTGTATCAGTGAAGCAGGCAATAGGGGGCTTTTGACGTCAACGGATCGCCGAATGATTTTTGATATTGAGGGATTTAAAGATACAGCTGTTGGGGAATATATCAGTTTCAACTCTGCTGTGAAAAGAGGAATAATAGATCTAAAAACTGGCAAAATAGCTGATTTGAATTCCAAGAGGACAATGAGTTTTGAAGAAGGTGTTAATAGGAAAATAATTCAGCCACAAATCTTTGATATGTTGTGCAAAAAAATTGGTATAAAAAGTGCAAATGATAGTGAGTTGAATGTACTGCAAGCAGTTGTGCAAGGTTGGATAGATCCTAGCTCTGGACAGCTCAAAGACCGACAAACAAATCAGCCATTAAGGTTAATGGAAGCAGTCTGGAAAGGTATTATATCAGAAGAAGGTGCAATACTTTTAAAATCACTTCTGAATATTACTGTTACTCTTGCAACAATAACAAAAACCAGGACACGCTATGTTTCAGTGACAAGATTTGGTATTACTTCGGAGAGTAAGATAACATTCAAAGAGGCTTTTAGTCGAGGGTTAATTAATGAGAACCTGAGAACTTTTCATGATCCTTCCACAGATAGGGTCATGCCATTGGAAGAGGCTATAGCAACTGGACTTCTTGGCTTGTATGAGGATGGGAGTGATAAGTTAGAATCATCCTGTGATACATTTGATCTGCCATCCTCATCAGTTTCACCTGATGTTACCGAAAAGCTTCAAAGTAAATCATTTTCCACAATATTGGATGGCCCCAGTCAAACTGAATTTGATGATGAAAATAATGTCAAGATTTTGGATTTGGGTGAACAGAAAAACATGAGTGAAAGTTCTTCTCACCAGTGTCAAATACAGATCTCAGGTTGCTCATCATCGAAAGTGAACGGGAACGTGAAGGAAAGCAATACAGAATTTGTTAAAATCTCTCGCACAACCAAAACTTCAGGTAATGATAGGAGCCAGACACCAAATGGAATTGAAATGAACTTTGATTCCCCTGGTGTCCTTAACGCAGCACAACCAGAAGTAATTGATATAATTTATAATGACACTGAATGTAACTTCACAAGCAAACAAGAGTTTGTTCATGTACATGATACACTATCGACCAACTTTCTTGGAGTTCCTGTTTCAGGTTGGACTTTAAAAGAAGCTATTGAGATTGGGTTATTGAATCCAGAAACTGGATTTTTAACCCTCCCAGGTTCAAACAAACAGAAGTCCATCCGAGAAAGTATTGGCTTAGGAATTCTAAACCCATCATCAGCATTTGTGTTTGATAATGCATCAAAAATGTGGTTTCCATTAGATGCAGCTATATATCGAAGTCTCATTTCTGAGACTGGCCATTATTACGTGGGTCAAAAATGTGTATCAATTAAAATTGCTATAGAAATGGAATTCGTTATTTTCGAATGCGATATTGCAGAAAAATACCTTTGTTCTGGTAGCTTTTCTGGTACGTCAGATGATTCGATGGATGCATGTATAGAGATGAATAGCAAAGGAATAACATTTAGCAGGATAGTCAGTCATTCAAGACCTGATACCAATGATAAAGCTGTTGGTGTTAGTGGTGTTTCTGATCTTTGTGTTAACAGTGGTTTAGAAAATGTGAATGATGGGAGGAAAAATGGGAGTGGCATTGCTTATAACCACTCAAATAACTTGGCACACAGTGAATTTTCTTTAAATGAAGCCGTCATAAATGAAGTCTCTCCTATCAGCCAGAAAAAAAGTTTCGACTTAAATCCGTTCGACACAAAAAGTGCCTTGATATCTTTGGAACCATCATGTAGCAATGAACCCATCAAAGTCATACAGGCTGATGTTCATGGTTTATTCAGGTCTCCATCTTTACATATTAATGATTCAGAACAGGGAGATAAACTGAAAAATGTGAAAGATGTATCACATGATGGTGATGATGCAAAAGAAGAAGAAACTTTGGGTGTTTCAGATGACGAGGTAAACAGCAGAAGAAGTGCTCATCCTCGCAGGTTTCCAGAACCCAAGTTCCAAGTAAAAATTGGCAGAGCTCAAGCTCTTCAGCAGTCACCAGCAAAGGCTGTGGTTTTGCAGAAAGTGAAGAGAAAAAAGATAGCTGCTAAAGATGCTGCCAAAAAGGGACTTGTTGATAAAGAAACAGCAGAAATCCTTCAAGACGTTGAATCCATGAAAGGTCCTGATGGAAATCCTGTGTCATTAGAAGAGGCATTGCGACTGAAAATAATTGATGGCAATGCTGGATCAATTACAGATCCTAAAAGGGATGGAAAGCTCACCATTTGTGAAGCAATTGACAGTGGTGTTCTTGATCCTGAAAGCTGTCAGTTAGTTCTTCCAGTTGGACGATCCTTGAGTGTACCTGAAGCAGCCACCCAAGGTCTCATTGAGCCTGTCCAACAGAAATTTATTCACCCTGAATTAGGTGAGCACTTAACAATGCACGAAGCTATAATATGTGAAATTATAAATCCCCTCTCTGAAATGACTGAGCCATCAACAGGGGATACCATGACTTTGGAGAAAGCTATTGACACTGGAATTATTGATTGTGACCGAGGGGAGATTCAGCTTTGGGATGGAAGGATAAGCATCTTGAAAGCTGTGGATCTGGAAGTATTTGAAGATACTCCTTCTAATAGCTGTCTTCCCCCACTTGCAGTTACATTTCCTGTTGCACTACAGCATGGCTACATAGACATTGATAAAAGGGAGTATGTACATCCCATAACAAAGCATTTCATGCCACTGCAGGAAGCTATCAAAACTGGTAAAATAATGGTTGTTCCCACAGAATTATGTGAAAATAGTATAGATCTTTGGACAGCATTGGATCTCAACCTTATTGATCCATTATCATTAACAATGAAAGTTCCGCAGTCTGACGAATTAATTGCAGTGAGCACAGCTGTAGAATCTGGACTACTTCAAATAACAATTGGGCCTTTAATCCAAATTTCTTGTACTGAATCCCAGGAGTCTCCAGTCAGTGAAAATGTACTCTTTGGGACTGTGGGAAAAATTGGTGCTACCACAACAACAAAGCTTGAGCAAAGCTTTGGTCATTTTGTCAGTCAGTCTATTTCAGAATTTTCAGTTCTCACTGCTAATAAAATTTCAGGTAGTATCTTAAAAGAGACAAAGGAAGTTCGTCGACAAATACTCTTGTTAGAGTATGCTCTTCAAAGGAAAATCATTGACCCGAAAACTGCTTTCTTAATAACAGCTGATTCACTTGAACAGTATGCAGTTGAATCTGCTTTAGCACAAAATATTTTATCAACTCGAACTCTAGTTGCTGTTTGTAGCTCTACAGAAATAGAGGCTATTGTTGACCTAAATAAAATCATGCCTGAATGCTGCCCTCTGGCATGTGATGTAGCTGTCAGAAGGGGTTATTACAATTCACAGATTAAAAAATTTGTGAATCCTGTTACCAAAGACATTATAAGATTTGAAGAACTTATAACTCAAGGCATCATTAATCCTGACAGTATTCTTGTGAAAAATATAAAGGAAGAATCATATATTGGAATTAGAGAAGCCTTTAGTATGTCCATTATTAGTGTAGATACAGGTGAAATGACAGATGCTAAAGGTAAAAGAATTTCTTGCTTTGAGGCAGTAGAAAACTACTTTTTGGTGTTCATTCCTGATGATAATAGTTATCCTGAAAATTTTGAACTTGGTACAAACTCTGTTTCGTTAAGTAAAGCTATTGAACTAGGTATCTTTGATTTGAACAAGGTTTCTCTGAGGCTTCCTAAGACCAGCGAACAAGTTCTTTTATCTCAGGCTTTGGCAAAAAAAATTATAGACCCAAAATCAGTTGAAGTTTACGATCCCAAAAGTGATTCTCTTATTACTATGGCAGAAGCTTGCAACAGAGGCATGGTTGATTTCAGGAATGATATTTTCATTCATCCAGTCACTAGTCAGGAAATAAAATTCAGTTGTGCTTTTCAAAAGGGCATCATAGTTATTGCACGTAAGCCAATGTCACTTGAAGCAGCATTTTGCAAGGGACTTTTGAATCCTGCTACTGGCAGTTTGAAAGATCCCGTAACACAGCACAACATGGATGTTGAACAAGCAGTGAAGAGAGGTTTAATTGATGCCTTTCTTACGGAAATTAAGGACACAAAAGTTGATGAGGTAGTATCTTTAGCTGCTGCTTTAAGTCAGAGACTCGTCCTTGCCAAATCTGGAAAAGTTAAAGATACTAAGGAAAATGTGTTAATCAGTTTTGATGTTGCTCTCAAGAGGGGAATAATCTGTACCAAAGATCTTCATATGTCTTTAATAGAAGTAATTGAACAAAAGTATTATGATGCTTCCTCAGGGTTGATTTTCAACCCATTTTTAGGTGAATATGTACATTTGTTTGAGGCACTTCAGTCTGCTTTTATTGATGCTGATCTGGTGAATGTTAAAGATCATAGACTCGATAAGTTTATTTCTCTTGCAGAAGCAATATCTAGTGGTGTAATTGATGCTGAAGCTGGTCAGATGGTCATTCCTTCATCAATGACTCTAGACATTGCTTTACTAAAAGGATATTTTATCTCCATGAGGCTTCCCATGGCATTATCCAGTGCTATTGAATATGGCTTATATTGTCCTGATGATGGTCTTATAATGTCAGTAGACAGCCAACAGAAGTTCTCTTTAAATGAATCAATTATCAGTGGCCTAATCAGTTTCAAAGCTGTAACTGTCATGGAACCTGAATCTGGTGATCTGTTAACACTTGAAGAGTCAGTTAGTGCTGGCATAATCAATCCTAAAACTGGTATGCTTGTTGATGATTCCAGTGGCAACACTATGAATTTCTGTGATGCTATGGAGCTTGGCTTGATTGTTCCACACAAACAACAACTGTCTTTGCCAGAGGCAGTGTACAAAAAATTTTATGATTGCAAAACTGGGCTTTTCATTGTCCCATCTTATCCAGAGAAGTTATCAACAATAGAGGCTATAGAGAGTGGTCTTTTGGATGTGGGCACAACTGTGGTAAAAGACAGTGCCAGTGAAAGTACAATGACTTTCATGCAAGCAGTTGAAAGTGATATGATTGATGTCACAGCTGGTAAAATGAGAACGTCGGACTTGCAGAGAGATATTGACTTTATAGAAGCTTTCAACCAAGGTTTGTTTGTTGAAGTTCAGCATCCCATGCCTTTGAAATATGCCCTAGAGCGAGGAGTCTATCGCGACAGTGATGGGCATTTTTTGAATTCTGAAACAGGGGAGTGGATTTCTTTACAGTCAGCACTAGAAATTTCACTGGTTGACCCAGATTCTGTGTTAGTTAGGAATGGTGATGTTGATTCTGATCAAACAGTGTCACTTCAGTGTGCTCTTCAGTGTGGGCTTGTGAATGGAGAAACTGGAAACATTTTGCTAAGCAGTGGTGAAGTTCTTTCACTTGCTAGTGGATTTGAAATAGGATTTCTAATTGAGCCTCATGCTGCAGTTTCATTACAGAGGTCAATTCATGAAGGTCTCTATAGTGAAAGTGATGGAAAATTTGTTGATTTGAACAGGAATAAGAAAATATCGCTCCACGAGTGTTTGAGACGTTTCTTAATCAATGATGAACTTCCATGCTACTGGGATGAATTAAAACAAAACGCTCTTTCATTAGCAGATACTATTAGGTGTGGTATTATTGACTCCAGAAGAGGCAGCTTTAAACATCCTGAACAAAGCAGTGAAATATCTTTAAAAGCTGCTTTGCATGAAGGCTACATCATAGACACAGAAAGGCCATTCAGTTTGCATGAAGCAGTTAGACTTGGGTTTTATTGTGAAAATTCTGGGAAATTTTTGCACTCATGTACTGGAAGAAAGTTAATATTACGTAAAGCAATCGATGTAGGCTTCATTTCTGTGTCGATGACATTTGTTAAAATGTCTGTTAGTGGTGAATATGTTACTGTGCCTGAAGCAGTAAAGATTGGACTCCTAGACGATATTGCAGGCTGTTACTTGTCACCTGATACTAGTACAAGGCTATCCTTAACAGAAGCTTTAAGGAAAGGATATATTGTGTCTGCATCAAAGCCATTTAATCTCAAAGCCGCTTTTGAAATGAAAATTTTTGATTCACAGAAAGGCAGATTTATCGATCCTGAGCTTGGTTCAGAACTGGACTTGTCACAGGCTATGCTTCATAGACTGATCGACGGTTCTGCTACTGTCATAAATAATCCACTAACTGGTGCTGTAAAATCTCTACATGTTGCAGTAGATGATGGAACCATTGATGTCTCAAGTGGCACAATGTACGATCCGATTAGCAAACATCGTGTTACTCTTGATGTTGCTTTCGAGCATAAACTGATTATAGTTATTGACAGAATTGTCACGCTTAAACAGCTTATAAAAGGCCAAGGTTTTGATGGCCGTTCCCTGTGTAATATGACAAAATTTGAGTGTACACTGAAAGAAGCTATTGCAAATGAACTGATAGATGGTGATTCTGCTGTTGTGAAGGACTCATCATGTGGTGTTTTCAAGAGCTTAAATCAAAGTATCACTGAGGAAGTAATTGATATCAACAAGAAGGTGGTGTTTCGCATAGAGACTCGTAGAATCAATTCGTTAATAGTAACTTATGTAGAAAATACTGTAATTTACATGAAAATGCCACGTTCTTTGTATCAAGCTATTAATGAAGGTATCCTGAACCCTATAAGTGGGATTTTCTTTGAACCAGAATCTAGACAAAGTATTACACTGGGTGAAGCAGTGACCAGTGGATTCATAGATGGCGACTCTGCTGTTGTTAGAAATCTGAGATTGAAAAAATTAGTAAGCTTGACCAAAGCTTTTGAAATAAATCTTTTAGAACCTGATAAAGGTTTAGTTCACAACAATGTTACAGATCAAGTTTTAACTCTTAAAGGAGCAGTAGAAAGAAAGCTTATTTTGATGCCTGATTGCTTTTTGTCCCTCATAGATGCCATAGAATACGACTTGTACCACAAAGATTCTGGCCTGTTCTTAAACCCTTTTACTAATATTTATCAGACTCTTGACAATTCCATGAACAACGGACTTCTCGACCCCACATCATCTCTAGTTCGTGACCCAAGTAACATGGAAATACTCCGAATACATGAAGCAATCCATAAAGGTGTGTTAGATCCAATACATGGTCGCCTGGTGCATTTAAAGAGTGGTAATGTCATTAATCTTCTTGA
The DNA here is from genome assembly GCA_039090855.1 of Macrothele yani. NCBI lineage: Eukaryota > Metazoa > Arthropoda > Arachnida > Araneae > Macrothelidae > Macrothele > Macrothele yani. The sequence continues at coordinate 96,128,226 of CM076993.1, forward strand.
TGCTTTCGAAGATGGGCTTCTCATACCAGCTGAAAAAAGGGTAAGGTCTCCCATAGCACTGAGGCTCAGTTTGAGAAAAAATATACGATATGCTTGGCTTGGCTGCTCCATGCCTATGTGCATGCTCTACATGGAAAGAAAAATTTCATGATTTTGCTGTTTACTGTTTTTTTTTCTTTAATTCTTATTGTAAATGTTGCTTGTACTGTTTGTTCATTTTGCTTTATAAGTATGTGAATCTTATGACTTGAACATATGGAATGCTTTTGTTTTTTATTTGTTACATGCATGCTATTTTATTATTCTTGTGGTTCTGTTTGCACATGTTACTGATGCTTGACCAGAGCTGTGCTGACGATAACAATCGCCGTGACACTAATACAGATGCATGCTATTTTGTTTGATCTAACAGCTTGCATATCATTAACAAAAAAAAAAAAAAATTAACTGTTATTTTTGTACTGAGTTATTGAAAATTATGCTTTATATTATTTTTCCTAAGTTATCTTTCATGTATAGTATAATTATGTGTATAAGTTTGCATTTTGATGAATTACAACAAGGGAGGGATGGCGGGAGGTGGTTTTTTTTTTTTTTTTTTTTTTGTGCATTGATTTCATTTTTGCTCTTTTATTATTTTGTTTCTTACACAAAAAAATGTGTTACACTCTGTATATACAAAATCATATGAGCCCAGTGAGACAAGTTTTAATTGTTGAATGTACATGACATTTACTATAATTTCAACATATTTTGTACTGTGTGCATTCAAGATTAAAATACATGCAATGCTGCTCAGGAAACATATAAAACAAATATATATGTACATGTATTTTTTTGTGTTGCACTTCAGTTTTCTTTTATTTCTAGTATCCAGTGTTGCAGAAATATGAGGAACACAATTCACACGCAACAAATAAATGTAGGCAATAAGATTTTAGCATGCTGTAGTTGCATAAAAAAATTAGAAACTCAGAAGTACTTTCAACCTCTCTAAGATCTTCATCACCTGTGAACAAATGGCTACTGTATAGTATTGTTTACAGGTGATCAAGTACTTCTGAATTTCTAATTTATGTAACTGTAGCATTCTAAAATCTTATTACTGGAATCTAGTGTTGTTCTTTTGCCACCCAAAAGACACAGCCTTTACTTCCAGCATGTAGCATTTGCAAAACAGCTACGTTAAATATCGCTCCAGATCACTGCCCACCTTGACATCCGAAAATTAAATAAATAAATAAATAAAAATATTTCAAAAAATAAAAAAAAGGACTAAGAAAGGGGAACTTGTTATTCTTTGATTAACCTTGAAATTAAAAGATATAATTTTTGACCTTTTTCTGGTTCTTTTCAAATGCTGCAATAATTTATTTCTGTTGTAGATCTTTGGTTTGTTATTCCAAACAGAGATTTTTTTCCTGCCGTATCTTGAATTCACTGATTTTTTTTTGTTCATCATCCTTTCATAATAACCCCTTTATGTCATCTTGTAATAAAATGTTAGGCATTTCATTCTGCATGTTTATTTATTTATTTGTGAATGTTGGTAATTTTTCTTCCATGTTCATTCAATATTCATTGTGTATGTTAAATCTTGACATTGTCACTGCCAGATGAATGCAAAATTGTTTGCAACAAAAAACTCACATTTACGAAGACACTGCATGATGCCATTAATGTATGTTCTTATTTTCTTCACAAAAGTTTAATCAGGATCAGATGTGCTTTTTATGTGCACTGACATAAATAAAAGATGAACAGTACTCATATTAGTGATTAGAGGTCTCCACAGGCTATAGTGGCTAGATGAGATAGTGAGCCATGTGCTTCTGCAGATGGGTTCTTGAAATCATGAAATCAGAGAGGGCACTGAAGACAGCTTCATTCCTATTGCTGTAAATTATGCTCATAAATATACGTGCTTCTCGTTCCATGCAGTATAGTAATTTCACTAAAATTTTACCAAAGAATCTCCTTTTTTTTTTATCCTGCAGTTATACTAAAAGTGGTTAATGTCATGTGTGGATAGGTATAAGTGAATATTCTTCCAAATAGTGTGTTTTGGGGAAGCTTTGTCAACTTTATTTGGGAAATGTATAATCTTGCATTGAATCTACGTGTCACTAGGCTGGTGAGTACAAATAAATTATTTTACGCAAATTTTCTCCGTAATTATTGGAATTTTTACCCAATCATCATATCGAATTCTGCTCTGATCCTGTTGCAACTCTTTTTTCTGTCTCTACAAGACACAAAATGTTTAATTGGGTGTCACATGATACTATACTTAGGCCTAATCTTCCAATGATAAAGTTTACAGAACTTTGGACAAAAAAACCCCACCCATACATACATACATATCACTAAGCTGTTCTCTGAGATTCAGAGGTTAGCTCCAAAAAGAAATGCAAACTTCCAGATATTTTTACTTATTGTTGTCATATCAAACTTCTCCATTTACAGCGATCTTGACATACAACTCGTGCTTCACTAATATCCATTATACGCCGTACACAAGATCTTTTATACTTCATACTCATAATCTTTTTCTCATGCAGACACTCCTGATCTGATCCACCCATGTCTTCCTTGGCCTTCCTCTGCCTTTCCTTCCTGCCACTTGGGCTGAAAATATTTTCTTAGTAAGCATTTCATCACTCATTCTTTCAACATGGCCAAACCACCAAAGCATATTGGTCTCCACCTTGCTAACAACATTTTGCTTCGCATCACACAACTGCAATGCATCTTCATTTCTCACACAATCAGACCGTGTCTTGCCACAAACCCCACGTAAGTAACGCATTTCTCCAGCACACAAACAACTCCTATGTTTCTTCTGCAGTACCCAGGTTTCACTACCATACATCAGAGTAGGAACAATTACACTTTCAAACATAGCCATGCGGGACTCTCTAGAGAACCCATCATTCCTGTGAAAACCTCCCAGAGCAGCTATGACTTTCAAAGAAGAATTCACTCGCCTACTGATTTCACCATCCAACTTGTTCTCTCTGTCAAACATGCTTCCTAAATACACAAACTCACTCACCTGGTCAATCACAGTGCCATTTATCCTTACATTACATTCAGTGCTACCCGTTCCTCTCTCAAACACCATTACTTTGGTTTTTCCCTTATTTATACTCAGTTTGAATTTCATGCAAACTTCGTGCGTCCGAGTCAACATACTCTGCTACTCACTTCTGCTCTCTGCCAACAGGACAGTGTCATCAGCATACAGCAATCTGCACACACGGATATCACCAAGACATAAACCACTATTATCTATTTTGGCCTCACGCATGCATGCGTCCATAAATATATTAAACAGCCAGGATTGTCTAACTCCTGCACCAATGGAAAACCACTTTGATAAAACACCATTCACTCGTACACAAGCTTTACTACCAGCATACATGGCTTTTACACTATTAAGTAGATTCCCAGTAACACCATATTCATTCAATACCTTCCACAAAAGTGCCCTATTCACTCGGTCGTAAGCTTTCTCTAAATCTATGAAGGCAGCAAAAACTTTCTTACCAACAGCCAGATACTTTTCAATCATCATGCGTAATGCAAAAATTTGGTTAAAAATTTGGTTTACCAGGCATAAAACCACTCTGAACATCCCACACTTTCAATGATGTAAGACCCCGTACTTTTTCAATAACAACCTTACCAAACACTTTCCCTGGCACACTCAGTAGGCTAATACCACGATAGTTCTTGCATTCAGTTTGATCACCTTTTCTCTTATACAAGGGAACAATGATAGCATCCTTCCAATCTCGAGGGACCATTCCTAACTCCCAGCACAACTGGCAAATTTCAGTTAACCAGTCAATTATAGAGTCACCACCATATTTCAACCTCTGCAGTTATGCCATCAACTCCTGGAGCCTTACCATTCTGAAGAGATTTTAGAGCTTTACACACTTCTTCTCTTGAAATCCCTCCTGTGCTTTCATCCCTCATTGTGACATCATCTGCGTCTGTCTCAGAATCATCTTTGCTTTCCTGATCTAATAACTCACAGAAGTATTCACCCCATCTGTCACTTAACTAATTGGGCTCCCATATCATTTCCCCAATCTCATTCTTCACACAACTTACAACTTTGTTTCCCCTATTTTTCCTGAGTCTCGTGTACTTCCAGAAGGACTTCCTATCTTTCCAAAAAGCCAGTTCATGCCTTTCCACTTTCTCCTTCCTATCTTTTGCCTTACTGTGGTGAACCAGCTTAGCAGCTTCACGCCTCTTACAGCGATATTCATCCACGGAGACTCTACCTTGCAACATCCCCAAATGGCTTCCTTCTTTCTCTTTACTGCCTCTTCAATCTCACTATTCCACCAAGCATCACCTCTATTGTTACCCACTATTGTGGTGCCACAGACCTCTTTAGCAGCAGTGACAACACAGTTCTTAAAAAATTCCCACTTCTTTTCTACATCCCTCTCACCAGACTTCAGATCCTTCAGTCGTTCTCTGAGCAAGTCAGAATACCGCTGATGATCTTCAAGGAGCCTATCAACCTTTATTCTTTCTATCCTGGGTCTCTTCCTATTCCTTTTCCTCCAACCAACATTAAGTTCCACTCGTGACATTACCAAGTAATGATCAGAACCAACATCCGCACCTCTCATAACACGGGTGTCAACAACTAAGTGTTTCAAACGCTGATCGTAGACAAGAAAATCTATCGCACTCTTTTGACCAAGAGTACGATTTTCCCAAGTATATGTGTGGATATACTTGTGGTTGAAAAATGTATTAGATACACACAAACCATTCTCAATGCAGAGTTCAATTAATATTTCACCATTATCATTCACACAAGGATCATTAAACTTACCCAGAACATTGTCAGAAATTGCATTCTGCACACCTACTCTAGCATTGAAATCTCCTGCTATTATAACTTTTTCTTTAGCACCAAACTGGCTCAAAACAGCTTTTAGCTCATTCCAGAAATCTTCCTTCTTATCAGAAGGTTCCGAGTCTCAAGGAGCATACACTACAACAATTACAATTCTCTGAAGTTTCACTTTCAAACGAATCCAGAGAATTCTCTCACTTACGCAACTATTGTGAATCAAGTTGTTCTTCATCTTTTCACTTAAAATCACACCTACACCAGCCTGTCCTCTCATATTATCCAATACTCCAGACCACACACTCACCGTGCCATTTACTTCTTCTACCCCAATTTCCTTCTTTTTGGTTTCACTTACATGCAGCACATCCAGTCTATACTTATTCATCTCCTCAATCACCTCACTCATCTTGCCATTTATACCTCTAGTATTCCATACACCAATCTTACATTCACTCAGCCGAGATCTCTTCCTCATACGCTCGTTTAGAAAGTCCAGGTCGATTCCGTGGTGGACCGTCCTTCTCAAGTGTGGTAGGTCCACCATATCCCACACTTGAGTCATTCTTAATATTTCTTTTTGTCTTTTTAATCAGGTAAGTACATCAGTGTGGGGGATTAGCCCACAGCTGAGGGTTCCAGTTGGTCAATCAACCTAAGGATTCTGGAACAAAACCCAGTGAGTTGGGGTCTTTTCGCCAATGTCACACAGAACTCGCTTGCACCTCTCCAAAATTCACAGAGGCCCTAGTTGCTGTTGTGTGTGCCATTGTTACCACGGAGCGCCCCGAGGAGGCAAACCCATCGCTCACTACGACCGCCCGCAAAAAAAACAAAAAAAACACCCAATTTCAATAATTTTTGATTAAGTGCAGATATATATATATGACTCAAAAAAAAAAAAAAAAAAAAAAAAAACTAAACAATTACCGAGTGGCTGCCTACTTGATTTAGAACAAGTAAAAAAATTTCATTCGTTCTGCCTTGGCCATGGGAAAACATGCTAATGTTTAGAAATCATACCATCAAAACTTGCAGGAGTGCCATCTCACAGTTTCATGAAAAAGGGGAACTAAAATTTAAACAGTGAGATATTAATGCACGGCACACTATCTCTTGTAGCCACTATACACAGGTCTTGATTTGGAAAGCCTGGCCTGGCTCAGACTTTCCAGTTCCGAGCCAAGCCTGTTTCAGACTTTCAACTTACACCATGGCTTATCGATTTCAGCTATAATGAATCAATGTATCTGGTGGCAAATGCACTTCTGTGTCTTTCATTTCATTTGGGGATCTTTGCCATACGATTATTTCATAATGCAGTCTTCGTTTATTGAGTGGAAACATTTTTCTTTCCTGGAGCAAAATTCTAAACCTTCCCCTGAGCCAGACCTGTGCGAACCTCTATTAGTGATATATCTTTTGTGTTGTATCAATCAACGATTTTTTTTACCTTTTTACTTCATTCTGAGCTTCCAAAGAAGAAAACTTAATGCTTCACGATAAATTTACAGCTGTTCATATGCTTGTGCACTTGTCTTATATCTGTTGGCAAACTTTGTTGTGCCAACTAACTAGTCTTTGAAAATGCAAGAAAATTTTGTTCAATTTTGGGAAATTAAGACAGATAGAAGGATAACTTTCAGAAATCATTATAACATAAAGGTTTTCCTGAGACTGCAATGGTGTGTATTCTACCACTAAACTTTGTATCATTTTTCTTCATCTGAAAAACACAGATTTCAGTATCTGCCAGTCATTTATGCATTTTCTGAGGTGCATAAATTTGCTGCATACTGGGATGTGCTATTTTACGCTATTGAATGAAGACAAAGAAGAGTTATAAAACTGCTGGCTAATGGAATCAAATAGATGATCCTTAATAGCTGATGTTAGTTTTCTGCTAGATTTGTTTCATGCAAATCATGATGGTTACTTATGAATTCTTGAATGAACAGCAACATCAGGAAAGTTGGAATTTTCGATTATCAAACAGCCACTGCAATCCCTGATACTCATTCTGCTTATGTAGCTACAATTCTATCACAATGTTCCCACTCAACCTGGAAAACAGGGAAAATCTGGAATTCTCAGGGAATTTGAAAATGGTTCCAATAATCAGGGAAAACTCAGGGAAAATTACCCCCTTTTTTTGTAAAAATCAATGGATACTTTGAATAAAGCTCATGTTGAGAAATGGCTTCCTAGTTTCTTAATTCAATTACTAATCTAAAGCAAATATTATGGGAATTTTACTAGGAAATTTTTTCATTAATAGCAAATTTTCGGAGAAAACTCTTCTCCTTCTTCAGGCTGTCTTGTTGTTGTCACTTTTTCCTGTCACTATCACGGTTACGGTTTACCTTGACGGTTTAGGTTATTTTTCAACAAATCCTGCCAGATGTTAGGCAGGGAAAATCCTTTGCAGTCATTGATGATGGAATTTTGATTTTTCTCAATCTCTATTCCTTCTTTCAGCTTTCTTTTTGAAAATTGCTTTGGAAACTAATGACTTTAAGGGAATTCCAATCCATGCTGTGCCCAGTTTCTCTAACATGCCTATCTAATCCAGTCTTGTTGGAGCAATTTTTTATAGCTGCTTTATGCTCAGCTATACGAGTTTCTAGTCTGCGACCTGTTTCACCTATGTAAGATAGTCCACAACTAGCTTCTGAATTTTAATGGTACGAAGAACCCACAAAAGCAACAAGTAAAATTCACTAGAAAAATTTCTTATCACAAAGGTTTATTTGAGTCTTTAAAGAGAATTAGTAAGAAGTACAATATTAGGCTAGCTCCAAGTTTAGAGAACAAAGTTAAAAATTTTTTCCCTAAAATAGTTCAAAGAGAAGAAAATATTTT